>OX452976.1:40000-4840000 GCA_949699065.1 Metalampra italica
AACCTAACCTAACCTAACCTAACCTAACCTAACCTAACCTAACCTAACCTAACCTAACCTAACCTAACCTAACCTAACCTAACCTAACCTAACCTAACCTAACCTAACCTAACCTAACCTAACCTAACCTAACCTAACCTAACCCCAGTCGCGCCGCTCCCCTCGCCGCGCACGCATCATTTCTAAGCTGCTCCGCGCTAAAAAATTCCTTAAAAAAGTAAAAGTGCTCCGATTTACCTGAGAAAAGTCTCAAATTGTGAGTTTTCACGAGCCCGAAGTGGGCACAGTGCCAAAAGTGATCGGAATACAGTGGAAAAGTGCTTAAAGTGGAAAAAAGTGCGAACGGCGGTCAAATTTGCTGGTTTTCGCCACGTGCGGACCGGCCAAAGGAGGAAAAACTCAGATTCCGGGCAAACGAGTCGAGTGCCCCATCAAAAATTTTACACCACCAGACGCGTCTCGGGGAGACGCATCTATTGACACCTGGTCCAGGCTGATCGGACCAGGATCCAGGAAGATATCACGTGAAAACCATCAGCAGCACGTGGAGGCTGCCAAAGATCCAGGGCAGCGCGAACGGTTCTGGCATCGGAAACGGGAGAAGGCAGCGACAACAAGAAGGGACCAGTTTTCAGAACTTTTAAAAGTTAAGTGGATTAGAAGATATAAGCATAACAACATTTAATAACTTTGTAAAAATTTTAGATTAAAAAGCAAAGCGGTGACACCTATATTAAAAATCAAATTTAAATAGTCCATATAGCCTAGAATACCGCTGCAAAATTTTAGATTTTTCTATTGAGCCATTTTTGAATTATTATTTGTACAAACTTATGCTAAAATTAACCTAAAATTCGGAAAACAGTGAAATAATAAGAAAACACGGTCAAAAATTTTTTGAAAAATTCATATAGGTAGATTTAGGTATTTTTAACAACATACATAGAATAAATTTGAATTCAATAGTTGGGAAAAAATTTTGCAGCCGTTTTTCCCCATTTTTGGGGAGAATCGGAAAACTTACTGGCAAACCGAGTTGGACTAAAATTCCACTGTTTTTCTTTTGGAAAGTGATAGTATATAAGTGTCTTAAGATAAGTGTAATTTTGTGTAAATTTTGAGAAAGTTTTAGTTTAAGTAATAGTACCTTAAAAAAGGTAAACAAAGTTTTAGGTTGGAAATTTTGAGGAGGCATATCTCCGGTCCGGGGTAACTTTTTGGGGATATTCCAACGTGGGGGCTATTTTTTGGGCGAGTTTAATCTACATAAAAAATTTCAGCTTTGTAACTTCAAAATTGGGGAAGGTCATTTTTGGTTTGAAATTACGTAAATAAAAATTGGAAAAAATTTAGAAATTCAATAACTCGGCAACTATTAGGCCAATTTCGACGGGGTTTTTTTCAAATAGCGTAGTCAGCCGAGGGCTACAACTCGTCCTTACCCCCCAAAACTCTACATAGAGAGGGGGGGAAAATAGCCTCCAGGGAACCAAAATTCTGGAAGGGGGGGAATCAAAATTAGGGTCACACCGGATTGGAGATACGAAATAGATAGCGACTCTACATAGAGAAAAATTTTTCAAAAACACGACTCTACACGGTAGTCTCCACGGGGTCAGAAAGAGTTCGTCGAGCCCTTTACGGGGACAGCTCGCTCGCCTCTCTGCGACGAACGGTTGCGGAGATACGCCCGATTGAAAATCTCGGCGGCCATTTTGTCCGCCATTTTCTCGATTTTCAAGCGGCCGTAGCTCGGCCCCCAGACGTCGTAGAGCGACGGGACTTTCGAGGAGTTACTCAGGAGGGGGTCTTCTACCACCCTCAACCCCAAAATTTCCAAAAAAGTCGAAAAAATTTTTTCAAAAATCTTTTAAAAAATTTTTGAAAATTTTCAAATTAGCAGACAGAACTCCCCAGGGGCTGTGTGGGGAGCCGTCGCACGACTCTCTGCAGCGACTGGTTGCGGAGATACGACAGTTTAAACTTTTGGCGGCCATCTTGGTCCGCCATCTTGTTTTTCTAAGAACGGCAATATCTCGGCTCCCAGACGTCGTAGAAGGTCGGGACTTTCATAAAAATACTTAGGAGGAAACCCCCCACCCCCCCCACCCCTAAAAAACGGGGAAAAATTTTGACATCACTAGGGGTGTTTTTGTGATTGAAATAGATAGATAAGACGAGCGTGAGTACAACGAGCCCTCTCACGAGTCTCTGAGACAAGGGGTTGCCGAGATATAAAACTTTGAAGTTTCGGCGGCCATATTGGGCAGCCATATTGGAAAGTTTAAAATCGCGATAGCTCGGCCCCCCTAAGTCACAGAGAAACGGGATTTTGACAGGACATAAGAGCAGACGCTCCCCGATCGCTCACAATACATCCTAGGCGGCCATCTTTGTCCGCCATCTTTAAAATTTTTAAACCGCAATAACTGGGCTCCTAGTGCTCGTAGAGCCACGCGGCTTCTTCTAGGAGTATCAGTAGAGTTTTCTCAACCTTCTCCACCTGGACGGGACGCTCTTGCTCTACCGGCTCTACTTTACATAGAGTCGATTGAAATATTAACACGGGAATAGGGACTGCCCGCCGACTGGGGCGCTCGCGGAGTACATGCTAACGGCTACTTTAATAGCTCTAAATTGTTTTAACTAAGCTCTATTGAGTGTGTATTTTTATTTTCTATTTTATTTTTAAAAATTTTTATTTTAGTTTTTCATATTAAATTTATTGACAACTGTACCTACCTTATTGGGTGGGTACTCCTAGACGTAGTTGACTAATCTAATTGACAAGTCTCTTGACTAATACCCCCAAAGCACGGCACAATGTTCGGTATTCGCACTCCCATTAAAAAACCAGTACAGGAGAGGAACGTTGAAATAGAACCGGAGCAAGGAAGGGACATGGAACTCGATCCCGGATGCTCATCAAACTGGACGGAGGGGGCTGGTTCCCCACAAGAGACAAGCGCCATTGACGCAGTAAATGTAAGAAAGAGCATCGGGGAATGGGAAAACCCCCCGACAGAACGGAAAGGGGTCTCCCCCAAAGTGGCAAAGGGGGTACATCGAATGGACAGGGTGACGGAGGCAAAGACCTGGACGAGTAGGGCCGTGACACACCTAATGAACTCAAAAAACCTCAAAAACGAGATAAAACACGAAGTTACGCAGGCCCTAGAAAGATTGTATCATCTAGTGAAGGAGGCCGAAGCAGAAAGAAAAAAGACATGTGCGACAGAACAGAAAGCAGAGCCAAAGCTGAAAAGAGAAACAAAAGACGAGTGGGCGAAAATAATAGGAAAGCACACGGAATTAATGAAGGAAAACACGGAAAAAATGGAGAAATTAAAAGAGGCACTAACGAAGGAGCAAGAGCAGCGGGAAAAAGCCACCTACGCCGAGGCGGCTGCAGGCGTTACCAAGAGACCATCTTTGGGTCAAACCGCGCTGCACTCCATTGTGATTACCTCAAAAGATGAAACGGAGACAGGAGAAGAGGTCCTAAAAAGAGTTCGGAAAGCAGTCAACGCCAAGGACGGCTGGTTGACAGTTGATAGAGTGAGGAAGGCTAAAGATAGAAAGATCGTAATGGGTTGCAGGACGTTGGAGGAGCGGAAAAAGGTGCAAGAGAGACTGAAAAGTGCGGGAGATCACCTCATTGTCGAGGAAGTGAAAAATAAGGACCCGATGCTGATCCTCAGGGATGTGTTGCAGTGCAACACTGACGAAGAGATTGTCAACGCCCTGCGGAAACAGAACCGGGGGGTTTTTCACGGCCTCGACGATGAGGCAGATCGGGTAAACATCTGTTACAGGAAGAAAACAAGGAATCCCCATACCTCCCATGTAGTCTTGAGGGTGTCCCCCGCAATATGGGGACGAGCAATGGACCTTGGAACCGTGCACGTGGACCTACAGCGAATAAAGGTTGCGGATCAATCTCCGTTGGTCCAGTGTTCGACGTGCCTGGGTTACGGGCACGGCAAGAGGTTTTGCAAACAGACAATAGCAAAATGCAGCCATTGCGGGGGACCCCACATGCGGGACCAATGCGATGACATGCTGGCTGGCGCCGCCCCAACCTGCACCAACTGTGCAGCGGCAAAGCTGGAAAACTTGGAGCACAACGCGTTTGCCCAGGAGTGCCCAGTGAGGAGGAAATGGGAGGCCCTAGCCAGAGCAAAAATACAGTATTGCTAAGGTGGTCACTAGCCCCACCAGAGGAGCATCTTATGCAGTGGCCCAAATCAACCTCCAGAGAAAGGAACTGGCAACAAACGAACTCATGATAGAGGCCAGTGAGCGTAAAATCACCTTCGCATTGCTCCAGGAACCATACGTGGGGGGAAGTAGAAGGATGAAAAACTACCGTGGTGCGAGAATTTTCCAGAATGCGGATGATGGAAGTGGGACCGTGAAGGCAGCTATAGCCGTTTTCGATAGCGACCTAGATGTAATCCAGTGCCCGAAACTTACCACCAATAACATCGTCGTGGTAAGGATCCGGTCCAGCGCCTGGGAAATCGCAGTAGTGTCCTTCTACTTCGAACCACCAGACTCCACCAACGACCAGACGGCGCAGTACCTGGAGCAAATCACCAAGATACACGAGGAATTGGGCCCGGGAGGACTGCTAATAGGAGGAGATGCGAACGCAAAGAATACCTGGTGGGGAAGCGCAACAGTGGACCACAGAGGAGACGACCTGGCTGGAGTTCTGGAAGAGCTAGATTTGCAGGTGCTCAATGTAGGAAGCACGCCTACATTCTACACAGTTAGGGATAACAGGGAATATACTAGCATAGTCGACCTGACGGTTTGCTCGCCGGATCTGCTGCCCAAGGTGCACGAATGGAGAGTAGAGCAAGGTTTCGTGAGCTCGGACCACAACGGCATTCTGATGAGAGTCGATTTGCAAAAAGGGAATGGCCTCAACACAAACAGAACAACAAGGAAATTTAACACGAAAAAGGCGAACTGGCCCCGGTTCTGTGAAGAACTGGGACAGCTCAACCAGGAAAACAAACTAATCAAAAATGAAATAGAAAAAATTAACAGTAAAAAAGATTTGGAACAAGCTATAACTGATTTTACATCAAACATAAATAGAGCAAGTGAAGAGACCATTCCCAGGTGCAAAGCAACGCAAAAACTCGGGATGCCGTGGTGGACCGAGGAGCTAGGCGAGATGAAGAGGAGAGTAGTCACCATGAGGCGTCGGATCCGGTGCGCGGCGCCAGTGAGAAGGGCCAAGGTTATCGATGAGTACCTGCAAACGAAAGAAGCCTACGAAAAAGAAGCAAAGAGGGCACAGATCTCCAGCTGGAAGCAATTCTGTGAGAAACAAGATAGAGAAGGGATGTGGGAAGGCATCTATAGAGTACTGGGAAGGACCGTCAGAAGAGAGGAAGATCTGCCATTATGCAGGGAGGGTGCACTCCTGGAACCCAAGGAATCGGCGGCCCTACTAGCGGAGACATTCTACCCGGAGGATACCCGAAGTGGGGAGAGCTCCATCCACAGCAGAGTAAGAGAAGAAGCGGAAATGGCAAACGTAGGGAGTGATGATGAACACCACGATCCGCCGTTTACAATGACAGAGCTCAAGACTGCTGTGGAGGGGTTTAACCCAAAGAAGGCCCCCGGGGCGGATGGCTTCACGGCGGACATCTGCAGTCGGGCATTCCTTGCCCTGGTAAACAAATGTCTTGAGCTGGCACATTTTCCGACCATCTGGAAGGAGGCCACAGTGGTGGTGCTCAGAAAACCAGGCAAGGACGACTACACAAACCCCAAGTCGTACAGACCGATAGGTCTACTACCGGTCTTGGGGAAGATCCTGGAAAAGATGATGGTGGCAAGGATGAAATTCCATATAGTACCGAGGATTAGTACTCGCCAGTACGGCTTTATGCCCCAGAAGAGCACCGAGGACGCCCTCTATACGCTGATGAGCCATATCTACGACAAGTTGGATGAGAAGAAGCTTATAACTATGGTCTCCTTGGATATAGAGGGGGCCTTCGACAGCGCATGGTGGCCAGCCATAAAGGTCAGACTGGCTGAGGAAAAGTGTCCGGTGAATATGAGAAGATTACTTGCCAGCTACCTCGACTGCAGAAAAGTCAGAGTAAGGTACGCCGGGGAGGAGTGCACAAGGAGCACCAACAAAGGTTGCGTGCAAGGCTCTATTGGCGGTCCTATCCTGTGGAACGTCCTGCTTAACCCATTGCTAAAGGACCTTGAAGAAAGAAGAGTATACGTCCAGGCCTTTGCTGATGACATAGTACTGGTGTTTGACGGGGACACGGCGCTGGAGATCCAAACTCAGGCCAATGCCGCCCTCGCTTATGTTCGGGAGTGGGGTACACACAACAAACTGAAGTTTGCTCCGCACAAGACGTGCGCCATGATGGTTACCAGGAAACTGAGATACGATACCCCACTCCTGAGGATGGGCGGGGTCGACATAGGCATGTCGGAAGAACTGAAGATGCTGGGGCTCACCATAGACGCCAAGCTAACCTTTAAAACACACATAGCCAATGTATGCCGCAAGGCAGTAGATCTTTACAAACGTCTATCGAGGGCCGCCAAGACGAGTTGGGGTCTCCACCCGGAGGTAATCCTAACAATATATAAAGCAGTTGTAGAACCCGTGATCATGTACGCCGCGAGCGCCTGGGCACCCGCAGCGGGAAGGATAGGAATGCGAAAGCTGTTGTACGCAGTCCAGAGGGGCTTCGCTCAGAAGATCTGCAAGTCGTACCGCACGGTGTCACTCAACTCGGCGCTAGTACTGGCCGGGATACTTCCTCTAGACCTCCGCATACAGGAGGCAGCCGCTCTGTATGCAGCGAGGAGAGGGTCATCCCGGCTGGTGCTAGGAGACCGGGAGGTGGAGCGGGCGGTGGGATTTGCGGATCATCCGCACCCGGCAAAGCATATGAACTTGCAGTTCGTGAGCCTGGTGGACCAATCACTCGTAGACCAACACAATGTGCAGCAACTGCGTATCTTTACAGATGGCAGCAAGATTGATGGCAAAGTCGGAGCCGCGCTGTCTCTGTGGGACGGCGAGGCCGAGATCCGAGCCATCAAGCTTAGCTTATCCACGTATTGCACGGTCTACCAGGCGGAACTGCTGGCCATATGTAGAGCCACGAGCGAGATCCTCAAGCGCAAAGAGTTGAGCTTTGGCATATACAGTGACTCGAGGGCAGCGCTGGAGTCAGTCACTGGCCAAAGCTCCTCACATCCTCTGGCAGTCGAAACCCGGAGTAATCTGAGGAGGGCTTTGACCCAGAACAAAGTTGTGTCTTTGTTCTGGATCAAAGCACACGCGGGACTGCCAGGGAATGAGCGTGCTGACTGCTTAGCGAAGGAGGCAGCACTCTCGTCAAAACGGAGGCCAGACTACGACCAGTGTCCGGTTTCATTCGTGAAGCGTAACATCCGAGATGAGACGCTTCGCGAGTGGAGTCGGAGGTACGAGTCTGGCACAACGGCCGGAGTGACGAGAGTGTTCCTTCCGAACGTGGCAACAGCTTTCCGCATTGTAAAAGAGATAAAGCCGACGGGTATTTTAACTCAGATACTCACGGGGCACGGTGGGTTCTCCGAGTACTTAAACAGGTTTAAGTGCAAGGACGACCCATCGTGCATTTGTGAACCAAACGTAGAGGAAACAGTCGCGCACATACTATTCCGGTGTCCTGTCTACGGTAGAGAAAGGTTTGACTTGGAGCAACAGCTAGAGTGTGAAATCTGTGAAGAGAATGCAAGCATGCTAATAAGCAATAAAAGTAAAAACATGATGTTTATAAAGTATTGTACAAATATAGCAAGTAGAGTCATCAAAAGGAATAAGTAAATAAACATAACTGAAATGTATATAGTTGTATAAACATTATCAGTATGGTAGAACGAAAGTAATGAAAAAAGGACTACATAGCAAAATACAATATGTATATTATGTAAAAATAGAAAATAAAAACAGTAAATAAATAAATAGGCAGATAGGAAAACTTGCATTATATAATACAGTAAATATAAAGAAAAGGTAAAAGTTGCACTGTATAATCATAGGATAAGAATGAAAATAGATACAGTAAATAAAATAAGTAAAATAAGAGATTGCAATGTATAAAGTATAGAATAAAATAGAAAATAGTAACAATAAATAAATATAAGTAAACATGATAAAACCCTGCACTGTATAACTGTAAAATAGAAATAGAATAAAGTAAATAAAACATGTACACAAAATTAGTTATAAACGAAAATGTAATAATAAATAAGTATGGGAAATAAAGAAAAACCTAGCTGCGACCAACTGGGACAGTGACCAACTTACTCACCCTGATAAATAAAGACTCCGACCAACTGTCGTAGGGGAACGAGAAAAAAAAAAAAAAAAAAAAAAAAAAAAAAAAAAAAAAAAAAAAAAACCTAACCTAACCTAACCTAACCTAACCTAACCTTTTTTTTTTTTTTTTTTCACGGAGTGGAAACGCTTTATGCGTACCCAGGGGGAAGATGGGTTATGTGGGACTCTCTCCTCAGTTAGAGCGGTAGAGGAGCATACCCACTAAAACCACTCCGGTGTTTCACCCTCTTTGCCGTTTGGAGTAGGGGTACCATGGGATCTTAGGATTCTACCAGGACACCCCCCGGCCGCACCGACCTGAGCCGGTGCTCCCGCGCTTTGAAGGGGAGGACCGTGAAACACCGCGGTCCTCCCCCAGACGTGTGAAGTCGAAGTTGGTGGGTTTTCCCCAGAAACAAATACCCACTGACTCCACTCGGGATTTCAGGCCTGCAGCGAACTGCGCCCTCCGTCCACCCCTCCGTCCGCGCCGGAACGGGTGCGCGTCGACCGAGGTCTTCACGCTCCCGCTCCACGGCCTCCTACTGCGACGCAACGGAGTCGCAGAAGGAGGCCCCCCTCCGCCAACGGGGTGAGAGTTACCTCTCTCCCCGCGGCTCGTCTTGGGCTGCGGTTTCCCGGTACACCCCTCTGGCTACGGGTCCCCGCAGCCCAGGCGCTCCAAGTGCGACTTTCCGATGAAAGCCACAATGGAGCGCCCCCTCTTGGGTTCCTCTTAGCTTCACCGTGCGCCCTCTACACGGTTACTGAGCCCCCCCGCCACGACAAGGCGAGAACCCGTTGGGGGGGAACCTAACCTAACCTAACCTAACCTAACCTAACTTAACCTAACCGTTAGGTTTTAATTTGTTGGGTTTCAATTTGTTAGGTTTCCATTTGTTAGGTTTTCATTTGTTAGGTTTCAATTTGATAGGTTTTAATTTGTTGGGTTTCAATTTGTTAGGTTTCAATTTGTTAGGTTTCCATTTGTTAGGTTTTCATTTGTTAGGTTTCAATTTGATAGGTTTTAATTTGTTGTGTATCAATTTGTTAGGTTTCCATTTGTTAGGTTTCTATTTGTTAGGTTTTATATTGTTAGGTTTCAATTTGTTAGGTTTCTATTTGTTAGGTTTCAATTTGTTAGGTTTTAATTTGTTGGGTTTCAATTTGTTAGGTTTTAATTTGTTAGGTTTCAATTTGTTAGGTTTCTATTTGTTAGGTTTTCATTTGTTAGGTTTCTATTTGTTAGGTTTTATATTGTTAGGTTTCAATTTGTTAGGTTTCTATTTGTTAGGTTTCAATTTGTTAGGTTTTAATTTGTTGGGTTTCAATTTGTTAGGTTTCCATTTGTTAGGTTTTCATTTGTTCGGTTTCAATTTGATAGGTTTTAATTTGTTGTGTATCAATTTGTTAGGTTTCCATTTGTTAGGTTTCTATTTGTTAGGTTTTATATTGTTAGGTTTCAATTTGTTAGGTTTCTATTTGTTAGGTTTCCATTTGTTAGGTTTCTATTTGTTAGGTTTTATATTGTTAGGTTTCAATTTGTTAGGTTTCTATTTGTTAGGTTTCAATTTGTTAGGTTTTAATTTGTAGGGTTTCAATTTTTAGGTTTCAATTTGTTAGGTTTCTATTTGTTAGGTTTTCATTTGTTAGGTTTCTATTTGTTAGGTTTTATATTGTTAGGTTTCAATTTGTTAGGTTTCTATTTGTTAGGTTTCAATTTGATAGGTTTTAATTTGTTGTGTATCAATTTGTTAGGTTTCCATTTGTTAGGTTTCTATTTGTTAGGTTTTATATTGTTAGGTTTCAATTTGTTAGGTTTCTATTTGTTAGGTTTCAATTTGTTAGGTTTTAATTTGTTGGGTTTCAATTTTTAGGTTTCAATTTGTTAGGTTTCTATTTGTTAGGTTTTCATTTGTTAGGTTTCTATTTGTTAGGTTTTATATTGTTAGGTTTCAATTTGTTAGGTTTCTATTTGTTAGGTTTTCATTTGTTAGGTTTCGATTTGATAGGTTTTAATTTGTTGTGTATCAATTTGTTAGGTTTCCATTTGTTAGGTTTCTATTTGTTAGGTTTTATATTGTTAGGTTTCAATTTGTTAGGTTTCTATTTGTTAGGTTTTAATTTGTTGGGTTTCAATTTGTTAGGTTTCAATTTGTTAGGTTTCAATTTGTTAGGTTTCTATTTGTTAGGTTTCAATTTGTTAGGTTTCTATTTGTTTTTAATTTTTATATTGTTAGGTTTCAATTTGTTAGGTTTCTATTTGTTAGGTTTCAATTTGTTAGGTTTTAATTTGTTGGGTTTCAATTTGTTAGGTTTCCATTTGTTAGGTTTTCATTTGTTAGGTTTCAATTTGATAGGTTTTAATTTGTTGTGTATCAATTTGTTAGGTTTCCATTTGTTAGGTTTCTATTTGTTAGGTTTTATATTGTTAGGTTTCAATTTGTTAGGTTTCTATTTGTTAGGTTTCCATTTGTTAGGTTTCTATTTGTTAGGTTTTATATTGTTAGGTTTCAATTTGTTAGGTTTCTATTTGTTAGGTTTCAATTTGTTTGGTTTTAATTTGTTGGGTTTCAATTTTTAGGTTTCAATTTGTTAGGTTTCTATTTGTTAGGTTTTCATTTGTTAGGTTTCTATTTGTTAGGTTTTATATTGTTAGGTTTCAATTTGTTAGGTTTCTATTTGTTAGGTTTCAATTTGATAGGTTTTAATTTGTTGTGTATCAATTTGTTAGGTTTCCATTTGTTAGGTTTCTATTTGTTAGGTTTTATATTGTTAGGTTTCAATTTGTTAGGTTTCTATTTGTTAGGTTTCAATTTGTTAGGTTTTAATTTGTTGGGTTTCAATTTTTAGGTTTCAATTTGTTAGGTTTCTATTTGTTAGGTTTTCATTTGTTAGGTTTCTATTTGTTAGGTTTTATATTGTTAGGTTTCAATTTGTTAGGTTTCTATTTGTTAGGTTTTCATTTGTTAGGTTTCAATTTGATAGGTTTTAATTTGTTGTGTATCAATTTGTTAGGTTTCCATTTGTTAGGTTTCTATTTGTTAGGTTTTATATTGTTAGGTTTCAATTTGTTAGGTTTCAATTTGTTAGGTTTTAATTTGTTGGGTTTCAATTTGTTAGGTTTCAATTTGTTAGGTTTCAATTTGTTAGGTTTCTATTTGTTAGGTTTCAATTTGTTAGGTTTCTATTTGTTAGGTTTTATATTGTTAGGTTTCAATTTGTTAGGTTTCTATTTGTTAGGTTTTATATTGTTAGGTTTCAATTTGTTAGGTTTCTATTTGTTAGGTTTCCATTTGTTAGGTTTCTATTTGTTAGGTTTTATATTGTTAGGTTTCAATTTGTTAGGTTTCTATTTGTTAGGTTTCAATTTGTTAGGTTTTAATTTGTTGGGTTTCAATTTTTAGGTTTCAATTTGTTAGGTTTCTATTTGTTAGGTTTTCATTTGTTAGGTTTCTATTTGTTAAGTTTTATATTGTTAGGTTTCAATTTGTTAGGTTTCTATTTGTTAGGTTTCAATTTGATAGGTTTTAATTTGTTGTGTATCAATTTGTTAGGTTTCCATTTGTTAGGTTTCTATTTGTTAGGTTTTATATTGTTAGGTTTCAATTTGTTAGGTTTCTATTTGTTAGGTTTCAATTTGTTAGGTTTTAATTTGTTGGGTTTCAATTTTTAGGTTTCAATTTGTTAGGTTTCTATTTGTTAGGTTTTCATTTGTTAGGTTTCTATTTGTTAGGTTTTATATTGTTAGGTTTCAATTTGTTAGGTTTCTATTTGTTAGGTTTTCATTTGTTAGGTTTCAATTTGATAGGTTTTAATTTGTTGTGTATCAATTTGTTAGGTTTCCATTTGTTAGGTTTCTATTTGTTAGGTTTTATATTGTTAGGTTTCAATTTGTTAGGTTTCAATTTGTTAGGTTTTAATTTGTTGGGTTTCAATTTGTTAGGTTTCAATTTGTTAGGTTTCAATTTGTTAGGTTTCTATTTGTTAGGTTTCAATTTGTTAGGTTTCTATTTGTTAGGTTAGGTTAGGTTAGGTTTCAATTTGTTAGGTTTCTATTTGTTAGGTTTCAATTTGTTAGGTTTTAATTTGTTGGGTTTCAATTTGTTAGGTTTCTATTTGTTAGGTTTTCATTTGTTAGGTTTCAATTTGATAGGTTTTAATTTGTTGGGTTTTTAACTAACCGAGTCGACGGGCCCATACTATTAAATTTTTTTTTTCTGCTTGTAGCTATCGTCGCCCCGCTTCTAACGACACCACTCCCGTGCCCCTGAGGCAGTGGGAACGCAAAAAATCGCCCCCCCACCCACCCTATAATGCCTAGGTAGGTGAACAATTTCAGTCAAGATGAAAAATAAAATCAAAATAAAATGGGAACCCTGATATGGCTCCTGAGCTAGCGCTGCTCGAAGCGCCCACTGCGCCCTGACACTGGTCGTGCAACGTTTTGTCATCAATGTTATTAACTATTATAATTATCATCTGACCACTAATAATATGGCGCATTCATTTTAAATATCTGGTTGCGCATTATATTACAGCCATTCAGAACCCTCTTCATGGCCCGACACGTAGTTGCCAAAAATTTTTAACCCCTGAGTAATGACGAAAAAAAAAAAAAAAAGGACGTCTTATTATGAATTCTTCAAACATTCTATGGGTTTTTTTTTGTGTCGGGGTAATACGACATAATTATAATATTTGTAGATAATGCTTTTTATTCCAGATATTTGGATATCATTTGGATATTTTTAAAGTTTACGTTTACGTGTATTGGTAAGAGTATTAAGACTTCTTCGAGACAGTGCCGACAAGGATGTACTAAGAATGGTCTATCTGGCTATCGTTCAGTCATTCCTGACATACTGCAATACCGCCTGGGGTAGCACCGGTAAGACCTATCTCATAACCCTAGAGAGAGCGCAAAGTCAGTCCTAAAGGTTATGTATAAAAAAAATAATAAAAAAAAACCGTACACGTACCCTACAGAGGAACTGTACAGGGAGACTCAATTTCTAACTGTTCGTCCACTCTACGTGCTGAGGTGTGGTCTTGCGTCACAAGAAGATACTAACCTCCCCGACCCATGAACTAATGTTGGAAAGACGTGAATACAAACTGAGCACCCCTATAACTAATACCGCCCTTCCGTATATTTATAATCAAATAAATAGGCATTGCGAAATTAAAAATAGCTCACTTTTAGAAGCCAAGCGGAAAATATATAACGCTCTATAACCTCTATATATAACGCTACGGAAATGATAATAACGATTATGTAATGAAACATTATCAATGAAAGTTTAATAATAACACATTATCAAGCGTGCAATAAAATAAAATATTATTTTATACATAGGTACATACTTACATACATACATATAACATACATACTTAGTACTAATTTTATCTTGACGCAATGTTTTTGAAATACCTATGCATTTAAATTTCTAAAACTTATCTTGACTTTACTGTGTTATCTTACTTGCTATTGTGAAATTGATAGAAATAGTCGTAACCCGGATGTGGACTACCGTAATATAAGTTTAAACTTAGTACGGAGTCCTGGCAAACATTGTAATGTGCTGTTGTTATTGGAAATAAAACATTTTATTATTTATTATTATAATATTATTGGATTTGTTTGAAATAAGCAAACTTGTGTATGTTGTTCATTAGCAGTTTAATAATATATTATAAAGCTGGTTGTTGACTAGTAGCACACCCCGAGGCGGGGCCGGTCGGTCCGCGCCGTGCGCGCAGCGCGCAGCCCGCAGCCCGCAGGCCGCAGGCCGCAGCCCGCAGGCCGCAGCCCGCAGCCCGCAGCGCGCAGGATCCCACGATCGCGTCTGTTCGCGCCGTCCTCGAGCGGGTATTGTTAAGTAAATATCAGCACCAGTAGCACCAGCAGGAACCCGGACGCCAGGCAGATAATGAGGCTGATTTTTTTCTGCAACAAAACAAAATGTCATATTCAACCTTTAGAATAACTAATGTCAGTTAATTATACATAGAGTTGTGGGGTGAGATTAAAGGGAGCGAGTGATGTTGTGCTAATACTAGGTGTAAAGGTTAAACGTGTGTGTGTGCGCACCTTGCGCGTGCGCTTCCGCGTGACGGCGCCCTTGAGCAGTTCCTGGCCGCCGCCCTCGACGCGCTCGCCGGCCTGCAGCGCGTAGTACTCCACGCTGTCCACCTGCTCCTGCTGCAACACACCAACAACACGACGCGTCACTCCCGGGTGGCGGGTGGCCGGGTGGCCGGGTGGCGGGTGGCCGGGTGCCGCACACGCACCTGCGCCGCGATGAGGTGCGCGAGGTGCGCGAACAGGTCCCGCACGGCGCGCAGCGAGCCCTCCACGCGCGCGAGCTCCTCGTGGCGCGCCTCCACGTCGCGCAGCGCGCGCCGCGCGTCCGCCGTCTCCGCCTGCACCTGCGCGCGCCCGTATACACATGAGCTCACACTCTGGCCGCCCCCCGCCCCCGCGGCCGCCGGTACTCACGTTGCCGACGAACAGCGCGATGTTGTCGGCGTCCAGCAGCCCCTCGCACTCCTCCTCGCTCATCTGCAGGTTGGCTGGGAGCAACCAAGCAAGCAAAGCAATACAATGTTATATTACGTTGCGCACATTATTCACATTTCATATATGCTAGTCTCCACTTCATCATCAACAGGCCTACCCTATCAGCGAGGGCGTATGGGCTCATCATAGTCCATGCGCCTAAGAATCTAAGAATTACTTCTTCAGCGTATTCAGGTTTCCTCAGGATGCACCGTTCGAGTAGTAGTAGTTCAGTAAATGTCGACGGCCCGACCTCTGGGCATGACAGGCCGCTGGCTCACCCCCCCCCCCCCCCCCCCCCCCCCCCCGCCCGCGCCACCGCCGCGCCGAGGCTCTCAGCTCAGTTCACTTACAGCAATGTATCCCCAATGTAAAGTACTACTACTTGTACAACAAGTATAGCGTTAATACAGAGTTGTAGTGTTCGGTGGCGAGTTCATGAGTCATGCATGACGTGTGCAGGAATGTAGTGTTAATACATGAATGTGTTACAGTGAGCCTGTCGGTAGTATCAGAGTGATTCACCGAGTGCCGGTGGGCGCGACGTGCTAAGTGGATGGCGGCGGGCGCCGACCCCACTCACTCAGCTTGAGGTGTCTGTGCAGCAGCTGCCGCTGGTCTGTGCGCAGCGCGTGCAGCGCGTCGTGGTGCTGCTCGAGCGCGGCCGCGTACTGGCGGCGCGCGGCGGCCGCGTGCAGGCGCGCCGCGCGCCGCGCCGCCCCGCCGCCGCCCGCGCCCGCGCCCGCTGCCGCGCGCGCCTCCAGCTGGCGGAGCGCGCCCAGCACCTTGAGGCCGGCCGCGTGGCTCGCCGTCACCGCGGCGTCCAGCTGCTGCTGCAGCTCTGCAAGCGACAAGCGACGCGCCTGTAGCCCCGCGCGCTCCCCGCCGGGCGCCGCGCGCCGCGCGCTCCGCACACTCACGCTGGTTGGTGTGGAAGGTGGGGTCCCGGTGCAGGCGGCGCACGAGCTGCGCGCCGAGCGCCACCTCCGCCACCCACCCGCGCACGCGCTCCACCTGCGACACACGACCACCACTGGACTGAGTACACCACCACCGTGCCACCTCTGTGCAGCGCCGGCCGGCCGACCAGCCGGAGGTCACTCACCGCTACATTATAATAATGTACCTATTGTAGGTATATAAAGAGTGTTACGATATGCGCGGACGCTAATGAAGTGTACGGAAGTGGTAATAATTGGAATAGGTTTAATTGTGTGGCGGGGGGGCGCGGGGCGGGGGGTGCGGGGCGCGGGGCCGGCGCGCCGGCTCTCGGAGACATCTGAATGAACAGTACATCACTCGAGATGCGTCAGAAATGATAAAGAGATGCCATTAACCCTATCCCATTGTTATGTTTTAGTGCGAAAGTATGATCATAATAATGTTTGTTGTTCTTTCAATGCTGAAAGGATTTTGATGAAACGAGCTTACCTGTATCTCAAGTATCTCGGCTACCATAAAGAATACTTTTGTGTGAACATGAACGACCGTCGACCGTCGGCCGGCGAGCGGCGAGCGGCCCGCCAGCTTGTTGACACGGCGAGTTAGCAGATAGCTGCGTGTACACACAGATAAGGCCGCGCGCCGCATACAGCCTCGTATAGACAGCACGTGTAGTGTAGGTACCTCCAGCAGCAGCTCGTCGAACTGTGTGTCGGCGGCGCCCCCCGGCGCGCCGGCCGCGCCCGCGGGGGCCGCCACCGCCACCGGCAGCGTGGTGTCCGCGTACACGCGCGCGCCCTCCGCCAGCCCCGCCACCTGCAACACACACCGGGTGTGCCAACACCATGTAGGTACACGTACTGCTCCCTCCGCTCACTGACGGTGGCCGGGGGGTGCGTGCGTGGGCGTGATGATGGAGGGCTGACGTGATGATGGAGGCGCCGGTCGGTGTGCATCGATTTTTCGATAGATAGTATCATCATAGGTAGATAGCAGATAACACGCGTGAGGGGGGACGGGGTACTCACTCGGCGGAACTCCTCGAGGCGGTCCTTGCTCCTCATGTGTCCGAGCGGGGGGTGGCGGGCGGCGGGGCGGCGGGGCGGGCGCGCGCTCGCGGCGGGGTCTGGCCGCGCACTGATCTGATAGCTGCTGATAGCGTCGAGCGATAGCGCGCGCATATCTACAGTTATCATGGGCGCGCGGGGGGGGGGGGGTGCGCGGGGGGCGCGGCGAGCCGGCCACTGCACCTAACACTAGTACCTACTTACTCAACTATACGTACGTACGACCTTAATCGCGAGAGGACGTTTAGTCGGACGCTCCGTACATTTTATTAAGATGACACAGAACATAAGACGCAAAGACCGTCGCTGAGGCAGCACCAGTTGCTTGCTATTCTTCCGCTAGAACAAATAATTGGCTCGCTGATGGAAGATGTAAGTGCAATAAAGGAAGAAGAAATAATATGTATCAAACATATATTATTGTAGTTTGTGCCGAGATAACATCCTTATAGCATATAATAGGTACCTACCTACCGCTGGAATGAAACTAGACAAGTTGTGGAAGCACTCTACACTATTAGCCTTTTGAGTATTAATACCTACTCTAATTAATTACCAAAATACACACAATATAATGAGTAGTATTAGTACTTACCTATTATTGTGTGTATTGTTTGTTGCCCGTAAGTAATTCTGTTTCTTATTGACCGAGCGAGCGAAGTGTCTCAGTTTCGAGATTGGCCAAAAATGCTATTGTCCGTCTGTCCTTCTATCTGTCTGTCTGTAATTCTTTACAGGTCGCATTTTTCAAGTGATTTTGACGATAATTTGACATTGTATCGCGGGTGTGTAGAAAACATTTTTCCATTCAGGGATCCGTTTGCGAAATATTAAGCTTTAAAAAAGCAAAATTTTGTCACTTTAGTACTTATTCTTTAAGTCGGGAGAAGCGCGCCGCTACAACCCCGTTCTTGAGGTCGGCGGTTCAAACCCAGCTGCAGCAACCTGTGTCAATGGTCTTAAAAACTTTCAATTTAATAAACTTTATTACACATTTTAAATATATAATTATAATTATAAAAAAAACATTTATAGAATAATATAACAAATAATATAATAAAATATCTAAGTAAAGAATAATATAAAAATAAAGAAAAAAATATAAAAGAAAACAGATATAGTAATGTACATCCAGGCGGTCTTGTCGCTAAGAAAGATTTCTTCCAGACAACCTTTCATACTTTTTACTTTCAAACTTTCTTAGATAACAACGAACGGCAATACACACTGCAATGAATTTCGAGACGAAAGTGAGTCCACTGGTGGACTGTCAGTAGTCAGTAGTTGACTATCATTCATATGACGGCGCTAGTTGTGTGTGTGTAACTTACCTCTCTTACTTACAAAAACATGGATCAAATTAATTAAACTTGGAGAACATAAAGTTTCCGCCATGGGAAGATTAGGATCCTATGAGCTCGTCTTCTAAGGTTCTCGAGTGGTGTGGCGTAATTATCTTCGATTGAAGGACTGTGAAGGACCAATTGGCAGATGGTTTAGGTTCAAAGGTTCTAGTCACGATTAGAGATCCCTCTAATAATATAACACATAAGAAAGTGCTACTCACCGAAGTAATATATGGTCGCTTTCTTCTTACACCGGCGCCGGGCTACCTCGATTGCTAAATGTTCCTTAATTTAAGTAGTCTTTATGTAAATTTATATATATTTGTCCACACAAACACCACACACAGTTGAGCACTAGATTTAAGCGTTTTTCTTCACTCAAATAATATTAATAAAGGTTTTTTGGTTCGGCTCGCGTTCCACCGTACTGAATTGGAAGCAGCGAATGCGTAGGGTAGAAACCGCGCATTTCATATTTTAATAATAGTGCAATATGCATGATTTCGAAACGCTTAGCGACATCTAGCGGCTATTCACACAAACTTAAATGATACATTAGAAGAAAGACAAAAATCGTGACCTTTTTATTGAACCTAATACCAAACATATTCCCCCCCGCTGCGAAATTATTTAAAAATTTCCAGGCAATTTCGAAAGAGATAAAAGTAATAACATAAAATTTAAAATTAAAATAAAGTAGGTACAGATAATAATGCGTCGTCGAAGTTAGTCTGTATGTATTGGCAGGGGACATAATTTAACAGCTGGACGTTTAAATGTTCCAGTGTCAGTGCGCACCGAAGCGACTCTAACTACCCCGTCTGAACCGGGATGAACATCTACAATTCTACCTAATCGCCAGTACAAAGGTTTTGTGTCATCATCTTTTATAACAACAAGATCATCAATGGATAATGTACCCCTATCCTGGGTCCATTTGGACCGCTGCATTAAAGTATTCAAATAGTCGTGATGCCAACGGCGCCAGAAATCTTTGTGCAAACGTTGTAAATGATGCCAACGATTTTTTAATTTTAATTGAGAATCTTGAACCTCGGGAAGCGAAGTTAAAGGTTCTAAGGTCAAGAAGTGACCCGGAGTAAGAACCGACAAATCATTAGGGTCACTGCTCACCGCACATAATGGGCGAGAGTTAAGTACCGCTTCGACTTGGGTTACAAGTGTTTGGAGCTCCTCGTAGGTCAGGAGTTGAGAGCCAATCACTCGATTTAAATGAGCCTTGACAGACTTTACCCCGGCTTCAGCTAGTCCCGAAAAATGTGGGGCTGAAGGAGGATGTGTACTGAAGGCAATTTGCTCATTTTGAGCTGCCTCTTCCATGAGAGGAGCCAGTTGACGATAGGCACCAACGAAGTTGGTCCCACAGTCGCTGAAAATATGAGTGCAACGACCTCGACGGGCTATAAAGCGCCGGAGGGCTGCAATGAATGCTTCTGATGAAAAGTCAGAAGCAATCTCTAAATGTAAAGCCTTTGTGGCAAAACACACAAAAAGGCACAAATAGACCTTTTGTGATCGAGCTCCGCGTCTACGTTTACCAATGATAGCGTTAAAGGGACCTGCGTAGTCACAGCCGACTTTCGCAAAGGCCTTCACACCAGACACTCGAGTTGAAGGTAACTGCGCCATTACTGGCTGAACAGGAGTAGGATTAACTCGAAAGCAGCGAACACACCTGTGCAAACAACGCTTTATGGCTCTCCTCGCTGAGAGAACCCAGAACCTCTGGTTTAATAAAAATTGGACAGCTTGAGGTCCAGGATGCATGTTCGAGGCATGCACATCCTCAATAATTAAATTGGTAAGCCTATGGTTATTAGGCAATAACGCCGGATGTTTGGCATCATAAGTCAGTGGTGCATTGTTTAATCGACCACCGACTCGGAGAATCGAATCCTCGCTGATGAACGGACTTAGCTTCCTCATGGGCTTGGTCAGGGCCTTTCCCTTTTTTAAGTGTTCAATTTCCTCGGCGAACATCTGATGCTGGGTACGTGACACCATCAAACTGAGCGCCTCCTCCATTTCCGATGCAGTAATAGCACCTGTTTGACATGGGAGTTTCCGCGCTGATTTGATAAATCTTTGCACATACACCACCACTCGCTGAATTTTCTTAAGAGAAGAAAATCTGAATAGTAGGTGCATGATTCCATCGTCGTGTGTGCTGGTTGTAATAAGAGCAGTTTTCTTCTGCTCTTGTTCCGACAAGAGAATGGCTTGTGATGAAATCTGTTGTACAGATGGCCAGTGTGCTTGTGATTTAGATAGCCACTCAGGACCATCAAACCACAATGGGTGCTCAATGAGCTTTTCTGGCAGTAGCCCGCGAGACACGCAGTCAGCGGGGTTGGATCTTGTGTCGACGTAATTCCAGGTAGCTTGCGGCAACTTACGTTGGATGCGACTGACACGATTGGCGATGAATGTCTTCCACCGAGTTGGAGATGACTGGATCCATGCCAATGTGATCATGGAGTCCGTCCAAGTGTAAATTCCTTGGGGACTCAACAGTGGTGCTAGTGATTTCAATACGAAACACATTAGGTCTGCAACAAGCACAGCTGCGGCCAACTCGAGACGCGGGAGTGTGCACCGTTTTACAGGGGCTACCCTGGACTTGGCTGAAAGAAGGTGAACTCGGACTGTACCATCCGGAAGTTCATATCGGATATAAATGCCTGCGCCATATCCGGCTTCCGACGCGTCTCCAAAGCCATGCAGCTGATAGTTGATTGCCGCTGAGTTTGTAACTTGCCTTGGAATTGTCAATTTTGATAACTGGGGAAGTTCTTGAATGTATTGTGTCCACAATTGGACAATCTCCTGAGGAGGTTCTTCGTCCCAGTCTAAGCCTTGCAGCCACAGTTTCTGGACAAGGCATTTTGCGAAAATTGTGAGAGGAGCTATTAAACCCAAAGGGTCAAAAATCCGTGCTAACTCGGACAGAATATTGCGCTTGGAGCAGTTTCGGTCAATAGGGCAAACTTTATACACAAAATTATCAGTGTCCGGAACCCATGTTAACCCTAAAACCTTCACGAAGTTGTCTTGATCTAAATCACACGTTTGGGATTTAGAAAGGCAGTGCGTCGAAGGTAGGTGATCAAGCAAACTGGGTTCATTACTGGCCCATTTTCGTAATTCAAACCCGCCTTTGGCCATGATGTCAATGAGCTGCTTCTGAAGAGCGAGAGCTTCCTCTGTTGTAGAAGCCCCACAAGGGACATCGTCCACGTATATATCACGCTTCAAAACCTCAGCGGCTAAAGGAAACGCCGTACCTTCATCCTCAGTCAGCTGCTGTATAACACGCAATGCCAAGAATGGCGAAGATGCAACACCATAGGTGACGGTGTTCAATTCGTATTCCGCAACAGGCTGAGAGGGATCAAAACGCCACAGTATGCGTTGTAAATGGAGGTTTTTGGAGTTACTAAGATTTGGCGGTACATTTGCCTAACGTCAGTGGTAAATACCACGTTGTGGAGGCGAAAACGTAAAAGAATAGCGGAGATATCAGTTTGAAGTTTGGGTCCAGTCAACTGAAACTTGTTTAACGAATTTCCGTTAGCATCCCCGGCCGAAGCATCAAAAACCACACGGAGACGCGTTGACGAGCTATTCTCGTTAATGACGCAATGATGCGGTATATAGTACGCGTCAGACCGGTGTGTACCCTCCGGGGGGACTTTGGTCATATGACCACTATCGACATAATCTTTCATAAAATCCGAGTAAGCCTTGTTAAGTTCAGGCTTTTGTTTGAGGCGATTCTCGCATGCATGGAATCTTCTCTGGGCAATAGATCGCATGTTTTTGAAAACAGGCGTTTCATTTTTTATAGGAAGTTCGACTATGTATCGACCCTGGTCATCACGTGCATGTGTTTTTGAAAACATGTCTTCACAGAGAATATCGTCTGGAGAGCTGGCCAAAGGATCACCAGGGATGTCTTCCACTTCCCACAATCGTTGTATGGCTGTAGCCAAATTTTGATCAGAGATGGCTAAACAAGCATTCACTTGCTTAGATCCTGCACATGGTACAGACCCCATTAGAACCCAACCATAAATGGTATTGAGGGCCATGGGTGAACTGCCCGTAGCTGGAATGGATCCAGGTAATAAGATGGACGGCCATATTTCAGCCCCCACTAAAGCATCAATCGCACCAGGGATATGATGTGTGGGATCAGCAAAGCTGATGTCTTTAAACATAATCCATGCTGTATTATCAACCTTGAAGGAAGGCATATCCCCACAAATCTGAGGAATGACAATGGCTTCGAAGGCCATCTCATTATGTGCAGAACCACCCCGAGGACGGGTGGTGCAATGTACCTTCCCAAGGTCAGCAACTTCATTATTGCTCAAACCATAAACTGGCACTCCACTTCGCGACTTCGTAAGACCTAACCGTTTAGCACAAGAATCGGTCATGAAATTAGCTTGGCTACCTGAGTCAAGCATAACACGAATTTCTTGGAAATTACCCCATTTATCCAACACTTCAACCTTAGCTGTTGACAGCAAGACTGTTTTACCAGCATTTAATGTATTGGTTAAAACATTGACGGCATTCCCAGAAGGGGGATGGTCTTTTTCCTGCGATGTCAACGATGCAGTAGGTTTAGTGTCCTTGGACTCCTGGGGAACATAAGGAGTCTTCGAAGGCCAGTGAAGAGCCGTATGATGACTACGACCACCACAGGTACGGCAACATGACTTGGAACGGCAAGTCTTGCTCGTATGGTTAGTACGTAAGCATCTAACACACCATTGCTTGGCTTTGACAGTATCATACCTCTGTTGGGGCGATAAAGACTGAAAGTCTGTACAATGGCCAATAAAATGATCTTTAGAACAATATGAACAACTATTGTTCGTGCTGGCAATCAGTGTAGTGGGTGGAATTTGTTTATCCGATTTATTAGCGGCCGGTTTTTTACCGGCGGCGGCGCCGTTCTTCGGCGGGGACGCGACAGCAGGTGACGTGTCTGACAGTGTGGAAGACCTCTCCCAAGCTTGGCAATATTTTTTTACAAATGTTGTTAACGTGTCGAACGTTGGAATGTCTTGTGACGTCACGGTCATCTCAAACTCTTTACGAGTGGATGCGTGTAATTTACTCAACAGAGTATGAAAAAGAAGAAAATCCCACTTTTCGATCGGTAACTGAAGATTTTTAAGAATAGCTAGATTCTCAGAAAACGTGTCTAATAACTGTCGTAAACACGTTGCATTGTTTGCGGCAAGCTTGGCGTTGAGAATAGCCTCCCACGACATAAACGCAAGATGACGCTTATTCTCGTATCTGTTTATTAATGTACTGTACGCTACGTCATAGTTCGCTTCCGACAGTGGAAAGACCTTAATTAAGTCTAAAGCAGGTCCTTTCAGAGAAGACAGAAGGTAGCTGAACTTTTCTACCTTTGATAATGACTCACTTTTGTGTATCAAAGTATCAAAAAGATCCCGAAATGGTAAAAAGTTTTTATAATCACCATCGAAATGTTTTAGTTCGATTCTCGGCAATTTAACTTGCGCTTGCGGCTTGTTGTGGCGCGGATGTTCGTGGAACTCACTAGAGTTCATATTTGGTTCGGGTGTGACAAACGTAGGTTTTGGTGTGACACCACCAAAAACTTTGTTCTGTATTTCCAGAATGTCGGAATAAGTCTCGTCAAACGTCTGCCTGACCATATCTTGCTCAGAGAATAATTCTTCATCATTTGGACCTATGTCAGCCAGAATCTTGTTATGAGACTCATCAAATTCTTTTAACATTTCTGGTAAGCGAGAACACCATGCAGTGAATCTGTCTCGATACGCTTCATCAGTTTGACACCGCTTTGCACAAAGATAGGCATCATTTAACCGCTTCATAACCACACGCCGTCGGATGTTAATAATAGGGTCTAAAGGATCCATTATGAGTCACACAGTTATTGTCCGTACAATACACAGAATTACAAAAAATATATAAACACTAACAACGTCACCCTAATACTGGCGATCAATCAAAAAACTAATTCACAAAATGTGCGTTAATAAAATATTAAAAAGAATATTTATTGGGGTATTAACCACTCTATAGATATCACTTGGAATGCACTAACAAAGAAGCGAGGCGGCCGATCGACCACGTGTAGATAATGACAATTACGACAAAATAATATGTTTACAGTGATTTTAAGTGCACAGATTAATTATTTAACCTACCTGCCAATATATTTTAATGTCAATCCATAGGTCGTATTAGGTACGAATCTACAAATCCGAGATCTGGAGGACCAAAGAATGTGGCGTAATTATCTTCGATTGAAGGACTGTGAAGGACCAATTGGCAGATGGTTTAGGTTCAAAGGTTCTAGTCACGATTAGAGATCCCTCTAATAATATAACACATAAGAAAGTGCTACTCACCGAAGTAATATATGGTCGCTTTCTTCTTACACCGGCGCCGGGCTACCTCGATTGCTAAATGTTCCTTAATTTAAGTAGTCTTTATGTAAATTTATATATATTTGTCCACACAAACACCACACACAGTTGAGCACTAGATTTAAGCGTTTTTCTTCACTCAAATAATATTAATAAAGGTTTTTTGGTTCGGCTCGCGTTCCACCGTACTGAATTGGAAGCAGCGAATGCGTAGGGTAGAAACCGCGCATTTCATATTTTAATAATAGTGCAATATGCATGATTTCGAAACGCTTAGCGACATCTAGCGGCTATTCACACAAACTTAAATGATACATTAGAAGAAAGACAAAAATCGTGACCTTTTTATTGAACCTAATACCAAACAAGTGGCGACCGCGTACAGGAAGACGCAGCGCAGGCAGGCCCCCACCAGGTGGACCGACGATATGGTAAAAGTCGTGGGACCCAGCTGGATGAGGTTAGCGCGGGACCGACCGCCGTGGGGATCCTGGGGAGGCATTTGTCTAACAGGTCTCTCGGCTGATATGATAATGATGAAGCTCATTTTCTAATGACGAAGCAACATGTAGTCTATTTCTGAACGTAGTCTTGTAATATGCGTTCGATGGTTAGAGAAGTCGATAACATTCTATTCCAAGTTTTGTAGGAGCTTTTCGAGGCCTCCTCCGTACGTACACCATTCAACTTTTCAACGACGGTGGCGCCCTCTGTGCGCGAGGCGCGGGACGGCGGCGGCGGCGGGCAGCGCGCGGGCGCCCCGCGGTCCCGCATCGCGCGCACAGAGGGCGCCACATATGCTCGGGTCGCGCCGGTGCCCGCGCGTGTGCGTGGCGCCCTCTGTGCGCGCGATGCGGGACCGCGGGGCGCCCGCGCGCTGCCCGCCGCCGCCGCCGTCCCGCGCCTCGCGCACAGAGGGCGCCACGTTCGCCGCGGCCGCGCGCTGCCGGCCGAAAGCCGCAGATGGCGCTGCTGCCCGCACTATCCATCTATCAACGTTAATTCATAAACCTATATTTATAATTAATAAAATAAATAAATTGTAAAGTGCAATGTTAATTTTCTCGATTCGTCTCGAGGACTTTGTCGTTGGAACACGACTAAACATGCGATAGACATAATTACCTACTTAATTACGAACTACTACCAACAGTTCCTCTCCCCGGCAACCTCCAGCTCCTGAGACGTGTGCCTCCTCCCATCCCCGCCGCTCGGCAAGGGTCACGGACGTTTTTTCGAAAAAAAATTTACTTTTTTGACCCCAGACATGTACCCGTAGGTACCAAGGGTAGAGGAAGTCATTGTAAACCGAAAAATAAAGATATTCCAATGTTCACGAAAATGTGTTCCGACTTCCGATGTCCGACCGTCCGTCCCTCATCCGTTCGTCACGCTTGTCTCTGGAGGCTAAACCTTTGGTCCGATTGGGATCTTATTTGGAACTTAAGAGTTTTAAATTATCACCGTGGTCATCATAATTCGAAACTTCATTCCTTATAGTGGTCACGGACTGATCTATCTATACAATTATAATAAAATCGTAAAGGCCAAAAAGTCTGTACATCTACAATATAAAAGGCGAACCTGACTCACTCACTCACTCACTGACTGACTGACTGATCCACGCACAGCCCAAACCGCTGAACCTAGAGACTGGAAATTTGGCACAGAGGTTCTACATATAGCACTGACGTCCACTAAGAAAGGATTTTTCGAAAATCAACCCCTAAGTGGGTGAAATAGGGGTGCAAAGATTGTATGAAAATCCCTCATTTTTAAAGTTGGAAACCTGAAAATTTGTATTTAGGCTATTCGTTAAAAACCAATGAACACGTGTTTCAGCGATTTTGAAAATTCTACCCCTTAGTATGTAAAATAAGGGATGAAACGCGCACAGCCCAAACCGCTGAAGCTAGAATTGTGAAAATTTATATTTAGGCTTTTAGTTTAAAAACAATAATGACGTGTTTCGCGAATTTTGATAATTCTACCCCTAAGTATGAAAAATAGGTGTGCGTTTCATCCCCTATTTCCCGCTGAGCCGCTGAGACCGCTGAGCCTAGAGACTTGAAATTTGGCACAAAGGTTCCTCTTATAGCACGACGGACGTCACCAAGTGAAGTTGGTGGACACCAAGAAAGGATTTTTCAAAAATCATCCCCTGAGTGGGGGAAATAGGGGTGCAAAGATTCTCATATATAATTTATAACTCAAGAACGGATCGACGGATTTTGATGAAACTCGGTACAGTTATAGCTTATATCCTGGAATAACATGTAGGCCACTTTTTACCGCGGTAAATTGTTCCCGCGGTAAACTCGATAACGGCTGAACGGATTCGGATGGAACTTGGTACAGTGACAGATTATATCTTGGGATGACATATGGGCAACTTTTTACCGCGGTAAGCTTTTCCCGCGGGAAAAATATTTAATTTTGATGAAACTTGACACAGTGATAGCTTATATCCTGGGATAACACATAGGCTACTTTTCACCGCAATAAACTTTTCCCGCGGGAAAAATATAAAAATATTTGAACCTGACCTAACCTAACCTAACAGTGATAGTTTTCCCTCCGGAAAAATATTTAATTTTGATGAAACTTGGCACAATGATGCTTATATCCTGGGATAACATATAGGCTACTTTTCACTGCAGTAAACTTTTCCCGCGGGATTTTTTTTAATTTTGATGAAACTTGGCTAATCTAACCCAACAGTGATAGTTTATATCCTGGAATAACATATAGGCAACTTTTTACCGCGGTAAACTTTTCCCGCGGGAAAAATATTTAATTTTGATGAAACTTGGTACAGTGATAGCATATTAGTGTGGCTGACGGAACGGAAACCTCCGTGGGCGACCGGATTTTATATTTAGGCTTTTAGTTAAAAAACAATAATGACGTGTTTCGGCAATTTTGAAAATTCTACCCCTAAGTGTGTAAAATAAAGCGTAACACACACTGGGCGGCGGCGCTGCGAAAGCGTTGCGGCGGCGAAGGTTTGTATGAAGAACGCGCCGCGCCGCCTCCGCTTTGATGTAAAGGGCTTCATACTATTTCGAACATTACAGAAAAAAACCGCAACGCTTTCTCAACGCCGCCGTTCAGTGTGTGTCACGCTTTAGGGATGAAACGCGCACAGCCCAAACCGCTGAGCCTAGGAACGTGAAATTTTAAATTTACTCTTTTAGTTTAAAAACAATAATTGTATGTTTCGCAATTTTGAAAATTCCACCCCTAAGTATGTAAAATAGGGGAAGAAACGCGCACAGCCTAAACCACTGAGCCTAGACACTTGAAATTTTGCAGAAAGGTTCATCTGTGATGTCTACTACGAAATGTATTTTTACCGCGGGAAAACTTGCTGGAAAACCTTTTTTACGCGGGCGAAGCCGCGGGCAAAAGCTAGTTGAATATATTCGAAAAAAAAACCAACCAGGGCGACTTAAAATGAGCGACTGAACATGTTTGAACAGTTTTTTAAATTATTTTCTCTGTCTGTCTGTTTGTTTGAACGCGCATCACGCCTAAACCACTGAACGGATTTTAACGAAACTTTGTACAGTGACAGTGTATATCCCGGAATAACATCATATGAAACAAAAATCTGGAAAAGTGACCGAAAAATGTCAACCAGCAATAAAAATCTCCCATTTTCTAACATTTGTATGAACTTATAGGTCAGGGTAGCCTGGTTAATTTTGAAAATGTTTTGTTTTCTACAGTGACTGGCCGTTGGCTTAGTTAGTGGTGGGTCGTGGGTTCGATTCCCACCCGTGGCCAACATTTGTGTGATGAGCATATCTGTTGGTTTTCGGATTCTGGGTGTTTGTATGTACCTACCTATTTGAGTATTTATTTTTATGGAATTTTAACGTTTAACGTTCAGGGGTACTATTTATTTGATCTAGGTACTATTTAGGTACTATTTGGGTACTATTTATTGGCACTAAAACTAGCCCAGAATCTCTTATGTGTACGCTAGGTGAACGGACACTTTTATTTATACAGAGTGGAAATTATGGACCGTAGTAGGAGGGAAAGTATTCTAAATACTGCGAAGATAGCACATTTTACTCAAAGGATTCCTTTATTTTCAAAATTAAATAAACTTGCATATGAAGATATTTGAAACGTCACTTGCCTCAACCGGGAAACGAACCGGACAAAATTTTTAAAAAACGTCCTGTATTTTTTTAACACTTTGGATACGGTTTTTACAGTTGTGTTCCTGACGGTTAAAATCTGGTGTTTTTCCCATTGGAAAATTATAACTAGACGATGTCTGTATATAGCAGAGATAGGTACCTACATACTTCCAAAATCCACGCGGACGAAGTTGCGGGCAACAGCTAGTGTAACATAATAATAATGTATAAAAATAAATAAAACAAAACACAATGAATTTACAGTTTATCGCGGTAAAAAGTAGTCTATATTATGTTATTCCAGGATATAAGCCATCAGTGTACCAAGTTTCATCAAAATCAGTTCAGCCGTTTTTGAGTTATAAATAAATATAGATTGGATATTTTTTTATTTTTTTTTATTCAGAAACCAACAGTCGTTTACATAAATGTTTTTCAACTTTATATAAAGTAAAATTAGACCTATAGTTTCCTTAACCCTCAGAGTGTTAAAACGGGTTTTGCGACCCAAAAAACAAGTTCAAATACTAGACTTATGTGAAGTCTAGATTTGAACGAGAGTTCGTTTTCAAAAACCAAAATCTGACAGCCACATTGTAATGATTAATTAACTAGAATAACAGGCACATTGTATATTCTAATATTTGAAGAAGAATGAATAGAATTATGTACTTAATGTTTTTAAGTTTAGTTTACAAAATCCTAAATGCTTTATTTATTTAATGCTTATTTATTTATATATTTCATCATGTTTTGGCTGTATCTTTTTTGAGTTTTGACTTTTTGACATTTTAGTATATTTTGTTGTTATGAACGGTATGTGGCCGCGTATTGTGGGAAAATAACAAACGCATACGTGCTACCGTTAGGTAGAGACCTTAGATGCGCCGCAGGTACGGCGTCTTTTGTGACAATGTCAGCTCGCTACGTTACGTATGTACCTACCACCGCCGCTGAACATCGGCCACACGGACGGCCGGCGGCGGCGGCGGCGGCGGCGCAGTGGGCGTAGTCAAAGGTCATAAGTTCAAAACATTCATACTAATTTCATAATTATAATTGGTACAATTACCTATGCTGTGTGTGTAAATAATGTGTATACTTTACATAAGCATACTAATCATACATAATTAAAACACTAATATATTACTATGTAGGTAGGTGTGTAAATAAAACACTGCGCTAGTCTCTATGTTGCTTTATTTTAACAAATAGATAAGTTTTCTACACATCCACGTTACTCGTACATACACGTCGTGCGCTTACTGATATGAGCTCACCCACCGCACGCGGCGTGCGACGCGCGACGTGCGACGCGCGACGTGCGACGCACGACGCGCGGCGCGGCACGCGCCACCCGCACTCAACGGAGCTTTATTTGACAAAATGTCGCTTTCAAATCCGTCTCTCAGCACATTACACTACACTATAGATACAAGTCGGCGGGCGGCGGCGGGGGCGGGGCGCGGGGCGCGGGGCGCGGAGTGCGGGGCGGCGCGGGCGGCGCTATCGTCCACCGTCATCGATGCCCGTCGCCCTGATGCTGCACCGCCGGCCGCCGCCGCCGCCGCCCGCCCCGCCCGCCCCCAAGGGCCCGAGCTGAGAGATCCAAAAACATCATTCGTCGGCAGCTCGGCGGAATATAAATAAAATTCACATAATAATATAAACTTACTGTCTACTTTATATCGCCGCCGCCGCCGCCGCCGCCGCCGCCCGCATATACACCTACCTACCTACTATATAATAATTATATGTACATGTCCTTATTGCGGCCGGCTCGGCCCCGAGCTCGGGGTATTTACAGCGGGAGGATATGTGTGAGGAAGGGCAGCGCGCGGCCGTCGGCGCGTCAGTCGCGGTGGAGCGGCGCGCGCGTCAGCAGCGCCAGCGGCTGCAGCGCCGCGGCGGCCGCGTGCAGCGCGTGCGCGTGCGGGTGCGGGTGCGGGTGCGGGTGCGCCAGATGCGGGTGCGGGTGCGGGTGCGGCGAGCCGAGCAGCCCCGCCGCACCCGCCGCGCCGCCCGCCCCGCTCTCGCCCGCCGGCGGATTGATCCGTTTCTCCTGGGTCACAAATGTTGCTTGTTAATGAGTTATATCCTATATAAATCCAAAACGTGACAACGGGGCGTACTATTTTCTTTTGCATATGAAGGCTCGCGCGGCGCGGCGGGGGCGGGGGCGGGGGCGGGGGCGCCGTCAGCGTCGCGCCCGCCGGCCGCGTCGCGCGACGTCGTCGTTGCACGCGTACCTTCTGTCGGCGGTTGCAGAACCAGACGCGCACGACCTCCTTCTCCATGCAGAGCGCGTCGGCGAGCGCGGCGATCTCCTCGCTGGTGGGCTTGGGGTTGTGCAGGAACGCCTTCTCGAGCGCGACGCGCACGCCCGTCTCGATGGAGGTGCGCTTCTTGCGGCGGCGGCCCACGGCCTCGGCCAGCCCGCCCGCGCCGAGCGCGCCGCCCGGCCCGCCGCCGCCCGGCCCGCCGCCGCCGCCGCCCGCCAGCGACGAGTCCGCGTCCTCCAGCCACTTCTGCAGCAGCGGCTTCAGCTTGCACATGTTCTTGAAGCTGAGGTTGAGCGCCTCGAAGCGCGAGATGGTCGTCTGCGAGAAGTCGTTCCCGTACAGCTTGCCCATCGCCAGCCCGACGTCGCCCTGCGTGAACCCTGCGCACACGCACACGCACACACGTTACACTCTCCGCTCGGTCGGCACGCATGCAATGCGCAGGCGGGTACCGACCGAGCTTGATGCGGCGCTGCTTGAAGGTCTTGGCGAAGTGCTCCAGCTCCTCGAGGTCCGCGGTGTCGTCGGCGGCGGGCTCGAGCGCGCGCGGCTTGTGCGCGTGCGCGTGCAGCGGCGTGTGCGCGGGCGCGGGGGGCGAGCGCGCGCGGCCCGGGCCCGGCGTGCGCGGCGTCAGGAACGCGCCCGCGCCCGGCGGCGTCAGCCGCGGCGACGGCGACCGGCCCTCTGCACACACACACACACACACAACTCATTCACTAAAACAAAAAACCAACTCAAAAAAAAAAAAAAAACTGTAGCAACAATCGCCTACTACCTTGAATGAAAAAAATTATCGGCGCGCGCGCCCACCAAAGAGTTGCTAGCTTCATGCCTTGCTATAACTCAGCCTACGGCCGCGCGGCACCCCTGGGTGCGGGGCGAGGCGCGGCGTGTTGCGGTGACACCCCATACACCCGTCGCTGTTCGTGGTCCATCCAGGCTCGTTGTACAGAACGTACTTTTTTAACCATCAACGAAAAAAAGAGAGGTGTTATAAGTTTAACATGTGTAGGTATCTGTGTGTCTGTCTGTGGCATCATAGCTCCCAAACGGATGGACCGATTTTGGGTTATTCCCCGTGGACTGATGCGTTTTTTTTGTTGTCGTTCTGATTTATATCTTGGGACACAAAATAATTATTGTTTTCAGTAATTTTGCCGAGTTCCCATCATTGTTGGATATGTTGTGTGTGTGTGTGTGTGTGTGTGTGTGTGTGTGTGTGTACCGACCGGCGGCGAGGGAGTGCGGCGCGAGGCCGGCGGGCGGCGCGCGCGCCTGCAGCTGCTGCAGCTGCTGCGCGGCCGCCTGCGCCACCGCCTGCTGCACCTGCGGGCACACACGCGCACGTTGCACCACCGGCGACGCACTTGCAACACCACGCGCAAGTGCGTCGCCGACCTTCGAGTGGTAGACGCCCCCGCGGCCCCCGCGGCCCCCGCGCCCCCCGGCTCACGAGCGACAGACACCCGACTGCTGCAAGGCACAGGATGAGAAGTAAATTTGCTGACAGTTTCGTGTCAACATATCGAGACAAGCGAGGAAACAGTCGGTCACACCCTGATGAGGGTTCAGGTGCAGTCGGCACGTGCCCATGCACTGGGGCCGGGGGCGGGCGGCGCGCGGCGGGGGCGTCGGAGTGTCCGATGACTATTTGATTTTAAAGTAAAGAAAATTATAAAATTAAAAGTATATAAAGGAGAGCGTCAGTGGGATCATATGGAAAGTTCCGAAGTTCGATCCCCGGCTGTATATTGTCATGTACCGATGAGTTTTTCTCGAATTTAAGTATATGGTACTGACTGCTCTCAAACGGCGAAGGAAAACATCGTGAGGAAACGTGCATGCAACCTGCAAGGGGTGGGGGTGGTGAGAGCGTACGTACGTGCGTGTGCAGCAGCAGCGAGTGCGCGCCGTGCTGCGAGAGCAGCAGGTGCTGCAGCTGCGCCAGCGCGCTGCCCGCCGCCGCCGCGCCCACGCCCGCCGCGCTCTGCGCACACACAAACAACGTACCACATGTCACAGCTCGGTAGTCAATCATATAGGCGACTACTACAAGCATTGCGTTTGACAGTTCGTGAAACAATAAAACAGACCGCCTCCATGTCAATTCTTAAAAAAAGCAAAATTAAAAATTTGGAAAAAACCTACGACGGATGTAAGTAATTGAAAAAGGATGAAATATTTAAAAAAACCCCCGACTAAAAGGCAGTAAATAACGAATGACAAAAAAAAACATTTAAAAAGTGTCAATTTGTCGCGAGGTCTGTCATATTTTAAACAACTATACATTTAATATAAACCCAAGAACATCCGTCGGGGGCTGCCATCAGAACTTCCCTGCCCTAATAGTCGGGGGTTTTCTCAAAAAACATTTCGTCCTTTTTTCAATTACATCCGTCGTGGGCGGTTTTTCCGTTCACAGGTCGTGGGTTTTTTCATAATTTAAATTTTGCTTTTTATTTTAAACTTTTTAGAGAGTTCCTACGTTAGTGTGTAAGTAGTGGTCTGTCCAAACTATAGCATCCATAGAGTTAGTATACTGGCATCACATTGGATGACAATATGGTCTTTAAAGGTTGTGTTCTAACATAAAATCGCCTCTATATTTATACATATATATTTTATCTTGTTATGGAGGGTATATAAAGTAATGTACTAATAATTAATACTAAAATTATTAAATAATAAAATTAGTAAATAGCACTAACGTACTAGTGATTTTTAGTTAGACAGATTTCGTATGTATGTATCTACAAATAATAAACGTTCTAGTGATTTTTATCGATATCTTTAATTTAATAACGCCCTGAAAAACACATACTTACATCCCAGCACTGGGCCGCTGAGTCGTAGACCAGGTGCTGTTCGTGGAAAAAAATGTAAAAATAAAATTGAATCCACGAATAGCGCCAGACAAAAATATTGATCGGTGCCCTTCCTGGACTAAGCAAGGTGCTATTCGGACGGGTGCTGTAGCTGTACTGCGTCCTACAATACTCGTAGGCAGTACGTACTCTTGGTGTCGTACCTCTTGGAAGGCCTCGCCGCGCCGTGGCACGGTCTTCGTAACTCTGTCATGTACTATGGTTGTGTGTGTGTGTGTGTGTGTGTGTGTAACTCACGAGCACTGCTGCTGTGGCGGCGGCCGAGGCGGCGGCGGGGTGGGGGTGGGGGCGCGGCGCGAGGTGCGCGGGGTGCGCGTGCGGGTGCGCCGGGTGCGGCAGGGGCGCGGAGGGCGCGCGCGGCGGGGACGGCGGCCGCTCGTCGCCGCTGTGCTCGCCCTCGCCGCTCGCCGACCCGTCTGCACACACACACACACGCGCGTCACATAGCGACCAGCCGGCCGGGGGCGGGGTGCTGCGGCACTTTCATCAACAACAACATTGTCTATTGTCATATTGAACCATTAGCGACCAATTTGAGAGGCGACAGGCCGAGTGTGAGTTTGTACATTTTGCAAATGTATTTCTGATGAGTCTCGCGCGGAGACCGCCAGACGCACCGGAAGGGGTGGCGCGTGCCCGCGTGCTCGCGTGCCCGCGTGCCGGCGTGCCCGCGCGCCGGTAATCCTTCCCGGGCGCGTGGCCAGGTAGTGTACGCGAGGGGAAGCGGTCGTCAGTCAACCAACAGTCGGTGGCGCGAGGCGCCGCTTAATATTTGGTTTTTATGTCGACATTATCTATTGTTGACAATCTTGAAGTGAGGAAAGCAGAGCTAATTATATGACGTCGCTAGCCACTTGCACATTTTTCGTTATAAATATTCTTCAGCTTATACTTTAGTTAATTTAACAAATTGTTCTCAGTACTGAAATCACTTAAAACAATTTAAGTAGCACTACTTGAGCCCATGCCATAAATGTTACTTCCAAAGGATACATATACTTACATAGGTGGACGGATAATTAGAAACAGGGCAAGATTTTCATACAATCGAGGTCACTTTGAAGCCATGAGTCTCCGTGAAGAATTGATCGGGGCGTGATCTCATGACGGTCATCGAGAGAGTAGATGAAGGACTTTAACATCGCTATACATATCCAACTGATCAGATGAACCGTTTGGAAGCAGCATCGTCATGAAGAAAAAAACCCGCAAAATGGCATTAGAATGTATGAAAATCTTAAAGTTAAGGAATCATGATGATGCTATTTCCAGACGGCTCGTATGATCAGTTGGATATCTATAGCGATCTAAGAGTCCTCCATCCACTCTCTCGACGACCGTCATCAGATCATGCCTCAATATTTTATATTTTTTTTATTGGTTTACCAACAGATGTTGCACATATACAAAAACAGCAATCTTATAAATAGTAGGTACAAATCATCCGTGAGAACACCCAGTAATAGGTAAACACAGCATGTGTAAATTGCTTACAAACAGTATGTGACACGGAGAACCATGGTTTCAAAGTGATTTCGATTGTATGAAAATCTTGCCCTGTTTCTAATTATCCGTCCACCTATGTATATATTACATTCATCGTACGTTTACTTTATTTCATTGTAATTTTTTATTCCCATAGTATTCCCATTATAAGTGTCAAAAAGGCAAGTTTGCTGCTGAAATGTGTATTTAAGTTATTCTTGTGTGTTGTTGACTGTGTCAATCAATGTGCTGTGTATAAATAACACCAAGACTCTTTAAAAACAAACAAACTACTGGAGCCACGTCCCTACGGCCGCCGCCCCCGCCGCCCCCGCCGCCGCCCGCGCCCTCGGCGAGTATTCCATAAATATTTACCTAATGAATAAATTGATATCAATAACATTTTCAAAATAAACCGAGAAATGGGTATCCAAAATGTTGAGCTTAGGGGGTGGTATTATAGTGAGCGACGCCACTGGTGCGGCGGCCGGCGCGCGGCGGCGGCGACGCCGCTGCTCTGTGAGTATTTACAAGCGGCACCGCCGCTGCCTAAATAATTCGTCCAATACGATACATCGTAAAGATCCCTGAAGGAGCTGGCCTCTACAGGCTGATTTGATGATGATGATGTTATGGTTGTGACACTTGTTTTGAGCGAATATACATGAAGAGTGTGAGCGAGTGAGTGAGTGAGCAGAGTGCCCCACGTACCGTTGCTGGGCGGCGGCGACGGCGACTTGATCAGTTCGCCGGATTCTTCTGTAACAATCACACACGCTATAGTTAGGTATAATATGTAACTCACTACACCTACTCATATCTCTATTCTGCATTAAACTTAAGTTTAGAAAAAGCAAAAAATTGAGTTATTATTGCAACGTGACGTCGAGTGGTAGCCGGTGGCCCCGGCACGCGCCCGGCCAGTGGCTCTGGAGGTGGCCCCCGGACAAGGTGGACCATACATAACATATCTTCGCTTTAGGGTTATTCGTTTTAATGGATCCCTAGAAAGAGAACCATAAAATGGTAATAGTGATTGCATGACGATGATTTGCGGGAGGCAGGGGCGGGGGCGGGGGCGGGGGCGGGGGCGGGTAGATACAGTACATTAAACATGTCAATGAGCAATGATACAACAATGTAATGTAATTAAATCAGGTTTTCAACACACTTGCTCGCAAAGTGGCTCTTATTGCACCGCTTTTAGCGTCATAAAACAGCTTATTTGAACGTGCTTCTTTCAATATCATTACCGCACGCACTTGTGTTGTGTTTTATTTTCTAGTTTTTTTAAAATTCTCAGCAAAGAGTTTTTATGTTTACAAGCGCCAACATTTTTGTGAATGAATAAATTGTGTTAATCTCAATATTATGTTATGTTTAAACATTACCTTTCATCAAATTATTTATTTTTGTCAACAAATTAATATAATTAATGTAATAAATACAATTAATTTATTGTGTTATTTATTTATTGTGTGTTATTTACTTTTATGGTGTTGGGCTGTTTGACTTGGTCGTACCAGCGCCTCTCCACCTCCGCGGTAAAAGAAAATCCACGCGCCATATTTACAAATACATAGGTAGTTGTGTTTTGTGATTATTTTCAAAAATATCGACTTCAGAGCGGAATAGTGCATTCAAGTGATGAAGAAAAGCCATAATATAATTTTGCTTCGACGATATATACGATCCTACGCCGCCAGCTAATCATAATTACTGAGGCACAAAATGTAAGTGATCCGGATCACCATCACAATCATAGGAAAATAAGGACATTTTATTCATTTTGCTCGCAATTAAATGTGTTGAAAATCGTCGTATGATACGCGTGAGCGTCGATCTTACACTACTCGGCTTCATCACACACTCGGCAAGCCTCGTGTGTGTACATTTCAGCGTCGAGTGTTCTGACCAACTTAGCTCACTTGTATCATCTTAATGTACTTTTTCTTACTTGCTCGTTCAGGGTCTGATTATATGCGTACTTATAGAAACACAATGGCCTATATACACCCGCGGGTGAATAATGAAAATCAGTACAATATTATACATCTAGGGCTGTAATGTGTAGCTGGCTGTACTGAACTGGTTTATTAAATTAATTAAGTTAAAAATTAAGTTAAATTATTAATCTCGACTAAAATCTACTGTGCTCGAATGTGCTCGACTGTGCTCGAATGTGCTCGACTGTGCTCGACTGTACTCGCCTGTACTTGATTGTACTCGCCTGTACTCGCCTGTTCTCGCCTGCACTCGACTGTGCTCGACTGTGCTCGACTGTACTCGCCTGTACTCGACTGTACTCGACTGTACTCGCCTGTGCTCGCCTGTGCTCGACTGTGCTCGACTGTGCTCGCCTGTGACAGACTGTGCTTGCCTGTGCTTGCCTGTGCTCGCCTGTGCTCGACTGTACTCGACTGTATTTGACTGTACTCGACTGTACTCGACTGTACTCGCCTGTACTCGACTGTACTCGACTGTACTCGACTGTAATCGACTGTACTCGATTTGAGTTAAACTGAGTTAACTTGAGTTATATTAAGGTAATTAAATTTAACTAAATTAATTGAATGAACTTAAATAATATCAGCACAGTCAAAGAAAATTTGTTCCCTTGTGTCGTAGGTTTTTATTTCCTCGCAAATGTGATGAAAAACATTGTGTGCATCACGTGCAGTAAGGGTATTACAAACTCGAGTCATTAAAATCCCTACGCCTTCGGCGTCGGGCTTCTAACAGACTCTCGTTAGTAATATCCTACTTACTGCCCTTAATGCACAATGTACTATATCTTTATAGTTATGTATTATGGCCCGGCCGGGCCATGCACCGATGGGTTTTTTCAGAGTGGACATTATTCAGTTTGGACATTTTTCAGTTCGAGCATGGTCGTTGGACATTTTTCAGATAGGACATTTTTCAGTAAATCGTCCCCACTGCTGGGGATCAGGCCTCTTAACGAGGGCGTTCGGGCTATAGTCCACCACGCTAGCCCAGTGGCGGGTTGGTGGGCTTCACAAGCGCCTAAGAAGTTCTTCATCGGCGTACGACGGTTTCCTCACGATGTTTTCCTTCACCGTTTGAGAGCAGTCAGTAAATGTACTTAAGTTGACATGTTAATAGGCTGTTGATGTATTATTCAATGTTGCTACCTGTTGCAGCGTGGTGTAGGCGGCTATCTGTGGAGCTGTATGTGGGGGGGGGGCGTATTGTGCGTGCGGCGCGGCGGGACGGAGGCTTATTGAAACGTCAACGCAACTTTCGGAATGTTTTTTGTGATGGTGAGGGCAAAAAATCACCGTTTCCAGAGCCATCGGGGCGCGGGGTCGCGGGGCGCGGGGCGCGGGGCGCGGGGCGCGGGGCGCGGGGGATCCGATACACGCGGTGAACGGAAAAAACAATATTTTTTAACCCGACAGCGCAGAGCGCAGGCTCCTCCGCTTTTATCAACTTTTTACTGCGCTTCGGATTAAATAAAAAAAAACTACAAACAAATGAAAATGTATCTACGCAAAATGTTTATTCATCTTTTCTGAACGTCTGATTATGTTACAAAGAAAACCAAACCTAAAAGAAACGAACAAAAGTCAACTTTGCAGTACCAAAGTGACAAAAATTAGCACTATAAAGCTTAATATTTCGCAAACGGATCCCTAAATCGAAAAATGTTTTTACACACCCGCGATATTTTTGAAAGACCTGTCCAACGATACCCCACACTATGGAATTCAAGCGAAAAATATGTACGCAGTTCTATGAACATTATTTATTTTTTCAACTTTCATGAGTTGATCGACTATTACTCAGAAACTAATAGAACCTACTTAGCTGTCATAGTTTTCCTTTTAACTACGTTATATGTGCTACTGCCGTGAGTTTTTTCACATATACAGCTTTTTCCGTGTTCTGTGCATATACCTATGCCTGTCAAAGAATGTTTTACTAAGTATAAGTCATTTTGCGACTATGACATTATACTATGCGTACATTACAAGTAGTAGTCATTTTCCGTAGTCGACATTTCCCAGCATAGACTTTCAGCGATGTAGGCAAATGCCGCCCGAACCAACTTATTGTACGACAATGGCCACTATAAATATACACTTCAAGATTTTAATTCGATTTTTAGTTGTGAAGCGGGAGACATAATGAAAACATTGGAAATAATTGAAAACGATTCAAATTCTGAATAACTCATAGTCTGCTACAACCGATGCTAAGTCATGCTTAATGGCCTTACAAGATACAATACACATCCATTATCGTGACTTCAGCGAGGGGTACATATTCAAGTCGTACATATTCAACATAAAAATATTGACCAATAGAAACTACTTTTAGAATTAATTTGGATACCTGGTCACCAGGGATAATAGGAAACGAGAAAGCCGACACTGAAGCAAAAGCAGCAATGAATTCTGACGAAATAGACTACTCAATCAAATCTAGCCGTCCGGAAGTTAAAAAGTCAGGAGCATTCAGGATCTGATTCCCACTAAGCCATGGTTTTTTAAACACAAAGCCTGTGACAAACTCGCTATATCGGTGATTTCTCGCCTACGTCTCGGTCACTCCTGTACACCAGTTATTCTAAACAAGCTACGTATTAAAGACAGTTCGTTATGCGAGTGTGGCTTGGGCGAGGGTACCCCCGACCAGCTTATTCAACTGCCCAAAATACCCAGTTTCTCTCTATGATGTACTTCCCCCTTAAATTCCCCGTTCCCTTAATATAAACTATTTAGTAACTCAACTTATTTTCCTTTTATATAAAATATTTATGCAAATATATTTTAACAAATAATATAAAATTATAACCATACCTCCTCGCTTCATATTCTTTGATTACTAATTTATATTAGCTCCTCTTGTTTTGTGACGTCTCAAATGTGACGTTCTTGGTTTAGATGGTGCATGTTAAAAACTCAACGAAGAAAATACATCAAAACCCACGGATCATCAAGCCGCGTCTCTCTAAACACTTGACATTGGCAGAACCAGTCGTCAGCCTAAAGACGATTGAAGCCACAACCAAGAATATTATTAAAATAAGTTATTAAATCAGTAGTGAGCAAGTTCTGGAACATTGAACGGAAAAATGACCCCCCAAGTGAATTAGCCGAAGTAAGAGGCTGCAGTAATGTAGGCAATGTACTATATTCTTAATTTAACTTATGTATCCTCGACTTATCGCTTTCATGTGAAAAATGTCGTTCTGACGTTTAGACTTTTTTCAAAAAGGTTAGCTTACAGGGCAAACATCTGAGGGGCAAACCCTTAACCCGATCGTCTTTGTTTTAGGCTCAAATTGTAGCTGACTAAATTGAGTTTTTCTCAAATTTTCGATGTTATTCTTTGTTTCCAAAATATCGAGCGCCAAAATAAATAAAAAAACGGATTTTTTTTTTTACTATTTCGGCCATAACTTTTTGTTTTTGACTTTTTCGAATAATTCTTTTTGCATCTTACAGCTCTCGTGAATACCCGTCTTTTGAGCCCATTTTGAATATCATATCTTCACAACTCTCCGAGATATAATGGGATCGCACTTTTTCGTGAAATCGGAGCCTACACTGCAACTGGAGCGAACGAAAAGACATTTCCAATGTCAAAAGATTGTCTGAACAAAAATGTATATCTACAGATGTTCAAATTTATTAAGTGGATTAATATTTACAACAAATTGTAATAGTACACTCAAACCGATAAAATGGTCGATAAAGACCTCGATGATAAAAAGGGACCATAAATAATTATATTATAAATATATTTTTTTGTAAAAAACAGCATTCTGTACTTTTATGATACCAATGAAAAGGGTGCCTCACAAGAATCAATTCCTTCTTAGTAACAAGTATGTTAAATTAGGAACACCAGAATTATTTAACACTAGCTGTTGCCCGCGACTTCGTCCGCGTGGATTTTGGAAGTAGGTACCTATCTCTGCTATGTACAGACCTACATCGTCTAGTTATAATTTTCCAATGGTAAAATGGATCATTCTAAGTACATATATATTATTCACCATAATTTAAGGTATACCATACCTTCAGGAACAAACTATGAACACCGTATCCAATTTGGTGAAGACAGATAAAAATTTAAAATTGTTGTTTTCACATCTATTGCTCATAAGACTTCTCATATATGTAGGTATGGATTCTGTTTGTATTAAGTTTATTCATAACTATACATATATATATATATATATTTATAAATATAAGATAATAAATTCGATTAGCACATAGGATAAATAATAATACTGCAATATATTTGTAATATTTAGTAGCAATTAAGTACGACGTCGCGGTGCACAGACAAATCGAGTCTGGTTTTTGTTGCACCGTAATATATTTACACTGTATTTTATTGTGATTAATAAATAAATACTATACTAAAAAAAAAAATACTATACTATATATCAATTTTTATTATACGTGTGTATTTTTTAACTGATACAGTATGGGCAAAACCAAAACCATAGGAGATACAGGGAAACTGTCTTAGGAACCTTTAGGTATTTTTTCGTGATAACAATTTTGACATAGTAATCGGAGCAGCTGGAGTTCAGGTGGCATGCATGAATAAGTAGTAAGTACCTAAGTACTTTACACAGTCTGTTTTATAAGAAAACATTTTATTAAATTTGACTAACTTCTGCTGCTTGGATTTTTTTCTTCCGATACAATAAAATGATTCTAACATGAAACTAAGTCGATACGCATTTTTTAAAACCAATAAAAATTAATTTTCACTGGCGTTCTATGAGAAAACATTTTATTGAATTTGACTAACTTCTGCTGCTCAGATTTTTTTCTTCCGATATAATGAAGTGATCCCTACATGAAACTGAGTCGAACCGCATCAAAAAAAAAAAGTGCAAATTGTCTCATTTTTATGGACAATATACGCTTGACCACTGATATCTCCTATGTCTATGACATCGTCTTGTTACGTTAAATGATTTATCTGTAAATGACGATAACTTTTTTCGCTCTCATCCGATTTCAATAAAACCAAGCCTATAAGTTGCTCCAGGCTGTGCTTAATCTACCTGTGAAAACCGCAAGAAAATCCGTTCAGTGGTTATTAGTCCGTCGGAGATTAGCGATTACAGACAGACAGAAAGACAGAAAGACAGACAGACAGAAAGACAAAAAAATAAAAATAAACTTTTTTTAGTTCTGTTACTCTTTTTTTATCGCCCACACTCATTTTTTTTAAAATTTGTTCAAAGTACAGACACACGATTTCTACTCCTTTATTATAAGTATAGATTTGTTTGATAAAATAGGTTTTCTTTTATTAAAATTAAGTTTTGTTTTTAGGGTTCCGTAGCTCAAAGGAGGAAAAAAGGAACCCTAATAGGATCACTCCGTTGTCCGTCTGTCAAGACCATTTTTCTCAGGAATGCGTGGAGGTATCAAGTTGAAATTAATATCAAATACTCAGATCTGCAGTCCCTTGAAGCCGTGAAATCAGACTTCTAAGTCATCGTAGTCAAAAGATTTAGCCGTTTTTGCCGCATTTTTGAGTATCTTGATAATCAAAACTTATGGGTTACTTCCCGTTGACCTAGAATCATGAAATTTGACAAGAAGCAAGGTTTTATAGCACAAGTAAAAGAAAAAATCCGAAAACCATAAATTTGTAGTTACATAAAAAAAAAAAATTTTTTTCTTGTACCAACAAACTTAACTTTGCGTATGAAAAAGTTATCCATGTATGTTAGTATCATGTGATGTAACTACAAATTTTATTAACGATTATCTAATTATTTCTTTAATTAAGTTTGTACGGAACCCTCAGGGCGCGAGTTCTGATTGCACTGGTCCGGTTTTTTCTTATTTACTATTCCTCTCATTTTGTTATTGAAATATTAAATTTCATGATCATCTAATTCAAGATACTCGATTCTTGATTATGGTTGACCCTTTCGATCGGTATCTTATTAAAAATACAGGTGTATTTTTATACTTGGCGGGTTCGATTCTCGGTTTGGGCAGGCGATTTAAAAAAATATCTGTGAATGTAATTCGAGATGTTTCTTTTTGAAAATAAAGAAGTCCTTTGAGTATAATTTGGTACATAAACGAAGGTAACAGGCAACAGCGCGGTGTAGTGTGCGACGAGTACTCGTACTCACGGTAGGCGGCGCAGTAGAGGCTGGCGGCGGTGCGGGCGCGGGCGCACGCGGACAGCACCATGGCTCGGGCGGACGGACGGCGGGCGCGCGGCTCGGCGCGCGGGCTGGCACTCACTGCGCGCGGCGCGCGCTGCCAGCCAGCCAGCCCGCGCGCCCGGCCCCGCGCCCCGCGCTACCCCTTCCCGCCCCGCAACCGACGAATTAAAAATTGGAACTTTTTTGTACAAATCCGTTTCTTTTCCGCCCTTAGTGAATTTTTTTCGCGCGGCTCGCCATTATTTCGATTACCTGAGATGATTTTTTTTGCTGATGCCGAACGGATCGAGCGCGATGCGCGTTTAAAAGCTGTTTAATTTTTTTTGGAAAGGGGAACGACGCCGCGCGGGTTCGAGCCGCCGATGCGCGAATTCCGATATCGGGTTCGAATGAAAGTTTTTTGTGCGAGAGTCGGCCGGAGCTCGTCGTGCGACGCGGCATTTACATGCACCACCTCCGACCTGCACCGCCGCCGCTACCACTCTACCTCACACTCCACGCCCAGAGTACGAGGTAATCTCAGGCATGCAGGTAAAATAGTTGATGGTCAATATTTTGCAGCAATTTATAGGGTTCTATGATACTAGGTTTACTGGCAAAATGTCCGCGACAGCTTGGGCGAGCGGCCGCGCCGCGCGGAGCCCCACCGACCGCGGTGCGGCGCCAGCACGCCCGCCCACCGCTCAGCGAGACAGTTAATGGACTAGGCGTATGTATGTGAAGGCTGCCAGTATGCAGTCGTCGCGAGGGCCGGCCCAACAGTGGGACTCGAACATAGCCCACTGGCAAACATTCACGATACGGCTCAGGTGTTACAATACACAGAAAAAGTTTGTGCTCCGCGATTTGAAGGCGATGAGTTTAATTTTAAAACGTTGGGTTAAACCTGAGGAGTGTTGCATGAGTGATGAAATGTAAGTACGGCGCGCGGACGGCGGCGGCCGCTTTGTGATGGTAATGTGCGCAAACAGCGCGCGGCCGGGCCGCCGCCGGGCCGCCGCCGGGCCGCCCCCGGGCCGCCGCCAGGCCGCCACCAGGCCGCCGCCGGTCCGCCGGGCCGGCCACCCGGCGGACCGCGCGCGCCCGCTCATGCATGTGTATCGCGGAAACGGAATGCATTTACGTAATGTGGCCGCTGTTTGTTTAGGCGCCAGCATATTGCTACTTTGAATAAGAAATGGTGCTCCTTTGTGCGGGCGTCCCTTGAACTTGAGCAAAGTGTGTTTACCCGCGGCCCCCGCGCCCCCCGCGCCCCCTCCGGACGGCTCAATCGATGTTGTTTTAGGGCCGAATATTTTTGTACACGTCTCGTTTACAGATAATTAAATAATCGAGACGGCGCCCGCTTTCCTGATTGTTATTCTCGTATTAATTTGTATAATTGTAAAAAATAAAACAACAAACAGAATGTGTGACATGACGCTGCGCCGAGCGGAACGGAGGGACGTGTGCGCCGCGCCGCGCTGTACTGCGTGTGTACGCCGCGCGCCGTATAGTACGCGCCAGCGCCAAACTAAATACATACATTTCTGTCAATCGGGGTGGGCTCAATACGAGTCGGGACATACCGCGCGCGCGGCGGGAGTAAATAATCAAAAAATATATTTCTGGACAAACGGACCTACAAACTTGGATATTACGGGGTTTTTTTTTGTGGTATAAAACTCTTTTTATTTTTTCGAAGTATGCTGCCGGCCTCTACGGCCGCCACGGCGTCACCGGGAGTGAGCTCCGCGGGACGAACCATGTTCAAACTGTGCCCATCGGTAGTCATACAATAATTATAATATTTTGTAACTGTTTGTGAATACATAGATTGATTTCCGAAGACGATACCTGCAACAGTATATCCCTCAGAGTGTTAAAACACCCGATCGGGTTTTATTAATATTGTCTGCAGAATGTGACGCGACCCGTTTGGGTGTCGTCGCTGTAGGCTATTGTCACGTATATATATATTTAAGTATGAGTGATTTCTCGAAAATCAAAAAACATTCTGCGGAGTTTTCTAATTTTGACAGACACATTCTAAAGTATAACGAGAGATATATTATCATTGTTCAGCCAGTTGTAATTATAACAATCATCATTCACAGTGCAGCGCTACGGCTCTACGGGCCGTAGTAGGACGCTACGGCCGGCGGGCGCTACGCGCGGGGGCGGCGGGGGAGGAGGGCCCGCATGTTTAACTTCTCGCGAGCAGCCCGTGCCCTCCCCTCCCCCCCCTCCCTCCATAGAGCGAGCGCAGCTTAAATATTTTCCTATCTAGTAAGGGGACGTTTGAAGTTGTTATTTATTTGAAATCCAATAAACATTCAATGCAACTTTTTTTGGATTGCGAAGCAAATTTTTTACCATTGTTACTCTAAAAAGAGCATTTTATTCATCGAAAACAGTGAATGACTCTCTTTTATTCACTAGAGAATAAAAACATTTTGAATTTGGAACAAGCACGAATTATGTGGTACAAAATATGAATAAAACGTGCTGAAAGTACCTTCTGGCTTGCTAGAGACTACTCGAATGTTCTGATTTCACCGTGGAGCTAATTTATCTTTGGTGGGCGCCCGCGGACTCGAACCCTCCTGAATTTCACTATACGTTTCTAGTGTACTGTATATTCAGGGCTTTTTTCACCACTTGCTGATAAAGTCCCAGATACAGTATCTGCAGGTTATCTGACCAGATAATCAGTTTTTTTTGTTTCACTGGTATCTGATTGCCTTATCTGCCTGATAAACTAACAGCAAGATTAAGTGGCTGTTATTTTTTTACCCGACTGCGACGAAGCACAATAGAAGGGGTTATGTGTTTAACGCGTATGTTAGTATGTATGTATGTATGTATGGATCCTAATCCTTAGTCCGCTCGTAACTCCTCAACCGATTTTGAAAAATGATACGTCATTAGATTCGTCGTGCTTGCGCGAGTGTCACTGGGTACGGACATAAAATAAAAATAACACAATATGGCATATTTTATGCGCGTTAATAATTATGCGGCCTGAAAAAATGAAAGTCGACTAAGATGAAAAATGAATGTTAGTCCCTCGAATTAAATTCCCTTTTTTTCACAAAGGAGACTTTATTTTATTAAATATGAAATATTGTAACAGTAGATATTTATTAAATTGCAAGCCTGAGCTGGGAATCAAACCGACTCAAATTAAAAAAAAACCTTGTATTTTATAGCACAAACGGTAAGTTAAACACCTTCAGGAACTTAATTGAATTCTCAATAGCAACAAATGTTATTACACGAACTGTTAATGTTTAAAAATCCTCTATAAAGTTTATTTTGTTAACAAATGAGGTCGGCGCTGACTCAAAATTATTTAGATTTACATTAGTTTAGGAGCTTGGTTAGACTGAAAAGGTTCTTTTTATTATTTTTCGCCTTTCAGTTCCTTTTTCTCTAATTTTCTTGATGAAAAGTTTTTTGAAATTCATAAAGATACAACCATAGCGAGCTTTCCCCGTGTTCTGTGGATACAACGAGCTGAGTAATGAGAATGTGTCTGTTCGATGAGTAGCGCCATTGCGCGGAAGGGATCCAAAAAGCGAACGAGTTGCATTATGTAGGTCTCGTTAGTATGATATTATGGTTACTATGACACTCGATGTTTAGTGTTGGCAATGATGAGCTGTTTCAGAAACTTTTATAGGGGATTTATGGCATGGTGGGCGTAGTTAATTGTTTTTAATTATGTGTGATTTGAGCAAACTTTGCTATGTTCATCAGTATTATAGGTACGAGTATGCTCTCCCTCTGTGAGCTCTCGTGTTCCCACCCTCTGTATTTATTAGCAGCGTTTAGATTGTTAGCGGGCCGGGGGGGTGGCGGCGGCGGGGGGGGGGTGTATTTGCATTTTCAATTCTCTCGGAATGGCGGCTCGTTTCACGGCGCGTTGGTCGCTGTGCGCCGCGCGCGCCGCCGCCGGAAGGGTTGTGCGCGCCCCGCGCCCCGCGCCCCCCCGGCCGCACCCCCCCGCGCCCCGGCCGGCACTAATCCCGTTAACTAGCAGCACATAGCCGGGGTCGGGGGTCGCTCGTGCACATTTTAAATTTAGAGTTTACATAATCTGTTAGCATAATGGAGAAGGGGTGGCTTTCTTTCGTGGAATAAAATAGCGGCGAGATTATAATCGAGCGGACCGTCGCGCGTCGATGGGGGGAGGGGGGGAGGGGGGGGACCGGGTCTAGTCGGGTCACTCGCCAACTACTGAGTCTAGTCACTCGCTGTACCCACACTTAACTAAACCTGTTCGACATTGACGGTTGTTGCAACAAACAAATAATGAAATATCCATACCTCCGCATTTGTCACGTTAGTTGTGGTAGGAGAACGTACGGCCCGACCACGTCCGTCCGTCACACCAGCTCGTGTGGCCAACAACTAATGCTATCGACTTGAGGAATAGATAGATAGATAGATAGATAGACATTTATTCATTTGACACAACACAAACTCACAAACAATTAACAGATGTACAATAGACTAGCTTAAATTAACCTGAACGCTTCGCGGGCACCCAACGAGACACAATAGGACTCCTACTGTTGTCTTGTCTAGAAGACGTTGGGAGCCCGCGAGAGCGCAGTAGCCGTGCGTGTGCCTGTGTGTCGTGCCAGTGGAAAGGCTCTGACTCAGCATGTGCCGCAGCCGGCAGTGGCTGCGACGCTGGTAATTCTGCCAGGGCCTAGACGAGACGACGCGCGTGTCCACCGTCCCGCACAAATATGACGATTTAAATCATCAAAAAATCAAAATAAGAGACCTGATAGAGATATTAAGTACATAATCATAATTATACATGGTTGCATATATGTATATACATAAATAAATATAATAGTCATATCGTTGTGCTGGTTAAAAAATACTTCATAGCGCTTGCCCAACTGCATTAAAAATGAAAAGATAACAAAATATTTTTATTTTTATTGCAAAAGGGGTCGGAATGGGGGAGTCGAAATAGTATAACATAGGGTTACTAGGTCAAGTCTAGTAATATACGAAAGGGTTTTATTCATAGGTATGTGGGGACAAAGGATATTGCTAGAAAAGTTTAAAAACATTCAGTAATCGGTATTGCCCCTTGAATGGTCCGCGGGCGCGCGGGCGCGCGGGGGTGCAGTGCCGCTGATTGCGGCGCCGCGCTAATCAATAGCTGCTGCAGCTGCACCCCGCCGCCCCCGGGAGCGCGCGCCGCACGCCTCGAGTGCACCACCGACCGGGACGACGAGGCGGCTCGTTCGCCACTCATCTGTTTTGAACATCTATTTTTATGAGAGCATACGCGGAGGAGCGCCCTGCCCAGAGAAGACGCAGCGTAGTCAGGCCTTTGTCCAGCGTTGGTGGTGGACGTCTACAGGCCGATATGATGATGATGATTATCAACACTGACATTTATTCTTTCTGCATCCACACAACAGTACGTATCAGTTGTTACGACCATGTACTGCTGTCGATCCGACGTGTGTATGTATTTACATGCATTGTATGCGGCTCAGGGCGGCGGGCGCGGGGCGCGGGGCGCGGGGCGCGGGGCGCGGGGCGCGTATGTAGATGCCGACATGTATGTAGATGAGGCCGCGATTGGCCCGCGCCCCCCCCCCCCCCCCGCCCCGCGCCCCCGCCCGCGCGGCGACACATAAAAAACGAATCACGGCGATAGGGTTGCGGGCGAGGGGTGCGGGGTGCGGGGCGCGGGGCGCGGGGCGCGCGTCGCGCGGCATTACTTTGTAAATTATTCCGTCGCGCGACAATATCGGTGACGCGTTTAATTTACAGCGCGATGATGTATGGCCGCTCCCCCGGCGCCCGCGCCCGCCCGCACGGGTTACATTTATTACAAGCCGTAACGACGCGCGTCATATTTTAATGAGAGCAGCGCGCGAGCGCCGGCACATCTGTCACAGCGTCGTGGCGGGAGGAGGGGGCAGGCGGTGCACTCGTGCAGGCCGGTGATGGTGATGAATCGCCGTGTGCCGCGCGGCCGTCGGCGGCGGGACGGACGTGCCGCAGAGCGACGCTCTACAATATCATAAATACATAACATACGTTCGTGGACGGAACCTGCACATAGGCACAACATACACTTTTGTGATTTGAAGTACTCAGGTAGGCAGCTCATTGCTCACTCACAAGTGGCCGCGTGCAAAAGCGACAGTGTCGTGTGCCGGTGCGGCCGAGGGCGAGATGCGAGCACGAAATGTCGCGACAATGGAGGAGGTGCGCGCGCGCAGCTGGCGGGCGCGGGGGCGCGCGGGGGCGCGCGCGGGGGGGGGGGGGGGGGCAGCGCCACGCGACGCAACCCTTTAGCTGCAGTTGACTGTTTTTATGCCACAGCGTGCGCGGGGGCGAAGAGGGCGCGGGCGCGCGTGCGGCGCGTGCGTCGCGTGCGGGCGATGCGGGTCGCAGCGGGCGCCGACGACTACATCGCGACCGGCAAACATCATAAATTGCCATAATCACGTCTAACGGCCGCTTTATTTATAACTCATAATATATTAGCGGCAATGGGCCAGCAACAACATGGCGGGCGTCCCGCGGCCCTCTCCCCGCCCGCCGGTACCGAAGCTACGCGTGCGCCGCGGCGCTACTACATGCGCATGCGCACCACATGATGCGAACAGACAGAAGACATTCAACATGGTGTCTTTCACTAGTTATCTGAACGGCGAGGTTCGCACACTGAGCGAGGTACTCATTAACTTGACTATGCGCCGCACACGACACTACTGTGTCGTGTGCGGCGCGGCTGCTGCGTGCAGCTTTAGTAGAACTACTGTGACTACGAAAGAGGAATATGGCTTGAGAAAAGTCCCGGACCTCGGCCAACGTGCGTGTGCGGGGGCGCCGGGGGCGCCGGGGGGGCGCGGCGCGGCGTCAAACGGATTCCATTAGCGAGAACAGTATTGCGGGCGGGAGAGGGGGAGGGTGCGTGCGCGCGACAGCCGCTGTCCGCTCAAGGGTTGACATCAAAGCGCACAGATTGTATGTGCGTGCCCCAGCGCGGCCCTCCGCCCTCCGACCTCCGCCCTCGCTGACCAATTCGCAAATTTAATATCGGGATCGAACGTTTAATTGAAGGGTAGTTGTGGTGTGCGCGCCCATAGCTGGCTACACGTACCTATAGACACACTCGCTCCCGGTCCACCACTACCTGTCACCACCGCGACAGATGACGTGGTAGTCTTACACCGTTGTGGAATAATTACCTACACCTACATCGTATATTACGTATTTATTTATTATTTTAAAACATATGTTTGTTGATTAATCACGCCGTACGGTTGAACGGATTTTGATAATACTTGGTGACATCATCATCATCATCATCAGCCTATTATCTCCCCACTGCTGGGGCTCAGGCCTACCCTCTCAACGAGGGTGTTCGGGCTATAGTCCACCACGCTAGCCCAGTGCGGGTTGGTGGACTTCACATGCGCCTAAGAATTTCTTCTTCGGCGTATGCAGGTTTCCTCACGATGTTTTCCTTCACCGTTTGAGAGCAGTCAGTACATGTACTTAAGTTTCGAGAAAAAACCCATTGGTACATGGCCCAACCGGGGATCGAACCTCGGACCTTTCGATATGATAGGCCGTGTCTTATCCCCGAGGCCAATGACGCTCTCAGGCCAATGACGCTCTCTTGGTGCAATACTTGGTGACACTGATAGCTAATATCCAGAAATAACATACAACATTAGTATGTAAGGACCTATAAGTCGCGGGCGGACCGCTAGCTCGATGGGCGTCGTATTGTCGGGCTCGTCGGCCGCTTCCATATTGTATTTAGATTATATTCCAAACTGTTGTGTTAGTCCCAAAATTAGAGTACTTGATATAACAATGTGTGTGAGGTGGAGCTCACCAGTGGCTGCTTCAACAGTGAGTATCTGTCGAACCATGCGAGTTTATACACCCACGGTGCACATGGGAAATGAAAATGAAATCGTTTATTCAAAATTGTAATACAATATTCTTATTGACGTCAATTGTGTCTAAAACTAAAAGTACCTACTCTGTTTCCACGTGCACGTCGCCGAAGGGAAGGTCATTAATAAATAACAGATACAAGCATTCAATCGGCGTGCACTGTTCCAGATCAATCGAACATTTGACACGACTGTAGGTACGAGCCGGCCGGAACACGGCTACGGGAGCACACTAGCGCACGGCGCGAGTGTGTGCGTGTGTGCGTGTGGACGCGACGGATTCACAAAAAACGAAGAATTTGAGAATTTGCGCAAAGGTGTGTTCATTGTCGGGTTGGTGCGGGGCGCGGGCGGGCGCGGGGGGCGGCGCGGGGCTAGCTTCCTTTATTACGGGATATGTTGGGACTAAAGATGTCTTCATGATTCATAACGACCGACACTGTCGTACTTATATTTAATTTTGTTCTATTAATCACTCTATTGGTTATGGAACAAAATAAAACCACAGAACAGAAATAGTACATAACTGCCGCGGCCCGCAACAGAGGCATTGATGGATCAACGTGTGCATGTGGCCGAGTATGCCTGGTTAGGGCCAAGACTTGTATACTTAGTACTTTTCTCAAATAATGCGCGGAAATCCAAAAAAAATCAAGTTTTATTAAAATGGTGAACTGTCTGAACTGAACGATCACGACTTAGGGTTGTCGCAATACTTTGAACAAATCAACATACTTTTGGCCATATCTCCGGAACGGCTGGTGCTAGACCCATGTTTATGGTACTCAAAAGAAAGGGCTCGACGAGATCTATCTGAAAATAATGTAAAAAAAAAACATCCTGCATATTCATATAAAATTATATAATATACATAATATAATATAATTTTTTTATATATTATATTCAACTAGATTTCGTCGAGATCTTTCATTTGAGTACAAACACGATGGGTATAGCACATGGGTATAGAAAGACAGACGGACAAAAGCATTTTTGGCCAATCTGGAAACTAAGAGACGCTTCGCTCGCTCGGTCAATTATGATAGTGTTACTTAAAACAATAATTATATCGTTCTATGACAAAAATTCACAGATTTCGTGCCTCACATGACTATCGAGCACATTGGAAATGAATCTACGGAATTAGAAAAAACATTGTCGCTGAGCGACGAGAAAGTCGGGAAAAGGAAAAGGTTACAAAATAATACAACAACGTTGAATGATAATTATTTGAGAAAAGTACTACATATATAAGCCTTGGCCCAAACCAGGCATTGATGGACTCACGTATGTGTGCCTCGGCTTCTATTCATCCATCAATGCCTCTGTTGCGGGCCGCTGCAGTAATGTACTATATTCTTAGATCCTCGACATAACGCTTTCATGTGAAAAATGTCATTCTGACTATTTTCAAAAAGGTTAGCCTACAGGGCAAAAACCCTTAACCCGATCATCTTTGTTTTAGGTTCAAATTGTAGCCGACTAAATTTTCCAGAGGAATTTTTCTCAAATTTTTGATAAAAATTTTTGATAAAATATCAAGCGCCAAAATAAAAAATTCGGAAAAAATGGATTTTTTTTTAACAATTTGGGACATAACTTTTTTAGTTTTTGACTTTCTCGAATAATTCTTATTTCATCTTACAGCTCTCGTGAATACGCGTCTTTTGAACCTTTTTTGAATATCATATCTTCACAACTCTCCGAGATATAAGGGGATCGCATTTTTTCGTGAAATCGGAGCCTACACTGCAACTGGAGCGAATGAAAACATCGAAAAGACATTTTCAATGTCAAAAAATAAATAGGTACTATTGTGTACATACTATGACGTACAATATGCACATGAGTAATGGAATAGAGCCCTGTATCCATGTGTGTGTATGTGTAGGGTATGATGTCCCCAAAGCCCGTTGCGCCGCGCTCGGCGAGCGTCGCGCAACAAACAATGTCGTGCCGACAATAGGTAGGTTAGTTAAAAAGTGAAACGCGACGCGGGTACGTACCGGTATGTACCGGCGCGAGGTGGCACATGGCGGCGCGGCGCACGTGCAGCGAAGGGTTGCCTGCCGACGGGTGCGCGCGCGCACAATGCGCCCCCCCCCGCGGGTCACCCTTCACTTCACCGTTTCACTTTTCATCTCGCGCGGAACAGATTGCGTTCGTTTTTTATCGGATTTCCGTTGCTGGTCGCGGGGGGTGGAGCGCAGCGCGCGGGGGGCCGGGGGGAGGAGAGGCGTTTTTTATCGTCGCCCCGCCCCGCGCGGCTCGTTTGCATACCGCCCGCCGCCCGCCGCCCGCCCGCCGCCCGCCGCCCGCCGCACTCCCGGCCGTCCTCCCATCGCCTCGCGCGACGACTCCCAACTCCCAACTCCCAACTCCCAACAAACAATGTATTATACTTACTACTTGAAAATGTATATCTCCAATAATTCCCTATGACATTCTATTGAGTGTAAAACAAAACATGGTGCTATGTGCTGTGTGTGAGGAAGGGTCACTAAACAGGTTTGTATGAATGAGCACAGTATAAAGTAGGTATCTATAAATGCGGTGCACTTCGGAATACTGTGTATCGTTCACTTTGTTGTCGAGCAACACACGATGCGCTTGTTGCCGCGTGTCACCGGCGACAGGTAATAAACCTGACTAACACAGTTAAGGAACAATAACTTGATATCCACTACAGTACTCTATTCCTCATTCCTCACACACAAAGAAATCACAGAAAAAAACAACAAAACATTGGTTTGACAGCTTGATTAAGGAGTTAAGGAGCCGTAGGCCAGCAGACACACATGCTTGCACGGACATTTGAGCATTATTTTGACAACCTTCCGCGAGATAAATCGAAAATACTGTACTGGTCAACATAACTATATGCGAGAAACAAGTTGTATGAAAATCCATATCTGTCGTATATTTAGCGGCCGAATAAATTATTATGAGAACATATTATCTGTCGTGTAATTTAAAATTTAAAGATCTCATTTTATTCCGTTATTATTATGGCAACCACGGAGGCAACGGAAGTAGCTTATCAAAAGTTTTATTTAAATTTCCAACTGCTTTGTAAATAGAAAGCTGTTATAATGAAACAAAATTAACATTTTGTCGCGTCAACTGTTACGATTGTTCGTTCATTCTATTCACGTTAGCAACATAAGCCAAGTGGAGTATCACAGTATGCGCAGACGATACTTGTCTATTCTGTTTTGGTCGGCAACAAAACAAAAAGATGAACAGAACTATGAACCCCTTACTATAAACGGAGATGTATTCCAGGAATCGGGTCTGCTGGCCTCGCCCCAATTGCATCAAATATAACATCAGTGACCGGTCGTCTCCCGTGGCCGTGTGGTGTGGTGCGGTGCGGTAAGTTCGATACTCTGTCTACAAGTAAAACCACATTTAGACTATCTCATATAAACTTGCGGTTGTGCTGCAAAAACACAGTTGAAAAAACTATAAATAGCATAAAATAAGCTGATAAAAGTACTGTTCAATTATGACTTTCTGAGACACACTAAACGAAATAAATATACAAAGAAACTAAAATGATCAAACAACTATATTGACTATACATTAAACCTTGCGTTATACTATCTATAAAATCGTCAGCAAGCTAATTCATACACAAGTAACATTTACAACCGAGACACACTAATACAACACCAGAAACAAACAAACATCATTACACACACATACCTACTACTTGGAAAACCGACAACTGAATATTAGTGCAAAGGAAACATGGTGTATGACGGGGCACCGCTACATATATAACCTACCAACACATATTATATACCCAATACAAAAACATCTAAAACTATTTGTTATCGAAATCATATTTATCTATCGAATGAGAACTTTTGTCGTTCAAAGTCAAAAGTATGTTATTGCATGTAAGTACACTGGGTACATTTATACAACGTCAATTTTTTATCTACCACCGCCTCCAAGGTGTTATATAGAGCTGGGAAGAAGAAGCGGCGCAACAAACTTCCGCAACACATCTTTTAAAATCCAGTTTATACATAACATTATTGTTTGTAAAGGTTGTGCGAGGCTCAAGTAACATTAACTACTTTTTTATTTTATTATTATTTTTTCGTAGTTATTTTTTCGTTATTATAGCCTTATGTGTATTGTGTGTGTAGTAACAGTGTTATATTTCATTTAGTAAGTTCGCTGGACCACAAAAACCAACATACCTTTTTTTTTCAGCAAGTAAATATTGTAAAAATGTTCATGGAAATAAAAAATGTTAAACCCAAAAATACGAAGAGAGGTAGTGGTGGCCCCCGCGGCCCGGAGCCGGCTACAGCCGCACCTACTACAACACTAATTGTCGCCAAAATTTTGCGAAAATGTGTTCTACATCGATTACACATACCGAAAAACCACTTAGATACCTATCTCAATTCCGTCGGTCGGTCTGTCGGTCCGTCACGCTTGGCTCTGGAGGCTAAACCTTTCGTCCGATAGGGCCCAAATTAGGAACTTGAGAGTTTCAATTTATTTTATCGACGGATTATTAACAGTTTCTTCGTACCTTCAAACCGAAGACTAGCTGTCATAGAACAAAAAGTGAAATATTTTTTTCGCAAAAACGACTCTAACGATTTTGATGAAACTTTGCACGTCGTAGTTGCTTATAGTAGTAGTAGATGTTTTTCTATAACATTGGTCTGGGAAAAATCAAGTTTGTATAGTTCGCCTTTAAATGAAATTGAAACTTTGCGATTTACTCACAAATGGTTAGATTGAGCTACGTACAATGAACAAATAGGCATTATATGGTCTTGCAACATGACTTTATCACTATAGGTATGTATATTTGTTTTAAATCCGTACAAAATTGTATGAACATAACTTTTTGTTAGGAAAATGACGAAACTGTATGAGTTCACTCTTTCTTCATTTAAAAAAAACCGGACAAGTGCGAGTGGAACTCGCGCCCTGAGGGTTCCGTACAAACAATTATTTCAAAAATCGTTAATAAAAGGACGAATTGGCGAGCTCCTATATCAATTTTTTAAACCTCTGACTTGGCTGTATGGACAACTTCCTTTGTCTTTCCCGTAAGGGATAAATAAAGCGAATGACAAAAAAAGTACTCAAGTCCTGTGCAAAAAAGGCTTTTTGGCGGGATTTTGTCGGAGACGGTTGTCTATTTTATTTAGTTTCCTAAAAAATGCATATTGTAAGTTTTGGTGTGTATCTGTGATAGTTTTATATGCAACAAGTGCCTATTAAACTGTATATTGTGCGGGATAGTTATATAAAAGCGTGTAACGACTCCACCGAATTGTTCCAAATTGTCCCTTGTTAAATCGACAATAAACCTACTATAAGTTTAGTGCGGTGTTCGCTGCAGTATGGATCACCAAATGGCCTTAGTTGCCGGACGCCGTACTGCGGTATAACGTATTCGTGATTTTAAACTATGACTTGTTTCCAATTGGCCGTTGAACCATAAAAAAAAGCAAGTCCTGACATTCATGTCAAATCGTGTTTATGTTAATGGTCAAAATATTTTATTCATTTTTTAAGTGATTTTATTTCGAGACTTAGATAGACCTTTAGCATAATTTGTAAAATCTTACGAAATTATTTAATATGGATTTGTAATGATGAAATTTCTAGACGATAGGGAATTCTTTCAACAATTATTTACGTCATTGTACTAATTTATAACGGTAGCTTGCTCATACGCAAAGTCCTTTACTTGTGCTATAAGACCTTGCTTTTTGAGAAATTTCAAGATTCTAGGTGAACGGGAAGTACATTTTTAGGTACATTTTTAAGTACACATAGGTTTTTGTTACCAAGATACTCAAAAATGCGGAAAAATCGGCAATACCTTTTAACTGCGATGACTTAGAAGTCTGATTTTTTCACGACACCAAGGGACTGCAGACCTGAGTATTTGATATTAATTTCAACTTGATACCTCCACGCGTTCCTGAGAAAAATGGTCTTGACAGACGGACTGACAGACAGACGGACAACCGAGTGATTCTATAAGGGTTCCTTTTTTCCTCTTTTGAGGTTCGGAACCCTAAAAATGAAATAAAAGAAACGGCGAGAAAGTATAGTGCGGGCCGCCGTACAGTTTATTCTGTTCCGTGTTGTCAAGCAGCGGCCCCGACCGAGCCGCGTGCGTGGGCGCCGCCGACGCCGGCCGCGCCGCCGCGCCGCCGCCGCCGGCCGCGCTACCAGCGCGCCCGGCGCAGCTGATTCCACATTTTTTTGCAGAAACCGTTATTTTGCACATAAATCTCACCCTTCCGAGTTTGAAATTTCAATATCCCCCTCGAGCGTTGCATTCGCGTCGCGTTTTTTACCCGCGCCGAAGCTTTTTAAAATGTGGGGTAATGCATTTTTTATTACAAAAATGTTCGCAGATCGGCGGAGACGCGATCGTTATTCCTTCCCACGGCCGGGAAATGGGTCATGCATTGTTCCGCTCCTTCGTTTTTGCGCTAAAAAAGAGATTTCTGCGGAGCGGAGAGCCGCGGGGGCCGGCGGGGCGGCGCGGGGCGGGACGGGACCTGTCGGCCCGAGCCCCCCGCGCCCTGCCGCACCCCGCCGCGCCCCGCAACCCTCTGACACACTTTTTTAGGGTAAAAAATGTAAAAATCACGACGCAGCTTGCGCTAGAAATTTCTCAGGAGTCGTGTGATTTTTTTCTTTTGACAAATAAGAACTGCACTCCGTGCCGCGGGGAGGGTCGGGGGGCGAGACATGTGTCGCGGCGCCCCGACTACGTACCGGCTTCCAAATAAATTTTAACGTCGCCCCGGGGCGCGGGGCGGCGGGGCGCGGGGGGCGCGGGACAATAAAATGATTAGGTAAACAGTGAGCGGGAGGCCGCGGGGCGGGCGGGGGCGGGGGCGGCAGGGCGCCGAGATTACCTCCGTTTTAACGCGTGAAAGATTTCAAAGGCGACCCCGGCCACTTCACAAATAATCTATCAACATCTCGTCGCGAGGGCCTCGAAGGGCACGCGGGCGGGGGGCGCGGGGCGCGGGGCGCGCGGGGGACAAATTCGATTTGGAGCAAGATTGGAGTGGCGGAGTACACGGTCCGGTGGCCGGCCCGCGGCCGCACGGCCGGCCCCAGCGCGAGGGTCACACGGACGTAGACCATGTCCACATGGAAAATGTATGAAAATCTTAAAATTAAGGAATCATGACGATGCTGCTTCCAAACAGCTCATCTGATCAGTTGGATATCTATAGCGATCTAAGAGTCCTTCATGTACTCTCTCGATGATCTTCGTCAAATCATGCCCCGATCAATCTTTCACGGAAACACATGGCTTCAAACAGACCTCGATTGGAAAATCTTACCCTGTTTCTAATTATCCGTTCACTTATGTAGGTACGTAACAGTACGGGGCGTTAGACAAACAACAAACATGTGTGACTTATAATAGCAACACCATCAGCTCTACATTCCTACAAAGTGTCGTTTTCTGGGCAGTGCTGGTGCGAGATGGCTGGCCCGCGAGTATGGTGCCCCCCCCCCCCCACGTCACCCCCGCCCCGCTGGTAACATGATATTATTATCAGCGGTTCATTTGGTTTGATGGAATATAATAAAGCATAACATAATAAGTAAATGAATGCAACGCGCACGTGCGCGCAGGAAGCTGCTCCCAGCAGGCACCAGCTGTTGCCGACACACCGGCTCCGAGGCCGCTGTAGAGAATGCACCACACTCAACAATGCGCTGATGACGAGAAAAAAGCTCCGGAAGGTATCCAAAGTGCTGCTGCTGCTACACAATCTCCACCTGCCCCTGAACAGCTCGTGAACCCATCACCACCAGCAGCTGGTGAGGGCGGCCACCGTAGCCGTCGCTGGGAAAACCTGACACCACGTCTAGAAACCGGTGCCGAGTTGTCATCTACGCCACCATCCTGCATCCCAGTCCCGAAGGTCGCGCCACCTTCGAAACACCAGCAGGGTAACGATCGACATGGTCTGCGGGCCGCGCCACCACGAGTCGTCAGCCTCCACCTGTTCAATTTCAGCGAGGAGACTGGTCCATCCGACATATTGAGCCACCTGCAGTCACAACTTGGAATGATCGGCGTCCGATGCGAGCAGCTCCCAACCCGAGGAAAATATTCTTCATTCAGGTTGGATATTCCGGCTTCAAAACTGAAGTCTATTCGTGATCCGAAGCTGTGGCCAGAAGGTACTTCCATCAGAATGTTCAAAACTATAACCCCAAAAAACTTGAAACAACCACACGCGAGTCTGGAGAACGACTAAACTTGTCAACAAATAACAATATCCAATCTACACTCTGTACATTAAAGTTTACTGTTCTCCACCAAAATGTACGGTCAATCACTGGCAAAACGGGGTTATTAAATATGTTAGTAGATAAATATGAGCCTGACGTGCTGGCGTGTTCCGAGACGTGGTGTCGATACAATGAAATTCAACGCGCGGGCATATGTGGGTATGAGCTCGCTAGCAGCTACTGCCGCACGCGCATCGCGCACGGCGGAGTCGCCCTGTACGCCAGGGCCGGCACACAATATAAACAGAGAAAAGACCTGCAAAGACTCGCCGTTGAATATCATTGTGAATTCACCGCTATTGAAACGTACTCAAAACTCATTGTGATAGCCATTTATAGGACCGGAAAAGGAGACTTTAAACTATTCTTAAACTGTATAGAAACACTATTATGTAAGTTACTTGACGAAAATAAGAGGTTTATTTTAGTCGGGGACGTAAACGTGGATTATTTATCGGACAATAGTGAAAGGCGTCAGTTAGACGATCTACTCGGTAGCTACAACTCAATGAATATTGTAGATTTTCCTACGCGCATCTCGGACGAGTGCGTTACGTCCCTGGAGTGTGCTGTGGTCGGCCGCGGCGACGGTGACGTCACCGGAGCTCCGCTCGACACCGCGATAAGCGACCACAGCGCACAGCTGTTCACTTTAAATACAGTGCAATCGAATATTGACAACAAATACACTGAACAACGCTTCTATAAAAAGGAATCAATTCACTCTTTTTACACTGACATTACAAATTATGATTTTAATTTTATTTATGACATAAATATTGACATAAATGAAAAATTCAATAAATTAATTCGAATATTGACATACTACATTGATACACACTTCCCTGTTGTAAAGGTAATGCAAAAAAAGAAGAAAAATATCTCGTGGATAAGTGATGAGTTAGCGAAGTATTTAAACAAATTCGATAACTTCTGTGAGATAAGACGGCAATACCCTCATGATGAAACCATTTCTAAATGTGTGAATTACTACTCACAACTAATTAAATCTTTTAGTTTACGAGACCGTAAGATGGATATCGATAAACGTATTACCAATGCTAAAAACACATCAAAAGAGGTTTGGAAAATTGTAAATGAGGAAACATGTACAGACACCAGGTCACGAAATGTATGCTTGAGGGAACGGGGAGTGGACGTTCCTGCGCACCAAATACCGGATCGCTTTAACAACCACTTCTTGACGATCACCTCCAAATTCACATTAAACAGCGACCGAGAAAAAGCAATGGAATATTTGAAAAACCACGTTCATGACCTTAATATCCCAGAGTTCACTCTGCCAAATGTCACACGCGAAACCCTGGATAAAACTCTAAAGTCAATGTTGAAGACTCCAAATACACTGGATATATACGATGTATCTATAAATATACTGATGTCTATATGGCCGTTCATTGCAGACATACTTATTGTTTTAATTAACGAGATGTTCTCTGCGGGCACTTATCCTGAGGTGCTGAAAAATACACGTGTATGTCCGGTGTACAAAGGGAAGGGTGACAAGACACAAGTAGATACCCACAGACCTATTACTATCGTCCCAAATATATCCAAAATAATAGAATCAATCATCTCACACTCCATCATGAACCACCTCGAAAAAAATGACCTACTTACTGACAGACAATACGCATACAGAAAAAATAAGTCCACGACCGCTGCAGCCCATCAGGTTATAGATGCAATTATTACAGGAATTGACGACAAATACAAAACAGCCGGCATATTTTGCGACCTCACGAAGGCGTTTGACGTTATACAAAATAATTTACTGTTAGAGAAGCTGTACCGCTATGGCATAACTAAAAATACGTTCACACTCTTAGAGTCATTTCTTACAAACAGGACGCAGACCGTCGAGGTTGTTGTGAATGGCGAGAAAGTAAGATCAGAAGCAGGCAATGTGACCGTAGGCATCCCTCAGGGATCAGCGCTCGGGAACACCCTGTTTCTGACTTTCATCAATGACCTGCCATCATGCATCACCGACGGTCTCATGGTGCTGTTTGCTGACGACACAACTGTTGTCGTATGTGCCCGGTCTTACGAGGAACTCAATGCAAAATTATGTAAACTCTGCGAACAACTACATGATTGGTTTTCCACAAACGGTCTAATCTTGAACGTGTCTAAATCAAATATAATCTTGTTTACAGGAAGGCCTATTCCCAGGCCCTCATGTCTAAATTGTTCCATTCCTATTTCAGAACAATGTAGATTTTTGGGTTTTACACTGGATCCGAATATAAACTGGAAGCTACACGTCGAGTCCCTTTCAAACAGGCTTAGCAGTGCTGCATATGCACTAAGAAAACTTCAGCCACTCGTGTCGGATCAAGTGCTGAAACAAACATACTACGCGTACTTTCACTCAATCATGTCCTATGGTGTGATATTGTGGGGTAACTCCACCCACTCCGACAGGGTATTCATACTGCAAAAGCGTGCCGTCAGAATACTCTCCCGGGTAAAACCCAGTACGACCTGTCGATCGCTTTTTACAAAAAATAAAATAATGACAATATATTCATTGTACGTATTTGAAGTGATCATGCACGTGAGACGTAACATATCAAGTTTCGATCGTCGCACGGGTGGGGGTCGGCCCCTCCGTAACAACAGCGGCGGCGGCGGCGGCCGGCTGCTGATGCCGGTGCCGCGGCGCACCGCCCTCGCGGAGACCAACCCACGCGTCATAGGGCCCACCTACTACGCACATCTCCCCGTTGACATACAGAATGAGACGAATGACGAAACGTTTACTCGTCGACTGAAAAACCTCTTATTGGATAAAGAATTATACTCTGTAAAAGAATACATGAACGCAAAGTTCTAATTTTCAATTGTGACATTCATATCTTAATTTATTATTAAAAATTTTCATTTTTTCATACACAATTTGTGTAAAAGTGACATTGGTAATATCTACTTTATGACATTTTATTTATTTTGACATTTTTGTACATTTTATTTTGACATGTTTTACTATGGTTTTTTATTTTTTATTATTATTATTATTTTATTGACGATCACATTAACTTTGACTTTTTACGTAAGAAAACTATGTATTAATATTTGTAATGTGAGATAAATAAATCTAATCTAATCTAATCTAATCACTCTCACCATCTCGGTCCATGGGAGCCGAGCTCAGGGCCTAGTTCCGGCCGTTGCGTTGTTGGCGTGCGTCCATTTTACATCTCACGTCGCATTCCTCGGTAGTTTGACACGAGTTACGGACCGGCTTCCACCATCACTTTTGCATCATCATTATTTGCTTTACTGCCTGGTGTTCCTCGTAGTTCATTCTCCGAGTGGAAGCTTCCACTGCGCACAGCGATTAATCCCACCCCGCGTCACCTCTCCAACACGCAGCATTCATATTGTCTGCTGCGTCACGGGACAATTATTCAAAATCTAATTTCCGATGTACCCATGCTCTTATACCTCCGCTACGTCACCTTGTCGTTGTCGATACAGCGACGGTCGATGTCGTGAACTACACCCCCACCTACCTACTTGTATTACCTATCTACATTCCTCCTATTATGTCTGATTTTGTATGCAAAGCTTACATCGCTTAATTAATAAGGAACGTGTCGGTCGGTCGTATTGTGGTGAGTGTAGAATAGAAACAAGCGGCGGCGGCGCGGGCGGCGCGGGCGCCGACAATGAGTCGCGCGCGCAGCATCCAGTCATGATCGTTAATCGCACGGCGCGGCGGGGCGGCGGGGCGGCGGGGCGGCGGGGAGCGGGGCGCGGGCGGCGGCCGCGGTCACGAACGAATGCCCAGCATCCGAGATTTGAATACTAGATAATTAATATCACTTTATTAGCGGAGGAAATATCGATTTATGGAGATATTATCCGCTTTGTGTGCGCGCCGCCGCGTCAATCAGTTACTGTCGGCTGCGCCCGCGCCGGCCGCCCTCCGCGCCCCCGCCGGCGGCGCGGCGGCCGGGCCGGGGCTACGACCACCGGCGGCACCGTCAGCGCTATCGCCCGGCGCCGAGCGGGTGGAGTGCGGGCCGAGCGCGGGCCGGGCGCGGGCCGAGTGCGGACCGAGCGCGGGCCGCCGGCCGCTGTCGCGTTAGACAATGCCTCACATTGTCCGCGGGCTCGCTTTAATTTGTTATCTTAATTTATTAATCGCGAGCGCGCGCGGGCCGGGGTCAAGCGCCTGACGGGCGTGCGCGGGCGGGTGCGGGGCGGGCGCGGGCGGGCGCGCATCTCGCTGCATTACCACTTTGAATAACAAATTATATCCACGGACGTGAGCTCGTTCCGCGGCCGCCCCCCGCCCCCCGGCCCCCGCGCCGGTAATCGTCGCGGTGTCAGGAGGCACCCATACTTCGAGTTGTGTCCCCGAGTGGTTGGTGCGGAGTGCGGCCGGCCCGCAGCGCGCCGCCGCCGCCGCCGCGCCGGTGCCGCCCGACCAGCTGCCCAGTGCCCAGCTGACACATCATACACTGAGCCTGGGCTGCCACAATAACATATCGTCGAGAGAAGTAACTGCTGTTGAGCTCTCTACAAAGGCCAGCGACTCCATCTGGCCGAAGGTCCCCACCCGACCCGAATAAATTGAAATTGAACCTACACCGGAGGGCCAGCTCCAATAAGACGAAGTGGTTGAAGAATTTACGAAAATCCAATAGTCAATGTGAACCTGCTACTCAAAGGTACACGGCACACGCGAGGGTAGAACACAGTGACTGTGAACTGAGACCATTTGACGTGCGTGTATAAATACTGCACGTATATTTCTAATACGGACGCAACATTTATTTATAGAGTACCGGGTCTTCCTCATTTGGTTTCATCTGTATCCCAATCAGACTGCTAGTCAGGTTTTATCTCAATTATCTGGTGCGGGGCAGGGGGCGATGGGTGGGGGGGGGCAGGCGCGGGCGCACAGAGAGGAGCCCAAACACCGTTTATTGGATTAAACTGACGATCCAATTTGATAAGATCCCAATAAGAATGGCGCTATTGTTATTGTTCCAATAGTGGAGATTGTCTTATGAGAATAAGATAGTAATGAATGCAATAGGATGTCTCTCCCGTCGGCCCGGATGCGGCCGCCACTAGCCGGGGATGTCAGTACTGTACATCACTAAGTACAAATGTATGGGTAGAGTATGGTATTATTGAAGGGCGCGCGTTGATGTCTTTTGTATGAGCGATGCGACATTTACTCTGAGACGTACAGTTTCAAATTGGAAACGTATCATTATTAGGCTGTCCACACAACAACAGTGCGCCCATCGCCCGCGCCCGCGCCGGTGCGTGGTCGCTTGTTGGCCGTACAGTACAGTATTGTAAGGAGCTGCTGGAATGTGCGCCCCGCACACCGTCACTCTGTTTAATTAGTAGGGGGGCGGGGTGTGTGGTGCGGGGTGCGGGGCGCGGGCGGGTGGGGGTGGGGGTCGCTGCACAGTGCCGATCGTGACCTTTACGCGGGCCGCTCGTGCTCGCTCTGAACTAATTGTCAGCCGGTGAGAGGGTCGGGAAATGTCATCAATCAATAAACCAACAGAATGCGCCGCCCGCGCCGCCCGCGCCGCCCGCGCCGCCCGCGCCGGTCGCCGCGCGCCGAGTGGCGGCCGTTTGATTGAATCACGAATAATTGATGACGCCGCGCGAGCCGGGCCCGCTGTAATTAGAAAACAACAAAATATTCATATTTCGAAGGAAACAGTGACGTCATGTGACAGTATGCACTAGCACCCGCACGGGGTGTGGGGGGCGTGGGGGTAGGCAAGCATCGACACTCGAGTGAAGAGACAGGTTAAAACTAAAGGAAATGTGTGAGCAGCTGCTGGTGTGAGTCGGACACCATTGCAGATAGAACCCAACGCAAGTGAGAGTGACGTCATCCAAGTGCGTGACGCGCTCACAGAAACAGCTGTGCAGCCGGCCGACCACTCCGCGCCCCGCACACTCGCCGCTCGCCGCTCGCCGCTCGCCGCTCGCCGCTCGCCGGCCGAGCGAGCCGCGAGCGGCGCGTCCAGTAACGACCTCGTACATTATAAATTAATCCCACATTGTGGACGAGTATGATTACTTTATGTTGACACGTGCACTGCTTTGGACATTTTTCTTAGGGATGGTGATGTTTGGGAGTGCTCCGGACCGGGCTGAGCCGTGTACTAGAGCCGGCAGACCGGTGCGGCGTGCTGCGGGCCGCACGCCGTTTGGTATTGCTTATACATTGCGTTTGGACCACAATCATCGTCGGTACATCTGTTATTTACATGTAAGTATAAATAACACGATTCGTTTCCGGTCATCGTGGAGGTCCTTGTGGAGGCCTTGGTCCAGCAGTGGACGTCTACAGGCTGATATGATGATGACGATAAGTAATAATGTTACTTCACTGAGAGCGACCGTTCTTGGGAGTGCTTGCATTATATAAGGCCACTTGCTTACATTATGTAAGAGAGAGAGCAATAAAAAACCGGACAAGTGCGACTAGAACTCGCGCCCTGAGGGTTCCGTACAAACTTAATTAAACAAATAATTCGAAAATCGTTACTATAACAACAAATTGGCGAGCTCCCACATCAATTTTCATAACCTCTAACTTGGCTGTATGGACTAAGATTCCTTTGTTTTTCCCGTAAGGGATAATCAAAGTGAACGAAAAAAAAATTACTCAAGTCCTGTCTTTCATGTCAAATGCTAAATCACGTGTTTATGTTAATGGTCAAATGCTATTCATTTTTAAGTGATTTTATTTCCAGACTTAGATATACCTTTAGTATAATTTGTAAAACCTTGCGAAACTATTTAATATAGATTTGTAATGATGAAATTTCTAGACGATAGGGAATTCTTTCAACAATTATTTACGTCATTGTACTAATTTATAAGGGTGGCTTGCTCATACGCAAAGTTAAGTTTGTTGGTCCTTTTGTACAAAGAAATTTTTGTGATGTAACTACAAATTTACGGTTTTCGGATTTTTTCCTTTACTTGTGTTATAAGACCTTGCTTCTTGCCAAATTTCAAGATTCTAGGCCAACGGGAAGTACCCCATAGGTGTTGGTTACCAAGATACTCAAAAATGCGGCGAAATCGGCAATACCTTTTAACTGCGATGACTTAGAAGTCTGATTTTTTCACGACACCAAGGGACTGCAGACCTGAGTATTTGATATTAAAATTCATTCAGGTGTTACATCTATGTATGTATTTGTATGTGTATGTACGCCAGCAAGAAACCGTACACTTTGTTACATTTAATTGTGTAGTGTAGGTATATTTTAACTTATGACGGGTTAAGGACCTAATTACACTAAACTAACGAACTATGAATCACTGGAAATCCCAAATAATAATAGAGTGCGCCCGACCGGTCGACCGGTCGACCGACAGACCGACCGACCGGTCGACCGACTCGTGAATCTCCTTACAACGGACCGTTACTTTTTGCTACCGCTTAGACGTGACATTACACATAATAAGGCGCGAGCAAATTGGTTATTTCGTATGTAGGCTAATACTATAATAATGTACCAAGTGTGGTACATGGGAGATGCGTGCTACCTGCGCGGGCGCGCGGGCGCCGGGCGGTGGTTCCCACGCGCCGCCGCCGCCGGGTATTAAATCACATGACCAACAAATTGGTGCAGCTTCTGGGAATCTGATGCGCGACCAGCGCCCCCCCCCCCCCCCCCCCCCCTATCCCGCGAGGTCCCGGTGAGATACTGTTCCGTTAGTGGGGATCCTTAGACCAGTGCGACGTATTATAAGCAAGGAGGTGGGAAATTTATGTTACCGACCGCCGCGCACACGCATCCTGTGCTCTGTGATTTGATTTTGCAAGTTTGTGCGCTGGGCACGGCGGCGCCCCCCCGCCCGCGCCCGCGCCGCCGCCGCCGGTGGGTCGTCATTATGATGATACTTATTGCATCGTTCGTCGTGCTTCTAATGTTGTGATGCGTACCTACTTGTGAGTATGAATGTCAAGATGCAGTCATTACACTTGCGATATGATTCGTTATTTATTACGATTAGAGTTGCTTTGCGATTATTTAAAAAATAATAGCAAATGTGCTATTTTCAAATTGGTGCTTTATTTTATTAAATTCTAATAAGAATGAAGTGTCTAATATCGAACGAGCTGCCGGGATGAAACGAAATGAAACACGAGGTGTGAACCCTGAAACGTATTCAAACACCTCAAGCACTTACATTATATTAAGACTGGACTCGAAGATTGGATTTCGAAAAAAAAACACAAATAGAAAATTAGTCCTGCTCGATGATTAGGTATAAAATTGGAGTCCCGCTCGGGGCGGCGGGGGCGGCGGGGGCGGCCAGCGCGGGGCGGCGGGGGCGGCCCGCTAACGGCACCGCAATAAAACACTCGGGGCATGACTGCGGCACTCATTTCCGACATTTAATTTTTAGCGTGAAAACGGATTTTATTGTTCTTAAAATCTGTTAATTGATTTTGTGAGTGCACCGCAGTGAGTGGACCGAGAATACAATTGAAACGTACTTCCATTACGAGTCATAAAAACTTTAAAAATTCATTAAGCATATCGAGCGGGGCGGCCGGGGGGGGGGGGCGGCGGCCAGGTGTTGGTGTTGAGACAGGTCAATGTTCAACAAACCGTTGGTTGGATGCCGGCATGTTTTCCTAGACTACCACTTGATCAGTGCTGAATATATCCAATATTGTTAGGTATATGTTGTTGTGTTAAACTGTTTGTCCCAACCGGCGTGCGGCGGCGGCGCGGGCAGCCTGCGCGTGCGTGCGCGTGCGTGCGCGTACGTGCGCGCGCGCAGGGAACGATCGTTATCGCGATGTTATTATTACAAATTAAAACCATTCATTAAATTTTATTAAAACGCGGCCATTATAAAGCTTTTTAATACATTTATGAGTACCCACCACTCAGTACACATCCCATGGCTATCACAGTCACACTACAAATAATTCATAAGAGATAAAAATCATAATTCTGGGAGTTCCAGCAAAAGTGTTTTAGTGTAGTAGTGGCTACAGCCAGGTGAGGAGAAGTGTGTATTTCAGTTAAATACGCTGAGAAAATATTCAATTCAAAAAAACAGTTGCATCGGATAACGTGATCCGCTGGTAACTTTAGCGTGATCGGATGCAACTACGAAATGATCATATGATCCTTTGGGACTAATCCAAATCCGGAAATTAGCAGGAATATGTAAATAGAGGGAGATTGTATATAAAATGATGTGCTGATTATACGATGATTTATTAACATGTTGCAGGTACTTCAGAACTGGTGTCCGATTTTGTGTCATTTTAAGGGCATCGAGTGGAACACGCACAGAGGCGCGTGCATGTGTGTGTGACCCGGCGGCGCGCGGCCTTGACCCCGCCCGCCGACAGGTGCGGGGGGGGTGGGGGGGGGGGTGGGGGACCCGTCGCTCACCCCTGCCTGGCTGGCTGGCTGGCTGGCTGGCTGGCTGGCTGGCTGGCCGGCCGGCCGGCTGGCTGCGCGCACAGATATCGTCACCGGTACCGTTACATCTCACTCACAACTATACACCAACCATCCACTAGCGACGGCACTAATACGTTCGAAACAATAATGCTTACGTAAGCATTTACGAGCATTAATTCCTTGCACTTCTGCGGAATTTAGACAGGTACAAGTAGATGATCGTAGGAACAACTGTGCAATACGTTCGTCCATCCAGACTGTACTCCCGAGACGAGGGCGGCGAGCGAGTGGCCAGGACCGGAGACAGTTAATTGAGCGAGCCGCTGTGTGGACGTGCCCCGCGGCCGGCCTCCGCCGCCGCCGCCTGGGAACGCGCATCCCTATTATATGTCCATTCGATACTTGTTACCCGATTACGCTCAAATGGAATCACACCCGGCGTGATGGTGGGAGCGCGGTGCGTGCGCGGGCGCCGGCGGGGGTGGCGGGGGCGGCGGGGCGGCGGCGGGGACGAGCTCTACCGACGGAAACGATTACCAGGTATCGAAGCAACAGGCGCCCGCGCCGCTCACCTCCCCCCGACAGTCGTCGCCCGCGCGGGGCAGTGGAGGCGTGCGCGATGTCCCGCGGAGATACAGCGTGTCGCGGCGCGGGACGGGGCAGGTGGAACAATACGAGCTTTTGCGCTCATTATTCAAGGAAAGACACAAGGAAAAGCTAGAAGGAGGCTTTAGAATCTATGCCAATGGGAGAAGTCCAGGGCTGCTGCGGCGCGGCGAGGGCGCGAGTCGCTTTAACGATTACTACAAGACGGCACTCCCAGAAGAAGACAAAGCCAAATGCCTAGCACGATGCCTGATACTCGAATGCGACACGCGAATAACTGGATGCTGTCAGTTGCTGCATGCATGTGTGGCTGGGTAGTGCTCGCTACGGCTCGCTGCCGATAGCCCTACGTGTTGACGCACGCACTCGCATGTACGGCGTACTCACACTTCAAGCATGATCGTAATACATATTATTACAATAGTATGTCCGACCACTGGAGCCCGCGCCGCGCCCGCCTCCATCCAACGCTAGTACCTGTAGCTGGTGCGTTGCGACTTCCATTGCCTTCATAAAACCGACATCACAGCCACAGAATTACCTTATTTAGTAACTGAGTACCTTGTCCCGATGTCCACCCTGTCCTACTAGTCCTTATAAAGTCAAAAGTTTGTAAGGATGTGAGGATGTTTGTTACTCTTTGACACAAAAACTACCCAACAGATTTTGATGAAACTTGGTACAGTGATAGCTTAGATCCTGGAATAACATATAGACTACTTTTTAACGCGTGCAAAGTCGCGGGGCGTCCCCTATGTAAGAAAACACATACACAGAGGGCACTGTTTCACAATGTACACCGGAAAAACTTTTCTACGCGGGCGAAGCCACGGGGAAAAGCTAGTTTAATATATAATGTCACTCTCGCCTGTCTGTCGGCTGCCCTGTGCGACACACACACAAAATGTTTAATGTATCGTGAGAGACCGAACGCCACGGAGCACGGGATGCATACAACACGCGGACCACGCATACGGTTCCCTATTTTCGACAGTAGACAGAGTTCTGTGTACCGTCCTATTTTACAGTTTTCTCTCCATAACTCGACCAGTGTTCATCGCGGCACACCCAGAATAATTCTCATTAAAAGGTCCCCCCCCCCCCCCCCCCCCATGGACCACTGGCCGGTGAGTACAAGTAGGTAGCTCAAATAGTTTCCACATTACAGGGGACAGGCGACACCGTGTGAACGACGTTGGCGGGACGTATCTCGCGAACGGTAAATACCTACGTACACGTGCCTCGTGTGAAGTACGCGCGGGCTCACCTGTCACGCGCTGACATTTCTCCCGAGATCCGTTAAAAGGTGCGCGCGTTGAGTGTTGAGTGTCACACGGAGACTATTAATAACTCGGGAGCGGCGGGTAGCGGGCCTAACGGGCGGGCGCGGCGCAGGTGCCGCTAACGGGACCGCCGGCGCAAAGGTCACCCTCCCGCCCTCCCGCCCTCCCTGCGCGCCGACCCTCGGGAAAGGTCTCGCATGCATATGTTACACCCGATAAACTACTTAAAGTCGCGACCCCCGGCGACGGGCGCGGGGGCGGCGCGGGGGCACCGGACCTCGCTACGCGCGTCCCTCGGCGTGCCTCTACCTATACCTTCCACAAATAACATACGAATGGATCGGAGTAGTTTTGAGCAAGAAAAAGAAGTAAAACAATCTGTATGTACACCACCCTACACCCGTACATCACGCACTACCATCCACTCGTAATACACAACAAATGTGAAGCAAGCGAATACTATATCTCCAGATAGACGCAGATGAAGAGAGTGCGTGCGCGTACCTATATATTAATTTATTACTTAGGCATTCTACAACATTAGACATTAATTTTAGGCATTTTGCTTTATAGGGAAATTGCTTTTAGACGATACGGTCATAACCCTTTTATAGGATCCAAGACTACGCGCGTGAGGCCGCGCCGCCGCCGCCGGTCCATCACTGTCAGTGGTGGAAGCGCTACGCGACAAGGTGGCACGAGTGCAGGCGACCGGCGCGGCGTGCACCCACGGCGCCTCCAAACTTAACGGACAAATAATACCTTGTTGTATGTAACACAGTGACACCGTGTAATAGTACCTACTATTCATTCTTTGTTCAAATTACAGTTTTCTAAATATAATAACTGTAATATTGTTTTACGACGTTTTTATTGCGACGCGCGAAACGCAAGGCTAGTTAATATTCAAATGAAAAGATCTCTATTTTACGAGGGCCGCTCGGAAAGTGCAGTTGGTATTTACAGCCGCCCAGCGTCCGGCGGGGACCGGCGGGCGCGGGGACCGGCGGGCCGCCGGCGGCCTGGGGACTCGTAAACAAGCTGACGGGTCCGTCCCGGCCGCCGGTTGTGCAATTTTTACATTTCGATTGTTTTGTCGCTTTTTAAACGGTTTACGGGTGGGGCGGGGCAATAAATTAGAAAGCTTCTCGCCGTCACAATACGAATGAGATCGCTTTCTCCGCGGCACAATGCCCGCAGTAATTGCTTTCGGAGACACCCTTAGGTTGAATTTAAAAAAATAAGTAAACAAATAAATCTTTGCGCAAGTCATCATAAAAAATAACCGTAAAATGAGTACCTATTCATGCAAAGTGCTAATAGCTGCACGACGAAACAACCTTCATTCTTTCTGAAAACATGAAGGAATTATGATAACAAGACGTTGCCAGGTCGGTATGTTATAGTGAGTGTGTGGCGCCGGTCGGTGGTGAGTGCGCGTGTAGACTCACCTGGGTCCATGCGCGGGCGCGTCCCGCCGGCACTGCGCTGCACTGCGCGAGTGCGGCGGCGCGCACCCCGGCACCCCGACCCCGCGACGCAGACAAAAACTCAAATGTCAGCCGAGTAACGGGACCAGCGCCGCGTCGGCCGAGGGTGGCGGGCGAGACCTTTAGCGCGACCCCCGCCCGCCCGCGCCCGCCGCCCCGCTAACGGCGCTAATTGCCCCGCGACCAGTGCACCAGTTCACACGCCCCACTCACTCACTCACTCACTGGCCGCGAGCGCCCCACCTGCGCACACATGGCCGCCCCGCATGCACTGCTCTCAGTTCAACATTATCGGATCACGTGATCCGCTGGCAACACTGCGTGATCAGATGCAACCACCGACTGATCACGTGATCCGTTGGAAATAAATAACCCATCAAAACTATGTTAGGTACGTGGGCACGAGCGGGCTCTACCGCAAGAATAGTTAACATGTTGAGAGCCGATGTAGACGACTGCGAAGGTTAACATTTCGCTTGTCGTCGCGGGCGCGCGGGCGCGCGGGCGCGCGGGCGCTCCCCATGTCGGTCGGTCAACCTATGGTTCCAGTGGTGTGGGCTTTTTTCTTAAACGACAGATAACAACAGTAATATCTAGTGGTTCTGTGAGAACAGTAGACCTCGTCAGCCTTTTTATAAACCAAACCTAAAAGAAACGAACAGAAGCCAACTTTGCAGTTGGAGATTAAGTACTAAAGTGACAAAAATTTGCATAAAAAACAATAAAGCTTAATATTTCGCAAACGAATCCCTAAATCGAAAAATGTTTTCCACACGCCCGCGATATTTTTGAAAGACCTGTCCAACGATACTTAACACCATGGAATTCACAAGAAAAAAAAAGTTCACTCTCACTTTGCGAGTATGGCACGTACTCTAAAAACAATGTTTATCAAGATTTTATTCTACTTATTTTGTTGGCGTGATTAATCTATACCCACGCCAAATTTTCGTCAAAATCGGTTGAAAAATGCGACATGTAGAGAATTACAGACAGACAGACAGAAAGACAGACGGACAATAGCATTTTTGGCCAATCTCGAAACTTAGACGCTTCGCTCGCTCGGTCAATTAGCGACCATTTTCAGTAAATAAGTAATGCATCTTCATATTTTTGGGTTCATCTACGATGTAAGTAAGCCATGACACGACGATAACAATACCCTCAAATAAAAGTAAATTATCAAAACTGGCCATCTTCTGCGCGGCCAGAACGATCACTCACCATCTAATGACGGCCGATAGATAGATATTTTTGAAATACAGTTTAGATTCACAAAAAGCGTTTCTTTTATAATAGACAAATAGGCAAAAATGACGGGTACTTAATTTTTTATGGGGGTGGGGGGGGTGTTCCGGGAACGTCGAGTGGTCGCAGCCCGCCACCGGCTAACACGACAACAGCTTGTTGGAGTAGCCCCCTACCTGGGCCGCCCGCCCCGGCCGTTCTGTTTTTAAGACTCAGAACCAAAATGGTAAAAAGGAACCCTCGGGTCCGACTCCGTCCGTCTGTCTGTCTGTCCGTCACAGCTGCTTATCTCAGCAACTGTTAATGCTATCGACTTGACATTTGAAATAGTGTTACCTATTTTAATTGCAAAAGGGACTCTGAAATGGGGTCGAACTATTGAAGTGGGGTTAATGGGTCATTTATGAAAGGGCTCAATGTTCACATTCTGAAATAAGGTTTTGTATTATTTTATGCGGCGTAGTGTTGGACTTCGTGATGGTAAATGTCGGAAGACTACCTCGGCCCGAACAAAGGATTTGCATACGTTACTCGCCGTCTCAATTTTTTGCGGCGAACGTTTTTGTTGGACTCGGAATCCGAAAATCAATCATGGGCTCCTTTAGAAATAGCGAGCGCGGCGCAGTAGGTGAGGCCGGCCGGCCGGCTACCTGCGCCCGCGCCGCGCCGCGCCGCAAGCACACAACACTCATGTTAATGGCCAATATAGATATTCTACATATTTTGCGAATTAAAGTTACGATGTACTGACCACTAGGGAGAATCACGGTACATAATACTCCCCCGCTTCCAAATTGCCCACCTGGTCCTTGTTGTGCACAAAAACAAATAACACATAATTATGTAGGTTTCACCGTGCAATCTAGGCGGTTTATTCTAGACAACCTTGATAGATCTTTAAAAAATAAATAGCATGAACAATAACTGTTATCGGACACAGAAGACCGTGTCGTGAGTGTACTCCCGTATGTCGAGCGGCAGGTGCAGGGGAGGGGTGCCGGTAGGGACGCGACGGGGACGCGGCGGTGACGCGGCGGAGACGCGGCGGAGACGCGACGACGCAATCATAAATGAGCCTATGACGACGGCAAGTGTCCCGTGGGAGCAGTCCGCAGCCAGCAGCGGCCCCGTGGCCCTGTGGGGCCGTCACGCCTCGCTCTCGGCGTATTTCTATGCAAATAATACAAAAACTAGCTGGAAACAGTTAATAGTGATAATATGCGCAATGTGATATGACATGTTCGACTGCACCGGCCGGAGTCGTCTTGTTGTTCAGTAGTTACACACAATGTTAACGGCGACAACTCCGTGAGAAGCGGCATTCCACACGCAGGGTCATGCAAAAGTACTATGACGTATTTGCGTTTCGGAAACAAAATATAAGATGCACATGAAAAGGAGACCAGCAGCAACAATATGTAAGTGTTAGCTCGCGCGCGTCTACTCCCAGTTAATGTTACATTTCGTGGTCTTAAGTTCATTGCATTGTGGTTGTCCGTCACCGAGTCAACTGATGCCTTACAAATACAAACAGTATTGTTGCCACTCGTGTCGGTGGCAAACGGCTTTCAAAATTACCAATGAATGCAGTAATTCATATATTAAAACATAAAATAAGATCTTCATAATACTTTCCCCGCGTGTACGGTTCGTTGTCTCCAGTGTGTATACACGTAGTCAGCGGCGTGTCGTCGCAGCGAGCGCTAGTGCCATATATTGACAAACATATGCGCATTTCCATAGTAAATGGTGCGCGCACGCAAATGAGCCGGCACACACGCACACACGCACACACACACACACAGGCGACATCTACAATAGGAAGATAAGTAATCCATGACAGGGCGCTGAAAATTGTCGTACCAGCAGATCGATCTCCGAGCGACTACTTCAATGTCAACAAATTCGTTCATTATTAATGGTTTTAGTGGAACACACTCACTGTGCGTATAATACTAGTGATTGTACGAATACAAGGTTGATGTTGACAGTGTGCGTGCGTGTGCGTGTGGTCGTGCGGCGCGGCTTAGAGTTATCTTCCACAATGTAAGGTGTCACGGACTACGGTATCTTCCTCCTTTGGTTTCGTCTGAGACAGTCGCAGTAATAATATCTATTCTCAGAAATCATCTGTGGTAATTGCCGCGCACGCACCGTGCACGCGCCGCACACGTAGCAGACACGCAGGTACACACAGAGCGGAAGTGGCTTTGTCTAACCGTCATCGGACCTGGAGCCCTATTTTTGAGTGGCTCTCCTCGCTTCAAGCGGTCGATTTTCCTTCGACATCCGATACAAAAATCAGTAGAATCGACCGCTCGAAACGAGTAGAGCGATTCAAAAATAGAGGTCCGGGTCGCGAGTGAATCTATCGCAGCGATGTACATAATATAAGTACACACCTGCGTTGTAGAGACTCATTATGAAAACAGTTTAAAGAAAGTCAAATTAATTGTTGATGATATTGAAGCTTGTTGTGAAATATACGATCTTTTTATTAATTGCTTCAGCTTTGCACAATGCCATGTAAACCATCGACTATGACGAGGTACCTTATTTGTTTTAGTTTAATTTCAAATGCACCATATAGCTACAGGTAAGGCAGTGCAGTATGCAAGTTTGTTGCGCATCACAGAGCTAAATAATACCTGCGAAGATTTGCACGTTTTGACATGTGCCAAGTTTATAAACTCAGGTATTTTTGACTCTGATGTGAAATGTTAAATTAGCTCGCTTTAAAATTAATATGAAACGCCAGATGGTGCTCTGCAGCCTGCGCTCGTCCTCGAGCCTCGAGCCCTGGCCCCCACAAACGGCCGGCGCCGGCGCGGGCGCAGCGCGCAGCGCGCACCGCGCATTGTACTCCGCCCAATAATACGTATGCACGTATCGCAATAAATCTTTGGAAATGCAAAAAAACCTAATTCACATGGCTCCGGCGGCGACAAAAACTAATGGATTTAGATAGAAAGAAATATGCAAGCCTTGATTGTTGGCTGCGGGCCGCGGGGGGCGGCGGCGGGGCGGCGGGGCGGCGGGGCGCGGGGCGCGGCGGCAGATGCGCGCGCGCAGGTAGCGCATGCAAATGTGTGCACATACCTAGGAGCATTGTTACTTTACAACTTATTCCTTCAACTGTTTCATTTTATTCCATACAGAAACTATTATTAGGTATGCTTATTATTTGGCTGCATACAAAAGACATCAACGCCAAACATGTTTTTTTATTTAAGTTTCAGGTTCACCAAAAATTCCATACGAAATACATCAACGCAGTGCAATGCATGTTTACCTCTTATAGATACCAATGTGGCGTATTTTCAGATATTTAGTCATAATTTACATTAAGGAAGTATCAAACAGTGTACAGGTTGTTCCAATTGAAAATTAATAGGCAGATTAAGATTTAAGATGTAATTATGACTTGCTTCATACAAAGACATCAACGCACTCATGTTTACTTGTTCACAATTCGTACACCGAAAAAAATATTGCTTCCAAAAGACAATCAATAATGTATTGAGTCAAAGTACATCACTATGATTGATGACTAACTTTTAGTGTGTATCATGGTGTGCGGTGAATATAATCCTCACTCGAGCCACTGGCGGCCGCGCCCGCGCCCGCGCCCGCGCCCGCGCCCGCGCCCGCTCCGTGCTCATGTCGTAACATAAAAACATAACAATACGAACAATGGCCTGATGCCAATTAATTTCTTGACGCTTGCACCAAAACGTGTCCAATTAAGTAATACCTACTAATTATGTTAATTATATGTACCTAGTGCGGCAACTAGTTTATAAATAAGTAATTAAGATTCCTCGCGCTGACCGACACATTTAATTAAACTATGGATCTAGAACCATATTTTAAGAATATACAAAATATGTTGCAAATGAATTATACCTCTAGGTATGCTCACCGTCCTATGGGCTCCGAAGGCCGCACTATACGAGTGTGTGAGCGATTTTACTATTCATTTAGTCACCAAAGTATGAACATAGAAAGTGTATTGCTGCCGTCGCACAGTCCAACACAGTAGAGTGCGCATACGCACGGCAACTAGTGGTCCCGCTGGCATTTGCCTTTGGCTGAGGTGGCGGTGGTCACCAGCTGAGCTGGGCACGAGCACGAAGCGGGAATGCGCTTGCGTGCAGGAGATATATGTTACGGAGGCGCAGGGAGCGTCGCCGCGGCGCGGAGCAGTGCGCCGCCGCCGCCGCCGCCGCCGCCGCCGGTGCCGGTGCCTCGATTACACGCCCGCATTAACCGAATTAAGCGCACAAAAACTGTGGACGCGCCGGCACTCGACTGTGACAGATGGAAAGCTTCGGGCATACTTATTGTGGCGCAAGTTTTTTCGGCCGCGATGATTTGAATAAATCCGTCGGCGGGCGCGTCACGCGACGCGGCGCCACAATGCGCCCGAGCCGCGTGACGCACGCGCGGGCCGCCCGCGCCGCCCCCGCGCCGCCCGCACCGCGCCCCGCGCCGCCCGCACGCACCCCCCCGCCCCCCGCACCGCCGACGGCCGACACTTTTTCCCAGCCATTCATCCCGTAATTAACGCGAGCAAAAAATGGAGTGAGACGAAAATTAGAAATGTCTCGGTGTAGTGTCGCGCGGCGATCGGCGCGGGCGCAGCTCGCCGCGCGCGGCCCCCGCCCCCCGCCCTCCGCGCCGTGCACTACCGGCCTCGACAACTACATAACATTTTGTGCAACTGTAATATAATTAGGCCCATTACGATACCAGGTGTTGTTAGAGTTTCTTAATAGGCTGCACGAGTATTCTAAAGTTTATTTGTATACAATACTTTATCTACGATTATAATCATTATTTTATTCATAAATATTAAATTATTTAAGCAGAGGTCTTAGCCACTTAGCCTGATGTCGGTACTTACCGAAGTATTAATACAATACATAGCGAAGGTGTTATATAAACAGTGTGATAATGAAATTGTCCATCACAGCCCGCGCCAAAAGCGGTGTAACAATGAGCGCACCGACCGGCACCATGTCACTGTAGAACTGGTTTTGATGTAATTACTGTAGTGTAGTGTAATAATAATAAATCTTTATTTCAGATTCAAAGATCCATATTACACACTGTTACAAAATTACAAAAATTGTAATCTTTTTTTGTAAGAATTGTAAAAAAAATTGTAAAATTGTAAAATTTGCAGGATGTTCGATGGATACAGCAGTTTTACGCTGCTATGTCCAGCCAACGTCTGTAATGTATGGAGGAAGAGAGGGAGGCAGGAGGGACCACCTCCCGCAGCATGGACGGGAGGTGGACCGTGGGCACTCACCGTTAAGGTCGAGCACCATCTGCGTGTTGAAGAAGCTGCTGACGTCACCGCGGCCCGTCACTGCAACAACAATATTATAATGTAATCACAGACAACAGCTCATTCACGGCGGACCCCTGGCTACGAGCCCTCACCAGTAACCCCCCCACCCCCACCCCGCCCGCACACACGTTACACTCTAAATACAATAATATTATATTGGCACATACCACTATAGTAAATATCAACGCATCATGTGCTATTTGAATTTTTTTAGCTGAGGTTCAGGTGGAATGACAATACTGAATTCGTATGAGTAAGTAGGTATAACGTTGAAACTATAATATTCCAGCTTCGAGGGTACCTGGGGGGGGGGGGGGGGGGGGGCGACGGTCGGCGGGGGCGGTTGATTCGCAAAATGTGAGTGCGCGGGCGCAGCTGCGCACGCGCCCGCGCCCCCTGCTCTCGGGGGATGAACGGGTTCCAACTGCAGTTTTAATTTAACTTATTCCCAAAAAGCAAAATACATCGTGTCGGACGTAGTAACTATTATCTCGTCTGAGGTGTCGGAAAGAAAATGTAATAACATATACGGGTCGGTTAAATAATGGTCTGTATTGAATTTATTTAACGTCTATTAATTAGATCAATGTCGTACAAGAGAAAACTACTAAGTCACGATTGAGCGAGTGACGGGGGAACGCCTGTCTCGGCGCCCGCGCCGGCGCCATCGTGTGGCCCCCACAACTACCACAGCTCACAGTTCGCACACTACAATTAATAAATAACTAGCACACACACAAGTCATTGGGACATTCCAATGTTCATTTCTCCCAGCTCCACCATTCGATACGATAGTGCTTGTATTACAACATTTTTCTTCAAATTTCTTTAGAAATAAGCACATAAATTTTCGGCCGCATGACTTGTAGCACGACGCGGGCGCGTTATCTGCCGGTCCGGCGCGCAGGCGGCCGGGGGCGGCCGGGGGCGGCGCACGCGTGCGGAAACTATTCCAGCAAATTCAGTGTATTGGTAAATTGTGTAAGCTTCCCAAAGTGGACTAGTCACCACTACTCATTCGTTCACAACATTGTGTGGTTGATAGTACGTACTACATAAACATTATAATTACGTTTATAAAAAATTTGGATCCTTTAAAAATGGGTGACATTTAAAGTACTCGTATCAGGACACATTCCAATAGCTATACTGTACTGTTGTAATGCTTACTGCAGGGAACGGTCACTCAATGAAACATTACGATTGAGAGTCTTTTAAACTTAAGAAATAATTGTGACGTGAGCAGGACGTTTTTACATCTTTCAAATATCGCTAGTGTTGAGCATAATACTGGTACCTATAACAATACCAACAGGCAGTGTGTGCCCAAACAACGAAACATTTTAAAAATCGGTTCATAAAGGGGTCATGAAGAAAATAGGAAGATTTCGTTAAAATATATACGATGTAGGTACATGCGGGGAGGTAAGTTGTCTCACGAGTAAGTACCGAGGATACAGGGGGTCATAAAAACCGGAATAGAGTTATTGATCTGTAATCATCACCCGACAGCCTATCAACATATACCCACTGCTGGGGCTCAGGCCTACCCTCTCAACGAGGGCGTTCGGGCTATAGTCCACCACGCTAGCCCGGTACGGGTTGGTGGACTTCACATGCGCTTAAGAATTTCATTTTCGGTGTATGCAGGTTTCCTCACGATGTTTTCCTTCACCGTTTGGAGCAGTCAGTAAATGTACTTAAGTTTAGAGAAAAACCCATTGGTACATGGTCCAGCCGGGGATCGAACTTCGGACCTTCCGATATGATAGGCCGCGTCTTATCCCCGACGCCACTGACGCTCTTCAATAGGTAATCGTTACTTACTGGCTCTGATGTGGCCCCCTTTCCCGAGTACCCTTCATATGTTATTCCAGGAGATAGCTATCGCTAACAAGTTTCATCAAAATCCGTTCAGCCGTGATGGCGCGACCGACCGACCGACCGACCGACCGACCGACCGACCGACCGACGGGCAACAAACAATATCCACCCACCGGTGGGTGCAATATTATAGTGGTATTAAACCGTTTTTACTACAAACAGCGGTAAGTTACAACTTCATTCGCATTTCATTGTGTGTATGTCGGGTGTTGTGATTCAATATGCAGGGGAAGTGCTAACAGTATAAAACTGGTGCGACGATGTGACAGATAGCATCGGATTAACGGGATAGGGAAATAAACGAGGCGCCCGGGACGCCGAGGGTCAGGTGGCGGCGGCGCCATCGCTCACTGTCCGCCGGCCGCCGCCGCCGCCGCCGCGTCCGGCGCGTCCGGCGCCCCCGCGTCCAGCGCGTCCGGCGCCCCCGCGCACTAAATCGCCGGACGCGTAAAATAGTGCGAGCGCGCCGTCCCCGGGGAGCGCCGCACCGCTACTCCATAAATCGTCTCCATTTGGCTAACCCGCGAATCAAAGAAAGGTAATTCGCAATGTTTAAATCCAATTTGAGAGAAGAAAGAGCGAGGGGCCCTCCCCCCGCGGCCGCCCCGGGCCGCCCCCGCCGCCCCCGGCCCGCCGCCCCCGGCCGCCTGAATGTAAATCGGCGGCGGCCCGCCGACAAACCGTTTATTGTTATCGTCAGCGCCCCGGTTTAAAATTACATACGAGTAGCGAGCGGCGGCGGCGGGGGAGGGTAATCGTGTGCGAAGTGCGGCCGTGCGGCGCGCCCCGCGACCAAGCACCCGACCACGCACGCGCCACGCACCCGACACGCACCCGACACGCACCCGACACGCACAGCGCGTCTTCACACGTAGCACAAACAATTGTATTTTTTTGTGTTTACAATATAGTATTTTGACATATTTAATAGTAGTACATTTAGTAGATACGAGGTTGGTAAGTAAAGTTATTACAGCCAGGGCACGAATCGTCACTAGGTTGAAAAAACTTTTTCATCACACTTGCTCGTTATGAGGATTATTATATGCATGCATACAGAAACACAATGGCCTATATACACCCGCGGGAGTAATGAAAATCAGTACAATATTATACCCCTAGGGACTATAATGTGTAGTTTTAAAAAATGGCGTTCACTCGAAGGCAAAGAACTTTATAGCAAACAGGTATGACATTCCACACTAAGGAGATTTAAAATCAAACATGGTTTTTTATGTCTTCGAACTTCTACAAATGGTAATTTAAAAACATTTACGCTTTAATTAAATGCATTATTTTTTGTGTTTTAAAAATGTTTTAGTTTACTTTGCAATTATTTCAGTGAAATTTATTTTGAAATTCGATAAAAACTGGCTGTATGGGCTTTCGCCTTTGGGAGTTTCTAAATGCATTTTTTTATCATTATCTGTGGCAGTGTGGACCACCGAATGGCACTGATTGTGCCTTGGAGGCCGTGCTGCGGTTTTATGTGTTCGTGATTATAAACTACGATCTACGATTTGGGCTTAAGAACTTGTTTCCAATTGGCCGTAAAACTACATATGAAAAAAACTTGAAGCTCCATTGACAAAGTTGACAATAAAACTATTTTATTAACTACCTGTAGTTGTGACCTATTAGTATAAATAAAGAGAGAAACAAACTTAAAATATGTCTATGTCATGTGAAGAATCCGAGTCTGAAAGTGCAACAACAATATTAACACCTCCGGATAGAGTGAATGCGGCTCAGTTGCTTAGTGAAAATTTGTTACCAGCAAAGTCTAAAGAAAATAGATTTGTTCCCTTGTGTCGTAGGTATTAATTCCTCGCAAATGTGATGAAAAACATTGTGTGCATCACGGGAAGTAAGGGTATTACAAACTCGAGTCATTAAAATTCCTCCGCCTTCGGCGTCGGGCTTCTAACAGACTCTCGTTAGTAATATCCTACTTACTTCCCTTATTGCACAATGTACTATACCAACCATCGAGATTGGACATTATTACAGTACTTAAATCATTTACCGACTTACGTATAAACTCGACATCAAAAAATTTTTCATAATAAAAACTCTTCAGTAGTAATCTTGTTAGACTGTAAGTAGGTACATTGTAATGGAAATAAAACTGTAAACAAAACGCACGGCGCGCGTAATAATCAACTTTCGAGGCATGTGTGCTTGTATAGAAAGTACACAATTTCGAGCAACTGTATTGAAAATTCATTTTATTGCTTATATTTTGTGAATAAGACTCCGGAGATTATCTTTTACAATAACAATGACGTGAATCTTGTATGTATTTATCAAATTGAGTCAAGTAACAGCGATTATTGTAATAGAGTGTACTGTGTCAGACAGCGAGGGCGAGACAACAGTGTTATGGCGGGCACTTCCATGGCACGAGACAATTTGTATTATATATTTGTAGTCATTTTTGTCGCAATTTCACCGCAATAAAAGTACTCCACTGATATGACATTTAATTACTTAACTTCGAACTTTATGAAACACCGGGTCATAGACTTTACCAAGCTCAAATGTTCGAGGTTCACAACTGGTGATGAAATCAAGCACGATTTAGTTAATTTTAGATTGTCGGCTCTCTGGTCGACGAAATAGAGCTTACATTTTCTTTTGCTAATATCAATTTCTCGCAATTTTATAATGACTATAATGTTCTCACACACAGGATGAGATGCGGCAGTAGAACTAGGTGCCACAATCGTATAGTAATGACGTACATTGAATTTACAAGTTAATTTGAGACTATGTTTTCGCTTGTGAAACAGAGAGTGATTAGTAAATATTGAGCAGTGTTTCTGAGCCGCACTATGTATGTATGTGGAGTGAGTGAGTGTCCGGCCGGGCCGCCGGCCCTCCGCCCGCCCGTGCGTTATTGTGTTGACTCGCCCGGAGTCCGGAGGCCCGCACTACATGTCGGAGGGTGCAGCCCGCCGCCGCCGCCGCCCGCCACTGCACCAGCGGTCCGGTTTATTACGTCTCTCTCCTTGGGCCCATCTCCCTGAAACTCCATCTCTAAGACGATAATTCAGTAATAAATACAGTTCAAGTATTCACTACTAAATAATTCTTACCGTTTAGTAAATGCGAAAGTGTGTTTGTGGACCGAGACGGGTAACAATGACCGCTGCGGCGCAGGCGCCGGTGCACGAGTGCACAGTGGTAGCTGGTTCAAGTTACAAATAATCGAACACCGCACGGAAACGTCACGTATGTCACCTTTTTGAAGTTGTCGTTTAATAATGTATGCAATTTCATATCACCGATTACGGAGGAATTATCATTTGCTGAAATAAGCAGCCCAAAATATAAGTTGATCACCAACATACAAGCGATTCTTTATTTGCCTCACCCGATTTCTGTAACTACTGAACCGATTTGAATAGTTCTTTCAGTATTAGATAGATGTACTGTTACCCACGGAAAAAAATGTTCTTAAGGGAAACTTAAAAAGCTGCGGTCAAAGCCGTAGAGCAGATGATAAACTTGGTACAAAAGAAATCGAATGCTAACAGATTTTCAAGCACTCTACATCCGTCAGAGTCTAAAACAAAAGCTGGTAGAGTCGTTAGTCGTACGAGCACATATCATACAACACTGAGTGGAGGGCGGAGGGCGGAGGAGGGCGCACTCGGGCCGGAGTGTCACGTCACATCGAGAGGCGCAGGGACGGAACATGTGTTGCTCTACCGTGCATACGTACGTCTCTATAACTGTGCTACACGCGCTCCAAATGTTCGCCACTTCTAAACATATACTCAATAATTCATAAAAAAAAGGAAATATTACCCTACGTGGGAACAGCTTTTGCCGAGGTATAGTCTATGTGTTATTCTGATGTATCATCATCATATCAGCCTGTAGACGTCCACTGCTGGACAAAGGGGGATCTCCACTACGACCGGTCCTGCGATAACCTCATCCAGCCGGGGCCCGCGACCTTCACCAGATCGCCGGTCCACCTTGTGGGAGGCCTACGCTGCGTCTTCCGATACGTGGTCGCCACTCGAGAACCTTTCTGCCCCAACGGCCGTCAGTTCTACGAGCGATGTGCCCAGCCCACTGCCACTTCAGCTGATTATATCTACATCAATGTAAAGTCGGAGTATATGAGTTTTGATGTATAATCTACACTAATGTAAAGTTTCATCAAAATCTGTTCGGTAGTTTATGCGTGAAAGAGTAATATACATCCAACCATACCTCCATCCACAAAATTTGGGACCAAGTAGGTGCGGTTGGTCTGTTCAACAATAGGCCACTATGACTGGGCCCACGAGTACACACACGCCTCGACCTTAGGGGGTAGGTAGTTCCAGCACGTTCTTGTTTTACGTATGAGTATGTCAGTCTAATGTGGATGATTGATCTATACATATAATAAAATCGTAAAGGCCAAAAAGTCTGTACATTGAATATATTCGGAAAAAAACCAACCAGGGCGACTTAAAATGAGCAACTGAACATGTTAGAACAGTTTTTAAAATTATTGTCTGTCTGTCTGTTTGTTTGTTTGAACGCGCATCACGCCTAAACCACTGAACGGATTTTGACGAAACTTTGTATAGTGACAGTTTATATCCCGGAATAACATCAAATAAAACAAAAATCTCGAAAAGTGACCGAGAAATGTCAACCAACAATAAAAATCTCTCATTTCCTAACATTTGTATGAACTTATAGGTCAGGGTAGCCTGGGTAATTTTGAAAATGTTTTGTTTTCTTCAGTGACTGACTGTTGGCTTAGTTAGTGGTGAGTGGTGACCACGGGTGGTGACCCTGCCTACTGAGCTAAAGGTCGTGGGTTCGATTCCCACCCGGGGCAAACATTTTGTGTGATGAGCATATCTGTTGGTTTTCGGATTCTGGGTGTTTGTATGTATTTGAGTATTTATTTATAAGTATTATACAGGGTGGAAATTATGGACCGTAGTTGGAGGGAAAGTATTCTAAATACTGAAGATAGCACATTTTACTCAAAGCATTCCTTTATTTTCAAAATTAAATACTTAAAACTGCATTTAAAGATTTTTGAAACGTCACTTGCCTCAGCCGGGAATCTAACCGGACAAAATTTTTAAAAAAGCATCCTGTATTTTTATGACACCAATCGAAAGGGGCAATCATCAGAATCAATTCCTTCTAAGTAACATAGTATCTTAAATTAAAAGAAGACCACAAAATTTTACATTTAAATAAATAAAAACTATTAGGTCTTCCTTAGATGTAAAAATAATAATAAATTTCCATGAACAATTTTTTTGCGCAAATAGCAATTTTAAAGCAGTAGAAAACCGTGTTTCTGTACATTGAATAAATTTATCCAAAAAAATGAGTGTGGGCCACGGAGTAAGGTGTGGGCGATATAAAAAAGTAACAGAACACAAAAATGCATTTTTAAATTTTTTTGTCTATCTGTCTGTATGTAATCACTAATCTCCGAAACCACTGAACGGATTTTCTTACGGTTTTCACAGGTAGATTAATTTGTTTTATTGAAATCGTATGACAGCGAAAAAAGTTGTCATTTACAGATAAATCATTTAACGTAACTAAAACAGGAGATATTTAAGAAAAAAATTATGTGATTTTTTATTACGAGCAATAGAAGCCAAAACAATAATTTTTAGAGTTTCTGTCCGTCTGTCTGTCTATATTATGTTTATTTCGGCATCACGCAAATCCGGCATCAGGTAAAAACTACTTCATCAAATTGGATTCGGTTTTTACAGTTGTGTTCCTGACAGTTTAACTTAAAATCTGGTGATTTTCCCATAGGAAAGATAGGATAGCAGAGATAGGTACCTACTTCCAAAATCCACGCTGACGAAGTTGCGGGCAACAGCTAGTTACTAAATAAATAAATACTCAGTACCACACATGCCATCTACTGTTGACATTGTCGCGTGCAAACGTTTATCAGCTGCAGACAGGCTGCGTGCTATATATGTACTCGTACGGGTGCAGAGCACGATCTGATGCTCGGTATCAATCGCACACACCTACAGTATACCTGTACCTACTGTAATGTTGATGCACATATGTAATTAGAGACAATATTCACAAAAAAACCGCCGAGTGATGTCCAATGTACATGTCGTGTGTGGATGAGCGCGTTTCGGTTATCAATATGTATAGTAGTTACATTATACACACACCTCAGATGAAACCAATATGAGGAAGATCGGTGCGCACTTACTGAAAATGGTCTTACATACATACATACATGCATGCTGTCTTGACGGGAGGCAGAAAGTAAATGGTACTAGAAAGTTGTCCAAAATAGTTCAACGGAACGGCGGCGGCGGTGGCTTGATAACATTATTATATTGTTGTACTGGAAAATACTGTACAGTGTCATTATTGGTAATTCAAATTCAAAATTTATTTCAATTATCCTACAAAATGTTAATTACGGGGATACCATTTAGTTCACATATCTTTTTAATATAGGTATATGCTACGTGATTGTACGAACGAAAGCAACTTTGATTTCAGCTCTATGACTCTACAGTCTCGGTTCAACCAATATAAGAGGCTTCTTTTGGGTTTATCTATGCCACGTACTTAATTATTATTCTAATTATTTGATAAAAGCAGAGCGTCTGAAGCAAACCACTAACTCGTAGCGATATTTGACGTCCTCAACGCGTTTTATGTCCCGAATAATGCGCGGGCGCCGCGTGCGAGCGCGTGTGTGTGTGTGTGTGATAACACACGTCTTAATGTGCAATAATGGGAGCAGGCGATCAGATAAGGTCGGTGGTCGGTGGCACCGCGCGCGCGCTTCCGGCACTCGTTAACTGCACAGCACACGTCGCGCCCGCGCCCGCGCCCGTCGGGACGGTACTTCGGAAAGGGTAACGTAAATATTAACACTCGAGGCATTTACGAACCGATGAACATAAACATAAACTACCGATAGGTACCCCACATCATTCATGACGCGGCGGCAGTGGTGCTCCGTTATACGAGTATGAAAGGAGATTCATTTAGCAGTGTTTTCGTACGGCGCAGAGACACGGAGAGGTGATCGACCTCGGGTGGTTAATTACGTCACTGCTGCGGCTCCCCCCCGCGGCGAGGGGGCGGCTGGCGTGCGGGGCGGGGGGGAGGAGGCTCTGGGTCACACGGACCTTCGCGCGAGCGTGCCCTGGCGGGCCCGCAACACAAACACGCGCCCTATATACGAAAATCGATAGTGGTGTAAGGGGAACAAGTTCAACAGCCAGACGGGCCTCGTGTGTGCGACGTGTACAATCATGTGCAACAACAACACAGACAACAACACAGACAACAACAAAGACATTTATGTACATATATCGACCCGTTATAAATTTGCCTATACGACAAAATAAAAACATACAATGTCTAATTCACAAAATGTCTAAAAATCAAATTGACTAAATATTATATGTACGTCTTCCCATTGACGATTGAATTTAAGGACATGAAAAAGGAAAAATACTAATAAAATTGGACAATAATAAGAAAATGAATGCGGAATGCGGACAATTCGAAGATACAAGTTTAGTTTAGAAATACTGATTGTGGATATTAGTTTGTTGTTTGTCGCTCAACCACACCAGAGCGGCTGAAACTCGATACATTGATGAAGGCACATAATAATCCGGGCACCTAATAATCCTGAAAGTGGCACCTAAAATATTAAACTGGGTAGGTTAGGTTAGATAGCTTTAATTTGAATTATTAGCTGCCAAGTTTATTATTTCAGTCGCTCGGCATTACCTGCATTGATAAATGGCTTCTATCCAGGAATAATAAAAAGGGGAGTTTTTAAACCGGCCAAAATCGCGGGTCGTAATAACGAGACCCAAATTATCAAAGAAAACAACGAATCATAAAGTAATATGTATGATTTGGACAAATCAATTTGAAAGTGGCCAGAACCGGAGAGCCGGCGAGAGATGAGCGGCGGGATGCTGCGGCAACGCCATGTATAATATTATATTACTATGTGATTATACCACGAAATAAACAATAGTGCTATACCAAGGTACGTACGCCTGCGCTACTCTTACTAATGAGATTCACTGCATTAAGCCCTAAGTGGATCATTAAAACACAAATTTAATTTAATTATAATAAAATAAATGAGTTTCTTGCCTCAACTAAAATATGGTATGTTAATTCAAATTAACATGTTATGAAATTATTAATAGAATGAGGTTTGTTTTGGCGGCGGACGGGTTCGGGCGGCGTCGGGCCCGCGGCCGCGCGGCGCGTACGCCACGGTCACTACCGAGAAGGTATTTAACCGGGCTCCGGAAACTTCATTAAATTAAGCGATAAACTGCGACGTGCCGGCTACCGACTACCGACTACCGACTACCGGCAGCGCCCGCGCCCGCGCCCGCGCCCGGCCTGTCTACTTAATGGCCAAAATAATTCAACCAAACGTGAGGTTAATTCCAAACGCTATGACTCGGTGCCCATTAACATAAATTAATTAGACGAGTATTAATAAGTGAGATACGTGTAAGATACACACGAATATTCATGTTCAGAATGGTAATTGTGTTCTCGGGCCGTCTCACCCGTCGCATCTATAAATTACAACAACCACTACTGTAGGTAGGTACCTATACATTATTCAACATTAATATTCGCCGGAATATGAAAATGTTCTAGTTTTACATACACTCGTACGTCCTGCCTGCCTGCTCGCCCGCTGTATTAACTAACTGGCGGCCGCGTATGATCTCGCTCGCCTAATTAGGGGATTGTTGAACGAACAGTTGCCTCATTTCCATGTTAAGTCCGCCGTGAACTGTTACAGCTACATATATTATATTCCACTTCCCATCATATCATCATCACCACTATTTGTATTACAACACCCACGTCATACTTGATCGATCGTGGTCTTCCAATTCTTTCAATTATAAACTCATTCTGCACACACGTACGTACGTACGACACAAGCAACATTGAAGGTTGGTAGTTAAGTGTTACGGATAGGGTTTCATTATTAACGTGAGTGTAAATAAATAGATAATAACAATACCTGGTGCACCCACAGTAGGTCTACTAACGAAGGGGCGAGGGGCGTATCTACTTGTTACAATTGTAAGGAGCCCTTAGAACGTGCCCTGATTTATTCCTAACTTAAGGTTACACGAACCCAACTGTACACAATATGCCAGAAGCAGATACGCGGACCCCTTCTATTCGACCGACGAATTGTCTGTCTTATAATGTGACTGAGTTTGTATAAACCCTATAAATCAATGACAATGATATAAATAAACGAACTCCAAATTATTAGGAATACGGTACCTACTATTATATGTATATTCTGTGGCAATATGCAGCCAGGTATAGATTTATTAGCTAAAATTCTCGACGCGATCCAATTGTAAACCAATTAAAAAAGTGTCTATAAAAATTTACTAAAATATTATTATTGTTAGGAAGCGTATACCTTTGTTTGAAGTGAGACAATCATGATAACTGATAAGAACTTTCGTATTACATAATAAACTCTGTCTCAAACCAACTCTCTCAATTTAATATTATGAAAACCAAAGCCTAGACTTGTATATGACAATACGAGTAGGTATAAGTATATGTAAGTTCAGGTAGTATACCTATTTATATTGCAATTATATCATGTAAATGTTATAATATAATACCGTTAGGACGAGGCGAAAGATAAATTTGTTGCCAAAAACTTGCACGATTATAATTAAAACTTTCTTGGACAGGTGGTGCGGTTATTATCAGGTAGCGACGGTGCAAGTGCAGCTCGCGGCGGGGGCGGCCCCCGGCCGGCGGCGCGCGGGGGTAGCCCCGGCGGCGGCGCGCGGGGGACCCCATTACCGGCGGATAACGCAACGCTATTACACCACTAAACTACGCGTGACTCCATCACCGCTAATTTACTTACCTGGATGACATTATTATACCCACATTACCTTAGAAAGTGTACACTCACTCACTCACTCGCCTACATTACCGCCCGCCGACTGCCAATTCAATTGTCATTTTAATATAATTTGTTGGAAACATAAAAAGCCCATTACGAGGTGATCGTTTCGAAAAAAGCGATGGAAGAAAATAAAGACATTAGCGCGGAGCGTGTGACGTCACGAGATAGCGGACCCCGAGCTTTGATAAAATAAATGAAGCCGAGCCGGCCGCCAGGGGCCGGAGCGAATAGAAAGCAAGCAACACTCGAGCCACAATAAAAAGGTGAAGTGCATTCGGGGCGTGTCAAAGGAATCATTTTGCACACGAGTTGAGAGCGGGCGAGGTGACAAAAGGCGAGCATAAAGAGAGTTAATATTATTTGTGGAGAGAGTGGCGAGTGGTGACCGGCCCGGGGGAGACAACCCTTGCCGGGCCGGGCCGGGCAGGTGCCGGTGCCGGCTCCCGGCGCGGGGGCCCGGCTCCCGGCGCGCGCGGGGGCCCGGCGCCCGGCGCCCGGCGCCCGCGCGAGGATTATGTCGCGCGCGCGGGGACTCACTCCATTACACTTATACACACCTACATTATCATAAACAAGTAACCCTTTTCTTGCACAAACTCCTAAAGGGGATTTAGAATTTTTTTACTATTTGTGTTGTGATCCAGTCAGGTGACATTTGTTTGTTATTTATTATTCTTAATTATTGGTTTACCGACGGACATTTTTTTATTTTTTTATTTGGCACAATCAACAATGAAATGATTAATTATTAATTTATATGATAACAGGATAATAAAGGTGAATAGATTCAAGTAAATCCCAGCGCTAACACCTTGGAGGCGGTGATAGATAACAAAATTGACGTTGTATAAATGTACCCAGTGTACTTACATGCAATGAAATAGTTTTGACTTTGATTAGATAATAGAATAGCTACCTAGCTATTATAAAATTTTATTCATCTGTGGGATAGTATTTAATTATCTGGAGGAAATCGTCTGAAGCATTTAAAGTGGACATTTTCATATACAGTAGAAATTATGCAACTAAAGGAATAAAACCGCCTACAAAATAAATGCAAAACTCCAAAATTGTAACTGCGTAGGTATATAGGTACTCCGTATACCTTCCTAACTGTTTTTGGACAAGGAAGTGAGTATTGTATTGTTACAAATAACCAGAAACTGTACTCACCTGGTAGGTCGTGCATCATTAACAAACCATTTAATGTGAACAAATGATACCTGCACAGGTGCGCACAATTACTGAGGCTCGCGCGGCGCGCAAATGCGCCTAGCGGCGGGCGGCGGGCGGCGGGCCGGGCAGCGCGCACCGCGCACCGCGCCCGCCGGCGGCACCGCACCGGTCGGTGTGTTCAACGTCCTCACTGACTTTTAATATCGATACAAATGAGTGTAATGCGTGTCGGGGTCGGTGGGTCTGCTGCTGGCTGTCACTGACCGTGTGTCGGGCGGCGCGGCGGCGGCGGCCAGGCGGGCAGGTCGCGCAGGCGCATGGAGCAGTCGAGCGGCTGGTCGCGCAGGGCCAGCGCGGGCATGGCGCGGCCGCGGCCGCCGGTCCTGGGGCGCGCCGTCTCTCAGCGCGGCCGACACGGCGTCCGCCCACCGAGCGCGTCCGTGAGACACTGCCGTGCGACCGACGCTTTTTTCCGAGGGTTTTTTTAGACGCAGGCGGGGGCGGGGCGCGGCGCGACCAATCGGCGCGCCGCCCCCCCGCGCCCGCCCCCGCGCCCGCCGCCGCCGCCGAGCTGCTCTTATTTACGTGCCGTATATTAAAAGGGTTTTCCGCGGGCCGTTATGGATTTTCCGGAGGCGTTTTACATACGCGCGGCTCGCTGGGCCGAGCGCGGGCGCCGAGCGGCTCGCGCCCGCCGGCGCGCCGCTCGCGGCTCCATTCCAGCGTCGAACGTTCATACTCAAAAACTTCTCGGTCTCCATTCATGCCTCCCGAACATTCCTCCTCCATCCACCACGTTCACATATCATTATGTTATACAGTATAGATATGTACGTATGTCGTGGCGCTGCCGTCTTTGTATTCGTATATTTTGACAATCTTCTCATTTCCATCCAAGTATTGTGGCTAGGACCAGGAGCTGATGCTGGAAACACTCAAAATGTCGAGTCGCAATCGTGTTTAATACTCGACTCGGTAGTGCAGGACTCTCCAGTTCGAGGCGAGTCTTCAAAAGCATTCCAGCAATAAGATTCGACCCAATGATAGGCTAGTATTAGAAAAGAAGTTGACACCAGCAGCGTGACGAGCCATACACAAGACGATCAGAGCCCGAACAACAATATAACGACTCGTGGAAAAATACGAGCGCAGCGCACAGAAAGACTTGAGCTCAGAGCACATGAGCTCCATGAAAAGAAGACTCGAGTTATAGTGAAAATAGAGTTCTGCTCGATGATTGTAGAAATGGAAACAAAATAAAAATTGCTCAAATCAACAATACAAACTTAATATCTTCACAATATGTCTTCGACCGGGCGGACAGAAATAACTAAGAGCCAAGTATTAGGATCCTGACAACAGATGATGATGACACATCTCTTTCGCTTCAAATCAAATTAACAGTCTATTAATAATGTCCACTGTTGGCGCCCAGGCCTACAACCAGTGCCGGTCGGTGGACTTCACAAGCGCCTAAGAATTCGTCGGCGTATGCGGGGATCCTCACGATGTTTTCTTTCACCGTTTGTGAGCAGTCAGTCAGTATATGATATCGAGTCTTCTGGAGTGGTGAGGTGGTGCAGGTCCGTCCAGGTGGCTGGCTGCCCGTGACGTCATCGGCCGTGCGGGGTCAGTGCCCCTGACGACGCCTCGCCGCCGCCCGCGCCCCGCCCGCGCCCGCCCGCCCGCACCGCTCACTCCGCACATTAACATGTCATCACGGGAACGTTTCCTGGTGCCCCTGTTTGGTCCTCCTACCTGTGTCCTACGTCATAAAAGGTACGTTTCCTCGCAACTGTTGTCGTCGCACTGAAGCGGGCTCTGCACAGTATTTTGTTACGTACAGGAGGTACCTATGTCAATCAGTTTGGTCAGGGTTTTATTTTATGACCAGGTAAGTATGTACACTGGGTTAGACCTATTTTTGATTTGGAAGCATCTGTATATATTCTGCATATTCAATAACTCCGTCTACTCTATTGCAATTTCACACAAATGTTAGGAAATGAGAGCTGTTAGTTTATTTCTCGGGAAATGTTCGTTTTGTTATAATTTTCGTGCCGATATTTTTGGCAACTAATACAGTTTCGTCAAAATCCGTTCAGTGGTTTTCGAGTGATGCCTGTACTGACAAACAAAAAAAACAATAATAATTGCTGACTCGACCTCGGCATCGTTCGTATAAGGTACCTCTGACTTATTTTTGACACACACTCGTGCAGCACATTCCAGAAGACAAGGATGCATTTCGATATGAACCAAAGGCAGGGCGCTACGCTGTAGGGTTTCTTGCTGTTTCTTCCCCTCGGCTGTACACGTGGAAACAGACAGACGTAGTTTTAGTCAGACAGAAGTGACGTCAAAAGAGAATATTGTATTCCAGTTTAGAATTTTAGTTTTGATATGGCATATTGACCAGTGGTGTTGCGATTTTAGTCAGAGGGGAGATGTGCATTGTGGCAGCTACTCCAGGCTGAGCCCGCTGCGCGCGGTCACAATGCCGTTATTAATGGAGTGCGTGTCGCGTGCCGCGTCATCTGCCGCCCCCGCGCGACACCTGGCCCCCCGCCCCCCGCCGCCCCCCGCCGCCACCAGCCGCCCCCGCATGCAGATTTATGGCTTAACCGAAATATGACACCAACACGCACATACCTACATGAGCGCACCCGCACGAAGCGACAGTTCACAACATATCCAAAGTTATCTCCGTCTGTAGGGTTCTCTGGAAGAATCGCTAAATCGATAAGACAGCATCAATTGTGTTATTTGCAAATCGTACTTAACTATTTTGGTTTTTATTTGTGCGATAAAGTATTGAAAATTAACAAAAGGGAAACCAATAAAAAGTGCAGTCCAGGTAGCGGCAGGTAGCGGACGCGAAGAAGTGACGTCACGTGCCACAATGCGGCGCGCCCCCCGCCCGCGCCCGCCGCCCGCCGCCCGCCGCCGCCCCGAGCCGAGCCCAAACTTTTTACGACAATGAAATGTCTCCGGTTGTCATTTTTTGCGACAACTCCCACGGATATGTGCGCTGCATCTCGCTCGCGTATTCAAATAAAAGGTTTTTATAAAGCGTCATTTGTGTAGGCGACCCTTCCAGCAGCGCCGCATGGGGTTTACTTCTTCGTGGACGCCATACGGTCAGATGCGAAATGAGTATCTATGTGATAGCTATTATTGGGGCCGATACGGGCCCGCCGGGGACCGGGCACCGGGCCCGTCGGGGACCGGCCGCGAGCCGCGGGCCGCCAACTGCGCGGCGCCGCTTATCTTATTTTAATCACCTCCATGCTCTCTGCGAACGTCACACGTCGCCCCGTGTGTGCTGCCACGCTATGTGACACTAAACATGATAAAAATCTAAGACAAAAGCTGTGGAAAGTGTTACGTGGCGTTAGTGAGAAAATAAACAGTTTTGTGACGAACAAACGATCAGCTCGCATCATGGGTCACGTGGACGTCTTATCGCTAAAAGGGACTTCTTGCAGACAACGTGAAGTTGAGTCGTCAATAATAGTTGATATTTAGTTGCTCGTTGCTTCGGGCCGCCGCGCCGACCCGCTATTACAAAATGCAAAAATAATGTTATCCTGGATTCATGTATAGGTATAATTATTGTTACACTCGGTATATTTGTAGGACTAGTAAGAGGTTATGCAGAGAGAGCTTAGCGCGGGACCGGAGATACCTGCGGAAGGCCTTTGTCCAGCGGTGGACGTCTACAGGCTGATATGATGATGTTCTGTGTGATTTTTCTTATAGGATTTTATAGTCACTGACCGGTGATGACGGAGGTGCGGCGGTGCTGGTGGTGCTGGGGCGGCGCTGCGCGGGCGGCGGCGGCGGCGCGCAGCACCAGCCGCAGCCGCGCCGCCGGGTACTGCAGCCACGCGCTGCGCCCCGCGCCGCCCGCGCCCCCGCCACCACCCCCGCCTGCGCCCGCGCCGCGCTGCAACACACACACGTGGCTCATATAATACATACTAACACTTAGGTACAATCAATTGAACATCACACAGGAAGAAAAAATACTATTTCTCAAACATGCTTGGAAATGTGAGCTTTATTTTGACAACCGTCTTGGAGATAAATCAAAAATGAGGTACTGGTCAAATATATGCGTGCACACGGCCGGCAATGTTAGTATGAAAATGCATATCCGTCGTGGTTAACGACCGATGCGACGCGAAATTACTATGAATTGTGTGATTTGAAAATGGAACTATCTTTTTACTCCGAGACATGGCGACCACGGCGGAGGTGACTCAGCAAGATTTATTTTAATTTCGAACTTCTTTGAAATAGATAGCTGTTTAGTGTAAATAAACACAAATGAACATTTTTGTGCGTGGAAAATTATTATTTTTCGTCATTGATTTTGGAATTTTTAATAATAATACCTAATTGTTGGTTTAAAAATATTCCAGAGAATATATAATCTTCATAGAATCGCACAACCTATGTAAGTCTAATAAACAAACTTGATATTAAAATTCAAAATAAAATAAAAACCTTAGAAATTTGTTGCGCCGTTTGTTTTTCTCAGTGCTAACACCACAGAAAAAAAATGAGTTCGTGTATAACCACGTGTTACATGTATTAAGAGTTGGGTGAGGCACGCGCGGGCCGCACAGGTGGCCGCGCGGGCCGGTGCGTGCGCCCGCGCCGCTTCGCGCACAAAAACCCTTAGAAAAACGCAAGGCCGCGCGTGCCGCGTAAAAAACTCAACCCTTTTGTCGCCGCTCGTCTATTGCGCGTTTTTCTGCTCGTCCCCCCCTCCCGCGTCTAACGCCGCCCCTCGCCCCGCGCCGCCGCCGGAACTAATTAACTGTTAGATTCTCTAGACTCATCACGCGCCGCCCGCCGCCCGCGCACCCACCCGCCCACCTGTGCTCCCACTGGTGCTCGCTTTTGTATTATCAAGAAAGTAACGTGTCTCCCACTATTTAGTTTCATCCAACCTCAGGTCCTACGTACATATCGTAACTGAGCGTGAGGGCGGCGGCGGGGGCGGGGCGGGCGGCGGGCGGCGGGGCCGGCGGCACTCGCGTAGCCTCATGTACCTACCTACATAGCGCCAACTCCGTCCCTTTTCAGACGAAATCAAAATATAAAGCGGTGTAAAATACATAGCGAGGGCCTGGGCGGGGCGGGCGGGGCGGGCGGCGCGCTCGCCGTCTCGCTCCGCCGCCGTAATGTATTCACGTTTCCCGAGCCACTCATTTTTTATCGCAGTCGCGCGGCGCATTAGAATTTCCAGGCGAGAAAATCTCACGCACACCGACGCGCGCCGCGCCGTGCACGCGCGGCCCGCGCGCCAGTGTGCGCGCCGCACACACGCGCGGCGCGGGGGCCCCGGGGGGGAGGGCCGCGGGTCGGGGGGACACATTGTAAATTCTCTGTGCACGGGGTGGGTGCGGGGGGGCGGGGGGTGGCGGCGGGGGCGCGAGTGTGCGGCTCGATAAGGCCCGGGGGCTCCCCGCGGCCGGCCGGCGCCCGCCGCCCGCCCAGCACAGATCCTCATCTATTTACATGACAGATCTATTCGAGAAACATACAACACGGGTCGAGGTGGCACCACACCACTCGTGTAGGTAGGTAGCGGCTAGCGGCTAGCGGCGCCTCCTCAAGCGTACAGCAGCTAGATCGCTTCTACTCCTCACATGGAACATCTTTTGTTGTACAACTTTTTCACTCGTACTGTGAATGTACGCCACTGACTGCACACTACATACAACAACATCACAGACTAAGTACTCAAATATAAAATGAAATAGAGTTCACTGTTGTAAAAGGAACGAAAGGATGATCTATCTATCCTCACCACGACAGGACATCAATAGACGACTTTTCAGGTTCCGTGGGAAGAAAATCCTTTACATTTACAAAGTATTCATTTGTCATATTAGGGGCACCTCCCCCCCTTGCCCCAATACACGTCATGGGAAAAAGTTTTTTTTCGACTACCTTGTGTAAGATCGTTGAGAGGTCACACTGCGACCATCTCGGAAACGTGTTTTTACTTTTAAATATTTAATTGCATGTAAGTACACTAGGTACATTTATACAACGTCAATTTTTTATCTACCACCGTGTGAATGCAGCATAACGTTTTTGGTTAAGGTTTGGATTTGGTTATATCGTTTAGAATTAGCGCGACTGGCCTTTACTATATAGGTGAGCTGTATGTGTATTGTAAGGGTTGGCATTGAATTTGGGACACGCCGTAAGCGGAACGCAGAGGTCAGCCGCACCTGGCCGGGGTCAAGGTCGGCGGCCGGCGGCGCGGCGCGAAGGTCACGCGCGCGCAGCGGCGGTGCGCGCGCGCACGCACCCCGCCCGCCTCCTTGCCAGGCTAGAGACATACGTTACCTGAATATACAAAAATCTATGTTCATCTTTCTCGTTAATAATGTTTTAGTGGAACATACTGTACGTATGCCTGCGTGTGTGTGCGTGCCTGGCTTTCATTAGTGCAATGTATATGAGAGTAGAGTAGGTACGTATCTTCTGCCTTTGCTTTCATGAAAACTTTATAATCACCAGGACCGTATGACGATTGATAATAATGGAACAAAACAGTGCGTTGTGTTCCGATGGCCGTGGTATATTTAAGGTGTGAATACGTGGAATCCCGACAAGGTTGTATTAATATAGTGGGCATTACCATAAGCAGTGGTGTCGTATGGGCCGCGCGTGCGGCTCTCGGAACAGCTCAGTGCGGGACACCTGCGCGCGCGCACCGCCACGATTACCATTATAATTCAATAGGTAGTTAATGTAGTTGGAACCTGAAGGGGGAAGATACGTTACTTACTGGAAATGGTCCCACAATACTAGAACTTAGTTAAGAGTGGTTTTGGCCGACTCGTGTCCCGCCTTAGACACGTTGTGGTCCATAGATAAGTACAGTCGGTATACTACCTTAGGCTATTGGTGAAGAAAAACATCGCGAGGGGACCCGCACACGCCAAAGATTAGACCTTGTATTCTAAGGGGTATATGTGAAGTCCACTGAACACGCATCGGGCACAACAGATCCCGAAAGAGTCGAAGAGTCGCCCCCCGGGTACTCCTAACATGATGCGCCATACTCACTTTTCTGAACCTCCTGTAGGGGGAGAAAAACAAAGCCAGCCCATACGGAATTAAAAATAAGCTAGAAATAACTAGACGGGACTTGACAGCTGTCAAACTTAAGACCGCCGCTGTAACTCGGACACTAGTGATCCTAGACTAGTAGTTTGTAAAGAGGAATGATACATATATGCGGATGTAGAGCTCGCCATTGGATTACATTTATGCCTTATGGAAGAGTGTCTTGCTGTTTTGATTATATCCAAGGTGCTTAGTTAATAGATTCACGTCGCGTCGATCATCAGTGTCGCGTCGATATTTACGATCCAACACCCGAATTCAAATGACATAAAGGTACAAGGCGGGCTCCACTCGAGTCCACTCGTGTCGCAAATATAAACCACTCGGCGTGTGCATTGACTGCTGCGGCTCCATACTTACAGTACATCTAAGTACGTGTAATTGTTTTTAGTTAAAACAATTACACGTACACACAACATTGTACGTAAAACAAGTACACAAAGAGCGTCAGTGGCGTAGGGGATAAGACGCGGCCTATCATATTGAAAGGTCCGGAGTTCGATCCCCAGCTGGGCCATGTACCAATGGGTTTTTTCTCCAAACTTAAGTACATTTACTGACTGCTCTCAAACGGTGAAGGAAAACATCGTGAGGAAACCTGCATACGCCGAAGAAGAAATTCTTAGGCGCATGTGAAGTCCACCAACCCGCACTGGGCTAGCGTGGTGGACTATAGCCCGCACACCCTCGTTGAGAGGGTAGGCCTGAGCCCCAGCAGTGGGGAGATTAATAGGCTGTTGATGATGATGATGAATTACACGTACTTAGATGTACTAAGGAAAGCGTAACTGACTTTGGAGACCTGGACTCGAAACTGTTTACTTTTAAATAGCAGAACTCGGTAGTACATACGAAAAAGTAAGCTAATATTGACGCAAGCGGCCACAAACACGTGTCACGTAAAACGCTGCAGCTATACCGAGTACAGACTATTTATTTCTGAAATTGTATACTAACATCGTTATGAAATAGATTAAAAAGGCACATTTCGCGAAGCTGGGAGGGAACCTCAGCTAATTGCAATATTTAAACAGTTACCCTAACACAGTAGACAGAGCCGTGGCGACGTCTCACAATGTGTCGCGATAAGTGAGGTAATTGCGCTAATTACCGAGAGCAGGCGGCGGGCGGCGGGCGGCGGGCGGCGGGCGGGCGGCGGGCGGAATTGTGTTGTTGTGTTCCGGGGGAGGGGGAAGCATACATAGAAGGCATACAACTTTGACGTGCACTTTTGAGTGTCAGTTCTAATCAGGCCTCCAAGTGAAATCTTATGCGCATACCTATATCGTTCGTGTATTAAAATTAATTATGCATACTGCGCTGCGATCACCATCCCGCCCACCAAAGGATACAATCCACCGTTTTGACAGGGACCTGCGACAGTGCGACTTATACTCGTCAACGAACAAAATGTAATATAAACCCATCATGAAGCCATTGATCAGTGTATACCAACAGTACACCCGGAACGCGCACAGCCCGGCCCGGTGCACAGGTCGGGGCACGGCCCGGGGCAGGCTGAACGCGGCCACGTGCCGTGCATGTGAAGCCGCGCGACTGTTTGTCGATGGATTTCATTTGAAACCGATGCCATTTACATACAAACACATACGGCTATGTATTCACGGAAATATTAATTAGACGTTCAATACGAATAATAACAGCTTTATTGTTTCGTGAATAACGTATAGATAAAACCAAAAAGGCGAAGATACGTTACTTGCTTACTAAAAATGTTCCCACAAAACCAAGTAAGTACCTATTAGTGAGGTAAGCACTTGGCTCAGCCCAGCACGGAACGACAGCTGGATTGCATGTCATTAACATTCGCTTTATATTATTTCTATTTCAGTTTAACTTAAGTACTCTGCGTATAATAACACCGATGATTATCTACATTGATCGTAAATGTTTAATTAATGTACCAGTAATAGTAAAGATACATTTTGGTGTTAGGTCATTTCGATCCAAAGGTATGTGACGTGTATCGAGGGAGGATCGTGGCGCGCGCTATGCTGGTGCCCCGCGCCCCCGCCCGCGCCCGCGCGCTCGTGCGCCGACCACTTTTAAATCATATCGCGGCGCGAGATCTGCGCGGGCGCACGGGCGCGGGCGGGGGTGGGAGGAGAACTGCTGGATGGAGCGTGGGTCTAGCAGTGGACTAGTGCAGATGGTGATAATTTAATAAAAAAAAAAACACGGGGCTAGCTGCGCAAATTCTCCAATTTCTTTGGAATTGTAAAAGTAAGTAACGTATCTTCCTCTTTTCGGTTTGCTCTAACCCCACGGCTGTGTGTAGAGCGTGTGAAGAGTCATATCTGAGCGGGATCTCATCGCGCGCCTAATAACTGGTTCGCAGGGTTTGTTTGTGCCGAGCTACCGACACGTAGCGCTGTCACCTGCGCGTGACACGGCGCGGGCGGCGCGCGCTCCGTGCCGTGGGAATGAATATTCATGAGGGCGGTGGATGCGCCCGCGCACCGCGCCCGCTCTGGTACGGTAGATACTTAAATTTTAGTCTTATTAGTTCGTCAGTTTCGTTCGAGTGTAAATGTATACGACCACTAAATATAAATTATGGTGTATTAGAGCCGTTCGCAATTACCTCGAGCATTCAACAACTCTAACATTAGCTTTAATTTAATCGTAGTCTACGACTCTAACATTTAATGATTAATTCAAGTGTTGACTTTTCATTTTTGACGGTGGTTGTGTGGCATGGCTCCACGTGTTTCTTGCGCATGTACCGACAATTTAAATAGGCATTACCTAAACGGAAGGCAGCTTTTCCATCCGCAGCACAACTTTTGACACCGAAGGAAAAGAAACTGGATCTAAGCACGATCAGTTCCAGAGTTGCGAGCTTATTGAACAATAATTGGATGAACAGATAATAATGTTAAATTCGTAATGGTCATTGCGCTCATTGTCGCTTGCACTCGCTCGGTGTGACGCGCGGACGGGTGGAGGTGAGAGTGTCGCGCGGCGCGGCCGGTGACGTCACCGCGCCGCGCACAGGTGCGCACGAGCATTGCCTGTGGCCGGACGCGGCTGGGTGCAGGGGGCGGGGTGGGGGGGCGATCTTTGGAGAGCCTATGCCCAGCCGCGGACGTTGATTGCAAGAACTCGTCGAAGTATTGTTTGACAAGCGATGCTATAAATGACAGTTAAAAGCAAGCGGGGTACATTCATGCGCCCAACACGTGTGTTGCGGGGGGAGCCACCGGCGACAAACTAGAAACAACCCTCGATGAGGCATTAACATTAACGCGATTTCACGGCCAACTGTCGCGTCGCGTCGCGTCCCACCTCACAGCCGAGAGTCACAATATTTTTATTACTTAAGTCCACTAATGGTACACTTTATACACGCGTTGTTTTAGTAACACTTCCTAGGTGCTAGAGCGACAGCGCTGAGAAGAGGAAGTTTGTTGTAATCTCAACAGATTTAAGCTGAAATAATACTGAGAGAGACCAGCGTTGTCAGTATGAATAATATGACCGCGCTTTGAGCCACTTGTATCAGGTTCGTTTGCTGCCGACTGCACGAAGCGAGGATAAAGAAATCATAATTGCTCGTGATTAACAACGGCGAAGATGACATGAATATTATTAGAGTGGTTGTGTATGCGTGGCCGGCGGGGGGGGGGGGGGGGGGGCAATTGTCGGCCCCTTTTTTAATTCCGCTGCAAATTACAGCGGCGCTTCCTCCGCGGCATGACACCCGCACTAATTATGGACCGTTATCTTACATCAAACCAAAATGATGGAGACACGTTACTTACTTACCGAAAATGGTCCAAGTACTGAGTACGTGGTCAGCCCAGCATGGAATGGCGGCTCGATTGCTTGTCATTTACATCCGCTCGTTATTATTGTTGTTAGTGGAAAATACTGGTGATTGAACAGTCGCAATTTTGATTTCAGGTGTGTGAGTGTGTGCGCGTGTAGTCGGGCATCGCGGTCTAGTTTTTATTTGAGCCATGTTAAGAGAGTACCGTATCTTCCTGTTTGGTTTCATCTAAGACGATACACTCGGCGATATGACGAGAGATAACGAAGAGCCGTCATCCGTTGACGACTCACGTGCTCGTCTTGGTCTTGAGGTAATTTATTTTGCAAATATTTCTTCACATGTTGGACTTGGAAGGTCGACTTCTGAGTGCTATAATTTAAGTATGAGGAGGAACCGTTCTATAAATTATCATTTTATATGCATAACACGAAACAATCGGTTGACCGTGCCACCGCAAGGCTGGTCTGTGTCTGTGTTGGTGTAAGGTCGAGTCGTATGGTCCATGGTGCTCTAATGTGTGGTGGTGTGTACGCGAGGCCGGTGCCGCCACGCCCCGGGCCGCTGACGGTAGTTAATTGTGTCTAGTTCAACGCTGCGGCGGCGGCGGCGGGCGGGGCGGTGAGAGCGACGCGGGGTCGCGATACCATCGCGTGCGCCCGCGCCGCATTGTATGCAAATCCGCGACACCTCGCGCCATCAGCCCAGCTATCGGGACAACACTTCCAGTGGCATTAAAATGACGCGCAACAAGCCATCTTTACAACAGTTGAAGCTCCATTTTTGACGCAATCTATTTGCCTTATTGCAACCTGGTATGATGCACGATGACTTTGAACCAAAGAAGGAAGATACGGTACCGACGGTGAACGGTTTTATTCGTTCACCGGGTACCGACCTCGTACAATGCATAAACGAAATCTAGACCGAGCTGCACGACTACACGCACGCGCACTCGCACAGATAACATCAAAATCTGTCCATCACCGTATTATACGTAGGTTCAATAATCCACTAAAACACTATACTAATAAATACCAAGTACCTTACTTCATACGTGGTTTTGTAGGAGAATTTTGAGCGTAATAAGACGTAATGTATCTCGCTCTTTCTGGATTAATCTAAGACTGCATCCCGTGCGCGTATTTCTGGCAGATGGGATACCAATATTCTATTTAATGCTGAGTCGTCTGGTCCAATGTCTGAGGTCATAAGCACCTCGAGAGCGTGGATTTCAATATGGATCGTTGGTTTTATGTTCGTTTTGCGATATGAGCGGCGCACGCGCTCTCCGTGCCAATTACAGCGCCGGCCATCAGATAGCGCTAACAAGACGATGCGTATCTGTCGCCACCGGACACCGGCCACCGGCCACCGAGCAACATTCAAATTCCTAGGCCGGAGCACACCGGGCCAGCTCCCTGTGCTGCCGACTCAGGAGTCGATGGCGACATGCTGAGTGAGACTGCTGGAGTACTGGTACGCGACATGTTGCAGTCATCGGCCAGCGAGCGGGGCTGCCACGGGGCGGTCACAACATGGTATAAGCGTTCATTGTTTCATCACAGGGTTCGGGGGGAGGGGCGCGCAGCTGACACTCTCCGAGCTGACTCTACCAAGGGTGCAAGCTAGCTATGTGTCAAAATTAATATAATGTTGTTTTGTGTGTGATCAATAAATTTCTTCTTCTTCAAATCCCTCGATAGGAGGTCTCAGAAAAGTTCAGTTGTAAGCTTTGTAAATGTAGCCGCGGCCGGAGTAGCGAGCTCTGGCTCGTGCCCTGCGCTTGCGGCGAGTGAAGTTGACACTCATCAATTAATATTGTCATTGTCCCAACACTTGTTTGCTCTGGGTTGATTGCCGTACGAAAGCGTATAGTAGAACCATTACAAAAGTGCAATACAATAGTTTAATGTTTGTAGTAAATACCAAAATTTTGATAACAAGTAGTGAAAGAAACGTACTAGATGTGCTCCGGCCTTTAAGCAAATATTACTCACCAACTACATAAATCTTGCCGGTGCGTCCATCGAGAAGCCACTCTATGCGCGGTGGGCGCAGGGCTGGATGTCGCGCGCGCGCCGCCGGCGGCCGCTTTGCATGATGAGCGCGCTGGCGTGAATTACGCGCCGCAGGTCGTTATGGGGGCCGGCGGTGCGGCCGGCGCGCGCGACTGTGGGCCGTGCGGCGCGGGCGCAGCGCGCGGCCGCCCGCACCGCCGCGACACTGTATTTCACGGAGATGTGGCGATACGGCGATTGCGCGCGGCGGGCGCGCTAGATAGCGCGCGCTATCGCCGCGGAGAGGACACACCGCTATGAATCAACGCGACAACAATACCCGCGCGATACCTAACTAGTTCCGCTTGCGAGGCAACGACCCTGCACTCTACAACGACTGCTGCAGAGCTCCCCACGACATTTATGAACTTGTAATATGTCCGTAATTTAAAAGTGCGCTGGCTGAAGTCTATCGGCCACGGTTCTCCGCATCCAGTCCCTGCCAGCCGACTCATCATCGTCGCTGCATCTAGCCGGGGGGAGTCCCACACTACGCTTGCCCGCGCGTGGTCCAGCGCTCACTCATGTGCGGATATACAGTACGCTCGTACAGTATGGATAGGTCTTTAGGATATTCTGAAAAATAATAGAGAGCTTTGTGGCATTGTATAGGTAGTTGGTACCTCTATGAGTATTGTAAGTTAACGTGGATGAGGCGTGTGTTGCAGTCCATAACAGATCACGTGCCAGCCTCTATTCTGTGTGGAACAACCAACAGCGATGGTGGTTAGTAGCGACCAATAGTCATAACTCACGGTTAAAGCAGCCGGTGGCGGGCGGCGCGGCGGCGCGGCGGCGCGGGCGGCGGGTCAAGTGTGCGCCGGCGCACATTCGGGCGGCCCCTTTGAATAATTTGCGGACGCGGCCGTAGATTTATGGCCCATAACCATAGAGCGGCGCGGCGGCGGCAATTAAATAATTTGCCTACACGCGGCGCCGGCGCAGCGGCGGCGGGCGGCGGGCGGCGGGCGGGGCGGAGGGGTGCACGGGATTTGTGAGTTTTGGACATTGGCTTACTAAACAAGACGAGTTAACTCTATTGTTATCTATCTGTTTGAAGCCTTTTACCTTTGAACGACTATTCTGCAGGAGTGAAGGTAGGTTTGTATTCGTGCACAAAAATCGCTTTCATGATGAAACCGATTGTATTACATTTGTAATTCAGCTACAATCAAGCTTCCGTTCTCACAATCACCGTCGATCAGTTGTGCGTCCAAGTAAGTAGGTACTGTCCTTGGATTTGTAGAAGTATGTTATTGGTGTCATTGTAAGAACGGACAGCATACAAGCGTTCTTTCTATATGTGTTGCTCCGTGTTCATTGACGCCGTGGCGGCGAGTGGTCCATCACCACCGGCGCCGGGCGCGGTGGGAAGCGACGAGCGGTTCCCATCAGCGGGTAATTAGATTGTGCGCCGATGTTCGCGCGACTCGCGCCGCCGACAAAAAGCTAACAGCGGCAATTACTCGATCCGCCACTTCCCAGGCCGCCCCCGCCCCCGGCCGCCCCCCCGCGGTCCCCGGCGCGACCAATTATACAATTGGTGGCTTACACACAAAGTGGCGCCTGCCGGTGACCCCGCCACCCCCGCCCCGTGGCCACCCGTGGGAACAAGCACGCGTCATCGCCTTCGGAAGTATGGTCTAGTCGAGAAACACTAACGGCAAGCTCTCACACCCGAAATCAATACGAAATAGACGACACTTTGTAGGAATGTAGAGCTGATGATTCTGACCACAACCACATATAGGTACCATCACCAGGCCATTACTTATCTATCATCCCACCCGACCAACACTGCTCGTCCTAGTCGATAAAACACATATTTTTTTCCTCTTTCAGTCCTTAAGGTACTATCTGTTTTTTCCACTATTATAAGACAAATTCTACACATTCAAAACATCGGATCAATCGTTCCAGGGGCTTTTGAGTTACCTGGGGGACTGACAGACCAACAGACGGACAAAACCTTCGCTGGAAGGATCTCCCTGGGAGTTGGGGTGTGTTGTTAGCCGGGCTAGCAGCCGGCTAGCTCGTCGCTCGTACGTATATTATTTAAAGCGCTCCAATGTAACCTCCTTATTACCGGATGGATGGGCTATCGGGCCAACAATGCTTGCTTGCTGGCTTGTCGGGCGGGCGGGGGCGGGCGGGGGAGGGCGGCGGGCGCGGTAATGCCGCGCGCGCTTATCGCAGATGAGTTACGATTAGTAAATTGGCGAGCGGAGAGCTGTGAGCGGCCGCGATCCGCTTTATAATAAATTTAGTGGCCGCGCGGCTCGCCGCGGACTATTCTACACTCGCCTTCATACTACATGCTACAGGTGCCCGGATATTGTGACAAAAAAGATTAGTCTATTTCAGCTACTTCCACAGCATCATGTCATACGGCATCCTACTGTGGGGTCAAGCGGCAGATATAGAAACCATCTTTATTTTGCAAAAGAGAGCTGTTAGGGCGATCTATAATCTACGTGGTAGAGAATCATTAAGAGAAAAGTTTAAAGAAATTAATATATTAACCGTTGCCAGTCAATACATTTTTGAGAATATTTTGAATGTTATGTAATGAAAATGAAAAATAATGTTATGTACAAACTTGATTTTAAAAGATGTGTTGCGGAAGTTTGTTGCGCCGCTTCTTCTTCCCAGCTCTATATAACACCTTGGAAGCGGTGGTAGATAAAAAATTGACGTTGTATAAATGTACCCAGTGTACTTACATGCAATAAAATACTTTTGAATTTTGAATAAGAAAAACTGTATTTAATGGTTGTATAAAATATTTTTATAAATCTATGTATATAGTTTGTTTTTAAATAAAATAAAGTCTTCTTTATGTAAAAGTTATCTCTACATTTCGTGGTCTTCCACTTAAATTGAAGACACAAAGTTTATTTTTGTTTGGAAATTGGACCTTGTTGTTTTCGCGTTAGTGTCAGTTCGATGCCCAAGCAGTTCAAACAAGCGATTTTTACATATTATAAAATAGTCTGCTTTGAATAAGCTTCAATATTTAAGCTACTTTCCCTGCGTGTAGCGTTCGTGTTTAGGGATCTAACCTAAAATGCTAAAGGTTATATTCCAATTAGGTGTGATTACTTCGGTGCACCTGAGAATAGTCCCCCTGGCCGAGGCTCGCGGTGAGCTGAAATAAAGATAGTATCGTCCGAGAGCAAAGTAAAATTACAAGGCGATCTGAGAGAGTGGGGAGCCACGTACCCGCTGATTGATGCGCTTCTAATACCCGGGTACCTGCGCCGTGTTCGCAATAAACCGATCTATACCAATAGGATTATGTCTGAAGATTAAATTGTAATCTAATTCTAACTACTTATAAGTCTCCTCGACAACCGCCTCGCCACTCGCAGGTATCCTGTTCGATTACAAATCTAATTGGACAATATTGCTCTTTATCCGGCTCTAAGGACCACTAATATGAATATGAATATTGCTGAAGAAGAAATTTCAATGTCAATATTTAATTAGTTTATTAAAATATTTGAAATGTTGTCTTAAAGCAACATGTACTTTATTTTAATGCTTACCGAAAATACTTACCTTGATCATTTTTGTCTGAAACAAAATGTGTTGACGTCACAATTCTGGTATAAGTATTACTTTCTAGTATCTCCATATACAACAATAATGTCGATTATGAGACAAGCGAATGGTTTAAAGGTCTTGGCTCTCTAAATGGCTCAACCAAGCCACAAACTCCTAATAATAATAATGAGACAAGAGAACCATTCAAATAAGACAAATCCCAACAGAGTGTAGTTGGGAAGTTGTGCGGAGTGTGTGTGTGAGTGTGTGTGCATGTGCGGGTGAGAGACACGTCCGTGTAGCACAGCGCGCGCAACTTCGCGCGATGGACGTAATCTCATTAGAAAAATACAAACTTTATCATTTGCGCGGCGCCCTCCCCCTCCCCCCCCCTACTCAACCCCCCGCCGGCACTCCATGGCCGACAAATTAATATCGACGTGCTCCCGACACATTGTTCCCGTTCCCACTCCGTAACAAACAACGCGAGTGACAACACTGTCATACAACTCCAGAACCCTCAAATCTTTTAACAAACGACACCAACTTGCAAACTTGATCCATAACACAAACGTTACGCTTACGCGGTAGAGACACGCGGCGACCGCACATTTAATTGCCCACTACTACGGCATGAGCCTGTCCGTACACGTGCGCGTGTGTGTGTAGGGCTATCAGCAGCGAGAAAAGCGAAACGTGGCCGAATCACACATGCAGCGAAAGATAGAAGTTGCTGGTATCCCTCAGTGGCATGGTAGAGATGTAGAAGCGATGGGAGCTTGCATAATGACGCTCGTGCCTAACGCGATAATGCGCGAGTGCCGAGCGAGCGCCTCACGCTCCGCAAATACATATCGTACGAGTCATCCATCTAAATTATTCAAATGCGAAATTGTCCGTAAACAATTGGTTGCCGCGGCGTGTGCAGTCCTCACAGTCGGTGCGGTCCGCGGCGAGCTCGTGTCACCAAATGTGTTTATAATGACGCCCGCGCCGCGCGCCGGGGCCTGCGCCCGCGCCGGCGCGTCACGAGTCACGCGTCACGCGTCACGTGCACAGCACAAGCGCCTCCAACAGGAGCCGAGTTCTTCCCAGTTCTAACACCTTGGAGGCGGTGGTAGATAAAAAATTGACGTTGTATAAATGTACCCAGTGTACTTACATGCAATAAAACAAAAAGAACAACGCACACTAATATTATAAAAGGGGAAGTACCGCTGTCCGCTCCCTTGTCACGCCTAAACCGCTGAACGGATTTTGTTGAAATTTGGTGCGGAGATACTCGTACATACATCGAACCGTTGCAGGACATAGGCTACTTTGTATGTACCTCGATGAACTGTCCACGCGGGCGAAGCCACGGGCAACAGCTGGTAGATTATAAAACTGTTTCTCTTTCATTTCTAAGGGCTTCTTACACCAGTTGCTGATAAAGTCCCAGATACCCTATATGAAGGTTATCTACCAGATATCCGTTTTTTTCTTTTTCACAGGTATCTGATTGCATTATCTGTCCGGTAAACCGCCTTATAAACTTACAGCCAGATCAAGGGGCTGTTATTTCTTTATCTGTCGGATATGGATTGTTTTTTTTCGAATTTAACGCGGTAATACTTCAGTTTTGTGTTAATTTTTTATGGATTTATCACTGTTTCTTTTTAAAATGGACTTATTTGACTATTTAGAAGACGAATTCGAAGAATTTCATGACCGTTTATCGCGCCCACGGACACGTCCCGCAGTCAGGGACAGAGAAGATAATTTTACAAAATATAGTGATGGGGCGATTAGGGACAGATATAGGCTAACAAAAAAAGCAGTTCATTATCTGCTTTCTTACACAGAAGATAGCATAAAAACAACAACCAATACTGTACCAATATGTAAGTACCAATCACATATACTTTGATCAAGTAATGGGCCCACACTAGCGATTTTTTTAAAGTTATATTGTGACTTCATTGTTTCAGTAACGCTGCAATCATCATCATCAACAGCCTCCCCGCAACATGTCCCCACTGCTGGGGCTCAGGCCTACCCTCTCAACGAGGGCGTTCGGGCTATAGTCCACCACGCTAGCCCAGTGCGGGTTGGTGGTGAAGTCCACCAACCCGCCTAAGAGAGATCTGAGTGGTGTAGGCACAGCGTCAGAATCTAGAATCATATCAAGTGTCCGAAGCATAGCAAAATCTGAGACCACTTTTCGCCAGATTCCTTAAAGATAGGGCCAAAGTTAGTACCTATCTGTATTTGGCTTTGATGTGAAGGAAAACTTAATGAGGAAACATGCATATGGTCCACCAACCCACTCTGGGTCTGCTTGGTGGACTATGAGCCCTACACCCTTGTCTAATGGTGGGCCTGTGCACCAACAGTGCGGCCATATAAACTGGTAAATTGATAAAATGATCGTACCATACTAATATTTTATTTACATGTTACAGTCACTGCTGCCAGTCGCCTTATGCAGATCGTCGCTCTATCAAACCGGGGGGCGTCCCACACTACACTTGCCCAGTAGTAGGACTCACCTACCAGCGGTTATCGGTTCTCTGACAAATATGACCAGCCCGTTGCCATTTCAATATACTAACTTTTTGAGCTATGTCAAAGGCTTTGGTTCTCTTTAACACAATCTTCCCACTCCAATACTTCATCATGCTAGCCCTTTAACATCGCCTGTTGGACATAGGCCTTCCCCAATGAACATCACCACACCCAGTCCTCTAATACCTAATCCTATTTTAATACTATATTACTATTATTTCATTACAGCCATCGTTTTCAGAGGACGAACATTATTAAAATGCTGTGCCAAGCAGTAGTTTCTCAGGGAAAATGTGAAATAGAATTAGTACATACAATAATATAAATGAAAATGTTTTTAAATGCGTTTTGTTATTTTTCTTTATTTCAATATTAGGTACCCATCCCATGTAGAATATTTCACTGGCACCAGACTCGGATCTTCTTTGGTTCTCTTTATACAGCATCTCAATGACACCTTTCAACAGGTTGTCTCCACACTTTACTATCATGTGTTGACCCGGTTAACAGACTTGACTACTCGCACATGATATTTAAATCAAAATTGCACGATATTTAAATCAAATTTGCACATCTACAAAAACAAAAACATGGTAAATTTATTAATTACATGTCATACCTACATTTGAATTATGAATACAAAAAAACATTGATTACATGGGTGCTATCGATAGAACCCAGAACCCCTGGCAAGCTTGAAGCTCTGTAGAAAATGAAATTAAATACCTACCTATGCCAGTTTGTACCCGCCGTCCTACATAATTATTATCTTATTGTTTGTTACTTTTGATAGGGAAACAATTGCATGATGCGAAATTTATTTTTTCACCGTATTTTTCTATTCTCCCAATCACTTTGTCTAAATGGGAATGCCACATGTCCCTGACCATCCACCACTAGATCATCAATCAGCACGAAGAGAGAGGGGTGGGTATATGAGGACTGCTCCACCGACCAGGCATCTGGCTCCGAAACTTGACTTCCGATATGGACACCAATGACCGTCATAATAAGCCATCCTGCCTGCGAATGTCCCCAGTATTTTTATAAAACACTTCAAATACTTGTACACGTAATTCGTATCGTATCTTTAGTTATAGAACCACAAAAATCCATAAAAAAGGTTCGCTATACACCACAAAAACAATAAACATGAACCACAGACTATATATACAGAAGTCTGCTTCGCTTCGTTATACGCAATAAACGTAGGTATTTTTTATTTTATTCTCAAGAATAATTACAAAAAAACGGACTCAATAATGTACTTTCTGTATTTTATACATAAATACATAATTTATGAGTATTTATGAATACTTTTTTAAAATAAAATTTAAGATATTAATTTATAAACATGATACTTTTCGATTCCCAAAAATGCATAAATAGAAACGCAACAAATGAACTGAACTGAAGAATGAACTGAATGAACGGAATGTTCCGACTCCCCGGTAAATCGCTGACAGTTTAGCTGCCCGTTATTTTAACAGAGACTTGAGTGGTGAAAACGGAAAATATTATCCGACAGCTTTATCCGATAGATTACGTTATCTGTCCGTTTTCTATCTGTAACAATATCAGCAACTGGTGTAAGAAGCCCTAAGTCTTGTAAATGAAATACGAGTAACTCCTTAGCTTCAATTGTAATTTGTAATTTGGCTTTGTCCCTTGGCTAGACTGTAATTTCAATTTGAATAACTACACCAAAGGCAAGAACTGACGGAAAAATTTGACTTTAATGTCTCGGAACAGAAAAGGTGGAAGGAAGGTTTCCGTGTCGGTAATCCCAAAATTGTGTGGTCAATAATTAATCATAATCGTCTTTATTTCCTAAGAGAGACCACTTATCCCACCGGGGGTGTGAAGAGTGGAAAAAAAGTCCACTTTTTCCACCCACGTGGGACAGCCGGGTGGGTGAAGTGGAACAGGCGGCCGATATTTGCGATTAGGCACGAGCGCGGCGGCGCGGGCGGCGGGCGGGCGGCGGGCGGGAGGCGCGCGCGCAGGTGCGCAGGCGCAGATAGTTCGCGCTCACTTAAAGCAATTTTGCCCTCAGCGCGCATCTTACTCTGCTGGGATTTCATTTGTCGGTACTTAATCATAATTTTATCATTAAGTGACAAAAAATATATAATTTTATCATAAGGCTGGACTGACTAAGAACCTATCTTAAGATAGTATTGAACTAAAAAGAGAAACATTACTAATTTGCTGAAAATGGTCCTACTAACCCAAGTAAATAAATACATACTTTGTTCTGGTATCATCATCAACAGCCTATTAACATGACCTCACTGCTGGGGCTCAGGCCTACCCTCTGAACGAGGGTGTTCGGGCTATAGTCCACCACGCTAGCCCAATGCGGGTTGGTGGACTTCTATTCTGGTATACTATGCTCAACCATACGCTATACCGGCTAACGGATGTTGATGAAACTTTGCAGGTGTACAGGGTACTAGGTACAGTGGTTTATATACCGCACGCAATAATAGACCTTAAGGTGGTAAGGCGAGAAGTTTGGCGGAGGTACCTACCTCATGTTATTGTGTTTGGAGGTCGGACTATTTGTCTGTGGATATTGAAATATTGAGAACCAGAATTAGTTTACTAGGAACATAATAATCTTACAACGGCCATATACTTCGACCTCAGCACTTCTACGCCGCTAAGAAATTTCGATCACGCGTCGCGTCGTTCGCTTTCGTTCTCGTACTGTCAACAATCCAGGGCTCCCTGAACGATCATGCGGCATGACATGCAATACGTGCCGTCATTCTGCAGCTGTAGTGATTGACGTGCATGACATGCGAACTACGTGCTAGCCGTTGCTTCACTGTATTGATTGATAGCAAGCATGATGGTCCATCATGCAGATTCACGTAAACGTTGCATGTCATGCAAGCATGATCGTTTAGGGACACTTTAAGCTTATGATGTTACCAGCAGTAAGATTATAATGTTCGTGCGACGTACAAACTACCCTAGGGGTGGGGGGGGCGGCGCGGGGTGGGGGCTGCAACCCTTTCCCCGGAGACGCGAGGGAGCAGTGTTTATTGTGTGCGGGGTGACCCCCGACAATATGTTTATGAGGCACCTCGGGTAATGCGGTAATAGATACCATGATGGATGGCGGGCCGGCTGATTGATGCGGCGCGCCCGCTCGCCCGCTCGCCTCTCGCCGCTCGCCTCTCGCCGCTCGCCGCTCGGCGCCGCTAATTCCAGCCAAAATGCTTTCCAATATCCTTTCAATCATCTTCTGCTTTTACAGACAACATCCCAAATACATGGAGCGTGGAAAATTACCGACAAGATTTTAACTCCAATTTAGAGATGAACAGATATGACAAAATGTGTTGAGTATTGACTACTACTGACGAAAAAATTGATTGTTTTACATGTGTAAGTACCCGCCCCGCTTGGTCTGGCAGCTCAGGAAACCGAATGCCATAAAAATAACATGCTTTGCCATTAAAGCCATAATAGCTATCAGCAAAGGTATAACAGTAAGGTCACCAAGTTACGGCCTCCTCGCTGGGTACGGGTGTCTGCCCAACAGTGGGGAGCTGTGGGAACATACCGCCTCGCACGCGGGGCAGGTACCTACTCTGTGTTACAATAATCGAACATGCGCGAAGATAGCACGACGAGCTATTATAGCAAGGAGCGCATTAAACGTAGGCTAGATAACGTGTGAGGGCCGGCGCCGGCGCAGGCGCAGGCGCAGGGGGCGCAGGTCGCGAGATGGTATCGCTTACGTCTCTATTACTGCCTGCGCGCTGCGCGCCGCCCCGCGGCTCCGCTCTCGGCGATGTATACATAGGTGGACGGATAATTAGAAACAGGGCCAGATTTTCATACAATCGAGGTCTGTTTGAAGCCATGGTTCTCCGTGAAGGATTGATCGGGGCGTGATCTGATGACGGTCATCGAGAGAGTAGATGGAGGACTTTTAGATCGTTATAGATATCCAACTGATCAGATGAGCCGTCTGCAAGCAGCATCGTCATGAAGAAAAAACACGCAAAATGACATAAAAATGTATGAAATATTTTCAGTAAAGGAATCATGACGATGCTGCTTCCAAACGGCTCATCTGATCAGTTGGATATCTATAGCGATCTAAAAGTCCTCCATCTACTCTCTCGATGACCGTCATCAGATCACGCCCCGATCAATCCTTCACGGAGAACCATGGCTTCAAACAGACCTCGATTGTATGAAAATCTGGCCCTGTTTCTAATTATCCGTCCACCTATGTAAGTAGTAGGTACAGGAACAATCAAATTAACCACTACATTAATCCAACGGTTGTCTATTACAGACTTTGCGATGCGATTTCTCCGAGTAACTAAATGTTTCCTCCACTGCTGCGGAAGTCAGTGCCCGTTGAAGTTTCATCTATACTTTGAAACATTTACGATGTGGTGTAGTATTTAATTTAATAACAGCGGACTCATTCCTATTTAAATCTACGATCGAGGGCACTTTCGACTCCATCATGATGCATTAAGTGCATTGATCCGCGCACTTAAATCACCCAGGTAAGTACTTACAGAAATCGCAGTATCATACAGAAGAATATAGACCGGTAGCGTTGTAAGAATGACGGAAGTGGAAACATGTTGAACTGACGCAGGTTTAGTACATACCATCATAGTAGGTAAGTATAGCAATCTTTGTTTAAATTAAGTGAAGGAAAGTGTAAAGGGATATTGTGTGGGCAAATCAAGTGGCAGGTATACAGTTTGTTAAAGTGGACTTACAACACTAAGGGCTTCTTTCACCACTTCCTGATATTGTTACAGATAGTAATCTTAGTGATAAACAAATCTATCAGATAAATCTGTGTGATAGACTATATAAAATATATAAGATATAGGCATTCAGATACCTGTCAAACCAAAAAAACAGGCTATCTGATCAGATAACCTGCATATAGGGTATCTGGGACTTTATCAGCAAGCGGTGTAAGAGGCCTTTAGACGGATGTAAGAGATAGAGGCGGCGCGGGCGGCGGCGGCGGCGTTGTGTCGACGATATGTTCAATGAGACAGACATGATGTGAGATGTGAGTGGACAAAGATTTAGATAATACATACATGCCAATATTTATTTAGTGTATATCATACATAACATAGCAGAAGTTAAATAGTTTAGTCGTCCATTTTGTGTCTAGCTAAACTCTATTTAAATTGATCTAAACACACTAATCAATAAAATAGTGGGTAATAGATACGGAGATACCTTTATTTTGTAGTGTTTATTTTATTTTCGACACAAGTACATGTGTTACTTGATTACAATAGTTTCTGTACCTACTACTACTGTAGCTCAACAATAGAACATTATAATCTGGCAATGCAAAGTGAAAAAAAGGTAATATATCTTTAAAAAGCTGTTACCACTTCAACCAAAGTTTAATTCAACCCCCACTCGTAAGTAATTTTTTGTGTCATGCTCGGCTGACTCCATGGTCAGCAGCTATAGGCACCTATCACTTCTCAAGAAGATAAAATTTAAAGTTACTTATATATGACCTACTTCTAGCTCGCCTCTCCAGTCAGCTCGTGACCACAGCTAGGGTAACCTGCTCCAAAAATGAGCAATGGAAAACATAATATGTATTCGCTTGTTATAAATAACTTAAGCTTGTTATGTCCGTGTATGTACAATTATAATAATGTGTAAGTAGGTATACAAACAAAGCGCAGAGGTCTAATAGTACATTGTGCAATAAGGGCAGTAAGTAGGATATTACTAACGAGAGTCTGTTAGAAGCCTCAGTTTAATGACTCGAGTTTGTAATACCCTTACTGCCCGTGATGCACACAATGTTTTTCATCACATTTGCGAGGAAATGAATACCTACGACACAAGGGAACAAATTTATTTTCTTTGACTTTGCTGATATTATTTAAGTTTATTAAATTAATTTAGTTAAATTGAGTTAAATTTAGTTAAATTTAATTACCTTAATATAACTCAAGTCGAGTCAAATCGAGTAAAGTCGAGTACTGTCGAGCGCGTACAGGCGAGCGAGTACAGGCGAGTACAGACGAGTACAGGCGAGTACAGTCGAGTACAGGCGATTACAGGCGAGTACAGGCGAGTACAGTTGAGTACAGTCGAGTATAGTCGAGTTTAGTCGAGATAAGTCAAGTTAACTACTCAATTTAACTTAATTTTTAACTTAATTAATTTAATAAACCAGTTCAGTACAGCCAGCTTCACATTACAGCCCTAGAGGTATAATATTGTACTGATTTTCATTATTCTCCCGCGGGTATATACAGGCTGTAACATTAAAATGGGGCAGTATGGGGAAGTCCGAAACTACAAGAGATACGAAGATCTGTTCTTAGGAACCATGTCATCGATTTTAAATATATGAAAAACTGCATTCATAGATATTAAAAAAAGCTCATACACTACTCGGGAATTTTTCCAGAATTGCATAAAATAATTATTTACATCACATTCTATTGATTTTTGATACAAGGTTTCTTAGCAACAATTACTGCTTACAACCGACCGAACCAATACCCTTAATAAAATAATATAAGTTTTTTTTTCAAAATGTCTAGGTTCGATTCCCTAGTAGTGTATGAGCTTTTTTTAAAATCTATGAATGCAGTTTTTCATTTATCTTTATAATCGATGACATGGTTCCTCAGAGAATATTTTTCTATCTCTTATAGTTTCGGACTTCCCCATTCTGCCCCATCTTATTGTTACATACCCTGTATAGGCCATTGTGTTTCTTTAGGTACGCATATAATTAGACCCTTAACGAGCAAGTGTGATGAAAAATGTATTGTATTGATTTCATGGCATACTTGCTGTTTTTAGTGTAATTATCTCTGTATGTTGGTACGAATGTAACTTGGATTTCAGCTGTATAGGTGCACTAAGTGAGAGAGTACTTACCAGTAATCATCCTATGGTTTCATCTGATAAGGGATACGTATAGTACTCACAAGTAACCATTGTTATTTGTGAATTGGAGGATGACAGCTCGGTGTCTTTTAATATTAAATACCTTTCCTGTCGGCAGCTGTTAATGCCAGGATCACAGGTTGTTAGTGTTAGGAAGTGTGAGGTCCAGAGGTGACGAGACCAGTGGAGGCAGCAGCGCGCGCAGAACAATGGTGCGCGCGCGTGTGCGTGCGGGGCGGGGCGCGGGGCGGGGCGCGCGCCGCGATTGGCCGCCGCATGCAAATGCGCGCCGCCCGCTGCGCGCGCGCAATCTCGGCGCGCACCATTGTTTCAGCGCAAAAACTGGCAACCGCGCCCGAGCTCGTTTGTCGGGAACATGTCGCAGCAAAAACACCAGAATGCGCATAACAAGAAACGGCAAAAAGCGCCGGACGACGCGCGGCTTTTTGCTCGCGATTTATTATCGCGTTCCTCCCGGGCCCGCCGGTCCCCGCTGGTCCCCGGCGGTCCCGGCTCCTGTCACATTTCCCTCAGCCGACACAAAAACTAGAGTCCCTCCCCCCCCTCCCACTACTCCCGCTGGTGCCCGCTGCAGTTTAAATTGCGCGTCTAAGTGTGTGCGCGAGTCAATTGGCAACAAGGCCATTACTTTTAAATCCCATTTACATTGAATGCGCGGGCGCCGGGCGCCGGCGGGGGGCGGCGCGGGGCCGGGAGGGGGCGCAGCGATCAATTAAAATACGGCAATAAATTAACAGATACATGTAACTGGGCGCACGTAGCGGCCGTCTGTAGCGGGTGACCCGAACATGCTTTTTATTGGAAAATACCAGCACAGCTTTACTTAGAATTTCATAACGGGCGGCGCCGGGTGACATTATTAAGCTCGTAAAAGCGCAATCTGCAGACTCAAGCTTAGATCTAAATAGCTCCGTCTGGGCCTTAGATGAAACCGAAAAGAGAAAGATAAGCTACTAAAACTAATCCTACAAAACCAAGTGCTCAAAAACTTGGTTTTAGTCAGTCTAGCGACGGCTTCAATAGACAACATTTACATCCGCTCGTGATTGGTACCTTTAGTGATACATATCATATAGCACTATTACTTACCAATTTATTCTGTGCTATTACTACCTACTGATTGGTACACCAATTCGTGTGTACACAATAGTTATTTGTTATGCAAGGCTGCAAAGTTGGTTATTTTGTGAGAGTACATGTATTGAAAACTGAGCATGCTGCCGAGCGCAACACACAAATTGTCACCTCACTACAGCGAGGAAAATACTAGGTGAATTGAATTGAATTTTAGAACCACAAATAATAATAACCACAATTAGAATTGACCACTTCTTTAAATGTCCACCTTCTACAAACTAGTAGTTCCGTGAGAACAGTAGACCTCGCCAGCCCAAACCAAACCTAAAAGAAACCAACAAAAGTCAACTTTGTAGTTGGAGACAGAAAAAGTACCTACTAAAGTGACAAAAATTAGCACTTTAAAGCTTAATATTTCGCAAACGGATCCCTGAATCGAAAAATGTTTTTCACACACCCGCGATATTTTTGAAAGACCCATCCAACGATACCCCACACCATGGATATCACGCGGAAAAAAATAATTTTCCATTTTACGTATGCAGTTCTATGAACATAATTTATTTTTTCAACTTTCATAAGTCGATCCACTATTACTCAAAAACTAATAGAACCTACTTAGCCGTAATAGTTTTCCTTGTAACTACGTTATATATGCTACTGCCATGAATTTTTTCACATTTCCAGAAGCAACCGTTTAGCTGACAGGGGAGGGGGATACGTGACTCTAACAAAAATTACCGCTTTAAAGCTTAATATTTCGCCAACGGATCCCTAAATCGAAAAAATGGTATTCACACACCAGCAATATTTTTGAAAGACCTATCCAACGATATCCCACACTATGGGATTCACAAGAAAAAAAAAGTTCACTCCCACTTTGCGAGTATGGTAGGTACTCGAAAAAATTTGTTTTTCAAAATTTTATTCTACTCATTTTGTAGGTTTAATTAATTTATACCTGAAAATGAAAATGAAAATGAAAAAATGTTTATTTCGTTAAACTTAATAGCTATAAACAATAGTTGTTGAGACCTCCTAGTTAGTATAAAAAATACTTGTGGCAGGAGGTCTCGCTCTTCCTTACAAATATCAAAGAGCTTAACTAGATATTACATCAGTTACATTTAAAGGTAAAGTATATTTTAGTAATTTTAAAGTTAGTAAATAAGTTTAGTTAGTTAATTACATTTTTATTAAGATAATTTTGTTATTGATATAGTGGGACTATACTATAATCTTGTACAAACAATGTGAAATTGTGGTTGGCTGCGTGTGAGCAAGTGTGTGTGTGTGTGTGTTTTGGACATAAATGGTGTACATATATAATTATATCAATTGTTGTAAATATATAAAAGATTAAATAAAGATTAAATAATGAATTGCATGAGTGCTTCAGTCTCGTTATAGTTTAGTGTCTTAAGCCATACCTATGCGCCGTACCTATGCCAAATTTTCGTCAAAATCGGTTGAAAAATGCGACCTGTAGAGAATTACAGACAGAAAGACAGAAGGACAGAAAGACAGAAGGACAGACGGACATTAGCATTTTTGGTCAATCTCGAAACTTAGACGCTTCGCTCGCTCGGTCAATTAGAAGAAAAGTTTTAAAAAGTTTTTTTCCAGGTGCAGTTTTCCACGCAGATTTCGAATGAGAAAGTATACCCTTCCGAGCTTGTGAGGTGAAAAATACTTTGTTGTCATTGTGTGCACCGAGCCTAGATTTCGTTTGTGCAATGTGCGAGAGTGGCTCATCTTCGTCCTTTGCTGCAATGTGCGTGTGGCCGCGCGGCGCGGCGGTGCCGGGGGCCGCCCCCGCGCGGCGGTGCCGGGGGCCGCCCCCGCGCGGCGGTGCCGGGGGCCGCCCCCGCGCTGGCGCTCGGCCAGACACGCAAATTGTCCCCACACTTCACAATCAAACCGTTTCCTTGTTACAGCAATAAATGTCAGTTATTTAGTTAATGTACTCATTGAACGCAACACGTGTTTAGCGAAGGATGCTACGTCTAGGCACGTCAAGTTTTTACAGACAATGTCATTGTACATATTATACATATGTAGAGTGTAGACGAAGATACCTGAAGCAAGTGCTTATCATCGTATTGTCCACTGTGACTGGTGAACATACACCTCCTCAACAAGCAAAATAATCAGTACGTAGATAGGTAATCAAAATATTAAGAATTTAAAGGATTGAGATAGGTATGTATTTTTTAATCATAATCTTTGTCCAGCTGTGGACGTCTTTCGGCTGATATGATGATGACGAGGAATCGGAATCACAGTATTCGTATGTTAACTTTACTGTGGACAAAGCTTTCAGAATATTATTTCCTTAAATGCCCCGTCAGTGGTCACAATGATCACGCGACAAAATGTTCCTTAATCACTTTGTTGAATTATTTCAAGTATTAAGTGTAAAGTGTGACTTTCATCCTCCTTTCCTTGTTTACAATAGTGTTGATCATGCAGCAGGCAGCGGGCAGCGGGCAGCGGGCAGCGGGCAGCGGGCAGTACCTACGTCGGGGCGCTGCGCTGTGCAAGCAAGGGCGGGCCCTCATTCCGCGACTCACCGTTAGATCGCTCCGAGCCCGGGCACGCATTCGTATTCAACAATGCGCGCTCACAAAAACTAGTCGCGCATTTGAATGACGCGGGCTCGTTACTGCGCGAGAGTCCGTCGTCGCCCAATTTACAATAAAACGCGGGGAACGTCCGGAGGCTGCGCCGCCCGCGCCCCGCGCCCCGCGCCGCCGCCCGCCCCCGCCCGCGCCCTGTGCATATGAATGGACCACTTTTTGTCGCACGCCCGCCATCGCCGCCGCTACGATGACGCTGCCTGCATCACTGCTCATCAATATAACTTTGCTTCTAATCGACTCCTCTATGCTAGAATCAACAGAGGTACACTGACACATGACAACACCTGCCGGTGAAGGTAGGCGAGGCCCTTGGGCCTCAGACAACATTAATTACAGAAGTACGAGATTACAAGTAGGAAACAGATCAAACGACGTCCCCTCCAGCAAAAGCGATCGCGTACCAAAGAAATGTGAGATTGAAAGCTACCAGAGAAGGGGTCGAAACATATCGAACAGATTAAGTGCACAACCAACTAGGCTACCGCGGCTCTTAGATCCTCCTCAATATATATAGTGTAAAGCTGGAGGCGGCGGCTCGGGGCGGCGGCGGCAAGTAAAGGTAGGCCCGTTGCGGCCGATCGGCTGATTATGTAAGGAGCGCGGATTCCGCCGGAGACTTTTTGTCGCGCTCGCCCCCCCCCGCCCCCCGCCCGCCGCCCGCGCCGCACCGGCCGGACCGCCGCGCAACATTCAACAGATTGTCTGCACTCGCGACTCGCGGCCGGACTGCTGTGACTGTGACCACACCGCTCATGTTCACGTTTATTTATCTGTTGGGACCTCTGTGTGCTCCGGCCGACCTCCGCCCCGTGGCGCGGCCCGCCACACTTCGCCTATACAATACTATACGTAGGTACATGTTTTAGTTCAATTCCAGCTCGATATACCTAGGTGTACCTTCATTTACTTAACTGTCACACATAGAATTAAAGTAACTTAAGCGTTGAATACCGCAGCTCTATCATCAGCTACAGGCTGTTACAAATACAACGACCGTAAATAGCGGGTCGATTAACAGCCGGTGCGGGTAATTGTTTCCGTGCGTGCCTTTACGTTATGATACGAGAGAAGCGCGGCCGTAAGTCAGGCTCGTGCGGCCGATAGCATCGCGGCCCGGCCCCGCGCGGCGCGGCCTAGCGCGGCCCGGCGCGGCCTAGCGCGGCCAGCCGGTCAGGGCTCACGATCTCGGTACTACGAAATCAAAGTCAATGGCAAAATCTTTTATTGCACTGGGTATTAAACACGTAATGTAACCACCGCTTCGTAGGTAGCGCTGGGCAGAAGCGCGCAACAAACTTCCGCGACAATCTTTTAATAGGTATCAAGGTTTGTTTAAAAATGCTCAACAGATTGTGCGAAGCTGAAGTAGGTAATATACCAGCCTTCTTTGTCATTCAAATGGTGGCACCGAGCGGAGTGCGGCATCGGTCGGGGCATAGGGCACAGCCATCATCATACTATCGCTTGCGGACATGTCCAGGCGGGGGAGGGGAGTGTCGCATCTTTACGTAGCAAGTAACATGCAGTTAGTACTCTCTGCGGCTCTATCCGGGCCAGCGACCGACCACCGGCGCGGCGCGGGCGGGCGCGGGCGGGCGCGGGCGGGCGCGGGGGAACTGTCACCGGCTCGCCGCGCGGCTACTTTATAATTAAGAATATTTCGTTATAATTTATAGTGTCGGTGAGTTCGTGACCGGCGGCCGTATCGCCGATCGGGCGGCGGGCGGCGGGCGGCGGGCGGCGGGCGGCGGGCGGCGGGCGGCGGGGGGCCCGGCCGCACAACCTGCGCGCGATCATATTGGCGATATGACGCGGCTGACTTATTGATTCCCGCTTCAATTAGACGGCGCGCGGGACGGGCGGGCTCACTTGCACCTCGTTACATCTACGATACACCCTGTACGGACTCCACACACGCACAAGCAAATACTAAATGCGGACTCCAAACATTCACTCAAATCTTAGATGAAATCCAAAAGAAGGTGAGTCACCTACTTTCTCACTGGTAATAGACCGACTTAATGAGTAGGTAACGAACATAATATTGCTTTCACATTAAACTGCTAAAATAATAAGTGTATGCACGTGTAACAGTGACTTACCGGTGTGAGGATCCCGCGCCCGCGCCCGCGGCAGCGAGGCGGCCACACACATGCGCGCGCGCCGCACATCGCTGTCGCCTCGCCTCGCCTCGCCTCGCCTCGCCTCAGACAGAGTACTGCCCTAGCGTTGTGCTCGCTTTTCCAAAAACTGTAGCCGATTGAATAGTTTATCAATTCTGTTATATATTAGAATAGGGGATGCAGAGTCCTTGTTTAGGAACCGATTCCGGTTCCGAACAGAACGGTTCTTTTCGATTCTTCAGGAATATGAGATAAACCGCGAGGTAAAAAATTATATAACAACAAATAAATAAATAAAATTTAAAACAATTGAATATTGGATTAGTCTGTGTGTAGTTGGAGACCGAACAATTAATCACCCATCATGTCAACCTGTGGGTTCGTTCTACGGTATACCGTCGCGAACACCGGTCTCTGCGCCCGGCTGCCGCGCCCGCGCACCACTACGCACCCGCTCGCTCAGCCCACCTTTAAATGGACGTGAGACGTACTAATCGATTAGCGGGACTCCCCTTCAATGAACGTATTATTGTGATTTCAGTGAATCGAGCAGCTGATAAGTACTATCGCATCTGTGGCGAGGCGAGGAAACAAAACAAACACACCTACCTCATTCATTAGTGAGTGAGGTAACGATAAGTACTTCCGGCGAGATACCGTCATACCGCCCGCACGCACTACTTATAGATATACGCTACCGATCACATCTTTGGCAAAGATATTGTATCGCGAATTACTTGCAATGTTTCATTGACACACTTTATCGACTTAGAGATTTTCAAAGTTCGGTTGTCTTTTTATTTCTGTGTGTTGAATCCATTGCATCAGATATTTCACATCATCCAGGCCAGGCGCACATGACTGATCCCAGCATTACGTACTACGTATACCAGTCCAAAGGTTGTGACATGCACGCTCACCGGAGTCTATGGGATACAAATGAAGATTTATAAAACCCGGAGATGATGACGGGAGATAAACAAAGGAGACGTGAGTGACGACACATAAGCAGGTTATTGCTAATTAAAATTATGCGCATATAAAGAGAAAACGTAAACCACTGAAGCTATGGTCAGTATGTTACAATTTGCAGAAAAATATCAAAAATAAACAGTAGAAATAATATGCATTATGATGAAAATTACAATTTACCAAACAAACATTTAGATTTTGAAGGCAAATAAGATTAATAAATGGCCGGTGGCCGATAGATTGCTTAAACAAATGGATGTACGAGGAACAACAAGGTAATAGCTGAGTAGAATGCAGAGCGGCTCGTTGCTCGCGAGTCGAACGGGTAGGTACTCACACGTGATACGAACTGCGTGTGACCCCATGATCAATTTGTGTGCGTCCTAATAGTTAATTACTTAATAATGGAGGCCAGTGTGGGATCAATTGAATAAAGGCTCCCCGCGGCGGCACGACTCCTCGCGCCGTCGGGAGGATCGCAAACAAATATAGTAAGTAGAGGCCACGAGACGGGCGGCGGCGGCGGAGCGGCGCGCGCGCAGCGCAGCACTGCGGCACTAGGCATGGCCCGGCCGGCCGGCCTAGAGCGATAATTGCGGGTAATTGTCGATAAAACTTTCATCGCCCACTCATTTTATCTATACGTCTTCTACGTTTCGATGAACATTGTCACTTGTCGTCGGAAAGTACAAAAAACGCGAACGCGAAAATAAAGTACAATGAAAACAAGATTTGGGAACCAAATACAGTTCCTCAGACATCGCGTGCAAAGAGTTTTACGTTAATAGAAAGAGGAATACGTTATAATGTTAGTCGATGAACTTAGATGAAACCAAAAAGAGACTCTCTTACATGCACGTAAACTATGCTCTAAAAAAGTAATATAGGTACGCACGTTATTTTCCACTAAAACAGTAGCAAGGAGCGCATGTTAATGACAGGTCCGTGCTGGAGAGATCAAATACTTTCTCCAGATGGTTTCACAAGTTGCCAAATAATGTTGAGTAGAAGCTCGCAGGTAGTAACGCGAAAGTTTGGTTCAGATGTTTGTTACTCTTTCAAGCAACAATTGTGGTACAGATTATAATGAAACTTTACAGTAAGTAGGTATTAAATAAATTTAAGATTATACATCAGAACAAAACATAAGCTAAAATTTATAAAGATACTTCGGAAAAAGCTGTGCGAAGCCGCGGGAAGCAGCTAGTAGGTATTATAGTAATTATCGAGAGGCGGGCGCGTCCCTAGGAGCGCATCAAACCACCGCCAATTACCGGTAGCAGCCAGTTTTTGTGTCGCGAGAACTTTCTTCCATCTCCATATTCATTGCAAAGAAAGGGTGAAATTATACGCGCGCCATGAATATGCTAACAGCTGCGTGGTAAATGCTAAAGTTGAATAACACCGCGGCGGGACCGCGCCGCCGACACACACTCCAGGAATAATACACACTGCCGGTTCCAACAATTCTCATTAATTCCAAGGCCAAACTTTTTCTTTCTGTAGTAGTTAACGTAGTTTTGTTTGACCTTTGTTTCGGTGAGCTATTTTTAATTACAAGTTAGTTAAAATAAAAACTATAAAGTTCTATTTATTGTTTGTAAAAAAATAACTAATAATTAATTTTTCAGATTGGACATTATTACAGTAAATCGTTTATTTTAGCTCACTATGAAAATCGGGAGAAAATGCAATATCCATGTTGATCTATACTAAACTAATATAATAAAGCTGGAGAGTTTGTTTTTGTTTTTTTTTGTTTGACCGCAATAATCTCTGGAACTACTGGTCGGATTTAAAAAAATCTTTTTACATTTGAAAGCCCAATTCTTGAAGAAGCTTATAGGCTATTTAACATCACGCTACGACCCATAGGAGCCGAGCAATAAAGAAAGTTAGAAATAATTTATGAAACGCGGGCGCAGAGTAGGTATATAATAGTGACGCGGGTGAGGCCGCGGGAAACAGTAGTGTTTATATAAAACGTAAAATAATGCGGGGAGCTGATGTTATTTTTCCCGGAGTATGTGTAGGTGCGTGCGCGCAGACTGATTTATGCGGCACCGTTTGACGGAGCGCGCTCGGACCCGCGCGCCCGCGCGCCGCCGACCGACCGGCCGACGGCTCACCGCGGCATTTGCATTTTATATCTGGCGATTAGCGATTAATTAGAAATGTATTCATACACGCAACGAAACATACTGTTGTTGAACCGCCGCGCCGGCCAGTCGATATACCGAGCGTTGTTTGATTAAACCACTGTGTACGGAGAAGATAAAATTAGTAACATGGTATGCAAAAATGTTGATAGGGTTTCGTTGAATAAGGCTGTATGTAATGGGACTTTAAATATAGTACATACACTTGTATAACATTTAATTAAAATATAATTAGGTACCTACATAATTAAATATTAAAAACTAACTAAATGGCTATACAAAACTAACTAAAGCTAAAACCTACAAATAAAAAAGTCCGTCGAGGTGGTCACACCGGGGCATGGTGCCCAGAAGGCTGGCTGCGTTCCCTCGTTGTATGGCTAAACTGATACGTTGCCGGAGGTACTGGCCGGCCCTCTGGTCACCGGAGGCCTCTACGCGGCGCGACGAAAGCTCCTTGACGAGTTTTCTCGCCTCCGGGCCCCAGGGTCCCAGTGTCTCCACCTCGACAGGTATAAAAAGGTAACTGGTGCCGAGGTTGGCGTATTTGCGGCATTTCGCATTTTCCGCCGTTGCAGCCGCGGCTCCGGCATTGGCCGAGGTTGTGTGGGTGTGGGACGGGGCCAGAGTATCTACACATGTAGCGTCCCACACCAACGGTCTGCCTAGTTTCCAGGGCCCGATTGTCATGCCGTCGGGCCTTTTCCCGTCACCGCGCAAGATGCCGGCAGGCTCCAGCACTGCGGGCAAATCGGCGGTGGCGAGGGCCCTTCGGATGATGTTGTTGAGGGCAGCGTGTCGTGATATGCGGCCGGCACTTCGGGCGCACGAAAGGCCGTGGTGGCCGTGCTCACCAACAGACTCGTCACAGATGCATCGATGCGGATGTATAGCCCTAGCGCCCAGGCGTAGGCAGACCGCTAAGGACAGAGTGTTCTTGTCGAGCGAGGTGCCGACGTTCGCCGACGGGAGAGCCTGCAGCCAAGAGCCTGATTCTCTTGCAGAGACTGCCAGAAGAAGGGCGCGCAATACACACACTTATATCCCACTTTCAATAAATAATAGGTACCTAAACCTATAGGTACACCTTTAAAAATGACCACAAAAATTTAATCCCCCGGTTGAAGTGATTTTCTAGGTCCTGTCAGTTATAGTTCGCTCTATGGTCACCAGCAATATTTCTTTTCACGAAGACATTTATTAAAGCTTAAATTAATGAAATTTATTAATTTTAAAACTATGCTTTTTAATATGGGAAGCAAATGTTTAAAAAAAGATGTCGAAAATCCAACTCTTTTCAACAATTTTTCAATAAAATCAGATAAAATCTCTGATATGTATCAGATGTTGCTTGGGCGCGATCGTGTCGCAGCGCGGCGGCGGCGGCGGCGGCGGCGGCGGCGGCGAGCGTCCGCAGGCAGGTGTGTGTGTGACGTCACTACCGGCCATTGTCGTCCTCACAAAGGACTGGTACTTCCATAACCAATGAATAAACAATCTGTGATTGACCTTCGGGGTGTGACCAACGTGACACACCTGTGTCCACTTCACATTCCGTCCTAAACCAATTGGCATGTGGAGACAAATGCATTTGCGGCTCAAAAACAAAATAAACATACATGGAGTTCCGATGCGGACCGCAAAGACACGACCATAAAGCGTTTGTTTTTGTATGACAGTTGATTTGGAACGGAATATTGTATTCTATTGTATTCTCGAGGGCAGGCGTCGGAGGGAGGGGCGGGAGGGAGGGAGGGAGGGAGGGAGTAATGATACATTCGCGCGAAGTGAGGTGCGAGAGGTAATAATGAGTTATGTACGTGATCCAATTATTTGGGCGCGCGCTCATTACGCGCTAAGTGTGAAATATGGCCGGCTTTATTACTACCATCGCTGACTTCTCAACTGCTGCCTCCTAGCCCCCCTCTCCCCACCCGCGGCCGGCCCGGGGGGCGAGCCGGGGCAGCAGGAGCCCCCCGCCCGCCTGCAGCGCTGCAACTGTGCCCCCCGTAAATCATAATAATGCCCGGCACCGAGCGGAATGGAACACGAAGCGAGTTTTGACCAGTTTCCATGATATATGCATTTTGAAGGTAACTCCAAGAAAATCCCGTACTGTAATATGCTCTTTTAACACTGTAGTCTGCGTAACGCGGTTACAAACTTGTTTTTGCTCTTAAGTGTCTTTGTAGTTAACATAGGGTACAGACATAGTTAACATAGGTTAACATAACACTTCTATATTTTGCATCTGCGACGGTACATAGGTATACTTTGCTTACGCACTTAAAATCTGTCGATTGATATTGTTATACAAGCATATTTTAAACCAGACGTAATATTTACACATATTTTTCTAATTAAAGTGCTATGTAATTTTTAATTAAGACAACATGGCTACTCGTAGTATTTTTCACCCCAAGCTCTTTTCAATCGCGCAGCACACAGCACTTCATTCAGCGCTACTTAATAGTTTAAGAATTGCTGGACGCCTCGTTGCAGCTAGAAGGGGGGGGGGGGGGGGGGGGAGAGAGTACCAGACCGGACGGAGGCTGTACCGGGGAGTTATTCCATTAATTAGAGCGGCGCGGGGGGGAGGGGGGGCACGCGACACCCCCCCCCCTCCCCCTCCCACCGCCCCCCGCCGTCGCCCCCGCGCAAAAACAAAGCAAGCAATAAGGAGCTCAGGGCTGCCGCGCGGTGGAATGTGGATTTATGGGAAGAGTTGCAGCCGCATCGAGCCGATACCAGGCGAGTGGGAGCAAACTTGGGCGGTATGTCTAGTGTCGTACGATCGTTTCATGACAGTAATTGCAGTCCGACGTACAAGCCGGCAATTTCACTCCAGGTGTTACAGCTGGTCCGTTTTCCCCCGCCTGGTTCCCTAGTTAGAAAAAAAATTAAGGTCCCCCGAGTGCTTTAGAAGCTAGCGGCCGCTTAAAAATACCACGCCAGCAGAACCTGCAGCTGACCCACCAACCAACTGAGCTGTCGCGTCTTACATATCTAGCCCAGCGTAACGAAAGCACTGCACCATCTATCGACCTGTATTTAAATCACGACTATACTAAGGTCCGAGGTTCGATCCCCGGTTGGGCCATGTACCAATAGGTTTTTTCTCGAAACTTAAGTAGGTACATGTACTGACTGCTCTCAAACGGTGAATGAAAACATCGTGAGGAAACTTGCATACGCCAAAGAAGAAATTCAGGCGCATGTGAAGTCGACCAACCCGCACTGGGCTAGCGCGGTGGACTATAGCCCGAGCGCCCTCGTTGAGAGGGTAGGCCTGAGCCCCAGCAGTGGTGAGATTAATAGGCTGTTGATGATAATACTTGGAAGAGAAATTAAATGTGTCTGTCATCCGAAGGATACGTTATATGTTTGTTCAGTAAAAACCTAACCCTTTGTTACTTGAGCGCTCCGCCCGCCCGGAGCCCGCGCCCGCGCGAGCGGCAGCCCTGCGCGCGTAGTCCGAGGGCGGGCGGCGCACGCTGTTAGAATAAAACATTATTCATAAATAGGATATTACGGCAGGTGCCGTCGCCCCCTCGCTCCCCCCCCCCCCAGCGCTCCGCCCGGCGCCGCGCTGCAGCCCCCCCACAGCTCCGGTAGGGGGGGGGGGGGGGGGGGGGGGCTGCAGCAATAGCTACAATAACGTGCCTCCCGAAGCATTGTCAAAGGATTCAAAGGTAATTGCACCTTCAACTTTCATATTTTTTATTAAAGAGAATGAAACATTCCAATCTCGACGAAAGGAAATTTAATTTGGTTCCATTCCCTGTTGGCTTCTTAAACAAGCATGCGAGGGGATTGCGTACTAAATTAATAATGTTATATACATAGTGCCTATGGGTTGTACAACATACAGTATGAACATAATTAGGAAGAACCTTGCATGCGCGTCGGTGCTTTGAAAATTGTTTTAACGGATACTTCATTCATAGCGAAGCTTTTCTGTCCACTACTGCAGGACCGATTGAGATAAATCACAGAACATACAAGTAGGTACAATAGCTCGACAAAAATTGATGGATAGGTGTTTATGAAGTGATAATCATTTAAAAAGTGTATAGTATATACCAATTTTGAATAAACGAATTTTGACTTTATGTGTATACTTTAATATACATTTATAGGTATGTACATTTAATCAGCTGCAAATGATGTTGAGTTATGAGACCACTAACAATATTTAGGGCTTCTTTCACCACTTGCTGATAAAGTCTCAGATACCCTATCTGCAGGTTATCTGACAGATAGCCTATTTTTTTGGTTTCACGGGTATCAGATTGCCTGCATCTTATATATTTTATATAGTCTATCACACAGATTTATAGGATAGATTAGTTTATCTCTAAGATTACTATCTGTAACAATATCAGGAAGTGGTGAAAGAAGCCCTTATTGTTGAAGCTTTTTCATCTTATACGAAAGCTTTTCAGATTCAACCCTATCGGCGGCGTAGCGTAGTAATTCTTCCGCTTCCAGCTTCCCTCCGAAAGCTTATTAGCCAGGGTTGGAATTTAATAAGTTTAATTTTTTTTTAAACTTAAACTTCAAAATTGATTTTTTTTAGTATTCTTACTGTATATATCATCATACCAATATTATAAAGAGGAAAGATTTTGTATTTTTGTGTGTTTGTAATGAATAAACTCAAAAACTACTGTGCCGATTCCAAAAATTCTTTCACCATTGGAAAGCTACATTCACCCTGAGTGACATAGGCTATATTTATTGCAAAAAAAAGGTCCACCCGTGCGAAGCCGGGACGGACCGCTAGTTGGTCATAATATGCCAGTTAACTTATTGTACTCTAACTGAATGTTAGTCTCGACACTCGTACACTGGTATAGCCTCCTTTGAAAAAAAAATGGTATCTTTCCCTCTAGGTAGCTTGACATTTAGCTAGACATTCTGATCTGACACGGAAGGTATATTGGCTTAGCTTCATGTAACAGTGTCTCCGACGCCGTGTCGTCCATAAATCCCAGGGCCCGCGTGGCCCGCGCATGCGCCGGGGCCCGGGTCCTGCGCGTGCGCCGGGGCCCGGGGCCTGCGCGTGCGCCGGGGCCCGGGGCCTGCGCGTGCGCCGGGGCCCGGGGCCTGCGCGTGCGCCGGGGCCCGGGGCCTGCGCGTGCGCCGGGGCCCCCGAGCCGTCCATAAATCCCCCATCGCACTATTTCCGGTAGCCGAGCTCATTTTAATATATCAATGTCAGCGCACAAAAAGTGTATCTGCTCGCCATCGAGTGCGCATGCGGTAGCATTCGCTTTTTGCCGCGGCTTCACCCGCTCGGGCCCGTGACGTATGACCCAGAAGATAATATAAATAGAGCCCACATAAGGTATAACTTACATTTAAAAAATATTATAAATCGTTTCCGTACATGATGTGAGTGCGCCTCGAACAACATTATGAGTGGGTTCGGAAACTTTTTCGCTACATATTTCTGCTGCTGGTTTCAAGATTTCTGCTAGAACATTTCAACAGCAACGTTATACAAATCACGTACCTACCTGGTGTGAATACCAGAGCACTGGTACCACGTAAGTACTTACCTTCATTTTACATTTTATACATTAATTGGGGAGGTAAGTTCACATATTTGCAAACGTCGTAAGCACATTACATATTTGTAAATAAACTTATAAACAACAGACTCGCTAAATATATTCTCGATGCGTTCTCACCGTACGTGGCCCTTACCTGTAAGAATAATGAATGAATAACATTCCTTATCAATATCATTGGCACGTATGATATGACAACATGTGCAAAAACCGTCCGTCCCTACTTGCGCCGCGTCGCGGTACATGTCGCGGGATGATCGTGGAATTGCCCAGATCTTGATACGCCTAGGCATTTCATGATTTGGCCGGCCATATCAGGATGTGCCTAATAGAAAATCGGGCGGATTGACGAAACAACAAATTATCGATATTCCCAGCTGATCACTGGACATATCGTTAAGTAGTTGCATTTCACGTAGCTAATATACGCCATTACTTGCGTGCAAAATTATTTCCCATTTTTAGGTTAGGTAGATTTATTTACACACTGCAGTCGAAAGATGCGACGATATGGCGAATGTTATAAGGTCAAATCATGCGGTGTATCATGAAATGCTAGGCATATCACGATCTGGCCAGTTTCACGACCAGCCAACGACATACACGTACGACATTGTGGCCGGCCGCCTGCGCCCGCGCCGCCCCCGACCATAAACAAACCATCGTCGCGGCCTAACGCGGCGCGACAGCCTCCGACATTCATTGCACTCATAATTAATGCCACAGAATAATTACCGAGGAGCTAACACCAGTAGCGCTGCAGCCAGCCAGTGGAACAAGCTGATACAATAACACCACGCGCGGTGTAGGACTCCTCATTTTACAGTATTCCCTCCATGACAGGAGACCCGGAATCCCCCACCTTGGCCCACTGCGTGGGTGAATACTGGTTTTTAGGTCGCAAGTTGGGGAAGGGACGACTTTACGTGATATATCTAAGTATGGAAACACTGGCTTATTGGAAAATACCTCTTCAAGTATACACGAGGAACCTAGACGTATGGGGATACCTCCCCTAGAAAGAAAATGCAGATACAATAGCGAAACGCAAACAAAATGACCTTAAGTGGCCGAAGACGATTTTTAAGTTACTCAAAACATGTTTTTGTAAAATAGCACTGTCCTATTTTTTGTAATTAGCTTATTCGGTTGACTTCAGTATTTATAGGGATCTATCTACAAAAGCTAAGGGCAGGATCACGAGAAAGAACCCTTAAAATTCATGTAATTAGTAGTTCTGTTTATGCAAACTAAGTCAAGGGTCTTTCTCAAAACGCCTTTCGGTATGTGTTGATTAGTTTAAGGAAAATTTAGGTAACAGTCATCATTAATGACTATTTAAGTACCTACGTACTTTGTAGAAGTGATGTAATGTACTAAGAATGTAATCATTTCTAATCTACTTAGCTCCTTAGGTATTCCAAAGGAATATCTAAGAAAAACATCACAAAGATATATCAGTTCGTATCGAACCAAACTCGTAGATTAATTACAATCAAACCAGATCACCATTAGAGCTTCAACAAAAACATAATATAAATCACTGGAACTATTAAAAACTATGGAGTGATTATTAATTCCTGCTAAGTCCACCCGAGTATCCATCAAGCGCACAATCAGAGCGATCACTCGCGCATTCATTACTGCCTCGGTGGGGGGAGTGGGGAGTGGGGGGGGGGGGAGCACTCCACGGGCAGGGCTGACAGTCAACTAGCACGTAGCAGCTAGCAGTAACAGATAAAAAGTCGCTAACAATTTATGAGAATGCGGAATATTGAAGAATTTAATAATAACATTTTTTCATGACTGACTCCTGAAATACAGCTTGACTAGTTTGGGAGTCAGGGCTTCGATATAAAATGTATGCATCTTAATAAGTGAGTGAATAAAGTTTATGTTTATTAAGTAGTTACAAAAGAGTATTTATTAACGATGATTTACCTATCCTACTAAATATGGATATTGACAGCTAAAAGACGAGTCCTTTATTATTTGACGCTCTCGACATCTCGCATTACTTTCCTTGCAAGTATCGGCGAGCGGGCGCAGGTGGCAGCCCTACGCCGCCGCGCTTAAGGGCATGTATGCCGTGGGAAACACCGTGAGACCATACCGCTACATGCCGGTGAGCGGCGCGGCGCGCGCGGCGGGCGCGGCGTGCACGGCGTGCACGGCCGGCTCGCGCGGGCCGCCCGCCGGCCGCCCGCCGGCCAGCGCGCGATGCACGCGCACCACCGGCGGGATCCCGGCGCAGCCATGCGCGGAGCGGCGCGCGGCATACTTGGCATTCATGCACACATGAGTGTCGATATGAGGCTTGTTAATATCGAGACCATATCCAGCGGCGTGTCACATATTTAAAATAAATCCAAGCATTTTACATACATCTGATCTGAGATGAAACTGAAGGAGGAAGATACGGTTTACGGTTCTCTCTAAAATTGTGTAAGGGAAAACTAGACCGCAGTACACGACTATCGACCACACGCACAGCACACACACTCACACAGCTGAAATCAAAGTCGGTACCTAGCGTTAGTGGGCACAATCATCAGCATTATACGTACAGTATTTTTCATTAAAAAAAGAATAACAACAAGCGAATGTAAATAACATAGCAATAAAGCCGTAGTTCCGTGCTAAACCAAGTATTTGATACTTGTTTTTGATTAAGTAACGTATCTTCCTCTTTCTGGTTTCATCTGATATGACTGTAATGTAACTGTTGAGTGTCGTGTCGTGTCGGGGAAAGGCCAAGCTACAACAGGAACAACTTACTCCATAGTTTCGCGGTAAGTATAAAAATATAATGAACTGTTAAATTAATTGTATTTATTACACTAATTATGTTAAGTTTACAAAAATAAATAATTTAATGAAATGAAATGTTTACTTACTTAACTATTTAAATTAACACAATTTATTCATTCACAATTTATTCATTCACAATTTATTCATTCATTCAATTTATTCATTTACTGACTGCTCTCAAACGGTGAAGGAAAACATCGTGAGGAAACCTGCATACGCTGAAGAAGAAATTTTTAGGCGCATGTGAAGTCCGCCAACCCGCACTGGGCTAGCGTGGTGGACTATAGCCCGAACGCCCTCGTTAAGAGGGTAGGCCTGAGCCCCAGCAGTGGGGACATTAATAGGCTGTTGATGTTGATTCATTCACAAAAATGTTAGTGCTGGTAAGCATAAAAACTCTTTGCTGATTTAAAAAAGCTGGGAAATAGAACACAAGTGCGGTTATGGTAATAATGAAAAAAGCACACGTGTTTAATAAGCTGCTTTATGACCCTAAAAACGGTGCAATAAGAGCCACTTGGCGAGCAGGTGTGGTGAAAAAAATAGTTCTAATTCAGTCTTTCTTCCTATATGTCGGTAGCTAAAGTTGTGCTGTGTGACCGTACCTTTTATATTTTAAAGAGCAAACTAGTAAAGTAGTATGTCGGCGCCGCGCCGCGTGCGCTCGCGCCGGCGCCGGCGCCGATGCGATGTCCGTTAGCAGATATGATTGACACTCGACAAAAACGTATATTCATTACCTGAGCAGTGAGTGTAGTATCTCGCGGAATGTCGCCGCGTCCGCCGCGGCCCGGCCTGGGGCCGTTTGTCTAACGACAAAAACGCGGGCGACGTCGCCGTTCAACGGCTACCGTCGAGCTAACTCGTATGTATCACAGATAAACCGCTAACTATCATATAATGACCAGCCGTTCCTATGTCTAAACATACGACCACATTTCTTATTCTTAGGCTTTCCTTGGGTGTCTTTCGAAAACAAACGATATTTGCGTTTTACAATAAGCGCGAGCAAGGCACTCCAGCAACAAAAACAAGTTTGTATTACCATGTCAACATTGCGGCCCACTTGGGAACATAATTTTTGTTTTCGAGCTGTTCCTTGAAGTTTTCGAGTCTCGACTCTTTCATTTAATCACGTGGTTTTCGAGAAAAAACGCTAACACAATAGACTAGGTACATTGCATTAAAAATCCTTCATTATTCATGTAAATCATCATCATACCAATATTATAAAGAGGAAAGATGTATATTTTTGTATGTTTGTAATGAATAAACTCAAAAACTACTGTGCCGATTTCAAAAATTATTTTACCACTGGAAAGCTACATTCACCCTGAGTGACATAGGCTATATTTATTACAAAAAAATGTCCACCCGTGCGAAGCCGGGACGGGCCGCTATAGTTCGAAATAAATTAAAGAGATTACGCATATAGTTATTATCAAGTAACGTATCATCGTAACATCATGTAAATTGTTAAAAAAATATAAATAACGTTTTTTTCATATTTAAATCTCTCAAACGTGTGAAGTTAATAATGTAAGACTTTGCTTATGTAAGAGTTTTTTACAGTTTTCACATTGATCAGTGCACCGGCCACGGAGTACATCGCTCAATGGGGCGCACAACCATTCATGTGTCGCGTCGCGCCGGTATGTGGTCGCATCGCTGACAGTTCATAGAAACGCAGCGTTCTTCAGCCGCCTGTGGGAAGGCCTCATTAGGTACGCGGCGCAGGCGCTCGCACCGCGCGGCGCCGACGCCGCGTTTTTCTGCGGCGGCGGCGCGGGCGCAGCCACCGGCCGGCCGGCCGCTATGAACATGTATGACTACTTATTCCAGTCACTCGTACGTCACGTGGCGCCTCTGGGAAACTGCTCAACACAATCCCATCGATCGTTAGTGAAATAGCTCAGAGATATACTCAGGTAGCTGGTTATACGTAAGTGAAGTATGGGGCCCAAGCCACACAGGAGATACGCAGGGAGAGGACAGGGCGGGCGTAGACGCGGCGGTTCCCCTTTAATGAACTTTCATACAAAGTGTCTTGACGCAAACGTACGGCGAGACAGGAGCTCTATTTTTGATTCGCTCTCCTCGTTTCGAGCGTTCGATTCTACTAATTTTCCATCAACTCCGCATTTTTGAATCGCTCAAACGGCAACGAGTGCTATTGACGAGCGGTAGAGTAAACGTCAAGTAAACGTCAAAAGAAAATAAACAGCGATCACTGACATGATAGTTTACTTTTTTCTAACAAAAGGTAAAGATATTTCCACATACAGTCTCTATGGTTTCGACCATTACTGCGCATTTTACGTTGCGTTTTACGTTTCAATAGTTACCGGTTTTTATTTTATCTGCGTGAAACGAATAAAATTCAACATTTCTAGTACATATTGTTTTTCAACACCGAACGACAACAACAACGAGTTCTACGAGAGCTCGCAGCGCTCGCGACGCCAGACAAACCACAATGCCTCCTGAATAGCGCCTCCGTCTTAATGCGTGACACACAGTCTGGGCGGCAGCGTTGCGAAAGCGTTGCGGCGGCGAAGGTTTGTATGAAGAACGCGCCGCGCGGCCGCCGCTTTGATGTAAAGGGCTTCATACTATTTCGAACATTACAGAAAAAAACCGCAACGCTTTCGCAACGCCGCCGCCGCTCAGTGTGTGTCACGCTTAAATCTTTGAAAAGTCGCGTCCACTCCCCATCTGCGCCCTGTCCGCGGGCGTCCTCGTCTTACGTACGTCTCTTCTGTGTGGCCAGCGCCTAGTGTTGCAAAAGACTCGAGATTCGAATCTATTTTATTTACGAGATTCAATTTCTTCAATAACCGAGCAGGCCTCCATTTTCAATACAGCTCGAATCTTCTTTCCCCGCTCGCTCATTAAATGCTTCGAGTTCTTATCGTGTTTTAGTCGCACTCACACAAATTATAATAAAGTTTCAACGTCAGGACTGATACAGATTTTCGAGAGCTGAGCTTTTGCAAAACTATACTTTCGTCATTAGAAAAACTATAGCAAATAGACTTGGAGCTCAATTATGAGCGCTCCGAGTTCTATACACAATCGAGTTGAGTCTTCAATATATGACTCGAGCTTTCGAGTTGTAAGCTCTTGCTGCTCCAGAACGTGTTTTCTTTTAAAACGATTTGTAACGATCAGTTGCAATGACTCACAAAGGAATCTAGCTGAATCTGCATCCTCCGAGAGCGATTATAAAGTTGTTTAGGCAATCCGAGGAGCAGCGGCGGCGGTTCGATTAATCAAAACTCAACATTCAAATTACTGTAATCTCCTAAACGGAGCTAAACCTGCGGCCCAAGGTCGGCCGGCCGCTTGCGTGTATTTACATAAATCTCTACGGGAACCGTCTAGCGGCCTTCAAATTACCAAATACACTTCAAGCGTGTTTAATTTAAACGCCTCAAACTCTTCCAACGCGAGTGTGACGCGCACCGCACTGTACAACACACGTCTCCACTCTAATGTGTTTTTAATAACCTCACCTCTACCCCCCACTCGACGAGCAAAACTGAACTCTATCCTCGGCCGGTAAGGCTCGTAGTTGGAGAGCTGTCCGTAAAGAATTTAGGCGGAACGAGCTACTCTATTAATGAAGGTGTTTTCGAATTTAACTATTGTGTTTACGGCGGCCGCGATAATTGTTATAAATTAAGCTTAATCGAGCGCCCGCGGGCGGCGGCCGGGGGCGGCGGCGGCGGCGGCGGCGGCGGACGAGCCGCCACAAAAACGCAGCCCATCTCTGGCGCTTTTTGTTTGGACAACTCGGGCTACCGGAATGAGCAACGTGATTATGGAAATCTATTTCAACCATGAAGCTCAAAACGTTGTTATTATCTAAAATCCCGATATTTCAGCCAACGAGCGATATTCACCATCTTGTGATACCACAGAGTTCCGTCGATATCTATTATGTCCATGAGATGGAACAAGGGTTTAATTGTAACCTAACGAAACAGTGAAGCCTATATTGGTGAGACTTATTGGAAAGGTTTCAGGTGAATCATTCACACTAGTGTAGCTATTATATTAGTAAGTACAAGGCGTGCGCCGGCGCCGGCGCCGGGCGGCGCGTCCCCGCGGGCGACGCTGTGATGGATGACTGTTGCTGGAGTTAGTGCGACTCTTACACCTCCGACAACTTAATTCCGACAACCAACAGTGTAATCTTATAAATGTGCCTACATACCTACCTACATAATGTATAAGAGGCATATAGAAAGTTCAATTCCAATATAAATGAGGCTTCGCCCGCGTATAGAAAAATATTTCCCGCGAGTTTTTCCCGAGGGAAAATCCCTTTAGTGGACGACAGAACTGTGAGGAAACTTTAGGCTCTAGGCTCAGACGGTTTGAGCTGTGCGTTGATCAGTCAGTTAGTTTCTTCTTTTATATTGATTAATGATTACTGATCGAATTCTTCTTCGCTGGCCCACCTACTTACATGATGTCAGCTGAAGGTGGACCGCAGCCGGTGAGGTGAGCGCGCCGTAGCGCGGAGACGGCACCACTCAATCAAAAGCGCGTATCGCACCTAATCGGCCTAAGTTGTTTATAAACACAGATAAATATAATTAGGACGGAACGATTCCACTGTTCCCGGAACGCTACGCGTCAACTTGCGCAAGCGCAGCGCGATAAAGCCAAGGATTGTTCCATCGAACAGTGTATCGCGGCTTGCGATCTCATCGTTCTTAGAAACTGTACGCATCAAGGTCCAGCTTAAACAGCACGAGCGCTTAGATGGAACCAACAAGAGGAAGATACGTTACTAACTTACCGAAATGGTATCACAAAACCAAGATACCAAGTATATAGTTTTGGTCAGTCCAGCATAGAACGACGACGACGGCTTTAATCAATGATTGTAGCTCGGAAGTGTCCGAAGGCTCTTATTACGGGTACTGGTTTTAGTGGAACATACTGTACTATGGTTGTACAAACGCAACATAGATTTCAGCTGTGTGCGTGTTGAGTGTAGTCGCTGAGCTTCAAGAGAGAACCGTATCCTCCTGCTTTGGTTGTACCGGAGCCGCAGCGGCAAAAAATCAAAAATGTTTGTCGCTTAATTCTGCCGGTGAGAGCGGGGGAGAGGCGGCGGGCGGCGGGGAGGGCGGGGATGAGAGCATCTCAAATATGAGTAGCCTCGATATTTAAATGACGGTCGGCGGCGCGGGCGCGTCTACCCGCCGGCTTTGACGCACCGACGCCGCGCATTCCACGCGTCCGGTGCGCCCGCCGCCGCCGGGCCGGTGCGTCCGGCTCGTCCGGCGAGCACGGGTACCGGTCGGGGACCATGCACCGTTCTCAAAGCACCAACTTGCAAACTATAGCTTTATTAAAATCCTCAGCTCAGACTGGCATATAGGCTGTTTCTTGTGTGTAAATCTTGTTTAAAGGATAATATACTCGATTATAGAATAGGTATTTTTAGAAATCCAGGAAGTGACAATTTATGTAAGGAGAAAAGGCATAACCTCGGCCCTCAATATAAGAGAACAGGTTCGACTACTACAGCAGCACGGCTTATCCGCACACGTGCGCGTGCGCGTGTGCGCCAACACTTCGCTTTTTCTTCCCAGCTCTTTGGAAGCGGTGGTAGATAAAAATTGACATTGTATAAATGTACTTACATGCAATAAATTAGTTTTGCATTTGACTTTGCACATGTAGGGTATTATCAGTAGCGAGCACAGCCGACCTGTGTTTCGGAAGTTTGTTGCGCTACTTCCTCTTCTCAGACCGACCTATGCGGTGGTTAATAGATAAACAATTGACGTTGTATATTATGTTAATTATGTATGTACCCAGTACCTATACGCATTAAGTTATTGTCAATAACTTTAGACCGGGCGGCGGCGGCGGCGGCGGCGGCGGCGGCGGGTAGTAGCTCGCCGCGTCGTCGTTTGAATGCACTTTTTGCGGTCCGGGCGCGGCCGGCCGGCTGGATGCAAACACGTCGCCGACGGATCGCCGTGAATATTTGGACCTCAACTTTTTCACCATTTGAATAAATGCAGAAATGCATTTTATACAAATATTTGTGCACGAATATATTCTTGCAAACGATTAGGATTTACAATCAATGTAGGTAGGCGCCCTAGCTCTAACGGTTTCCCTGTACCTTCACGAATTTGAGACTCGGTTTGAGAAAACAACTCTACCAAGACTCGATTTTATAAAAAAAACTCATGAGATCTCACTCTCATTAAAGTACGTAGTCATTATTAATTTGATATTGAAATATTATATTTCTTAGGCACAGCTACGTGGTTTCTTTAAAAATGGTAGTGAGACTGGATGTGAGTTCAAATATTTTGTTTCCTAACCGTGAAGTTGGTCAGAACTAAAAGAAAATCATTATAATTAAATACAAGATTGCACAAAATTCAATACTTAATTCCTACTTTAAATATACCATGCTCCCATCAGCTATCCAACACGGCCAGCGCACACGTTGAATCGAGCGCAAAAACGACGCGTCCCGCGCGCCGCCGCATGCATACTGATGCCGCGTAATTGTCGCCGCAAAAACTAAACGCATGGTAATGTCGGAAATGCCGTCTCTCCCGCGCTCTCCTGCGACCAGCCCTCCGCTATGCGCCGACGCAATCGCGATTCGGTCCTAAGTTTCAACACCAATACGTTCAGACCGTCCCTTCCTTCTGGCCTATCTACAGGTGCGTCCGGTCGCAATGAAGTCTGCGGAGATACTGCGCTCGGCGCGGGGGTGGCCTGCGCTCCGTCGAGGAATATTGTACACTACCCACATATTATATATGCCTGTTAGAGAGTGATGTGTAGCCCGTGTGGCGGGACGTAGCTCAGCTCTGCCTCTATGACATACCATTCATGTATTTACCTATCATCCAGAATAAATACCATTTAAGTACATACCGGCGACGAACGCAACTTTGATTCTATTTTGAGTTGGTTTCATCTACGGATACCTACAACATGTCGTCATATCGAGCACTAAGCTTCAACTTCAACCGCGCCACTCGTTCAGAACCGTCGCCACCGGCCACCGCTGCGCCGCGCCCGCGCCCGCGCGCGCGCGCGCATGCAACAATGGCAGCGCGCATATGCATGAGAGCGCGCGCACTTTTTGCACTTCCCTCCGCTCCCCCCCCTGCCTGTCTGCCTCTCCCCCGTGCAGAGCTTTAATTGCCATAATCGCCGGTTGTCATTTGCCTCCACCGCCGCGCCCGTCCACCGGCAAGCATCGACCACTTTTTTGCTCTCGCCGGAGGTTTGCATTCCCCGAGACATCTCAGCGAGCGACATCGGCACTCGCATACATAATTATGTATATCTGCTTACTTTGTCACGTACCTTAGGTTCGGTTTGCTTTTCAATACATCTGCTTTATTCAGCTAATAATAGTCTAGAGAAATATTAATGAGCCCCGGATTAATTCCAATGGTTTACTTTTCTATTTTATATGTGACATTGACAATGATTTATTTTGTTGTAATGTAAAATGATTGTAGGAAGAGAGGACTTATTGTTCTTCCTCTAACTAATCTTATATTGTATGCATGTATGTGTGTATGTATATATATTTTTTTGTATACCTATGTATTTAGTGTATGTAGATTTTTAAAATATGCCTAAAATTGCACAACCTACCTTCTAATTTGCTGTAAATTCTCTACCCAAAGGTCGTCTGGAAGAAATCGCTCTTAGCGATAAGACCGCCTAGATGTACATTACTGTATCTGTTTTTGTTTTTGTCTGTAATTTTTAAACGTGCAATAAAGTGTATTGAATTGAATTGAATCTTCTTGTACTTTCTGTACGAAAAAATACTATAGGAAAACTAATTTTAACAAAACTTACAAAAACTACTACAAATAGAGAAAAAAATAATAAGATTTCTTCAAACAATTAACATTGGGGGACTGATTCATTTATTTTTCCTGGACTAAACGTTTACCGGCAGCGTCACCGCGCGTGAGCCCCGATAGTGCGCTCGAGACCCGAACAGCAGTTCGATCGTGAACATTATTCCTACAAATAATATTTGTGTAAACGTTCCACGATTTAACGCCGCTCGCGGCAAGTGACCGCGCGGCCGCCGCGGCCCGTATCGCGGCGCCGTAAGGGCGGGCTTGCCGCGCGGCGGCCGCGGGGGCAACAACAAGTGCAGTGCAATAAAGGAGGAGATGTTCTCACGCGCGGCCCCGGCCGGGGGGCGGCGGGGGCGGGGGCGCGCGGGGGTATTGTAATTGCGTGCGCGGCGCGGTGCCATAAAGCAAGCGCTGCAGTTTGAATATCGCGGGCCGCGCCGCGCGGCGGTATGTAGCAGCCGGCCGGCACGATATCTCACACTTAACAGGATCTTGGTTTCCCAGATAGGTGTGGCCCCACATAGCTTCACTAGCTGGAAGACTAAGCTCGGCCGCCTACGCCGTTAGGAAAATTAGACAATTAACAGATATTGCTACTGCGAGATTAGTCTATTTCAGCTACTTCCACAGCATCATGTCATACGGCATCTTTATTTTGCAAAAGAGAGCTGTTAGGGCGATCTATAATCTACGTTGTAGAGAATCATTAAGAGAAAAGTTTAAAGAAATTAATATATTAACCGTTGCCAGTCAATACATTTTTGAGAATATTTTGTATGTCCGCAAAAATATATCTCTCTTTTTGAGGCACTGTGATATGAACACAGCTTATGTTACAAGAAACAAAAACAAACTTGTACCACCACAGTTAAGGCTTAGTAAGGTCAGTAAATCATTCACGGGGCAATGTATACGCTTCTACAATAAACTACCAGAAGAAATCTTAAATATGAATGACAGAAAATTTAAGACCCACATTAAACAACAACTTTGTAAGAAAGCTTATTATAAAACAGTCGATTATCTAAATGACAAAGATGCCTGGTGTTAATGTTACTTCAGCCTCGCACAATCTTTACAAAATAATGTTATGTACAAACTTGATTTTAAAAGATGTGTTGCGGAAGTTTATTGCGCCGCTTCTTCTTCCCAGCTCTATATAACACCTTGGAGGCGGTGGTAGATAAAAAATTGACGTTGTATAAATGTACCCAGTGTACTTACATGCAATAAAATACTTTTGAATTTGAATTTGAATTGTGGTCTAGTTCACGACGTCGACAGTCAGACGGTCTCGGTATCGACAACGTAGCGTCGACGCCACACGTCACTTTACCGACAGTTCTGCATTGCACCATACGAAATCCAACCCCCTGCTCCATACGTTTGCGTTTGTAAAGGTTATGGTTTTGATTTGGTAATATCGTTCACAATTAGCGCGATTGGCCCTAGCTCTAGTAGACGGAGATGACGTCAAAATGAGAATATTGTATTCCTATGTACACACCAAAAAAACACCCCGCGACACTCAATAGGTACAAGCGAGCCCTCTCGTTGCTTCTTCACGTAGTAATAGTTAGTATTATTTGGCTGTATTCGTTGTTTTATGTGATAGTTTAATGAGTTTTTGACTTTGCTTGAGAGCACAACTCTTTGTTTGAGAATATCTTAAAAGAATCTGTTTAAAGCGCGACACACACTGGGCGGCGGCGTTGCGAAAGCGTTGCGGCGGCGAAGGTTTGTGTGAAGTAAGCGCCGGGCCGCCGCCGCTTTGATGTAAAGGGCTTCATACTATTTCGAACATTACAGAAAAAAAACACAACGCTTTCGCAACGCCGCCGCCCAGTGTGTGTCGCGCTTTAATGTTGGAGTTCTGATTTTACTAAATGAACTTAGGCTGAATGTTACTCCGAAAAATACTGCGATCCCGCGGAACAGTCGACTATCAGTGTACTGTCGGTATGTTACCGTGAGGCGCGCGGGCGCTGCCGCTGCGCTGATAATCTAGTTAAATTTATTTATTGGTGCGCGCGCGCACGCCGCGCCCCCCGCGCGCCCCCGCGCCACCCCCGCGCCCCCCGCGCGCTCAGCGACCTAACCTACACACACTACGGAAGGTTTTTTACTTTCAAGAGTTTGAACTTTGAAGTCCAACAGCGATTACGCGACTGGTTATTTCCGAAGTCCCCATTTAATATATTCGCTTGCCTTAACCAATAGGGAAATGAGACAAAAATTCCCTATAGCCCAGCTTAACGAGGACGGTCAAACCCGTTTGACAAGCCATCGTTATAGCCTTTTCCTATCTGCTACTTTTTATATCCTAAACACTAAAACCCAAAAATTTAATGTGTACAATAGCTACTCACATTGAATATAAAGGTCACTGTTAGGGTATAATATTAGGTACGAATGCTGTAACAGGTGTTTGTTGTGAGGGCGGGCGACCTCGCCGGCGGCGCTATCTCGATGCGCCGCGCACGCCGGCGCGCTGCCCGCGCCGCCCGCGCCGCCCGCGCCGCCGCCGCCTGCGCGCGCGCACCTCATAAACACCTGATTTACGGCGCTCCTGTCGCGTCGTGGCGCGCGAGGTTAGCGCAGAGACTACCGACCCTTGCTACATAAAGAAGCGCCGCTCCCCTCCCTCGACAGTACCACGGGGTACTCACCATCTGGACACGCACGCGGGACTGCGCACGCACAGGTGTGGTGTGCGCATTTTGTTTCATTGCAATTTAGGTCAAATCTGGACCAGTATGGTCTAATTCATGGTCACCGACATAGCTCAAAGAATTGCGAAGCTGAAGTGGCAGTGGGCTCTGGGCACATCGCTCGTAGAACTGACGGCCGTCGGGGCAGAAAGGTTCTCGAGTGGCGACCACGTATCGGAAGACGCAGTGTAGGCAGGCCTCCCAGAAGGTGGACCGACGATCTGGTGAAGGTCGCGGGACCCAGCTGGATGAGGTTAGCGCAGGACCGGTCGTCGTGGAGATCCTTGGGGGAGGCCTTTGTCCAGCAGTGGACGTCTACAGGCTGATATGATGATGATGATGGTCTAATTTACCCTCCGTGTCAGCAGTACTACTAGTGGTACAAATAACTACCTTTGTATCACTAGTAATACCAGTAGTAGTAGATGTATTCTGTGGTACTGGTGACCTTATGCGGCATTGGTAGTACGGTCGACCCCACCGTCCTTGGAAACAAAACCAGTATAAACTGGTCTCTCATAGTATTGAAACTCCCTCATAGGCGAGGCCAGCTCAAGGACAAAGTGTTTCCACTGACGTGCGGTCGACTGTACAACTGAACATTTATCATGACAATCGATACACTTTTAGATAGGTACAATTATTGTATGAAAAGCTAAGTGAAGTTTTCTATCTATGTACCTACCTAATTATAATGATCGAAGTGTTCGACAGATAAGTGTATCGGCGCGGCGCGGGCGCAGCCGGTGCGTCGTTGTTTACATACTCTACCTATAATATTGCACGCGATAACAGCCGGCCGCGGCCGCGCCGACAGGTTACCTGGCGGCCTGACTAGGCCGGGAGCTGGCCGCGTGGTTGTTATCACACAACACTTAGATGCAACCACCGGTTCGGTGCTACACCACGAACCAACGGACGCACCAAACAAACGTGACTGTGATGAGAATAAAAATAAATTAGCTTACTTACCTATTAATAAATTGTTAAAGTACATTTTTGACTTTCGCGCTTTGTACCTATTCATAAAATAAAACTTGTTCGTGTGTAAGACCCGTATATAATTATTAAAAATTGTTTTCCGATTCCTGAAAGTTTCAATTAATAATGTTCTTTCTTACCCATTAATGTCGATAAAGTGTTAGTAATATTAAGTGTTTTCTACATTTTAGGGAGAATCATCTCTTTTGATAAATTACCTAACTTATTGAAAAATTTTTTAAACAATTAATTAGCCTTAACTACAATTCATGTTTACAGCAATTTCCTGAAAATTAAATAATAAATAAACAACATAACATTATAATTTATAGTAAATACTACTGCGATCATTAATACTATGTGATTGATTCGACTCATGCCTGATAATATTATGCATAAATACCTTATAACTACTATAATTATTTATATTTTTAATTTCAGCAGTGTCTCTAAGGTTTCCGGACATTACGTAAGATAGGTGAGACAATAAAAACTTTGCCAATGGTTCGTTCAATAAACTGTTTAAAAAATAACGCGACATATTTCTCGTGCGAAAGAGTGATGAGGAAGAAGTATCGTGCCAGCGGCTGGTGTACACACCTCGCATTTATCGACGATGCCTCTTATCAGAGAAGGGCCTCGCACTTTGGACAGAGCGGCCGGCCGGCTATCACTTCTGTGAATTTGACAAGGTGTGCCAAGTATTGTTCTGAAGGGGAATCACCACGCTATTTGAAACGCAGTGTTGCCACAGATTTTGCTACAATAAACTGCTAATTTTGCTGGATTTGGTATAAAAAACAGGTGTAAATCTGTTATTTCTGCTCATCCCGTCAGGGACATGAAGATGTAAGAACGTATGTGAATACCTCTATAACAATCCTCTGGAGTGACTCCTATGATAGCTATATTAAACGCCTCCGGAAGATATTTTTAAAGAGGAAGGTTTAAAAGGGGGGGGGGGGGGGGGTTTAGAAGGGGGCCAAACATTTATAACATAAAGTAAGTTTTTTTTTTGTAAGTACATACTTATAACAATCCATAGGTTGACTGGCCTGTTGGCGTAGTGGTAGTGACCCTGCCTACTGCGCCAAAGGTCGTGGGTTCGATTCCCACCCGGGACCAACATTTGTGTGATGAGCTTAACTGTTGGTTTTCGGATTCTAGGTGTTTGTATGTATTTATGTATTTATTTAAAAGTATTTATGTATGTTTATCATTTACAAGCATATAGTACCCATTTACAAGCTTCGGCTTAGTTGGGACTGAACAGCCGTGTGTCAATTTGTCCAAACATTATTATTATTATTATTATTGGTACCTAGATATTAGATTACCTACATTCTTTAGTGCCCTCGCCATGAAAATTTGTTTAAATGTTTATACTTTGCTGAAATATACCTGCTTATGTACATCCGACGGGACAATGTCGCTTTTCCTCAGGAGCTTCATAGACAAATTGTGAACATCAGCCAGACCGATTTATCTTAAATAAAAGTTTTGAGAAGTAATTTCTCGAATAATAAATAAATAAATAATATTTGGACAAATTTACACACGGCTGTTTAGTCCCAACTAAGTCGAAGCTTGTAAATAGGTACTCAACAACTGATAAACATACATAAATACTTTTAAATAAATACAAACACCCAGAATCCGAAAACTAACAGATATGCTCATCACACAAATGTTGGCCCCGGGTGGGAATCGAACCCACGACGTTTGGCGCAGTAGGCAGGGTCACTAGCACTGCGCCAACAGGCCAGTCAGATTATACCAATGATTAGATGAAACCTATGGACGAAGATCCTCTCTCACATTGCATGCCAAAACCTAGACATGCGGCGCACAACTACACGCATACACTCACATGGATAAAAGTTCCGTTTGAATCACTAGTATAAGTATTATTATACGTACAGTATGCTCCACTAAAAACAGTAATAACCAGAGAATGTAAATGACATGCTATACAATTAAGTTGTGGTTCCGTGCTGGACAAGAACTAAAGAACTATAGATAATGGTATAATGGCGGCGGTCGCGGGTCAATTATTTTTATCCGTGATTTGCGTGCGCGTTATGGCCGCGCCAAGTGCCCGGTGTTGTGGTACCATTCTCAATAAGTAACATAATATTATCTTTCTCTTTTTGGTTTCCTGTAAGGCTCGAAGCCAATAAGCCGTAATGGCGGGCCGCGCGCCCGCGCCCGCGCCCGCGCCGCACAATTAACGGCCCGCCATTATGTAAATCGCCATAATCTCGATTATATCCACCTTTGTAGTCCTCCCCGCCTCCCCGCCTCCCAGCCCGCTCTTATCTTATTTTTATTAAATTTGACTAAAATTACAATAATGTCATCATCGCCTATAACATTATGCAAAATGCACAATTTCGAAGTTAATTAACTGTACGAGGTCGGTCCGCTGCACGACCCGGCGATGACGTCACTCCTGCCACACATTAGCTTTGCGCCTAAATAGATCATTGGGGGAAAACAACAATCAATACTTACTGTCTAAATATACTTACTCGATGTCTGTGATTCGAGTATGCTCGCTGCTGATCGCCCTGCATGTGCAGCTACGCACACTCCCGCACGTGTGCGGACAGGTGGGTGCTCCTGTAGTAGTAATAGATCACGTCCGTCTGCACTGAGCACCGCCGGGTGCCGGTGATTCAAAACCAATTTTGGAGTATCACGTCACGTCTCACTGCCCACTAATTTCCATACAGAACGAACGACACACAAATTTTGTATAATTCATATACAGCCAGGTATCATTACGTTCCTCCAAGTAATCTAGAAAACTCCTGTCCGCGCGCCCGCCCCAATGTCAAATGGGGGACATAGGGAAACGTAATTGATGTCCGAAATATTTCGTCGCTTCTTGTGGTCAAACTAGTTGCTCGAACTAGTTCAGGATAGGTACGACTTGCAAACTAATTGCCCGAGCGAGCGAAGCGTCTAAGTTTCGAGATTGGCCAAAAATGCTAATGTCCGTCTGTCCTTCTGTCTTTCTGTCTGTAATTCTCTACAGGTCGCATTTTTCAACCGATTTTGACGAAAATTTGGCATGGGTATAAATTAATCAAGCTAACAAAATGAATGGAATAAAATCTTGAAAAACATTTTTTTAGAGTACGTAACATACTCGCAAAGTGGTAGTGAATTTTTTTTTCTCGTGAATTTTCCCATGGTGTGGGGTATTGTTGGATAGGTCTTTCAAAAATAATGCGGGTGTGTAAAAAACATTTTTCGATTTAGGGATCCGATGGCGAAATATTAAGCTTTATAGCAAATTTTTGACACTTTAGTACTTAATCTGTCTCCAACTTCAAAGTTGACTTCTGTTCGTTTCTTTTAGGTTTTGTTTTTATGGGCTGGCGAGGTCTACTGTTCTCAAGGAACCACTATTGTATACAATGTACTATTTTTTAGCCTTTCACCTATAAATTTCTGTGAAACTAGATAATTAAAAAGTGACAGCCTGTAGATATAAGTGCCAAAGTTGGTGCAGGCCCGTCGTCGGCCGGTAATAACAAGCGCCCTGTACATTGTCTCCGCCGCGAACCTGCAATTTGTCGACTTAACCCTGCATTAGGATTGCGCAACCGATATTAAACTCGGGTTTTATGGTGCGGCCGCGGCGGGCATTGATTAATATTGTAATGAGCGCGGCCGCGGCCGGCGCGGCGCACGCGGCGCACGCGGCGCGCAGCGGTCCGACCGCCGGGACAACACGATTGTCTTGTCTGTAGGTCATGTCACCAGTTTTTATAGAGTTGCGAAGTCCAACAAGGAGCCAAGTGGTAAATAAAGGGGTAACAATATTTTTTTGTTCATTCACTGAAACAAATACAAAGTCATGACAAACGTGTTCAAAACTCAAAATTTTAACGGTTGGCAATTTTTATTAGATTGGATAGCAATTTTAAAGTACGGCCGTGACCCCAGCGGTGATCAGACCCCCACCACGACATACCGGGGGGTCCTACGCGTAAGCTAAGAATGAGTGCTCAGTAGTGAGTTATGGAGAGGAAACTTCAAAATGTGGAAAAACTAGGCGTGGTCCGTTACGCATTGGACTTTATTTTTTAAAATGTTTTTAAACCGAGCGCAGATTCTGCGTTGGTGAAATATTTTTAATTAAAGACACATAATTTTATAATCATTTATTTCAAATAGTGACGGGGCGGTTGAAACGCTGATGTTAGAATGTGCCGGGTATTGTGTGAGAGAGAGCGGCCGGACTGCGGGCGGTAATTGTGTGTAGCGGAGATAATGGCGGGCGCGGGCAATTATTTGCATCCGTCGACCGGGGACGTGATTTGCGTGCGCGCTATAGCCGCGGCCTCGCGCGGACCGCACCGGCACCGCACCCGCGCCGCGCCGTCACCGCACCGGCACCGCACCGGCACCGCACTGGCACCGTATCGGCACACATCATTTGTGACATCTATTATGTTCTCAACCACGAGTCCAACGCCTTGCAGGGAAACGACAATTTCGTTGTATATTTTCATAACACATTAAGGAACTTTACACAGTAATGAAATACAGAGTGTAGAAGATATGAAATGTAGTGTAGATAATAATAAAACAAACAAAGCTTGCGCTGTGGAGCAGGCAACGGTGCAGGTGTTTATGTAAAGCCTGTCATTAGGTAATCACGCGTGTAGTGCGCCCGCGCCCGCGCCCGCGCCGCGTGCCGTAGGGCTGCTGCGTACCTATGCGGGCGGCGACATTTTGTTGACAGTCTATATTGTACTCTAACCTTTTTTTCTGCTTCATGACTCTAACCGAGTAGTAGAGAATGCAGGATTTGTCACCACAATGTTACAAAAATGTAGAGCTCCCAATTACTATAAAAACTTGTTGATTTCGACAAATATGTATCGATGTATGACCATACAGTAGTGACTAACCTAACCTAGCTACCATACTAGACCACTTTATAATTTTTTCCGGAGCAAACTAAATAAAACATACTTAATACAGAATTGTAAGAAAATGAGAACTGTTAAATTGGAAAAAAAACTTTAAAAAAGGTATGATAAAAACTTGTTTTATGGAGAATACCTGTTCAACGATACCCTAAACGAAGGGGTGTGCTCAAAAAAAAAGTTCGTCATGATTCACATGGACTATAAGTTAGAGGTAGGTATACACCGAAAAAAGAAAATTATGACTTATTTTCCAAAATTGAGAGCAATGAAAATTTTTTTCTAAATTGAGAGAATTAAAGGCTCATATAGCTGTTAGAGTAATGAATGACGCCGTAACACACTAGTACTAGAAGCTTGTCGATTTACGAAACCCTAAAACGCAAGAGGTTGCCCCGCGCCCGCGCCCGATCCCGCGCCCGCGCCCGCGCCCGCGCCGCGCTCGGCGATGGCTGATTGGATTTAGTTTAATAACCATAAAGCCCCGGCCGGCGCTAACCATACCCTGCGCTATGGAAATTGCGGCGCGAGCCATAAATATAATGACCCGTGCGCCCGCGACGTTGACTTACGGCTTAAACTAGACCAGCAACCAGCTACGGACAACATCTTCCTTAAGAAATGTGCAAACTAGAGCATATAGTAGGCTTAGGCTGATGCGGAGAACCGAGGATCGGGTTCAGTGGTGCGCCTTAGATGAGGCCTAAGTCCAGCAGTGGACTAGAACAGGCTGGTCGGATGATCGGAGAACCGATAACCGCTGGGGTAGACCAGGGTGGAGACCACGGGTGGGAAAGCGTAGTGTGGGACGTCCCCCGGCTAGATGGAGCGGCGATCTGCGTGAGGCGGCTGGCAGTGACAGGATGCGGAGAATCAGAGATCAAGTTCAGTGGCGCGCTTGGGGGAGACCTATGTCCAGCAGTGGACTAACAGTGTACAGGGTGATGATGATGAGATCTTATAATGGAAGGATACTTTGACATGTCGAAGGTGTCTCCCGACTGAGCGCAATGAGCTCACCTCCAATATTGAGAGCTCATTTGCTGCGGATCTAGTTTGTGATAGAGCATCATCGGCCTATGATCATATTTAAGCGGAAGTGCTTCGGTTTACTGGAGGCTGGGAGATAGGAGCGCCTTGTGCTCCCCGGCCGGAGCTCTTAGGTCGGCCGTCAGATTGCGAGTAATGGGGGAAAGTAATGTGCGCGCTCGCTATCATTACGTACGGTACCGCACGTGAAACAAATCCCGTATAAACTGGTCTGTTATAGTATTGAAACTGCCTGCTAAGCTAGGCCAGCTCGAGGTGGGTGTCTCCGCTGACGTGCGGTCGACTGTACGCCGTGCGCGCGCGCAGCCGGGGACGCGCCCCGCAATCACCGCGAGCGCTGCGAGATTAATATGATTATTTGATTGTTTAATCGCAGGAGCTCGCGGCCCGGGGACTGCGCCCGCTGCACTGCTCACTGCTCAAGGTAAACAAACTATGGCAATTTCATGACAGAGTGTGACATCAATTTTGATTGTATACAATTTTTCGTAATCATATGGTTTTGGAGAAAAAATAACCTACGACAGAAAATCGAAAAATTATGATGTAATTTACTGTAAGCATGGAGAACTAACGTCTGCATTAAACATATCTATTGGCATATGTTGTAGGTATCACTACATGAATAACATTCAATCAGCGAGTCATTCAAACATCATCGTCAAGAAGGCTCGGTACTGTAATGATGTAATCGTCTAATTAATTTTGCAAAGCGTATCGCGATTATTGCGATAAATTTGTTTACATTCGACAGGTAGGTAGGTATTATTATCACCAGATTAGAGGCTTGAATGACTTTTTTATTACATCACCCACTTATAGATAACGTAAAGAATTAATTTGAAATGTAGATTTCAAACCAATGTTGGAATCATAAAATTTTATGGCGAAAATAAATAATAATCTATAAATATTTTATACAGTGGATTGCAAAAATAGTTCTGAAAATCTTTCTTTTTCAGATTCAGATTATTTATTGCAAAGCCACAGGTTAAAAAATGACAGGGTACATTAATGGTAAGCGAGTAGGGACGCCCTGCGAGGGCACACCAATAATTATGAGGACCAAGCTGACTTCTCTATTTTTTTTTCAGATAAAACTAGAACTACCTACTATATATTATTTACTATATTTTTTAAAATCGTCGATTAAATAAATCATTCTATTATAAATTAAACTTTATCAAAATGATCATTATTTCAGCACCGTTAAAATTGATATTGTTTATTACACATTCGGTCTCACTAAATCTAACATCATATATTTTTTTAGCTTAGAAGATAAAGTCGCTCAGAATTTATGTATGTACAGGCCGTTCAAATGATAACGTTGTGACTTGTATTTAGTTTTTAATGTCAAATCCAAATTACATTAAAATTAAGTACGACAGGCTGCAATCTCGGCCCAGCTGCGAGCGTCTGCACAATAATTTGAATACAGTCGGTAAGTATAGGAATTCGGTGAGTTGAATCCATAACAAGCGCGACGTTGGTTCGCACAGCGCGGGCCAGCATAAAGCATCATTAAGCGGCCGGGCCGGGCCGGCGGGGAACAAACAACCTACAATTACAATCCACACACATAGTTACGTTTAAACTTATATTTTTATGTTGCATTTTAACTATTATACAGTTTTAACATTGTACCTTTCGCGGGATGGAAAAAAAATCTGGTAATCAGATCACAAATACTGGGTTGGTTTCAGAATGTAAAGTACAATCGAAAAATTCGCGAGCAGGATTTGAACCTGGGATCTGGCTATTCCGTGGCTATTCGATGTTTCCTGAGAATTGAATACATGCGTTATACTTTATAATTTATTTTAATTTTAATTTTTGTAGCAGGAAATAAATAAATATCATATCATTATTAAAGTGTCAAAATATTTACTACGAAGTGTCAATTTCCTGGTCAAGTCCTGGTCGAAGGCTGAACACCAGCTTCTACGAACTCCCAGATACTAGAAGGAATTGTGATTACATTATCGTAACATCGCATATGAAATGGGGTCAGAGCGCCAGTAGGACCTTGACCAACATTAATTGTCAGAATTAGCAGTCGGTGGAGTGCGTGTGAGTGCGTCGTGTGCGGCGCGGGAGTCGTGGGGGGCCCGCGCCGTCGGGGGGTCTCCGGGAATCGAACCCAACAGCAAAAACAGGAATGTCCCCGCTTCACAGGAATCTATCTCCGACCGAAAATACCCCGATTAACAAATACCGCATTCGAAGTGTTTCATGAAACTGGCTGTACCAGTGATAAACGCCAGGCGAAGTGGTCAGAGAGTCTACCATAAGCGCGATCTACCCAAGAATTTGCACCAAGAAAGTACATAATTTGTTTATAAAGAAATTGAATGCGGCTATTATTACTACATCATACAAACTTAAATAAATGTATGATTATTATACAATTGCCCAAAGCGTTACGATGTATTTCAAACATCTAGGTATACGAGAGTACATAGTGCAGATTTGAAGAATATTGCAATAAAACACACTCCGTGCGCCGCACGCGACCGCAGCGCGCGACGCTCACAACACGACTGATGACAAAACAATGCTTACAGTATATTTAGGCACCGTTTTGCCGTGCCCCATTTTGAGCACTGATGCGGTATCTGGGTAATAAGTTGGCATAACTTAGTTCTTCTCTGAGGGTCCTTACAAGGCAAGTGTAGTGGCTGGTCGCGCGGGGCTGTCGCGCTGCGGCCCGCAATTACGTTCGGTGGCGGCTTAATAAAGCTGTCCGCGCCGAGCGCAGTGCGGCCCCGGCCCCCGCCCCGGGCCACGGCGCCATGTCATTTGGGGGGAGCCCACGTACATTCATTTGCCAACTGGTCATTACCCATGCAGCCACACAAGGACTGAAATCAGTGAGTCATGCAACCTTAGATGAAATGAAAAGAGGAAGATACGGTGCGGATGTCTTTGGCCTAAGAGTTGTAAAACCTTTCGACCCTTTACCGACAGCATCAAAATTTTAATTTGAGGAACCGATACACAACACGCAACTTTACTGTTCGTAAAACTAATTCAACAGGACAACAGTAGCTCTACAACTAAAAGCGTGAGTGCATTGGAATCATTAGTTAAATTGAAACAACAAATAGACCCTTAATTGGTCAACAGTTCACGAACTGAACCGGGTCCCGGCAGATAGGGGGGGGGGGGGAGGGGTAGGACTTTAATCATGGGCCGGTTAATGGAATTAAAAAGCCATAACGTCCCGTTTAGCGTGGCCGATGTCATCAGGTAGTCGATTAAGGCAAATGTATGGAGCTGCGTGCGCGGGCGCATGGGGGACATTAGTCTCAATTGTCGCGGGATCGTTTACCAATCAGCCGGCCGACGGTCGACGGTCGCGCGCTGACAATTGTCACCATCAGATAAGGGGGCCGGGGCAGACGCCGCGACGAGCTGACAGATACGGCGGCTTTAACATTATTTTTAAGGCGGCATTTTGTTATTAATTTTGAATACAGAACTACAATCAATAAGTCAGATAGGCCGAACGAAAAAAAATTACAAACCTCATCTACTTTTAGTCATTTTGTCATACATAGGCAAATTGTTTTTAGACGATACGATCATAAACCAACTAATAACTTCATCTAGTTGTTTGTAACACCTAAAAATGTCAACTAAAACCTTTTTACCTCGCGACTTCAACTGTCTGATGCCGTGAAAACAGCAACAAATAAATGTTCATACTTTAAACGCAATATTTGATATTAAAACTAAACCTACCACTACGTTAATATTAACAGTAATTTTAGTAGCTGATGGTTGAGTCAACTACTGATATGATTGTAAGATAGAGTTTATCGATGGGGTAATATAGCGGCCGTAGAAGTATGTGAGGAATGCATCAGTGTGCGGTGAGTGAGTATGACTGGCTGACTGGCTGACTGGCTGGCTGACCTATGCATGTATCGGAAGCGCATTACTTTAATCCGCGGACAGCTACAAGCATGAGTGATGCTTAACATTTAGTGTAGTGATGCGATGGTATCGGCGCGGGCGCAGACAGACGGACTCGCGGGCGTGAGGCCGACCGCGACGACACTGTCAGTGGTCATTGTTGTCACAGCTGCAATTTATTTACATTCAGTTATTTAAGACAATTCAATAAAGGTGATGAGAGCGTCAGTGGCCCTGGGGATAAGACGCGGCCTATCATATCGAAAGGTCCGGAGTTCGATCCCCGGTAGGGTCATGTACCAATGGGTTTTTCTCGAAACTTAAGTACATTTACTGACTGCTCTCAAACGGTGAAGGAAAACATCGTGAGGAAACCTGCATACGCCGAAGGAGAAATTCGTAGGCGCATGTGAAGTCTACCCAACCCGCACTGGGCTAGCGTGGTGGACTATAGCCCGAACACCCTCGTTGAGAGGGTAGGCCTGAGCCCCAGCAGTGGGGAGATTAATAGGCTGTTGATGTTGATTGATGAATAAAGGTGATAAGGAACTTCGACTGTACACCGAAATATAAACTGCTAGATTTCGGCTACCGAATGTGAAACCCATCTTCGGCCCGCTTATAGAACCTTATTCATTATTATATCTTTATTGTTGATTGATGTTACAAAATTGTTAGTACTTACCAATCAACAATTTCAGAGAGTCATTTTATTATGTTTGTCACAATTAAGGTTAATTTACTATGTTAAATAAGTAGGTAACAATATAAATTGTACTACAATGAGATTACATTAGAGTACAGTCAGTTTCAGCTGTGTGATTCTGTAAAGTATGAATTAAAACTCGACCATCACATCGCAAGTCACTTACTTCACTTCGCATCCGATCATGAACGACCTTGATGTCGCATTGTGTAAATAAATACAAGCTACACAATAAACACTTCACTTGCGAAGTAAAGTGAGTATTGAACTGTGAATCATTGAGTTAGAGACCGATCTCACTGCGGATTCAGGATCGAGTTGCACAAATACGCTTACAGAATAGCAGGGCTGTTATTTTAAGTTATAATAATCTCTTTTAAATATCGGTTAAGATGTATCTACACCGATGTAGATATTAAATCGCTGCGCACGCGACCGTCACCAAACTCTCACAACAATCTGTGCAAACCGGTGGAGTACAAAGTTCGTGCCGAGCGTAACACAATGCAGATGATTATCAATTCTCAGGAAATCAAATATTAATTAAAACGCAATAATACATCGGCTATCTTTACTTCATTGAGGCTATCTCGAATCATTCATTAATAAATTACAACAGATGATTATCTGCATTCAAATGCACGATTGTATTATTATTTTAAATTCTTGTTAATTAGAACAATTACCTGATGGTATCGTGCGGGGTATTAATGCAGGTATCTGTCGCCCGTCGCTCGTCGGGCGACGGCCCGGCCGCGGCCCGATGAGCGACGGCTCAAACGGCCGCATTTACATTCAATAAATCATCGCACGCCGAGAAAATATCTCAATACTCATCGTGCGAGCCGAGGAACTGGGAAAACAGCCAATGCCGTTTGGTTTGAAATAGGAAAATGCGGCGAGCAAATGGCCAGTGCGTGCGCGTGCGCCGCCCCCGCCCCCTGCGCGCCACGCCCACTGCCCCCCTCGGCCCGCGCGGGCCCCCCGGGCACCGTCGCTTGCCTAGGTATATACCTAGCTACAGCTAGTTCTGCCTGCCTAGTGACCACTGCCGGCCGCAGCCGCGCAACATCCGAGCACACCGACACCGACCCTATTGCAACAGCGTTGCACCAACAGGCACGACTCAACACCGTTATGGTAATGATGCTGCGAAACCACCATTGTTGAGTATAACTAATAGACAATTTGTTTCAAGATAAATACAAACGATTCAGCTAGAAATTATGCAAAAATTATAATCAGACAAAAGAAAATTATCCCAAGTAATCCGTTACCAAATCCATTGTATACCTATTGCATCAAAGGAACAAGCGATGCCGGATTTTTTTCGATTTTGTCAACTGCAGTCCGCTGTGTTCATTAGCAGATAGGGTGAACTCTTCGTTAATGAGTGACAGACAGAACAGAACTGCTAAAAGAGTGATTAACATCAGGACATTGATAAGCTATAACTAGGTCTAGGTACTTCATTGTCATATCAGTTAAAAGACGTTCACTGCTGGATAAAGGCCGCCCCCAAGGATCTCCACGACGACCGTTCCCGCGATCTTCACCAGATCGTCGGTCCACCTTTATGGGAAGCCTAGAGCCGTGGTAGCCTAGTTGGTTGTGCACTCGCCTCACGTTCATGAGGTCGTGGGTTCGATCCTGGTCCGTACCAATGAGTTTTTCGAAACTTAAGTAGGGTTTATTAAAATACCACAGGTTTTTCGGTGAAGGAAAACATCGTGAGGAAACCTGCATACGCCAAAGACTGGTATTTACTATTCTAAGGCGTATGTGAAGTCCACCAAAAACGGATTGTGGCATCGTTTGGCGGACAAGGGTTTGGCACAACAGATCCCATAGGGTCCAAGTGTCGCCAGGTGTTCCTGGCCCCCTCAGAAGATAAGATAAGATTGTGGGAGGCCTACGCTGCGTCTTCCGATACGTGATCGCCACTCGAGAACTTTTCCGCCCCAAACGGCCGTCAGTTCCGCGAGCGATGCGCCCTGTCCACCTGTACTTATAACAAACCTTAAAAAATCTCAAAGCCCCGTTCACACAACATATCATATTAACCGATAGCGCGGCCGCCCGCCCTTCCCCCGGCCGCATCACTACACACCCATCACACACTTAGCATATTTTAACTAATTGCCCACTTTGATATGCGATCACCTGGGGGGCACTAATCGCACGCACCCCGGCCCCTGCTATTAACAATTACACCTGTATTCAAATGTATGCAAATGTACACGCGCGCGCGCGCGCCGGCGAACGAAATACTTACTCGCAATTTCAACATCGAAGTCGCTTCGTTGACTTCAATTAGGCTGGTTGTGTCACGACCGGAATACCGGTCTGGATTCCGGCGCCTCAGTAGCATAAGGTTGCCTGGAAGAAATCGCTGAAAGCGATAAGGCCGCCTTTTTGATTGATTGTATACAGTTTAGTAAATTATCGTAATGTAAACTTTTGATATAATTCGGTGCTCAATATAGTATATTTGATTTGATTCATTCTAAATGTGAAATTTTTTGTTCAATATATACATACATACATATCTTCACGCTATGTCCCTGGCGGGGTAGGCAGAGAGAACGGAGCGCCAAGCATTGCGATCCTGAGACACGTCTTTCGCTTCGCTCAGTCTGGTCAATAAATAAGAGTAGTTAAAATCGCAAACAAAATATTTGAATTTATAATCTACATCATTAACAGCCTATTAATATGTCCGCACTGCTGGGGCACAGGCCTATCCTAACAACGAGGGCGTATGAGCTATAGTCCACCACTCTAGCCCAATGCAGGTTGGTGACGGTTCACATGCCCCATATCATACTCTACATGTAAACGTTTTTGCGTGAAAGAGAATCAAACATCCAAACTTCCGAACAAACTTTCACCTTTATAACATGAACTAGTATTCCTGGCGAGGCAGCGCGCGCGCACACCGGACGCGCGCCAAGCGCTATCTTATCACGTCACTCAAAAATTAATTAAAATTTAATATAATGTGTTACATATTATCATTTCATATCTATATTCGATAACCAATGTATTAAGTATTACTTGATAGTAGCTTTCTACTTCGCGATACTAAAAGGGTTTTGGTATTTTTAACATTTTATGCAAATGTAATTTCGTTAGGAGATATAGAAATGTACCACCTGGTTACATTTCACCTGTTTTCTGTGTGCAAACAGAGCTAAGTATGAAATACTGTGATACGTTTGGGGATTCAAAACATAATGTTACCAATTACACAGTGCAACGGACATAATTCGTATTAATCTAGGTATTATGTTTTAAATACTGACTGACTGCTCTCAAACGGTGAAAGAAAATATCGTGAGGAAACCTGCATACGCCGAAGAAGAAATTCTTCGGTGCATGTGAAGTCCACCAACCCGCACTGGGCTAGCGCGGTGGACTATAGCCCGAACGCCCTCGTTGAGAAGGTAGGCCTGAGAACAAGTTAATAGGTTGTTGATTTTGATTTTTTGATTATTTTAAATATCTGTAGACTACAGACAGGTTTATTTATCCTGAATATGAAATAATTAAGGTAGTTTGAATTTCTACGAATTTTAAACTCGATGGCATAGCAGTTATCACTGAATCAGACACCACCATATCTTTCGTATCGTACGAGTTAAATAAATTAAATCCAAGTCCAAGAAAACATGCAGGTGACCCATATACGGGCGCTATCTTGTGCAAACAAGCACTCGTGGAAGGTACAATTTATTGAGAACTCGCGAATATTGGATCAATATTCAGGCGCTATCGGCGGCGGCGGCCCGGCCGGTGCGCGCATGATGGATTGCGTCAGGTGTGTGTACAGGAAAAAATGTGGGTCATACGCTTAGTATTATTTATTCTGTGGCGCCGCCTGCGCCCGCGCACGCCCCCCCCCCCCCCCCCCACACCTGTCAAGTTATTTATACAGTTTTTCTACGACCAAGGGCATTTTACAATTACTTATTAGCATTACGTGTCGCCACCCTTCCCACAATGTTTCTATAAGTAGATACAGGTTGCTCTCAAACCTCTGTAGGTACTCACTTTATGTTTAGTTCCATTGTTAACGTTAAAGATTGGAGAGTTTTCAAGGAGACAGGGCGCAGTCCTCAAGGTGGAATTTTCCAGATTGAGATTGACTTGATTTTATTTTTAATTATGATGAATAAACTTTTTGTAAGGTTTAAGTGCTAATAAACACAATGTTTTATACGCTATTTTGAAATAGTAAACAGTAGTAAAGTGTAGTAACAGTGAAGAAGAAATCGTAGGTATGTTACGTTCTCCAAACCGTTATCTAAGGCCTTCTCATACAATTTCTATTGTAATGTGGACATTATCCAACCAAATAGACTATCGATTCGACTCGCTTGATTTGAATTGCACAGCTACTTATGTTGTTAAAAGTCAACAAACCCAATAAATTTCCTATCTAACTGACTCATCGTCGCCCAACCCAAATTCCTTGGGACATTTTAGATAATATCTAAATGTATTGAACGAGTAATAATGTACCTAAGTATACAAAATAACACTGACACATACACAAACAAGAGCTCGCAACAAAGGCTGTCTGGAAGAGACCGCTTCTAGTGATAAGACCGCCCACATGTACTAATGTAAGCCACTGTATTATTGTATCTGTGTTTGTCAATGTGCAATGTTTTTTAGATTGGACATTATTCATCGTAAATCAATGAAATGAACTGAAATAAGATGTAACTTAAGCTAAATTATCTATTCTGTCACAGTGTATCATCATCATCATATCAGCCTGTAGACGTCCACTGCTGGACAAAGACAAAAAAGACCTCCCCCAAAGATCTCCCCGACTACCGGTCCTGCGCTAACCTCATCCAGCCGGGTCCCGCGACCTTCACCAGATCGCCGGTCCACCTTGTGGGAGGCCGACGCTGCGTCTTCCGATACGTGGTCGCCACTCGAGAACTTTTCTGCCCCAACGGCCGTCAGTTCTATATACGTGCGATGTGCCCAGCCCACTGCCACTTAGGCTTCGCAATTCTTTGAGCTATGTCGGCGACCTTGGTTCTCTTGCGGATCTCCTCATTTCTGATTCGATCTCGCAGGGAAACTCCGAGCATAGTGAATATAAACAAGGATAACTTCTTGGTTAGGTAATTGGTGAAAATTTTACACCAAAACTGCATTTTTACAAAGATACAAAAAAATTCACTTGTGTCAATATATTTTATGATAAGTACCAGTATCGGAACAGTAAGCGTGGGTATAAGCAAGAAACATACGGATGGATTCCGCGCATCGTATACCAGCCCTATAATCGCTAGGCTCGCATCTCGGCATTACCGATGACAAACAATGCACCGTAACATTTTATTACTGCATTACGGTTGTAGGTAAAAACCCTTTCATTAAAAAAGTTACTCCGAGCGATAAGGTCCGGTTGTCACCGGATTTCTCGCCGATAACTGATTGTATGCTTATTAATATTCATAGTTATTCCCCAAAAGTGTCGCAACGGCCGGCGTATCTATAGATACATTGGTGCATGAGTAACGGCTTATCATTTACATATCTCGAAATATGTCGAGTACTTCCGAGACATTTGATTTTATGGAAATATGTTTGTTTCCTGTTTTATGTAGATTCACTATAATCTTGTCACTCGCAGATCTTAGAGAGTGGAAATAAAGCCGGCAAAATGTATTTTACCCAAATAGTGAAAAATATGTGTACACTTTTGTTGCTTTTGTTCTTTTAATGCTTAAGTATATTGTAGAGTAACAATATTGTGGTTATTAATTTGCTTTCGACCTCGTAGAGAGGTGAAACACGTGTCGATTTTATATTATTTTATGTTGTTTTATACAGTATATTTTTCGCTAGTATTATTATTATTTTGTAATTTATAAATTAGTAAATGTTGACCAAAACATTTTGTTTAGAATAGTAATTTGCATGATATTATTTATAAATTTATAGATTATTATTATAATAGATTTATATAAGTCTACTACAATCTTCTACTATAATAGGCAATCAGATACCTGTGAAACCAAAAAAACAGGCTATCTGTCAGATAACCTGCAGATAGGGTATCTGGGACTTTATCAGCAAGCGGTGTAAGAGGCCCTTAGACTTGTAAAATTTATTTTTACTTAATATTGGAATTGTAATTTAATTTCTGTATTACTTACTATATATAACAACATAAAGTTTATTCGCGGGAAAAGCAAATTAATAACCACAATATTGTTATATAATGGATTTCCGCAAAGTAACGCCTGATACAATTAAATATATTGTAGAGTGTAATAAAATCCTTCAGTTTGGACGTCATCATCAACAACAATAGCCTATTAACATGTCCCCACTGCTGGGGCTCAGGTCTATCCCTCTCAACGAGGGCGTTCGGGCTACAGTCCACCACGCAAGCCCAGTGCGGGTTGGTGGACTTCCATGCGCCTAAGAATTTTCGGCTTTGCAAGCTTTCAACGACCACAAGTAAGTAAGTAAATAATTTATGCTGCAACTGATACTTCACAACTAGATCAACTTTAATTATGAAGATGTCAACTCTAGCGGTGTCATTTCTTATAAAAGACAGGTGGGTTAAGAGTGACACAGAGGAAACAGAACTAGAGACCAGAACTAACAATTTATAGATTTTTAATTCTATAGTCGTAGGGGTCTCTAGTCCTTACCCCACCTGACCTTACCAGCCAGCGTATACACATGACGTCACGAATAAGTGACTCGTGGAAATCATCATGAAGCCGATTGTGAGAACGAGAGCCGGCGGTCATAAATCACGTAGCATTAGGATATTACTGTATCGGGGTACAGGGGATGTAGCACGCATCACAACACTATGGGTACAATTATGGAAGAATAAGATTATTCTTCTGAAAGACATTTATTTACTAAAATAAATAGACAGTCTTAAATGTTGAATGAAATCCGAATTATTGAATAAAATAAAAATCTAAAGGAAATTGAATACCTAACTATACTCGACTAGCTGGCTATGGCTATTATAATTCAATAGAAGTGTAGAAGTAATTATAAACCTCAGGAGAGAATTTCTAGAAATCCTTTCTGTAGGTACCTCCCTACCTTTGCGAAATATTGGAGGTTTGTAGACCAACACCCTGTTTGAGTAGTTGTGTAGTCATTGACAGGTGGTCAGTCCGAGTCCGTCACTCGATTGTTGACGACGGCTCGGTAGTTCAGTGGTTTAGGGGTTTGCGTTGGGTTGCTTGCCCCAGGTTTAAGTTCGATTCTCTCTGGGGGCAGACGTCTTATTGTACAAGTTTTTCAGTTCAGGGGTGATTTCAGTTCAAATTTGTAAAATTTCAGGGAGAAACTTTGTTCCTATCATTATCTATACTATTATTATGTGACCATGAGTTTTATCAGCCGCTAACAAGGTGGGGGTCAACTCGAAGCACCCTGTACCTGCGTTACATTGCTGCCGTGTAACGATGACGAGCATGTATCCACAAACCGAACGATAGAATGGTCCACGCTTCAGCACTGCCCAATTTCAACAGCTCTAAGTATGTTTTACTCGATGGAAACAATTTTCCTAATTACATCGGCGCGCCCGCGGGCGCGCGGCGTGGGAACGAAATATTTGGACAGTACCTCTAATGTTACATTGAGTACTAAATTGTCTTATTTTAAGATACATTATTTTGTACAATAGAAGCTGTGTGAATATAAAAGTGAAATACCTGGCTCAGGTCCATGGCGTACATCGCAGTGCGGAGTCACTCACTGAGTCACTTGTCTAGAGTTACACGGCACCTGTTAGCTTCGAACACACGCGCGAGAGGGCCCGGCGCTCGAAGGGCCCGCGCACAGAGCGCGCACATCCGCACCCGCCGCGCGCGGATGTGACAAGCGGATATGACGGCCGACACGTGCCCACTGTCTCTACATTATCATCTCACAAGTTGATTTGTATCGAAGTGAATCACGGTTACTGCTGGTATATTTTCAACTGATAGCGAAGTTAATTAATCAAATAGATAATAATTAATTATGTTAATTTATTGATGACGGATCTAATGTCAATAACAATATTCGGGCGTGTCAAATTACCGAGGTACAGTCGCCGAAGAAAATGCCTGCACGAGATTTACACTTTAAAACTGTTTCCAAACTAATGGACGATCTCAGAAATTTGCATGTGGATTAAACAACTTATCAACAGCAATTTTTTTTAATTAAAAAATTATGTAGTTGCAGGTGCTTGAAGGTAACTTGTTTCAACCCGTATATTGTATGATACACAATGAATCATCACCTATGCAAATTAAATACAATAGTAGTGTAAGGAAGGCGGGAGACGCGTTACGTGCCGGGAGTGGGCGCGGTGTGTGCGCCCGCGCCGCGCCGCGCGGTGCGCGCGCGATAACTCGCTATCGAGAAAGTTATCGTGAACAAACAACTTGGAAAGTCGCACAACTATGTATATTTCATGCCATCCGCTGCGCCAATTATTCGAGTGCACAAAGCATTCGCTGAACCGCCTGCTATACATAACATACAATCGGGTTTATCTATTATTTACATAAAACTAGCATGCGCCAGGCGACTACGTCCGCATTGAAAATGGTCCCTGCTTTTTATTGTCTTTTTGCACACGAATACTTTTAATGTAGATAAATCTTTAAATAATAAAAAGTCATAGATTTTCTTATATGAGTGTACTTATTTGCCGCACCATTTACGAGATTATATCCCTTGTAAGTTGTATAGTGTGTAGACTGCTTGAAAATGAACTAAAAACTCTTCATGAGAACTATTTCTGTTGTCCTGGAGAGGCAGCTGTGAATAAACACGGGACCACCCCGCGTGGTCCGACGCACGGTTTATGTACAAGAGTACCTCACTGTAATTGTGTATGACACATTCGTGAGACTCCCTTGAAGTGGCTGCTATACATACAGGGTGAAAACGATACGTGAATTCACTCAATTACTTAACTGAAAAATTTCTACAAAATAATTTCAGCAATTTTCTACAAAAAACTTTTTACTAATTATAACAATGGCCTCCTCATGTTTTATTTTTTAATTAATCTTCAGAATAGAGCGTCAGTGGCGTAGGGGATAAGACGCGGCCTATCATATCGAAAGGTCCGTAGTTCGATCCCCGGCTGGGAAATGTACCAATGGGTTTTTTCTCGAAACTTAAGTACATTTACTGACTGCTCTCAAACGGTGAAGGAAAACATCGTGAGGAAACCTGCATACGCCGAAGAAGAAATTTTTAGGCACATGTGAAGTCCACCAACCCGCACTGGGCTAGCGTGGTGGACTATAGCCCGAACGCCCTCGTTGAGAGGGTAGGCCTGAGCCCCAGCAGTGGGGACATTAATAGGCTGTTGATGATACATCTTCAGAAGACGTTATTGACGGTCATTGTAGCTTTTATTTCAACTCAATATCCGAGGTAGTTCATTAATTAAACCATTCATTATTAAAGAGCTTGAAGTACAAATAAATATAAAATCCATTAAAAACACTAAATTTTTTCTTGTACATATATTTTTTATGATAAATTAAACTATCCCTCCTTTTCGTTTATGCGGTTTATGACGGAGTACTTTGTACAAGTCCTATGTACATAGGATTGCCTGGTGAATAAACAGTTTTGATCGGTAGTTATTAAGTACAATCCGGTTATGATCATATTTAATTCAAAGAACGAGAAAAAGTAAAAAATTGAAAATAGTGTCAGCGATTCAAATATCCCAATGAGTGCCACAGTAAATGTATGACAGAAGAAAAATCAAATTTCGCACATGTCCAGTTTTATTTTCAGAAAGTTATTTAAGTAAAAAAAAGGTTTTTGTTATAATTTAACTACGCCAATAATCAATGGAATAAGTTCACTGATAGCTTTCACCCTGTATATAGTATAGCGAGTAGGTGGGTAGGTACGTGAGCTATCCAATGAACAGCGAGGCATCAACCGATAACCGGTAATCAAACACTAACCCGCGACCACATTACAACTACCGCTCTCTCATTACAATAATACCAACTAAGGACAGTGTCTTCGAGCCACCGCCGCAGCATCCTACGATATACCTACATACCACTTTTATTATTCAAAAGAGAGCTATTAGGTCGAATTTAGAGCTTCAGTGGCGTCGGGGGTAAGACGCGGCCTATCATATCGAAAGGTCCGAAGTTCGATCCCCGGTACCAATGGGTTTATCGCGAAAGTTAATATGTGTGAAGTACACGTGCATCTGAAGTCCACCAACCCGCACTGGGCTAGCGTGGTGGACTATAGCCCGCACGCCCTCGTTGAGAGGGTAGGCCTGAGCATCAGCAGTGGGGACACGTTTATAGGCTGTTGATTTGATTTTTGATTTTACTCTTAAGGCGTATGTGAACTCCTCCAGCTCGCACTGGACTGGCGTGGTGGACTATAGCCTGTGCCTCAACAGTGAGGGCATTATCAATTTGGGCTGTTGATTCGATTCGAATAGAAACATCCCTATTCAAGCACCATAATTTATTTTGAATTAACAAAACAATCAGTTCGACCCGTAACGATCATGCAGCTAATCTCCTACCACTTAGCTCTCCAACTAGACATTAGACGCTCTCCTTGCGGTGTGACGTCACGGTGTCCCGCGTGTCCCGCCGTGTCCCGCGTGTCCCGTGTCCCGCGGCCGGCCGGTGTCCTGCAACACGGGGAAGAATGCGTGTGAGAACCGCTGCGTCACGCCGCGCCGCACTAAATAGCTACTGGTTACCGCCACCACCGCGATTCTCATATCACTCGATAATAATATCACGAGTTTAGTCAAGGACCGCGGGCACAATTACATAGGCAAAACTCTTACGTTTTAATGTCATATTCAAAAACATAGTTCTAGACAATGATGGGAAAATTAATTTTTTAACGGAATTTTTTATTATATTTATTAAGTAGGCATACAAAATCTATAAAAATAATATTGACGGAACCCACAAAATACGATGTATAAAAAAAGTACATAATGTTTTTTTCAAAATTTTAGTTATACATTATTTAAGGTAATAAATATATATATTTTATTACAATATAATTTTTTAAATTTTTTAATAGAATAAAAAAATTTAATATTAAAAAAGACTACAAGAACTTGGGGTGTTTTCAAATAAAAGTAAGTGTAGCGGTGTGGTGTGGTGATAGCCGCCGAGCGTGGGAAGCTCGGGACGCTGACAGTAATGGCGGGCGCGGGCGCCGCAACGAGCCGCCTGCCACCGGTTAGTGGTCACCACTACCGCCCACTAATTGTACAAAAATACACTTTTTTAGTTAATCCCAATATCACCACGGCATAGCTGAAGCACACACACACCTGTTAAAGTGACTCACTCACTCGCAAAGAGATGCTCACATCAAAATATGGGAGAATTTAACTATTATTGATCCAATTATGTCTTCGATTATATACTAAGTACCTAGACACCGCATCACTGCTCAAATATTGGCACGACTAATCAGTGCTAAGCATTGTTTTGTTTTCGGTAGTGTTGTGCGCGAGTTTTATTTCAATTCAATATAAGTACTTACTTACCTACATCAAAATGTGCACTGTACTTGTAAGTTACTGTTACTTAATCTGTGGCACTGTGTAGATGTTCCAAATAAATCGTAACGCTTTTAAAGTGCAGGTAGTTCGAGACACATTTGTTAGTTGAATGAGTAAGTGTATGAAGTATTTTATCTACTTAGTTAAATATATGATCGAAGGTAATTATAGACTTATTAGAGAGAGACACAAGATGAAGTTATTAATAATAATATGTATTACTCAATCACAAGAAAGAGTTGAAGAACGAGAGATTGAGTCATCGACGCTTACATGATTGGTCTATAATACCTAACCTAAGTTACTCTTATTTTCGAGTTCCTAAACGCTTAGTTTTCTGATCTTGTCTTTATGTTCGCTTGCTAGTAGGTACCACGTTGATGCCTATTTATGTGACATTTGACAGCGGCCGACGGCTTTAGGCCGGTGGCCATCCCGGCCGCGACCTCGCGAGCGATGACAAATTTATCGCGCGCGGACAATAAAATGCGCTCGTAAAAATATTACTCCCCCCCTTCCCCCGACCCCACCCCGGCCTCGTCGGCCCCCGCGCCCCGGCCCCCGCGCCCCGGCCCCCGCGCCCCGCGACGGTCCCGCGAGAAATAACACACTTTGTCTTAGAGAGAATCGCGTTCAATCGCGTCACACGCGCATACGAACATTCCGCCGCGTCTGGAGGTGGCATAACGAATATAAATGTAATTAGAAACAAGGCACGATTTTCATACAATCGAGGTCTCTTTGAAGCCATGGTTCTCAGTAAAGGAATCATCGGGGCATGATCTGATGACGGTCATCGAGAGAGTAGAGAGAGATGGAGGGCTTTTAGATCGCTATAGACATCCAACTGATAAGATATGCCGTTTGGAAGCAGCATGGTCATGATTCCTTAACTTTTAGATTTTCATACATTTGGATGCCATTTTGCGGGTATTTTTCTTCATGACGATGCTGCTTCCAAACAGCTTATCTGATCGGTTGGATATCTATAGCGATCTAAAAGTCCTCCCTCTACTCTCTCGATGATCTTCATCAGATCACGCCCCGATCAATTCTTCACGGAGACTCATGGCTTCAAAGTGACCTCGATTGTATGAAAATCGTGCCCTGTTTCTAATTATCCGTCCACCTATGTAGGTATCTATAGCTAGTTTTAATACAAAAATTAGATAGTAAAAAAGTGATAGTTCTAATAAATTTCTGGCTGCTGTATCATCAAATGTGAAAGTATGTGACGCCATCTATTGCTAACTAAAATTAAGTACCTATACCTACTGGATAATCCCTTGTCATATGTCACTTGTTATGTGTATTGTGTCACTTCCGTGTAACATAAGTACATATCATCGTTCTGTGTGACTTATTTTACACCCACTCATTGAATAATAAGTCGCACGCATCCGGCTCGAAGGGCCAAAACTTTTCACTTTGATATTCCATTCAGAATGTATTCGCACATCTGTGACGCATTACCTACCGTTTCGGGGGTTACGATATTGTTAGCTAAATCGGGGATATATCGCCAATCGTGCGGCTCGGCGCGGCGGCGAGCGGCTCGGCATTTTACGATGGCCGGAGCTGCACTCGCCAGGATTTGCCGACATCTATCTTGTTTACTTTGATTGCGCCGAACGACAATCTCGTTACGGACAATATCTGTAAAAAGATGTGTACTCTATCTACACCTACATGGTATTATATTTCAAACTATAAGACCCTATTTATTTCCTCGGGTCCAGTGTGCCCCCGTCTCGTGTGCCCCCGTCTCGTATGCCCCCGATCGCATTAGCCCCCGATAAATTAAATTAAAAGCAATACCTACAACTTTTACCTACACATAAACTAGCTCTGATCACATTTTAATAAGACTAGCAGTTGCCCGCGGCTTCGCCCGCATGGGATAAGTACCTACCTATAAACAATGCGCAAGAAATTATCTAAATGATAGTGAAAACCGCATCAAAATCCGTGCCGTAGTTTAAATAAGCGTACAGAACAGACAGACTTTGATTCATACTAGGATTTGCCTATAATTAATGCACTTCATACAAATACGATTCAAAAATGTATCTCGAACCTAATATAATACGATTGCAATTCAAATACGACCGTAATCCAAAGCGTCACGATTTATTTTGAACATCTACTTAGTGCAGACGTGACGCAAACAACTGATTACAAAACTATGCTTAGAATATATTTAAGCACTGTTTTGTCATTGATATCTCGAATATTATGATCGAAGACGTCTAATTCCTAAGATTTTTACTTATTTATTAGACTCTACTATTCGATAACGCTTCTTATTATCGAACGATATTTGTAAGATTGCAACCATTTAAATTACCTTTTAAACAATCCAAAGGATGCTCGTCCACCATTCCGTGACAGTTCCCCTTCGATGTCAGGAAACACCAACTCAGCTTCAGACGTCCCGTCAGATTCTGTCGAAAAAATAGAATGAACCGTTTTAAAATTTATAAATACACTTGTATAAACGCCTGATACTATCTACGTGAACTCAAAAATTCAAACTCTTTTACTGCACAAGTACATACACATGGTACAATTATGAACGTATTTTGTTATCTACCACCGCTTCCTATGTCTTAGCCCTGAGAAGAATCATCGATCGTGCGAGGCTGAAGTAACATTACTACAGCCATCTTTGTCATTCAAATGCATTTTTGTTGCGATAATGTCCTCCGGTAGTTTGTTGTAGCAACGCATGGTAATAATACCATTCCTCTCCCTGCACGCAACACAAACAAAGCCCCCCAACTGTAGGGGGCCCGCGCCAACAATAAACAGCTAACTCGGGCTGATCATGCAAAACGTGCGTCCATCAGTGCGCGGGCGGGCCCTTCGTACAATGTCACAGGAATATATTGAGTGAGACAATGAACGTCAGTGGCGTCCCAAGTTCGATCCCCGGCTGGGGAATCTACCAATATGGGTTTTTCCTACATTTACTGGCTGCTCTCATGAAGGAAAACATCGTGAGGAAACCTGCATACGCCGAAGAAGAAATTCTTAGGCGCGTGTGAACTCCACCAACCCGCACTGGGCTAGCGTGGTTGGAATGGCCCGGAGTGGGGACATTAATAGATAGTTTGATTTTTTGACTCTTTTTATAAAAGTGAGCAGTGGGCTGGTCACATCTGTCGGAGAGCCATTGAGGTAGATGAGCTCTCGTGTGATCAGGTGGAGTCTGCGGTCTGCGTGAGACGGCTGGCTGTCCGTGACTGGATGCAGATATAAGTGGTTAATCGTCTATCCCTGCCACCGGTCGCCGCCGCACAATGGGCTGAAAATGAAGCTCCATAGACTTAGCGTCGCTCAAAAATCAAGTACCTAATTTTGAAAAAAGAAACATGCCATCGTATTTTTATGACACACACAGTAATCTCTTAAGAAAGTTTAAGAATAATGAATAAAATTCAATAAACTGTTCAGCTCCATATAAAAAAAGAAATCGCAAATGACTTACTAAATTTATCAAAAAATGTTACATGACATAAAATATTGCTATTCAGTAAAGGAATATGATGGCATATTTCTTTGTTCAAAATTAGGTACTTGATTTTTGTGCGACGCTAAGTCTATGGAGCTTCATTTTCAGCCCAGTGTGCGGCGGCCGCCCCTCGCCGCCACCACACGCACTGGCGCTGCGCTGAGTGCAAACTACACTTTGTTTATTAGTTCTCGCGACTACGAATTGACAGAATACCAAATACATTCATACCGTTGCTGATGATATGGACTAACGAAATCTGTACAACTATTTTCAACCGACTTAAAAAAAAGAGTATTTTCTCAATTCGACTGTCTTTTTTTTTATGCGATATCTTCACCGATTGTAAACTGATTTGAATGATTATTTTCTTAATGAATAGACTATATTTCGAGCATGGTTGCATTTCAATTTGATATTTATTTTCGCCTCTAAGGGTGGATAATATAAAGTCACATAGGTAAATCATATTTTTACAAAGAAGTAGGTAGGTTTTATTTTTTATAAAAAGTCAGATTATTGTATAAACGATTTTAATCTGCGTGCGAGTGCGTGCGGGTGCTGGCGGGTGCGGGCGGGTGCGGGCGGGTGCGGGCGGGTGAGGGGACACGCGTTTACGAGCCATATTTATGGCTCACTCGCTGGACACTTCTCCGTTTTTTACGATATACATAAAAGCTGCCGTGAAAGATTTACGCCAAATATATTCCGGCTAATGCTGATTGCCGGCCGCGGCGCGCGCGCGGCGCTCTTACTGCCGACGCGGATTTATACGAGCTTCATCGATGTTATGTAGATGTAAGCGAGCCGTCTTACTACATGCCTATGTATAACGTATCTACTTAACAATCTTACTTATAGGGTGAAACTTCGAACGCCCTGGAGGGAAATACCATATCTAGTATTATTATGTAGCAAATTGTATTTATTTAAATCTGACTAGGACATGTAAGCTAGTAGTAAAACTTAGAAGTATTGCGAAAATTAAATAACCTTTAATGTTTATAGGGTATGAGGTACTTTGACTGTATAAGGTGGCGTTGAAACCACCCACGCTGTAAGTAACTTGGTTGTATCTCGGAGAGAGATGTGACAGAAATGTGATCGGCCCGCAATAAGCTGGAGGGCGATCCATTTTTTGATAGTGTCAGTCCCGGCGACCGCTCGCTCCGGCCGACAACATTTGATTTGAGTCCCGCAAATTCAATTTGCGGGACAATGAGCCGCCCGGCAGCGCCCGCTACGGGCTGCGCGCTACGGGCTACGACCGACGTAGCCGCGAGCGAATGGAAAGTAAACCGAAACCCAAATAAATATTCGCTCTAGCAACAATCGCGCTCGCAACTCACACAATTACGGCGGAATGGAAAACCTTAGATAAATAAAATCGGAGGCGCCCGAGGGCGGCGGGGCGGCGCGGGCGGGGCGCGGGGGACGCACGAGGGAGGCTTTTTCGCAGGAACAGAAAAAGCGGGACCGACACAAACATCCAGCGAATGTAGCGAATTTCTAAACTCCATCGGGTTGTCTGGCGCGGCCGAGGGGCGGATTCAAATCCCCGCCGCGATTTACAATAAATTTCAAGCGGAGAATATGTTTGCAATATGTCTGAGCCGCGTGTGGGGCCCGGGGCGCCCCCGCCCTGGGAGCGATCACTGCGCCCCGGGGCGCTTTCCCCCCGCCGCCTTTAAGAACCCAATTTTAAACACTTGCTGTGGAATGCAGTAAGTTGTTTACAACGTCATCGAAGTAATGTCGCGGGGGAACGAGATGACATTTTGAATTTACCACGGAGAGCTTTGAATACAGTCCGCGGAGCGTGCGGTCACTTGGCCCCTTTACATTATTCAATTCCAATGATCTTTGAGAAAATATGTGAGAGTTTATTAGAGATTTTAAAATGCCATCAAATAAAACAGAGTAGATACCTAAGTAGTTAGGTACTGACCTAATTAACAATTTACAACAGCTTTTCTATAAATTAAATAAATATTCCTCAACTACTACCTATGAAACGATTCGGCCATTGCGATTACGATATGAATTTATTCATTATATTGGTATTAAACCGAACCAAAAAATCAAATTACCGACCTAAAGTGGTAGAAAATTTTGGCAGGTTTTACATACTTGTCTATTTAATTAAGCAATTTCGGTGGTCTTATTTTATAATGAGCATATTATACTGGCCTAACTTTTACTCCTAATATTATTATAATACTGGCCTAACTTTTACGGCCTAACTTGATTGAAATAGAGGGATATGTCACAGGCAGGACCCAACACAATCTCTGAATGCTGTTCAGAATAAAGCCTGTATATAAAGGTAGCGTGGAGGCGCTTCTTAAATGCTACTGTTTATTTATGAAATAAAAATGAAAACATTTGTGAGGAGCGCTGACGAATGGCCGCCCCCGCGCCCCCTTTCGACCCATGGGGGGGAGCGGGGGAGTTACGAGTCCCGACCCACCTGGGGCTGTAAGTAAGTACTTACTGCTTGGAGATGTCACACTGCGATACTCAAAAAACATGGGGATTATACCGAACAGGAGCATTGAATTTACGTGTAAAAAAAGATTCGATAATTCTAGTTTTCCAAGTTAGAGCTCATTTGTCGTGATGTCTGCCGGACAGACAGACGGACGGAATGTCGCCATTTTTAGTTTTCTTGACATAACTTGGTCAACTTTCTGGAAAACTAAAATTTTCTTACAACGTACGCTCGTAGACTTATCTTATTTTTTCCAAGTGTCGCTCACAGAACAAAGACATCATTAGACATAGAAAATTGTCTGTGGCAGAGGCTTACTTGTTTATACTTCACAAGTTGCGCCTAATTATAAATAAAATTAGGTGTCTAAAATCAGCAAATATCAACTTCTTGTTAGAGAGAAATCAGACCAGTATTAAAGTAATATGACATTCTCCTTAATAATTAAAGTTTAATTTCCCCGCGTGTGTGTGTGTGTGTCGCGCAGGCGGAGGGGGGGTGCGGCGCGGGGGTGGGGGAGGGGCCGCTGAAGAGCGGAAAGATTTTTCAATTACCAACTTTGTGCTTTCGCTCCAATCTCGGAAGGCAGGAGAGCTTCAAAGACAGAGAGTGCATGTACCTTCTGAGTGCACCTAAAACTAGTAGTTCCGTGGGAACAGTAGACCTCGCCAGCCCTTATAAACCAAACCTAAAAGAAACCAACAAAAGTCAACTTTGGAAACAGAAAAAGTACCTACTAAAGTGACAAAAATTAGCACTTTAAAGCTTAATATTTCGCAAACGGATCCCTGAATCGAAAAATGTTTATCACACACCCGCGATATTTTTGAAAGACCCATCCAACGATACCCCACACCATGGATATCACGCGGAAAAAAATAATTTTCCATTTTACGTATGCAGTTCTATGAACATAATTTATTTTTTCAACTTTCTTAAGTCGATCCACTATTACTCAAAAACTAATAGAACCTACTTAGCCGTAATAGTTTTCCTTGTAACTACGTTATATATGCTACTGCCATGAATTTTTTCACATTTCCAGAAGCAACCGTTTAGCTGGCAGGGGGGGGGGGGGGGGGACACGTGACTCTAACAAAAATTACCGCTTTAAAGCTTAATATTTCGCCAACGGATCCCTAAATCGAAAAAATGGTATTCACACACCAGCAATATTTTTGAAAGACCTATCCAACGATATCCCACACTATGGGATTCACAAGAAAAAAAAAGTTCACTCCCACTTTGCGAGTATGGTAGGTACTCTAAAAAAAATGTTTTTCAAAATTTTATTCTACTCATTTTGTAGGTTTAATTAATTTATACATATGCCAAATTTTCGTCAAAATCGGTTGAAAAATGCGACCTGTAGAGAATTACAGACAGACAGACAGACAGACAGACAGCCGGACAAGAGCATTTTTGGCCAGTCTCGAAACGTAGACGCTTCGCTCGCTCGGTCAATTATGACAACTAGGTTTAAAATGTCAACATTGTAGCTAAAAAGCGCATTTTAACTGGCCTCGATACGGTTTCGGACACTTTATGTTGTCGTTTTTTATGTTTCGAACGTTAAAATATAGAAAGAGATCGGTAACCATTTTAATTTATTTTGTATACGAACTGTAGCTAAATAAGGTTTCGGAGGGCTTTGCTTTTAAATACCTAATCTTAAAGTTGGCTACTTGTTTAAGTTTAGTATGGAGACAGAATAGCGTCACTGTTTAATACAAATCGGATCCTTTAAAACGGAAACCCCATATTTTTTACATATTTTTTCTTTTTCGCGAAGCATCCACAATTTACTTTGTCCTCAGCTGTGAGGAACACACCTGGGTACTTGTCCTATTAACTATCCTGTGACCTGGGCAGGAGGAATTCAGACACCTGTCCATAAATATCCAGACAATTCTATTCGCAGCCTCTGGCGGTAGCGGCTGCTCTGTGCGCTGTGGAATTCTTAATATCAGTGCGCGCTAACTACGCCCGTATAATATTGGCTGGCTGCTAGCTCCCCCCCCCCCTCCCCCCTCTCCCTCTCCCCCCCCCCCCCCTCCCTCTCCCCCGCGCTCGCCCTCCGCGACGTTCCTCAGTCAGTCCGCTCAACTGTCACATACTCTTAAGCCGATCCACACTTCAAACAATACAATTACACTTTTAATGTTCGAAATATTAGTCCAGGAAAAAAAAATTTTTTCGAAGTAATCGTATTAATTAAACAAAATAATAGTAAAATAAAAAAATATTTTTTTATTTATTTCAGGCCACAAAAATGCCCTTAATTATTAGTAAAGCCTACTTAAAAACTATGTTAGTAAAAACATTAAATCAAATGGCATTTCTTTCTGATGTTAGTTTTATACAAAAGTAGTTTTTCCCAGATTTTCTCCTAGGGTTTTTTAAAGACAAATTAATTAAAATATGAAAATTGGTCCTTTAGAGGTACTTTCTACAATCATTCTGCAACATTTGGAAATCAAATTGAATTTGGTTTTGAAGTGAGGGTGTTCATCCAATTGTGCAGCTATTATGTTACACCATAATAAATGCGAAAATATTTATAATAAACGCCTGAACGGATATTGATGAAACTGTAGGTAGGTACAGTGCATTGAGGTATACAGTGTCAGTTCAGTTGATACCCTGGAAATTTATTTTATTTTGTAGCCTTTTTGAACCTGAAAACCAACACCAAAGTTAATACGATGTGGTACCCATTCTAATCAGTTTTCAGAACATACAAAAATAAGTTTAATACTTAGTTTTGTAAGTGTTGTCTGCCCGTGTGCGGCGCGCCTTACGGCTCTAACGACGCCACGCCGAACTAAACGCTACTTTTAAATTGGATTCCTGCGACGGAGCTTTTGTCCGAGCGGCCCCAGCGGTACCAGCGGCTCCGGCGGCCCCGACGGCCCTCTAACTACACGCGGGCGTGGATACAAAGAAACTACAGCGTTTGAAGTTGCCATGACTGAAGCGCTTTTTCACGCCTTTGATTTCAGTTCCTGGCGCTAGGTAAAGGTACAACATAGCATTATTTTTACTACTCCCTCACTACAGGTATACTATAAACTAATTAGAACATCAAAAACGGTTTTACAATGAATACCTAATGATACCGCAAAAGGATGCAACAACATTCCACTCAGTGATTGGCCAATTTCATTGTTACACCGTAGACAACCATTTTCTTTTTTCGATTCGGGCTAGTCGAATAACTATTGCCATGCAGCCGCCATCTCTCCTACAGAACACCTCCACTATGAGTTAGTCCGTAAATACCGAGAAAGAATTAGGCTGAATAGCCAAAACTTTTTGCATAAACGTCCTAACAAGAAAATCCGCACAATTTTTTTTTTATGACCTTAGATATAGTATTGGGTTCTACTAAAGGATGCTCGTGCAACCTATTAGCAAACACAGCTTTACTTTGTTTCGTGTACAGCACCCGGTGTCGTAATGGCCCCCATTATATTACAGTTGCACAAAATATTACGCCACCGCTCTAGCAGTACTCCACGTCTAGAGTCGTAGGCATGGCCGATACGGAGATTTGAAAATATATTTAGTGCGCAAGGATTCGCTTGAATGAAATAGTCCAGGAAAATTATTGCATATTTTTTAACACCCTTTATTTCACAATTTAGTTACAGAAATTACTAGAAAGTCACTCTATTAAGTTTCTGATAAATAATAATTATCTATATATTTGTTAAGGGCAAATTTTTTATTATTATATTTATTAGTTCAATAAATATAATATTTGGAGATAATTTATAAAGATAGTAGGTATTTAGGATTTACTAAGCATTGTTTTCATAAGCTTACTTTTTTTTTCGATAAGCAGTAATAAAGCCGCGCGGCGGTTTAATGACGCGACGTCGCCGTTGCTTTGGCGCATCATTACGAGCTCGTCACGCGCGTTAGCGAGCCGCTCGCCGCTCGCCGCGCACCGCGTGCCCATCAAACAATTAATCGCTTTTATCACCATAAACCTATAAAATGAAGCCGTAAATAAAACATCTGCATTTTAATTTTATTTCGTTTTGCTTTTCCACGCCTTCAAAGAGATATTCCCATATAAAATTAGCAACGCCCAAACCAAAGAATGTACTTAATATCACTAGGTACCTATCTACAGACGCGACATTCACTTTCCCCCTCCACAGTTTATCGTCGCCCGCAAATGAATAGCACGATGGATGGTGCGCAACTGCTCGACGCTGCCATTCCGCGTGTGGAGCTACGCTCGCTGCTGAAAGCCCTACATACACACTACGAATACACACGCACGTCTGCGGACAAGCTAGTGACCCTAAAGCAGTAGTAAAGAATTAATCTGTTCGCTAATTGAGTCCAGGCACTGGCCTGTAAACAATGTGTACCTAAGTATGAAAAATGGATTTACACTGCACTAAAAATAAATCATAACGCTTTGGATTACTGTCGTATTTTTAGTGCAATCGTACAATAAAGCCAAGACACATTTCATAGTCCAATTTGTATGAATTGCTTATAATTATGATCGCAGGCATCTAGTGCAGACAGACTATAGCTAATTCAAGCTTCGACAATAATTTGAAGACGAGCGAAAGCACGGGATGGTACATGTGGCATCATTACCGGCTTCCTTGCGGGGTGCATAGATGACGCGCGCATGCCTGCGCACGCCGCCCCTCGCGCGCGCACCCTCGCCCGCCGCCTCGCACGCGCCGCGCATGCATTAAGCCGGTATTTGCATAAGCTGATGTGATGAGCGTCTCTCATTTGTGTGGGGAGGGCGGAGGGGGTGTGCGGGGGACGGGGCGCGATCGATGAATGCAACATGGAGGATGCCCTCGGGGGTAGCGGTAGCCATGACAACTCAGTTCTCTTCATTGTCACGTTGATAATAAATAATATGTCTTATAATATCAATATTTATTTTATTTTGAATCACTATTTGGAAAAAAGTACTTGCGCAAATTGTTTTTGTATTACAATAAAATAAGATAAATTTTAATTTTTGTGAGAGTTAATTTTATTTTTCCCAGACTATAAGTCCTAGTTACGTTTACGTTCATAGTTCGCACAAAAAGATGCAAATTATTATTTAATATTATTATTCGGCTAACACTGCCGAAATAAGCTATCCAACGTCAAAAACCCAATTCGAATGCATTCAGTGGTATTGGAGAAGAGCAAGAACGTAAAAAGCAACTCTTATCTAGTTTAATAATATACAGGCTGTTACATTTAAATGCACAAATGTCGTGAGTTGAGGTTGATATTTTATACGAGCGAAAGCTTTGCCGAAGTATTAAATGCCCAAAGCACCGGAATGTACAAACAAACACGTATAAGTCTGCCCTCCCCTCGCGTCTGCCCCCTCCCCCTGTTTCCCCCTCCACATTTCCGGGTCCGTAATTAAGCGACACTTGCTGCTCGTTGCGGTAGGTCCGGACTCCGGCCTGGGACCAGATCAATACGGCCACACCATAAATTGACTTTGAAAACGTTATCACTAAAGTTACATTTCGATGGATTTGTAATTAATAAAGCTTATATCAAGTAAAAAGTAGCCTAAGTCCTGCCGCAGATGTATCTTTGATGTGTCTCCGCACCAAATTTCATCAAAATCCGTTCGTGAAAAGGTAACAAAGTTACTTTCCATTTACTTATAATAATTATTAGTATGGATATTGCCACCGCTATCAGAGATGCGATTTATTTGAAATACTTCTATTTAAAATGCAAATACAAAATACCTATTTTGTATTTTGCATTTAAATGCCTTTTAGTAAAAAACATTTTGTATTTTATTTGAAATACCTTTCGAGATGTATTTTGCGTTTTTAATATTCATTTCAAAATGCAAACTACTTTGTGACTAAGTTTAGTAGCAACATTACAAGTCAAACAAAATGAAATGAAATGAAAGAATGACACTTGTATTGATGACCAAAATGTCATGCATAAGGTCATAAGGTGCCATGTTATTAGACGTTTTGTTCGGCTCGGCATTGTGTCTCTATTTCTCATTATAAATACCTAAAATAAATAGAAATATCTGAGATTTGGCTAAAAGGTATTTTATTTTGAAAAAGTATTTTGAAAATACCTATTTTGCATTTAGCATTTGATATACAAAACGCAAAACTATTTGGTATTTTGCATTTGAAATAGTAAATCTGAAAAGTATTTTGCATTTTGTATTTAAATGCTTTTTTAAAACCATTTTGTACATCTCTGACCGCTATGCACTGCATTGCTAGTTTGAGACACGTGTTAATATATCTATAATCTATAAAAAATATTATACTTATTATGTATATTGTAGGTACCTATTTTAATCAGCAAATCTTTTCCAACCGTTTTGTAAATAGTAAGTAGATAATTAGAAACTTTATAATGAGTTAAAACCCTACATAAGGCCAACCTCTTCACCGGATACAATTATGAGAGAAATACTCCCCTCGGAAGGGCGGGGACGGAGGAAGGGGTAAGCGGGGGGAGGATAGAGGGGGATGCAATAATTAGGCGCTTGGATTAGCCTCCGGCGAACTAATTAACTTGAAACTGTATGGTCTCCGCGCCGGGCCCGGAGCACCCCGGAGGCTGTATTTCAGACGACAATCGCCGGTGTAATTAAGGCCGCAGCCAATTTCAATTAATGAGAGCAGGTATTCGACGCTCGATTGGAAATGTTCCCGAACTGCTCCGGCTGCTCTATGTGCCCACACTTATTGCATTCTCGGAAACAAACGGCTCAACACTTGGTCGCTATTGCTTTATCTATAGTAAGTACTAACTTATTTAAGTACAATTCTGAAGTGTTTTGTTTGTTTGAACGTGATTATCTCTGGAACTACCAGTTGGATTTGAAAATTTATTTTTGCATTTGATAGCTCAACTCTTGAGGACGGCTACAGGCTAAGCTGGAAGCTAGAAACAGCAAGTGATAAAATATTACAGACTGACTCAACCTTCAACGACAACCCTTCAAGAGACAATAGAACCAGCTTATAACTAATTAGAATAATACGTAAATACCTAATTATGTTCTCAGCAAAAAAGTAGCTTGTTTTCGAAATAGGCATAGGCTAGACGAATAGGTACTTAAATAATAATAATAAAATGTTTGGACAAATTTTACACACGGCTGTTTAGTCCCAAACTAAGCCGAAGCTTGTAAATGGGTACTCAACAACTGATGAACATATATAAATACTTTTAAATAAATACTTAAATACATACAAACACCCAGAATCCGAAAACCAACAGTTATGCTCATCACACAAATGTTGGTACCGGGTGGGAATCGAACCCACGACTTAAATTAATAACAGAATTGAATAGAAATTAAACAATTTATCTAATATAGGTACCTACATACATTGTATAAAAATGCCATTCTGTTTCATTATTATTGAAAAAATTCAAATCGAAGGTTATTTCTTCATCATTACAAATGCTTAACATAAATACAGCATCAACAAAAATAATAAAATTACGGCAATTTCCCAAACAATTTTTGTAAGTTTATTGTAGTGTGTGTACGTACGTAATGTGTGTATGTGTGTAGGATACGATACAATGAGCTGTCCGCGGGGCGCGGCGGGGGGCGCGGGGGGCCGCTGCAGCGCGTCGCCATGGCAACCGCCCCCGCCTAATCAATTGCAGAAATATGTACGAGACATTACCAGCGTACCCTGGCCCGTTCACCCCCGCCCCGGCGCCGGCGCGGCCGGGGCGTCGCGGGGGAGCGCCGGGGACGGCCGGGGGCCCGCGCCGGCCGGTCGGGTTATACGGCAGAACGCTCGGCGACATTACCCACACTCGGGAAGCGAAGAAAAGATGTATAGACGCGCCACTATCGACACCGGACGGCGCAGGGCTTGCAAACCGGTTCCGAAATAAACAGCTTTTAGGTTACACCGGTTTTCTATTTAGGCTTCGTTCGAACTAATTAATTAATTAGGAAACTAAATACCGCTCTATAACCGGTTTCTTATACTTGGATGTCGGCTCTCCGCCCGCCCAATCGAAATGAAGCTGATTAAGTTCGTCTTTCATTCATTCGTTAATATTAGGTCAAAAAGCCTATCACCGCTTATAAAATTAAACCGCTCATAACCGGTTAATAGGTTTCCTCCCTTTATTATGTTTGGAAGCATTTACTGTTTATACTGAACTTATAAACGAATGTATATTTACTCTGATCTAAAAATATAGACAAACCCATACGAAAAATTAACCGGTTATCAAGCCCTGGCGGGGCCGTAACTCGCGATGTAAGTTTATATCGTCGGTGTTCTGTGGAAGGGGCGAACAGATGTGTATGAAAATTCGCCCGTTCCATAGGTCTCAAGTTCCATTTAATTATGATATTATGTTTTTGTTTTAAAAAGAGCTAGAATCCGTTGATTCAGATCGTAAGTAAATTTGTATATTATTGTTGATATCATTATTATAATTTTTATTACTTCAAATAAAATTTTAATACAAATAAAAAAAATAACTACAATCTTCATATTTTATACTCTACAACCTCGCATGATTCTCGTCATGCACTATTCTACTAAAAAAATATCAATAAAAAGGTTAAAAATATATATTTCTCAGGATGTGCAGTTACAATACTGACTAAAGTTGACAACTGAATAGTAAACTAAAAACGTAGTACTGAATAGTTGACTGGCCTGTTGGCGTAGTGGTAGTAAACCTTGCCTACTGCGTCAAAGGTCGTGGGTTCAATTCCCACCCGGGACCAACATTTGTGTGATGAGCATACTGTTGGTTTTCGGATTCTGGGTGTTTGTATGTATTTAAGTATTTATTTAAAAGTATTTAAGTATGTTTATCAGTTGTCGAGTACCCATGTACAAGCTTCGGCTTAGTTGGGACTGAACCAGCCGTGTGTAAATTTGTCCAAACATTATTATTATTATTATTACAATGAAATTGACAAACATAACTTGAATAATAATACAATTTAAAACTACTACCTACCTACTTAATACTAATGAGAAAAAAAAACACAATCGAAAAGCAAACCACTTAGCAACAAACTTCCCGAACAAGTACAGAACACATAAAACATTATACAAAAAATTAAAACAATTTTTTATTCAGAAAATTCAGTTCTAAAATAAAAATTACAAAAACTAAAAAAAAAAATTACAAGCAAAATGGAACAACAACAAAAATGCTCTATTTTATATATAAAAAAATTACCCAACGCCAAGCCTAGCAGATTTAAAAGGCAATGTGTAAATGTTAAAAGGCACCTTCTTTGTTGCGCGCGCGCAGCCTCCCGCGCCACGGAGCTCTGAATACGTCGTAGCGTCATGTAGCGTGCTGCCAAACACAAAGTAGCATTAAAACTAATGATGGTCTACATCAAGATAAAAACTTTAAATGGGGAGTAGCATTTCTTTTTCCTTCAAGATGTTTTTAAGTGCCTACAAATAACTGCTGCAAATTAATTTTGCACGGCGATTAAACTAGACTTCTGATCCGCTGAAAGAAGCGAACTTAGAAGCGAGACCATTCGCGTTCAGTATCCTTCCATCATCATCATCATATCAGCCTGTAGACGTCCACTGCTGGACAAAGGCCTCCCCCAGGGATCTCCACGACGACCGGTCATAATGTCCTTCTTGTGGCATATCCTTCCATAATGAGCTCAAAAATTGTCGAGTTAAAATAGTAAATCAATGCATTGCTATAGTATTTTAAAATTATTTACTGTATATATACCAACACAGTTTTAATGTACTAACCCTCTATAATCTGTCTAGAATAAAATATTTTGAATTTGCAAGCAAACCGCTGGACTTCTAAATTTCGTAGAGGCGCTACGACATTCACTCTACATTCGTAGAACTTTAAACTTTGACAAGCGCTTGTTTCGCGAGCTGTCTCAAACCAAACTAGCGGACGCAGCTTCGAGGTTCCTGAAGAACTAAGCTATCCATCGGTGGAAACGCCATACGAATCCCTTTAGTGATTTTGGAGAATAGTCACAAATCTCATTTATACGTAGCAGCCATTTTGTATGATGTATGTAGAGCCAGTGGGTATTATGACGTGCGGGCTATAGTCCACCACGCAACCCAGTGCGGGTTGGTGGACTTCACATGCGCCTAAGAATTCCTTCTTTGGCGTATATGCAAGTTTCCTCACGATGTTTTTCTTTACCGTTTGAGCAGCGAGCAAAAAAATGTACTTAAGATTCGAGAAAACCCATTGGTAGCGCGGCCGGGGATCGAACTTGGACCTCTAGACGTGACGGGCCGCGTCGTCCTCACTACTGCCACCGATGCTCTTTATAATAAAATTAGACGATAAACGAAGTAATACACGAACATAATCAAAAAATAAATGTATTTATACCCACCGGATATTTGTAGTGTGAAATGATGCTTCATATTTGGTGTTAGTGGCATCTTCTGAGCGATGGTCTCCCGCTGAAATGTAAAGTTAATGACATGCGTTAATTACGCGTTAGTGTTATATTTAATACAATATATTATACTACCCACTTTGTCTGTAGCCGTCGCGACAGGTGGCGTTTCGAGTGTGAAATGCGTGTGGTTCTGGCCTCCAGCCCGCCTTACTGCAATAGGTAATACATTTAAAGGTTAATCAACGTTGTTCTCGTTTCCAGCATCTATATAAAGTTAGCTATGTACTTTTAAAATTTAATGTTAGTCTTAAAAGCTTCTAACAAATGTCAAGGAGTTGCAAATAGAATCATTCTGACCCCTCGGCGCTGCCGGACGCAGGGGTCCTCACTAACCCCTTGTGAAAGGAAAAAGTTTAACCCAAGAATATTTCTGAGAGAATTGCAGCCAAATATACAGGAGAGTGTATATTTACATAACATATGAATGCACGTGACAGCGGGGGGAAGATGGGGGAAATGGGGGTCGCAATATAATTACGCGCGGCTGCAGTCGCGCCGAGATATTCCTCACGTCGCTCGCTATTAATTGATAATGCGGCCCTCCCTCCCTCCCTCCCTCCCCCTGGCACTCCCCCGCGTCTACACCTGCTACTGAAGGCTAAGATTAACATTGTTTATCGCTCCACTATTAATCGTTTGTTTAATCTGGACGCAATGGCCCCCGGAAACTCATTACAGCCCTTAATTATATTTCCCTCCGACACGACACTGTGCGTACCTAAATCAAAACCGGTCCCCGGGCTCCCCGCTAAACGGCCCCGCCCCTAAAACAACTCTCAAAAGACGCTCACTCTCCATTATGCGATTTAAAAATCATATTCAAAAACGCCGCGGAGGCACCGAGCGTGCGCGCCGTTCTATTACCCACCCTCGCAGGAATAAATTCCATCGAAGCGCAATAATAATAAAAAAATGTCGAGAGCTTGTCGCGTGCAAAAGACGTGCGGTCACGCGGCCCTCCCCCTCCCCCGGCCGCCCGCCGCCCGCCGCCCGCCCGCGGGTCCCTCCGAGCCTCCCCCGCACGAATATAATATGCATTATGCGAAATCCGTAACTCTTACGTTTGCGCCGGAGAATACCTTAACCCGGCGCACGTGCACGGCGTACTGTGAGCTCTGCGCGGGCGGCGTAAGGTGGCGTCTCCCGCGGCGCCGCCCGGTCCATGGCGCGTTCCGGCGCGGGCGGCGCGCTCCCGGGGCGGGCGGCGGCGGCGGGCGGCGGGCCTGCACTCGCCAGATAACGCCGGGTATTAATCATAGTATTATCGGCCGGTGGCGGCGTCTTTGTTATGACACCGCGTTATTGCAGTTTTTTCTCTATCTACCCTCGAGGACGCGATAAACGGGTCGAGAGTGAATTTTCCGGGACAGATGTTCTAGCGATCCGGGAGATACCCGCCCGGCCGGGAGCCGCTCAATAAAACATTCAATATTACTATTACCGTGTGACGGCCATGATGGAGCCGTCAGCGCGGGAGCACACGGACTCGTAAATGTCGACCGCCTGCCGCGCCGAGAGGTTACGACCTTTTGAGGACTTTGAATAATCATTGCATTGATAAACAAAGATTTAGATTTCAAACTCAAATATTTATAGCTTTGCCTGGCATTAGCTTTATTTTAAAGAGTGTGTATGATGCATCAGTGTATAAACTTAGGTAAAGACTCAGATGAAACCAAAAGAGAAAGAAACGGTACTCTCGTATATTGCATAAACCAAATCTAGATTGAGGCGCGCGACTACACACAGTACACTCACACAGCTGAAATCAAAGTTGCATTCGTACTATCGCTTAAGTTCAATAGTTTGATCTAAAACAGTAACAACGAATGTAAATAACAATGCAGTCAAGTTTTTGGTGTTGTATAGGACCATTTTCACAAAGTACGTGATGGATTATATTTCTTTTTGCTTTCGTGTAAAGAGGATAGTTTATCATGTATCCACGTGGGCCGACAGTCTATCACTCACTATTCATAATGCAGCTTCGAGCCAGCGGGCCGGTTGAATGGCTATGAAAGGCGAGTTTTCCGCGGAGTTAGCGCTCGCGATGACTGGCTCTACTGGAGCCGACATATCTCGCGGCGAGCGACAAGTCAGCCCCAGGGCTCTGCCCCGCGCAACAATTTGTGTATGATTAATGGAGAGCCGCAATCTGGCCGGCCCGCGCCCCCGGGACCGCTTCAAACTATCAAAGTTTGCAGCGAGAGCGCGGCGCACCGAGCGTAACACGTGTGCGGACAATGTCACGCCAAAATAGTGAGACCACACCAGAAATACTAACCTCGTATGTATTGTGCATAGAATTTTTAATTTGAAGTGTGACATTGAGGGAATTACCTGAAAAGAATAAGGATTTATAATTATCTTAAATGTTGATAAATATTGAATACGATACCTGCCGATAAAAAATACCTAGAGCGTATTGATGGAACCAAAAGGAGGAGGGGAAGATACGTTACTCTTAATGAAAATTGTCCTACAAAACCAATTAACAGCGGTCTAATAATAGTCAGGCAATGTAAAAGAGTAGGTACCTTATCTTCCTCCTTAAGTTTCATCTAAGACTTCCTCCATACAAGTCCCTACAATGGCATGAAGCAATAATCTCAGACCGTTATTAATTAATAAGGGTTATAATCGCATTCCGTTATATCGAGACAAAGGAAACAGCGGTGAGAGCTTCCCAATCCATACAATAAAGAAAAAAAACCGTGCACAGTAGTTAGGTTCGGAGACGGGGCCGCTCAGGGATCATTTTTCACGTTTCATGAAGCGCTCGGGCGCGGGGCACTGGATTAAAATACATTTCGCTCGTCGCCGGTGATGGATGGCGCCTCGCTCCCTCCTCGGCCCCCTCCCCCCAACCCCGGCCGGGGAAAGGGTTGCGCCCCCGTCCCCGCCGCCCGCCGCCCGCCGCCCCCCGCGGGGCACACCCGGGAGGCGGTAATAAACGAGCACAGTGAAGGTAACATTATATTATACGTATGAATGTCTAATTTTATTTATATCTGCTCGTATACAATACAATAAGCAAATGTTATCTTCCGTATATTTACGGAACAGGAATGCGTCGAATGTTTAAGGCCGTATCGACGTAACAAACTCTGGCATTTTGCTTTCAGTAACCCGACACGTATCTGAAAAAATATTTCAGGCAAACACAGCGTAAGTAAAAGCAAATATGCCAAAAAACATATTTGCGTTGTGTCGTGTTATTTGTTGGCGAAAAAACCGTCGTCCGTTCACATTTCCGATGTTTGCCCGCGGGAAAGGCGGCCATATACATAATGCGGCTAAAGTTAGCTACATAATAATAGGCCTGATTCTGAAGCCACACATTTAAAATCATTCAAAGTCAAGTTGCGTGTTTGGAGTGTGGTAAAAAGGTATGCTGAGAGTTTCTCTGAGAGACAGTATCCGACACGAGGTGAACCGCCAGAGAATCTCAGCCTTCGACTGGACATAGCTCAAAAGTTAGTACCTACGTAGAAGTGGTAGTGGTCTGGTCACATCTGTCGGAGAACCGATAACCTCTGGGGTAGACAAGTTTGTGACAAGCGGGGTCGCGCCCAGGATACAAGGAGCGGCGATTTGCGTAGGGCGGCTGGCAGTGACTGGATGCGGAGAACCGAAGATCGAGTTCAGTAGCGCCTTGGGGAGGCCTGTGTCCAGCGGTGGACAGGGTGATGATGACGATGGAAAGAAGCCTGACCGCCTTATAGGTAACTACAGGGTAAATGAAAGCAAATGACAGCAAACTGTATTGGGAAGTAAATAAATAATCGCAGAGAACTAACTGACGCGCTGCCGGATATTTCATTTCCTACATTAGCGGGGCGTTTAATGCAGCCGGCCGGCGACCGGCGACCGGCGACCGGCGACCGGCGACCGGCGACCGGCGACGGTATCGCGGCCATTCCGCCGGTTATTGAATACTTACTGATGTTTCATGCCGCATATTATTTCCTTTAGTGCCTACACATTACCTCACCATAGAAATATATTTTTATACGAACGGCTTCTAGAGCAGGTATTGATTGTTCTGCTCAATCGGACCAACTTTTGTTCACAAACTTTATTGGTGAAATCAGGGTGAATTCATGACTTTTGCTTCTGACTTGCTGACATTTTCTTCACACGACGACAATCAGATGACGAATAAACGTTGTACGCCATTGAAAATATGTAGTTTTAGTTTCCTTGAAACATTCTAATTCAATTCTTATTAGACATTCCAATTAGTCATAAGCATACATACCTCTAGATACCTAGTTGGGAAACTTTATTCACTAAGGATCTAAAGTGGTAAAGATGCACTTGCTAGAGGGTGATATAAGATAAGTTTAAGGTCGCTCAGCGACCTGTGGAGAGGGCTATGCTCGGAGTTTTTTTGAATGACATCATCCGTAAAATGAGGAGATCCGACAGAAAACTAAGGTTACCGATATAGCCGAAAGGGTTAGCAAACTGAAGTGGCAATGGGCAGGTCACATCTGTCGCAGAACCGACGGCCGTTGGGGCAGGACGAGGTCTGGAGTGGAGACCGCGGACCGGTACGACCCTCCGCCAGGTGGACCGACGACCTAAAGAAGGTGGCTGGAAGCGGCTGGTTGATAAGAGTGGTAGTAGGTACTAACTGGGTACCTGGGTACCCACGCAGCCCGTCCTCCTGGTACCTATTGGTATAGTTCCGGGCGCGACAGACGGCAATATGACACCGCACGTCATCATGCATTAGCTGATTGTTGGTTGCGGTTTATTTGCACCGGCCGTGCCTTCCGGTGTTACCACAGCGACGCGCGCGCCGCCCGCCTCGTGCGACCCGGCGTGAGTCAATGTTGATCCTGTCACAGCATTCACTTGGACGAAGGAAATTGTTACACAAATGTTTAACCGGAAAAAAAAATTGTAAAAAAAAAAGAAAAGACAGAAAATAAAAAGAACGGGGGAAAAAATAAACAGGTATCCTAAATGATATTGAAGATAGCAAATTTTACTCTTTTATTTCATAGGTAAAGAAAAACTGCATTCAAGAAATTTAGAAAAATCGCCTGCCTGAGCCGGGAACCGAACCAGACAAATTTATAAAAAAATACAAATCAATTCCTTCCCGTAAAATAGTATGGTAAAATCAATAATAAATACCTAACCTAGCAAATTAAGAGACCAGAGTAAACCCCGCTACAAAAGAGGCTCGTGCGCAAATAAAAAACAACCGTTCATTCAGTACCTCGACAACAGTCCCTCTTATTAACGGATCACAAAAGGGTCGCCACAAAAACTGTGAAAGGTGCGCACCTCGCCCGCTCGTAGTTGATATCAAACACAAATTGTTATTTTAAAGCTTATTTAAAGCACTTCCAAAAACACGCCAGAGCAAAAAACGCGTCAAAAAGCCCACGTCGCGTGTCTACGACTAAACGCACCGCTAAAAAGCAGCTGCAACACCCAAAAGGGTTGCAAAAGGGTTGCTCGACCCTCAGCTTATATTCTGGTGCTATTCTTTATGCGCCACGCGCCACGCGGAAGGGTTCACGCGAAGCGCCAATAAAAAGCGTCGGCCCGTGCATGCGCGTTCTGATTTTAAACTGATTTGAATATAGAATATTTACATACAGGGCGAGGTGCGCCGCCATTGGCTGGTGATTTGCGTACGGTCTTGCGCAGTGCGAGCGGCGCACGTTTTTTAAAGTGTCACTTTACAACGCCGCGTTTGATTCGCTGACACGCCGCGCCGCGCCGCGCCGCGCAACCGGTATACGGTATACGCTGCGACCCACACACTTGCTATTTTGCATACGTAGGTACCTATGTAAGGAACTATTATGTATTCTGTGGTACAGCCGGCGGTGCTCTATTGCGCTAACCGCTTAAAGTCCGCTTTTTATTTTGTTTCCAATAAGACAAGTTTAAAATTGTTTAGTACGGGCCCTAACTACAATAATTACAACATCAAAACTGTACATTTTAGACTTTCGCGCTTTGTATTCATAATTATATAATTATTTACGGGTCTTACACACGAAATAGTTTTGACTGACAGTCAGCTCGTGACCACGGCTAGTGTAACCTGGTCGAAACGTCGGGCAAGGTAAATAAAACTATTTCGTGTGTAAGACCCGTAAATAATAATTTTATAGGTAATTATAACATCAAAACTGGTTTAATGCGCTTTGATGCAGTTACATTTCATTGCGCCAATTTCTTCGATCCATTTCACCCTTCACTATGATTATTGAGTTGGTACGAAGTTACCGACAAAATAGACTGAATACGTAATTATTACTATTATGATTATGGTCGTATACAAAGTATTATCTGCAAATAACAGTACATAACTGCAGCAGCCCGCAACTGAGGCGTTGGTGGACGAACGTGTGAATGTGGGCCGAGACGAAGCCGAGGCCAAAATGTTCATTTGTTTTTCCTAGAGCTTTCTATTTTGCAAGGCATTTCGAAATTTAAATAAAACTTTGGATAAGTTATCTCCGTGGTTGCCTTATTTTGGAATAAAAAGATTGTTCTATTTTTAAATTACACGACAGGATATGACTTTTCATAGTAATTTATTCGGTTGCTAACCACGACTGATATGAATTTTTATACTAACATTGCCGGCCGCCTGTTCGATGCATTTGACCAGTACTTACAGCATTTTCGATTTATCTCGAAGAATGTGAGCATTATTTTGAAAGTTGTCAGAATAATGCTCACATTTCCAAGCATGTTTGAGAAAACATAATTCACCATCAGGGTACTCGTGCAGCCCACGAGGAAAGTCGGTATCCTAACGACCCTTATTATTTACACTTGCTCAAAATACCAGTTTAAAATACTATTCTGTAACAATACCTAATACATTCATATGGCATATCGGTACAAAAATCATCATCTATTTATTTAATATTCTTCATGTGATGTCCCCTGTTTGTGGGCACTGGGCAGGTACCCTCATCTGTAGGTAAGTACATTTAGGTAGAGCCGTATTTTTAACAATTTCGTTAAGACTAACAGGGCCGCCCAAGGCAAACATTGCTCAAAAGTTCTTTTATTTCGGCCGGGATTGTAGAGGAAACCTCATTAGGGGGAAAGTCGCCTTTGTAGTACAATCAGTGTAGCGCACCCTCCCCCCGCCCCCGCCGCGGGTCGGGGGGTCGGGGGGTCATTATCGAATTGTTTAAAATAACGAGGGAGTAACATTCGTGTCGCTAGTTAACGACCCCGTGGCCGTACACATATGGCTATTGACAAAAATATATCACAGGAATTCCTCACATTGTTATTTTTAAAATAATATCTCGGAAAGCAAATTACACATATGGCTATTAGCAAAAATATATCACAGGAATTCCTCACATTGTTATTTTTAAAATAATATCTCGGAAAGCAAATTACACATATGGCTATTAGCAAAAATATATCACAGGAATTCCTCACATTGTTATTTTTAAAATAATATCTCGGAAAGCAAATTACACATATGGCTATTAGCAAAAATATATCACAGGAATTCCTCACATTGTTATTTTTAAAATAATATCTCGGAAAGCAAATTACACATATGGCTATTAGCAAAAATATATCACAGGAATTCCTCACATTGTTATTTTTAAAATAATATCTCGGAAAGCAAATTACACATATGGCTATTAGCAAAAATATATCACAGGAATTCCTCACATTGTTATTTTTAAAATAATATCTCGGAAAGCAAATTACACATATGGCTATTAGCAAAAATATATCACAGGAATTCCTCACATTGTTATTTTTAAAATAATATCTCGGAAAGCAAATTACACATATGGCTATTAGCAAAAATATATCACAGGAATTCCTCACATTGTTATTTTTAAAATAATATCTCGGAAAGCAAATTACACATATGGCTATTAGCAAAAATATATCACAGGAATTCCTCACATTGTTATTTTTAAAATAATATCTCGGAAAGTAAATTTTTATTTAATTAACTTAACAGGCTAAATATACACCCGTAAAAATCGAATGATATCAATCACTTTTATATATAACTATGTAAATGTAAGTACACGTTTTTCAATATTAATTACACAGACTTTGAGCGATTTAGTACTACCAAACCTTTTTACAAGATATCGTTAAGTGGAAAGAACCTCATCCGCCAAAGAGAATGACTCCCTAAGACAATACCTGAAATCCAACTTAGAACAGACGGTAGTTAGGTAATTTTGATGCGTTTGCCTACTATGCCTAGCAAGACATCACATGCCACACATTATATCGAACATCAAAAGAAAATGTGACAGGTTATAAAAAACAAGAGGGAAATATCACTTTTCGTGCAACGCCAATACTAAATTAATGAGCGGAAACGAATCCAATTAGGTTATGGATATCGAAAACGATCGCGTTTTAGCAATAATAGCGTGCAGCTACCGGCGACCGGCGACCGGCGACCGGCGACGGTAGCTTGCTACCATGTTGCCACCTCGTTGCTACCGTGTTGACACGCTCTGCGGCTCGCAAAAAACGCTCCATTTGGTAATTAAATTGCGGCCCCCGGCCGAGGGGGGCGGGGGGAGGGCCACTGCAAACTTAAAGAGCAAACATTGACCACCGACGGAGGAATAAAAGTCTGGGTGTAGGTACTTTCCGAAATTGGTTGTCAATGAAATTGGCTATTGGTCCCCCCTTGTATTGGTGAAAATAAATATCGGGCTAGACGATCCTTCTTGTGGACATTTCGAATTGTTAGATGTATGAGTTATCCGCGGACGTATGTTTTGATTTTCAGTCTGTTTATATGTCGTATACTTAAATGGAGATGGAGATAAGAAATGCACTTATCTATACTCGTAGAGTTAACACACGTATGAACGGTCGCGATCAATTCGAGTAGTTTCGCTTGTAGCGGATAGTCCAGCGAGGCTGCGGGGGCGGCGGCGGTCTCGAGACGCGAGGGGCGAGACAATGGCGGGGCGGGGGGCGGGGGCGCGCGGGGGGCCCCACGAACAACCCTACCAACGCGCCACACACCATCGATGCAAAAATTCCAAATAGAATTAATCTCGCAAGATCTTATTTATGTAACCTCACCATTGATCTAAGTAAACAGTTCATCGCGCGTTGAATACAACGGTTTTTCTGTTTCATAATAATATGAACATTGATATCACATGTTCGACTATACTGCACTTTTCACAGATTTTAAAGTTAACTTTTCTTTTGACATCAAAACAGTATATTCTTTATGAATTTTCACATGCACTACTTTGGACATTTCATTAGAAAAATTCGGTATTTATCGCTAATTAACTATTAAGTAGTAAGTACCTAACTAGTTCTGTATGAAACTCGTTGTATTTAATATTAATGTCTAAAGGTTTTTTTCCAGGGAACACATGTTTGTCAAGTGTAATAATAAACGTATGGGTCATGTAATTAAATAAATGGAGTGAGTCAATATCATAATAATACTCATTTAAGCGACGAGCTGATGAGTGACTTAACATTTCCACAACCTTCGTACTTTCTTTGACCTTATTAAAGGTTGCGGTTCTCAAGTACTGCTAACATCCTCGCATTTTACGGCCTATGAAGAGCTTCGTCCCTTAAACAGGGACCGTTAGAGTCTACATTTCTTTATTCCGGACCGTGTTGAGCGCATTATCATTAATTAGGAGAAAGTGCAGCGCAATGGAGTGTTGAGCCGCGCAAAAAATGAATAAAGTAAAATTATCCATTGTAATGCGTGCACGTAAAGGGCAGGATGGGCGCACAAAATAAATGGTATTAAACAGCCTTGACACTTAAATACACGAACAGTTAAGTTACAACAGTACACATTTGGTCTTTAATATTGTTAATAAGTAACTACATATTTGTTTTATATACCTATCTTGGTTAAGCACAAAGAAATAAGGGGCTCTGTTGTTGGGTCAAATGTTTTCAAATGCTATTTGATTATTTTAAAGCTAAAATTACCTTGTTTCCAGGGCTGTAAAATGTAATAGTAAAAATGAGGACCAACATTTTTTTCAAGTAAATTAATAGGTTTTGCTTCGACGAATCAGTCAAGTGTGCCGTGGATGTATTATATCTGCGACAATAAAAGTTACCTAACCGGTCGTTAACGGGAACATGTCACAAACAATCGCCACTTAATTAGACAGAATGGAGATTTTTCCTGAGCTCATCCCACGATGACAACTGATGACATACTAATTAGGCGCAAATGTTTTGTTCAAAGGAATATTTCGAATATCTTCGTAATCATCAATCAAAGAGTTCCTTAATTGATGGCATTCCGTTTAATGGGAGCATTTTTCTAGTTTTTCCCACTTTGTCGACTAAATATATAACTTGAGGTAAAATCGTAAAAAACGGGCAGGATTCTACGCAGCAGATTACATTCTTGTTACATTTATTTGTAGACAATCAAGACTTCAAAGGAAATTCTGTAACATGCGTCCTACCCTACCTATTATGTAACTAACATTTAAAATGCAATCCCCAAACGAATGGATTCGATTTAATTTAAAAATTAATGGATTCGTTTTGACCAGGGCGCCAATCGCGTTAATTCCGAACGATTTTACCAAATCTAAACCATAACCAAAAACGTTATGCTGCATCCACTCGTTTGGCAAACCTCGGCAAACGGAAACGTGTGGAGCCGGTGTTTGGCTTGCGTTTGGATGCAGCATAACGTTTTAAGTTATGGTTTGGATTTGGTAAAATCGTTCGGAATTAACGCGATTGGCGCCTGGTCTGATTGGATCCATTCAAAGAACTTATTATTCCCGGACTGACACCGCATTCCCGGCTCGGCTTCATCTCACGCTCGCCGCGCGCCGGTCCCGCATAATAAGTTGAAAAATTTGCCTCCGCGATCAATTTGCGGCCATTACGCGCGGGTCAGAGTTCGGACTGATCATCCTAATGTCTACACTCGGTACTCCCGCCCCTCCAACGTGGACCTTCCCGGCGCCAGATAAGACTCAAATTACAATGTGATTATTAAATTGATATGCCGATGTTTAATACACTAGCGGCAGAAGATTATGAACTGTATAATGTTGATTTTAGTGTCGAAATCCGTCTGGAAGCGGTGTCGTCTTTGATGGTAACAATACAAGGCGAATTTGGCGGCGGGCGCCTGGTAAAGTATGCTAATTCGGGCAATTGGGATCGAGAGCGGCGGCGGCGGCGGCGGCGGCGGCATACTGATGGTAGAGACAACACACGCGCCGCGCCGGACCGCACCCGCCCAGGGTCAGGCAAAGTCAAAATATTTTATTGCTTATACGAGTACCTACCTACTTATACACATCTACCACCGCTTCCTGTAGGTGTTAGCGCTGGGAAGAAACGGCGCTACAAACTTCCGGAACTCATTTTCGAAATGACCATGAATACTCATTAACAGATGAAGTAACATAATAAGGGGGGTTCTGAACGATATTACCAAATGCAAACTATAATCAAAAACGTTATGCTGCATGTACAAGTTTGGCAAACCTTTACAAACACAAGCCGAACCCCTGCTGCACACGTTTGCGTTTGTAAAGGTTTGCCAAACGTGCGGATGCAGCATACTTATACATATACATACTTATACATTGGTAATACCGTTCAGAATTAATCCAGTTAGCTAGTCAAGGGTCAAGATAAGCACTTTTTGTGCTGTTTTTAAAAAACGCACGTAGCGTTTTATAAAAACACGTGTTTTGAAAGCCAAGAGAAGTTTTGAAGAACCGACCAGCGCCATAAACGTTTTACTGCAGTATCCACTGAACTACAAGAAAAATAACAGCAATGAGCCTTAACACGGTATTTTGAATTAATTAAACCAACAGTGTTTTGAAATCCACAGCTAAATAGCCTACACTTTCCTAAAACCGAAGTTTCGTGTACGAAACACATTCTTAGTAAACAAAAGCCGGTCATTATTAGGCGCATGCCATTCTAAGTAGAGCATCCCTTTTTTGTCGCGGGCGGTCAGAGCACCACACTGGCTCGAACCAAATCGGAATGCAAACCGCGGCCGTCTTGTTGCATTCCGTTTGCATTGTACCGTTAAAAGTGAATTTGTTTACTGCCGCCTTAGATGCAACCAAAGGGGAAGATACGGTACTCTCCCACATGCATTGCAAAATGAAAACAGGGCGCCAACAAGCCCCCTGGCACAGATTACATAATAGTTCCTAATGCCCCTGGGCTTGGTTACACACTCTCATGGCTGAAGCCAAAGTTGCGTTTGTACAATCACCAGATATTATAGGTTATACCACAATTTTATACTTACTACGGTACGTAGTCATTAATTATATAGTAAAAACGAACGACAAGCAATGAATAGCCGTCGTTCCCGGCTGGACAGACCGTCGACCGCACATCAGTGGTAACAAAACCAGTATAAACTGGTCTCGCGTAGTATTGAAACTCCCTAATAGGCTAGGCCAGCTCAAGGTCAAAGTGTTTCCACTGATGTGCGGTAGACTGTACCAGGTAATATAAGCAGGAGAGGCCGCTACAGCTAGTAAGTGACATATCTTGTCGATGTTGGTTTCATCTAAGGATGGGTCGGTGTGTGAGTGTGTGTGTGCACAGGGTGGCACGCGGTGGTGTGCGCGGCCGCGGCGGTATGCGCCCGCGCGTTGTCGCAGACTGATGGATGACAGGTGACGGCGGCGCCGCAAAGAGCGGCCGGCCAGGGGCGCGGGCGCAGCCAGCCAGCGGCCATTCCCGCCGCGCGACCAATAAATACAATCTACAGACAAACTAACCGGGAATGTTACATTGCCCCTAATTAACGCAGTCTCTAAGAGACCACGGATCTGCGAGTAGCTACGATCGGGATTGATGTGCCCCGACCAGCGCCCGTCGGGTTGTGAATGCTAACTAGTAAATTGCCAAGCAAACCTATTAGGTATAATTGCTCTGCGATGGTGCGTGTATCAAGCGCTTACGCATGCGCAAACGTCGACGCGCACGCAGGATTGTGGCGGAAAGTCTAGAGACAGGGCAGCGAATGCGTGAAGATGTAGAGACGCAAACAGTTAATCCCATCTTCCACCCCAGGTTGGGATATTGCGAATTTTATGTGCCACCTTTCAACCTGTCAATAATGAAACCACACACACAGAGTATTTTTTTTTTAATCTGAGAGGCACAAATTATAAACAATCTTTATAGCGACTTTACATGTACTTACAAGCTGATATATTAGATAGGTATATCCCCATTATCCAACCCTGGGTGGATGGCGATGGCGAGGATGGAAGGAAGAGAATAACCCGACCCAATGTCCTTAGCTGCAATTCACTGAACCCAATGTATCTTTCATCTTAAGCATAAATTGGATGCGCAAGGTTCAAATCGCTTTGTACTCTATCCACCCACCTACCCACTTTAAATATAAGAGTCGCGAACACCTTAGTCAAGACAGACTATCGACTATCTAAAGTAGTTTTCACAGCAGAAAGATGTGCGAGCCCTGCAGCTCATTAGACATGCGCAGACGCAGGCGCGCGCTCAAAGCCGCCGCCTCCCCCGCCCGCACCCCGCCCGCGCCCCGCCGCCGCCGCAACACACGCACCGACAAATGTCAAAACTGACCACAGATTAGCAACATTATTGCAACCATCACTTTTCAACCACCGCATCTGGAGGGAAAGTACCTTAAATATTGAAGATGGCAATCCTTACTGAAAGGAAACATCCCTTTAACTGCATTCAAAGATTTTTTGAAAAGTACCGGTCTGAGTCGGTCATCGAACCGGACAAATATGGGAGAAAACAAGACATTATTATGACAATCAAGACTTATATTTTTTTAAAAAAATTAGAAGGGGTAGAGTTTCAGAGCAGTGATATCATAAAGACAAGTTTTGGACTAAGTAAAATATATTGAAAAATATCTAAAATCGCATCAAAATGTAAGTATGGAGTCAATGGTGAAAACAGCTTGCCTCATCAATGATCAGTAGGCAAAGAGAAATACTACAGTAAAGGAACACCTAGTGTATGACTCTCTGCAGACCATTATTGAATCGCTCGCCTCACTTCAAACGGTCGATTCTACTAATTTTCCTTCGACATCCATACAAAGTTACTACAATCGAACGCTCGAAGCGAAGCGAGCGATTCAAAAATAGAGCTCCTCGACGTCCTGCATCCGTACTCCTTGCAGCCGCCATCTGATCTCACTCAAATCGTTACCTGGCGGAGATCTAAATGCTTATTATGACCTCGTTTGCATGCAAAAGTTCCTGAATTCATAGCTGCAGCCGAGTTTATTCCAAGTTAGTTCGGAAAGTAATATCGGTACACGCTTCTGGGGACCCTAGAGCTGGCGCCTACTTCGCCCAGAGGGTAAGCCTCGCCATCCAGCGGGGCAACAGCGCCAGGGTGCTAGGGTCCATGCCGCGCGGCACTACCCTCGACGACAACGTATTCGCATTATAGATTTGTACATAAACTTTTGATACTAACTTTTTTTATATATAATTAAGTATTTCTGTTTATATTAGTGTGTATAGTTTATTTAGTATTTAACGATTTATGGACATGTGTACATACCTTACGCTATCTAATATCGGGCTCAAGTGTAGGATATTAAAATGCTCGTAATAAATTCATCGCAACATCATTGATCACACCCCGAGCCGCGATAGGCAGGTCCGAGGCTGCGTGCGCGCATCGCGATCAACATAAATCGCAACCAACAATTTGGTTATTGCCAGCTAAAGAATGTAACTGTGAGCGTTACCAATAATACACGTGAAAATAAAGCTGAATTATTCAATGCTATAGCGGTCGCCTCGCGACTTCGTCCACGTTAAAAAGTATCCGTATATATAATAACTTCCAGAATATAAGCTATCACTGTACCGAGTTTCATCATTGACTGGCCTGTTGGCGTAGTGGTAGTAACCCTGCATACTGCGCCAAAGGTCGTGGGTTCGATTCCCACCCGGGACCAACATTTGTGTGATGAGCATAACTGTTGGTTTTCGGATTCTGGGTGTTTGTATGTATTTAAGTATTTATTTAAGAGTATTTATGTATGTTTATCAGTTGTCGAGTACCCATATGTACAAGCTTCGGCTTAGTTGGGACTAAACAGCCGTGTGTAAATTTGTCCAAACATTGTTATTATTATTATCAAAATCCTTCCAGCCGTTATAGCGCGTGATTGAAACAAATATACCTACACACTTTCTTTTTATACTTAATTACTTTTTACAATATTCTTTTTTTTAATGTCAATTCTGTCTAAAACTACTGTTTCCACCTGTACAGCCGAGGGGATGCAAGAGCTACAAACCCAACAGCCGATGTGGTGGCGTTCATTGGGGAAGTCCTGTGTCCAGCAGTGTACGTTGAATGGCGGATAATATGACGATGAGGATTACCTATATCTTCGAAAGTGGAATCAAAAACCTAAATTATATTAACACTCTAAATAAGCTCGCGGTGTCAGGAGATGATTGAATGACTGTGTGTATGTTATGGAGAAACGTATTCCGGTTACATTCTCAGCCGTGGGCCGGGCATGCACGAGCTTAATTGCATTTAATACTAATTAAAGTAATAGTTTATACGTGGCGGCACGACGCGGCGCGGGCGCAGCGCGGCCGGCGCGCCGCGGCGCACACCACTGCACGCACTATAAAACGATACTGCACCTTTTTATTCATCAACCTTTTACTGACGTACCTACCTTCGACCAATATCAAAGGAATAGACCGGTCTTAGTACCCACATACTTTACATACTTTAAGCGCGAGATCCACCCGACCATAGAGCACACTGTGTTTGTCACAAAACGAGAGACAACATAAGAAGCGACAAGACAGAGGAAGAAATTTAACCTACTAAAAATGTTCCTACAGAATCCTATTAAGACGGCTCGATTTGCAATGCACATCATATTTTATGGGTATTCGCTCGTTATCATGCTGTTTTAGTGGAAACACTGGACATATATACTTACTGAGACTGTACGAACGCTATTACTACTTTGATGTGCTCGTGCACCAAGCATCATGATGATCATGGTCATAGTAATCGCCTACGCAATGTAAGTATCTTACCTTTTATGCTTTAAGATATCGATAAAAATGATAAGCCGACTTTCGCGCTTGGCGGACATTTTCTAAAGTCCATGTACCCGTTAGGCCGAATGGCCGGACCATTAATTATGATTTGGTCGAAGGTACCAGTAGTAAATAAATTCAGAAATAAATAAAAGCTCTAAGTAGTTTAAAAAGCGTCTTGAATTGCTATTGACTAAGTAGTTTATTAAATACATCGCCATTTTTAAGTGACTAGGTACTCATATATTTTTTTGCTCGTCTCATTGTATGTAGGTATATTATCTATGTAAGAAAACGAATGATTAATTTATCTGTCTCGTACCTATTTACTGTAGTAAGAATTTTCTACGTGAATATTATTACTCACATAAAAATAAAAGTGAGTTGATAAACCGTAACACATTTGCAGAAGGAAACGCGGACATGTTTATCTATCAGCGGGGCTCCGCGCGGACCACCCCGGAGCGCCGGGGAGCGCCGGGGAGCACCGGGGAGCGCAGGGCCCGGCCCCCCGCCGGCCGGGCTGCCCTCTCAGGGCAGTATGCTAATAATTGCCTCATAAAACTAAACAACATTTCACTCGGAAATAGAAAATTCCAATTCTCTTTCAGCGACGACTTCCTAATTATCCTACCTTAAGGTATTGTGTTTGACATTAGTTCAGGAAAATAATGAAGTTGTTCGAAGACGATTTAAATCCAAATGCTAAGTGTTTTATGATATCTGTAGTAGTTAATATCAGTTTTGTAAAAAAGTAGCTTTCCGCAGTTTTTTCGTAAGATTTCTTACTATAGGGAGATGATTTTAGGGAGTAGGAGTCCTCTACCAACTAGATTAGGTACATTAAGAACAATAAGTCATCTTAGGTATCAAAGTATCGAGAAACCCCATCACATGGCACGGCCGGGGATCTAACTGGGATCTCTCGTAGCCGTCCTTACTTCTCTTCAGTTATGACAGTGACAATACAAAAATACTATTTTAAAAATTAATGTTATTTTTCCTACACTATGAGGAAGGTAGGTCATGTGTAAATGGCCTCGCAGAACATGTTGTGGTTGCAATATGTAACCGAGGCGAGGCGAGGCGAGGCGAGGCGAGGCGAGCGGTGCACATAAAACTGCAGGAACGACATAAAAGTGCCATTCATTATACGTAAACGATGTCGGACGACATTAAAACTTGCGCCTCGCTCGCCCCACACCTACCGTGTACTGACTGATACTGCAAGACTCGAGTCGCGAGTCCTATTTTATGAAGACGAAAACTCGATTGGTTATGACGTATCGTATAAAAAGTAATTTGATAATAAAGCATGTATATTTACGCGACTACACCATTTAAACAATACTCTATTTCTGTTACCTATATCTCGAATCTTTCGTTAAATTCTTCTTCGAGTTCTCATTATCTTTCAGTCTTATTTACGCTAACAACCAAACCAAAAAGTTTCAACTTTTTTCGAAAACCGAGCTTCGAGTAAAATCTTAGTGCACGAGTTTTTATTTTGAGGTTTCAATGCTCGAGTCGTCGTTAGAGACACTTGGACTCGACTCGAGACTTCGAGTTTATGACCGCTCCGAGTCCTGCATAATCGTATCTCCAAAATTACGGCGCGAAGACTCGGGTCTTTTGCAACACTAGGCGTAACTGGCATTACTTGTAGTATTGCACATTTTTGTTATTAATTTGTTGACTTCCAAACTTATTTGGCCGTCCCAGTTGTAACACTGTTACGAAACTGTTTCAGGAGAAAACCTCACATAAGATAACAAAATAACATAGGTAGATACCTAACTAGAATTTTTAAAAATGCAGCGTGTACGGAGAACGTGAATACAAAACCAGAAGAGCTCAGCGAATATTATCAACACAATTGCCTAAACCTCTCCCCTAGAAACGCGGAGCATTTCTCATTGAATGTGTGATAAGTGAGGTATGTCGTGAATGTTAAGTTCCCCCTGGAGCAGCTCGGGGTCAAGTGAGGTGCGGGCGCGGGGGACGTACCTACGAATATTCTATGAACTTAAGAAATGAGAGGACATGCTCGCCGGACATGTTGTGAATATCTGAATACAGAGCACACTCGAGTGCTTCGAGTGGAAGGAACTCCTCTTCGTTCATCGCGGGAGTCGTCCACCTGAATTTGAAGAGATCAGCGATCGGTGAAGCGAACAGCGCTCTACTTTTCCCTGATCTTTGGAGATCAAACAAAAAGGCACTCGAAGATGATTACTCACTGAGCGGGCCCTCGAGTCGACTACCGCGGGCCTTATGACTCGCAGGTGCGAGTGATCGCTAATAGTCCGGGAAAAATACAATTGACTACATAAATTAGGGTCACATTGTTCTATTTAACGCATGAACCCTTTTGCCCGGATTTTTATAGTGAGCTAAAAAATCAAAATAAATTAATTACTGATAAAAATGTGTCAAAATAACAAATATTCACATACCTTTGTTCTGTGATAGAATATATGTAGGAAGTAAATAGATACCTACTCACATTTAAAATTTTATGTCCCTAAGACAAAAACTGGGGAAGACTAATTTTTCTCAAACCTGACATTAACGGCTACAGATATAAAACACTAGGATTTAATTATTGTCGTTGTCTTCGAACACCTTCATTTATTTCCCTGGACTACTGGCCGTCTCGTCGCACGCAAAAACTGTCCGGTATCAATAGCAGCAGGTTGCTTGCTGGCGCGACCACTCCACGTGCCTGGTCGGTAGACACGCGGACACGGACATCCATAAAACATCTCATACGCTTAGCGTGGGTTAAAAACACGACCGAGAGAGATAAGTCGCATCAATTTTTTCGGCCGCCGCTCAAAATCCCCCGACGACGGCCGCGCGGTAAAATATTCCCCACTTTATGCGCGGAATAATAAGCCTTGTGGGCCGGGAGCTCGCGCTCAGAATACTACTTACTATATTTTACCTAAGTATATTTCATAAATACGTATAAACAAATGCTTTGCATCAAACTATTTAAAAGCTAATTTAAAAGCAGTTTTTTTATCGGAATCTGGTCACCCTGATCTTTTACGGCGGTGTTGCTAGTTTTTCAGATGATTTTTTATTTTATAATAATTAACTCCTGAAATCTTATTTCCATCTAGTTTAGCTTCATTTATTTTCTATAACGTTATTTTTAACATTATTAGTGACTAAACAAAAATCCACATCCTGTGAGTGGAGATTTTATTTACCATCATTTCTACCAGCTTCATTGTAACTTCTGGTTTTGTGAACCACCATGCCACTTCGGCTGACAATTTTATATTAGGAAATAAGTATTTATAGTGAAACCTAGTAAATTAATATGAAAATGCTACTAACAAGCTAATTACTCTATTCAATTTCCAATTCCATAATTTACGTTGTGAAATATGTTTCCAGCTCCTGGTTCTTCTAAACACAAAAACGGAGAAAAGCGAGTTTTGGCAAAAAGTGTCGGCAAAAACAGCGTCGTCGTCGGGCCGCGATGTTTATTGTATGAGTGGCTGAATTTCAAGTGTTTTTTCAGCTTTAATGGATTGTTTGCCCGTCCACCCCAGCCACTGGACCACATAAAAAATCACAGCCTAAAGAAGCGGCCAAACGCCAAATATCCATAACGTCACAACGTTCATAGCACAACAAGAAAAACTAGGTAACTACCTAACTACTTTATTATTCTTTGAATTACTAAATTGCATTTCTCTGATTTCTTGTGAGATTTTCTTTGCGGACAATTAAGTTATCGAAGTGAATGTAGCTTTAAAATACCTATACCTTTTCTACATTTTCTCAGGGTTCAGGAAGACGGTGCAATATCTTAATATTGGCAAAACGTCAGTAACATAATGCAACTAAATTAATAATAAATAAATATTTTAAAGCCAGAAAAAGAAAAAGCAATATCATTGTGACTATAGATTACAGGAATACTATAATACACAGATTGTCTTTGTATTATTCTTGCATTTTGTAGGTATACCTACAAATATTAATTTTATTATCATTATCAGTTTTACACCCTTGACATTTTTGACCCGACATCCCCACAGTCCATATAAAGTTTTAAGCGACTGATAATATAAAAGCAAGCAGTTGTAAAATATATGGACATTAGCAAAACGATAGACATCCGGTCGGTTGGCCGCGGCCGGCGCCAGTCACGGCCGGAGTATTAATCTTGGCGGGGTATCAGCCAAATTTGATAAAGCAACTTTATGATAATAATACGCAGATGATTGATTGTGCTTTTCACCAGTCATGTTAGTGGAGTCACTCTGTTAGGTTAGTTAAGGATATAAGACGGACAGCTTCAATATCATATCTTTGACTTAATATTTAAACTAGACAACCTGCGATCATAGTATTCCTGATCGCAGTCGACAACGAAATCAACGATTGGTCTTATACGGGGTAACACGCAGTTTGACAACACGACACTTTATCACACTTACAATGTGCTTGTCTGATTTATATATCTGGAGGTCACAATGTGGACGAGTTAGGAACTGGACGATCGGTCTAGAAAAGTGGACTAATTCCTAGGAAAGTGCACCAATTCCTATGAAAGTGCACTAATTCCTAGGAAAGTGCACTAATTCCTAGATAAGTTGACTAATTCGTCCGGAAGGGTCATGTTGAAGGTGTCGTAACCTCTAGTATTGCGAGTATTCGCGAGGTCACTTACGTTGTAAGAAGTTTTTTCCTGCAGATTAAAAATCTAGTTAGGTATAGACCTAACTATAAGATAATCTAATGAACTCAACAGAACATCGTTGGTCCATATTAAAATTATATAAACAACCAGTACGGGTATTCATTCACGCACGATCTAAATGCATCTTGTACATGTAGTAATCTTGATCAAAATAGTAATAAGACAGTGTTGTATGTAGTATGTAATGTGCCATAGAAACTTAGTGACGTAAGTTGTTACTTATGGAGCGATAATGGCAATATCGAGTCACTGTTAGACAAAGAACAGTCATCCATCATTTAGCGGATAATGCGTGGACAACCCTTTCGTTTACCGAACGTCGCTCTCAGCGCACCGCGCACTATAGCCGGCGATGATTAATCATTTATCAACAGCGAGACAGTATTGGATCTCATTTTTGATACTATGACACAGTACAGAAAGCATCGCGTTAGGCAGTTTCTATGTCAAGATTAATGTCTTATCACTTCTCCTAATAGAAGCATTTTGACACCAAAAACTTTGACAGATAGATATACATAGACATTTATTCACTGGACACAACACAAACAATAAACAGAATACGTACTTGATGACTTTGCGCATTGATGTAAAAATATACTTGAATAATCTTAGTTAGCGCGTTACTTATACCCTTAGATAAAACCAAAAAAGGGGAAGATACGTTACTTACATACAACTTACTTTACTGAAAATGATCCTAAAAAACAAGTGCGTACTGCGCGACGACAGCTTAATGGAATATAATTTTCAGCCGCTCATTAGTGTTTTAGTGGAAAATAGGTACTGTACGTATAGTACTTGTGATTGTAAATTCAAATTCAAAATCTTTATTGCGATACACAGGTGAGTTAGGTAGTGTACATTTGTATAATGGGCTCTGTGATCTGCCTTACACCAGCACGCAATAATTTGTTGTTATCACACAATTGGTTTATATTAAACAGAAATACAATATAGGTACCTACAATTATTAATAAAACAATCTTATAATTCCCACACATGATTACAGTTACCTAATAAGAATGCTATAATACTCCTCCATGCAGTAGAATACTTTCTCAATTAAATACTTAGATGTATGAGCGCAACTTTGTTTCGGCTGCGTGAGTGTGCGTGTAGTCGAGAGTCGCGGTCTAGTTTTGTTGCAATATAAGAGAGCACAGTATCTTCCTCCTTCAGTTATATCTAAGGTTAATTCCAAATTACCAAACCTAAAAGCCAATGTTATAGTGTTATCAAAAGCTACCTACTGCCGGCCGTAATGTTGACACGACCATTTTAGCTGACATTACGACTTGCGAGTTACAACCCCTATATTTCCTCTGGTATATTGTCCCTACTAAACGAAAATTATAACGCTGCGATGTATATGCGTCGTGAAAAAACAATAAAATATTTAACTACGACACGCCTCGCGCACATTCGGACCATAATAACCGTGGACAATATCTCCCTTACGATTTATAATGTATCTCCTTTTATTACCATAGGGCGCGGCGCGGCCGCCCAGAGATGCCACTCTATAATGCATCGCGAATAAGTATATTTTATCTGTATTTCACAATAAAAAGGATGAAGACATTCCCGGGGAGGTTACCTAACCTACGTATACGCGTATAGTCCAGGAAATCAATAAAGTTCTTCGAAGAAATCGCATTAAATCCAGCGCTATTTTTATCTGATAAGTATCTGGAGGTATTAGAATAATGTTAGTTTTGTAAAAAGTAGTTTTAGCCAGTTTTTTTCGTACGGACTTTAAAGGAAGGTAAAATCAGATAAAATAACAACAATAAGTCCCAGGAAGGTAAACAGAAATACCTACTTATACTTACTGGTATATTTGTTTATTCAAAATTAATCAGATAATAAATTTACTTAGATTAGTTAAACTAAAATAATAAACAAAAATAAACATTACCGTAATTACCTACCAAAATACTATACTCACCACAATAAAATTATTCTACAACAAAATACCTAATAGCTATAGCTTATTTATTACCTATTTTGTAGGTGTAGTATTATATTGGTGTAGGTGGGATATTTTCCCATTTTCACACTATTTTTAATTAACTAATTAATTTTATTTTATAGTGTTGAGTTTTACTGTTTCATTTCATATACTTAGTAACAGGATAAACTTGAATCCAAAACCGGTAATATTCCTAGCCGTTGTTGTATTTGTTTTGACCTGTCAATCACTTACAGACTATTGTGAAAGCACTCGGCTCCGGCTCCGTGTTCCATCCAAAGTCGTGTAACTGCCCCTTTATGTGATCCCAGTCGTAATAGTAAAATGATCCTAATATCACATAAACCTTTCTTTACTTCTGTCGGTGACATCCGGTGACATTGTCAATAAGAAATTCGACAAGATATTGCACTACCCTAGAAACATATTAACCACCAAAATGCCCATATAGTTCGCTAACACTATACTTATTAGTAGGTAAGGTACAGTCGACCGCACGTCAGCGGAAACCTTGAGCTGGCCTAGTCTATTAGGGAGTTTCAATACGATGAGAGACCAGTTTATACTGGTTTAGTTTCCACTGACGTGCGGTCGACCGTACCTAACTACGCACTTCTCAACGGTGCCTAAACACAATACAATATGTTATTAAGTATGTCAATTCATATAAATGCTAATATCATAATGAACAAGTGTAAAATTACCGCGGCTAAACCGACATTTCCGCCTCTTGTATGCGAAGCGGAGGAGGGTACACAGGGTGAGTATTATTTTATTTACAAATGACCACCTGTCACGCGCGACAGCGTTACAATAGTCATTGTGAGCGCCGGACGAGCGACACATGAATAAGAGAGTGTAAAACTCAATTATAAAGGGTGGTTGCAGTTTTAAAAGTCCGTAGGTCGCTCCCCTGTAGTTGCGCGAACGATTTTTCTTGACACACCCTCGTTTACTATTAAGCTAATCTAAGTTATTATTAAGTTTATTATTAAGCTAGTCTAAGCATAACATTATACCAAAGTAGGTACCTAAACTAGACTAGATATTAAAAAAATGGACAAGTGCGAGTAGGACTCGAGCCCTGAGAGGGTTCTGTACAAACTTAATTAAAGAAATAATTGGAAAATTTGTAGTTATATCACATGGTGGTAACTTATATAGATGACTTGCTTATACGCAAAGTTAAGTTTGTTGGTACAAGAAAAATACGGAAATTTTGTGCTGTAATTACAAGTTTACGGTTTTTGGATTTCTTCCTTTACTTGTCTTGTGCTATAAGACCTTGCTTCTTCTCATATTTCATGATTCTAGGTCAACGGGAAGTACCCCATAACTTTTGATGACCAAAAATTCTGCAAAATCGGCCATATCTTCTGACTGCCTTGACTTACAAGTTTGATTTTTCACAGCTCCAAGGGATTGCAGACCTGGGTATTTGATAATTTTAACTTGATACCTTCACGCGTTCCTGAGAAAAGTGGTCTTGACAGACAGACAGACGTACAATGAAGGGGTTTTGAAATAGGGTAGGTACCGGTAAAAATTTATTATTTAACTATGTATTTCGAGGACAGAATACATACGCTATGGTCAATGATTCTCTTAATTCTCTAGCCACTTTTTCTGTCATGGAGAAAGACCGTTTTAAGGCAATTTGCAAAAAGTAATAAGATTAGGTACGGTCGACCGCACGTCAGTGGAAACAAAACCAGTATAAACTGGTCTCGCATAGTATTGAAACTCTCTTAAAGGCTAGGCCAGCTCAAGGTCAAAGTGTTTCCACTGATGTGCGGTCGACTGTACTATATGTTATACCATGAGATAGAAAACTGTTGAAATTTTAGAACGTATTTCGTGTAAGTACCTACGTACATCCACAAAGCCGGTCAAATTGCGAAAACACTTTACAATATCGAAGGGCAGGGGTAGGGGCTGATGTGACCATGTAAAGCCCAGCGCCACTGGCGAGGCAACTGCAACGGATAATCGCGTGCATTTCCTTTACTATGCATTACTTACTCGAAATTCTAGTTTGGTGCTGCTAAAGAAATATCTTCCTTATTACAACACCATAAGGCTGTTTTGAAATAGTATTTCGTTGGCAATAAATTGACATTGTTCCTTTTCCGGCCTTTCTACGGCTTTGTATTAGTCAGGCTTAGCACACGGCGGCGCGCGCGCGCAGCTAATGGTCATTGAAATTGGAATATTCACGCTTTTGTTGCCTATTCAATATGTTATAGGGAATTTTAAAAGATTTATTTCGGAGCTCTAAAGCTTCGGCGAAAAAAACCTTTAAGCGTAACACAGACAGCGCGGCGGCGTTGCGAAAGCGTTGCGGCGGCGAATCTGCGGAAAGCGAATAAAAAGCGGAGCCATTCAGACAGGAATACCGCTAGCGGCGGCGGCGCGGCGGCGGTTTGTATGAAGAACGCTCCGCACCGCGCCGCGCCCGCGCCGCTTTGTATAGGGGTTCTCATACACTTCAAATAAATACAACGCACCGCCGCCGCTCCGCAACGCCTGTCTGCGCAAATCTGTTTTTGATTTTGACTGGCCTGTTTTGACTGGCCCGTTGGCGTAGTGGTAGTAACCCTGCCTACTGCGCCAAAGGTCGTGGGTTCGATTCCCACCCGGAACCAACATTTGTGTGATGAGCATAACTGTTGGTTTTCGGACTCTGGGTGTTTGTATGTATTTAAGTATTTATTTTAAAAAGTATTTAAGTATGTTTATCAGTTGTCGAGTACCCATATGTACAAGCTTCGGCTTAGTTGGGTCTAAACAGCCGTGTGTAAATTTGTCCAAACATTATTATTATTATCTGTCAAATCAAAACGTCAAATCTGTGCGCGCGGTTTTGTCGCTTTCGCCGTCGCACCGCCGCCGCGCCGCTTTGATGTAAAAAAAAGGCTTCATACTATTTCGAACATTACAAAAAATTACCGCAACGCTTTCGCACCGCCGCCGCCCTGTCTGTGTTCCGCTTTATTTATCTTGCGTAAAATGAAAAAAGCGAAAGCAATAAGAAAAGAAAACTTTCATCGATAAAACCGGCCCGTAAATCTGGGGAGAAATGTTAAGCGTGTAAACACAGAACACTCTAAGCAACGCGATCCCTCACTGGCAATAGCTACCTACACCTCCGCAAATGGTAATCCTCTCAGAAAACATTTCCAATTTAAAAAGAATTCCACCTTTTATCCCTCTGTGGAGGGCACGCGTAAAAAATAAAAGGAAAACCTCTGTGACGTACACACACATATATACTTATACGAGACACGGTTTTTCAGTGGCCCCTCGACTCGATTCCTTACAGGTCGCTTCTTCCGCCGAGAAAGCATCTATTGAAACTCCACTCAGGCCGTGTTGGCTATCTATTTAGTATAAAAAGGGTCGAGAATTTCTTGAGATCCCTTTTTTATCCGGGGGTGGGCCCCCGCTCCCTCCCTCCCTCCCCCCGCCCTGGGCCTCTCGACTACGACGTAGCTACGTCTCGCCCATAACATTGTTCGAGTGTCTTAATCGTTGAAATTGCTAGAAAAATTATAGTCAAACTTAATCATCATGAAAAAGCTCTCGACCGCGTGGAAGATTAAACCGACTAAAGTGTTTGTACGATGTTTTTCTTAATAATGGAGATCAGATCAAATTAACGATTATTGTTGACTTAATTGAATAAAATATTATAGGTAATTATTATGAATCTATCTGTAAGTAGGTAGTTTATCTGTAAGTGAGTTAGTTAACCAGTTAGTTTAGTTAACTCCTACTCTACTTAAAATTAAAGTAACAGCACATTCCAGTCCCTACGAATATTTAACATAATATCAACTCGCAAACATTTTATAGAAAATGTCCCCTCAATAATAACATACAAGTGCAATTTGTGTAAGCTCCCTCCCCTCCCCGCGCCGTCCCCCGCCGGCCGCCCTCCCCCGCGCGAGTTCAAATATTTAAAGGGAGGCTGAATTTGATTCCGTCCGTTTGAAGCGGCCCCGGAGTGCTCCGCAATTGGATCACACGAGCGGTTACGTACACCGCGGTCCACCAACGTCTATTTATCCAACCAAATCTGATTCCAACTGCCCCAAGCACACTTTAAAGTATCCATTCTGCCACCGGCGTGTCGAAATCGAATATGAATTCCGCTGTATCTTTTCTTACTTTATTGATGTGGTATCTGTTGACAATCTTAGCGGGTAAAATAACTTAAAATAAACTAAAACTTAAAAATTAAAACTTAACTTAGGTAGGTACGTACTTAACTTTTAACTTAAATTATAAATTTAGGTAGATACTACTGGGGTTTCAGTTGGTAAACTAAATCAATAATATCTTTTATGGAATATTACATACGGTCAATATTATCACGATTTCGTGATATTACTGATAAATAGTGTAATAGGCCGTATCGGAATATCGTGATAATAATATCACAGAATTTCCGGAAATCTTGAAATCCGCGATACTAGGATCGTTATAGGTATACCATTAGATAAAGTTGTACTTAGTTGTTTTTAGTTTGACATCTTAACGACAATTAGGTAGGTAACTTGAGCCCCTAAGTTCGAGTTTGGCTAGCATTGGACTTATTTGAGTCGCAAACCTCAAAATAAAAGATATAAGTAAAAAGAACTTCATCATTCATGGTGTTTATGAATCTAAATGTTGATTCATCTGTAAAGTATTTATATACCTACTATAGGTGTATGTATATTAACTACCTATTTAAATGGTCTCATTCAGTTTCTATCAACTAAATCAAGTTTAAGACTTAATATCTGATATTAGTTGTTAAAATGTTGATGTCTTAACAACTTTTAACTTTCGAACTTCATTCTTCATCAAGCTCGGTTGCAATACAACGTAGCTACAAATATGTTCTGTTACATTTCACATTTCAATTCCGTCGATTTGTCTATTCTGCGTGTACCTCACTACAAAGACACGTATAACATGTAATAGTCTTATGTCAATCGTGGAATAAGAAACACGAAATATAGCAGCGGGATCCGCACCGCCCGCCCACGCCTGGGGACCGGTTAACCCGCGTACACTCGCGCCGGCCTCTCCCGGCGGACGACTCCGACTTTCCACAAAGAAAATAGCAATCAAAATTTGATTTACCGCCACCCGCGGCCATACATCAAACCGTTCTAATCCGCGGAAAGAGAGAAAGCCTAAAATCTAAGGGGATTCGGCGCCGCTGTCGAATTGAAAATCCTAGCGGCACGAGGCCGCTTTAATATTTATGACGGAATAAAAAATACGCGCCCACCTATGAATAAATATAGAGGTAAAAGGTATTCGAGGCAGCCGCACACTCAGTACATAATAAAATACATACACACACACAACATTTTTATACACAAATCTATCGCGTTCGAAAACTAAGTAGGTATACCTACCTACCTGGCATGCATAACTTTAAAACATTAGATTAGGTAGGAACGGGGTAGGAACCATATTTAAGTAGAAGAGAGAAAATAGATTTCTGTTTAAAGATAAAAAGTTTTATGTAAGTGACGGCATTTACCTACTACATAAGTAACTTGATTTCAGTTAAGTAACTACCTCGCCACAGTAGTTCTGCGTCTACCTACTGTGACCTAGCGTTCATACAGAAATTCTGTCTACTGTGGTATTTGCTTAGGTACCTATTTTGTTCCAATTTGAAATAGTACTTAGTCTAGCGAAGTTTTATATCATGGAACCTTACCTAACTACATATAGGTGCCAACTTGAGTAATTTAATGATGCTTGTTTTAAGTTTATTAGATAGACATACCACGTTGTTAATTTTTAAGGCAATACAAAAAATCGACTTGAATCAAGCATATGTAGTTTCACGTGAATGTGTGAATAGGTACTATGTTATACCCCCTACCCACCCCCACCAGAAGCCCCCTTGACCGTCGCATGTAGCTCGTTGCAAAATATGTATTATACGACCGCCCGCCGCTCAATATTCAGTGGCATATAAAACCGAATCGGACTTTTTGATCAGCCACAAACATTCCTTTATGCATAGAATATGAAATGAATCATAATTTTGTGGATATAGGTAACTAAGTATTACTTATGTACTTACAATAATGTCAAAATAACGGGGAATATTGTTAACGGGGTTTTTAGTGATTTGACTATTTACACATAAAAATAGCATAGCATAGATAACGTAGGTACAGTATCCAAGTGGTTTTCAGAATTCACTAAACTAAACAAAGATTGTGCACCATAAGTATTGCCATACACGTAAGTAGGTACTTTAGTTTAAATTTAATACAACACAGGAGCGAATTATGTATTATGCGCCTGCTCCGGGGAAAACGAGCCGAGCGAGACGTCAAAACAAGTATGCAGTTCCTTTTCTTTCACAGTAGCGGTGCGGCAGATCATTAATTATACTCACATTATCATATCTCGATTTTGTTACCCTTTGATTTAGAAAGGGACACACCACACATTGGTGGTATGTAACAGAATTTTGCGACTAAGACATTTTGCGATGTAGACTAAATAACAAAGAAGGCATTATGCGTTACCTACCATATCGCTTTATACTTTCAGCGATCTAGGCAAGCCGCCCGACCCATAATTTCATTGTTTGCTACGCTATCTAAGTAGTGAGCGATAAAAATCTTTTTTAAGAAAACGCCCCACACTGCAATAAAATATTAGCAGTATGAAACAAAACCAGTAAGTATCCCCCATCTGGCAAGTTTGCATTGAGATCGATCGCCGGAGGGTACGGAGGTACGGGCGGCGGCGCACCGGAGCGCGGAGGGCCGGTGAGCAATGTCGCATTAGGGAGTTTGCATGGGGTCACCGTAAGCCGTTTCCGATAAGGCCCCCCGGCACTTCGGACTTTCGGCATTTTCGGCTCAATACTTGCTTATCTGCGTAGCACACTCGCCTGCAGTCGCGAGCTGAATAATGCATTCTTTCTTTCCCGCCCGACCGCCGCCGCCCGCCGCTCACTCCCCAAATTGAAATCATTTTTCTATAATACATTATTGATGACATTATTTTCTACATCGATGTTACTGTTAAGCAATGTTATTAGAACTTTATTGTTGGACACGAGATGTGTTCGGGGAAACAGTGCGTTCACACAACATTTTGAAGACAACATTTTTATTAGTGTTGATTGTATAACAGTGGTGTTCAGATCAGAATATTCCATCGAACTTACCTACACTTAATTTTTACCATAATGGTATAGTAATTGATGCAGATAATTATGGAGTAGTTAGGTGCCTGCTACTATTCTAAGAGCAAAATTTTCGTTAATGTAGATACATATAAACGATGAGGTATATTTCCAGATGACGTGGTCGGTGATAGGCTAATGATCATAATAAATACCTATTGGTTATAAAAACTTATAATTTGTATGTCAGATCACACTGGAGTATTATATCTAGAGATAGTGTAAGTAGGTAGGTAGTTGTTTCTAACTCATTTCTAATTCATTATGTAGTTACCCACCTACCCAAGGACACTTATATATGTATTAAGTAGTAAAAAAAAAAAAAAGTAGTATACCAATGTCCGGAATTTTCAGATACCTACTAACTTACTCTTACTCTTTACTTTCTCTTTAATTACTGTAGTGTAGGTAGGTACCTATTCATTGCTCATTCATTAATATCATCAATGAATGTTGACATAAATGAATTTAAACTTTCCTATAGCCTTTTATATTCACCTTTACGTAGCGCCATGCAATTAAAAAGATAGCTTCATCATTATATTAATCAACATGTCGACGTCCACATCTGGATATTATACTGAGTGGGTACAATTACTGTAAATTCTGAGTACCGTACCTACCTACTTGAAGGAATAAGTTAAGACTATGACCAAGACTGAGTAGAATATAAATCAAAAGGCAATGGCAACAGAAATACTTACTTAATTTATATATGATTTCGGGTTAATAAGGTTTTTAGTGTTACTCATAGGCTTATTGGGAAGAGAATGTGAAGAAAAACAAACACCCACCTACCTGCACCACCCCCACTCGATTAGGGCCGGCGGTGAGCAAAAAGCGTCTCGCCACGCAAGATTGAGATCTCGCTGGGCCGGACACATCTCATCCGACCGAAGCCCGCGCACTCCGCCGCATGACAAATATCCGTTTCCCCGCTTTTTACGCGCCGAGGGTGTCACGCAAAAAAATGTATAAGGAAATTTACCTAATGGCCGCGATTCTTTATTCTCTATCTCCATTGTCGCGAGGACAATGCTGTAATGGAGGGATGTCGTGAGTGGACTCCGCTCGCTGGAGGGCTTTTATTTTATTCTTTTTACGTTTGAATCGTTCGTGAGGAGGCACGTAGGTAGTAGGTATTTGTGAATGATATGTGCATTAGTCCAAAAATTAAGTTACAAAACAAAACGGGTTGATTGGATAGTAGGTAACTAGCTATGTCTTGTTACGGACCACCAACTGTTTGGAGGTAATATAAAGTAGGTACATAAACTAAACGAACTTAAGTAAATAAATAAAGGGTTGTTCTGGCTATCAATTAGGTATATAAGTTTATTATTATTTTCGGGTGGCTTCACGGACCACTTCGGATGCTTCTAGGGACCACCAGCGGTCCGCGGACCACCGGTTATGAACCACTGATCTAGATAAACATCTTTGCGAGCCGTGAACATAGAATATAGATCTAAGTATTTAGTCTATTACTATGTCTACTCAAAGATAGGTATTCTAATACTGACTATAGATAGATACATAGGTGGACGGATAATTAGAAACAGGGCAAGATTTTCATACAATCGAGGTCACTTTGAAGCCATGGGTCTCCGTGTAGGATTCATGGGGGCGTGATCTGATGACAGTCATCGAGAGAGTAGATGGAGGACTTTTAGATGGCTGTAGATATCCAACAGCATCATCATTATTCCTTAACTTTAAGATTTTCATACATTTTTATGCCATTTTGCAGGTTTTTTTCTACATGACGATGCTGCTACGAAACGGCTCATCTGATCAGTTGGATATCTATAGCGATCTGAAAGTCCTCCATATACTCTCTCGATGACCGTCATCAGATCACGCCCCGATCAATTCTTCACGGAGACTCATGGCTTCCAAGTGACCTCGATTGTATGAAAATCTTGCCCTGTTTCTAATTATCCGTCCACCTATGTATATTATACACTGCACGTGACCCAACAGCGCGCCGTAAATCATTTTGTTTAAAACTTTAAACTATTTCCACCAGTAGTTATTGGAAAGGGTTGTCCTTAAAGAGATGTTCTCAGTAACCAAGTAGATAGGTATTGAGCCGAATACTTACGTCAACAGAAAAAGGAAATGGGTAGGTATTATGGTAGGTTGTAATAAGCAAAAAGAAAACCTACTTTTTAATCCTAATAAAAAAAGAATATACTACCTATGAGACTGTTGGAATCAACATATTTTATTACTTACTACATGTAGTAATTTATACATTTTATTTTAAGTAATCCACCTTATTAAATTTTTATTTTTTTATGTACTATTTTATTACAATATTTTTGAAAAACGTTTAAAAATAATTAGTAATCCATAACGTTCCCTTGCAAAGTTGTCTTGAAAATGTATTAGGTATCAATCATTATGCAGAGCTGACTTTTATTTAGGTGGTTTAACTTTACCTAATTTAAAAAATTTATTCAATATTTTTTATAGGTAAGTATTTACTACTAAATAAATTAGTTAGTTCTCTAGGTATATCGCGCAACTAATAAAAAACAAAACTAAACAAAATTACAAATAATTAAATTAAATAAAGAATTCTCCAGTAGTTTCACAGAGTAGTTCTGCCAGTTATAGCAGACAATGTATTAGTAATTTCCTCCATTATTTAAACACACAAAATTAAATTATCAAAATAGTTAAATATATGGAAGAAATGATTTTTAAAAATTAAGGTCAAACTTACCACAACATTAATAAAATCCAGATACAACCTTCTTTTGGCCACTGTCACAATAAACAACAAACAATTATCTCAAATCCCTATTCAGAAATCCAAAAATAACTAGGTAATAAAAGAATTACTGAAACTTCAAGGAAGACTTTCACAATATCACGTCGCATGGTAATATTATTCAAATGTGGTGCACAGGTTAACACAGAAGCGGGCTCAGTGGAGAACTGGTGAGAGACGGTGAACGGAGCACCCACCGCTCGGTGCCGGAGACTCACTCGACGAATAAATTCAAAAATTCACAAACCCAGCCCTGCCATTGGACAACAAACCCCTTACCCTTTTGCGCCTGTGCTAAAAAACGAAAGGGTTGCATAACTTACCCCTTTTTTAACAGCACCCTATATTGTGCTTCCCTTTCCTCAGCTTGGGCAGCCCTTACAAGTAGATAATACCGGGTAATAAAGCAATAAATGGTCAGTACAAGCATTAGTTAGATTTCTTTTAATGTGATTTATCAAAATTTACTTTAATGTGTGAACATGTATTAGTATGTCAAGGTCATCCCTTTTACAAAAACAGTGACATTGTAGGCAGGTATTGAATTTAATCATGTAAAATCGACACTAATCTAATCTGGTAAAAGTAAACAAAAATACCTACATTAAAATAAATACAAGTTAATTAAAGCGTTTGGAACAATTTAAATTACAATTATGTATACTTAACCATCCAAAGTTTTTAATTTCCTTAATAATCTCCAAAACGTGTTCTCTCTATCATTCTATTCAACTAGCTTACAATAACAACAATACAATTACAATCTAAACCTCAGAAAGGGCGCAATGCAAAAGGGTTGGCCATATAATGTTAAATTGTTAAAAAATCTGTACACCAAAAAATATCACCCGCGAAATTGTTTGAAGTCTTACGTTTCGTTTTGCATGACACGTGCTGCTTGACAGCTGTTAATAAAATTGTTTAATTATGAAAATTGAAAGTAAAGCAGTTTCTTTTTTTTAGAAAAAATTAAGCATAAACGTACTTACTTGATAGTTTAGGATTTAAATATTTTAAATTGAATTGAATGAAGTATTAATTAAATTGATTAAGTCTACTGAGTAAGCTAGTGGGTGCTTTGTTACGTGTAAAGAAACGTTACACCAGCTGCGTTCCATTTCACGCGTAGCCATATTTCCAGTAGGTACATTTATTTTATTGACAGGAGGATTGAGTTTTATTCAAGTGAAAGAAAGAAAGATATGGGTTAATGCAATAGTTTGCCACAGTCAAAGATGATAATAATCACTTTAAGTTTGCCACCTCTGAACAAAGTCGTGATTCTTTTATTTCATTAGTTATCGTAGGTATAAGATTATGCTGTATGGTTCAGGTCCTTGACTTTAATATTAAAAAAACAGCTAACTCAACTAAAAGTACTAAAACGGAACGACTTGTTATTCTTACCATTTTCTAATGAAGTCACATAAATTTTATTAATTAAATTAGCTTAGTTTTAGAGCTAGGTATAGAATATTTTGTGAGTAAAGATGACGCTTTATCATTTTGGAAATTGCCTTGCGCTTGTTTACGCGCCCTATCACATGGCGTACAAGTTTTCAGGAGTGTAAGTAATTATAGGTTATCTTGCAAATACTGGAAGTGAAGGGAAAATTACATTACTATCGCGAGATAATAATAAATATAAAAACATTTTTAAAGCAAACGTAGCCTACTACCTATAATGTTATTTTCGAAAATTAAAATGTTTTTGAAAATAAGGTTCAATAGGTTATAATTTTTTTTTGATTCCCTCGACGTGAAAACTGTGTCACAGACAGTTTCTACAATAAATACAAAAAATATGAACCTTCATTTCGGTTTTGGGGTAACACATCCCTACATACTTTTCCAGTTCGTTACAAAATTGTCCATGTACAGCTCCTTTAAAGCTAAAAGGTTGTCTTGAAACGGATTCACATTATTCCAGGTCAGAATATGCGACGTTCTCCAAGTGTGTGTACGCTGGGGGGCTGTACATATTCACACAACTGTGTAAGATGCTGCTATTGGCCACATTCTTTCCCGACTCGGGCAGCAGTCACATGGACGGAGAGTATGATGTCTTCTTGGTGAGTTTCATAGTTTATCCCAACAGCCCAACTTAAAAAAAAAAAAAATATAGTTAATACGAAATGATTTTTTTTTCTACTAGACTTACAAACTCTTGCAATTACAGGGATGGACTCCCCACTTCTATCGACGCTGAACAATATATAGGACCTATGTTTTTAACAAACAGCATGCATTACCAACTAAGACAGGCAGATTAACATCCTGCATATAACTTGTAACCCTTTATAAATAATAACATTTTACATGTACTTTTAACTTTGTCTACATCCTACGGTGCAGATCCTAAACTAAGATCTTACAGTTTATAATGATTATAAAACATTTTACAGGAAATTCTGAAAGCAACAGTGGACTTCGCTGACCTGCTGGGTCTATACTTTGCCCTCAACTCTGTGCCTGGAAAGGGTCACGCCAAGATCCTCACTGCTGCGATAGGCTGGGCAAGTGCCGAGGTCAGTTATACATGATTTATTTAATATCATTATAATAGTGTTATGTTTTTCGATGTTCATTGAAAGTTGGTTGGTTGGTTATTTGGTTGGTTTATTAGTGCGCTTCGCGCGTTCGTTCGCGGTTTGGTTGGTTGGTTGGTCTGAAGTATTGAAAGAAAGAAAGAACAGCTCAAATAGTAGTATTTTAACGCGAATGAGGTCGCGGGGGTCTGCTAGTTCCATAATAAAGTTATCTGAATAATTCAAACAGACAGCTAGTCTGATGTTAAAAAGGATGGTAATAAGTTTTTACTCTTTCCTTCTGTTGATGGAAGGTGTTCTCATTCCCTAAAAGGATTATTCGACATGATTCGAAAGTCCAATTTAAACAATTTTAATTAATCAATCAATAATTATTATTTAAAAGTACATTGTGTTCCTTGGAGCCGGATTACTAAAAAACTGTGTTATGTTCCTCAGGTGTTGGTGACGCGCAGCGTGCCGCTGTGGACAGGCGCGCGCGGCAGCGAGTTCGACTGGCGCTACGTGCGCGCGTGCGCCGAGTCCAACGTGTCTCTGCTGGCGCACGCGGGCACGGCGGCGCTGGTGTGGCTCGCGGCGCGCTCCGACCTGCCGGCCGCGCGCCGCCCCGCCGTGGTCGCGCTGCTCGCGCTCGCGCCCTACCGCGCGCTGCTCGAGGACGCGCTGGCCGCGCTGCTCGCGCTCTCCGCCTGGGGGCTGCTCGCCGTGCGCGCGACGCACGCCGCGCTCACGGCGCTCACCGCGCTCGGGATGTACGCCGTGCTCGCGCAACAGATTGGGATATAGCTTTAGTTATAGGATATAGTTATACTGACCTGTTGGTTCGTAGGTCGTAGTTTCGATTCCTACCCGGGTCCAACATTTGTGTGATGTATGTATGAGTATATCTGCTGGTTTTCGGATGCTGTATTCGGTTGTATGTATTACAAATCTAACTAGTTTGATTCGGTACATTACTGAACCGAATTTCAACCGAATGCCGAACTTCGACGTAAGTGACTTCAAGCCTATCGCTATAATTAACCCAACATCATTTTTTCCTGATCTAAAATACCTACCTACCTTGTATTATATTATGTAGTTTTTCCCGGTTTCTTTCATTAGCTTTTTTGACTACAGACCTATTATATACTTTGTGCTGGAGACAATGAATTACTTCCTACAATTTTCCAATTTATCCCTATTTTTTAAGGGTTGTTTTATTTACTATAAATATCGGGAATAATTTATATATATATTTTAATATGTTTATCAGTTGTTGAGTACCCATTTACAAGCTTCGGCTTAGTTGGGACTAAACAGCCGTGTGTAAATTTGTCCAAACATTATTATTATTATTAATTGCAATACGTGGTTCATAGTAAAACAGAAAAATAAACTGTTGGATTTAGGTGAGTTAATTATATTTTTCCTATGCTACTACCATTAGGTTTGATGATACCTTGTATAAGTTGAAGTCGTTATTTATTTAATTTTTATATTATCTATTAGATTTAAATAAAATTTTACATTTTAAATGCATTTTTTATTACTTTATTCAGGTCACTATTTAAGTGAATGTTACACATACACATACTGGGTATTCAACGGGGTACAAAAGGATTTGAGCAGTAACCGCCGCCGCTCTTTACTAAAATGCTATGAAGCGGAATATTGTATGAATATTTAAGAACTGTGGCGGGCTAAAATAATTTTGTTTCTAGAGCCGTAAAATCAAATAAAATTAATAATGTCAACTGTTCTTGTGTTATCTTCCTACTTATCAGTTTAATACGGACGCGAACTGCAGTGTGGATCACCGAATGGCACTAGTTATGCTTTCGTGGAGGCCGTATTGCGGTTTTATATTGAAAATCGTCGACTATTAAATTATAGTCGTGCCCTGTTTTTTGGAGGCCGTGCTGTTAACTCCGGTTTTTGAAGAAAAACAAACAAAATATGACTTGGCTGTATGGTGTATGACTTTTGCCTGTCCTGACTTGACCTGTTTTGACTTTTTTCTGGACGAATTCAACAAAAAAATATATTATTCTTTCTTTTTCGCAACGTCGCACGCATTAAATTCGCGCCCGATTTCGTGTTGTTTTATTTTTTTGCGTCAAGAAGTGGTCAAGAAAATAATTGGATGTATTGTATTGTACAGTTTTTGATAAACATGACACTTTAAAAATGAGCTACATACAGAGTTTGATTGATCGACAACTTGGCATTTGTGAGCGACTTTGTAACACACAGTAACATAAATAATGTACCGATACAGTTTGTTTACAATATTCGGTACGTATGCCTGCAGATTGCCGGTTCAACTACGACAGTATCTTGCAGCGGCTGGAGGTGCTCCCCTCGGAGGCGTTCTACGGGCTGCAGGCGGCGGGGGCGGAGCCCGACCACGACCCGCCGATCTTCGCGTGCCGGTTCGCGGAGACGCGCGGCTACGAGCACATCCTCGCGCTCGCCAACGAGGACGGAAGAGTCGCCATTCAGGTAGGAGTTCGTTAGTCTCAGTATAAGTATTCATCATATATGCCCAGCCCACTGCTGGAATAGCTCCAATGAGCGCCACCACACCAGGCCCTCTGCATCCAGCCAGCCACCTGGCAGCGGCGGGAGAGCGTCTCACTTGCTAATCCTTTCGGATAAGTTGTATTTTTTCGGATCCTCTTGGAGGAAGGAATTGCTCATTGTATAATGTTGTCGTAACAAGTATAAACTTGTTTGTAGATGTTACAAGAATGTTGTCAAAGCCAAAATATATCTAAATGGATTATTGTTAATCCTTTAAATGTAAAGTGTCTAAAGCTATATGATGAGAGTGCTGTGGATGGTGGCCAGAGCCATACATACATATTTCTGGACTGGTGTGTTTATGTACGTAGTCTTTCAGAGTTTCAAAGAGTCACTCCACAAAACATTGTTTAACTTATGGAGCCTCTATTTAAAATTTCTTTCCTATGTTTTCTATTGTTGTATATTTCATCTCTCATATTACACATCTGGTAGAACAATGACATTGTTAATTACAACAATGTTATTTTAAAGTTTTTGTAAAACTTTTTTGTGTTTATTTTCAAATGTTTTTCCAGAATACATCCAGATCAAGTGCTGCAAGTTCCCTGGAGAGCTTCCAATGCCACAACAATGCGGTGTTCGACCTGGCCTGGATGCCGGGACACATGAACTTTGTTACTGTCTCAGGTGTGTTGAAATGTTTATGTTAATCCGATTCCTGCAACTAATGGGGCTCACACACGTAACGCATTGGCGTACATTGGCTGCTCAGTATGTATGACATGCATGAAATTGACATTTTCAGGAGTGCCTCGGCCGAGCAGAGTGACGAGAAATTCACTAGAACGGTGATTTGTTTGCCAGGCCGAGTGCCCATCTCCCACTCGTTCGTAGTACTGTGCGCAGCCTAGTATCGTTTTACTGTCTCGCCACTGTACGCATTACCTGAAATTGACCCACAATTGTGACTTTAGAATATGATAGGGTGATAGGCGAGCAGCAATTAACCTAGCCTGTATCTGGCGGTGCATGTGAGTTTTTTTGTTTAAAATTCAAATGAAATTGGATACTTCACAAAATACTGTTTTTCTTTGTTTATATTATCAAGTTTATATTCAAAGCTTACCACTGATGGCATCAATAACAATACTATACAGTTTAAAAACTATTTCCAGGAGACCACACGGCGTGTCTGTGGGACCTGGCTGAAGGAGCACCAAAGAGCGTAATGATATTCTCGAGCCACACCAAGTCCGTGAAGACGGCCGTGTTCCGGCCGACCGAGCCGTCGGTGTTCGCGACGGGCGCCCGCGACGGCCACATCCTGCTGTGGGACACGCGCGCCAACAACCTGCCCTCCGTCGTGCTCAAGCCCGACAACTGCCTCATGAGCTGCCACTCGGGGTTCGCGCCCAAGACGCCCGGCTCGCACGGCAAGCGGCCGCGCGTGGACGCGCCGCGCGCCGTCAGCATCACCGGCCTCGTGTTCCAGGACGAGCGCACGCTGCTCTCGTGCGGCGAGTGCGACGGTAACATCAAGGCGTGGGACCTGCGCAAGAACTACAGCGCGCACACGCGCGAGCCGCTGCCCAAGCACGCCATCCCCTACTGCGGCAGCTCCACGCGCAACGGGTACACCAACCTGATCGTGGACGACGCGCGCCTCCGCCTGTACGCCAGCTGCATGGACGACGTCATCTACTGCTTCAACGTGTCCACGTACAACGCGCTGCCCGAGCGGCGGTACGTCGGTCACGAGAACCGCACCTTCTACATCAAGACCAGCCTCAGCCCCGACGGCGCGTACCTGGTGAGCGGCAGCAGCGACCGGCACGCGTACATCTGGAACGTGCGCTGCTCGCAGCCGGTGGCGCGGCTCGCGGGGCACGGCGCCGAGGTGACGTGCGCGGCGTGGGCCCGCGCGCCCGCCGCGCGCCCCGCGCGCCTCGTCACCTGCAGCGACGACGCGCGCCACTACGTGTGGCGCGTCGGGCCCGAGCGGCCGCGCGACGACCCCGCCGCGCGCGCGCCCGGCCGCGCGGAGGCCCTGCCCCCCGTGCACGCCGCCGGCCTGCCCCGCTGGGGGAACCACCGGACTCCCGACTCCCTGAAGCGGCACCGGGCCGTCACTCCCGGTCAGGGTCGCAGCGCCAAGCGGCCGAGAGCTCAGGACGCCGGCTCCGAGAGGAAGACTAAGCGATGTCTGACGGACCTGATGAACGCGACTAAAACGGACGACGCCGAGACGTCGGCCAAGCGACAGAGGCTGGACGCGACGCCGGCGCCCGAGCACGGGGAGCCGAGACTGCTGCCGGCCGGGACGAAGCGGCACAGAGAAGACGTCGATGACATCAGTCCGACGAAAGCCTGTCTGGCGGAGTCGAGCTCGTTGCACTCTATGTCGAGCGACTGGGGATACCTGCCCCAGGCCAGCGCGTCGTTCATGACGCCAACCAAGAACTACGAGAGGAAAACCTGCAAAGTTCTGTCTCCCAAGAGTCCGAGGACGCCCACCAGGAACCTGCCTGACTTCGTGCTGCGCGGCGAGGCGCCGCACCTGAGGCTGATGTCGCCCGCCAAGAAGAAACAGGACACCACCGACTGGCTGACGCTCATGGTGCGAGAAAAGAAAGGAAAAGGAGACGTCGCAGACAAGGCGGCCGCCGTCGCGCCCCTCAGCCCGAGGGAGAACTTGCCCGCGCGCAGAAACTCCGTTACGGAGAAGACTCCCAGGCCTAATAAAAAATCTAGAACATTACTCAAATATTTCAGTGTTGCTAGCAAGGAAAAGTGATTTTTAGATGTTCAGTAAGCGTAAATGATTGACGAAAAGATTCCTATAATTTATTTTATTCTTTATTACTGGAGATCCAGAAGGCTCACACTAATGTGATTCTTCTAGTTCACGTGGAGAATGAATATTATTTTGTGTAACATCGCGTAGTCTTCAAGTTGTGTGCTGTAAACTTACCATTTTGCATAATCATACTGTATATTATTAAATATAGTATTATTTTGTGTTTTGTGTACACCGACTACTTTACGATTTATTTTACTGGGAATTATAGTTTGAAAAGAAATCGTAAAATGTAAGTGTGTTATTTGCGTTTCAAATACGCCAATAAATTGTGATATTCAAAGCAAGACTTTTTTTCATGGGAATAGAACAAAAAATATTTTATTTGGCTCTAGAACCGCCTGTATTGACTAATGTATAGTATACGACAACGCGATACGTTACGACAGTATCGATAGACTTATTTGCTCGCAACACTATGCTGGAGACGAGAATGTAAAATGCAGAATTAAATTTAAAACAAAGGTCAAAACGTTTATTCACTGCTCGCTTTCGTCCCCAAAAAAATTTAAACGATATCGGTTTGCCCGTAATCTGTCTCGAAGATGATGCGGGCGGTGCGGCCCGGGGCGCCGCCTCCGACCTTCCACGCCGCCTCGCGCTCCGCAGGCGTGTTGGGGCGGCCTTCCACGTAGGGCTCCGGTCTTGTCGCTCCGCACAGCTCGTTGTACAGCCTCACGAAGGACAGGCGACCGTAGGGCTCCGCGTCGCCGCCCTCGGCCTCCGCCCCCCTCTGCGCCCGCGCCCTATCCCTCGTCTGCTTCGACCCAACTCGGTTTGTCTTTGAATATTTCTTCAACGACTTTCTCATTACTATCAACGAATCCATTTTAGGTTTGAATTGTTTTAAATACTGGTGCAATTAGTAATACAATAAATTTTGGGTCATTCAGTTACGTCAGGGCTACATTTTGTAGAAGTTTTGTCGGAGTGTTTTGTCGTAGTTTTTTTTGTACATTCACAGATAAATTAGACGTGTATTCTTTCATAGTTGCTGGCTGGAATATTTATAATAAAATTATTATTTCCAAAAACCTCGATAGATGGCACTGACTGAACCGTCAAATATAGGGAATGTTGGCAAAAGCCCGTGAAGCAAGGCGGTCCTTCCCGGTGGTGCGCGAGCACCCACCAAAGAGATCCTATCTCTGTTCCCGGTAGTCAAACAACTATTTCCGACCGAAGAATGATAGGAAACTTCTAGGTAGCGCGACTGACAGCACCATCTCTTGACTGTATCAAATACCTAATTTAAGCTTTCATTCAAGATTCCATTGCTTTTCCCCCCTAAACGTTTCCAGCCTGTTACTTCATCCAACTACCTACCTACCTAGTTTCATCAAAATCCGTGCAGCCGTTATGGCATGATGGGGCAACAAACAAATATCCACACTGCGTTAATATTAATAGTCGAGGAAAAATGTACAGGAGTCGGACATCACAAAACAGGTACAATGAAACAGCGGTTAAGATGTGCCATTGGTCACTCTTTATTACGCTTGTTAATTCAATTTTAAAATCATAAATTAAAAAATATCACCACTGTCTGTCGCAAGACTGTATACTGCGAGCCCCGTACGTTTAACGAAGTAATCGGTATTTACAACATTTCCTAGTGATGGACTTTCGGCAGAAATTCGGTTCAGGATTCTACTGAAAGCAAAATCGAAGGGTTTACAGTAATTAGTTTGTGCCCTGCGGCATTACTCGTTGCTATTAAAATTTTCGGCGAAAACAGATTTTCCCGTAGGAATATTAACCCTATATCTACGGCGAGCGGAGAGTACTTACCTAGCGACCTCTCCCTGTGAGGTCGCTAGGTAAGTACTCTCCGAAAGCATTTTTGAAATCTGTTCAGTATTTAACACAGATATTACTTCAACACAACAAAATGGTGCGACGGTTAATCCGCCTGCAACCCTTATAGCTTAGTAGCCGTGACTAAAACAATATAATCTTCGAACTGAACTTCGGCCGAATACCGAACTATCGAATAACAGCAATACCGAATGTGAAAACGAATCGGCCAATCTCTATATTTTCATATTTTTGCCCTACAAGTTAAAATTTTTGTCACATCTTGTAGTACCGAATACTTCGACCGCACGTCAGTGGAAACAAAACCAGTATAAACTGGTCTCTCATAGTATTGAAACTCCCTAATAGGCTAGGCCAGCTCAAGGTCAAATTGTATCGACTGACGTGCGGTCGATTGTACGTAAGTTAGTCATTAACATCTAGATATGGAATTTGAGATACTCCAAAACTATCTGTACTTATTGCATTGATGTTTAGTTACAGTGCCCAATTAAACCGCTCATGTAAAATGTGTATAAAAATTCATTACATACAGTAAATAAAATTTAATGAGTATCTCACATAGTGATGCTTTCAATATAAGATTCCAATTATGTAAACAAAGCACTGGGTTACACGGTGTAAAATTGTAAGCGTCATAATTATTCCATTTACAATCAAATAGTAATCGATATAATCGAAGATGGTGCTATTAGATTTGTATTCATTTTAATAAGATTAACAAATTTGACAATAATTTGGGTATTTAACATATTTTAATTTTCACTTGTGGTTATTATTGTATGTCAAATTGTCAATGTTAGTATTATTTACATCATCATCAACAGCCTATTAACCTGTCCCCACTGCTGGGGCTCAGGCCTACCCTATCAACGAGGGCGTTCGGGCTATAGTCCACCACGTTAGACCAGTGCGGGTTGGTGGACTTCACATAATTGGCGGACTTTACATTATTTACATAATTGTAACCTTCTAATGAAGCTAGCTTACAAGGTGGCTCGCAGCATCGCTTAAAGGTCGGAATCCATAAAAATGACAGTAACGAAACTGTACCGGTAGTAAAAATAACACGATTAAAAGAAAGTAGTGTTGCCAGCGAATAGATTGCCATCGATGCTATCGTGAAATCCAAAACTAGCCACACAAACTATCGATAGTATTATGTGCAATACCATCAATACTATCGCAAATTTCATTTCGTCAACAATAATTCTTGCTTAAAACTGTCAAGTTGTCAACATTCAAATAGCATCGGTCATTTTGGACTATCGATAGCATCGATGTAATCGCCACATATCCGCAACACTAAAAGAGAAGAGACGTTAACAAAGAGGGGCCGCGCCCACGCGTGGGCGTGGGCTTCCCACTCCCACTCCATACAATTTGTTATACCTACTACATCTAGGTCCGCGCTCACGCTACAACTTAACACTATGTACATACAAACTTTATCGAAGCGATATTAAAAAGTCTTAGTACTTTTATCCGTATTAATTTGAAAATTTGTTAAATGTCTTTATCTTAAAAATCACTGTATCCACTCGCACCGCATGTCGTTATGCCGTTACAATATTATACAACACATCACGAGCGACCGACTGTACGTAGCCCCGTGACTAAACAACCACTAACATAATCGTACAAATAATTACATAAACAACCGACACTTGTACGGTCGACCGCACGTCAGTGACACAAAACCAGCTAAACTGCTCTCTCATAGCATTGCACCTTCCTAAAGGCCAGTTGTTCCACTGACGTGCGGTCGACTGTACAAATGCTGAGGACTCTGCCCCCACCGATACCGCTTCCGTGCGTCAATCTGGTCAGTGTTGTAGCGATACTATCGTGGCCTCGAGTCACAATATCGATAGTACCGCACGTGTTGATATAATCGTACTATCGATATCGCAAAACGGGCAATACTTTGTTAACGGCGATAGTATTATGTGCGAGACCGTCGGTACTATGACAAATTTCAGTTCATTAAAAATTATCAACCTTAAAGCGTAACACACACTGAGCGGCGGCGTTGCCGAAAGCGTTGCGGTTTTTTTCTGTAATGTTGGAAATAGTATGAAGCGCTTTACATCAAAGCGGCGGCGGCGCGGCGCCTTCTTCATACAAACCTTCGCCGCCGCAACGCTTTCGCAACGCCGCCGCCCAGTGTGTGTCACGCTTAAATCTTGCTCAAAACTGACATCTTGCTATAGTATCGATAACATTGCACGTACTACACTACTATCGATGGTATCGCCGTTAACAAAGTATTGCGCAACATGCGATATCAGTACTATCGATGCAACTGCAACGTGTATCGATATTGCGACTGATTTGAGGTCAAACTATCGATAAATCCGCAACTTAACCTTAGTCTAGGGCACCCTGACTCGCAAAACACTAAGCGAGTTAGGGTGCGTAGATCTGTCTGTCCATATCAGTACCAAGAGAGGTGTACACTCAGCACCAGATTGACCTGACCGTCTAAAGTACAAAATAACCAGTTCAATTTTGTCAGTCATATTGTCATAGCGGTCATATCAATCTGGCGCTGAGTGTACCCCCACCTCTCCTCCCGCCCCGCGTGGCGCCCTCGTCTTCATATCAATTGACATTTTAAATGATAAAATATATCTATGAAGGAATCGCGTGGTGGCTCGGCTCGGGTGAGCAGTACCCCTACCATGAGCTTACAGCCTCTCTAAAGACTACGTAAATACGTAACAGTGCTGTTTCTTTCCGACATTACACATTACAATTACATTTACAGACAAAATAGTTTTTAAGTAGGATGTAAACTTTTGGTAGAGGTACAGTGCGCGCCCGGCGCGAGTCGGTCGCGATTCGAGATCAAAATATCGAGGCGTGCACCCCCCCCCACCCCCCTCTGAAGCGAATCCCAACACTACATGATTCAATTAAAACCAACAGCATAATCATACTGGATAATAAAAATAAACGATTTTGTCCAAAGAAATCCATCGGCATTATTTTCTGTAAAATTAGTTTTGTAAAAAATGAAGTATTCCCGTATATTTTCGTAAGCTTTTCTTTATATTTCAAAATCATATAAATTCAACGTTTTTTACAGTGAAAACATAACAGCAAAAAAACAATAATAGTGACAAATTTTAAAATTGCCTTTACTTTATTATTTTAATAATTTTTCACTAACTCCCTACAGTAAAAAGCATACGAAAAAAAAACTGGGGAAAATATACAAAACTAACATTCATCAAGTATAGATTGGCCGAAAAGTGCTTAATTGCAGTAAGGCCCAGGAGAATTCAATGCGAATTATCAGTACGTCATTTATTTTTCCTGGACTATCAAACTTGAACGATTCACAGATATACTACGTTACGTTAAGTGAGTGATCCATTTAAAGTTTACGATTCACTTCAGCCGCTTCCAGCCCCAAGAAGCGTCAACGCAATACCATATTATCACAATAGGGAATTAAAATGGTTGGCTATCAGGTATGTAACTACTCATGGCCTCGTTATATCCAATTTACGCAACTAAGTAAGTAATACAAAATAAGTTTGTAAATGGCGACCAACATCTATCGATCGTTCCTGTTTCCAAATTATAACAATTCAAACACCGTATATCCAAAAAGTTAGTAAATATATCGAAAACTACAACTGTCTTCCGGCTACGCTCGTGTCGGTGTCAAGTCTTACCAGTTTGATGAGGCGTGACAGTGACGTCATCTCATACAAAATGGAGTGACATCTCATACAAAATATAGTGACACTTCATACAAAATAAGAGTGACACTTCCCGCAAATATGGTGACATCTGGACCAAAAGAAGTGACATCTCATACAAATTGAGTGACATCTTCAACAAATGAAGGGACACTTCATACAAAATGCGAGTGACACATACAAATATAGTGACACCGCATACAAATGAATGATGTTCACTCATACCGTGCGCGGCCGCTACTAATATTACATCGTAGGTTTGTACTTTGATCACTATTTGAGTGCAATCACAATGGCTTCCGTCCAAAAGGCGCCGCCATGGTCATGCCACACGTTCCATTCATGGCGTCAGCAAAAACAATATTTACTCTGCCCTTCTTACAATATTAAACATGTAAAGTTAGAAAAATGTGCGTTTATTTCATTGTAAGTCGAGAACACTGCTTCAAACTTGGCTAGCGGACTATCTGTTTACCGTAGTCTATGGCAGTGCATAGTCCACTTGTCTCTGGCACCTGGGGTTGTATGGCATGACCACAGAGCAAAAACAATTAAATAGAACAATACGATATGACTGGAGCGTGCTAGTGCCTACTGAACAATTTTGTACACCGCTAGTGGTAAACCAACAAGAAATTCTATTTCGGTGGATGACACGGATAATGACAAATATGCGAAATGACATGACATTAACCGCGAAATGTCTTAATATAAGCGAAATGACATTCGCCAAAAGAAGCAGGTGCCTGTTTATGCTTTAACATTGCTAAGGAGTGAGGCAGTGCATACGTATAGAAGACAACCTTCAACGATTTCATAGGTTATGGAAATAAACACCAATTTTAGACAAAGGTAAAATAAAACGTTTCACGTCTCCAAGATACGTGGATTGCTGTTAGAGCTCTGTTCGAACATATACAGTATATAAATGTATAATTAATGTCGTAGTCTTGAAAAGTTGTATATAAAGCTATTGATAAATCACTTCACGAATTTTTCAAGGTGTTTCCAAATTTCGTAGGATGTCTAGTCATAGACAACGATGGCTGGCATCTGACGGCCGCGCCGTATCAATCAATACAGTTGAGTTTTCCAAGAGCTGCACGCGTGCGCTCCCGTGCGCCTGAGCACGCATGCGCTCCCACGCGCCAGTATGCACGCATGCGCTCCCATGCGCCTGTATGCGCGCAGCAACCGAGGTAAGTACTCTGCGACTAGACGCAGCGGCTTGCGCGCGCGCGCGTCGGTACTCTGCGAACGGAAATATTTATTTTATTGTCACATTCAAAATGTTATATAACAATCAGAATTAAAAATATCTATTCATGTCTTTGCATTGAAAATTTTAGGCAATTAGAGTGTTATTAAAATCAATTAATTTAATTTTCGTATTTCCCTGTTTTTTTATCAATAATTTTTATTTGTATTTTAATTTCGTAATTGGCATATTATTATTTCTAATGAAATGAATGTAATTATGTTTTTTTTTAATGCTGTGAAATTAAATAAATATATAAAATAAAAAAAAATAAAAATATATATTTTAAAATCAAAGTAAGGAACGAAGATACACCTACTTGTTTTGTAACAGTAACTTTAAAAAATATCGTAAAAATGAGAAAACTCGTGTCATAACGTTAACATCACATCTAAGGGTGGAAAAAAAATCGTCATGAAGTCGGTTTAGTTTTTTTGTAAAAATTTATGATTATTCGTAGTCGGGTTTTAGTTTTATTTGAGGTACCTAATATAATGTTACAAGTGGGCGTGGTACTGACGTGGCTAGTGCGGCGGGCGGCGCGGGCGCGGGCGGCGGGCGCGGCGCGGGCGCGGCTCACGGTCGCCGGCGGCGCCATCACCAGCAGAACACGGACAGCTCGCCGCTGTGCGCGTGCGGCGCGTGCGCGTGCGCGTGCGCGCCGCCCGCCGCGCGCCACGACCGCACACCCCCCACCTTCAGCTGCAACAACAACAACAATCATCAATGTGTAATACTTTTAATGGGTTTTACGGCATTGGAAACAGAGACACATTAAACCAGCCGTAGTGTCTAATATTCCGAAAAAAGAACCTATCAAGTTTAAAAGACTTCTCAGCTGAGTTGAGCTGAGCCTCAGCTCAGTGACACTTCATGTAAATTGCGGGCACGAAATAGTAACATCCTTTCAATCGTATTTGTTGTTGATTTTCTGTTTGTTCGTTGGCGTCGGTCACCATCCCGAGCCGGCAGCGGGCGCGCGGTGTGACAACTCAACTCGGCGGTTTTTGTCGCGCCAAGCAACGTCATCAATACATTACTGATAGGTATCCGATCCTAGTTTTTGCTGTGTCCGGCCGCGCGAGCCCGTTCCGTATTGTATTTATCGCTACTTTCCAAACTGGAACAAAAACTTAATCAATCGGGAACCGAGGATGTATCAACGCAATATGGCGACCATGTTTTGCTTCTCGCGTTATGGGATCTCAGTGGTCATTGCTTATTTTATGATTGCGATCAGTTTTTGCCATTTATGTGTGCCGGGGAAAAGTTGGGGAAGCAAATGGTGGTCCGGGAATCAGCTAACAAATCTCTGGAAGTCAGGGAAATTTTCCACATTTTACCATGCACTGAAGGCAAAGCATTGAAATAGTAGATTGTATAACATGGGAGCAAAATAATATTTACGGTGAGGGCGTTATTTTGAAATCAGAGCGGAACCAAGGATTCTTATCCCGATATATTATTCTTTTTGATTTTGTATTTTTAGTCGGTTTATGGTATCATTTCAATCGCTCGGTCTGTCTGATTCCTCAGAGTCTATACCTACCTGTTTCAAAATATTGAAATGGCCATATTGAAAAGACGGTTGTATACGTTAGACGGCCGCCTACGGACGGACGGAATGCCGCTATTGAAGCCGCCGGCCCTCAATGGCGGCCCGACCAGGAACTAACTGTCGCGGTCCAGGATAAAAACTTGCGACTGTCATTCCGTTGCAACCGCTGTGTTAATAGTGCAGGAAAAGTAAATTAAGTTGTTCGAAGAAATCGCATTAAATGACGAATTTCTTTTTTGATATCAGTCAATAGTCAATGTTACTTTTGTAGTTTTCCCCGGCTTTTTTTATGAGCGTTTTTACTTTATGAATATATTTTATTTAACGCATACCTACTTATTTCTTTAACAAATTTTATTTTGAATATTTTCCAACAAGTACTTATATATAAATAGATAAAAAATGTGGAACATGTGTTAAGACATAAGAAAATGTCACTTTAGGCTCACATGTGTCAGCTACAATGTGGGATAAAGTATTTGTTGAAGTTTGAACAGAGTTTCGGTAGAGTAGACTAAGTTGAAACTTAAACAGAGTTTCATTGTCGTCCGAAGCAGGACTTCACGAACTAATGAGACTCGAGAAACATTCAAAGAAGTCGAGTTAACAGCGACTCGAGCGCACAGAGACCAGAGCTTTCATAAAACCATCGCGCACACGACCTCTGAACGATGGGTCGAGTCTTGTTAAAAATCCGAGCTCGTAATTTGTCATCGAGTTATTAGACTCGAGTCTTTTGCATGCAATCCCCTTATGTGTGAGCGAGTACACACGATGGGAGGCCCTGGGGGGGTGGGGGCGGTGGCGGCGCGGTGCGGGGTGCGACACACGTGCGCCGCTAATTATGCGTGGACACGTCTCCAGCGCGCTGCACTCGGCTACTTTTTATTCCTTCTAGATAAGTCTCAATCACACTGAACGTAACGGCTTCGCCCGCGTGGAATTATTTTTCCCGCAGGACCAGCTTTCCCCGAGGTATCTAAGTCTTATCCTCAGACTTATACCCTATGGGATCTGTTGTGCCAAACCCCTGTCCGCCAAACGGTGCCAATCCGTTTTTTTGGTGGACTTCACATACGCCTCAGAATAGTAAATACCAGTCTTTGGCGTATGCAGGTTTCCTCACGATGTTTTCCTTCACCGAAAAACCTGTGGTATTATAATAAACGTTTCGAAAAACTCATTGGTACGGGCCAAGATCGACCCCTCGACCTCATGAACGTGAGGCGAGTGCACAACTAGGCTACCACTGTTCTCAAGGCATCTAAAGTCGGTGTTATTTTAATGTATAGGTAATCTATATTACTGTAAAATTTAATCAAATCTGCCCTGTAGTTTTTGGTTGAAGGAGTAACAAACATCCTTACTAAACTTTAGCGTTTTATAATATTGGTAGGTTGTAACAAAAAATGTACATCTCGATTTTTATATTTCTAGCGTAATCTAATCATAGAATACTATAAGAAATACGGGCCTTTTTCATAGAAACAAAGGTCACTTCGTGTCCTAAGATCTCCCTCAGAAACTCTTGCGTGAGATCTGATGGCGGAGGTGCAGAGAGCCACACCTTACTGATCAGGCAAGCCCTTACCATAGGCTAATCAGAATAAAACAAACTTCTCATCATCAACAGCCTATTAACATGTCCCCTCTCTCAACGAGGGCGTTCGGGCTATAGTCCACCACGCTAGCTCAGTGCGGGTTGGCGGACTTCACATGCGCCTAAGAATTTCTTCATCGGCGTATGCAGGTTTCCTCACGATGTTTTCCTTCACCGTTTGAGAGCGTCAGTAAATGTACTTAAGTTTCGAGAAAAAACTTCTAAATGGCATCAAATACACGTGTTACCCAGCGATATTTCTCATCCATGTGGCTGTTACCATCTCTAATAAAAAAGGGTATCATTACGCCGCCGCCGTACCCAACTCCCAACCCACCTATTATGTATTCTGTGCCCACACAAATTCAAATTCAAAACTATTTTATTGCATGTAAGTACAGTGGGTACATTTATACGTCATTTTTTTATCTACCACCGCCTCCAAGGTGTTAGCGCTGGGAAGAAGCGGCGCAACGAAACGACAAACGCAAACGAATGAAACGTCTGCGAAATTATCAAAACTGCATCACTACGATATGGTTTATGTGACGTTTCCGTTTCGGTTGCTACGTCGACGACTTTGTTATGAGTGGTGGGGTGGGGGGGGGCGCGGGGAGGGGCTGACCCAGTTGCAGGTCGCTACCCCCTACTATGGAGGGGGGGGCGACCTTCTCGCGGATCACGGAGAGATCTGATCCGCGCTCACGTGCGCCGGCTGCCAACCTCACGAGTCAGCACGCTCCGCGTTAAACCGACGGCACAACAAAGCAGAGTGTCACAATAGGACAGCTCGAGTATATAAATAAATAATGTATGTGTCTCTAAATGCCTTCGAGACAGTTGCATAAATATTAAAAGCAATATTAATATTGCCACTAATTTTTGACACTTTTGTGTCAAATGTCAATTTAAGGCACCGAATCATGTCATTACAATACATACAACGAATCAACCTTGAGCAATTTTATTGTCATTTCTTCTAATGTTCAGTAGCGAATAGACAAGGATGACGCGCGCGCCCCTAGCGACTAAATTTGGAAACTGCAGAGTACCTATCTATAAACTGTCAAATTATAATTTTTTGGGATAATAACTAAGTATAGATAAGCCTCGGTCTGAGGCCAGGGCCCTGGGGCCCTCAGGGCAAGTTACATTCATCTTACACACAGTGTGTCTCACCTGCTGCATCTTATCAAAGTCTAGCGCGGGCCGGTGTCGGCGCGGCGGCGGCAGCGCGACGCGGCGCCGGCGCGGCGAGGGAGGCGCGCGCGCCGGCGCCGACGAGCCCGCGTAGCCGGCACCGGCGGCCAGCCCGCCGCCGGGCAGCCCACCGCCGGGCAGCCCGCCGGCGCGCCGCGGCTTCAGCGCCTCCAGCGGCGGCGACGTGCGGAAACGCACCGGCGTCTCCACCTGAAACGAGCACAGCAGACGTGTCACTACGGCGCTTTGTAGATATAACCGCTGGTAGATTGAGAAAATCAACGCCGAAAGATCAATTTGTCGACGTTAGACAAATAATCGCTAAGGGTAGTCATTTTAAATGCTGGCAATGTTTCCTAATCTGTTCCTAATGTGTAATAATTTGGTAATAGAGTTACCAGCGTAAGATTTTATGATTTTGCCGCATTTTTGGATCTTGTAATATCTGAATAAATGAATTTGAATTTATTTATTTTTCTCCATCAGCCAGTTTTCATTAGAGCGACTAGCGTATGGTCACAGATAGATAATAGTTCCTATAGTTGAAATAGAAAATGTAATAGTCCCTCAGACTGAACATTACAAACTTCACTTTCTTCACGAGGTTGGCATTGACTTCTTGGGTCACAAACAAACCTCAAAAAAGTTTTTAAAAAGTCATTTAAGTTAAGATACGTGTTAGTGTTAGGTTAGCGACACACGTGACGATGAGACTACGGCATTAGATGGAGTACCTTGTAGTGTTGCAAAGGACTCGAATATTCGAGTTCTATTATATGAAGAAGACTCGACCATTTAGAGAAGACTTCATTTATACAGTCATCGAGCAGGACTCGATTTTCTTATTCTTTCTGCGCTCGAGTTTCTCTACCACGAGTCGTTAAATATTGCGTCAACAATTTTATTACCTCTACTCTTCTTCGAAAACCGAGTTCCGAGCTTAATGCTTTGAAATTTTGACGCGCTTGACTCGAGTAAGTGACTGCGAGCCTACGGTCCTGCATAATCGACTCGAGTCGTTGGCAACACTAGTACCTTGGTGTCGTCGTCGTCGGAGCACGGCGCGCGCGCCGCCATCTCGTCGGCGTCGGCGTCCGCGTCTAGGTACGGCTGCGCGGGCCACTTGCGCTTCTCCGGCGCGGCGGGGGGCGGGGAGGAGGCGCCGCGCCGGCGGGACTCGGCCGCCGGCGGCGCCGCGCCGGCCCGCGCCGCCGGCGAGGCCGCGCGCGGCGTCTCCGCGCCGCCGCCGCCGGCCGCGCTCGCGCCGGGCGCGCCGTTGATCACCTGCGCGGGCGTGACGTCACCACCACGCCTACCCACCCCCGCGACATGACGCTACGGGTGCACGTTGGGTATGTCGCATGCGGTGATGGGTAGATGTGATGTATTGCTTGGTGGGTGATGAGGTTATACTTATCTAATCCGCACGCAACGTAAGCCACATTTTGAAGTCACATTGCATACATTCTAATATTTGAACACTTCAATCCGTATCGTCGTTGTTTCTAAAATGTACTCCTATGGGAAATAATATTATGTGCATCCAAAAACTCAGCTGATGCTGAACTGTTATCAGCATAATAACGTAAGTACACAGTTAGGAGGTATTTTAGAAACACCGACGATGTGTTTTTCCTAATTTTATTTAATAAAGATAAGTTCAGATATGTATGTAGCATTTTTAGTGTTAAAAAATTGAAAGATAGGTGGAAGAATATTCTAGCAGCCTCCTAGCAGATCCGCTCAAGTTCAAGGTAGGTACAGAATAAGTAGGGCTTCCTCGTGGTCCTACTAGTAGGACCACAAGGAAACACCCGTACTTAGGTACAACGAACTCCTATTCTGTGGGTTTGGCTCAGTCAATTTTGTCCAAGCCTGCATCTGTGGCGGCACGATCTTTGTATGATATTTTTGAGTCGCCTCGTCAGTAAATCTTGGTCAGGGTACGATGGGACTGACATGTGGAGAACACAAAAGTCCCTAAATAAAATAAAGATTTTTAAAAAAAACTCCTATTCTATGCCGTAATGGATCTTCGTCGGCCTTTGAAGCGAAACTGCACATGACGTCTTCACTCAATATTATCATTTATGTAATAGGTGAACTCAAGGCTCCCGGCGGGCGGCGATAGAAAGGAAAAGAAAGGAACTACCTACCCACAAAAATTACACTTATTCCTTGTAGAGAACCAAATTAGATAAGCCGTTAGCTAGCAGGTATTATTATTTGTTGAGAGGGTAAGCCAGAGTACCAACGTAGGATACTTTCCTACCCAAAGGGATACTTTAGACGTTGATCACAATTTTCAAAAAGTAAAGTAGGTAATATAATATTTGCTTTTTAGTGGTTAAATTTAAAGGGGATAAAAGCGACATTCCTTTTGATAATTAATTTCAATTTTCAATTTTAGTTGCTGAAGTTGACATTAGAACGTTATTAATATCAACTGTCAATCCAATCAAATGTCAATCCAGTCAATCGAATGGAAGTCTGGAACAGCGAGCGTCTCTAGTCAGCCTGCAGTTTTTTTTCCATTTTTATCGCGGGCTTTTGAATGCGATCTCGCACATTTCTATTTACATTTGTTAATACATACAATCAGTACCATCCATCGATGGTACTGATTGTAATTCCTACCCGCTAATTTACTTTATGTAAATTATCTATTTATTGTTTATTTCTATTCATGCAACAAATGTGCATTATCATCAAAATGCGCATACTACGTACTCATAGAAATTACATACATAATCATGTTTTAAATAGATATATGAAACTCATATTTAAAAGTTTTTAAAGGTGCCTTCAGCCTCACAAAACAAGAGAGCATATTTAGTAATGTAACTTTAGATTTAGTTCTTAATGTTACTGTAAATAATTATCTAAGTTAATAAAGAAATTTTAAAAACAAAAACAAAACCATCCATCGATAGAATGACTTTAAAATATTTTTGTACTTCAAAAGCGCTCGTTGCCGCGCTGACCCTTGCAGTGCGGTGCGGCCGCTCATTTATTATGGATGCACCAACCGCGCGAAAAAGGAAGCTATTGCTGACCGGCGGTCTCTTGCCCCTGAATGGGGAGAGTAAGCACCCAGGGCCAAAATAAATAACTTGTAGGGGGATCAAGCAGGGTGTCCGGGACAGAGCCCTGAGCAAGTACCGGGCGCCTTCCTCGTGTTTCGGCCTATATGACCTAGACGTCGAAAGGCCAAGGGAGGTGGTGGAAATCGTTGACCGGCGGTCTTATAGGAGCGTGTCATTAAACGCGATTACAGGAGTGTTTAGACGTGAAACGTCCGCAAGGGGGCGTCCATTGATTATGCGAACACTATACTGATTACAAAACTGTGTTTGGATCACATCAGCTGAGCACTGTTTTGTCGTGTCACTATTTGAGCGCTTCTATACGTATGTTAGATAGTACTTATATGGTCGCAGCTCCAGACTCTACGTTTAGACAGAACATACTACCTCGATTTAGTGTTGCTAAGACTTGAGTCCTATTTAGTAAAACTCGTTCTAAACGAAACTCGATTTCTACAATCACGATCTGGGACGCGATTCGATATTCAAACACCAGTCTTTTTTCTACGCTCGAGTCGTTAAAGCGTAACACACACAGCGCGGCGGCGTTGCGAAAGCGTTGCGGCGGCGAATCTGCGGAAAGCGAATAAAAAGCGGAGCCCTTCAGACAGGAATACCGCTAGCGGCGGCGGTTTGTATGAAGAACGCTCCGCACCGCGCCGCGCCGCCGCCGCTCTGTGTAGGGGTTCTCATACACTACAAAGGAATACAACGCGCCGCCGCCCGCGCCGCTCCGCAACGCCTGTCTGCGCTAATCTGTCAAATCAAAACGTCAAATCTGTGCGCGTGGCTTTGTCGCTTTCGCCGTCGCACCGCCGCCGCGCCGCACCGCCGCCGCGCCGCTTTGATGTAAAAGGCTTCATACTATTTCAAAGATTACAAAAAATTACCGCAACGCTTTCGCACCGCCGCCGCCCTGTCTGTGTTCCGCTTAAGAAAACTGTAATAAAGTTTCAATTTCAGGAACATGCTTGCGAGGTTTTTTAAATCAAATCCTTTTCAAGACTCGAGTCCATTTCAGGAATAGGGTAATTTATCAGACTCGAATGGTCGTAGACTACTAAGAGAGAAGTGACTTCGAACATGAGTTCTCCGCGTCCTTAATCGAGTCGAGTCTTCAAAATTACGACTCGAGGACTCGAGTCTTTGCAGCACTAGCTCGCTCGGCTCGACGACACAAATCACACGGCCCACCGCACCACAAAGCGCTCATCCAACGTCCGATAATTTTGTTGTAACCTAAAAATTACACTATGGTCGCAGGACGCCTAGACTAAAATACTAATTTCATTCAACCCGACTACGAAAAAGAAAAGTTGCTATAGTAGGTATTTTCTTACGAAGCGGTGTGTCGGAAACCTGTCGGCGGTTACCTATCGTATTTTATACGATTATTAACGATACGATTCACCGCACAAGGAATCGTTATTAATCGTTAAATTATTAAGTATTGTCGAAAGCATGCCTTAAAACACCTACTTACTCTAAAAAATTACTATCAAAAGCCGCAAAATACTGAATTTTACCTACTACCTAAATATGTAGGTAAAACATCACAAAATTAGTACCTACATGCTCTTCTTGAATAATCGTAAGTACCTACCTAATGCAACTGTAATCGTAATAAATAACGATTCGTATCGTAATCGCAATGGCCGAATCATCCCTAGTACTATAACTTTGACTATCAGGTAGATAAGTACTGATATTTAAATGTACGTGGCGATTGTCAACGCGCATCGATTCCCCGCAGCGCGCGGCGGCGTACAGTAATCACGTTACTATTTAAAAATATCGCACAGCATTTTCCTCGTGCTAAAAGCTGTTGTCCGCTTCTTTTTGCAATTAAAACATGGCGGAGACAAAAGAATTTCTAATTTGAAGCGAGGAGTGAGACAAAAGCTGCGTCACATTGCTTGTCTTGTTAAAAAACTAACAACGGTTACATTAATAGTTATACCATGTTTGGTGTAACGTTACAGAAGGTGTTACGTTATATAGTGGATGTATCTCCCAAAAGGTACCTATGTCTGATAGAAATATTTGTGGGTCAGAAATTCTGCTTAATTTGAAAATATCTCTTCAACGACACCCCACACGAGAGGGGGCGGTCAAAAATAATAAAACCATTCCCCCTTTATTTGTATGGGGAAGTACACTGTAAAAAACATATTTATTTATGACTTTATTTTTTGAAAATTGTGAACTCAAAAGTAGGTATCCGTGTAAAGAATTTCATGCATTTCGATTAAACTGTCAAATAATTGACATTACTGTGAAAAACTATCCCAGAAAGGGTTCCTTGTCGGCCTCCGGAATCATTGAAAAAACGTATTCGGTTTCAGTCATACATCATTCACTAATGCAAGACTTGGTGATAAAATAATTCATATTTGACATTATAATAATCCCTCGGCGAGCGAAGAGAATGATGAGGCTGAGCGAAGCGCCAGAGGTGTGTCAGATAGCAACACTTGGCGCCCCGGTCTTCGTGCCCACCTCGCCAGGGACATAGCGTGAAGACATGTCGGTATAACAGACAAGTATCAACAGGCACTATCGATCGGTGCATACAGAAACTGTACGAAGCGACAGGACACAAAATAGCGAGGGATATGTCAAGTGTCAGCATAATACCCCCCGGTGGGGGGGAGGAGGAGGGAGTACTAGGTGTGGGGGGAGTTGGGGGGAGGGGGACGACTGTAATTTAGTTGCGGCGTGTCGTTGCGAATTAATGCGCCATGTGAACACGGATGGACGGACATGCTCCCGGCCAAACAAACAAGCTAACAAATAATGCTCTCTTTAAAAATATTAAACCTACCGTAATAGTTAGTAGGTAGGACAGTGGCGAGTGGGGAAAATATACGAATTCGAACTTAAGGAATAAAAGCAGTTCGCTTTTATTGATTGCTGGAGGTGTGATTATTCTCCTACAAGGTATGTAATTATAATGTACGGATGATGAAGTAGTTAGTTACTAGTCTCGGTAACCAAATAGTAGTAACATAGGTACTAGGGATACAACGATTACGAGGCGGGAAAGCTATCGTAATATTTACGATTAATTATAACGTTATGCGTAAAAAAGTAATGTCGAAAGGAACGCATGCTAATAAAAACAGAGACTCTACACTCCCTTCTATTGGTAAATGGTTGTTGTTTCCGATTATGACTGTAAATTTCAATACAAAAAATCCATATCTATTTTCTCGAATAATCGTAATGCAATCGCAATCGTAATAAATAACGATTCATTATCGTAACCGTAATGGCCGAATCGTTGCATCCCCAGTAGGTACTGGCAGAAATTATTTAAGACAGAACTTGTCAAAGTCAAAACTATTTTATTGCATGTAAGTACAGTGGGTACATTTACACAACGTCAATTTTTTATCTAATACCTTGTTAGTTACACACCTAGCTGTTTTCCTGCACTGCGTCGACGATACAAATGCAAAATGTTTTGGGAAATACAAAGTCTCGAAATTATACGCGGTTGGTTAGTGGGGGCAAAAAGTGAGGTCGTTTAGCGGCGGGGGGCGCCGGGGCCCGATTGCCCCATCAGCGATTCTCGATGGCCTCAAATTGTCCCTTCCGCCTGTCCCTGCCCGTCCCTCCCCCTCCGTGTCCCGCGGCCACCCCCCGTCTCCTACAAACAAATGTTTTCCACTAGACCTGTCTTATCTTCATTACACCAACTAGGTACTATTTCGATCATATATTCCACAGATACCGCATCGGTGTTCAACTATTGGCACGAGAAACAATGCTTATCTATACTAATATAATAAAAAGTTTGTTAACGCGCTATACAATCTCTAGAACTAGGGAGGTACCAGAAAGTTGTAAAGAAGATCACCGCTTGAGGAAAAAATATATTTGTCGGAGACGAGAGGTGGTCGCGCGGGACACGGAAGGGGATGGGCAGACCGAAAGGACAATTTCAGGTCAGGCCATCGAAAATAGCTGGTAGCGTATTTCGGCCGCCCGCCGCTTAAAGGCAGACAAATAAATGTTTTTTTTTTAAATCTTTATTTTATTTTGGGACTTTTGTTATCCACATGTCAGTCCCATCGTACCCTAACCAAGATTTACTGACGAGGCGACTCAAGGATGTCATATAATGCCCGTGCCGCCACAGATGCAAGTTTGGATAAAATTGACAGAGCCAAACCTACATCAAGTCAATTCAGCTTGAGTCGCCTCATCATTAACTCCCTCTTATTCCTGAACCTGTCACACTCCATCAGCAGGTGTTGGACATCTTCAATAACCCCACAGACTTCGCAGTTCGGAGTATCACTCTTTTTCATGAGATATCCAAACCTGTTTGATGGGTAGTGGCCAGAACGCAGTCTAAATAAATGTATGATCGATGAGTTTACTGTTTATGCACAGAATAAATAATTGTAACCACCGGTTTAAGTTGGATAACGTGTCAGGATGGACTCCATTTCAAAATTAGCAGTGGTTAGTAAAACGAGGTACATCATTCAGGCTTCATACATTTTTGGTCCAAATTGAAATACATATCTGGTCAAAAATATAACTTTTTCTGATAGAAATTCCGTCTACTCACCTTAGAACCATTATTTTTTAGAATTTTTTTTTTAAAATAACCCACAAGTATTTTGGAACGCATATTAAACCGGACATGTTGTACAGTCGACCGCACGTCAATGGAAGCGCTTTGACATCGAGCTGGCCTCGCCTATTAGGCAGAGTCAATACAATAAGACAAGTTTATTCTGGTTTGTTTTCCACTGACGTGCGTGCGGTCACCGCACCAAAGCATGGCATTAATTTCAGATTTGGACCAAAATGGCTGACGCCGTGTGGTGAGTGTAATGTGCCACGCTGTAGGTATGTACGAGTAGGTACCTAGTAGTAGTGCTGTGTGGTTACCTCTAGCTCCTCCTCCGAGGAGTGGTGGTCGTACAGGTGGTCGGGCTCTGGCAGCGGCGCGGCCCGCCGCGGCGCCGCCTCGCACGCGCACGCGTCCGCGCCCGCGCTGCTCATGCCTGCCGCAACACACAACATAACATCAACTACCAATAGTCAACGCACTATTGGTACGGTCTATCGCACGTCAGTGGAAACAAAACCAGTATAAACTGGTCTCTCATAGTATTGGAACTCCTTAATACGCTAGGCCAGCTCAAGGTCAAAGTGTTTCCACAGACGTGCGGTCGACTGTACATACCATAGTATAGAACAGAATTCAAAATCCCGCCGGACCATTTGTATATCGGCTAGTACCATTGATGGTACCGTATTATCGACTTGTTCCACTAGTACCATTAGACGCGGGCGGGCGGCGACCTATATTTATTTATCATGGTACAACTGGGACAATACGGTAACAATTGTACCATCAATGGTACTGGCCGATGGTACAAATGGTCCGGCGGGTTCGAAACTCGTGTATTCAAAACTGGAATACAATATTCTCATTTTGACGTCACTTCTGTCTAACACTCCTCTGTTTCCACCCGAGGGGAAGAAACCGTTCAGACGCATACAGGGCCTGCCATTGTTTCGGAAGAAAATGACATATTTTTTATATTCTTTTTATTTATTACGTATCAAATTAATAGGTAGGTACTTTATTAGTCGAATACGAATAAAATAAACAGTTTTGAATATTAATAATTAAAATCAAAGGCAAGTTTTTGGACGTCAGTGTTTTCCTGTCTTATGTTCGTTCAGAAGTTCGAAATCAACGGTTGGAAAATTACCTACATTTGAGCTAGGTATTTACTAAGCTTCGGATAGTACTTGAAAGGTTTTCTCGCCAATACAAAACAAATTAAAATGAAAATACTATATCTATACGAATAGTCGTAATAATAATCGGCGAATACAAATAATACAACAAGAAATATATAGTACAAACAACAAAAGAAAAAAAATGAATGTGCAAAAAATGAACTTTTACACCAAGGAAACAATCCTTTATTTTTCACCTGTTTAAGTAGGTACTAGGTACCTAGTAGAGAAAGCTACAGACCTACTCAGAATGTCTGCGACCTAAAAACGCCCAGCAACGGGCGATGAATAAAATTAGTGGTGCAGTCAGGCTAACCACCCCGGCGGGGGGGGCGGCGGGTGCCTGCGGGGAGGGGGCGGGGGGCAGCAGGGGGGTTGGGGGAGGGGGCGGCGCGCTGGTCTTGAACTTGCAGCGGACCGCTTGGCCTTTAATACCTGGCCGTTGCATCGTGATACTACCAGAGTCACAGATTACATAATAGTTCCTAACGGAACCAGAGTCATTTACGTGAACTCTACAATTTTTGGTCAAACCAAAAAGAGGAAGTTAATAAAGTTCGATTTTGCCGAAATTCGGTTCAGCGATCTACCAAACCGCCGAATGCCGAATTTCGGCGAAACCGTACTTCGACCAATCCCTAGTTATGAACTAACTTACTGTGAAAACGGTCCTACAAAACCAAGTAATAGACGACTTGGAAATTCATGGACACAAAACCTTACACTTGAAATAATTTCCAAGTCTTGAATCGATGCAATCGATAAAAGAAGTGACAAATATCTGTAAACCCACTAAGCACCATTTGAAATATCAAATAATTCTATCAGGTCAGGTATCAACAATGGTGTTCGACCATATATGTAGTACAATTTGTCTCAAAGATATAAATTCCTATCTGGTTTCCATTCGGCATTCTCTTGACGACAAAGCAAGTGTTTCAAATCACACATTTTAATAGAATTGGTCACAGTGTTGGTTGGTTGCCGGGCGGTGGACTGGACAATGTGCCTCGCGGCTCGCGGTGGACTATATTAAGACTGCATTCGAAGTGAAGATATGAATAATTTATCAGCGGAGGCGGAACCTTTTAAAAATAACGATAAAAATCGTTAAGGGCTTAGATGAAACCAAAAGACGAAGATACAGTGCTATTACGTTTCACAAACTGAAACTGGGCTCGGTTACCTGTACTATTAGGTACTCTGTGGCACGGTTCACATACACTAAGATAGGAATCAAATTTGCGTTCGTGACACGTATGTACAGTATCAAGTATAGTCGTTCAAGGTATTATTCTTCACTTTAGGCTGGCTGGATTTATGCATTAAAAAATCCCACGACGGATGTAATTGAAAAAGGATGAAATAATAAATTGAAATACCCCCGACTAAAAGGAAGTAAGTGACGAATGACAAAAAAAAGTTGTAAAAAGAGTTTAATTTGTCGCGAGGTCTCATATAAATTATAATATTACAAACCTTTGCGGTTTTATGAGTTTCTGAATAATTGACATTGACTTAAAAATCTAGTAGGTACCTAACCAAGCCAAAACCTACTTTAAAAATGTAGAATTAGCCTCGTGTATTTGGAAGATTGAATTTTTTGCGGAACATGGAACACATGGGCACGGCTATCAACATGTCCTAGAACAGCGTTCCGCTTTGAATAATTGAAAGGCTCGCCCGCGCGCCACGCACCGCTCTCGCTCCGATGTTATCTGCAGCTAGTGCTGACAAACAAACGAGTCATCGAGTCAATATTTTGAAGACTCAGGACTCTTGGCTCGAGTCTTCATTGTAGTCGAGCGCGAGTCTTTCGCACGACGGCGTCTAACCCTAAAAAAATCCTTAAAAATACAGATGCAAAACGATTCGACTCGAAGGTCGGTTTTCGAAAAACAGTCCCATTTTTTAATGCGAATAAATAAATATTGGGGTCATTGCACTATATTCTTGATATTCCTGGCACAAACTATCCTGACATGAAGGTGACACTTTATTAGTATGATTATTGGCGAAGTCGCGCAAGGAATTAAACACTCGAGCGCAGAAAAAGACTCGAAGAACACGAGGCAAAGACTCTAGTCGTTTGCTACACTACTCGCAGCTCTGCAAACTTTGCACAACAGCCCTCAATAGCAGATCTGATCCTTCCTGCTTGGGTATAAGGTTGTAAGTCGCGTTGTCCAGCTGCACAGGATACCGTGGCGGCCGCGCAGATCAAGATTCAATGCGCCGTAGACGCTGGCAAGTCACGAAACGTCAATCTGCTCTTTGGTGACCATACGTTTGAGCTTCCCAAGACTATATTTAGATTTGTATCTCTACAAATATTTCAGCGCAAGGCTTGGAGTTACCGACTTCACTACATTTTGTAGTTGGTAATCGAAAATTAACTACCTTTTACAACATTTGATGCTACCGTGCGTGTTTACCAACTACAAAATGTAATCGTAGTTAGTAATCAGTGTTAGATTACATTTTGCCCAGCACTGTCCACCAGACATTTGTAGTTCAAAGATACCATGAATCAAAAAATTTATCCACTCCCATATGGATGAGTAATAAAAGCATCCTATGGGTGTCAAAATCGTGTCAAAAGGATTACAATATTGTAACTCACTCACACATTCTCATTTTCAAACTCCATACAAATTTGTATTAGCAACCTCCTCCCGCTACTCCGCTTCCTTTGTCCGCACCCCCTCCCGTAAGTGGCACCATTGGTTCCGATACTAAATATGCAAGATGCGATCTCCACAGGGAGCGCGCGCGCGACCAAAGATATTTGAAGGATACAATCTACTTTCATCAGCGAACCATTATTCATCATCATCATATCGGCCCTTCAGCGTCCACTGCTGGACATGGGCCTTTCCCAAAGATCGCCACCACACCCTCTGATTCCAGCTGCTTCCGGCCACCTTCTCCAGGTCGTCGTCCCACGCTGCGTCTCCACTCCAGAACTCGTGTGCCCAACGGCCGTCAACTTGTATAATAAATGTCAATTGTGAAGAGAATGGTGTGACTGAGCGAAGCGAAAGAGGTGTGTCAGGATCGCGATATTTTATGTAAATACTAGCTGTTGCCCCGCGGCTTTGCCCGCGTGGAATAAGTTTTTCCCGCGGGAACCGTTTACCCCGGTAAAAAGTAGCCTATAACCCTTAGAGTGTTAAAAAACCCGTTAGGGTCTCAAATGTAGTTCAAATACTAAACTTTATGTAGTCTAGATAGAATTCTTTTTTCAAAAACCAAAATATGACGACCGCCACATTCTAATGAATATGTTATTTCAGGCTATAAGCTATCCCTGTACCAAGTTTCATCAAAATCCGTTCAGCCGTTCTTCAGCTATAAGTGGTCTAACTAACACGACTTCGTTTTATATATTAAGAAAGATGTCACATATTAATAGGTACGTATTGCAGTGAAAACAAAACGCATTTTAATCACAACGTGTGGCAAAACGATTCAATAACACCTTGCTCGGCGAGACTTGAGGTTTTGATTGTCGACTTCAACGCGGTGCGCCCACGCCAGCGGCAGCGCAGGCGCACCTACTCGTACAGTCGACCGCACGTCAGTAGAAACACTTCGACCTTGAGCTGGCCTCGCCCATTAGGCAGTTTCCATACTATGAGAGACCAGTTTATACTGGACCGGTCGTCTAAATAGCTGTATCGTATACACATTATACCCTATTATCGTGGGCTTACTTGGTCGACGTTGACGACTTGGAGAACGGTTCACATCACAAGTTACGAATAACAATGCCCGGATTTACCAATGTCTCCGTGCAAGCAAGAATATATAATAGTCGCTTACATAAATGAATATATTTCCTAAACTAATTAGTTATTTAGGATAATTCCTTTATCTCACGTTACATTAGAGTCTGGCGAATGATTGCAGGCCGAAAAAAGTGTAAGACTTCGACCGACACGACACTTCCCGAGGACAGCCGAGCATTCCCCAAGTTATTATCAGACATTTATAACTTTGTGCCTGTTAATTGACGTTCCAATCGGGTTTCGCAAGACACCTCTCGTATTTTTGGAATAAAAAGTATAATCAAGTACCTATATTAAAAGTTAAAAACCATTTTACATAGTGGTATTTTTAAAGCTATAGGTTTAAAATTTCATTTTTACTTCTATCTTCACCAGTTTAGGGAATAGCCCCATAATTCTATTTAAGTGATTAGTAAGTAACCACTGATTACTTATGTTTGCTTGTCAGTGTATTCAAACAGTAACTTTGTATATTAAGATATTGAATTCATAGTTGGCAGGCGTATTGTTTTACGCAAACACGCTGTCAGCAACATTGTGATTTCTATCAGGCAAACGCATTCAAGGTTGGATCGAAGCGGATTCGCCACGACACACCACTTGCCGGCTCGATAGCGCCGCGGACTCGATCGACTCGCGACTTACTGTGACGTGGCTGCAGCCACTTCTATTCCCAGGAAAGACACCCCGCTGTCATATCGCAATGCACTTACTCCGAAATTGAACGAAATATAAGTAGTATCCGATAATCCGAATCAGAAATCATACAAGGGATGCTTTCAGACCCGAAATCTCATAAATGAAACTCATTTAAACTTCTGAACGTGATCACGTTAAGCTCCCGAGGTGGTTTGTTCGAGACAGACAGACACTCGGCAGATATAAAATAAGTGGTTGCACTCACAATCACCAGCTCTACATCCCTACAAAGATTCGTCCGTTTTGGAGAGTTGGATCTGAAAGCTCCCCTTCTCCCATTTAGTTGATGCCAAAGGGCAAAAACGCCAATTCTCTACTACGAGTAAGTACCTAACATTCAAACAGGAACGTATGCGATCATTTCATGCGAGTAATTGTAGCTAATTTAAAAGCTATTGGAGTAACGAAGCAGTCACTTATAAGTGACGAAATACAAACTTGCAATTTCGGACCTCCACCTCCGACAAACCAGGAAACTATTCTAGACCACCAGTTATAAACATTTTTAATGGGTCAATCCAGTGCGAAGTCGATCATCGGTCGGTCAAAATCGTCAATTAAATAATTTGACAAAGTAAACCAAGAGTGACTCACATCTTAAACTTAACTTTCCATTGTCGAAGAAGCCACAAAAAGTTCCACAACACAATGGGTAGAGTCTCAAAGGGTTTGGAACACCAAACCCGACCGGCACCGCACCGGCTAAACAAGTTAATTGCTGCAAACCTGTTACTGAGATTATTGTGTGTCCAAGTAAACGTTGGAAAGGTGTAAAAACGCGTCGTCGACGTGTTTGCTTAGCACTTGGAGGGAGCGTGCGAGACCGGCCAGCCATCGCTTGTTAGCTATACGTGTCCAATTCAATCATGATTTTTTTAAAAAAGCTACTCCCATAACGATGAGTAACAAAAGCATTTTAGGGGGTGCCAAAATAGTGTCAAACGTATCAGAAAATTATGAGTCACTCACACATTCTCATTTTCAAACTCCATATAAATTTGTATTAGCAACTTCCTCCCGCTAATCCGCTTCCTTTGTCCGCACCCCCCCACCCCCCACCCCCCTCCCGGATTTTGGCACCAAATTTTTCTTCGTTTCCCATATTATATTTGCAAGATGCGATCTCCACAGGGAGCGCGCGCGCGACCAAAGAGGTTCGAATCTTCTTGAATTCAATGGTGGAATCAGTGTGGAAACTCAGCAGTTATGCCAAGATACAAGAAATTCGCGGACAATCGACCAGAATCGGAATGAGACTGGAAGCAGTTTGGAAACTGATGACACACGAAGCTCTCTCCACATTCAGACTAACCGGAGGCTCTAGAATCAAGAAGTTCACGAATCCGAATATGAAGGACGGTGGAAGCAATTTGGTAATTGAACAGCTACTCGTAATCAACAGGCCCGTGCGCGTGCGTCGCCTGCAACAACTGAATACGTAACCAACAGAGATAAGTTGCGTTATTCCAACAAATATGTGGGACTAGATCCAAGATATCCGCGGACAATCAACCAGAATTCTGATTCTGGGTGATTGTCATGAAAGACCTTGCTAAGAATAACCAACTTATCTCTCGGTGTTCATTGTTACAGGCGACGGATGTTGTTTGACTACATGGTCAGTTTCCAAATTGCTTCAGCAGTCCTTTATATTCCGATTCTGGTTGATCAACCGCGAATTTCTTGAATCTAGAGCCGCTGTCAAAAGAGCTGCGTGTGCTTGCCCTTCAGGCTTATACAATACACCCATATATGTATAAGTATAGCGTGCCGGCACCGGCAGACTGGTGGGCGCATGTATAATTGCGGCACAGCGTTGTGCTCACCTTGGCCGCGGCGCGCGAGCAAGGCCAAGGTCGTAAAGCGAGCTGCCTCCCCCCCCTCACGCCGGCCCGCCTCCTCGCACTCCTGCGCAGCGCACAGTTTTTTGCGCAGTGATGTAATCCGCAATTCGGCGCGCGAGCAACATGGCCGCCCGTCATGCTCAGATAAACATTACCTACAACAAACTCTTTGAACCATCGCCTGATTCCTCCTGTCTTTTAGAACGTCGAGGATATCAGTTACGGAGTCGCCACTTTGCGGTGGCCGGTGGCATCTTTTGCCCCCGTTTAACGTTCATGTTCTTTTCCACAGATATTTACGAATATACCTACGGTGATATACGCCTACAGTAAAAACCAATCCAGAGGTCGCTGGCAGTTGTCAAAATTAGATACTATCATACGGAGGACGCTGAGATGAGACGAATAAGATCGCAAAAGATCAAGTAGATTTTAGGAGGCCTATAAAGTGTAGTAAAACTTACCTACTATGATACGATGCTGATACTAGCGACTAAAGAATCGAGAGAGCAATTAAATAGGAAACCTGCTACACGTGACGGAAGCAAATGTAGGTGCCCGTTGCATAGCATGCAAATACCTACCATGTAACTTTTATATCATAAATAAGAAGAAAAAAATCATTTTCATAAGTAGGTACTAGGTAGGTACTGGATGTGGATATTTGGATGTTATTCAATGTTTAAGAATGTTAATTATCATATGTAATTATAGTAGCTGTCATGTAAAATTATTTAAAAGATTCTAAACAAGTTGGGTTAAATAGACCTGTTTGACCAAATATTGCCGTTTGTGTTCTTCTGAATTCCCAAGAATGAAATAAAATTCCTATATAATATTTTAGAATTCAACTCATGTCCGTTAACGAACACGTAATACTTATACTTTCCGATATTCATACTTCCATCTTGAATCAATCTCTGCAGTCATAAACATCGAATATCTCCGGGTCGTGTAAATCCGAATAGCCAAGAAGCTCGGCCGCGGCCGCTCTATACTGTACTATTTCTGTATGAATGGCACTATAACTGTGTAGATACTTGGTACTGTATACTTCCTAGACCCTTTGCCAACTCATTATATCTCGGCGCAGCCGGTGGCGCAGCCACAAGGGACGCTTCCACAACATACGATGCTAGCTAACCCACGGTCCGCCTGTCTCTACATCCTGCATTCCTTCTGCCAGTAAAGTTTCAATGTAAAATTTAAATCGCGCTTGAAGAGCAACTCCGCTTGCCAAACGCGTGCCTAAATATTGAGTCGACGCACATTGTTGCCAATAAAATTATAGAAACGGCATCGTTTGTTTTCACTGCCGGATAATGGGACACAGTTTGTGGGAGTGTTTCTTGCCTTATGCAAGAACAGGTTGTCAATGGAAAAATTGTAAGTGATAGGTATGGGCATAGGCGGGTGGGTACTCCCACGTGGGCGGCCCACGCACGCCGGCCGGCGCGTCCCCGGCGCGTAGTACGAGCTCCACTACGCACTACACCAGTAGTATAGCAGCGTGGCGTGGCGTTGGCTGCGGACCGCCGCGCGGCGCGCGCTGCCAAAACCAACACAACTGTCTGTCTTGTAATTATTTTTATATGCCGGGTTGTGACTTCGCCAGAGAACGAAAGGTGATTTATTATGATACCGTTACGCTACTCACGAATGTTAATTATATAAACTACACTGATTTGGCTCGGGAAATGTTTACTTGCGAATCTAAAGCCGGTATACCTACATAAACTGGTAGTGAATACCAATTTATAAACAAATTGTCAGGCGATACACTTGTATAATGAATATTAATCTATTCCTTAAGTAGGTATGATGCGTTACAAATTAAACTTACTTATATCGGTGACGTCGTTCCACTTCATGATGACGTCAGTGCAAAAATCACCTGCAACAAAAACGTATTAACTTCAAATTCATTGTTGATATAAAAACATACCAAATGCAGAGCACAGATTAGCTCCAGGAACCGTAAGCGCAAGAGACAATTTAATTACTAGCTATAAACAAACCCATCGCGCATTCCGAGTGGATGGCGGATCCCGTTACATTATTTCGCCATCCACCAGTAATTGAATCTTGCATTACAGAATTAACACATAATGTTATTTTTTTATCAGCAACTGTGAGAGTGGGAATTTTCACAATGGCTGCTCCTTCAATTAGAATGAAACATAATGGAAAAGAATTGGTACTGAAAAAAAGTGTTATATTGCATACAATGAGTACAGTAGAGTGGCCTGTGTTTAGTTAAGTGTCAGAGCGCACGCAACGCCAGCGGTGGATCATATAATAACGCTCGTGCACGCGCACCACCCACACCACTAGCTGTAAATTCACAGTAGGCAGCAGACACGGATGTCTACATACAATACTAGTCTAAGCGTATGGCTTTCTGTACAACAAAACATTATATATATTACACTCGGTTGCGAATTATGAATGCGAATGCAGATGAACTGCAGGAGAGCCGTCTGCGGTGGTACGGACACATTATGAGGCGACCGTTCGGCCACATGACCAGAAAAGTGCTAGATATCGAAACTAAACCCCAAGGACGAGGAAGACCCCGAATTACATGGATGTCCGTAGTGAATAAGAACCTCAAAGAAGCCCAAGTCAATAAAGTGACGATACCCAGGACCGAGCTGCCTGGAGACGCATGATACGGAGGGCCAGGCAAAGAAGAAGACACTCGGTTGCGAATTCGGATCCCCTGATCCGATGCCTGTTTCATACAAACAAGGTCACTTTGTGCCCTTAGACAGTGCGTGAGTTGGAGTACGGATGGAGAAATTCCAGAGAGCAATACACACCTAACTGATCGTAGAAGCCGTTTTAACTATAGACTAGAAAAATCTGGATAAGAAAATATCTTAAACGGCATTAAAATGTAAGGAAAACCGCTTACGCAGGATTCTGACCAACTGAACACCCGCAGACAGCTGGGCGGGCCTGGACAGCAAGCAAGCCCGCTACATGTGCTCAACCAACCGCACACAAATCCTAAAGAGACACGACATTTTGTAGAATGCAAACTTGGTTTGGTATCGGCTGTACTTGAGAACACAATCGGGCTTTATAAGTTGAAGTTACAGTTATGTTGGGGACACTAAACTGATTGTCGTATCAAACTTGCTAAATGAAAACCAAATCAAAGTGAGGTGAACTCTATAAACAAAGTGCGGATCAGGTAGAGCTACGTTCTAGCCGACTGACTGGAGCGGGAGAGTAACTCGGCTGCCGGCCCAGTTCCACCACGAATATTTGTAAAATCGCGCGGCCGACGACCTTTCAGATGAGGATTTTATTAATCCATTCGCTAATTCATTCCAAATTAACGATGGACTCCAGCTCGGCGAAAACTCTGAGCTCCGGCGCGGCGGAGTCGGCCGCGTAATTATCTGCTGACACTGCCGGCTCGAGTAATTGTTAATTTGCAACTTTAATGGTTTCTTTATTACACCAAGCTTCTATTCTCATCTCGTTCCCCAGGTCGACGAAAATTTAAATATAAATCCTAGCGCAAAGGTTATTGACATTCTCGGATGTTCTCACCGAACATGACGCCTGCACAGAACACCTCATTAGCGGACGTATTCGGCGTTTGTTTCTGCCGCCTTCAAGAAAAGTTATTTAGGTTGTGAAGCTATACAGCACCCGCCTAATTGTTGCTTTCATTTTGTTAATTCAGAGTAGCTGCTTCTCTAATTACGTAGTCGTCAAAAAGGACAGGTAAATTAACCTTGTCATTAATTTCGTTTCGGACAAAATTATAGCTTTCAATTTGAGTGAAATCCCAAGTTCGGATGAGGCATGAGCTGTGTATAATTTCGCTAAGCGCTGTCTGTCTGCCTAGTCCTCCGAAGTACTTGTGTTTCCCTATGAGGCTGGCATGGACATATATAGTCCAAAGCCTCAATAAATAAATAAAAAATTAAAAAAAAAAATTGAGTGAAATTTAAAGTGAGCAGTAGCCTCGTGGAAGTGATCGCATCGCGAGTTGGACGGAGAATATTGTGCGTGGCGAGAGGACAGTGCAAGCGGTGCGGCGGTAACCTCCTCGACCTGGTTTCGGTTCAGAGTTGAACGGCCGCGCGCCCATACCTACTGCGGCAGGCGGCTGCTCTGCGAACAGTTTCCTCCGCCCGCCGCCTCCTGCAGCTCGCGCACTAGCTACACCTATACAATCTCCTGCACTCGCCATATTTGTCCTTTGTAACGCCTCGTGCCATTCTGTAACTATAACCTCACCGCCTTGTATTCTATAGTATCAGAGAATTGAGACTCGGTTACTGAACTGCTATAAAACTGCATAGTTCTAGATCCAACCTTAATCCCACTATTATCTTTCAATCACTGACTATACTTACTGAGAACAGACGACTACGTATAATCCCAGTGTGAACGAGGATTCGTTGATAACTTGACGGGACAATATGACAGTTTAAAGGCTTAAAGGGACAAATGACAGTAGGTACCTTCAGAATATTTAAAGGAAGGCCTCGGACTGACGGTGATGATGATGTAAAGGAACTATTGGGAGGAAAAATCTGAAGAGACCGCGGTATTTCCTTCAAAGGAAACTACCGGGAATAATAATAATAATAAAGTTAAAAAAATTACATGTTTTCGCTTTAGCCGCGTTTTTCTACGCGGCTAAAGCGAAAACATGTAATACCATAGTTTGATAACCAGCGTATCGGTTTAGTTTAAAATTAAAAATGATTAATCAAAACCAACCATGAATTGGATTGGCACTCAATCAATATCACATTTTTAATGGGCATCATTGCTATGACGTTGATAATGCGAATCGCAATTGAAAATACGATACAACACAGGTTAATGTGTAAATTGACATAAATAAACATAAAACTATGAATTGATTCGTTGATCACACTTAAAATATAAAATAGATTTAAAATTACAGAGCTTTACCTAGCGGTAGCTAGCGATTAATTAAATTACAGTTATTAAAGCTGTGATACAGTGAGGGTAGCACGCGGCACGTTTTTCAGGCAAACAAACAGTGCGTTATCTACGCAAGTGTAGGCATAGATAGATAACGATGTAGTTATGTAGGTTGCCGACCTCTGCGATGCGGCCCCTATCGGCAGCCGCAGCCGCGTGCACAGCTGATACACGACGTGTTGCTCGCTAACATGCCGGCCATGCCTAACATGTCTGCCATGCTACCAACCAACCGCTAAACACCAGGAAGGTTAGAAATTCGCCGACTTACTAAACTTCAATACATTTTGTGGCCGCCCCTTTTTATAAAACCCAATATCAAATAGCCTATGTTCATACACAGAGTATTAACTATCCAACAGCGAAAGAATTATTGAGATCGGTTCTGTAGTTACAAAGATTACTTCCATCACACATCCATCCATCTAAACAAACTTTACCTCTTTATTATTAGTATAGATAGACAGGCGACTATTTGTTTTGACTCATCAGTGTAACAATCACCAAAAGTTGTTACATTTTGTAGCGCCTGATATTACAATTTCTCTGTTGAAATCTGACCCCCAATCGATCTATTGCTGGCTCGGCGCGGAAGACGCAACACACCTATAAGCTTTCCCGGGAGTTGTAAACAAGATGAGGATTTAATCTCGGATCAGAGTCAAATTACGTTGCGAGTGCTACGTATTGGTTTCGAGCAAATGAGATTTAGAGAGCTATCGGATTCACGGCCCAAAAATATTGATGTAAGCGTCCCTTGCGAGGCGCCGGTGTAGGGTTGCTCGTTACGGCGAGTGCGGCCCTCCGGCGAGACAGGGCCGCAGCTAGGCGGGCCCCAAGGGTTCAAGCCCCCGACCATATGATACATGTAACATGCACGGCATGTTTTTCTCCCGCGGGGCATAGGCGCTTCACCATCACCGCTACATTGCCTATGACGATGGTATGTGCACCCGACTTCATGTCGACTTCAGCGATGTTCTTTTGAGATTTACTCATAACGGGCATAGGGTATTTCGAGAATAAGTCCTAACAAGCCGTTCAAACCATTTTGCTTTTACTGAAAAACAACACTGCGCTCCAAAAACATGGGACCGATTGAGCTGAAACTTAGAACATTCCATTGCGTCATTTTACAGGAAAAAACTATTATTGACGGACCCCGTACGATTTTCACATCCAGCGCGGTAGACTAAATTATGGTGAGATATTTGTCTAATAGGCGTCAAAGACCGACCTTGAAAAAAAAGGATCGATCCCGAGTACTTCACTACCGTAATCAAGATGCTACCTTTTCGTCATTTAAACTTTGTCGTCCAATTACAAGGTGGTCGTACGCTAGGTTGCAGCTGCAAGTGGCCCCCCCACGGAGGACCCTGGCTGCGGGCCTGGCCCGCGCCGCCGGCGTCTCGTAAAAAACGACATTCGAGCGAAAACCGGCCCCGGGGACCGGTCCCGAGCCCCGACCGGTATCGTGACATAAGTTAACTAATAACGCAGCGACACAAGAAATGTTGACGGAAATCCCTTGTTGTCGTAGTGTTTCGTATGAGATCAGTAGCAGACTCCATTACGGCATTTGGTATCACCATTACCTCTTCGTTCTACAAAGTAGCTTCCTAATAATCGTATACAGAAAACATAGTGAGGAAACCTGCATACGCCGAAAGGTGCATGTAAATCCACCAACCCGCACTGGGCTAGCGTGGTGGACTATAGCCCGTAAGCGTTCGTCGAAAAGGCAGGTCTGTACCCCAGCAGTGGGGACATGTTCATAGGCTGTAGTTTTGATCTATGTGCCATCGAAGTCTCCATACAACGTCAACTTTCACACCATCAATCATAGTGTTGCACTCAACTTTCATTCTTTTTCAAAACCAATAATAGACTGGTTTCTCCGAGCTTTCGTTGCCTGCTCCGCGAAATCTTGGTGTGTGTTACGACCACCGCCTCGTTGACTTGAGACTTGGTTCTTGGGCACGCAAGTGATTGTGTGTGTTCGATTCCCACTGGGGAAAGTTAATATTGTACAATTTGTCCTATCCTTGTTTAAGATCACACAGTATATGTTGTATATTTATGTATTATTTAGGTAAGTATATGAAATAAGTATAATTGTGTATTATTTATTTACCGCAGGCCACTTTACAAAGTATAATCGTTTCTGAAGCGTTCGTCAAATACCAGATACCTAATAGCTGGTGATTGCATTGTGTTTTAGTACTATCTACATTGTCGTTTACTTTCGTCCCTAAACGGTGTTTTGTTTGTCTGGTCCCTTTTCATTTTCACAGTGCAGATTTGATGTCATCGGCAAATACTGGACATAGTTTGTACCAGTATTGGAAAATTTTTCATATACAAGAAAAAGAAATGGACCCACAACTGAGCCCTGTGGTAACCTCATTTTCACCAGTTATAAAAACCTCTCTTACCGGCTTTACGGGAAAAGGATATTTCTGGAAAATGATTTAATGAACCTGTACGTTTTGATTCAATAGTATCAAACATAAACGTAGATTTTCCAATGAAAACGTCCAACCGTCGGTCGGAGCGGTCTCGCACGATAAAGTTTATCAGCTGTGGCGCGATTGGCGGATACGCCGTTTAATCTCCACGAACGAATGGGCTTAGCATTGCGCACGCGACTTGTTTCTCGTAGTTTTGATTGTACAGAACTGAGGACCGACCATCGTCAGCTATAGGTGTTTTATTTTAAGCATGATCTTTGATCGAAATTCGGACAGATTGGAAAAAATTGTATAAACTAGAGTTTATTTCTGCTTTACTAGAAATCAAAGAAGAATAGTACTCTTTCTCGGTGCAAGAATAAGCAAACCCATACACACATTCACAGTTGAAATCAAAGTTGCGTTCGAAACTAAAACCAGTGAAATAGTGCGAATGTAAATGGGCATGCAATCTAACCGTCATAGTTCCATTCTAGGCTGACCAAAACCTTCACCACCATTTCCAGTAGTCTTTCCCTTTTGGTTCATCTAAGTCCCTACATATGAAATACGATGCCCACTATAGATTGTACCAATTACTATACAGAAACATCACTGTTGATCATCGAAATAGGTTGTTATTTGATGACTCAACGATGACGGATTTTTTATAAATAAACATCCGAATAATCTAAGTGTAAAGTTGTAAGTACTTAGATCGTTGACTGATAGCAGTATCACCGTACGAGAAGTCTCACCTTATTCACATCGCCTTCACCTTGATTGTCTACCCAAAGTTGATACGATAACTCTTCACAGCTATTTACGATAATCGTCTTTCTCTTCCTGGCGTCTTAGCCAAATCTTTACTGATTGTTATTGGATGTCATTGGTTCTTGTCGACGCATTTAGAAGTCATAATATTTATAATCAAATTATCTACAGTAAGTATTCGTTGATGAATATCTTGATTATGTACCACCCTCGGTTTGAGAGTGGTAATGATAATTGATAAACCAGAGGTGAATAAAAAAAAACTGTGCTTTTTATGTTCAAGAATGTCGGTCTAAAATCTTAGCGCCGATCTTCCGAGATTAATCGCCATAACCACCATTCGCAGCACCTGACAACAAGAAGTAGTTGTAACAAGAAGTACCTGACAACAAGAAGTAGTTGTAACAAGAAGTGCCTGACAACGTGAAGTAGTTGTAACAAGAAGTACCTGACAACAAGAAGTAGTTGTAACAAGAAGTACCTGACAACAAGAAGTAGTTGTAACAAGAAGTACCTGATAACAAGAAGTAGTTGTAACAAGAAGTACCTGATAACAAGAAGTAGTTGTAACAAGAAGCACCTAATATTGCGGTACCTACTTGGTACTTACTTATATATTCAACTTACTTATATACTGGATATTCAATCTGTAATGTTACAATAAGTTTATTTAAATAAATTGAATTGAATATTGGTTTACCTTCTCTCACTCATACATGCTGTACCTACCGGCCAGCTGTCCAATGACTTTATCGAACTAAACAGCTAAACAACGAGGTATAAATATTTTGTAACACATTAACGGGTTACAATGGCGCAAAACATCAACTCGCACCATTGGGTCAGCGCGGGCGCATTGTTTGTTAGATTTAGCTGCCCCACTGGCGACCTCTCAAATCATAGACATGCTAATGGAACAAACAAAACTGATTATAAACGAGGCGAGGCGAGGGAGCGCCTGCGCTTGCGCCGCGGAGATTAATGCCTAGTTTACACCATGCTAGTTAGCGTGCGAGTCAGTGCTATGTGGGTGGATGTATCATACGAATTACTCGCATTTGCGGGGTTTATTTATGTGTTTTTATGCATTTCCTAATTTAAAGCAGACCTTATCACAGTTTTTTCATTGAATCACGTTGACTCAACATTGCAACTTGCAAGATCCCAGTACTACTCCAGCGCAAGAGACTAGGCAGCTACTCTCATCATGAAAACTCCTGACATGCGAGTATGCGAGCAGTTGTCTACTGTCAAGTCAGTAGCTTGCACTGTATAAACCAGACATAAAATTCAAGCTCATTGCGAAACCGCCGGCCGGCGGTATGAGCTCGTAAAACTGGTAATCTAGGGAATGTGTAACTAATCCTAAACTAAACACTGCTGCGTGGAGTGAACGCGCTGCATGCAGCTATGGCATAGCCGCGGTCAAATTATACTTCAAACAACTTTCGACCGCTTCGTTGGCTTAAATGGGAATTGGATGTTTCTCCATCTGAACTCACCAAAACGAAGGAAAATTTGTGCGCGTAGAGCAGGATATTTTGAAAACAACCACTTAATTTATATCTTTGATTTGATCTGCGGAAGTTTGTCTGTCTCCGATAAAATAACCTCGGAAACATCTGAACTTGAACTCTTCGAAATGACCGAAGCTTTGTGGGAATAAACAGCAGATTACTGCGGGAAAATGACACTTAAAATAATTAATTGGTGTCAACTTTATGGGAATTCCTAGACATGGGGTAAAGTGGAAAAAGTCGATATTATTGGGATTCGATATTTTGAAAAATCAACATTTTAAGAAGTCGACGTTACCGACGCAGAGGCAATATCTTTTAAGTAGTTATAGAGTTATTTAATCAAAAGCAAATAAAGTACTGACTAATAGGTATTACGAGTAAACACAGAAATATGCGATTTACGAAAACTTTGTAAGTACCTATACAAATGTAAAAAAGCCCTTTTGAACAATGCCTCCTGGTGTGCATCCAAACAGCAGATTGGGTATATCTAAGTACCCCGATGATATTTGGTACGGAGCCGGCGCGAGACGACGCTCGAGAACAACAAAGGGAAACCAGTTCGTTCCCCGGCCACTACAGAATGAAGTAGAGACTTCGATGAAACCGAAAAAAGGAAGATACATTACTTAGTTACCAATCCCGTTGCGGTTCTATAGCATACTCTCGTACGTAGTACAAAGTATTTGGTTTTGATAAAGTACTTCATCTTATTTGGCAAAACCAAAGTAGTTAGTCTTAGATAGGTACTTAGTTTTGGTAAAGTTTTAGCCAATCCAGTACAAAACAACCTGATTGCATGTCATTTACATTCGCTCGTTGTTACAGTTCTAGTATAAAGAACTGTTCGTATATTACAATACTGTTGACTTTACGAACGCAATTTTGATTGACAACGGAACTGTATGAGTGTGTGTGCATGTAGTCGTGCACTGAGCCTAGTTTTGCTTCATGCAATATGAGAGAGTACCATGTAGGTACCTTCTTTGGGTTCATCTACAAGCCCGACACCAACAAAGGGAAACGAGTTCCGGGACCGCTCCTCGGCCGCTGCAGAATGAAGTAGCAGAGACTTTTTCCAGGCGTGGCCAGTGTTCCGTCCCGCTCACTCTCGCGGGATTTGCGCCTGGTGCGACGGGGACGTCGCGGAGTAGTTTTTGCTGGAGCCGAGGCCGGAGAGAGCAGGGCAGGGGACTCATTCACTCGCCAATTGCACATTGATGGCGCAAAATACGATTCATGTCCGTGCGGTAGGGATGAAAGATCCACTTGCACTTACGTGTAAGCGTGTGTGGAAATTGAATCAACATAAACAGAAGCAGGGTAGGATAGGGATGCAACGGTTACGAAGCGACGCATCGGACACCGGCGGTAATTGTACTTTTTACGATTAATTACTGCAACTGTAATCGTAATAACGATTCGTATCGTAATCGTTATGGCCCGAATCGTTGCATGCCTGCCAAAAAGTAATATCCGTAGACAGATTTGTAGAGGCAACCAATATTTTCCGGAGCAAAAGCTTCCTCTAACAAACAACCAGACAACTGTAATATATTCCTTCATTGGAGACGGAAGGAGCACATTATGTTTTATCCTTTAGTTAATGGGCGCCGGCTGCCGGGGCACAGTGGCCAGGGCTTCGGAGAAATGGCCAATTAATTTATCCGCTTTTGGAGACATGTTGTTTAATTCATGTTCGAGCGCTCGCAGCTTGTAGGGTCGACAAGCGATGCTACCACACGAGGTCTTCGAAATGTTGTCCGAAGAAATAAGCATTTAAACAACGAGTGATAAGCTTTTAAACAAGAGATCTTTTGGGTGGCCTTTGTCCACCAGTGGACGCATTCCGGCTGATATGTTTGTAACTCATTCGCGTTGCCGCTTTCCCCCCTTTCCCTATAGAGATTAGACATCTTCCTACTTTCTTATTTCTGGTGTTACTACTCGTTGTGACGTGAACGAGGAAATGGCGTGTCGCATCCAGGGGCGTGAGATACAGGAATTGTCACCGAATTGTATAGGATTTGTTGCGAGCACTTATCGGTGACGGCGGCGGCGCAAATATTTGCGGTTTGGGTGCGGCGTCGAGGGTAGTGCGGGCCCAGCAGTCGGCGGCAGCTGAGCAAACACTGCCCGCGCCGATGCCACCTACAGACTAGTTCGGACTAGGGGAGTAGATTTACAATAATTATGTCCAATCTGATAAATGTACAACCGTTGAAAAATGTCTAAACTTAATAATGTCCAACCTGAAAAATGACCATTCTGAAAAATGAAAAACGTCCAATGTGAAAAACGTCCAATCTGAAAAATGTCCAAACTGAAACATTTTACACTACGGAACCTTAAAAACTGCTATTTATTTATTTTTAGATTGGACATTTTTCAGATTTGACATTTTTCACATTGGACGTTTTTTAGATTGGACATTTTTCAATTGGACAAGAGCGTCAGTGGCGTAGGGGATAAGACGCGGCCTATCATATCGAAAGGTCCGCAGTTCGATCCCCAGCTGGGCCATGTACCAATGGGTTTTTTCTCGAAACTTAAGTACATTTACTGATTGCTATCAAACGGTGAAGGAAAACATCGTGAGGAAACATGCATACGCCGAAGAAGAAATTCTTAGGCGCATGTGAAGTCCACCAACCCGCACTGGGCTAGCGTGGCGGACTATAGCCCGCACGCCCTCGTTGAGAGAGTAGGCCTGCGCCCCAGCAGTGGGGACATTAATAGGCTGTTGATGATTTTTCTGAATGGTCATTTTTCTGAATGGTCATTTTTCAGATTGGACATTATTCAGATCGGACATTTTTCAGTTCGAGCATGGTCGTTACAGTAAACAGAGTAATTTAGCAGCTAAATATCGAGTAAGTAGAAAGTAAAGTGATTTAGTCGAGTCAATCCAGTTTGTTCTATTTTTTCGGGCCAGCAGCACCCCCTCCACGCGTCACTGCATACTGATTCAAGTCAAGTTCGGTAGCTATTAGTATCTTTACCACACGTATGTTTTATTTTTAAGAAGGTAAGTAACGTTAAATAGTATCGTCATTAATCGTTGCATCCCTATTTCAAAACCTCTCGTACACTTATAGACGAGATAAAGAGAATAAGAGAAGGGTTCCTCCTTTCGAGAGAAGAGAAGAGATAAAAAATTGACGTTGTATAAATGTACCCACTGTACTTTACTACATGCAATAAAATAGTTTTGACTTTAACATGGATTTTGGATACGACGCATGACCAGGCGGTCTCGCGCCGAGCCGAGCACTTATGTTGTCACTGCATTCATTCATATCAGCCTGTAGACGTCCACTGCTGGACAAAGGTCTCCCCCTGGCCTGTCACTGCATACTCACTATTCCATCATTGTACTATTCACGTCACAAGCAGGAAGCATGCAAGAAAGTGCGTCGATTCTAAAATGTTCTAACTTCCAAGTGATTTTGCTGTGATGCTTGTTGTTGAAATGGAAACGCGCAGGTCAAGATAGAGCATTATCGATAGCGAGTCATGCCGTTTGATTGTGTGATAATAGTCAGCTAAGGAACCTCCACAAAGGAAACTCCTGTTCATATCAGTCAGTTTGTAACGTGAGGGTTCTTATCATCTGTTTGGCTGATTTATTATGCAAATTGTACACGGCCATAGATAGGAATTAGGTTGCGTTCGTTAATTACGGGAGGTGGTTTTTTAACCCCTCACCCTGGTGAGTTTGGTAAGAAGTTATGGGGTCCCTTCCGTATCGGAAGATTTCCACCGTAATTAAAAAACATACATTTGTGTAGTGTACGTTTACGCTTCCGGTAGAAACGCAGCGCCAAGCATCGCGATCCTGACACACCTCTGTCGCTTCGCTCAGTCTCACCATTCTCTTCATACACGCTCGCCGCGGGACGCGAGTGCTCTGCACGTGTCCGTCTGTGGGCACCCGCTCTATCTGATCCTCGCATGTCAGTCTAGCTGTCCCCGGCTCCTTTTACCAATCACATTCGCTCAATGTATTTGCGTTTTCATTCATTCATCACTCATTCGCTCAACATGTCCGAACCAACGTAGCATGTCTTTTTCATCAGTGATGACATTTTCATTCAATCCAGCCATACTGCGTATCTCTTCATTGCGTATCCGGTCCGCCAAGGTAATGCCACACAGCGTACGTAGAGATCGCATTTCTGATTTATCTTAGATTTCGACTTCAAGCAAACCCAGGCTTCACTACCATATAATAAAGTTGGTACAGTCGACCGCACGTCAGTGGAAACATCTTGAGCTGGCCTAGCCTATTTGGGAGTTTTAATACCATGAGCGATCAGTTTCTACTGGTTTTGTGTCCAACGTGCATTCCTGGCTACTCGGCTATAAGTCGGCGGTATTCCGACAATCAGTCAATTGCACTATATAGGTGTATGTTCTGATAAACAAGGTGGCTACGCTACGGTCAATTAAGAAGGTTATCAGCGCCGAGCGATAACCCAACCCAAACGGCGGCTGGTCGCGCCTGACGCTTGTTTGTCTCACATGTTAGATAGCGGGCGGCCGCACTCGACTTCTGGACACGGGTCATTAAGAAGTGGACTATAATAATAATTCACTCATAAAGTATAATTGAATTACATAATGGGGAACAGACATACATCATAGATTGTATAACAGCCAAAAGTTTGGCTTCTGGTCCCTACGCTGTGTTATGTAAACTCTTTACAGAAACAATAATAAAACTCTGTGCAAAGGCGGAGTTCAAGGCTTAGAGGCGAACTCTGAGGAGAGCTTAGAGGCGGATTTCTTAGGAGGTAACTGAAAGATTAGTAAGAGCAGACCAAGGGATAGTGCATTTCCACAGCAGTCGAGAAGTCGCGTAACTCGCGTACAATCAGTTATAGGTATAGTAGGTACCAAAGTAGGTAGTAAGTGAAGACACAGAATAAATAATAGTACAAGTAATAGGAAGGAGTCTCGTCGTGTTGTGAGTGTGTGTGTGTGTGTGTATAAACAATCATTACTATCGACCAACTATCATCTGCTCAGATGAAATCAAAGGAGGAAGATACTGTACTCACTACCGCACGAAAACCAAAGTTACGTTAGTACAATCAGTATTAAACGTACAGTATTTTAAATTTTTCAGTAAGTAAGCTACTAGGCACATAGCTCATTGTTTCGCCGGGTAATATTATTCAGTTCGCCACACCCGACATTGTCATACATTGCCTCGATAGTCCGATAGCGCTAGGTTTTGAGGTTTCAAAAATACTAAAGTTGTTGGTTTTTCGCATATAGTTTCCGGACCATTTCCCCGACCTAATACCTTAATTTGTGTCATCCTAGGTATTTGCTTAGGTAGATATTTAGGTATTTGTCTTTTTGAACAAAATCGGACTAAAAGAAAATTAGAGATGAAAATTTTTCTTTCATGTTAATAACCAAGTAGTAGCCGATGTACACAGGCTTTTTGTGTCATCTCAGTCCACGGGAACACTGTTTTTTAACCAGTACCTAACACGTCGCCCAAATAGCTCCAAAAGAATATTACAATCGGTTAAATAGGTGTTACTCGTTTTAGATCACTGGTATCTGTTGTTCAAAACATTTTGTGTCGAATTCATCCACGGTATCTGCAGCTTTTCTATTTTTTTTTTACAACACCATGTAAAAGTCACAAAAGAAAATGCAAGTTATTAGAGTTTACGTCTTTATTATTATTATGGTGTAACGAAACTCTATTCATAATTTGTGTCGTTTTTGTCAATGGAATCTTTTATTTAATAATAAAAACGGGAACGTATTCGAAGGCAAGGCAAGCGCGGGCGCGGGGGGTGGCGCGGGGGGTGGCGGGGCGCACGCACACCAGCCGGCCAGAGACAGGCGCGCGGCGCGTGACACTCGGTGCAAGCGAGTTGAAACAAGTCCGTATTTTTTCGGTCTCATTGATTTTATGTGAAATAGCATAGTAAAATGAAGGTTGAAAACCATGAATTTTAAAAAATTCCTACTCGCGCGACCAAAGATATTTTATACTTCTTTTTGAAAACAATAAATGTGTATCTGGTTTCGGTTTAGTCCCGACTCGCTCCCTTCCCATCTCGGCCCCAAGAAATTATATCTACAAAAAATTCCCAACTCGGCCCAATGCCATAAATCACTACCTACATGGTACAGTCACGGACGGAATAGAAGTCAAACAGTTTTTAAAATAATTTGTTTAATATGATTAAAATAAAATAAAACCGAGTAGGACTCGCGCCTTGGCGGTTTCGTACAAATTTAATTAAAGAAAAATTAGAAAATAGTTAATAAAATTTGTAGTTAAGTATGTCACAACTTAAGTGGATGACTTTTTCATACGCAAATAATAATAAAGTTTTTATTTGTTAAGTGATGTAACTACAAATTTACGGTTTTCGGATTTTTTCCTTTACTTGTGCTATAAGACCTTGCCCGTTCAATAAACCATTAAAGCGCATTCTCGAAAGGAAATTAATTATAATAAAAATAATCGGTAACCTTTTTCTTCTCAAAACCCTATCGAACAGCTCAGCAAACCATTCCTAAGAGGTAACTCTATGAAGGGGTTACCCATTCGACTTTCGAGCAAATTTGGTCTTTATTTTAAGCACATAGAGACTTTTTGTTCTGCGATGAGCGGGCGGCAAGCGTCCGGCAAAACTTTGACGTTGCCGACACTGCGAGTACCTTACCTACTTACCTATCTTAATTACATTGTTCGGAAAGAATATCACGCGTGCAGGGAGGGGCGGGGCGCGTGACGATCTTGTAAATAAACTTTAAAAAAGCCTTGATTTGCCTTTATTTATTTAACAATTTAACATTACTCCTTGACATAACAATTTTGCAAAGGAACATTACAGAGAATATCGAATAACGAGTATTCGTTATTAATTAAGTTAATTAGTATTAATTAAGTCCAATCCGATGAGGCACTATCCGACCTCGGTGTGCCTCAAGGCTCGTGCCAGTCGAATACCACATTTGCCCTACTGCTCAACGACCTACCTCCAGCAGTAGCCAAGGCGGAGGTATACATGTACGCAAACGACGTAGCGGCCCTAGTCACAAAATCAAACGTCGTATTGTTGAAAGAGAAGCTGGTCAAGACAGCCCAACAACTACTGGACTGGTTCTAAGCCAATGGGCTAGCCCTTTATCTACAAAATACCTGCTACATCCATTTCAACTTGGCAAATAAGACGCGAGATCCCATATCGGACGAAGTTCTAGCTTGATAGGTTCACAATAGGATATAACGTTGATGCGATGACTATGCAATCACGTACGTATAAGGTTAAGACAAGAAGCCAACTAAACTAAAGAAAATCCAGAAACTGTCCTCAGTCCTCGCAAGCGCAGTCGCAGGCGCAGGCGGGAGCGCGGGGTAGGTACCTAATGTTTGCTGTCTAGTTGAAAATATTAACTATTTAAAGGGTTAGTTCTATGTAGAGTTAGCTGTTTAAAGGCTTAGTTAAAATAAATGAGATAGCAGTTGAATTTGGTGAGAAACGTCAATGGGAATGCAATATTAGAGGTACGGATAGCGCGGGACCGGTCGTCGTGCAGAGCCTTGGGGGATAGGCCGTTGTCCAGCAGTCTTCCGGCTGTTATGATGATGATAACGAATTTTTCATCCACATATATATTTGACAGCAATCCGATACTATTTATATATTCATTCATGTCTTTTTTTGTCAACAGTAGGTACTCACCTAAACTATACTAGTGGTTCTGTGAGAACAGTAGACTTCGCCAGCCCATATAAACCAAACCTAAAAGAAACCAACAGAAGTCAACTTTGCAGTTGGAGACAGATTATGTACTAAAGTGACAAAAATTAGCACTTTAAGTTTAATATTTCGCAAACGGATCCCTGAATCAAAAAATGTTTTCCACACACCCGCAATATTTTTGAATGACCTATCCAACGATACCCCACACCATGGAATTCATGAGGAAAAAAAAACATTCTCATTTTACGTATGCAGTTCTATGAACATAATTTATTTTTTCGACTTTCATAATAATATGTTGATCGACTAATATTCAAAAACTAATAGAACCTACTTAGCTGTCATAGTTTTCCTTTTAACTACTGTAAGCGATTCCAGCTTAAAAAAACAAACTCATTAAACAACATTGCAAAATTAACACTTTGATGAATATGTGGTCACTTTAGACGTTAAACACTTCAAAACATAAGCGGACAGCACTTCGTATCGCACGAGAGCTCGAAACTAACTGATCGTGTGCAACCGGTACGGCTCGTTTATATAGAGCTGGCATCGATTTACTCGACTACAACATCGATTCACTCGACTACGACATCGATTCATTCTATCCGCTACACTACGTTATATATGCTACTGCCGTGAATTTTTTCACATATCCAGAAGCAATCGTTTAGCTGGCAGGGGGGGATAGGGGAACACGTGACTGTAACAAAAATTATTTTTTATTTATTTATTTAAAACTTTATTGCACATAATTGTACAAAAGGCGAACATAATGCCAGTATGGCATTCTCTACCAGTTGACCTTTGGGCCATACAGATAATGCGTGGTAGGTTACAGGTTTAAAGCCTTATATTTCGCAAACGGATCCCTAAATCGAAAAATGGTTTTCACACACCCGCAATATTTTTGAAAAACCTATCCAACGATACCCCACACTGTGGGATTCACAAGAAGAAAAAAATCACTCCTACTTTGTAAGTATGGTAAGTACTCTAAAAAAAATTTTTTTTTCAAGATTTTATTCTACTCATTTTGACTGACTATACATAGGTACTATACACATAGGTGGATCACCAATTCAGGGATAAATTCTGTACGTTTACCCTTTATTTTAATAATATTAAACAAATTGTTTTAAAAACTATTTGACTTCTATTCTTTCCGTGACTGTACGTACTGTAGTGTTCCGTGACTGTAGTGATTTATGGCATGGGGCCGAGTTGGGAATATTTCGTAGATATAATTTCTTGGGGGCCGAGATGGGAAGGGGGCGAGCTGGGAATAAACCACGTTTACAAAATTTAGATTTCGGTTGTAGATTCTACAAATTCAGGACAAGTAGGTGCCTATTCTGCATAGTATTAGAATGGATGGACCGTATACCCACCCCCCCGCCGCCGTCCGTCACCGCGTCAACAAAGCGCCGCGCCGCCCCTTTGTGCCGCGCCGCGCGCACTTCAAGCGCAAACATTTTTTTGTTTTTTATTAATTTAAGTACAGTATCCATGCATGAAAATGACACAAATTTAAATTGTCGATCTTTTATGCATTTATGATATTGAATATGTGAATTCTAATAATTGTAATATTTTTTAAGAGCGTTTGTAGCTTTGAAAAACAAAATAATTAAAAATCTTAAAAGTGCATGCATTAATTTGGCACAAATTTATTTATTGGGCATATTTAGGTGATCTGAGTTAAGTTATATTTATTTTTTCAATTGTAATTTTCTTTTGGCAACATTTGTGCATACTGACCTTTTATCAGTTTGCACTGGACTAATATGACACAAACTAGGTCTGCTCACTACTCAGGCTATCTTAGGTACAATACCGATTAGATTTCAAACTTTAAATTAATTTTGGCAGTTTCTATTTGAATTAAACAAATCAGTCACAAATCATTGAATTTCTCAAAATGCAAGTGCAAGAAATGACACAAAACGCAATAATATACTTTTTAGGTACAACTGTATCCACAGGCAAAAAATAGGCAACTTTAGAATTTTTGTAATTTATGACCTCAAAATAGCCTAGCGCTATCGGACTACGACCTAAATCGCGGATAACAACCAACCGACCAATTCGGTGGTCCACACTGCAGCTAACACCGCACTAAACTGATAGTAGGTGTCGATCTAACTAGGGACATTTGAAACAATTCGGTAGAGTCGTTACACGTTTCACAATGACAGTTTTTTAAAGTGGCAATGTCAGGTTGTCTGACTGACGCTTTGAGTATTAAACCAGATTCTGGTTTAATACTCAAAGAACTGACGTGAAACACGTCCGAGTTTCGAAGGTTTTGCGCTATGATCCTGCAAAGGGATAATACATATCTTCTTCTTTTTGTTTGGTTTTGTCTACGATCCCTCCTCAAATGTGACCCTGTGACGAATGATTGAAGAACGCGACATGTGCCATCAGCGATTAGCGAGATCGGAAGCTGTGTAATGCGTCCTCTAATGTCGAACTGTTGGCAACTGGCATGAGACAGTCGGTTCCTCGTACAAACGCCAAGGTGTGATCGGACATAATCCGTTATCGAGATTAAGCATGGGTGGAGGCTGAATTTCATTCGATCTACACTCAAAATAACAGTAATGATCTTCAATTCAAGGAAGACGTCTCAACTGCACTTCTACCCCATCTGTTACAATAAACTGGTAGAGTTTTAGGACTTCTAATATTATTTAAGATCTTGTACTGCTTAGAACGAATAAGTAATTTCATTTGATTTCAAAATGGGAGCCGGCACCAAATTGCAGTCAACGAACATTTCACGTCTACTTTGTAATTCAGAAAAAAAAAATTAATATTTAAAAAAATTGATCCGTATTAAAAAATTTTTTGATCAAAGTTACTCATTTTTATGGAAAACTCACGCTTGACCAAAAAATTGTCAATGTCAAAATTATTTTCACAAAAAAGACCTGCTTCTAAAGACGATGCTGCTTCCAAACGGCTAATCTGATTAGTTGGATATCTATAACCATCTAGAAGTCCTCCATCTACTCTCTCGATGACCGTCATCAGATCATGCCCCGATCAATCCTTCACGGAGAACCATGGCTTCAAAGTGACCTCGATTGTATGAAAATCTTGCCCTGTTTCTAATTATCCGTCCACCATGTAAGTATAGAAGTATAGATAGTGGCATTACAGTCGGCACGCTGTCTGCGCGAGCGCCGCCGCGCGCGTCGCTATAGCGTACCGCTCGCTGTAAAAAATAACATGACCAGACCTATTTTTGAATCGCTCGCCTCGCATCTAGCGCTCGGTTCTACTGATTTTTGTATCGGATGGCGAAGGAAAATTGGTAGAATCAACCGCTCGAAGCGAGGCGAGCAATTCGAAAATAGAGCTCCAGATCGCACCACCGATACCATTATCGCCAAACCAAAACCTCGCAGCTGTGTTAAATTTTCCACTTCGACAATCGATAAAATTCCACACAGTCACAGATATGGTGAGAGTGCTGACGCCGAGGAAAAAAAACGAACAAAAAAGGTTTTTTAATAGAAACCGATCACCATTTTCCACTGCGTGAAATTGTTAAAAAAGAAAACAATAGTGACGATTGAATCATCTAAGTAAGTACCTCACTAAAATAATAAAAACGTAGTCAGTATTTTTTTTAATTGCTACGGGGGCAACAAGCCGGCGGGCCTCCTGATGGTTAGAGGCCACCGCCGCCTATAGACACCTGCAGTTTCGTCGAAAGGAACCTTTAATATGATGTGGACTGAATGAAAGTGTCATTATGAAGATGAAAAAAGCCTTCCTCCGTGGGTTCGGACATGTAGATCGAATGAGTGATGAACGAATGACGACTCAAATAATGATATCAAGCGAATGTAATTGGTAAATAGGAGCCGGAGACGAGCTCGACTGACACACGAGGATCAGATGTTCACGTGAACAGCTGACACCTAGGAAGCGGCGGTAGATAAAATTGACCAGCATAGACAGGCCGCCCACAAGGTGGACCGACGATCTGGTGAAGGTCGCGGGACCCAACTGGATGAGGTTAGCGCAGGACCGGGCGTCGTGGAGATCCTTGGGGAGGCCTTTGTCCAGCAGTGGACGTCTACGGGCTGATATGACGATGAATTAATGTACCCACTGTACTCATATGCACTGACACTATAAAAATACAAACATACAAAATACTACATAATGAAAGTATTGGCCGCGTGTTTAGAGAGTAGATGCAGGGCGAGCGGGCCGGGGGAGGCATAGGGCTCCTCCTCCCGGAGGCCTATTTGTGCAAATGGAGGCACTTAGGTCGCCATTAGCTAAGTAGTGGTTGCTTTTCCTGTTGTTGCCCACCTGAAAGGTCGCCCATCAACTATGTACGAGTACCTACCTTACTCTAAATACAGTTTAATTCTTTTGAATGTTACCTCGCGACTGGCGGCAATGAGGCTCCATTGGGGATCAATGATAATCTATAGACTCCAAAATGTATACAATTTTGGACGATTTCCCAAAGGCAAGTAAGATCTCAAATTCGCTCAACGGGCTATGGAAAGAGCCAGGCTCGGAGTCTGTCTGAGAGACGGGATTTGAAACGAGGTGATCTGCCAGAGAACCAAAACATTCGACAGCTCAAAAGTTAGTATTGGCAGTGGCTGGTCACATCTGCCGGAGAACCGATAACCGCTGGGGTAGACGAGTTCTCGAGTGGAGACCACGACTTGGCAAGCGTAGTGTGGGACGCCCCCCGGCTAGATGGAGCGACGGTCTGCGTGACGCGGCTGGCAGTGACTGGATGCGGAGAACCGAGGATCGGATTCAATGGCGCGCCTTGGGGGAGGTCTGTGTCCAGCAGTGGACTCGTGCAATACCAAACCCCCAGCTCAAGTTCAAAATGTTTCCACTGACGTGCTGTCGACTGTACTTTTCCCGCAATGTCTCCTACTCTGACTCCAGCTGTGTGTGTGCGTATTCGTATGTATATGCAATGCAAGAGAGCACCGTATCTCCTTCCTATGGTTTCCTTCAAGATTTGACTTCAATTCTTTACAATAACATTTACGCACGAAACGCTTGCGTCAAACGTGCCTAGATTATTACAATACCTATCAGTACACTAATGTACACAAGCACTTAAAGTACTGGTCAGATACGTACAATCACACAATGTAACATTATTTATAACTCCGTATCGGAATGAATTTAGTTTCAAATGTTCATTGATAACGCCGTGTTGTGACAGATAAATGAATCACATAATAATTATGATGTAAGGGCGCACAACAAGACAAGTGTACCTACCAAATGCCATTTAGAACCAAACAGACCTTATTGTTTTATGACGTGCAAACCAATGTCAACCTTTGGGTCGTACGCCACTTTTTAGCGAATGCAAGAGTCAAAAACCGGCGGCCCCGTGTAGCTCTAACAAGGAATGCTCTGACCCGAACTCTCGGAATTGGTCGAAACTTTATAGGAATGTACCTAGAGCTGGTGATTCTGACACAACCACATGTTTTATTTCTGCTGATAATTATTATCCAGATAAATATTATCACAATTTAGGGCTTCTTTCACTTGCTGATATTGTTACAGATAGTAATCTGACGGATAAACTAATCAATCAGATAAATCTGACTAATAGATTATATAAAATAGATAAGATTGTTGCAATCAGATACCTGTAAACCAAAAAAAATAGGCTATTTGTCAGATAACCTGTAGATAGGGTATCAGGGACTTTATCAGCAAGTGCTGAACTAAGCCTTATAAATAATATAACAAGACAAAACTGGCAGATATAAAATAGTGTGGTGGTGCTCTCAGAATCACTAGCTCTACATTCCTACAAGGTTTCGACCATTCCGGAGAGTTCGGCTCAGAAAGCTTTCGTTTCCTGCGGCTGCGGTCCCTCTGCAGCCGCAGGAAACGAAAGCTTTCTGAAAAGGATTCGCGAACGCGCTGAATCCGGTGCAGGAGACCAAAAAAATTAAAGATAGTGTCGCGCCCCGGCAGCACCGTACGCGCCGATTCTGGTCACATCAGTACTCTTCCGACGGAATTTATCGATTACCACTTATTTATTCTGATATTACTGAAAAGCGACGAGTGTGGAGCAGATAGCTGAGCGGCATTGAATCTTGCCCTTAGGAGAAGAAAGTATGAATACAGTTGGAAGGGGTCCAGCCGGGACCCGTGGCTGAGGTGCCCTGCCCACTTAACACACCATGCACTGACAAGTTTCGTGTAATTTCCACAGCAACTCCTCAAACTCTCCCCCAAAACGTGCACCGCCAAATTGACGGATATCCAAACACAATAAGCGTGATACTGCCTCTAAGGAACGCTGGTAAGACCAATTCATTTTTATCTTCGTGCGTAATTGTGGAATTCGATTCCAGCCGCTCCCGCGGCGCGGTCTAGTGAACGATCACCTTATCGACGCCATAAATTTGTGGCACGCTCTAAGGGATTCTATGGTTTAAGGGTGTGGTTCTGTTCGTACGTAAAAATGAAGATAATTGAACTGTAGATGGAGTTGACGAAAACTCGGAGGTGAGAACGAAGACTGAAGACACTTAAGGAACTTAAATGAAGCAGTAACCTGATTTAGGGTGGAATTCGCTGAACTATCAGAGGTAGAGACGACGTCCATATATAAGTGGAATGTGTCGCACGAAATAAAGCTTTGTCATAGATTGATAAAGAAATAACTGGCGTGATAGCGCATCGTCACAAACCCATGGTAGATCAGTTGGAATTCTGGAAGAATCGCCTACTGTAGCTACACGCGTGTAAATAAAATGGAAACTAAATATTCAAATGGTGCCAATATTTGTTCTAACATTTGTGAGGCCGTGTTGACTCGGTGCCGGCGCGCGATTGGCGGCCGGCCGGCTCCGCGGGCCACACCTATGTACACCTCGAGCTCGCTTCGAGCTGCCGACTCAGCACGGCTCGGTAAACAGTTTACGTTTCCCGACGACCTTGCAACTCAGCTAGTGTCCGAACACATCGATAAAAAGTTCAAGGTCACGCGTCAAGGTCACCCTAGAGATGAACAAAGAAATGGTGCGCCCCGTACTTAGAGCTGCGTTGAAAACAAACAAAACTGCGATACGGGGCGCGTATGCTAATAGGATTCTAATAACATTTTGTTTGAGACGTGTTTTGGGGGCCGCGGGCACTATGAATACACTTGGAAAACGATCACTTTTTCAGCATTTTCGGCGACGATATTGGTAGAAACATACATAAGAGGTGCTTATACCTACCTAACCATACATTTTTTATTGGTATTGATAATAAGATAACGAAGTGTCTGCTTTAGAGGTGGCAGGTGTGTCAAACGGTGTGCCATGACCCGAGTCGTACAGATAGAGGGTGGGTTAGAAATGTTGGGGCTGGCTTCCGACTAGGGTGGCCCTGGACACTCACCGGTGTCGTCCCCGGGGTCTGCCCGCTCGGCCTCGTCGTCCGACTCGGTGCCGGAGTCGCGCCCCTCCACCTGCAACCAGGACACGCACCGATCAGGACCGCAACACCCGACGTGGGCTCCGAACCGCGTAGGTGCCGACACATTTCTCTTTCGCTTTTCCACCAAATCCCTAACCTAACATTTACCAGCTTCCGAGTTCATTACTAGGAAGCATAGTCTTGGAACAGTGTATATTTCGGTATGTAGATCGGTTGAGAGGTCGGGGAGAAGCGCTGCGCTCCTTTGTTCTCGCGGCGGCCATTTTCTGGTGGCGGTGTGACCTTCAGCTGGCGCGCCGGCAGCCGGCGGGCGGCGCGCGGCGCGGCGAGCCGGCCGGCTGCCGGCGCGGCCGCACGCCCACCACCTCGGACACACACCCACCTTCTCGGAAACGTTCTCCTCATTCAACGAATGCGTCCGCAGCTTGTGCGTCAGGAACTTGAGCATTATTGAGCCTCGGCTCGTCGTCCGACCGCCGCCGCACCGATCGCGCCACGAACCACGCACCGCGGTCTCTATGGCAGTCGTTCCACAACCATCGTAGGCGTCAGGGCTGAGATGCGAGACGGTGGCTGCGGGTCGCGAGCTGTGTGCGCACGTCCGCGTCCGCCGAGCGCCGCGCTACTACTGACCGCGGGCGGCGGCGGGCGGCGGGCGGCGCGGCGGGGCGGCGGCGGGGGCTCGCGTACGACGCAGTCAGCTGAAGTGTCCGCCGCTCATTAATGCCGAAAGGTCCTAAATACGATCGCGCTAAATACTGCACTTGCCGTCCGGAGCGGCGGCCCGGCTCGATATTGCACCTCTCCGGTTTACTATAAAACGTTCGATAGCTGCAAAACTGTTTAGATATCGCTAAAAACGGTGTGTTGTGGCACCCGGGGTGGACTCGCCCGCCGGCCCATTGATGACAAAGAACCGGAACACGCACCGCGCGACGCCCATTGGACCAAATAGGATCGAAATTCAATGCTGCGTCCCGCTCGCTCGCGGGGCTGCGGGCCGCGCGCGCGAGCGGGACGCCGCTACCGACACACGGTCAGGTTATATAACACTGGGCTGATAATAAATCGCTGATAAAATGCTGTTCCGCGCGCAGAGTATGGACATGCCTATAAAAAGGGAATGGATTTTTTGTCGGCTTGTTTTTCTTACTAATCACTTAACTACCTTGGATCTCTTTAGAAGAAGAAACGCTCATAATCATAAAATAATTTTCACTTCCCATCAGAAAAATAAGAATTTCCAATAAGAAATATGAATATTTTAGTATTTGGTATATGCGTCTAAATGGTTTCAAATTCTAATCATATTTTACATAGGTATCAATATCATACTTACTTGTGTCAATCACGCATCATGATACAATATCCAAACAAGTTTCCCTCGTTTACTGCCTAATTTTCTTAGCAGTCTTCAATTCTATTTCTTCATATTCCATGAAATGCTATAAGATGATCCCTTGTGACAAAAGAAAATTAAAAACATAAAATACTACCTACAGATAGTAGAGCAGAAATAGGTACCTAGTACAAAATATTTATTGCATTGATTTTTATTTAATAAATAAGTACTTTTTTAAAGAAAAATCTAATAAATAAATTTATATTTTAAAATAACATTTGTGTTACTAAGCACAGAGTACAATAAATAATAGTACAGGATATAAGGCTAAGACTACCCAAGTCTCTAGTTCTCTACGTATTAAAACAAACTAACGCATTTGAAATCACATTACGCTACTACGCTATTTACTATCTGCAAATAATTAACAACAAAAATGTAGTGGAGACATCAAATGTTTCCGTTTCCCTGTCGCAGAGTAGAGCTGTTGAAAAATCAATAACGGCGGCCGGCACCGGGCGCATCCACGCTAATCTTTCGTTGCTGTAATTTACATCGTACGTAATGAATAGCGACGCCATGTCTGTTACCTGCGTGCGTGTCGCCGTCCCGCTCGCACGCGCGCCTCGCCGCCGCAGCCGTCTCGCTCGCACGCCGCGGCGGGAGATTTGAAATCCGACCGAGGCGGAGGTAAACAAAGGGAATATCGCCTTCCCTGAACGATCATGCGGCATGTCATGCATTACGTGCTGTCACTCATGCATGACCGTCTAGCTGTAGTGATGTACTGATTGATAGCAAGCATGATGGTCCATCATGCCGCATGATAATTCACGTACACGTTGCATGTCATGCAAGCATGATCGTTTAGGGACCACGTATGATATCATCATATCACAGACGGAGGCGGACGATTCTATAGTTTATCGCAATTTTTACATAAATCCATTACCTATAGACATACATACATAGAAGATACCCCGAATATAGGTTATAGAGAATAGTCAAATTATTTGACATCAAACAAAGGTTGTCTGAAAGAAATCGCTCTTAGCGATAAGACCGCCTAGATGTACATTACTGTATCTGTTTTTCTCTTTTTTTGTCTGTAATTTTTAAACGTGCAATAAAGTGTATTGAATTGAATCATTAACGATATTTTAAGCAGTAATACATAACTTGCTTCCATCTTGCAGAGGTCTCTTCTCTTATATTCTTAGTGAACCCTCTAAGTACGGTTCGGTGTTTCCGTATTTTCATAGGACTGGTAGTTGCAAAATTATTTTTAATTAAAATTAGTGCTTAGTAGTTTCGTTTTTTCTAAATCTTTAAAAGTTATTCTTAAAGCTTTTCTTCCAAAATTTGAGGCAGACAATTATTTGCCTTTCGCCGATAACAGACTAGTGTTCGCTATTCGACGTATAATGACAAAAATGCCGAATGATATCGAAAATATCGACTAATGGTAGCATCTCTAAGTACATACATTTATTGGTGAAGTGTGTACTAGTTAGTTATATGGTGAAAAGCATGAATTTAAAAAAAAAGCTACTCCCATATGGATGAGTAACAAAATCAATTTAGGGGGTGCCAAAATCGTGCCAAATGTATATCGAAATTGATACTCATTCACACATTCTCATTTTCAAACTCCATATAAAGTGGTATTAGCAACTTCCTCCCGCTAATCCGCTTCCTTTGTCCGCACCCCCCCGGATTTTGACACCGAATTTTTATTCGTTTCCCATACTAAATTTGCAAGATGCGATCTCCACAGGGAGCGCGCGCGCGACCAAAGAGGTTTGAAACTTCTTGGTGAAATGAGAATAATTAAAAGAAGGAATAACTGTTCCTAAGTGGGTCCATAGATGTGTCAGAAAATCTGACAGATGTTAAAGGCTGAAGATTGTTAAATTCTAAGGGATATTGGAAATTATGACGACAGTTTATAGAATTGTTTCAGTGTGTATTTAACGAACATGTTACAACTACAACAATATAAGAACTAGTCTTGTAAAAGACTCGAGTCCTCGAGGCGTAATTTTGAAGACTCGACTTGATTGACTGTAGCTTGGTATGTTTGGTATTTACTGTAAATATTAAGCTGTAATAAATAAATTGAAATTGAGTAGGACTCGGAGCGCTTATAAGCAGCAAAAGGATTTGATGACTCAAAAAACTAAAGCACTTCGATTCGTCTCGAATCTCGATAAAGAGTATTATTTTGTCCTGAAGTTGAAACTCTATTATTTCATTTGTTGTAAATAAGACTCAAATAAGAACTCGAACAAGAATTTAGCGACTCGTGATAAAAAAAAGACTCGAAAAGAAGTACTCCTCGATAATTGTATAAATGTAGTCTCGTAAATCGACATCGAGTATTAACAAAAAAGGACTCGAGGACTCGAAGCTTTTACAACATATCAGCAGCGATACAAGAACATAAAATATTACCAATTTCGTCTTACGCGAAATACTTTACAACTACCCAAAACCCATCATACAAGCTCTTTCAAAATTAACTTGATTATAAAAAATATCGCATTGTTAGATACTTATCCTAGTTTCCGGGAAAAATTAGGGAACAGTATAGTGTAAATGAAATTTAAAATCCTACATTAATCAAAGTAAATGCAAAACAAATTAAATAGTTGATATAATGTGAATGTGACATAGTAAAAAAAAAATTTTCGCAGTGATACTGCCATAAGAAAAAATATTACGTAATTGGAACGACCTGTATATAAATCTCTCAAAGTGGGTGTAGCTAATTCGGAAAGACCTCATAGATATAAAAATATAAGTACCTACACTCTAATTACTATAAATTACATAAGAAAGTAAATCCACTAAGACTTTACGCAAGTCTTTAATAAGGCACTTTTCAACCTATATCATAACTTGTCTATGTTTTAATCAAATGCGAATAACTGTCAATGTCGCACATGGGAGGAAAAGAGAAGGAAATGTTTCCTTTACATTCGGATGTCTCTTTCATACCCATTGTGTCACATGCAGTTATTTGTACTTAAAAAATAACTTGACTTAGGTACCATTTCGGTTTATACCTACCTACTTAATAGCAACACGCAAAATATAATTAACTATGGCGATTTAAAATCTCTTTTAAACAAGTTACTAGTATTTTGGATATTTCGAGTTTACTTTCCTCCGGAGAAAGTTCCTACCAACCAATGACGACATAATTTTACTTGAACCCTTGTGATTCCTGAGACAATGTAGTCCAGGAAAACAAAGGCAACTAATCTAGTTCATAAGATTCAAATTCCATAAAAAAATTACTCGAAAACTTTACTATAACGTCTAATAAAATTCACTGCTTATCTTAATATAAAATATAACGATTTATGACTTAGTGCACACTTACGTGACCTTAGATGTCATATATAGGGCCTTATTTATGACATAACAACTTTAAATTTTTCCCCTAAAGTCATTCAAAATATGTACATGTCAACATTATAGAGATCATCTCTATAATGTTGACATGTACATTTTGAGATGTGAAAATATGCAAACTTACTAAAAAAAATAATCTATTACTTAACGCAACTTTTATATACTTCATAGATATATACAGGATGTAAAAAATAACGCTACGTACTAGGAATGTACCTAAATTGCAACAAAATTCACTCAAAGTGGACTTTATTTTAAAAAAAAATATATTATATTGAAATAAAACAAATAAACAAATATTCACAATAAGAAAAAAAAGAATTTGGATCCACGCATTTTTTTATTATTATTATTTAATAAAATTAAATCTTCATGACCTATTGAAATGTAATATTACATTTCGTGGTTAACCCAATTTACGAAACAATGTTTTTAGATATTCGATTCTTATTATGTTACTAGCTGTTGGTAATAAAATTAAATCTCCTTTGAGTAAATCTTCAACATTTAAAGTATTTTCCTTCCATATAGCGTACGTTTTCCCCATCCTGTATATCGAACTTATATTACACTTCAGGTACCAGAGTTATTAATAAGAAGAAACGAACTACTACAAAGAGTGTTTAGGCCAGATTGCCTCAGTAGGGTAGAAACAAGCAACAATTGAAAATATTAACAATAAAAAGTGTCTACGTCACTGGTGGTTCTATAAGAAAATTTAAGTAGATACACGTTATGTCGCAGAATAATCGGAAAATTCGGATCGGATCTTTGCGAAAATCCTAGGATTTTTGGTTATTCGGAATGTAAGAATGAATTTCGTTATTATCCGAGCTATTTTTAGGTTCTTTGCAATAAACCAGCGTATTTTAAGACAATAGCGAAAAACGGCTCACGTTTCGTAAGTCATGAGCGCTGATTGGCCGCTTTAAACGTTACGCATTGACAGATGCGCGAATCGACTCAATAGATTAGCCAATCAGCGTTCAAATTTTCTGTCGTCCTAAACAAACTTGGATTCATGAAAAAATCCTGAAAATAGCTCGGCCGATAACGAATTTCATTCTTACATTCCAATTATCAGGCTTTGTGCAAAAATCCCAGAATTTTCGCAAAGATCCGAAATTTCCGATTATCCTACGACATAATATACATACATAAATTTAGTCTACATAGTACATAAAGAAAGTTATATACACACTTATTTAATACATAACAACATTATCAATCTAAGTTTATATACAGTTACATATAGTATTACTAAATATATAGGGAGGGACACAACGATCCACTTTTAAATGTCAGAATGCATTGCCTTTTTTCGTACAATTTTATTCTCAAAATATATTAATATTTTTAACCGTTTTCAAGTTACTATACAAATCATATAAATGATCTTTCGAGAAAGTGGGTCGTTCTGACCCACCCTGTATGTGTTGATTCAAATCAAGAGGTCTTGCTATTTCACAAGTTTAGGGAACAACGGAAAACTACGCAACTACCTAGCTTACGCACTTTATCATGTCAATTTTAGGCAAATTGCTTTTTAGACGATATCAACATAACCGGCTATTATCAGGATCAATTTACGCACATGTCCAAGGTCAAAAAAATTGTCAAGGTCAATTTACGCACTTTATACAGTCAATGCAATTATCAAGGTCAATTTACGCAAATGCAGATAAATTGACAACAGAAAATTCTTCTTTGAACATGGTCATAGCAACGAATCATATAGTATTCTCAATTGAATTAAATATTTTCAGCGGAAATGTTCAACAAATTATTTTAAAATAAGTATTCGAGTAAAACCACACTGAACTGTTGGTCGTTATAAAAGCTCCACCAAAGTTTTCTATAGAAACATTTCGCATATATGCAATTTCTTACTCAGGAAGTTATTTATGTGAATTCTTAACTCTTTGACAGCTACTTCTAGTCCAGTCTTTAGCTAGGCCACCGCTGGTGGACAAAGGATCCAGTAGGGTCGAAGTGTCGCCGGGTATTTCTAGACCCCTAAGATAAGATGCGTATATAGATCTCTCAATGCCATTGAAGCGATCAAATTGAAAGTAATATTGAACCGTGTAATATAGAGTCATTGTTCAATTTTCACGTTTGATTGGCGATAAAATTGCAAGCAATATTGAACCGAACCGGGATTGATCCGCGAAATTTCATCGTTACCTTCATCTTCGGTCCCAGGTTACAGGAACAGCAGTTCGTCGGTGAGATAGTTCCCGTTGTCTCGCACGAACTGCGCCAGCTCCTTGGCGGCGCGGTCGAGCTCCGCGAGCGGCGCGGCGGGCAGCGCGGGCAGCGCGGCGGGCGGCCCCGCAGGCGGGGTCGGCTCGGCCAGGTCGCGCAGCAGCACGGCCGCCGCGCCGGGCAGCTCGTACCGCCGGTACGGCACCACCGCGGGGAACGTCTCCGCGGGGAGCTCAGATAGTCTGCAACGTTATGGTAACAATGAGCATTTGTTCCTTGTAAGGTCGACCGCACGTCAATGGAAGCGCTTTGACATTGAGCTGGCCTAAGGCTCTGCGTGAGGCGGCTGGCAGTGACTGGATGCGGAGAACTGAAGATCAGGTTCAGTGGCGCGCTTGGAGGAGGCCAACACTGGGCTAGTACAGGCTGATGATGTTATCATCGTCATCATATCAGCCTGTAGACGTCCACTGCTGGACAAAGGCCTCCACGACGACCGGTCCCGAGCTAACCTCATCCAGCTGGGTTCCGCGACCTTCACCAGATCGTCGGTCCACCTTGCGGGAGGCCTGCCTATGCTGCGTCTTCCGATACGTGGTGGCCACTCGAGAGCCTTTCTGCCCCGACGGCTGTCAGTTCTACAAGCGATGTGCCCAGCCCACTGCCGCTTCGCAATTCTTTGAGCTATGTCGGTGAAGATATAGGAATTTCAATACTATGAGAGGCCTGTTTATACTGGCTTTATTTCTACTTGCTACGTGCCGTCGTCCGTACGTACATTAATTACATATTATGATAAAATTGTGTAAATATTCTTTCATCTTCTTTTTTGTAGCTAGTTACATAACCAGGTAATTTTCGTTTCTGTTAATATGCGTGTGTGGGGGGAGTGGGGGTTGCCGGTACTCACGTGGCGATGTAGTACTTGTGGTAGGGCGCGGCGGCGGGCGCGGGCTGCGCGTGCGCCGTCTCGGACATGAGCCGCAGCGCGTACTGCGCCAGCGCGTCGCCGAACTGCGGCGCGCGGTACACCACGCAGCGCGGCAGCAGCGGCTCCTCCACTGCAATACATACAACACCGGGTCAAGCTTGGTGGACCTGCGTACGAGGACTTTTTAACGACTAGGATTTAACTCCTCTCATGTCATTACCAATTGAGACTCGGAAACTACAAAGACAGCGTCAAATTCATTTAACAGATTAAATAAACGTGGCCATGGATCACACACAGGCTTTTGTCAACAATCACGCCTCATTTGATGATACAGTTAAACTGTGTGTGTGTGTACGTACGTGTGAGGTGGTCGGGCCGGGCGGGCGCGGCGAGGCGGTCGGCGTGCAGCGCGCGCAGCGCCGGCGTCTGCAGCAGCACGACGCGCACGCGCGGGTCGGCTAGCGCGGCGCGCACCCACGCGTGCGGCGCGCCGCCCGCCAGCGCGCACACCTCCTCGCTGAATATGTCGTACACCTGGAACACACAACCACACCATGCGTTAAGTCACGGCCTCAGTAACGAATAATCTGACTTTAAAAAAACGACTTTGTAAAAAATATGTTTTGAATGTACGTACATACATCAACGACTTATGGATCCTATATATTTTAAAATTATTTACCCTTGGTGACATATTGTCATTCACAGGTGAATTATTGTCTATAATAATACTTATAGCCTATTGAGGCACTCGTTTTCTCATGTGCGCACCTGGTTGGGCGCGACGAGGTGCAGCAACTCGCGCACGGCGGCCACGGCGCGCTGCGCGGGCGCGCAGTCCCGCGCGTACACCAGCACCACGCGCACCTCCCCGCCGCCCGCGCCAGCGCCCGCCGCCTTCACACCCCCGCCTGCAGCGCCCGCACGCCCGCTGACAAACAAACAAACAACGCATGCAATGCATATCAAATTTATCCAACAATAATGTTATACGGACAGCGAGCCTGCCCGCGGCCGACAGAGCGGTGCGCGTGTGCGAGCGAAACAAGCCACGCCCTCTCGACTGCGGCACAGAACCTTCACTAGTTAAGAATCTGTAAATAAAATACGATGATGTTCGGAGCAATCGTTATAAAAAAAAAGTATTATATTTGATCAAAACCTTTGTACCCCCCTACAGTCCACTGCAAATAATATACAGTGTTTGAAATTACATGCGTATACATATCTTCACGCTATGTCCCTGTCGGGGTAGGCAGAAAGAACGAAGCAACAAGGACCGCGATCCTGGCACACTTCTTTCACTTCGCTCAGTCTTCAGTTCGTTCTATCTGATCCTCGTATTCACACACGAGATACGAGCTCGTGTACCATTCACATTCGCTCGATATATTCGCGTCGTCATTCGTTCATCACTCATTCGCTCAACGTGTCCCAACCAACGGAGCCAACCCTTTTTTCATCTTAATGATGACACTTTCATTCAGTCCAGCCTTACTGCGTTATCTCTTCGTTGCCTATCCGGTAGGCGAAGGTAACGCCACACAGCTTACGTGGAAATCGGATAAATAAAAACATGGCCAAAGCCAGAGAAAGGATCACCAACCACGGGAATAGACCGGGCTGGCATCATCTCTGATGAAACCTTTCCAAATAAAGCGTCTGAAGTGTAAACACAGGATAATGCATTATTCATTCATGAAGGCAACCCAACAATGGGAGGGCATGCCAAACTCGCCACTGCCAGACACATTAAGTCCGATGACAGATCGCATGTTGACGAAATATCATATGAAAAAAAAACCACGATTCCAAGTATAAGTCAATTAAGTAATAAGCAGAAAAACAACTAGTAAAAGAGTACATAATCCTACTAATATTATAAAGGCGAAAGTTTGTAAGGATGTGAGGATGTTTGTTACTCTTTCACGCAAAAACTACCGAACAGATTTAGATGAAACTTGGTACAGTGATAGCTTATATCCTGGAATAACATATAGGCTACTTTTTAACGCGGACAAAGCGGCGGGGCGTGCGTAATACCCCCCTTAGTAACATAACACCTACATAGAGGGCGCTGTTTCACAATGTACACGGAAAAAAAAAATCTACGCGGACGCAGCCAACATCTTCTACTCTTTCCTCAGCATTCTCAAAAATACTTCTCCAAAAAATCTAAAAGTTGAATGGTTTATTTCAGAAAGCGGCTAATTACTTTTACTTGTTTACTGGTGTAACATAAATACCGGTTTTCGTTTAGATACCTGTACATGTCTAGAGTACATTCAAATACCGGTATTACAGGTATTTTGATACCGGTATCAAGCCCTGACCGCCCCGTATATCTCACGATACTCGATAGACTTTCTAAATACTGAGTAGACTACTTAACTAGGAGACATTCCTGTGGGATCCCAGCTTATGAAACCGATAAATAATAATAATAATAATAATAATTTATTCAGAAGTATAACAATTATGTATGATACATAAATTCTTATACCTACTTATAAATATCGCCAAGTGATTGAGCATCTATTGCTGAACTAGGCGCGAGCCTGTTATTCAGCTTCAGAGCTCCTCCCCTTGGAACCAAAAATAGGCCCAAAAACAGTTAAGTACAGAAGAGTACGGATAAAAAAGAAAAAAGTTAAACCAAAAATCTAAACTATAAAGTATGTGTGTGAGTGTATGTGTGAGAGTGTGTGTGTGTGTGTGTGTGCGTGTGTGTGTTATGTATATAGACGTTTTCTGCAAAGACAATTTATATTATTAAATTAGAAGCGAAGCCTGTTTGATTTCACGAGGGTACAGTAAGAAGATCCTCTGTTTCCTCATATGATAAATCCTGTAGCAAACAATTAATTCTTTTTTTACAAAGATTTGTGTTAAGTGAGTAGATCGAATGAGTTTTGTTTATCTTATTATAAATAAAAGGACCAAGGAAGCCAAAAAATCTTTGAGAGAATGATGTACGAGGTTGGTGTGTTCTATCACAAACCACGTCCCTCCTACGTTTTGCGAGTTCCAGCCGTGGATTGTATCTCATTTCTCCATGCTGTTTCATGATAATACTTTGAATAAACAATTGACGCACTGTGAGCACCTCACACGACTTGTATAGAAGTACAGTGGGATAGAAATATGAACGGAAGGTACTAACTTTGAGGACAGAACGTTGCGCAATCTCGAGGCATTTAAGAGTAGTTTTAGGAGCACCCCCCCAAGCAGAGATACAATATGTGAGCAAAGACTGACAAAGGGCAAAATAGATTCGTTTTAGAAGTTTAGGGTCAGCAACGTGTCGAAGAGATTTAAATATATAAATTAATCTTCGTATTCTTCCACTCAACAATATTATATGTTCTTTAAAATTAAGGTTTTTATCTAGGCAAACTCCCAGGTATTTTATAGAAGATGTTCGTTGCAATGGTTTGCACGAGCATTTGTCATTATTTTGAGTGAGACATTCATGAGCAACAATTTGAAACTCATTTTTAAGCGATTGCGTGTCACGGATAGCGAAACAGATATAATAAAGAATAGCTTAATAAATAAATAAATAATATAAGCTTACAAATAAAGATAAGCTTACAAATGTGCATCTAAAACAATTAAAGAAATTCATTCGATAGTTCAAGACGAAAGTCTTCGACCAGTGTGTGTTGCCAGTGATGACATATGGTACCGCGACGTGGTCGCTCACTATGGGCCTCATAAGAAGGCTCAAGGTCACGCAGAGGGCAATGGAGAGAGCTATGCTCGGAGTTTCCCTGCGAGATCGAATCAGAAATGAGGAGATCCGCAGGAGAACCAAGGTCACCGACATAGCTCAAAGAATTGCGAAGCTGAAGTGGCAGTGGGCTGGGCACATCGCCCGCAGAACCGACGGCCGTTGGGGCAGAAAGGTTCTCGAGTGGCGACCACGTATTGGAAGACGCAGTGTAGGCCTCCCACAAGGTGGACCGACGATCTGGTGAAGGTCGCGGGACCCGGCTGGATGAGGTTGGCGCAGGACCGGTCGTCGTGGAGATCCTTGGCCTTTGTCCAGCAGTGGACGTCTACAGGCTGATATGATGATGATGATTCGATAGTTCCCAAAAGAAAGAGCGTCAGCATAATTCCTCTGTGGCGTCAGTGGCGTCGTGGGGAAGACGCGGACTGTCACGCTGAGAGGTCCGAGTTCGATCCCCGGCCGGGCCAATGTACCAATGGATTTTTCTCGAAATTTAAGTTACATTTATCGACTGACGCCGAAAAATACTTTCTTAGGCGCTCGTGAAGTCCATCAACTCGTACTGGGCTAGCGTGGTGGACTATAGCCCGAACTCCCTCGTTGAGAGGGTAGGCCTGAGCCCCAGCAGTGGGGACATATTATTAGGCTGTTGATTGATTGAATCCAGAAAGGTAAAGTTCATATCGCGTTACACGTGTAACCGCTACATAATTCACTAGAACTGAATAATGTAATTGTCTAGTCTGAATTCAAAACTAGAATACAGAGAAACAGACGTCAAGCTAATGGACATAAAATTCAATGTTTGTACGGTCGACCGCACGTCAGTGGAAACAAAACCAGTATAAGCAGATTTCCCATAGTATTGAAACACCCGAATAGGTTAGGCCAGCTCAAGGTCAAGTGATTCCACTGACGTGCGGTCGACTGTACATGATATTTTCTATATCTGTTGGAAGGGAGGGAAAATATATCCCGTTAATATTAATAAACGCGGTAGTTTCTAAGGATGTTTGGATTGGATGTATGTTTTTTTTTATAACAATGTTTGGACAAATTTACACACGACTGTTTAGTCCCAAACTAAGCCGAAGCTTGTAAATGGGTATTCAACAACTGATAAACATACATAAATACTTAAATACATACAAACACACCCAGAAACCGAAAATGGGTGGGAATCGAACCCACGAACTTTGGCGCAGTAGGCAGGGTAACTACCACTAGGCCAACAGGCTAGTTTGGATGTACTCTTTCACGCAAAATCTATGGAACAGAATCTGATGAAACTTTACAGTAATATACATAGGTGGACGGATAATTAGAAACAGGGCAAGATTTTCATACAATCGAGGTATGTTTGAAGCCATGGTTCTCCGTGAAGGATTGATCAGGGCGTGATCTGATGACGGTCATCGAGAGAGTAGATGGAGGACTTTTAGATCGTTATAGATATCCAACTGATCATACGAGCCGTCTGGAAGCAGCATCGTCATGATTCCTTAACTTTAAGATTTCCATACATTTTGATGCCATTTTGAGGGGTTTTTTCTTCATGACGATGCTGCGTCCAGACGGCTTATCTGATCAGTTGGATATCTATAGAGATCTAATAGTCCTCCATATGCTCTATTGATGACCGTCTTCAGATCATGCCCCCATCAATCCTTCACGGAGACCCAAGGCTTCGAAGTGACCTCGATTGTATGAAAATATTGCCCTGTTTCTAATTATCCGTCCACCTATGTAAATTAAACATCAGAATAACACATAGGCTATATACCTCAGGAAAAGCTGTTCTCTATGCGGGTGAAGCCGCGGGAAACGGCGAGTACTTTATGAATCGGCGTAGTATTTACTATGTATTTGGAATAGCAATCGTGTTGACATTGAGGCTGTATGACGTCCACGCATAGATAAGCCGGGAGGTACATTATTGTGAATCTAGATAGCTAGTGTCAATAGTGTCACTGCACTTGGGGGCCTACCATAAATTACGCCACACGTTGCGTTACGGGGGAGGAGTCATAAACTTTGTGACGTCACCTATCTTTTATTTACTTTATATTTGTAAAATTTCAAAAATTTTACATTTATTGTTGGTTTTACGAAAAAGATTTTTAAATAATATCATTATTTCTAAATTAAAATCTGAAAAACATGTGACGTCACTCCAGAAGGGGTGTCACTGTGAGTACGGAGTTACTCTTATGACATGCAACGTTTCCGTGAATTATTATGCTGCACGATGGACCATCATGCTTGCTGTCAATCAGTACAGTGAAGCAACGGCCAGCACGTACCTAGTTTGCATGTCATGCACGTCAATCTCTACAACTAGACGGCCAGGCATGAGTGACAGCACGTAATGCATGTCATGCCGCATCATCGTTTAGGGAGCCCATTACTTCTTCTGTGCTGTGGGGCACAAAATTAAGATAATCGTGTGACGTAATTTACGGACGGCCCCTAAACGCAGTAAAATACAATTCTAGGTAATACTAGACCGATTATTGAAGCAAGAAAATAGTTGTGATAACTTCTTTCCCCCTTGATAACATCGTACATCGCTGGCGGTTTTTCCCTAAGAAATTATAACCTGCTTTCGGCAGTAAAGGAAAATATAAAGATAAAATATTTTGAATAACTAATTTCGATTATATAATTAATGAAAAACTTGTAATGGAACAGAGTGGGCGATTTGGTATACAACTAATATTTTAAACTAGCTTATGGGACATAAGCTAGTTTAAATACATCCGCAGGTTAGACATGGCTCCTGCCATGTCTAACCTACGGATGCCAAACATGGACCCGCAACCTTAAACATGTCCAGAAACTTAAAGTATGCCAAAGATCAATAGAAAGAAGTCTGCTTAAATTAAAATTAAAAGATAAAATAAGACACAAGGACAAAAATAAAAAAAAACAAAAAAAAGGACAAAAACAAAAAAAAAAGGGCGAAACAAAAATAATCGACTGCATTGAATTTATACAAAGACAAAAGTGGAGATGGGACTAGGGTTCATTCCCGGGAATTCTCAAGCCGAGAATTCCCGGGAAATCGTTGGGCTTTGTTCCCGGGAAATCAAGCTCGAGAAAAGTCGAGAACTCGAGAAATCATGTACCTATATAGAAATTAAATCGCCGTGTTGTGTTGCGTGGCGGCGCGGGCCAAAGCAGCGCTTGACCTTTAGCTTAATAGAAGCTGCTTTTGTTTATAAGTTCTAAATAACCAGCCAAAAATGGTGCTGTTTGGTCCACTCTGACGCCAACAATGCCAGGGCAGCGTCGGATTCCAAAATAGTGAAATTTGGTTTGAAAGTGAAAGTTTTTTTATTGCGCCCCCTTTTGTCCACACTGACCTAATTATGTGTCTGAATAATATTATTTCTGTATATTAAAAAAAAAAGTTAATTAACTTATTCATAAGATGAATGTTTTTGAATATAATCAATAAGAGTTTTATAATTATTTTGATACTTTTATTTGAGAGGAAAACCACTGAATTTGTTGACCTTATTGGAACCAAATAGGTAATATGAGAAAACGTACGTAAATGTAAATTTCTCGGCAACCCGAGTAGACCCGAGAAATTAGCCTCGAGAATTTTCGACACCCGAGAAATTGAAAAGCTCGAGAAATCATGAACCCTAGATGGGACGGACAAGTGATGAGGATAATAGACGACAGGTGGACAAAAATTACTACGGAGTGGTGTCCAAGAGGAGGAAAAGTCCAAGAAGAGATGGGTGGACGATCTAAGAAAGGAAGCAGGTCCCATATGGACCAGGAAAACGGACGGAAAAAAGGAATGGGAATTTATGGGGGAGGCCTATGCCCGGAAATGGGCCGCTAGTATGTAATTTAAGTAATAAATTGGAAACATTTCTTTTAGCAATTAAGATACAGCAAAATAAAGGCTATTTATTTTATGTCCCGCGATTTCGTTCGCATTATAAATCATCCTATATATGTTACTAACTGTTGTGTAAATTTTTGTTCCCATACAAACTTTAACTTCCCTTTAGTAGAAAAAATCCAAATACACCAGAATTTAAGTCAGACCAGACCACATGCTTTCAAAGAAACAAAATCCGGTTCAAATCGTGCCAATAGTTTTAGTGTGATGCCGGTTCAAACAGACAGACAAGAACTATTTTGAATAGTGTTTTGTGGTTAGTTAAGCCTAAATAACGTACCTATTCCAATAGTTTTTTGAAAATCCCATTGAAATCCCAGAAATGCTTACGTTACAGGTTTATAATAGTATAAAAGATGCGACAGGCCGACCGTTCAGATGGTTGTTGAGCAATGTTGATGAAACAGTCCTGTATTAGCACTTGCAGGCTTTGCCCACGTGGAATAAGTTTTATGTATAAATGTTACTCTAGGACATCAGTTATCACTTATCACTGTACCAAGTTTCATCAAAATCTGTTCAGCTGTTACAGAGTGAAAGAGTAACAAACATCCTCACATCCAAAGTAGGAAGGACTTATCAAGGCGGACGGAGTCGCGGGTGTAGTACCTATACTAGTATTTAATAAGCTATTCTGAATTTCTGATTTATAATCTACTGTAAATTTCATCAGAATCTGTTCAGTACTGGTTTTCGCGTGAAAGTGTAACAAACATACATTAAAACATCTTTACAAACTTTCGCGTTTATAATATTAAGTAGGATTTCTCGGACACTGACAATATTTTTAAAATTTGTTTTGAAGAAATATCTACGTACCATCTGTCAGTCAGATCCTAATCGTAAAATATCAAGTTTATGTATTCATATTCCCGTTAGATTCTCAATATGTACCTACAGAGGTGTGAGGAAAAGACTCGTGTCCGGTCTGCAATCACACCGACCGCAAATGCCGCAAGATATACCATATCTACATTTAAATGCGAAAAACTATTAAACAAGCGATATTTCGAACATAAAATATTGCAAAACGTCTAACGGCTCTTAACCCAGTACGGGTTGGCGGAATTCACATGCGAATAAGATTTCCTTCTTCGGCGTGTGCAGGTTTCCTCATGATGTTTTCCTTAACCTTTTGAGAGCCATCATTAAATGTATCGGAGTTTCTTTGAAGGACATGATCCGTAATGAGGAGATCCGACAAAGAACTGAGGTTACCGACATTGCCAAAAGGATTGGCAAAGGGCAGGTCACATGTCGCAGAACCGACGGCCGTTGGTGAAGACAGCGGGAGGTTACGCGCAGCGTGGGACACCCCTCCGCCGGGTGGAACTACGACCTTAAGAAAGTGGCCGGAAGCGGCTGGACGCGGAGAGGACCGGGTGTGGTGGCGCTCATTGGGGAAGGTCTGTGTCCAGCAGTGGACGCTAAAAGGCTGAGATGGTGATGATTAAATGTACATATTTAAGTTTTAAGAAAACCCCATGGATACATGGCACTTCGCTATATCCCTCATTTCATTCGTTCATCACTTATTCGCTCAAAATGTCCGGCTTTAATATGGATACTTGAAAAAAAAATGCAAAAATGATAGGGCCATATAAGACGGAAATTTCTGTCTACTGTGGGCCTGTGCTGTTGGGTTTATGGCTATTTCTTCCCCTCGGCTATAACTAGAGATGGAAGGAAACACAGTAGTTTTATACAGAACTGACGTCAAAAAGAGAAATTGTATTCAAATTTTGACGGAATTTGTAATGTTGATGTGAGTACCTGGCGAGCCAGTAGTCGAGCACGCGCTGGCGCACGCGCGGCAGCTTGCGCCGCAGCCGCGAGTGCCACGCGGCCAGCGCGGCCGCCGCGCCCAGCGCCGCCGCCGCGCCCGCGCCGCCCGCCCAGTACACGCCGGCCGGCAGCCCCCCCGGCGCCGCCCGCAGGCGCTCCTCCGCCGCGTGGCCTGCGTCACGTAGTACAAATAAACGTAACGGCTCTCCGACAGATGTCGACAGCCCACGGCCACTTCAACGTACTAACGTTTTGAAGGCTTTGGTTCTCCGGCGGATCACCTCGTTTCTGAGAAACTCCGAGCCGAAACACATAAGACTTTATTATAATGTTATAATATTGTATACTATATGTTGTATTAGCGAAATAAAGAAATCTAATCTAATAATGGAGGAGCCATTGCCCGTTGAGCACTTTGATATAACGGATGTAATTATAGTTTCTCTTGTAAGTGCCCTTCCCAAAAGTGTGCTCGTTGTGTTTCATTGCAATATACTTGGACACACTGGAACAAACCGCTCAAACTATGTCCAAAGACAAAGAGGTGGCAAGACTTGGTTAGTAGTAAATGTAGGTACTGGAGAGTACTAAAAAGATGGGAAAACGACATGGTGAAGGAGGCTGGCAGGACATGGACCAGAGTGGCTCTGGATAGAGAAGAGTGGAGAACATTGGGGGAGGCTTTGCCCGTAAGGACCAGAGAAAAAAAGAGAATTTAAACAATACATCAATAAGGTCGGGGATTATAAAGTTTTCCCCATCGACTTGTCAGTCGTCGTCTTCTGTTCTAAATCCCTTTGTTTTCAGTCCCGTCAAGTCAGAAATGTTGAGAGGGTAGGCCTGAGCCCCAGCAGTGGGGACATCTTAATAGGCTGTTGATGATGATGATGAAGTCAGAAAAGCAAAGCTCTAGTCGGCCAGTTATGTCTTCAACCCTATCTAAAAGGGGAAAAAAGGTGTGTGTACTGACAGAAGTGTCCGGTGACGTGCTGCAGGTCCTGGAAGTGTTTGCTGGAGGTCCAGGGCCCGACGTGCGTGAGCAGCGCGGCGTAGCAGCCGTGCCGCAGCGCGAGCACGCAGTGCAACTGCCGCGCGGACTGCTGCGGCCGCGTGCAGTTGCGTTTCACGTCGCGGCAGTCGCTCTGCAACATCGGCCACGTTAGACGATACTTACAACCCACGTATTGATCCCCGGCCGGGCCATGCACCAATGGCTTTTTCCTCGAAACTTAAGTACATTTACTGACAGCTCTCGAACGGTGAAGGAAAACATCGTGAGGAAACCTGCATACGCCGAAGAAGAAATTCTTAGGTGCATGTGAAGTCCACCGACCCACACTGGGCTAGCGTGGTGGACTGTAGCCCGAGCGCCCTTCCTGAGAGGGTATTTCATTTCATTTTCATTTATTAATTTCTTAAACAATTGAAAATTGTGTTGGAAATAACTTATCTAATCAGAAATTATTAATACTTAGGGTAGGCCTGAGCCCAAACAATGGAGACATATTATTGGCTGTTGATTTCAGTGTGGCCCACTGTTGTATAAAAGAAACATCTATTGGCGCAACCACTCACTACTGGTGGAGCTGTTTCAAGGCTTGTCCAGCCTTGTATCACTGCGACCATTGCTGGTCTATTGTGATCGCCGCTTTACTATAGTTCAGTACCTAGTCAGCTTTGCGTCAGTTCAGAACTTCAGCACGCTTGGCATTGACTGAAGTGAGTTTCTGCACAGAATACATGTAGTTGCCTAGATATGCGCTTCTTTACCTTAGATTAAAAAATATTGCGATATATATTTTTTAAAGACAGTATATAAGAAATCTGGCCATTGCAGCGTAAATGGTCATTTATTTAAATATTTGTGTATGTATAAGATCTATGGCATTAACATAGGTATCAATGTAATACATTATTGCAAAGTGACTTGGCAAAACTGTTCTCAATCAAATAAAGTCGATAAAAGTTATAGATTGCGAAAAAAACATGACTCGAAGTCGTTGTATGGCATTTATTTATATTAATAATGTAAGTTCGAAATTTCCATTCAAATGAAACTTTAGTTTTTGGGTTACTTTCAAATAAATGTTTGTTAAAAATTCATCTAATTTGATGAAATATTAAAAGTAGAAAAAAAAGGTGATATAATAAGGGTTAGTGCTCACCTCTTCATGGGTCACATTGTCCTTGCATAGTTGTACCTCATAGTCAGTCACTGGTATATGGCCGGGGTACCAGTAGAAGGAAACCATAGTGCTGAAAAAGTAACATACATTACATACTGTTGGCAATAATAATTACCTATAAAAAAGTTGACACAAATAATACAAAAGGGGTATGCTATACAAAAGTATTATAATATTAATACATACATACATTCATCTCCTCATGCTATGTCCTTGATGGGGTAGGCAGAAAGAAAGGAAGAAATATGTTTAATACTCTGGCTATTATGAAAGACAAAAAAAAATTAAATAGGCAGCTACAAGATAAAAGTTGAGTTGTAGGAAATGACTTAATAGAAGTACAAGTAACATAGATTAAAATTTACATCAAGGGACATTAGCAAAAAATATATTTATTTTAGTTTTAATAATCACTACCACTCGCCCTGCGACGTGGTCTGTACGTGTTCGGGGTTATTTTTCAGTGGGAAAACTAAATTATATTATGTTCGAGTGAACTCCGTTCAAGATTTTTTATATTCAGCTCAAAGATCACACATACAGCTAAACAAAATCTATCTCTGTATTAATTTCCTTCCTGTACAGGCACAATTCCAAAAAGTTTTACTATAATTATGGGTACCTATCTGTTTTGTAAATAACACATAGTATGTTTAATACATAGAGATAGGATCTCCTTGGTGGGTGCTCGCGGCCCGTTTAATAACTTAAGTTTATGTTACAAATAATACTAGCTACTTTTCTCTTAATTGAGAAATGTGATCAGCAGGATAACATAAGATTATTTATAATTTGATGACCTTTAGATGGAGGAAGGCAATTCTGAAATTATAATGTTTATTCACATAATTGTATTCACTAGATTTGATATCACTACTAGGTAGCTGCCAATTCGGTTTTTACCGTTAAGGCAAGGTCAAACAGAGGGTTATTTTAGCAGTTGTATGTATTTAATTCTGGCAATTAATTAAATACATAGATGATTGCTAAAATTATAACCATCTTTTCGACTTTGCCTCCTGCTCAATCCAGGCCTGAGTGAAGTTGGCCTTTAGGTGTTTAGGGTAACTATTATAATCCTCTGTGGTTTCGGTTGGAGTATTATGATTCTCCTTCTAGACATTTCCTTGTTTCAACGTCTTCCAGTTACTTGTCATCCTGTCTTTTCTTGTATATCCCTTGATGCTTCTCTCTATGCTTCTATGATGGGCCACATGTTTCTAGAAGTTCTCTATATGATTGTTCAAGTTTGGCTCTCATGTTAATATTGGTAAAAGCAGGGTAATTAATTAGAAAAAGATAAAAACTTACTCATGACTGAAATCCTTAACCAAGTTGGAGGTATTGTGGTAGTATTCCGGTCCAGATATGTTGTTGTTGGCGTAATAGTAGGATTCGTGGGGTTGTAAACGTTGATTGCCTCGCCGAAGCCGGTTAGACAGCTGGTAGCATCCCCGGAACATCAGATCCATTGGCTTGGAGAAGCATACCTGGGGATCACACTTAGGCTTTGGTACAGATGTACTGGAATATGGTACATTGATTATATCACACTGATTTATTTAGATAACACACATTAGTAAGTGCAAAAACACACAATATCCCTCCTTTTGGGCTACGCCGTAGTCGGGTAAAAACATAAGAAGATGAAGACTAGCCATTTAGGTCAGAGTGTACAAAACAGGGCAAGGGCATTATGAAAAAACTTTTTCTGTGCATAAAAAAATGGTTCATAATACAAAAGTTGCCCATGGCGCTCTCTATCCAACCCTATTAAAAAATAAAGTGTCTCGATCCTCCCAAAGCCAAAATATACTACTACTGACATGAGAGCAATTGAGGTCCATATGAGCGACATCCTCTGTGCTGATGGAGTGTAGCTGGCCGGGGCGGCGGCGCCTGCCGTCCGCGGGAGGCCCGCAGCGCGCCTGCGGGTCCTCCAAGTACCGCAGCACCAGCTCCCACTGCATGACGCGGGGCCAGGCCGCCGCGCAGTACTTCACTATGTAGCGCGCCGCCTCGCCGTCGGCCGAAGCCGCCACCGACACCGTGTCGTTGCCATCGCCGCACCGCACGCTGAGCTGGCTCAGCACGTTCGGTACACACGCCACCAACAAGATGAGGACCAGTAGCATTGTACACTACTGTTTATTACACAGCAACAAACATGACTGAGACCTTGGTTAAGGTTACGAATACACGGCGGGTTAATAATGACTGTCTATTTTTAACGAGTTACGAATACACCCAAAATTTAATGTTTCTAAAAAGAAACAAATTTTATTGTGGAACTAATTTTGCTAAAAAATTACGTACGCGTCTTTTCTTTCCTGTTTTTTCATTTATATATTTTTAATTTAAATAAATGGCATTGGCAAAATCTATCAGCCTGTTATTTTTTTCACTGTGAACTGTCGTGTATTGTCGAGTCAGTCATGGGAGTGACACAAACAAAATGGTTTGTTGGTTTTAGATTTTCTTTCCTATACTTATTCTAAAGCTGGCGCCACACATTTGCCGCAAACCTCCGCAAACGCAAACGCCAACGCAATCAAACCAAACTTCCACAAACCTCTTGACGGCGCTACACGTGTGGCAAACCTATACAAACGCAAACGTGTAATACCTGTGCTTGCGTAGGTTTGCCGCCGCTCCGATCGTTGTCAGGTTTTAAGCACAAATCAAAGGAAGTTTGCATTTGTGCGTTTGCGTGCCATCCACACTTTTATCAGTGTGGTCATAGCTTTCGGAACTAAATCTAGGGCATTTTTATAGATGTCAGCGCTCAAAATCCAGCTTAGTGCTTATTGCTATTACATTTAAATATGAACAAGAAAGTTAATGCCAGCCTCGTCTAAGGAAACACTGTCTGATGGTGGCACTTCACTTGGTGTAGCGTATTTGTGTAACGGTAGATATCTCTGTATTTGGTCAAATATTCGTGCAAAAATTAAAATACACAAACCGGTCATCCAAACATGGCCATCAGCAAATAACTTGAATGTTTGCCTTATTTGCGTAAGCGTCATCTTGACATGCCACCATCACAAACTGCAATTCTGAATAGATAGAGAGGTATCCAAATTGTCATTAATTTAGTCGAGTTTGTCGCAAATAACTAGATTTTGTCGGTCTGCCGCCGCAAGGGCCTTTTCAAGGTCCTTGGTGTGCCGCCGTTTCAAAGTTGTATTTTTGGGGTCCCAAATGCAAAGATCATTTTTGATAATTCTAAAAATCTCCAAACGGTTTCGTTTGTCCATCCCAAGATATAATTCCCAAGATTATTTGCCAAGATATAAGAAACACAGGCAAATACGCAAATACGCTACACCAAGTGAAGTGCCACACCATGAGAGATAACCTTATTTAAAATTTCTATTTAAGTTTTCGTTTAACATTGATTGTGGCTACTCCTACGAGCAAAAAGAGTTTCTTTTGTCCACAAACTAATGGATACTACGTATCTTTTGTCATTGGGCTACTTCGGTTTCGATTGATTAGATCCTCCGTTCCTGTCAGTCAGTCCCTGTCTGTCAACCCGCCGAACCGAGCCGAGCCCCGACCCGACCGCCCGCCCGCCCGACCGACGCCGCCATTTTTCTTTTTCGTGATTGCTGTGTTGAAGGCTTTTATTTTTGTTTTGTGTTGTTCTTGTTCGTGCTGTGCGAAATTAAATTAAAATGTTTTATTAGATCGTTGTATTTTATGAAATTGTCGTGTCTAGTATTACTAGCTAAGGAATACCTACTCAAATCTATGCCGCAATCTATGTAATTGTGATCAAATCACAATTTTCAAAAACGCTGCAGCTTCTGATGCAGTTCTTCTCCATTTGTGAACTATTCAAATCGGCGAGAAGATTAGTTTCAGCTAGAGGAAGAATCACTTCAGTGAGTATTTTTGGACCTATCCTACATTTGCTAACTTAACTACTATTGTATATTATCAAAAAATCAGCAGCCAGCCACCCACCGTTGGGCACAGGCCTACCATCTCAACGAAGGCGTAGGTACGGGCTGATAGTCTACCACACCGACCTGCTACTTGGTAAACTGGCGTACTTACCTGTAGGTTTTCTCACGAATATTACCTTCACCAAAAGCCTGGGGTATGAAATGTATGAATTAACTATAAACTAATTTGAACCTTTTCAATAGTCATACGTTTATTGTTGTACACCAGTAATGTTTCAGTGTTTATGCTACCATGACTGTATTTAAGGTATAATTGTTATTATAGTAAGTATATGATACTTCCAGGTGCATGGAATGTGAAGAAAATGGACAATGTTATAATATTGGACCGGCACTGCAGACAGTGTGGAGGAAGGGCGTCAAGCGGAAGTTCGGGGGTGCTGATGTGGGGCTGGTGCGGCTGGATGTCTCCGCTGCACTGTCTCGCGCGCCTGCTGCGCCCGTCGGTCTGCTCCCAAGTCTCCCGCCACCGAGTCATCAGCACTCCTACATTTCTGAACTTCCCTTTATGAACAACATGGATGAGATAACCTATTGGATTCACACAAGACGGGCCCCGTGCCTCATGAACTATGATAATCTGATTAAAAGCCAGAATGAGAAAGTCAGTTCTAAAGTTAAACCTAAAAGTATTCATGGTGAGAGTGAAACAGAGCCCTCGCCCAAGAAAAAGAAGAAGAGAAAATTATCCATTCTGGATGATGATGGCTCAAGGTCGCTGGATAAACAGCAAAATATTTATTTTGAGGCGAGACCACAGAAATTGAGAACTGTTTTAAGCAGTTGCAAATCTGATACTCTTGTATCTGATATTGACTTCAACATCAAAAAGTCTTCCATTCAGGTGAAGCCAAAAAGGTTTAAATCCCAGAATAACAGTCGAAAGACTGTGCACAAGAAAAATAAGGTTATTACGTCAACCCCAAAGGTGTCAACGTCTTTGAGAAGAAGCATGCGGAAGACTCAGAATAGTCTTAACAATAACAGTCAGTTTAATGTTTCTTCAGAAGTATACAATGCCAACATTATCAACAGAAATAACAGTAAATGTGATACACAGAAAAAAATTAACAAATACAAGAAGCCTACAGAAAAAATAATGAATGGAGATCAGAGTGTTAATAATAAAAAGAATAGAGTTGTGACTGACAATAATAAAAATGGAGCTGCGCCTAACGGACAATTCGAAGACCTGAGTGACGTGTCTGGGTTTACAGCTAACTATATTAGATCAACAAAGATACACTCTACAAAGACCCCTAGGGCTTTAAGGAGTAAAGGGAGTAGGAACCTTATGAAGGAATCACAACGAAGTTCAAAACAAAATGACGGAACTACATTAGTTTGTGTTAATAAGTCTATGAATACAATGCAGCCTGCTACAGGTGCGGTGTTGAATTGCAGCACTGAATCTGATAATGTTATAAATCTGATAACTGTACATGACACTGACAAAAGCAATGGGATTAACAGAGGCACCTCTTTACTTAAATTTATAGACCCAAAAACACCTAAGAACAAAGAAAAAAGTGACTCAAAGATGGAGGCAGGCAGTAATAGTAAATCTAAAGATGGTGCAACTTCAAGGTACCCTAAGAGAAAAAATTACTCTTACAGAGAAGATATTACAGTGGACGACTCTAGAAACCGATGTGTCCAAGGCTCCTCTGATAAAAGACGAAGATCGAATAATAATTCAACATTAAACAATTTGGAACGTAAAGAGAATCCAAATGAATCATCGATTTCTAGGACTAGAAGTGGTAGAAGCATAGGTCTTAAACTTCAACAGCCAGAGAACTCAGTTTTAGTGTTAAACAATGCTACACCAGAGCCAGATAGTTCAGTGCTGACTCTTAACGTAGCTGCCCCAGCCGCAGCAGACCAACATTGTGACAAACCGAAGAGAAAAAAGCGCACATCTTGTGTAAAACAGGAATCGGCCAAAAAATCTAAAGACAAAAGTGGATTATCCCTGCGAAGGGACTCTTTGAGAGACCGGAGTGGTTTTGCTGCGTGTTTTACGGACAGCGATGACAGTGAACCGTTACAAGGGAAATTTTTCTGTTAGCATTTTATACATTTGTAAATGGAGATTACTAATGATGATTTAAAATAACACTAGCAGTTTTTGTTTAAAACTGATTCAGGATAGTAGTCTTGCCAGTGATTGAATCAGCTCGATGTAATTCTAAAGATATACATATAGTTTGATTGTAGTGAGCATTTTGAGATTTTACCTAAGTATTGTACAAGAAATTTTATAGGTAATTCAGTTGATTGAATGCGAAAGTGTATGGTAGAAAGCCACATTATATGGAACTATTTAACTATTTATTGTATTTTCTAATGCATGTTGGTTGGAGTAGCTAACATAATGTATGTAATGTGCGGCACAAATATGATTTGTGCACTAAATCACGGAATAATAGTTCCCAACGGAACTAAATCTTTGTTTTTATTTGAAGTGCCATTTTATGAAATAAATTACTATTTTAATGAGTGGGTTGATGTGATATGAAACAAAAGGTTGTAGGAAATTGAAAGGCAATGATATTTTTTATTATTTCATTCTGTTGCTAGTTCGACTCATAAATGGCCTAAATTCCAACCTATGAAATATGTTTATCTAGCTAGATGTATTCCACAATTGTATCAAGTGATGATTTATAATGATGCATGGTTACATTGCGCCTTTGGTTGAGCCATTAAGGCACAGATAAAGGTGGTATAAGGGAGAATCCTTGGATCATACCTTAGACGAAACCAATAATATGAAGATATGTTACTTACTGAAAAATGGTCCTACAAAATCTAGTATTTCGTTTTGGTTAGTCCCTGATGGAACCACAGCTTGATATATCCTTATTAACATTCACGTGTTATTACTGTTTTTAGTTTATAATAACTGGTGATTGTACTGTTCACCGCACGTCACTGGAAATACTTTGACCTTGAGCTGGTCTAGCCTATTAGGGAGATTCAATACTGTCAGAGACCACCAGTATATACTGGTTTTGTTTCCACTGAAGTGCGGTCGACCGTATCAACGCAACTTTGATTTCTGCTGTGTGAGTGTGTGTGACGGAGCTTAGTTGTCGTTTGTGCAATGTAAGGGCCATTTTCCTTGCTTTTTTTTGCAAGAGCTGGTATCACAGAGGAATTAATAGTCTCCAACTTGTATGAAAGGACAGGATGCGGGCGGCACGCATGCGCGCCAGACTAGGACACGGGCGCTCGTGACGGGAAAACGGCCCTAAGAGAGTACCGTATCTTCTTCCTTTGGTTTCGTCTAAAAATCCTCTTATGTAGGTAATTGACCACTCACTTGGACCTGATGTGTAATGTTGATGATACCTTTAGAGCTGATGTATATTTTGAAGCACTTACTATGGCTTGGTATTGTCTGGTTTTAAAAAGTGTTTGTCCCTGTATGAGATTCCATGACATAGATGTAAGATGGCATGCAGCTTGTCAGTTTTAAATAATAAAATCGTGTAGTTGGTATGAATAATTTGTATACTATCTAAAATTACAAAGTAATATTACCTGCTGTTTTGGCTTTCATTTTTCGAATACTTCGATGACGCGAATGACGCAATAAGAGTTAGTACTGTCGACCGCACGTGAGTGGAAATAAAACCAGTATAAACTGATCTCTCATAGTATTGAAACTCCCTACTAAGCTCAAAGTGTGTAGGTACCTAATCTCACGTTAGCTTCAATAATATAATATGTGAAGTTAGCTTCGTGATAGAATTGAAACACTGCACCTAAATACCTGCGTTTGAAAGAAAACGAGTATTCCTAGTTTCCACCTCCTGGAGTTACCTATATCTATCTTAGTGGTCCAGGAATACCTGGCGACACTTCGACCCTATGGGATCTGTCGTGCCGAACCCCTGTCCGCCAAACGGTGCCCCAATCTGTTTTTTTGGTGGACTTCACATACACCTTAGAATATTAAATACCAGTCTGGCATATGCAAGTTTCCTCACGATGTTTTCCTTCACCGAAAAACCTGTGAACCGTACTTAAGTTTTCGAAAAACTCATTGGTACGGGCCAGGATCGAACCGATCTCATGAAAGTGAGGCAAGTGCACATCCAACTAGGCTACAGCGGCTCTGGTGTTACCTATAGGTTTATACCTACTCGGCTTCTCTTCGTTGTTGATAGGTACTTAGATAAGGCTTTGATAAACTTGTCTTCCGTGCTCCGTCTGTGTCAATGTGAGATTGCCTTTGAGTATTTAGGAGATTGCAAATACACAATGACACAAATAAATCAAGATAGAGCGCCGCCAAAACTAAGTATTTTTAACACGCTGTATTTGATTGTTTTACATCCATTACGTCGTATAGTTGAGTGTCCTAAAGTTGAATCTTCACTAAGCGCGCAGTGGACATTGATTCTATCAATATTCTTAAAATGGAACAGGCGGTTATACCTAGATATCACGCGCGAAACGCAAGTAAGTAACCAACTATAACCAAAGTTAAACGATTCTATCATTTAAATTACAAGTTTGTAACTAGGGAAATACACTCAAAGCCCAAGCATTTGTGATAAAAAAGAGCGACCAATGCCAGTGACGCACATAATCAGTACGCATATAATCAGACCCTTAACGAGAAAGTGTGATGAAAAAACTTTTGGAATACGTTATTTAGGCTTAACTGACCCCAAAACAATTTTCAAAAAAATTCTTGTCTGTTCTACTGGTCCGATTTGAACCGTTTTTTTGTTTCTTTGAAAGCAGGTGGTCTGACTTAAAATCTGGTATAAGTACTTGGATTTTTAAAATTCCAACCCTAAACGGGTGAAAAGGGATATTAAGGTATGTATGGGAACATTTACAATAGTACATTGTTAACCAAGGTGTGAAAGTAACTTATTTAAGTCCCGAGACGGGGTTTGGCGCCCGACGCGTAGCGAGGGCGCCAATAGTTCGAGGGACCTCTAAATAAGTCTTGAACCCGAGGGAACACTGAGCTTTTCATTAAGAATACACTGAAAGTAAAAACAAATACATAAAATGAGTGTTAATACAAATCTCTGCTATACGGCAGTATAAACAAAACTCTACAACTCGAAAAAACAAATGAATTAAGATCTGATTGATCGCTTTCCCGTCTACTTTGTTTTTTTCTGTGGCCGGCCAGCTATTCTGCCATTATTTTTCATTTCCATCATTGAAAAAATGGTAAATATGTTTCCCAAATCTATGTTATTTTAAAGAAATAGTTGACAGTAATAATTATAATAAAGTCATTTAAAAATATATATTCTTTAAATAATACATAACTTTATATTATTTCAATTTTACATTCAGTGGCTGTATAGACAGTTGGAACATGGTCCAATAGAAATGTCAAAATAGTACTAGTTTTTTAAAATAATTTGACAGCTGTCAGTTGAAAGCGATTCTCCCTAGGGCTGAGATGTATTACTTTCAACCCGCTCCTCAGGCAACTTCAGACCTACTTTCAGAGTATGAGTAATGAAAATCAAATTTTCATGCCGCGCGGGCAAGTTAGTAACACATAGGTACGATACTTTTTAATGCGAACGAAGTCGCGGGGCATACATAAGCTAGTTGTAAATAAAGATGTCTACCTCTCAAATTGCACAATATTATTACATTAATATCGCTAAACTAATTCTAGGTACCTACCTATATGTAATGCAATAATTTGGAGAGGTAAACTGACAAATAGGTATGTGCATTACCTACATTAATATTGTTCGTTGAAAGTAAGTATCTACTTAACTTTTTATGTAGGTACCTACCTACTTACCCGATTGGATAGGTATTTTATTATGTTATAAAATATTAATGTACATCTGGAGTATTGTTATCACGTAAATGAAGTGTTTAATTTATCTGGCTTGCTATGATAACATTGATAGCCTATAGTTACCACAACCAAAAAAAAACCGAACAAGTGCGAGTAGGACTAGCGCCCTGAGGGTTCCGTGCAAACTTAATTATAGAAATAATTAGATATTCGTTAATAAAATTTGTAGTTATAGACCGCACATCAGTGGTAACAAAACCAGTATAAACTGGTCTCGCGTAGTATTGAAACTCCCTAATAGGCTAGGCCAGCTCAAGGTCAAAGTGTTTCCACTGATGTGCGGTCGACTGTACTAACTTTTATGGATGACTTGCTCATACGCAAACTTGTTTGTTGGTACACGAAAAAAATATTATAATGTAATTACAAATTTACGGTTTTCGGATTTTTTCCATTACCTTGCTTTTTCCCAAATTTCATGATTCTAAGGAATTCATAGGAAGTACCCCAGGTTTTGATCACCAAAATACTCAAAAATACGGCAAAATCGGCCATTCTTCTGACTACGTTGACTTAGAAGTTTGATTTTTTCGCAGCTCCAAGGGTTTGTAGACATTAATTTGTATTCGATCTTAATTTTAATCGATATTAATTTATTATTATCGATTTTAATCGATGTTAATTTTAACTTGATACCTCCACGCGTTCCTGAGAAAAACGGTTCTTTTTTTCCTCTTTTGAGGTACAGTACCCTAAACTTGAAATAAAACAATTTTATCTAATAAAAAGTACCTTCGATCATGTACACGCAGATACCCCACCTCTGCTCATATAGTGGCATGACGAAACAGTGCTTATTATAGTAAATAAAGCATTATTTTGTTGAAACGTGATTTTAGAAATAAATCGTAACGCTTTGGATTACGGTCGTTCCGGACAGTACACTAACACCACAGCAAGTATACCTACTCTAAGTTCCGGACACATATTACCTACTTTGCAAATTAAAAAGTGACACAACCTACCTGTCCAACCCTGGCTACACTCTGTACGTACGTATTATGTATGCTGCGACTGCTCGAAGTACTTATATAAAATGACTGGCACAAGATACCGTTTATCATTGGTTTATCGTTCATCTGTAACATTCGTTCAATAAAAATAAAATATACTGCAGTCGACGCGATGGGTTTCACGAATAAAGTGGTGGTGGTGACGGGAGCGAGCGCGGGGATCGGCGAGGCGACCGCCCTCCTGTTCGCTGCTCACGGCGCCCGGCTGGCGCTGGTGGGGCGCAGCGAGGTCAACCTGCGCGTGGTGGGGGAGCGCTGCGCGCAGTACAAGGGGGCGGAGCCCCTACTGCTCGCCGCGGACCTGGCCACCGACGAGGGCTGCGAGCGCGTCGCGCGCGACACCCTCAAGCACTACGGCAGGTCAGACTGACTGACAATTACTTCATGCTCTTCCAAAAAGTGTTCCAAAATTTCATTTTTTTTTCGCAAATGAAGCCAAGTTTATCTATCTGGATTGCGTTCATTTTAGGAACCAGTTACGAAACTAAACTTATCGCCGGAGCGTGTTTAAGTGAGGCACCTACCGCACTTGTACGGTCGACCGCACGTCAGTGGAAACCAAACCAGTATAAACTGGTCTCTCTTAGTATTGAAACTTCCTATACGCTAGGCCAGCTCACAAGGTCACTTGCCGTGCGGTTGACGGTAGGTACATACAGATTAAGGTAGGTACTTAAAATACACAATATCTTCACGCTATTTCCCTGACGGGGTAGGCAGAGAACGGAGCGCCAAGTGTCGCGATCCTGGGACATCTAGCTCAGTCATCGCTCTCTCTACACACGGTAGCCGCGGTGTGACCTCGAATGTATACCTCCGTACCTATCACACGTAGTCCGTGAATGTATGAAAAATACCTCCTACCTGGCCTGTAGTTTTGAGTAAGCCTAGTAAACCTACCTATATTTGCAGGAAGGTTCGAAATTCCCCCTGCGGCCGCCAACCAAAGAGATCGTAACTCTATGTATATTTTCGTCGTCATTCATTCATTCATTCATCACTCATTCGCTCAACATGCCGAGCCAATTAACGGACGCGCGTCTGTCTGGCATGTTCCAGGGTGGACGTGCTGGTGAACAACGCGGGCGTGGGGTGCCGCTCGCGCATCGAGGGCGCACAGATGCGCGAGTTCGACCTGGTGTTCAACACGAACGTGCGCGGCGTGTACAACCTGACGCGGCTGCTGGTGCCGGCGCTCATCCAGGCGCAAGGGAACATCGTCAACGTGTCCAGCGTGGCCGGCTGCGGAGTCGGCGTCGGCTCCGTGCCCTACGGCATGACCAAGGTATATTATACAGTATATCTGGACACACTTTTTGACGGGAACTCGACAGAAGTTTGGATTCTTATTCTTCAACGGGGTCACGGGCAGTCCCTACACTCTCAGTTTTGGTACACAACAGCGAAAGTGATTTGAAAGGGTAAATACCATAGAACACCGGAAAAAGCTCGCTATGGTTTTATTAAATGTGTGGTATATACCTAGGAGGTTCCTAATAAAAGTTTGACAAAGATTAGTTAGACTGTATGAGCTTTATCAATCAATCAATCGAAATGTTATTGATAAAGTATTTTTTATCATGATCAATCGAATTTTTTTTGGCGGGATCTAGCATGAGAAGGCTGTATGTATCATTTAATTTTCCTAAAAATATGGGTTTTGGCCTTTTGGTGTTGACGGTATTAAAATTTATATTAATAGTAAAGTGCCATAAAGTTTTAATTTATGCTTGTAACTACTGTAAATAAAAAGGGTACCTACTCACCCTTTTTAAGGTATAATGGGTAAATACACGAATATACTTTCTTATTATTGTATATACTTATACTTATATACTTTCAGGCTGCGCTGGACCACTTCACGCGGCTGACGGCGCTCGAGCTGGCCCCTAAGGGCGTGAGGGTGAACACAGTGAGCCCCGGCCTGACGGTGAGTGGGAGTCTCCTACATGAAGCCGGCGCTCGATTTTTTTTGGACCACGCAAAGGAGCGGCCTTTGCCCAGCGGTGGACGTCTACAGGCTGATATGATGATGACGTAGATAGGTATAGCACATACGTAAGGTAATAAAGTAAAAAGCTGTTCCCGGTTTCCCGAGCGAAGCCGCGGGAAACACATAGTAAATATTACCAAATGCATTTATATTCCATTTTCTTTAGCTGTCATAAGAAAACAAACGCTATTTGCGTCTCGTCTACATGTGCGTGCTAGGTACCCAGCATCAAAAACAAGTTTGTATTACCATATTAACTTTGCGGTCTGTTTAGTAACATCGTCTATCGTACATTTTGCTTTCGGCCGCAAAAGCGTATGTTATCTTAAGACATTGAGGGACCGCTTGCTGTTATTGTTACAGAAAGTAAGCTGACAGACAAACTAATCTATCAGATAAATCTTATTTTCGTGGTTTGTACCTCAAGTCTCTAATCAAACATCTGAAAGATAAAATAACAGCCACTTGATCTTGCTGTTAATTTATCAGGCAGTTAAGGTAATCAGATACTTGTGAAACAAAAATTAGGCTATTTGTTGGCTCTGCAGGATAGTTGTCCTGCAGAGTTCTCGAGTGGCGACCATGCACGTATCGGAAGACGCAGCGTCGGCCTCCCACAAGGTGGACCAACGATCTGGTGAAGGTCGCGGGACCCGGCTGGATGAGGTTAGCGCAGGTCCGGTCGTCGTGGAGATCCCTGAGAGGCCTTTGTCCAGCAGTGGACGTCTGCAGGGTGATGTGATGATGATGAGGGTATATCAGCTAGCGGTGAAAGAAGCCCTGAACCATGTCCGCAGGAGACGACATTCCAGAAGCGCTACACGGGTTGCTCCGACGAGGAGTACCAGGCGTTCCTGGCGGAGAGCGCGAGCTGCATCCCGCTGGGGCGCGTATGCGGCGCGCGGGACGTGGCCGGCATGATCGCGCACCTGGCGAGCGCCGCCAGCGCGCTGGTCACCGGCGCGCGCGTCGTCGTCGACGGCGGCCTGCAGTACACCATGGGCGGCGGGAAGCCCATGGGCTTCGACAAGCTCATCAAGAAATCATAAATGTTTACTTACAATCGGATATGAATACATTTTAAAATCAAACTACAGCATTTTTTTAACACCATCGTCATTGGCACTGAAATTCACAGAATATAATAATAGTACGTGGCTCCTAGTTCGCCCATTGCCACTTCAGTTACTTAGGTATTCGTCGAATCTGCTCAATGCTGATCATAATCCTTCCAATACTGTCACAAAATAACTTCTTGTTGTGATAGTACCGACATCTAGCGAATTTATTTTGTAGTTTGTAGCGTTGTCGTGCGGCCAGCAAGCTGCAGTACTACAGCTACTGGGCAATAGATGTCAGCGTCACAAAGTTTACAATAATTCTATATAGATGGCGCTACTCTACATACATCCGACTGCGTTGCGTTTGCAAGTTAATACAATTTTCCTTCATATTCCATCAATGAAAAATAAACGCGATGTAAATAAATAAAAATAAATAAAGTACTTACTACCTACTTAAATCATTTCTTTTCAAAAAAGTCATAAAAAGTATTTGACTTTTCTCATCAGTTGAGTAGATAAAAGTTTCTTCAACTATGTCTTCATTTTTACGCGAAATGACCGCCTGGCTACACTTATCGAACACCTTGTAATGGCAATGCGTTAGAACGTTCCCACGCGTGTAACTCTTGATCTCAGCAACTCGCTCGAGCGAGATAATCCGCTCGACTAGCTGACACTTCGCATTGTACCTATTGTTGTAAACTGCTGCAGATATCAGAAAAAAGTTGACGTTGTATTCATTTAATGCGATTTCTTCGAACATTTCATTATATTTCCCGGACTATTATTGAATTGAAAAAAAAAAATTAACTTAGATAGGTTTTTGCAGTCGTGTGAAAAGCACCTTGCATCGGAAATAATTGTATTAATAAGAGCCAAATACCTACTCTGACGAGCGAAAATAAATAGTCACCTAATATAAAAAACTAGGTATGTAATAGCTAGGTATATAAATAAAATAAATAATGTTTGGACAAATTTACACACGGCTGTTTAGTCCCAACTAAGCCGAAGCTTGTACATGGGTACTCGACAACTGATAAACATACTTAAATACTTTTAAATAAATACTTAAATACATACAAACACCCAGAATCCGAAAACCAACAGTTATGCTCATCACACAAATGTTGGTCCCGGGTGGGAATCGAACCCACGGCCTTTGGCGCAGTAGGCAGGGTTACTACCACTACGCCAACAGGCCAGTCGATCTCAGCTGGTAGAGAATGCCATTGGCATTAAGTTCGCCTTTTGTACAGTCGACCGCACGTCAGTGGAAACACTTTGACCTTGAGCTGGCCTAGCCTATTAGGGAGTTTCAATACTATGAGATACCAGTTTATACTGGTTTAGTATCCACTGACTTGCGGTCGACCGTACAAATTAGTGCAATAAAATTTTAAATAAAATAAATACCTAAATAAATATTACCCAGATAGACATTTTATTTTAAATAACAAAACAATTACGTTGAAACTTATTTTCACTCTTTAACCGTCTACTTGTGAAAAACTTTAGGCGTATCCCAGACACACGCGGTCTGCGGTGGCGGCCTACCGCAGGCCGCAGCTTCAATATGCAAACGCAGGCCGCGCGCGTCTGAAGTCCCACATACATTGCAGGAATACAACAGGCCGCCACCGCAGGCCGCGTGTGTCTGTGATACGCTTTAAGCAGGTGTTTAAGCCAATGTTTTCTTTCACCTTAGAAATAAAAACCGTGGTAGGTACCAACTTTGATACAACCAACTAAGATACCACTGCTCACGAAAAACTATAGGTAACTAAGTAATTAAGTAAGTACTTAATAGTAAGTAAGTAAATTACTTACTTCGTCAATAAAGTATATAATAAAAATAAATCTATTTAAAAAGTAGACCAAACATAAAATTGTGTGTTTTCAGTAACACATTGTAATGTAACGCGACACCGACCGCCACCGCCACGATGCCGGGCTACTGTTTTGTTTGAAGCGTGCATTTTGTCTTGTTTCTTTGATTGCGCGAGTGTTCGTTACAAAAACACGAAGCTAACATTCATCCGCGTATCGGTTACAGACGGACCACGGTGACTACTTACTTACTTACAAGGAAATAGCGTGCGTGCGAGTACTGGATTATTTTTGGGTTAAACAAATAATTTTTAAAAAACAATAATTGATTGTACCACCCTTAAATTATAATTGCCAAAGTTTGTTTAAAGTACTAGTCCAGTCAGCTCGTGACCACGGTCAGTGTAACCTGGTGGAAACGTCGGGCAAGGTAAATAAAAGTTATTCGTGTGTAAGACCCGTAAATAATTATTAACTAGTAGTTCCGTGAGAACAGTAGACCTCGCCAGCCCTTATAAACCAAACCTAAAAGAAACCAACAAAAGTCAACTTTGGAAACAGAAAAAGTACCTACTAAAGTGACAAAAATTAGCACTTTAAAGCTTAATATTTCGCAAACGGATCCCTGAATCGAAAAATGTTTATCACACACCCGCGATATTTTTGAAAGACCCATCCAACGATACCCCACACCATGGATATCACGCGGAAAAAAATAATTTTCCATTTTACGTATGCAGTTCTATGAACATAATTTATTTTTTCAACTTTCTTAAGTCGATCCACTATTACTCAAAAACTAATAGAACCTACTTAGCCGTAATAGTTTTCCTTGTAACTACGTTATATATGCTACTGCCATGAATTTTTTCACATTTCCAGAAGCAACCGTTTAGCTGGCAGGGGGTGGGGACACGTGACTCTAACAAAAATTACCGCTTTAAAGCTTAATATTTCGCCAACGGATCCCTAAATCGAAAAAATGGTATTCACACACCAGCAATATTTTTGAAAGACCTATCCAACGATATCCCACACTATGGGATTCACAAGAAAAAAAAAGTTCACTCCCACTTTGCGAGTATGGTAGGTACTCAAAAAAAAATGTTTTTCAAAATTTTATTCTACTCATTTTGTAGGTTTAATTAATTTATACATATGCCAAATTTTCGTCAAAATCGGTTGAAAAATGCGACCTGTAGAGAATTACAGACAGACAGACAGACAGACAGACAGACAGACAGACAGACAGACAGACAGCCGGACAAGAGCATTTTTGGCCAGTCTCGAAACGTAGACGCTTCGCTCGCTTCGCTCGCTCGGTCAATTATGAATACTTAGTTCATTTTGAAAGACCTTGTACTTATACACATTTTTAGGGTTCCGTACCTCAAAGAAGAAAAAATGAACCCTTAGAGGATCACTCCGTTGTCCGTCTGTCAAGATCACTTTTAAAACTAAATGCCATTTATTTATAATCAAAGAAGTTGGAAATGTCAAGTAAATGTATTTACTATTATAAACATATTTTTAAATAAATTTCAAATGCACAAATGTCCCGTCATCTGTTTAGTTAGTCTCTCCAACAGTAAGGGTTGGCTGGAAGAGATCTCTTGCACGTATAAATCCTCCCTTGTAACTGAGTATAGGTATACGCATTTTTCTTGTATACGTGTTTCATGTAAATTTTTGTGCAAAGAATATTTAATAATAATAATAAAATTCTTTATTTCAGGCAAAAAATAGGCCCATACAAAATAAAATACACATCCCAAAATACAAAACGACAAGGAATAAAATAATTTAAAACACATTAAAAATACTTTAAGAATGCTTAATGAAAGCTGCCTCTCCGAATAAGGGTACAAGTCCTTGGTGTTCGTGGTGGGAGTTAGAAGACGATACTGTTATTTGTACAACTGTTCCAGAGTATTCGATACTTGTTAGCTCGTTAGTTTGACGGCTTCAAAACAACGCTCGCTGCGATCTCATTGCGTTACGTTTTTTATTTTAAAATAAATAGAAGCTTTTACATGTGTATTAGGGATCCCTCAAAACGGATACCCTTGTCTGTCTAAATCGAAAACTACTGGACCCGTTGAGCTGAAACTTTGAACATCCTGTAGAAATAACCCGACAATTATTATTGATTTAGTTTTAAAAAAATTTGGAAAAAAAATTTACGGATCCCGCACGTTGTGTAAAGTGTTGTAGTACTTTGCTGACTATTAAAAAGGCAAGACAATATTGTTTTTTCAATCACCAAAGAACACCTTGGTTCACCAATGTTGTTACAATTATTCTATCATTTTTGTCCTAGTATTTACCACAGGTAAATAGTAAATAGGTGCTTAAATCATATAGAAAGAAAATCAATAGTATTGATCGAAAGCCTTCTTTGGAAAGTATAAAAACGAAAACGTGTCCAAATTGTGGTAACGCCTACTTTAAATATGAAACAAATAAATATTTTCATTTAAAAAGTATTTGTTACATACTTAGGTACTAGTAGAATAAACTCGTATCAAACAGACTACGATTTTTCTTTTATACTCCTACATGGAAATTTTACAGGAAAAAGGTAATCCATAAACATTATAAAATAAATAAAACAAATTATTAATTGTACATAATATCTTTGTTTAAGAATTTTGTTCAATAATAAAGTTAAGTGCTCGAGTCCGCAACGACCAAGCCACCATTGAACCCACGAGGCGGTCATTAATTATTTATGATTGACCTCACTTCATGAATCAAATTCATTAGTCTATCTAGCTAGATACAACACTAGAGTTGCTTTTCGTCTCATCGTTTCTCTTTTCCTCCAAAACCAGTGAATGGAATCGAATGTGGTTTCCATTAGAAAGGTTTAGTGTGACAACCGGGAGAAGCCGCGAGGGACAGCTAGTGCCTGCCGTATAATTATGTACGTAGGTAGATGCTCATTATATTCAACCACTTTGCATTGAATGCGCATTCTTAATTTCATTCAACATTTCATTATCAATGAAAACACAACACTCCTACCTATTTATAAACAAAAAAAACATACGAAAAGACGTACAATTTAGTGTTGCGCACAATGGCGGGGCATATCGGGTAGCCCTCCAGTAATAAAGGTAACCGAACACCGCGGGCCGGCCCACGCTCTATCCAAGAAGCGGTTTTTATTTTATCAATTTTTTCGTAAAGACCCCGCCGCCTGAAGACGCGCTGAGATCCGTGATTTCTTAATCAAATCGCCAATTTGGGAGGCAACATTGTGACAGGTTAGGCAAGGTGCGTCTTGGGGAAGGAATGATAGATGATCGAAAAATATGTTCGGTTGTGTCTTATGTATGATTTAGTATATTTCAATGGATTCAAGATAGCTTCAATGCTTCAGGATACAATACTTAAAAAGTTTACTTCCTCAAAACAAGCATACGAATTGTATCAAATCTAGATTAGGCATTTATTTTTTAATTGTTATGTAGGTACTTTTCCTATTTCTTTAGGCAATACAGGTACCTACTAAATAATCCATACCTGTACCTAAAAACAGATAAAAAAATATCTTTACCTACCAATTACATGAATAATGATATAGGACACAATAGCAACACATCTGATTTAATAAATAGGAGAACCTTTAATAGTAAGTAAGTAACAAGCTGGACAATAAAATTCAGTTCTGTACATCTAAGGTAACAAAGTGGACATTTTAAATAACTTTTTCAATATCTACATTACCTAGGCCATATATGGATATACATGGAGTACGATACAAAACACAATCCTCGTGATTTAGTGAAAGGTGGAAGATGCGGATGCAACATTCTGACATCCGCGGAACATTGTCTGCAGCTGAAGGGTTAAGCACATACGTCGCGAGTGGGCGGGGGGGAGGCGCGGGGGGGAGAGGGGGTGGGCGGGGCGTCGGCGTCTTTGATCTAGCATCAACCCTGCCCGCGCCGCGCGGAAATCCAAGCTCGGGTTGCTCACTTCCTTTTAGCAACACAATCCGTTGCTGTCAACACTGGATATTGCACTTTGTCACTGCGTGTTGATGAAACAGCTCTTGCAAACGTAAGACAAATTCCCACTTTAATGTCTGTGAAAACAAATCACCTTTTTGCTGAACGTCGTTTAAAAATTTTAACATTTTGTAGGTAGGTACTTCTATAATTAGCAGTCTATTTTTATAGATTTAATAAACCTGTTTAGGCCAATTGAAAAACAAAGGCCTTCGCACTATTTTTTATAATCTGTTAATATTTATTCTGTATATCAATATTTTGAAGTGACGACTTCCAATACTCGTTGAAAAAGTACTTCATTATACATATTTATCTTTTCCTCACGATGTCTCACCTTACCTACAATATACTTCTTATCACACATTATTTTTCCAATTAAATATTTCACAGCTTGGGATGCGAATGTTTAAAAATAAACAGCGGAGCAGCGTGACAACTAAATTAGTGAAACATGTACCATACAGGATGTCACAGAACATAGTATCCAGCGAAAGCACAGAGGTAGAGCACTCTCAGGCCCAGGGGCATTGGAAAATTGGAATCACAATTCCGCGATTTCTCGTAGTTTTCGAGTAAGTAAGTATTATCTTTTTCTTTTTTTGGCCAAACTGCGAGTTCAAAAAGATTTTTTCTCATAGTGACATTAGTATAAGTGATGTCCATCTCTAATTTTGTTCAAATTAGCTGAGGTAGGTAAGCCTATGGGAAATCTTTAAAAATATCCTTTTTTTACAATGGTTTTAGTGGGTTAGGTCTAAAATTCAGCTAATTGGGCGTGGGCGTATTTCACTCAATCATGTCTCTACAGGCAAAAATCTGTTTGTATTGAAGTCAGCCTTTTCAAAAATTCTCGAAGTCAGATGTCCAAAGGAGTGGTCTTCCTCTGGGCATCCGCTTCCTACTATCGTCCGAGACACCCTGTATACGCAGGCACTGTACTGCACGCGGCGCTGCGCGGGCGCAGCTCGCGACTCTTATTTATTCGCTGCGCAATCATCCGCGCTCAGCACGACTCTACCACCGCCTCATGCTCGTCGCGCAGGCCCGGACTCAGGGACTACACGTACTGGTAGGGGGTCAGATTACGTTACTTTACAACCAATACCTGGGACCACACTCCCGCCACTCAATACGGCCATTATAGAATTTTCAAGAAACAACTTATTTTCAGAAATAACTTAATTTTTATTTATTGACGGAACATATGGCGTACAACGATGTACAGTCGAGTTCGTAAATATTTCACATTCTCATACCTTGTCCCTTATGTAGGTAATTGACGCATTCGCTCTTGACTTAAGCGCATACCTACAAGTCAAATATTAATGAACTCGCCTGTACCTCTATTGACTTTTATCTAATGTGAACTGAAGAACATGAAGATCTCGGAAACCAATTAGGCAATTTTGATTAAAAAGGCCTTACTGAAATACTAAATAAACATTCCCTAAATAAACGAACAAAATTGCATAAAAACTTTGATTTAGGGGGTCACATTACAACCACAAGTCCTGAGTTCGTCTCTGTAAACGTCTTTGCAATTCTGCGGACTTCATTTAAGGCCTAAATCACTTGTCCAACAAAATTGAACCTTAATCTCACCAGATCAAGCTACATACTCCATCGTGCTGAGGAAACCAAACCTTATTTAACTGATATGCGAAAACCAACCTTACACCACAGAGTTAAGGTCGCTGGGCAGCCCCGGACAGGTCGCCCGGGTAAATAAATTGTCCCCAATATATCCCTTCGCGTATTTCACGACGCATTTACACCTCGTAAGGGTCGACGCACACTGAAATTATAATGATATACAGCTTAAATATAACTTTTCATTACTCATACTCTGAAAGTAGGTCTGAAGTTGCCCGAGGAGCGGGTTGAAAGTAATACATCTCAGCCCTAGGGAGAATCGCTTTCAACTGACAGCTGTCAAATTATATTAAAAAAACTAGTACTGTTTTGACATTTCTATTGGACCATGTTCCAACTGTCTATACAGCCACTCAATTACAGCGCGATGTAAAATTGAAATAACATAAAGTTATGTAATAATTAAAGAATATATATTTTTAAATGACTTTATTATAATTATTACTGTCAACTATTTCTTTAAAATAACTTAGATCTGGGCAAAATATTTACAATTTTTTCAATGATGGAAATGAAAAATAATGGCAGAATAGCTGGCCGGCCACAGAAAAAAAAACAAAGTAGACGGGAAAGCGGCAATCCGATCTTCATTTGTTTTTTCGAGTTGTAGAGTTTTGTTTACACTTCCGTATAGCAGAGATTTGTATGAACACTCATTTTATGTATTTATTTTTACTTTCAGTGTATTCTTAATGAAAAGCACAGTGTTTCCCTCGGGTTCAAGACTTATTTAGAGGTCCCTCGACCTCCCCCCGAAACCCCTAGAAACCCCGTCTCGGGACTTAAATAAGTTACTTTCACACCTAGGTTAACAATGTACTATTACCTCGATCATGCGATTTCAAGTTTGGAGAGTGCTTAGTTAAGATACCATTCTAACATACTTACTTAATGATAAAATATTCTATGAAATAAGTGCATTACAAATGATTTTTAGACTGTAATATTAATTACCTGTAATATATACTAATTACAAAACCTAATACCTATACCTTTCTATAAAGTTATTATATACTTATATTTTTTGCTGTCACTCAGTATATTTATTTACTTAATAGAACTATACGTATAATATATTTCTATAGCCTTTAACTGGCCTTTATATTTCATACTATTGATTCAAAAATAATTCAGTTAGGGTACACATTGAAGCTGAATTTTATGACACAAGACGAATGTGTCCGCGCGTGCAGCTAACTTCAGTCCGTATACTGTTTGTGTTACAAATTTATAGCAATCAAGGTTTTGGTGTCCGCGGACCCTTACGGAAACTTAAGCGGCATATCAAAAAGGATTACTCGAACGCTATAAATATGGCCGCTGAGATTATAATAATTTGAATAATAACATTAAAATAATAATACATCGTCTGTGATCCGCCGCCGCCGCCGCTGCGCCCGCGCCGATGGAGATGTCAACTTCTAATAGATTTATCTGTGGCCGTACATCAAAATTATTACGTGTTAGTGTTGTGTAACTGTTTAGTGGATTGTCGATGATTATCGGGTCATTAGTCACCGGCGCGGTTTGTCGATGCCACAGATAAACGATCCACGAGCGCGTTTCATTTGATTTATTCTTTTAGCGTCCCAAGTTCATATAACAATTAGATTAGATTGGTTTTAAGATCAGTTATTAGTTATACCTACAAGAACTAAGTAGAAAGAACATATAGGTAGAAAGATAAAATCGTATTGAAACAAAATTACGTGCACTTAAAATTATCGTGATGAAACAAATTGTTTCAGTTAACCTGGGAAGTTGACTAATCTATTAAATTAGGTTGACTAAACTTCTTGTAGATTAACTAAAACATTTGTTTCATCAGGATTACTAACACTAAGTAAAATCCTATTTATTTTATATTTTCTTTATTTTTATTAGTATTTATGATACATTGCATATATATTTCATATTATTATGTATTTAGTGCCTATATATTTATTATTATTATATTTTTTGCATTTAGGTATCTAGTTTATAGTTAGTTTAATGTATGTACACACGTGTCTGCCTTCATATATACTTAAATTTTCTCTCTCACGGGTCTGCTGGAAGAAATCTCTTCGAGAGATAAGTTCGCCCTTTGTACTTATTTTTCCCTGTATTATTTTGTAAATGTTTTTCTGTGTGTGTGCAATAAAGTGTTAAATAAATAAATAAATAAATAAAATCCATATACCTAAGTATATCGTATATTTAGTTTAAGATATCCATTCAATAATAACGAAACGCGTAAAATATCGACATAAAATGGCCGAACACGATTTGAGACGGTGAAGAAGCTTGATTTCTTTCAAGTGGTCTTATAAAATCAATTTTTGAAGAAAAGCGATCTTGTTAGAATCATTTCATGGGCTAACAGTATCATGTTTAGTCATTACATTAGGTACCTAAGTATAGATGGCATAATGTAATATTTAGTATTTTCGACATGTCTTGACAGCAGATAGATGTAAAAGTTGACCGTCCTCTGACTAAAAAGGAAGGTCATGTGTTCGTAATTATAAACACAAAATCCGGTCAATTCCGGTCACATGGGTTTGCAATTAACATGTTTTGTGCGGCTGTCCGGGTGACTGAGTTTACAAATGTGTGACGACTTCGAACGGCCCTGTCAGTGTGTCAAATAAAAAAAAGTTAATAAGTATACTTACTTTACCTAAATGAGAATAAACGAACGAAAAACATTTATTGCAGCCACAGAAAAGGTGAGAACTATAATTTTAAAAAATTGTAAAAAAAAACTAAACATGAATATAAACCTAATCATAAATAATTAAAGATTTCGTGGTTCCCCACCGCTGGGAGGAATGCGTCTTTTATTTCTATATTTATTTGGTTATTTGTTAACTTTATTTTAAGAATAGCATCACTTTTAGTCTAATTAGCTTGTTCCGTTGGCTGCAACACTACCTATAGGAGAAATAAAAATATTGACGTCTCGTCGGTGAGCTACAAAAGCGTACATACATATAATACAAAAATAACATTAAGTTATGTACCTCTATCTATTCAAAAATTATTACATTACGACGCGATATGGCGGGATTATGGAAATGCGATGTTCCTAATAAACCAAATCACGGATAAATCAAACTGTTTATATTTCAACTTCTACATTAAATATCATTTGTATACAATTTATTAATTCTTCCATTCCAATTGAGACATTCTGTAAGACATACGAGCCGAATATAATTAACCAAAACGGGGCACTAATGAAATTCCATTTGTAAAATATTATAGTCCAGGAAAAAACAAAGTTTTTTTATATATGTTAGTTTGGTAAATAAAATATTTTTTACCAATTTTTTAGGCGAGCTTTTTTTGCTATTGAAAGATAAAAGTGAAAATTACTTAAATAACAACAATAAAACAAGTCCTGTAAAGGTAACTTCCTACAAATTATTCTACAGCAAAGATCGCCCAGATTTGATATTGTACATACATGTACCTACATTACTGTATTATTGTATCTGTGTTTTATTGTGCAATAAAATGAAGCGCTTCCCAGTTTAGTTATAACAATTTTTCAACGTACCTAGCTTTTATTTTAATTTTTAACCTACTACAAAAGTCGGGGAAAAGTGCAATTATTAGTTACTTGACATGTGTTAAGACAATGTCAGGCGTTAATTTTATTTTTCCTAGACTATTAACAGTGTTTTCGCTGCAAACAGTTGCGTAGGAGTGACATAAATAACCGCTGGCACTACGGGGCGATGTAATGTTACAAGTCACTTGTTGATCCTGTGCAGTTCCGCGAATTTATTGAAACGATGTCGCATAATGGCGCTGGGAACTCTTTTGTCTCGGGGCATTGTCTTAGGTCGCCTGCTGGGTTCGGGAAGGCAGCACCCTGGTGTTGTTAAGAAGTTGCGAGATCGATCGTCGCTCGGTGGGAGCTACCGCGCGGTCTCACAACGGTCCTAACGACTTCAGTTCAGATGCGATTTGTATGGCGACCTCGTATCGTACAGACTGTTATGTTTAAAAGACTGAAAGTACATTGAATATTGAAAATAGCAAACTTTACATGGGAGATTTTATTTTACTTTTTTTAAAAAGAAAAACTGCATGCATAAATAAAAGGTAAAATAAATTTAGGTATTAAATTTTGGTCGACATAGAGGTAGAAACCATTTGTAGATTTTGTTAGCATTCATCAATCCATGGTATTTTTCGTTAGCAATATTTCAATAACTCAAAACGCCTAAACCTTTTTTTTGTATTTAGCGTTATGCGTTGAAAGGTGATAAATAGGGAGTTTTAGATAGACTACATTCCAGATGGATTAATCTGTATCCTTGTGCCCCCTGTATCGAGCACAGAGTATCATTTTTGTAGACACATTGTCCCCTAGCCCGCCACATTGTCCGCACAGTGGCGTGAAAGGGGACTAACTCATGTCACAAAATAGATAATAGTAAGTACAAGCCTAATGTTTGTTTATAATTGTTTAACGTAAGAACAACGTGCGCAGTGGGCACGCCGTGCGGCTGAATGGACCAACGCCTTCGCCTCTACGCCTTCTCGGAATGAGAAAATGGAGCGTTTGTATTTGAAATTGGAATCCAATGTGATTGATTAGGCAGTGCATGCAATAATATTCGAATTTCAAAATATATAATGGATTCTAATTTTTAAAATACGTTAAATACAATATTAGGGTTGATGTTCCCTTGTCCTAATGTTCCAGGACATAATTTATTGGTAATATTCATCACACAAGTAAATGGTTTTTAAAATATCAACGTAAGTATATTAAAATAATAATTATTTAATATTATGTAGGTAAACACAATCGGATGTCTGTCTCTCTCACGCCCGGGCGCCCACTGTGTTATTTTGAAATTTATTAGCACTTAGATTGAACAGTTTTTAAAAATAAACACAAGTACCTTTCACAACTAGACCACTTAAAGTAGGTAGGTACCTAATAAATTTTAATTTAATTAAAATTAGCTAACTACAAACTTTCCCGTTTTATTCACTCGAGATTAGTAGCTTATAATACTCCCATGCATATCAAATTAATTGAAATTTTCTGGGAAATAAAATCAATTCAACACACTACGGACGCGTTGTTAAATCAAATACACATAAAACCAGATAAAAGTTGGTCTCAACTGTTTTATGGGACCCCATTAAATTTTTTAATGACTGATACAGTCATAAAACTAAATGGATTTAGTCTATGCATCATTCTAAAAATAAGAATGATTTTAGTGTTTCTTAATTGAAAAAATAGTCTAATTAGTCCTTCTGTCTGTCTGTAACTATAACTCAAAAACTACTGTATTGCTGAGCGATTATAAGAAAATTAAGAAAATATCAGAAAAATAATTATTTTATGAGATAGGTACCTAGGTACTCCAGGAAAACTACAAAAAATGTTGATGGATATTGACTGACTTTTTCCGCTTTGCTTCCAGCCTCTCAAGAACACAAATTTGTGTGAATATTTTATCAATCTACGTCATTTTGAATATTGCTTTAATTATTTAAAAAATCAAAACTTATTAATTAACTGGCCAGCACTGGTACTTACCAACAAACCAGAAATTTTAAAAGGAAAGTGAGGAAATAATTGGGAAAGTAATTACTAATCGCGATTACATTGGGCTGCGGGATGCGGAGAACCGAAGGTCGTGTTCAATAATGCTTTGGGAGAGGCCTATGTTCCGCACACGCTGATGATGATGATGATGATTATATTTTTTCTGACTCCTAGCAACGTTTCTGTCACCCAGTTTAATTTTAACCAAAGTTGAATAAAAGAAGTCACGCAATCCTCGACTATTGAGAGCCATAACTCGGGTCCATCCCTGATATATTGACCATAAAAATGACTACACAGATGCGAGTTTTATGATTTTATTCAGAAGTTTACGATCGAAGAGCACACAAACTCAACGTGGCGAGTTGGTGACGACTCTTACGTGACAATATGGCAATTTATTTCTTTGTATTTTTTTAACTCCTCATGTTTATTTCCTCTGATACACGCTGCTCTATTACTTAATTTCCTGAACTATTGCAAGTTACTTTCAGAGAAACTACCAGTAATTTGATGAAGTAACTGTGGTTTGACTGTAAAAGTGCAAACGTAACGAATAAATAAATTAAATACAATAGTTAAGAATTACATACAAATTAGACAAGTAAGTACTTAGTTAAATGTAAGTAATTGTAGTAAGAGAATTGTTTGTAACTTATTGTAAATCAAACGTATCCATGCAATTGTCGCCGGAAGAAATTTAAAACACTCCCCGTGGATTGAGGAACAAAAACTAAAATAAAAGTAATGCATACACGAAATAATATAACAATTCAGTTTAACCAAAACAAATTAAACGTCGCATTGTCCACCACGGCTTTGTGCGACGGTGGACGGTGACGGTGGAGTGACCATTCAGGGGCACCATAAAACTGTACCCACGACGACTGGATATATGGCAGGTTGTAAACTTTGGACACAACAATATAGAAAACGTGTAAAATGTTTATTGTAACTGTTATTTGTAATACAGAGGTCTTATCAAAGTTTTAGGGATCTGTAGCTCATCAAAGTACCTTTTTTATAGAACAAAACTGAGAGTTTAGGAAAAATATAATAAATATTATTGCGATACTAGCGATGTTTCTTTCGACTGTAGAACAAGACCAAAGGTCAGAGTTAATAATGATGAAGAAAAGAGTTAGGTGGTTTGCTTGAATCATGGAGTGAAAGTTGAATGAATTGAAGTGTGTGTTTTATATAGTTATTTTAATTTTAATATAACACACTACAATACAAAAAACTTTACAAAAAGTCGAAAATGATACTAGAGATAGTTTACAAGGTGCGTCCTTTTGATATTACGAACGATTACTTCCTGCAGAACTCTTAGCGTGTAATAATATCGTACTTTCCCAAGTAGGTAGCAGTGAGTGGTCTACTTTGGGCGCAAAACTCACTTAAAAAAACTAAATAGATGGCTCGTGCTGCGTGCGGCTCTCTCTCAGACAATGTCCTAGCTTGTTACCAGCAGATTTGGAATGTAAACAATTGTAAACTTTAATTTACGACAGCGCCGTGGCAGGTTATTTATGAGTTCTTATCCTAACGAACGACCTCTTAAAGGGGTGAGTGAAAAACTCAAATTTTATAAATTTTCATTTAAGTAAGCTTTATTTGGAATAGGAAGTTTGTTTACTAAATTAGCATTTGAATTTTTTAAAAGTAAACATTCTGTCTATTTTAGCATAATATTGACTGACGTCCACTTCTGATGTTGTTGTCACTTTTGTAATTTTTATTATTAATTTAACTTATTTTTCACTTTTATCTCCATGTAATAAAAAAACTCACGTTAAAATCGTGTAACAAAACTAACTTGTAACTAATATTTCTAATAGATATCACATTTTTTGCATTGAAATTAATGTGAATTCTTAGAACAACTTCATATTGTTACTGGACTAATAGCAGCGCAGTTTATTCGGTTCACTACAAAAATGCTTACTTAAGTACAATTGTTTTTATTTGGTGAAACTAAATACATTAACCGCTAATGACACTGAGATAAATAATTACCGACATCTCAATTTGTTGGGCGGAATGCGATCACGCTGCGCGCGCGCCGCCGCGCCGATCACGATCTATGGCCGATCGGCTCCACACATAAATCACATCGAAATGCGAATGTAATGACTCATAATACAAAAAACTGGGGACATTATAATTATATGTTGGTCGAAGTTAATGATTTTAATTTTTGGGAACATTTTTAACGATCTTTTTGATTAAGGTGAGGATTGATTTCAATAACCGGATCTGCGCCTCAGAATATTTGTGCAAAACTGTTGCTTCAATAAATAAAAATATGTCAATAATAAGTCGAAGAAAAGAACAATACTTAATTGTCAAATTATTTATGTACCTAACCTACCCTTTGTATGTATTTTATGTTACATATTTAATAATTTACTATTTGCGCTTTTGCCAGAGATGCGATTTCTTCGAGCAAATTAATTTATTTTTCTTGGACTACAGTTTACTTCGCGCTTATGAAAATGTTAGGGATGATCGCACGATAGTCTGTTATTTTATTTAACTGTCAATGTCACACAAGGGTGTAAAGAGAATAATATATTTTACAATCTGATGTATAACTGTGTTATACAGTTATACATCAGATTGTAAAATATATCTCTCTTCCAAAAAATGTAAGTGATTTTTATTAAAATGAAAAATGCCAAACGTTTTTACTCGACTGCGCGTTGTCAAAGGCATAGAGTATGTGTTTCATATTATACCGTCAGCTACTGCTTAGCTTATATACTTATACATAGGTACGTACCTAATATTAGAGATAATATTAAACAGTCAGAAGTGTTAGTCTTTTTTCATTTTCATTTATTTATTCCATGAACAATTCAAAATTGTGTTGGAAATATTTATAAGGGAGACTTATTACTATATCATAATCAGTAGATACTTTAATTTTAGTACCTAGTTTTTACTAGACTGCAGCCGTTCATCGGGCACCTGTTGACGGCCTGTTGCGGCGGCGGCCGTGTGACGTCACGTGAGGGGCGGCGGGGCTGCGCGGGCGCACGGCGGGGAGGTGATTGGGAGCCGGCCACGGGCGGGACCCCCGCTGGCTGGAGGGGCAACTCACGGTGGGCCACGGGACCAGCGGATAGCGGGACAACCACGTACGGTCGACCGCACGACAGCGGAAACAAAACCAGTATAAACTGGTCTCTCGTTGTATTGAAGCTCCCTATAGGCTAGGCCAGCTCAAGGTCCATGCTACCTAAACTGGTGTCGCTGCCAAAATGCCAGTATGGTGATTTATTTTTGAATCGCTCACCTCGCTTCTTCTAATAATTTTCCTTCGACATCCGATACAAAAATTAGTAGAATCGACCGCTCGAAGCGAGGCGAGCGATTCAAAGATAGGGCTCCTGGTATCTACATAATTCTTGTATTTTTTCTTAAACTTTTTAGAAATAAAATTAACTAAATATTCACAAAATGTCAATCAATCAAATTTATTTTACTTTCTCACACAAATATGTACTACTTGAATAGATTAAAACTTTGTATAAAACCGACTTCTTTGTAATTTGTGAATTTTGTACACCGACGACGACTTTTGGATCCCATCATTTCTTTAATCCTCCTCGATTTTTTTAAAGTTGGTTAAAAAAATTGTTCCCCCCTAGCGCCGATTGCGCTAGGAATCGCTTATCGCTCATAGCTTACGCCGCGCTTTTCCTACACCATACACAGGCCGTGTCTCCGCTTGCCAAAATAAAACATTAATATTATAACATTTTAATACAACTGATACACCGCCACGCCACACCTGCCATAATAACAAAAAACCTTTTGTTTATAACCCCTGAGGCAGGGGCTTGATAGGTCTTCATCATAGTCGTTTCTTGCTTCAATTGTTTTTAACATTAACTTTATGTCTTTCTTTATTATTTCTTTAGGTTTCTTTATAATACTGTACCATTAGTCCGGAGGTGGAGACCTGGTGACCTGAGAAACAGGCTCACCTAGATCAGGCATCAGTCTCCACAGTCACTTTGGTTGTATAATGTGTACCTAATGTACACATTATTTAAACTTACTTATTATTTGCTTTAAGTCTTTTTATTATAATTTTTTTTTTATATTATATCTCAATAAAAATGGACAGAGATCCTGTAATTTGATTTAATTAAATTATTAATTTAATTAAATTATAAATCGTACTAAGTATGGGGAGGAGAAAGAATATCCTTTTTTTTATAGAAAATAGGTGGCAAGTATTAAATGTAATTAAATGAATACCTTCCCAAATAGATGGGGACGAGCTAGACCGACATACGGTGATCAGATAAAGCGGGTGCTCACAGACGGACACGTAGAGAGCACTCGTGTCCCGCGGCGGTGTGTGAAGAGAATGATGAGACTGAGCGATGCGACAGAGGTGCGCCAGGCGCCCTATCTTTGAATCGCTCGCCTCGCTTCGAGCGGTCGATTCTACTAATTTTCCTTCGACATCCGATACAAAAATTAGTAAAATCGACCGCTTGAAGCGAGGCGAGCGATTCAAAAATACAGCTCCAGGATCGCGACACTTGGCGCTCCGTTCTTCGCGCCTTCCAGGGACATAGCGTCAAAATATTATGTACATAATAATATGTACATTTACCTATGTATTTACCAATTAAAAAGCATGCGTAGCGCCGTAACTTTTATGTCTACACTGTTAACAGTGAAATAAAACCAATTATTAACAAACTAACGTTACAATGTGTAATGAGGCACTACCATTACGCTGCTAACGTGCAGGGGTGAGCAGGAATAAAATTACCGATACAAAAGGCTCGCGGGTCGCGCCGCGGGGCGCCTGTTATCTCGACCACTCTCTTTTACCGACCAAACACCGATTTTAAACTCTATAACACTGTTATACGACTATTTGAAGTGTATTTGGCGTGTGCGAGGTATAAGATGTCTTTATTATACAAATACGAAGCTGTTAACAATTGTGTACGAGTTTGTTAGTGCTGAGATAGTCATCGGACGGTTCCACCCCGTGGATGGATGAGGGTTAAGTTTGTATGGCTCGGAGTGTGTTAAATGAAGCGATAAGTATGAATTTACATGAGTAGGCGCCTTTGTTAGAACTATAGGCAATGTAAAGTCAAGTCAAAGTCGAAATACTTCATTGCAAGTATAGTACGTCCACTGAGAATTGAGCACATTTCACTCGAAATAGGTGAGTAATTTGCCTATTGTTCGTTCGATTGCCGATCATAAAATCACTTTGTCGCCACCCAGCTGCGTCTGCAATTCTATTCTATTTCTATTAAACAAGCCTATTAATTGTCCCCACTGTTGGGATTCGAGCCTAGCCTCTCAATGAGGACGTACGGGCCACCACCCGCACCAGCCCAGTAAAGGTTAGTATTCATAAAAAAAAAACTAACAAAACAGGTTTACATCTTTCGACACGCATACTTAGTTACCTAATTAGATATACATACTATTAAGCGTGACACACACTGAGCGGCGGCGTTGCGAAAGCGTTGCGGGTTTTTTCTGTAATGTTCGAAATAGTATGAAGCCCTTTACATCAAAGCGGCGGCGGCGCGGCGCGTTCTTCATACAAAACTTCGCCGCCGCAACGCTTTCGCAACGCCACCGCTCAGTGTGTGTCACGCTTTAGTAAAGTTTTTAGCCTAAAAATAGTACCTAGTACACAAGTTAAAAATCTTTAACAATTTATGATTCAGCATTGAAGCTCCTTCATTCAAGAGTTACGTTGACAAATCAAACAGTCAGCCGTCAGGAAATAATCATGGGGACATAAAACGTTTTTACGGCAACCCACCTGTTGCTTGTTTCTATCCCATTGGCCAGATAGTGTTTAACTGCGGCGTATATCATCGGACGGGCTTTGAGAGGCCACAGGGCCGCAGCTAGGTCAATTAGCGCCCAGATAAACTAAATATGGCGCCCATGAACAAGATATGAAGCCGCGTTTTAATCGTCTTTTAGATGAGCCAGCGTAACAACAAATCACACACACATATCACATTATTACTGTATCACTCTACATATAAAAGAGATGCTTATCGCCTTACACACACTTTCCCAAAACCACTGAATGCATTCAAATGGGGTTTCCACTGTTGGGTAACGTGTTATTTTGCAAGGTCTCAGTATGAATATCATACGCAAGAACCCTAACGATGTTTTTCTTCACCGAAAAATCTGCAGTTTAATAATTTACTGAAAAACGCTGACGAAAACTTTTAAGTTTAATAAAAGCTCTTTATCTTATCTCATCTCATCTCATCTCATCTTATCTTATCTTATCTTATAGAAGGGGGCCGGGCACACCCGGCGACACTGCGACCCTATGGGATCTATTGTGTCGGCCCCTGTTTGTGTTTACCTGGCGCTCTCCTCCCCAAGTGTTCGCTGCACAAATGCTATTGTGCAGCTGAGGGGTAGGAGCCTGTAGTCCTCAGGTTCAGGATGAGCCACACCCAGGACACTCATTCGCCTTGCGGCTAGTGCATCGCATTCACACAGCAGATGTTTCATCGTCTCGCTGTCCTCACCACAGGCTCTACATATGTAGGTCTCCATAGTCCCATCTTATGCAGGAGGTCTCTTACACCGAAGTGACCGGTGAAAACTCCTACAATAATATATAATACTTAAGATGTTGATTTTAGAGCCTGTGTCACTTGTGCCGATGAACTCTTTAGCGTGCGCCAGCCCCTCAAGAGCCGTGGCCTAACGGAGTGGCATAGTCGCTATGCGACTCAACTCTGAAATCAAGATTAAAAAAAAATGTGTACGATAATAATACTTTTTAGAGGGTGCGACATAATTTTAGATTTGTTTACTGTATGCGCTAGTGGCGCCATGTAGCAGTGAGCAGTGGTTATACCTCCGATTACTGCCAGAAATAGACCTTCGCTAAAGACTCTGCGCCCCTGGCTCCTGCCCTGGCCGGGCCCGGTATGGCAGCGCTTGGGGTGACGCGTAACGTGGTAGTGTTGTGTGCGACGCGATGCGGACAAAGTCGTTAAAACACTAGTTTAATTGGATTTTAGTTTTAGTGGTGTTGCCATTATAGGGTTAAATAAAACTATACATTAAAATTAACTAGATAAACAAACTTTGAGGGATTTAACTTAAAGTCAAAAGTATTTATTTTTGCATTTTAAATTTCAGATTTAGTATAAAATTTAGAAATTAGATATTTAAAATGCAAAAATAAAAAGTATTTTGTTACAACTTACAAAGTTTAATGTAAATTTTGAATGTTCTAAATTAAGAGCGTCAGTGGCCTCGGGGGATAAGACGCGACCTATGATATCGAAAGGTCCGAGGTGCGATCCCCGGCCGGGCCATGTACCAATGGGTTTTTCTCGAAACTTAAGTACATGTACTGACTGCTCTCAAACGGTGAAGGAAAACATCGTGAGGAAACCTGCATACGCCGAAGAAGAAATTCTTAGGCGCATGTGAAGTCCGCCAACCCGCACTGGGCTAGCGTGGTGGACTATAGCCCGCACGCCCTCGTTGAGAGGGTAGGCCTGAGCCCCAGCAGTGGGGAGATTAATAGGCTGTTGATGATGTTCTAAATTGAAACGATTTCTACAAGAGTATAGGTGTTCTTTTCTACCTCTTCTCAAATTTTAAGTTGACAGTCCTTCAATTGCATTCCCAAATCAATGTCCCTAGGAGCAATTTTTCACGAAATTCCATAGGGCAGCGTTCTCCCTCCGATATAAAGATCGTAGTGTTTATAATGTACGACGATAAATGTCAAAAATTAAAGCCCTGCTCTAAAACTACGGCGACATTTTTAAATTGATGGCGCCGTAACATTTTTAATGTCAATGCACAAGTTACCAAACTAGCGCGTCTTTCCCACTGTTTGGGAACGTTTTTATTTGTTTAGGCGCTTTGTTGTCCTATTTTATTGTTTCTAAATGCAATAAAATGGCCGTACCGCCCGCTTATCCAGTGTTTCCATCGTTTTTGCGTTTTGTCGCAATTGTCACCTGCGTGGTTGTCATCTACACTGCCGGTAAAAGTTAATAGTAAGTATGCCACAGAGCACAGCGCATGCACGGTCATCGTAGGGGCGCCCGGCGCGGTCGGTGATATAAATTTAAAACCTCTTTGAATTATGCCTTTGCAACAAAAAAAGCAGAGCCGAGAAAGCGTAAATTATTTCTGGGGCTCACCCAGCCTTGTATCACTGCGACCATTCATAAAATCAGCCACTGCTGGACATAGGCCTTGCCCAGTGAACGCCACCACACCCGGCCCTCCGCATCCAGCCGGTTCCGGCTTCCGCTTTAGCGGTTTGCTAATCCTTTCGGCTATGTCGGTAACCTTAGTTCTCCGTCGGATCTCCTCATTGCAGATCATGTCCTTTAAAGAAACCACAACCCTCTCCATAGCTCGCTGAGCGACCTTAAACTGGTGAATCAGGCCCACAGACCATTACTGATCTATAATTTATCAGTTGGGTGTCATTAGCGATCTGGACCTAATCCATTCACACTCTGGATGGCCATCATCAGTTCACATGCCGATCTATCCCGAGCGGAGGTCCCAGTATGCAAAGCTACCAAGTTTGTATGAAAGTATTTCTATGAAGTTACTTATTGCTAACGAAACGTTATGGATCAATAATCATCAATAAAATTTATAGTAATAATGTAATTGATATAGGAGCTATTCAACTATCTAGAATGGATACATTCCCTTGTTTTTACGAGCTATAAACTTTTTATAGGGCGATATGTTGATCGTGAAATAATTCTAATTGCGCCCACCGCGGCCGAGGCGTGTTTTATGGCCGTCTAGTACTGACGCCGAGGGACATGGGATACTGTTTGTGTTTATTGTTTACCGTCACTTCTCGTTAGGGCTTTTATGGCCGATCATACAGCCATCATATTGTGCCAATTGAGACTGTTTCTAACCGCCTATAAAGGTTTCATTATCAATTTTCTGTCAATATTCCAAAAATGCATTGGACTTAGCACGAGCAGTAGATAAAAAACTCATGGATCTATCGACAATTCTTTCAATGTCTTTGACACTGAAGGAGTTTCACCTAAATTTCACAGTAAAATCCTAATAGGTATTAATGGGCAAATTTGGGATAATTATAATTATAATCCAAACCATACAACAGAAAGTAATATTATGATGTAACTTTTCTAGTCATCATCATATCAGCCTGTAGACGTCCACTGCTGGACAAAGTACTTTCTAGTACTTACTAAATTTAATTTCTTATGTATAATAATCAACTTTCTGAAGTTACTAGTAAAAAGGTAAATTTTGTAATATTTAGTTTATGTACCTACCTAAATACGTCTTTATTCCTAGTTATCTGAGTTATATGCGCGTCATTATGCGGAAGATGACGAATGGGGAACAATTAGGCGCATGCGTCTAGCTGCAACGAGCCGCTGCGCACGCGCCGCCGCCGCCGCCGCCGCGGCCAGCCAGCTGCCACCCACCACCGGCCGCTTCCTCTGATCTTTGACTCGGACAATTGCGCGCATCTGCCAAGACGCCAGCCGTGACATAAGACCTGCTCAATTGGATTTGAATCCCCCCACAATCCGGTGGAAGCGAGGCGAGGGGGCGGCGAGGGAGCTCCAACTACGCTGGCCTGGTTAATCTAGATACAAAGCTAGGTTTGCTGTCGCGACTATGTTTATTATGAGGTGTTTGTACCGGGAGAAGAGTTCCGAAGCGGTAAGTTAAAATTTGTAAGGAGATATGTTACTCAATCCATGTTGCCGCAAGGCTATGAATTGAAGTGGTTCGCGATCAACTAGGTGTTTCCGTTGCGTCAGCTGTTTGGACGCATAGCTTCATTTTTCCTGGTAAACAACAACAAATATATGAAAAAACTTCTTTTGGGTTTCGCCGCAATTTCCTAACCTCGGGCATACGACCTAACTAATCCTACCTAATCTTCTTTTAGTGATTCTGTCTTCAGATGTCAAAGCGACAACTGACACATCACCACAGATTAATGATATAGTGTCTTCAACAACACATCACAGCGGCGACAATGATAACACGATGATAAAATAAAAATTTTACTCGTACCGTAACCAATATCTGCCCAGAATTGGAACTATGACCCACAAGCGGGACAGACTCAGCGACGGCAGATGGAGGAGCCCTCGGAGAGTAACGCATGTGATCGATGAGTGCGAGAGACAAGACGATTCGGTCAGACCGCTACTGTACAGCCGCTCCGTGGAGAGAATGACAGCGGAAGCCAGGGCCAGACTCATCAACCACCTCATCCAGGACGACTTTGGGTCAAGAAACGTTCCAAACCACCACAAACCGACAAAAGACACCGACCCGCTGTGCTTGTCTCCGTCGCAACAAAGTGTCTTTCATTTGTCTTTGAAAGAGAAACCAGTGGTTCCGCTTTACTCTTCTATAGTTCAGAACATTCGCTGGTGTCCTGACATCGAGGCCTTTCCTTGCCATGCAGACGAGGGCGAGGAGAATGTGAAGTACACATGCAGATGTAGCGACTGCACTTCCTCCAGTTGCGCTTCTAGAACAACGTCCTCGGGCACTATCAAGCGTGGTCTTCTGCGGGATAATATAGCCAGATACTGTGACCAAAGCACCATGACTCCGAGACTGACTGACGCATTCTGCAACGTGCAGAAAAGCATAACGTACATACCCGATTCCTCGGATCCTCCGTGCGAGTCGCCTCAGCCCAAAAATCCAGAACACATGTGTACCCAGGTCGTTTACCCCAAATGTACGGGTATGAAGTGTCCGCCACCAATTCTCAAGAAGAATCGCAATTACGATGAATGCTGTAAGAAGAAATTTCAGGTGCCGTTCGACCAGGAGGTCGTGAGAGATACGGACGTGGAGGATCACTGCTTCGAACCCACCTCATTTGCCACATCTTACAGATTGTTCAGCAATACTAGAAACAAAAAAGAAAAGACCAGGCAGTATCGCGATGGGTCCGTCGGGACATCTGAATGTGTCAGTGATAAAAAGAGAAAGATACTGTATAATGAGGGCATCTGTGATTCCGTTATTGATCGCAATCCATTGTGTCCTGCTAGACTCAATTCACCATGTGATCTGAAGAGGGATGGCAGTAGAGCTTCAATCAGGAACAGGAGCAGGAGTCGATGCTACATGGACCTCGATGGCTACATCCCGTATTCTCACACGGGCCACTCGAAATACCATCACGACTGTAAGAAGACCTTCGAGCCGACATATAAATACGGCAACTCGACGGTAAACGACCTGAAGAAACTGAAGGCGTGCCCTTTTTGGCTGAGCAAGGCTTATTGTAACAGGAAGCCAACAGTCATTCCGTGCAGCAACACATACATGCCATGCTACTTACCACGGAAGATGATATCTTCGGAGAAGAACATAGAGTCGTTTATAAGGTGTGACCGAAAGTGCTGACCGCTGTCGAATGATCTGAAAATTATTAGTGACCCCATCTTTGTTATAGAATGCCGTTCTGTGATATATTCCTTTTTGGTTTAATAAAATGATATAATGTGCGCTTATATTTGACCAGCTAAAGTGGCAAAGCTATAAATTATAAGGTAAGGTAAGAAGGTGATGGTGACCATCCAAACGGATTCTGTACAGAATCCTCTCACGCTTCCAATTCCATCATTACGACCGAAATATCATATGAGTTCTGCTTTTGGTTGACTGGAAGTATGATGTTTGACTGGCTTGGTGAAAAGAAAACCACATGATACCAAATTTTCAGTCTTCTTGTTTTAATTTGTTTAATACAGAGTATTAATAGGTGCTGGACGCACAAGCAGCCACATGCAGGGCATCAGGGTCAGTACTCGGCAGCTGGAGAAAGCATCCTTGATTGGATAATCTGGTGCAATTGGCGCGGGGACGCCTCAGCGGTCACAAACGTTTTCATTTCTCTTTAATACAACAAAGTGGTCATTATTATAATGAATGACAAATGAAAATAATTTATTGACAGATTATTATCTTAACACAATCTAAATAATTCTGATAGTCTTCAGACATTGTCATGGAAGTGAACTGTTCTTTGGGTGTATTAATAATTTCATTTAGATTAAAGAATGGATCAGCTTTTTAAAACTTTTTTACTGCACACTGGAACTCTAAGAGCTCGGTTATTCAGCATGATTCAGAGAATGTCGTAGACTTATATGAAACCGAGCCTGGTCACAATATTATGTCGGTAGACTTACTGATTATTACCATTATCTTCATGAAGCTGTATCTCTTCGCCCGCGCCGAGTAGCTGAATTCGAACCTTCCTGATTATCTTAGGCTTAGATATAAGGAACCACTGGGTTACTTTTTAGATTTGTTTGTTTGTTTATTTTTTTGTCGTTTTATGTCGTATCTATCCCAATAGTTCCATGTGGATCTGAAAGCTATGAAACTTGTATGTATGACATGCCCAAGGTTGCTGACGGCTGGCGCGGCGAGGGTCGGCCGGCGGCCGGCACGCGACGCGCCCGCGCACCGCAATCTGCTGACTTTGTACTTTGTTTATTTAGCGTGGAGCCCTCGGGTTCATCGCAGCAATGCCGTGTATCAACACAAAGTGTTGCTTCTTTTATTTTTACATCGAGAATGAAAGGGAGAAAATAATTGGCAGACGAATGACTTACCAATTCAGTTACTACATAGTTAAACAAAATTTTTCTCAAACATGCTTTGAAATTTGAGCGTTATTTTGACAATTTTCTTCGAGATAAATCGAAAATATTGTACGGATCAAAGCGATCGGCAACGTTGTATAAAAATCCATATCTGTCGTGTTTAGCGGCCGAATAAATTACTATGAAAACTCATATCTGTCGTGTAATTTAGAAATGGAACGATATTTTTACTTCGAAACATGGCATCCACGGAGGTAACTTGTCCAAAGTGTTTAATGTACCTACCTATGCCTACCCTTCCGGTGTCTTTGCAAAATGTTGAATTCCCAAAATGTAAATTTGTAAATTCGACATTCTGTGCCGGAAGTCGGAAGGAAGTAACAAAGTGTACCCATTATGATTCATAAGCAAGATTTTGACTTGACTTGAAATAAGGGGGAAGGTCAAAAGCAAATTAAACATAATTATCAAGGTGTAAACATCGCAATACATTATGCGTGGACGCAGCCGTTATAAAATGAAGTCTAAGTAATAAAGATATATCAGTATTATAATATAGACGGGGGTGAGAGGGCGCTATCGGTTGCCGCGATCGCTCCACTGTGCTGTCTCCGTCACCCACTTATTATTACGTGTTTAATATTGCTACTGTGTCCATCGTTTTGGGGGATTTTTTTTTCGTTTTTTCAATGACTCTCATGAATCAAAAAATCAAATCAAATCAAATCAAATATACTTTATTGAGCACCAAATTATATCAAAAGTTTACATTATAATAATAAAAAAAAAAAAAAAATATATATATAAATATAAATATTAAAAATTTTGCCATGAATCAAAAAATTTTGCCACTCCCAAAACATTTTATATAAATACTAGCTTTTTCCCGCGGCTTCGCCCGCGTAGAAAAGTTTTTCTCGTGTACATTGTGAAACAGCGCCCTCTATGTAGGCGTTTTGTTACTTAGGGGGTATTAGCGGACCCCCCGCGACTTTGTCCGCGTTAAAAGGTAGCCTATATGTTATTCCAGGATATAAGCTATCACTGTACCAAGTTTCATCAAAATCTGTTCGGTAGTTTTTGCGTGAAAGAGTAACAAACATCCTCACTCACATCCTTACAAACTTTCGCCTTTATAATATTAGTAGGATTCCTATTTGGCAGAATTTTTCCCTGTTCGGCCCATGAAACCAACGAATAGCGCGCGCGAGCAAAGAGATTTGAAACTTCTTGCCTCTTCTAATCCGAAAGCTTTGACTTATAGAGCAACTCGGCCACCCTTGGCTCGAAGAAGCCAGCGTTTTCCATTCCCTCTGAATAAATCGCAAAGAGACTAGATACGTTTAATCGCAAAATGGCGAACTGTTCTATATAAGTAGATTACCGAACCAATTTGTAACAATTTTAACTATAAGTCTTGCCATTTAGTCATTTTTCGTTCTATTCATCCTCCTTCCGTGGACTTGTACGGTCGACCGCACGTCAATGGTAACAAAACCGGTATAGACTGGTCTCTCATAGCATTGAAACCCTGTAATAGGCTAGGCCAGCACAAGGTCGACGGGCGATCTACGCACATACGCACAGTTTACCCTGTAGCTACAGCCTACATACAACACTACCTCTCGTTTATGATGTACCAAGTTATCAGTGAAGTGACAGAATCAGGAACTACGCAGAATGTCATTCGGCCGTCAGAACAAAATATATAGAATGACGGGCGTGGAGCGATGGCAGAGCCATCCTTCAGTTCACTGATAACTTGGTAGGTCTTACACAACATTTCGATGTCGATGACATGGTGGTATTGTGCTTTCTGACAGACAGTCAAGCCAACTTTCTCTAGATGGACTAGGCCTGATGGCCTAGTCCATCTAGAGTCCAGTCAGTAGAGTCAGTCCATCTTTAATTTGACAAAAAACTGGGGTAGAAGCTGTGAACGGAAAATTTGCGACGAGCGCTAACAAGAGACCCAATCATTAATTTGTGATGGTAATGAACAAACTAGCTGTTTAAAGAAAACAAACGTCATGGGGCCGTTTAACAATGAAATTTTATTTGAAGTTACTCTTCTATGTTTTTTCCGTTCACCGGGTAGAAGTCCCAAAATGAAAAGCTCGCGTGCTCACCCGTATATCGGCGAGCAGCGAGCACACACCGTGACCGCTGCTGTGGCCGCCCACCGATCGATCATCCGCACTCGACCAGTCGGCCATGCGTAGGCGCACAGACAGACAGACATACAGACACACAAGCAAATATTTCGAATAACTTACTTATTATGTGTCACGCTGGGGGACGGTGATCATAAAACTGAAGATGAAGATGAAGAAAAACTCGAAGATGAATCTGTATGGCCGATCTATGAAGTTGGGAGTCGAGGCGACCCAACCGGCAACTTGCTTACTGAACTGCCGATCGGTATGGAACTAGGGACCCTATCGATCGGCCCTACGATCGTGTCGTAAAGAGGCCTTGTGAACGAATGAATGACTGAAAGGAATGAATGAATAGTTGGTAATTGAATGCCTGAATTAGTGTGCCGTGGCTATGGTCGTGGTGTGAGGACTTAACTCAATTTGGCGTTAGAAATGATAAATAGCTGTGTGCGGGTGGGGGCGCGCGCGCATCGCGATAATTGTGGACTTTAATTGTAAACGTGTTAGCGACACGCCTCTCACTACACAAATTTATACAAACGACAAAGAGCGATGGTGACCTAATTGGTTGTACAGTCGCCTCGCGTTCCTGTGCTCGTGGGTTTGAACCTTGGGCCGTATCAATAAGGCTTTTCGGTGAAGGATACATAGTGAGGAAACCTGCATACGCCAAAGATTCGTATTTGTCCACCAAAGAATGAATTGGGGCACCGTTTGGACAGGGGGTTGGCGCAAAAGATCCCAAAGGGTCGAAGTGTCGCCGGGTATTTCTGGCCCTTAGGAAGATAGAGGGCGGCCTCGTCGCCACACCAGCTTGTCCCTCTGGTGTTTCGAGCATTCTTTTTTTCTCTGTGGTCACACGGTAGTCTATAACAAAACATTAGGACAACAAAAAGCATTAAAGTATCGATGAATAGATTTAAAATAAATACTATAGGTACAACGGCAAACGACATCATTTAGTTTTCATACATTTTTAGTTCAAACTGACATATCTAACCAAAAACAATATACCTAGTCCTTAGAAACATTGTTGTATCTTAGGTATGAAGAGATGTTTTTCATCGAGAAAGTACGAATAGATATATTTCCGAACAAAGAAAACTAAATATATATTTTGTTTTGTAGGATCAATTTGAACAAAGTTTCTTTCTCTTTTTGGTTTCATCAATGCTCTTTAGTGACTTCATAGATCTTTTCATAGTCATTGTTGGTATAAAAGACCTCTCGACTTCCAAGAAGTCAACACACATCATTAATAATGATCATCCCTTCAGGCCGCTGACAAGTTAGTCAACAGAATGACGCGGCAGCATCCAGACGCTCCATCATCTCATGACGTCTCACTTCCTCTCCTCTGGCGTCCAGCACGGGACTCGAACCCACATACCACCACTCAACTACCGACCCATAGATCTCAGTACGAACAATATAAGAATTATAGTTTGGAATAATTCCTGTGATTATTTGTCGGTGGATATCAAAAGATGTCAAAATGCTGACGGATCAAACGCTTTGAGCTCGCCGCGGCAGGGGTGACCAACGGCGGGTGGCAGCGGGCCGCGGCGTCAGGGGGGCTCATTTACATAGAAATAGGTTTTATTGTGTTACTGCAGTGGACAAGTTAATGAGGATGAATTAACATTTATGAGTTAATTCACATTTTTGATTAACGTATCTTTATGTTCATTAAACATGCGCTAGTCGTAATACTGTTTCTCTTATTGCACCGCTTTTAGGTCCTAATGCAACATAGAATATAAAAAAATACGCGTGCTTTTTACTTTACAGTTTTATAAAATATCACCAAAGTTTTTATGTCTTTATTATGTGTTCATGTCTTAGAAATACTTGTCAAAATTTTCCTTGTAGCATGGTGAAAAACGTCGTAGGAAACGCGTGAGCATTGGTCGTTTCATTACATTACACATCTCGGCTTCATTACGCACTCGATTCGCCTCGTGTTGAGCATCCAGCCTCAAGCGTTATGACCAACTTTAGCTCACTTGTATTGTATCATAATGTACTATTATCGTGTTTTTGCTTGATGAGTGTGAACGGATCATATGATCCGTTGGGAATAACCCGTCGTTTCTAATAGCAATACGTTGATATCTGGCGCCAATTCTGAGCGATTACCAAATCCAAACCATAACCAAAAACGTTATGCTGCATCCACACGTTTGGCAAACCTTTACAAACGCAAACGTGTGGAGCAGGGGTTTGACTTTCGTTTTAAAGGTTTGCCAAACGTGTGGATGCAGCATAACGTTTTTGGTTATGGTTTGGATTTGGTAATATTCCTCAGAATTAACGCAATTAACGTTTGTTAACGTTTGTTAGTAATTTAGGTTTAAGCTCGGCCACAGTTTGGCGCCCCTGCCGAGGAGTTCGCCCAATCAATCACGCGCGTCATCGGGTGGCGTATCTACAAAAACTCCATCGGAACGGGTCAGCTATTTATTTAGCTAACTGTATCACAGTACCATTGGTTAAATAAACAGATTTGTTGATCGGCTTCCCTTCGAGTGTCACAGTCACATTTTCAATTATAATTTTCATTTTGGTCACAATTTGTGGTCATCGCTTTCCTTTCGATCGTAGTTTCCTTTTTAGCTAGCTTAGCTGACGACTTGACTAACTCAACCACTTAAAGTTACAATCATACACACACACAAATGTATTAAATAAGGTATATTAGAATTGTCTGTTCTTTGTAAGTATATATATTTATTCTATACTTATACATATATATATATCTATTCTATATAAATTTTAGACTAATGTTAAAACAAATTTTAAAATTAATTTTAAACTTTATGTTTGTTATGGAAGAGCGGGATTTCCTGGTACAGTCGACCGCACGTCTGTGGTAACACTTTGACCTTGAGCTGGCCTAGCCTATTAGGGAGTTTCAATACTAGGAGAGACCAGTTTATACTGGTTTTGTTTCCACTGACGTGCGGTCGACCGTACAAGTACTTAATTAAAAGGAGGTCCCAACCACGAATGTATTTATTTATTAAGAATTGAAGAAATAAACATTATTATTATTATTATTATTTTTGGTCACATTTATCTTTTTAATCACAGTTGTCCTTACGGTCACACAGTTTTCCTTTCAACCTGTTGCAGTTTTTCTTTCGGTCACATTTTTATAGGTTGGCTACATGTTGGCGCTATGTTCCCAACCCCACAGTCTCCCGTCGAGCCTGCATCATGCGAGCATGTTTGTATTTAAAGCAATTAAGACATTATGTCAACGTCAGACTTCCGTTTATTGACGTGATTTGCGAATATGTATGCCATAATTGAGACTGCCGCTCTGTTTGGTACGATTTATTGTAATTTATCGGTACAATTATCGTAATTGGGACGAAACGAATAAATTATTCAAATTGTGCAGGTTGTGTTGTTTGTTTATTGGTCCACATGCCGCTTTAATATTGCTTGTTACTTATTCGATTGTGACAGACAATTGAGTCCACATCTTAGATGAAACCAAAAAGAGAATTAAGTAATAAAGGTATCTAACTCTATGACTATTAATTTGTTGCTAAAAATGGTCCAAGTACTTGATTTTGGCTTGGACTCACTCCTCCAAGGGTTTTAGTCAGTCTAGCATGTCATTTAATCTCTCTCTATCAGTGTTCGGTCCTTCATGACTGAAGATCGTAAAATACTGTACGATACCGATACCTACTAATTGTATTTTTGAAATTATGTATTTCATTTTGATGTCGTTGTATAAATGTACCCAGTGTACTTACATGCAATAAAATAGTTTTGACTTTGACTTGACTTACAGCATAGAAAGTAACCAGTTCTAATTCGAAAAACATGGTCTAATAAACGTGTGGATTTTCCGAAACTCATAAAAGCTCTAATATTTCCTTCTTGCTGAGGTCATTCTAGATATTCTAACGGGCATGGGCTCTTACCTCTTGAAGGGTTGACGTTGAACTTTGGAACAGTCTATATAAATATGTATTTAAATATTTAATCACACCACGCAATTACGCATACATACCTATGCTTCCTTACGCTTTTCTCATTCTGACGTTTCCAGGGATTTTCTATAAGTTGTCGGTCTAATGACAGGCTCAGGGGGCGGAGACGAAAGTCACTTCACCAGAACTCGTCTGCTCCCACAAACGCCCACAGGTTCGACGAAAGTCCACTTCCAGTTGTCACTATAGGTGGAATTCATGCATTCACTTTAACCCGTTGATTGAGTATACCACTGTCTACGCTTTAACCACTTGCTTATTTAAAATATGTATATGTCATTAGTCTGTCAAAGTCCTCTGTCGAAAGCGAAGACCGTCGAAAGGGTCCTTTTGTTGTGACCTCCGAAACTCTACATTGGACCTTGGCTTTTGTGGCCTCTATCTGAGTGGATTTTTGCCATTTTTCGGACATGAAGGTGATTTGGATAGTTAGCACTTGAAGTCAATGGCCTATTATCGTCTTACCTCCTCTTCGAAGTGCAATCGTCATCATCATTTCAGCCCTTCAGCGTCCCCTGCTGGACATTCGTTCTTTATTCTTCTTCGTCGACCTGGGCGTATAGGCATTATTTCTTTATTAAACGATTATTATAGGTAAGGTATCAAGGTAATCGAAACTGAAGTACCATACATTTAATGACTGCTCTCAAACGGAAAAAAAACATCGTGAAGAAACCTGCATAGGTACGCCGAAGAAGAAATTCTTAGGCGCATGTGAAGTCCACCAACACGCACTGGGCTATCAGGACTGTATAGTCCGAACGCCCTCGTTGAGAGGGTAGGCCTGAGCTCCAGCAGTGGGCATATGAGAATAGGCTGTTGATAGGTAAGGTAGTTTAAGGTACCTACCTACATATTATACCAATGTTTATTTTTCCTTAGACTTGTAGATGAGCTGGCAGCGCTGGTAACACTGGCGTGTCGCTGTCACATGATTGGTTTTGCCGTAATGTCCCAGAGACGCCGCCGCCTTTGATCTCGCCGCCCACCCCCCCGCCCCCGTCCTGAACTCCATCTTCAGCCCCCACAGATAAGGTCCAAAGTCGTTCGTTAATTGACCGGCGAAGGCATTTAATATCTTTATTAATGTGGCCGAGCCCCGATGATCGATGATAACTAATTATTAGAAACATTTCGTTGACTGCGCGAGCCGAATGCAACTGTAAAATGGACTTTAAACCCTTGAGATAAGGTAGGAGTGAGATTGGATGCGATTAGCGAAAGATAATCGACAGTTATTGTATTTGGTTATCGTTGAAATGCTTACCTGCCGAAGAGTCAGGGATGTTTAGAAGGGACTCAAATTTTTTATCTTCTAATCCTCTCGAAAGGTTTTCATATCGCGTATTATCTACAAACAAACAATATTTGTATTTAAACGAAAGATTAAGATTGTAACATTGTAAATTATTTCTGCTGTGTGATTCTGTAAAGTACGAATTAATACTCGACCATCACATCGGAAGTCACCCACTTCACTTCGCATCCGATCATGAAAGACCTCGACGTCGTATTGTGTAAACAAATACAAGCTACACAATAAACACCTCACTTGCGAAGTAAAGTGAGTATGGAACTGTGAATCATTGAGTTAGAGACCGATTTCACGGCGGATTCAGGATCGAGTTCAACAAATACGCTTACAGAATAGCGGGGCAGAAACCAAATCACTATTCTTCAATAATTAGGTAGGTCAGGTACAATTGCCTATAAGGCAATCACTACATCCTACCTAATATTATAAACGCGAAAATTTGCAATGGATATTGATGCAAAAACTCCCATACAGGTATTGAATCAATACTATTGATGAAACGTTACAATAATATAGATTAAACACCAGAATAATACATAGGCTGTAGATACCTCGGGGAAAGCTGTTCACGCGGGAATAGTACATTACTGGCGCGGCCCGCAACAGAGGCATTGATGGATGAACGTGTGCATGTGGGCTGAGGCGGTAGCCGAGGCACACATACGTGAGTCCATCAATGCCTGGTTGTGGCCAAGACTTGTATAGTAGTTTTCTCAAATAAATGCGCGGAAATTCAAACTATTACCTATGTACACCATTTTATTTCATACATATACATTCCAAAATCAATGACGAACAACAATAAATTTCAACGCGCCAAAATGTTCGTTTGTTTTTTTACACTAAACTGCTTGCAATTTGCAAGGCAATTCGAAATTTTTTAAAAAGACTGTTGTTATTTTACCTCCGTGGTTGCCATGGTCACATGACAATGTTAAGAATTAATATGGTCATTATTTGACCGCTAGGCACTACATATATGGATTTTCATTCAAGTTATTTGCCCGTCTGCTCTCATTTATTTGACCAGTATGACGATTTAACTCGAAGAAGGTTGTCAAAATAATGTTCACATTTCCAAGCATGTTTGAGAAAAAGAATTTTACGCGGGCGACAGGTGGAGGGTCTCGTTAAAAAATGGCTTGTCGTTACTTATGTAACTCTATGATCCAACCCGGGAGTACTGCCCGTCGTCTTATTGTTAAACAATACGCCTTTATCTGCGCTAATGGAGTCAACTGTGTTGGCTCAGCTTATCTCAGGCCTCACGGACCCATGGACCAAGTACCTAACTGTATAGGTGTGGCTTATCCTTGGGATGTTAGCCGCCTTTCGCGTGATTGCATTCAGCCGAAAATAATTGTATGCAGCAGATTTTTTAGATGTTTCAAATCTATTAAAAATTAATTAAGTTCGAAGATATAGCATTAAATCCATCTCCGTTTTCCGCTCGAGAATTCCTCCACCCCAGGGAACAGATTTTTGTATAGGAAAATTAGTAGAATCGACCGCTCGAAGCGAGGCGAGCGATTCAGAAATAGGGCTCGTGAGCGGTTTTCGCTTCTGCGACAGACGTGACAGTCCACTGCCACTTCTGCGTACTAACTTTTTGTGAAAGCGGATCACCTTTCTATGGCGGACCACCACAAAATGTCTGCATGTTCATAATTGTGACTGAGGCACGCGGGAATCGCACAAAACTCCCGCTTTCGTGAAGTCAGACTGCGACCCCGTAGTCCAACGAAGGCACCATCGTAGGACCACGAAACACGGAACCATGAAAGTTATGAAGATGTAAAAAAGGGCAATATGGGAGATTAGTCCCAGGTTTGAATCCCGCGGGTCGGGAGGCTGTAAAACAGTTTCCATGTTCGAGACGCGGCGCGCGCGCATCCCCGCCATTATGATTTATTACACAACATGCAATAGTTTACAGTGCAGTTATATTTTTGTTAATATAGAAACACAAGCTGTATGTCAGGCTGTCGGTCTATATCCATTGTTGGGCTTTACTTAATAATATAGTCTTATTTAGTAAATTCAGGCTACTTTTCATAAAAGGAGGAAATTCTTAATTCGACTGTTTTTTTTGTTTGTATTTGAATGATTATTTTTTTATTGAATAGAATATTTTGAGGGTGGTCCCATTCCAAATTGAAAAAAATATTTCGTCTCTTGTGGTGGAAAATTATAGGATTCATATTCTCGTCGGTTTTAATTTTTTCTAGAAATTTTATTTAGATTATTAAACAACATAGCTTGACGCAGCTATTAATGTAATAAAAAAGGTACCTACTCACATTTTGTTAAACTTATTTAGTTTTTGTTGAAAAATAAATAAAACATGGTTGTGTGTGAGCGTCAATATGTAGGGCTATTGGTAGCGAGCGTAGCTGTACCTAACAAAGTTTTACTAATCTTAAAGATTAAACGACTATTATAGCAACATCTTAAATATGAAATTCAGTCCAACTCCAAGGTGTCCTAAAGATGGCACTCTAATCTGTCAGCCGCGGTGTAGTGACGTGTCACATGACGTATCAATAGAGGAGACGCGTGCGCAGCCGAGCGCGGCGATCGCTCCGACATTACCGCCCCCTCCCGCGGCCCGCCCCACCCCCGCCGCCGCCCTCACAGAAAGTTAAATGTGGAGATCAATGATATGATAATCTTTAATTAGAAGCAAAATCTGCCATAAAAAAGTAGTTTGCTGATCGAATGGTCCTTTAAGCTAATTATAAAGAACTAGCTGTAGCCCGCGGCTTCGCCCGCATGAGTTAAGTAAAGTACCTACGAACCACCCGGAAGAAATTATCTGAATGACAATGAAAACCGCATCAAAATCGGTTGCGTACTTAGTATAAAAGATCTAAGGGTACAGACGCTGTTAGCGACTTTGTTTTATATTAAGTAAGGAACAATGGACAAATTGAATTATAATTATTCCAAAAATTTATTTACTTTGTGTTGTTTTAGTTGGGTTTTTAATCAATCAATAATAAATCAAAAAATTTTGATGATAATGTAAAAAGTGTATTTTTTTAAATAGTCGTTATTAAGTTTTTAATAGTCGTTAAGAATAACGACTATTCATTTTCTTGGACGATGCTTTGTTACGGAGTAACTCTTACTTCTTCTGTGACTTTGTTTTACAAAGTAATAAGTTGAAAGAAAATTATTTAAGTGAAGTCTTTCTATGTGATTGGTAATAGGAGCCGGGGACGACCTAGACTGACATACGAGGATCAGATAGAGCGGGTGCTCACAGACGGACACGTAAAGAGCACTCGCGTCCCACGGCGAGCGTGTATGAAGAGAATGATGAGACTGAGCGAAGCGAAAGAGGTGTGTCAGGATCGCGATCTTGGCGCTCCGTTCTTTCTGCCTACCCCGCCAGGGACATTGCGTGAAGATATGTATGTATGTATGTAAGTCTTTCTAACCAAAAATTGGATTGGGGCATTGTTGTTAGTTGGGTTGGCGCAACAAATCCCAAACCGAAAGGGTCGAAGGGTCACTAGATATTCCTGGCCCCGTAAAAAGATAGACTTCGCCCAGCACAGTGTTCCAATTACTACAGTGAATGAGTATGTTTGCTGTTAAATTAAACTGATTCACACTCCATTCACTGTGAGATCAATTAACCCGTACACCGTAATTGGTAGTAATAGTTCTCAGTAGGGTCGGCGCAGTTCTGAGTAACGAGCGGCTCTGCACGTGTCACTCAATCTATCGATTCGGAACCGGAACCGAAAGAACTTGTTCACTCAATGGCTGGCCCACTAGAACTTTTGGCTTCTGACTTGATTGGACTGGAAACAGCGGACTATAGAACAGACGACTAACCGAGCCAGGACTAGAGAGAAAATCAGAAAATATTTAAATTTGACCAATATTTTCCAATTCTCTTTTCCACTTCCTGATCCTTCGAGCCGGATGTAGTAGCAAAGTTAAGTATGTACGGTAAGCTAAGGTGTAGCTTTCTTTATACTTATTTATAATTTAGTAGCTGTTGCCTGCGGCTTTGTCCGCTTAAAATAAGTTTTCGCCTACATTTCGCAAACTTTTCGCCTATAAATTATTATTAGGATTTATTTAGCTTATCTATCGTACACTCTTTCTGCTCAATTTTTTTTTCATAATAAACTAACAAACCGTATTGCTTGATCCGATGAAATATCGTTACTTTTGCTAAGTTTTTGCACGTTGCAATGTGACATTTGATGTTACAGCAAGGCATCAAATCTATTCCATTTTAATAAGTCGCTCATTAAATTTAAACCCCTAAAGTACATACACTGGTCCGCACTTGACCTGTACTCCTCCCCTCCCCCCGCCGCTCCCTCCACAAATAACCCCGTATAGAGTTTTAACACCTCCGCTGCGCGAACCTGAGGCGTGTAACCCGACGCCTGCGCATAAAGAGCCTTTATAAATCGGCTTAGTTAAGGGGGCCCATGTATTGGTATTAGCTCACGCGGTTTTCACTCTTTGAGGGTTTTGAAGCGCGCTGCCTGTTGAGGACTGCAAGCGTACATACACCTTCGTAAAACCTAAAAATAAAACGGAATTGAGTTTTGAATCTAGATAAAGAATCAACGCGCTGTTAAATATTTCTTTTTTCAAATCAGCTTCTTTTCTTTAAAATTTTATTTTATATTTATTGGACTTAAAAAGGTATTTAAATTTAAATAATACCTAAAGCAAACGTGCGATATAGACATATTAAATAGGAAGGTATTGATGGATATGTATCAATTTTTTGATTTTATTCTTGATTCTTGATTTCATTCCGCTCTCGGTTAATAATTCTTTTAATGTGTAGGCTTGATAGCGCACAGGGATTTGTGGATAAACTCCATTGTGTAGATCTATATCGCGTTTCTGAGGTTTTGGATGTCAAAAACGCCGCTACCCTGCGCGGGCGCGGCCTGTGTGAGAACGCGTCACAGGTGCGAACTGCGAACGGGTGAACGTTTTTTGCTAAAATGTTGCCAAAAATTGACTAATGTTACGTATTGTGCCGCACAAAGCCTCCATTAGCCTTTTGATATGATGCGGGCGATATAGTGTTACCCTACTAAAAAAATATTTATTACCTTCCGCAAAAACCGATCCATCACTCTCCTGTCCCGGTATGAATTCGTCAACAACATAATCGAGTTTAACCTCCATTAATCAAAAACGTATCGATTCCCATACACCATAGACTATTTATTTTTTATTAATATGACAGGTAAAACGGTCGGCATTTAGAGGTCGGCCTTTTCTTTTTGGTACAAAATTAACTGTTATAGTATTAACATCAGACAACTTTATTTGTATTTTCTAATCTCTTTTGGTATAAGGGTCAAAATGTAACGTGATGGTATCATTTCCATCGATATATAATAAGTTGTTTAGTGCCGGCATGACTCAATTAGAGAGGCGGCGGGTATCGATAGTGGATCGGAACGGATCTCGATTTATTAATTAATCGATATACAAACATCGGGCCGTCATCGCGATGTACCGAGCCAGATTACTTTCTACGGCTCCAAGATATATAGAGCAGACATTTTAAGACCTATTAAGATAAACAATGATAACTATGTTATCGAAAAGGTATCTAGAAAAGCTACATGTCTATACATAATGCTTGAGCGAGGCATAAGAGTGAGGATAGACATAATTCTACTGAGTCGGTTTGGAGTGACTCACTTTATGTGAGTCAATGAAATACCAGTTTGATAAAACATTCAAAATTACAGTCCCTTCTCCAGACCTTGGTACCACTTCCAGGTTCAAGGGTCGACCTCAAAATGTAGACAATACTTCTATGCTTACTTACAACACTTTCTAATCTCACCATCATCATCAGCCGCCTTCCGCCACATCCACTAGTCCACTGCTGGACATAGGTCTCTCCCAAGGCGCGCCACTGAACCCGATCCTCGGTTTTCCGCGGCCAGTCACTGCCAGCCGCCTCACGTAGACCGTCGCTAAATCTAGCCGGGGGCGTCCCACACTACGCTTGCCCGGTCATGGTCTCCACTCGAGGACTCGTCTACCCCAGCGGTTATCGGTTCTCCGGCAGATGTGACCAGCCCACTGCCACTTCAACGTGCTAACCCTTTGAGCTACGTGGAGTCAGGAGTGCATGGCTCTTTCCATAGCCCGTTGAGCGACTTTGAGTTTTCGGACTAGTCCCACTGTCAGTGTCCACGTTTCGGCGCCGTACGACATTGCGGGTAGGACGCACTGGTTGAGGACGTCTTCAGGCATTGTAGTATACGCGACGAGAAAATTTCTAATCTGATTTGCAGCTATTTTGCTGAGAAGGGAAAAACCGGTCATCATGGAGATCCTTAGAGAAGGACTCCTCTCGTCTAACAGTGTAGTGTACGTCTTAAGGGCAGTTTTTTTTTTTTTTTTTGTTTTTTTTTTATTCATTCTCAAATCTACAGCTAGTTACAGAATATTTTAACCATTATAATATAACTTGTACATTAGCCAATAACAGATTTCTTTTTTGTAAACTATAGTATTATTATATATATACGTACAGCAATAGGTCGCTGTCAAATGTTCTTCAACCAATAGAGCTCGGGTTTCTAGCTAAAGAAATCTGAAAGCTCCAAACTGCAAAGTATTGATATTACTTAAGGCTTTAAGTATCATAAAAATCCTATTAGCGAAAACATTTACGTTAAATACATTGAAGACCATCGCAGCGAAAACATCTCGCATTCATTTCACATAATCTGTTCCAAAATCATTTTTAACCATCCGTTTTTTGTTGGCCCACAAAAGAGTTATTTCAAAACTTTATTTTCGAGAGCCACTTTCATTGAATGCAACTTCCTTTTAAATTTTAATCCTAATAGTTAAGTGGTGGGAAGAAAGTGTAGATTAATAAAAATTAAAAAACCCTTTTTTTGTTCTTTTTTTAACCGGTCGGTTACCAAAATGTTCTGTTAAATAGCGCGTGAACGCACAGAGCGGCGCGGGCGCACCCGTGTGCTTCAAGCCGCTCTTAATACTCCAGACCGTTTGGATTGGCTCGGATGTGTCAGAGGTTGCAGCTTTTCAAGTGCCATTCACTTTGCGAACTTATTGTGGGGTGTCCATGAGTTAAGTTGTAATTCGGACAGTCCTCATTTCATGCCCATTCATAATGACCACAGAAAAGCTCGCTTCGCTATGGTTTTATTGTTCTGTGATAATGCCCTTTTTAATACATTCGAATCGAAATCATTTTGAAGCCGTTGTGTGTCCCATGGTAGGTTGCTCAGCTATCCGAGGAATCTTGTGCTCGATCTGGATGAATGAAGGTCTTATTTGAGCAAAACAATTATGGTCCAGGAGACTAAATAGTTTACATTATTAGGTACTGTACCTACGTTAAGAGTGGTGATTTATATAAATAACAGTGTAATGAAGAGTCAATCAATAAATCGACAGCTAGTCTTTTAATATTAATACAATTACATACTTTTGTATACCATATTTGATATCCATATTTATGTATTTTACGTATGTATTGTATTATATTTATTATTATTTATTGTATTATATTTACACATTAATATGTATTTAGTGTTTAAATATTTATTTGTAATATATTTTTATATTACCTATTATGGTTTTTAGACTAGTAGTTCCGTGAGAACAGTAGACCTCGCCAGCCCTTATAAACCAAACCTAAAAGAAACCAACAAAAGTCAACTTTGGAAACAGAAAAAGTACCTACTAAAGTGACAAAAATTAGCACTTTAAAGCCTAATATTTCGCAAACGGATCCCTGAATCGAAAAATGTTTATCACACACCCGCGATATTTTTGAAAGACCCATCCAACGATACCCCACACCATGGATATCACGCGGAAAAAAATAATTTTCCATTTTACGTATGCAGTTCTATGAACATAATTTATTTTTTCAACTTTCTTAAGTCGATCCATTATTACTCAAAAACTAATAGAACCTACTTAGCCGTAATAGTTTTCCTTGTAACTACGTTATATATGCTACTGCCATGAATTTTTTCACATTTCCAGAAGCAACCGTTTAGCTGGCAGGGGGGGGGGGACACGTGACTCTAAGAAAAATTACCGCTTTAAAGCTTAATATTTCGCCAACGGATCCCTAAATCGAAAAAATGGTATTCACACACCAGCAATATTTTTGAAAGACCTATCCAACGATATCCCACACTATGGGATTCACAAGAAAAAAAAAGTTCACTCCCACTTTGCGAGTATGGTAGGTACTCTAAAAAAAATGTTTTTCAAAATTTTATTCTACTCATTTTGTAGGTTTAGTTAATTTATACATATGTTAAATTTTCGTCAAAATCGGTTGAAAAATGCGACCTGTAGAGAATTACAGACAGACAGACAGACAGACAGACAGACAGCCGGACAAGAGCATTTTTGGCCAGTCTCGAAACGTAGACGCTTCGCTCGCTTCGCTCGCTCGGTCAATAAATAGTTTATTTCATCGTTATTTTAATGTATGTACACACGTTGTCTGCCTTCATTATCTATAAATTACCTATCTCTCTCTCGTGGGTCTGCTGGAAGAAATCTCTTTGAGAGATAAGTTCGCCCTTTGTACTTAAGTTTATATATATTATTTTGTAATGTTTGTCTGTGTGTGTGCAATAAAGTATTAAATAAATAAATAAATATTTCTCGCAAATAAATATCTTTTATTCATTCGTTCATTATACACGTACGTAATATCCCGCAATAGCGTGGAGTGGATTTCATTAGCTCATCTTTCCCCCGATCCAACCGACACCAGATCTGTCAAACTAAAATAGTTTACGTTTCGCGTCGCCCATGGTCGCCCTACCCGCTCGCTGCGCGCTGTGTCCGCGCCGCTGCATCCTCTTGCACTTATTAAACATATCTTGTATCAAAATTAAATCTGCTTAGAGCTCATCCCTACCGCATTACACCTCCTTATTGACTACACAGTAAAGTCTACAATCGCACGCCATAACGCGATGCCTTGGCTGCGCACAGGCACGTAGTCAGGGAATTGATTATATATAATGACATCTCTGTCATCAAACTGTCTTCAGTTTCCACAGATTAATATACACATAGTTATGTTATAAATAACAATAGAGCGTCAGTGGCGTCGTGGGGAAAAAGCGGCCTATCTCATCAAGAGGTCCGAGTTCGATCCCCGGTCGGGCCATGTACCTATCAATGAGTTTTTCTCGAAACATAAGTACTATTACTGACGCTCTCAAACGGTGAAGGAAAACATCTTGAGGAAACCTGCATACGCCGAAGAAGAAATTCTTAGGCGCATGTAAAGTCCACTAACTGGGCTAGCGTGGTGGACTATAGCCCGTATTTATATACGTCCTCGTTGAGAGGGTAAGACTGTGCCCCAGCAGTGGGGACATATTTATAGGCTGTTAATGATGATGAAATAACAATACTAACATTCAGAAATAAAACTTCGCTAGACGGTTATGAGCGACTGTACGTTATTTTGCGTCTCGTACCTTGAAACCCTCGCTACGCTCAGGATTCTATCTTTGAACCTTCGCTTGCTCAGTTTTCGGCGAACTATAACGTCAGCACAGCGATATTGACAAAATGTCCCAACTTTGGGGTCACGTATCTCTGAACCTATGAAAGATAAAATTTCAAAAAATATATATTTGGATAGTCCATCTAAGCGCAGAGGTGCCTTTTTCTCATTTTTTCGATATTCCAAATAGATTCGTTAAAAAAAAATCTTTTCGAAATTTCGTCCCAAAAAATCCCCAGATTTTTCCAAACCTTTTTGATTTTCAACCGATTTTCAAACTTATAACGCTATAATGTGTCTCGATAAATTCAGCGCCCTTTGAGCCCTCGTCTGACCCCGTAGCCCTGAACTTCTAGAAGTTATCGCAGATTTTGTTTATTTCGTAAAATCGATCCCATAAACATTTTCAATGTTTTAAATATTTTAACTGTTTTTTTTTGTATGTATTTGTGTGCTAAGTTTTTATGTATTACAATATTGCAATTTTGTATTTTTGAATGATGAAATTTTGATATATGAAAAAAAATAAAATAATTTGGTTTTAAGTTGAGATGATCTTAATTTAATTGTAATTATTTGACGGCAACTTTATCGCTTTGGATGTAATCTGTAATGATAATGTTTGTAAATAAAAATATACAATATATAAAATATAAAAAAATATATAAAAAAATATATAAAAAAAATATGTTAAAAAAGAAAAAGAGAGAAAAGGGCCCCTCTCTGGATACGTGCCTGTGGTGCGCAGACGCAGATGTGTGACGTCTTTGTTGTATAATTTGCGTTTTCCGGCTTACTGGGCCCGTCGGGGGACCTCATGCGCGCCGTGAAGGGTTACCCGCTATTGGATTACAAGTGTGCACTCCTCTTTATATCTCTTGTACTGTACCCGTACATACTGTATCGCAAAACGTCTATGTACATTATGGAAAGCTTTGGCAGGCGCACTCAATATGCCATTTTAAATAATATTTTTAATTTATTTCTGGTTGTCCATTTTTGTTTGAAACTTCAGGGTCTGCTGTTGGTTTAATGAAAGACGGCGTAGTTCTGAAGATCTCTGTTTATTCTTTGCCCGCATGGGATAACCAATCCGATAAACCATCCGGAAGAAATTATCGGAATCATCATCATCAACAGCCCATTAATGTCCCCACAGCTGGGGCTCAGGCCTACCTTCTCAACGAGGGCGTGCGGGCTATAGTCCACCACGCTAGCCCAGTGCGGGTTGGTGGACTTCACATGCGCCTAAGAATTTCTTCTTCGGCGTATGCAGGTTTCCTCACAATGTTTTCCTTCACCGTTTGAGAGCAGTCAGTACATGTACTTAAGTTACGAGAAAAACCCCATTGGTAAGTACATGGCCCAACCGGCGATCGAACCTCGGACCTTTCGATATCATAGGTCGCGTCTTATCCCCGAGGCCACTGACGCTCTTACTGACTCTGGCATTATCTGAATGATCTAGTGAAAACCGTATATAAATGCGTTGCGTAGTTTAAAAGATCTACACGGGACAGCCGAACTTTTGATTTATAATGTAAGACCAAAATTTACAAATTGAGTCCGCAACAAAGTGAGTGAACCACAGAACACGGAAAAAGCTCGCTTTAAATCATTAAGGAGTGAACTATATAATCGTGTCATAGTGTTCCCAAATAACGATAAACTTACCTAGGTATTGTTAGTACAGTGGTTATTTATTTACTTATTCTGTGGTGGCTCTGATTATACCGCGTCAAAACACGCTCTACATTGTTTGTCTCATGTCTGTGTATGAAACTTGACCGTCGAAGTAGAGTTACGAAGCAAACGCTTGAGATTGTGGGCTGCGTTCCCCTGAAAGAGACAACATTGTAGAACTTGAAAATATTAGTCCCTATTTGGGTGAATTGTAATGATTTCACCATAGCACAGGAAACACGGGTTTACTTGAGATTCGACAAAAATAATATTTAGCAGTAAGTTCTTTATTTTATTTTTATTTTTTATTGTTCAATACATAGGTAATAATACAATCGTACATTAGTGCGTGCTAAAAAAACCTTTATAAGTTTATACACGGCACACAATTGAAATAACGCTAAAGTAAAGTAACATGTAGCTCAGAAAAGTGCGAGAGTACAGAATAAGGGGATTATTACAGAAGTGCAACCCTGAATGTGCGATGTACGATTGTGCGACAAGTCATTTGTCCGAAGTATGTGTGCGAAGTATCGTTCGTGCGAAATACGAGTGTGCGATGTACGATTGTGCGACAAGCCATTTGTGCGGAGAATCGTTCGTGCGAAATACGAGTGTGCGATGTACGATTGTGCGACAAGTCATTTGTCCGAAGTATTTGTGCGGAGTATCGTTCGTGCGAAATACGAGTGTGCGATGTACGATTGTGCGACAAGTCATTTGTCCGAAGTATTTGTGCGGAGAATCGTTCGTGCGAAATACGAGTGTGCGATGTACGATTGTGCGCCAAGTCATTTGTCCGAATTATTTCTGCGGAGAATCGTTCGTGCGAAATACGAGTGTGCGATGTACGATTGTGCGACAAGTCATTTGTCCGAAGTATTTGTGCTGAGTATCGTTCGTGCGAAATACGAGTGTGCGATGTACGATTGTGCGACAAGTCATTTGTCCGAAGTATTTGTGCGGAGAATCGTTCGTGCGAAATACGAGTGTGCGATGTACGATTGTGCGACAAGTCATTTGTCCGAAGTATTTGTGCGGAGAATCGTTCGTGCGAAATACGAGTGTGCGATGTACGATTGTGCGACAAGTCATTTGTCCGAAGTATTTGTGCGGAGTATCGTTCGTGCGAAATACGAGTGTGCGATGTACGATTGTGCGACAAGTCATTTGTCCGAAGTATTTGTGCTGAGTATCGTTCGTGCGAAATACGAGTGTGCGATGTACGATTGTGCGACAAGTCATTTGTCCGAAGTATTTGTGCGGAGAATCGTTCGTGCGAAATACGAGTGTGCGATGTACGATTGTGCGACAAGTCATTTGTCCGAAGTGTGTGTGCGAAGTATCGTTCGTGCGAAATACGAGTGTGCGATGTACGATTGTGCGACAAGTCATTTGTCCGAAGTATTTGTGCGGAGTATCGATCGTGCGAAATACGAGTGTGCGATGTACGATTGTGCGACAAGTCATTTGTCCGAAGTATTTGTGCGGAGAATCGTTCGTGCGAAATACGAGTGTGCGATGTACGATTGTGCGACAAGTCATTTGTCCGAAGTGTGTGTGCGAAGTATCGATCGTGCGAAATACGAGTGTGCGATGTACGATTGTGCGACAAGTCATTTGTCCGAAGTATTTGTGAGAAGCATCGTTCGTGCGAAATACGAGTGTGCGATGTACGATTGTGCGACAAGTCATTTGTCCGAAGTATTTGTGCGAAGCATCGTTCGTGCGAAATACGAGTGTGCGATGTACGATTGTGCGACAAGTCATTTGTCCGAAGTATTTGTGAGAAGTATCGTTCGTGCAAAATACGAGTGTGCGATGTACGATTGTGCGACAAGTCATTTGTCCGAAGTATTTGTGCGGAGAATCGTTCGTGCGAAATACGAGTGTGCGATGTACGATTGTGCGACAAGTCATTTGTCCGAAGTATTTGTGCGGAGTATCGTTCGTGCGAAATACGAGTGTGCGATGTACGATTGTGCGACAAGTCATTTGTCCGAAGTATTTGTGCGGAGTATCGTTCGTGCGAAATACGAGTGTGCGATGTACGATTGTGCGACAAGTCATTTGTCCGAAGTATTTGTGCGGAGTATCGTTCGTGCGAAATACGAGTGTGCGATGTACGATTGTGCGACAAGTCATTCGTCCGAAGTATTTGTGCGGAGAATCGTTCGTGCGAAATACGAGTGTGCGATGTACGATTGTGCGACAAGTCATTTGTCCGAAGTGTGTGTGCGAAGTATCGTTCGTGCGAAATACGAGTGTGCGATGTACGATTGTGCGACAAGTCATTTGTCCGAAGTATTTGTGAGAAGTATCGTTCGTGCGAAATACGAGTGTGCGATGTACGATTGTGCGACAAGTCATTTGTCCGAAGTATTTGTGCGAAGCATCGTTCGTGCGAAATACGAGTGTGCGATGTACGATTGTGCGACAAGTCATTTGTCCGAAGTATTTGTGCGGAGAATCGTTCGTGCGAAATACGAGTGTGCGATGTACGATTGTGCGACAAGTCATTTGTCCGAAGTATTTGTGCGGAGAATCGTTCGTGCGAAATACGAGTGTGCGATGTACGATTGTGCGACAAGTCATTTGTCCGAAGTATTTGTGCGGAGCATCGTTCGTGCGAAATACGAGTGAGCGATGTACGATTGTGCGACAAGTCATTTGTCCGAAGTATTTGTGCGAAGATCGTTCGATACGAGTGTGCGATATACGATTGTGCGACAAGTTATTTGTGCGGAGCATCGTTCGTGCGAAATACGAGTGTGCAATGTACGATTGTGCCATATTATTATGTCATTTGTCCGAAGTATCGTTCACAATAATATGGACTCCACACACAAGTTATCAAAGATACAGCCTTCACGTATTCAAAAGGAAACCAAACGAATGATATCCTCATTACGTGCGACATCATTAATCTTCTTTTTACTTTTTAAAATCCATATCCTCCCAAGCTTGCCAGTCTAATTTGAACTTTAAGTTAATGTAAATAAAGCATACATTACTCCAAGATACATAGCGTAGGGTAAAGGGTACAATTATTGCCGTCACCGCATTAACCCTGTCAGCGCTCATCCTTGATTTATCGCGAGAAATTATTCTCTATTGGTCATTTAAAGCCCGCGACTGGGATATTTTGTTGGTGTGTAGGTGAGGGATATATTGTTTTGTACAAACACGAGTTAGTTACAGAGTGGTATTTTGTTCGCCTGTTGAAATGTTTTCAAAAAGTAGTTTTAAAATATAAAGCAATTTATTTTTAATTTATTTTTTAATTCTCGGTCTATAACATTGTTTTATAAAATATCTGATTGTCCCTTAAAATAAATATATAAATCCTAGTAACAGTTTATTTAAAAAATGGTCTTGACAGACGTACAGACAGACAGACGGACAACGAAGTGATCTTACAAGGGTTGTTTTCCTCTTTTGAGATACGGAACCCAAAAATATATACAGATTTTTAAAGCATAATAATAGCAAAAGAAGTTCATGAATAAAAAAATAAAAATAATTTTAAAAATGCAGCAAAAATTTAAAGAATATTAATTTAAAAATCGAACAGAAATACAGGAATTGGCATATTTCCTAAAACTTGTTGTCACTAAAATTTGCGAGAAATATTCATATTTAAATGTAAAATAACCGTTATGCGAAATATTTTTCTTGTATGTATTTTCGTGAAAAGCACTATGTACAACCCTCCCTTACAGGTGAACTCGTTTGATTGTACAATAATTGAGATCTTTTAAATGCCAAGGGTACATTTGAGACTGCAGTGCAAAACATTCACACAGTTTGTACTAATACAAAGCCTACAAATACCCGTGTGTGGGAGTGAATCGACGGCGGCGCGGGCGCAGCAAAGCCTTCCCGATTGAGACATCCGACACGCCATCAAACGCGCCGCCTTTCTATAGCCCTTTACGTATCAACAACTGCACCATTTACCCTACCAATAACCTGTCGCACACTTGTTTAGACCCAACTCCATCGAGATAGAGTTCGTTGTTGAAATTTTTTTGTTGTTGTTGAGTTTTTTAGTGGTAGAGTTATCTTTGCGTGACGTTATCGGTTTAACCCTTATATTCTGTGGTATTGTTGTCTGAAATTTGTCAGATGCGCGATGTTTAGGACCTCTTTTGAGTACCTTTTTTTTTTTCGTTCCAATGTTGGTACATTAGTCGTTGTTGATATCGGATCGCTGTTGAGTGCTAATGTGGCCATGTTGAATAATGTCCTATGTGATAGGTCGGTATTGTTGTGTCGCCTCTCTGATGCCGCGGCTCTTGTAGTTTTTGCGTCGCTTTTTGTGTTCTTATGACGTGAGAAGTCGCGGGTTAAGTCTTTATTGAGAACAAAGCGGTCCTTAATATTAATGTTTCGTTTTTATACATTGAGGTTGATATTTTGGAAATTTGAGTGAACAAGTTTAGGAATTCTAGCTGGATATTTTCATTCGGTGTGTAAGATAGTCATCATCATCATCATCAACAGCCTATTAATCTCCCCACTGCTGGAGCTCAGGCCTACCCTCTCAACGAGGGCGTGCGGGCTATAGTCCACCACGCTAGCCCATGCGGGTTGGTGGACTTCACATGCGCCTAAGAATTTCTTCTTCGGCGTATGCAGGTTTCCTCACGATGTTTTCCTTCACCGTTTGAGAGCAGTCAGTACATGTACTTAAGTTTCGAGAAATACCCATTGGTACATGGCCCGGCCGGGGATCAACCTCGGACCTTTCGATATGATAGGTCGCGTCTTATCCCCGAGGCCACTGACGCTCTCTCCCCGAGGCCACTGACGCTCTCAAGTGTAAGATAGTGTTCATGTTCAATCAGCCTGCACCAGTCAATTGCTGGACATAGGCCTCCCCCTGTGGGCGCGCCACTGTCCCCAATCCTCGGCTCTCCACATCCAGTCACTGCCAGCCGCCTCGCGCAGATCGTCGCTCCAATTAGCCGGGGGGCGTCCCACACAAGGCGACTGGCAGTGACGGAATACCGAAGATCAGGTTCAGTGGCTATGTCAGCAGTGGACTGGTGCTGGCTGATGATGACAGATAAGTGTCTATTTCAATACTTCGTATCTTCAATACGTAGGGCCTCTTTCACCGCTTGCTGATATTGTTACAGATAGTAAGCTGACAGATAAATTTGTCTGATAATATTTTCGTGTTTTACACCTCAAGTCTCTGATAAAATATCTGACAGAAATAACAGGCACTTGATAGTTAATCAGGAGGACGAAGCAATGAAAACAAAAACCTGTGAAACAAAAAAATAGGCTCTCTGTCAGATAACCTGCAGGGTATCTGGGACTTTATCAGCAAGCGGTGAAAGAAGTCTAATATATAACTGGTTCGCAGCTTGTTTGCGGCCGGTGATCAATACGAGTAGGTAATTACAAGGTGGCACAAACCGCGGCCCGCCCGCCGGTTGTTTGTAAATGTTTTCCAGCGTGCACGCGCTCCCACGCTTCCGTGTTAAAATATTAACCACATTAATAACTGAGCGGCAAATCGAAGGGAATCGTCCAAAGTGATCCGTGTCCAAAGCAATTATACAATTGTACATACATACATATCCTTTACTATATCCTTGACTCACCGGACATTGCGGTCTGAACAAACACATGTTCAACCTCAATCTCCGAGACACTAAAATGTGCAGACTCAGCCAAGAGGCAGAGGAAACACCATTGCACCTTCTGTGCGAATGTGGTCCACTGATGCGTAAAAGAAGCGTCCATGGGCAACAACGTACTTCAACCTGATGAAGTAAAACTAATGCATGCAAAACTCAACACCGAACTATAGTAAAGGCGGCGATCACAATGGATCAGCAATGGTCGCAGTGATACAAGGCTAGATAAGACTTGAAAGACCCCACCTCAAATGATATGTCCCTGACAGCGTAAGCAGATAGAACAGAGCGCCAAGTATCGCAGTCCTATAACACACCTGTTCGAGCCCTATTTTTGAATCGCTCGCCTCGCTTCGTACGGTAGATTCTACTAATTTTGTATGGATTTTGTAACGGATGTCGATAGAAAATTAGTAGACTCGACCGCTCGAAGCGAAGCGAGCGATTCAAAAAATAGGGCTTCACGTGTCTATCTGTGAGCACCCGCTCTATCTGATAGGATACAATAGTAATTCAATTCTATTTCATCGTCATCATCATATCAGCCTGTAGACGTCCGCTGCTGGACAAAGGCCTCCCCCAAGGATCTCCCGACGGCGGGTCCCGCGCTAACCAGTTCTTTTCTGCTGCGCACGTGCAAAATGTGGAATGACCTTCCCTCTGACGCTTTACCACAGCGCTACGATATTCCTTCAAGAAGAGAGTCAAAAGAGCCCTTCAACCTTGGCCGGCGCCGCACCAGCACCCCCCGGGTGTTGCAGGTGTCTATGGGCGGCGGTGACCTCTTAACATCAGGAGACCCGCCTGCTTGTTGCCCCCGTAGCAATAATAATAATAAAAAAAACAAAATAACCTGAACCAGCCGGGTCCCGCGACCTTCACCAGATCGTCGGTCCACCTTGTGGGAGGCCTGCCTACACTGCGTCTTCCGATACTGTTTATTGCACGTTAAAACAACTATAAAAACAGATACATTACAGGTAGCTTACATGAGCACAGTTGGGCGGTGTCATCGGTCTTATATCTATCGAATTTATCATGAATCCCAATAAACCAAGAAGTTTCAAATCTCTGGTCGCGCCCGCGCTCCCTGTGGTGATCGCATCTCGCATATTTAGTATCGGAACCTATGGTGCCATTTACCGGGGGGGTGCGGACAAAGGAAGCGGAGTAGCGGGAGGAGGTTGCTAGTACAAATTTATATGGAGTTGAAAATGAGAATGTTTGAGTCAGTCATAATTTTGTGATTAGTTTGACACGATTTTGACACCCATTGAATTACTCATCCTTATGGGAGTGGCTTTTTTTTTGATTCATGCAATAAACAATCCTCGGCAACAATTTAAGTGAGTATTCCTACATATTATAACAATTGTACTAGTCCAAGACTCGGGTGCCTAATTGTGTGTCAGCAAACGAGTCTTGAATGGAAATCATTTGCCTCGTTAAGGAGGAAGTCTTGTTAACAGAAGGTAAAGCTCAATCAAGCTGTAGTGGTGTGACACGACGATAACTATATATAAAAAATCGACGGTATCGATAAATCCATGAATTTTAAAAAAAGCTACTCCCATATGCATGAGTAACAAAATCATTTTAGGGGGTGCCAAAATAGTGTCAAATGTATATCGAAATTGATACTCACTCACACATTCTCATTTTCAAACTCCATATAAATTTGTATGAGCAACTTCCTCCCGCTAATCCGCTTCATTTGTCCGCACCCCCCCGGATTTTGACACAGAATTTTTCATCGTTTCCCATACTAAATTTGCAAGATGCGATCTCCACAGGGAGCGCGCGCGCGACAAAAGAGGTTCGAAACTTCTTGGATAAATCGATACAAATAAATAAATTGTTCCACTGATGATTGCAAGTACATTTGGAATTTGACGTTTGTGGAATCGGACGTTCGAGGATTGGACGTTGTTTGAAGGTCGACCGTATACGAAGGCGAACCCCTTGGAAGCGGTGGTAGATAAAAAATTGACGTTGTATAAATGTACCCAGTGTACTTACATGCAATAAAATACTTTTGACTTTGACTTTGAACATAATTTCAGTGCATTCTCTACCAGCTTTAAGCTTACCACAGACACACGCTGCCTGCGGTGGCGGCCTACCGCAGGCCGCAGCCTCAATCAATATGCAAACGCAGGCCGCGCGTGTCTGAAGTCTCACAACATTGCATAGGGAATACAACAGGCCGCCTGTGTCTGTGATACCGCTTTAGTGAAATCTGCGTGTAAATGTGTATGTGTTATCGATCAAATCGCATCACTAGCGGCTGTAAACTGCGGGCGGCGCACGCGGCGGTAATTAGATTGAGCGGCGCGTGCGGCGGCGCGACCCCGGCGTGCGCGCGCGCAGGCACAGGCTGGCGCAGCGGCCAGCTGGTGACGAGAGGGCTGAGACGAGGCTTCAGAAAAGGAGAAATATCTCGAAATTACTGACTGGTATCAAACGGTGAAGGAAAACCTGCTTGTGAAGTCCATTAACCCGCACTGCGTTAGGGGTTGGACTGTAGCCCTAGCGCCCTCGTTGAGAGGGTAAGCCTGTGCCCCAACAGTGGGAACATTTAACAGCTGTTGATGTTACATGGCACGACCGGGGATCGAACGCGGCCTCTCGACATGACCGGCCGCGTCTTCCTCACTACACCACCGAGACGCTCTCACATCTCTCTGAAGACATATTTTTTTTGTTCAATGCTCTCATTATCATCATCAGCCTGCACTAATCCAATGCTGGACATAGGTCTCCAATAAGGCGCGCCGCTGACCTCGACCTTCGGTTATCCGCATCCAGTCGCTGCCAGCCGCCTTACGCAGATCGCCGCTCCATCTAACCGGGGGCGTCCCACACTACGCTTGCCCACTCGTGGTCGAGAAAAGGTGATAGACAACAGAGCCCCCGGGCTGGCTAGGTCAGTGGGCTAAGTTGACTACAAAAATAATAATCTTGAAAGTGGATTCAGCCCGCGAGCTGACCGGAGTGTGGGCTGAGTGGACCACGGCGCCGAATCCTCACAGTCGTTCTAAATCAAGGGATCTTAACACGAACAAAGAACATAAAGAACACTACGGCCGTGTGTGGGTGTTTGTTTATTGCCCGTAATAGCATTTGTTGAAGCAATATCCTCGACGCCGCGTGATGTAAGTCAATTGTGAGCAAACAGGAGCGGCGCAGGCGCAACACCCCCTCCCCTCCTCCTCCTCGCCTACCTCCCCCCGCTCCCCCCCCTACCCCGTCTCCCCGAGACGCGGAACACAATTGTTGTCACATTCCTTATTATTGCTGGACAGCGACTCTTAAACTTTTAGTTAGACTCAACCGCGTGGGAAAGCAAAGAAAGTATAAACATGTACACGAGTGTGTTTAAATACACTCACACAGCTGCAATCAAAGTTGCGTTCGTATAATTACCAGTACCAGTAAATATTACTACAGTATTTTTCAGTATAAACAAGAAAACGAGCGAATGTAGGCATGGAATCAAGCAGTCTTTCCGTGTTAGACTGACAAGACCAAACCACCTACTTACCTACTTGGTTTTGTATGCAGATTAGTAAGTGACGTAGGTAAGTAAAAAATAGGAAGACTGCTCTTTTAGATTTGCCTAAGGACTAATACTCCAGCACTCCTTGCCTTTAAGAGCGATCGATGGGACGATGGCAGAATATAAAGTGAAGGACGTGAAACGTGTGAAAGTTACCGAAGAAAAGCGTTACAAATGCCTTGACTCGCAACCTTTTTATATAGCAAAACTCGGTGTTACCTACAATAAATACCAAAAAGGTAAGCTAATAATGACGCAAGCGGCAACAAAACAGCTAAGCCTACACCATTTTTAAAGCGTTTAAAAAATGAAATGATAATTCGTTTATTCAAAATTGGAATATAGACTTACCAAGTTATCAGTGAACTGAAGGGTGGAAGGAATTCTATATATTTTGTGCTGACGGCCGAATGACATTCTGCGTAGTTCCAGGCGCTCTATTTTTGATTCGCTCTCCTCGCTTCTAGCGTTCGATTCTACTGATTTTCCCGCGACTCCGCATTTTTGAACCGCTCGAGCGGCAACGAGTGGTATCGACCAATCGTCGCTTGGGACGAGCCGAGCGGTAGAATAAACGTCAAATGCCATATGACAAAAAAAAGAGACAAGTATCACTGACACTTCACTTCAGTTCACTTTTTCTTACAAAAGGCAAAGATAATATCATATACAGTGTCTATGGTTTCGACCATTACTGAGCATTTTACCTTCCGCTTTACGTTTCGGTAGTTACCGGTTTTTATTTTTCTGCGTGAAACGGATAAAATTCTACATTTCTAATATTATTGGCAACACCGAACGCGAGCGAATGAAAAATGCAGAAAATCAGTGTCGTGCCACTTGGAAGTCGAGTATGACTTAAGTCGCATGCGACGATACAATTCCCTACGAGCGATTCAAAAATTGATTGTGCCACTCCACAGATAACTTGACTCAACTATACATATATACAATATTCTCTTTTTGACGTCAACTCTGTCTAAAACTAAAACTACTCTGTTTTGCTTTTGGTATCATCTTTAAAAGACATGGCTAGTTGGTTTGTTTGAGCACCGGCGGTCCGGCTAGAGCGAAGGATGCGGCAGATAGGCGCACGTACAGGAGTGCCCGCCAACAATTGTCCACAAGTGAACACATCCTTATCACCGCAGTAATGGCTGCTTGAGACCGGCTCCTCATACTTTTGGTACCGGCTACCGACCGACACTTCCTTATAAACTCATTTGTTACACTTGCACAATACAAACTTATAAGTAGCTACCACGGGTAGCTACTAACAGAAACTAACTTTGAACGCGAACGACTGTTGCTACGAGTCTGGCCGCGACAATTCAAATAGAAATCGACAATGCATCAACATAATTATCTGTAAGATAGTAGTACACTGAAACTAGTTCTGGAGAAACCTCAACCATTGACATTTTGCACGTGGCCGATAAAAACTATCTACAAACTGAAGGAACCGTAGATTCGAATAAATCTAAAATAGACTAGGTAATAAAAGTGTTTCGTTACCAAAGAGCAAAAATAACTAATTTCTAAGAAAACACGAGCTACGTGACGGAATTTGATGTAATGGATACAACCATTTAAATATTAATTAATGCCACGCGACCACACCTATCATAAAACAACAAGCTCCAGAAGTATAAATATCTACTGACACAATTTGTACTGATAAAAAAATTAAGAAAGATACGTTTGATAGGATATTAAATCTAGTCTCTCGCAGAAAACTTATAGATCAAATTAGAAAATAATAGTTCTAAAGAAGTGGTGCCCGTAGGTAAATATCGTCCACCTCTAATAGTAGAAGGCACTGAAAGAAAACCAATCTGTAATTGCAGAATTAGAAAAATTTAACATATTTACTGAATAGACAGACCCAAATGACCACATACCGCCATACTGCCCCAAAACCGACTTAAATGGAGTGAGTCTTATTGAATCCCTGGTGAGGCATAACATAAAGTCCAGAATAGATTAGACGACGATAGAGGATAGAGTAACGATGAAATTTGTGGAAAAGATGCACAGGGAAATAATAAGCCACTAGCTGGATAGGGAATTGGAGAGACCGAATGGTGGTGGTGAGTAAAAAGGCACCTACCTTATTAGAGCTTCTGATAAGCTTACGATGAAGACAATGTATTCACACGCAATTCCTTCTAACAACGTGACACATTTGCTTACGTCGCCCGGTCACTTGTGCATCACACACTTTTACTTAAATGAGAACTCGATTAAACACCGATTGGCATCAATTAATTAACAGTTAAACCCGTCATTAGCGAGGGCGAGACGCCGGCGTACGTGACTGCCCGCACATTGTCCACGAGTGATCAAAACAAACGATTTGGTTCATAGAAGTAACTATTAATTACAAATTAGCAGGTGAGTGTTGGCTAACAAACAGAGGACGAGATTCCGCGACCACCGATCAGGTTGGATAATTAGTAAGTACTCATTGTGAATCAAGGAGCTAGCATACATAATATAGGTACAGCTGATAAGTCCAGTGTAGGACGTTTTTCTGGCCCGTATCAATGAGTTTTATGCAACTTATACGGTAAATACAACAGGCCTTTCGGTGAAGGAAAACATAGCGAGGAAACCTGCATACGCTAAAGATTTGAATTTCTATTCTAAGGCGTTTATGTGAAGTCCTCCAATACTATATACGAACTCAATTCCGATAACCAATTGAGTACGGGTCAAGCTTAGAACCCCTGACTTTGTAAACGTGAGGCGAGTGCACGACCCACTAAGCTACGACGGCTCTACTTGTAGGTAACAAGAAAACCCAAAATACTAAAATGCGCCCATTGTCCCAAAGATTGAATAGGTACCTACAACCATGAAGAAACAGTATTACTTTCGCTTATTTTGTATGGATTCTCGACGTATCTCTCAATTTTTCCATAGTAGTATGAGACACCAAGCATCATGGTTGCAACAATTACCGTATAAAAAATATTGAACAACAGTGCGATTGCATTAACGAGCCGTAATTATAAATAGATCACCGATCAGGCTATTTTCGGTGCGGGCGCAGTCACGTAGGCGGCAGAGTGCCTTCGAATTAAACGTGCTAACGACAGATAACTGATAGTAACAGGAAAACACATAATCGATTGTTAATGACGCCGGAGGTATCCACGCTGGGTCCGAAGTAACTGTAGGTCACACAATATGCGAAGTTGGCTCCTCCTCAGCACCTGCTGCGTTCAGAGGCTGATTTGGTTTCTCTGCCACTACTTATGTACTTACTCCGTTGGTTCCTAGCCCGACGTATATCTGCTGGTACCACTTGGCAGCCTGAAGCTCATGCGTGTCCGTTCCTACTGCTTCTAATATTTTATTGGTAAAAATGCCTCCATCTGTCATCGTCTCACTATATTAATGGTCAATCTTATCTTGTTACGGTACTGACCTACTTACACCTAGATCATATTTTGATCTTTTGTGTTAGCCCCTATGTTTAAATGTTGCTGCCTTTCCCATTATCCGTTGCATAATAGTACATTGTGCAATAAGGGCAGTAAGTAGGATATTACTAACGAGAGTCTGTTAGAAGCCTGACGCCGAAGGCGGAGGGATTTTAATGACTCGAGTTTGTAATACCCTTACTGCCCGTGATGCACACAATGTTTTTCATCACATTTGCGAGGAAATAAATACTTACGACACAAGGGAACAAATTTATTTTCTTTGACTTTGCTGATATTATTTAAGTTCATTCAATTAATTTAGTCAAATTTAGTTAAATTTAATTACCTTAATATAACTCAAGTTAACACAGTCGAGTACAGGCGAGTACAGTCGAGGACAGTCGAGTACAGTCGAGTACAGGCGAGTACAGTCGAGTACAGTCGAGTACAGGCGAATACAGTCGAGTACAATCGAGTACAGTCGAGTACAGGCGAGTACAGGCGAGTACAGGCGAGTACAGGCGAGTACAGGCGAGTACAGTCGATTTTAGTCGAGATAAATCAAGTTACCTACTCAATTTAACTTAATTTTTAACTTAATTAATTTAATAAACCAGTTCAGTACAGCCACATACACATAACAGCCCTAGGGGTATAATATTGTACTGATTTTCATTATTCTCCCGCGGGTACCTATATATAGGCCATTGTGTTTCTTTAGGTACGCATATAATCAGACCCTGAACGAGCAAGTGTGATGAAAAAGATATTATTATGCAACTAAGGGGCAGGAACCTGTAATTCACGGGTAATTTGTACATAAGACATCATACGCCCTTGCAGTTTGTGCATTGGATTCGCACACTGCTTTACTGCAAGACCCTCTTCTCGAGTTCTCACCACATCCTCTACCAATGACTGAATGTAAGTCCAAAAACTTAGGTTCAAGTACAAAGTATCTGTATATTATAGTGCTGCAGACACCCATCCCCAGAGGCCGATCGGTCTTCATGCATCGTCATCGGGGTGGCCCGTCTTTGATACAATGACGTTCGCGATGGTTGTCTGAAAGGCAAGGTGGTGGGTTGATGAATGGTGAGTTGATTGGTAGCTTGGGAGTTAGTGCTTGATGTGAGGTTTCCTTTTCAAGACAATAGGAAGGTTCTCTGCTAAAATGAAGTCAACAGAGAAGCACAGCTATGTTAAGTAGTTAAGTGTCTGTAGGTGATTACTCCACGCGGTTTTACATCTGATGATTTTGGAAAGGTAAATCATTGGCATCATTGCTATTGACGAACAAAGCTTTGACAAATTTCTTGTTTCAGAGAATCAAAAGGGTCCTCACAGAGTAGTCTAATGATTATTATTATTATGTACCTACTTTGTTTTGTGCGAAGACGATTTGAATTATTATAAAACAACATTTTCTAAATTAAGGTAGTCAAGATAGCTTCTTTACTTGTTTATTAGATTTAGGGCCTCTTACACCGCTTGCTGATAAAGTCCCAGATACCCTATCTGCAGGTTATCTGACAGATAGCCTGTTTTTTTGGTTTCACAGGTATCTGAGTGCCTATATCTTATATATTTTATATAGTCTATCACACAGATTTATTGATAGATTAGTTTATCACTAAGATTACTATCTGTAACAATATCAGGAAGTGGTGAAAGAAGCCCTTAGTCATTCATGTAAGTTAAGTTACTATTTGTTTTAGGTCGTAGCCACTTTTTTACACAAGTTAATGTTTTCAAAAATAAATTATTAATAAAAATACCATGTAAGCTAAGTATATCGCCAACAGCGATCAATATTACACTTCATGATCCGTTTCAGACATTTTTTGAACCTCAAGGGAATAGGCCGCCACCTCCGGTGTCAGGGCACCTACCTACGCGTGATGGATGATTAACGATCCCCGGCCACCGACACCCGTGTCTGATTGTCTGTTTGTCTGTGCCATTCTAAGGTGTAACACTGTTACCCGTAAAGAGATGGACCAAGTTATAACAGATGGAGTTTAACAGTGATTAGAGTATATGTTGTCTAATCTCAAACTAAATTTTCTCATGTACTAATGACGTCATCATCATCCTCATATCAGGCTGTGGACGTCCACTGCTGGACAAAGGCCTCCCCAAGGATCTCCACGACGACCGGTCCCGCGCCAACCTCATCCAGCCGGGTCCCGCGACCTTCACCAGATCCTCGGTCCACCTTGTGGGAGGCCTACGCCGCGTCTTCCGATACGTGATAATATGGATAGGATTTTACAAATATTACTTTCAAACCGGGACTACTTTACGAATTTACTTGTCCCTAGAGCCACGACCCAAGTTTTCCTATCTGCCCTGCTATTCTGTAAGCGTATTTGTGCAACTCGATCCTGAATCCGCAGTGAGATCGGTCTCTAACTCAATGATTCACAGTTCAATACTCACTTTACTTCGCAAGTGAAGTGTTTATTGTGTAGCTTGTATTTGTTTACACAATGCGACATCAAGGTCTTTAGTGATCGGATGCGGAGTGAAGTGACTTGCGATGTGATGGTCGAGTTTTAATTCGTACTTTACAGAATCACACAGCTGCTACAACTTTTGCTTCCGCTGGAGGCTATAACTTAAGCCCGTACTGGTGATGGATGGCTTGACGATGAATTTTAACACATTGCAAATTCTATTGTTAGACGAGACAGTTTTTGTTATAAAGTAGCACACTCAGTTGCAATCTGCCAATCTTCTCCGCTGATTGACGTGTTTATGAGAGTATCTATACTTACATTTAATAATACAGTACGCGTTAAAAGCATTCTGTAGGTAAATCCAGCGTATAAAATATCGCTTACCATCAACATCATCAACAGCATATTAACATGCCCCCACTGCTGGGGCTCAGGCCTACCCTTTCAACGAGGGCGTTCGGGGAGTCCACCACGCTAGCCCAGTGCGGGTTGGTGGACTTCACATACGCTTAAGAATTTCTACTTCGATCGCTTACCAAGTTTCATCAAAATCCGTTCTGATATCACAGAGAGATTGAGAATCAAACATGCAAATTTCGCTTTTATTAAATTAGTGAGATTAACTAAAGTTATCAAAGTCCGTCAAACGTCGGAATAGTTGGAAACATTTTTTTATTTTTGTTGATCACCACTTAAATAGGTTAGGTACCTACATGCTAAAAGTTTTTGATACTGGTCTTTTAAAAACTACTGCACGACTTTTGATTGCGATTTCGCTTTTTGTTAAAGCTGATTATCCCGAAATGGTAGTAACTTAGTAGTTAAAAGCTGAATAAATGCAATTAATAGATTTTCAAAAACCCACGCGAGCAAAGCTGCCCGCGAAAGCTAGTATTTATAAGTAATGAAAAATTTCACAATATCCACAGGCACCGTTCGAATCGAGCAACCAATTGACACAATAAACAAATCAAAACTTCGATTAACCATTTGTAAGCAGTAGTTGATCAAGGTGATAGGTGTAATAGCACCTAGCACAGTAATAATGCACGAATATTAATCGATCAATCCGGCTATCAGAATGTAATCACGTATGGTAAACACGCGTCAAAGCTAATCAAAATCATTTGTACGCGCTATTCTTGGAACTCACAATATTGGTCTTTTGAAAATTGAAGCGAGGAATTAATTGCAAGAAATCTAATCGTTGACCTGGCAACATTGACCTGATTAAATTACCACCACCTAGTATGATTAAACGTTGTCTTTGATCATGAATTTAAAAAAAAGCTACTCCCATATGGATGAGTAACAAAATCATTTTAGGGGGTGCCAAAATCGTGCCAAATGTATATCGAAAATGATACCCACTCACACATTCTCATTTTCAAACTCCATATAAATTTGTATGAGCAACTTCCTCCCGCTAATCCGCTTCATTTGTCCGCACCCCCCCTGATTTTGACACAGAAATTTTCATCGTATCCCATACTAAATTTGCAAGATGCGATCTCCACAGGGAGCGCGCGCGCGCGACAAAAGAGGTTCGAATCTCCTTGTCTTTGATAATCACAAAAGGAAAGCAAGACCAAGAACGGTGCCCTGTGGTGTCCTGTTTATATTTTTTAAGGATTTTAAATTACTTATACCACAAAAATTGGAAGTTCGGTCTCCGCTTTCGAAGGTTACTAACCGTAATGCTTCCTAAAATAAACTAAATGCTAGGTTATTTGAAAATTTATAAGGTAGTTGAATAATCTTAGTATGTTCCAGTCAAAATCTTTCAAAGGAAACCCTCCCTTTACTTAAAGTTGTTATCTTAAATCTAGTACCTACATTTATCAGAATTCCTATTATTACTTCTGTTAGAGATTCTCTGAAATACATTTTCTTAGTAAGTACATACTTACAGTATTTGTTTCCTATTTGTAAGAATATTTGTGAATGACTATAGTTAAATCATATAAACAGCTTCTGCCTTAGCTGTTAGGTGATAAAATAATCAAAATAACCCATCAATGTTCCTAATGTATCTAGTAATAGTAATTCCATTTTTGTTTCTTCTAAGTCTTCGTATGTATTTCTATAGAATCAAATAAGTGTACCTACCTTTATTGTTAGGTTAACTATTACCTATAAAATACTTATCTATCAGATAATATCTTCTAATATCTATTAATTTAATCTCCGCTAATTCAGTTCTACTAATCTAGGCCTAAATATCGCTCACTGTCAGTCTGATTATGTGTGCGGTATTAGTTACTATACTGCGTGTGCGTGAGTTTACTTTATCTGTTCCTTACAAATATTGTAGTTATCTATTTGTGTATAGGCTCCGATCATTTGTATCTAGCAGATTAAATTCTGTAATAAACAATGTCTATTTTGTTGTGTGTCTATAATCTGGTAATCCACGATGATTCATTCCGAAGTAATGCGTGAAACGACTTCTTGTGTCGATAATAGCCTTTTCTTTAATCTGTGACAAACCGTCTCAGTGGCATTGAGTTGCAACCATCAGTATGGACAGTAAGTAATGCTTCCAGGAAGCCTCGCGCCCCCGGGTGGAGCAGGTAAATGAAAGATAGCTTTAAGGGAAACAATAAATTGTTTATTCATTATAATTCTTTATCTTATAATCCTAATGCTACGTCAATAAATATACACTTTGGATCTATTTACACCTTTAGAATATTAGATTACAAAACAATAGCGGAATGCTAAGGTGAGTGAGGTACATTAACAAACTGTGTCTCTAATATTGCAACAGTGTCTTCAATAGTGCCTCTAAATACAACGCTAGAGAGATTACCTCGCGACGCCGCGCCACGTCCTCTGGTCCATTTGGTACACTAACTAAAACTAAATCACAGATAAAAAAGTCGTATCAAGCACTCTTCTGAGTATTTTGATCAGCCTCTATGAGATTACCGGTCGCGAGGAGTCACTGCCGCGTGAGGACCGTGATGGGCTTGTAGATGTGAGGCGAGAGCGGGTGGTGCGAGGGCGAGGGGAGCTCCGGGCTGGAGGCGCCCGACGTCGGCGGGGAGTGCGCCAGCAGCGGCGGCGACGGCGGCAGGAGAGGCGACGTTCGCGACAACATCCCAGACGTTTGAGCCAACTGACCGTTCTGCAGAAGTGAGGATTGGCCCATGAACGGCGCCGACGGCAGCCTGTCCGCGTACAGGGCGGGCGAGTACGGCAGAGCGCCGTACCCCATGGCCTCGGCTCCTCTGAACGCCGGGTGGACGGCGCTCGGCGCGACCGGGTGGGTCTTCATCTGCATCGGCGCGTACCGCTGGTACAGCAGCTGGGAGTAGAGGCCGACGAGTTGCGAGTAGGTGGCTGGAGGGTACGCCCCGGACATAGGCGGTCCAGGGAACAGAGGCCTCTTGAAGCAAGCGAGACGGGACCTGCCGTTGAGCGCTGACCGACGACGGAGCTTCCCCGTGGTGCCTCCGATGAACACGTCCTCGGCCGACGCGTCCAGCATCCAGTAGTTGCCTTTGCCCGGGTCGTCGTAGTGCCGCGGGACCTTCACGAAGCACTTGTTCAGACTCAGGTTGTGGCGGATCGAGTTCTGCCAGCCCTGCCTGTTCTCCCGGTAGTACGGGAAGTTAGTCATGATGTACTCGTAGATTCCGTTGAGGGTGAGCCGCTTCTCGGGGCTGTTGCGTATCGCCATCATTATTAAAGCGTTGTAGCTGTACGCGGGCTTCTCGTGTTTCTTGTCCTTCTTATCCTCGTCGTCGTCTTTGGGCTTGGTGCAGTCGACGGGCTCCGTGCCGGTGACGTCGAGCTCCGAGTCGCTCAGGTCGGGCTCGGACTGGGCCGCGTCCGTGGAGGAGGGCGCGGGCGAGGGGGGCGGCTTGCTGGCCGCGTGGTTCATCAGTATCGCGTTGATACTGAAATCTCCTTCAAACTTCACCATGTTGATCACTTGTTTGTATGTATGTCGCACTGATTACTCGAGAGGCGCTGCGCGCGTGCGCTGACACTGCGAGCGGCGAGCAGACTGGCGGCCGCGGAGGCGGGCGTTTCTATTTATACTCGGCGGCCGAGTCTCCGCCCCTGCAGCGTTGGGTGCACCGGCCGGCCAATCGCGACTCGAGCTTTCCGATACATAGAGCCACGCCCCGCTTCCAGTAAGCTCCCCGCGTCCCTCCGACCGCACCGAACGAGCTTCTTCACTCGTGTTGCAGTTGCTTCTTTGTGGTTTTATTTGAGCGGGACGACGCTTGCGACGAGTATATTTATTATCTCGTATTTCTTATATTAGTTATATCCGTAGGCACAATTATAAAGCGATTGTAGTTTGTAATGTGATTAATGGCATTATAAAGCTATTAAAAGTGTACCGAATGTTTTAGTTCTTTATAACTATAGTTCGATACATTATTAGTACTAGGGGGCCTAGAACGGTGCCCTGTGCGACGCCGGAATTGTTTGTGCGATATTGTTTTTGTAACTGTTGTAGTTTGGACATATCGTTAAGAGGATTAACACTAATCAATAGTATTTTCTACTCCACAGGTACCTGTGGATATTAATCGTTAGTAAAATCATTACTCAACTCAGTAATGGATCGCCTGCCCTAATCAATTGCTAAATCTGAATAATTTACTTAGCTATTGAAATTTTTTTTAGAAATGTTATTGAAAATGTGAAAATTGATGTTTTATCTACTTTAGACATACATATTACATGAATCCAACAATATGATAGGTAATAGATAAGCACTGAACCGATATACTTTCAAGTCAGGTGGTATTTGGTAGGTTGCTAGCGTATTAAAGTGTGATAAATGTGGCTGTAGGCGTCTGTCATTGTCTATCACAGGTGGTATGATGATCACTCGAGACGGACGGATTGATTTACAAGTAGAATATCGTCTACATAGAAAATTCCTTCTGTATGTTACGATATAAGCTTACGTATTGAGATTCTTATTTGTTTCTTCTCTTTGCTTCTAATCAGGTAGCATATTTTTCATTGCGTATAGAACCCTATTGAGTTGATATATTTTGTAAAATAAAATCATTTCTGCAGATCATAAGTTAGGTATGTTTTGTTTGGACTTTTCATCTCAACAGAATTTGGTTTCGATAAAACATATTGAAAATGTTTTTATCTTCAAGAATACATACCATACTTAGGTATCATTGCCAAGCGAAGAACTGCAAACAGGCAAAGGCAATTTTAAACATTCTTAGCTCCTAACTAATCAAATCTTAAATGCCTTGTGTTCAATACATTGACCAAAAATATTAAGCTTCCAAAGCCATAAAATTATTTAAATACATTTTTTTGTAGCTGGCATCCCAGCCCTGTTTTTTTCTTTCTCTTTTTTCTGCTACGCTGGGCACGGCACGCTTTTTCGTAAGATCAATTTATTTTTACTGTCCATGGCTGGCATGAAGTCAAAGGCTAATGTATCGCATAGGCTAGGTACTGTTTTTTTACCACGGGAATAATTTAAAATCTCGAGCAGCACCGCGAAGGTATTGTCGGTACTACATTATCAACCTATAGGTAGGTTATAGTTAGTTATCAGACGACCTTGCCTGTCGATAACGTGTGAATGGCGATGCCTCACGTTCGGGACAGGTTCGACCACGATTTGTGTTTTTATATCTTTTATTATCGCCAGAATTACGACGAAATTATAAACATTAGGTGCAACCAGCGATAACACGTCGTCGACGACATGTGTGTGAAACACAGACCACCCAACCAATTGACTGCGCATTGACGGCGCATGTCTATCTATCTAGGAGGCGACAGCGTTCACCCAACATAAGGCCATCTCCGCTCTGGTATTATGGCCGACAGCGGCTTACTGTTTTTAGGCTAGGGTTTGTGTTTTAGGGAAACCAGGTATTTTTTAAGATCTTAAATTTATTGAAGGCAAAACTGACATTTTCGTACCTATTTTCTGTACACAAAAATCCTAATCCAAACAAACAAAACAAAACATAAAAAACACGTGGCCAGTACGCCACAGGTATATTACCGGCATCAAGCCATAATTGTTTTAGTGCGAGTTTGATTTTGCCTAAGGTAAGGAATAAAGTCCCCTTTTATCACAAATTACTATTTCGGGCGGGAGGTCTTTCCTTAGGCAAAATCGAACTTACACTAAAACAGTATGGCTTGGCGCCGCCGGTAGGCGATGGCCTTATGTTCGGTGAACGCTTTCGCCGTTAATGCGCAGTCAATTGGTTGGGTGGTCTGTGGTGTAAACTAATCCGGTCGAAGTCTTCAACAATCTACTGACGTGGGTAAATATTTTGATACTAATTATTGGTATAATCATTTTTGTATTGATTGTAATCTTAAATGCAACTGTAGTAAAGAATCGATTTGTTGTTACTTTCTTGAGTCGTTGTAACCTAGTTGGTTGTGCCTTCGCTTCATTCATGAGGTCACAGGTTCAAGCCTTTGTCCGTACCAATGACTTCTTCGAAATTTATTCGGCGTTTTTTATACTAAAGCGATAGTGACTCCTTTCACCCATTCAACTAATTATCCGCTGGCAATTAGTAGGTAGATAAGTACCTATTACCATTATAAATCATAATAACGTAATGGATCGTGGAAAACTTTCTTTTTTAATGGATTATTTACACGAAGATTTATTTAACTACAGGTATACTCGTCGTCTCAATAAATAATCGGGTTATTGTCCCAGGCATGAATCTAGGACCTTGAACCTAGGAATCTAGGAATCATGAACCAGGCATATGGATGAGTAATAAAAGCATTCTATGGGTGTCAAAGATGTGTCAAAATAATCACAAAATTATGACTCCACTCACACATTCTCATTTTCAAACTCCATATAAATTTGTATTAGCAACCTCCTCCCGCTACTCCGCTTCCTTTGTCCGCACCCCCCCCCCGGTAAATGACACCATAGGTTCCGATACTAAGGGCTTCTTTCACCACTTCCTGATATTGTTACAGATAGTAATCTTAGTGATAAACTAATCTATCAGATAAATCTGTGTGATAGACTATATAAAATATATAAGATATAGACAATGAGATACCTGTGAAACCAAAAAAACAGGCTATCTGTCAGATAACCTGCAGATAGGGTATCTGGGACTTTATCAGCAAGCGGTGTAAGAGGCCCTAAATATGCATGATGCGATCTCCACAGGGAGCGCGCGCGACCTAAGAGATTTGAAACTTCTTGGTCCCAGGCAATTCTGCAGGAAGGAATACGTTTATTTACTTTTACACATTTTATCAATCAAATTTATTAAATTATTTATTTATTTATTATGTATTTATTTATCAAATTTATTTGCTTGCGTCTGAAATCATTAAACATTATTAAATAATTCACACAATAACATGTCAATAATCTATACATTCAGAACAATGATTAATTAACAAAACAGTATACCTAATAAAATATTCTGTCAATAGCGTGCATATCTAATCCTAGCTCGTCAACAGTTTTAACGGTAAGTACTTTAGTTTTGAGAAAGACACATTGCTACTGTCACGGCCAGGGACCGAACCCGGACCTCTCTATGTGACAAGCCACGTCTTTCCCACTGCGCCACCGACACTCTTACCTAATATTAGATAACCGCTGTAACAAGACTCCAACCAACTTCAATCGTAAATTGTTATTCTTTGACATATTACCGGTGAATGGTAGCGATGACCGTGATCCGGCTGTCACGTGTGATCACAGATGATCAGCAGCGATCATCTGTGGTCACCTGTGACTCAGCGCGTGATCGACGGACAAACAGACACAAATCCGACATCAATGTGTCTCTATGGACGCTAAATGTTTTCGTGAGCGCAGCGAGAGATATAATAGAATAGATACGGTATTTTATTGAGTTAGGTGCGATTTTATTGCATTCGATATAAGTCTAAGGGCCTGTTTCACCACTTCCTGATATTGTTACAGATAGTAAGCTGACAGATAAACTCATCTATCAGATACATCTGTCTGATAATATTTTTGCACTTCACATCTCAAGTATGTGATAAAATATCTAACAGATAAAAAAATAACATCCACTTGATCTTGCTGTTAGTTTATCTGACAGATAAGGCGATCGGGTACCTGTGAAACAAAAAAAATAGGCCATCTGTCGGATAACCTGCAGATAGGGTATTTGGGACTTTATCATCAAGTGGTGAAAGAAGCCCTTAGAGTTGTCATAAAGAGGAGGGAAAAAAAAGATTACTGAATAATTAAAAATAAATTACGGTTTATTTTCACTTTTTTAATGAGTTTTCAGGTTTCATTTACAGTTCACAAATGTTCGGAAAAGAAATTAATCGATTCAACAAGTCTTAAAATGGTTTATTAAAAGGTGATATTAAAATTAAAATTTAGTTTAGGTAAGTTAGAAAATTTAAATTTATGTAAATAGATACTTATAATAATAATAATTAATTTCTTTATTTACAGGTATAAACCCATTAGACATTTTATACAAATAAACAAATAAAAACATACAAATACAAAACTTAGCTAACCATATTGTAGACTTGTATAAAATTGTGATGTGAAGTATTTCTTTAATAAATTAATTTAATTTTTCAAAAATTACATACCTAGGTAATTAATTAAAGACCAAAATAAAATAAAATAAAATTGTAATTTTATATTGTTACAATTTGCTGTATTTTGGAAGACCATGCCTATATGTAGATTAGTTGTGTCATGCCGCATCCAATATCAATTCTTCTATCCCCACCGTCCCACGAGACGTGACGTCCTATCCTTTGTCCGTCCGTCCGTCAGCCGATCTCATCTGCATCGGTCTATTATGCGCCTATTCGATCAACTTTCTCGATACACTCCGATCGGACTTACATCTAATACCTATCCTGGATCAGCAAAAACATACACCTCCATTGTGTGCAGATAGGATCTCTTATAGTTTTTGACTTCAACAAAAAAACATATATATTGAAGAATTATAGCGGTCTCTATGAAATTTTTCAGTGCCTACAAAAAATATTTACCTATAACATATTTGCTCGTAAAGGGTCACTTATTTCACCAATTTCAATATCGTATTGTATCTCACTACGCACTTGTGCGTTATTGTAAAGTAAAATGTACAAGTTTTTTTTTAAATAAAGTAAAACGCACAGTATATCAAGATGCTCCGTCTAAAAACGAACGATTAGCAAAGAGTTTTTATGTCAGAAAAGTGGTCAACATTTTATGAATAAAATTAACTTTAGGAGATAAAATAAATATATATTTAATCTTTAAATTAATTTTGACAATATATTACAACCATTTAAAAAAATCTGTAACAAAATCACAAAAATAATAATTTACTTTGTAATACTGGCTGTTTTTTGTGCCTTTGCCTAAAAAAAGCGCTAATTTGTGAACAAGTAAAACTATTCAATTTTAAAAATTGTTTAAATTTTTATAACTGCTCAAGTAATTAAACATTTATTCGTTTTTTTCGAGTTTTATTTATTTCCTCACAAATATGTTATAAAACGTCGTATGACATACGTGCGTTTTATAACATATTTACCATTTATATTTTATTTATTTACATTTATTTTATAACAAATTACCGCATTTATATCATAATGTACTATTATATATCGTGTTATTTTAGGAAAACTACAAAAAAGGCATACTATTTGTGATTAGTTTGTTCCTCTCGTCTATATTAAAGTCTCGACTAGTTCGATTGTTTTGTCCGGTATCGAACCACTGAGCCTTCTTTAGTCTCAGCAGTTCGATTCCTTTGTATAGTCGACCGCACGTCACTGGAAACCCTTGACCTTGAGCTGGCCTAGCCTAATAAGGAGTTCAAATACTATGAGACACCATAATATATATATTTATAAGGTTTTGTTTCGTGCGGTCGACCGTACAACCGAACTGATGCATTATCTTGACACCGATTATCCGTTACCTACTGCGCCTTACTTAGTCTCGCATCGATCTACCGAGACTATAGATTGGTGACCTTGTTTATAAATGGATAGTGTGAAAACATTGACTTTAAATACATAGGTAACAATAATAAATACGCTGATGGCTCCACGTGTAAGCAACAATAGCCCGAATACATCACAACATTGTAATGGAAGCGGCTGTATGTCTACATGTGTGTTTGTCTGCTCGCTGTGCAAACCGCTATCTACGTAAATGAACGCAAACATTTAAAAACAAAACATAAATTTTGCCACAGCTGTGACAATATTTTTGGTTGTTATGTTATTTGTACAGTCTCTTAATACAAGATCTTTTTGTAAGTCAGTTCATATTTACTTAAGTATAGAGAAATAGAAAATTAGAGATTTAATTTCTAATATTCTTATTCGTTTAAGAAAGAATTACGTAGAACAAGGTATCTAATATTTAAAGGTTTTAGATACCTATAACTAATAACTTAAAATAAGTTCATGTATTTCTTTTACTTTCAAATGAAGGAATTTTTGTGTGTGCAAAAAAAATCGCATTTTTGATGAAAATTGTTTGTAAGTGAATCGATACTTGAAAATGCTTGTTTGAAATGCTTGTGTGTGGTATGTTTGTATGTATCTAAGATTCTTTATTCTCTCGTAGCATCCTAACAGATTACAGACAATAGTATACCTACCTATCTATTATCTACAAAATATTATTTGAATTCAAAATCTTGTTCGTTCGATAGATTGCAATTTATAATCTACTTATGAATGTTACTTTAGTTAAGAATATATCTAGGCTGGTTATTTTTGATATTCCAGCGAATATTAGGATAGCGAACGCCCTACGTAAGTGGCCATAGCTTTAGCAGTTTACGTTTTCTTGTCTTCGGTTCAATTATCTTCATCTATGTGCCACAAGTGCTTCTGTAAGAGCGAATCATCGATATTAATAGGTCCATTGTATTGGCACTTGTGTCCACATCCAAAAGAGTCGCGATTTTTTGGATTTACGTCATATAACACCTTGATATATTTATTTCTGAACGCTTATTGACTTAATGTATGGCCTAACTTCGTTATGTTGTCAAGCAAATAATAGTTATTTGTTATGCAAGGCTGCAAAGTTGGTTATTTTGTGAGAGTACATGTATTGAAAACTGAGCAAGCGAAGGGATCTAGGATTGAATCCTGAGCGTAGCGAGGGTTTCAAGGTACGAGACACAAAATAACTTTGCTGCCGAGCGCAACACACAAATTTTCACCTCACTACAGCGAGGAAAATACTAGGTGAGTTGAATCCTTTCGGCGGTTTAGAACCATAAATAATAATAACCACAATTAGAATTGACCACTTATTTAAATGTCCACCTTCTACAAATTAGAAGAAAAGTTTTAAAAAGTTTTTTTCCAGGTGCAGTTTTCCACGCAGATTTCGAATGAGAAAGTATACCCTTCCGAGCCGGTGAGGTGAAAATAAATTTATTTTTGTCTTCGTTCTGACTTACAATATAAGAGCTAACATGGGTTCAAAAATAAGATGAGGCAGGTTGCATGATGATGATGACCCTGGATATTAAAGGCTTCGACTTCAATAAGGAGGAGGTGACATTAATAACATTGAAATTGGCATTCACTGTTATTCACAAAATTTACCTATAGCCTCTGGTATTCATTTGGCTTTTAAAATTTATGTAAGTTAGGCTATCGTTAATGGTTAGGGCTCCGCCCTTGCACAGAGATCGAGACACAACCGTCCAGGCTTACGTCTGATGTTGGAGTCCCGTCAAATCAAAAGAAAAGATTTAAATTTTGAATTCAAATTGACCAAATGGATCCAAGGATGGTAGGAGAATGTACCTATGGGTGCCTCGTTAAAATGATATCCTTCAAAGAAGCTCTGAGCATATTCCAATAGCTGGTGGCTGAGGGAGGCACCGAGAGAGGGGAAATGGAAGGGGGGAGGGGGGGTCCACTTCCCCCAATTGCCTCCGAGCATGTTTGTGACCCGCACCTTAAGTAAGGTTAACTAATTGATGCCGACACTACGACTCCGAGTGATGCGCTAGTGATGGGAAAACCTTCACTCGTGTAATCTATCGAGAGTTAGCTTTTGCTTGTGTGACCTGGGCAGTGTTGATGCAATATTACGCGAGCACCCGCAAGCGCGAAAATTTGCAAAGTGACTACCCAGATGATATATATATATATTATGATGCTTGAGAACTAACAAGTGTGACGTTCTAGTGCAGCCCCGCTATTCTGTAAGCGAATTTGTGCAACTCGATCCTGAATCCGCAGTGAGATCGGTCTCTAACTCAATGATTTACAGTTCAATACTCACTTTACTTCGCAAGTGAAGTGTTTATTAAGTAGCTTGTATTTGTTTACACAATGCGACATCAAGGTCTTTCATGATCGGATGCGGAGTGAAGTAAGTGACTTGCGATGTGATGGTCGAGTTTTAATTCATACTTTACAGAATCACACAGCAGGTATTTCACTTTTGACATTCGTTCTTAGGTTAGGAGCTGTCAAATTATTACTGAAAATGTTTCAATTTTCGACCGATCAGAGCGCTGGCAAATTGGCGATCGACGTTTCTGTGCTTTCCAATCACTTGTCCCTTGTCGCTTTCTCCAGAAGCTAAGTGTCACATAATGTACTTACAGTGCGTCAGTTATATCTGTATAAAAATAATTTGAACCCCATTTGTATCAAGAAGTCGATTAACTTACGAATACAAAAAACGATAAATAAATGAAACAGTGCCTGCTGATAGTGACACTTTTGCATGACGAGCGATGAGATATACTTCGACTCCTTGCCTCAGTCATCATCATTTTCATTTTAGGCAATCCACGCCCGACCCTAGCAGATATAGCTGACTTCGTCATCGAATCTTCCACTCAAGAATTCATTCATTTCCCAACGGCTAACATCAGTTCTTTGACAATAATATGACCTACAATACTTACTGCCACTTCACTTCTCAACTTCTTGATCGGCTGTCTGCGACCATCGATCAATACTTAAAATCTTCGACAATTAAATGTACATCACTATGAAGGATGCGCTTGTATGAAGTGTGTATGAAATTAAATTATAAGTGGTCGGGTCGTGCGGGGGCGGCGTAGCTCTCATACAATGGCCCGGAGGAACCATTGCAACTCGATCTCATCTCGATGTGACACATTTGTTTACACAAACTGATCATCACCTTGAAGATCACGCCAATCGTAGCTCAAATGGGGGGTAAACGTCTAATAGGCGTAGAAATGTGAAGGAAGTCTGCACGGAAATTACCTAAACAAAACCTTTTCACACAGCTTAACAAAAAGTATTTTATAGATTGGTTTTTTGACAAATTGAAAGCGCATAATATATTGTTTTGAGTATTAAACTTACGTAAAATTTCCCGGCGATGGTTGGAAAGTTATTTTCTGAAAATTACAACAAAATCTAAAGTAATAACGACGTACAATTCAAACTAGTGAGTTACAAGCCCGTAGTACCGCATCGCTTGTTGAGGTAATTAGATCATTGTCTCACAAATACCGATGAGACGCCCGTGAAGTAACATGTATAGACATTATTAATTTCCGCTTTTGTTCCTGATGGCAGGGGATTTAAATCCAGGTGGACTGAATGGTATACATTATTTTTTATTTATTACTGAAAGGTATATGGGCAGCATTTGGGAAGTTGCGTCATATCTTCTCGACGGTTAAACCACAATGCCTGAAGACAAGTCTTCAAACAGTGCGTCCTACCCGTAATGATACGGCGCCGACACCATGGAAAGAGTCAAGATTTGAATGAGCCATTGAAGTTTGAATTAACGCGATTTCTCGGAACAACTTTTTTTATTTGTCCTGAACTATAAATAAATGATCAAGCCGTACCACAAAAAGAACTATAAAAAAACAGCGTAATTGCATCTTTACAAACAAATTTGTTGGTTTCTTGTGAAGCGGCGGTTGATCGACGGTGAATAATTGAGAGTGGTCGTAGAACAATGGGCAGCCATCGCCAACAAGCCCACGCGTGGGACCCGCCAGCTGACGGCGGCCGGCCAACTACGACACTGTTCCTATTCATTTTTCACGTTCTCGGCCTGAAGTGGCGAAGAAAAATAGCGTGAAATATGTTACAATAAAAAATAAAGTACCCCATAGGTTTTGGTTACCAAGATACACAAAAATGCGGCGAAATCGGCAATACCTTTTAACTGCGATGACTTAGAAATCTGATTTTTTCACGACACCAAGGGACTGCAGACCTGAGTATTTGATATTAATTTCAACTTGATACCTCCACGCGTTCCTGAGAAAAATGGTCTTGACAGACGGACAGACAGACGGACAACCGAGTGATCCTTGGGTTCCTTTTTTCCTCTTTTGAGGTTCGGAACCCTAAAAATACGTCGTTGTGTTCAAATTTTTCCGAAAACTTAAAAGTGGGCAGTTAATTTTGAAACACGTTGTAAGATGAAAAATAAGTCTCCTCACAATATTCCACAATATTCATCTTAATCGGAAGTCATCTTAGCTTAATTCGGTACTTGAATAGTCAACAGTGGGTGCTAGAGCCGCAGGCGAGGGCCGCGCGCGGCCGGGGGTGAAGTGAAGTTGTGAAGGAATGTTCCGAGGTAGCCCCTCGACGAAACGTGGGGATACATTCACAAGTGTTTCTCAGCATAATTTAATATATCACGGTTATTTGAGCAAAGTAACAGCTTTTCACCAAATGTACTCAAATTATAAATTAATGCAATTTTACTAATATTTAATTAAAAAATATATATTTAGCCTCGAAAGGACCACGGCCGTAAGGATAAGGATATTTTTTTTACATCCCAAGTCTTTCCAATCTAATTCTAGGTTTTAAATTTATGTCACCGACCGCCGTAGAGCGTATACGCATTCTGTGCTCTGTGGTCATTTAAAAAGGCACTCGGACACAAAAAAGAAAAAAAAACAGACACAGTAATGTACATCTAGGCGGTCTTTTCGCTAAGAGCGATTTCTTCCAGTTGTATTCCTTTGTTGCTGTAGGCTATAGCTGGATTTAGATATAGGTAAGTCTAGTTGAGAGCGTGAGTGGCGTCGGGGATAAGACCTGTCATATCGAAAGGTCCGGAGTTCGATCCCCTGGGCCATGTACCAATGGTTTTTTTCTCGAAACTTAAGTACATTTACTGACGGCTCTCAAACGGTGAAGGAAAACATCGTGAGGAAACCTGCATACGCCGAAGAAGAAATTCTTAGGCGCATGTGAAGTCCACCAACCCGCACTGGGCTAGCATGGTGGACTATAGCCCGCACGCCCTCGTTGAGAGGGTAGGCCTGAGCCCCAGCAGTGGGGAGATTAATAGGCTGTTGATGATGACAGTAATGTATCGCTAAGAGCGATTTCTTCCAGTTGCCTTCCTTTGTTGCTGTAGGCTAGAGGTAGATTTAGATATAGGTAAGTCTAAATCGTCAATCTACAGGCGGATTAAAATTAAAACTGACGTGAAACCATTTTCTTTAACTGGTATTATGTGTACATAAAGTAAGAAATACAAAGCACGGCTAAACAACACCCAACTAAACTATTAATGCCGGATGAGCCCCCAACAAGTCCAAATAACAGTTTTGCGCCGTTTTCCGTCAAATTACGGAACGATTTGCCGGCGCTGCGCTGTACGGTGGCCGATGGGTGGACGGTGGACTATAATGAACGAGAACGTTTAATCGCTTGAATACAGGAGTAGATTATTTTATTATGGAAACAAGTCCGGTAACACGTGGAGAGGCGTGGCGACGGAATTGTGTTCTGTACATTACGCGCTGGTCAGTGGCTTATTGTATTTGATACTAGTTTATACCCACGACTTCTTTCGCGTTAAAAGTATCCCATTTGTTATTCCAGGACATAATCTTTAAATGTGGCAAGTTTTATCAAAATCTGTTCAGCGGTTATGGTGTGATTTAGCAACAAACACTGTCGCATTTATAATTAACAGGTGGATTTGTATTGACGTTTGGAATTCAATTGATATTACGTTATAATAATCAAAATATGTAAATTTCATCTACAATAATTAATGTTAACAGGTTATAGAAATATAACCAATTAAATTTATTTATAAGAAAAATGTTTTTGTTTAGATGGAATCCACAAAAAAAAGTTTTTTTTTTAACTTAATAAATAGGAAATTTCCTTGTAGACAATCAAGTAAGATAATCCGTATTCTAGGAGGAACCTTCCTAATACATAACCTGGTTAGTTTCGGCCTAGAATACTGTAACTAACTTGATTTTCTACAAAAATAGGGGAAAAACAACCATCCTCTGGTAGAACTTTATTTTTCAAATAAGAATACCTATGACATTTACAGTTTAGAAAAGAATCCTGTAACTAGATGGCACCCGCGGAACTTAAATTTAGAGACTTTATTTAACACGCAAGACTGAAAACTCAATGGATATCAAACAAACTGAAACCGCCGTCCGAGAGTAAAGGCCCCGCCGCCAGAAGCCCTGAGAAGATCGTCAGCTGACGGTGGGCCATCAAATGGAAAAAAACTGTTTTAATGTTGTGGTCCCAGTTTATTTCATTACCCACATTACTTATGTATGTCCCCGGGGTACCGTGGGGTACCGGCGCGGGGTACTAATTGCCTGTAATTACGGTTTAAGTCATAGTTTACCGTGTAGCGAGAAGTCTTCTTTTAAATACAAGGGGGAAAGAATTTATGTTTGTGATTTTTATATGAGGGAAACTTACCTTCTTCATAAACATTTAAATGGTTCTTCGTATTTTAGTGACCGCAGTGGTCGATTTTTTTTATTTTTATATTAATTTTGACGTGTATAATGTATCTACTTACCCCAATATGCAAAAAAATTTACTTTGACTTGGAAAATATGTTTTTTTTGTCCAGTAGTATAAGACACCCGGTGAGGGACAGACAGACTGACGGACAACATATCTTACTATGGCATATGAAAAGGCTAGCATATTTCATAATATCGATCACTAACATTGTACCTAAGTTAACTTAAAAGCAACTAATACCTACTTACTAAAGGCACTTAATAACCGGACAGAATAATACCGCCGTAGCCCGTAGCGGCGAGCTACGAATGTAAAACCGTTGCACGTTTCCACGATTTTTTAGAGTAAGCTAAAAAAACTTACATTAAAAAATTATACCAAATTAGCCTAGCCTTTTGTTGTAAAATGACTGTAGAAAGAATGTTTTTCAAACATAGCCACCTACGTTTTTTACAAATATTTATCAGAACTACAAGATATCCAAAAAAAATTGCAGAGTAAGCGGGCCGAATTTTAGCGAAAAGAGTAGCGAACATTTTGGAGCGTGGTGCAGAATTTTTATTTATTTATTATAGGTACTTAGTCAAAAATCCCTAAAGACATATTGGCGGTAGGTCTTCGTTTTTTACAAAATTTTATCTAAGTACTAAAAAAAAACGCAGAGTAAGCCGGCCGAATTTAGCGAAAAGAATAGCGAACATTTTCGAGCATGGTGCAGAATTTTTAGGTATTTATTCAGAAATCCCTAAAGACATAGGCGGTAGGTGTAGTGGCCGGTCGCATCGCGGACTATGACGTCACGTGCAGACGGTCGGATGTTACAATATTAATGTGGTAATGACAGGCGGCGAGCCGGACATGCCGCCCGTTACGTACCTAAGTCGCGCAACGTATAATTTACTAGGAAATAATGTTACAGCCGTCTTTTGATCCGTAGGTAACGTTTATCGTAACATTTAGAGTTTATTTCGTGGCTATGTACGACGGTAGTAGGTAAACTTACCTACTTGTATTTATGTTACACTATTTTGAGACACAGGGGACTTGGAATAATTGGTGAGGGTTGCGGAAGAACGAATAGATATCGGAATTCAATATGTTAGGTATTGTTTATAGGTATGTGCTATTTCCAACCGACTTCTAGAAAGAGGAGGTTCTCAATTCGACTGATTTTTTTGTGTGTACGTTACGTGGTATCTTCGCCGATTGTGAATTGATTAGAAAGATTATTTTTTATTGAATCTAGGCTAATTCGAGGGTGCGTCCCATTTCATGGTAAAAATATGTCACGTCTTAAGAGTGGAAAATTAAAAATATGCTAGCGGATGAATAAGTCGTCGGCGTACAAAATTCATGTTTTTATAATTTTTATTTATTTTATGTATAACATAATAATATTCATAACGTAACATACGCCTTTCGCTAAAACTAAAACATCGTAACGTAACGCTCGCTGACGAAAGTACTGGACGGGCGTGGGGGACTTTAAACCGCAGATTCTCAGCGTAGAAGTACCCTGAACTATAATCTGTTTTTTCACCCGAAACATGTTTAGACACTTTCTAAGATCAGTATAGAACGGTTTTATAACATGTTCACCTTAACACCCGGCAGCCGATGTAGCTCGGTGGCCGGTAGCGGCGCGCGCGTGAACTGTCAAAATGCTCCGACAGAGTGACGGCCGACCCGGCGACCTCAAACTACATACTCCGGCCAATGTAGATGGTGTAGCAAAAAACAACTGTTTATTACAATAATATAAAAAGGAAAATTTACGAAGTTACCTTATTTTGCCGAAGGAATCGTTTTTCCATCAGCGTGATTGGATAAGCTCCACTGTTTGGTAGTCTCGCGTTTGCCTCCTAAGAACGACTATTGGACCATTATTTTCACATAGGATAGGTTACTTGAACCGCGATATACTGTTGCTGCGGAAAAATATACCACGTGGGCAAAGCCGGGTGAAACAGCTAGTATAAGCGTCGCTCACTAACGTTACGTTGGCATTCTTTGAAAATTGTTGGCACAAAGTGGTTCAAGGGTTAAATATCCCGACTCTCAGTCTGCCCAAGAGATAGCGGGTCTGTCTGTAAGCAAATATATTTGGGACACCTGCCCTGCTATTCTGTAAGCGTATTTGTGCAACTCGATCCTGAATCCGCAGTGAGATCGGTCTCTAACTCAATGATTCACAGTTCAATACTCACTTTACTTCGCAAGTGAAGTGTTTATTGTCTAGCTTGTATTTGTTTACACAATGCGACATCAAGGTCTTTCATGAACGGATGCGAAGTGAAGTGAGTGACTTGCGATGTGATGGTCGAGTTTTAATTCGTACTTTACAGAATCACACAGCTGTATACAAAGCTAGATAATATAAAATATAGGATGTATCAGTGTGTTGTTGTAACAGCGCGATGGTGGGTGTTGTTGTTTATTTGCGGTCAGTGCTTGCCGCTTTGGTGCGCGCCGCTCGAGCGGGAGGACCTCACTGCTAGAGTCGCCATGGGGCGGGGAAACGCGGAAAATGTTTCATGGAACAGATTTTTGAATCGCTCGCTTCGAGCGGTCGATTCTATTTTATTTTTTTATTAATAACCAATACTGAGAGCGTCAGTGGCCTCGGGGATAAGACGCGACCTATGATATCGAAAGGTCCGAGGTTCGATCCCCGGTTGGGCCATGTACCAATGGGTTTTATCTTGAAACTTAAGTACATGTACTGACTGCTCTCAAACGGTGAAGGAAAACATCGTGAGGAAACCTGCATACGCCGAAGAAGAAATTCTTAGGCGCGTATGAAGTCCACCAACCCGCATTGGGCTAGCGTGGTGGACTATAGCCCGCACGCCCTCGTTGAGAGGGTAGGCCTGAGCCCCAGCAGTGGGGAGATTAATAGGCTGTTGATGATGATGATGAACCAATACTACATCAAATTTGTTCATACTTTCCTACTTAAACCACTGGGTTTATCCGTAGGATGGTTAGTTATTAATTTTCCTTCGACATCCGACACAAAAATTGGTATAATCGACCGCTCGAAGCGAGGCGAGCGATTCAAAAATAGGCCTCCACAACGTGTCACATTGAACAATGAATCTTATTGTTTGTTTAAAATAATACCAGATACCTACCTGTGGCACACCGTTTTCTATTTATGGTTATATCGTTAATTAGTTCACGCTTACATAAATTACGTCATCTCTATAATTTATTCTGGTTTAGGTACATTTCATTTGGACTGCCGGCACCTACCGGTTTAACGATTTTCTCGAAAACTAGATGAGTAAGTAAATGAAAAAATATTATAATCTTTACCTGTAGGTAGGGTGAACAGAAAGATTTCCGAAATATATTCGCTTCGGGGCTTCGGAGGAACGCGTCTTCATTTAGGGCTGAGCCGAGGTGCTCTAAGATTGTAGGAGTTCCTTTATAAAATGTAAAGCATGGTCACCACAGGTCAAGTGTCAAAACGCCACTCCATCTGACGTCCGTAATAGAGATACCGTATCTACACAGCGGCGCGGGCGATGCGGCGCGCCGCGCCGGTGTGATGTGGACTTAATCTAACGTCACACGCTCCAGTAGTTTCTAATGCCTGTCTAGATACTGGTGTTACATACCATAAGAGACGTTCAATATGGTCAGAAGTTGTGTTTAAATACGCTATATTGCTTCGCCCGCGTAGTTTTTTTTTCTTAGCGGACATCGGAGCTATATGAGGAACCACTGTGCAAAATTCCATGGCTCTAGGCTCAGCAGTTTGGCCTGTGCGTTGATCAACACTCAACCGTCAGTCGGTTTCTTCTTTTATAAATATTGATAAGTCCGACTTTGTTCGTCCACCGTTTCATTCTAGTTATTTTAGTCGAGTTCTCGAGTGGAGACCACGACCGGGCAAGCGTAGTGTGGGACGCCCCCGGCTAGATGGAGCGACGGTCTGCGTGAGGCGGCTGACAGTGACTGGATGCGGAGAACGAGAACGAGAAAAGATAGTCCAGCAGTGGACTAGTACAGGCTGATGATGATTTGTTATTGTTGATGTTAAGGTTGCACACGCATGCACACACAGACTCAAGTAAGAGTAGGTATGTAAGACGCGACCTGAAAAAGGTAGCCGGAAGGACGCTGAGGGCGGAGGACCGGATGCGGTGGCGATGTGGACATCCAGTCCAGCAGTGGACATGGACGGCTAGATGATGAATCTTTCAGATTTTACATAGAGCTGCCAAAGAAATCTTTATTTATTTATTTATTGCTACGGGGGCAACAAGCAGGCGGGCCTCCTGATGTTAAGAGGTCACCGCCGCCCACAGACACCCGCAACACCCGGGGGGTGCTGGTGCGGCGCCGGCCAAGGTTGAAGGGCTCTATTGACTCTCTTCTTGAAGGACCCCATATCGTAGCGCTGTGGTAAAGCGTCAGAGGGAAGGTCATTCCACATTTTGCACGTGCGCAGCAGAAAAGAACGCGAGAAGCGCACAGTGCTGTTTAATATAAAGGCGTAAATGGTCTCACAAAAACAACATGCACTCTACCAGTCCGCTATTCTCAATTTTGCTATAGCGCCGCACGCCATTTCGTTGACAAATTGATCAGCCAAATTCTTCGCTGATGGTACAATGTGGATTTTGTACTGTAGTTGTATATCGCGTACGGAAACGATTTTCATAATAGGGTGACCCAAATAAAAGACATGTCCCGTCTCTACAAATAATACAATTTATAACAGACAATATCTACCGCTTTCATTTTAAAATGGGACTTTACAAAATGTGAAATTTGACACTTGCGATGGTCCTACACGCCCGGTAGCGACTGATATGAATCTACAAACATATTAGTTTTCACTCAACTAAACACTGGCGTATTCCTGCGTCCCTTTCTTTATACAAATAAGATCGCTATCTCGCCACTTTGTGCAAGTTATAATACAAGGACGTGACGTGACAGTTCGCTATTATAAATGGATGTTTAAACTTTAAACGTTTCATCATTATATCAGCCTGTAGACGTCCACTGCTGGACAAAGGCCACCCGCAGGGATCTCCACGACGACCGGTCCTGCGCTAACCTCATCCAGCCGGGTCCCGCGACCTTCACCAGATCGTCGGTTTAAACGTTTATTAATAACAAAATAAAAATATGACCGCATAATGGATTTTTTAATTTTGAATCCATGGTGATCCAATTAACTGAATTTTTTTGAATCAATGTAATAATGTATAATTAGTACCTACCTACAATTACGCATAGACCAGACAAAATACTCAGTGGTCTTTGCAACGTTTTCGATGGGAACTTCTTTTCCCGTATCATTATCAACACATGAATTGACAAACCGACATGGGTACCTTATCAAGTAATTAAATATTTTATGACAAATATAATTTATATTCTATTCTATATACAGAATAATACATATTACATACCACTCAAATCTCAAAACAAGGACTTTCTCCCGTACCATCGGCATTTAAATAGGGAGAGGACATTCACAAATATGTCATCTAGTACGGGACCAAATTCTGTACAAAGTTGTCTGTCGGCGAGGCGGTCAGAATCCCGTGAAAATCGACACCAATTTTTTCAATAAATGTATTATTTATGAGCGTTCACCAAATAGGATTAGCACCGGACCCAACCGCGGGCAGGAAGGAAGACAACGCGACATTCGAGAATCACAAACTTTGGGTAAAAACCATTGCAATTGTCACAAACTGTGAATGAGATTAGCTATTATTTGGTCACCCTACGCTGATAGCATCTGCATTCGTAGTGGGAAATATGATCGGTTTATTATAACGATATTTGCTAGTTTTCGTCTTTCGGTCTTTGTTGGCGCAAACAGGAGATGGAGACCGATAAGGTGGCCTTTGTCCCGAGCCTCGGGCTAATGCGCCTCGGCACAAGTATTATGTTTCGGCTACAATAAGGTGGTTTGTTTTTGATTTCACTGATAAGGGGTGTATGTAACTGTCATTTTATAGAGCTCTTTAGTATTATTGTATCCAACTGAAAATTGGCATGGAGTTTTGTAAAGGAAAAACAAATTAAGTTTTTGAAGAAATCGCATTAAATTCCAGGGTTTTTTTTCTGATGTCTGTAGGTAAGTACACACTTAATTAATGTTAGGGCCTCTTACACCGCTTGCTGATAAAGTCCCAGATACCCTATCTGCAGGTTATCTGACAGATAGCCAATTTTTTTGGTTTCACAGGTATCTGAATGCCTATATCTTATATATTTTATATAGACTATCACACAGATTTATCTGATAGATTAGTTTATCACGAAGATTACTATCTGTAACAATATCAGGAAGCGGTGAAAGAAGCCCTTAGTTTTGTAAAACGTAACCCTCCTTTTGGGCTTCGCCGCAGTCGGGTAGAAAAAGATTTCCGCAGTTTTTTCGCAGTCGAAAATTTAGGAACTTCCAACATTATAAATTCTATAAAGGTGAACGAACATTCTGCAAGGCAAAAAATTACATACAAGAATTTTTTTTTGCTATTTCCAATGCGTAGTTTCTTGTTTTGAGGTTCTTTTATGTCATAATAAAAATTCACATTTTTAAACAACATTTAGACAGGAATTATTTAACTTCATTGCACTTTGAACATTTTTATACAGTATAGGAGATACTTAGTTATATTATATAGTATAGGAGATACTTAGGTAAAAGGATACACTTTGAAAATCAGCGTCGGGCAAATATGTGCCGGCATTTAGCTGAAAATGTATCCTTTTGTCACATCCTATTTTTCATAAAGTGTACTAACGCTTATACCTAACACTGGAATATATTTTTTATTATATAGAAATATGTAGTGGCTAAGTAACAAAAATGTATGTTCTATAATTCATCAGCTCTGTGACAATAAATGATTTTCTATTCTATTCTATTCTATTCTTTATCTGATTAACATATACACTCGTACAAATAGTGATTTCAATGAATCACGAAAGTGTTTTTCATTTATCGCCGATGCACACGCGATTGCTTATCGTGAAACAAGACATGACCAATTTCCTCATAATTGTGAAACTGTAGTTTTGCTGATAGCAGTTTAATTAATTGAATGTTTTACGTAAACAAAAAGATTAGCGCTTCATTATCTATATCCGCTTTAACATCTATGCCTACAAGGTGGACATGAAATTTGTCGATTTTAGTCAGCGAGCTGTTGTGTGGCTATCATCGAACTACCTACCTATTTTTATTGACAAAAAACATCAATATCAAATGAAGGACAGTGTGATACATAGAGATGTCCAGAATCTTGAAAGTTTGATTCGGTTGATCGAATCGGTGAACTATTTCTTGAAATTGAATGAGCGTCTCTAGTGAACCCGACACAGGTCTTTGACATATAAAATTAGTCATTGCGCGGAAATGAGCCAACTTCACACAGCCGCCATAAATCTCTACGGGGACTATACCTACATGATTGTTTACTCAAAAATAAAATAAAATATGCTAACTTTTCATTATTGTTATTAGTCAAATTCGTTTATTTAGATAAAAACATACGCGTTAAACACATAACCCTCCTTTTGGGCTTTGCCGCAGTCGGGTAAAAACCCATGCTTCAGGCTTTTGCCAACATTTTGCCATATTTGTTTGATGACAGACAGTGTCATTTGCCGAGTGGTTTGTAACTGTAGTAGTATGTACGGTCGACCGCACGTCAGTAGAAACAAATCCAGCATTAACTTTTCTCTTATAGTATTGAAGCTCCCTAACAGGCTAGGCCAGCTCAAGGTCAAAGTGTTTCATTTCATTTATTCATTCGTTACAACAATAGTTGTGTAGAATTAATTTTTGTATATGTACAACATTGTATATATATAAACATTTCATGTCAATATGATTGTCAAAGATTAAAAATAATAAATAATAAAATAAAATTTAGAATTAATAATAAAATTTAACAAATGTCTAAAAGAATTTCAAAATAACAAACTACATATAGTTTACAGTCTTATTTTCTAGGAACTCCCGTAAATTATAAGGGCACTCTGCAATTAAAATTTTTTTTAACTTCATTTTGAATTTGTCATTTGGCAGTTCCCTCAACTCCACTGGCAGCTTGTTGTAGACCTTAACAGCATTATAACTCGCGGAGCGTTCAAAAAAGGCAGTATTTGGGGTCGGGAGGTGCAGTTGCATGCGGGGCTCATGTATGGCGTTCAATCTAGTGCTGTGGAAGGGGCGCGCGGCCGGGAACTTACCGGGGTAGCGCCGCACTAGCTTGCACAGCTCTATAATGTAGATGGACGTCACCGTTATGATGTTGATCCGTACGAATGTAGGTCTACACGAGTCTGTTCGTTTGCGCAACCTTCCTAGAGTTCGTATACATCTTTTTTGTAGCTTCGATATTTTGTCAACGTCGACGGATCCTCCCCAGATAGCTATTCTGTAATTAATGTGGGACTGGAAAAATGCAAAGTATGACTGGAGGGCCTTTTGGGTCGATATTTGCATAACATTTTTAATCGCGTAACTGAAACTACTCAATTTGCTTTCTAGGTGCTCGACATGTTTCTTTCAGTTACCGCTGACGTGCGGTCGACTGTACCTACTATTAGTGTGACTATACGATTAGTTCGCCAGCTATAAGAGTGGGCCCAAAAGAGCCGCATTAGATAACATATATTTATCAACACGACGTTTTATAGTGTAACTGAATTTTCAATTCAATTCAATACACTTTATTGCACGTTTAAAAGATACAGACAAAAATTTTTATGTAATATGAAATTGATAATTAACTATAATGATTATTTGCAATTTAATATGACATTAATAAGGTTATCAAATGTTGATATTTCTATTATTATTATTTTATATTTTGACATTTTTGTTTTTGACATATTTTATATTGACATTTTTTTTTTTTTGACATGTAATTGAATAACTACCAATAAAGAATGAACATGAACAAACAAGAAACATTGCTCTATGTTCAACTATCTAGCTCATGAAGCCATGAAGTGAAGATCACACTTTCGGCACAATCAAAATAAACAAAAGTGTCTTATCGTGTCACGACAAAAATACACCTTTATCTCGCTTGATCCGTCCTGAGAGTATTTTGGTCAAAATATTTGAGACACTTTTGATAAGACACGAGAGCGATGCCGAAATACACTTCAGTTCACGTGTCGTAATAAGCAACATCACTCTCCTCACATGAGATCTTCGATGGGAGATCGCGATACGAGATAAGATTTGAATTCGCTATTTCCTCACATTTTACAATGAAGTATCAAATCAACAGCCTATTAACATGTACTCCTTTCAACGAGTGCGTTCGGGCTATAGTCCACCACGCAAGCCCAGTGCGGGTTGGTGGAATTCACATGCGCCTAAGAATTTCTTCTATGCAGGTTTCCTCGCGATTCACCGTTTGAGAGCAGTCAGTAAATGTACTTAAGTTTCGAGAAAAACCCATTCATTACACCATTACCCATTAAAAACCCATACATGTATGGTGCCTGCTTACCTGTCTCTTTTGTTGACTGTACATGGCCCAGCCGGGAATCGAACTTCGGAGCTTTCGATATGATCACGATATGATGCATCGAACATTCAAACATCAGCTAAGCCTGCTACTTCGAGTCTGGAATTTTTCTTCCTTAAGCCTTTATAAGAATTCGTCCGTTACAAGTATTATGATTATAATGACGTCCGCCAATAACCGTCTCCCGCCTCCAACAATGACTATCAAACACCTGTTTGTGCCGACTACATTAGACTACATATTAGTCGGTGGTAGTCCCACGACTCTTGTGCCGACACTGCCGTAATTGGGGCGTGTAATGAAGATGACTGGTCGGTAGTATTGTTCGGCTCTTTTGCTGGCGCTCCTTGTGATTTGCCCCCAGGCCGCTACCGCGTCTCCGTCACATATAACACCCGGCTGACGCAGAAATCAAACAGAAATGATTTCAACAAAACGTCACTTATGTTTAGTATAAACCAAACTGCTTTTTATAATCCCAAAAATCCATCAAAATAGCTAGTAATTTAAGAATGTTCAAAACTGACACGTAGGTAATCTATTGAAGATGTCTGTAGTATTGAAATATTTAAAATGTTACTTACCTTCGCAAAAAGTCAATGATTATTTAAATAATATGTACTTATTCAATAGATTTTTGGTAGTGAAATGATTAAATCAAACCGCAGGTTGATTGCATATTATAATAATATACTAGCAGCCCGTCCCGGCTTCGCACGGGGGCACTTTTTTACACCTTGGGTTACGTTACTTAAGTTTTAGTAAGAATCCCTAATCTTTTCTAGCAATAAATATAGCCTATGTCACACAGGGTGAATGTAGCTTCCAATGGTGAAAGAATTTTTGAAATCGGCACAGTAGTTTTTGAGTTTATTCATTACAAACATACACACAAAAATACAATCTTTCCTCTTTATAATATTAGTATAGATGATTTACATACTTATATATAGGTATATTATGTAGATATGTATCTACTTTTTGCTATGTAAACTTTTTATAATAATACTTTAACACGACCGCCATGAGTCGGCGATAGTAAAGGTGTTATTACACCTCGCCCGAAACCGGCGCACGGCAAATATAATTAAGATAATTGTAACGGTGAAACGCAAAACATTCTAAAGAATAGAGCCGAATGAAAGCCATGAAAAGTGTGATTACTTTACACAATAGTGGCGGATTACGACCCGGGCACACACGGCTTCCAGTGGTAACCACACGGGGCTAGCATCGTAGTAACCAGACCTTCCACGTTGCCTTGACAATGAACAAAGGAAATAGATCCACCGGTCATAAATGGGCTATAAAAATATATATAAATAGGATACAGAGAACAGTAAACCACAAGTATACATTTCATTTGGATAACACAAACCACAAAAATCAAAGGAACACGGAAAAAATTGCTTTGTTTTATTGGGTCCATCCAGAGTGATGGAGTGACACAATAATTACTTACACGACAGTGAAAAGTTATATTCACGGTGTCGATTGTGAGTCTTTAAGAGCATAAACACGCAAAAAAACTCATAATAGGTACATTTGCATTTATGTAGGTACCGATAGAAAATGATCGGTCGCCATTGCAATCACCACAAGAGGCGCAGTGCAAGCGGCCCCTTATTACCAACAAACAAAGCAATACTTCCCGCCGGTCACTCCGCCGTAATGTGAGACTGTACTAAAGAAAATTATTTGTTGTATAACTCAGCTTAGCGTGTCCTGCCTCTATTGTATTATCTTCTATTTGTAATAATATTAAAATGCAATCTCTATTTTATGTAAATGAACATTTCAGAAGGTAAACTACAACGGCGTCGGAGGGACTAACATCTGAATTTCCTTGAAGGAGCGAAGAGATATAATAATGTCGCGAAAACTTCTAAATTTTCATGTCTGTTTCTGAACCTAGTTGGAGCTACAGTTGAAGATACATAATAAACATAGAGAACTTAATGATTTCAGATTGCAATACGCAATAAACACATCAACCAATATAATCTACAAGTCCATAAATAAATTGTCGATAACACCACTGAATAAATAATACTGGGTTGAGAGTCGTTGTTTTTGTGAAGTATCGTGTTCGCAATCATCTGTTTACGAGTTGGCACTATGGCGTGATTATCACAACACGGATTACCTCGGCTATTACACTCGCAATCACTAAGTAAACAATGAGATTATGATTAAGACGGATTATCGTGAGGCTGTCTTGAAATACGCAACTTTGCCGACGTTTGGCAATATTTTTGATAAAAATATTGAAACATTCATAAGTTTTAAAACGTGTTTTATAGTGCTATCTACATACGACCTTGTTACCTTATACAACAACGTCAAACGCGTCTCCCTAAACTATACAACAAATTACGATTTAAAACTTAATTATTTCAACATGAATTGAATAACATAGATAATTACGTAGAATTGTCCAGATTTAATGACAAATGAAAGGAACATTAACATGTGGAAAGAGTAGATTTTATTTCAAGAGACTGAAGATTTTAGCAAGATAGTTATAAATTACTGAATCGATTTCCCCTGGCTACTGAGATCAAAAATATTTAAAACTTCGCAACTATTGGATAAACTAGAATTATCAATGTCACAAATGAGAATGAGTTATAGAGTATTAGGCAATGAATGCTCGCTTATGCACCACTTATCATTAATAAACAGGAAAGGAATCCCACATTTAATACCAAAGTTAATCGTAATCCTTAGCGAGGCGTATGATTAAAAGGAGACGGTCTCTTTAATATTAAAATACAAAGTAATCATGTCGAATCGTCGAGAACGATGGAGGCTCAACAGGAATAAAGACGTTTAACTTCACCAAACACCGTAAGTACAAACGCCGAACCCGACCAATAAAAATATCTTTGGTAGCAATAACACATTGCGTTAACGGAGCGAAACGCATCACAACAAGAATCCGGGTGTCGGTGTCGGCGAATTAAAATATTAATAACCAGATAGAAGCCTGAACGCATTAGCTACCAACTCCATATCGATCTTTATTGGTGACGATAAAAAGTTACCATTACCACATGACACGAGAGGATTCAAACGAGAAAAAAACGTAAAACATCTAACTATACTTAGTGCATCAGAGAAACTACGCGACGAACGAAACAATTAGTCGGAACTCCGTTTAGCTGAAGATGTCATAATATTTCATCCCATAATAAATTTTTTGCATTCAATACAGATCAGACCTGCAATTTTCTCTCAACAGGAAGAGTGGACTGAAAGTGAAAAATTTTGACGGTTTGGACGAGTCACGAGTCCTTTGACATGCCTTTGTCAAAACCATGGAGACACAAAGAACGCCATGGATTGTTTAAGTATAGCAGGAAGAAATAAAAAGAAGAAAGCACTAGTAAACCGAAGTCAACACTTTTAAACTTACTGCATTTTTTCCTTGCGTTACTGATGGAGTGTTTATACTTTTCTTACCACATCTTCTTATATTTTCTCACACGAGTAAAATGTTATTGTCGGGAGTCAATGGATAAAGGCGAAAGATCCATCGCATCAATATACCGTAAACCTGCTGCCGACGACGGTGCCGACTGAAACGTTTCGATTTACATCCAAATTAAGCATTTGAGACCCGATACTCCAAATAGTGTCGTTTTCCATTAAACTCTGATGTCGGAAACGTCAATGCGGACTTAAGTAATTACAGATATCTAATTGAGATCAAACTTTGGCTACTACATAATACAAGCTGCCAGGAATCTTACCGACTTATACCTATAGTTTAATTGATAGTGACAGGTTTTGCAAGAACACTTTCAAAGTGTAAGAACAAATCCTTCTGAAATAAGTACCTAATGAAAATGCTTTGAAGATTATATTAAGAATTTTCTACAAAAAGCAGTGGTTTGTTTCTGATTTGGAACAATAGTAAGCATTAGCAACTACTTATCGAATTTGATGTTGCAACCATGGTTGCAGCGCATATGAAAGTAGTTTTAAGAAGTGTCGTGTCCAGTGGAGAACTCGAGCGAAAGCCTCGCTATTAGCACCGCTGGTTTCCCAACAGCAAAATATTTACGATACAGTTTGTTAATGAACTGTTAATATGGGATTCATGCAAATCGATCCGCGTTTGTTTTCAAATAGAAACGCCGCGATAACGTCGCTGTCCGTGCCGCAAGAGACACACTCGAAGCGACAGTAAGTAAAAACTTAAAAGAAAATTAATAAAATATCTTCGTTAATCCTAGCCATTTTAGAACATGGTATAAGCATGTATATTTGCCAGACAATAATCAACAAAATCACAATACTACAGAGTACTTACAATCTACATGAACCAAGCTTGGTCATGTGGGTCCAGGCTTAGAATAGTGCCACCCCCTTATTGTCGTCGACGCGACTAAGGGATTGCACCAGGCACGGGTATAGCGGCGTCCACCCGTGTATACTCGTATTGAGATCATTACTGCGATCACATATATGTTTGTCAAACTTGGTGATTATGGCAAAGGCGTAGGCACATCACATCAACTGTCTTATGGGGAGGATGATGTTAGTAGTAGATGTACTCCAGCTGATGATGAAAGCTCGCTTTCTGCTTTGACTTGCGGTCCCCCATCAGAACAAGCCGCCACTCGTCCCGATGGCGTTATATCAGTAATTGTGTCGATTAAGATGCCAGTGCCGAAGTGATGTTTCCTCACTACTCGCTCCGGCCGCCACCGATAGCGGGACTTTATTGAATACATCGATACCAGCACTGGCCCACTATAACGACGGTAGCTATTAAATTAGTCTCGTTTGGAAACCAGACGTCATAAAGACCTATATGGGGTCCAATACGCTACCAACTAATGATGATTATGATATTAGTAAGCTGAGAATTAATATTAATAATGGTACTGATACTGATCGAAGTAAAAGTAGAGATTTAGATTAATTTATCAAAAACGAACAATTTTGAACCTTATAGAAGTCAAAGTAAGAAAGAAAGTATGCACTAAATAATACGAGAAGAATAAAAACATCATCTATGAAAAATTATACTTACGCACTGTCATTGCCAAACAATAAGTCAATAAATTATAATAATATTTACAACGCTATTGCCCCAATGTACATAGCATTATCTGTGGGAAACGCACTACCATTACTTCACTTCCGACTTCTAACCCATATTTTATTACCAAAACTCCAATGAAGCTACCCACAGCAAACAATACATTGCTTTCCTTTCAAACTGATTTTGATAGAGCGTTCGACTAGGTTGTCCATGTACAAAATCCTTCGCAAAGTGATCAGGACTATGTATAGGTTTATCGCAAGGGGCGCGTCCACGGAAATGCGGTGATTTATTTAATTTCACATACACACAGGGTGGCATTGTATACGGACAGACAATAAGACCAAATTGAGATGTCACATTCGCCACGCATTCTGCTCAGGGCGACGCTATAATCTGTGCCAACATAAACTGTGGGAGCGAGGACAAAAAGCGTAATAATAGATAAATAAAGTCAAATACCGCCGCGGAAATAATAATTCCATCACCGTACGTGAAGCAGGTCTCACTCATAAAAAGAATAAAGACGAAAATTGAATGAATTCAATTTGATGATGGGTAAAAGGTTTGTGGTAGCGGTTCCATAAATCAATATGTTTTTGAGTAAGGGTTGCCGATACCGACATACTCCATACCTGAATGCCGATACGCTTTTTATTTTTGAAATGATTATTATAAATTCTGTTTTTCAACAAAAAAATAGCCGAAGAACATTATTACATCATCATCAACAGCCTATTAATGTCCCCACTGCTGGGGCTCAGGCCTACCCTCTCCATGAGGGCGTGCGGGCTATAGTCCATCACGCTAGCCCAGTGCGGGTTGGTGGACTTCACATACGCCTAAGAATTTCTTCTTCGGCGTATGCAGGTTTCCTCACGATGTTTCCCTTCACCGTTTGAGAGCAGTCAGTAAATGTACTTAAGTTTCGAGAAAAAACCATTGGTACATGGCCCAGCTGGGGATCGAACTCCGGACCTTTCGATATGATAGGCCGCGTCTTATCCCCTACGCCACTGACGCTCTGCATTCGACATTATTACAATTAAAGACTTTTATCAATATTGAATTATAAAAAATAAAATACCGAAGCGCCTAGAAACCACAGCCGCATATTTTTTGCCATGAAGAGACTGGCGAAGTTCACGAGTAGAAATGATTCTACACACAAAGTGTTTAACGATGTTATTGTTACCTTTAATTAGATCCAACCTCGGGTTAATCCTACGGATTTATGCTAAGTTTACTTCGAGTCGACTGTACAAACAAACGAAATGGAAACAATGGACACTCTACTTATACACTCAGTAGAAATCTCTAAGGAGATTAAGATCAAAGGAATCCTTTTAAAACAAAGTTGAGATTAAGTTCTATACCCCGAACCTAATACTGTAACTGTTACAAGATCGAAGTCTTTCTAAAACTTAAATAAATCCGTTGAAGCTGATTTGCCATTCATAATCATCAATAATCGGTCCATCGTCATCAACTCTATTTACATTATGTTCAATTTCTTCTACAAGTAGATACAAAAAGATGATTATTGTTGCACCTAATTGATTACAAAGAATGATGGTATATTTACTACGGCTCCACGAAAATTCATTCAATATCAACAAGATACCCACCATTACTTAGATAGGTACTCCAAGCATTGTTTTTTCATTGTTTCCATAAATATCATTTTAAAATTGTTGCAAAGACCAATGTTCACACAGCTCCTGAGAATAGTTCATATGCTGTTCATAATATTCGAAAGTTTTGATGTTTATGGACCCCTACTTTTAAAAATCCGACGTTAACGCAATAAAATAAGCAAAGTAACTTTTTGTTATTGTGTAAACCGACACAGAGTTATAATTTTACCAAATCACAGCCGCCATACCTCCGGCAGTCACCCGTGGTATATTTAGTCACGCTGGCAATGTTATCCAACATGGCTCCAGTTGCTACACAATAACAGCGACGTCTTCCCGACCCAAAGGGGTCCTCACCCCGCGATATAGTTATACTTTTGAATTATTTTTATTTCATTATTACAATAGATTTCACCCGTTTTGAAATATGATTTGTTGGGCGCCATATTTTTTCGGCCCCTCCGCCGTGCGCGAGCGCCGATTTTTGAACGCATACACACGTAGTTTTTAATAGTAACAATGAAACCGTAACTAAAGCTACAAAAACACGCGTGTGGTTTGATGGAGAATTTAATTTGTTGTAGAGAACATGGCGAGCCGTGGCTAATGGAAACGCAGGAGAGCGTTGGTATGAAAATGTGTTGACATAATTTAATTTGACTAGATTTAGATCAGCTGTGTGATTCTGTAAAGTACGAATTAAAACTCGACCATCACATCGCAAGTCACTTACTTCACTTCGCATCCGATCATGAAAGACCTTGATGTCGCATTGTGTAAACAAATACAAGCTACACAATAAACACTTCACTTGCGAAGTAAAGTGAGTATTGAACTGTGAATCATTGAGTTAGAGACCCATCTCACTGCGGATTCAGGATCGAGTTGCACAAATACGCTTACAGAATAGCAGGGCTGTGCTACAGGTCTGAAAGTTTCCCATGAGGCAAATGGTATGAATGATGGCACTATTATTACCGGAGTATTCAGTTTCATCAATGGTTCATCCACTTTTAAGCCTCTTTCAATTATAAAGGAAGGTTTATTACTAGTACCCTGTGGTACACCAGGCGGGCGGGTTGGTGCATTGTAATAGAAAATCGAACACTACGCGGAGGGAATATGCGTTAAATACCTAAGCCTACCTTGTAGCTTACCTGCTCCTTGCTTGAGTTCTCTGTGTTTGAGTCTTACTACTCACTCTTACTAACAACGAAACTGCAATGAAGTCTCGACTTCAGGACTGATACTCTTTATACAAACCTAGCTTCGAGTGGAATCTTAGTTTACAAGCCTCGAGTCCTTTTTAAGATTCGAGGCGTCGTCGTTGGGAAGACTCGCGTTCGACCTTGAGTTGAGTCGTTACATCGCGATTGCGCGATTCGCGCGAATACTGCTGTGTCCTAATTGACATTCGAGCGATCAAATCCATTTTACTAGGGAACGTGCGATGATCCCACCGCGTCATCGCGTTTTATTAGGACGACTTAGGTCCAACCAAGTCCTGCATAACCGCCGAGTCCAGCTCAATTTGCAATACTATATATTACCATCTTTTTTTGGAGGCCTACCACGTCATGTCCCCGAAATGTTTCGACATACATATCAAGCCCCCTGTAACGCTCGCTGCTGCCCCCTCGTTCCCCGCACCCCTCGCAGCCACTGCCCCTCCTGCGCACCCCCCCTGGGAGGAATAATGCCGGCAAATATTTGTAAATGTTTTATTTGGAGCGGCGCGGGAGCAATGCGGCTACATTGTCAATTGAGTCATGTTACAGGCTGAAGCGAGTGCAGTTCTCCGTTCTGTTTCAGATTGTCATTAGCATCACGCATAATTTCTTATAGGTACATGCATTTCACTTTATTATTTAACGGTGTTTTTAAGTAATTTAGCGTAAGGCTGTAAGTACCATGCCTCTGTTCTCCCTCAAATACCAGATTTTGATCCAAACACTTGTTTCAAAGCCTCTGCTGCGTTAGGTTCCTTGGGCATCTCAAATGTTTATTGGCTCATCAGGTTGGGTGTCTACCCGTGTGTTTAGGAGAGTAGATTCCGGTGAGCTCAATTGCGTTGCAGTTTTACACTGCAGATAAGAAATCTAGTTACTTTAGAACATCATTGGCTGACCCTTCCTTCCTAATAAAACGCGATTGAACGACCATCGCGCGAATAAGCGATGCGATCATCGCACGTTCCCTAATAAAATTAATGTAATGGCGCGCAGTTCGCGCGAATCGCGCAATCGCGTTACTACAAATCAGCAACTATAATAAGTCACTCCGCGTCTCCCGCTTCCCCATACGTCGCCCCGCCGTGATAGGCACAGAGTGCAAAAACCATTGAGAAAGTATTGGGCGAAAGTGTGGAATTAAATTATTATTTATTTATATTTTCATTAAAAAATAAAACATTGTGTAAGAAGCAGTTAGATACTTAAAGAAATCTTCATCTTTATCATCATTTGTTAATGGCACGACGTCACATAAGCCCGACCTCTCACTTTTATGCGAACGGTACTGTCGCGCCATGACGAGAGCGGGCGGGCGAGGTAGGGAAGCGGGAGGCGGAGGGAGGCCAAGGCCAAGTGACTCGTTTCAGTTGTCGGTACGAGAGCGGGCGGGCGAGGTAGGGAAGCGGGACGCGGAGGGAGGCCAAGGCCAAGTGACTCGTTTCAGTTGTCGGTACGAGAGCGGGCGGCCGAGGTAGGGAAGCGGGAGGCGGAGGGAGGCCAAGGCCAAGTGACTCGTTTCAGTTGTCGGTACGAGAGCGGGCGGCCGAGGTAGGGAAGCGGGAGGCGGAGGGAGGCCAAGGCCAAGTGACTCGTTTCAGTTGTCGGTACGAGAGCGGGCGGGCGAGGTAGGGAAGCGGGAGGCGGAGGGAGGCCAAGGCCAAGTGACTCGTTTCAGTTGTCGGTACGAGAGCGGGCGGCCGAGGTAGGGAAGCGGGAGGCGGAGGGAGGCCAAGGCCAAGTGACTCGTTTCAGTTTTCGGTATAATATACATGCCGTTTAAAAAGTTCGGTCGCTTGCGTGTGTACCTCGTGCCACAACCGGCCCTATTGTCGGCTGCATGCCCGCGGCGCAGGCGCACGCAGCCGAATGTAGATCGAATTATGTTTGCACACATGTTTAGGTATTATAATGCGAGGCGGGCAGCGGCCGGCGAGCCGCGGGGGAGCACTCGCCTCTCATTGTGGAACTACCCGCCACGCCAGTACTGTACTAAACTATTATATTGTTTCTATGTATTTGGGGTGGGACTGGGAAAGAGAGGACCAAAATGCTAATGAAATATATAAAACTCGCTTTCATATAGAAGTTTTTAAAGTCATACCTAAAGAAATAAAATTTATGTCTGTATATATATTAAAAACGTCTGAATATTATTGAAAACAAAATTTAATTAATTTTTAAACACAACTTGTGTTTAAAAATTAATTAAATAAATTTGGTAAATTCCATGCAGGCATTGAATTAAAAAGACGTTATAATTCACACGTATTTAAAAAAATTAATTATAGATTCTATTTATTCTCATCTACATAGAATGTTAACCTTAGAGCTGGCATGATTATTTAATTAGCTAAGACAGCCTCTCAGGAGCAAGTCACGATGCTCGAACACTAACTGTACTTACTTAGGCTCAATTCAGACTAGGCGGAAAAATACTCGAGCAGATACAAGCAGCTAAAGTGAACTGCATTCCACTTGTAGAGCTTAAAACGGAAAACTACTCGCGTCTGCTCGAGCGTGCGCGTGGAACACATTGTTGTTACTTTAGTGACATAAAAGTGCTCGGCAATTTTTCCGCCTAAATGATAAACTTCCATGGAGTGCCTGATGGCTCAACATAGATAGATATTGTAATGAACAAGCTATATGTATGAAAGCAGGGCCCTGTGCTGTTGGGTTTGTTGCTGTTTCTTCCCTTCGGCGACGTACACGTGGAAACAGAGTAGTTTTAGACAGAATAGACGTCAAAAAGAGAATATTGTATTCCAATTTTGAATAAACGAATTTTGAATTTTTCCGCCTAGTCTGAACTGACCCTAACTGTTGTCCAAAGCTCTCTCACGCGACATTATGCAAATGCGCGTGCGTCGCTGACGTCGCCCAATTCAATTTAAAACGTTAGATTTATTAGGTTTTGTAGTAGATAAGTGTTTATTTATGTGGTTTTAAAGCTATTATAAATTATCGATGGTGGCAGCATCGGTATAGTAGTCAAAACAGTAGTTTCAAAAATCGCGGTAAAGCCTGTAAATACTAAAGTATGGTAGGTAATTTAAAATTACTTATTGTGGAAATAATTGAATAGGCTAGTCTTATCTCTGATCTGATTAAATGAAATCAATTAATTAAAAATTATTATTAGGTACTTAGGACGCTTAAGACACGGCCTATCATATCGAAAGGTCCGGAGTTCGATCGATGGGTCATGTACCAATGGGTTTTTCTCGAAACTTAAGTACATGTACTGACTGCTCTCAGACGGTGAAGGAAAACATCGTGAAGAAACCTGCACACGCCGAAGAAGAAATTCTTAGGCGCATGTGAAGTCCACCAACCCGCACTGGGCTAGCGTGGTGGACTATAGCCCGAACACCCTCGTTGAGAGGGTAGGCCTGAGCCCCAGCAGTGGGGAAATTAATAGGCTGTTGATGATGATGATTAGGTACTTAGGTATTCATATTTTGAATTAGCTTCTAAATCAATCACAGTCTTCATCATCATCATATCAGCCTGTAGACGTCCACTGCTGGACAAAGGCCTCCCCCAAGGATCTCCACGACGAATCACACTTCGTCTTATTTTATTTTATTTTATTTTGATTTATTGGGAAAACCTACAGTTATAAAATACAAAAGAAAACTTAAATTATAAACAGTAAACCAATTAAAGGTTGTCTTAATATTATTTATTTACTTAATAAAAACTTTATTAACTGAGTGACTTTAAAAGGTTGATATTATAGTGAGCGGCGCCGCCGCTCTTCACTAGATTACATGAGTTTGTATGGGACCGATAGTCAAATCTCACAGAGCAGCGGCGGCGGCGCCACTCACTGTAATTGTGCGCAGTTTAGTTGGCGTATATTATTGTCGGTTTATTTTTGTCAAGTACTGAGTACATACTGTAAGCCTACCACGAGTTGACAACGTCAATATTCGCTAGCGAGTACGTAATATCTCTCTGTCTTTCGTGATTAGTCGAAAAGAGATGGCACTATTAAGTATTTACGTACTCGCTAGCGAGTTTTACGTTGTCAACTTATGGTAAGCGTACCTACTGACATTATGGTACGTTTGAAACTCTATACGTAATTGGATAAATCAAACATGTAGGTACCAAAAAGCATTCTTTTGTATAGTTTTGTTATAAAATATTCATTGTGCTCCACAGTGGCGGAGTGAGACGGCGTGTCATGCGCAGTGACACGCCGACACGCCCGGGCCCGGGAGTGCCCGGGCCGCGGGACGTTCACTCAACGGCGTGACATCAATGCCGCTAATTTCTTACGGTGCCGCGCATTCATTCCACACAATACCCTCCACCATAAAAACCTTGACACCCCAATAAAAAAAAACTCCAATAAATTTGAACTATAAACACGTACAATTAAAGCCGACATTAGCGGCCCAACGAAACCGTTAGGGCGACAACGATTTCGACTTCCGCACGGACAATTTTACCCACACATCACGACTGAAGATAACTTCATTATGCGTATTTAGTCACATGATTCCGTTCGGAATTAAAAATATACGGCCTCGTTGCTGTTGATAAGGGTCCGGGCATTGTTCCGTATCTATTTTTAAATGTTTTGTAAAATATGGCTCGCGTTTTGAATAAGTTTTAGATAGTGATAATTCTTCGCATTAAAGTCAATGGGGTACCATTGCGTTTACATTAAAGCGTAACACAGACAGGGCGGCGGCGGTGCGAAAGCGTTGCGGTTTTTTTTCTGTAATGTTCGAAACAGTATGAAGCCCTTTACATCAAAGCGGCGCGGCGGCGGTGCGACGGCGAAAGCGACAAAACCGCGCGCACAGATTTGACGTTTTGATTTGACAGATTTGCGCAGACAGGCGTTGCGGAGCGGCGGCGGCGCGTTGTATTCCTTTGTAGTGTATGAGAACCCCTACACAGAGCGGCGGCGGCGCGGCGCGGTGCGGAGCGTTCTTCATACAAACCGCCACCGCGCCGCCGCCGCTAGCGGTATTCCTGTCTGAAGGGCTCCGCTTTTTATTCGCTTTCCGCAGATTCGCCGCCGCAACGCTTTCGCAACGCCGCCGCGCTGTCTGTGTTACGCTTAAGTGTTTTAGCGTTGAAATAATATTTTTGAAATATTACATGCAGAAAACTTTTAACATAAAATTTTTGACGGTTAAAACGTATAAAGCAAAAGTTATAAGTACGTAAAGAAATGTCAAGAAAGTGCGGCTGGTACAGCTATCCCTACCAGTAGGGATAATAAAAAGTTTAGCATATAATAATTATGGATACAGGTTAAAATAAATTTAGTTTAGACATCGTTTGTCTCGAATGAAATTTTGAAAAATTTCTAGAGTGAACAACAAACCTGTTAATAAAACTAAAAAAATAAAACCTACATAATAGCCGTTTTTACCTTTACACCTATAAAGTTCAGTGAATACTTATATGTATTTAATATTATAAAAGATATCTTTAAATAGTATTACAAATGGATTGTATTCAAATTTATAGGTTAGAAATCTCATTAGAAAACGCTAAATCCATGGTGTAAACGCGTGAATGGCCGGGTTTCCCATACATTAAGGCGACGGCACATAATCCTCCGGTGCATAATGTAACACATTAGAACATCTTAATTTCAATCTCGATAAAACTCATAAAGAACAGTTTTATAAAAAACCGACACGGACTGCTAAGGCGGTACATTCGCTCTCTCCTAAGACTCATAACCATCTTTATTTTGACTCGACTGAGTACAATTTTCACAAATACTCCAATCTTGATAATAATTGTTTATCACTAAAGAATATAAAATACTCCCTATTTCGAAATATTAACTATATTTAATTTAAGCATAAACTCCGTACTCCGGTCAGCCACCATCAGATCTCACGCAAATCGTTTCCTGACGTAGATCTAAGGGCACAGAGTGACTTTGTTTATATGAAAAAGGTGACCCGAATTTATTGCAGCTGAGTTTATTATAAAAGTATATAAATTGTCTATAATATTATTTAATGTAGCAAATTAATCATCCACGGGTTCGTGAACAGGCGGCGCGCAGTCCGATTGTGTGTAGCGACATAACTCGCGACGACACCGATCGCGCCGTAATCATGTTGTGTCGGTCGCGCGACCGCCGCCCTTTGATGTGCCGACACTGTGACCACAGCTTTAGTATTCCGTAAGACCTTATTACATTGCATAGGTATTACTTAATGAATCATCTAGAAACACACCAATCTTCTTCTTCTTAAGCTAAGCCTTTTCCCATTATCCTGGGCGGCTCTCCTTGTCTTCTCCATTCTTCTCTGTTTTGAGCCGCTCTCTTTCGGGTCGTTTGTAACGGTCCTTAACCAAGTACGTCATAAATGAACGACTACTTAGAGATGGGACATAATATTCACTCGTGTAAGTACTAAGAATAAAGGAGTCCGGTTCCTAGATAATTATGCCAGGTCCAGACACCTGGTAGACCCAAACTCAGAGTATTGTTATCCTACCTTGTACACCGGGACGGAAATAACGACACAGTTTCCTGATTCTTGCATTTGTCATTCATTACATTATGGTACCTACAGAAACTGTCTCACTTGCAACAAATGATATGGAACCCCTTGCATTCAACCCACGACTTGCTGCGAGAAGATTAAGATCTCGTGTTATATCGAAGAGATATAAAATTAATAAGGCATCGAATACATGCATATACAATTATGGTGACATCTTCATTATAAAATGTAAGAGACGGTCAAATGCTTTAAAGTTCCACCAGTCGCAATTGTCGTCAAAGAAAACTATTTTGTGGCAACAAAGCAGAAGTGCTTTCATAAATTTCAAGGTGGTCTTCTTACTCAAGTAGGTACTTATTTACAATAATAATCTATTGAGCGTTCAAAAAACTCAAACGCCATAGATAATTTGAAAGTTTGACAATGACAAAACTTTAGCAAAACGAGATCATCCGTGAATGAAACGTCCCTGATTAAAGCGAGCCAAAATAAGATGATTACGGCCGGCCCGGTGCGCGTCGTGTTTGCCGACGCTGTCCTTTTGCCACAGCTAAATAAAATAAAAATAAATCCCTGGGATAATCCGCCATGAATAAATAACTCCCATCAGTCGCATTGTCGTCTGTGACGTATTGTCTATTGACAAGTTTTTGCGGACGCCAACACACAATTTTACAATTGCTCTTCGGGAAACGTTTTCCGAACCTTACCAGCTCAAAGATTGATATCCCTTAAGCGCAAAAAGAGTTTGTCGAATACATGATCGACAGTGACAGTTACCATTGCAGTTTCAGCGTTATTCTCTAGGCCTTACAATTCTATTTTGTTTGTGTAAATTTGATATCGAAGTTTGTCTTAATCCGTCGGCGCTTAGTTTTGATGTTCTCGAGGATGTTTTTGAGTGAAACGTTCACTTTCATCGGGACATCTGTCTTTGCGATAATTAGCTGCGGAGCGTGGGTGGCCCGGCCCTGTGGTCTGTCATGTTCTATCTATGCAATGTTTATTTGCCATATTCCTCTATTATTCCTCATAATAACCCTCTTTGTTGTTATTGTCATCACTGTTTTCACTTTCTCAGTAATTCCTTTAGGTTGGTGAGTAAACAGAAATTGATAGTTCTTTTCCTTTTGAAATTAGGAATTTTGTGTGACAAAAACGAAGTGATTAACTAAATACAACTTAACTTTTTGATTTAAAATGTCATAGTTGAAGAAAACTAAGTAGGTATATGTAATAAAAGTGATTTCTCAATCTGAGAAGGATCATCGTTTATCTTACACACATATTGTGAAATACTTCAAATCAGGTGGAATACCGCTGCAAATAACAATTTATTCAATTAAGTAATATTTAATAACCGTGTCTTATTCAAATGTTCACAACAGCGCCGCTATTTGAGTCTATTGCGATGGTTAGAGGCACAAAACAGCGGCGGCCTTAATTTGGGTCTTATTAGCGAACAAAACGTCTTTGTTTTGGGCCCCTTTGTGGCGGGTGGTGGTGTGGTGTGAAGTTGATATGTTTATTACAAGGCAGCGGAGAGGCGTGGCGGCGGTGTAATGATGGTCTACACAATGCCGCGGCGCTCTTTGTGCCTACCGTATGGGTACAGGTAAATGCTCTAAATAATATATTTATTTATGTTATGTAATATATAGAATATGGACTGTTCTATGTACCTTCATGAAAATCTGAAATAGGTAAAATACCTAAAATCACAACCCTATAAATAGCCTGAATAATCTTTAGTTTGCTGTAAGTACCAAGTAACCTATACAGAAGGTAAGGTGCCACATCGACACATAATAATACAAGCGAACTTTAATGGCCTAGTGCTACTACAACAGGAGCACAAGACGGTCCGCACATATTTGTGGGTGCGTGTGTGTGTGCGACAATGTAGGGCTATCAGTAGCGAGAATAGCCGAACTTAGGCGAATCAAGCGTCGTCCTAACGCAAGGCGATTGCGCGATTCGCGCAAACTTTGTTCGAACGAGTGCGCGATCTAACATAGGCACAGAATATATAATTGACATAGGTACTAAAATGTCGAATAGGGAACGTGCGATGATCGCATCTGTTATTCGTCGTGTCATTGCATTGTATTAAAAAGACGCCTCCCAAGCGCACGCAGCGAACGGCTCAATGTACTACAACGATCAGTGGCTTTGCGTCAGTGATTTGTCGCGTCTATTTCGCTCTGGCTCTGGCCTAGTCTATGGTGGTGGTCCGGGAACACCGCGTCATCCGCACTAATAAGCCTCAGCATGGCCCCGCGAATAATCATAGAATAATTGAGTAATCTCACATAATTGTAGGCCAACTCCGATACGCGTCGGGTTTCACGTTACAATTTTCTATTCGGCAGCTTTGTGTTCCGGCGCGGCTATTGTTCTGCGTATTTGTTCTTCGCACCTGTGGTACCACGCGTCATGCTGCGGCAGGCACGGAGCCAGGCCACCAAACTGCCCAAAACCAAGATAAATAAATTTTTGTACAAAATTAATTAAGCAAAATATTACTTATTTGAATCTGACTGTTCTGAAATTCGACACCAGATCGCTTATTGAATTTTTATTTTAATATAATAATAATTTCATTTATTCTCGCAGAAAATCCCCTTGGGTACATCCCTGTACTGCGGGGCGGCAAGTTAATAATTTGGAAATGTTATACTACACGTGGATCTGTCAGTCATTGCTGAATTAACAAATAAAAGGTACCGCCACACACACCGCACAACCATAAAATATTAAGGCTTGAAATTATCATAGGCGGGACAGTCCTAGAAAATAAAAAGTTATGGAGTCATTATAAAATTTTAAAATAACAAATAAATTGCGAAAAATTTAAATTACAATAAAAAAACTTTGAAAATAAATAAAATGTTTACGAAGACATGTTAATTAAGCCGCGTCCACACTGGCGGATAATCTGCGCGCGAGTGGCGTGCCTAATCGCGCCGTCGTCGCTTCGGCGGCGCGGCGTCTTAATTCGATTATTTATTTATTTTTAAATTACATTACGATTATTTATTCGCGATACTTTTGTAGAAAAAAATACCATGAAATAAAACTGCTGAAGGACACCACAAAAAAGCGACTTTAAAATGCGCATCCTTAATTTTTGATCAACGAGATTTCCTAATTTTGACAACCATGAAAAGTACGCAGTCGCTTTAACAAGAAGTTTCAAATCTATTTGGTCGCGCGCGCGCTCCCTGTGGAGATCGCATCTTGCATATTTAGTATCGGAACCTATGGTGCCATTTACAGGGGGGGGGGGGGGGGGGGGTGCGGACAAAGGAAGCGGAGTAGCGGGAGGAGGTTGCTAATACAAAAATTTATATGGAGTTTGAAAATGAGAATGTGTGAGTGAGTCATAATTATGTGATTATTTTGACACCCATAGAATGCTTTTATTACTCATCCATATGGGAGTGGATAAATTTTTTGATTCATGCGCTTTATTAATAAAAAAATAAAGTGTCTATGGGCCATTTTTTTATCCTTTGTCAATGTTACACGAAATGCCTTATTCAATTTCCTTTCTAATCATCTACTGTTACCAATTAATTCGTCGGTGTCACCTAATGTTAAATGTATAACTAAAAACATACTACAGTTGGCAACAGAATCACGGGACCCTAAAACCAAAGGGTTCCGCTTCACTGCTGCTCAAGTGTTACCACGTGCACGCACAGACAGACCGGCGACGTGTCACATCTATATACAGGGTGCAGCAAAATACACGTTACAATATGTGTAATAACAAATTATTACTGAACAACTTTTATGAGAAAACTTTTCGAAAAAATAACTCGATTAAAAGTTTACTTACATTTGTGTGATGAGCACAACTGTTGGTTTTCGGATTCTGGGTGTTTGTATGTATTTATTTAAAAGTATTTATGTATATTTATCAGTTGTTGAGTACCCATTTCGCAAGCTTCGGCTTAGTTTGGGACTAAATAGCCGTGTGTAAAATTGTCCAAATATTATTGTTATTTATTTTTTTTAATTGAAGAAGATGAGGTCAGTAATGGCGCCCTTGGGAGGCCTTGTGGTTGTACAAGTACCTACTTTGCAAATAAATACCTATATTTTACCCCTAATTTCATTATAGTACAGTCGACCGCACGTCAGTGAAAACACTTTGACCTTGAGCTGACCTAGTCTATTAGGGAGTTTCAATACTATGAGAGATCAGTTTATACTGGATTTGTTTCCACTGACGTTCGGTCGACCGTACATAGAGAAATATTACAGAAAATATATGATATTGATATTAATGGTTGAAGCTTTGTCGCAGTGATCGCCATTACGATACACCCTGTATAGCTTAGGTATTGGATCACGTCAACACGTGTTCCGTATTAGTTGTGACGTCATACGTCCTAATTGACACATAGTTAAGGAAACTGGGGTCAAAACAGAGATGGGAATGTCTCGTAAAAATTTTATGTTGTATCGTACAGATTTTAGTACCGTTTCTTAAAACACTATGATTTTTCAAAGTCAGTCTTGTAGTTTTCAGATTCCTATGCTTTGAACTGATAGAGACGAACAGACTAAACGTGTAAAGTATAACTATTCATACTTAAAAAAACTACTAAATGTTGTCTAGAACAAAGTTGTTGGGATTGATAGATACATTATTAATCTCCCAAAGTAGCTAGCCTAATACATATTTGTATGTTCTTTATTGTAACGAAGTTCGAAAAGCTGTTGCTCGAAGCCTATAACCAAAAACCTAACCTATAACATCAAAAGTATACTTTCGAGCAAACATACTTCGACCAACAGTTTTTCGAACATCTGTTTCGTTACTACCTACGTTTGTTTCGGTGTAGTTACTTGTATAAAATTTCATAAGAATAGGCCTTTTCATTCAGATTTGATTTCAAACTTTGTTATTTACGTCAATGGTTATTTATGTATTCTGTGACTTTGTATTTTTTTTTTTAAACTAGGCTTTACGGCTCTGGAAGCAAAGTCCTTTTGAGCCAGTGTGACTTTGTACGGGGGACAGGGTTGCCAGCCCTCTTAATTTTCCACGTTATTCGTAAGCCTATTGACGAAGATCTCGGCCACATCTCGATCGGCACCTGGGCCTCTCCCTCTCCCTCCTTGAAGCAATCATATCAATTATCCAACCCTCCCCCTCCCCTATTCACGAGCTCCTTCAATGCCTCCTTGGCGATGAGGACGTCTTTATTGTCCACTTATTTTGATGTGAAGCGATTATGAAATGTATCCTTAGAAAGTAATATTATGTTGTTAAAATCATTTTATAAGTTAAAGTTAAATAATAATAATAAAAAGTTAATGAAGTTAAGTTAAAATTAATTACGTAGGTGTTTCGTGAGTCTCGTTGGCTGGTCGGATGTGCTCTTTTTAATCTTTAAAAATAACAAAGAGATGTCATGAATTTTAGAACTGTCAAATAAGTTTAGTCCTGTCAGACAGGGAATAATCGCCATGTTTAAACCCCTTGAAGTTAACTATCTATTGACAGTTCTTAAATTCATGGCATCTTCTTCTTATAATAAAGTTATGAAGAAAGCGCAGGAGACTAAAATTCTAACTAAAACTAGCGAAGCGGAGCACCGGTTGTGGTGGCGTTCATTTGGGGAAGACCTATGTCCAGCAGTGGACTTCGAACGGCTGATAATGATGATAGCTTTTACTGACTTTGCCTTGACTTTGACTGGCCTGTTAGCGCAGTGGTAGTGACCCTGCCCACTGTGCCAAAGGTCGTGGGTTCGATTCTCACCCGGGGCCAACATTTGTGTGACGAGCATAACTGTTGGTTTTCAGATTCTGGGTGTTTGTATGTATTTAAGTATTTATTTAAAAGTATTTATGTATGTTTATCAGTTGTTGAGTACCCATTTACAAGCTTCGGCTTAGTTTGGGACTAAACAGCCGTGTGTGGATTTGTCCAAACATTATTATTATTATTATTATAGCTTTAAATATCTTAGACCAATATGAAAAAAAACCTTAGGTGTGATTTGAATATAAAACTCTACAATATATTTTTTGTTCCAAGAAGTTAACTTGACTATGTAGTTTAGGATTTAGTCACTTGTGCAATGAATAAATCATATCAGTGTATTTTTGAAAAAGCGATTATAGGGTAATTATATAATTATTTACGGGTCTTACTCACGAATAAGTTTTATTTACCTTGCCCGACGTTTCGACCAGGTTACACTGGCTCAGGCACAGGTCAGCTCGTGACCACGGCCAGTGTAACCTGGTCGAAACGTCGGGCAAGGTAAATAAAACTTATTCGTGTGTAAGACCCGTAAATAATTATATAATTATGAATACAAAGCGCGAATGTCTAAAATGTACGATTATAGGGTATACTAACTCTATGTTGAAAACATTGTCGATAATGTTAGAAAACTTGGACATATTCTATCTCCTTTGAAGAATGCTAAAAAGACATAAACTCCTACAACAACAAACAGAGCGCAGCGAAGCGTTTCTCCGCCATTATTATAACATCGCCAAACTTTACTAAACCTTTATTGATACAGTCCAAGAGGATTTCATGCGCGCCGGTGTCCATTTCCACCATTGGGTGCGTCTCAAAGACACCTCGATGACAAGACGATCCTGACCGCGGATGTGGTGTGTGGTCCAAGGCATAGGGTTTCAAGAAGCGGGAGATGCGTCTCTGAAAATTTGCTTTAGGAGAAATTTTTCGGAGAAAAGTACAATACTTACATAGATAAAAAATTACATAGGTAGATAAAAAGAGCAGGTAATTTGCAGGTAATTTTAAATCAAGAAACTTTCTGTAAGACAAAGAACAGAGAGAATATCATAGAGTTAGAATACCTTATGGGAATATGCACATATTTGACGTTCCCGGAACATTTACAGAGACAGTTTCCACATATCGTATTGATAGCAGGTGGTCTTATCTTCCAGATAACCTTTGGGTTTCAATTATACCCAAATATTCAACACAATTTTTAGTGCTCAGTACTGAATATCGAATGTCTATGTGTTATGTAACCTAGTTTCTGTTTATTTCTACCAACTACCACAACAAAAACAGCATCTTCCCACGTAAAAATAACATAGGTATGTAAATTAGAGGTCCTCAGTCCGACTCTAATTCCAACTCAATTTTTTTTTATAGTTATAATAATGTATCAGTTACCAAACGTTTGATTCATGTGATCTAAGTATGTCATTTTTCCTTTCATTAATCTACACAAAAAAAACACAGATACATTATTAAAGCAGCCTACATTATTATTTTCTAACGTAAAGTGAAATTTTTACCTCGGTGTGGAGGCAGCGTAATGCGAACCGCTTCCACTTGCACCATTCCTTCCTCACGGGTCCTTCCCCTGGCATAATCCGCAATCGGCGCGGACGGGTCGAGCCGGCACTAATTGGGCGCGCTCGGGCCGGCACACTGCCGGCAGGGACGGCACAGTGCCGGCAGGACCGCCACCCACACACAGGCCCTTACCTAAATACAGTTAATTACTCCGTCTCGACACTTGTGTGCCCGTCGCGAAATGTCATCGAGTTTACCTTGTCGATGGACGTTAAGACGTCAATAATGGTGACACTCTATCCGATTTTAAATGATTGTAACAGGTGTGTTAAAATACAACAGGGTTCTAAAGGCTGTCCGAAAGAAATCACTTTTAGGGATAAGACGGCCTAGATGTACTAATTTGAGTATTGTTGTATATGAAATAAAGGTTATAGAACATACTCTAGTCGTGATATAGATGTTGCAAACGCCGACAAAATTTAAATAATGAAATAACAATAAAATATTACCTACTCGAAAGATAAAGAGAAATGATCAATGATTCATTTCAGGAAATATTCTGCTCTATGACACTGACATCCGATGTGCGTAAAACCTCCTACTTTGCGGCTCTTCTAATCTCACTAATATTTATTAATCACAAATACGCGAGGAATGCGTCAAACTTAGTACCACCGCGCTTTACAAAGGTACCGCCGCTCCCAAGTCGTGTGCGACAGTTTTTGTGCGATACCGAATACTGAAGATAATTGTCGCTTCTTCGCTAATGAGTCGGTAATCGTTCCGCTGACGCTTATGGTATTGGACCGAGCATTTCATTATACCTTGGCCTCTTAGATGAACGAAGCTCCCAGAACGAGCTCCGAACTTGGGAACCATCAATACTTCATCTGCATTGGACATCTTGGTAATCCCAACTGAGCTTTTGGTGTAAATAATGTATTTTTATATCTTCAAGACAACGTATTTCGTGCAAAAGAAAACGTAAAACCTGCAGCTTTTGGTTCGATGATGCCTCAGATCGCTACTCTTTAAATACATTTTCTTTCTAAATACCAGATTCCTAATATCTAAAAGAACAAACAAAGAATTCAAAGTTCAAACCCCACTTTTCAGAAGACCCAAGAACTCATCCATCACACAAAACCAAAAGCTATAATGGGCCATAGACACTTTTTAGAAGCAAGCTACTCTCTTACGCAAAACCCCGCCTGAGCTACAAACTGGCAACAAAAACTATAAATAGAGAACACAGGCCGCGCCGAGACCCATCGATAGAGTAAAACACCAATTAAGTCCGCCAGATAAGGATAAACATCGCAATGGGCCGATGGTTTGGCGCCGTGTTTTGGTAACGTCGCTAAAAAACGGGACCGCCCGCCACCCACGCGAGCGCCCTTCACAAAATTGGGAATACAGAATAGTAAATGGTTCCGTATAGAGTCGGTAGCGTATAGAGGAAAAGACTGCTCTCAAACGGCGAAGGAAAACATGGTGAGGAAACCTGCATACGCCGAAGAAGGAATTCGTGGGCGCATGTGAAGACAACCAACTCGCACTGGGCTGGCGATGGCGTAGTGGATTTAAGAGCCCGTACGCACTCGGTGAGAGGATAGGTCTGTGCCCTCAGTAGGGACTTATTAATAGGCTTAGGTTTGGTTCCGTATTATTACAAGGCACATCAGAAAACAGTTTCTGCTTTCTTTTTACTTCTGAATATGAGGTGCAAGACGGCACGAACTAAGGCAGTGTATCATTCAAATAAGCGGAGTAGGCCTCGCCGCAATCCGGTGCAGAAACCACAGCAATATCAATACCACATTAAGTTCATTTACGATTAACTATAGACGTAATTTGGGTATAGTTTTGAGTTTACTTTACCTTCGAGTTCATCGCCGGGACCCCTAATAAGGTCAACCAGCCGTCTATCGCAGCCTTCACTTAGCAAAATGCCTTACGAGTGTTTATCTCCACCCCGCCACTCGAGGCGCGTTGGGTGGCATTTCCCTAAAACACGAGTATTACCCATAAATCTCGGGATAATTCCCCAGATTAGAAGTTTATTTGCTGCTTTTTCAGCTGTCAGGTCTGAGACAGCAACACGTGTTGCTCTGTCATCGGGACCTCTTTAGCAATGGTTGTTGGATAATAGACCCTGCTGTATTTAAGGCACATTTCTTATCCGTTTCCTAAGTTGTAGGCATGTAAGTAAGAGTATTCTATAAGTAACCTTTAAATCCTTACCTATCTATCAAAATTGAGAGTCAACACTATCTCATCATCATCATCAGACACTATACTACTTATAAATGTATTGGGCTTGGTTATAGCGTTACTCTCATTCTCCAAAACACTTCAATGGATTCGAATGGGGTTTTCATTATTAGATAGATTGGATAGTTATTTCACAAGGATTTAGGGTGAAGCCGCGGGCAAGGATTAGTATAATTTTAGGATCTAACATGAGGATTGTTGTGATTGAATAACGGCGGCTTGCGTTAATTCCAAAACGAAACACGCCGGCTTACTTCAAGTGTATTGTTACCATGATTTTGTTATTGCTTTTTAACATGCACGAGTTAGGTAAACAGCCCGCACGTTGGCTCAAAAACACCGCACTATTGTGTAACGTTTGCTTAGCTGCTTTAGTTGGTGTGCGCCGAGGCGGCGAGCCCACCCCGGGGCACCAGCGCCAATCACTGGCTAAACATAGGATTAGCGCGTTTATGCAGTCAAGATGAGAGATGCTTTCAAAATATTCGGCGAGCTTCAAAGGGAGCGTTTACTGGTTTGAACTGTCGTCCATGAAAAATAAATAAAGTTGTTAGATGAAATCGCGAACTTTTTCTGATATCTGTAGTAGATTAGGTATTATTATCCTGGGGTAAGAAGCGAGCAGCAAGTGGTGTGTGTATATCTGGTCTGGTATAGCCCACGGGTAGTGCTAACGGTGCAACTTTGGCAGCCATACCTATAGACACTGACCCATACGATAAATAAATACCTATGAAAGCTTCGGGTAACATAGGCTCAGCAACAAGACAGCAAAGTTCTTCACAGATATGGATATAAAATAGATTAATGGTTTACCCTAAAAGGAAGGAAGTTCACCGTACAATAATTAATTGGTGGTGCTAGGCATGGGATGGGACATGCATGCATGCATGCACTCACGCATGCACGCACGCACGGGTAGCGCGACAAATGGCGCTCTGTTCCCAAGTTCCCACCTACCTACCGCAGGGGCTCGTTATTATGAAAAATTATTACCGCGGAATGTTGATTGTGGCTAGAAGTGTTAGAATATCCTTTGTGCTAAATATATCTGTCAACAGATACGGACTAAGGGAAATTTTCCTGGCTTTTTCTCTAAAAGGAACCACATTTCGATGTGTTTTCCTCCTCCCCCCCCTCCCTTTATTTGATTAGGTACAGTTATTTTCCTCATGAACATTTTGTTAACTTTTTGTTGGGGCCTCCGATGATTTTGCTACTAAAGTTTCGAGACGAGATGTCCGACCATGTGTCCTAATAAAGTTTCAGAAAGTTACAGTAACGTCATAAGTTTCTTTTATTACCTTTTAGTATTAAATCCATTCGCAGTACGAAGCTATTCCCTTTTTGTAGCCATCTAAAAAGGCCCAAAATGTAATCCGTTCCCCAAGGTTGTTACCTTGGCCCACTCCTGTATAACTTAGCTGTATCATCAACACAATTAACACCTACGGAATTACAGGAGCGTCGGCGTGTGACGCCGGATTGATGACGTCAAATACTTCCACGCGTCGGCGCGGGCGGCCGGAGGTCACATCAAAGCGCATGCGCTCCAATAAAACTGACAAATTGCACGAAAATATTAACACGCGGCTTCTAACATGTGCCACTAATTACTTCCATCGCCAGTCTTTCCACAACTACAGAATTGATAGGTAAATTGAATAGTGAAAATTCCAAACGGCGTTAGTCAATTGTAATACAGTCTATTATTGTTCGTCTTTCTCTTCTTTCTCTAATAATTTGTTAGACTGAGTAATTTAAAAATAGACTTGCCACATAGAAATAGAGTTGCCACTTACACCGTTTGAAATTTCCACTCTTTAATTATTCTTTTTGAATAGAATCAGGATTTGAATCCTTGAGACCTGAAATTTTTCACTTTCTTTTACTCATTCTTCATTCTCTTCATTCCTCCGAGAATCCAAACCCTTATTCTGTATATGAATTTAATTAAATGTTTCTTTTAAAATTTTTATTTTGATGTTGTATATTCCTAAACCAATGCATAATTCTTATGCCGAAAATTTAAAAATGGAGATACGGGACTTATAAAATTTGTAAACAGAGAACATTGCTTGTAACAATATTATCTATCAATATTAGCCGCGATTGTGTTCCGATGGGGGCTGCGTCTTTGTTCGACCCACTGTGCAGTAACCGACGACCTTGTTACACACACGAGCAAAACAGATCCTTATATAGCCCAAGATAAAGTTTTTATGGAACGTAAAGTTAATATTGTGAAACTTGATCGTGTTTTCAATTCACAGGACATGTGGGAACATGAGGATACAAAATGTAATAGACAATGTTGTGAACTTGATTTTGATGGGATTGGGTCCCATATGGATGTAACAGATTTTAAACCACATAGATTTATACAATAAGACAAATTGATCAAGGAAAATAAACGAAACAACCTTCTTGTACGGGATTCTACATAGAAACAAAAAACAAACTTAAATTGACAAAATTATGTTGAGAACACCAACATTGTTGAAATCGTAAAATGTACAACCCAAAAAACATTTTCCTTCGACACCAATAAAACACTTTTGTAATCATAAACTTTGGAAACATTTGAATGGACGCGATGTGAATAAACATGTCCAAGCTTTTAGAGCCGACAATATCTAACGCAGTCGGTTTACGATTCACACAAAACCGAACAAATCTACACTCGAGTGAGTTTTAAAGAAGCTAGTAAAGTGTATGCGTGCGCGGCGAGCCGGCCGCGGCCGCCCGGTGAGCGCGGCCGCCTGCGACCCCGGACAAAACTCGCCGCTAATGATTACAGCGAATATCGACAATTTGATACGTACGATTGAACAACATCAATGCGATTTGTACACCCCATGTTCTGTTCGCAACGGCTACAAAAACGCCCGATCAAATTCAAGTTTATTCCAACGTCGATAAGATTGTTTTTGTAATGGAACCAGGATAACAATGTTTGAAGAAATGAAGACATAAGCGTCATGTATTGAGGGCGAATGCCATAAAATATTATCATTTATCACGTAGATGTGTTTGCTATTGCAATAGCGGTTATTGTGGTAACCGTCGGCGTTACCATTATTAATAAACGCATGACATCTGCGCTACAGTTCCTTATTGTCTGGAGACATCGTAAATCGTTCCGTTTAAAAAATGTGCGTGAAACGAGACCGTCGAGCCTTTGAAATAAAGTGACGCAGCAAACAGAGAGCATTGAAATGATTTTTAATCTATACTAAGTCACTTCAGAGGCGCAGGACGCATATTGAGGCGAGCCGGTAGTAATAACAATGGCTCAGAACTCAGTTCCTACTACAAACTAGTTCTCTGTATCACTCATTGCTAAAAGACGACAGTAAAAAGAAGCTAACCTAATAACATTAGTTAACACAATATTTTTCAATGTTCAAATAAAGGTTAATCTAGGATTGAAATAAAGCGATTGGTCTAACATATGGCATTTATTTATACATCCGATTCTGTACCAATGTGCACCGAATCCAGAGCCGTGCAATCCATTAAGTTATTGACTTATTTACATGGCTTTCAAATTACACTGCACATATTTACACCCGTCTATTTATCATCGTCAACACATCAAATAAGTTTGACAAACACAAGCTCTAATCCCGCCGCTCACAATGCGTGCGCGCAACGTTCGCAAAATGGCGGCGATAATGTTGCGAAACATTTATTTAAATAGGGGACCGGTGTTTATCGTTTTTATTAAGTTGTAAGGGATTTGGATTTGACTTCCGCACATTCATCACGCGGTATAAAGCCGATTCAATCGACCGCTATGCGCAGGCAGAGCGTGCCAAATCTATTCAGCTCGCACATTGCGCTTTTTGTCCGCGCGCGCAGCGGTACCGTCCCACTGTCCGACCATGATGGTTTTATTGCGGGTGCATTTTGGAAATTATTGGGCCCTCTTTCTGTGGTTACCAAGTTATATGGCTGCTGTAAAACAATAAATAAGTCGATTGTTTACAGTGTCCGTGGCTTGGACGCATCGAGGCGGCCCCATGCGAGGTGTTTAGTCACGCTGTGGCCACAAAGGGGCGATTGTAAACCGATGATGGTACGTTTAACGCCATTCAAAAGTGGTTTGGATGCTATGACGAGAGGTATTTTCCAAGAAATAGGCAATGAACGCCATTTAGTAGTCGCTAAGAGACAAATGCCAGGGGATCGTAAAGTTTATAAAGAACAGTGGGGCGCTAGTGGTGTGGTCACTGCCAAAGAAATTGGTAAAAGGTCGTTATCGGCGTAACGTCGATAATTACGATTTTGTATGGTTTGTTTTTTCAACGAGAACGCCACAACAAACAAAAGATGTTGAAACCACAGGAGATGCATTAAAACCTATATCAGTTGTGAACATTTTTAAAACTGCAAAGATTTTACTAAACAAGTAGAGACATTACACGATGACAAATAGGCGCAGTCTCCAGAGAGTAGAATCAAAGTGACCGAATTAACTCCCTCAGGACGGGGGTAATGTTAAAGTCATTACTTTGCATTTTAAGCACATTCAAACCGCTCCTGTGTGCAGCTTCCCACGAAAATGTTGAAAAGCAATGCAAAAATATTATCTACTTTTGTCGAGTCAAGTTTTATCTAACTAAAGTTACAGTGACTTTACATAGAATGATTGTTTTACTTTAACTAAAAGCTGTACCTACATAAACTATGTATTGAAATACGAAACAGTGATATTTGTAAAAATAAATACTTGTCGGGTGAATTTTAGTGACAGATTAAAATAAAGGCGGAATAAAATACCTATGCTACTTGAATAGATCGTATGGAAGCCTGGTATATTCGTCGTCAACAGCCTATTAATCTCCCCACTGCTGGGGCTCAGGCCTACCCTCTCAACGAGGGTGTGCGGGCTATAGTCCACCACGCTAGCCCAGTGCGGGTTGGTAGACTTCACATACGCCTAAGAATTTCTTCTTCGGCGTATGCAGGTTTCCTCACGATGTTTTCCTTCACCGTTTGAGAGCAGTCAGTAAATGTACTTAAGTTTCGAGAAAAACCCATTGGTACATGACCCAACCGGGGATCGAACTCCGGACCTTTCGATATGATAGGCCGCGTCTTATCCCCAGAGCCACTTACGCTCTTCTTACTTCTCTTCTCCTGGTATATTAACGTTCTGGAAATGGAGAACAGGATAAACTGTTTGCTGAACCCGAGTAAAGAGTAAAATGTTAAATTAAACAAGCCAAATTGAAGGATGTTATGGTAATTTATGAGAAAACTTTACTTCTAAAATCCAATATTTCATCTCATGGAGGAAATTGTTTGTGGTCGACGAGAGACCTTTAGGTGAATGTAGCTGAATTAAGGTTTAATACTCAAAGGTAGGTAAAGTCAATATCAAACATTTGTAAGAAGTTGATGATTTAAAAAGTTATAAAAAGCGTCAATAATAAATAATATATCAGTAGTAGCTAGTGCAGTCGTAAAACAGAATTCAATCAAACTGCGTAAAGTATTCGACTGCGAATAATCTTTTTGTCTAGGATTATATCCTTCAATCAATTTTATCTTTTCTTACCAACTACTGTACCTACCTTTAGATCAAGATCAAAAACCATAAGCACTTTTGTTTGTGTTTCCGTTCCAAGCTTTCTAAAGTTCTTTTGAGTAATCAACGGCATGTGACTTCACGTCACCGACGCCATTCTACATAATCAGCTTATGTCCGAAGATTTATTTAACGTAAATCAAGTCAATGGAGCCGCTTGCACAAACCGCCGGATCACTTACCGCCACTCTAATACTATTGTCGTCAACACGATCTACTAAACATATCCTGGCAACACCGGCGCCAAACGACGTAACCGCCACGGCGCACAATTTTAAAAAACTAAACGTTCCTCAACGCACAGTGGGTCAAAATCTAATTCCAAACGCCAAAAGTCGGTGTTCTTTTTCCTAAAGGGATAAATAAAGATGTCGGAGCCACACGGGGTACCAAAGCGGCCGACGCAAAAAACTCACAAAAGCTCCAAGTTTTGGACACAAAGCGACATCGGGAAATAAATTATTTCATCTGTTCAGTCCTTTCACGATAATATTGGCAAATGTTTCCATTTGGGACCGGCCACGCCCCGTATCCAGTCCGACAGGAAAATACACACTTAAACCATTGAAAAAGACTCCTAATATACGTAGGGGTAAAATTTCAAATTGCACGCAACTCGAAATTGGACAGTGGGCCGCGGCACGTCGCAAAGTCGTCAGAAAGTCGCCGTTTCTTTTACAATTTTTTCTCGAACGCCAACATATATTTTGACTGAGATGTTTTTATTATTTTTGTCCGTGATTCCCTCCAGGGTGTATGGCTAACTATCGGCGGATTTTTTCGTAAAGTCGGCGACGCGCGCGCATGTGACGGCCGTTCCAGGAACCGCCGCCAAAGTGATGCGCGACAAAGTAAGTAATTATCTAATGGGCATAATGTTGACTTTCACAAGTATTTTGGCTTCCGTTCAGTCGTCATTGACCAATGATAAATGACCCGTAAGAAGCCGTAGACAATAGACCGATGCGTTTGAGTTTCTAATTTATTACTTTGTCTACTACTTGTATATAGGTACTGCGGGTGAAAGACAAAGAACTGTTTACATTATGCTAGAAGAAGTTCATTAGAAGATCCTCCGCCGATAAAGGCTAAAACGCATACGGAAAAATATCAGATTGAAACTGATTAAAGTCTTATAATTAACCACAATGTATGGAGACTGGTTTGAAAGGATACTAGGCCCATTTCTAAAGGCAGAAAGTAAAAAAAATATAGCACTAAAACTGTTTCTATCCCTGTCACGTGTAGTCATTTAGTATTTTCGATAAAAGATATATAATTATATAGGTATCCAATAATATATTATTGGGAATATTATTATTATCACATATCTATAAATATATTATCTATAAAGTTATCTTCTTCGTAAATTTATGTTCTGTTCTACTCTGTTCTACTAGTCATTGCAGGTACCTAATTTATGTATTCTTGTAATCTGTGGAAACTGTATCTGTATATGTTCTATTATTTGTTTTCATTATTATTTGTTCTCCTTCTTTAGACTGTAAGTTTCCTGAATAAAATAAAAAAAATATATTAAAAAAAATCACCAATTATTAATACCGTCAGTCACAGCCTATTAACATGAACCTCGTTGAGAGGGCCCCACTGCTGGGGCCCTCTCAACGAGGGCGTTCGGGCTATAGTCCACCACGCTAGCCCAGTGCGGGTTGGTGGACTTCACAAGCGCCTAAGAATTTCTTCTTCAGCGTATGCAGAATTCCTCACGATGTTTTCCTTCACCGTAGGAGAGCAGTCAGTAAATGTACTTAAGTTTCGAGAAAACACCCATGGGTACATGGCCCAGCCGGGGATCGAACCTCGGACCTTTAGATACGTCTTATCCCCAACGGCACTGACGCTCTCATTGATTATCAATATCGTAATTCATTACATTAATACCGTAACGTAACGTAACCGATTTTAACTTTGTGGGACTAGGTACCTGTCCGATATTATGTCAAGTACTTTTCAAGTATCACTTTGGGTTTAAAACTTTAAAACGTCATACCTTATCTATCAGTGGCGTACCCCTGTTCCAGTCTAAGACACGTTTGAGCTGATAACAATAAAAATCTTATTTACCAGAGCAAGCCTGCGCAGACAGCTGCGTTGGACAACAGTTTGCTGAACAACAGGCGGGAGCCAGCGTTTGAATTGTCGTTGTTGGTTCCAATACAAGCCGACACAGGCTCCCGGCACCTTCCACGAACAGTATACCATCGGAACAATCACTCCGGAAGCCACTGGTGATGTATGGACAACTTCTAAGTTCAGTTCATTCCCGTTTACCCACTCTAATCCGAAAATCTCTACGTCAGTGGAGTGTGCCCCCGGTCTCAATTCAAAGAGTGCTACGTCCTTTTAACTGTAACCAATATATCTGTTAGGAAGGTTGTTATTTAACCTGTGCCAACATCCAAAAGAATGGGCACTTCCAAAAGAACATATATGACGACGACGCTGCTTCCAAACGGCTTATCTGTTCAGTTGGATATCTATAGCGATCTGAAAGTCCTCCATCTACTCTCTCGATGACCGTCATCAGATCATGCCCCGATCAATCCTTCACGGAGAACCATGACTTCAAAATGACCTCGATTGTATGAAAATCTTGCCCTGTTTCTAATTATTCGTCCACCTATGTAAGTGTGAGTACTAAGCAAGAGTAAGAGTACTGCAAAGTAACACAACGGGTATGAGATAGACATACATTGTAAAGGAAAAAACATTGCCCGTATCAGAAAACCATTCTGCGTTGGTGCTTTTTTTTCTTCTGTTTAGAGTCCTACTTACATAGACAAAAAAACACCCGCGGAGTATCGGGAATGTAGCGAAGCAGGAACAGTCCATATCTTTATGATGGTGATGCAAGTACGTTAGCGATGTAACGAGAAAGGCAATACACAGTGGTGTCCTGACGTCAATATTAGCGCCCCGCGGGGGGCGCACATAAATCAGCCGGACAATGCGCGCGCGCATAATTGGAACTCGAAAGCGGGTTTTAGGAAATGTTTTGGCGTGATCATTGTTTTCAGATTTCTGAATTCGAACAGCCAAGTGAAGCAGCGGGACGCAGGTTTGTTCGACTACTTTAAAATGTCACGAACGATAAATTTGGATTTACAGAAAGAGCAAGCTTAAATGCAAAGAAAAAAGTTTTATTTTTACCGCATAAACTCAGAAATACAAGAAAGAGAAAAAAAAGTAAATAAAAAATATCCAAAACCCCCCGACTGCGTAAAAAATTAACTTCTAATAAAAAACTAAAAAAAGAAGAAAAAAGAACAAGTCCAGTAGTCATCGGAATAGATTCATGATCGATACACACTAGAACAATTAATACTAATGCGAAACAGCGACTTTACCGGTCGGGACCTTGGGAAGATTGAGCCGGTCTTGATTTTCAATGGGTCCCGACTGTTAAAGTCGCTATGTTCCGCATTACAATTAATTATTTGCTGGTGAACATAACATGAGTAAAATGCTTATTCCTTGTAAAAAAACAAGTTAAAGACAAGGATTCAAAAAATAATAGAATACGGCAAGAAAATAAACAACTCAATGCAGAAAACATTAGAACATTCAATCTACTACGTCTTCTTGCGTATGTAGGTAGTACTAATGTTCAACATTGTGCCACCCAGATGCCAAACAAAAGTTTAAAATCACGAACCTTTGTCCTCGATGGTCCGCGTCACGCTCATTGGGCATTCATGGCCAATAAACGAAACAGTAGTCGCACAGTTTCGGGAGCGGCCGCACAATGGGCGCGCGAGCGAGCGCGCTCGGACCAAATTAACAAAAATAAGCAATTATGCGACGGCATTAGTCGCGTGTAATTCGGGCCGACGTGAAGACACCCAAGCAGCTAGAAGCGTCACTAATTTAGAAAGAGTCGCTACAATAGCTGCCTCTAAATGAATGGAATAAATTGATCTGCATGCTTTTTACGTCCTGCCTGACTGCTACCGAATTTATGCATGATGGAACATGCATACTTCAAGTTATTTGTTCATAAACAATATTATACATTGTTGTAGGCAGAGAGAACGGAGCGCCAAGTATCGCGATCCTGACGCACCTCTGTCGCTTCGCTCAGTTTCACCATTCTCTCCACACACGCTCGCAGCGGGACGCGAGTGCTGTTCACGTGTCCGTCAGTGAGCACCCGCTCTATCATTACCAATCACATTCGCTCAATATATTTATCTAGGAAAGTGATTCTCAATAAAAATCTAAATAATTTATCGAAAAATATTGTTTATAGGCAATAATTAAATAAAACATAAATTTTATGTTTACAAAACTGGACTTTAAAATGATGTTGATGTAATGATGATCAAAACAAAACAATTTTATTACTCATGAACTATTTTTAAATGGCATATTATGGAGTGATAAAATCATCAAAAATAGTTAAAAAAGGTTTTCCCGCATATCCTAATACACAACTCCTCTGTACGTTTCACAGAGCACAGAATGCGCACGCGCAGCCCTACGGCCGGCGGCGGCAATTCCAAACTCAAAAGTAAGTAGATAATAATACCCACCTTACACCGACATGGAAGTAATCATACCGACATCATAATTGACAGTATTCCAAAACTATATTTCTTCAGAAAATCAATTTAACTCAACATTAATTACTAAATAACAAATCACGACCACGTCATATTCAGCGGCCGCTAACAAGCCATCCGTCAGGCTGCGTCCACGCATCGAGACAAAGCGCCGCACGGTGGGACAAAAAGAGCTGTCTTCGGCCAAAAAAAAATCGACGGCATTAAATCAACGCCATTCGCAACGCAACATAAACTCAGCTTCTGTAAAAGACATGCCATTTTGAATGCATGGATAATTATTAGATGTACAAGTCATTTTGAATGCTCATGCGCAGGCGGTCCATAACAATCGACTATAATAGGTATTAAGGACTGCATAGACTGCATATTATATTTTCGACTTTTGACTTTTTAGCATTTATATTATTTAGCATTGAGATAGGATCTCTTTGGTGGGTGCTCGTAATACGAACATTCCTGATATTTAGGTAGTGTCTGTATCGGAAGAAGCAGCGTAGGCAGGCCTTGGATCGACGATCTGGTGAAGGTGGCGGGACCCGGCTGGATGAGGTTAGCGCGGGACTGGCCGTCGTAGAGGCCTTTGTCCAGCAGTGGACGTCTACAGGCTGATATGATAATGAGTCTGTCTAATAAATAAAAGTTCTTTTGTAAATTAGTGGGGAAATTAAAAATTAATTCGTTTGATTTATTAGACAGGCTTTTACACTAGTATTGTTCATTTCTTTTCCAAGCTCCAGGTAATTTGTTCATAATAAAGGTGTTTTCTGCTTTCTTCTCAGATAGATCCTGCTACGACCTAACTTATTAACAATACTTACTAATAATAAAGAGGTAAAACTTATATGGGTGGTATTTGATTGAAGTATAATAATAATAATGTTTTGGACAAATTCACACACGGCTGTTTCGTATAGGTAAGTCCTAAGTAGGTATAGGTATCATAATTTTTGCATTTGGACGTTGATCTTCGTTCGGACAAACCGTAATTTTCCCATGGGAAAATCAGGTCCCTTCGGGAGACCATAGCTGCGTAATATAAACTTCTTCATCAACAGCCTATTAATCTCCCCACTGCTGGGGCTCAGGCCTACCCTATCAACGAGGACGTTCGGGCTATAGTCCACCACGCTAGCCCAGTGCGGGTTGGTGGACTTCACATGCGCCTAAGAATTTCTTCTTCGGCGTATGCAGGTTTCCTCGCGATGTTTTCCTTCACCGTTTGAGAGCTGTCAGTACATGTACTTAAGTTTCGAGAAAAAACCCATTGGTACATGGCCCGGCCGGGGATCTAACTTCGGACCTTTCGATATGCTAGGCCGCGTCTTTCCCCGACGCCACTGACGCTCTCGTAGACGAGAGGACAATAAAACTTTGATGTATTTTCTCAAGACAACGACATCCATTTCAATTTACTTGAACCCATCAAATATCTTCCCAACAAGACCAAGTGCGGGCTTGTATGCTTTACGGAGAGTCGTACTTAATAGAATAATTTGTATTTATAGTTGTAGCCCCCCGCGCGGGGGGCACCGGCCACTTGGGGCCCCTTGCGACCTTTCGATATCATAGGTCGCGTCTTATCCCCGAGGCCACTGACGCTCTTTCTCTACCTAATAACTCCTTACCAACTTAATAATGTGTAAGGTCCTACCGAGAGACTTAATAAAAATCCTTGTAGCGGCCGCACCGCAGGGATCCAATTTAATTACAAGTTGTCACTTGTTTGCGCTCCCAAAAACATTGGATTCCATTACAAAGTCGAGTTTACACCGTTGCAATCAGCAAAAAGGCCGTATATCAAAGGTGTAATAAGGGACTCCGCGTGTGACCGCAGCTTTATTTATCGTCATACGATTTGTGGCGCGGTGACACGAAATCGCGCCCTATGGGCAGCGATAACTTTGACACGCAAATTTTGAGATTTAAGCCAATTTCAGCTCTATATCTAGGATGATAGGTACGGATTAGAAACTAAATCCTAGGCTTTGATGCGAAAACATGTTTGTAAAACAGACTACAGCGAGAATCTATATGACAGTGAAATAATATGATATGTTGTTAGGACCCATATGTTAATTACACGTATTTGCAATTTATGTTTGTCTAAATTTAGAATCTTGTCCTTGCCTTAATCGTTACATAGTTATCTACTGGTAAAAATAATCTCAGGGGCTGTATGGACAAAGCTTCCCTTGCCCGTCATCAATAGAGGACAAATCAACAAAAAAAAAGAATCTCACTTACATTTCTGAAATAAAGAATGAAATGACAGGTCTACTAATACATAGCAAAAGAAAAGGAGAAATATTATAAATACTCATTCTTGCAACTGAAATGGTTTTATGAGTCGCTTTCCACACCCTGTATACAAACATACTAGTTCAAAATGTACTACACAATTATTGGCAGTTACATGTACAGGCTGTCACAAACAAAGATCTTTTAAAAAATGACGTTTGTTAATAAGGTTTTTGAGAAAAACATGAAACAGTACTTAGATAGTTTAAAATTCTATATAGGTAGGTACTTAATCGTAATCCCAAAATAAATGAAAGAGGTGACATAATCATTAATCAGTGTGACCATGAAAAAATAAAGTGTGGTGTGGCATAGTAAAAAATGTTTTGCAGTGTTACCTACTACTACAAAATTATATAAAAAAATAAAAAATAAACAAAACCAAGGCAAACACAAAGTTAGTGGTAGTTAATTTGAAAGATTTAGGGCTTCTTACACCAGTTGCTGATAAAGCCCCAGATACCCTATATGCAGGTTATCTACCAGATATCCGTTTTTTTCGGTTTCACAGGTATCTGATTGTCTTATCTGTCCGATAAACCGCCTTATAAACTTACAGCCAGATCAAGGGGCTGTTATTTCTTTATCTGTCGGATATGGATTGTTTTTTTTCGAATTTAACGCGGTAATACTTCAGTTTTGTGTTAACTTTTTATGATATATGGATTTATCACTGTTTCATTTATAAATAGTACATTACTGCCGCGGCCCGCAACAGAGACATTGATGGATGAGCGTGTGAATGTAGGCCGAGGCGAAGCCGAGGCACACATACGTGAGTCCATCAATGCCTGGTTGGGGTCAAGGCTTGTATAATGCTATTCTCAAATAATGCGCGGAAATCCAAAAAATATCAAGTTTTATTAAAATTGTGAACCGTCTGAACTGAACGATCACGAGATAGGGTTGTCACAATACTATCGGCAAATCAAAATACTTTTGGCCATATCTCCGGAACGGCTAGTGCTAGAACCATGTTCATGTACTCAAATGAAAGGGCTCGACGAGATCTATCTGAATATAATATTTAAAAAAAACACCCTGTATATTCATATAAAATTGTATATACAGGGTGTTTTTATTTTATATTATATTCAACTAGATCTCGTCGAGACCTTGAGTACAAACACGAGGGGTCTAGCACTAGCCGTTCGGGAGATATGGCCAAATGAAAAAAAAACACTCTTTTGGCCATATCTCCGGAACGGCTGGTGCTAGAACCTTGTTCATGGTACTCAAATGAAAGGGCTCGATGAGATCTATCTGAATATAATATAAAAATAAACACCATGTATATATAATTTTTTTATTAAAAATTTCCGCGCATTATTTGAGAAAAGTGCTATACAAGCCTGCAATCAATGTAATTTCATGCATCATTCGAAATTGAAATAAAACTTTTGCTATGTTACCTCCGTGGTTGCCATGGTTACACGACAGATATGAATTAATATGGTCATTATTTGACCGCTAGGCACGACAGATATGGATTTTCATTCAAATTATTTGCCCGCCTGCTCTCATTTATTTGACCAGTACAGCATTGGCAATTTAACTCGAAGAAGGTTGTCAAAATAATGTTCACATTTCCATGCATGTTTGAGAAAAAATAATAAACGTTGAACCACAGACGATGAGAACAGAAGTCTGCTTCGCTTCGTTATACGCAATAAACGTGGTTACTTTTTATTTTATTTTAAAGGATAAATTACAAAAAACGGACTCATAAATGTGTTTTCTGTATTTTATACATAAATACATAATTTATTGGTATTTATGAATACTTTTTTTAAATAAAATTTAAGTTATTAATTTATAAATATGATACTTTTCGATGCTCAAAAATGCTTAAATAGAAACGCAACAATGAATTGAACTGAAGAATGAACTGAATGAACGGAATGTTCCGACTCCCCGGTAAATCGCTGACAGTTTAGCTGCCCGATATTTTAACAGAGACTTGAGTGGTGAAAACGGAAAATATTATCCGACAGCTTTATCCGATAGATTACGTTATCTGTCCGTTTTCTATCTGTAACAATATCAGCAACCGGTGTAAGAAGCCCTTAAATTTTGAAAGTTAAGGTTACCACTTCATTCTTAACGTAACCTATTTAAGTTTAAAAACACTAGAAACAATTGGTTACAACACTGGTCATGAATCACAGATCGTAGCACAATATAGTGCAGGACAAACAACCACCGGACGGCGACGGTCCACCACCGACCACCACGCAACAGAGACCACGTATTCGAGCAGAAACAAAAACACCTGCCTAACCGTATTAAGTAGGTATTGACATTCAAATCAGTAGCCGCGCTCATTTATTTTGAATTCCGAACGAGTTATAGACAATAGAGAGACAATATGGCCGTTGGAGCAACAGTAAATCTCCGCAACAGTGGCGCCGTGGAGCGTTCAGTCATCGCTCAACATTTAGTCGCCATATTTGTTAGCCGGGCCATTGTCTATGGAATTTTAAAAATTAGACCACTTACACATACCTGACTTATTCAAATGTTGCTTTCGAAAAACATTTTTAAGTAAACAATTGCATGTTACAACATCGCTAAATGTTTGTGTAAGTACCGAGCGTAGCGAGCTTTTTCTGTGTTCTGTGGTAGGTACTTACGTACGTAGAGCGTTAGATGCATAGAGTTAAGATCTCTTTGGTGGTTTCTCTTTGGTGGGAGTAGCAAATTTTTTTATTTATTCAAGGTATAGATGACACCAAAAACAAGGAGATACGTTACTACTGAAAATGCTGCTACAAAACCAAGCACTGTTTGGGCAGTCATTTACATTAGCTTGTAATTACTGTTTTAGTTGAATATACCCGTATCTACGTCAAATACTTACTAAGGAAGGTACGAACGGAACTTTAACTTCAGCTGTGTGTATGTGTGTGGGCATGTATTCATGCACTGGGCCTAGTCTTCGTGTCCGTAATCTAAAATCTACAGTATCTTTCTTCGTTTCAAATACGTAAAGGGCTGTTAGCTAGAAGTATACTCAAACATGTCTGTGACTTTTCCAAAACATTTTTATCCTGGCCCTTTATTGTATTGTCTCCATGGTTGGTCAGAAAACATAAATAATTACTTAGTCATAAATAATTACTAACTCGATCTATTGTTTCGCAACTGCAAGACACAGAGTTCCATATGTCAGTTTTGTTGTTAAAGACATTTAAATATTGCGTCTACTTTTCAAGTCATGAGTAGATATTACTTTTGTTCAAATACCAGGAATATTATGGTAAATATTACAACTGACTTAAATACTGAACTTTAGTACTGAAGGTTTGGAATGTACTTACCTACCTACTTAAATGGTTTGTTATTCTATTGAATAATTTGTAAAATGATTTGAACAATGTCTTGTGCAAGCAGTTTTTGCCAAGCTGATTAACATTCAAGGGACCCTAGCTTAATACCTACTACTACATGAAAGGGGAAAAAAATTCGTTCGTATACGTACGTATCTCACTTAAATACGTATTTCACGGTAATAAACAGCAAGCAAATGACTTTCAATCAAACCATAGTTCCGTGATGGAATGACCAAACAATTTGCAGAAGCATTTTCAGTTATTAAATACTTAACGTATCTTCTTCTTTTTGGATTGATCTAAGGCTGTTTCTCTTTTTATAGACTACAGGATAATTATTTACAATAGGCACCTACAACAGAAACGAGGCTAGTTATTTTTATTTTTGTCTAATCTAAACATTCTCAAGGAACTATCCGCGAATTAAAATTATTTGACAGATGTGTGACAATATTAGATACAACTGCTCCATCTTCTGAATTTATAACAGAACACGTCTTTTCGATCAAAGAAACGAGGCCAATACATCAATCTGATAGCCATCGACACAGGTTATGATCGATCAACACTCAAAAACAACCTTCTGGGGGAACCAGAAGCTTCGTAGAAATTCTAACAAGAATTCCTAGATTACACCCTCCGGCAATAACAATAGGAAATAGGCAAACGTTTTCGGACGCAACACGAGGTGGTTAAAGTAAAAAGTCAGTTGTTTGAACCGTAACAAACTGACAGGCGTTCAAATAGATACATATGAAATTATTTATGATAAGTGCCAACGCAAACTGGAGTTGAAAGCGGAATGATTAAATGGGCTTTTATTACCTGCTTCGAAAACGCTAGAAATAAAAGGAAATTAAAGCTTTTTCATTAGGTATTTGTCGACAAATACAGTTCATCTATAAAGCCCAATGTAATAATTAAAAATATATATGTCAATGTTCTATTTATTCTAAGAAACAGACGGAACCAGCCTGCAGGTAATGACGTACGGTTCTGTGTTCTAGACAAAAATCTAAATCAGTCTACCCTCCTTAACGAGGGCTTAGGGATATAGTCCACCACGCTAGCCCAGTGCGGATTGGTGGACTACCCATGCGCCTTAGAATTTCTTCTTTGTGATTTTTCCTTTACCATTTATAAAGCCATAAAGGAAAATATCGTGAGGAAACCTGCATACGCCGAAGAAGAAATTTTTAAGCGCATGTGAAGTCCACCAATCCCACTGGGCTAGCGAGGTGGACTATAGTCCTAACATGCTCGTTTAGAGGGTAGGCCTGAGCCCCAACAGTGGGGACAATATAGACTGTTGATTTGATTTGATTTATCAAGCCTGTGGTCTTCTGTGGTGGACTAAAAAGCCGTACATAAAAATTCATTAGCTGAACCTTCAGGTTGCCACCAACTTTACCAGAAATACACAAAAATAAAACAATTTACATTCGAAAAAATATTGATAAACATCCGAATCGAGTACGAGGCCGCTGCCATCCATCACCGGTGCCAGGAAAATATTTGTGTGCTGCGTGCGACAGTTATCCGTCGATCTACTAAATACTGCCCGCCTAATATTGTTACGAATAATTATTTACGCCGTTTATTATACGAGTATATTAGTAGGTGATATGCGTCGGCTAACACATAGTTGGGTTAAATTTATTATATCTAACAGTGTAGATACCTATATGCGTCAGTGGCCTCGGGGATAAGACGCGACCTATCATATCGAAAGGTCCGAGGTTCGATCCCCGGTTGGGCCATGTACCAATGGGTTTTTTCTCGAAACTTAAGTACATGTACTGACTGCTCTCAAACGGTGAAGGAAAACATCGCGAGGAAACCTGCATACGCCGAAGAAGAAATTCTTAGGCGCATGTGATGTCCACCAACCCGCACTGGGCTAGCGTGGTGGACTATAGCCCGCACGCCCTCGTTGAGAGGGTAGGCCTGAGCCCCAGCAGTGGGGAGATTAATAGGCTGTTGATGAGATACCTATAAGGCTGGTTTCACGGACTACCGATGGCGTATTTCCTTAACCGCATTGAATTCATTATCCCTATATTGAGTACGTTTTTGGAAACTTTTGACGATCAAAATATGCCGCGTAAGCGTATCGATTTCAGCCCCGTCAGTAGACAAAATCAACATCGGTTTGACTGTAAATTTTGTTGTCTATTTTATTGTCCAAAACCGTAATGGCTTCGTCAACTAGAGGGGAATCCGAGCGAATCGGGTGAGTCGTGTGGGAATCGAACACACGACCTCTGGCGTAGGCAGGGTCACTTCCAACTAAGACAACAGGCCAGTCGTAATTCAGCAATACCGACATTTCCCAGGGAATGATTCCAGAAATCCACCCCAAAACATCCACCCCGTGGGTGGATTTCTGGAATGATGTGCTGATGCCCAAAACATAAGTCCGGCATCTTATCTGACATTTTGGCCATGTATATCTTTGCTCGTAGAAAATCTTGGCGGCATTTATACGTAGGTACAGAGTAAAAATAAGAAGGATGATCGTTATGACAGCCTGATCAGACATCTTTAGATTGTACGTGAGCAGCGAGATCCACAGATTAGCTAATTATTGTCACATGAGCGGAGTTCGATTAACATTCGTGGCTGCATTACAGTACCCGCTGTCAGGCGAGTGTGCGCGGGCGCAGCGGCGCGGAAACTTGACGGGCGGACTGTACCGACCGTGTGACGCGCGCACTCTATTGTTATGATGGGAACTTTTTGTGCGTCTTGGATATTAAAATGTTTATGTTTCAGATATGACTTTTTATAAGATATAGATAGATTCGAATATTTGAATGCTATTTTGAGGAGAGTAGATGGGATCACATCGTATCTATTTACCTATTGTAAAATGTTCAAAAATTCAGAGGTAGTTTTTGTGGCATTCGATAAATTGATCTATGGCGTGGATTTTCCCGTAATTCTGAAACAACCTTCGGACAACTTTAGGTAAAGCTGTGAAAACGAAATTTTCAACGAGTTTTCAGGAAATCATAAAATTTATGAAATTTTATTTCCTGTGTACATCAAAAATCATTGTATGGCATAAAAACTAATTATTTTGTGGGCAGTAATTGCTGTGAAATTTAAAAATAATATTTCATACATTTTCCTCAAAAATCATAGTAAAGATTTTATACCTGTGTAATTTTTATGTAATTGAAAAATATGGAGTGTCCTCACACATGAAGTTGCTGTAAGTGTTGCTGTAAGTGCTGTAATTCTATACCTGCATGGGTATTTCTACACAGTGGGCCGCTGCATCCGCTTCGAACCAACCAACCTAAAAATCGGTACCAATCACACCGCCAAGCGATACAACACTGAAATCAATCAAACTGAGCGCCAACTAGGCCATTCTTGTGTGTAATTACAAATAAAAAATCAACATTTGAGTAAAACAGCGCGGAGGGCGGATCAAACGGCGCTATCAAAGGCGGCGAGAAGTAAACTTGTAAACACGCGGCCGGCGCGGGCGCACGCCACTTCCTGCAACGATTTAATTACACCTGCAGTAAACAACGTCTTCCGGTCGCACTACGCTTTTGCTATACTTTATGATTTTTTAGAGATCCGCCGAAACCGTAGAAACCAACGTCCAGTTTATTTCCAATGAGCGGTATTGGGTGTAAACATAATGATGCGGTTCCGAACATCGGTCTATTACAGAAGAGGACCCATCTACAGCCGACGAAGAGCTAAGGTCTCGACAAAGTGTGCAGACTCTGCCAGGAAGCAGAGGAAACACCATTGCACCTTCTGTGCGAGTGTGGCCCAATGCGTAAAAGAAATACCCATCTGGGCAACCTGATGAAGTTAAATAAATCTGTGAAAAGATTACATCAGCGGCCGGCAACAGAGGCATTGATGGACGAACGTGTGAATGTCGGCCGAGGTGAAGGAGCAATACAGATGTATTATAATTATAGTTATTAAATGGTCATCGACGATATCATGTGTGAGTGAAAGCGCGTATTGAATAATAAATGTCATACCTAGCAAAAACACCCGCTTGGTAATGCTCTTGCTAGTAGAGACACGTCATGGGAACCTTTCCCTCACACCAAAATCCTGGGTTCAAGTTCCTATACGATACGGCTCGCGAATCCGATCAACAGTCGGTTCGAACAGCGCACAGCATCCGGGCCTTTGATCCCGGCTGGACCATCCATCATCACTGCCGACCTCGTGTATTGACAGCTTTACGGCACCCAATATGCACAAAGAAGACTTTTGCTACTAACGGTATGAGTTATGATGAATTTTCACATATCCTGTAAACAGATATATATTCTTTTGATTCGTTTATACCGAAACTTGTAATCCATTGATCTATTTGATTGATGCTGTTGTAACGTGGATCAAAGCCTAGAACTGCAAAACTGCGAGTGAAGAACTTACACTGGTGAGAGCACCTCCCCAACAAACACAAGTTCCACCTCTAGCTCCAGGACACTGAAGTGTACATAATCTGCCAGGAAGCAGAGGAAACGTCATTGCCTGTAACCCACTGATGCGTAAAAGAAACACTCCCCCATCTGAACAACTACTCACTCAACCCGATGAAGTAAACCAAATCAGTGACAAAAGCGTGACGAAGTTCCTGACGCAAAGCTCTGAACTATACTAAGGCGGTGATCACAATAGATCTGCAATGGTCGCAGTGATAGGTACCTAAGTACAAGCCTCGAAAGTGCCCCACCACAAAATAATAACATGACGCTATTACGACTCCAACCTTCTTCTTAAGTATACGGGCTCTTCTTGGAAATTTCTGAACAGAATTTGGGTTTTTTACTGACTTAAACATAGCTTAGAGTTTGAGATGCAATCTTGTAAACTTTTTATATCGATACGATGCGAAGGGTTAAGCCATTGCCCAGAAGATGAGCTCTCATTTCCTAACATTTGTATGAATTTGCAGTTCAGTGTAAACTGGTTTGATTGAAAATGCTCCAGTTTGTCCAAACTCAACGCAACTAAGTCGCAGGCAATAGGTAATCAAAATTAGATATGCAAAGTCAATTTAAGTCACCGATAATGTTAGTTGAACACTTGCTGGCTTCGGATGGAAGCCCCACCAATGAGTCACAGCCTGCATTAAGGGCAATATTTAACGATTATGTTAATATATTTTAATAAATTCATTTATTGAAACCTTACAGAGTTAATACAGATAATGTTCGCACATACTTAAAGGGCATAAGGGAGTAGTGAGCAGATACCGCTGTTGCTCTGTGGAATAAGTTTTCCGCGCAGACTAAAAGACTCCCGAAGAATCAAGCTAATTTAAAATGAAAGGTTTCTGTAATTATACACACCATTTTAAGTCACTGGCACAGAATACATAGGTAATAGTACAGGTATACTGCTTCACTTACTTATACTGCTTTACTTACTATTGTAAGTAGTGGCTTACATTTTGTGCCTTTTTATTCAGAGTTCTGTATGTCATTATAACAGGAGATAAACAAAAACGGCCGAAGACACTTAAGCAGTTAGATTCAGATGAAGAGAACCGTAAATCACGGAAGCTACAGCTTGACTTAGCACCACTGTCTTATACAATTAGCTGAATTATAAAAATAACCAGTTAAGACGAACAGCCAATACACAAGTGACCTTCATACTAATAAAAATTGCAATCCATGAAACATTTTAGTAAATTAATTGCCGGCTGATAGGTGGCTTGATGAGATTAAAAAGACAGCAGGAGACAACTGGGCGTCAAAAGCCAAGAATAGAAATCTATGGAGTAAAATGGAGGAGGCCTTTACTCGAAAAGAGGTCCTTATGAAATAATTAATTTTAAGAAAAATGTATTTATTATTTAATAAGGACAAATAAATGGCTTAATAATAATAATTGCCGGCTGAAAGCAAGAAGGTTGGACGGGCGTAATAGCGCCTCTCTACCCTACTAACCAATTAACTAACAAAAGAGTATCTAAATCCAGTTCAAGATACTCAAAAGTGAGTTAATAGCTTGGCGGTGGTCAGTTGATGGTCGTCAGTGGGCGATGGCGATGCTCGCTGCGCGCGCGCCGGGGCCACCGCCAATATGAAAATAAACAAACAGTACGTAAATAACCAGAAAGCACTTCAAAGCGAAGTACGTTTAGCCGACGCGGCGCAAACAAGACCGGCGAGCGGGCAGCGAGATACTCATAACGTCCAGTGCTGGACTTAGTCCACTGTGACAATAAACAGGTGATGAAAGAAACAAAAACAAACTTGTATTACTACGATCAGGAGTAAGTAAGGTGAGGAAAGCGTTTACTTTGCGCCAGTAGAAACATCAGCACGCTTTTGCCACATAATTTTTTTACTCGTCAGGTTGAAGTGAGTAGGTAGTTGCCTGGATGGGCCACACTCGCACAGAAGGTGCAATGATGTTTCCTCTGCTTCCTGGCAGAGTCTGCACACTTTGTCGTGACCTTCGTTCTTCGTCGGATATAGATGGGTCCTCTTTTGTCCTAGACCGATGTTCATCATGGAAACCGCAGCGTTATGTTTACACACAATATCGCTCATTGGACTAAACTGAACTGATAGTAACAAACATCTACTCTAATTTGCTCAAATATTGGTATATTTGAGCCAATATTGGACCAATAACTCCTGTAACAGGTAACTGCCAAAATTTCAATCTCTAATTTGTTATAAAGTTTTGAATATTCAACGTTTGAGACGGGCAAAATATAAAAATATAAATTCTCAAAAGTATATTATATTTTAGTGTATTATTGGAAAACTTTCGTCAAATCCCTTTTTCGTAATGTCCTTGTTTTATCAAATATCTTTTCTTGAAGTGCCTCAGTTTGCCAATTTCCTTTTGAGATCGATTAATCAAACGCTACCACACCCGGGCCTATACGCCCTCCACGTCTATTTTTTGTTTGTTTGCATCAACAATAACTCAACATTCCTTCATTAGAAGGTGTGGACCTCCAGAAAAAGAAGATTCTTCTACTGTATGTCACACTTTATCCGGTGTATTTGTACTAGTCTTGTACAATTTCCATTCTCTATCTCAAATCTCAAGACAAAGGTCATCATTTTTTGGCATAGAACACATTGGCGTATTGGCCGCATGCTGATTTGCGGTTGGGAGTTTGTGAGCCAAGGTTTGTGTGGAGTCGGATTGTTTAATAGCAACAGAGACGAGCTGGATCGCGTAAACATCACGCAGATCAAAGAAACCGCGGGAACCACGCCCGCGCCACCAGTCTTGATAGTTTTACAGGAGTTTCAGGAAGCGAGTACAGTACATCCTCACTGGTAGACCCACGGGTAATAAGATATTCATGTGGTTCTACGAGTAGGGTCACGGGAAAATACTATATTACAAATTCTCGAAACCACACACTTTGGCATATAGCACACCTACACATACAGAGGTAACAATATACGTAAAACAAAGTAAATTAAATAGATGAACGTAACATAGTAAAAAGTGATGGCTTCTGATTTATTCCTTTTGGAATCCGCCTTCAATAAAAAGCTAAATAAAAATAAATAATGCTTCGCTTGCTGCAATAATAAAACGAAACAAATCCAACAAGCCGTTTGGCTTTATAATTGTGATAGGTAAACTTCTTGATCTTTTTCTCGCGGCAAGTATAACATATCAAAAGGCCAACTATCAAGACGTGTCGTTTTCGCTCGAACACACATCGGCGGATTGATCAAAACCCTTTGATCTTTCGGATCACGCGTTTCTCACTTAGATTACTTACATTAACAACCATTAAAACATATGAAAATGTCTGTTCTAATGCAAATCTCACCGAAACATGCTTAACATAAGAGTTAAAATCCCTCAGCGAACATTTAAATCTAATCCATTTGGAAATCGATCGCTACCCGATCTGCTTCGTTTAAAACAGTCAGAAGTTCTTAAACTTTGTTTTTCAAAAGTGACTTTTAATCCGTTAACTATACGATTTAGTTTTAAACGGGGTTTATTTAATATACGTCGTTCGGCGTGTCTGTCGGTGTGATCTGTCAAAGCGGCGAGAGTAGCAGGCGTGCGGTATAAACATTTACACGCGGTGCCGCGGTCAGCAGGTCGCGGGGTACCAACGATTACGGCACGCTTTGCTTGAGCAGGGCATCAATCTAATAACTACTATATTATCACTACTGCCCCGCTATTCTGTAAGCGTATTTGTGCAACTCGATCCTGAATCCGCAGTGAGATCGGTCTCTAACTCAATGATTTACAGTTCAATACTCACTTTACTTCGCAAGTGAAGTGTTTATTAAGTAGCTTGTATTTGTTTACACAATGCGACATCAAGGTCTTTCATGATCGGATGCGGAGTGAAGTAAGTGACTTGCGATGTGATGGTCGAGTTTTAATTCATACTTTACAGAATCACACAGCTGTTCTAACGCGCTAATCAAAGCCTACAACCGCAAAACTGCGAGCGCTGAGTAGGAAGAATTTACGCACACTAGTGAGAGCAATCACCGGACATTGCGGACTGAACAAACAGGTCAGGAAGCAGAGGAAGCACCATTGCACCTTCTGTGCTAGTGTGGCCCACTGATGCTTAAAAGAAACGGCGAAGCATAGAGGAAACACCATTGCACCTTCTGTGCGAGTGTGGCCCACTGATGCTTAAAAGAAACAGGAAGCACCATTGCACCTTCTGTGCAAGTGTGGCCCACTGATGCTTAAAAGAAACAGGAAGCACCATTGCACGTTCTGTGCTAGTGTGGCCCACTGATGCTTAAAAGAAACAGGAAGCACCATTGCACCTTCTGTGCTAGTGTATCCCACTGATGCTTAAAAGAAACGGCGAGGCATAGAGGAAACACCATTGTACCTTCTGTGCGAGTGTGGCCCACTGATGCTTAAAAGAAACAGGAAGCACCATTGCACGTTCTGTGCTAGTGTGGCCCACTGATGCTTAAAAGAAACAGGAAGCACCATTGCACCTTCTGTGCTAGTGTATCCCACTGATGCTTAAAAGAAACGGCGAGGCATAGAGGAAACACCATTGTACCTTCTGTGCGAGTGTGGCCCACTGATGCTTAAAAGAAACAGGGAAACACCATTGCACCTTCTGTGCGTGTGTGGCCCACTGATAAACCAAAATCTACTGGACTATTTGAGCTAAAACGGTGAAGTCATTATTATGCCTGACCAAATGATGGGGAATTCAGAAAAAAACAATACAAAAACCTAAAATGAGAATGACCCGCTCATTATGGGCGTAGTAAGCTTTGATGAGTGTTTTTAACTTCATCATCATTCGATAAGCTGCTAAGAGGTCACGTCATTCAGTTCAGACTCTGACTGGAATGAATGGAGGTATGAGTGAATGAAATATGGATCCTACCTAAATAAAATCCTTTCCTCGTTTTTCATCATCATCATCATCATATCAGCCTGTAGACGTCCACTGCTGGACAAAGGCCTCCCCCAAGGATCTCCACGACGACCGGTCCTGCGCCAACCTCATCCAGCCGGGTCCCGCGACCTTCACCAGATCGTCGGTCCACCTTGTGGGAGGCCTGCCTACACTGCGTCTTCCGATACGCGTTTTTAAATGCTAATACTTATTGTATATTTCTCTCACTATCATTCGTAACAATTGCAGCCGCATTGAATAGTGAATGTTGTATCCCATCATTGATTCCCATTAATGCCATTAACAAGTCAACCATTTCCCTCAATACTCGGCAATCTGGTAAAGTGCGGCACAAACATCCCGCATGCGGTGTCCTCACAATCGATTGTAAATGTTACGAGACGGGAATCAAACCCGCGCCCATTTGTAACAATTCTAACAGTTTTGTGGAGATCCAAGCGATGAGCAATTGATTTTATTGGGTAAGGCTGTGGGCACACACGCGGAACATTTGAGTTATTAATAATGGACATTTTATTTCAGTACCTATTGAAAATTTTGTATGGCTATGGGAAGAAATGTTCTTGATGTAAACAATCATCATAAATAACCTAATGATCAATTTTCCTTTATGACAATTTGTTTATTAGCTAATGTCCTGTAGGTTGGTAAACTTTAGTGGCTGAGTTGGCAATAAATAGCTTTGGCCAGCTTTGTATTGATTTTCAACTGTCGTTGACAAGACGTCAGATTCAGTACGCCGAATTATTTTTTAATAATTTTATGGCTTTGCTTCCCAGTATTTAGCGCTATATTGGACATTGTACACAGTCAGTGCCTTCTGACGGGGTTTTTCTAAATCATTTATATGTATGACTTTGTTTCCATGGCTGTAAAACCCTTTAAAAAAACAACCAACCAACGAGAATTTAGCATGAGTTAAGTAGGTAGTAATATCAATTGATCGGAAACTTTTTAAACGAAGCTCCAATATGCATCAAGCCTTACCTCACTAATAATAATCCGAAACGCATCCAGATTCCGGTAAAGTGTGGAATGCGGGAGAGGGAGGGCCCCGGGGGGCCCCAAGTGGCCGGTGCCCCCCGCGCGGGGGCTACAACTATAAATACAAATTATTCTATTAAGTACGGCTCTCCGTAAAGCATACAAGCCCGCACTTGGTCTTGTTGGGAAGATATTTGATGGGTTCAAGTAAATTGAAATGGATGTCGTTGTCTTGAGAAAATACATCAAAGTTTTATTGTCCTCTCGTCTACGAGAGCGTCAGTGGCGTCGGGGAAAGACGCGGCCTAGCATATCGAAAGGTCCGAAGTTCGATCCCCGGCTGGGCCATGTACATGAATGGTTTTTTTCTCGAAACCTAAGTAGATTTACTGACTGCTCTCAAACGGTGAAGGAAAACATCGTCGAGAAACCTACATACGCCGAAGCAGAAATTCTTAGGCGCATGTGAAGTCCACCAATCCGCACTGGGCTAGCGTGGTGGACTATAGCCTGAACGCCGTCGTTGAGAGGGTAGACCTGAGCCCCAGCAGTGGGTATCTTAATAGGTGTTGATTTGATCTACACCGAAACAGTAAGAACTATAGGTGATATTTTTGTAAGTTCATAGGCTATCAAATGGTGCTAAAACATGGATACTTTCACTGTGTTTATTTATTTAAGAAAACAATATGTACAGTCAAGGTTTATATCTGTGCAGAGCAGTTTCGCAATTAAATATATTGAGAGACCATTTCACTTACGACCTTCTTTTAAATCAAGTTGTTTTTGTACACACGCACACTATTACACTAATATATTCTTGGATATTACGATGAATTGATGACTTATTTGATGATAATAAGGTTTAAAATACACTATTGACTTGGGTGGTCAGTTACGTTTAATGCTTTTTGTATTTTCGTGCGCCTCGTTGTATAGAAATATGACTCTTAGCGTGCTACTGCACTCATGAACCTTACTGTACCTACCTAATGATTCATTGTACCAGTTAATTAAATCCTTTTATATGCATCACTGGATTCTTAAGACATAAAGGCCTACAACAAACCTATTGTTTGTTGCTCATGCTGGTGGACTATATAGACTATATATGCCGTACATAGGGGCACATTACGGGACAATTCGATGTCCGCCAGTAGTCTTGTGCCGACACAATGCAAGCATTAGTCTTTATGCAACAATTGAGCAATATTGACACTATTAAGCTTTTGTACTTAAATTGCGTCGAGGACCTGACATTGTATGGGAAACATTTGGCTGTCTGGGTTCATATTTAAATAAGCCGTTTTTTAAGGTTAGGTTTCTTTAACTTTAAGCTATGTTATTTTAAACAGTTAATACTTAGATGACACTGAACAGTAAGCAAAAAATTCCATCGGACCATAATGTTACATATTCGGAATTCGACATAATATTGGGAATTCGACATACCTAATAGGAATTCGACGTTATGGGTGCCTATTCGACGTTTAGGAAATCGACGTTTTTTAAGATTTTGCAAAGACATATATTATTTACCTCTTTAGTTTTACCCCCGGTTTTAAGTACCTAGTACCTTAACAGGAATGCGCCATGATCTCAGATTTAATACAAAACATGAATGAAATTACGCATTGTTTTTTTTATTTTTTTTTATTGCTACGGGGGCAACAAGCAGGCGGGCCTCCTGATGTTAAGAGGTCACCGCCGCCCATAGACACCTGCAACACCCGGGGGGGTGCTGGTGCGGCGCCGGCCAAGGTTGAAGAGCTGCTCCGGGAAACACGAGCGTGTGAGAAATATTGCAACAGGCGTGCAACTTAAAATACACCTACCTGTATCTATAGGTATCGATTTATCTGTGAGTGTAAAGTGCGTGTTTCTAGCCGACAGAAAATTACCCTCAGCAGAGCTTTATAAATTCCCTCAAACACAGCAAAAGTTATTGTTAAAGTCCACAAGGACAAACACAAGAATTATAAAGCAATATATTTATGTGAGTAGCTGCGACAACTTGTAATGATTAAACTGATTGTTATTAATCGACGACTACACACAGATCATCCCGTGACCTGCTCGCCATAAACTATTTAGTTCAAGATGCCGTGACGGGTGACCGCGGGGCCCAATCTAAAGGGGTGACTTTACACCCGGGAGTAAGGAACAAGCGACAAGCGACAATGAAGAACCTCACTCAAACTTATTAGATGAAACCAAAAGAGCAAAGAGAAAGGTACTCTCTAACATTAGGTATATAAACGTAAACTAGACACACACACACTCCTCAAATCAAAGTAGCGTTCATTGGTTCTTCGTAATCGCCAGTGTTATACATAAGAGGGTACAGTATTTTCCACTAAAACAGTAATTGTAAATGACTGACAATCAAGCCGTTGTTGCGGCATTGCATGCTAGACTGAGCCAATCCTAGTACGGTCGACCGCACATCAGTGGTAACAAAACCAGTATAAACTGGTCTCGCGTAGTATTGAAACTCCCTAATAGGCTAGGCCAGCTCAAGGTCAAAGTGTTACCACTGATGTGCGGTAGACTGTACCTACCTATTACTTGGCTTAGAAATTGGACCATTTTATGTTAGTAAGTGACATATCTTCCAATTTTTGTTTTATAAGCTCTGTCATCTGGCTGACCCAGGCGGACTGATGAGAGTCCTGTTGGTGTTCATTACACGGCAATATAACAACTTTCCAAAATCATCCAAAACAGGATTTGAGCTGGACTTTAAAAAACCATGAGTATACTGGGCACGCGCGTGTTATAGCTGAAGAGTACAAGCGACACAACAAACTTCGTACTTACATAAAACTTGTTAAAAATTACGTCTTCTCTCACTTGCACCAAGCCACATTGCACGGTGAACTGTAAAGGAAGCTTTTATAGAACAATCCGTTCCATTGACGGTGACCATGGAAGTGATCACTGGAAATTGGAGCAGGGCTGTCCACAAACTCTAACAAGTAGTACGCCACGCTTTTTTGATTTTACAAGCTGTCACTTATATCTTTTTTTACTTGGTTTCCTGTTTGTCTATCCGAGAGGAACCTTCCGTTCACTTCCCGATAAACGATCATGCTCAAAATTTGCTCCCACTTTAGACAATATACTAATTAATAGTATCAAAATTATGTGCTGTTGGTCTTGTCTTATTGGTCTCAGCTCACAACACTCGAGGCTCGCGGTATCCGCGGGTGTGTTCGACGACAAACCGCGAGATCGAATCCAATGATCGATAAGCTAAAATCTCGTCAATACACAATTTTCAGTAGGTACTGTCTCCCTCGAACCAGAAAACCAGTGGGCTGCTCACAACTGCCGGACAACCGATAACCGCTGGGGAAGTCGAGTTCTCGAGTGGAGACCACGACTTGGCAAGCGTAATGTGGGACGCTCCCCGGCCAGATGGAGCGACGACCTGCGTAAGGCGGCTGGCAGTGACCGTTTGCGGAGAACCGAGGATCGGGTTCAGTGGCGCGTCTAGGGGGCCTATGTCCAGGAGTGTACTAGTACAGGCTGATGATAATGATGATGATGACTCTACCTCTGCTTCCGTAGGGCTGTCGCTGACACTAACACATTTCAACCTTCATGTCCGATAGAACTGGATCTTCCCCCAGCCCTGTGGCACTGTTATCGCCGTGCGTGGGGTGCCAACGAGCCCGTAGCGGGTGCGGACAGTAATGGTGCGCAAACGGATGGCGTCGCCAGTTATTATAATTGCTATATTAGACCGCGCAAGCGCATGCGGGCGGCCGGGGCTGCTGCGGTCAGCGCAGGGGTACGCAACAGTTTGACGGAGAATCGGGCGTGGTAACCCTCTTTATCGAAGGTCTATGTTCTACAGTGAAGTGGACTCAGAGATGAACCAGTCAAGGATTCAAGTAAAAAATTCTGAGGGGGATCCAACCAGAACAGTTTATGACGCGAAGAAACCTTTAGAAGAAAAGCATTAGGATGCACCTGAGACTTCGACTTGAAAGCCGAAGTTACACGCCAGAGCGGCGACATGTAAAACGTAGCAAATACTAACCTATTTTCTTATATCTGTCCCCAAATTAAGCTCCGGTTAGTGCACAAACCAGTAATTAAACCAATTAGGCTATGCGAAACTGAAGTCAAAACGTACGTCTGAATTTAGGTACCTATATAGGCGAAGCCGTGGACAAATGTCAGTGAATAAACAGAACTGTGGCCATTGTTCGGTCGATTGCTAACACATTTATCACGTGCACTGACACTAAAGTATTGGGCATGGTTGGCAACCCCTGAGAACTGTGTTCCGTGCAGTTTAGAGCGGCCAATGAAGGGAGGGTGCGAACCAAATTATTGTTTAAAATCATCCAATTAGGAATATTGACACACAAAAATATATAAATAATAAATGTTATTAATAAATATAATACAATGATGAATTAAATACAAGGTATAAGGAAATGAGATAGGTAATAGAATAAGTTGGAAATAGTACGTGATAATAACGAAATAAAAAACAATACGAAAAGTAATAAGAATCTTCGCAAAAGGACAACTTCGCCTCTATAATCCAATAGTAACTATCCCGCGTGACAAAAGCACATGATCTAATCCATGTCTGAAATCCAAGGAAATACGAGTAGGTACCTATTACAGTTCGAATTGATGAACTAGCACGCACTGTCCTGGAGCTGCTAGCAACAGAAGCGAACCGACAATAACAATCAACTACACCTACGCGTGTTGGATCACTGAGTCACCTCGTGTTGTAGACGTTGTCATCATTCCCCACACACCCAACAGTAAACAGCCGGTACAGACAGAATGCGGTTATTAAATTAGAATGTGACCCTTGCGACGAGGTTAACTCAAGTAATTGGACCTCTGGACCGGACGGCTTATTGGCCGCAATGAGGGAACAATATGATCGCGCGATACACCTACAGCGATCATAGTTTACTCTCAATTGTTGAGAGAATGCTGCAGAGGACAACGTTCTCGAGACTGAAATAAGAATACAAATGCTGATAACAGTCAATGTCGTTGAGGAAATCAACTTATAGAATAGCAACAGCAATTTTTTTTTTTAAAACGAGAGATGAGAGTTGTTTTGCAGATTCCAGTGGGGTTTTAAATGTTGGACTTCGGCAAGGCTTTAGGGAAACTCATTCAACATGGTCGAAGCCGCGGGCAACAGATAATGTTAAACATAAACATTCAGGTGAAAAACCTAAACAGGACCATTTATGTCCCAGATTTGACGATTTACTTAGGTTTACATAAGTACCTATAACAGACCTAGTTTAGATCTAGGTCTGTGGTACGTATGCTTTTTCATGTGGTCCTTTTGTCTTCCTTGCTAATGTTTCTACCATTTTCAAGGATCTGACCAACATTTTGTTGTATCTCTATGACTGAATTGTAGTCCTTTTTTTCTTTTTTTTACGTCAATGCACGCGTCCATACCAAAACACTTATAGTACAAAAAACGCATTACCTGGTCCATTTCCTTGTCTGGCCAACAAGAAATCTTAGTAATTACACTTAATCGCCGTGTACGGAAAATATCGGGTTTCCGAACGATTGTGGCCCGCGCAAATATTTTAAAAACATGAGTAACGCAATACGGGACAGTCAGGCGATACTATAATTATAGCAAAACAATGACATTTATCTGATTTTGGATTTGTTCTACCGTGAGTTCTATTTGCGTAAATGGGGATTTGGCTCGCAAAAAATTGGGGTGCAGCCGATTGAAGCGGTGGGTTTCGTTCAAGTGAAAGTGTCGATGAATTTAAAATTTAATCTTCTTTCTCATACGGCGATCGTCAATACTATTAATAGTATTAATGATCGCAGTTCTCATAGCTTTGTTTACCTTTTCGATTGACATCTGCTGTCTTCCTTTCGGCTGTATCATGCACCAATTTGTATTAAAATCAAAAGTGTGTCCATTAGTATTTAATATAATAGGTACTAGGCACAATTCTGAAAGCACACTTTTAAAATTTGACAGCATTAAAATTAGCTTATAATACTGAGTGACAGTACTGTAAAATTTTTGCCTTGGACCTACTAAGTCAACCATAATCTAATATTGTATGACTTCATTCGTAAGAGTAAGTATATCGTAAGACCGCTCTCCTAGGGGCATGGGGTCCATGCGGTTTCTCTCTTCGGACGCTGCAAGTGGCAGGAAAACTGCTCTCTGTTTTGATTTACCACTTTATTTTTGCAGTTTCACTTAAATTTTCATTATTATTTTTTATAAATCTATATCTACAAATGGTTTTTCTCAAAACTTAAATACATTTACTGACTGCTCTCAAACCGTGAAAGAAAACGTCGATCAATCGAAAATTTTAGGCGATGTTAAGTCCACCAACTAACCACTAGCGTGATGGACTACAGCCCTAACGTCATTGAGGGGGTAGGCCCGCGCCCCAACAGTGGGGACATGTTAATAGGCTGTTGTTGATGATGATGATGATTCGACACTGAATGTCGCTGTATCCGGCTCGCTTTATGTAAGTATTCGGCATTCCACGTTCGTACATATTATATACTTTTTTAACCCACCTAGTTCGTAAGATCAATCTACTTTGTATCAGAATTCCTCTTGTTAGTAAACATGAGATAAAATTTACATCACAAAGGTGTTTGCGGCAGAGCATTGCCCATCAATTCCTAGAAGGTATCAAAGCTGATTCGCTTTGTTGTGCGTAGTTTTGTTTACCACGTCTCAATCTGACCCAAGTGCGCGTTAGGGATGCGCCAAGCAGCTGTTAAGATGTGTACCCAATAGTCATTTGATGGCGACCGATGCTTTTCAGAAGAAATTAATTCCCAACAAATTGAATGTGATCTGAAGACCTGATTGGTTCTTTTTGAACATGATCAAAATTCGTTCTTTCAAAATTTGAATACAATATTCTCTTTTTGACGTTAATTGTGTCTAAAACTCCTCTGTTTCCACATGTATAAAGCCGAGGGGAAGAAACAGCAACAAACCCAACAGAACAGGCCCTGACAGTATTTTATCCAATACTCGACGTTTAGGTTCAGATTCAATTGGCTTCGTCTGTGAGCCTTCTACTAGTATGTCTTGAGTCTTTTCTTCTATACTTAAAATAAAGAGGTAAAAACTGGTGGATAATTTGCACGCCTATCTTATATATCTTGCGAAAAACCAAATGATAGTGGGGTGAATAATACACCTAGCGCCATCTATTGACAAACTTTAAAACTAAGACACTGGCATGATTAGAAACGGGTTAAAAATAGTATAGGTACTTTATAACGCGGATGATGTCGCGGGGCATCGGTTATTATTTAATGAAGTGACAAGAGGAGTTATTTAGAATGCAGACCAATGTAACTGCAGCCTATTTGATTGAGATTGCCATTTCGTTGAAAAATAATCATTCATCAGCGACTCCGTTGTCAAGTCCAAAAACTAGTACTTAGATCCAAAGTTTTTCAATATTCGACACTGAAGAGCGCGGCGTCGTGGGGAAGAATCAGCCTATCATGTCTAGAGGTCCCAGTTCGATCCCCGGTCGGGCCATGTACCAATGAATTTTTCGTGAATCTTAAGTACATTTACCGCTCTCAAACGGTGAAGGAAAACGTCGCGTGAGGAAACCTGCATACGCCGAAAAAGAAACTCTTAGCCGCATGTGAAGTCCACCAAACCGCACTGGGCTAGCGTGGTGGACTGAGGCCCATACGCCCTCGTTGGAGAGGGTAGACCGGAGCCCCAGCAGTGGGGACATGTTAATAGGCTGTTGATGATGATGATGTATCCGGCTCGCGTAAGTATTTTGTAAAGAAATAAGTTAAGATTTATTGTCGAAGATATCGAAAAAAGAAAGACTACACACCGTTTTTTATTACTCACTCTAATAAACTGAATAAACACCAGACAATCAAGATCAACATCGAACTCATTAGATCTAATATTCAATACAAATTATATCTCAACAAAAAAAGTCACCCGATCGATAACCCACCTTTACCGGCGGCGGCTGCTCTTTGATCTCGGCAATTGTTGCGCGCTTTGATGTTGCCGCCGACGCTGGTTAGTGTAACTCGAGGTTGTTACAAAAATTACCGTAAACATCGGTTCTGCTGAAATACTCGAGCGGGCTTCGGGAAAGTTGGTAAAAGTTACAAAAGAGGAAAGAGAACAAGGAAGTCTTCGACATGGTCACAGATTAGATAATAGTTCCTACGGACATGGTGATGGACAGGTCCCGCCGTGGGGCGTGGACCAGACGCAGAACTGTAGGCAAGATGATAGCGATGTGGGTACAGTTGATACGCGTAAAAATGAGACCTAAGCCTAATTGGAAGCGGTGGTAGATAAAAAAATTGAGGTTGTGTAAATGTACCGACTTGGCAATAAAATATTTTTGATTTGACTACAATTTTTTTTTTTTTAAACTTAGGAATATTATTTAATCATGACAATATTAACATATTTATAAAAAAAACCTATTTGATAACGTATAACTAAAAATAAAAATAACTTATTATAAATCTAAAACTAATCTACAAATAAATAAATAAACTAAACCTAAACCTAAAAAAAAAAAACTTTCCTAAAGGTAGAAGATCTCCTCCAACTCCGCCGAATTTCCAATGGTGACTACAATTTATTTTTTATTCATACAATATTTAATTTTATATGTTATATATGTATGTGTATATTATAATATTTAATTAAGTATATTTGTTACTAGCTGTTGCCCGCTACTTCGTACGCGTGGATTTTGGAAGTAGGTACCTATCTGTGCTATGTATAAACATCGTCTAGTTATAATTTTCCGTTGGTAAAATGACCAGATTGTAAGTTATACCTTCAGGAACGCAACTTTGAAAACCGTATCCAATTTGGTTAAGTAGTTTTTGCGTGATGCCGGAATAAACATAATATTTAAATAAATTTATATAAATTATTATTCATCATCATCATCAACAGCCTATTAATCTCCCCACTGCTGGGGCTCAGGCCTACCCTCTCAACGAGGGTGTTCGGGCTATAGTCCACCACGCTAGCCCAGTGCGGGTTGGTAGACTTCACATGCGCCTAAGAATTTCTTCTTCGGCGTATGCAGGTTTCCTCACGATGTTTTCCTTCACCGTTTGAGAGCAGTCAGTAAATGTACTTAAGTTTCGAGAAAAACCCATTGGTACATGACCTAACCGGGGATCGAACTCCGGACCTTTCGATATGATAGGCCGCGTCTTATCCCCAGGGCCACTGACGCTCTCAAATTATTATTATTATAATATAATTATGTATGTCTACTTTTGAACGCACACACACACAAACACACACACACACATACACACACACACACGGGGACATCTAGCTAAGGTCCCCAGCAGAAAACCAGCGCTGCGCCTCCTGGGTGCAGCACTATGCTGAGCTGGGGACCTTTTCACGATCACAGCATCGTCTACCACCTGATTTTATGTCAGGTTAATCAATTAATTTCACTTGTATATTTGTTGTGATTGTCGAATAAATTATTTTTCTTTTTCTTTTCTTTCTTTCTTTCATATAGACAGACAGAAACGTAATAAAGAAAAAATTATTGCTTTGGCTTCTATTGCTCTTTAAAACACCTCTTATCAATTTTTCTTAAACATCTCCTATTTCTATGACTATCGTCTAGTTACGTTATAGGATTTATCTGAAAATGATATTTTTTAAATTTTAACATGCACAACTTTAGATCTCCCGTAATGTTTACTCTTTCTAACAGTGAGGGTTGGCTGGAAGAGATCTCTTGTAGAGATAAGTCCTCCTTTGTACACATATTTCTTGTTTGTTTTTCATTGTAAATTTATTTTGTGCATTAGAGAATAATATAATATATTTTCGACTGTCAAGGACGTAGCGTAAAGATACAAGATAATACCTATATGTATTTACGAGTAATTATAATCCTCTGTGGAGTACCTATACTAAGAATGGTCAATTTTAATAAATATCTAAGTCATCAACAGCCTATTAATGTCCCCACTGCTGGGGCTCAGGCCTACCCTCCTAACGAGGGCGTGCGGGCTATAGTCCACCACGCTAGCCCAGTGCGGGTTGGTGGACTTCACATGCGCCTAAGAATTTCTTCTTCGGCGTATGCAGGTTTCCTCACGATGTTTTCCTTCACCGTTTGAGAGCAGTCAGTAAATGTACTTAAGTTTCGAGAAAAAACCCATTGGTACATGGCCCAGCTGGGGATCGAACTCCGGACCTTTCGATATGATAGGCCGCGTCTTATCCCCTACGCCACTGACGCTCTTATCTAAGTAGGTGTTTTAATGTACCAAATGAAGAAGAATACAAAGCGATTGGAAACTTACATAGAACAGGAAGCGCCTATGCGGGTCCTCGAAGGACGAATGATGCAAAAAAATAGTGCATGTAAATGCAAAGAAATAACGCGTAGTTAGTAGTAATCGGAATGTGTTTCATTCTAATTGACCACAAATCTCAGCATTAAAAGTATGCCAGTCGAGTATCGAAAAAAATTCAATTGGCTTCAAAGAGAAAAAAAATATTTGGCGTTTTTTTCTAACAAATCGAATACGGTTGGTCTTCCATACACAATAAGCGTGATACTGCCTCCTTCGGCCGCCAACAATTCATTATTACCTTCATGGGTTCCATTCATCTATATCAATTTCACTCCTATCATCATCACCAGCCTGCACTAGTCCACTGCTGGACACAGGCCTCCCCAAGGCTCCACTGAACCCGATCTTCGGTTCTCCGCATGCAGTCACTGCCGGCCGCCTCATGCAGATTGTCGCCCCATCTAGCCAGGGGCGTCCTACACGCTTTCCCAGTCGCTTTTCAATTTCACACCTATCATCATCACCAGCCTGCACTAGTCCACTGCTGGACACAGGCCTCCCCAAGGCTCCACTGAACCCGATCTTCGGTTCTCCGCATCCAGTCACTGCCAGCCGCCTCACGCAGATCGTCGCCCCATCTAGCCAGGGGCGTCCTACACGCTTGCCCAGTCGCTTTTCAATTTCACCAGCCTGCACTAGTCCACTGATGGACACAGGCCTCCCCCAAGGCTCGCCACTGAACCCGATCTTCGGTTCACCTCACGCAGATCGTCGCACACTATACGCAGTCGTATTTAAGTTTCACTCCTATCACTCATCTATAAAGAGAATAAGAGCTTCTTTCACCGCTTCCTGATATTGTTACAGATAGTAATCTTAGTGATAAACTAATCTACCAGGTAAAATCTGTCTGATAAAATTTTCGTATTTCACACCTCTTTTCACAAATCGTTGAAAATATATCTGACAGATAAAAAAATAACCGCCACTTGATCTTGCTGTTAGTTTATCTGACAGATATGGCAATCAGATACCTGTGAAACAAACAAAATGGAATATCTGTCAGATAACCTGCAGATAGGGTATCTGGGACTTTATCAGCAAGCGGTGTAAGAGGCCCTAAGTCTGTTTTAATAACCGATAAACACACTACACTATTTCCAGAGCGCAGTGGATAAATAAATAAACTAATCAACACAAAAAGTTCGTGGAAGCCGCGGCAGTACTTCAGAGAGCGAAGAGTTGATATCGCGCGGACTGTTGTGTAAACACCTCCGCGTTTTGTACACTTACACATTAGCACAAGTACACAATGTGGTGCTCGAGTACACAAATATCTTCAGTGTCCTTTGAGAAAGTGTATGCGTAAATTGAATTGTTTACGGGAGTTACTGCAACTGTAATGGGTGGTTACTTATCACTGATTTATTTATTTTATTTTATTTTATTTGGAAAACCAACAGCATACAGAGTTAGGTAATATTTAGAGGTAAAAATAACATTTTGTAAAGCTAATTACAGGTTTTCACTTAAGATTAGAGAAGAACGAATATGTTTCAGTGACAGTAAAAAGGAAAAATAAGTTATAAGTTTAAGTAACAACAAGACATTAACATAAGTAGGTACATGTGTGCGTGTTTGTATGTGTGTGGGTGTGTACGAGTGTGTGTGTGAAGGGATAGGGAAGTGGGAATGGGATTGGGGGATGTGTTATATACGCAAAATTGTAGATATGTGTGAAGAGAGTGTGTGTGAATATCAATAGTTATCCTCAATAAGTTTCCTAGTAACGCTAAGCTTGAAGTTTGATTTTGATTTAACAAACGGATCATGATCACCAAATGTACTATTGTAAGTTCTACTGATACGGCTTATTATAGAATTTTGTGCATAATTTGTCCTATGAAATGGTACACTGAGCATAACAGTGTGACGAGTGCGCTTTGATGGTGCACGGAGTCCGATTTCGGATACCAGATCTGGGCAATCAATGGTGGAGTTAAGTAAATCATACAAGAGTGACATGTCAAGTAGATCGCGACGATGGTTCAGTGTAAGTAGTTTATATCGTCGACAGCTCTGTGATAAAGCTTGGTTCCACGTTCAAGTATTGATATAAGGGTCTGGTATGGTCCGGTTTTTGATGTTCATCTAAGTGACAGAAAATGAAGAATAGCAAAAAGGAAAAATCAATTTTTGTCAACATTTGCAATAGCTGGATTTTTATTAGGACACCAAAGCTGTAAGATGTTGTCCTTGGTTGTCTGGAAGAAATCGCTCTTAGCGAAAAGACCGCCTAGATGTACATTATTGTATCTTTTTTTTAACTGTAATTTTTGAATGTGCATTATAGTGAATTGAATTGGTTTTGTTTGAGGTCGAAAATCTGTCTTTTCATACATTTTATATGATGCTTTTTAACATTTTTGTAAGAAACCATGGTTCTAAGTCTATTAACATTGACATAAAATACATGTATAAATTGACAAAAAGAAGTTGTAGGTATTATTTTTGGGCGGATGTTCAAATTTTTATGAAATTAGAATGATTACTAGTTAATAAGTTTCATTATGTGATATTTACTACTGACCGATCCCTAATATGAAAGTGTGTATAAAAATAACAGCTTCCTAATTGAAATATTCTAAGAAATATAGTCATACAAACAAAATACAACAAAAACAAAAAACAACATACAACAAAAGCGAAGATTGTAATTAACTTACATAAAATAAATTTAAATGTTTCTTTTCCTAATAAGGCGATAAAAGTTGTAATCTTCCAAGAGCAAATAAATATAACTTAGCTGAAGATAAAGTTATTTATTACCTACCTAAAATCATGTCAAGATTCATAGAGGTAGGTAATTCAACTAAAAGCTGGTTAAATTGTTGCAATTTGAAGAAACAACTCAGGTGTAAGGCAACGTATTCGAAAAACTAATAATATAATTCGATACGGATGACACAAAACCCTTTCAACCATCCATGATCATTGCCATGAATAGATTCCACGACATTTCGCATGATTATGCATTTTTTGTCAAATTTCATAATCATACTTAAATCCTATTTTGGGAACACAATTTCTTAAGAAAAACATCCGCCTCGTGAAAGGGTGAAATCGTAATTCTGACAGCAATGTGTGCAAATAACATGTGTATAGATAAACTAAATGTGGACAAACAACTGACAATGGGCCCGCAGAATGGTGGACTATAAATATTTCCGATTGTACCCATTCTGCGACTGCCCCAAAACGGCATTCTAGCTGACCAGATTAGCGGTGACAGCGCGTTGAAAGGATTGAAAGATCCCATTTTGGATTTGTCACGACTATAAGCTTTTCTTGATGATTATTCTAACTTATTATTGTGAAAATTATGGTTTTACTTCCAAGTGATTTGAACATTGAAATTAGGGTAGTCTCTTGTAAGGAACAAAAATAAAATATAGGTACCCACCTGATCATCGATAATATGAAGACCAAATTTTAGTGACAAGGCCTTTACCTGGCTAGTATTAACTATCTGCGGAGACCTATAATTGGCCTCATACCATGTACTTTTGTTATGTTACCACTGTGTTTATTGCTGTTGGTCTTCCGAAAATAAATAAATAAAAATAAATAAATATAAAAAGCTATAATAAAGCAGAACTTAGTAGTTATGTAATACATTAGTAGAGTGTACTTATGTAAGGGTGTTAAAAAATGCAAAGAAAAATTACGGATATATTTATTACGAAAATAATTTACAAATATTATATTGATGTGGTCTGAAATAATGACAAAATAGATGAATTTATTTTAACGTCGTTCAGTATCTTGATCTTGACAACATTTCAAATTCGTCAAAGTGAGGTAACTGCTACATATTTACTTGAACGAAATAAAAACAAACTAACAAATCCATATTTAGAGTCGACTTCCCGAAACCCAACCGCACGATGTTGCCATATTTAAAGAGAGATTTACGGCGGTTTTGGCGGGAAGTCGTCAGTTTCCGAACGAACCGATCGCGCCACATTAACAGCGCAACGGGTTAATCCCCGCCCCGCGGGTAATCCCCAAACATATGTATGTGTCGTTGGGTTTTGACGTAGATTTACAATTATTTACAAGGAGTGCTCGACGCCCCGCTTGTGTCGCCTCACTATAAGCCGCGGATTAGAGCTACGCTTGTTTATGGTGCTCTGTCTCCGAACTAATTGTCTCTGCACGAGAAAAACCGGGGCTTCGGTAAAGCTGACTGCAGACATCATACCAATAAACCCTTCGATCATTATTATTTTACCTATAGATCCACACAAATTCAAAAAAAAATGTGTTTCATTGTAATTTAATAGAGCATTAAAAAGTAAGGGACTCGGTTTTTTGAAAAGCTGCCCATATTTATGTCATGAGCAAAATCACATTTCAATGTTTTCCAATAGTACCTACATATATATAGACACTTTTGTATTTTAAATAATTTTCATGTAATGTATCCAATCCAAGTTAGAATCAAATCTGAGGCGACTCCTCGGCTACTTTTTTTGCTAGTTAGACCATAGACGGCAAAGAACGGGTTATTCCCAATGGATCATAATGACCAGTTAGTGGTTGCATTTGATCACGCCAAAAGTTCCCAGCGGATCACCTTATCCGATGCAACTAAGAAATTGTGATTATTTTTTCCCAACCGATCACGTGCTGCAACTGTTTTTTGAATTCAATTTAATATTTTCCTAACAGTACCTGCACTGACTGTTGTGAGTGAAATAGGTATATTGAGGCATCATTATCATCAATGATGATGCCTCAATGATCAGTTCGTGGTTGCATCTGATCACGCCAAAAGTTCTCATGTTGAGGCATTCATTCCAAACTTTACCCAAAGACGCCTCGTCTTCAGCCGGCCTAAAACAAAACTTTCCTCTGATTTATACAAGGTACCCGCTCGGTGCAGCTTTTCACAATATTTCTAGGCCGCAAGATGTTTTGTGTCGAATGAGAGATGGCTGGTGTTAGCCGGATTATCCCGGCTTCGTGTTACCACAGAGTCCACAGACGTGTTTTTGTTGGCACCGTTTTGGCAACGCTCAATTTTTGTCACAGGAACGAGATGGCGGCAGTTTCACTGACGGCAGATGGCAGCGGTAAAACAGTGGGTTTATCTGTTTGTAAATATACATTATAATTGTTTGGACGCTCTCTGTTTCAATATTTACTGACGTCGGTTTTTCTAATATCGCGTTTGATATAAGAAATATAGACGATAAATTATATTTTTATGCTCTCTTTTATTGTGGGAATGTCAGAAGCCGTCCTTAGTTCTCTAGCACTTTGGCTGGAGTGGTGGTAGGTACGGTTATAAGACTTATTTATAAATAACTTTACCTAATAAGGATTCAGTCTAAAGTGTCAAATTGGTGACACTTAGCTAACGTTATAAAAGTAAGTTAATAACGTTATAAAATGACTCAAATGTTTGAGATTTCAATAAAAGTGATATAATAGCTGCAGAAAATGTAAATATTTATACACTTTAGAGTCTTGTAGATCCATAATAAGCCTATAGGCTTGCAATGCGGAATTTTAAAAAATTATAGCATAGAGAACGTCGTGATTTCACTATATAACTTATAACTAACGATGATTTATAAGTTTTATCAGAGTAACAGTTAGGAATGAAGACATTATTATAATCAGAGGTGTCCGCAAATATTGCCTTGGAGAATCATGAAATGATGACAAAATAAAAAAGGCCTATATATATATACAGCATCGCTTGTAAAGAACGAACAGTGCATAATTGATGAAATCACAAGTAAATTGGTAAAAGCAACGAATAAGCTTTGAAAACTTTTTATTGCGTCAAATAAACTTAAAATTAAGTCTATAAAACTTTCAATTAAACTCATTAAATATATTCTTACGTTAATAATAAATAGCGATACCACTTTTTACAAATACAATTTCAATTATAATACACAATTCTCTGTCCGCACCTATCACAGTCATCGAATACTTCACCACAGTCTATATACATCTCCTCTCAGATATTCTCAACATATCCTTCGAGAGATTCCATCACTAACTTGTCTATCAGCTGTGCTTCATCAGAGGTGAGTCGGGGTCGTGCGGCGGCGGACTCACCGGCGGCGCCATCGTCAGCCCGTGGATCCTCCGGTACAGCTGGTGGTAAGGACTAGGCGGCGGCGGCGGCAGCCTCAGCAGAGGACTCGGCAGCGCATACCTGCCGTAAACCGACAGCAGCGGCGGATACAACCCCACCAGCGACGCGTACGGGTTCCCGAACATCGGATGCAGGATCGCTCCGCGCTTGAACGCCGCCAGCCGCGACCTGGACGCCGCAGTCGATCTCCTCCTCAGCTTCCCCGTGGTCCCTCCGATGAACACGTCGTCGGACGACGGGTCCAGCATCCAGTAGTTGCCTTTGCCCGGGTCGTCGTAGTGCCGCGGGACCTTCACGAAGCACTTGTTCAGACTCAGGTTGTGGCGGATCGAGTTCTGCCAGCCCTGCTTGTTCTCCTTGTAGTACGGGAAGTTCTTCATTATATACTCGTAGATTCCGTTTAACGTGAGCCGCTTCTCGGGGCTGCTGCGGATCGCCATCATTATCAACGCGTTGTAGCTGTACGCGGGCTTCTCGTTCTTCTTCTTGTCCTCGTTAGGGGTGGAGCAGCTCGGCGGAGGGGTCTCTGTGCCCGTGACGTCGAGCTCGGTGTCCGACGGCGAGGGGGAGCGGGACGAGGCCTCCGGCAGCAGGTCTCGGATGGCGAAGCTGTGCGGCGGAGTCATAGTGGTGCGGCATGTCGGGCCGCGCGCTCCCGACTAGAGCCGCCGCCGCCGACCGACGCTGCGTCCCGCCCTCCGGCGACGCCCAGCCGCCGAACCCCTCCTCCTCGACTCCATATGCACAGATACCATCACCGAGTTCAATACGCCACAGTATTGAGCCTTAACTCGGTGCAGTTGGGGAGAAATTCGTGTGGCAGGCGAACTCGAGTAAGGGAATTTCTGTTGACAGGGTTGGTCGCTGGGGTTAAAAAACGAAAATTGACACGATTTGTCGCGGAGTAATTTGTAAATATTATTTTTTTGTGATTTTCCACGCGTTGTTTAGGAGTTTATTTAGTGTGACCGGCTCGCGGGTTCCGTCCGTAATTATTAATTGTTATTTTTTAAACATTGCAGCAGATGCGACGGGATTAACGATTTTTATTGTGTTCTCTGACAAATTGGTCCTCGTGTCACCGTGGGTCCATTACGGACGTGACAAAGGGCTTTTTCGTAATTGCAGCTAATATTTATTGGAGCAAAAAGGTTTTAATAAAACGCTTTGGTTTAGTTATTTTTATTATGTTTAATAACATGCATTGGTAAAGGTAATGTATATTTCTAGTTTCGCTAAATATGTCAACGTATTTTTCTGTCAGTTCACATTTATAGATGTGACGTCAGATGTCACATGAAAAATCTGTTTCATCACTACGACGATGATTTCGTGGTTTTTAGTCTTCCATGTTTGTAACATTGTCTTCGTTAACATCCTGTTTAATGTTAGTTACCTGTTTACTGACAGCCATTACTATAGCAAAGAAAGTACCAATATGTAAGAAGGTAAGTGCCAGCTATAGCTGCATAAGAGTACATTGACCCTATCTGTACTCCGAAGTCGAATCACGAATACATAACTTTTCGCAACAAAGTGTCAGTTAAGTTAGTGACACTTTTCTATGACAAGTTATTATGTAGGTACTTACAACCTGCAATAATTAACTGCGTGTTGGTCTTACCAATGTATAGTCCCCGTATACTTTTTGGCGGCTGAGTGAATTTAGTCACAGATTGTTTGCACATCGCTGACAGTGTTTATAGTCTATGTGTGCGTAAGCGAGATAGTGTGATACATAGAGATGTCCAAAAACTTGAAAATTTGATTCGTTTAATCGAATCGATGAACAATTTTTTGAAATTGATTAGTTTCTTAGTGAACCCCCGCACAGCTCCCCTTTGACACCTAAAATTAGTCATTGCGCGGAAATCAGCCGACTTCACAAGACCGCCAAAAACTACGGGGACTATATAACCTACATTCTAATTTATTTTTTTTGTGATTTTTCCATTTAACATTGTATAATAATACCTTTAATATGACTATGGCTTGGTATGAGGTACCTACTGTAAAAATTAATCTGTAAATAAATTGAATTTGAATTCTGTTTAGTATAATCACCGAGGACTATAAGGGCCTCTTTCACCACTGGCTGATAAAGCCCCTGATATCCTATCTGCAGGTAATCTGACAGATAGCCTATCTTTTTTGTTTCACAGGTATCTGATTGTCTATTTTATATAATCTATCAGCCAGATTTGTCTGATAGATTAGTTTATGTGTCTGATTACTATCTGTAACAATATCAGCAAGTGGTGAAAGAAGCCCTAATAGTTGCTAGTATATAATTTGCACACTCGCTAGACCATTTCGGTGAGTACGAATTACGAAGTAAGTACAGTCACGGAATTAATAGGTATACCGTTACATTTTCAGAGCCATTACCCATTACTGTACCTAAATAAATGACGAAACCCCGCCCCCGCGCCGCGCCACGCCCCCGCAGCCGAGGCATTTTGTTTTACTTGACTTAGGGCCTCCTTCACCACTTGATGATAATGTTACACTTAGTAAGCTGACAGATAAACTTATCTATCAGATAAATCTGTCTGATAATATTTTCGTGTTTGACACCTCAAGTCTCTGATTATATAAAATATCTGAAAGATAACAAAATAACAGCCACTGGCACAAAAAAATTGGCCATTTGTCAGATAATCTGCATCTGGGCCTTAAGGGTGACTATTAGTGGTTCTATTTAGTGGGACTATTACTGGGACTATTAGTGGTGAAAGTAGTCCTTATTATTATATATTCTGTGGTTTTACCACCACACTTAGTTTTCCCACTTCGAGGTTTCAAACGTTTGACTGGCCTGTTGGCGTAGTCGGCAGTGACCCGCCTACTGCGCCAGAGGTCGTAGGGCACGCTAGCGAGTTTTGCGTTGTCAACTGATGGTAGGAGGTACTCGAAATGGAAACGGAAGTATGTATTCACAGACAGAATATCAGAGCGGCGGGGGGTTGGGAGGCGGAGGCGCGGCGAGGGTGACCACGGCGCGTGTTTCCCGCACGATTGGGCCAATTGATGCGGACGGCTGCCACGGTGGCCATCAGTTATACCTGGAAATGGAAAGAATGGTTGGATTGGACTTTGGTCCAATTTTGAAACGGCCGGCCAAAAAATGAAATGCTAGGTAAATTCTGTTCGACCTTGTAGTTTTTTGTCATTGACCTGGTCTTTTCTTGTCTTCTCTTCTCTCTCTTCTCTTCTTCCGAAATCTATCTTTTCGTATACCTACCTATGTGTATTCGGCGATTTTGAAGCTTATACGAGTCAAACAGAAAATACGATTAGCTTTTTGGGCAGACTATTTCAGTTTGGACCAACAAATTTAATGTACTTAGGAAATCGGCTGAAATGAATAATAATAATAATGTTTGGACAAATTCACACACGGCTGTTTAGTCCCAACTAAGCCGAAGCTTATAAATGGGTACTCGACAATTGATAAACATACATAAATACTTTGAAATAAATACTTAAATACATACAAACACCCAGAATCCGAAAACCAACAGTAAAGCTCATCACACAAATGTTAGTCCCGGGTGGGAATCGAACCCACGACCTTTGGCGCAGTAGGCAGGGTTACTACCACTACGCCAACAGGCCAGTCATAATATCGAATCTTACAGATATTAAAGTAAATGTGAAGCTTTAGGGCCTCTTACACCGCTTGCTGATAAAGTCCCAGGTACTCTATAATATGCAGGTTATCTGACACATAGCATATTTTTTTGATTTCACAGGTATCTGATTGCCTATATATTATATATAGTCTATCACACAGATTTATCTAATAGATTAGTTTATCACTAAGATTACTATCTGTAACAATATCAGGAAGTGGTGAAAGAAGCCCTTAGACTTTTCAAATTTTGAAATAAGGCAAACAAAGCAGCCATTGGTGAACAATCCAACAAATGATATTGAACTGTCTGTTAAAAGCAGAAGGCGTGGTGTCACCAACATAGAGCTGAGTGCGCCCGCCGCGCCGTGTTTAGCAGCAGCGCACAAATATTTAACAACCACGGCCTAAACCTGCCTTTATGTGCCTACATTTATAACTCACTGTTAGGTACGGTCGACCGCACGTCAGTGAAAAAAAACCGTATAAACTGGTCTCTCATAGTATTAAACTCCCTAACAGGCTAGGCCAGCTCAAGGTCGAAGTGTTACCACTGACGTGCGGTTGACTGTACATACGTATTCCTAACTTGCTCATTGTAGAGATACTTACCTACCTACTTATACTAGTATCGGTACCTACATAAGGTATAAATACATAAAAGAATCTATATGACATACCACAAGGTGGACAGATGATCTGGTGAAGGTCGCGGGACCCAGATGGGAGAGGTTGGCGCAGGACCGGTCGTCGTGGAGATCCTTGGGGGAGGCCTTTCTCCAGCAGTGGACGTCTACAGGCTGATATGATGAGGATCATTTATTTATTTAAGTAATAATTTATTGTATACATGGAAACAATTCAAAGAGAAAAATATTTATTCAGGATACTTCCTGTAAACATGTTCAAAAACAGAAAAAAACCGCAAAATGAATTATGAAAGCAAGCCGACTTAAGTTATGGAAGCATCAGCTATAAGCTGCCTTTCCATTTAAAACTGAAATTTTAACTGAAATACAATGAGAAATAAAATAAATACGAAGAGAAAAAAATTCACCCGTAAATGATTATCGAATGCGACACATAAAACACAAAATGTAAAGGAATAAATGACTGTACCTCTCACAATCAATCAAAACCGTGTCAAACAGTGAGACGAATCAACAGAAAAATCGGCCAAAAAACTAACAAAAAAAAATGGCGTCGCGTCCACGCTCCGGGCCTCGTTACTGTAGGTACTGTTGCAGCAAAATAGTAAGTAAATAAATAAATACGAGCGCGGCGCGTGTTTTTGTACAGATTGGAGCAATTACCAGCCCCGGGGGCGCGCGGAACAGGAACGCTTACTCGGTACGTTCGGCGACATGTTTCCGTTTGTTGCCCTCGCTGGCGACAGCACTCTGCTTCATCCGCTGCCGGCACGAAATGTTCAGAAACAATATACCTACGCTTCGATCACAATATTATATTACCCAGATACCAAAGAAATGCGAAGCTGAAGCGGCAGTGGGCGAGGCACATCTCTCGCAGAACTGATGGCCGTTGGGGCAGAATGGTTCTCGAGTGGCGACCGCGGACCGGAAGATGCAGCGTATGCAGGCCTCCCACAAGGTGGACCGACGATCTGGTAAAGGTCGCGGGACCCGGCTGGATGAGGTTAGCGCAGGACCGGTCCTCGTGGAGATCCTTGGGGGAGGCCTTTGTCCAGGATGGACGTCTACAGGCTGATATGATGATGACCCAGATACCGACCGCATCAGTGCTCGAAAACAGTGCATGCTAAAACGTACATTTAAGCATTGTTTTGTAGTCAATTGTGCTGTGCGAGTCGCGCGCTTGCGGGTTTTGTTTCATTGCAATAAAGTGCATACGTCTTTGCATTACGTATATACTTACGTAGATCATTATCATCAGCCTGTACTAGTCCACTGCTAGACACACCTGTGTCTAGCAGTGGACTCCCAAAGGCGCGCTACTGAACCCGATGTTCGGTTGTCCGCATCCAGCCACTGCCAGTCCCACACTAAGCTAGCTCATGCGTGGTCTCCACTCGTGACTACAGCAGCGGTTATCGATTCTCCAACAGATTATGTGCCCAACCCTCTGTCACTACAAAATACTTATACAAACTTTTGAGCTATGTCGAAGGCTTGGTTCTCTGGCGGATCCTGTCTCTCAGAAAAACTTCCAGCATGGCTCTTTCCATGGCCCGTTGAATTTTTAACCACCTTAATTGCTTTGCTCTTCATAATAACTATGAAAAGTCAACAATTACTATCGTGGTTTTATAGACAAGTGTGAGGAAGCCACACTCAGTACCACGGCACGAAACAAACAAGATGAAGCCGCTCGAGTGATTGCAATCACACATCAGCGGCCAAGTAAACAAGCCGCCCTAAATTAAAACAACCCTGTTTATGTCACGCAGAGCAACATACTGTATAACTAGTAGGTAATTCTAGACTACAGCACCAATAAAATGATTATGGCTTCCCTTGTGGATGTGGGAAGAAATAGAAAAACCGGCAAAGTTCATGTCGGTCCAAGCATAGTGCGTTTCGTCAAACTTTTGTCAAACTAGATTTGTAGGGTTCCCTGTATGGGCCCATTACACGGTAGGTTTTGCTGTTAGTTACACCATGGTTTTACCACAGTCAGGCGGTGACTGACGGACGAATGATCGTCTAATGCAGTGACTGATGAAAATCTGCATACTTTGTTTTTTTCATCATAATTCATGACTGAAGGAATTGAATGATGCTTGCATGACCGTCTATATAAGGGTACACCTAACAATCACTATTAATCTATTGAATTGATTACAAATGCTGAATTGCAGCTGGGAATGGACAATTGTGCGACGTACTTTGACCACAGACTACAAGCGTCAGTGTTGCATCCACATTTGTAATTACGCATCCCGGTGAGGGATTCTCATTGTTTTCGCATAATGAAGTGGCGTCCGTATTAACATTCTGTGACCAAGTTTCGCCATTTCCGAGTTTAAGATCGGGGTACTCGAAGTGATTTAACCGAGACACTAGAGTTCTGGTCCGAAAGCTTTTCTTGTAAAGCACGTTTGGCTTAATGCAGCTCAAATAATCTCCTCGCCTTGCATTGATCTTCCAAACACCTGTAAGTAGGTAATAATAATATCTTGTTCTCCTCAAAAGCTGAGCTCGAGACGCTGCTGGCTGGAGTAGCTGTCTCATGATAAGAGCGCGCTTGGGGCCGCCGCTAATGTTGTTGAAATATTGATTAATATTGTCGCCATTTTGGATTGGCTCTCGAGCGCGGAAGCGGAAGTCAGCGCCCTCCGGTTCCGGTTTAGGTACTTTTGTCTCTTTTGTAAGCTCAGCTGAAGCATGCTGAAGAGTGCTCCAGGCGGCTTTGAAACATGTTTTAAAATCTGCATTGTGTTTATAAGGTGTGGTTGTAGGTAGAGGAAAGACCGAGGTACAGTCTACCGCACATTAGTGGAAACACTTTGACCTTGAGCTGGCCTAGCCTATTAGGGAGTTTCAATACTACGCGAGACCAGTTTATACTGGTTTTGTTACCACTGATGTGCGGTCGACCGTACGTATGGGTAGTGATTGTGCCTCAATCGATTCGGGACTTGACAAATCGATTCGTTTTCAATAATGCGTCTTTCTATTAGCTACCTCCATGCTAAAAATCGACTTCTTCAACTTTATATTTTTAAAGAAAAATATGTAATCATTTTACTTTTTTTTTGTAATGGACCTATTTTTTTATAATGTTTATTATTTTAGGGGTTTAGGAGCTATTTATTTGTGAATTTTGAAATTTAGAAATTATCAAACCTTGTACGTTTTAGAGAGTTTCAATACTAAGAGATACCAGTTTATACTGTTTTTTTCCCACTAACATGCGTTCTACCGTACATTTAGGTTGGAAAATTACTAGTCAACATTTCACAGAAATAAAAATATTTTCAAATATTTATTAATTACACATTAGAGACAAACACCATTATTTATTCTAAGTACAATATATATTTCTTATAGAATTCTATGGTATAACATTGTGAAATCATTACTATGCTTATATTTTAGCATGGTGGTGAAAAAGAGCTCCAAATCAATAAAGGCGCGATCACTTCTATTAACCCCCCACTACCTTTTAAAAAAAATCTTCAAAACAATAGAAAATATTTTAAATGCAATAATAAAGACTTCATAACACCCAATTGAGCAACCGTTGTAAATCCCGCAGTAAATATTATTTTTGTATTAGGCTTGATGAGTTTTACACTTTATTACCGAAAACGTAGAGCTCAAATTCCATTGAAAAATTAAAGTTTACGAAACAAAACAACAGCAATGTACCAAATTCCAAGTAGGCACTTATTAACATTGCGTTACACGTAATTTTTAACCTTATTCCACTACAATAAAGTATAAATACGAATGTACGAACAAACTATTGAAAGCCTAGGTACCTTTATTTGATTTGAACAAAAACAAATTGGTTACATTTCTAAATAAATATAGAATTGGTTCGTGCTCGAGTTGAAGTGGCTTTAAACAAGTAAAGAGGCAATAAATAGGTATTCGAATGTCGAACGCACCTGGTTCGAATATTTTCAAAAATCGAACGAGCACAGAGTAAAATTTTCCTTCTATGAATATCTCCAGTTCTCTTTTGTAGTTCAGAAATTAGGCCTACCTTACAAATGAAGTCATTTTCTGTTTAAAATTGTTTTGTAAATTCAAATTACTGAAGGATTTCGCTTAAAAACCGGTCGAATGAGAAATGACTGGTCAACACAATACAAATCACTTGTGGGGAACAAATTTTTAATTGCATTCGTTTGCGCGAAACACGAATTTAATGATTGCTGCGCGCGGCTGCTACATTTTTGTATAATCAACGTGACATATTTTATTTTTCTTTCTTTTTTATTTGTGACCATTAATTTGACAGTAAGCCGCGGGAATTAGAACCTGATAGAAAATTAGTGTAACGGGTAACAATCGACAACTGACATCCCATTACCCGCGCGCGATTTGTCCCAATTAAGGCACTATAGCGCCCAACCCCCGCAAACGTTCTTAATAATGAGATTTCTGAACGAATTGTTTTTTTAAACACATCTGTCGATTGTCGCGGCTTCATACCTTTGCCTCGTGTCCGTTTCAAAGTTATTTTTTCATAGGCCAGGAAAAATAAATTAAGTTGTTCGAAGAAATTGCGCTTTTCAACGTGGGATTTTGTTTGACATCTGTAGTAATGTAGTGAATTTCTTGTAATCATTTTACAATAAAATAAAGAATAGAAATCACTGTTGATGGAGATCCTCAATGGGAATTTCTGAAATAGCTTTCTTCCCAATTTCCGAATTTACAAAAAATCAATGCCTTTTTTATTTAAGCTCAGTATAAACATAGAAGCGCAAACAACTACACGTATGACAATATTAATGTTCATATATAAAACAGAAAATTTAATGCCGTTAATTTTATATTTCCTGGACTGTTATTGTTTTTTTTTGCGCTCCTTTCGCAGCTTCAAGTCGATCGGATTTGCCGCGGGGGGTCGGGATTGTGCGGAGCTAACGATTGCTCTCGAGCTGTGCCCTTTGATTGTCCGAATGTGACGGATTTGCGATTTTAACACTATTCTGGTGAAGGAAAGGCAGAAAGCGGATTAGAAAAAGTATGCTGATTACAATAGTTCTGGTAAAAGTGTCAGTGCGGTTTTTAGAGAGCAATCTGGCAGGCTGTTTTTTTTTTTAATCTTTATTTTATTTAGGGACTTTTGTGTTCTCCACATGTCAGTCCCATCGTACCCTGACCAAGATTTACTGACGAGGCGACTCAAAAATATCATACAAAGATGCAGTGCCGCCACAGATGCAGGCTTGGACAAAATTGACAGAGCCAAACCCACATCTAGTGGATTCAGCTTGAGTCGCCTCATCATTAACTCCCGCTTATTCCTGAACCTGTCACACTCCATCAGCAGGTGTTGGACATCTTCATGGCAGGCTGTTGTAAGTAATGTCCCTATTTTAAAAATAAATAAAAATAAAAATAAAAATAAAATCCCTATTTTTTTTGTACCTAATATCTATTTTTTATTATAGATTTTTACACAATGATCAATTTTAGATTTTCACTTTTCCGGTACCTAAATAGGTACTTAACTTAAACAGCATTTTTATAATGCGTTTAATCAAAATTAAAAAATAAAGCCAAATTCGATCGGTAATTATTTTCGGTATTAACATTTTCATGATAGAGTACAGTCAGTGACATCTCAAGGTTTTTAGGACTGTATTTTTTATACAAATGTAGGTCTACAAAGCGTATGAGACATGGTATTCTGTATGTTTGTCTGTTACTTTATTTCATTAAAATAATTAAACTCACGGCTAACCTTACCTGTAAGTAACCCTTTATTACCCTTTGCAGCTATCAGTAGATATCGTAAGAGTTCATGTTAGAACCAATAATAATTTCCAAGAAAACATCTGAATACCATTATGTTTTTGTATATTGAAAACGCATATAAAATGCGGCCAAAACGAGCCACAAGAGACCAACAGCCAACAGCCCGATTGATAAATAAATCATCTGCCCACATTCTCAGAGATATATCCGATTTAATTAAGTCTTTACGATCGTTTGCGACACGTGAGACTGAATGGGACCGCGCCTTTGCTTTGTGTGCGACTAGTGTCGCATTGTTGGCAAGCAGTGGGAGGTTGCCACTAGAGCTTCGCAGCGGAGGATACAATATTTCAATCTCCGGTTTTTTGACCGGTTTTATGAATCACCGGTGGTTCTCCAGACAGATTCAATTTTAGGTCGTTATAGGTATTTCAGCTTTTTATATAAAATAATAAAAAAAACAAGCACCAATTGGTTGCTATGTACTTAGTAATAATAATATCATACTCGTAGAGATAAATAGTTGGTTATAGAAAAAGCCAAAACAAGTTCCTTTGTTGTGAGTCTGCTAAATATGACATTTATATATCTTTTCATTCGGAGATTTAGGTTTAAGAAAACCGGTTTTTACGGTTTTGGCCATCAATATCGGGTTTTCTCAGGTATTTACATAACCGTCGGAAATCACTAGTTGCCCCGGTTTCCGAACGCACCTGTCAAAGCCGCCCCAAATTCAAAATCCAAATTTAAATTGCGAACGCGAAGGTTCAAAACGAAACGCAGCGCGTAGGTGTTTTAAAGGAGCGTGGGTCTTTTATTAGAGAATATACGAACACGTCTCAATATGGCGCGACGACATGCCAAAGAAAGTATTGTCGGTTCCTGACAATGGCTATAATTGATCGTGTCGAGTCTACCTCATGCAGATGCCGTCGGCGCACCCTTTATTGTGCCCTGTTACATAGATTCAAAATTTATTTCGTTTGTTTAGATGTCTTTATGTAGGTTAGAGGATCGTTAGAAGTAAATCTTTTGACATTTTAAAGGCTGGCGTTAGATGATGTCGAGTTTTTGTATTCACTTCCATACGGTGAAACTTACGAGAATCGAAACATTTGTTTGTATCAGTGTTAGAATAAAATCCATTGTCTGACAGACAGTATCCATTTCAAACGTCAAGTAAAAGTCAATTTAAAGTGGGCATAGTGAGAACCCAGATGCCGGTTGATACGGATATTTGTAGAAGTGTAAGGGCTTCTTACACCAGTTGCTGATAAAGTCCCAGATACCCTATATGAAGGTTATCTACCAGATATCCGTTTTTTTCTTTTTCACAGGTATCTGATTGCGTTATCTGTCCGGTAAACCGCCTTATAAACTTACAGCCAGATCAAGGGGCTGTTATTTCTTTATCTGTCGGATATGGATTGTTTTTTTTCGAATTTAACGCGGTAATACTTCAGTTTTGTGTTAATTTTTTATGGATTTATCACTGTTTCTCTTTAAAATGGACTTATTTGACTATTTAGAAGACGAATTCGAAGAATTTCATGACCGTTTATCGCGCCCACGGACACGTCCCATAGTCAGGGACAGAGAAGATAATTATACAAAATATAGTGATGGGGCGTTCAGGGATAGATATAAGCTAACAAAAAAAGCAGTTCATTATCTGCTTTCTTACACAGAAGATAGCATAAAAACAACAACCAATACTGTACCAATATGTAAGTACCAATCACATATACTTTGATCAAGTAATGGGCCCACACTAGCGATTTTTTTAAAGTTATATTGTGACTTCATTGTTTCAGTAACGCTGCAATCATCATCATCAACAGCCTCCCCGCAACAAGTCCCCGCTGCTGGGGCTCAGGCCTACCCTCTCAACGAGGGCGTTCGGGCTATAGTCCACCACGCTAGCCCAGTGCGGGTTGGTGGTGAAGTCCACCAACCCGCCTAAGAGAGATCTGAGTGGTGTAGGCACAGCGTCAGAATCTAGAATCATATCAAGTGTCCGAAGCATAGCAAAATCTGAGACCACTTTTCGCCAGATTCCTTAAAGATAGGGCCAAAGTTAGTACTTATCTGTATTTGGCTTTGATGTGAAGGAAAACTTAATGAGGAAACATGCATATGGTCCACCAACCCACTCTGGGTCTGCTTGGTGGACTATGAGCCCTACACCCTTGTCTAATGGTGGGCTTGTGCACCAACAGTGCGGCCATATTAACTGGTAAATTGATAAAATGATCGTACCATACTAATATTTTATTTACATGTTACAGTCACTGCTGCCAGTCGCCTTATGCAGATCGTCGCTCTATCAAACCGGGGGGCGTCCCACACTACACTTGCCCAGTAGTAGGACTCACCTACCAGCGGTTATCGGTTCTCTGACAAATATGACCAGCCCGTTGCTATTTCAATATACTAACTTTTTGAGCTATGTCAAAGGTTTTGGTTCTCTTTAACACAATCTTCCCACTCCAATACTTCATCATGCCAGCCCTTTAACATCGCCTGTTGGACATAGGCCTTCCCCAATGAACATCACCACACCCAGTCCTCTAATACCTAATCCTATTTTAATACTATATTACTATTATTTCATTACAGCCATCGTTTTCCGAGGACGAACATTATTAAAATGCCGTGCCAAGCAGTAGTTTCTCAGGGAAAATGTGAAATAGAATTAGTACATACAATAATATAAATGAAAATGTTTTTAAATGCGTTTTGTTATTTTTCTTTATTTCAATATTAGGTACCCATCCCATGTAGAATATTTCACTGGCACCAGACTCGGATCTTCTTTGGTTCTCTTTATACAGCATCTCAATGACACCTTTCAACAGGTTGTCTCCACACTTTACTATCATGTGTTGACCCGGTTAACAGACTTGACTACTCGCACATGATATTTAAATCAAAATTGCACGATATTTAAATCAAATTTGCACATCTACAAAAACAAAAACATGGTAAATTTATTAATTACATGTCATACCTACATTTGAATTGTGAATACAAAAAAACATTGATTACATGGGTGCTATCGATAGAACCCAGAACCCCTGGCAAGCTTGAAGCTCTGTAGAAACTGAAATTAAATACCTACCTATGCCAGTTTGTACCCGCCGTCCTACATAATTATTATCTTATTGTTTGTTACTTTTGATAGGGAAACGATCGCATGATGCGAAATTTATTTTTTCACCGTTTTTTTCTATTCTCCCAATCACTTTGTCTAAATGGGAATGCCACATGTCCCTGACCATCCACCACTAGATCATCAATCAGCACGAAGAGAGAGGGGTAGTTATATGAGGACTGCTCCACCGACCAGGCATCTGGCGTTGATTATTTCCGAACTTGACTTCCGATATGGACACCAATGACCGTCATAATAAGCCATCCTGCCTGCGAATGTCCCCAGTATTTTTATAAAACACTTCAAATACTTGTACACGTAATTCGTATCGTATCTTTAGTTATAGAACCACAAAAATCCATAAAAAAGCTTCGCTATACACCACAAAAACAATAAACATGAACCACAGACTATACATACAGAAGTCTGCTTCGCTTCGTTATACGCAATAAACGTAGGTATTTTTTATTTTATTCTCAAGAATAATTACAAAAAAACGGACTCAATAATGTACTTTCTGTATTTTATACATAAATACATAATTTATGAGTATTTATGAATACTTTTTTAAAATAAAATTTAAGATATTAATTTATAAATATGATACTTTTCGATTCCCAAAAATGCATAAATAGAAACGCAACAAATGAACTGAACTGAAGAATGAACTGAATGAACGGAATGTTCCGACTCCCCGGTAAATCGCTGACAGTTTAGCTGCCCGTTATTTTAACAGAGACTTGAGTGGTGAAAACGGAAAATATTATCCGACAGCTTTATCCGATAGATTGCGTTATCTGTCCGTTTTCTATCTGTAACAATATCAGCAACTGGTGTAAGAAGCCCTTAGTAGTTGAAATGAACGAGCGAACGAGTAATGAACGAGTTTAAACAAAAGCCCCCGTTCGTGAAAAACAATGCAACTTCAAAACAGCTACCTATTACTAACCAAGCGGAGAATGCCGAAGACACGTGTAGTGATGGTAATACGCGTGAGGCGTGCGGTAGGTGAGTGTAGGCCTTACTGTAGTGTTGCAACACTATCGATAATTTAATATCGATGATCAGTCAGAATAATCTTAACTCGATCTCGATAAGTTGAAACGCGTGACAATTCTCGCAAATGAATAAAAACTTTCAATACTGAGACGCTTTTCCGTAAAAACGTCATCATTTGCGATAATTTTCTACCCCGTTATCGACAGGTAGGCATTGATATTTTTTCAAAGTTACAATGATAATAACAAACGTAAGACCGCCAAGATGTACATTATTGTATCTGTTTTTCTCCTTTTGTCTGTAATTTTTAAATGTGCAATAAAGTGTATTGAATTGAATTGAATTGATATCGAGTGTTGAGCGCCAGAGAGTAGTGTGGAAGACGCTGTCTGTCACGTAGAGAGGATTTGTATTTGAATTATGTGTTTCATGACTTGTAAAATGTTTTACCAAATATATTATTATTGATTGAGGTCCGAGTTCGATCCGCGGCTGTACCATGTAAGTACCGATAGATTTTTCTTGAAATTTAAGTAGGTAGGTTACTGACAGTGACAGTTCTCACAGGCATCATCGTAGATAAGTAAACAGAAGGAATTCTTTATTCGCATAAGAAGTCCATCAACCCTCACTGGACTATAATAGCCGGACATAGTAGGCCCTGTAGGTTTAATTTTTGATTTGATGGTATCGATGTAATAGACTGTGGTGTGCGAACAACACTGTATTTTGGTGTTACTGTATTCTGATCACGCGGTCGTGTGTTGAGCGCAGTGTTTACTGACCCAGGCGGTGGACAATGATTGTAATTATCGTAGGAATTCGACATGAGCTTCGACTACTCTTCCACTGAACTCTCCAACCGCACGGGCGTTAATTTCATCGCGCGTTGAAGCGATGAAATTAACATACGAAAACAAATCACGTCCGTGTCAACAGCTCGGTAGAAGCCCATATTAATAAGTTCTATTTAGGCTCAAGACGAAAGTCTTCGACCAGTGTGTGTTGCCAGTGATGACATACCGCTCACTATGGGCCTCATAAGAAGGCTCAAGGTCACGCAGAGGGCAATGGAGAGAGCTATGCTCGGAGTTTCCCTGAGAGATCGAATCAGAAATGAGGAGATCCGCAGGAGAACCAAGGTCACCGACATAGCTCAAAGAATTGCGAAGCTGAAGTGGCAGTGGGCTGGGCACATCGCCCGCAGAACCAACGGCCATAGGGGCAGAAACGTTCTCGAGTGGCGACCACGTACCGGAAGACGCAGTGTAGGCAGGCCTCCCACAAGGTGGACCGACGATCTGGTGAAGGTCGCGGGACCCAGCTGGATGAGGTTGGCGCAGGACCGGTCGTGGAGATCCTTGGGGGAGGCCTTTGTCCAGCAGTGGACGTCTACAGGCTGATATGATGATGATGATGAAGGCGTAATAAAATCAGTCAGTTATTAGTCATTTCGATCCTAAACAAAAGCACATCGAAGCAATTCGACTATGAAGAGTCTACCGAAATAGTCACAAAATCCATAAAAAAGTGTAAGTAGATACTTCATTTCAATATTTATTCATTCTTCATTCCAATATTTAAATTATTCTTTATCAACGAAATAAAGAAGCGAAACACACATTCCTATGTGTTACCTAATTATTCATAGTGAAAGACAATGGCGCATTCCTTACCAAAATCAAATGCTAAACTAAACGTCCAATGTGTTACCGAAATAATGTTGTCCAATACAAATGTAAATAGGCCAGTGTTGCCACTTTGGCACTTCTCGAGCTCAATTTGGCATTTTTAACTGTCGACGCTTTCCACTATTTTACACGTTTTATACTCTGCTTTAGCCCGTCAAAGGCAATGTACTTACTCTAGCCATTTTGAATAAATCGAAGAATAGTACAAAATACATAAATTAAGAAAAAAGATTGCAAGCAACACTATTTGTTGCAATTAAAAACTGATACCTATCAATGATCAACCGAAACGCAACCTCAACTTCAGCAAATGAAACGTAATCTACGATTGTCTAATCCTTTATGAAAGGTTTTGGTGATAGGTTTTGGAGTAAAGTCTTGTAAGATTATTGTAGTAGGTAAGCATGCATTTAGAACGAACGACGTTAAAGAAGAGCGGCGCAGAATGAATGGAAAGTGAATGAATGACTGGTGTTGGGTGGGATGCCAACAGCCTATAAAGCTTGGTGAGTAGCTTTTCGAAAGGAAGATGGCAACACTGAAATAGGCTGTTGTAAAGGGAATCCCGAAACAATCCATCACATGCGTTTGTCCGCCGTCTGTCAGTGCCCCACCGTCGGTCGCTACCGTTATCTTGAGATCGATGGCTTCTTCTACACGTCACAATTGTTCTGCTTTCCTTTCTTTGGCTAGAATTTTAACCTGTTGAGGAGTGTAATTCATTATATTGATTGTGCGACGATAGAATGAATCCTTTTGAATTGCTAGCGTTGCCTGTGACTTCGTTGCGGGGAATGAATATTTGGGCTGGGATTTTAGTCTGGGAAAAATACAATTAAATTAAATCTCACATAAAATTCAAAAGACGAGAAAACTAGTTTTCAAACGGTTAAGTTTTTACTGATTTAATTCAGTTTCAAAGATTCAATTACTCTAAAAAAAAAAGGAAAAAAATTGGGTCGTAATTTTGACTATTGACTTTTCGGAAAATTACCTGTAGGTAATGTTTTGTTATTCTGATAGATCCCGCGGAACCAGTTGACCTTTCCTGAAGTTAATCGTATTAAGGGACTTCTGTCTAAACAGATTTGTTTTCTCAATTTCTTAAAGATTTATTGTTTTTTTAGCATAATGAGCAATTTTCTATACCTATTAGGTTTTTATCTACTGTCTTTTTTTAAAGAGGTATATAAGTACTAGAAAATCGCATAATACATTATGATTACTGCGGTTCTAGCCACAGAACATGGAAAAAGCTCGCTACGCTCCCGCTCGCTAACTTGTATTTCTATGGTTCTAGCCAAGAAGTTTCAAATCTCTTTGGTCGCGCGCGCGCTCCCTGTGGAGATCGCATCTTGCTTAATTAGTATCGAAACCTATGATGCCATTTACGAGTGTTGCGATTTGTGAGTGAGTCATAATTTTGTGATTAGTTTGACACGATTTTGACACCCATAGAATGCTTTTATTACTCATCCATATGGGAGTGGATAAATTTTTTGATTCATGGTTCTAGCTCACAATGTTTTGTTTATTTGAACTCTCTCAATATTTAGACAACAGTTCTCCGCGCGAGCGACGGTACGCGAAATCCTAAAACGAAAACATTAATCCTGCTCTTACGAGCCTCGGACAATGACACTCCTCATTATCAAAACATTAACGCGTGCGTGTCCGCGGGGCGCCAATTATTTTTACTGGCAACCCCATCGCGCTGATTATTCGCACTGGCAACACTGCTCGTTCATCATGGCCGGCCAGCCGCGTGCGCTGGCCACGCGACCGACGACGCTCCGGGATTTTGGAGTTTACAAAAACATTACACATTATAATTACAAACAAGACGTGATCATTCATCGTCATACCTACTTCAGTTGCAACAATCGGAACACGAGGCATTTACTAGGGTAAACAATACCATACCAATAACTTTACAAGTTTTAAATTCAAATTCAAAAGTATTTTATTGCATGTAAGTACACTGGGTACATTTATACAACGTCAATTTTTTATCTACCACCGCCTCCAAGGTGTTATATAGAGCTGGGAAGAAGAAGCGGCGCAACAAACTTCCGCAACACATCTTTTAAAATCAAGTTTGTACATAACATTATTTTGTAAAGATTGTGCGAGGCTGAAGTAACATTAACACCAGGCATCTTTGTCATTTAGATAATCGACTGTCCTATAATAAGCTTTCTTACAAAGTTGTTGTTTAATGTAGGTCTTAAATTTTCTGTCATTCATATTTAAGATTTCTTCTGGTAGTTTGTTGTAGAAGCGTATACATTGCCCCGTGAATGATTTACTATTTATATTCGCTATTTGTTATTTTATATTCGCTTAGATGAAACTAAAAAGGCGAAGATACGTTATACCTACGCTTACTACCTGAAAATGCCCAAGTACTTGGTTTTGGTCAATCCAGCACGGAACCACAGAGTATATAGGCAACTAGCTGTTACCGACGGCTTCACCCGCGTAGAAAAGTTTATCTCGCGGAAACAACTTTTCTCGAGGTATTTATAGCCTGTGTTGTTTCTGTATTTATGGCCTGTGGCCTTTTAATAGAGAAAACAACTTAAGTGAGAATACCTGCATAAATAAGTATAAACATTCTATGGAATGAACAAAAAAAAACCCTATTTACAAAGCAGAGCCTAAATATTATGCATACATTCATCTAAGACAGTTGATGTGTAATGAAGACACAACTATTCAAATGCTAGACGGTCAGTCAATGAAAAACTAACAAGAAGTCATTGGTCAAGAGACATGGCCTCCAGAATTAGCACAGAATTTGGACACAAAGAGGTTGATGACGATTTTAATGATAAAGATACCAACAACCAAAGTGTCGCTAATAGTTATTTAGCGAAGATTCTCCGTAGCAGAAACCATATTAAATTAACCCGTTCTGTAACGTATACGAATAGACACTAAAAAATAATGCAACAGAGCACATAAATTATAGACACAGAAGAATTCAAGATGATGCAAAGAATATAACAGTACACATAGAAGAATTTAAAAAAGACGAAATGAAGAATGACAGTGCACAGAGGCACAGAAGAATTGAAAAAAAAAACGAAATAGAAACCATCGCGTACAAAACAATGAAACGTACGCAATCTTAGTCGCAAGGATATCAATAAACATGAGTCTCAGTTCTCAGGCCCATTAGCTCCGAGCTCTCGATCTCAGTAGGTCGTACAGCGATCGGTGAACATGAATGTTAATAACAATCGATTTATATCACAGGAGCAATTACAGAGCGAGCAGCCGGGCAGAGGCACACACACAATGGGGACGTGTTTAACACAAATAGCCTTAATCTCCAATTGTCCCCCGACGTCCCCCGGCGTCCCCCGGCGTCCCCCGCCGGCCCGCCGCTGTTTGCGAGCTCACTCGCGATTAAACACCCAACAACCCCGCCCATTGTCGCCGGCCGCTCGGGAATCGCCACTCGAACGCTCGCAGCGTTCACAAGACTCGCATTTCTTTTCTTAATTGTGGGAAAAGAGCTCTCGAATTTTGCAATCTATCGAATTCCATTGTGGGAATGGAATTTTTATGTTAAATAATAATGTAGTTCGGTTTTCGAGAGCTGCTATTAAATGTTTCTGAATAATTCAATTCTTTCATGTGTTAATTGGTTGTTAAGCAACCTCAGAGCTTGCAGTTGCTCGTTGCTATTGTTGCGTTTCCGAACTACCAATTTAGTTACGAAGGTCTCAGTAACACCGGGTTATGCTTGCTCAATTAGTTTTAGGATAATGAATGATGTTCTATAAGTAACTAGATTTCTAATCTGCATTGAAAAATCGGCAATGACAATGAGCTTCAATACTACTGGTGGCTTATTCGAGCTCAATCGGGAGACCACTGTCTGTAAGGCGACCTTCAAAATGCCGAATTATATTTCGATATGACCTTCGAAACAAATAAACATTGCACATGCACTACTTTCGACATTTCCTAAAGTGACACTGCTCGAATGACGTTCCATATATTTGCTAACTTAGGGCTTCTTTCACCACTTGCCTGTCTGCAGGTTATCTGACAGATAGCCTAATTTTTTGGTTTCACAGGTATCTGATTGCCTATATTTTATATAGTCTATCACACAGATTTATCTAATAGATTAGTTTATCACTAAGATTACTATCTGTAACAATATCAGGTAGTGGTGAAAGAAACCCTTAGTAGGGTACCTCTATCTATCTATCGGCCGCGTCACTGGCGCACAGATGCTGTCTCGAAAGTCGACCTTTAGGATAGGATGATTCTGTGTGGAACTTGTTGTCTTGTTTAAATAGTAAGTCAATGAATTCTATGCTATTATTATCATCACGATCTATAAGGGTTCCATTGTTACAGATGCTTGTTAACAATCGATGATCTACCACAAAGCAACTTAAAATAACGTTAATACGAAAACATTGCGAATAAACTAACCTAGAAGTTGTTTTCTTTAGGAGCGGCGCCGCCCGCGGGCGCGGCCGCCAACCTCCCGTCCAAAAACAATTAGAACTAAAAAATAAAGGATCACAATGATTAGTCTCTCAGTCCTGTCGTGGGGTGGCCCGGGGCGCGGTTGTGGGAACCGTGTTATTGTTTTTCGACAAGCGTTCATTCAGATTGCTCATTCGCACGCCACAGCGCACACTCCCGCCAACTGCGCTTCAAAACAACGTTAACTGGTTGATTAGAAGCGCATAGTATTGTGATGCCATTGTTTGATTGTAGATTGGACTTGTCAATGCGTTTTGTGGAAAGTCAGTCGGTGAAATAGAAGGCCGGCTGCCTGAATAGTAAGTCAATTGTATGATCAAAGGAAACGGTGACCTTCGATGGTAATTTTACGAGAGAACTACGAAGATACCTGCCTACTTGGAATTTCAACGCTGCATATTATAAGCAGGTGGGAAACCTATTGTTGTTTAACTCAAATCTGTTATTCTATGTTGTCTATTAAACAATAGACAGTTCTCGTTGACACTCAAATCTGTTATTCTATGTTGTCTATTAAACAATAGACAGTTCTCGTCGACACGTGCGTCAATTAGCCCCTTCAGCGTGTAGAGGACACTTTGTCTATGGTTTGGCGACGCGAGCGCGATTCGGCACGCGCCCCCCTTTGAAGAGGGGGTCCGATCGACACCTGCGATACACGCAACGTGTCTGTTCGCTCGTTCAGCACGTGCCTGATTAGTAAATTTAAAAATCAATACAGATAGTTTAAGGTAGAGAGCTCTCTTTATGACGTTGAAGCTTAGATGAAACCATAAAGAGGACGTTATAAATACGTTACCTGCATAATGGTCTTACAATTTTACAAAACCAAGTAGGTAGGTACTTGGGATTGATCAGTCTAGCATGAAACGACGGATGTTATATTGGATGTCATTCTACTCTCTCTATTACTGTTTTAGCTAAAGTTTGCGCGCAATTTACGCTAAAAACGCAATGTAAGACAGTAGGTACCGCATCTTCCCCCTTTGGTTTCATCTAAGCGTTGAAGAGTTGTTATTTTGATCGGATACGGTGATACGATGAATGAATATATTAAGCTTTTGATAGATTGCACCTGAAACTCTCAGAGTTAAGGTACTTCATGGTAGGGACAGTTTCTTGTCACATTTTCCATGCTTGGGACCAGTAGGCAAGAAAAGAAAGTGATTATTATCCGGCTGCTTTGGCAAAGAAAAGTACCTAAGTATAGTTAGTAATAATCTTGCTACGCAACCGGTTGCCCAAAAAGATATTCTATATCACTTTGATAATTTTATTAAGACAAGTATCGTTACTTTGTTCTTGATTACAGGTAGGTAAATTAAATAGGTGGGGTAGGTAATCTATAAATTAAATAATATTTCGCATTTTGAATTGTATTATATCTGTGGACAGTATGCACAGATATAATACTGTCCTATCGTTTCTCTCGAATAGTAGATAATTAAACAAGAAAAAAAATTTAAGCAATTGAATTCTGTTTTTAAAGTTTTTGTCATTCATTTTTGTGATAGAGACAAATTTTAGAACCGGTAGCGCCATCTATGATAAATTCGACGAACCAAATTGGTAGCGCCATCTTGTACCAAGTAGCAGAATCACAGAAAAAATTAACAAAAATTGAAAATTAATTAATTATTTAATTTTCAATTGCATTTATTAGTACCGACACATTTCCCTGTTTTCTAGTTTGTAATTTAATATCTATCGAATTAGTCAGCTGGAAACACTAAAGGACCTGTGTATTTTAAGCTCTGTTTTTAAGTAGATCTAATTGGTATTTTAACGATGCAGTTTAAATAGAGCCATTCAGCGTGACTTAGGCGTACTTTAGACGGTCATCAACGGACGGATAGTCAATTCCATCAGTCAAGACTGATGGTTGAAATCAAAGTATGCAGATTTTCATCAGTCACCGCATTAGACGATCATTCATCCGACAGTCACCACCGCCTTGACTGTCAGCCACAGCAAACTGACAGCAAAACCTACCGTGTAATGGGCCCCTTAGAGAAGACGTCATCGAGCAAATAAAAAGACTTAGGGCCTCTTACACCGCTTGCTGGTAAAGTCCCAGATACCCTATCTGCAGGTCATCTGACAGATAGCCTATTTTTTTGGTTTCACAGGTATCTGATTGCCTATATCTTATACATTTTATATAGTCTATCACACAGATTTATCTCATAGATTAGTTTATCACTAAGATTACTATTTGTAACAATATCAGGAAGTGGTGAAAGAATCCCTTAATGTCTTCGACCCGCGCAAAATGTCACCCACGAGTCTGCAAACAAGCAACGCGACCCCCAGTCGTTGGGAAAATAAGTAAATTGCTTCTCAAGTTATACTCACATCACCGCCGTACACTGGCCCAGCTATGTTGGCCACACGGCTAGCGCGAGAGGTCTAGCCACGCTGGCCACACCGCCGGTCAAGTTACGAATTACGACCGACAGAGGGCCAGCAAATATTTGATGTCGGGTAATTGTCACATGAGAACGAAGCTTCGTGTTTCGACGTCCCTTCGCTCGCAATAAACATGGCTGAATAAAAAAATACATGACTTGTTTTTAGTGGCTTGGTCAGAGGTCGAAGGTTCGATTCTCAGTGAAGACAGACAACTTTGTACAATTTGGTCCCTTGGCTTAGTGATAAACTAAATGATATCTCTTATTTTTTCACCTCACCGGCTCGGAAGGGTATACTTTCTCATTCGAAATCTGCGTGGAAAACTGCACCTGGAAAAAAATTTTTTAAAACTTTTCTTCTAATTTGTAGAAGGTGGACATTTAAAGTAGTGGTCAATTCTAATTGTGGTTATTATTATTTGTGGTTCTAAAATTCAATTCAATTCACCTAGTATTTTCCTCGCTGTAGTGAGGTGAAAAATTGTGTGTTGCGCTCGGCAGCAAAGTTATTTTGCGTCTCGTACCTTGAAACCCTCGCTACGCTCAGGATTCTATCTTTGAACCCTAGAACCCTTCGCTTTGCTCAGTTTTCAATACTAGTACTCGCACAAAATAACCAACTTTGCAGCCTTGCATAACAAATAACTATTTTTTCGACAAAATCCACTTAGGAAAATAAAGATTACATTGCTCTTACTGCCAATGAAGGATTTAAAATTTTACTTCCATCAGGTTCCATCCAATAGACGATCTATTATCATGGACAGCACAGAACACGGAAAAAGCTCGCTACGCTCCCATGGTTTATAGTAATTTATGATGGACAGTCAGTCGGTGGTTAAATTATGGAAACTAAAGCCTCTTTACGAATGCCTTAATAAATGTGTTTAAAATCAAAACGTACTTTGGATATCAGTTTAAAAATACATATTATATTTACGGAATTACCTCTGAAGCACAAAGTACATTACTTGGTGTCCTGGGACCCCACGGCCTCGCTTGAGTAACATAAAATTAAAAATAAAACAAACGTGTGTTGGCTGTCGCAGCGTCCGGCCATCGGAGTAACGGTGACATCACGGGCGCTGGACCGAGCCGAACGTAAACACCATTAAGATAGGGTCAATTTCACCATGGGAAGAATAACAAGAACAGCGTTGAGACCATTGTTATAATTAGGTTTTGGGCATTCGTGATTCGAGCTTGGTTGAATACACTTGTGGATTGTTATCGGTATTGTGTTTGAAAATTATAGACTCTTGAATCTGTGCACGTGTGGTTTTAGTGCATTTCTCCTTAAGGTTTCCGAACAGTTAACATCAGAAGTGCGATTACTCACTTACCTACCGCTATGGGTAGACGAAGTAAGCGTGTTAAGCGGCCCAAACAAAAAAAAAAAGACGATCACACTCGAGTTCAAGTTCTAGTAGCAGCGGTAGTGCCAGGGCTCCGTCACCACCGCCGACAAAAAGGAAAAAGGTATTATGTAAGATTGATACCTTAACTGTGAGTACTTTGAATAATATATCAGATTTTGATAAATAAGAAGATGAAAATAACGTGTTATTTACGGATGCCAGTTAGTAGAGACGGTGTTGCTAGTAGGTATACTCTTGCAAACCACTGAAAATAAAAAGGTAACTTTGAATTAGAATTATTGGCAATAGTTAGTTCGCTTTAATATTTTCCATTTTACCTAATCGGGTCATCTGTTAAAATAGTGTAAAATAGTGACCGATTGCAATGCCGCACGTTATGCGCCAATAAAAAAGGGAGATTATTTCCCGGATTGCACGTTGAGTTTTAATCATCACAAGAGTTTTCGTTTGATATAATTCACCGAGAAGGCACGCGAATGCAACACGTAGACGCCTTGAGTCAAAATCCATTCAGATTGAACATTATTACTGTAAATCATTAAGGTACACTTGCGCCTAGTTATTTTGGTCGGCTATTCATAATTTTACACTTACCTTCTGCCTGTTTATATGGACACTAACTTAACTAATTAAGATAAGTAGTAGTTCTCATGCTAAGTGACTTTGTAAGTTATAATGAGAATAAAGTTCTTTAAACCGAAATCATTCAATGCATTCCGGAGAAAACTCAGAAATCAAGATTATTATGTCAATAACGGAAGCGGATTTGGTTATTTTCGATACAGTTACAATATTCTGAATTATAACGTATTCGAGCAGTTATAGAAACAGGAGAGGCCGAGGAAAATAAATACGTTTTTGATAAATATATCGTACTTGGTAGTGAAATCTACAGGAGAACAACCCAAGATCGTCGGGGGTGTGGTTCCAAAGAAATAAAGTTCCAAAGATAAATAAATATAACCACGTCGACTTGGGGCATTTTTCTGTTGATAAAACAGTAGAATGTGTAGGCCAAAAAAAAAATATTGGTTTCCCAGAATAATAGAAAGATAGATTTAAAAAATTGGCGTTGTATAAATGTACCCACGGTACTTACATGCAATAAAAATATATGTAGTTTTGACTTTGAAATATGACATATCGTAAAGAAATATTAAAAACTGTTCCCAGTGAAGTTTTCCTCGGGTATAGTCTACACACTGACAGTGATAGTTTGGCTCCAGAGCCTGATGGCGGTCAAAGGTTGGATGTAACAGGCAGTCAAAGAAGCACTAAAAAGTATATTGGCGTTACGGCTGCTAACAAAAACTGCTGTATTGGCAACCTTGGGTAAAATTGTATTGAAACATTAATTATATAATAGATCCTATGTAACATACAATTTAAGGCTAAATAAATGAAAAAGAAATGACATCAAGTATAACATATAACTTGTTCTAGTGAGTGATTTACTAGATGTACGAGTCAAGATAAAATGGTTCAAATGTAAATGGTTTAAATCGTGATTGCACATTGAAAAGGTAAAAGTTCTGCTGATGTGGAATGAACTTGGAACGCTTAAGTGGGAAAAGCCCTTTGAGTGCAAGTGGTCCCAAGGCCAACTTGGTACACTCAAGGGTGGACAGCCCTTTGAGTGCAAGTGATTCCAATTTAAGGCATAAACCTGTAAACTTAAGTGTGCTATGTCACTTTAAGTGCTCATGGTTTAATATTAATGTTTCATGTACATTGTTTAAATTTACTCTCGGATAAACTAATAAAACAGGGATGTGCAATGGACGATATGAAAGACCAGATAGGGCAGACATACGCGGAATAGTGTAGTTAGGTGCAACTATAAACTAACAGACGATTATAATGTGTTTCAGCACGTTATCAGAACTTGTGGGGCACCTGATGGGACAGGCACCAGGTAGGACGGCCGTGTTGGCTGTCGCAGCGTCCGGCCATCGGAGTAACGGTGACATCACGGGCGCTGGACCGAGCCGAACGTAAACACCATTAAGATAGGGTCAATTTCACCATGGGAAGAATAACAAGAACAGCGTTGAGACCATTGTTATAATTAGGTTTTGGGCATTCGTGATTCGAGCTTGGTTGAATACACTTGTGGATTGTTATCGGTATTGTGTTTGAAAATTATAGACTCTTGAATCTGTGCACGTGTGGTTTTAGTGCATTTCTCCTTAAGGTTTCCGAACAGTTAACACGTGAAAATAAATAAATAAAATATTTGTCTTTTTGACGTTCACTTCTCTTGAGGACATAAAATTAATTTACGCATTTTTTTCTTTAAAGCATATTTTTTGAAATTTTCCGGTCGCATTTTTCTCCCAGTCGGTAGGTAGCCAATTTTCACATACGCATTTTTTCCTTCACTATACAAATCTCGCAATCAAGTTGGCTTGTTATAAAAAAAAACAATTTGTAGTGACAACCTTTCAGAAGTGTCAGTTTACAAAACTTCGAGTTGCGTTTTATTTTTGCAATTACCACTTGGAACAAATAAAGAACAATCATGAACGTCCACAAGCTGTGGGAGTGCAAGGAGTACATCAACGTGAACGGCATGATGCTGACCAGCGAGCTGATGTCTCGTCTCCAGAACTCCCTCACCATGCTGCAGATAGAGAACCACTTCACCCACATACAGTACTGGGGGCAGATCTACGCAGTCGACCACGACTACCACATCGCCGTGGGCATCACCAACGACGCTCTCAACGACAGGAAATACTTCTACACCACCGATTTCCTCTTCTGGGGCCTGCTGCCGAGAGCCAAGAAGAAATACAAACACTTGTCCCTTCTGACCACTTTCCCGTTTCGTGGCGACCCTGCGTTGAAAATCAAGGTGCTAGACGAGGCGTTGGAGCACACGGACCCGGAGAGATGTCGGGAAATGAAGGAGGAGACTCGGCTGGCTGCGACCATCAGCAACATTTGCGACGAAGCGGAGATATGCGCGAGGGGGCAGCTGGTGAAGCAACCGGACGGTACGGTGGTCGTCAGCCCAAACTACTACGGGCTCACTTGCTCCGAGGCGAAGCAACTCAAGTCGTACTTGCACATCCGGCAGCCGATACAGCGCTGGAACACCAACCTTCTGACTCGCCAGGACTATAACTACAGCATGGACTTCCTGGATTCCATAGACCAGGACATTCCGAACGGCTGCTGGAACCTGTCCATGGAGCAGGGCGGCAGCGTGGTCTACTTGAAGAGCCTGTACTGGCCGGGAATGATGTTCTTCCACCGAGTAAGATCTCCGGACTCCGGGTTCCTGTACGTCGGCAATGGACGCAAGAATTTAGATGTACCTTTCCTGCTTTGATCTGACTTGTATTTCGTTTGCTCTGTACTGAGAATTTAATTTACATAAATTGAATTTAATTTCTTGGAAATGAAGCTGATATTAACAATGTATACGCTTCCTAAAATATAAATAAAAAAATAACTAAGTAGTACTTATAATATATTTAATGTCCTTAGGTTTAGACATCATTAACTACCTAACTAAATATATTTAGAATATAATTCGACTTAATAAAAACGGCCACTAACAGAGTTCGGCATTTACACCAATTTGTAGATAAGTACTTTGTTTTATCGAGTACTTAACTATCTACTTCACTATATACCTACTCAGCGTGCGTAACAAATATATCTAAGATATAAATGATATAAGCGAAATTAATCCATGAAAATTCACAATCAAACATAATGTACTTTAAGCATTATTAGCTCTTGTCAACCTTTTTATCTTCAACGTCATAATCATCGTTATTATTCTCCTCGCCCATCGCTTCCCAGTACGATGGCGGTTGGTCATCGCCATCAGCGTTGACTGCTTCAACTGTATCTCCAACCTGAACAGGTATATCCAGCACAACATCACGATGTGGCAGCGGTAGTCTAACTATTATACGCACAACATAATCCCTTGATACTATCTTAGAATTCTCCAAAGAACTTCGATCCGATGGCACATTTATTTCAACGGAGATATTCTTAGTTTCTCCACTTTTAACCGAACCCGTTTTTGAATCAGAATCAATCACGTCTTTAACTTTCTTCACCTGACGCGGAATATCGATTTTACGGGTGAAAGTGTATTCTTCCTTCAATTTAGTTTCAATTGATTTCACAGTAACATTTGTGTCGTTTATTATTTCATAATTAAACTCTATTTTTCCTCCAGGTTTAATGACACAATTCTGTATTATTGCTTTTAGGTTTAGAATGCTTTTCTTGCTTGAAAACAGTTGGGTGAGTGTCTTTCTTTCACCAAACATTACAGGCTCTACTGGCAATCTGGGTGTTATGCCGGACTCCACGTTAATTTCCTTCTTAAATCTTTTGTCAAAACTCATTAATCCAGCTCTGACAAACTTTATGCGAATGTAATACTGAATTTTACATTTTATTAAGAATCTTTCCGTTGAACCAGTATATTTCAGCGACGCCGGTACGTCGACCGGCAATGTGAATCTAAACCCACTTTCATAAGATCCGATCTGAAATTTGTCTGCCTTCTCCTGATTTTGTACAACATAATTATCTATATCAACGTAATCTTCTGTTGTTATAGAAAAATCGTTGCCATCTTTGCTGTGGTTATTCTCTATAACCAGGGTCCCTTTGCCTTTTAGAGAGATTATAACGTTTTTGAAGTCTGTTTCTTCATCGACGGCATACTTTATAACTCCGGACACGGTGCTGCCGGGTGCGAAAGATCCATTAGAGGGCTTGAATAAGTTGATTTCACTATGTATACCCATTTATAAGGCTATTTTGATTGGTTTTTCAATATTTATTAATTTGTTAATGATTTTCTATTCTGTAGTTTTGTTATGGTTTGCTTGCACAACCTTACTTTATCACATTCAGTCCTTTACTGACCATTGAAATCAATAGCTGTTATGATATAGAAGATTGACGATATGACGTACCTAAGTGATTGCAATAAATCTCGATAAAATCGTTGTTTTTGATACGGCCCTAATAGTGATCTATGACTCATAAGATTATAACGATCTAAATTCAAGTCGATAAGCCTACATAATTTCATAAACAAAAAAGTATCTGTGAGTCATAGTGCATTATTTGCAAGATCTCACTCAGAGCGGATTTTGCGAGTTTCAAAATAAAACATATTCATGAACGCATTCTCTTGGCTTTACCTTTAGAAATGGTTACTTACACAATTTGTAGTAACAGGAAATACAGTTTGACATACAATGAAATGTTATAATGTGTGTGTTTGATTACCATTTTAATATCGTAAAACTCACAGCATTCACATTAAGTAAAAAATCAGTGTTGCCAAATGTGGAATGAATACTTTGATGTAAGATCGAGGGAAAAGGGAATATGGTATAAAATCATACAACCAACCCCTCTCTGTTCTCCTTGGATTGATAACTCCTCAAGTGACAGAGGTGATACTGTGATAGCGCTAAGACTTCGCTCCGGACACATTCCACTATTTGATGGGCAAAACACATTCCCCCAATTGTACAGATGACGTGCCAGCAGAGGACGTGTACCATATTCTAATGGAATGTGTCCGGAATGAATCTTTGCGGTCACAAATATATTTTAATGTGAACTTGTATGATTTAGGGCACTAAATCAGTGCCTTAGCTTTCCCACTATCGGAGGCTGCCAGGGCACTTTATAGGTTAGTTAGGGTAGGAATCAGCAGAAGAAATATATAAGGTGCTAGACCGGTAGATTTCTTGTTATTCTGCGTTGACTCCAGAGAGTTGTATACTAACTCTATGGTTGACTCCAATAGAGCGACATAGTCGCTTTAGCGACTAAGCTCTGTAAATTTAATACTTTATATATTAGAGGGCAGCCAGAGGGCAGCTCGTGAAGCAACCGGCCGGTACAGTGGTCGTCAGCCCAAACTACTACGGGCTCACTTGCTCCGAGGCGAAGCAACTCAAGTCGTACTTGCACATCCGGCAGCCGATACAGCGCTGGAACACCAACCTTCTGACTCGCCAGGACTATAACTACAGCATGGACTTCCTGGATTCCATAGACCAGGACATTCCGAACGGCTGCTGGAACCTATCCATGGAGCAGGGCGGCAGCGTGGTCTACTTGAAGAGCCTGTACTGGCCGGAAATTATGTTTTTCCACCGAGTAGGATCTCCGGATGCCGGGTTCCTGTACGTCGGCAATGGACACACTTCCTATAAGTATATATAAAAAATAACCAAGTAGTACCTATAATATATTTAATTTCCTTAGGTTTAGACATTATTAACTACCTAAATATAATTAATTAGAATAAAATTAGACTTAATCAAAACGACCACTAACAGAGTTCGGCATTTACAATTTGTAGGTACTTTCATTTATCGAGTACCTACCCACTTGTATCTACTTCACTATATATGTATATATACCTACTCAGCGTGCGTAACAAATATACCGCAATCTAAGAAATAAATTATATAAGCGATATTTAATCCATGAAAATTCACAATCAAACGCTAAGTACAATAAGCATCAGCTCTTGTCAACCTTTTCGTCTTCAACGTCATAATCATCGTCATTATTCTCCTCGCCCATCGCTTCCCAGTACGATGGCGGTTGGTCATCGCCATCAGCGTTGACTGATTCAACTGCATCTCCAACCTGAACAGGTATATCCAGCACAGCATCACGATGTGGCAGCGGCAGTCTAACTATTATACGCACAATATAATCCCTTGATACTATCTTAGAATTCTCCAAAGAACTTCGATCTGATGGTACATTTATTTCAACGGAGATATTCTTAGTTTCTCCACTTTTAACTGAACCCGTTTTTGAATCAGAATCAATCACGTCTTTAGCTTTCTTCACCTGACTCGGAATACCGATTCTACGGGTGAAAGTGTATTCTTCCTTCAATTTAGTTTCAATTGCTTTCACAGTAACATTTGTGTCGTTTATTATTTCATAATCAAACTCTATTTTTCCTCCAGGTTTAATGACACAATTCTGTATTATTGCTTTTAGGTTTAGAATGCTTTTCTTGCTTGAAAACAGTTGGGTGAGTGTCTTTCTTTCACCAAACATTACAGGCTCTACTGGCAATCTGGGTGTTATGCCGGACTCCACGTTAATTTCCTTCTTAAATCTTTTGTCAAAACTCATTAATCCAGCTCTGACAAACTTTATGCGAATGTAATACTGAATTTTACATCTTATTGAGAATCTTGCCGTTGAACCAGTATATTTCAGCGACGCCGGTACGTCGACCGGCAATGTGAATCTAAACCCACTTTCATAAGATCCGATCTGAAATTTGTCTGCCTTCTCCTGATTTTGTACAACATAATTATCTATATCAACGTAATCCTCTGTGGTTATGGAAACATTGCTGCCTTTTTTGCTGTGGTTATTCTTTATAACCAGAGTCCCTTTGCCTTTTAGAGAGATTATAACATTTTTGAAGTCTGTTTCTTCATCGACGGCATACTTTATAACTCCGGACACGGCGCTGCCGGGTGCGAAAGATCCATTAGAGGGTTTGAATAAGTTGATTTCACTATGTATACCCATCTATATGTCTATTTTGGTTGTTTTTTCAATAATTATTAATTTGTTATTGATTTTGTATTTTATAGTTTTGTTATTAGTTTGCACAACCTTACTTTATCACACTCAGTCCTGCACTGACCACTGAAATCAATAGCTGGTATGATATGCTATTTATAGGAGATTGACGATATGACGCGCGCGTACCTACTTAAGTGATTACAAGATAACATACCTAATATAAATCTCGATAAAAATCGTTGTTTTTGATACGGTTCTAGTAGTGATCTATGACTCATAATATTAAAACGATCAAAATTCAAGTCGTTAAGCCTACATAAGTAGGTACATAAACAACAGTCCCCACCAGTGCGGATGTTGCGAGTTTTCATGAACGTGTTCTCCCCCCACCGCGGAAGGCAAACAGAAAATCATTGGGGATTTCCCTGCGAATTAGTTAAGTAGGTACCAACTTAACATTCTTGAAATCTCCACTCGAGTTGCCGAACTGTCGATAGCTGATGACCTCGAAATTCAGTTACTGATAATGTGTGATAATGTACTGATATCGCAAAATGTCGTATGTATGTGGTAATACTCTGACTGAAATGCTTGTATTCACTGCTGTGAAGGGTCCTGATGTCGTACTGCCAGTGTTCTTAGACGGGCGGGTCGTCGGTTCGGTCGGGTTGTTAAGAGATTTAAGCACTTAGGACATGTCTTAACAAACTCTTTGGATTACGATGGTATGGAGAGGGAGCGGAGCTCTCGCGGTACGGTGCAACATGCTCACGCGCAGATTTGCCTGTTGTACTCGAGAAGTAAAGGTAACTTTATTCAAAGCAATTTGCCAATGCTTCTACACTTGTCAACTATGGATAAAGTACACCAAAGGCGGCTGAGAGTAGAGTACAGTATAATAATGCATTTCGCATTATTCTGAGAAAGCCTCCTTTCTGCAGCGCAGAGCATGTTCGCTGATGCGGGGGTTCCCGACATCGCCGTCCTGCGAGCTCGGACCACAGAGTAAATAATAGTCTTCTCGGACTCAATGTGGCCAACTTAGTGCTTTCAGATCAGTACATAGCACATATTGTAATAATATTTTAGTTAAAATAATACGTAACAGGGTTCTGTCTTTTGGATTAAAATAAAAAAGTTATTTTACGCTTTTTAGTGCCTTTTTATGGTTTTGAAGTCGGTTTTATTTTTTGTTAAAAAGTTTTTATGTTTTCTGTCGCGCGATGAAAATTATATTTACAAACTGTGCTCGCCGACTTTTATTTTACTTTGTAAGGTAACTAAATTGATATTTAGTTTCTAAATTCTTTTACTCATATAAATTGTTGCGTTTTTTTAGTTTTATACATCTAGTGCCCATTTCTCGAAAATCCTGTGAATCTGGTGCTTTTTTGGATTCGTTTAGTGCCCAAACATCCAAGGGAGTTGGCCACACTGCTCGGACTGCATCCTAGCTGCTGGGAGCGACTACGCTACGCGGCTCTAAGGACGTCCTAAGTATTGTGACGATTTTGGCAACTGCTTCACAAAGCATTGTATTAGCCATGCACCGGTCTGAGAATGGTAAATGTTTAATTTTATTGCATTTTGATTTTGACGGATTTTGATGTATGACGTAGGTATACATACGTATTGGTATTATTTTGTTTAAATATAGGGAAGTGTTTTTTGGGGGGGGGGGGGGGGGAGTTCTGTCTGCTAGTAGTAGTACTAGCTTCTGGGTTACCAGATAGGTTTCTTGATAACCCAGAAGTTGCTGCATAAAATAAATTCGACTAATTAACGACATTTTGGATATCTATTCAGAATTGCAGGATAACGCTTAGAATATATTTCATTACCAAATTTAGTTTAGTTTGGTCCGATTAAGTCCGATTTGACAGGAAATAACGCATTAAAACAACAAAATAACAATTTCTAATCTTCGACTTTGCTAGAATTTTTATTTCCCATTATTATACATAAACAAGGTACAATGTAGTAATTTAGATTTTACAATTGGATACAAGTCTTTTCTTCTTTACCTTTCCACATTTATATAAAAAATAATAATAACTATACATAGGTACGTGTTTTGTTTTTGGTGACATGTCAGTTTCACGCTCACGTGTACCCAGGTTTTATTAATAAAATATCAATAAAATATAAATATCACATGAGTAGTGTTTTTCTTATCCTCAATGATCTGTATTTTGCGTTGAGTAACATTTTTTACATTATTAGGTAAACACAATTAACTTAGTGTAGGTACACAATTGTAGAATACAGGAAATACAGTTTCACATAGGTACAATGAATTGTTACAATAATGTGTGTGTTTGATTACCATTTTATATCGTAAAACTCATAGCAATTAAAAAAGTAACAATAATAGTTTATATTTGCTCTTATTGCCAATAACGAAATTACAATTAAATATTACAATAAATACCTGAACTTAATTAACTGAAATGGGATCAGATCATTACTTCGATGCTGCTGGTATAAATAAAGATACTATTGCAATAAATAATTATTATTATTATTATAAATACTTACAACAAAAACACTATTTTGCCAGTCTACAGATAAAATTCAAAGAATATCAATTCATTGTTTGTGTGTGTGTGATGAGATGAGATTACTGACATACTTACATTAGTAAAATATCAATAATAATAAATAATCATCATCAACAGCCTATTAATGTCCCCACTGCTGGGGCTCAGGCCTACCTTCTCAACGAGGGCGTTCGGGCTATAGTCCACCACGCTAGCCCAGTGCGGGTTGGTGGACTTCACATGCGCCTAAGAATTTCTTCTTCGGCGTATGCAGGTTTCCTCACGATGTTTTCCTTCACCCAACAAAACCCATTGGTACATGGCCCAGCTGGGGATCGAACTCCGGACCTTTCGATATGATAGGCTGCGTCTTATCCCCTACGCCACTGACGCTAATAAATAATAATAATAATAAAATACTTATTACATATTTATGTTGGAGTTATGTTTCAACTCTTCCCTGCTTTTCCATTTATCATTTCTATAATCATCATCATTATTCTCCTGGCCCATCACTTCCCAGTATGATGGCGGTGGATCACCATTTGCATTACATTCTTCAATTGTATCACCAATCTGAACGGGTATATGCAGCACAGCATTACGGTGAGGCAGTGGTAGTTTAACAACTATACCCACCACATAATTCCTAGATACAATTTGAGAATTCTCCAAAGATCTTCGACCTGATGGAGCAGTTATTTCCACAGACATATTTTTAGTTTCACCACTTTTAAGAGAGCCCGTTTTTGATTTAGTATCAGCCACATCTTTAGATTTTGTAACTTGCTTACCGGTTTTACGTGAAAATGTGTATAATTCTATCAGTTTGGTTTTAATTCCTTTAACAGTGACATTGGTGTTGTTTATTATTTCATAATCCAATTCTATTATTCCTCCAGGTTTTATGACACAATTCTGTATTACTGCTTTTATGTTCACAACACTCTTCTTGCTTGAAAACAGTTGGGTGAGAGTCTTAGTTCCACCAAACATTACAGGCTCTGCTGGCAATGTGGGTGTTATGCCGGAAACCACATTGATGACCTTTTTAAATCGTTTGTCAAAAACTAAGAAGCCCGATCTCACAAACTTTAATCGAATGTAATACTGAATTTTACATTTTATCGAGAATTTTTGTGTTGATCCAGAATATTGCAACGATGATGGTACATTGTACGGCAATGTAAAACTAAACTCCGTTTCATAGCATCCGACAGGTAAAATACCTTTTTCATCCTGATTTTGTAGAATATAATGGTCTATATCAACATAATCTTCTATGTTTTTGAAAACATTTCGGCCGCCATGTCGTCTATTCTTATGTGTTAAAACGAGGGTTCCAATCCCTTTCAAGGATATTATTACATTTTTAAACTCGGTCTCTGTATCCAGTGCATACTTGACAACTCCCGATACGGTACTGCCTGGAGTAAATGCTTCATCAGGAGGCCGAGACAAGTTAATCTCGCAATGTATACCCATTTACAATGGTATTTTAATACCTACTTCTGATAAAAAATCTTCGTTGCAATGGTCTGAGCAGGCAGTTGGACTACCGCACAATACTCATCACATTTAGTATATTTCCATAACTTTTAAATACATGAATAGGTACTTACTAATTAACTGAAATGGGATCAGATCATTACGTCGATGCTCCTTGTATAAATAAAGGTACTATTAAATTAACTTGGAGTATCCCTATATAGTTTGTGGCTTCGATGATTCGGTGCTACTAGCACAACTTAAGTGATGCAATTGAAATGAATTGATGAATCTTAATTTATGACTCAGGCTATAATGTTTATTTATAAGTGCAGGGATTGCAATGCAAAACAAAACAAATCGGCCGTGGGGTGCAGTGCAGACCTGGACATTTAACATTTATTTAATCTGTGGTGCAGAGTGCTGACAGAGGTGCAAAACAGTTTATACGTGACAGGCTTTTTGGCGGGATTTTGCCAGAGACGGTTGTCTTATTATTTAGTTTTTCTAAAAAATGTATAATGTAGGTTTTGGTGTATATCTGTGATAGTTTTGTTAAAGTTGAACATTGAAAATAGGAAAATACTTTGGATAATAACGATATTTATTTGTATATGACAAATGTGACAGTGACAGACAGACATAGCTTTTTTGGTAAGTATACAAACTCTAACAAGTTTTATGTGCAACAAGTGTCTAATAAAGTGTATATTGTGCGGAATAGATAAATAAAAGCATGTAAACGACTCTACCAGATCGTTCCAAAATGTCCCTTGATAAATTTTCATTAAACCTACTATCGGTTTAATGCGGACATGAACCTGCAGTGTGGATCACCGAATGGCACTAGTTGTGCCCTCGTGGAGGCCGTGCTGCGGTTTAATTGAAAATCGCCGACTAACTCTAGTCGTGCCCTGGCCGTGCTGTAACCGCCGGTTTAAATAAATATAAGAAATAATACTTTAAATAGACAGGGCTGTATGGACAAAGCTTCCCTTGCCCGTCCTCAATAGAGGACAAATAGCAATAACAAAAAAAAATAATTATAACGTGACAGTTGACAGCTACGTGCGAATGTTGCCAACACTGTATTTTGAAATTGAAAGAAAGCTAGAAGAAAAAAAACAAAGAGCTGGATTTAGAGCTGGGGGCCAATTCTGTTCTGAACGATATTACCAAATCAAACCATAACCAAAAACGTTACGTTGCATGTACACGTTTGGCAATGGCAAACCTTTACAAACGCGAACATGTGGAGCCGGGAACTCAACGGGAACAAAGGATCACAAACTATATAGTAATAATGCTAACGCATCAAAGGATCCTTTCGTATCTGATGAAATGATCATGCATGATGAATACCGCTTCAAAGAATATGTTATAGCTGCGCATCGACTTGGCCGCACCGCACGCAACGGATTGTGTGTGTGGTGGAAGTCGGTGCGTGCGGTGCGGGCAGATGGACTCAGGCTGACTCAGCTCCATACGAATTCTAAATGCGGCTCGCGAGCGACGCAGACAAGTGGACGCGCAGCATAAGAAGTTAAGGATTTTATGTTGGATAAACTGTTTTTTGTTAGGTGTTGGCAACGTGCGTTTGGACTTTTGCGAATTTGCGATTCACTTCACTCTTCTCGCAGTGTCGTTAAAATTTTGTTGGCGCAATTTGTAACCGGCTTTCTTCGAATTTATTGTTACTATTAGAAGAAACCTAATAAAATTCGTTTGCTATACGTGTGATGGCTACGAATGGCGCAAATTCTTCTAACGACGCCGACATGTCGGATTGTGATGGCGAAAAAGTTGTGACCATGATGGACGTATTGCAGGAACAAGAGGACTTCGAGGAAGACGCTAACGCGGTCCTTGGGGCCTCCGATGAAAAAAACTGCACTTATCTAAAGGTAATTTTAGCATTTTTCTTTCGAATCGGAACATTTGATTAGCCAAAATGGCTGGCCCACCCTCCCAAGATGCAAACGGAAACGATTCACAATGACATTTTACACGTTGACTAAAAACAAAGGGAAAGTAAATAGGTACTCACTGTGTAATCAATGTGTGATCTGAAGCAATAGTCCCATCAAGCCAACCAATAGTAAATTGATTTAAGTATGCAACATTCATCCAGGTAGGACCTAGCTCAGAAAATATTCAGCTGACGTGAATGGTTAGAAATTGTTAAGTCCTGACGTCCAGTCCAGTAAGCTAAGCAGGCAGAGCAACTTTGCATCATCATCAACAGCCTATCAATGTTCCCACTGCTGGGGCTCAGGCCTACCCTCTCCATGAGGGCTCGAACTCCGGACCTTTCGATATGATAGGCCGCATCTTATCCCCTACGCCTCTGACGCTCTCTACTAACTTAAGTTTTTTACCCATCACTATGTCAGTTTTTGTTTTCAAAATTGACAACATACAGCCATTGTAAATGATTTCTTTTCAGGGCTATGTGAAGCGACAGGCCATCTACGCTTGCATGACATGCTGCCCTGAAGCCAAAGCAGACCCATCGAAGAGGGCTGGCGTGTGTCTCGCCTGCAGCCTCAACTGCCATGAAAACCATGAGCTGGTGGAGTTGTACACCAAACGAAACTTCCGTTGCGACTGTGGAAACCCCAAGTTCAACTCTCATCTGTGTCAATTCACTCCAAACAAGAGTGACCTCAACTACGAAAACAAATACAACCAAAACTTTGTTGGTGTTTATTGTGTCTGCCACCGACCATATCCCGATCCAGAAGCTCTGGAAGAAGATGAAATGATTCAATGTGTTATATGTGAGGACTGGCTCCATACGACACACTTGGAGGCGACTGTGCCTCACAATGACCAGTATGCTGAAATGATCTGCAAGGATTGTCTGGAAGACAATGACTTTTTACATGACTATTGTGACCTTGCCATAAACACTGTAGACAAAGAAATAACTGTTATTGATCCTGACCTAGATGTAGATTTAACTAATATTTTCAAGAAACCTGCAGTACCTAATGGTGATGCAAAGAAGGATTTAGTCAACGGCAAGACTGAGTCTAAACCAGACAACTCTGATGAAAAAAGTGATAATATATCTAATGAAGTAGAAGAAAAAACTAATGCTACCTCTTCAAATGAATGTGAAAAAAAACAAGATGATTTGATTGAAAAAGATGATTCACTGACTGATGTCAAGATGACTGAGGCCAAGCCTGATGGAAGTGGAGATAAGGAAGTTCTAGAAAATGAGAACAAAGAAAATGAGGCAGATAAAAATGATATTCCTACTGAAGCCTCTGAAGAAAAGAAGCCTGAAGATGAAAAATCTGTAGCGAAAATGGATGTGAATTCAAAAACAAATTCGTCAGAAGATGCAAAACCTGATCTTGAGGGTGGAAAAGAGCAAGATACAGATGTAATAAAAACAGACAGTGTTGCAGACTCAGCTTGTAAAGAAGATATTGAAGAGAAGGAAAACCAAAAAGAATCTGCCGAGGAGAACACAAACATGAATGAGGCCAATAAGGACGAAATATCTAAAAATCTAGATCCTGAAACTTTGGAGAAAATTGAAGAAGATAGACTACTTCAAGATGACGCTGAAACTAAAGAAACTGATAAGTTAATTAACCAACAAAGTGAATCTACAGCCAATAATGATGACAAGGTCATTGGAGAATCAAATAATGAAGAAAATAAGTCTGAATTACCTGTGTCTGATGCACTAGCATGTACAAGCACCACCGAAATAGCAGATAACTCTGTATCTGTTGATAACAAAGATAATAAAAGAAAGCTTAGCCCAGATGAAGAGGTTGAAGAAACAATAAAGAAACCAAAATTAGATATGAAGGAGTGTGTGAGACCGCGAGGGGTAAAGGCAGCATACAAAGGAGCCATATTCTGGCCATCAAACTTCAGACAGAAACTCTGCATGTGTAATGAATGCATCTCAATGTACAAAGACTTGGCTGTTATGTTTCTGACTGACCCGGATGACACCGTCACTGCTTATGAAGCATTAGGGAAAGAGAGGGCAGACGGCCCATCGTCCCAATATGAAAAGGGCCTTCAAGCTCTGTCTTCGTTAGACAGGGTGCAGCAAATAAATGCTCTAACAGAGTACAACAAGATGAGGGACAAGTTATTGGATTTCCTGAAGACTTTCAAGGATAGGAAGGAAATTGTGAAGGAGGAAGACATCAAAGCGTTCTTTGCTGGGATGAAGCCGAAGCGAGAACCGGACGGCGTGTATTTCTGTCGATAAACCTATTTTAAGCATCACTTATAATTCCTTTAATTTTGTATTAACTCAGTGATTTGACTAAGTACTGTGACTAGGGTTTGCTGATTGCTCCCCATTCAGCTGTATTTGATTAATAAACATTTCTTAGATTTATTAATTGGTTGTATTATTTTCGTATCTTTGTCTACAGCCGACATTAGTAGCATTACTTCAATGTCTGTCTGTTCCTCAAATAGCAGTGGACTTGATCTGCTTTCCTTGTGTAGCAAAAAGGCCAAATTGAACAGTGAACTACAAAAGCAAAGTCGTATCTATTATTTGCGCGGTTATTCCCACTAGTTCAATTCAGAAATCAGAGATTAACTCTTCGATCACCATATACTACAGATTTATGGTCACGTCAAACCCCTGTCCGCCAAACGGTGCCCCAATCCGTTTTTTGGTGGACTTCACATACGCCTTAGAATAATAAATACCAGTCTGGCGTATGCAGGTTTCCTCACGATGTTTTCCTTCACCGAAAAACCTGTGGTATTATAATAAACCGTACTAAGTTTCGAAAAACTCATTGGTACGCGCCAGGATCGAACCCACGACCTCATGAACGTGAGGAGAGTGCACAACCAACTAGGCTACCACGGCTCCCACAGAACATTGGAAAAAAGCTCGCTACGCTCCCGCTCGCTAATCTGTCTTCTTATACTTGACTTACAGTGGCGCGCCTTGGGGGGGCCTATGTACAGCAGTGGACTAGTGCAGGCTGATGATGATTATACTTATATTTCTTAGCAGAGCCACGGCCTCTGATTTGAAATCTGGTATATTTACATATCACGCAGCCCGAATATTTTGTTTATCCAGCGCTAGTGTACTATTTATTGGCATTGGGTATTTTTCGTTTGAATAAAAAAGTCCATGCATTAAGGGATAAATGAAACATGATTGTAGGTAGGAGAATTGTTTATTGTATGGTTGGTGTATGCGCGCCGATCACTTGTAGAGGATGTCGTAGTGGCCGGGCCGGTACAGCAGGTGGACCAGCGGCTTGGCGCCCTCGGGGAAATCGTGGGCCATCACCTGCGATAAATAATTAGGTACATTACATTGGAAGGTGGTACAACTGCATTACAGAGTCAAGGACCCCTTATTAGATTGTCCAGTCTGTCACAGCGTCGCGTCGCTATTTATATTTCTTATAGTTATGAACAGAAATCCATATGCAATGGATTTTTGTTTAGGGTTTAAATTTGAAAACGATCTTTATTATTTGAAGAGCTTGCTAACCCTGTCTTAGTCTTAAGCTATGTGAACATAATGATCGGTAGCAGATGGTTAGCTGAATGTGCACAAAGCCGTAGGTTTTAATACAGTGAAAAGTTTAACAAACTCATTTCAATATCATCAGTAATTTCCCAAACTCAATTGGTACTGAAGCGAATGCAGTAACAACTAGGCTACCTTATATTATGCGGAATCAGATCACCTAGGCAAGCTGCATTCAGTACACAAATAGTGTACCTAATGGAGCTGGGTGATTTACGCCCACTACCGATCAAACAGATGTGTAAAAACTCATCTGAACCTACCCTTGCATGTAAATCGCGGCCATCGTCTTCATCACCCTTACTTTCGCTTGAGCCAGCTCTCTGTTAAATCCCATGAAATTCCAGTCACTAAAGAAATTGGAGTCGCAGAATCGACAGCTTTTGGGGCTGACGAGTGCTGCAGTGAGACCGAGAGGCCGCGGACCGTGTGCACAAGAAACTGGGATACGGAGGACCGGGCGTGGAAGGCCTATGTCCAGCAGCGGACGTCATTCGGTCTATAGCCTGGTTTGGGGTTGATAGGCGTATATGCCAGAGGGATAGGGCTATTACGACCACTCATATTTTTATTATGGGCCGGAAACATGGAATGCCAGAATCTATTAGCTGTTTATTAAAATGATTTTTTGTAAACGTCTCTATCGACAAAACCAAGAAGGAACAATAGAAATGTTGTTTGTTACCACCTGGCTGCCCTCCCCGCGGTCCATGTACTTCACCCTGACGCCCACGTTGAGGGCGTTGCTCAGCGCGATGATGTGGATGTGGTCAGACTCTTTATACATCGGCTCCACTTCCTGTAAACAAATAATCTTCTTAATATATAAAACAAAGTCGTGTTAATTAGACCACTTATAACTGAAGAATGGCTGAACGGATTTTGATGAAACTTGGTACAGTGATAGCTTACACCCTGGAATAAAATATAAGAATATACATATATTTTTACCGTGGTAAACTGTTCCTGCATGAAAAATGAAATGTATGGTATATCGGAGCTTCGCCATGGCGTCAACTACTCAATAATTCCATCACTAGCGCCATCTAAGTTGAAGTTGTAGACTTAATAGTAGGAAACATCAAGCGACACGCTTAACGTGTATTGTTTCCTGGCAACACTGTAAGATCTGATATAAATAAATGAATTATTTTGAAATACACAAGAATATTAATATTACAGAGGTCCAACCAGAGTGAAAATACTACTGACAGATCTTGAATTTGGGGTTTCGTCTCCAGAATGCAGAACTATAATGGTCATTGAGGCAGACAATTTCTAGAGTGCTTATGAAAAAGTAGTAATATAATAACTGTCAACCTGTCTACAAAACTCTGTAACGGTCCGTGGGCCTTCAATGAAATTCTGGTAGAAGTCGTGCTGCGTCTGCAGCTGGCCGGAGGTGACGAGGCGCAGGTACACCACTATATAGTCGGAGTAGCCTTGCTTGTTAAACTTGTCGTGGAGCTCCGCCCGCACCGCCTCCAGCGTGTCCGGCTGCCCGCTGGCCTGTTCGCCCACTCGCTGCACCACTTCCATGAACTGGAATTTACAAAACATTAGGACAAGGTTCTTTTAAATTACATACTCTTACTGATTGAACAGTTGTGAATGGACTTCACTTTTTAATAAACCAGTATTACAAGATGTAATATAATGATTTAAAATATACCATCAATTTGCTGCTTGCCTTTTATACCTTTCTTTCTTCAAGGTACCCCTGTTTTGTTTTTATTTTGTTTTCAAAATACAGCCATTAATTTTTTTTTATTTAAAAGCAAAGTACCTATCTTTAATTTAATTATTCAGAAACTAGGCTGCGCGACTGGGTATATTCTAAGATTGTGGTTTTCTTTGACAAAGGTTGCTCAGTAGGTATTTTTAATAAATCTACCGCAAAAAAAAATAACCTAGAAAAAAATCGCGAGCTTACCGTCTCATAAAAGTCCTCGACTGTGAACTGAGAGAACCCTAGAGCGACGAGAATTTCCTTCGAATTCTTTGCTATTTCATAGAATTTTTCATACTCCGCTTTGTCAGTGAGCAGATTCTCTAAATACGCGTACGAAAAAGCACGAAAAAAGCAGTTCCCGTCGGGACGTGTCCTCCTGATTTGTTTATACTTAGCGGAAAGATCTTTTACTTTTAAAAGGTACACTGGATCCTCATTGTATTCCTTTTCTAGTGAAGATAAATCCTCGAGGTCGCCAACGAGCGGTATAGACTCTGATATCTGAAAAACAAACACAAACACCAAGTCTTTGTTATGATTTTGTGCGAGAGAAATAAAGATCACACCGCAACCAAATCTTGCCATAATTGTGCCTTACCTCTTTTTCTATCTCCCGTTGCTGTTTCATAATCAATTCATCCTGATTTATTGAGTTATCCACTAAATTACCGGTACAACCACTACTGCTCGACGCATCGTCCGCCATTTTCAAATAAAATTGACAGATGACGACAGACAGACAAATGACAATCTAACGTGCGAGCGAAAAAAAATTGCAATTCGTTCAGAAATTCAGTATGTCAGCCTACCCACGTTCTTACCGAGTCGGTTGGTCGGGTCAGGATTAAAAGTTTCATTTTTAATTTAAACATATTTTATTATCACCTTACAATTAAACTTATTTTATAAATACACATATTGTCCACACACGTAGTTTACTTCACATTTGAACATCTAATCAGCAAACATGTCCTCAATCTTCTTCTGTACTTCCTTCTCGGTCTCAGAGTTGAGCTTCTCCGGGAGCAACTTGACCGATTCCAAGTCGGGCCCTCCGTCGTCAGTCGTCGCTTGACCTTGCGCCTGGAATTAGATTTTATTTACTTTAAAATAACACTAGCGGACGCGTTAAAAATATAATGTGAAATCTGGTTCACTCCAGCCATCCTAACTCCCTGAAAAAGTGTAGCAGGGCTTCTGTCGACGGCAGCACTGTTGCAGGTTGCTCGTTGCCGAGAGGTCGGGATCTACAGTCAGCCCCGTTACGGATCTGAATTCCCCAATTGCGGGACCGTGTAGCAGCATGTGCACCTATCTTATCTTCATAGGGGGCCAGGAATACCCGGCGACACTTCGACCCTATGGGATATGTTGTGCCAAACCCCTGTCCACCAACGGAGCCTCAATCCGTTTCAACATACGCCTTAGAATATTGAACTATCGACGCTGTGAGCAAACGAGGCGGGTGCACGCATACCTTCAGCAGCTGTATCTCGAGGTGCATGAGCGCGCGCTCGAGCCGGTAGTTGTCGGACACGAGCTGCGCCCAGCGGCGGCGCAGCGCGCGTAGCCGAGCGCCGCTCGCCGTCTGCGACCGCTTGCGCTCCCAGTTCACGCCGGCTATCTGTTTCCTGCAGACACACAAACCTACACATTATATTACTATAGAAAAGTTTAAGGGGATAGGTCTGCGCAGGACGCAACAAAAGCGGCCGGCAGCGACGCGACAAGCCGCGTCTTCTTGACCCAAGAGTTGGAACAAGAAAGAGAGGAAGGCAACACTGACGGAAATTGATTTTTATCGCAGTAACAAGTTCGACAGCTCACTAAAAAGAAGTACTTATTGAGTTCCACAACTATGACAAAAAAGGAGGGTCCAACTTGAATACAGAAATATTTAGACGAGGTGTTTCTCACCTGAGGTGTGTGTGTACATTCTGCGAGCGCGCGACCAGCGCCTGGAGCGTGCCGAGGTAGGAGCGCCAGGCCTCCGCCCCGAAGTGCAGCTGCAGCTCCAGGTTAGTGACGCGCGTGGCCTGGTGCGACAGCTGCGCGTGCGAGTTGTCCACAGCCTCCGCCCACGCCGTGGGCTCCCCCAGTCGGCCCGCCGCCGGCGGGGGGAGCTCGTATCTGCCATTCGTAAATTAGGGAAAATCATAAAACGAACACTAAATAACGTAGGTTAGATGTTTATTTAAATTCAACTCTTAGTTTAGGTCTTTGCCCAGCAATAAAAGAACAGCTAGAATAGTAAAAATTACAACTTCATTTTTGTGAAAAAATTAACAGTAGGTAGGACTATCCATTTTATTGGAAATGTTGGGATGTTATTGTTAAAAACGTTGGAGCAGACTTAAGGTAGGCAAAGAACAGGGGTAACGGTGCGAAAATGGAAATAGGAGAGGCCTAAGGTACCACCTGGCGCCAAGAGGCGACCTTATACTACTAAAAAGAATTAAACAGATCCGGCACTTTGTTTATTAAAATTTTTTAAATAAAGTAGCTGTGTACAACTAGGTAGTGGAAAAATAGAGGCATATTTTAATTACCTCTTCATGGACAGGGGTTCCATGGGCAACCGCTGCTGTACGCGCTCCATCTCCCTCTGCAGCGCCGCAGTCTCGAACGCCGTGCTCGGCTCGGGCCCGGCGTTCTCCAAGTAATTCTTAGTCGGCCTGTAACGTCGGCATTCCTCTTCCACCATGGCCAGGGCCTAAAACCACAATTATGCTCAAAGAATCGAAGAAATGCAAGTTTGTAGTATAAACAAAATAGGTTATGTTGGTTTCTCACCGCTTCCCTGACTCCTGGATCATCGTAGCCTTGATCTATGTATGGTAACGCATCTACGACAACTTCCCCCGCCATTATTGAGTGTTTTATTTAGACAGGGCGATTGTTTGTAGTGATTCTTTCGCAACGCAAATTAATTATATTTATTTGCTTTTTTTTTTGGTTTGTCCTCTATTGAGGGGGGGCAAGGGAAGCTTTGTCCATACAGCCCTATCTGAAGAGTCTATATCAAATTTACTTTTTTTTTTTGGTTTGTCCTCTATTGAGGACGTGCAAGTGAAGCTTTGTCCATACAGCCCTATCTGAAGAGTCTATATCAAATTTACTTTTTTTTTTGGTTTGTCGTCTATTGAGGACGGGCAAGGGAAGCTTTGTCCATACAGCCCTATCTTATATAAAGTAGTATTTCTTATATTTATTTAAACAACCCCCACCGCCTCCACAAAAACAGAGCACGACTAGAGTTAGTCGGCGATTTTCAACAAAACCACAGCACGGCCCCCACGAGGGCACAAGCAGTACCACTCGGCGATCCACACTGCAGGTTCATGTCCGCAATAAACCGATAGTAGGTATAATGAAGAATAACAAGGGACATTTTGGAACGATCATCATCATCATTGCACACTTTTATTTAACTATTCCGCACAATATACACTTTAATAGGCACTTGTTGCATATAAAACTATCACAGATATTCACCAAAACCTACAATATACATTTTTTAGGAATATTAAATAAAAATGAGAACCGTCTCCGACAAAAGCCCGCCAAAAAGCCTTATTTGATTTTTAAAATTGGACTTTATGGCTTTCGAATCAAAGTATTTTTGAGCCAATGTTCACTTTGTTTCAGTGAAAGTAGTTTTCTAATGATGAATGCCGAATTCGTAAATAGCTTGGTTGTGGGCTCAACAGACGTTGGTCAAATGCTGCAATGGACCACGGTGAAAGAGTATGACTAACTGTAGTAGTGTAGCGGACGCGGACGCACTGTCCGCCGCCGCGTAGTTTTTTTTTTAATTTTATCAAAATGGCAAGGTGCATTGTTTTCCCCTTGACACTCAATCAAATCAGTTCAATCAATTCAATGTCAGTCATGTCAATCAATGTTAAACTTTGTCAACAAAAAAAATAATTTGGTGGACTATTATCTTTTCGAAAGAGCTATTTTCACTAAGGTCAAATTCAAAGGTCAAAGGTCAAAGGTCAAAGGTCATTGGCTGGGTTGGGTTCGTTTTGTTGGCTGCATTGAATGTCATTTTGTTTTGTTGGCTGCATTGTGTGTCATTTTGGTTTGTTGGCTGCATTGAATGTCATTTTGGTTTGTTGGCTGCATTGTGTGTCATTTTGGTTTGTTGGCTGCATTGAATGTCATTTTGGTCTGTTGCCTGCATTGAGTAAAATCATATAAGCATTTTTTTATTTAGGACCATACAGCCAAATCCAGTCCGTTCCATAATCCTGGTTCTTTCCTCGTTCTTTCATTGACGCCGGTTACGCGGTCAATTTTGTATTAGTCCGATCCATCAAGGCCGTCACAGACGTAATATAAACATATTTAATATATAATTATAGCTGGACATATTTCGATATATTTCCATATATTTCGATATGTTTTCGTATATTTTTGACATACATGATGTTCAAAAAACGACGGGCTAAGCGCGATGTCGTGTCACAGATGTACTGACTAGGTATATGTTTAGGTTTAGGTATAGGTTTAGGTATAAGTTTAGGTTTAGGTATAGGTTTAGGTATAGGTTTAGGTATAGGTTTAGGTATAGGTTTAGGTATAGGTTTAGGTATAGGTTTAGGTATAGGTTTAGGTATAGGTTTAGGTATAGGTTTAGGTATAGGTTTAGGTATAGGTTTAGGTATAGGTTTAGGTATAGGTTTAGGTATAGGTTTAGGTATAGGTTTAGGTATAGGTTTAGGTATAGGTTTAGGTATAGGTTTAGGTATAGGTTTAGGTATAGGTTTAGGTATAGGTTTAGGTATAGGTTTAGGTATAGGTTTAGGTATAGGTTTAGGTATAGGTTTAGGTATAGGTTTAGGTATAGGTTAGGTTAGGTTTAGGTTTAGGTTTAGGTATAGGTTTAGGTTTAGGTATAGGTATAGGTTTAGGTTTAGGTTTAGGTATAGGTATAGGTTTAGGTATAGGTTTAGGTATAGGTATAGGTTAAGGTATAGGTTTAGGTATAGGTTTAGGTATAGGTTTAGGTATAGGTTTAGGTATAGGTATAGGTTTAGGTATAGGTATAGGTATAGGTTTAGGTATAGGTTTAGGTATAGGTTTAGGTATAGGTTTAGGTATAGGTTTAGGTATAGGTTTAGGTATAGGTTTAGGTATAGGTTTAGGTATAGGTTTAGGTATAGGTTTAGGTTTAGGTTTAGGTTTAGGTATAGGTTTAGGTATAGGTTTAGGTATAGATTTAGGTATAGGTTTAGGTATAGGTTTAGGTTTAGGTATAGGTTTAGGTTTAGGTATAGGTTTAGGTTTAGGTTTAGGTTTAGGTATAGGTTTAGGTATAGGTATAGGTATAGGTATAGGTATAGGTATAGGTATAGGTATAGGTATAGGTATAGGTATAGGTATAGGTATAGGTATAGGTATAGGTATAGGTATAGGTATAGGTATAGGTATAGGTATAGGTTTAGGTATAGGTATAGGTATAGGTTTAGGTATAGGTTTAGGTATATGTTTAGGTATAGGTATAGGTTTAGGTATAGGTATAGGTATAGGTTTAGGTATAGGTATAGGTATAGGTATAGGTATAGGTATAGGTATAGGTTTAGGTATAGGTTTAGGTATAGGTTTAGGTATAGGTTTAGGTATATATATAGGTATAGGTATAGCGTAGCATTGCATAGCATAGCATAGTGTGCTACGCTACGCTACACTATACCTATACATATACCTATACGTATACCTATATTGAATTATAGTTCCTGAGCGTATCATTTTTAGCATTTTACTTGTTGGACCCATAATTTACTGTACCTACTTAAAAATGGAACACATGATAAAGATAAAGTCATAAAATTGTAAAGAAAACGTGCGTGCACCTCCTACGCCGACCGTCAAAGAAATGAAGGCAAAATATATGAAAATATATCAAAATATATGAAAATGTATCTAAATATAAATTATATTTAACGCTACGTGTGCGGACCCTTGCTATAATATATATTATAGCTACTTCTGTGACGGCCTTAACCCACGGATTGTTGGATTGGACTGATGGATTTCTGAGTATTTTGATATTTTTCGTCAGTCTTAGTGCGATTGACGCCTGATTGATAGTGTGACTGAAATCAGCTTTCCATAAATAGGAAAGATGACTTAAAAGCGTTTCTTCCACGTCTAGGCATTGGAAAAAAAAAGACAACGTTCTTCTACTTTGTCTATGAATTATTACCATCGATCGATCGTCTGTTTTTTTTTAAATTATTTTTTGCACTATTGTAAAAAAAATTCTTTTTAGAAGCGGTGGACGGACAGGGTCAGTGTGGACAAAAGGGGGCTCAATGAAAATTACCCTATGACACACATCGCTCTTCCTTGTTACCTCCTTCCAGGTACTGTCGCTCCAAGGGGCACCAGTAACCTAACGAACCTAACCTTTGGGGTGGTCCGCTGGAATATTTTCGATTTTTTTTTCTTCAGCGCCCCCTTTTCTCCACTCCAACCCCGTGGGCCCCATGACGTCGGTGTGCGGCTGACAGCGCTGGACGAGGATAGTGGACATCGGAGTCGATGACGGGCACAGTGAAATTCCATGGCATCTGCCAATCTTGTTGCAATCGATTAAGCAGTGCTAGCTATGCTGACGTAGTTTACATTACGCAGATAATTTGTATAATAAAATCACAGAAATTAGTGCTTTCTAATCAATCAAGATCTGTATGTACTATGTCTAGGGCTAAGCCTATAATTATACAATTACTAGGTAATTTACATTGTGTATGGGAAGTGAGAACTAAGTGTTGCATAATCAATTAGTAAAATGTGAGTTTATAATACAAATAATTTGAAATGAAAATGGATAAAAAGGTATGTTATATTTAGAAAATTTTATTATGGTTTAATTAAAGTATTGTATCAAGGTAAAGTGACAATAAATCAGCCTTAGTCCAACCTTGGTTTCATTCACAACAAAAAATATTTTTTATTTTACAAATTCTTTAAAATTAGTGTTTTTTTGTTTTATTTTCTACTCCCATGGACACACTAAAATGTATGCGGCATATTTAGCTTTTCAGACTCCGAGTCCCCAAGACAAAGATGTGTTCCTAAGTTCCCAATTTTGGCCAGTAGGAGTAATGTTCCGCTGCTTAGGGTAGCGAGACAGACTAATACAATTACGGGGCCTATCATATCAAAAGGTCCAAAGTCCCGAATCCCCGGCTGGGCCATTAGCAAATTAATTTTTAAGTGTAAGAATTATCAATATTAAGTAGGCTAATGTACTTGTATGTTTATGGATCACTATAGTAATAATAATAATAATGTTTGGACAAATTCACACACGGTTGTTTAGTCCCAAATTAAGCCGAAGCTTGTGGATGGGTACTCAACAACTGATAAACATACTTTAAGATAAGCCTTTAATGCTGTATAAAATATTACAAAACATTATTTTTAATTATTTTATTTTCCTTCAGCTTGCCCTTGGACATAGGCCTCTTCCCAGGATTTCCACTTCTCTCTATCTTTTGCTTCTCTTCTCCATATTGGGCCAGCGGTTCTTTTTATTTCGTCCTCCCACCTCATCATTTGCCTTCCTCTGTTCCTTTTTCCTTGTCTTGGATACTATTCCGTTATATCTCTGGTCCATTTCTCAATATTTGATCTCATCATGTGCCCTGTCCACCTCCATTTAAGCTTTTTAATACAAGTCGTCATATCCTTTACTTTTGTTGTTTTTCTTATAGTTGTTAATTTTATTTTGTCTACCTTTTTTATTCCTAACATGCTTCTTTCCATGTTATGTTGACAGACCTTGAGTTTTTGTAAATTCTTTTTGTAAGAGCCCATGTTTGACTTCCATATGTGATGCAGGGGAGAATGCAGGTATTGAATACTTTACTTTTTAATGTTTGTGGGAAATTATTACTTTTCATTACCTCTTTAATACATACAAACACCCAGAATCCGAAAACCAACAGATATGCTCATCACACAAATGTTGGCCCCGGGTGGGAATCGAACCCACGACCTTTGGCGCAGTAGGCAGGGTCACTACCAACTGAGCCAACAGGTCAGTCATATAGTATAGTATTATATAGTATAGTTGCCTCATAATAAAATGAAATATTAATACTACCCCCTGTCATCCTACTGTAAGACTGGGCCTTGGGTCCTTGCAGCAGAATTGCTGGCTGGTGTGACACCAGAATGGAACGACAATCCAGCATCTGGCATTAACCGCATGTTCCCGGGATAGGCTCATAACATAATCCTGAGGTAGATGTGCAGATGGATGTTGTAGGTTTGATATAGATTGAGGTAGGGTTGCATAGTGTGGTAAATAGATGCTCTTTCCCTTCTAGTGGACATGGAAGCCTCTACACCAACTTGTGACACTCTGTAGCGGTTGGCCTTTTGTTGGTGGCCTATAGCCAGCAGATTGGTAGGTATCTAGGTTCAATAAAGAAAACTAATAAAGAATTAAGTACTTTTATATATTTGTGTTTTATTTTTAAAAATTGCACCTCCCTTAAGTCAAATAGGTACTAATTAATATTTCACTGGCCTTATGGTTAAAAAGGTTGCAGAAAGGCAGCTTTCATCCATTGTAAGGCAGCTTCCCCACACTACATGCAATTTATTAAAAATATGATAGACATCCAAGGCGGTAGCTAGGAGAATCCAAGATGGTACGTGAATCCTGAAACAATTGTCAAGAATGTTACAACCAGTGGTAGGCACACACAGGTATTTAGGCATCTTGCATCCCGTGCCGGTGCCGCATTGTTGCTCCGCAACGAGTCCAAACACCAAGTGCAACTCTCTTGTAAAGTAACTGGTTCAAGTGTGGCATGAACCTCCGCGGTGGCGGAGCTGGAGTGCTTCCAAGTGTACACACCAACCGGTGGAATGAATGAGGTCTCTCGTCACAAATTAGATAGTATACGTCCAAGGATCTCGTCGATCACCGTGACATTGGCATCATCGTCAACTTGTTGGAGCCATAACCTCAGAATTGAACATTTTATGGCGATTTAGCCACAGGTCGACTCAGTTCAAGCAAACTCTCTAAGTAAAACCTCATTATAGTCATTATTCACAAGGAAGGAAACTCAAAATAGCCACTTTTGAGATAGAAATGTCACCAAAAAACCATGCAAAATTTTTTGGGAAATCATTGCTGGTTAAGACGGGCTACCCCAACAATTTCCCCACGTTGCCATGGAAATATTTAGTTTACTATAGTATAAATAGCCATAACAAATGGAGATTTGTATGGCGAAATGTAAACAAAATAATTTTCACTAAAGATTTTGGTGTTGCCTGCTGTATTTTCCCCTAAAATCGAGGAATTTTTAATATAAATAATGAAACAAAGAAATTATATGATAAAAATGCCATCATTATAAATATTTTGGAACAAAACATGAAAAACTATATTAATTAAATTTTATTTCGTAGCGTTTCTTATCCTCTGGGACAAACTACTGGATAAAAACTAATGCTTTTGAAGGATGTATGAACATCACTTCCCTTTGCCTTCAAATAAATTAAAAACAAATCTTTAGTGAAAATAGCCTCGGCCTTATCTTTTGTTAAACTTTACAGGATAAAAACAGTGAATATGCAGGAAACTATGATGAATCAAGAGTTAGCGAATTTAGATTTGTCCAAGGTGATTACTATTCTGTACCCGTAAAGCCTTTCCATCACATGGAATTCCGGATTACTAACTCTCACCCCACAATAAAACAATTTCAGGTGGCAGCTTTACAGCAGAAACGTACGTTGGCGTTTGTGAACCACTTCGTGATGACTACAGTGCAGTTCCTCAATAATTTCATGAAGAAATGCGAACATAAACTCATGCTTTTTGAACGGAAACTGGAGAAAGTCGAAGCTGCTATGGTTTTGTTAGAAGCTAGAGTAAGTAAAGAATGCACCTACCCCAAGTTATTCTACTAGCTATTCAGCAATTTTTACAGACTAGTTGCATTCTAAGAACTAAGCAATATTTTTATTAAATAATCCAATCTATTACAGCTCTCATCAATACCAGAAGTGAACAGTCTACAAACAGAAACAACACAAGAAACTTCAGAACCTAAGCCCTCACGAACAGAGCAGAGTGATCAAGAAAGCAATTCCAGTGAAGAATCTGAAAACATACAAGATAACGCACAAGAAATGTCTGTGGAGAGGCATCCGGAGTACGAGCGATTTGTTAAAATGGTGCATGTTGGTGTGCCCGTACAGGCTGTCAAATTAAAATTGTCTTTAGAGGGTCTAGATCCTAACGTTTTTGACAAAATGCTTGGTAAATAGTCTTATTTTGGTACTAATAATATTGTGAAGAATACAGGGAAAAAGATGGGAGTACAAAAATTAAAAAGGCCTCATAAACGGTTGATGAAGAGAGAAGTAACGAAATGAAGTTAATCTTGTGTTAATATGTTATTAGCTTTATCAGTTATATTATTACCTAGTGAATAAGTGTATCCAGAATAATTTGCTGAATAAAGGCTAAGTTTTACAATTTCCAGCCTAATAATTTTGTCTGCCCTTTTGATATTACTAATAGTTTCTTGTATTATAAAATGCACGAAGGAAAAAAACTGCTACTAGGGGGCGCGGGTGCCTACCTATCTCTATGATAAAAATTTATTTATATCTAAATTGTATATACAAATTTTTATTTTTATCTATTGTCTACCTCGCTAATTTCCAAAGCTTTGTGACCCATGGCTGGTGAGAATTAACAAAGTCTAACCTACCCTGCAGTTCTTAACTTCTTGGATAATTTCATGGAACCAGAGCATGGAGCAATTTTGTCTTTTTTTTATCATAGAATATACAGAACTTTTTAAAAGTTTTATTCGGTCAGTTCGATAGAATAAATGGAAATCCCTCAACTTCGCAGCATACGCAATAGAGGCAGCTGCATTATAATAAAAGAAGAATATATGTTGTAGTCTTATTTATTAGCCAGCCTAGAACTGGATCATCTGTCCCTTCCTTTTCTTGTCTCCACCAAGCTCGAAGTGCTTGCAGCGCTTCAGTGCAACCTGTGACCGCACTTTGCAGTCTGCACACTCTAGACGCAGCACAATCTTCTTTGTGGTTTTCGCCTAGAAGATATAAAGTTCTAATTGTAATGTAATGACAAAGCTTCTAGGTAAGTTTTCGACAGAATTGTAGGTAGGTACCTAAACGTGAAACATAAGTACCTACTAGTATTTTCTACTAAATAAACGAGTTTCTTAGAATAGGACTGCATTTTAGACTAGGGGAAGGCAGTAGTTTTGATCACGATTAGAGGTTATGTTTACCTTTTTCTTGAAGATAGGCTTGGACTGGCCACCGTAACCTTGCTGTTTACGGTCATAACGTCTTCTACCCTGCGCAGCGTGCCTTTCCTTGGACTTTTTGTACTGAGACACCTTGTGAGTCTTGTGGCATTTGCATTTTTTGCAGTAGGTCCTGCGCTGTTTGGGTACGTTCACCTGAAATTTACAACGATGAACTACAATCACTATTCGATGCCACACTATACACAGGATTATTTCCACAATAGATTTGGCCATTAAATTTTGCACAACTCATGATCTCTACAGATTTATTTTATGAAAAACACAAACCATTTTGCCGATTCGCACGGTATCAAAAAACTTCAAAGAAAGAAAGAGACGAAAGAGAAGAACATCTGTCTATCTGACAGTGACAGTTACTTAATAATTGCCATACAAAAAAAAATCGTTTCGTTTTAAAATAAATGTCAATACAAAACACTATACATGTTTCTAAGAATGATCACATTGATGCATAAAGATTTGTGCTGTATGGTTTATAGCGTTTGATACAGAGGCTTATAGAATTGCATTTGTCTTGTGGGAACTAAGAACATTCTCACTCTACGTGTGGGAAATAAATTATACCACGAAATCAACTTGTGCACACTCACTAAAATCGCGCGATGGAATTACACCTGTGCTTAAGGGGTCTAGGTTATGAAGAAGACTTATTAAAGGACGAAATAAACTCCAGACATGGCTGTATGGGCAGAGGTCCTTTGCTTTTTACTTCGAGGAATAAATTTGACCAAAAAAAAAGGTATTGGCGCGAAAATTGACAGCCAGCTGCGCTAAGACACTTTTTATTTGTAAAATAAATTGTTTTACTTAATTGTTCTAACAAATTACTTTTAAAATGAAATTCGCGATACCTGAAATATCGTGGCACAACAGGGATCCTGTTTTGAGTGTGGACTTCCAGCCGAAGTCAGATTCCGGTGATCCTTTGCGACTTGCCACTGGAGGAACCGATTCCCATGTTTTGGTAAGACCAATACTACCCCAAATTCTCAGTTCAGCATTCCATCAATAAACCTATGGAGTAAAAACATTACTTATTTCCTTGACATTTAATAATATGCATTAATCAGCTGATTAACCTTAGTTTTTACCATCATGATTTAAGATGATTGTAATTACAGATATGGTACATATCGACTACAGAAACCGGTTCTGTGAGCCTAGAAGTAGCTGCTGACCTAACGCGGCACCAGAAAGCGGTGAATGTGGTCCGCTGGTCTCCAAGCGGCCAATACCTCGCGTCAGGAGATGACGAGTCTATCATCTTCATCTGGAAACAGAAGACAGACAAGGAGCCCGCGTCGGTAGATCAGGGTGAAGAACAGTATAAAGAGACATGGGTTATACACAAGGTGACTCCCCTTTGGTATAAAGTCGTTTAGGTATTTACCTCGGCAGCCTGAGGTTTGAAATTGATTTACAGTGAGGACAGACAACATAATAGGTGACTAGGCAGCTGTCAAGTTCTATTTATTTATTTTATTTTAAATGGAAAGGTAGCTTAAAGCTGATGCTTCCATATCAGTAGTCAACTTGCTTTCATAATTCATTATTTATTTATTGCCTCTTTTTATGTTTGAGAAAGTTGTCTAGTCTGTTCTTGAATATGTTTACAGAAGTGGCAAATACAACACATTCTGGCAGATTGTTCCATTTGGATGCAACCCTGTTGCCTAGAACATTTCTGTAGGGGTTCTAATATTATAAATACAAAAGTTTTTAATGATGTTTGTTACTCTTTCACACAAAAACTATGGAGCAGATTTTGATGAAGCTGTACAGTAATATAGATTATACATCAGATTCACAGACAGGCTACAGATACCTCTAGAAAAGTTGTTCCTGCTGGAAAAACTTATCTATGCAAGCGAAGCCGCGGGAAACAGCTAGTCGGTATTATTTTAACGGAGAGTGTAATCCAGGCCTGGGTTAAGTAGATAAGTACTTAGATTACATTCTTAAGGATTGTGTCGTGTTTCTGTCGGAGTTTGTATGCCAATCATACTCTCTTCCTGTAATTTTGTAAATTCCAATTTCCTGCCACCCAGACTCTCCGAGGCCACATGGAGGACGTCCTCGACCTCTGCTGGAGCCCCGACTCCCTGCAGCTGGCGTCCGGCTCGGTGGACAACAAGCTGCTGCTGTGGGACGTGACCCGGGGCCGGTACAGCTGCATCCTCAGCGACCACAAGGGCTTTGTCCAGGGCGTCGCGTGGGACCCGCGCGGGCAGATGATAGCCTCCGCTAGCACTGACAGGTTAACTATAGAGCAAGATCTAACATTTGCATAAATGTTTTTTAAGTAATTCACTGCAGAGGCTCAGCTTTGTATTGACAACTATGTCATCATCACCTTCTACTGACCTGACATCCATGGCCCACTGATGCGTAAGCTCAGCCTAGCTGACAACCACTCCAACCTGATGAAGTAAAACAAATCAGTGCCAAAAGCGTGCTGAACGTCCTGACTGATGCAAAGCTTAGCACTGAACTATGCTACGCTGTGATATAAGACTGGATAAGCCTTGAAAGGGTCCCACCACAAATAATACGCGCCATTACACGGCCACAAAGGACTGTCCCACCCCTTTCACTTCCAGCCACCATTCTCAGGTCGATGGTCCATCTGACAGGCAACATCCTACTAATATTATAAAGGCGAAAGTTTGTAATGATGTTTGGATGTATGTTACTCTTTCACGCAAAAACTATGCATCGGATTTTAATGAACCTACAGTAATATACATAGATTGTATATCAGAGTATCACATAGGCATATTCATACCTATGTACCTGCCAAGTCCCCCCAAATGGAAAGTCAAAATAGGCAGGCCTCCCACAAGGTGGACCGACGATCTGGAGAAGGTCGCGGGACCCAGTTGGATGAGGTTAGCGCAGGACCGGTCGTCGTGGAGATCCCTGGGGGAGGCCTTTGTCCAGCAGTGGACGTCTGCAGGCTGATGTGATGATGATATTCATATCTATTACTAGATAATGAGCTAAATAATTGTCTTCCAGAACGTTCCGCACCTTTGACATCACCACCAAGAAAGTGACGTCCCGCTCGAGCAAGGCGACCCTGCCCTTCCCTCCGGAGCACCCGCTGCACGACGTGCGCGTCCGGCTCTACCACGACGACACGCTGCAGACGTACTACCGGAGGCTGCATTGGAGCCCCGACGGGCTGCTGGTGGCCGTGCCCGGGGGCAGGATCGAGCCGGAGCAGGGCAGGCCGGAGACGAAGCCTATCAATGCGGTTTATATTTATACCAGATATTCACTGAAAGTGTAAGTTACAGTGACGAATGACAGAATTTAATTATGCACTGATATTATACTGAACTAAAATAAAATAACAGACTTACGATCGGAACTCACTCAGCCTTCAAGGCAATAGCCCGAACCACTTGATCAACAAAGCCATAGAAATATAAGTCCATTATTGGGAGCGTAGCTAGCGAGAGCGTAGCGAGCTTTTTCCGTGTTCTGTGAACAAAGCGTACATAGCCGGTCTTATTTTTGTGTAATGAATATTATTATTATCTATTTTGGCTGGTAGTTGGGGATGTATCTACTGATTCTTGTATAACTTACACCTGTATTAACTTACTGGTATTATACAGATCTGCAAGACAAATCTACAGTTATTCAAAACCTATCAATATTATTATGGACCCACAATTCTTATAGTAAATACAATTGTTTGTATGCTCAGGCCCGTGTGCGTCGTGCCGTGCGGCGAGCCCGCGCTGGTGGCGCGCTGGGCGCCGCGCGCGTACGCCCCGCGGGGCTCCGGTCCGGGCGCGGCGCTCCCGTCGCCGGCCGGCCGCATGCTGCTCGCCGTCGCCACGCGCCGCTCCGTGCTGCTGTACGACACACAGCAGAAGACCCCTATGGCTGTCATATCCAATATACACTACACCAGGTCACTATGGGCACTTTGATATCCATATAGTTATACTAATATAATTGAATACAAATGCCTTTATTGCTCATTATTTTTTTAAAATTAGGTACTTAAAAGTTATTGCACATCAGTGGCCCGCATCAGCGTGTCCTGCTGACACGTAGGCCTCCTCCAGCTTCCTCCACTCCGACCTGTCCTTGGCCACCCTGAGCCAGAGTGTTCCAGCTACTGTCCTTATGTCGTCTGACCACCTTTTGAGCTGTCTTCCATGTTCTTTTAGTGTTATACCTGGGTGTCCATTCAGTAATATTTCCTATCCTTTCCTGTTCATGATATAATTAAGAGCGTTAGTAATTAAATTAAATAATCTTTTATGATTCTCAATTACATTTGTAAATATGGCAATGCGGCCCTGGCTCATAAAATAGGAAGTCCTGCGTGTCAGGAACCAGTTCCTTCCCAGTCAGTGTAACAATTTTATTACATACAGTGGCGCCGGGGATAAGACGCGGCCTACATATCCAAAGGTCCGAAGTTCGATCACCGGCTGGGCCATGTACCAATGGGTTTTTTCTCGAAACTTAAGTACATTTACTGACTGCTCTCAAACGGTGAAGGAAAACATCGTGAGGAAACCTGCATACGCCGAAGAAGAATTTCTTAGGCGCATTTGAAGTCCACCAACTGAATATAATTAAGCTGAAGAGTCAATTAAGAAACTGACGACGCCGTTTGTAATGAGACGAATTATACAATTTGCCAACGACACTGAGCTGATGGCCATTTTTGAAATAAATTATTTATTATTATAAAAAAATGTGATATTGCATTGTGTGCAGGCTGACGGACCTGACGTGGTCGCCGGACGGTCGCACGCTGGTGGCGTCCAGCACGGACGGGTTCTGCTCCGTGGTCATGTTCGGGCCGGGGGAGCTCGGGCAGGTGCTGCCGGAGACCGCCACCACCACCGTGGAGACCACAGCAGGTAACGCCCCTCATATTTTGAGATTATTTAAATGAACAGTTAGCCGTGAATCGTTTTGACGTGATTTCGACTAACGTCTTCCTCGTCATTCCAGAAAAAATGTGTAATGAAAAACATGTACCTACTTTGGAAAGCTTCATTCTAAGGTTAAATTATAAGTTATCCACTTAAAGCATAGTTTATTATTATTAAGCCATTTATTTATCCTTAATAAATAATATATAAATACATTTTTCTTAAAATTAATTATATCTTATGGACCTCTTTTCGAGTAAAGGCCTCCTCCATTTCACTCCATAATTTTCTATTCTTGGCTTTTGACCTTTTCAATCAAGCCTCCTATTCAAACACTCCAGATCTGTACACTATAGCATAGTTATACCGTTGTAAAGGCGCTTGATGCTATTTCCACTTCTACTTTTTCCTGTGGTTTCCACTGACGTGCGGTCGACCGTACAGATGCTCGTTCTTTTTGGTGTTAGGGCGGGTGCAGGCGTTGCCGGGTCAGCGATACACGCGCGGCGTCACCATACGGCCGCGTCCCCCCGGCGGCGGCGCCCCGCGCTGGGCGTCGCAGTGCCTCGACGAGGAGCTGCTGGTCGAGGCAGCCATATTGCAAGCGTGGGTGGACGGTACCGAGGAGGAGTACGAGGCAGACTGGTTCCGGGAGGCGATGGCCCGAGCCCGGGACCGGCGGCAAGCGGAATGGTGGGCCGAGGTTCTGGCGAGGCGCCAGCAGTACTGGTGGTCCGAGGCGCGGGCGAGGCGCCAGTCGGACTGGTGGTCCGAGGGGCTGGCGGTGCTGCGCGCCGCGAAGATGGCGGCGCGGCGACAGTACACGCGCTACCGCAGGCGGCGGGTCCGAGACCCGGACAGAGAGACGGTCCTCCAAGCCGCGTATAAAGACGCCAGTAAAGCGTTCAGGGTCGCCGCTAGCGACGCTAAAGCCAGCGCCAAGGAACAGTCACTGGAGCAGTGAGGACCCCACTTAGAATCTGCGATGCGACCCTGCGGAGTCGATTTTCAAAAATTTTCCAGCAAAAATCGTATTTGAAAGATTTTTTCTAACTGAAAATATATATGGACTGTTAGGGTCTGTATGAGTTGCTGTAGGGATTGCATGAGTTTGTATAGGACGAATTATTTAGGCAGCGCCGGTGCCGCTTGTCAAAATTCACAGCTGCCGCTCATTATAATACAGCCCTAAAATCATAACTTATAGGCTTCGCCGTAGTCGGGTAAAAAGAAATCATTTCGTTATATAACATAATACTTAGTGAAGTGTTTTGAAATAATTAAGAAAAAAATGGAAAAATAAATACAATTGTTGTGATTAACGTGTGTACTTACACATAAAATCCTAGGTTTGTGTAGTTAATATATAAAGGACTTTTTAATTACTGTACGGTCGACCGTGGAAACAAAACCAGTCGAAACTAGTCTCACATAGGTTAAAGGTGTTTTATGTTAAATTTCAATTTGTTGAAAATTATGAAAAAATGGGTTTTTCTGTGGTTTAGGCCTTGGCCTTACATAGAGCCTTATATACGAGCTCCGCAAGCCCCCGGTCTATGGGTTCTGGCCCTAAAGTATTTGGAGCTGACACTGCAAGGCTATTTTCCACTGAGGAAGGAAGGAGGACCCTTGTAGGCCAGCCACATGGAGGTCGACCCGGACCACTGTCCAAGCGATTCATTGCGTAAAAACCCTCGCGGTGGAAGCAGTGTCCAGGGGTATAGTGCTTCGGTTCCACCAGATGCCTTCTGTATGGTCTACCGCACGTCAGTGGAACCAAACCAGTATAAACTGCTCTCAAACTTTCTAATATACTAGGCCAGCTCATCGTGCCTACTACGCCATTAGAGGAACCTCTGTGCAAATTTCAATTTTCTAGACCCAATGCTACTGTTCATAAATAGATTAGTGAGTTGGTATGCTTTTATATAAATAATAATTTACTATAACCCTAAATTATTACAGAACCAATGGAAATCCAAGCAGACGAGCCACAACCGGAACCAGCTAAAGAGAAAATGGAAGAACCCAAACCGGCCACACTCAAAATAGACTCATTCATCAAACCCAAAAGACAAAAAACTGAATCCGTCCAACAAAAGACTCCGGTCAAACTGGATGTGCTGATGGAAACCGCTATGCCGTCGTGGTCTGACAACTCTAGCAGTGAAATTATAAAATCCAGAGAGACAATGGAAGTTGATCAACCCAAGATTGAAGTGATTGAGGTGGAAGACAGTCAAGACTTCAAACTTGTCTATGAGGACACACAAGACTCGTGTAAAGACATTGGATCTCCAATAACAAAGAATACATCTCCAGAAGCAAAGAATACATCTCCAGAAGCAAAGAATACATCCCCAGAAGCAAAGAATACATCTCCAGAAGCAAAGAATACATCCCCAGAAGCAAAGAATACATCCCCAGAAACAAAGAATACAACTCCAAAACAATTGAAAACGCCAAGTTCAAGTAATTTCTTGAAGCAGGCCAAGGTGATGGATATAAAGGAGCCCGCTGCGGTCAAAGGTGTTCCGAGCCCCAAAGCTCCGAGGAGAGTCAACTTTGTTACACTATCCAGCCCTAAAAATAAGAAGAAATGTTGAATGAAAGACACATCTTGAACCACAGTTCAATCTATATTTTAAACCATAGCTAAATGTTAAAAAATAAAATGTAATTATATTTTACTATGTTATTTATAAGTATTATTAAATAAAAACACTGAAGTTTAAAGTAAACATTTTTAATAAATATTTACAATTCAATGCGTACTTTATCACATTTCAAATAAAAGAGAGTATAATATAACAAAATATATTTATCAATACAAATACGTACTTACCTAACTCATTCAGGGTCGACTTAAAATTGGTTTATTTTACTGTAAAAGAGCGTTTCTCTTTTTATTTGCCAACACGAGTGAAAACAACCTTACACATTTTTTGATGTATTCTACTCATTAAACCCTTACTCACGTCGAGGGGGTTGGAAACATAAAGGCAATCCGCCATTTTGTGGTGGCCGCCATATTGAATGTACCATTAAAATTGAATATCTATATTGTATTCAGAATCAAAGGTGGTAGCAAAATTTGAGCGATCGGATATCAGGAAATGGTCGAGAAATGTACCGCAAGATTACTCCCTCAAACAAACAGGAAAGCCACTTAAATAAATGCTTGTAATAAAATAGTGAAAACTTTTTCTTAGAGGGTAGGTACCACAATAATTAAACTATCAGAAAATATTAAAATAACGCATTAAAATTAATTTCAAAACGCGATAAATTCAAAACAATGAAAAACCGTGGGTCTCCCGCGCACCCCTTGCGATATTTTTCCCATTAAAAATCTAATTAATACACAAATACTACCAAAATACCAAATATAATAATGTTAGGTCTGGGAAAGAAATGCACCTAATACTTTTGTAAATTATTTGGAACTGGCAAAAAATTTGAGAAACGCTCAGAAAACAAACCAGAAAGAAACCAAAGTTTGTTTCTAATTGCTGATCAAGAAAAATAATTAGCAAACTACATAATTCTATATCAATGTTGTTGATATGAGAGAAATCTACCTGTACCTTAGTACACACAGCTAATCAAAATGCTATATCATTACAGTGAATAATTTTATGATAATATTTTATCCCGAGCCAGAGCTTGTTTAGAAACTTGTCAAGCAATTAAGCTGCTAATGTAGAAACAACTTTATTTCACTTGTATTATGGTTCACATCGTAATTGCTCGAGCATTTTTCTGCTGGCAGTCATTGGCAATATATATTAAAACACGACTGTTAAGATATTGTAATGGATAACTACTTAGGGTGATAAATAGCCCGGATTGTGAAGGCAAGCGTATAAAATTTGACAGCACTGAAATTATTGTCGTCCTTATCTTCATAATACTGTGTGACAGGGAGAGAATCAATTTTAGTGCTGTCAAAATGTGTGCTTTCAGAATTCGGGCCTAAATCTGCTTACTGTACAAGTTTAGTAATTCCAGTTCGATTGAATCGAGATACTATCCTGTTCATTTTACAGTCCACCTCGTGACACCATATTTTGTTTTGAGACGCAAATGCGGTCGTATTCGTATGCCATTTGTGATGGAACAGATCTTGTGTTGTAGAAAAAAAAAGAGTAAAGAAGATATCCAAAATCTAGTGTTTCTTGCTCCTATGATGACTTGCTGAGAAGTATCTATAAAAAAATCTCGATACAATCGAGCGGAATCATCAATCGAACTAGTGGTCTCTATATGTCAGCTTGGCTTGAGCAACACTATGATTTAGGTTTGTCTTACTAATATAATATTTATAGGATCATAATATGATGATCACATCTTAAATGTTCAGTCATATTTGTGTGTAGGTACATACATTATCATATTTCTGATCCTATTTTACCATCATAGGTGGTTGCAATCAATGTAGTTGTGTCCTACTATTGCTGCGGCAGTCTCTTTTCATTGAATTGTCTGCAGGAAAGCAGAGTGATGTTGATCATACAGCCAACTAGCCAGTCTGGCAACACCGTTTCTGTGATCCTATTTTACGAGAATCAGATCTATGATCAAAGACAATGAATCATAAGTGTGATCCTATGAATATGATAAATAACCCCCTTAGCAAAGAAGCTGGTAGGTATAGGAAGGAAGCGTAACCGCCGGCGCCGTGCCTATTGTCCTTCAGTATCGTAAATTCCTACATGGATACATGACTTGCAGCTAGTGATGGGATGATATGAACCTTCGCAAAAAACTCAATTGTGGAAATTCCTTGGACATTTCTCGAAACTTTCTCAAGACAGGGAATTTACAAATTTAAAAAAGCGTTTATTATATCTGACAATTACTGATTTCTAAAATATCTACTTTCACGATTGCGAGAATATATCAGAAATTTATTGGGAACCTCTCAAGAGATATTTTTTATGAAGTTTAGAGACAATACGTTTCTAATAAAATAAATAGTATCGTATTTTTAGAACATTTCACGGAAAGTTCCCACTTTTCAGAATGTTTCCGCAGATTGCCCATCCTACTAGCAGCTGGGACAACACGGTTGAAGCTCACAATAGCTGGTGTTGGTCTATCGGTACAGTCTGGCGAAGTCTCGCAGTAGTCTTGTCATTTCCTTGCATTTCTCCGCCCTGCAATACACAAGCATTATTAATATCAGCTCTAGGAGTCTACGACGTTAGGGCCTTGGTGATGTTTTTCTTCACCGACAAATAATAAAAAGTGCCAGCGAACCGATAACCGCGGGGTAGAGTTCTCGAGTAGAGACCATGACTGGACAAGCGTAGTGTGGGACGCCCCCGGCTGTATGTTTATTACAAAATAAATGAATATGAATAGATGAAGCGACGATCTGCGTAAGGCGGCTGGCAGTGACTGGACCGGATTCAGTGGCGCGCTTCGGGAGATGGTCTATGTCCAGCAGTGTACTAGTACAGGCTGATGATAATGATGAGATTATAAAATGGTGTAAGTAAGCATAGAAGTAAAGGCATGGATAAGGCAGCTCTAACACCTTGGAAGCAGTGGTAGATAAAAAATTGACCCAGTGTACTTACATGCAATAAAATAGTTTTGACTTTGATATAATAATATGTTTGTTCTATTGTGTACATTTTGAGGTCGACCCTTGATCCTGGAAGTGGTACCAAGGTCTGGAGAAGGGACTGTAATTTTGAATATTTTATCATCAAACTGATAATCAACAACGGATTTCATTGACTCAGTGGTACGTTGGCATACTGATAATATGTTACCTCATGGCATACTGATGAAACTGCCAGCACTGCTGCTCGGTGGCCGTGGCAGGTCGGTCCCGGGGCAGCTTCTGCAGCGCGCTGTGCACCCAGTCGACTCCGGCAGCCCGCTGGTACACCAGCAGTTCCAGCATCACCTCGGCAACTTCGGCCAGCATGTACGAGTGCAGATGGAGGACCGAGGACTCGATGAGAGCATAAGTGATGGTCTCCCCATACGTGTTCAGGGTTTCCGTTGCTAGAGCTGCGAGGAGATCAGTGTGATTAGACGAGGGCAAACATAATACAAGACAGTATATTGTCTGTAGTGAGTGAACACTTTATTTAATGTATCTCACCATTTCGATATAGGCTGTTTGTTATCCGATCCCTTGCCTCTTTCTCACTAAAATACCTGTCAAGTATGACAACGTACCGGAAAGACGTCACTTTCCATTTCACAGTTAGGTACTTTAGAAGAAAAGAGGCAAGGGAATTGGTTAACGGACAGCCTATATTGATGTAACACATTACAACCTCTTCTCCTTTTTCGTCCACACTAAGATAGGAACAGCTACAGCCTCCTTGAAAGCTTGGGCCGTGTTTGTAACCGAGTTTTATAAGCAGTTACAAACGAAGATTTTTTCTTTGTAACCAAGTTACGAAGAAGAATTTAAAATGTCTTCGTTTGTAATCGAGTTACAAACAAATAATTTTCGGATCTTCCATTTTTCTTAGTTTGTAGTTATGGCACGCCTAAACGGCTCCATTTGTACATTTGTACAAATACTACATTTGTAGCTAACTCAGTTAAAAACGAAGACATTGTAGTCTTCAATCGTAATTAATTACATGGAAAGAAAATGATCATCATCATATCAGCCCGTAGACGTCCAGTGCTGGACAAAGGCCTCCCCCAGGAACCGCCCTGGGGGAGAAGATCCATGGAAAGAAAATACAGCTTCAAAATTTTTCTAGAAAAGAAGAAAAATCTACGTTTGTAGCTGGTTACAGAACTCGGTTACAGCCTCCGGCTGTAATCTGGTGCCGCGTACCTGCGACCCTCTCCTTGCCGGGCCTGGCGGCGTTGGCGGCGCGCGCGAGGTCGTACAGGAACTTCATGACGGAGGAGTTGGCCTCGCGGTGGTCGAGTCGGCTCGCGAGCGCGGCGCACTGCACCACCGCCGGCACGGCGCCAGACGACAGGAACTCCAGGGGGATGCGCTGCAGGAACCTGCACACACGTGCGTATCACACTGATGAGGGTGGAAGTGGATACAAAGTTAATTTTTAGGGTTCCGTACCTCAAAATAGGAAGGTTAGAAATAAGAACTTTTTTACTTTTGAGACAGACGGACACTGTCTCAAAAGTAAAAAAGTCAAAAATATTTTATTGCATGTAAGTACAGTGGGTACATTTATACAATGTCAATTCTTTATCTACCACCGCTTCCAAGGTGTTAGCGCTGGGAAGAAGAAGCGGCGCAACAAACTTCCGCAAGACATCTTTTAAAATCGAGTTTATACATAACATTATTTTATTGTCTGTCTGTCAATCAATACCCTTTTTGCGAAGGAATGCGTGGGAGGTATCAAGTTCAAATTAGTATCTTAGTAATCAAAACCTATGGGGTACTTCCGGTTGACCTAGAATCTTGAAATTTGGCAAGCAAGGTAAATTAAATTTGTAGTTACATCCCAACATTACCAACAAACTTAATTCTGCGTATAACCAAATGAACCATGTAAGTTAGTACCCTAAGTGATAAGTACTATAAAAAAAAAATATATTTATTAAGTGTGTACGGATCCCTCAGGGTTCTTGTCCGTTTATTTTTTCATATAAAATTACAGATCTCATTACTATGTAGACAATTGTTTTTAATTCACTTCGATACGATACGTATTTACAAAGTTAGAAGACTCATTAATTTGTACAATCAGTCTACCACACTTAATTTTGCTGGTCGCGTCTTGTAGGCGAGGTATACGAGTTAATTAAAGAGTCGCCAGGTATGCCTGGCCTCCTGACAAGATAAGATCACCGTCATCAGCCCGCAATAGTCCACATAGGCCTCCCCCAACGTCCTCTGGCGATGGACCTAGACTCACCGGATACAGAGCCGGAACAGGTCGTCCACCGTGTCCGGGTTGTCCTTCAGCCCGTCCGGCTGCTGCAGCAGCTGAAAGGCGCGCGGCATCAGCACCTGCGGGTTGACCAAACAAACATATTAACCGTGCGTTTCTTGATAATATTTTTTAAGTCCGGAGGGGGGGGGGGGGGGAGCAGTGTGTGGCTGTACCTCTAACAAAAAGTATCCCATAGAGCAGACGCTAAAATAATAATAATAATCAGAGAGGGACACACTTATTACGAAAGGAGTAAGAGTAAGCTAGACAGATATAATATCTTCTATCTCTATGTATGCGAATTTTTTGTTAAACCATAACTGTCAACGAACGACAGCCCGACTAAAATAGATAGTGTTTGTTCTGTTTGACCCCGCCATTTATGAAGCATCTTCTCAAATTATTGGGGTAAAAGACTATTGCTATTTCATGCTATACGCTGAGTGCGGTTCTATGGCGTACCTGCAGCAGGCCTATGAGCGGCGCGTGGCAGGCGGGCGCGGCCGCCAGCTCGTCGACGAGCACGCTGGCGAGGTAGAGCAGGCACGAGTGCGCGTGCGCCGCGTACAGCGCGCCCATGGTGTGCGCGAGGGGCGGCAGCAGCGGCGCCGCGTGCCGACCCGTGCAGCGCACCGCGAACCGCACCGTGCGGCAGCACCGCTCCATCACGCGGCTGTCGCTGGCGTATCTGCCAACACACGACACACCACTTTCAACTTCAACTGTTTTGAAAAAAAAACGGCCAAAAAAATGTCGAATCAGTCATGAAATTAACACAAAAAAAATTGGTCGGTAACTAAATTACAATTTGAGATGACAGCCGTATCTCGAAAACTAATGGTTCTAGACTGCTCGTTTATTTAATCAAATGCGAGATCTAGATGAGAACTTAATTTCAGATGACAAAGTGTGCTGGCACTTAGCTGAAAAAGTGTCCTTTTGTCTCACCCTATTGTTTATATAAAATGTACTAATACTAATGCTTTTATATCTAACACTAGAATACTTTTTCTTTTTATATAATTATGTAAGTAAGCAAGAAAAATGTATGTCTATATTTATCAGCAGCACTGTGACAATAAACAATTATTTCTATTCTATGACAGCCATCAAAATTCAAAACAGCTATATCTGGAAAACTACTGATCCTAGACTGGTCGTGCATTTACTCAAATGAAAGGTCTAGATTAGATTTTAACAGACAGCCTCCAAAATTTAAAACAACCGTTTCTCGAAATAGTCTGTAAGTCGCCGGGCGGCAGGCCTTTCCACGTAAAACGCTGCAGCCGCACCGAGTACAGCCTGCCTCAACAAGCTCCCAGATACCATAACAGAGGCGTCCAGTGACACCATTTTTAAGACAAAATTAAAAAAGTGGCTTGTCGAGCAGGCATTCTACACGTATAGTGAATTTTTAGCTTTTAAAGCTAGTTAGTAAATATCTCTGTCACATTTAGATGCTAAGATTATTTTATTTGACATTATTACACTTACAATTAAGTAAGAATGTTTATAAAGTTTATGACCTGTAATGAATATTACCAATAAATTATGTCTATGTCTCTGCGCACTGACTTGTTCATGACGTCGTGCAGCACGGGCCAGGCGTCGGAGAGCGCGGCGAGGCAGGGGTGCGGGGCGGCGGCGCCCGCCGGCGCGGGGGGGAAGTCCACGTCACGGAACAGCGCCGCCAGCCGGTCCAGCCACACGGCCGGGTCCGCGCCGGAGCCCTTCTTGGCCTCCTTGCCGGACTCCACCAGCTCGGACAGCGCCGACAGCTGCACGGAGGCCGCTTCCCGCATCGCCACGGTCAGCTGTGACAATCATCATCAACAGCCTATCAATATGTCCCCACTGCTGGGGCACAGGCCTACCCTCTCAGCGAGGGCTTATAGTCCACCACGCTAGCATGCGCCTAAGAATTTCTTCAACGGCGTATGTAGGTTTCCTCGTGTTGTTTTCCTTCACCATTTGAGAGCAGTCAGTAAAATTAAAAACCCATGGGTACATGGCCCGACCGGGGATCGAAATCGGACCTCTCGACATGATAGGCCGCTTCTTCCCCACCGCGCCACCGAAGCTCTAAGCGAGGTACAGTGATTGTACAAACTAAAAAGTCTTATAACTTTGTAAATGCGTATCGTATCTAAGTGAAACAAAAATTATAATCTTCATGGTAATGAGACCTAGTACATGGCTGCTCACAAAGAATGTACCATAACACACGTGAAATTGTATGACAGTGTGATACAATTTCCTGTTAAAAATTATTTATTTATTTATTACTTTATTGCACACACACAAACATTACAAAATAATATATATAGATTCAAGTACAAAGGGCGAACTTATCTCTCTGAGATTTCTTCCAGCAGACCCACGAGAGAGATAATTTATAGATAACGAAGGCGAATGAATGTTATGATAAAAATAAACTTATTTTTTAAAACTTTTTCCACGCTTTCTGACCTGTTCGGCGGGCAGGCTGCCGAGCGCGGCGGCGAGCGCGCGCATGAGCGGCACCTGCGCTGGCAACGGCAGCCGCGCATCGGGCCCGCGCCGCGCCGCGCCCAGCAGCGCCGCGCAGTGCGCGCCTGCGTGCGCGCGGCACGACTTGCAGATGTTCTAGCACACACAACACAAAAACATACTTAGAATAGAATAGCGCGATACATGAAAGAGTTACAGGGAGCTTTCACTGCCTGCGGATTTCTTTATCACAATAGCTAAATCATACATACATATCTGCACGCTATAGCTAATCGTCACAAATGGGAGGTCGTTAACATAGAGTATAAATAGTAAAGGGCCTAATATACAACCTTGTGGGACCTTAATTCTCTTTAAATTCTGATTGTCGGTACTGTATTCGGACTTTTCGTTAAAGAAACCTATATCCACACGCATTCAGTTCTATTTCTAAGGTATTTTTTTATCCAGTTGTTAGCCTTTCTTGTTAGTTTTACTATGACAAACGCAGTCAAAAGCCTTACTCATATCAAAGAAAACAGAGCTTACAAGAACTTTATTATTGTTGTGCGGACACAGCACACTTTGGGGTCAGCTGGTTGGAGGTAGAAATGAGAAGCCATTTGGATTCTGATGATCTGTCGATGCATTGTTTATTTACATTTTGTCCCTATTTAGTTTACACAAAAATGTTCGCAACTGGCGACTGTTGAGAGGAGTACTTAACGCTAGAAAAGGATAGCACTATCTTGTGTCCCCACATTGTGTTTTTAGCATAGTGGCAAAAAAGAGTTCCGGAAATGGACTGAGTTTAATGTGAGAAGACATTGGTTGGTTGGTTGGTACCTGCAGCGCGACGGCGGCGACGTACGCGAGCCGCTGGTCGTGCAGCGCGCGCATGAGCGCGAGCAGGCAGGGCTCCACGCACGCGGGGTGCCGCTCGATCCACTCGCACAGCTCTCCCAGCAGCACGATGCACGTCTGCCGCACCGCCGGGTGCGCCGTCTCCGGCATCGACAGGATCGCCTCCACCACTTTCGGCACGTACTCGTACTCCTCGCTAAGGTAACATACACGCACACTAGTACAGCCCTTACACACATGAATGGCGCAGCTTAAGTGGCAGTGGGCAGGGCACATCGCTCGCAGACTGACGGCCGTTGGGGCAGAAACGTTCTCGAGTGGCAACCGCTTACCGGAAGACGCAGCATGGGCCTCACACGAGGTGGACCGACGATCTGATGAGGGTCGCGGGACCCGGCTGGATGAGGTTACCGCGGGACCGGCCGTCGTGGAGATCTTTGTCCAGCAATGGACGTCTTTCGGCAGATATGATGATACAAGTCTTCACGCTATGTCCCTGACGAGGTAGGCATTCCTTTCCCCCTGCCACTCCTCTGCTGCGAGGATCAACAGAGGTACATTAACACAAAAACATCTACCGGTGAGGGTAGGCGTAGTCCCGGGGTAGCCAGAGAACGGAGCGCCAAGTGTCGCGATCCTGACACACTTCTTTCGCTTCGCTCAGTCTCATCATTCTCTCCACACACGCTCGCCAGAAATGGTGGTGTACTTAGTTTTAGATTTTCCGTACATTGCGATGTCTTTTTCCTGTTTTTTTTTTATGAACAACCCTGGTCTAAGAGACATGATTGATCAGCTGGGTGTCTACAGCGATCCGGACCTCCTCCATTCACTCTCTGAATGCCCATCATCAGATCGCACCCTGATAATCCCTAGCGGAGAACCAATGCTTCAAAGTTACCACGTTCGTATGAAAATGTTACCGTAAATCCAAACTTTGCCGACACTCGGCTTGTACGACTAAATAGAGAGATGCTACTATAGCATAAAGGAATACAGACTTAATAAGTATTGACAGAACCTGCAATACCTAGTTTAGTTTATTATGTAGTTTAGTTTTGTATTTTTTCCACGTTTCTTACTTTAGTACCTAATAATTAAAATGCTATACCCTAACAGGGTGCCATGAAAACCAGAATCTATATATGGCAGTGCAATAAAGAATAAATTCTCTGACTGAAAAGAAAAGGCACCGGATAACATACAAATAAGCATAGCTAGTAAGTAAAGTGTGACAGAGACCTTGTCATAAAATAAGTAATGGTACTGACGGCAGAATGTTCTTGGCGACGGCCTGCATGACGAACAACGCGGCCTCCGTGCGCTCCCACGAGAGCTCCGCCCGCAGCGCGCCGAACATCTGCCGGAACACGCTCGACGAGCCCACCATGAACACCACGTCTTTGATCAGCTCCATCACCTTCACACGGAAATCCTGCAAGCAAACAAGCAAGCAGTGACGACACACGTCGCAATATCACGGCACAAGCTTGAAAAACACTTTTAAGCCATCTGTGTAGCTGACATGAATTTTTGTCTTAGATTGAGCCAAATGAGGAAATGGTGCACAGCTGAAAACGATTGGTCTAGAAATTTTGTACAAAAATAGCCTTTTGTAAAATAGCCTTTATTTTGCTATAAACATGCAGTTACTTAAAAATTTTTGCATACTCGCAGTCCACTTCTGGGCAAAGGCCTTCCCCAAAAATTCCCACTCCTTTTTGTGTTCATTTTCTCTAGTCCATTTTGTATAGCAGTAACTAAATTGACACATGGATTTTTTGAACTACATTCTTAAGCTGTAGAAACCCAATGCGGACAATGAAAGTCATGGCAACAGCTTGTAAAATTCACCTGTTGTTAAAAGAAGCCTGTAACATAACAGTCTCAACTAGAGAATTTACCCCACTTATTTCCAATCTCATACCCTGGTAATGTTTCTAAGAAGACAGTGTTTTATACTCTGTTAGGTACTTACGTAGAAATCCTCCCCTTCCTCAGGCAGTTTGGTGTGGTCGGGCTCGCACTGGCAGTGCCTCGCCAAAGCCTCTATGAGCCTCTCAATATACGGCTTGAATGAATTCGTTAGAGGCTCATAGTCCCGCTGGTATACTTCTTCGGACAGTCGATACCAGAGGTTAAATGTTATTTCTGCTACCTGGTGACAAAAATAAAATTGATTTTTTTTAATTACTCCTTATTTTATAATAATTTTGTATTTGCAATCAATTTCATCTACATTAGGTAAATAGTTATATTGTTCTTAAATAAATAAATAAAACATGTTATTCTTTGGTTTAATCAGTATGCCTATTAGCAAAGGCTCCTACGGAGCTTTCATAATCTAATGAGATTTATCAGGTTTAGTATTTCATCAGCAGCCGATGGGGAGAATCAAAGATAGGTTCAGTGGCGCACTGAAGGGAAGGCCTATTTCCAGCAGTGGACTAGTGCAGGTTGATGATAATGCTATTTAATTTCAACCAACATAGGTTGTCATGTGCTAATGAAAACGAAAACCATCTGTAAACAGAATAGCAGCACTTTCTGAATTAATTTTTGTTATAAAATATTAAATGATTTATTACTACAACCTTCGGGTTAACCCTTTTGTTTTCACTTACGTCATAATCATGATGCCCAACACAAACTAATGCCAACTCTAAAGATCTTATTGCAAAATGTGTGTTCCCATTCGATGCGCAAGTTATGATCTTTTCTAGGAACGTTTCTGCCAGTTCCGTGAACACTCTCGCATAGTTGGAAGCCTTCTCTTCCTCTTCGTGAGCCACAGCCATGTGGTAACTCTCCTCAAGAGCATTAACACTGTCAAATAGTAGACGTTCTACATCGTCATTATTATTATTCTCCTCTAGACAATGCAGTAACGCACATATACAGTCTGAAGCGGCATCATGGAGAGTATTAATTGAATTGTAATCCCTTAAGACTTGTAAACAGTATCCAATCACAGCATTTTGTGGCACTTCTTGAATATTTATAGCTCCAACCTGTATCCAAGACGTCATACACTTAATTATTTTCAATGCCACATCAGTATTCTGAGAACTAGTGATGCTTTCTTTAAGGAATTGCGTTACTATTTGAGTATTTGATCTTAGCTCGTTCTTGATGTCTTCCCTACGGTTCTCTCCGAGCTTCAAGCCAGACGAGTCAATTTCCTGAGGTAGTACAGTTAAAATTTCTAGTAGTGCAAAGTTGTTTTTGTTAGAAAATGATTTAATTAGGTCACTAATACAGTTCTGCCATGATGGCATTTGTAGTGCTAGATCAGCTAGTGCGAGACAGAGTTGTGTTAATATAGCAGCACTGGTGTCAGGCGAGGTGCCTTCCAGATGAGCTACTAAGGAGTTCCTTAGAGATATCATAGCTTCAGTAGGCAATTCTGACAGATTATGTTGTACTTTTGATCTCATAGTTTGTGCAGCAAAATAACACGAATGTATATCCTTCTTCTGTTGTAAAAGCTCGTCTGCTATCTTCCACGAATGTATCTGAAAATTAAGCGTGGTATTTATTTCGCAAATTTTTTGGGCTACTCACAAAATGAATGACTACAGATTTTAGGCTGCAGAATAGCAAAATAGTAGAAATCAGATGGACTTACCGATTTCTGCACATCCCCGAGCCAAATGGAAGCCTTTTCTTTCTCATTAGCATTGGGGTTATCATACAGTGCGCTTATTGCTTGATAAATAGTGTCCATTGAGGGAGTCTCCATTGTTTAGCCGTTGATAATACGAGAGAGTATCTTAACACCTAGCTTCTAAAACCTTTTTGTCACTATCATTCTAAAACGTGAAAAACAACTAATAAAAAGAAATTTTGCGAAAACAAGCACATTCGAAAGGAAGGAATGCTTGACAAATGACTATAGACAACACGGGTTGCAAGCCCATAAAAATAAATACCCTAACTAATAACATTCTCCAAACTACGTGTGCTGTATTGGCCTAATCGTTTAGGATTAGGAGGGCTGCACCGTGCGGTGAAATCGTGTCGAGGACCGAGGACGACGGTTTTATGACAGTTGTTTGTATTGTGAATGTAGTTTTATAGTATGTAAACTGCAACTGTAACTGTTGACGCTTAATCAATATTAGAATGATTTATTTTTTACAGGATTGTCCAGATTTTATGTTATTATTCTGAAAATATATTATTTAAAATTATTTAATTAATAAAATATTTAATTTTAATATTGGCGTTACTGGTCTATTATTTAATTGCAACTGCTGGTTTTATCAATTTTACATAATACTATTTTGTTATCAAAAAATATACCTATCTAACTCGAGGAGTTATCTTATATCTCGATATAACAATCATTACAAATATAATAAATATTTTTTCCCCAGGAATCGGAAAAATCTGTAAAATGGTAACACTGCAGAAGATCTAACCATAGCCAAAAATCGTTCAGAAACCATTGCATTAAAAAAAACATTCGCTACTCTGTGGGACAATATTTCAGAACGCAGCACACCTGACAAACGTCATTAGTGTCAATCGCAAGGTCAGGGACAATCGATAAAAGCTCGATTTTGATAAAAAATACATACCCAACCAAATGATTCTCACGACTCCTTTAATTATTCGTGGTATTTCTGCATTCGCTAAGCAGACATCGGCGCGAGCAGTGCACACAACAAGAGTAGCCATGGCCCCAATAAAGGTGGGTAACCTAATGTTGTTATTGCAAATTACATAATGTTTAAATTGACTGTTTACTTGTAGGTTGGAGATCAGGTGCCGTCTGTGGATTTGTTCGAGGACTCGCCGGCGAACAAAGTTAATTTAAAGGACTTGTCGTCTGGGAAGAAAGTGGTGTTGTTTGGCGTGCCCGGCGCGTTCACCCCTGGGTGTTCCAAGACGCATCTGCCAGGGTACATACAGAAGGCCGAGCAGATGAAAAGCGAAGGCGTCTCGGAGATAGTGTGCATCGCTGTCAACGACCCCTACGTTATGGCCGCGTGGGGCGCGCAGCACAATGCCAAAGGAAAGGTATGCATGTTTATAAAGTTTAAACTGATTTTGGGGTCAGCTGTTGACGTGAAGCTTCACAATTATTGTGTGCAATGGTCTATTGAAAAGCCAGAGTCAAATTGTAATGTTAAAAATACCGCGGTTTTTTACTTCGTTTGCCAAAATATTGTAAAAATTGACAATTTATTACAATATTTTTTTTTGTTTTTCACCAATGGGGTGCCTTCATAAAACCTTGAAATGTGGTTTAGTCACGGTTTAGTAAAACTCTTTCTATTGGTTTATAAATATCTCAAATGCCAATAATTGCCTAAAACAACAATTCTTCAAATTTAAATGTTACCTATTCTAAAGAAATATATTGAATAAAGATAAGATCTATTAGCATTAGATTGCCTGCTAATTTCAGGTCTTAAATAAATTCACATTTTTAATATTTCATTTGCTTTGCTTACACTAGAAGGTGACTTATGTGCTTACAAAGGTAATAAATTACAGATACCACTACCTACATAAAATAAAAGATACATACAGTTGTCAAGTAGTCTTTTATTATTAAAATCAATACAATCCCTACTTGAAGTTGACCTTCATTCACCTTAATAGACATTTAAATTATACCACTTCATATTATCAGAACAAGTTGAGTGTTCAGTAAAGTGTTTTATGTTTTATAAAATAAAGTACATTTTGCATTGAACATAAGAGTGTAATTCATATACCTACTTAATGTACTTGTTTTATTGCCTGTGAACCAAGTTATGTTTTATAAGAGTTGCTAAGTGGTTGTTATTGTCTATTATTCTATCCTATCCTATGTTAAAATCTGTTCAAGCCACAATATGGCGTTTTATTTAGATACATTTGCATGTAATTATTTTTATAATTGTTTTAAAATGCTTACATACCTACTACCAGTAATAGTAAAACTTAGATCTGTAGTAACCCAACTAACAAAAGTGAAAACTCTATCAAGATCAAGCCAGTAGTTTCTATGTAATACCCCTGTACAAACCTTAGTTCCAATAAGATTTTCTTTATGCCCAAGATCAATATAAAATATTGGTGGAATCTCAATTCCCAGGACATTAATATAAGTGGCTTGTTTCTACCGCAAGAGTTGAAAAGCTGTGATTACAACAATTTTAAATACGAGACTACTCTGTAATCAATTTGAATTTGTGTCCAACAGGTCCGAATGCTAGCCGACCCTAACGCCAATTTTGTCAAAGCCATTGATTTGGGGGTCAACCTGGCTCCCCTGGGCGGGCTTCGCTCTAAGCGGTTCTCCATGGTCATCAACGACTCCAAGGTGGAAGAGCTGAACGTAGAGCCCGATGGCACCGGCCTGTCATGCTCTTTGGCGGACGTGCTGAAACTCAAAAAGTAATCATCTCAATTAGGTTAAGGCAAACTCAGTACCTAGATCGGTGTGGTCAATAAAGTTGTCTATTATAGATTTAGTCAGGCTTTAGACCTGTGCCTCTTTAGGCACATCTTGTGATAACAAAAATTTATGGGAAATATTTAAATGAACTCTAAAAATAATCTTAATTTCTATACAAAACTGACAGCTTGCATTTAAAAAATTGCTTGTGCCCAGTTAATTCAGTTTTATCATTTTATAATATTTGTATTATTTTTATGACTGGTTTACTGCATTTTTAAAGTTTGTTTTTATTTGTTAGAGTGATTTACTTATTTCTTTTTGTTTTAATTTGTAGTGAAAAGTAGCTTTTCTAAGATGAGTTTAAAGTGAGTTTAAATACAGCCCAATATCAATTATTTCATAATAAAATGTTGATATTTAAAAAAACATTCCCTGGTATTTTTCTTTCTGTCCCCTATTCATACATCTTCCAAACTTCCTTTTTCCTAATTGTGTATTAACTAAATTAATTTCAAGGTTCTAGCCACATTCTAGCTCAAACTGGGACAATATGGGGGTGGTAAAAATGTGCGAGTGCCTCATTCCTGTGTGCCTAGTTAGATAAATACCGAATTAACTTTGCTTGTATTGCTGTGCAGGGAGTCGGACATGGAAACCGACTGCAATTAAGTTTCCCGGCAATATTTCATTTCCGGTTCCTGTCCTGTGACGTTTCAATTTACGCTCTCATGGATTTAAGTATTGAAATGTTATAGTTCCATGTAAGATTTTATTGAAATAAAATGTCTTGTTTTGTGATTTAGATAAAATTTGATGTAGTTTACTTCATTTATGTTAGCTAATGGCGACCGTTTTCAAAATTAAAATATTATTTAATGAAATGAAATTTGCGTTGACCGGAGCGTTAAAAAAACGTCAATAAGTTGCGTTTCATGACAGCTTCTTGTAGTGTCCAAAAGAAACAACGCTATACGTAAAACCTTTTGCGTCTCTGTTTCCGGTGCCGATGGGTGAATGTAAAGTGTAAAGAAAGCGTGACCGCCAAATGTCAAACGAACCCGTGGCCGTCCGTGTGTTTATTTACAAAATAAATTAGAATTATGACTGAAAACGGCAAAAATGTATAATCAAGTGCATTATTTGGGCACGCTATTGTTTCTATGTTTTTTCGTGTATCTAGTTAAAGTTGTTTTGACGGAGATATTCGAGGACGAAAGCGCGCAAGTCGACGACTGGCTGGAACAGAATGATCTCAGCGATTATAAGAAGTTATTCAGAGAATATGGTGAGTTTCTGCACTTATTTAAGTGTTAAAACAACCTACAAATGTATACTTGCATAAGTGTAAAATTTATCGTCCTGGATTGGTGTAATACCTTTCCCGCTCATTGCATACTCAAACATACTTAATCAACAGTTAATTACATTTATTTAAAAGTATTTAAGTATCCATCCACAAGCATCGGCTTAATTTGGGACTAAACAGTGTGTGAATTTGTCCAAAAACATTATTAAAAAATAACAAACTCAGATAGTCTCATTATGATGTCTTTTTGTTGTGTGTAGGCCAAAGCTTAGATAATAAATAGGAATTGTAATTACTGCCCCTGAAGTCCTGAGTTATACAAACACAAGTATGTTACATTGAGAACGTAAATTCATACAAATTCATCAATCTAACCCGATTATAAATAGTAGAACAAAGTTGTGTTCTTTCAACTACTGGAGATAGTTAATAGTAAGGAAACTAGCTAAGGTGTAGGGTTGTATGTTGACTCCTGAAACCAATATTAACATAACAGGCTGCAGCAGGATATCAGTAACCGCTGGAATCCCCTATGGTAAAACACAATGTCGCAGATTTTCATTTTCACTTAGTGCAATAGCTTTTGTATCTCATACAACTATGTAAATTTTGTATATGGCCCATACTTACCTGTATGTAAATGTCATGTATAAGGTATGTTGTTTGTAAAAAATGTATATTTATTGATTTAAATTATTTCTATAGTAGCTGAAGACTTTTCTAAATGATCATAATTAACCCTTTGGCGTGCAGGATACTGAGCGCAATACCTTTGAAACTCAGAGGAGTTACGCGTCAGTCAGACGTCATTATTTAATTAAATGTAACACCTTGGAAAAATTATCATCTCCTTTGTAACTGCAATTTACATCACTATATATGACTATGTCAGGTGTCTGAGTGACTGAGAACTGAATAATATGCTGTTATTCTGCTACATGTAGTAGTCTGATAGTCAAAGAGTTAATAGCTATGCCATCGTTGGTTGAACATTTATGAAACTATTTTGTAGGAATCCGTTGACAGTGTTGATTTAATACCCTTAAAGTAGTTTTTTTTACATCTGTCAGTCAGTCCCCAGGTTTACTCTAAAACTACTGGACCTATTGCATTGAAACTTGGAACATATTATTACAATTAGGGGAAAATTATGGAAATTTCACATGTATTTTCAAGAAAACTAAAAACAGGTTTAAAAGATTCCCCAAGATAACTCTACCAGAGCTGCCTATAAGTATCTGGGGATAGTCTGTGTGCAGCAATGGACCTTGATAGGCTGATATGATGATGAGTACCTAACTGCCTCATGTACATACATCGGTGTTCTCGGAGCGGGAATGTTTGACATTAGTCAAAGAATAGGTATTGACTTAAAAAACAGAATGTACTCTAGCAGGTTTCTAATATGCACCAATTACAACTGTTGACGTGGAAAGATCGTTCAGTTCAATGAAATGGACAGCAAGACGCCGCAGATTAACTGTTCCAAATATAGAAAAAATATTATAGTTTATTCTGAAAATCGTGCCACCTACTAAATTTACTGCAGTTAATCAATCAAAGTTCTTTTTATTGTTATCTTACGACGCTTGGTAGTAAAGCTAAAGTACTATGTGAAATAAATTAAACTGTGTCATAGAGTGCATTCATTTCGCGGAGAGGTAGTTATTTATTAGGCATAGTATGCTATTTTCGCAGACTAACGTATCTGTTTTCTCTACCCTTTCTCAAATCATTCCCGCTCCGAGAACCCCGATGTATGCTCGTGTATACTTGCATCTTATAAACCCCAATAATGTAATATATTAATAAAACTTATTTATTTCGGCCAACAAAGGGCCTAACTTAAATAACGTAACTATATAAAAATACATAATAATAAAAAGTATAAATACTAAATGTTATATAAGTTTGCCACTAAAATATTTAATGATGCATTAAAAAAATTTAAATGATACCTCATTTTTGCTGATTACTTTTTCATCATACTATTTAAAAGGCTGTGTACATACAATGTACGGTCGACCGCACGTCAGTGGAAACAAAACCAGTATAAACTGGGCTCTCGTAGTGTCGAAACTCCCTACCAGGCTAGGCCAGGTCAAGGTCAAAGTGTTTCCACTGACGTGCGGTCGACTGTACCTAGAATCAAAAATTTAATTCTGGAAATTCAACAATTTGTTTAACTGTAATAATAAATTACTCAAAAGCTGGATCCATGGTCTAATATTCTAGACTGGTCTAATGATCTAATATTCTAGCGTTTCACAAGATTTCAATAACCAAGTAGGTATAAGATGATATAAGTATCTGTCTGCATAAAAAGTCAAATGCAATTTTCGCGAACGCCACTTTGTCTATGTACTTAACCACTTTCAAATCATAATCAATCAAATATTTGTTTGAATAATGAGACTGTATCTATAGCCGGGATAGAGAGCAAGTCCCGCGGGCCTGCAGGCGGCCGCTGTCCCCTCTCCCACCCCCCACCGCTTTTTTTGGAAGGGGGAACCACCCGCCCGTCTCGAGCTCGCCCGCGGCTCAGTCGTGCCGCAGCCGTCGCGCCGCGCGGTCGCCTCTAACCCCATACATATCGCCACACATCACATAATATGATCGCCTTTATTCTTGATGCAACAAAAAGTATTTACCTGGTTACATTAGCACATTTTAAATATATCTATGAATGAAAATCCCCATGAATTTACGTGAAACGGACAAAACTTGTAACTAAAGTGGGCAATCCTTTGTGCTCTCGATGTAAATAAACTGAAAGGTCGGACGCTGAGCATTCGCTGGAACCATCCATGTACCTCGGCCTGCAAGTCCAGAAGCTCGACGTGAGACTCGATCCCGGCATGTGGCAGTTCGAGGACTCGGAGATATGCTCCATAGGCATGATACATCCTTCCCACAGCCGGAACTGCATGCTGTCTGGAGTTTCACAGCTATCAGGTACCTATTATATACCTACTTTTTAGTACGGTAGCCAGTGGAACAAGATGATTACCAAGCATTTTTAATTGTCAATGAAGTTCACAAATACAGTCGAATTGAGAACCTCCTCTTTATATTTAAAGTCGGTTAAAAGAGGGGACGAGCTACTCTTAGTTATTTACTAAAAAAAGTCAAAGTTGCAAGATCCCTTGTTGGGCGCCAATTGGAACACCCACCAAACCCAAATCACTATATTTTATTTATCTATGGTAGGTACCTACACTTTCATAAAACGGTATAGGTATTCTTAACACGAGATGTTTAACATCATTGGACAAATTAACATAAAACTATAACATGAGAATAAAACCTGATACATGTAATTCTTGTAGATCGTCGCCAGAATCATTTGTGTTTCATCAAGAATCAGCTTATTCCATCATAATATTATTATTGCGAAAATGGTAACTGTGTGGTACCTTTTCACGCCTCAATCGCTGAACGGATTTTGATGAAATTTGGTGTGGAGACACATCGAACCCTGGGACTAGACTTAGGCTACTTTTTACCGAGATAAACTGTTCCCGCGGGAAATAAACATATCCCACGCGGGCGAAGCCGAGGGCAGTTCGTGTTCGTTTACGAAAGCCCTTGTTCTTTTTATTTTTAATCAGAACTATGACGCAAACAAGTCGCCCACACCGTGAAGCTAATGTCTTCAGGTATGAGTAGCATATTTCTAGAGGGGTGAATGGCGGAAGATGAAAACCTGAACCAAATAAGGCACACAATACCGTATTGAAGGTTTATTGTCTTGTACGTTCACTATTACATTACATTTTTATTAATACCATAAAAATAATCAATGTACTTAACTGTTTTATGCTTAGATCGATAACTATGTATTAAGTACATACCAACTTTTTATTTATTTATGTACAAACCCAAATAATAGTAGAAAGAAAATTACGTTCTATACTAGGTTAAATTTTAACTTTATTCAAAATTACTAGTCTATGTGGCCTTGAATACATAAAAGACGTCCTTTTTGAATCTGCAGATATGATTTATGAAAATAAAACGACGTCATCTTTAGTATTTCAAGGGTAATCTCTGGAGGCATTAAATAAACCGCTATGCTAAGGACGTTTTGGATCAGCGCGACGCGTTAACGACGCCTCTACCACGCCGGCAATAAAGCTGATAATGGCCGCCCTGAGCAGGGGCGCGTAACATTCGGGGATATAATCCCTGGTCCTTTTGTTCCGTTAAGTTGTTTAGGCATTCATGGGCTTTATGGACTGGATATTACAATTTGTTATGGGGGTAGCTTTACTTTCAGGATAATCCAGCAGGTACCTAGTATAGGTGGGTATCTTCACCGCATCGTTGGGTATTTGTAGAGTCTCCTCACTCCGGTCGTGGATTAGCTTAGGCTACGAACAGAAAATTTCGTGCAATCTTTGAAGGAACTAATCTGACAAATATATACCCAGAGTTATGAAGGAAATTTCGCACTCCCCTAAATAGTTTAGTCTTCATGCCTAAAGTCGACTCATAGCAATTTAATGTGACCTAGGGCCTCTTTCACCACTTGCTGATATTGTTACAGATAGTAAGCTGACAGATAAACTTATCTATCACGTAATCTGTCTGATAACATTTTCGTGTTGCATACCTCTAGTCTCTATTAAAATATCTGACATATAAAAAATAACAGCCGCTTGATCTTGCTGTTAGTTTATTTGACAGATAAGGCAATCGGATACCTGTGAAACAAAAAAAATTGGGTATCTGTCAGATAATCTGCAGATAGGGTACTTTATCAGCAAGCGGTGAAAGAAGCCCTAAGTTAAGTATTATACGATAGCGTATTTTACTTAGCTTCGCGTTTGCATGAGATGAGAAAGAGTTAAATACAAGAGCACTTAGTGAGTTTTACGCACAGAAAATAAGAAGACATTAAGTTATTTAAAGCGAAGTAAAAACCAGTAAAACACAGATAACCAACTGCATCTGGATAATTTACAAGAGTACTCTTGGCTGTAAACTTTATGCTCGACCCAGGTGATAAACTTGCGCTTCTGGTGTAGACTTTGAGATAAGAAAACTGTTCATCCAAAGATTAGCAACCATATAAAATTAACAGAAAATTCGTTTATTCAAATTTTGAATACAATATTCTCTTATGATCATAAACATGAATCAAAAAATTTTGCCACTCCCATGGATGAGTAATAAAAGCATCCTATGGGTGTCAAAATCGTGTCAAATGGATTACAATATTGTAACTCACTCATTCTCATTTTCAAACTCCATGTTTATAAATTTGTATTAGCAACCTCCTCCCGCTACTCCGCTTCCTTTGTCCGCACTCCCCCTGTAAATGACACCATAGGTTCCGATACTAAATATGCAAGATGCGATCTCCACAGGGAGCGCGCGCGCGACCAAAGAGATTTGAATCTTCTTGATCATAACAATGGAGCAATGGAGAGAGCTATCCTCGGAGTTTCCCTGCGAGATCCAATCAGAAATGGAGATCCGTAGGAGAACCAAGGTCACCGACATAGAGAATTGCGAAGCTGAAATGGCAGTGGGCTGGGCACATCGCTCGTAGAACTGACGGCCGTTGGGGCAGAAAGGTTCTCGAGTGCGACCACGTATCGGAAGACGCAGTGTAGGCAGGCCTCCCACAAGGTGGACCGACGATCTGGTGAAGGTCGCGGGACCCGGCTGGATGAGGCTAGCGCAGGACCGGTCGTCGTGGAGATCCTTGGGCGAGCAGTGGACGTCTACAGGCTGATATGATGATGGTGAAATCATAACATAATATTGTAAAACAAAGTAGCTTCCCGCTACACATAATAATAATAACGAACGGCCTTATAGCGAAGAGCCTCGACCAACACCTCGAGAGGCTCTCGCTAGACGGCTGGATCAAGGGCCAGATCCAGAAGGCAGTACTCCTGGACACGGCGCGTATTGTCCGGAGGTTCCTCACTCTGCGGCCCTAACCACCGGTAGCTTGGGCCCTGCCCCGCTGCCGGCGGCACTCTAGGTTAGGTTTTTTATAATGTTTTTGTAATTAGTTTTTTATAAAAATATTATAAAAAATGTATACTTGAGAATATAAATAAATAAGTGAATAATAATAATAATGTTTGGACAATTTTACACACGGCTGTTTAGTCCCAACTAAGCCGAAGCTTGTACATGGGTACTCGACAACTGATAAACATACTTAAATACATACTTTTAAATAAATACATACAAACACCCAGAATCCGAAAACCAACAGTTATGCTCATCACATAATTATGAAGTAGAATAGAATGTGATTCCTCGTCTAAATAATGACACAAAAAACCTCTTTTAGGTATTCGTATCTTCCTGATCATTAGTCTATACTCGTTTAACGCCCATTGCTTTCAATTGTAAGTAGAATATTGGATTAATTACATTTTAAAAGCACACTTCTTCGCTGTCAGTTTATCATTTATACCATCAAGGTTAACACTCGCTGCAATCACCATTTGGAACCAATTCAAAAAGGTCACTACTCCACCAACTTGCCGTTTCAAACTTGCGGTGACCTTGCCAATACATAGTTGCCATTTTATGTCACAAAACAGAAGCAACTCAACCGAATTTTATGCTTGGCTTTTGAAGGACCGGTAAAGCAAGAAGCTGAATTGCATTGTGTATTTAAAACGGGCCAAGTGCGAGTCGGACTCTACACCGGTTCCATACCACCCCCCATAACATGGAAGTTTGATTGAAATCGAAAAATCTGAATTAGATACCTAGGTTTCACGTGAAACTTTGTTGCCGCTTGTCAGTATTTAGACTTTTTTTTAAAGTAGGTTTTGGCTTGGTAACGAGACCTTTTAGCCATTATTTTCAATTTAAAGTCTTTTATCTATTTAACTGGCGGTAACAGCACGGCCTCCACAAAAACAGAGCACGACTAAGTTAGTCGGCGATTTTCACTAAGGTTCATATCCTCACATGACAGTAGTATTTTGTCTTACAACCGTCTACCATAGGTTATATACCTAATAGTACCAGTCTTCTACAGGAGTGTTTCGGATTGGGATAACCCATGAGACTTCCTATCTCTATGGTTTTCGTAAGAAGGAGTTCGTAAGCCTATTAATAATGTACCCACTGTTGGGGCTCAGGTAGGAACTATTATCTAATCTGTGGCTCAGGTCTACAAAGCCCATCATGCTAGCCCAGTGGGGATTGGTAGACTTCACAGTGCCTAAGAATTTCTTCTTCGGCCGGTTTCCTCACAACGTTTTCCTTCACTGTTTGCGAGCAGTGTACCTCATACGTTTCGAATAATAAGGCACTAACCGGGGGGTCAAGCTCGCCACCGCCGCTCTCATATTATTTTGGTTGGGTATAAAACACAAGCGCACCTAACTGTAGGTACATGGTCACTAATTACTGTGCTCGTGCAAAAGTGGACTTAAAATGTCCATCTGCAATGGCGCGTTGGACCGCCGCCAAATGCCCGCCGACCGCCCGCCACTCGCCTGCCGCGGCGTGCAGCTACGTCGTAAAATACTTTAAAGTTATGCCATGAAACATGGAGCTAGGAACTCTTTGGTGGGCAAAGGGCAGGCCGTTGGAGGATAGTTCACGTGAAAAAAAAGAACAATGAAAATACGATTATTAAAAAAAAAATTATTACAATAAAATAGTTTGGTCCATGAGGAATAAAAATTCCTCGTGGAGCAACCAGTTGGACCATCCAGTTGGTCCACGGGTAATACCCCAAAATTGGAATACAATATTCTCTTTTTGACGTCAAATGAAAATGTTTATTAGTTAACCCTTCATATGTGTTGTCAATCACAGTTGCGGATCCACATTATCTGTTGCGACACTCATTCCGTAGAATCCGTGTCACCTTCCCTGAACTAGACTAGTAGACTAGACTAGACTGTACCTATGGCTTGTCAAAATTCCAACAGTGAGCGCCGCGCGCCGCGTGAGCCGATGATTAGTTACAGTTTTCCAAATGCTGCCCAGCCCGACTGGATTCTTCCTAACCAACTGTATTTGTCTGTCCTAGGTAGACGCACCTCAGGTCCGCTGTTAGTGTGCCTTCGAAAGAAACTAGCATATGATTACATTTGCAGTGTCGGTTTATTCTGAGTTAAAGTATTTTACCATGAGTCCACCTGTGCAGCCCGAGAGGCCGGGCCGCGGGCCCGCGGGTCACTGTTCCAATTCCGCGCCCTACTTCCGGCCTCCATCCAGGAGCAACAAGTGATGTAATCATGTGCATCTCTAGAACTCGACTATCGTTAAAGTCAAAGTCAAAACTATTTTATTGCATGTAAGTACACTGGGTGGTGCATTTATACAACGTCAATTTTTTATCTACCACCGCTTCCAAGGTGTTAGCGCGGGGAAGAAGAAGCTTTAGCTTGGCTCAGAGTTTAGTTTACCTCGGTTCGGTTGCACAAGTTAATGCTCGAACTCATTGATTACTTTGAATTCATCATGCACCGTTTTTGACGTACCTTCTGGTACAATATTTCGGTGGATTCAAACATATACTATCTTAAAATGACATCAAAAATTTAGCCTGCGAGTTTTTTTCCAAAAAAATCGTAAGAGTCGTCTATAATATGGGCTACTACCGAACGACTTCGCCCGCTCGTTTCAAGATTTTAAAAATAACTTCTCGAATTGTCTCAACAAAGAGATGGAAAGAAAACTTTTCGATTTGTTATTTAAACTTAATTTCCGAGCACAAGCAAAATTCAATAGAGAAAGAGTGAGCAAAGACGGAGCACCAATAGTCCAATATCCTCGGCTCTTTCAATCGCGAAAGATGGAAAATATTTGCTCTCCAAATTGAATTCTGGAAACGCCGAGAAGCGGTGGCTGCAGGGTTATTTTATTTAATGATCAGAAATAACACTGTAGTTGACCGAGCGAGCGAAGCGAGCGAAGCGTCTACGTTTCGAGACTGGCCAAAAATGCTCTTGTCCGGCTGTCTGTCTGTCTGTCTGTCTGTCTGTAATTCTCTACAGGTCGCATTTTTCAACCGATTTTGACGAAAATTTGGCATATGTATAAATTAATTAAACCTACAAAATGAGTAGAATAAAATTTTGAAAAACATTTTTTTTAGAGTACCTACCATACTCGAAAAGTGGGAGTGAACTTTTTTTTTCTTGTGAATCCCATAGTGTGGGATATCGTTGGATAGGTCTTTCAAAAATATTGCTGGTGTGTGAATACCATTTTTTCGATTTAGGGATCCGTTGGCGAAATATTAAGCTTTAAAGCGGTAATTTTTGTTAGAGTCACGTGTCCCCCCCCCCTGCCAGCTAAACGGTTGCTTCTGGAAATGTGAAAAAATTCATGGCAGTAGCATATATAACGTAGTTACAAGGAAAACTATTACGGCTAAGTAGGTTCTATTAGTTTTTGAGTAATAGTGGATCGACTTAAGAAAGTTGAAAAAATAAATTATGTTCATAGAACTGCATACGTAAAATGGAAAATTATTTTTTTCCGCGTGATATCCATGGTGTGGGGTATCGTTGGATGGGTCTTTCAAAAATATCGCGGGTGTGTGACAAACATTTTTCGATTCAGGGATCCGTTTGCGAAATATTAAGCTTTAAAGTGCTAATTTTTGTCACTTTAGTAGGTACTTTTTCTGTTTCCAAAGTTGACTTTTGTTGGTTTCTTTTAGGTTTGGTTTATAAGGGCTGGCGAGGTCTACTGTTCTCACGGAACTACTAGTTATAAATGCACCTACTTTCTACAAATAAGTGCTTCAGAAAGGGTTTATGAAAAGCAAGGAATGAAATTCACAGTAACATTATGCCGGTTTTCATTTCAAGCACACGTTTGTAAATTAACAGCATTAAAATTAGTGTCGTCCTTTCCTTATCTTCATGATACTACGTGACAGGGATAGAAACAATGTTAGTACTGTCAAATTTTAACTTTTTGGCATCAGAATCGGGCCTGTTTTATCTAGTACTTATTTGTCGAGGCAAGGAATATTGCTAAATGGTATCTTTATCTACTTGCGTATCTGGCAATTTGCGAAACAAAATCTATTCTGATCATATGCGTATCTAATAATTTGCGAAACAAAGTCTGGTCATATGCGTGTCTGGTAATTTGTGAAACAAAATCTGGTCGTACGCGTATCTGGTCATCTGTGTATCTGGTAATTTGCGAAATGCAAATCTGGTCAACCGCGTATAAGGTCATTTTGCGTTTCTGATATATGCGTCGGAAGGAACACCTCACTATGAGTTGGACCGACACGCCAGGTGGACCGACGCCCTAAAGACGGTGGCCGGAAGTGGTTGGTTGCCGAGTGGCGTTAATTGGGGAAGGCTTATGTCCAGCAGTGGACGCTAATAGGCTGATGATGATGGTGGCAGATAAAGTTTTTATCTGCAACTAAACATAATTACCTTATTAGGATACTCGTGCAGCTTCTTAAGAAGTTCATAATAACCGCTATAGCGGTTTAATAGCGAATCTGAGTTTCATAGGTATGTATCGTAATGGCCTTCATTATATTACAACTGCACAAAATACTACTGTAGCTTACTACTAACACGGGTGTTAGAAACTGCGGCAAAATAAATAAAAACTCGGCACGTGTAAGGGCTATCGATTTTAGCCGCGCAAGCTTCATTATAACAAGTATCTGAAATAAGTAACTTTGATTTTCAGTGGTACCTAGCTCGTTTCGTACTTTACAAGAGGGACAGGGGCAAGAGGGTCCCTAACTAACGGGATAGAAACAATTTTAGTTGGTTTGTACGCTTTATGCCAGAAAAGCACAATGTCAGATTAGCGCTGTAAATTTTCAGAATCGGTCCTATTGTATGTTTGGATATTTTTAGCTCAATCGGTCCAGTAGAGTTTGAGTTTTCCGCGGGACAAACGTTTTCCTATAATATCTCGGAAAAATCCATAATTTTTCTAACATTGACGGGCGATCACATTTCTAAGTTCCCGCTCAATCAATCTTGTAGTTTTCGACTTATCCGGTGGACAGACAGACAGTAAAAAAACGCTATAAAGTTTTCCGTTTTGCTATTATTTCTTCTGTGATATCATCATCAACAGCCTATTAACATCTCCCCACTGCTGGGGCTCAGGCCTACCCTCTCAACGAGGGCGTTCGGGCTATAGTCCACCACGCTAGTCCAGTACGGGTTGGTGGACTGACTATGATGATTGCGAAAATTTTGTTATAATTTTCTGTTATAAATCTCCCCACGACACGAATTGGAAAACTTCTCTAACGTTGATAATAAAATTGTATATAACCTTCACGTGTTTAGTTAGTTATTAGTTGTATAATAATACCACGTGTAAATAATAGCGTAGCGTGTTAGACCATATTGTTATCGTGTCTAGGAGCCGTTGTATCCCACCGCCTAGGAATACTTTGCAAGTCAAATGACTTTATCGCGTGAGACATGGAACCGCTTCCTACTCTGTGTTCAGTTTTTATGGTTTCCTTTAAAGCCTTTTCTCATTCAATAGTTTCGGGCGCGACTCCGTTCCTTGATGCACGATTGTTGCCTACAAAAGTTCATTCAGAACCACTTTAATACTGTGGCTATAAATTTAAGTTTGTGACTGTGGCAATAGATTTTCTTTCTACTTTACCTAGTTTACTGTTTAACTAATTTGTTTATTTTCTTTCTATTAACTTTACCTAGTTTACTTTTCATTTGTTTAGTTGCGAAAGCGAAGCGAAGGAGGTGCGATATTTGAGGCTTCGTTGTCTCTGCTTACCTTATCCCGTCAGGGACATAGCGTGTAAATATAGTTTTTCAAAATTAACTAAGCAATCTATAAGTTAGGTTATAGCTTGTTCAAAACTAAGTTAGTACTTTATATTTGGCTCTATAAATCAATGTTCAGTAAGTAAATAAGTAACATGTATTCTCTTTTAGGTTTCATCTAAGATAACATTGCTAATGAATTCTGCATTCTTCTTCCCAGCGCTAACACCTAGGAAGCGGTGGTAGATAAATAACTGACGTATGAATGTACCAGGTGTACCTACATGCAATAAAATATTTTTGAATTTGAATTAGACACCTATTGGCAGTGATTTACCTTCGTCATTAATTTGGTCGCTCCTAATTTTAAAATCGCTACAGAACCGTATATTACCTGCCGATGTAATTAATGTATAATATAGTACCCTCTTGGGACATCAAACCCACATCTAAAGGGGTGGCAGTTGAAATGTCAGTGTGTCAGGCCTTCGTCCCGGGTGTGGCGTGTTGCGTGGATGTAACTTCGGACCACGCCGCGAGTTTTATAGGCGCTTTATTGTGCGCGTCGGTTATATAACCGTGAGAAAATGTCATATTTTTATGCAATTGCGAGGTGGTTACGAATTCAAGCACGGAACGATGGAATTTGATTAAGTATTTAGCAGATTGAGTGGGTGGGGTAGTCGTAAAAAGCTGAATGGCGGATGAGTTGATGAATGAATCCATGAATAAGTAATAGTAATAAATGAATGAAGAGAGTGGGAGAGGGATATACTTGGTTAAAATTCTTATTTAGGACTAGCTGTTGCCCGCGACTTCGTCCGCGTGGATTTTGTAAGTAGGTACCTATCTCTGCTATGTACAGACATACATCGTCTAGTTATAATTTTCCAATGGTAAAATGGATCATTCTAAGTATATATTATTCACCATAATTTAAGGTATACCATACCTTCAGGAACAAACTATGAACACCGTATCCAATTTGGTGAAGACAGATAAAAATTTAAAAAATTGTTGTTTTCACTTCTATTGCTCATAAGACTTCTCATATCAATTTTTATTATACGTGTGTATTTTTTAACTAATACAGTATGGGCAAAACCAAAACCATAGGAGATACAGGGAAACTGTCTTAGGAACCTTTAGGTATTTTTTCGTGATAACAATTTTGACATAGTAATCGGAGCAGCTGGAGTTCGGGTGGCATGCATGAATAAGTAGTAAGTTCCTAAGTACATTGCACAGTCTGTTTTATAAGAAAACATTTTATTAAATTTGACTAACTTCTGCTGCTTGGATTTTTTTCTTCCGATACAATAAAATGATTCTAACATGAAACTAAGTCGATACGCATTTTTTAAAAATAATAAAAATTATTTTTCACTGGCGTTCTATGAGAAAACATTTTATTGAATTTGACTAACTTCTGCTGCTCAGATTTTTTTCTTCCGATATAATGAAGTGATCCCTACATGAAACTGAGTCGAACCGCATTAAAAAAAATATGTGCAAATTGTCTCATTTTTATGGACAACACACGCTTGACCAAAAAATTTCTATGTCATAAGACACTTTCCCTGCATCTCCTATGGTTTCGGACTTGCCTATACTGTCCCAGTTAAAAAAAACACTGATATCTCCTATGTCTATGACATCGTCTTGTTACGTTAAATGATTTATCTGTAAATGACGATAACTTTTTTCGCTGTCATCCGATTTCAATGAAACAAAGCCTATAAGTTGCGCCAGGCTGTGCTTAATCTACCTGTGAAAACCGCAAGAAAATCTGTTCAGTAGTTTCGGAGATTAGCGATTACAGACAGACAGAAAGACAGAAAGACAAAAAAATTTAAAAACGCTTTTCTGTGTTCTGTTACTCTTTTTTTATCGTCCATACTCATTTTTTTATAAATTTATTCAAAGTACAGACACACGGTTTCTACAGATTTATTATAAGTATAGATATGGCTCTCACGCGATATACAATTGGGCTTTCGGGAAAAACGTTCGTAGATGTAGCTTGTTATGTAAATATGTTCTTTCCCCTTTATTTTGCTGCAAAAACTTGACGAATTAGTTGACCAGGATTCGGAACCGGTTTTATAACAGCGTTGATCAACATCATCACCATATCAGCCGAAAGACGTCCGCTGCTGGACGTATCCCACGAAGACCGGTCCCGCGCTAACCTCATCCAGCTGGGTCCCGCGACCTTCACCAGATTGTCTGTCCACCTTGTGCCAGGCATGCCTACGCTGCTACGTTGCGTTGATATTCTTCATAAAAATAAAATATTCATTGATTTATTTGAAGTTAAGTCGCCATCGAAAGTCGGTAGCCTAACCGATCTGACAATTGTATAATCCGCTTAATTGAAAGAAACTGTAAACCGAAATTATATCGGTTCGGGGCATTCTCCCGAAATCAGTTAGGAATTTTAACCGGTTTCCGAGCCCTTTAGTTAACAAGTTCTATAATTTCGCTTAATTTCCGCTAAGGCGTGGCTTCAGGGTCAAGGTCAAGTGGTCTCCAAGCAACAGGCTGACAACAAACCCTCCATTGTGAAGCTTTGATTCATTATTAATGAACCATTCCCGTAAAGAACGTAGATTTTACTTGTTATTTTGAAGGAAAAGTTTTATTGTATTGGTCCCTCGGTGGGCGCCATAATGTCATATCGCGTTATTTGGTTAATAGAAAAAGTTGAAAAATTCATTTAAGCTGAAGTGTTGCTGTGCTTTCAAAGCTTTATAAATCTAGCAGCTTTTTTCCGTATATTTTTTAACAGTTTAAAATGTTTTTAGAAATTTTTACCTACAGTTCTATATTGAGTGCCCTATTGGGCCCTGTAGACTCACGGCGAGAAGTCTCGAGTGAGTGAGTGTGGGAGTTTGAGGCGATATCGAGAACGAGACGCATGAGGCATTATATTTAACGTAATATAATGTATGGAGAAAGTCATAGGCCTAAACCAGACTCACGGCGAGAAGCCCCGAGAACACCCGAAAACGTGAATGTGAATAGTTTCTCGGCGACTCGTTCTCGCTCTCGCCTCATAAACTCTCATACTCACTCACTCACTCGAGATTTCTCGGCGAGAAATCTCGGCGAGAAATCTCGAGTCTGAATGAGGTATGAAGATTTTTAGTTGTCGATACGCGCTTCCGAGACCTGGAGCGCTACAGTTACTGAGGTGGTACGTGTGTTGCAGGTATCTCGACGCTGTCGGGGTGCGGCACCCCCGAGCAGCTGGAGCGGCTGCCGGAGCTGCCGGCGGCGGAGGAGAAGCGGCTGCGGCGCGCCGCGCTCGTGCTGCAGCAGCGCCTGGTGCTCCGGCAGTGGCTCGCCACGCACCGCCTCCAGCACGCGTACACCAAGTACGTTATCAGGCTACTGGACGTACAGGCTTCCTCCAAGGCGCCGCTGAACCCGATGTACGGTTCCCCGCAACCAGTCGTTCCATCTAGCCCGGGGGTTACACATTACGCTGGCCCAGCCGTGGTCTCCACTCGGGAACTCGTCTACCCCAGCGGTTATCGGTTCTCCGGCAGATGTGACCAGGTCTCTGCCACCAACAGCAAAGCAACTGGAGCTATACCAGGTACTGTGGGTCGCACGTCAGTGGAAACACGTTGCCCTTGAGCTGGCCTAGCCTATTAGGAAGTTTCAATACTATGAGAGACCAGTTTATACTGGTTTTGGTTTCCACTGACGCGCGGTCGAGGGTACAACGTTACAAGCCGAATATAGGGGCATGTTAATATCATGGATTTCAGCCATACTGCGGTGGATGTCGGCATCTCTTGGGTGGACTGGAATCCTGTCTCCTTGATTTATGTTATATATTTAGATTAGATTTATCTTATAGTCTAATTTGATCACATCTATAATTAGCTACACTGATGCTCCAAATACAAACGTTACACTTTTACTTGCTGTATATCAATGGGACAAATCTGCAGAGCTTTAAGCTGTCCGTTCCCTTCGCGAATTTATGTTGACGCTTTGTGGCCGCGTATATAAGTCATATCGTTCGTACGCTTCGGAGGGGAATATAAGGAAGGGGAGTGACGGATCATTCGCAAAGGTCAAAGTTTATTTTCAACTCGCGGCCCGCGCCCGGCTCCGCCCGCCTCCTACACGTGTTTGAAGGATCATCCAATTAGAGCTCAAATTTGAGATCCAATTTCAAATAGCTTTTTCTTAACATTTTCGTCGCGAAAGGTATATTACGCGTCTTGAGCTTTATTTTTCTGGATTCTGTGTTTAGGATGCTTGTAGTTTCCTTGCGAGATCGAATCCGCAGGAGAACCAAGGTCGCCGACATAGCTCAAAGATTTGCGAAGCTTATGTAGCAGAGGCATCATCGCTCGTAGAACTGACGGCCGTTGAGGCAGAAAGGTTCTCGAGTGGCGACCACGTGTCGGAAGACGTAGCGTAGGCCGCCCACAAGGTGGACCGACGATCTGGTGAAGGTCGCGGGACCCGGCTGGATGAGGTTAGCGCGGGACCGGTCGTCGTGGAGATCCTTGGGGGAGGCCTTTGTCCAGCAGTGGACGTCTACAGGCTGATATTATGATGATGATGTGTTTAGATGGGGACACAGTTATGGCAATCGGGCATTTTCATATATAGTTGCATACGTTTGTAATTTGTCTATCAGTTAGGTAGTTCGGTTCCTTTGTACATCCAAACTGCTGAGAACAAGAAAGGCTCAATAGTTCGCTTGGGGATCAACATCTATATGACATCGATCCTCCCTTCACAAAGGAACCCTAATACTGCGACTAAAGAAGGCTCAAAACCCTATGGCCTAGAAAAACTTAGTTTCCAATTTCCAATTAAGAAAAACTGACCTGACCCCGTAGAGAGAGAAAGCAATGTTCTTAGCCTGACCCCACAAATCTGTGATTGGTGGTTTTTTTTGTCGCCACGCAAAACCTCGTTTGTAAGATTGAATTACACTCTGTTTGTCCGGAAATCCCCGGAAATAGAATCGAGAGCTACAGTCAAAAGGCGGCGGTTAAATCCCTTCAGAGTACGTACATTCGTGTATTTTTATAGCGAAAAAAACAATCTGGTTTCATCCCGTTTCAGCCTTTAACGACCGACAACGTTTTCATATTCATGCTTTTTGCCCCCGTTTCTTTATTCCAATCTTTTAAATGAATGTTCAAATCTATTCTGCATACATGAGCAGAAAAACACACACAATCCAGAGTAAAAGACCTACGAGAGTACCTAATACTCGTAGCAAACTCATTACATTACCTATGTCCAATATTTTTCCAATTAAAAAAAAACAATGTGAGAACGTATTCTACTTACCTACTCTACTCAAAATGTATTTAAATTATTTGTAATATCATTGTACTTTTCGTGATCCTAACGCGTTCCAAAATTTCTTCCCATATCCGTTTCCCTAACTTTACATTGACACTGGCTGAATCCACCGAAGTGGGAAGCCAAAAACAAACAAAAAAATATGATACCCAGGTACCTACATTATATACACGTTTCAGTGACCCAGTTATCGGAGCGTGCCCACATTGTGGGATGTGGGTAGGTGGAGTTATTGATGGATGCGACTCTATTCAATTTGCGGCTCCAGGAGAAAGGTGATCGTCAGATGGGTCGCCCCATTCCATCCCTGCCAGCCATAGATTTAGTATATTACCATAGATTTGCACTCAGCGTATAGCATGAAATAGCAATAGTCTTTTACCCCAATAATTTCAAAAGACGCTTCTTATATGGCGGGGTCAAACTGAAGAAACACTACTTATCTATTTTAGTCGGGCTGTTGTTTGTTGGGGGGCAGTTGATATGCACCACTGCACCCCAACAAAAAATTCGCATACGTAGAAAGACATAGAAGATATTATACCTGTCTAGCTTACTCTTACCACTTTTGTAATAAGTGTGTCCCTCTCTGATTACTATTATTATTTTAGCGTCAGTTCTATGCATAGACTTGGGGTAGGTAGTCTATGGTTCTATGGGATACTTTTTCTTAAAGTCAACGTCAAAACTATTTTATTGCATGTAAGTACATTTATACAATGTCAGTTTTTTATCTACCACCGCTTCCAAGCTGCCAGCATAGTGAATAATGCCAATGCCACATCTAAATTGCTTCCTTCATCATCTGAACACAATTTTCGTCGGCAAGATAAATAATACATGATGATTATGAGTAAATAATTTTCTGAATGTTTTTGGCCAAATTGGAACAAAAAAAAAGAAAAAAAAGTATGTAAGTACCTTTAGCAGACTTGTAGGTTAGGTACGTTTTTGTACATAAAATGTGGAAGTAGTGCAATACAAGGTACAGTTTACTATATTTTAATCAAGCTGGTACGGTACGATGCGGTGTTCAAAGGAACCATGCTCGTTTGCGTTCAGACGCATACTACCAGAAACGTAAATTACCTTATGCGCGATTTACCAGAATTTCATTACACGAACTATTTGGAGCCTCTTTTCACCTCTAAATATGTTAATAAATAAATAAATCTAAGGTTCTGCCTGAAAATCAGTGCCGCAGATTACTCTGCGGCAAAAAGCTGAGGCAGCGTCCTTTTGACACTGTTGCTCACCCTGTTTAAACAATAGTTCTATGTGTTTATGTTTTAGTAGATGATGCAATGGTGTCAATAAAGTGTGCTATTTCTTTCTTTTAACTATTTAACATAAACACATGAAATTTGGTTTATTTATTATGAACCCTTAGACCAACTAAAACCCCACATTTCATAAATACAGCTCAAATAGTTCTTAGGATTTTTGGGGCTCCAAATAGTTCGTGTAATGAAATTCTGGTAAATCGCGTATAAGGTAATTTGCGTTTCTGGTAGTATGCGTCTGAACGCTCGTTTGGGCGATTTGGTTATATGAGCGTATTTTTTTTAATATTTAAACTATTTCTGTTATATTGTAAGGACTCTGGCTATAATATTTTTTCGTTTGAATGCTCAATTATGTGAATCCACCCAGCTACATTCAAAAGGTGGTGTGTGTGCCAATGACATTCGTTCACTCTACAACTGCGCGTACGTTTACAGCCGGCATGGCGATATGGCAGATATATGCTTATCTCTCCCACTACATTGAATTCCGTGCGCGAGTGAAATATACTCTTCCATTCGTTTTATTGAATGCGACGACGATTTATTACGGCTTAACCCTCTGTAATCGTTCACATATTTGCACTGTCGTCTGTGCCTACTTTTATGCCGTTATAGTATTGCGAGAGATAATGGGAGTTGTGACGAGATGACTGGCAACATTTTTTGTCTTTGCTGGCAACCCTCGTTGAAAGGGCACTTCAAGAGAAGGACACATATGATTTCAGATGTAAATAATAGAATAGCGTCGCCAGTCAAATCATCCCATCCCACTGCTATAATGCGAATAGAAAGTTTGAATGTTTGTTGCTCCGTCACAGTAACGCGGCTGATCGAATTTTGATGAAACTCTGTACAGTGACAGTAGGCAATACCCTAGAAAAACAGGATACTTTTTAACGCGGACGAAGTCGCGGGTCGTCCGCTAGTGTAATGATCTGTGGCGCTTTGCCAGCGGAATCGTGAGCTGATCACATCTCTGTTGCAATGAATATGAATATTGAAAATTATGCCAGGACGGGCTCAAAAGGGCAAGTTTCTATGGCCGTAGAAACAAAAAACAAAAGCCTTTTGGAGCTGAACGAAATCTCAATAATTTGCTAGGTGATAAAAATATCGTAAAACAACAGCAATTAAATCCGATACAGTTATCGATGAGCTCTCAAATCAGTGGACCATACAGAGCGGTGGGTGGTGATGACTCCGCAGCGCTGTAGACCGGGGTCCGCCCTCGGGCGGTCATGAATAATTTCCCGGCGCTCGGCGGCGGATCGAGATTCACACGCCATTGAACAGCGAAGGGCTTTTAGCACCCTAAGGATGTGGAGAGAGCGACTTCCAAGTAGTTCTTTCAACAAATAAATAGTTCTTAACACCCCGATAGATGTGGCATTCTAAATCAAAACTGACCTTGTGGCACAATACATAATAGTAGCTTGTGGCGGAAATGATCAGGGCTCTACTGGGCTCTAAAAATACCAAACCATATCCAGATCCAAAAACCAACCTCCCAGCCCTTTGATAATAATTTATATTTTGAGTCATTTTACAAAACTTTAATTATTTCGGAAACTAAATAGAGCGAATGCTCCATCCCATTGATTTGAAACGCCACAGATGACTCTTGACTATAGGTATCTTCCTAAGTACCACGCGGCTCTTTTAATAGGGTTAAACAATTTTTTTACTTACCGAGTTTTTGGGCCCTACGACCCAACTACCTATTTCTACAACAAAATCTACTGTTATGGTCCTTTGAAAATACACTACACTTTTAAAGCCATACCTATAGATATAAAAAATTTAAAGATAGACTATGTACCTTGTATATGATCGCCGGCTACAACGGTTTGGATCTGCATCAACACTGTATCTTCGTGTAAAGTGTGCCTTAAGCTGATAATCTGACCGGAACCGTGTCCGGTTCGCCGGCCGGAAGCCGCCGGCCGCAGTATATCATGAATTATTCCCCCGGCGATCCGTTATTCACTCGAAAGAGCTGGTTACTGGCTGCCTACATGGAGCGGCCGACCGGCGCTATCTTCAGTTAAATACTCCAAATCTTTGGTAATACCAAGGTCCCTTGTATAAGAATCATCATCAACAGCCTATTAATATGTCCCCACTGCTGGGGCTCAGGCCTACCTTCTCAACGAGGGTGGTCGGGCTATGGTCCACCACGCTAGCCCAGTGCGGGTTGGCGGACTTCACATGCGCCTAAGAATTTCTTCATCGGCGTATGCAGGTTTCCTCACGATGTTTTCCTTCACCGTTTGAGAGCAGTCAGTAAATGTACTTAAGTTTCGAGAAAAAACCCATTGGTACATGGCCCAGCTTGGGATCGAACTCCGGACCTTTCGATATGATAGGCCGCGTCTTATCCCCTACGCCACTGACGCTCAGATGTATAGGAATATGTAGAAGGAAATACCTGTACCCGATAAAGCTCAACAAGTGAGTACGTTGAAGTGGCAGTGGCCTGGTCACATCTGTCGAAGAACCGATAACCGCTGGGATAGACGAGTTCTGGAATGGAGACCACGACTGGGCAAGCGTAGTGTGGGACGCCCCCGGCTAGATAGAGCGACGACCTGCGTAAGGCGGCTAGCAGTGACTGGATGCGGAGAACTGAAGATATCTTTATATGAAGAGTGAATACTCACCTTCTGGGCAAGCACGAACCTTTTTCGGCTTTATCTTCACTTTCCAGCTGGTAAGATTGAAGTCAAACGTGGCGTTCGTCCCACTATAGTATGGTCACTAGTGAGAAATTACATTCTCATTCATCATCATCATATCAGCCTGTAGACGTCCACTGCTGGACAAAGGCCTCCCCACGACGACCGGTCCTGCGCTAACCTCATCCAGCTGGGTCCCGCGACCTTCACCAGATCGTCGGTCCACCTTGTGGGAGGCCTGCCTACACTGCGTCTTCCGATACGTGGTCGCCACTCGAGAACCTTTCTGCCCCAACGGCCGTCAGTTTAACGAGCGATGTGCCCAGCCCACTGGCACTTCAGCTTCGCAATTCTTATTAGTACAACTTTTATACAATGGTGGTACAGTTGACCACACGTCAGCGACACTTTAACCTTGAGCTGGTATAGCCTGTAGAGCTTCAATACTATGAGAGACCAGTATTTGTTCCTCTAACGTGCGGTCGACTTTACTAGAGAGTCTAATAAAAAAACTTGTCGGACCCTGTAGGTCCCTGGGTCATTTATCATCCCTCCCCCTTGTGACCACCGCCCACCTCCCATTTTAGTTTCATTAGCAGTCACCCGCGGCGGTCGCGGTCGCAGCGACCCGCGGTGTACGTAATGCGATCACATCTGACCTGTGAGTACATCTATACGTGCAGGGACGGCTTCACGATTCACGAATAAGGAATCTGCGCCTAGCTGTGTGTGCAATTGGAATATTGAGCCGTCACACGAGAGCCTTAAATTTTATTTATTTAAAACTAGCTTTTTCCCGCGGCTTCGCCCGCGCAGATAATTTTTTCCCGTGTACATTGTGAAACAGCGCCCTCTATGTAGGCGTTTTGTTACTTAGGGGGTATCAGCGGACGCCCCGCGACTTCGTCCGATGTTATTCCAGGATATTAGCTATCACTGTACCAAGTTTCATCAAAATCTGTTCTGTAGTTTTTGCGTGAAAGTGTAACAAACATCTTCACATCCAAACATCCTTACAAATTTTCGCCTTTATAATATTAGTAACTAGGACTTTATTGCACGCCTTTTGTACAAAAGTTGAACTTAATGTCAATGGCATTCTCTACCAGCTGACCTTTGGGCCGGGCGCCCATTCACGCCACTGCTCGGAAAAGTTATCTTTCTTGTTAGAAATACTTAGAAATTGTTGGCACAATACTTTGTACATTTTAGACTTTCGCGTTTTGTATTCATAATTATATAATTATTATTACGTCGGGCAAGGTAAATAAAAGTATTTCGTGTGTAAGACGCGTAAATAATTATATAATTAACAATACTTTGTGCCCTCAAACTGTTATCTATTTGAAACAATCTAACAATTAATGAATACTTCTATCCCTTAGGACCCTTAGGGCCTCTTACACCGCTTGCTGATAAAGTCCCAGATACCCTATCTGCAGGTTATCTGACGGATAGCCTATTTTTTTGGTTTCACAGGTATCTGATTGTCTATATCTTATATATTTTATATAGTATATCACACAGATTTATCTGATAGATTAGTTTATCACTAAGATTACTATCTGTAATAATATCAGGAAGTGGTGAAAGAAGCCCTTAGGATGCTTATTATTTCGTTGCCTTAGGACAAAAAAGTAATTGACCAATCACAACGCCGAATTTGTTTATAAAACGTCTAAGTATCAATGTACCAAGGTTACTCGTACGCAATAAAAGATTAAGGGCTTCTTTCACCACTTCCTGATATTGTTACAGATAGTAATCTTAGTGATAAATTTATCTATCAGATAAATCTGTGTGATAGACTATATAAAATATATAAGATATAGGCAATCAGATACCTGTGAAACCAAAAAAACAAGCTATCTGTCAGATAACTTGCAGATAGAGTATCTGGGACTTTATCAGCAAGCGGTGTAAGAGGCCCTAAGACTTTTTACTCTGAGTCCCCGACCCCTCCCTGGCTCCGGCACTGTCCATGCGTCGGGGAAATGACCCGGGTAAAGCAGGCAATTAGCGTTCCTTTTCGGGGCCGTGTTCTAATCGCAACTTATGTATTTTGTATTAGCTGGGTTTTGCCTCTTTCCTATATTTGGTTTGTTTTGTTTTGCGGCGAAAGTGCTACGTAATAAATTCTTTTACTAAATGCGAAAGAATTTATTACTCGTACGTAACTAGCACTTTCTCCACTAAACACATGGAGCTAGGATCTCATCCTCTCATTAGAATTCTGATATCTTTCGATGCCCTTTATATTTGGAATAACACTGAAATTCCCAATGTATATTCTGACTGTTTTATCTGACTGTTATAACCTGCCAATTGAGAAAAATGTGTGGTCGTGGATTCGATTCCCACCCGGAGCCAACATTTGTGTGATGAGCATATCTGTTGGTTTTCGGATTCTTGGTGTTGGTATTATGTATGTTTATCAGTTGTTGAGTATCCATGCACAAGGGGACTAAACAGCCGTTTATGAATTTGTTTAAAAACTTTGTTGTTATTATTCCAGACTGCTGAGCCTGGACGTGTCGTCCCTGGAGGATGTGTACTGGCTGGAGGACTCGACGGCGCGGCACGTGCTGCAGGCGGCAGACTTCGGCGCATGGTCGGCGGCGCGCCAGAGCCTGCCCACCGGCAAGGACGCGCTGCAGACCCTCAAGCAGGACCTGTGGAGCGCCGTCGTCAAGAGCAGCAAACACCAGGACGCCTGGACCTGGGGTGAGCATCACCAGCGCTGCACTCTAGCATTCATTTTTCGACAAAAATGTTTACTTCAAAGGTCTTACTGTCTACTATAGCTTGCAATCGGAAAGGAAATAAGGGTTCGTCATGTAGTTAGGTCCCCAAAATTACAGTCTAGAAGTGGACCGATGCGTCGGGACGTCCTGAAACAGGTGCAATGTGTGTTCGGAAGGTCTATGTCCAAAATTACCCCTACAGACTATCCGAATGCCTGCACAATATTCTCTAGAAATCTGAAGTACCTACGATAGTTTGGATAAAGGTAACAGGCAAAGTTGAAGACAAAGTTAAAATTAACCGGTGTTAATGGGCAAAAAGTCCGCAAATTGATGGGGAAAATCAGTATTTGTAGTTCGTTGAAGTCACAATACAAACAGCTACACTGACGCAAGGTGGGCCTGATCCTCAAGTTTAAAGTCGTTCAGCGAGCTATGGAAAGGGCTATGCTCGGAGTTTCTTTGAAAGATATGATCCGTAATGAGGAGATCCGACAGAGAACTGAGGATACTGACATAGCCGAAAGGATTAGCCAGCAAAGTAATTTAAGTCAGTTGTGGGGTCTGGTGCCCGAGACTGGGGTACAGAGAACAATCTGACCTGAAAATCCAATGTCCAATAGTAATAGATGACGTTAAAGTATGGTTTGTTGGGTTGGCAGGCGGGATGCTGGTGGTGTCGGTGTCGGTGTGCGGGCTGGTGACGCTGGCTGCCATGACGCAGCCGGCCCTGGCGCTGGCGCCCGAGGCCAAGCACTCGCTGCTGCAGTACGTCACCGGGAAGTACCTGCACCCGCCTAGCTGCAGGGTCAGTTGCCTTCGTACTCGAGGTGATCGGTGGGAGGATTCTAGTACAGGATTCAATTCAATATTCTTTATTGCACAATAACTTCTCGGCGGTCTTATCGCTAAACGCGATTTCTTCCAGACAATCTGGCTGATTCGTCTAGTTGGTCATCTCGTCTCAATTTCGACATTTTAAACGACTACAACATTTCGAAGTTCAATGACAAGTTTTTTAACAACGAAAGCATTTTAAAAATCCTAAACACCTCGGTGAGCTTAAATTTAAAAAAAAACTTTACAGTTAGGAGCCCATTACACGGTAGGTTTTGCTGTCAGTTTTACCATGGTTTTACCACAGTCAGGCGGTGACTGACGGATGAATGATCGTCTAATGCAGTGACTGATGAAAATCTGCATACTTTATCATTTTCATCATTCAACCATCAGTCATGACTGATGGAATTGAATGACGCTGGCATGACCGTCTAAAGTACGCCTTACACTGAAGTAAGTTCTATAATTTCCTGTCACATTTTACTAATTAACAGTGAACCAGAGACAGTGGTCCTAGTAGGAATATTTATTCATTTATTTTATTTTAAATGGAAATGCTTCCATATCAGCAGTCGACTTACTTCTATGTCCAAACTCCAGCCAGAGAACGCATGGATAAAGTACCAAGTGCAGGTCCAGCTGCCATGATATAGGGTGTTGCAGGTGGAGTGGGGCTGGCAGGAGCCGCAGGCCGTCGGCGAGACGATGTGCTTCACGGTGCACTGCTACCAGCGCAACGGGCAGCCGTACCCGGTGTGCGACACCGACGAGCTCAACGTGTGCATCTCCCACGGCACGAGGAAGGTGAGACTTGGGGCCATGGGGTTAGATGAAAGTAAAGGGCTTGTAGGGATCGCATTAAGTGTATCCCAGGTACACGCGCCCTGCGGTAGCGGCCTAGCCTCAATATGCAAACGCATCTAAAGTCTCACATACATTGCATAGGGAATACAACAGGCCGCCACCGCCACCGCAGGCCGCGTGTGTCTGGGATACGCCGTAGAGTTATTAGAGACCAGGGACTCATCCCAAGGCTAGGAAATGGAACCAGAAAGGAAAGCAGTCAAAGCTAAATTCAAATTCCAAAAAATTCGAAATTCTCTTTTTGATGTCCATTTTGTCTAAAACTCTTCTGTTTCCACCTGTATAGCCGAGGGGAAGAAACAGCAACAAACCCAACAGCACAGGGCCCTGCCTTTGTTTCGTCCATATCTTGTTTATTAAATAGGAGCATTTCTTATAATCAACAGTGAACCAGAGGCAGTGGGGCTATATTAAACGTTATCTGTGATTCGTTCCACAGATAACTGCAGTAGTGGAGTTGGGCTCGGGGGACCCCACGCAGGCGAACACTGCGCGTGTCAAATTCACCGTCCGCACTGCGGGCGTCTACATCATCTCCGTTATGATCGGTGAGTACGGATGTATTGACTTAACATTGTTTCCAATGAGCACGATCAAACTTCAAATTGACTTCAAGTTCGGATGTCCCGTTAGGCGCAAGCCACATAGAACAGACTAGGGCGAAAACGCGGCGCTCTTTTAATGAATTTTTATACAAATGTATTGAAGGCTCGCGACGCAAAACATACGAAGGAGACTATTGCAGAGTCTCTCTGCCGGGTCTCGAAGCTCGCGATGCCAGACAAATCACAATACCTCCATAATAACACCGTCTTTTCTATATAATATGATAAAGTCGCGTCCGCGCCCTTCTTAAGTCAATTATTTGTGGCCCGCGCCTAAAACTATTACTTTCTGTTTGTCGTCAGGCGGTGTGGCAATCAGCGGCAGCCCGTACCGCAAGTGGTTCTCAGCGGGGCGCGTGGCGGCGCGTCGCTCGCGCGTGGGCCGCGCGCGCGCCGCTCTCGTGTGCGCCGCCGGGCACGCGCGACAGCTGCACGTCTACCCGCGCGACCAGTACGACAACCCTGCGCCGCTCACGGACACAGAGGCGCCCACCGTCAGTACATTTGTGATTTATCTAAAGCGTTTGATTGCGTGCATCATAAAATTTTGCTGGTCAAATTAGAATATTACGGTATTAAAAATTAAAGTCTTCGTTTATTGGATTCTTAACTAAATAACAGGATTCAAAAGGTTCAGCTTAATAGCGATAAGTCGCCGGAATCTCTTGTTAGAAAAGGAGGTCCACTGGGCTCAATATTAGGGCCCTTCCTTTTCTTAGTTTATATGAACGATCTTCCGTACATGGTACAGAATTTGCCGAAGATTGTGCTAAAGAGATGTTCAAAGATTGTTAAAACAAATTTAATTATTCCATAGAACAAATTTATGCAAAAAAGCCTATTATAAGTTAGATGATTACTAGAATGATAAAATTCCATGCTCAATATCCTACTAAAGGCGTCAGTTTATACGGATGTGTGCAGGGCTTCACGATCGAGCTGAGCCCGCTGGGCGGCGCGGTGGAGGCGGCGCTGTCCTCCGCGGCGGTCTTCCACAACGACACTGTGAACCAGCGCGTGAGCCTCTCGCTGTGCCTGGAGCGCGCCGGCGTGTACCGCGCCGCCGTGCGCTACGACGCCGTGCTGCTGCACAACGGACAGTTCGACTGCATCGTGCTCACGGGTCACTGAAACATTCATATAAACACAATGTCACATTAATATAAACACAATGTCAAAATAGTACAAATACAGAAAGTCAAACGTCGAAGTGCTTTATTTGCTAGAACATAGTAAGGAGCAATGTCAAAACAGTGTCAAATTAATATAAACACAATGTCAAATAGTATACACATTAAAAGACACATTTTTATTATTCATTACACATATTAATTTTTTAGTAGACACATTTAAAATTTGACAGCATTTAAAATTCGTGTCATCCTTATGTTAATAATACTACGTGACAGGGGTTGAAACAATTTTAGTGCTGTCAAATTTTAACTTTGTACACAGTTGACCGCATGTCAGTTGAGACCTAGACCTTGAGCTGGTCTAGCCTATTTGGGAACTTCAGTAGCTACTATGAAAGATCACTTTATACTGGTTTTGTTTCCATTGAGACGTGCTGTCGACCGTACCTTATGAATTATGCCTAGTATATGTATAACAATTGAGTGTTTGCCGTGCAGCCAGCGACACTGCCACGGTGCAGCGCAACATCTCCTCGAAGCGGCACAACATCAGCTACGAGGCGCGCCTGCTGCCCGCCGCCGGCAGCGCGGGCGCCAAGTCCCGCCGCGTGCTGTGCTGCATCAGCCCCAAGCACCTCACCGTCAAGGACTACATCCTCAAGTTCATCCCCAAGCGAATCACCTCGTTCCGTCTCTGCCCCTCCACAAAGGTAATTCCATCTGCTTTCTTCTCTGGTTTATTCTTTTACTGGCTGCTTTTCCCGGGTTCGCCCGCGTTTTACATCTTTTTTCTGACGTTAGCTTTTTGCATGGCTCTTAAAGAGTCTTGGCGCGATGTTAGAATTGGAATTAAAGAATTTGGTCTAACAAAATTTTAAAAAGATTTTTTGAAATCCGACTGGTTCCAGAGTTTAGCGCGTTCAAACTCTTCAGCTTCATTTGTGATTATTTTTGAAATTCGTTCCTTTTGTGTCCTTTGATAATCGCTGTCACTACCTACTACTTATAAATGTGTGTTGCTTTTCGCGTAGTTACACTCCTCTTCCAAAACCTTTAATAAAAGGTTGTGTAGTTAATTTTGAAAGACCTTATAAAAGTCATAGTCAAAATATGTTATTGCATATGAGTACACTGTGTACAGCGTCAATTATTCATCTACCACCGCTTCCTAGGTGTTAGCGCTGAGAAGATTTACTGTAAATAATAATAATATAATAATGTTTGGACAAATTTACACACGGCTGTTTAGTCCCAACTAAGCCGAAGCTTGTAAATGGGTACTCAACAACTGATAAACATACTTAAATACTCTTAAATAAATACTTAAATACATACAAACACCCAGAATCCGAAAACCAACAGTTATGCTCATCACACAAATGGTGGTCCCGGGTGGGATCGAACCCACGACCTTTGGCGCAGTAGGCAGGGTCACTACCACTACGCCAACAGGCCAGTCAATTCAAACCCTTAAGCCCCCACTTTGCGGAATGTGATCTCAATAACAGCTGTCACCAGGCCTTGAGCTGAGTTTGCCCTCGACCGTGTTTCCAGTTGATCCTGAAGCCGTCTGCCTCGGGCTCCGGGCCGGGCGGCGAGTTCACGCTGGAGGACGGCGTGCAGCCCAGCCTGGAGCTGGTGTCGCCCGAGCGGGACCTCATCGCCGCCACCTTCACGCAGCTGCTCATCGCCAACTGCGGCGGGGAAGACTCCTTTAAGGTACTAGCACATTACAGCTCTGAAACAGTCTCTTCACGGTCAGTCAAGCATCATCATATCAGCCGAAAGACGGATGCTGGACGAAGTTCCCCCCCAGGGATCTCCACGACGGCCAGTCCCGCGACCTTCACCAGACCGTCGGTCCTTGTGGGAGGCCTGCCTAAGCTGCGTCTGCTCTCTCTCTGTCTCCTCATTTCTTATTCGATCTCGCAGGGAAACTCCGAGCATATATCTCTCTCCATAGCCCTATGGGTGACTACACTCTACATGTCATGGCAACACACCAATCGAACACTTATTATGTTTTGAGACATTGCGGTATTTGGGATGAGAACATGTTGCGTAGCTTCCCGAACGCTGCCCAGCCGAGTTGGATTCGACGATTGACCTCTTTCTGGAAGTTGAACCTCACTGGACCGTTTGTTGCACGTGTTGTTAATTACAGGGCAAACCCGCCATACGGATTTCATTTTATTTCACCGAATGATTGACATTATTTTTATTTCCATTTAATATTAACCCATACATGACGACTTATTCAGATGACCACCACGACCGGTTCACCTTCTAACAAGGGACTCTCTATTGACTGCGCACAAGTTATTTAAGTGTCCCATGGTGTTGCAGAACAAGCAGGACTTCTTCTACAGCGAGATGCGCAAGGCGCACGCGCGGCACCCGCACGAGAAGGCGGCGCTGCGCGTGACGCGCGCAGACCTGGTGCGCTCCAGCCTCAAGGCCACCAAGCACTTCACGCAGGCCGACTGGTGCAAGAACTTCGACGTCACCTTCCAGGGCGAGCAGGGTACGTACAAGGGGTATCACACTGCGCGGTATTCGGGGCCCTGTGGCAAGGGTGAGCGTGGTCCCTAACTATAGAGCTCGAGACGTCCGTTCATCTACTCGTCTCGCGACGACTGAGCTCCCTAGCACTCAAACGTTATTAACACTGCGCACTGTAGAATAAGCAAGAAGATTCGAACCTCTTTGGTCGGGCGCGCGCTCCCTGTGGAGATCGCATCTTGCAAATTTAGTATGGGAAACGAAGAAAAATTTGGTGTCAAAATCAGGAGGGGTGCGGACAAAGGAAGCGGATTAGCGGGAGGAAGTTGCTATTGATATGAAGTTGGAAAATGAGAATGTGTGAGTGAGTCAAAATTTTGTGGTACATTTGACACTATTTTGGCACCCCCTCAAAAACTTTTTTTACTCATCCATATGGGAGTAGCTTTTTTTTAAAATTCATGAGAATAAGCCATCATTTTTATACATTGTCGCCTTGGGACTCCTGTAACACACACCTGGCTACACAGACAGAGCGGTGCGGAAGCGTGAGCGTTTTTTTTGTCATGTCCGAAATAGTATGAAGCCCTTCACATCAAAACCGCACGGTACCGCGGCGGCCACCGCCCCGCTTCCGCACCGCTCTGTCTGTGTCGCGCTTTAGACATGTTTTTGCGAATAAAACCGGAGCGAGTACACATTTAAACGGCTTTATTTCCGACAAAATAAAGAAATATAAAATTGGGCCGACATTTCGATGATTCCCAGTTTTTCACAAGTCCCTACCTATGGCAACGCACCAACAAAGTTTGAATGCGTTCCATTTCATAACACATGTATTTTGTATAGTAAAAATAAATTGGAATAGAAGTGGTTTATCCCTATCGAGGGTAATTGTCACCAGCTCATTGTGCCGTCTGTGATTGGTTGGTTGTGTTGCAGGCGTGGACTGGGGCGGCGTGCGGCGCGAGTGGTTCTCCCTGGTGTGCGGCACGCTGTTCGACGCCAAATTCGGGCTGTTCGCGCCCTTCCGCGACTCGCCCACCGGCCTCGTGCACCCCTGCCCCGCCGCAGACAGGCCGCACCACCTCAAGGTTGGCACATCACTATTTTGTACTCTCTACCTTTCTACCTTGCCCACAGCACCGTCTCAAATTTCGGCTACCGCTAGCCGCCCGCGAGGTGCCAGTTCGTTGGCAGCGCGCCACAAACTATATATTATGCTAACGCATGTCCCGCAGTATTAATTGTGCCTATATGAAATGGTTTCATTGAATTGACCTCACCAAAATAATACGAAAGTCAATGTTTCTAATGAGCGTTATCGGTAGGAACGTGGCGCATCACTAGCGGCTGTGTGAGCCAGAGTATAGCGTCCGCAAATTTTTTTGGCGGTGATGATTCTTGCGCAGTGACTAATTTTAAGTGTCAGAGGTGGCTCACTAGAGACGCTCATTCAATTTCAAGAATTAGTTCATTCAATCGATCGACCGAATCAAAATTTTTAAGTTTTTGAACATCTCTACAGAATTACAGATCTATACGCATCATCATCATCATATCAGCCTGTAGACGTCCACTGCTGGACAAAGGCCTCCCCCAAGGATCTCCACGACGACCGGTCCCGCGCTAACCTCATCCAGCCGGGTACCGCGACCTTCACCAGCTATACGCATCACATTATGTCAATTACGCACGCATAGACAGTAACCACTGTCAGCGATGTGCAAACAATCTGTGACTATATTCACTCAACCGCCAAAAGAGGTTTACGGGCACTAAACATGATGTTCGTTGCAGTTGAAACACTTCGAGCTGGCGGGCAAGCTGGTAGGCAAGTGCTTGTACGAGAGCGCGCTGGGCGGCTCGTACCGGCAGCTCGTGCGCGCCAGGCTCACCAGGTCCTTCCTGGCGCAGATCATCGGCCTGCGCGTGCACTACAAGGTACCAACACTTTTACTTTCTCGCCCTTCGTACCTAGGTACGTACGGTCGACCGCAAGTCAATGGAAACAAAACCAGTATAAACTGGTCTCTAATAGTATTGAAACTCCCTAATTAATAGACTAGGCCAGCTCAAGGTCAAAGTGTTTCCACTGAGGTGCGGTCGACTGTACGTAGGGAAGGGGTACGTAGCGAAAATGTGTTCTATGTCGATAACACATACCGAAAAACTAAGAATCTCAATAGGCGCGTCCAGACCAAGTCCAATCTCAATAGGCGTGGTCGGTCTGGACGTGACAGGCGCATGCCTCGCCCGTGGCGGCTTGCTTGGTCTGGACGCGCCTAATTCCGTCAGCCGTCTTTTAAGCGTGACACACACTGGGCGGCGGCGTTGCGAAAGCGTTGCGGCGGCGAAGGTTTGTATGAAGAACGCGCCCCGCCGCCGCTTTGATGTAAAGGGCTTCATACTATTTCGAACATTACAGAAAAAAACCGCAACGCTTTCGCAACGCCGCCGCCCAGTATGCTTATTTATATGTTCGCTTTATTATTATTATTAGTAGAGCAGTTTTAGTCAGAATTGACGTCAAAAAGGGAATTTTGTATTCCAATTTTGAATAAACGAATTTTGACTTTGATTATCTATTCAATTCTTCAATGGCTTTCAGAGCCGGTCTCTAAAACGGTCCAGTCGGTCCTTAAATTAAGTCATACATAGTAATATATATTAAATGGTTTTACATTAAATTTAATTAAACATTAAATAAATTCTCAATGTCACTAAACATTAAATAAATACTTAGTCAATTATTAAATTAAATAATAGTCAAATTCTCATAGTCATGACGTCATTATTGATGAGTTTACTCTTTCTTTCTTAAAAAAAAAAAAAAACGAAATGGCGAGAAAGTTTAGTGCGGGCCGCTGTACATTCCGTTGATAAGAAGTGATCAATTAGAATAGAATAGAAATGTATTGGCGATTGTCCGTAGCACTTCGAGCAGGACGACCCCGAGCTGTACCTGTCCAAGATCAAGTACGTGCTGGAGACGGACCTGGACGCGGCGGAGGGCGTGCCCGAGCTGTACTTCGCGGAGGACGAGTACGACGCCGCGGGCCGCCTGCGCGAGACGCGCGACCTCATGCCCAACGGCGCGGCCATACGGGTGAGCACCACCAAGGCTTGGGAGCCGGTTACGAAATAGCGCTTGGGAACCGGTTTAGAAATAAGATGCGCGACCTCATGCCCAACGGCGCAGCCATACTGGTGAGCGCTTGGAAACCGGTTACGAAATAGGGCTTAGGAACCGGTTTAATGTTTGGACAAATTTACACACGGCTGTTTAGTCCCAAACTAAGCCGAAGCTTGTAAATGGGTACTCAACAACTGATAAACATACATAAATACTTTTAAATAAATACTTAAATACCGGTTACGAAATAGCGCTTGGGAACATGTTTAGAAATAGATGCGCGACCTGCTGCCCCACGGTGCCGCCATAGGCCCGAGGGCTTCGGAACCGATTTAGATATAACCGATACTTGATTAGGTTAAACTTGTATTTAGGAAGATCAAGTACGTGCTGGAGACGGACCTGAACGCGGCGGAGGGCGTGCCAAAGTAAACCGGTTTTCAAGCCTCGTGTGCCGCCATTGATCGACACTCAGCCAGTCTGTGTTAGTTGTTGTTAATAGCAGCGCAGTAACATACCTTCACCTTCTTATATTGTTGTCATAAAATCTGTGCGATAATAAACCACATTTAGAATGTCATCTTGATCACTTCAACCAGATGAAAAAGACACCCATCTTTTCCTTTGAATAATTATTGTAACTAAGAGTATTGTCTCGTGGTTGAAAGGTAGAAAGCTTATTATAAAACAGTCGACTATTTGAATGACAAAGATGCCTGGTGTTTATGTTACTTCAGCCTCGCACAACCTTTACAAACAATAATGTTGTGTACAAACTTGATTTTAAAAGGTTTATTGCGGAAGTTTGTTGCGCCCCCTCTTCTTCCCAGCGCTAACAACTTGGAAGTGGTGGTAGATTAGATTAGATTTATTTATCTCACATGACAAATATTAATACATAGTTTTCTTACGTAAAAAGTCAAAGTTTATGTGATCGTCAATAAAATAAAAAAACATAGTAAAACATAGTAGTACAAAAATGTCAAAACAAAATGTCATAAAGTAGATATTACCAATGTCACTTTTACACAAATTGTGTATGAAAATTGTACCCACTGTACTTACAAAATATTTTTGAAATTTGTTGGTCGGTCGGTCCCCAGGTGCGCAACAGCACGAAGCTGCAGTACGTGGACGCGCTGGCGCAGTGGCGGCTGGCGGCGCGCTGCCGGCCCGAGACGGACGCGTTCCTGCGCGGGCTCACGCTGCTCGTGCCCGACAACCTGCTCGCCATCTTCGACGAGAACGAGCTGGAGGTGCCGACCTTGATGATGATGATGAGATTGTTGTTCACAATTTCATCATATTCATATATTTTGTAATAAACATACAGCGTCAATTATTTATGTAATACTTATTTAGTATTATCAGATTAATATAAAATACAATGTCTAAGTCATCAGCCGGTACTAGTCCACTGCTGGACATAGGCCTCCCCCAAGGCGTTACTGAGCCCGATCTTCGGTTCTTCGCATCCAGTCACTGCCAGCCGCCTCACTCTATCTAGCCGGGGGGCGTCCCACACTACGCTTGCCCAGTCGTGGTCTCCACTCAAAAATTCGTCTACCTCAACGGTTATCGGTTCCCCGACAGATGTGATCATGTGACCACAATGTCGTGCCATGACCATGCTTGTCTGTCGCAGAACCGACGGCCATTGGGGCAATCAATCAATCAATCATTTATTCAGAAAACAATGTACATTGTATGCGACTTTGAATAATGTCAATATAAAATTAAAAAAATAAATTTATAATAATAATAGCTCCTAAATCTAAATTAATAATAATAAATGTCAAATTAATAAGTCAGGCAGAGTGGAGACCGCGGACCGGGGGACGCCCCTCCGCCAGGTGGACCGACGACCTAAAGATGGTGGTGGCGGTCATTGGGGAAGGCCTATGTCCAGCAGTGGTCGTTAGAAGGCTGACATTTGATTTATTTTTTAAAATTTTATTTTAAATGGAAAGGCAGCGTATAGGCAGCTGATGCTTTCATTATTTATATTAATTTATTCCGTCTTTTTAGATTTGAGAAAGTTGTCTAGTCTGTTCTTGAACATGTTTACAGAAGTGGCAGATATGGCATGATGATGTTTGTGTGTGTGGTCAGCTGCTGGTGTGCGGCACTGGCGAGGTGTCGGTGTCGGACTGGCGCGCGCACGCGCTGGTGTCGGGCTCCGGCCGCGAGTGGGAGCGGCTGCTGGGCTGGCTGTGGGCGGCGCTCGCCAACCTCTCCACCGAGGAGCGCGCGCGCCTGCTGCAGTTCACCACCGGCTGCAGCCAGCTGCCGCCCGGGGGATTCCAGGTACTATAACACACTCATAATAATAATAATCATCAACAGCCTATTAATCTCCCCACTGCTGGGGCTCAGGCCTACCCGCTCAACGAGGGCGCTCGGGCTATAGTCCACAACGCTAGCCCAGTGCGGTTGGCGGACTTCACATGCGCCTAAGAATTTCTTCTTCGGCGTATGCAGGTTTCCTCACGATGTTTTCCTTCACCGTTTGAGAGCAGTCAGTAAATGTAAGTACATTTACTTTCGAGTTTCGAGAAAAAACCCATTGGTACATGACCCAGCCGGGGATCGAACTCCGGAAAAAACTGCGAAACGATTAAGTTATTTGTAGGGTTTCGTAGCTCAAAAGAGGAAAATAGGAACCCTTATAGGATCACTCGGCTGTCCGTCTGTCCGTCCATCCGTCCGTTTGTCAAGACCGTTTTTCTCAGGAACGCGTAGAGGTATCAAGTAGAGAGGTTGAAATTAATATCAAATACTCAGGTCTCAGTCCATTAAAGTCGTGAAAAAATCAGGCTTCTAAGTCATCGCAGTCAAAAGAAATGTCCGTTTTATCCAGTTAGTCCACGGGTAATACCCCGCATTTTTGAGTATCTTGGTCATCAAAACCTATGGGGTACTCCCGGTTGACCTAGAGCCATGAAATTTGGCAAGAAGCAAGGTCTTATAGCACAAGCATAGGAAAAAATCCAAAACCGTAAATTTGTAGTTACATCACAATTTTTTTTATTTTCTTGTACCAACAAACTTAACTTTGCTTATGATAAATTTATCCATTTATGTATGTGATATAACTACAAATTTTATTAACGATTATCTAATTTTTTTCTTGTTTATTTAATTTTACTCTTAGAGTATAGCAGCTTATGTATACTCTAAAATTTTACTACTCATGTTGTATGTAATAAGTTTGATCTGAAATTGAATAACGAAAGAAAGTTGTACCATTATTTCTTTAATTAAGTTTGTACGGAACCCTCAGGGCGCGAATCCTACTCGCACTTGTCCGGTTTTTATTTGTGACTTAGATTTATGTCTGTAAGTGGTTGTAAAACAAGTGTATGCGTGGTTGGTTGGCCAGGAGCTGAACCCGCGGTTCCAGATCACGGCGGCGGCGACGCACGGCGCGCTGCCCACGGCGCACACGTGCTTCAACCAGCTGTGCCTGCCCGACTACGACTCGTACGAGCACCTCGTGCGCGCGCTGCTCTGGGCCATCAACGAGGGCGGCGAGGGGTTCGGCATGATATGAACCGCTCACTCACTCACGCGTTTTTAAATGGATTTTACGGCTCCCGAAACAAAGTCATTTTAGGCCATAGTTTTAAAATGCCGGCGTCTACAGCACGGTCTCCACCGGGCTAGAGTTAGTCAGTGATTTTCAATAAGGTTCACATCCACACTGAAGCAATAGTAACTTTATAGCGTGACTCACACTAAACGGCGGCGTTGCGAAAGCGTTTCGGCGGCGAAGGTTTGTATGAAGAACGCGCCGCACCGCCGCCGCTTTGATGTCAAATGCTTCATACTATTTCGAACATTACAGAAAAAACCGCAACGCTTTCGCAACGCCGCCGCTCAGTGTGTGTTACGCTTTATGGAGATTTGCAATGGACAATTTTGGTACAGTCGACCGCACGTCAGTGTAAACACTGACCTTGAGCTGGCCCGGCCTGTTAGGGAGCTTCAATACTATGAGAGACCAGTTTCTGGTGTTGTTTCCACTGACGTGCGGCCGACCGTACGAGCCGAAAGAGTTGTTACATCACTCACTCAGACACCGACCGACCGCTATACACGTAAAAAAAACGGCCTATTACATGTCCCCACTGCTGGGGCTCAGGCCTACCCTCTCAACGAAGGCGTTCGGGCTATAGTCCACCACGCTAGCCCAGTGCGGGTTGGTGGACATCACATGCGCCTAAGAATTTCTTCTTCGGCGTACCTATGCAGGTTTCCTTCACCATTTGAGAGCAGACAGTAATCATGTACGTGTACCTTTAAAAGCCTTACGCAATCAGGTTTTTCGTACGCTTCGTACGCCTGATATATTTGTCTGTTTTCAATTCAATTAGACAAAACACGAAAATCTCGATTATGATCTCAGAAAATGTATAACAATAAACTTACATAGAACATCCAGAGCTAACAATAATTATTGACATTGTGATTGATAATTGTCAGAATGTGTAGGTGCTTACATAATTGACATCGCAAAACATAATTTTAAATTTATGACATCAAGGGCTAACAATAGTTATAATTAGTTTATTGACATTGTGATTTATGTAGGTACTTACTTATTTGACATCGCCAAACATAATTTTAATGTAAATTTTGCATGCCATGTAAATGGTGAAGCATGAGATCCTGTGCATACACAGGATCCTCCACGAAACTCCATACAACTTATTACCATGTTTCAGCAAATAAATTCATTGATTCATTCATTACAAATAAGGTATGCATGTGATTTCTTTGTGGACAAAATGATCTCTCACTAGTCAAACTAACAAATACTTTGAGAAGTGTTATTTTTCGTAGATTTAGAACTTTTAGTTAAAATTTTAATTTTGTAATCAGGATAATAATCGAATTATTATGTTGACATTGATTTGATTTTATGCACGACATTCTATTCAAATTTTATTGTAAGTATATTTTTCTATCATTGGTCTATCATTTACACGCCACGAATGGCAGAATATGTTGTACAGTCAAGGTTCATAAGTGCAGTAGCACGCTAAGAGTCATTTTACTGTACAACAGTGCGAACGACACAACACGAAAACTAATTAGACGTAACTGACCACCCAAGTCAATAGTGTTTTAAACCTTATCCTCATAGCAATAAGTCATCAATTCATCGTAATATGCAGTAATAAATAGTGGTAAGCACTAAGTAACAAGGAATTTAAGAAACACTATACGAAAAATTAAAGAAAGTTTTAAGAAACAACTTATTTAATTTGACTGGCCTGTTGGCGTAGTGGTAGTGACCCTGCCTACTGTGCCAAAGATCGTGAGTTCGATTCCCACTCGGGACCAACATTTGTGTGATGAGCATATCTGTTGGTTTTCGGATTATGGGTGTTTGTATGTATTTAAGTATTTATTTATGTGTGTTTATCAGTTGTTGAGTACCCATGCACAAGCTTCGGCTTAGTTAGGGACTAAAACAGCCGTGTGTATATTTATTCAAACATTATTATTATAAAAAAAAATTCAAAATTGCAACTGCAGTAATGAACGCTACTGTACTTTTTTTTCTTTATAAGGCCTTTTGTATTTTGTTTAGGGCACAATATTCCGCCAATTTCACGTAGGTATAGTGCAGAATACACTATTCATCATCATCATATCAGCCTGTAGACGTCCACTGCTGGACAAAGGCCTCCCCCAAGGATCTCCACGACGACCGGTCCTGTGCTAACCTCATCCAGCTGGGAAATACACTATTAATTATGAATAATATTGATCTGTTTCTTTGTAAATACTTTTGTTTGACTAGATATTTTAAGAACCAAGAATAACGCTAAGATATTGTAAAGGAATCCTGCCAAAGAGCTGAGTGCATCTCTTGGAATTGACAACATGCGACAATAACGTATAATATTTAACACCTGCGGTCTAATGTGTAGGAAAATGTGTGTACGTCTTTGTAGGAGTGGATATGTTTCTGTAAATATAATAATAATTAGGCCTAAGTGTAAATTCATACAATTTAAAATTTGAGCAGCACTAGGATCAGTAACTTTAAATAGTGATTATTTTTCCTACTATTTTTGTAAATATTCAAATTCGTAAATTATTACGTAGTGTTTTTTATTTTCAAAATTTGGCTGGACACCCCGTGTTTTGTGTTTGCTTAGTGCTTTGCTTTCAGATTGGGGTCAATTATTTTTGAATAATTGCGCTTTAAGTATATCGGTCTAAGGGACAGATGAGTAGGTAAACTCGATACAATACTATAAACGACTTTGAAAAAAATCTGGAAAAATTGCAATCAATAAAACAGATAAATATAGATGTTGGATTTAATATAGGGTTAATATTATTTTTTCTAGTCTATAGGGTACACTAGGTAGTTTAAGTCCTTTCGGCCATGTTCGCAACCCCGTTTCGTAACCAGTTGCCGTAGAAGAAGTACTTTTCTTTGTTCGCAACAGTTGCGAAATAATAATTTTATTTCTTTATTCGCAACTGGTACTAGTTTCCCCACTTTCCCACGCCACTGGATACGAATACTTCTCCTAGGGCAACGGAAACGTGGTTGCGGATATGGCCGGAAGGTTACAAGTAGCGTAAAAATTTGTAGATGTTTCCAAATTGATAACTTTTTACAATCTTTACCAAAGATATAGTAGAATAGTAACCTTTACTCTTATACGTTTGTCGCACAATATTGATATTTAGTATAATAATTATAGAAAGGATATAGCGAAGCGATAGAGGTGTGTCAGGATCGCGATACTGGCGCTCCGTTCTCTCTGCCAACCCCGTCAGGGACATAGCGTGAAGATATCATCATCATCAAGTATAGAAGGATCAGAACACGTCCTCACCAGGGAAATTGCATCCATTCCAATGTCTAGGAGGCTGCTAAAACATTGCTTAGATTATCTTCAAACTATTAGTTCAAAAAAATTACCAGTTAGAGTTTCACGAATTAACCCTAAGGCGTACCCTAGACGGTCATGCAAGCGTCATTCAATTCCATCAGTCACGACTGATGGTTGAATTTAACGAAATAAAGTATGCAGATTTTCATCAGTCACTCACTGCATTAGATGATCATTCATCCGTCAGTCACTGCCTAACTGGTAAAACCATGGTAAAACTGACGGCCAAACCTACCGTGTAATGGTCCTTTGAGAGTGTTAAAAAGCCCGCTGTCAGTTTTTTGTTTTTGAAAAAGAATTCTATCTAGACTTAGATTATTAGCCCACGTCGACGAGTACCGAGTGGGCTTTTTAACATTCTAAAGCTGTCCCTAAACGATCATGCGGCATGACATGCATTACGCGCTCATGCATGACCGTCTAGTTGTAGTGATTGACGTGCATGACTTGCAAACTACGTGCTGGCCGTTGCTTCACCGTACTGATTGATAGCAGGCATGATGGTCCATCATGCAGCATGATAATTCACATTAACGTTGCATGTCATGCAAGCATGATCGTTTAGGGACCACTTTAGGGTTATGAGGTTTTTTAAAGGCAAAGGCAAAATTTGTGCTGCCCATCACCGAATCTGTGTAAACATGTGGTGGGTGGTTTCAAAGCCTGTGGCTTCGTTAAGAGAAGTCATATAGTATACGGGGAATATAAGTTATCTTACCCAGTTAAGTTTCCTAGTATCGTTATTGCGGTTATTGATTTAATTTCCCGAATTTGTGAATTGTTACGCCATTTCCCCGTTTCGTGATGCCATACGGTCGTACATAATATATATATTTTTAAATTGAGTACTTATCTCTTACTGATTCTGTGGTAGGCACTCAGGGTAGGTACTTGGTGGGTACCTAGGTATTACTTTTTAATTGTGTAATTATTTTTTGCGACAAACTTTTTTCAAACAATGCTTTATTATATTTATGTAGGTAGGTACTTGCCTATATAGATTTTATTTACTCGTCTCCTTTCTTTCCTTTCTCCTCTCTTCTCTTTCTTCTCTCTTCTCTTTTCTAACATCACTCCTCTCCCCTCTCTTCTCTCTCTTTCTTCTCTTCGTTGATAACGATCACTAGTTACAATCCTACTAATATTATAAAGGCGAAAGTTTGTAAGGATGTGAGGATGGATGTTTCTTACTCTTTCACGCAAAAACTACCGAACAGATTTTGATGAAACCTGGTACAGTGATAGCCTATATCCTGGAATAACCTATAGGCGTCTTTTCAACGCGAACAAAGTCGCGGGGCGTCCGCTAATACCCCCTAAGAAACAAAACACCTACATAGAGGGCGCTGTTTGACAATGTACGCGGGAAAACCTTTTCTACGCGGGCGAAGCCGCGGGAAAAAGCTAGTATATACTAATATTGTTATGTGTATATGTGCTGCCTTGTGTATGCCAAATAAACACTATTCTATTCTAATATTTTAAAGGCGAAAGTTTGTAAGGATGTTTGATGTTTGTGATAATGTTTGTTACTCTTTCACGCTGTAACGGCTGAACGGATTTTGATGAAACTTGGTACAGTGATAGCTTAAATCCTGGAATAACATATAGGCTACGTTTACCACGGTAAACTGTTCCCCCGGGAAAACTTATTCCACGCGGGCAACAGCTAGTTAATAATAACTGACATATGGAATTGTTTCTTTTTTTGCAATTCGCTACTTTGATAACGATGAATTTTTTTTTTAAATCTTTATTTTATTTAGGGACTTTTGTGTTCTCCACATGTCAGTCCCATCGTACCCTGACCAAGATTTATTGACGAGGCGACTCAAAAATGTCATACAAAGATCGTGCCGCCACAAATGCAGGCTTGGACAAAATTGACAGTGCCAAACCCACATCAAGTGGATTCAGCTTGAGTCGCCTCATCATTAACTCCCGCTTATTCCTGAACCTGTCACACTCCATCAGCAGGTGTTGGACATCTTCAATAACGATATAATTATTACCTTTCGCCTCCTATATGTTTATAAAAACGTTTGTAATTTATGTGCCTCGTAAGTAAATAAATAACATTAAGTTTAGGGGTAAGTTCTGTTTTGTTCTATCCCTTTGTATAATTTTCTGTTGCTCTAAATGGTTTTTGTTTTATTTCTGTGTGTATACAATAAATTATTAAAAATAATTGTTTAAAAAACTCGCTACACTCAAAACTTTGTTACTAATAAATCTAAATTACCTATAAGTTTTTAATGAGATTCTTTTACGGTGGTAGATAATAATTATTGTGTGCAACTAAAGAATCTATTACGATACTCGTCCACTGTATTATGAAACTCAGGTTAGCTTTATTTCATGAATGCCCTAGATGGCTCTCATTGTAATAACAGTTGCAAAATTCTTTTGGATGGAAGTTAGTCATAATTATAAGGGCTTCTTTCACCACTTCCTGATATTGTTACAGATATTAATCTTAGTGATAAACTAATCTATCAGATAAATCTGTGTGATAGACTATATAAAATATAGGCAATCAGATACCTGTGAAACCAAAAAAACAGGCTATCTGTCAGATAACCTGCAGATAGGGTATCTGGGACTTTATCAGCAAGCGGTGTAAGAGGCCCTAAGTCATATAATTTGCAAACGAGCCTAAATAACATTGCTCTTAAGCCTGATTAAAAAACCCCGAGGCTATTTTATTAATTAATTAATAAATTATTGTATTTAGCTGTGTAATACCTAGATGAATAAATAGTGTGATAGAAACCATTCCAAATGTTGATATTTTGTAGCTCATTGTTGATTAGCGTTGTAAGACTGAAAATAAACAATTTATGAAACATTTTTTAGACTTTATTTTTTAACATTACCATTTAAAATTAGCTAACAAACAATTACTTATAAAAGACTTATTCAAATCAAAATTGCCTAACAAAGTGACATCTTTCCGCAAATTACCTAAAAATACCTATGTATAAGTGTATAGTCTAAAAAGTAATCTAAAGTATACTTACCAATTTCAACTGCTACTTATTGGTTAAGAAATCGGAATTTATACTAAATACAGTATGTACACTGCCATAATAAATGTATAACGTTTATAGTTTTAATATTTACTGCACCTGGGTACAGTAAACAAAACGAACTAGGGAAAATTTAAATTAAAAAAAACCTTACCGCTATCGATATGTGACGAGTTTTCGCGGTCGAGATTGTACTCTTATGGGCTCCCTAAACGATCATGCGCTATGACATGCATTACGTTTTCATGAATTATGCTGCATGATGGACACTCATGCTTGCTATCAATCACATAGTACAGTGAAGCAACGGCCAGCACGTAGTTTGCATGTCATGCACGTCAATCAGTACATCTAGGTCATGCATGAGTGACAGCACGTAATGCATGTCATGCAGCATGATCGTGTGGGGACCACTTTTAGAAGTGTCAAGTTTAGTCAGCTTTTTAGAACAGAGCCCTACTTTTTAAATGTCTAAGCAATATCTTTTATACAGTAATAATTGCGATTTCTCAACCAATGGCCGGTGTCTGTGATTCCTATCTAAACCTATGGGTGTGACGTGCCTGCCCCGACCCTGCGAGGGTATGGAGTCAGCAGCCGTGCCTGGCGGGCACCAGGGTCCACAGCACCGCCTCGGGGATGGACACGGGATACCGGAGCCATGACCTCGCTGCACCGAGCAGTCTGCAGAACAAGAGGTTTCTATACTTCTAATTTATTTGCATCTTTCAAATATTCATAGACAAAATATGGTTTGTACCTATCAATATACGCATACAGCCGAGATGTTTCTAAATGTTTAACTGTTGCTCTCAAAGGCTGCTTTTCCACCAGAGATGTGCGCTCAGGCCGAGCGGTGCGAGGATCGTAGCGGGCTGTCGTCAGATACATCCTCTCGCACGTTCCTTGCTCGCGTCTCTCGCACACATGCCTCGTACACATCCCTCGCACACACCTCTCGCACACATTCCTCGTGTACACATCTCTCGCACACATTCCTCGTACATATTCCTCGCTTGCGTCTGTCGCACACACCTGTACCTTTTTTACACGTAGGTACAAACACCTCGCTCCGCTAGACCTGTTCCACCAGAGCTGCGCTGAGCGAGGCTAGGAAAATGTTTTTTTTTTCCTCGGGCACAGTTCAGTTTCCTCGCACATCTCTGGTGGAATATTAATCTGAGGGGCAGCTGGCTGTAGTCGCAAGTGGCACTAACTTGGTGAGCGGACGCGGCCACCAGGCGAGCTGTTGGCGCGTGTCGCGCAGCGCCGCGTCCAGGGCCGCCACCTCGGCGCGGAGCTCCGCCACCACGCCCTTGAGCGCGCTGGACTCCTGCGCGGCGGCCGCCACGCGCGCGCCCAGCGCAGAGCACTCGCGCGCGCACCGCTCGCGACCTCTGCGGCACAATCGTACTACTGTACTGCCAGAGGGACTAAGATTTAAAGTACATAGGTAGGTACCTACCTGAGTACAAAAAATAAAAACTGGTTATGTCTGAAGAGGACTCGCGCCCTGAGGGTTCTGTACAAAGTTAATTAAATGGAAGTAAAGTCAAAGTGCTCTATTTGCTAGAGCATAGTAATAGCAATGTTGGAAAGCGGCGCAATGCAAATTTAAAAATTTCAAATGTCATCAAATAATCTCAAAGAGACATTGGATACACAGCAACATTTTCATACAAACACATTTGTATACACTCAACTGATCAGATGAGTCGTTTAGAAGTGACCATTGGAGTAGGTACTTAGTTTAACGCTTTCTATGGCCGACTTTTTCAAAATGGAGGACCAAAAAAAAAGCTCTTAGAGCGCTGAATTTTGTACGGTAGTGTGTTGAGGTCCCCTCGCGACCAAGTGCTACCGATTTGTTGCAACCATCGAGTATATTTGTGGTCTTTTGTTGCAACTAACATCTTCTCCTGCCGCAGCTGCCGGCCGGCGCGCTCGATCTCGCGCTGCCCGCGCTCGGCGTCGCGCCGCAGCGCCCCCAACTCCCGCTCGGAGGCCGACAGCAGCCCCTCGTGCCGAGACAAGTCCTCTTCTAGCTGCGACAGCTGCGGGAACATACAACACAGCTTATGGTCTTGTATAGTCGACCACACGCCAGTGGACACACTTTGACCTTGAGCTGGCCTAGCGTAATAGGGAGTTTCAATAGCTACTATATGAGACCAGTTTATACCTACTGGTTTTGTTTAAGTAAGCTTCTTTTCTTTGTATTGTTAAGTACCTTGTATTCTAGTGTTGTCAGAATAGAAAAAGATCTAAAATGGCACCAAAATCTCATAGAAACCATACACAGGATTCTGCTGTCTATTGAAAACGTCTTGCCTGATCAGTGAGGTGTGTATGGCAACTCTGGACCCCCACCATCAGATCTCACGCAAACCCTTCCCTGACGGAGAACCAAGGGCTCAAAGTGACCTCGAAAATAAAAGGCGTAAAGGTAAGGTCAAGTGTAGGATGTAACACCGTACTCACCCTGGAGTAGGCTTGGTCTCGCTGCGCGCGCGCCTCGGCCGCGGCGGCGCGCTCCAGTGCCAGCGCGTGGGCGCCCCCCGCCAGCGCCGCGCGCGCACCCTCCAGTTCGTTGCGGCTGTTGCGCCAGCCTACAACGTGCATTCGAACCTATACCAACACTATGCTTTGGGCGGTACAACCGCGAGATTGAAAGGGCCAAAGAAGTTTCATTGAAGCTTTGGACGGTGGTCGTCACATTCTTAAAAGGACAAATTACTAGGACAGTTTCAGAGTACCTAGGTCTGATTCTGAACAGGTAGGTACAATTTCGATGTTAAGCGACGACTCTACTACAATTTCTTTAAAAGCTTAATCTGTGAGTGTTTGTCACGTACCAATGCCCATTTCTGATGCCCTGTCCTCTGCTGCGCAAACATCATTTTCTAGAGCGACCTTCTCCTGCAACGAAACAATGAACTAATGATAAGGATCCAATTTAATGATCCGGCCAATACGATATAAAGAAAATGTAGAGATCATCCTTCCCTCTAATCCTTCTACGTGACACTAATTAAGTGACACCCCCTAGCTAGCCCCTTTAAGTGACTCTTGACACCTCTTCGAATTCCTCTACGTGACACTTGACGACACCGTCCCAAGCTGCCCCAGTCAGCGTCACGTGACATACGGACCTAAATGTTACAGTTATGTTCGAGTACCCGTTCGAGCACGGCCTTCTCCAGGTCCTTGTCGCGCAGCAGGTGCTTGAGGCGCTCCAGCTCGCGCATGGCGAGCCGCACCTTCGCGTTGTCCGAGTCCAGCAGGGACTTTAGCGCCGACACCTGCAGGCGCAGCCGCTCGGAGCACCCCACCTGCAAGCACCCCGCCACGTCACTACCGCATCCAACCTCCACTAGGTACCAAGGCGATTTCACCACTTTTAACTTATTTTCCACCAGGTATGTGCGGGCAAGCTGAGCGGTGCGAGGATGCGTAGCGGTCTCTTTTGAGATACATCTTCTCGTACTTTCCTCACTCGCGTCTCTCGCACAGATTCCTCGCTCGCGTCTTTCGCACACATCCCTCGCACACATTCCTCGCTCGCGTCACTTGCACACATCCCTCGCACACATCCCTCGCTCGCATCTCTCGCGCACATTCCTTGCTCGCGTCCCTTGCACACATCTCTAGCTTTTTTATATATGTACAAACACCTCGCTCCGCTAGAAGACCTTGTCCACCAGAGCTGCGCAGAGCGAGGCTAGGATTTTTATTTATTAAATGAGTGATATTTCCCTCGTGCACCGCTCAGTTTCCTCGCATATCTCTGGTAGAAAAGCAGCATAAAAATGTTATAGTGATAGACCGACCACGGCCTTATTTTTCAACCACGGCGACGTTGCGCCGGGCCGGGTCCTATGGGACCCACTCAACACAATGCAATTACATTTAAAAGCGTCGCGCCGTGTAATTTTCCATACCAACGACAAAAACATCAACTGAATATCTAATACTTATTGAAGTTCTCATCAAAAATGGACAGATATCCATACTACGACGTGATAGCCTAGTTGGTGTGCGCTCGCCCCACGTTCGTGCGTGAGGTCGTGGCTTCGAACGTGTGGGAGCGCTGTGTCAGGATAGCGATACTTGGCGCTCTGTCCTGTCTGCTTGCCTAGGTACTCCGCCAGTAACATATCGTTACGACATGTACGTAGTATGCACCATATGCGGGCCGGCACTGACCTGGAACTCGAGGGTCTTCCGCAGGCAGCGCACCTCGTCGCGGCGCCGGCGCCACGCCGCCACCACCATGAAGCGCGCGATGCGCGCCGCCGCGCGCTCCTGCGCAGGCCCCGTCGCCGCCGCGCACACTCGGCCCCTGCCATAGTCATATCAACAACAGTAATAAAGCCATCTCAACCCAATCTCGCTGGGTTTTACTCGAAACTTATACTTACTACATTTATTTACTTTTTGTGAGCACAAACGGTGGAGAAAACCTGCAGAATTCTTAGACGTTAAATGACCCGCACTGCCCTGCTATTCTGTAAGCGTATTTGTGCAACTCGATCCTGAATCCGCAGTGAGATCGGTCTCTAACTCAATGATTTACAGTTCAATACTCACTTTACTTCGCAAGTGAAGTGTTTATTAAGTAGCTTGTATTTGTTTACACAATGCGACATCAAGGTCTTTCATGATCGGATGCGGAGTGAAGTAAGTGACTTGCGATGTGATGGTCGAGTTTTAATTCATACTTTACAGAATCACACAGCTGGGCTAGCGCGGTGGGCTAGCCCGTTCGCCCTCGTTGAGTATGTAGCCTGGGCCTCAACAGTTGGGAAATATAATAGAAGCTTATATCTCAGTGGGCGGGGCACATCGCTCGTAGAACCTGACGGATGTTGGGGCAGAAAGGTTCTCGAGTGGCGACCGCGTACCGGAAGACGTAGCGTAGGCAGGCCTCCCACAAGGTGGACCTACGATCTGGTGAAGGTCGCGGGACCCACCTGGGTGAGGTTAGCGCGAGAAGTGTCGTGGAGATCTTTATCCAGCAATGGACGTATTTCGGCTGATATGATGATGACGATGATTTGACTCACGTCTCCCGCTTAATCCTCTTCGTGGGCGTCAAGTCGTCCATGGAGACGGCTTTGGGGACGAGCTGACGCGGGCGCGCCGGCGTGCTCGGGAGCACGAGCTCGTCCAGGCAGCTGCGGATCCTCGCCAGGTTGGGGCTGGGCGCGCCGCGTTTGGCGGTGAACTTGCTCACCGGCGCGGGCGCCGAGCATAGCTGCTTCTTCGGATGGGCTGGCTGGACTCTCCTGTTAGGAAGATATTTCTCACGCAAAGATATGACCCTGAGACCGATCTATCTGGGGTCACGCTCCACAACTCGCTTAATAATTCTTCGGTCTTATACGTATCATGAGTTGACGCCATCGATAACTTAAGGTCGCTCAGCGAGCCATATGAGGAGGGCTGGTATATATTCCCAATGACCTATGCAGGAATGGCAGGAGGTAGACGTGTTGTGGAGTGAATGATGACCTAAAGGTGGCCGGCAGCGACAGATGTGGAGGGCCAGAGGGCCGTAAGTCGAAGGAAATTATAATTTTGAGTCCGCAAGTTTCATTTCAGGATAAAGTAGCGTTATCGAATTAATCACGACTGAATAAGAGCTCGAACGAATGTTACAGTTTTCAGTCGCTCGCCGCGCCATAGTTCGGCCCATACCAAGGGTTCCCTGACGCGGGCGAAGCCGGGGGAGACAGCTAGTGGGGAATGTGAATCAGCTCACGCAGGCGGCGTGCTGGTCCGCAGGGTGTGGCGCTCCCGCGAGAGCTCGCGCTCCGAGATGTCGCCGGCGCCCGAGCGCGCCACCGGGGACTCCGCCTGCGGGATCTTAGACACGTGCTCAGGCATTTCCACGATATAGATACTCTCCAAAATAACTAAAACACGGCCGTTAGAAATGACAGTTGGGAAGTTTGACGCAGATTCGAATTTGATCTTGGAACTGTTTGTTTTGTCTTTTTAGTTGATCTCGAGTATTGAGGAGGCAAAGAGGTTATATGTGCAGTTATGGGACCTTAGTAACTGTACACCGTAAAAAGTATTCACATGCTTTGTTATATTTATTTCCATTTATTTCGATTGTGTCTCTCGGGCAAGAGTTTCAGAATTTAACTTCTTTGGGCAGCTTTTTTAAATTTCGGTGTCATCAAATTTTCACTAATTTAAGTAGCAAGCAATATTTAGCGAGTTACCTACCATTTATGGTAGCAAGTGATATATAACAAATTGAAAATTCAGTTATTAATAAAAGACAGCGCTCGGCTTGCCCTCGCAAGCGTTTTATCCTTTTCAATTTTCTTAAGTTTAAAAGCAAGTTTAAAAATCGCAGGATATTAGCAGTATTATCATTTAACGCAGGGTCTTTTTTTCTTTTCATAGACTATACAGTCTTATGCTGTTTTGACAAACCCTTTAACTATTTTATTATTAGGGGTCCTTGACCCGTATGCGTCACGCACACGGGCGCGGGCGGCGGCGCGGCGGCGGGCGCCACGCGTGGCGCCTCACGCCACCGCCCGCCCCTGTCTGAAGCACCCCTAACTTTTTATAGTCACCTATATCTAGCAGGAGTTAGGTTTTAAATAAGTATGACACACTGTTCAAAGAAGCCGTCACTTCCAACAATCTTGCTTTTCACACGCTACTATCCGGAAAAGTTGTACTTTTTGGTCCTAACATTAAGTTAGCTACCTTAGGAGGTCCTAGGCCAAAAAGTTTTTTCCGGGCAGTGGAAGATAGAATATGACCAATCATAACTTTCCAAATTTATACTAGTTAAATATACATTAAAGCTGTTATCACTTTAGTGAGGATGTGAACTCTAGTCTAGTGTCGACTGGCACTAGGCCATAGACAGAAATTATGTCTACTGTGACATGACTGTGACTATACCCACTACTAGGTGCCCTATTTTCGTGGAAGCTGCTCTGTAACCGTTTGTTTTTGCGGAATATTAAAACCTTCGTAGGCTATAGGATAACTTATAGGCTACGACATGCTAAGATGGTTTGTTTTCATTGGCCGTAAACCCTTTAAAAACAATACGCTGGTTTCACAACAAGTTACGAAACCGCGACAATCGCGCGTTTCCGTAGGGGAGTTTAAAATAGGGAATGGAGTGATTGAGGGTTGATAGTATGGCAGTTCGATTCTAGGCTCGGCTGGGAGGGTGCATGGCGCCGCACGCGAGGTGGCGGCCGGCGCGGCGGAGCGCCAGGGCGCCGGGCGCCGCCGCGCCGAGGGCAGGCGCGACCTCGCGTCGCCCGAATGAATGAATCATGTACAGTTGATCGCACGTCAGTGGAAGCACTTTGTCCTTGAGCTGGCTTAGCCTATTTAGAGAGTTTCAATACTAGAAGAGACCAGTTCTGTTTCCATTGAATGACGTGCGGTCGACCGTACCATACACACACTTTAGTGTCATCAGCTAAGTATATATGATTAATTAAAAACATTAATCAATGGCAGTAGCAAGTATGGATCTGTAGCAGGAAGTCAAGGACTTTTTCACCGTTGCATATATTTTTGACCGACGGTGGCGTAGTAGGAAAGACGCGCGCATGTCACGTCAAGAGGTCCCAGTTCGAACCCCGCCAGCCGTGCCATGAACCAATGGGTTTTCTAGACCCAAAGTACATTGACTGACTACATTATGCTCTCAAACGGCGAAGGAAAACATCGTGAGGAAACCTGCATACCTACGTAGAACGTAGAAGATGTTCCTAGGCGCATGTAAAGTCCACCAACCCGCACTGTGCTGCAGTGGTGGACTATAGCTCGTACGACCTCGTTCAGAGGAGCACTGCAACCAATTCCTCCTACAGAAGTCCGACCCTCGTACAGATTAATATTAATGACATGTACCTCGTACCTTTTACAATAATAATGACATGTGTAATGAATTTAATAATGTAAAAGCGAAATGAATGAATCTAGTTTAATCATTATTTTCATACATGAATGAAAAAGATGAACGGTAAATTAAATGATCTCGTGGTTTTTAAAACAATGTCAGGAATACTATGAATGGCTATGAACCACAACCGCGTCACAATATTATGTGGTCACAGCCCTTGGTCACAGCTTAGAAAGAAACAATAGGTATACCTACCTAGTTGACCGAGCGAGCGAAGCGAGCGAAGCGTCTAAGTTTCGAGATTGGCCAAAAATGCTAATGTCCGTCTGTCCTTCTGTCTTTCTGTCTGTAATACTCTACAGGTCGCATTTTTCAACCGATTTTAACGAAAATTTGGCATAGGTATAAATTAATTAATCCGACAAAATGAGTAGAATAAAATTTTAAAAAACATTTTTTTTTAGTTTACCTACCATACTCGCAAAGTGGGAGTGAACTTTTTGTTCTTGTGAATCCCATAGTGTGGGTTATCGTTAGATAGGTCTTTCAAAAATATTGCTGGTGTGTGAATACCATTTTTTCGATTCAGGGATCCGTTTGCGAAATATTAAGCAAATTATATATTAATAAAATGCAAATTTTTGTCACTTTAGTACTTATTCTGTCTCAAACTACAAAGTTGACCTTTGTTCGTTTCTTTTAGGTTTGGTTTATATGGGCTGGCGAGGTCTACTGTTCTCACTGAACTACTAGTTATATAGGTTTTCTTGCAAAGAGTGCTTTTCTTATAAATTGTGCTTTGAATATGATTTCGTTTACTTTCTTTTACATCTGCTCAAATCAATTTTAGTTTTGTCTCCGAAGTTTGACACGTATGCAAAACTTGCGTTAACTACCCCCGTACCGAGCGAGGGATGCGTAACGCGGTGATTCACGCACCCCAATTCACTGAAATATTCTGTACGCCCACGCACTGCTACGCACTGAAACGCATTAGGGACCTTCTGACTCATACTTTTCATTATTAAAGTGACTGTTCACAAAGAGAGGAAAATACAATACCTACCTACCTACATTAGATACATATTCATTCATTCGTTCGGTAATTTACTTTCGCTCTTTTTTTGTATTGTGGAAAAAACTCTTCTACGTAGACATAGAGGATTATAAATAGTTACTACGTAGGTAACATATACCTACTATTTGTCCTATAGATTGTTTTAAATTAATAGCTATAATACCTACTAATAGTATGTTTGGATTTTTTAAAGAAAAAAACTTTTCAGAGCAATAGCGTGAAAAGTGCGTAGCATTTTCGTAAACGCGGGAAGCGACACGTGTGACGGCGCTACGTGTTCCGTTTCATTCGCACACCAATAAAAACTAGAATTCTCAGCGCGCATGCGCAGTGTCCGCATACGTCACGCTGCGGCCATGTGACATTCCGCAGCCAATCGCAGCCAGTCTCTCGTACACAAGTGTGCGCTCCGGTTCCGTGCCTACGCACCCACACAAACGAGAATTATCATTATTTTTGACGTTCCTGCTAGAATGAGTGTTTTAATTTCATTCAATTTTTTGACTTCAGTTGTATTTGTAAAATTCTATTAATTCACGTGAATTTGGTGCTTTAATACGATATCAGTGTCAGAGCGATAACCTGTGCTCGTTTGTTGGAACCGTGCTGCGGCCGAGGCGAGACCTTGATAACTTGTTCCTCGAACGAGCGAGCGACGAGACGAGACAGTTTTATAGGATCATATACCCATGGAGGTACGTCTTTAGTTTACAACAAAACCTCTCGCAAACCTGTGCGTACACATACCCTGGATAAAGTTAATCTGTGCCGATAAAAGTATAAATAAAGACACGGTAACTGCAAAGTGAATACGCCAGTGCTATGACGAAGTTAAATAAAATAGTGTTATTATAGTTTGCGGAAGGACTGACCGAGTGTAGACGGGCGCGACGCGTATTTATAACCCGCCATGGACAACGGTGGAGGTAAACAGTGTGAAAGACATGCATGCATCAGCAATATTTCAGTTGTTTGATCAATTGACACCAGCGCATATCACTTTGCACTTTATTGTCTATTAATACGGCTGGGAGCGAAGGTAACATGGGTGTCGTACTTCCAGCCTCTGTAACTGCTTGTCACGATGTTCGCTGGCCAGTAGATCGGTGGTAGTGTAGTCTATAAATATCCAGAAAGCCGTGGCGGTCCGTGGAGAGTAAAGTGTGCTTCCGATAGACGTTGGCTGCCCCACAATCTCGTATTAATTCCAATCTTCCTTGTTTATGTAACATGAATTAGTGCAACAGTCCTATTTTTAGCACAATAAGCTCTTTGCGGTGTCCTGGATTCCGTCGGTGATCTTATTTTAGTTTCAGCTTGGTATTATAACTCTTAACTGGAGCCGCTAGAGGATATTGATTTGGCTTTAGTATATTTATATCTCTGGTCTAGCCCTGTAAGTAGGCCATAATAACTCAATTTCTATATCTTTGCTATCTATGAGTCACATCACATCTGCTTAATTCTATCTATGCTTGAATTGGTTACAGTACAGTTCACAACACAAAATTTACTATGTTATCAATTGCATGCAAAAATGTAGTCTTATCTAGATGTCAATAGTCCTGTATAAAAATATTCTGCATGTGTACATCGCAAAATTAAAACATTGAAACACAACTGCAAATCCAGTGCAATCACCGATTTCTATGTGTTGGAGCTATAATAATATTTAACCAATATGTTCTGTTGTCTGCCTCGTAGGTATTTAGATGCCCATTTCTCTTCATAATAATATTTTATATACGATTGATTTGTTAAAGGTACCTAGAACATTCTTAAGTGCTGTGATTTTTGATTTGGTCAAAATAAATAAAATTATGATAAAATTCTTAGATGGGGGTCCTTGCACTAACTCCATGATAGTTTTGTCTCAGAAGTTTTATTTCATAAACACAGATTAATTAAGAGTACCTAAACATTAACTAAGTAACAGTTCATATACAAACACACTAATACAAACAAAACAATGAAAGAAATTTAATGGACCGCGTAGTAAAGGTTTAATTTTCAGCCAAATTAAAAGCCAAAGAGATTGCACAAAACTCCCGTCTTCGTGGAGTCAGTGCAGGGACTGCCACCCCCGTCTAAGAATAAGAATAAGAAAGACAAAGAGAAACGTTCAGATTAATTGCTATGCTATTATTAACTGAACTTGAGGACTTCAGGAGAAACTGAACTTGAACTGAACTTCAGGATCCAATAAGAAGTTTTTTTTATTGAACATTTTATACTTCATTAACATAAAGTCGAAATAAGTTCTGTTGATTTACCATGGGCCCTATAAGTGGATTTTTGTAGAGTTCATTTCCACATTGTCATGATGTTTACTGTACAAATTTGATTTATTACATACATCTAGTACAATCATAATGATGATTACGTTATATTAGTAATGATATCTTATCAGTGCATCTGGCCTGTACTTTGTACAATAATATACATAGGTACATACACTACATTACATAGTGGACTTTACTATACTGGTGAAAAAGAAGCCATGTGTGGAAAGTACCCTAAATATTTATGATAGCCAATTTTACTGAAAGGAATAATTCCTGTAATATCAAAAAAAAGTAGAATAGTTTATTCAAAGATTTTCAAGACACCGCCTGTCTGAGCCAGAAATCAAAACAGACAAATGTGGAAAAAACATCCTGTTTTTTTTAATGAAACCAATCAAAAGGGTCCATCATAGTATCAAGATTATTAAATTTAACATTTTGAAAACAAAAAGTTTATTGTATTAAGTTTAAAATAGGTACATATCTTTTAATTTTCCTGAACAAAATTTTAAACTGCATGTTAAATTTGTTAGTTTTTTTAAAATTTATGATGCTATCTATGTTACTTAGAAGGAATTGATTCTTATGATAGACCCTTTTGATTGCTATCATAAAAATACAGGCATGAAACAATCTGTCTGAACCAGGAATGGAAAAGAATTCCCTGTTCAGACAGATTGTTCCATAATAGTACATTGTGCATTAAGGGTAGTAAGTAGGATATTACTAACGAGAGTCTGTTAGAAGACCGACGCCGAAGGCGGAGGGATTTTAATGACTCGAGTTTGTAATACCCTTACTACCCGTGATGCACACAATGTTTTTCATCACAATTGCGAGGAAATAAGTCAAGTTTAGTCAGGTTTAGTCAAGTTTAGTCCAGTTTAGTGAAGTTTCATAGTACGTAAACTCTCATAATACGTAACCACAAGGTTTTCAGAACTTAACGTATTTAATATACTTGCACACTTAATAAGATTAAAATAAAGATAAGCATGAAATAGAGGGGGGAAATTAATTTATTTCTAAATTAAGTTATTGATGAAATTCTTGCACACTAATTAAGAATAAAATGAAGATACGCATGAAATAGAGGGGGAAAATGAATTTATTTTGCATAAATTATATTTTCCCGGTTTAAATTATTGCATAGAAATCCAGAATAACTGGTCCCCTAAACAAACAGCTATTGTCCAAGTTTTTTCTTAAAGAGACTAATTGGGAAAAAATAATTGATGGGTAGCCTCACCTGGGGCGTTTTAAATTACCAGTTTGTTTGGAAACAAATCACAAGCTGTTGCCAAAAATTACTTTTGCCTTGAGCCGCAGATTATCTGCTTAATTATGGCCACCGCATCACATCGTTCTCAAAACTACTTTAGAAAAAAAATAGTAGGTTACCTAAATAATACGTAGGTATTTCACTATTCGCACTCTTTGCTTCTATAATCATTTATTCATAGTTATTCATTGATAATCAATGAAGCAATTCAATTAATACAATATATACAATATAATAATACCTATAGTATTTGAACTCGAGTTCAAATACTATAGGTATTTAATTAATATAATTTTTAAGCTACATTCAATTCTGGGAATGGAATTCAGAGAGGTATTCCGGCTGTCTAAGCCCAGTCTTTATGGGCCATGGTCGGAACTCTCAAAGAAAATAATTCCTGTGACCGATGAACACTTTTTAAGTCAATCGCCAAATGTCCCTTTCGCAAAACGGCCGGCGCATCCCGGTTTATCAGCTCTTCTACCTCACCTATTTTCCTCTGTCTTCGCCCCTTCTTCCCCCTCCGTGCCCCTTCCCCTCAATACAGATAACCCCCTACTCCTCATTTTCCCAACGATACATTTTGCGAACAGGTTATTCGCGAGACATTATGCGAATGCGTCATTACGCGACTGATCCCACTCTCCTTAAGGAGGGAAATCTGTAAGTAAACCTTCTATTATAAAACTAAATAATAGTATAGGCCCTATCATGCGTGATCCATCACGCAATTAGCAGAGGTTTTTTGTTCGAAATGATTAATGTTTTGTACTCGACACAGACAGTACATTTGACCTTTACGCCTGAGGCAGTCAAGTCTAGTCTCATCGTCGACGTCACATTCCGCGGCCGTGCAAATTCTACTCTTACAATCTTCTTAAAAGTAATTTTCCTTGTATTTGTTTTATCCTCAAGCGTGCCCCAGACTCCCAGCCGGTGACGAACACGTGGCGGTGTAACTGTAGCCAGCGGTACAATCTCAGCCTTTTAACGTCCACTGCTGGACATAGGCCTTCCCCAACGAACGCCACCACACCCGGTCCTCCGCTCGCTGCTTCCGGCCACCTTGACCACGTAAAATCCGCCGCGCTACTCCCCGCCGTCTCGGTCTATTATGTCCTTTTCCCCAAAATGTCGTTTCCCCAAATTTCCTTTTCCGAAAATGTCCCTTCTCAAAAAGTTCAATTCGGTGAATTTACGAACTTTTTAATAAACGTCAATTGAACTTTTTGAGGAAACGGACATTTTCGGAAGGACTTTTTGGAAAAGGACATTTTTGGGAATAGGACATTTTGGGAAAAATACATTTTGGGAGTAGGACTAGTGGGTGTCCTGTGGCAGGACAAAGACGTCACGCGCGTTTTGTTTATTATTTTTATGATATGATTGATTTTTCAAAAATCAAAACTGACAGCCACTCGAGAGCCACGGACCTACAACTGTGTCTGCTCTGACTAATATACATAATGACGTGAAGTTTTTTACTAGGCAAATGGATGATTGTCGTATCGTGATCTAGTCGCAGCTATGTGAGTCAGGATCTCCTGGCACGAGCTTGGCAGATAGCTTCACGCCTATGACGACATACTGATAAGCGGCTTAGATACTTTTTCGCGGGATCTTCTCAGAGATGGATGTCTCTTTTATTTAGTTGTCCTAACATGTGTATTGTGGGTTTTAGTGCATAATGGGGTCGATTCGGGGTGCACACGACTTAACAAAATTTAGTCTATTGTACCCTTTTTTCTGTAGAAATAAGAAAGAGATGGCATGTATTTTAGAACTGTCAAATTAGTTTAGTCCTGTCAGACAGAGGGAATTTTAATCGCCATGTTCTAAGTTACAATACAAACCATGGTTATTTTCTTGTGTTTGACAGGACTAAACTAATTGACAGTTCTAAAATGCATGCCATCTCTTTCTTATTTCTACAGATAATAAAAGAGCACAATGGACTAAATTTAGTTAAGTCGTGTGCACCTCCGAATCGACACGACTATCTGTGAATTATTAATGTTTATACCGCCGTTGTTTAATACCGCGAGTTTTCGACTAATTTGGCAATGATACTGGCGGCCGGCGGTTGAATCATAGGCGGTCATTTAAGTAGACTATGACGTAACATTGACAGCTAATTTATACCTCCAGCGCACCGCCTAAATCCAACATGAGGAAAAATGGGCAAAACCATTCTGTTAGCTAACTGTACTTGCTACCTAGCAGGCATACAAATTAGTACCAGCACGTTTGTGTTTTGAAAGTAATAGAAAGATTATTCCCATCTTCTAACCATGTCATTCCCTTAGAAATGGTTGAATCGATTTAATTTGATATTTTTTTATGTCATTTGACATAGAAATAGTTAAATATGACATTAACTAGTCTATGTCAAAAATGCGAGATGAAAAATGTAGTTTAAAAATTACACACTTCAGTTTGCGGTTCGTCATGTACTCTATGCCTACAAATAGTATAATGTTTACAATTTGGCAAGCTGTATTTACTAATAAACTTTGTTTCGTAAACATTTTGCGTACGAAGGTTTTTTGTTTGTTTGTTAAACTTATAAGTAATAGGTTTATCTAGTTTTTTCCGGTAAAAAAATGATAAATCGATTAGTGAGGCGGTGAGAAAGTTGAGCGGCGTGGCCGTACCTTTTGTTTGACCGGAACTCCACCAACAAAGAGGATTTCGTTATTGGTGCTGAGCGGAGCTAGATAATGAAGTCCTATTAGTAATTTATAATTACACACATCTCCGCTTTGGTAGACTTGAGACACTTGTACGGTCGACCGCACGTCAGTGGACACACTTTGACCTTGAGCTGGCCTAGCTTAGGGAGTTTCAGTACTATGGGAGGAAAGTTTATACTGTTCTTACTTCCATTGACGTGTGGTCGACTGTACAAATCAATCTAAAGGGCACACGGCGCAAGTAACCTTTACGCATTCTTCCTATATGTAAAAAAAAAGTTATTTTCTCGTTTCTCAGATCGAGAAACACGTATTTGTAAAGTAGCAGCTCTATATAGTTACACATTGCACAGAAAAGTTGTTTGACACACCTGTATTACAGTCGACCGCACGTCGCTGGAAACACCCACCTCCTTACATATACATAGTTTCAATACTGTGAGAGACCAGAGGGCCAATCGCGCTATTTCTGAACGATATTACCAAATCCAAACCTTAACCAAAAACGTTATACTGCATCCACACGTTTGGCAAACTTTTACAAACGCAAACCTCTGATCCACACGTGAGCGTTTGCCGAGGTTCGCTAAACGTGTGGATGTTGCATAACGTTTTTGGTTCAAGTTTGAATTTGGTAATCGGTTAGATTCGGAGGTGCGGGTTATTCCCAACGGTTCATTAACTAAATTTAGTCTATTGTGCTCTTTTTTTTGTAGAAATAAGAAAGAGATGGCATGTATTTTAGAACTGTCACATTAGTTTAGTCCTGTCTGACACAAGAAAATGTATCATTTTTTGTATTGCAACTTAGAACATGGCGATTAAAATTCCCACTGTCTGACAAGACTAAACTAATTAGACAGTTCTAAAATACATGCCATCTCTTTCTTATTTCTACAGATTAAAAAAAGAGCACAATAGACTAAATTTAGTTAAGTCGTGTACACCCCGAACGACACTACCAATATCGTACAGAATTAGCTTGATTGGCGTCCAGTTTATACTGGTTTTGTTTCTACTGACGTGCGATCGACCGTACCTAGTTAATCCACTAGCTTGCCTGACTCCACATCACAAGTCATCTTAGTATTCTGCATTTCTTAGTACCTACTTATTACAATTTTTAAAATGTTATTACAGCAATTTTCTCAATGTAATATAGCGTTTGTCCCCATTGATAAAAATATATCTTTTTGTTTAGAATACCCGGCGACATTTCGACCCTTTTGAGATCTTTTGTGCCAAACCCCATAGTCCACCAACGGTGCCCCACTCTGTTTTGGTGGACTACACATACGCTTTAGAATAGAAATTCTTATCTTTGGCGTATGCAGGTTTCCTCGCGGGGTTTTTTTCTTCACCTACAAGCATGTGGTAATAATTATCAGTAACTATTATAACATGCAATGATCTTGACCACGAAAAACGCGAAGCGATAAAAAACCCTTATCAGGTTCCATCACTGTACTGATGATTCATCTCATCACGCATATAAAGGTGCGGTATATAATAACAATCGGTCACTTAGTAGTTAGCTGCGCGACTGTGAACATCCCCATTAAGCCGTGTACGAAGCTACACAACCAGTATCGTACAAATATTTTTTTTCTTATTACGAAACCAGTTACGTACGAATACATTTTGTTCTTTATACGAACCTAACCAGTTTCCGGTGGCTCTGGCAGACGCGAAACATTGGATGATGATTAAAACACTTCAACAGTGGACTCGGCCAGGTCTACATACCAGCACCTTCTGCAGCGGTAATAGAGGCTACATTGCAATGTTTTGTACTTGATCAATTGTATGAAATTATGTCGTGTTTTACCCGGGTTTTCATCAGAAGACGATCTGATTCCAAATAGTTAAGAAAACTAGAAGATTTTATATAATAATAATAAAAAATTCATTAATTTCGAAAAACAAGTTTCATAGTTCACAAATCGTCTTATATTAAATTAAATAAAAATCATAAATTAAATCTTAAGTCATGTCGTAAATTAAGTTAAATAACTCATCACGTCAACATGTCAAAATAAATAAGTCCAAAGATGTCAAAACAACAAAAATACAGTGATTATAATTTATAATCGTAATGAATATTTGGAGCGAAAATTAAATCAGTTGATTGAAATCTTTCAATTTTTTTTTTTTTGTAATTGTTTAACTATTGCATTTTTATATGTTTATTTTATATGTTTATTGTATTGAATTGTGTAAATTTGACTTGTAAAATATTTTACCAAATAAAATATTGATATAATGAAGTTTCCCCAAGTACTATCGACCGCACGTCAGTGGAATCAAAACCAGTATAAACTGGTCATAGTATTGAAACTCCCTCATAGACTAGGCCAGCTCAAAGTCAAAGTGTTACCACTGACGTGCTGTCGACTGTACCTACCCTATCTTGTTGGCTTATTTTTCCATACAATATGGTATCTTCTGATTCGTTCACTGACTGACCAAGGACTGTATCAGGTGTTCACATATTGTCACTTTAATAAAATAGTAAAATATTTAAATTAAAATAAATAATTAGCAGGTGATTGTTTTAATTGAATGCAATTATTTACAGAGGGTGGTGTCGCGTATGACGTAGAGTTGAATGACGGCGAACAGCGCTCCAACCTGAATATCAGAGATGTTAGTGAGTATCCAGCCCTTCGCTCGTCCACTGCTGGACATAGGCCTTCCCCAATGAACGCCACCACACCCGGAGCCCTATTTTTGAATCGCTCGCCTCGCTTCCAGCGGTCGATTCTACTAATTTCTGTATCGGATGTCGAAGGAAAATTAGTAGAATCGACGGCTCGAAGCGAGGCAAGCGATTCAAATATAGATTCCCTGGTCCTCCGCATCCAGCCGCTTCCGGACACCTTTAGGTCGTCGGTCCACCTGGCCCACCCGCGGTCTCCACTCCAGAACTCGTCTGCCCCAACGGCCGTCGGTTCTGCGACAGATGTGACCCGCCCACTGCCACTTCAGCTTGCTAATCCTTTCGGACGCAGAAACTTTTGGACGCAGCTGTGTCAGTTCCAATTTATTTAATCAATTCACTGAAGTAAAAATGAAACCCAGATTTAAATTTTCTTAATCATACAAACCAAGCGGAAAATGCCTAGATAACAAAATCGTCGAGCGCGTGGCGTCGCCGACTAATTGTTTCCGTTGAGATGTCATAATTAAGCGATTTTGTTCTTTAGGCTACTTAAGTTTCGAGAAAAAACCCATTGGTACATGGTCCAGCCGGGGATCGAACTTCGGACCTTTCGATATGATAGGCCGCGTCTTATCCCCTACGCCACTAACGCTCTCAGGGACATGGCATGAAGATAATGTATGAGTACTTGAGTAGGTATTTATTAAAAATCATACAATGGCAAAATAATGCTTAATTACAGTTTAATACATTATTAACATGTTATTGTTTAGTACTAAGATATTTGAGATAAGAATTGACATTCAGATTAGGTTCGGCTTGATCAATTATGATCATTGACTCGAAGAGAAAGCACAGAAGGCGACAAATTCTCTTGCAATTAACACTCGACTGTCAACACGAATGTTCCAAATGGAAAGTTTTGTCACTGTCCTGTCACTGAACTCTTGCTAAAATAACTCTGACCGTACTGTCTAAAAATACCTACATTTTTTTAACATCAAGTGTGCTATAAATTCCACATTGGAATACAGGTCGAGAGCTGAGAGTGTCGGTGGCGATGTGGGGAAGACGCGGCATGTCATGTCGAGAGGTCCGAATTCGATTCCCGGCCGGGCCATTATCAATCCTTTAGTCGCATAGTGTCCACTGGAGCAGGAGCTCTATTTTTGAATCGCTCTCCTCCCTTTGAGCGGTCGATTCTACTGATTATGTATCGGATGTCGAAGGAAAATTATTAGAATCGACCGCTCGAAGCGAGGAGAGCGATTCAAAAATAGAGCTCCCTGAACGTCCACTGTATCAAAACGTACACTATATGGCGTTTTCTCCAAACTTATATACAGTCGACCGCACGTCAATGGAAACACTTCGACGTTGAGCTGGCCTAGCCTATTAGGGAGATTCATACTATGAGAGACCAGTTTATACTGGTTTGTTTTCACTTACGTGCGGTCGTACATTTACTGAGTGCCTTCAAACGGTAAAGGAAAACATCGTGAGGAAACCTGCATACGCCGAAGTAGGAATTATTATAGGCGCATGTCAAGTCCACAGACCCGCACTGAGCTGGTGTGGTGGACCATAGCCCGGACATTCTTGTTAAAAGGGTAGGCCTGAGCCCCAGCAGTGGGGACATATTAATAGACTGTTGATTTGAATACCAGCTGGCAATATCGTTTGGTGCAATCATAGTCAATCAACGGCATTAAAGCAAAAATGAGTTTGTTTCGCCGGTGGCTACATACATAAGTAGTGCCTTTTTCATTATCCTGGGCAACACCGCTTTATTTCTGTCCCGTAGACTCGTTGGCGCCGTAAACTGGTTGTCGCAAATTAGTAAACGACAAATTAATGACAGGCGCGGATGTTGAGCGCTGGTCGTCACAGTTGCCGGCACAAACCAGCACTCAAGATCCGTGCCGGAAGTCTCATAGTAGTTAACGTTGTAACAAAGATCCTAGTAAAGATTTTTTCGACCCAACAGTCTCAAACTCTGTCTCAAACAGGCCAGTGGCTCAGTCTTCCATACCTCCGAATTTGTCCACTTCCACTCTTTTAACGCCTCCGTAGACCAGTTGGTAGTGATTCTGCCTGCTGTGCTCGGAGTCCCGGGTGCGAATTCCGGCCGGTGCAAGCATTTATCTGATAGATAAATGCTTGTTTCACGGGTCTTGGATTTTTGTGGTTGTGTTTGTATGTGCCCATTCCAACCGCGAAACGGAGATGAGGGAATCCCGCTTAATGTGGGGGTATGAGTATGCCGCGTTTAAGTGACAGCCTTATGAACACAGATATTAGAAACAAGGGCTTGTGATTGTGAAGTAATATGATTGTTTTGTTGCATGCAGTTGATGCGATATCGGCCGCGGACCCGGACGCCGCCGCAGCGCTAGAGGACGCCATGGCGCGCCCGCCGGCGCCCCACGGGGGGCCCTTCGTGCGGATCGTCGAGCAGCCCGCCGGCAAGGCTATGCGGTAAGTGTGCTCGTATCATACGCAACTATCGTTAGATCGCTCCATGTCTCCATGTGTAGGTCTTACGAGCAGCGCGCCGGCAAGGCTATGCGGTGAGTGCTCGTATCATACGCAACTATCGTTAGATGACCCCATGCCCCCATGTGTAGGTCTTACGAGCAGCGCGCAGGAAAGGCTATACGGTGAGTGTGCTCGTATCATACGCAACTATCGTTAGATGACCCCATGCCCCCATGTGTAGGTCTTACGAGCAGCGCGCAGGAAAGGCTATACGGTGAGTGTGCTCGTATCATACGCAGCTGTCGCTCGAAGACCTCATGTCCCCATGTGCGAGCCTTACACGCGGATCGTCGAGCAGCGCGCCAGTGAGTGTACTCGTATCATACATAGCTGCCGCTAGATGAGCCCATGTCCTCATGTGTGTCTTACGAGCAGCGCGTCGGCAGTGCTATGCGGTGAGTGTGCTCGTATCATAGCTATCGTTATAAGACCCCGTGTCCCCATATGTGGGTTTTACGAGCAGCCGCCGGCAAAGCTATGCGGTGAGTACGCTCTTATCATACGCAGCTACCGCTAGAAGACCCCATCCATGTCCCCATGTGTTGGTCTGGTACACCGCCCTCTTCGTGCTGAAAGTATTGTCATTTGTTTTCATACTTATATTGAGCTCTGTAGTGTGTACAGTGTACGGCGTTTCGTGAACGAAATGTTTCCTTTGGCAGTCTGTTCAGTCTTTTCATTATGATACCCCACTTGCCCTAGTGTAAGAAAAATAACACAATTTGTACCTTTTGACGCGGAAATTGCAATTTTCAAGCGGTATTATTGGTCTTAGGAACGCAAGAATGAAAAGAATCATACAAATTCATTATACAATAACTGGAGATTTGAGGCTTTACATTTCTTGCGCTGCCCTTTTCGCTATGTTTACGAAACGCCGTATAATTTCAGGTACAACGGCCTCCACTTCGAATTCGATCGTTCGCTCCTTTACAGGTAAGCGTTCTCACATTATTGTAAAGCCAATGGCACCTTACCTTACGACGTGGTGATGGTAAGAGACAGGTTGATATCGTAATAGTTTTGTTTGTCTGACTGTCCTGATGTAACTCCAAATCAACGACGCTTACATCCGCCCGCTGGAGATCCGTGTCAGAATACCTATATACAATATTTTATAAAAAAAAAACATGATAAATCCCAGAAATTTGGCTTGTTAATTTCTTAATTAAAATAGTAATAATAATAATTAATTAAACTAAATTCTTGAGGCATTCAAATCAACAGCCCATTAATGGGTGGGGCTCACAAAGAATATACTATTATCATTATGTACCAGTTAAGGTACATTTTTTGTGAGACCCACCGTAATATATACCCAGTGTTGGGGCCACAGTTCGCCACGCTAGCCGAATGCGGGTTGGTTTAATTTCCTCGCGTAGTTTTCCTTCACCGTTTGATAGCCGTTAGTAAATAAAGTTTCGAGGAAAACCCATGGGCCATGGCCCGACCGGGGATCCAATTCGGACCTCTCGACGTGGCAGGCCGCGTCTTCCCCACTACGCCACCGAACGGTCTCTCTCCCTCTCTCCTGAGGCATAAACGTGTTAATTCGGAGGTGCACACGACTTAACTAAATTTAGTCTATTGTGCTCTTTTTTTATCTGGAGAAATAAGAAAGAGATGGCATGTATTTTAGAACTGTCAAATTAGTTTAGTCCTGTCAGACAGAAGAAAATCACCATGGTTTGCTCATGGTTTGTATTGGAACTTAGAACATGGCGATTAAAATTCCCTCTGTCTGACAGGACTAAACTAATTTGACAGTTCTAAAATACATGCCATCTTTTTTTTTAAGGAGTTTGTGGCTTGGTTTACATGCCATCTCTTTCTTATTTCTACAGATTAAAAAAAGAGCACAAAAGACTAAATTTAGTTAAGTCGTGTGCACCTAAAATCGACACCTTTGTATTGTATTTATTTTCATTACATACATATTCTTTTATTTTGCTCCCTTACTCGTTTCGTTGTCTCATATGGACTTGATATCCTAGAGAGAGACTAGTATCGTAGTGAAGTACTTAATTTATGTTGTAGTTTGGACGTTTTCCAAGTACATGTACATCTAATGCTCTGTGGGTATGGAGTCGCGGCGTATATATTACAATATTACCGATATTACCATAATGTGGTTATCGGCCCCTACTTGTTGCGTAAAGTTGAAAGCAAATGATGCCTACACGCCTGTGTACGGTCGACCGCACGTCAGGAGAGACAAAGCCAGTATAAACTGGTCTCTCATAGTATTGAAACTCCGTAACAGGCTAGGCCAGCTCAAGGTCAGTGTTTCCACTGACGCGCCGTTGACGACAATAGCGATGGACATTAATATTCAAAATTATAGACATAAACCTATAGACAATATACAGGTGTCCCGCGGCTATGGGTCACGGAGAGAAAGTACTTGAAATATTGGGTTAATCACTAACTGGACATGCAGATTTTGGTCACACGCGTGTCCAGTTAGTGTTCCCGAAATAAGTAACATTTGTTAATTCATCAACTCGACACACTGCGAGTTTTGGAAGTGTCCAGAATCCTTTTAACTATCTTAAACAAAAAAAAACTTTTTTTGACTAAAAAAAGTAAGTTTTTTTTAGTTTAGTAGTCTGAAATATAGTTTTATTTAAATTTAATTTTATCCAACTGAGCACAAGTTTGGATTTAACCGAAATTCTTTGGAAAGTACAGGCTCGTGTCAACATTTAGTTAATCATTTTAATTTAATGAGACTAAAGTAGGCTCAGTCAGTAATAAATACAAACAACCGAACTACCTGAGACTAGTGGTTGTATAGTAGTTTTTACAGACAGGAGACATCCGATTTCGGACCGCAAAAGTCCGTTGCGCAAGCGCCACATAAGCCTCCTTTTCGGTAGTGGTTGTATAGTAGTTTTTACGGTTCAGATATTCTGGAAGGCGACATCCGATTTCGGACCGCAAAAGTCCGTTGCGCAAGCGCCACATAAGCCTCCTTTTCGGTAGTGGTTGTATAGTAGTTTTTACGGTTCGGATATTCTGGAAGGAGACATCCGATTTCGGACCGCAAAAGTCCGTTGCGCAAGCGCCACATAAGCCTCCTTTTCGGTAGTGGTTGTATAGTAGTTTTTACGGTTCGGATATTCTGGAAGGAGACATCCGATTTCGGACCGCAAAAGTCCATTGCGCAAGCGCCACATAAGCCTCCTTTTCGGTAGTGGTTGTATAGTAGTTTTTACGGTTCGGATATTCTGGAAGGAGACATCCGATTTCGGACCGCAAAAGTCCGTTGCGCAAGCGCCACATAAGCCTCCTTTTCGGTAGTGGTTGTATAGTAGTTTTTACGGTTCGGATATTCTGGAAGGAGACATCCGATTTCGGACCGCAAAAGTCCGTTGCGCAAGCGCCACATAAGCCTCCTTTTCGGTAGTGGTTCTCCTTTTCGGTAGTGGTTGTATAGTAGTTTTTACGGTTCGGATATTCTGGAAGGAGACATCCGATTTTGGACCGCAAAAATCCGTTGCGCAAGCGCCACATAAGCCTCCTTTTCGGTAGTGGTTGTATAGTAGTTTTTACGGTTCGGATATTCTGGAAGGAGACATCCGATTTCGGACCGCAAAAGTCCGTTGCGCAAGCGCCACATAAGCCTCCTTTTCGGTAGTGGTTGTATAGTAGTTTTACGGTTCGGATATTCTGGAAGGCGACATCCGATTTCGGACCGCAAAAGTCCGTTGCGCAAGCGCCACATAAGCCTCCTTTTCGGTAGTACAATAACCTAACAGTAGGTATTTCCCCGGCGGAAACTTGAACTAGTGACGTCACACGCAACCAACAGGTCCCACGAGCCGCTCTCGCGCGGCAGGTAAACAAACACGCGTGAATCACGTCGCGCGCAGTGTTGTCCCCGTGTCGATACTCAAATCATCGATAGAATAGCACGTACCCGGGTTTTAACCGGTTCTTGCCTCGTCTAAAACGGTTTCAAAGTTATGATACCCGGTTCTTCGATAGTATCTTGTTCTTAGGGGGGGGCAGCATGTCCACCGTCACTGCCGTTCCGTTCTTTTTTGTCGCCTTAGAAAAGAAATTCTAATCTTTGGTTCATCGCAATGATTTCCTTCACCGAAAAGCCTTTGGTGTTATAATAAACCGCATATTAACTTGAGTTCCAAGAAATTTCGTTGGTACGAAACTAGATTCGACCTCATGAACACGAGGCGAGTACAGACTAGGCTATTTACTACGGCGCTTTTCCATCGATAGTAAAGATTACTATACAAGACAGTCTTAACACAGACTATCGCCTTATAAAAATCTAGAAAAATACATTATTTTATTTTTATAAAGCACAGAGGATGGCAATAGGCTTAAAACAGTCTTGACTCTAATCTGCGTATAGCCACAGATTAGATAATAGTTCCGTATAATAAAATATTTATTATTATTTCAGACAGAGTTCATTTTTTTGTTAGTACAAAACACTCATAATACAGACTATTGTTAGAACAATATACAGTATAGCCCCACGTGTCATTCATTAGTTCTCGAGTCGACAAAGATCCTTTTGATATTTTGAGCTATTGACTTTATCGAAACTGTCGCTACGCTATTTCATCGATATCCCGCCAACACTATGCCACGGATCACGTCCTTTCGCCTCGTTAGCGGCGCGCGACGCGGCCGGTGGCTGCGACGACGACGTAACAAAACCGCAGTTTTCCGAGGAAATACCTACTCTGTAACAATGACTCCGCTAAAACTTGACATTTGCATAATCAGATTATAAATACCACCCAGTGACTAATCGGATATATTTTCTGCGAGCAGGTATATTTCTGCACGTGCCGAAAAAGGCTCTATCTATACCTAATTGTTTTTATACAATGTCAATACTTCTGAGGTTGGTAGTCTTTATGCGTTACTCTTAACCGCTGGAGTAGACGTACGTCTCCGTCTCTCTACAGATACCTCGGGAAAAGCTGATCCCACGGGAAAAACTTTTCTACGCGGGCAAAGCCTTATATACAGGATGGAATTTTGTAATGCCACCTGGAAGGAAAGTACTCTTAATACTGTAGATAGAAAATTTTATTCAAAGAAAAGATTTCTTTATTTTTGAAAGGAAAGAAAACTGCCATTTTCTTGGATACACAAATTTATTCTTCTAACGAATTCATTGGTACTGGTAACCTTTAATAACGTGTTGTTGTGAATATTATAAAACGTATTCTGAACTTCAACTCGTTTACATTTGCAAAAGATTTAACGTAAATTTGATTATTTACATTTACCATTATTTGAAAATAATTTAAGATTTCATGGTTTTCCTTTCATTTAATTTATCAAGTTTGTTAGAGAGATTTCATCTTTACAATTGACCCTTACGATCGATGCAATAAAAGTACAGGGTGTAATTTTTACATATTTTAGTCTGTTCGATTCCCGGGTGTGGCAAATGAAGTTTAGAAAATCTTTGAATGCAGTTTTCTTTCCTTTCAAAAATAAATGAATATTTTCTTTGAATAAAATTTTCTATCTACAGTATTAAGAGTACTTTCCCTCCAGGTGGCATTACAAAATTCCATCCTGTATAGTCCACATTTCATTCTTTTTCCATTTACTTCCCAATATCTTGATGGCTTAGTGGTTGCCTAGGTAGCCCTGTGACCTATGCCTAGATGTAATGCCGTCCCGGTGAGGTAATGCAATTCTAGTTTACAAGATTCTTCCAAGTCTCGCGCTCGTGCCAACAAACTGTCAATTTCCGTAACGTAATTAATATTCCCCGATGATATTCCCAGAGTAGTGTCATCGTCGCAAATATGCTCTCCTCACACTCTACGGGCGGCGTCTCCCGCAATTTGAATCGTAACGTTCAAACCTTTAAACGACATTGACTTTAGTCGAAAATAGTCGGTTAATAGTCTGCCCTGGTTACATTTTGTTTGCGACTAGCTGGACAAAAATTGCAGCATTTTTCAATTGAATAAGTCCAGTTTACTCTGAACTGCAGATTCTTACAATGCGCCTTGGGGGAGGCCTATGTCCAGCGGTGGACTAGTGCAGGTAATACTTTATATCATACGCTTCGCCCGCGTAGAAAAGTTTTTCCCGCGGGAACAGCTTTTCCCGAGGTATAGCCTGTGTTATTATGATGTAAGTATCTATAATTACTGTAAAGTTTCATCAAAATCTGTTCCGTAGATTTTGCGTATAGAAATAACCCAATCCCACAAACATTCAAACATCCTTACAAACCTTTAGATGTCAGATAATTTTTTTTACGGGGGCAACAAGCAGATCTCCTGCAGAATCCAATCCTCCAAGCAGATCCCCTCCTGGTGTTAAGAGGTCACCGCCAGGCACCTGCAACACTCGGGTGCTGGTGCGTTGCCGGCCAAGGTTGAAGGACTCGTTTGACTCTCTTCTTGAAGGACCCCAAGAATTTACAAGACCCAGTTCATAAGACCCGCTATGCGACTGCACTCCAAAATCACGATTAAAAAAAAAGACCCACCCAATACATGTTGTGCCTAATGTTTATACAACCTTTATACGTTTGCGAGCTGTTTGAGTCAGGAAGGTTCGAATCTCTTTGGTGGCGCGCGCGCTCCCTATGGAGACTGCATCTTGCTTATATAGTATGGGAACCAATGGTGCCACTTACAGGGGGGGGGGGGGGGGTGGTGCGGACAAAGGAAGCGGAGTAGCGGGAGGAGGTTGCTAATACAAATTTATATGGAGTTTGAAAATGAGAATCACAGTACCTATTGTGATACATTTGACACGATTTTGACACCCATAGAATGCTTTTTTTACGCCTCTTTATAGCGTGACATACATCGGCGGCGGCGTTGCGAAAGCGTTGCGGCGGCGAAGGTTTGTATGAAGAACGCGCCGCGCCGCCGCCGCTTTGATGTAAAGGGCTTCATACTATTTCGATCATTACAGAAAAAAACCGCAACGCTTTCGCAACGCCGCCGCTCAGTGTGTGTTACGCTTAAGGGGCCGCGAGCACGCACCAAAGAGATCTTAACTCTATGGTTTGAGTATATCGGTACGAACGATATTGACGCGAATAACTGTGATTGATCGTGTGATTGGGCGGCGCGTGGGCGGACTATAATTACCGTATGACGTGCTCGCAATTACACGTGTATTTTCAGCCACGGCCGTAAAGCAATGCGGAGGGGAGTCGCCGTACTGAGCCGCCCCCTCCTGCGACATGCACATGCGGCATGAGGGGGCTGCGTGGACGCGGTTAATGCATGTAATTACAGTTTGACGTGAAACGTCCGTAATTTCGGAGCAATATCAGACAGAGAGAAAGAGAGAAAAATAATAGGGAGGAAGCAAGAGAAGAAAGGATGGAAGGGGAGCGGGAGGGGGAAAAGAAGGAAGCGACTCCAAAGGTATACGCTGCTGTTGTACCGAGTACAGCCTACCTCATTTTTGTCTGGTACATTACACATTATTACAGTCGACGGCACGTCAATGGAAACAATAGACCATAAGCTGGTAAAGCGTATTAGGGACTTTCAATACTATAAGAGACCAGTTTATACTGGTTCTGTCACCACTGACGTGCGGTCGACCGTACATAGTTCAGTGGCATAAAGCAACACTGAAGGGGCTGGGAGGGGCGTTTAAGTCTTGCCTAATGAGAAAAAATCAAGCTTCAAACCTAAGAAGAAAGCGTTGGTAAGCCCTGTGCTGGACCCTGTGGGATCCACTCGACATCTATAAAGGTTAGGGGCAGGAGCCTGTAGTCCTCGGGTTCAGGGTAAGCTGTGTCCTGGTCACTCACTCGCCTTTGACGTGACTCACTCATGAGAGCTATGCTCGGAGTTTCCCTGCGAGATCCAATCAGAAATGAGGAGATCCGCAGGAGAACCAAGGTCACCGACATAGCTCAAACAATTGCGAAGCTGAAGTGGCAGTGGGCGGGGCACATCGCTCGTAGAACTGACGGCCGTTGGGGCAGAAAGGTTCTCGAGTGGCGACCACGTATCGGAAGACGCAGCGTAGGCCTCCAACAAGGTGGACCGACGATCTGGGTCGAGGGACCCGGCTGGATGAGGTTAGCGCAGGACAGGTCGTCGTGGAGATCCTTGGGGGAAGCCTTTGTCCAGCAGTGGACGTCTACAGGCTGATATGATGATGATGATAGGCTTTAAGAACTGCAGAACGCTGCAGTTGACCGAGTACAGGGATGGAGAGAATTAAGCGGTAACAAAAATTTACGCGTAAAACGCTGCGGCTGTATCCAGTACAGCCTACCCCGTTTTTATCTTTTACAATACACATTACTACATAGTTCAGTGGGTACATCCAACCGTCAGCCTCCTGGTCATGCACCGTATGGATGTGTTGTTCGATTTATTATCTGTGGGGTTCGTACGGTGTTTCGCATCGGAAGTAAAGGCTACGGGGCGGCGTCCCGTGCTGCTCTAAGGCCAGGGCTACGTTTGAGTTGAGACGAAGGCATTCATAACAATGTGGCAGTTGCTCCAAATAACTGCATTCCAATAGAAGCTATTCATTAGTGCGTCATCGAGCTTCTGATAATAGTAGTGGCCTGGTACGGTCGACCGCACGTCAGTGGAAACAATACCAGTATAAACTGGTCTTTAATAGTATCGATACTCACTAAGGGACTGCGCAAACGAAGCGGAAATTTGCCCGCGCATTTTTTGAAGTCCTTGTCAAATGAAACATATCAGTATTATAACACTTTAGGCTATAGTCATATGGTACATTTGACAATGACGTCAATAAGTGCGCGGGCAAATTTCCGCTTGGTCTGCCCCAACCCTAATAGGCTAGGTCAGCTCAAGGTGTTACCATTGACGTGCGGTCGACTGTACCTACTTCCTCGTGTGAGTTTGCAGAGCGACAGTTGATTTAGTGAGCTGTGATTTTGAAAAAGTAGCATTTATCTTAGTGTATTATTCAGATCCTATGAATGACTGCATCCAAACGTTTAGTATACTTACTGAGAATTATACTTACAGCACAGAATATACAGGGTGGAATTTTCAGATGCCACCTGGAGGAAAAGTACCCTAAAAATTGAAGATAGCAAATTTTACGCACACGAAACACTCCTTTATTTTCAAATTTAAGTACATCTGCATTCAAAGATTTTTAAGAAACCACCTGTCTGAATCGGGAATCGAACCGGACAAATGTGTAAAAAGCGCACCTGTAGTTTTATGATACTAATCGATAAGGTCAATCATCAGAATTAATTCCTTCTAAGTAAAATTTGCTATCTTAAATTTTAGGGTACTTTTCCTCCAGGTGGCATCTGAAAATTTCACAAGTTACTTACTCTGTGATTTCACCCTGTATAATAGTCGCTTACAGTAAAAGTATATTTAACTATTTGATTATATGTAGGTATTTAAGTATTTGATTTACACTGGAGCCATAAACACAGCAAGACATCACTAACTGAATCATACAAATAACAGCGATATAACTTGCTTATAATGTACGCAGGTACTTGCGGTTTCGTTGGAAACGCAATTTTTTTTGCAGCCATTAAAGGTGTAATCCACCGCTGCCTTCGCTTCATTTAAATTGGAAAAAAAAGCCTTGAAAACTTGTTGAGCACTGGTCTTGGAGAAATGTTTCTTGACCTTTTTGGATTCTACTACATGTATAGCCTATCATCATTATCATCAACAGCCTATTAATCTCCCCACTGCTGGGGCTCAGGCCTACCCTCTCAACAAGGGCGTGCGGGCTATAGTCCACCACGCTAGCCCAGTGCGGGTTGGTGGACTTCACATGCGCCTAAGAATTTCTTCTTCGGCGTATGCAGGTTTCCTCGCGATGTTTTCCTTCACCGTCTGAGAGCAGTCAGTAAATGTACTTAAGTTTCGAGAAAAAACCCATTGGTACATGGCCCAGCCGGGGATCGAACCTCGGACCTTTCGATATGATAAGGTCGCGTCTTATCCCCGAGGCCACTGACGCTCTTGTATGAGTGACAGCACGTAACGCATGTCATGCCGCATGATCGTGTAGGGAGCGCTTTACAGACGTTGCACGTAGGTATGATAAGTGCCTTAACCGCGTACAAGCCGTGGCAGTGGCAGTGGGCAGGAAAACAATAGGAAGTGAGAGACTAACTGACAGGACAGATAATGATGCTATAGCTACCTATAATTGACTGTAATCATTTTAATAAAATAGCAAACGAGTCAGGTGTAGCGATTGAGCATAGTGAAGACACTGAAAACACAATACATAGTGCATCTAGCGATTGGTACTGTAGTACGTAACAAAATGACATCACGACGAAAACGGAAATGCAGTAACATAATTTTGCCGCAATTATTACAAAACTAAAAGAGTGTGTATAGCATACTTTACAACAGGGTGTTGAATAATGGATTGTTACCCGCGTGGTAATATTATTAGAAATCCTCATACCCATCAGGGGTGCGATTGGTTGGCGGCACAGCTCCGATAACCAATCCTGAGCGGCGTTATCAGCAGGCTCAGCGCCACGGCACGATATCAATACGATTATGGCCAGAATTTTGATATTTTTGTCTTTGTTTATTGTATGCGCATACAAAAAGACGTATAATTTACGCTCTCAAATTGTTAGACACGTTTCTTTACTGTACCTTATTGAACACGGACACTCGGGTTATATTGCCAATTTTATAGCTCAATAAAACAAATACTGTCATATAATAATATAATAAAAAAACAATCCTTTAAAGATTAAATCTACGCTGTTATTACGACGTTTTTATTCATTAAGAAGTAGTTACAAAATCTTATGAGCGACACCGACGTACAGAAGTCATCATACGATTTTGTTCTTTAGACTATAGTGATATGGTACATTTGACAATGACGTCAAAATGTGCGCGGACATTTTTCCGCTTGGTCTACGCATTCCCTAAGGCGTATGTGAGTGAAGTCCACACAAAAGATCCCTAGATGATTAGGTACATACATACAATGTGGTCTGTGTTTTTGCTCCTGGTTAATTGACCGAGCGAGCGAAGCGAGCGAAGCGTCTCAGTTTCGAGATTGGCCAAAAATGCTATTGTCCGTCTGTCTGTCTTTCTGTCCGTCTGTAATTCTCTACAGGTCGCATTTTTCAACCGATTTTGGCAAAAATTTGGCATAGGTATAAATTAATTAAGCCGACAAAATGAGTAGAATAAAATTTTGAAAAACATTTTTTTTAGAGTAGGTACCTACCATACTCGCAAAGTGGGAGTGAACTTTTTTTTTCTTGTGAATCCCATAGTGTGGGATATTGTTGGATAGGTCTTTCAAAAATATTGCTGGTGTGTGAAAACCATTTTTTCGATTTAGGGATCCGTTGGCGAAATATTAAGCTTTAAAGCGGTAATTTTTGTTAGAGTCACGTGTCCCCCCCCCCCCCCCTGCCAGCTAAACGGTTGCTTCTGGAAATGTGAAAAAATTCACGGCAGTAGCATATATAACGTAGTTAAAAGGAAAACTATGACGGCTAAGTAGGTTCAATTAGTTTTTGAGTAATAGTCAATTAACTTAAGAAAGTCGAAAATTTTAATTGTGTTCATAAAACTGCATACGAAAAATGGGAAATAATTTTTTTTCGCGTGAATTCCATGGTGTGGAGTATCGTTGGATAGATCTTTCAAAAATATCGCGGATGTGTAAAAAACATTTTTCGATTCAGGGATCCGTTTGCGAAATATTAAGCTTTAAAGTGCTAATTTTTGTCAAATTAGTACTTAATCTGTCTCCAACTCGCCGGTCTCCAACTGCAAAATTGATTTCTGTTCGTTTCTTTTAGGTTTGGTTTATATGGGCTGGCGAGGTCTACTGTTCTCACGGAACTACTAGTTAAGTATATTGGTCCACTAAGTGACTCTACTTAAACCTACACCGTGGAGCGCGCTAATGACTGGTCAACGATTACGCGCTTGTTTTCCTGCCGCCAGACGTGGGCGCGTCACTGCTCACAGACTTCGATCACCATATACCCGATCGCCGCTCACAGACTATGCTTTTTGAACTAGAATACCTACGTCTTTGTTTTCGGGTCATACTGGGGTCCTACTCGTAACTAAAAATAGGAAATTAATCACAGATGTGAAGCACTTTATTCCCATCATAGATTTGTGAAAAAAATTAAGTCTATGATTTCCAGGAATGTTCGAATTACGCGAACCCGCCAAAGAGATCCTATCTCTATGATGATTCCATCTAACAAATAAGTACTACGTACAACTAGTACATATTAGTTCCATTGATGATTCCCAGGAATCAAAAAATTTACCTAGCGCGCGCCACCAAAGGGATTCTAACCTTCTTGATGATTCCCACCGAAAAAGTATTTATTTAACAATTGAATAAATTTTTTTACAGTATTTAAATGTGCATTATGAAAGTGATTTGTATTTTTTATCATTAATATTATGGAGGTGAGACAATATGACTATTACCGACGCTAAGGTTTCGCCCGCGCCCGTAGCGGCATTTCCACCCGTAGAGGGCCACTTTACTAGAAAATTTAAGTGAAAATACATACATACATACATATCTTCACGCTATGTCCCTGGCGGGGTGGGCAGAAAGAACGGAGCGCCAAGTGTCGCGATCCTGACACACCTCTTTCGCTTCGCTCATTCTACCATACCAATACCTTTAGGTGACCTAGTCTTGTGGCCAGTGGTTCCTCCTTTGTATAAATGTTCTCTGTTTCTTGCTCATTCCTTTAGTTTGTAAGTACTCGTATGTATAAAGGAAACCAAATAAACTATTTATTATTATTATTCACTTATTTATTTATATTCTTAAGTATACATTTTTTATAATATTTTTATAAAAAACTATTATTATTATTCTCATCATTGTCTTCATACACGCTCGCCGTGAAAATGAAAAATATTATTCAAAATTGAAATACAATATTCTAATTTTGACGTCAATTCTGTCTAAAACGTAAAGAGAGAAACTATGGAGGCACTAAAATAACAATAATAATCAGAGAGGGACACACTTATTACAAAAGTGGTAAGAGTAAGCTAGACAGATATAATATCTTCTATCTTTTTCTACGTATATGAACAGCCCGACTAAAATAGATAGTGTTTGTTCCGTTTGACCCCGCCATATAAGAAGCGACTTCTCAAATTATTGGGGTAAAAGACTATTGCTATTTCATGCTATACGCTGATTACGGTTCTATGATTCATTCTTTTTCTATGGTCTAAAACTACTCTACTGAGTAGTAGAGTAGTTTTAGACCATAGAAAAGTTTAAGCCATAGAGTAAATGAACCATGACTCGTATGTTAGCCACAAATAGGTTGGAAATTTGTCACCGACCGCCGCCCGCGCATGCGGATTCTGTGCTCTGTGGTTAGCCAGCACGGTATAATACAAAGTTATTATTGAATGTCAGAGTGGACAAGTGCGGTGAACCATTCCGACCATAGTGGTCAATAAGTTATCTGTGACGTCACAACACTAGTAAAGGCAATGACAATGAACATTTTGCAAGTTTTATTAAAATTGTTTTTCACTATACAAGTTTTGTTTTCATGCGGCGAGCCTAATACCGAAGAACCACACTACTCAATATGAAATCAATCGAATCTATTGTGTGGTTTTGGAAGATATTAACAACGCGAGAAACGAATCTCGTTGTAGGTACTAGGTACCTAGTAATGATTCATCAGCGTCTGCGATTATTTACCTGCAGAGGAAAAAATCCTTGTATTTTTTTGTCTCTATTCCCAAACACAATATTGTAGTGAGGAAAATGTAACTTCGCAACAATTGGCAACAATGCTGAAACACTATTAGTCATCATGTCACCTGTCACCTCATGTGTGTTTGTAGTGCATAAGCTAATTTTTCTACGGGTAATTGAATTTTCTCATAGTAAAAAGTCAAATAATCAATAGATTATTCTACTTAGTCTAGAATACTAACTAATATCGTTTGAACGAGCTGGAACTAAGTTGATAGATAGACATTTATTCACTGACACAACAAACTCACAAACAGTTAACAGATGACTTACTCTATCTTAAACTAAAAGTATCCGTTGGATACGAAAAATTATTTATATAAGAAAGCTCAATTCTGGGCGAAGGTTATATCCTATTTAACTTCTAAGTCTTAGGAAGCCCAATTCTGGGCGAAGGTTATATCCTATTTAACTTCTAAGCCTTAGGAAGCCCAATTCTGGGCGAAAGTTATAGCCTATTTAACTTCTAAGCCTTAGGAAGCCCAATTCTGGGCGAATGTTATAGCCTATTTAACTTCTAAGCTTTAGGAAGCCCAATTCTGGGCAAATGTTATAGCCTATTTAACTTCTAAGCCTTAGGAAGCCCAATTCTGGGCGAAGCTTATAGCCTATTTAACTTCTAAGCCTTAGGAAGCCCAATTCTGGGCGAAGCTTATAGCCTATTTAACTTCTAAGCCTTAGGAATCCCAATTCTGGGCAAATGTTATAGCCTATTTAACTTCTATCTAAGCTTTAGGAAGCCCAATTCTGGGCGAAGGTTATAGCCTACTTAACTTCTAAGTCTTAGGAAGCCCAATTCTGGGCGAAGGTAATAGCCTATCTAACTTCTAAGCCTTAGGAATCCCAATTCTGGGCAAATGTTATAGCCTATTTAACTTCTATCTAAGCTTTAGGAAGCCCAATTCTGGGCGAAGGTTATAGCCTATTTATTAACTTCTAAGCCTTAGGAACCTAGAAAAAAAGAAAAGTGAAAACGAAGTAATAGCGCGGGCGGGCGATGTGGTGGGTCGAGGATGAACCGAGCATTACCGAGAAAAGCCAAACAGCGAGTGACACCGTGGGGCACAGCTAGTCAAATCTAATAGCGATGGTATTGTCACCAGGTTCCGGTACGAGTGCGAGGGCCGGTCCGCCGGTTCGATCCCCGGCGTGAACAGCGCTGCGGACCGCAAGACGTACCCCACCATCGAGGTGTGCGGCCACACCGGCAAGGCGATCATCGTGGTCTCCTGCGTCACCAGGGAGGAGCCCTACAAGTCAGTATCAAAACAATAGCCTATAACATGTCCCCACTGCTGTGCTCAGGCCTACCCTCTCAACGAGTGCGTATGGGCTATAGTCCACCACGCTAGCCCAGTGCGGGATGGTGCGCCTAAGAATTTCTTTATTGGCGTATGCAGGTTTCCTCATGGTGTTTTCCTTCATCGTTTGAGAGCAGCCAGTAAAATGTACTTAAGTTTCGAGAAAAATCCATTGGTGGCACAAGGCCCAACCGGGGATCGAACTCGGACCTCTCACTCGGAACTAGCACTATTTATTGTGTTCGGTGGCGATGCATGCTGCTTCCTAACGGCTTATCTGATCAGTTGGATATTTAGAGCGATCTAAAAGTCTTCCATCTACTCTTTCGATGACCGTCATCAGATCATGCCCCGATCAATCGTTCATGGAGTACCTACCATGGCTTTAAAGTGATCTTGTTTGTGTGAAAATTATTCATCATCATATCAGCCTGTAGACGTCCGCTGCTGGACACAGGCCTCCCCCAGGGGTCTCCAAAACGACCAGTCCTGCGCTAACCTCATCCAGCCGGGTCCCGCGACCTGCACCAGATCGTCGGTCCACCTTGTGGGAGGCCTGCCCACGCTGCGTCTTCCGATACGTTGACGACGATGAACATTTTTGTCCACCTATGTATATGCTGTGTGCTTGCAGGCCGCACCCTCACAACCTGGTGGGCCGCGAGCGGTGCAAGTCTGGCGTGTGCACCGTGAAGCAGGACCTGCGCGACTCCTCGCTGGTGTCGTTCAGCAACCTGGGCATACAGTGCGTCAAGCGGCGCGACATCGTGGAGGCGCTGCGCGTGCGCGAGGGCCTGCGCGTGGACCCCTTCAGAAGTGAGTATTGTTTTATTTCCCCTTCGTGTACGAAGAAATATACTAAACTTGTTACTAGGTACTTCGGTATTTTTAGTTTCTTTATAAAAAGAAAAAAAAACGCCAAATCCACGGGGGAAAAAATTCCCTTTGGTACAACCAGTTGGACGTTTCAGTTGGACCACGGGTAACAACACCCTTTCAGGAGTGAGTACAAGTTTTGTGCCCAAACTGAAATGGAGTCAATATTTGTGACGTTCAGACGCATACTACCAGAAACGCAAATTACCTTATACGCGGATGACCAGAATTTCATTACACGAACTATTTGGAGCCTCTTTTTACCCCTTAATATCTCAAAAACTATTTGAGCTGTATTTATGAAATGTGGGGTTTTAGTTGGTTTAAGGGATCTAAATAAACAAACCAAATTTCATGAAATAGTTTTTGAGACATTAAAGGGTGAAAAGAGGCTCCAAATAGTTCGTGTAATGAAATTCTGGTCAACCGCGTATAAGGTAATTTGCGTTTCTGGTAGTATGCGCATAGATGACTATAATAGTTACTGTATGCGTCTGAACAATTTGTGAGTTTGTTCTTTATGAGTTGAGCCTGGAAAAACCAGGAGTCAATATTTGTCGTTTTGTGCATAAGCTGCCCTTTAAGCAGTGAGTGATAGTTGTATTGAGTACAAATTGTCTGTTTCATTCCTGTTAGTGCTAATAAATCTCGGAAAAAGAAAACTAAATTGTTTTCTTCTGTCAAGAGCGATAATGAATGGATTCAATTTTAAATTCCGACTACACTAGCCAAATAGTTATTGAGCCGTTGAGCTATCAATAATTCAATGGGATGGAAAACAGACAAATGCGCTTTGTTGGTTTTATGCGCGTTTTATTGCGCTGCGTTGGCAGTTGCGTTGCGGTGCGCGGTCTGGCCGTTTGCCGTTACCAGGGGGGCAATCGTGGTAATTCTGAACGATATTATCAAATCCAAAACCATAACCTGAAACGTTATGCTGCATCCACACGTTTGGGTGCATTTGGCAAACCTCGGCAAACGCAAACGTGTGGAGCAGGGCTTGCGTTTGTAGAGGTTGTTTATCATAGATATAGGTACCTACCTATAGATTTTAATAGTCTATAAATATAATAATACGATGTACTAACGCAAATCTTATACAATTCACGTCTACATAAGTGGACGGATAATTAGAAACAGGGCACGATTTTCATACAATCGAGGTCACTTTGAAGCCACGGTTCTCCGTGAAGGATTGACCGGGGCATGATCTGATGACGGTCATCGAGAGAGTAGATGGAGGACTTTAAGATCGCTATAGATATCCAACTGATCAGATGAGCCGTTTGGAAGCTGCATCGTCATGATTCTTTAACTCTAAGATTTTCATACATTTTGATGCCATTTTGCGGTTTTTTTTCTTCATGACGATGCTGCTTCCAAATGGTTTATCTGATCAGTTGGATGTCTATAGCGATCTTTAAGTCCTCCATCTACTCTCTCGATGACCGTCATCAGATCACGCCCTGATCAATCCTCCACGGCGAACCATGGCTTCAAAGTGACCTCGATTGTATGAAAATCTTGCCCTGTTTCTAATTATCCGTCCACCTATGTATGAACGAAGATATTTTAATAAGTACTATACTATTTTTAACCTTTAGGCGGCGGTTACCACAGGCTTACTGAAACTTCTATACGAAATAGGATACTGCGATTTCCAGATTATAGGGCAACGGCTTCTATGACGTCACGACGTCCCGTGGACGTCACCCGCCGGCGATCCCGGCCAAGGTCATGAGTCACGGCCCTACGTAGTTTTAATAATATACAGCTGATATCAGATCGTGAAGAAATGTGCTCATAAAGCTGGGACTGAAATCGCGAAGTTTTGCTAAAAATCAAAATCAAATCAACAGCCTATAATATGTTCCCACTGTTGGGGCTTCAGCCTAAGCTCTAGACGAGGGCATTAGGGGGCTGTATAGTCCACCGCGCATGCAGGTTTCCTCACGATGATTTCCTTCAAGGTTTGAGAGCAGTCAGCAAATGTACTTATGTTTCGAGAAAAAATCACTGGTACATTATGGCACGACCAGAGATCGAACTCAGACCTCTCGACGTGACAGCTCGCGTCCTCCCTATTACGCCACTGACGCGCTCCCCATTACGCCACTGACGCTCCCACGCCACTGACGCTCTCACGCCACTGACGCTCTCACGCCACTGACGCTCCCACGCCACTGACGCTCCCACGCCACTGACGCTCTCACGCCACTGACGCACTCCTTTGATTTGAAGTCATGAAGCTAAAGCCCCTAAGAAGAAAGCGTTGGTAAGCCCTGTGCTGGACCCTGTGGGATCCACTCGACATCTATAAAGGTTAGGGGCAGGAGCCTGTAGTCCTCGGGTTCAGGGTAAGCTGTGTCCTGGTCACTCACTCGCCTTTGACGTGACTCACTCATGAGAGCTATGCTCGGAGTTTCCCTGCGAGATCCAATCAGAAATGAGGAGATCCGCAGGAGAACCAATGTCACCGATATAGCTCAAAAAATTGCGAAGCTGAAGTAGCAGTGGGCGGGGCACATCGCTCGTAGAACTGACGGCCGTCGGGGCAGAAAGGTTCACGAGTGGCGACCACGTATCGGAAGACGCAGCGTATGCAGGCCTCCCACAAGGTGGACCGACGATCTGGTGAAGTTCGCGGGACCCGGCTGGATTTGTTCAGCAGTGGACGTCTACAGGCTGATAATATGATGATGATGACTCATGAGCAGGACTCGCTTTGAGTGTTCTTTTTATCACGAGTCGTTAAATTCCTGCTTGAGTTCTCATTCCCTATACGTCAACAACTAAACTGTATTTCAACTTCAGAACAAACGTTTCAACTTCTTTATTGAAAACTGAGGTTCAAGTCCTTATTAGTGTTTTGTTTTCTTTAAGACTAAGGGCCTCTTTCACCGCTTGCTGATATTGTTACAGATTGTAAGCTGACAGATAAACTAATCACTCTGATAAATCTGTTTGATAATAGTTTCGTGTTTCACACCTCAAGTCTCCGATAAAATATCTGACACATAAAAAAATAACAGCTATTCAATCTTGCTGGTAGTTTATCAGACAGATAAGGCAATCAGATACCTGTGAAACAAAAAAATAGGCTATCTGTCGGATAACTTGCAGATAGCGTATCTGGGACTTTACCAGCAAGCGGTGAAAGAAGCTCTTAGTCGTTAGAAAGACTCGCGCTTGACTATACTCAATAATTCGACTCCTATCAGCGCTCCGAGTCCTGCGTAATCGAGTTTTCAGAGTGACGAATCGCGAGACTCTCTTGCAGTAGTATAGCTACTGGAGCAGGGCGGCGTCGCACGCGCCGCACAGAAATAGCGGCGACGCGCTCGCCAGAAATAGCCGTATTGTTACACGGACGCACTGCGCCGCGTCACGCCCGCCCTGTCCCGCACTATCAGCATTTTTTCTGGCTGAAGTAATGATGTTTAATAGAAATGCACGATATAGATAATAATGTTTTTGGACGAAAACTTGCGGATGCTAAGATACATACATAAGTACATGTATATAAGTATACTTTTAAAATAAATATTTAAATAAATACACCCAAACATCCATAATTCGGAAACGAACAGACGTGCTCATCACACAAATGTTGGTCCCGGGTGAGAATCGAACCCACGGCCTCTGGCAGTAGTATTTAAGCCAACAGGCCAGTCAATGTAGATGATCTTTAATTAAGTTTGATTTAACTTTCGAATGACGACGCAAATATATCGAGCGAATGTAATTGGTAATAGGAGCCGGGGACGACCTAGACTGACATACGAGGATCAGATAGAGCGGGTGCTCACAGACGGACACGTAAAGAGCACTCGCGTCCCACGGCGAGCGTGTGTGAAGAGAATGATGAGAATGAGCGAAGCGAAAGAGGTGTGTCAGGATCGCGATACTTGGCGCTCAGTGCTTTCTGCCCACCCCGCCAGGGACATAGCGTGAAGATATGTATGTATGTATATATGTATGTTAACTTTCATCATCATATCAGCCCTTGAACGTCCACTGCTGGACTTACGCCTCCACCGGGGGGGGGGGGGGAACCACGCAGCGCGATAAACTGTTCCTGCCGGAAAAAAACTTATTCCACGCGGGCGAAGCCGCGGGGACAGCTAGTATTTATTATAACAGTTAAAACAACAAAACATTAATAGGTACACGAATATCGACAACATTATAACAAAAAATTCAACAAATAACAAAAAATTATGATTTCTTTCGCTAGCAGTCTCTTTTTTTGTACGGTCGACCGCACGTCTGTGGAAACAAAACCATTATAAACTGGTCTCTCATAGTATTGAAACTCCCCAATAGGCTAGTCCAGCTCAAGGTCAAGTGTTTCCACTGACGTGCGGTCGACTGTACGTGCATATGTTGTTTCCGAGTCGTAATAACGTTGGTTTTCGTCAAGGAGATTCGAACCTCTTTTGTCGCGCGCGCGCTTCCTGTGGAGATCGCATCTTGCAAATTTAGTAGAAAAATTCTGTGTCAAAATCAGGGGGGGGTGCGGACAAATGAAGCGGATTAGCGGGAGGAAGTTGCTCATACAAATTTATATGGAGTTTGTAAATGAGAATGTGTGAGTGAGTATCAATTTCGATATACATTTGGCACAATTTTGGCACCCCCTAAAATGATTTTGTTACTCATCCATATGGGAGTAGCTTTTTTTTTTAATTCATGGTTTTCGTATACCATTTCCTTCGGAGCGGAATATCGCGCTATAATATACGCTCAAAACGAGAAACTGGTCAATTGGCATGTTTACGGCGGGCGCTGGCGCTGGCCTTGTAACTGTCATTGTGTTGATCACACCAGGTGTCCACGTGTTTGGTGTTTTTTAGCATATTGATTGATGGATGGTATTTAATATACTCGTACGGTCGACCGCACGTCAGTGGAAACAAAACCAGTATAAACTGGTCTCTCTTAGTATTGAAACTCCCTAATAGTCTAGGACAGCTCAAGATCAAAGTGATTCTTCCTGTCTATTTAATGAGTTAATGACAATTTAAAACCTATATTATTTTGTTTTTATATCAATTATGTTAGCCATACCCTAACTGTCAAAGTGCATACGATTATAATCTCAACACCTTTGTAACTACATGGTTGCTGATGAAATAAATATGAAATATGATTCCACTGACGTGCGGTCGACTGTACACAGTTACAAAGTCTTATAACTTCGTAAATACGTATCGTATCGAAGTGAAATAAAAACTCATCATCAACAGCCTATTAATCTCCCCACTGCTGGGGCTCAGGCCTACCTTCTTAACGAGGGCGTTCGGGCTATAGTCCACCACGCTAGCCCAGTGCGGGTTGGTGGACTTCACATGCGTGAGCGTCAGTGGCGTAGGGGATAAGACGCGGCCTATCATATCGAAAGGTCCGGAGTTCAATCCCCAGCTGGGCCATGTACCAATGGGTTTTTTCTCGAAACTTAAGTACATTTACTGACAGCTGCTCTCAAACGGTGAAGGAAAACATCGTGAGGAAACCTGCATACGCCGAAGAAGAAATTCTTAGGCGCATGTGACGTCCGCCAACCCGCACTGGGCTAGCGTGGTGGACTATAGCCCGAACACCCTCATTGATAGGGTACGCCTGAGTCCCAGCAGTGGGGACATGTTAATATAGGCTGTTGATGATGATGATTTTGAGTCAGTTTCCCACCGTCATTGTGTGCTGCATTGTATGTTGCAGCTGGGTTCGCGCACATGCACCAGCCGCAGAGCATCGACCTGAACGCTGTGCGGCTGTGCTTCCAAGTGTTCCTGCAGGACGAGGCGGGCGCCATGCGCCACTCGCTGCAGCCTGTCGTCTCCGACGTCATCTACGACCGCAAGGCCGTCTCCGAGCTGCAGATCCTGCGCATCAGCCGCCCCTCCGGCTCCGCCAAGGGCGGCACAGAGGTCATACTGCTCTGCGAGAAGGTAACCAACCAGAGACGGAATAAAATGATATTTATTCACTGCTATAAAACATGACAATACTAAGGGCCTCTTACACCGCTTGCTGATAAAGTCCCAGATACCCTATCTGCAGGCTATCTGACAGATAGCCTATTTTTTTGGTTTCACAGGTATCTGATTACCTATATCTTATATATTTTATATAGTCGATCACACAGATTTATCTGATAGATTAGTTTATTACTAAGATTACTATCTGTAACAATATCAGGAAGTGGTGAAAGAAGCCCTAAGATTAAAAAGAAATAAAACACTAAGTACTAGATAACTGCCTAAAGTAAAATGCAAAGTAGATGCAATCCAATAATGAATCTTTGATACGGATCGGTTTCAGATCCACAATGAGATGCATAAATCCAAGGATCTCACCCGGATTGAACTAATGACCCAAAAGTATTATTAATGTATTGGAGGGGGGGGGGGGGGGGAGGAGGGCAGAGGGGAGTCTGTGTAGTATTTTAACGCGAATGAAGTCACGGGGCGTTTGCTAGTAGCAAATAAAAGACTACTCTCAAACGGTGAGGAAACCTGCATACGCCGAAGAAAAAGTCCACCAACTCACACTGGACGTGGTGGACTATAGCCCGAACGCCCTCGTTGAGGGGTTAAGACCTGAGCTCCAGCAGTGGGGACATGTTAATAGGCGATCCGCCAACCCGTTTTTGGTGGACTTCACATACGCTTTAGAATGGAAATTCTAATCTTGGCGTATGCAGGTTTCCTCGCGATGTTTTCCTTCACCGAAAAGCTTGTGGTATTAGTAAACTGTATCTATTTATGTTCCGAAAAACTCATGAGTGTGATTTTAAAAAACGAGTCATATGCGAGTTTTTTAAGAGTAAGACACGAAACCCCTGTACGGTCGACCGCACGTCAGTGGAAACAAAACCAGTATAAACTGGTCTCTCGTAGTATTGAAACTCTCTAATAGGCTAGGCCAGCTCAAGGTCAAAGTGTTTCCACTGACGCGGTCGACTGTACCAGTTACATCATCATCATATCAGCCTGTAGACGTCCACTGCTGGACAGGGATCTCCACGACGACCGGTCCTGCGCTAACCTCATCCAGCTTGTTCCCGCGACCTTCACCAGATCGTCCACCTTGTGGGTTTTTTCAGTTTCATAAACTACTATTATTTGTCATGCATATATGTGTGTGTTGTGTATGTGGCAGGTGACCCGCGAGGACATCAGCGTGGTGGTGTACGAGAAGGGCGCCGGCGGGGGTGCCGCGGGGGGCGTCGCGTGGGAGGAGAGCGGCAACATCATCATCGTGCACAAGCAGGTCGCCATCGCGTTCACCACCCCCCCGTACCGCAACCCGCACACCGGCGAGCACCGAGAGGTAACGCTTTTAAACAGCCTGCGGCTCGGTTACTAGACCTTTTAGCCATATTTTGCCATTTAAAGAAAGAAAAAAGAAAGAGTATTCTTTATTGACACCACTGCAAAATTAATATATGCTTACATCATCTATTACATTAGGCCATTATTAAATTAGGCCCGATTCTGAAGGCACAAAGTTAAAATATGACAGCTGTAAAATGTCATATATCCTAATGTCACTCTCGGTATTGCCACAGAATATATAATAGTACCAGGTATTGCGACGAATGTAAATATTTATTGACATCCTTCCCGCCGGCAGCCGTTTGAATGCTGCCAGGGAAAAATAATCTCCCTTTGTTTCACGTTTTTAAAATCTAATCATTCGTGTTCCTCAACATTTGACCAACTCACTGGCAATGGCCAGCTTATAGTATGATAATCCTCAAAATGTGCACTTAAAAGTGCAATATCCTTTTTCACTGCAACAATAATAATCTTCTGCTTCATAATACCGCTGTTCTATCCCCAGGTCTTCATCCAGCTGAAGCGGGTTTCCGACAACGGCCGGAGCAACAGCGTCCCCTTCACGTACATCCCGGAGTACCAAGGTACCACGGCGCGCAAGCCTCTGCCGGACCTCTCCCTCCTCACTCTATTGCTCACCGAAAAACGGGACGACAACAACAACGACAAAGACAAAACCGATGCCCTGGTCAGTTCCACCAGCGACAGCGTCGGGAACGGCTCCGACGAGAGCGGCTCGGCGACCCTGGCCGACATCAACGGCAACATGGAGGTCATGGACGAGGCCACGCAGTCCTCTCTGGTGGTCGCCTCCAACGAGAAAAGCCTCAACGACCTCCTCGACCAGGTCGCGGAACTAGACGAGATCTACTCCGAGAACCGCACGCGGCTCCAGAACGTCACCCTGAACCACGGCCACGACGACTCTGAGGACTTCAACGACGCCGGCACCTACACCAGCCTCCAGCTCGCGTTTAAAAACCCCGTAGACATTACAGAGCCGGAGCCGTACGAGGACGTCCAGGTGCAGACGTTCCGCGGTCCGATCATCGAGTTCTCGCCCTTGAAGCGCGACACGGACGACGAGCGCGCGCCCCCGCTGCCCCCCAAACGCGTCCGGAAGACGCCCACGGAGCCGTTCAAAACCAGCCAGACCTCCGTCGACAGCATCCTGAAACCCGGCCGTCAGATACCGGTCACTCGCAACCAAGTGGTGAACCGCGACCGCACGGAGTTGTCTGTGGCCAGGAGCGAGCCCGCGCTGCCCCCTGTCAAAAGACGCTCGTTCTTCTCGCGTATATTCCGACGGAAGGAGAAGTCCCCCGCGCCTAGTGTGAAATCCGAGGGCAAGAAGGACTCGAAGCCGATAGGCCGCTCCGTGAGCAGCGTCTCAGGGCTCCGCCCTTCCAAATTCAAGTCCTCGGTTTCGCACACGTCTTTGAAAGACAACGCGTCGACCACCGGGCTGACTTACGCCGACAGCATCACGCATATCTCCTTGCACGGCGACGAGAACCAGAAGTCGACGTCGCAGTCGTCGCTGCGACGTCCAGCGAGTCTCGCGCCTCTGCCGCCGACGGATGGCGACACCATCCTGGTGGCGGAGAGCGTGCTCGCACTAGACGCATCCGCTTTTAAGAAGCTACAGGACGATCTAGATCTGACGGAGGCGGAGCACTACGCTCTGTATATGGCGGTGGCTCCCCACGCCACTGTCTCGGAGTTTGACGAAACCAGCTGCTATTACTCCCCGATAGATGGCAGCAAGTATCAAAACTAATGGCGGACAGATGGATTTGTAGGCAATTGTGCAGCTACCCATCTAAAAACAGCTAAATCAATTTCATTTACTTCTTGGAACGTCTTTGCGTTTCGAAGTTATCGGTATATTTAGTTCAAATGCAACACTCTGGAGCTCTATTTGTGAATCGATTACTTTATTTATTAGGTCGATTCTTACTGATTTTTGTATTCGATGGCGACGTCGAAAGTCGGTAGAATTGATCGATTGAAGCGAGGAGAGCGATTCAAAAATAGAGCTCATGAGCTTCGACGCAGTCTATCGATACTATGGTGACCTCTAAAACTAGTCACAATATCGATAGTGCTGCCGACGGTGGTCAAATCGAAACATCGACTGACCGCGCTGCAAAAAGAGTGACGTCTTTTCGCATTTTGATAACCCGATTAGACAAAGTATTAACCCTTTATCAGGCTCCAGTTATACAGATTTGCTACGTGAAAGTTAAATACACTACCATGTTTGTAATGCACTGGGGAACACATCTACGGCAAAAAAAATCATTAAGAATAAAACATGTGGTCAATATATACACTCAGCCTGTTAGTGCACTTGAGTTTTCAGATGATCTGTTTTTATTGACATTGAATGAATGAGGAAAGAAAGCCTGATATATTCGCTATATAATACCATTATAGTTAAATAAAAAAGAGGATGTTCTTCTCCGTAAATGTTTATTAAATAAGTGGTATCCAAATCGCCTCTGCCTTTTAAAGGGTTAAGTTTTTTCGGTAATATTACTTTGATTAAGTAAGTAGGTACCTAACTAAGCTTACAAAAGCTAAGCGCTATTTTCTATCTAGATAAAAACCAGTATTGTTATTAATAGGGTATTTGACGTTTAGACAAATTCACACACGGCTGTTTAGTCCCAAATTAAGTCCCGAAGTTTGTCCTATCGGTGTTCAAAAACTAATTTAATAAAAATATTTTTTTTTAAAGTCAAATACCCTATTATAAACGGCATCTAAGTCAATTTACAGTCTAGTCTACTGGGTTTCTGAGTGCTGAGTGCTGACTCAAGCGTGTATTTGGCAAGCTACTTACGAATTTAAGACTTAGAATTATCTAGTCCGCCCTTTATGCCAAATTTTTGTAGGAAGTCTTCTTTTTGTATACTTTTTACGTAACTTTTTATATACAACTATTTCTACGCCTAATAGATTTGTAAGTCTGTTATTTTTGAAAGTTTTTTTTACATTGTTTTGTTTAATGTTTATTAATTTACTGTGTTTTAGATACGGAATATTTAAAGCGAAAAAGGCAGAAGACGCTAACTATCTTGCAACAACTCGAGCAAGAAAGTAAGTCTTGTTCACTTAATGTAATCATTATATTATTCCATACTATAGTATGTATACAACTAGCTTTCAATAGAAGTTTGCTAATTGGTAAACAAAAATCGCACACCTACTTCTTCATAAATGACACAAGTGAAAAAAAACTAATTTTCTGACTTGTGTAATTTTTTAAGCAGGTGGGCGTTTGCTGAATACGACCAGTGGTCTAACTCATAAAATTAAAAATTTTGCCTTGTATCACTTTTGAAGCAGGTAATGCGAAATGTTGACTGACAACAACACTCGATAAACACAAGTACAAATTGAAATTGTTTTATGATAATATTCAAGTATTGTTTCAGAATTGTTGGTAATTATAATGTTAATTTGAATAATAACACCATCCTCGATCTTTGTACATTTGTGGTATAATTTTACACTGTGATCGATGACCAAGTGTTTTGTTTACTTATTTGCCAACTTCTATTGAAAGCGACTTTACTGTATTGTCGTGTCAGGAAAAGAAAAAAAATCATTTTTCTTTGACATGACTCGATCGATTTTGATCTTTTGACACTTTATTTATCATGGCATTAAAAAAATCATTTGTAATTAATTATTTCAAAAATTTATATGCTATTTATTATGATATTATTTCCTGAAATGCACTTATAGTTATGATATACAGTAATATAAGGAAATAATGGTTTTATACTGATATTTGGTTTTATACATTATAAACTATAGTATAGCTTTTTGTGTTCATTGGTAATGGTGTTACTAACAATCAGTAGGTTAATTATTTATTAAATTATTGGGTGGGAGGTGTTACGTTATACTGTGCTTATTGTGTCGTTTTTTTAACCGAAAGAATTGTGAAAGAAACGTTTGCTATACTTTGTTTATTTTAGAACTCACAATTATTCACTATAAAATATAAATTCTCTTGACATTGTCCTAGGAAATTCTTATAATTTAACAAAATAAAATTAAAGCTTATGAAAATTCAAGGTGATTTCATAAAATGAACGAAGTTTAGTGCAGGTGGCTGGTGCAAAGAGATGGCGTATTTGTCCTAGATAAATGCTATGTTTACTATTTATTTTAAATGTTGAAATTTCGGATGTTTATAGAGTTTTTCCGTTATCGTTGGAGTGTGAATTTTTGTTTAAATTATGTTTCGACAAAAAATTTCACACTTTGTTTATGTACTAAGAGAGTTACTATGTTGCTCATAGCGTACTTCTCTTTAGTTGAATAAAGGCATAAGTACGGTCGACCGCACGTCAGTGGAAACAAAACCAGTATAAACTGGTCTCTCACAGTATTGAATCTCCCTAATAGGCTAGGGTAAGTCAAATTGTTTCCTCTGACGTGCGGCTGGCAGTACAAAATCAATTTTTTTGATTTTACATTATTTATTCTTAATTTAGTGCTAATGTGGATATGTGTGCTGTTAACCAAATTGTTTCTAAGAGAACCAAGCTCTCTGTAATTATTATAATGCATATAATACAATTCTAGTGAGTAATTTAACAAGGCGTTTAAGTAGTTCTTAACTACTTGATGACCAAATACCTAGGTGGGAATCTAGTGTTTATAATTATAGTTCATTTTCAATGAATAATTTACAATACACATAATTGTATTATATATAATACACTTGACTGTACACATAATTGTACAGTCAAGGTTCATAAGCGCAGTAGCAGTTTCGCAATTGAATAGATTGATAACCAGTTTCACTTACGACCTTCATTTATATCAAATTGTTTCTGTACCTTCGCGCGATTGATGACTTATTGCTATGACAATTGACCTGAGTGGTCAGTTACGTCTGAATGGTTTTCGTGTTTTCGCGTGCACCGTTGTACAGAAAAATGACTCTACTGCAAAATGACTGTACTGCACTTAAGGGCCTTGACTGTACTTTAGCGAAATGCAAATCGCAGAATAATGAATTCAAGATAATATGCACAAATTATTTTTTTATAGCACTTGGATGGGATATGACCGTTTTCACGGCAACAGTAGCATGTTCCCCGCATGAAACAATGTTCACAAAAGGGGGTTTACCACGTGAATTTCGCCGTTTGTACGGGTTACAAATTTAAATTTTTAAATACATATGGTCTTTTTATTACGCTGGTAGTAGTCAACTATGTATGTAAAACGTTGCTATATTTTTGTTTATTTCCTTTTAAATTATTAATTGGTGAAGTGAAACATATCTTTATTTATGTTTTCAAATATTTACGAAATAAATGTTTATTACATACATGTAAGTACGATAAATTATAATCAACAAAATAGTGTAATAATAGTTACGGTTTAGAAAGGTTACGAATTGACCCAAAGCAAGCAAACTGCGTAAAGGTCTATTTTTCGGAAGAATTTATATATATACGTGTGTATGTAAAATAAATATGTACAGTCGAAGAAACTCAATCGATTTCCAAAGAAATGAATGACATTTTTGAATTTTTAAATTTTTAGGTCCAAACGTTAGGGTAGGATATATTTTTTCTTCGATTGTACATTTTATAGAGAAAATTCTGCAGCGTGGCTGTCTATAGACTTTTACACTTTTTATACAGATAAACAAAGCGAAGCTTGAGTGACACGAAATTCTATAATAATATGCTAATAAAAATTGCATTCTTTCATTTTTTTAGTCAATAAGAAACATAAGTTCCCTGAACTTGTTCAAAAGGTACGACAACTTCTATTGTGGCATGGTTGTGTAATATATTTGTGTTTGGATTTCTTCGTTCGTAACTTAAAATTTTAAAAATTGTTTTTTTAAATTATTATTTAAATGCGATTGTTTTAACATCTGTCTCTCACTCACGTTGTGTCACTTTGACAGTTGATTCGCATTTAAATAAATAGACTAGTTATTGATTTTATTTAGCTTGTTTCTCTGTTTCGTTCGTTTTTTTGTTAATTTACCACACATATGCATATTAGCGTTAAAATTATTAGTGATTGGCATTGGATGTTGCATGCTTTTAACTAAAAATTTCTTTGTAGAAGGGCTTTACAAATTGACTACACAAACTTTGAGGGAATAATGCATGGGTTGTACTTATTATAATACTTATATATTTAAAAAAAAATAGCATAAATAATTTAGCCTACTGTTTATATTTTTTCTCGAAAATAATCGTTAAAACGTTTTAATCACATTTAATTGTTACACCCCGTATATGCAATTGCCAAAGTTTTTGTAGTTAATTTTGAAAGACCTTGTATATGCAGTTTTTATTTATAGTTTGCTGTGTATCGTCGACAAATAAACATAATAAATGCTAGTAAAATATGCATTTATTTTGTCGACTGTACATTTACTTAGCGTAGTAATGACTTTGATGATAAACACTAATTTGATTGCATGTTATTTTCAAAGCTTTTAATTTTACTGATAAAATATATAATTATGTAACATAATAAATTTGTAACATAATGTTGTTAAGCTATTCTTCTTAGTAACGTGTGTTTTTATCGCAGAGCCGTGGGGGCAGGAGCAGAAGCCGATCAAAGCCGAGCCTAGCGGTGAGTTATTTTTTTTTAGAAAACAATGAAAATACCTCCACGAAACCTTATTTTGGGCGACTGGAACACTAAATGAGCGACTAATTCACCGAATGGTTACAGCACTGCAGTCCACAAAAATACGGCACCATTAGAGCTTGTTGGCGATAAGGTTTACACCTCCACTAAAGTGGTAGCAGCTTTAATTGACATTACCAACGGACAATTTTTGAATTTCACTGAATATAGTTAATACCATGAATTTAAAAAAAAAGCTACTCCCATATGGATGAGTAACAATCATTTTAGGGGGTGCCAAATGCCAAATGTATATCGAAATTGATACTCACTCACACATTCTCATTTTCAAACTCCATATAAATTTGTATGAGCAACTTCCTCCCGCTAATCCGCTTCATTTGTCCGCACCCCCCTGATTTTGACACAGAATTTTTCATCGTTTCCCATACTACATTTGCAAGATGCGATCTCCACAGGGAGCGCGCGCGCGACAAAATAGGTTCGAATCTCCTTGGTTAATACTATAACAATTACACATTAAAATCCGCAAAATAAATTAAAAGAAAATAAAATAGAAGAGACACTGGCTAAATGCACTGTAGTGGGAAGCAAAAACAACAGAAAAAAACATGACAATTCTGCTCCCGCCAAAGAGTCTTGAGAGATGTTTTGTCTCTTCTGTTTTTTAGCGTTCCGTACCTCAAAAGAGGAAAAAGGAACCCTTATAGGATCACTTCGTTGTCCGTCTGTCAAGACCCTTTTTTCAGGAACGCGTTGAGGTTGATCAACTTGAAATTAATATAAAAATCAAACTTCTAAGTCAACACAGTCAGAAGATATGGCCGATTTTGCCGCTTTTTTATTTATTATTTTTTTGGGAAACGTACAGACGTACAGTCGAGCAACTTTGAAGGGTTTTTGGAAAAAATAATTTCGATATTTCCAAATAATATAATTAGACAGCTATTTTTTTTTGCTACGGGAGCAACAAGCAGGCGGGCCTCCTGATGTTAAGAGGACACCGCCGCCCGTAGACACAACCCGTAGACAACACCCGGTGCGTAGCTAAATTGTGTAACTAAAAAAACAGTGCATTTATCAAACTATTTGGGCTGAGCTTCCGATGTGGTTTCAGATAAAGGCTCACCGCGGCACATGGGCGGCTCGCCGCTGCTCTACACGCCGCTCGAGCAGGTGCAAGACATCCCGTACCAGGTCGGTTGGTTAGCGAGCTGATGTCGCAGTGGGCGGGCCACGTCGTTGCAGAACTAACGGGCAAATGCGGCTGGATGGGGAGAGGGGATGACCGGGTGTGTTGGCGTTCACTGGGGAAGGCAGTGGTCCAGCAGTAGGCGCTGAAGAGCTGATATGATGAACAAAGATCTGGGTGTTGATTGCCATCCAGGGTTGAACACAGAATGTGTTTAATTTAAATTAAATTGAATGAATTAATTTAAATTAAAAATTTAAAAATTAAAGTAATTCTAATAAACAGTTATAACATCACTCCACAGATGCCTACTTATACGGATTTTGTAAAATAGTTTTTCTACTGACCAACCATTCAAAAGTATTAATTGAAAAAGACTAATAGGTACCTGATACTGATCTTACTACTATAAAATTGTAACGAGAGTATTTCTGTACGTTGAAGGGATTTAAAAAACTAGGCTTAACTGACCCCAAAGCATTTCAAAAAATTTCTTGTAGGTATGTTTGGACCCTTGGCTTAAACTACTGGTCCGATTTGAGCCGGGTTTTTTTTGCCGGACTTTGAAAGCATTAGCATTGCAAGCATAAGCAAGGTCTGACTTAAAATCTGGTGGACTTGGATTTTTCAAATTCCCACCCAAAAGGGATGTTAAGGTTTGTACGGGAACAAAAATTTACATTGCCGCGGACAACAGCAAGTAACATTAAACGATATTTTTTCATGCGAACGAAGTCGCGGGGCATATGCTAGTATAGAGCATATGAATTTAGATAAAATTATTGTTTACTTTACACTACAACCCTACTATTACCATGACACCAGTTGAAAGAGAGCCGTTTGTAGGTAAAGTTTTATGCCTGAAACAGCCTGAAAACAGTTTTTATAAGGAAGTAAGCCTTCTGCACTATAACGGCTTCGGTCTTAAAAATGCTTTTTTATTATTCCAGCAATGGATGCAAGACCCGCTCCAAGGCGCCAGCATGGCGGGGTCTAGCATGACGTCTCCCCCCTACTACACCCCCCAAAACGCGGCGTGGCCCGGGCCCGGCTACGCGCAGCCCATGCAGGCCCGCTCGCCGAACATGCTCGCCAACATGCCCGCGACCTCGCCGAACATGCTCGCCAACATGCCGGCGACCTCACCGAACATGCTCGCCAACATGCCGGCGACCTCGCCGAACATGCAAATGTCCCAGAACGTGCAAGTGCTGCACAATATGCAGGTGGTGTCCCCCGGGCAGGCGATGTCACCGCAGGGACAGGTGATCATCTAATATTTGTTTAATTACTTACCTACCTTTTTATTTTTATTTATCCAAAAATACTATAATAAAAATACTAGTAAAAATTCGACTACCATAATTAGGCTCCAAATGGTTCGTGTAATATAACTCTTGACTTATCCCAAACTTTATTAAAGTATGGCATGACCGTCAAGAGTTGCTTAAATACCTACCAACCAGCAAACTACCGACCTACCTTGACATTCAATTAATAGATTGTGCACCGAGCACAAAGTTATGCATAAGTGTTAGTAAAAACACGAGTGCATTAATTTCTCACTTTGGCAATGATTAAGACAAAGTTTATTTATTTAGCCGATCATACTCAGAAGTTCTTATAAGTTAAAATCTTTTTGGAGAAATATTGTGCTTAAATATACATTTTATATGAAACTTACTTTGGCATAATAAAAGGTACAAATTAAAAACAACACATAACAGAAAAACAGCGTATAAGGGATTTCATACATACTTTACTGCACTGTCTGAGCGGAAAAAAAGTCATTTGCGATCAGGTTTTGACTGATTAATAATAACATTAGACGATTTTTATTTTGTTTAATTGTAATAGTAAATAACTTGAACTTGGTATCTCCTCAGGGACAGGTGATGTCGCCTCAGGGACAGGTGATGTCGCCGCAGGGGCAGGTGATGGCCCCAGGACCGATGATGTCCCCCCACATGATGGACATGGACCGGCAGTGCGGCGTGTCCCCCGGCATGGCGGCGTCGCCGCACAGCATGGGCCACGTCTCACCCAACGTGGTGCAGCAGGCTATGGACCAGGTGAGATATGGGCATTTCATTTACACACTTATTTCTTCACGTAAATATGAGTAAATATGATGAATTGCGGATGGAGAATTAATGGTAAATAGTTAAGACATTTTTTCATTAAATATTAAGTTTGACATTTTAATTTTTATTTTGTAAATAAATTTATTGTAATTTGAAATGCTTTAAATGTTTAAATAATTTATTTATAGGTAATAAGCTACGCCCTTGGATAAAATTGTATTGAAACATTAATTTTATTAGATCATATTATGTAACATACAATTTAAGGCTAAATAAATGAAATAAAAAAATGTGTTCGAGCGAATGAGCGAAATGAATGAGATTGTTTGCACATCGCTGACAGTGTTTTTAGTCTATGGTGCGTAAGCGAGAGTGATGCATAGAGATGTCCAAATTTGATTCGGTTGATCGAATCTATGAACTATTTCTTGAAATTGAATGAGCGTCTCCAGTGAACTCCCGCACAGCTCCCCTTTGACATATAAAATTGACAGACAAAATCCTCTACAGCGGGACTATACCAAGGTAATCTAGGCTCTATATAACACCTTGGAAGCGGTGGTAGATAAAAAATTGACGTTGTATAAATGTACCCACTGTACTTACATGCAATAAATAAATAAATAAAGGTATTCCTAGTAGGGATGTGTGAGAAAAAATCCACTTATATCTTTACTCTAAGATTTCGGCAGGTACCGTGTTCTTTTTCCGTGTATCTACCGGAGATAAGTGGAAACCACAGAACACGGAAAAGCTCGCTACGCTCCCGCTGTGGAAACTCTTGAGATCACATAAATTCAAATCAAATCATATTTCAACATTAAATGTCACATTAAAAAATATAAGAATACAATGTCAAATTCAAATTACAATATATATCTCTCCTTCCGGCCCCTCCAACCTTGCGGTTACGATGGCCAAGTCACATGAGAGTGCACCGGTACTCGCCAGAGGCTCTTTCCCGATGCACTCCATACATTAAGCATTAGACATAACTTTTAGGTCACTTCTCCCCCTTCTGGGGCTTGACAATACACCACACTAGTATCAGCGTCGGGCAGCTCCATACATCTACGTTTTTTATGCCAACTATGGCAAAACTCCCTCAGTCTTGCGAAGTTCGCCTCCGTACGCACCAGGTCCCCGAAGTACACTGGGCCTTCCTCCGACCTTTCCAACCCATCTAGAAGCCTGCAACGCTCTGCCTCGTACAGCTGACACTCCCACAACACGTGATCTCTGTATTCCTCTTTCAAATTACAATAATAATAATGATATTGTTGACTTATATTACAGCAGCAGCAGATGGAGGTGCCTTCCCTGAGCGGTCTGCTGACGCAGGACTCCGCCGCGGGCCTTCAGTTCAACTCCGGAGACCTGTCCAACCTGTCGGCCCTGCTCGGCCAGGGGTACCGCTCCAACGACCTGAGCGACAGCCTCAACAGGCTCTCCACCGGAGACCTGTACCCCACGGTCGACATGTAACCGCACGACGGACTGTACCGGTACATAACCGGTACTAAACGTAACCGGTCAAGATTTCGGTCGCTGCGAGTCGACGATCTATGGATACACGCTTACGTAATAAAACCAGGTGCTATCACACCGGTGGAAAATGGTGTCGATCTGGAGTGCGCACTACTTATCTAAATCTAGTCTGTAGTGCTCGTTTTTATCTGTGGAAATAAGAAAGAGAACTGTCAAATTAGTTTAGTCCTGTCAGACAGAGGGAACTCTATAGATGTACCAAGTTATTTGTGAAGTGGCAGAATCAGGAACTACGCTGAATGTCATTCGCCAGCCTTCAGTTCACATATAACTTGGTAAGTCTATAATCGCCATGTTGTAAGTTGCAATAGAAACCTGTTACATTTTCTTGTCTGACAGGACTGAACTAATTTGACAGTTCTAAAATAAATGCCATCTCTTTCTTATTTCTACAGATAAAAAAGAGCACAATAGACTAAATTTAGTTAAGTCGTGTGCACCTCCGAATCGAAACGAATATCATCTTTATTTTATCGCTTTGAGATTTCTCTGCCGAAATATGTAGCAGTCGCTGCAAAGTGGGTGCCTGACGAGACGATAAATAACAAACGGTTTACACACTTCATAATTTAACCAGAGACTATCAGCGGTTTGGTCTCAACCCATTGAGGGGATACGAAGTGTTTGGTCTCTTGAGGCGATCATTTGACTCTTTTTTTTACACATGTCGCGGCGGCGTGTATGTCATACTTTTCTCAAACAACTCAAAATAAATGAAACCATAAAAAGCTCACAAAAAATAATAAATTAAGTGATGGAGCCACGTTACGGTTAAACTTTGATATTACAATTTGTGTGCGATAAAAAAATGGACATTTCGAAAAGTACATAATTTTAGGAGCTATATTTTAAGTTACAACACTACATTTTGTGTGATTGAAGTTACATTCAGTTTAACTTGAGTATCACTTATTTCTAAGCTAAGTTGCTTATTATTAAGGGACTTACACCAATAATTTTGTTATTCAATCAATAATGCTCTATTATCAGTATGGTGCTTGAAAACTGTCTTCCCGATCTCGTAATTTGTTTTTTTATATATAAATTTTCTATTTTGTTATGATTTTGTAATAATTTTGCGTAGACGTAACTATAATCGGATTCATATTTAGCTGGAGTAAACTGACAGCTGCTAATGTCAATTTGCCGCTTACTCTAGGTCAGTATAGCGCACTATGAATGAATTTGTCAACCTGCATGCGATTTACGGGCGTGTTCCTCGTGGCCAAACTTGATTGCCAAACTAGTTTGGCCATAGGGAAACTTAATTCCTCGTAGCCAAACTACAAGTAATAACACACTGTATATGCATGCCCTTTTATCGCATCTTGGCCATGAGGAAACTTAATGCCTCGTAGAATTAAGATGCCTCACATCCAAAATTGGTTGCCTAGCTAGTTTGGCCATAAGGAAACTTAATTCCGCGTAGCCATACTCTACATTCGTAGTCACAGTTTCGTTAGTTTCCTTATGGCCAAACTAGCTAGGCAACCATTTTGGATGTGAGGCATCTTCATTCTACGAGGCATTAAGTTTCCTCATGGCCAAGATGCGATAAAAGGGCATGTATATACAATGTATTATTAATTGTAGTTCGGCTACGAGTAATTAAGTTTCCCTATGGCCAAACTAGTTTGACAATCAAGTTTGGCCACGAGGAACACGCCGATTTACGCACATAAGGTTAGCTGCAACTTTCTTTGGTGACTGTACCCACATCAGAAGTTGGATGTTTCTATATTAGCATCGAAATTAGTAAGCAAATTAATGCGTTGCTTCAAGTAACCCGTATATTTAAGTTTAGCTATATGAAAACCATGTCGTAGAGATTAAATAAATAATTGATATTACTTAGGGTTTAAGGTAAGTTAAGTAGATACGAGCCCTCAGTGACGTCTCTACTCGTTTAGAAACGTGTATTCGGGGGTGATACTGATATTTGATATCGAAATTGTCTATCAGGGTAACGTTAGTGTAAACACACGAAAATATTACTTTACTGTCTGTTTAGTTCGATGACACATTCCTATAAATATGTACGGTCGACCGCACGTTAGTGGAAACAAAACCAGTATAAACTGGTCTCTCTTAGTATAGAAACTGCCTAATAGGCTAGGCCAGCTCAAGGTCAGTGTTTCCACTGACGTGCGGCGACTGTACCTAACGATTATCTAATTATTTCTTTAATTAAGTTTGTACGGAACCCTCAGGGCGCTGTCCGGTTTTTTTTATAATGTTTAATTTGTTTACAAACGCAATGTATTTATTTTCTCACACAAATACAGAAACAAATAAAAGCATTATCATACAGTTTCATAACTTATTTCAGAATATGTTTTTGTGGTAAATGTGTCATCAAATGTATAGTATTAAGGGGATCTTTGACACGCGCGGCCTGCGTTTGCATATTGAGGCTGCGGCCTGCGGTAGGCCGCCACCGCAGGCCGCGTGTGTCTGGGATACGCTTTAGTCGAGTACGGTTGTGTTCCACTGCCGTATTTAATAAGTAGATAGCGTTACGTACGAGAACAATCTCTAAAGCACGACAATGGGTGAGGAGGGTGGACGCGTTTTCTAAGAGCTTTATATTTCCGCCACTTGCAGTCGTAGTAATAAAAAATCCCATTAAGTAGTTACTAAAAATAAATTTATTAATATTTATTATTTAGTCTTGAGTAATAAAGAAAACCTATAAGTAGGTAACTACATAACAAGAGTACATTTTAGACTTTCGCGCTTTGTATTCATAATTATATACGGGTCTTACACACGAACAAGTTTTATTTACCTTGCCCGACGTTTCGACCAGGTTACACTGGGCCGTGGTCACGAGCTGACTGGAGAGGCGAGCTGCCAGTGTAACCTGGTCGAAACTTCGGGCAAAGGTAAATAAAACATGTTCGTGTGTAAGACCCGTAACTATATAATTACTTATCAAGAATTCAGAAAATTAAACATATAAAACGAATTGTCTTATTTGGAAATAGTAGAGAAAAAATAAATTAAATTACTTCTGGAAGTGGCTAGAAAAGAGAATGTGCCTATTCCTCTGAAAATTGAGGACAATAATTTAATTATTGTATTAAGTTAGAAAATCTTAGCATCCAGTATAGTTTTTTTTTGATTTCGTAAAATAGTGATGTATAAATTTTATTTACTTCACGATTACACTATAGTCTTATTCATGTAGATCGCTGTGTGTGACACGAAGCATCACATCACTAAAGTAGCGTGGAAGTAAATACTGTAATTAGATTTAAAAAAATTTAATTACAACCGTCGAATCAATAAATTTAGTTTTAATTGTTTTTTTAGTAGTTACAGATGCAATTAACGACTTAATTTTTATCGACTTTTTTTCCATTGTTTTTTAAAAATGCAAAATGTTTTGTATTTTTTTACCAACTCATTGCTTCCATAAAAAAATTTAGAATTTGTATACTTACTGAGAGATTTTATTTAACAATAATGGTACCTTTTACTTTTAATGTGATAAAATTAAATATTTGTAACGATTTTGGTTTAAGTTTTTGTTTGTGTAAGTATAAAAGTTACGATTTTGTACCAAATATTATGGAGGTTACTGTAATTAGTTCATCTGTTATCACATTTCAATTTTTTAAAATCAAATCGTGTTACCTTTTGAACGTAAGCGTTACTCAAAAAAATTTAATCAATATTTTATATTATAAAATCTTCCAAACTAAAATACACAAACTAAGCGATTTCTGTAGAAGTTTTGATCAAGGTTTTTTTTGTCGTATAATTTCAAAACACTTTTTACTGTGTTACATTATCGATATACTAATTGGTGCTTACAGTATATTAATTACGTGAATTAAAAACTATCGATACCTAGTTGTTTTGCACAAAAAAAAATTATTTCCTATAACATATAGATTGTTTACCACGTATTATTACTATCGATATTGTGACTAGTTTTAGAGGTCGCAATAGTATCGATATAAGTCTATTCGCTTACATCACATCACTAGTCGCTACTCTACGAAAGTGGGAGTTTCGTGCAGATACACTTAAATGTTAATTCAAAGAAAATTTTTAGTATTACAAATGAAATTCTGCCAGTGATTGATTAAAGCTGTATTTTATAGACTACTAGCTTTTTCCCGCGGCTTCGCCCGCGTAGAAATGTTTTTACCGTGTACAATGTGAAACAGCGCCCTCTATGTAGGCGTTTTGTTACTCAGGGGGTATTAGCGGACGCTCCGCGACTTTGTCCGCGCTTCTATCACTGTACCAAGTTTCATCAAAATCTGTTCAGTAGTTTTTGCGTGAAAGAGTAACAAACATCCTCACATCCTTACAAACTTTCGCCTTTATAAGGATAGGAAGTAGACTTTGTCCACCTTTCCGTAGTTATGTTTTGATTCAGAGACAAATAGCGTTTGTTTTCGTTTGCCATTTCATTTGGAATGTATTTATAGAGACGCATTTAATATTTTTGTTATACATTATACCTCTTTTCAAAGACATTTTACACAAACCTGTAAAAACCCTCATGTTGCATAATAATTAATTATAGTATATACGTATTTTAATGTTACTTGTAGACGTGCAATATCGATAATGTTATATGGCTTGTATATTTTTGTTGTGTAAGAAAAAAATTTAAATACATATTAAGACTAGCTAAAAATGGTTTTATTACTGCGATTTCTTGTTTAAATTTCAATTCTTGATTAGGTTTAAACCTATACGGGTGATTAGTGCCCCACTTGTTGGTAAGCGACGATGAGGCTGAAGATGGAGCACGCATAACATGAGGTACTTACAGAATTTCTGCTCAATGGGTTTGTGTTTTTAAACGTAGGGTCAGCGAGTCCTCGCGGTGAGCATTATTAAAAATTAAAACTATCTTTAAATATTAAAAAACATTTATTTTTCCACCACACACTACACCGTGTCAAAGGTATTTTCTGTCTGTCTTTTCGCTCCAATGGCCGCTTGGGGCGCTGTAGGCGCCGTGCGCGGCAAATTTTACGCTGACAATTAAATTACAATGACAAATTTATTAAATTATCTTTAGAATTAATATACTAAGGTTAAAGGCGGGAGCGCAAGGATATGTCGCTATCCGCTCGATAAAATTTACAATTTCGTACAAATTTCAACTTTATTTACCTACAGAGAGAGCATCCATTTAACCGCACTGCACTTTACCCTGGTCTGCACTGGTTCCAAACGTAACTGATTCGATACGAATTACGATACATCACTAACTAATGTCAAAAAAGTCGCCAACTGTATTTCTTTTGGCGGGAACTGCAGTGTCAAGATTGTCTTCTATTTATTTTCCTATAAAATATACATTTCGGCTAATTATTGCGATAGTATTATGTAATAGATAATGAGGATATGTTTAATGTGCGAATAAATTCGGTGAACGGAAAAAATAAATAAAAGCGTACATACCATAAAGTTCGTTCAAAAATTTTACGTTCTAAATCGTAGTTACTATTATTTTAGTGAGGATGTGAAAAATGATTTTGTGGAGGCCGTGCCGTGCAGTAATCGCCTGAAACTATGACTTGACTAGAAGAACTTTGTTTCCAGGGCCGTAAACCTCAGGAAAAAACTTGACAGCGACAGTCGCCATGACAACAGGCTCAAAATAAACAATTTCAAATTTGTAAGCAAATCCCCAAAAATAATTAAATTATTACAAATAGCGATAATTATTGAATAGAAATGAATGAGCCGTTTAATTCTAACATACCAGAACCCAGAAGAGTTGGCGTTTGGGCTGAAGGCACACATATTGAAGCGAAGTAAGTAACACTTTCGTGCGGCCCACGACTTGGTAAACTAATAAATATTCTGTGCCATGGTTAAGGTTTGAAACACCATAATGTATCTAAATTTCTAGAGAATTCATAATACCGAAGAAGTCCCCAGACTCCAGTGACGATATTCCTACAATACCCGACTTGGATGATCTGCAGGATATATTGGAGAAGGAAATATCTATACCACCAGTGTAAGTACGAACAAAATCATCAGCTTATTGGCCACTTCGGTGTGAGGTACCTCCTGCACGAGACAAGGGCTATTTAGAGAGCCTGTGAAGAGGACAGCCAAACCATGCATTTGATGCAACCTGAAAGTGTGTACAGGGTAGTTTACCCTGAATCCGAGGACTACAGACAGGTTCCTGCCCCTTATCTACTTAATAGCTTTTATGCATCAGAGCGTCAGTGGCATAGGGGATAAGACGCGGCCTATCATATCGAAAGGTCCGGAGTTCAATCCCCAGCTGGGCCATGTACCAATGGGTTTTTTCTCGAAACTTAAGTACATTTATTGACTGCTCTCAAACAGTGAAGGAAAAACATCGTGAGGAAACCTGCATACGCCGAAGGAGAAATCCTTAGGCGCATGTTAAGTCCACCAACCCGCACTGGGCTAGCGTGGTGGACTATAGCCCGAACGCCCTCGTTAAGAGGGTAGGCCTGAGCCCCAGCGGTGGGGACATTAATAGGCTGTTGATGATGCATCAGACTATTAGTGATCTGAGCATCACTTAAGCACTGACTGACGCAAATGATCACAGATGTACAATTGCAAAATAATCAAAAAACTGCACAAGAATATGCCTGATTATTTTTAAAAATAGCTGCCTACCTATAGCATTTTGTAATTTTTTCAGTACCGATAAGAAAGACACAGAGACTGCAAGCGCTCTAGCCGAAGTTGGTGGGGGTATCGGGGGTTCAGTGGAAGGGGTCGAGGCTGCTCTAGAGGTTCTAAAGTCATACATACCACAGGTGGAGACAGACGTGGCCGATACTGTGTGGACAGTGGATTCGTTGCTGACACAACTGGCCGATGAGAACCCAGAGGTTCTATAAAGACAAGCATTGACTGGAGGCATGAGTGCCAACTAGTCGTAATAGACTGCTTCTAGAATCCCATTTTTGGCAGGAATATTGATTCTCTGCCTGCAAGCCCACCATGCCACTCTCATAAGCATTCTTAGATCCTTAGACACAGAATTATAAAATATCATGAAGCAATTGTGGAAGTGTAACAAAAACTAAATATTTTAAACATTGTTGTATGGTTTCACAACTTTTATTTTGTAAAAAATTCATCACTACATTATGATAATTATTGCATGAGGCAGGCATGTGTACCATTACCAATTTGGTTTCAATTAATAAGTTAACTTTGTCCAGTACCTACATAGTTATGTATCTAGTTTTAAGTAGAAAACTAAGGGAATGTAGCTTAAAATAACTATTAGACATAAATAAAATTTTACATATTTAAATTATTATAAATTATTATTGTTTAATAATAAAATTAAATAATCATGAGACTGCTTGCTTGTGCACTAAACTTTAAGTCTGATATTAGATGCCTTCTTCATAATTTATTAACATGAAAATAACAGAACTGCACAATAGATGATTGACTGGAACTAGTCTAGATATAGAGAATTATCAAATACAGAAATCAATGTCATGTTTCACCTTAAACTAGGAGCAAATTCAACATGGAATCTATATTATTTACATTACAAATTCTACGTCCTATTTGTGAAACTTTGAATAAAACTTTTGCTCGTGCCACCTGCACATTTGAACGCTATCACTGCTGTAACAACTAATACTATGTACGAAGGTATTATTGTGGCCGCATAAACCTCCTTGCGGTTTAATAAACTCAGAGCGGACACAAAAAAGTGTGAACCAACGACCCACACTATTTTCATGTGGTTTTTTTCATCACAGCCACTGAAGAATATGACACTCCAGAATGTGTTGAGGAGAATCATGCAAAGTGTCATCGCAGCACTTGATACGAAAAAGTATTCTGTGCCATTATGGAGCCCTAATGTGCCTGGGCCAACCTGAAAGTATATGAAAACACAAATTAGTTTATGTATTACTTAGTTGGCACTGGTTTGTTCATAATTGTTTTAAATTTTAGTCAATGCTTGCTGATGGTGTCATAATCTAAAAATTATATTATGATGGATTAATATGCACAAAACTCCCGCATTCGTGGAGTCAGTGCAGGGACTGCCACCCCCGTCTAAGAATAAGATGGATTAATATTCAAGCAGAAAGTTGTATAAGCCTGGTGGAATTTAGTATGAGCTTAGATTCACTTTACAAAACATTTGTTTAAATTGTCAAGACTATTTTCAGAGCTGTTTAAATTGGGTTTATTAAGTGAGTATTTTATTATATGTGATTAGTGGTAAAAACAGTTTACTAAATAGAATAATACTTACTGAATCAGCTAACACATTGACAAGGGCAAAGGCACCACTCATAATTCCAAATCCCATCCCAGAAACATACGCCATCTCCAATTTATTGCTGCCAATCTCATGGTTATCCGATATCTCTTTGAGGCCTGCCTCTGTCCTCCTAAGTAGACGGTACATACCGTAGCGAAATAGCTCCTGGAATGGATGAATTTTTTTTACATTTACAGATAATATATGTCAGATGGTAAGTGATCATAATAATATTTCATATATCCCATAATACATACATCTTAGTTTTTTTTCTCCTGTGGAGATTATACAAGGCCAGGATATAAAAACTGTACAAAGTTGTCGGTCCCTAGCGGGAACCGAACCCACAACTTCTGGCACTTGAGTCTAAAAAACAACCCTACGACACAGCCCTAGATGACTTGACTTGTGTATATTAGTCAGGTCAGTTATCTGACCTGAAGTATGACCGCAAACACCATTCCAAACACCAGATAAGTCCGCAGCGGGACCACAGCGTACCACACAAGTGAAGAAACTATTTATTATTGATAACTGACCTGAAATGTGACCGCAAACACCATTCCAAACGCCAAATAAGTCCGCAACGGGACTACAGCGTACCACACAAGTGAAGATAACAAAAACGACAGCAGCCACCCGAACGCCGCAACAATCATGATGATGATCCGCACCGGGTCGTTGGCCACCGTCAGGCTGAACATCACCAGCGGAGCCCCGAAGGCGAGGAGGGAACAACTAAAGAACTCGGCAAGAGTCATCTTCTACAACTAGCACTATACGTATACCAATCCTAATCTAAAGCTGCTGTATCGCAGCCAGTCCTTTATCAACGGTAAAAGAAGGTAAATTGACACATTTGTTATATTGGATTTATTGAATAATTTGATTATTTATTAAAATGAATCACTGCAACGAAATCATTTTGTTTGACAGTTTAATTTTTTTTCTCTGACCACAGACAGCGCAGCGGACTGCGGAAGGGAATGAATGTGATGAATGTTCTAACATTCAGCCTAGTTCCAGTGCGTGCAGTCAGCAAAACGCGTTTCGTCTGCCCGAAGGCCGAGAAAAGAAAGAATGACGTTGCGTTGCGTGCGTTTCGTTCGTTAATTAGGTCAAATAAAAATAATCAAATCGCATTCACTTCACAACCTAGCTTTTTGTTTTGAGAAATATAAATTATTGTAAACATTTTACCCAGTGTTTCTAAAAATGCCACCAAAACAAGTGAAGAAGACGCTATGGGTGGATTGCGATCGTTGCGGCCGCAGCATAACCTCAAACGACAAAAACATTCATGTCGAGCTCAACTGTGCGAAGGATCAAGTGAAATGTCCCTATGTGGAGGACGGCAAGCTATATTCGTGGTTGGAGCGAGCCGGGGCGCTCCCGGAGGGGGCTCCGAGGGACGCTGTGTTGGTGCACCCTTCGGCGGGGTCGCTCATCGGAGCGGTGATTGGAGCCCCCTTGGAGCTGGGCAGGGAAGGTGCTCCGACGCTAGTGAGGCGCATGTGGCCTTCAAAGACGTCTGCACCAGCCGCTGTGATATTACCTGCCGCTGGTAATTGTTTATAATTAATCTAACTTGATATGCTGTGTGAGGCACCTACGATTGGTTGGACTATCAGAGATTGTCAACTGTATTAAATGAATGTCCTGGGTAGTATAGCAACATGCCTGATTCTAATTTTAGTTTTAACTTGACAAATTTATTAAACCACAATATTTTTTCTCTGTCTTCAATAATTTAACATGTTGTTTAAATTTTGCAGATCTAGCCGGACACTGGTGCAGCGACCACAAGAAAATAACAGTTGCAGTATTGCAAAGAGAAGTGCCTAAAGCATCATTCATAACAATCAAAATTAAAAATCATAAAACCAACACTGATATCTGTGATATTTTAAAACATCATTTCTATAAACATTTTGTCTCCGTTGGAAGTATTTTAGTCTACTATTACTTCGGTAAAAAGTTAGAGATAGAAGTAGTAAGTGTCAAATCAGATAAACTAGCTGACAGTATGAATAAAACATGGTGTGTTCTAAGCGAAAATACTATTTGGAATATAGATAAAGATATTGTACAAAAAGTGAAAAAGAAACCCATATCCTTAGGTGGCATAGATGATATTTTATATGAAATCAATACACTGATAAACATCTCCTTCGATACACATGGTATATCAGCTAACTTCCAGCCTACTAGAGGTCTGTTACTATATGGACACTCTGGAATAGGAAAAACTGCAATTTGTAAATATTTAATAGAAAATTTGAATTGCTATCACATAGAAATCAATGGTCCAGCCATTTTTAGTAAATATTTTGGAGAAACAGAATCCACGATGAAGAGTTTATTTTCTAAAGCTTTACAAAATGAACCAAGCATTATTATGGTTGACGAGATTGAGACTATTTGTCCAAAACGGTCATCCGGCAGCACAGAGCAGGAGAGAAGAGTTACTTCAGCCTTTGTGTCCCTACTGGACAATCTACATGAGGAAAGTAGCAAAGTTTTTATTCTGGCTACTACGAGGAAACCAGAAGCAATAGATCCAATGTTGAGGAGATTTGGACGGTTGGATAAAGAAATAGAAGTACCAGTGCCGGACAGAATACGACGCAACGAGATTTTGTGCATGTTACTCAAGAATCTACCCAATAAATTGTCTTCTCAAGACATTGATTCAATATCAGACTTGGCACATGGTTACGTGGCTGCAGATTTAGTCAACCTATGCACACAAGCGTCAATGAAATGTATAAAACGGACCAGCGATGCTATAGTCAAGGAAGATTTGGTAGCAGCATTAACTGTTGTAAGACCTAGCGCCATGAGGGAGTTGCTAATTGAGATACCTAATGTTAGATGGACAGATATAGGCGGTCAAGATGATCTGAAGTTGAAGCTACGTCAAGCTGTGGAATGGCCGTTGAAATATTCAGAAAGTTTCCGGCGTTTAGGAATACCGCCACCGGGAGGCATTTTGATGTACGGCCCACCGGGCTGCTCCAAAACCATGATAGCAAAAGCGTTGGCAACTGAAAGTGGACTTAATTTCCTCTCTATAAAAGGACCAGAGTTGTTCTCGAAGTGGGTTGGTGAATCTGAAAAAGCTGTCAGAGATTTATTTACGAAGGCTCGTCAGGTGGCGCCCTCTGTGATATTCTTTGATGAAATGGATGCTATCGGAGGGGAACGAGGCGCGGGGGAAGGGGTGCATGAGCGAGTATTAGCTCAGCTGCTGACCGAATTAGATGGAGTGGTACCTTTAAATTCAGTCACTATCCTGGCAGCGACTAACCGTCCAGATAGAATGGATCGGGCGTTACTACGCCCTGGGCGTTTAGACCGACTGATTTACGTTCCGTTGCCAGATTTTGAATCTAGATTGCAGATTTTGGAACTGAAGCTTGCCAGTATGAGCACAAGCGACGATGTGAATTCGCACAGCCTGGCGACAAGAACGGAAGGGTTTTCTGGGGCGGAGTTGCAAGCGCTTTGCCATGAGGCGGCGCTGAGGGCCCTGGAAAAGGATTTGGAATGCCCTGCGGTGACGATGGAACCTTTTGAGCATGTCCTTAAAGAGTTCAAACCAAGAACACCTGCGTCAATGTTAAAAGTTTACGAAGAGTTTGCATTGGGGCAGAAGTCTGGATGACCAGACGTTTTTATAATAAACTTTGTTTAAATTTAAAATCCAGTTGAATTAACAATCATATCCCACAGCAGTTTAAGCGTTTCACAGCAGGCCGCAGTCACAGTACACAAATAATTACCGCGCGTGTTTGAATACTCGCATATATTGCAAGGGAATACAACTGGCCGCCACCGCCACGGCAGGCCGAGTGTCCGGGATACGCTTTAGATGTTTCAATTCATCATCATCAACAGCCTATTAATGTCCCCACTGCTGGGGCTCAGGCCTACCCTCTTAACGAGGGCGTTCGGGCTATAGTCCACCACGCTAGCCCAGTGCCGGTTGGTGGACTTCACATGCGCCTAAGAATTTCTTCTTCGGCGTATGCAGGTTTCCTCACGATGTTTTCCTTCACCGTTTGAGAGCAGTCAGTAAATGTACTTAAGTTTCGAGAAAAAACCCATTGGTACATGGCCCAGCTGGGGATCGAACTCCGGACCTTTCGATATGATTGGCGGCGTCTTATCCCCTACGCCACGCTCGTCATTTAGATCACTTAGGGCTTCTTTCACCACTTCCTGATATTGTTACAGATAGTAATCTTAGTGATAAAGTAATCTATCAGATAAATCTGTGTGATAGACTATATAAAATTTATAAGATATAGGCAATCAAATACCTGTGAAACCAAAAAAATAGGCTATCTGTCAGATAACCTGCAGATAGGGTATCTGTGACTTTATCAGCAAGCGGTGTAAGAGGCCCTTAGAGTCATTTAGATGTTTGAATTAAAAGATATTGCCCTATTTTATTGTTTATTCAATAATATATGTACGAAACCTTACGACTAATATTTAAAAAAGAGAACTAAATTAATCCTTATTTTAATCACATAAATTATTCAACCGAGTTCTACAAATTGTGTATTTGACTGCACATCAAATGGAAGATTCCTTCACTACTACAGGAGCACCAGCCTATCTGCACACATTTGTGTGTGTGAGGATCAATCATAGGACTATCAGTAGCGAGCATAACTGAACCACACGCACATTGGCATTAAGTGATGGCGCACTAGGCATCGTGCTAGTCATTTAACGATAATCTGTCGAGGAGAGGTGAATGTCGCTTTTACATAGTTAACTTTAGCTAATATTCCTATACAAATTCTAGTGTGTTTTTTATTTAAATGCGAATAATAGGCGAAAAACAGAAGTGACATTTCCTTTACAATCAGATCTCTCTCACACCTATTGAGTCACAGTTCGCCATTGATTGTACTCTAGTTTATTAAATTACTAGCTTTTTTCCGCGGCTTCGCCCGCGTAGAAAAGTTTTTCCCGTGTACATTGTGAAACAGCGCCCTCTATGTAGGCGTTTTGTAACTTAGGGGGTATTAGCGGACGCCCCGCGACTTTGTCCGCGTTAAAAAGTAGCCTATATTTTATTCCAGGATATAATCTATCACTGTACCAAATTTCATCTGTTCTGTAGTTTTTGCGTGAAAGAGTAACAAACATCCTCACTCACATCCTTACAAACTTTCGCCTTTATAATATTAGTAGGATTGTGTAAATTTTTAGATTTAATATTGGTGCTCAATAAAGTATATTTGATTTGATTTTATTTTTTTGATTCACTGCTTGATGGTTTGTACGGTCGACCGCACGTCAGTGGAAACAAAACCAGTATAAACTGGTCTCATGGTATTGAAACTCCCTAACAGGCTAGGCCAGCTCAAGGTCAAAGAGTTTCCACTGACGTGCGGTCGACTGTTCTAATTCTTCAAAAGCTCCAAGGAGAATTTCACTACAAATATTTTCTTTTACAATCGTTCATAGCTTTGGGAAATTAGTACAGTCGGTCGCACGTCAGTGGAGACACTGACCTTGAGCTGACCTCGCCTATTAGGGAGTTTCAATACTATGAGAGACCACTTTATACGTTTTGTTTGCACTGACGTGCGGTCGACCGTGCTACCTAACCAATTTTTATGCAGTAAGTTATTCGCAAAATAAAAAACCCAACAAGACAATGGGCAGTCAAATCCACAAACTTGCGTAACAGGCATCTCCATTAATATAATTAATTAATTATAATTTATTAATTAATTAATATAATTGTTTATACATATTTTAATTAAATACAGTCTGGAACATCTACAAGGGAATCACAAAACAGTCCTACACACTGGGTATTTGTTTGCGGAGCCCTAATAGATCCCACATAAATGCAGATCTATACACTAATCTGCTTCACTCGTTCATATAGTCCCTGTAGAGGTTTTTGGCGGTTATGTGAAGTTTGGATTCAGACCCTCAGAAAATTATTGTCTATGGAAGATACTACTTGGAGCGTATACTCCAAGACTTGGCCTAAAATTATACGACGTTTCGCTTCTTGTCGATTTTGTCTTGAATTGAAGTAAAATTGCATTTGTAAGCGATTTTTTTCTCTGAAAACATTCAGAAATCCTTCGTTTATTGAGCAAATGAATCAAATTGAGAGTATATATATCATCCTACTCTGTCACAACTACCGGGATAAAAATCTAGATCGATGATGCCATGCCAACAGAAGTTCCTTATATTGTAGGGTAATAAAACCAGTCGGCCGACCTGAAGATAAATTTAATGGTATTTTCGCGTAGTATACTGGCATTACGATACTACTTATTACACATCGTTGAATTATGGTACAAATAGTATAATTGACCGAGCGAGCGAAGCGTCTACGTTTCGAGACTGGCCAAAAATGCTCTTGTCCGGCTGTCTGTCTGTCTGTCTGTCTGTCTGTCTGTAATTCTCTACAGGTCGCATTTTTCAACCGATTTTGACGAAAATTTGGCATATGTATAAATTAATTAAACCTACAAAATGAGTAGAATAAAATTTTGAAAAACATTTTTTTAGAGTACCTACCATACTCGCAAAGTGGGAGTGAACTTTTTTTTTCTTGTGAATCCCATAGAGTGGGATATCATTGGATAGGTCTTTCAAAAATATTGCTGGTGTGTGAATACCATTTTTTCGATTTAGGGATCCGTTGGCGAAATATTAAGCTTTAAAGCGGTAATTTTTGTTAGAGTCACGTGTCCCCCCCCCCTGCCAGCTAAACGGTTGCTTCTGGAAATGTGAAAAAATTCATGGCAGTAGCATATATAACGTAGTTACAAGGAAAACTATTACGGCTAAGTAGGTTCTATTAGTTTTTGAGTAATAGTGGATCGACTTAAGAAAGTTGAAAAAATAAATTATGTTCATAGAACTGCATACGTAAAATGGAAAATTATTTTTTTCCGCGTGATATCCATGGTGTGGGGTATCGTTGGATGGGTCTTTCAAAAATATCGCGGGTGTGTGATAAACATTTTTCGATTCAGGGATCCGTTTGCGAAATATTAAGCTTTAAAGTGCTAATTTTTGTCACTTTAGTAGGTACTTTTTCTGTTTCCAAAGTTGACTTTTGTTGGTTTATTTTAGGTTTGGTTTATAAGGGCTGGCGAGGTCTACTGTTCTCACAGAACTACTAGTTATACTACGAAATCCAACCCTGGTTGGCTGATGGCGCAGCAGTGACAAATTTTAGAAAAAACTTGAAAGTTTGATTCGGCTGATCGAATAAATGAACTATTTCTTGAAATTGAACGAGCGCACAGCTTCCCTTTGACACCTAAAATTAGTCATTGCGCAGAAATCAGCCAACTTCACACAGCCGCCAAAAAAACTCCACGGGGACTATACTTAATCAAATCGAATTATTATTTATTACTTGATTTTTATCAGTCTTTGGACATTTAATTGTCTCCAATTAGATGAGCATACCCCGTTATCAAGCGGGCAGTTTGTTGGATACCTAACATTAGTGATGTTCAATACAAACTTTCCAAGTCTCGACGTTGTAGCTATGTACAAAATGTATGTAGGCAGTACAAAAATTTATTTGTGAAAATTGTTCAGTTTCATCGGATGAGTCACTAATGTTACGTAGCCCGCTCGATAACGGCGTATACAGATGAGATAGGTATTTTTGGAAGTGCTTCAATATTACTTTATTCGGGGTCATTTTAAAGACTTGATTTTCCACCATAAAGTGAATTAGGTAAAATAAAAGGTATCCGAAGTATGGGTGCAGGGCAAAGCAGCATTGGGAGTGCCATACTCAGGCGTTCCCCATCTGTCAAAGGTTACAGTTGAGATTACATATATAGTGTAATGTATCAGATGATACAACTTTCGACATCTTTCCAGATTTTCGAACGAATTGTATGGCCTAATTTCGAGACCAATTGTCTTTACACCTTGTCATTTAAAATATAATTAATTTCCAAACTGCCGCTGTTTAGTCTACCTTAATTATCACACGCTTAGTAGGTATTTTCGTGTACCGATTTTACGTAGCCGACGGCGAAACTTACGAACCAATTTGCAGTCCAGATTTTCGAACCAATTGTCAGGCATATTTTCGAGACCAATTTGTCTTAACACCTTGCCATTTTAAATATAATTTCCAAACGCCGTTGTTTAGTCCATCGTAATTATTACACGCTTAGTATTTCCGTATGAAACTTACGAACCAATTTACTGTCCAGATTTTCGAACCAATTGTCTGGCATATTTTCGAAACCAATTGTCTTTACACCTTGTCATTTTAAATATAATTTCCAACACGCTCAGTATCACCGTGAGAAACTTACGAACCAATTTAGATTTTCGAACCAATTGTCTGGCCAAATTTCGAGACCAATTGTCTTTACACCTCGTCGTTTAAAGCATAACTTCTAAACTACCGTTGTTTAGTCCATGTTAATTATTACACGCGCAGTATCTCGGTGTGCCGGTTGTAGCATATGGCGATCCAGTCGGGCTGCGTGGCGCCCCACTGGATCTGGTTCACCTCGCCCTCGGCCGCCGTGTACGCCAGGATGGGGTCCTCGATGGCGCGCGGCATCTGCTGGATGTCCCAGATGAGCGCCTGGTGGTCGTCGCCCGCCGTGCAGATGTGGCACGAGCTGCGGCACACGACACAATATATATTACACTTCATTCAGAACGTATACAGCTCAGTTGGTAGCGCGAGACGCGGGACAGGGCGGCCGCAGGTCCTGCTCGAGTGTGATTTTTTTCTTATGGTTATATAAAAAAAACATTACTGAGTTATTATCATGAATCAAAAAAATTTGAGGGCGAAAGCACCCACCAAAGAGATCCTATCTCTATGGTTATTATAATACATAAAGTGATATAGAGAGTGGAAAAAAGTATACTAAACATTTGATGATAGTAGATTTTACTGACAGGACGCCCCCCTTGGTATTATCTATTCTGTGCTACAAGCCAACCTGGCTAGCCAAGGGCACAGAATAGATAATAGGTAGTTGGCTTGTAGTTGGTAGGTCACCTGTGCGGCGCCCAGGCGATGCCGTTGACGCACGCGCGGTGGTTGTTGAGCCGCGCGACGGGCGTGCACGGCACGCGCACGTCCAGGATGATCACCTCGCACGCGTCCATGGCCACCGTGGCCAGGTAGTTGGGGTCCTGCTTGTTCCACGCCAGCCGCAGCAGCGGCGTGTGCGCAGGGTCCTGACACAATACATTACAACACACTTTTAGCCGCAATTATTTCTATTTTAATGCAGTTTCTTTTACCTCACTATAAAAATCGGAGAAAAGTGCAATTTGGTGGGCGATGTCGATGTCCATATTCCCTAGACTCACTCAACACAATATGCAATGGCATAAGTTTCGTGTCATACCAAAGACAATAACATTGACTGAATACCTAATGAAATTATTCCCCGAAATAGACTTCACTGTTAGCGTGTAGATTAGATCACTTTAAAACCATGATTGGCCTAAAACGACTTAAGTTTCCAGGGCCTTAAAACCCATTAAAAAACAACGAGAGGTGATGTCTCGTGACTAGTCCCGGGCTGATAGAGCACAGTACCTCGAAATGATGGTGGTCGCCGACTAACTCTTTTCGTGCCTTGATTTTGTGGAGGCCGTTTCTTGTGATTTGGGAACTGTGATTGGCCTAAAAGGACTTAGTTTCTAGGGCCGTAAAACTAATTAAAAAAAGAACGAGAGGTGTTGTCTGGTCTCGGGCTGGCTGATAGTACCTCGTATATGATGGTGGAGTGCTCGAGGTGTCGCAGGTCGAACATGCGCACGGAGCCGTCGGCGCCCACTGACGCGAACATGTCGCGCCCGCCGCCCGCGCGACTGAACGCGATGTCGTACACCTCCTACGTCACAACCATACGTTTCAACCGTTAGCCAGTCAATAGATTCATGAGATTTTGTATGTCCGCACAAATATTTTTATTATAGCTATTTAATGCGGTTTACATTACATAATGTTCTTAATTCTATTTATCTTCTGCTTGTCTTGCGACATAAGCCTCTTCCAGAATAATTCTTTTTGTTAAGGGCCCAAGTCTGGCAACACAGATTACTACCTACTCAAAAAAAAATAAACGCCAGATTCGACGTCACTTTGAGCCTTTAGATCTTCGTCAGGGAACGATTAGCGAAAGATCTGATGGTAGCTGACTGGAGTACGGATGGGGGAGGTCCAGAGAGCCATACACACCTAACTGGTCAGGCATACAGTTTTCACCATAAGAGTAGTCAGTTGCTAGACGTCAGGGACTGGACCGGAATATTCTAAATGGAAAATTTCTCGCTTGGAGATGCGGTAGTTTGCTGTAAAACTGGACGGTTCAGTGGCCAGACTGTAAGTTTCATGAATAAAATAAAGTACCTTATCATGAGCAATGAGCTGCGTCTTGACGTGTCCGGAGACCTCGTTGACTCGCCCGAGCACCTGCCCGGTCTCCAGCCCCCAGATGGTGCAGGTGGTGTCGATGCTGCTGGTGCCGATCAGGTTGGGGTCCACCTCGTTCCAGTCGAACGACGTCAGCGGGGCGCAGAAGTCCGAGTTTTTGTTGTTGTTTAGGACACACTCAAACAGAGTGTAAGGCTCGCCCGCGCGCCAGATGCGCAGGTAGTCGCCTGTCGGCCGTTTAGACTCTTAAGACACTAACACAACATTTTTGTCTAATTAAATCTAATAAAAAAATATATAACAAGTCTAATTTAAGAAGCCTGGTAAATGGAAATAAAAGATTTTAGTATTCACTAGCTGTTGCCCGAGGCTCCGCCCGCATGGAATAGTTTATCGTAGTAAAATGCAGCCTACATCCTACCCCAGGGTTTGATGTATCTCTACACCTTTCATCAAAATCCGTGCAGTGGTATAGGCACGAATCAGCATTTTTGCTGTCAAATTTTAACTAGGTGCCTTTAGAATCAGACCAATTGTATATACAAGTTTAACATACAAATATAACATCCAGATCTCCACCAACTTGTTCAAAGTTCTCTGTCCCTGGGAGTGCAAACCAAAACCTGTCACTCGAGTATAAGACCAAGCCTCTAAGCCAATGAAGCAGTAAATGGCCTGGATTGATATTGTCTAACAAATGACTAAACATATCTCGCAGACGCAGTGTAGGCAGACAAGGTGGACCGACAATCAGGTGAAGGTCGCGGAACCCAGCTGGGTGAGGTTGGCGCAGGACCGGTCGTCATGGAGATCCTTGGAGGAGGTCTTTGTCCATCAGTGGACGGTCTACAGGCTGATATGATGATGAAACATATCTCACCACTAGTAGCCAGCAAGTCGGGGTACACTCCCTTGCTGTCGGGGATCCACATGATCTTGGTGGTGGGGTACGGGTGGTCGAACGTGCTCTTGGCGCTGAACTCGCTTGTGTCCTCATCCAGGGATATCACTTGTACCTGAAAGTGATGTTATTCGCATTTTGGTATTGGATAGTCTGGTTTCCCACTGTGTAAAGTTTATTTAATGTGTGGAATCAAGTAAAAAAAATGCAGCGAAATCAGCAATATCTTTTAACTGCGATGAATTAGAAGTGTGATTTTTTCACGACACCAAGGGACTGAAGACCTGAGTATTTGATATTAATTTCAACTTGATACCTCCACGCGTTCCTGAGAAAAATGGTCTTGACAGACGGACAACCGAGTGATCCTATAAGGGTTCCTTTTTTCCTCTTTTGAGGTTCGGAACCCTAAAAATCATTGATAAAAATTTATTTGCTGGGACAATGTCTCAAAATGTGCAAATATTCAATGTACATACAGTGTCAATTATTAGTACTCTGAATGTGCATATCCACTGTCCAGTTTTTCATATTTCACGTGACTTATCCAGTTTGTTTTTAGATTGGTCTGGTAATTTAATTTCAACTTAATTTTTGATTTCAATTACTTTATTTCAATATTTTTTGTTCATTGGTTCTGTTTTTGTACTTTGTATTTTGTTATATTTTTTATTGTGCCACCACAATGTATGAGTTTTGTAGCAGAAAATAAATAATAATTCTACTCTATTTTTCTATTCTTGTTGTTGTACTGGTCTGCTTCATACTGATTAGTATCTGTTACACACAAACTTAACATTGTGTTAAGTGTTTTTTTTATTAGGTGAGTAATGTATATTTACCTTATTGTTGTATTCTTCGACAAAGCTGCCAAGCGCCAACCGGAACCTCTTGTCCGGCCGCACTGACCAGTTCATAGAGTACAGCGGCCATGGCGCTTGGTATCTTACAGGAAAACATACATAATTAGTTCAGGAAAAATGTATTAGCCCCAATTTTTGGGGGCGGCCAGTTGCAGGGTTGATTAAATCAAACTTTTTTATACACCTATATTATTTTTAGGCATTGGTAATGAATGACATAAACCTTACTTGTAAATTTCCTTGCGTTTTGTACTCGAACTAGTTGTGCTTGAACTACTATGGGGCATCGACATGACTGTTATTTAATGGAAACTGAAAACAGATACATGAAGTCTTTAAAATAAATCATTTTGTACACACTGAATGAAATTGCACTTGTTTCGCGTAAATCCTTATTTTGATCAATAAATTAGGTTACTTTATTAGTTTAAAATACATTTTAAACAGCTAAATTATACGTAAACATAATTATTTCCACTATTCACTAGATTCCACGTAACAAAATTAGTTTTTACCTTTAGGTTAATGTCGAGATACAAGTTCGGAGGCTGTTATTGTTAACTTGTCCTAATTAATATTAATACTGGATACGGTTTAGTCCCTAAAATATCACCTTATCAGCTATTTTTAGATAAATTCACGTGTGAAAATAAATACAAGCATTTTTTTTTTGCAAAAGTTGACGCAAAGGTGACATTTAAATAAATGTTGCCATATAATAACTCGATTTACCCATCAACATAAAAAATATTGATTTTGAATTCTATGTAGGTACCTGTTTATATTCTTCGACAAAAAACAATATTGAATACTTAAAAGTAAGAAAGAACTGCATACTTTAAATTAAACTATTTTTGTATATTAGTCATGTGAAGTTGTGTTCGTTCGTATATTTTTGTTAACATTAAAATTGCAATCTTTTTCACCCAAGACAGATGGAGTATTTTTAAAAGTAGTAACGTAGTTATTACTTTTTAAAAAGTTTAGAAGCTATGTTATCTATTTCCATACAGCCTATCCACTGCTACCTACATACTTAAAAAAAGTATTCTGTAATATATGAACAGACATGGAACTTATTTATGGGAAGGTATGTTCCTTTTGATCAAAATGGAAGGAATGCAGATGTTTAATATAAATCTTTATCTACTTACTATCTCTGTCACTACAATACGATAAAAAATTACGTGCATGGTATATACGTTGTATCTCAGTCGGCGATTGTCAATACTATAATGATCGCAGATCTCAGTATACAACGTAAAGGTATACCAACGGAGTCGGAGGGTATACCTACAATAAAACCATTGTTACACCGCTTTAGGCGCATTGATTGAGCGTCCATGGAGGATATTTTCCATCTAGCCTATATGTTTGACAGGCTCACAGCACTAGAATAATACCTATTCTAATAACGGCCCTAAATAACAGGTCACAATATACTATTGTTGCTAATTTCATATCATGGGACATCTAAATAACCACCAGTCTACGTTGAGCTATAAAGTTTGACCTACATTCGGCGCCTGCGCATTCCGGCTGCTCATACGCGCCGACCTCATCATTCTCGGCACGCGCTAAGCTCCGGTTAAGGACATCGCTTTCTTTCTTACGTCAACACCCGCTTAGGGACTAGTAGTGATATAATTAACTTGAGCAACTGGCTCTTGGAATGTTTGCGTTTGAAACTAGACTGCGCTGTTTGCGATTAGTTACCTTTATCGGTGTTAAGTTACCCAGATTATCTTTCCTTTAGCAGTTGGTCCAATACACGTTTGGGCATTAGGTCCAGTAGCAGAGAATTTGGTACCTACACCTCGTATCCTACGGTAGTCGTTGGGCTCTCCCAGTCGGAAGTGACGGGAGAACCCGCTCTTCCTTAGCACAATATTAAAAAAGAATAGATTACCTATGGTAGTTACCTGAATTAGGGCCTCTTACACCGCTTGCTGATAAAGTCCCAGATACCCTATCTGTAGGTTATCTGACAGATAGCCTGTTTTTTTGGTTTCACAGGTATCTGATTGCCTATATCTTATATATTTTATATAGTCTATCACACAGATTTATCTGATAGATTAGTTAAGATTATTATCTGTAACAATATCAGGAAGTGGCGAAAGAAGCCCTTAATCTAATAAATTATTCTAAGAAGAAAAACTTTTGTAGGTACTTATAGCGATACAAATTCCCATAATTAGTGCAATCTCTTTTGATGTCATAATATTTTCTTCGGTCGATTTCAAGAACCGATAACCGCTGGGGTAGACTACTTCTTGAGTAGAGACCACGCGTGGGCAAGCGTAGTGTGGGATGTCCCCGGCTAGATGGAGCGACGATCTGCGTAAGGCGGCTTGCAGTGACTGGAGTGAACTGGAGATCGGGTTCAGTGGCGCGTTTGGGGGAGACCTATGTCCAGCTGTGGACTAGTGCAGGCTAATGAAGCGATTTGCTAACACTATTTCTCAGAAGACTCCCCCAACAAGTATTTCATTCAATCAAGCATTTTATCGAAGGTCTAATCGCCTTCAAACTGGTTTTTATATAAGAAATTAACCTTTGCGAACAAAGCACTCGGTCGGTTGTCAAAACATGACGGATGGTGGACCACGCTCCGGCACAATAGCTGGACCGACTTACCGTTAATAGCTTCACTGCACCTTGACCTAACACGCTCCTCTAAAAACCAAGTTGTGTAGGTACCCTGCACATACTTACCTATTTGCGTATAAATAAAATACTAACTCAATAAAACACCACTAAAGAATTACCTATTCAATGCCATCGAGGTAATAAGTACTACGTACTAGAGAAGACAACCCAACTCGACTGTTTGCAACACGAGTTGGTGTTCATTGGCACCAACTCACGAGGCGGGGCGGCCATGTTTTCGGTGAAATTCATTCATATTCAGACAAAGTCGCATCTGTGCGCATTGAATGTTATCTTTGAGAACGGAGACACCCCCGCGCGCCAGCCCGCTGTCATCTAGTTATACCATAACATGGGTCTGTGTATAATTATTTATACCACAACTCTTGTTTGTTGAAGCAGCTACTCAATATTACCTCAGTACAATGCTCATTTGATACTCTATGTGTATAAATCTAAGACAAACGAATTGACAAACTGACTAAACTGTATTGACTGGCCTGTTGGCGCAGTGGTAGTAACCCTGCTTACTGCGCCAAAGGTCGTGGGTTCGGTCCCACCCGCGACCAACATTTGTGTGATGAGCATAACTGTTGGTTTTCGGATTCTGGGTGTTGTATGTATTTATTTAAAAGTATTTAAGTATGTTTATCAGTTGTCGAGTACCCATGTACAAGCTTCGGCTTAGTTGGGACTGAACAGCCGTGTGTTAATTTCTCCAAACATTATTATTATTAACTATTTTAACACCCCATATTTGCCGCACCCCTGCGCGCTACTTTCCCGCGCCACACAACATTAGCCAGGGTTGGATTTTAATAAGTACTTTATCCCTAGCTGCTGTTTTATTCCTTAGATTTATATTAGAGTGATAGATAACAAAAAACCGGACAAGTGCGAGTAGGACTCGCGCCCTGAGGGTTCCGTACAAACTTCATTATTTATTATTGATTTTTTTGCAGCTCCAAGGGACTGCAGACCCGAGTATTTGATATTAATTTCAACTTGATACCTCCACGCGTTCCTGAGAAAAAGGGTCTTGACAGATAGACGGACAATGATCTGTTGCGCCGCTTCTTCTTCCCAGCTCTATATAACACCTTGGAGGCGGTGGTAGATAAAAAATGGACGTTGTATAAATGTACCCAGTGTACTTACATGCAATAAAATAGTTTTGACTTTGATCCTATAAGAGTTCCCTTTTTCCTTTTGAGGTACGGAACCCTAAAAAGGCTCATTTTGGCCGCTCCGCGAGCCGCTACGTTATGATTGATCATGCTGCATAATAGAAGTAATAGGAATGGACCTGTCATGTCTTATTCCGTGTTTATTTAATTTTCGAAATCGTTTCGAGTGAAACCGGTGAAATCTAGACAGCTAAATGAAGCTGTTTTTAATGACCATTAAACCGCGTAGGACTGCTGCCAGTCATCGGTCTGTGGCATGTGGAGAGGTATTAGAAACACTTGGATGTTATTACGCCTCTTTACAATTTTACCTTTTTAGTGTTTTTTTATCTATGCTATAGATGGATAAACTCTCCTATGCTAACTTGGCGCTCCGTTCTTTCTGCCTACCCCGCCAGGGACATAGCGTGAAGATATGAATGTATACAGGTGGAAACAGAGTAGTTTTAGACAGAATTTGACGTCATAAAGAGAATATTGTATTCTAATTTTTAATAAACTTATCTATGCTATAGGTGGATAAACCCTCCTATGCTAACTTGGCGCTCCGTTCTTTCTGCCTACCCCGCCAGGGACATAGCGTGAAGATATGAATGTATACAGGTGGAAACAGAGTAGTTTTAGACAAAATTTGACGTCAAAAAGAGAATATTGTATTCTAATTTTTAATAAACTTATCTATGCTATAGGTGGATAAACCCTCCTATGCTAACTTGGCGCTCCGTTCTTTCTGCCTACCCCGCCAGGGACATAGCGTGAAGATATGAATGTATACAGGTGGAAACAGAGTAGTTTTAGACAGAATTTGACGTCATAAAGAGAATATTGTATTCTAATTTTTAATAAACTTATCTATGCTATAGGTGGATAAACCCTCCTATGCTAACTTGGCGCTCCGTTCTTTCTGCCTACCCCGCCAGGGACATAGCGTGAAGATATGAATGTATACAGGTGGAAACAGAGTAGTTTTAGACAGAATTTGACGTCAAAAAGAGAATATTGTATTCTAATTTTTAATAAACTTATCTATGCTATAGGTGGATAAACCCTCCTATGCTAACTTGGCGCTCCGTTCTTTCTGCCTACCCCGCCAGAGACATAGCGTGAAGATATGAATGTATACAGGTGGAAACAGACTAGTTTTAGACAGAATTTGACGTCAATAAGAGAATATTGTATTCTAATTTTTAATAAACTTATCTATGCTATAGGTGGATAAACCCTCCTATGCTAACTTGGCGCTCCGTTCTTTCTGCCTACCCTGCCACGGACATAGCGTGAAGATATGAATGTATACAGGTGAAAACAGAGTAGTTTTAGACAGAATTTGACGTCAAAAAGAGAATATTGTATGCTAATTTTGAATAAACGAATTTTGAATTTGAATTTGTATGTAACTATGTTATCTTATGTATTTTAATTGTAATTATAGAGTACAAATTCACTGTGCATACCTACCTACAGTACCTTATCTTATCTTCTTATGGGTCCAGGAATACCTGGCGACACTTGGACCCTATGGGATCTGTTGTGCCAAACCCCTGTCCGCCAAACGATGCCACAATCCGTTTTTGGTGGACTTCACATACGCCTCAGAATAGTAAATACCAGTCTCTGACGTATGCAGGTTTCCTCACAATGTATTCCTTCACCGAAAAACCTGTGGTATTTTAATAAACCGTACTTAAGTTTCGAAAAACTCATTGGTACGGGCCAGGATCGAACCCACGACCTCATGAACGTGAGGCGAGTGCACAACCAACTAGGCTACCACGGCTATAAAACCTACAGTACCTACCCACAGTCTTATATTTACTTTGAATAATTTCGGATTTTATTTTTAGTTTCGTGATATTAGTAATATGGGGATCTAGATTAAAACTCTTAATTAAAAAGCCCCGCCTTCATGATTCCCCTAATTGTTTTGCGCAGTAATATAAAGGTAACAATACTCTACAGCGGTTTCCTATCAACACGCATCTGACAAGAATGGTCAACCTTTCATCGAGTAATTGTTCTGTAAGGTCGCGGTTCACGGCCACTCAGCCAGTCGGCTGCCGCCCGTCATTGTGCTCTGGCCAATCTGATCACCCTGAGGTCACTTCCCTGTGACGCGCTGTGACCAGCTCTTAGAGAATATTACTGCTATTGGATTGGATAATCTAATACACAACGGCCTTGGGAACGGAGTAAAATGAAACGTGTTGTTTGTAAAAGGAAAAAACTGGACAAGTGCGAGTAGGACTGAGGGCTCCGTACAGAGTAAATAAAGAAATAATTATAAAATGGTTTCGTAGGCGCCCGAAGGGTAAAATCCCTTCGGACGCCTACGAAACCCGCTCTACGTAACCAGTTTCGTACGAATACTTTTTTCTTTTGTTACGTGTTTGTTTACGTTACGTAGGAAGATTTTTTTTTGTAATCTATACTTATAATAAAGCAGTAGAAACCGTGTGTCTGTACACCCTTACATTATATAATTTTTTTAAAAATGAGAAATTTAATAAAAAAATAATTTAAATATTATTTATTTATTTAATTTTATTTTTTAATTTTTTTTATATAATATAATAATAATAGCAAGTAACTGACAGTTTCGTAATAATATATTAAATGTTCCTACGAAACCGGTTTCGTAGGAAGAAAAAAAAGTATTCGTACGAAACTGGTTACGTAGAGCGGGTTTCGTAGGCGTCCGAAGGGAATAAAATTTGTAGTTAAATCACATGGTAGGTACTAACTTATATGGATGACTTGCTCATACGCAGTTAAGTTTGTTGGTACCAGAGTAGCTGCATGATTATTTATTTCACAAACATATTCTGCTAAAGACGAAAGTCTAACCAGTGCATCCTTCTAGTCTTGACCTGCGGTGCAGAAACGTGGACACTGACGGTGGGCCTGATCCACAAGTTGAAGGTCGCTCAGCGAGCTATGGAGAGGGCTATGCTCGGAGTTTCTTTGAAGGACATGATCAGCACTGAGGAGATCCGACGGCGAACTAAGGTTACCGACATAGCCGAAAGGATTAGCAAGCTGAAGTGGCTTGGCCAGCTCACATCTGTAGCAGAACCGACTGCCGTTGAGGCAGGCTAGTTCTGCAGTGGAGATCGCGGATGAGTAGGTACGTACCCCTCTGATGATGAACCGACGACCTAAAGTTGGCCAGGCAGCTGAGAGCGAACATTTCTCTCCTTCTATCTTCATTACAAAAACTGTGGCTGTGGTGTAAAGACCGCCGGTATAGTCCTTTTAGGACAATATCCTAAAACGAAAGAAATAGGAGATACCTTGGGAAATTTCCTTGTTCTTAGGCTATTGATCGGTCTCTAACCCCGCCTCTATAGGAACTGATAAGTGCGTAAGTTATTTATTTTTATGGCGGATGTGGTGAGCAATTGAATAATTAGCTTTATTTTTATTACGAGCATTTGTCAGGATATCTGACTTTAAAGTTCAAGGCCGGTAGATTGTGATCTCGGTTGCGGAGGCGTGGTTTGTCTGTGAGAAACAAAAAGTTTAAGGGCCTCTTACACCGCTTGCTGATAAAGTCACAGATACCCTATCTGCAGGTTATCTGACAGATAGACTATTTTTTTGGTTTCACAGGTATCTGATTGCCTATATCTTATACATTTTATATAGTCTATCACACAGATTTATCTGATAGATTAGTTTATCACTAAGATTACTATCTGTAACAATATCAGGAAGTGGTGAAAGAAGCCCTAAACACAACTTTTGTTGCTGTTCAAAGCGTCAAGTTAAAAAAACTGGCAACCCTTTCTCGCAAAACATCCGCTTCTCCGAGGGTCTATGGAGTAATGGAAGAATTGCCTTCATTTGGTGAGAATGCTAGCTGTCCCATTACGAATACATTTCCATGTTTGAGCTCAATCAGTCGTAGTAATTTTCGAGTTAGCCTGCGGGACAGACATACGGACAAAAAGCTTTGCTATAATGGGTGTCCGTTGTGACCACAGACAAGAAAACCAGACTAGGTGGTTTTGACAGATCCCTTCACAAGCAGTTCTTAAAAAATCTAAAAAAAAAGAAAAAAAAAAAAAGAAAAAAAAAAAAGCTAATAGTGTAAATCATCATCGACGTTAGGAACTGAACGTTTTGGGAATGAGTTAGTTTATAGATTAGTCCACATCCCATCTTGACCGTAGTTGGTCTGTCAGTCTGGATTGAAAAAGAAAATCGTGATGATATTCAGTTTATTTGTACAAGTGGTACCATACATTGATTCCTTTGTGACAAACGCCAGTTGCCATATTTGATTTTGGTTTCTACGGTGGGCACAATTATCGAGTGTTAAATTAAGAGTGGCAGATGGAATATTTGAATGTGGAAACTGCCATGGGAGTAACAAGGGGAGAGAGTTCTTATTACTTAGTGTTCTCCCTATAAAAACCTTAAATAAATCTTCAAATTATTCCAGGCATTTCTTTCTTAAGTCATATCTTTAGCCATGTCATTGAAAACTTAAATAATACCCATGACGACTGGTACAAGTACCTACTGCTAGACCTAAAACACCTGTGAAAAGTAGCCTAACCAATGAGGCCTCAGTGACGCCCATGGCATAAAGTAACCTTACCCATAACATCTGTGTGACTCACTAATGACTTATTATGAACAGTAAATCTAGTCATACTGATGACATCTGAGAAAAACTAGCCGTGTGCGTAGCTAGCGTAGTAGCGTAGTAGCTAGCGTAGTAGCTAGCGTCCGTGACATCTGACATCTCATCCAGACTCACGGCGAGAAGTCTCGGCGAGAAATCTCGAGTGAGTGAGTATGAGAGTTGGTATGAGGCGAGAGCGAGAACGAGTCGCCGAGAAACTAGTCACATTCACGTTTCTCGGGACATCTGTGAACAGTATCTCTTAGTGACACCCTTAGTGAAAAGTAACATTAGTAACTGTTTCTATTGTCTCGCCTCCGTTGCGAGGAGGCCCTGCGCGCGCGCCGCGCCGGCTGGTCTATTTGGCCCGTGCGCCTGGACACGCGGTTAAACACGCGCGTCAGACAAGCCATGGTCCCGTCCACTTCATTCTTCACCAGCTTCATGTACAAGGACCTGAGGACTACCAGCACCACGAACAGCACCCCGGCGGCGACGACGAGGTGGCGCAGCCGCAGACCGAACGGCTCGTACCGATTGCTGTGCGTTTTCATGTATAGCGACCTCTTCAGACGATATAATCTCGTTGGCTTCTTGAAAAACATTTATGTGTCGTTTATCTTCATTTTCGCGGATACTTGTTCATGTTTTCTTCGTACTTATGAGCGGCGCAGGGGATTCTGCTGTGTGATTCTGTAAAGTATGAATTAAAACTCGACCATCACATCGCAAGTCACTTACTTCACTCCGCATCCGATCATGAAAGACCTTGATGTCGCATTGTGTAAACAAATACAAGCTACTTAATAAACACTTCACTTGCGAAGTAAAGTGAGTATTGAACTGTAAATCATTGAGTTAGAGACCGATCTCACTGCGGATTCAGGATCGAGTTGCACAAATACGCTTACAGAATAGCAGGGCTGTAAAGCATGCCCAAAAGTCTAGGTTGGAAAACAAGCATTCAGATAATGATATTATATATAAGGTCACTGTCCCATGAACATAACCATTGTATTGCTGCATGCTGCATAGAAGTCCAAATGCTATTTGCTGACACCTGGCTTGCTGGGCTCAGGTTATGGTGGCTTGATTAGCATCAATATCAGACGTGCACTGTTTAGTAGTGAAGTACTAGGACTCTTAGTACAAGACGGTACTAAACTATCGGTACTTGACTCCTAGTACTAGATTCCCGGTATGCAGTAGACTTCTTTTGTATGGGTTGTTCACAGATTGTCTGGCTGACAAACTGCGAATTTTTATTCTCAATTCGTCTGGCTTTTGATCTGTAGACTGCTAGTACCAGACTAAACTCTGGGTTATAAAACTTGTAGCAAGTACTAAACTCCCGGTACTAGACTTTTAGTACCTACTAGACTCCTGGTACAGTCGACCGCAAGTCAGTGGAAACACTTGAGCTGGCCCAGCCTATAATGGAGTTTCAATACCGTGAGACACCAGTTTATACTGGCTCCGTTTCCACTGACGTGCGGTCGACCGTACCTTGGAGCTTTATAGATCCGATACAAAAATCAGTAGAATCGACCGCTCGAAGCGAAGCGAGCGATTCAAAAATAGGGCTTCTGGTTCTAGACTTCTGGTACTAGACTCTTGGTTCTAGACTTTTGGTACTACCAGGGTACTAGACTGATGTCCAGAAGCAAAGGTATGTAAGTAAGGCGTTACCTGCAGACAGTGCGGCGTCTAGTACCCCTCAGGCTTCATGTACATGAGATAGAGCGAGCGCAGCACCACGGCCGTCACCACCAGCGCCCCGGTCCACGCCACCAAGTGGCATATCTGCACCTCGTACGGGGTCAGGTCCTCGTCGCCCTGCAACATTACGAGGCTACCGTCGGACCGCCCATCTCATCTCCAAGCCTTCGATTGCTGTGAACGGTCCAACGGTTATACATGGCGTCCCACGGCCGTGCCACACGGAGGAAAAGTACGTGAATTATTGAAGATAATAATAATAATGTTTTGGACAATTTTACACACGGCTGTTTAGTCCCAACTAAGCCGAAGCTTGTACATGGGTACTCGACAACTGATAAACATACTTAAATACATCATCATCGTCAACAGCCTATTAATGTCCCCACTGCTGGGGCTCCGGCCTACCCTCTCAACGCTAGCACACCAACCAGCACAACAACCACCACGCTAGCCCAGTGCGGGTTGGTGGACTTCACATGCGCCTAAGAATTTCTTTTTCGGCGTATGCAGGTTTCCTCACGATGTTTTCCTTCACCGTTTGAGAGCAGTCAGTAAATGTACTTAAGTTTCGAGAAAAAACCCATTGGTACATGGCCCAGCTGGGGATCGAACTCCGGACCTTTCGATATGATAGGCCGCGTCTTATCCCCTACGCCACTGACGCTCTACAAATCTTCTCTCTTCGCTTCTCTCTTCTCTTCTCTCGCTCTCTTAAATACATACTTTTAAATAAATACATACAAACACCCAGAATCCGAAAACCAACAGTTATGCTCATCACACAAATGTTGGTCCCGGGTGGGAATCGAACCCACGACCTTTGGCGCAGTAGGCAGTAGTGTTATTACCACTACGCCAACAGGCCAGTCAAGATAGGATATTTTACTGAAAGAAGACATCATTTTATTTTTAATAATAACTAGAACTGCATTTACAGATTTTTAAAATCGCCTGCCTCAACTGGGAATCAAACCCGCCGAATGTGAAAAAAAGGCAGTAAAGAAACTCGTAAGCGGGTGATTCTGAGTATGACTACATAGTTTATTTGATTTTAGCTTTGTGAGTGTGTCACCGAGTCCAGTTTTCGTTCATAGGAATTAATGAGAGTAATCTATCTTCGTCCTTTGGTTTCATCTAAGCATTGATCTACCTACAGTTTTTTTAAATATTAGATGGGCTTACGTTTGATCTCAATCTCACCTGATTGTAAGCGACGATGATACCGGAGATGAAACGCGCTTACCCAGAAGATGCACATAATTATGTGTCCGGAATCAGAAACTGCCAAAGAATTTTTTTTAATTTTTCAAAGAAAATTCACCTAGAATTTTCCTTGTTGAAGTGAGGTGAAAAATTGTGTTTTGCTCGGCAGTAAAGTTATGTTGCGTCTCGTACCTTTGAAACCCTTGCTACGCTCAGGATTTTTGAATAATCCTTCGCTTGCTCAGGTTTCACTATAAGTATTCGCACAATAATAATTAACATTGCAGCCTTGCTTAACAAATAACTATTTAAAGCGCTGTTTAATTTATAGAAAATATACTTACAAGAAGTTTAACGGTCTTGAAGTGAAGGCATTTCACGATCCTGTTGATAATTTTAAGTTTGTGTCTTCGAACGAAACACGACTTCAAACTTTTCATGAATAAGCTGATGGACCCCGAAGACATGACATGCTGCTGCCTCACACCGGAGCCTGCCTAGTACCGTGACGGTTCTTACATGGCTGGAGTCAATATGTTTCTGTGTAACACAGGAATTTAGTGAATAAATTAATTTTTTGGACCTTTGGTCCAACTGTGTTGACAGTTTGGTTTTTGACTTTTGAATTTCTTTTTCCGTGCATAAAATTGAAGCGAGAAGATTCATTGATTTTATTATGTAATTTAATCGTGGAGGAAAAAAATACTGTGTTGTAGGAACTGAAGTATTATTTTAGTCTCTTTTTATTTTATTTTCCTAAAAAAGGGTAACTATACCTATAAATTATAATATAATGCGAAAGTTAGGTATGTTTGTTAGTTTGAGTGGTTTGAATGTTTGTTGATCAATCACGCTCTAACAGCGCTGGACGGATTCTGACGAAGCTTGGTACAGTGATAGCATATCCTAGAATAACATATATGGCATACTTTTTAAGGTGGAAGAAGTCGCGGGGCGTTCTATAAGTATTGGCCAGTTTTTCGTATAAGGATATTCTAAAACAATGATAGGTCGAATAGGTCTCTGTTTCCAGGGCCGTAAAATCATTTAAAAATGGATGATTGCTGCCGCCAAAAACTTTTTAGCTAACAAGAAAACAGCATATAATACGTATACAATCTGTTGTTACATTGCATAGCAATACTATGCAATACAAACTTAGTATCGAAAGAAAGTATTTTTACGAAACAACGCGGTCCTTGACATATCTGTAACAAATATAGTGGCAACTCAACACATACCCAGTACCAACGTACGTTTACACTCAACACAGCACTTATCACCGTAAGAATGTATTGCGAAGTTAGTTTGTGCGGCGGCAAATGTAATGTTGTGTTGTTACAATTGCGATGCAACCGATGGCGCATTGCTTCGTCTCGGTCTTGGAACGCATCGCAACATGCCGTCTGATGAATAATCAATTCCTTTGCCTACCTGCGGAACAAGCTAAAGTCTAAAGTTTTTGATCAAAAAGCCTTGTTAGGGGGCCAAGAATCATCATTATCATCCTATTAACATGTGCTGGGGCTCAGGCCTACCCTCTCCACGATGGTGTATGGGCTATAATAGTCCACCACGCTAGCCCAGTGCGGGATGGTGGACTTCACATGCGCCTAAGAATTTCTTCTTCGGCGTATGCAGGTTTCCTCACGATGTTTTCCTTCACCGTTTGAGAGCAGTCAGTAAACGTACTTAAGTTTAGAGAAAACCCATTGGTACATGGCCCAGCCGGGGATCAAACTTCGGACCTATAGGCCGCGTCTTACCCCGACGCCACTGACGCTTACCAAGCCAAGAATGCCTGGTGACCTTTAGACGACAGGATCTGTTGTGCCAACCGCAGTCCACCAGCGGTGCCCAATCCGTTTTTTGGTGGACTTCACATACGCCTTAGAATAGAAATACGAGTCTGGCGTATGCAGGTTTCCTCGCGATGATTTCCTTCACAGAAAAGCCTGTGTTATTAAATAATGCAGTGTAACCCCCTTAATTGTAGAAGTGTGTTTGTCCAATTTTAGGCGAATTTAAAAATTCAAATTGATAATTTATCGTGAGAGTTTGCAAAGGCCAGTTGAGAAAATTTTCTATTTGAATCCTTTGGCAAATTCACCTAATTTCAATTTATTTAAACGTCCATTGCCTACTGTACATAATTTAATTTCGAGTGCTCAGTGGAGCGGTCAGCTCCCACGGCTGTCGATACGCTTTTTCTGATAACTCCATCAATTCGTGTTCAGGCAACATTCGTGACGGTTGGTTTTTGCTATGAAAATGAATTTATTATTGCTTGTTACTTTTGTATTTCCTGTTTAAATCGAAGTCCTAAATGTATTAGTTCAATTATCCTAGTAATATTATAAAGGCGATAGTTTGTAAGGATGTAAGGATGTCTGTTAGTCTTTCGCACAAAAACTACAGATTTTAATGACGCTTTACAATTAGATTATGCATCAAATTAACGCGCTATTAGATATCTTTCCACGCGGACGAAGCCGCGGGAAACAGCTAGTGGAACATCACTGGCACAGCTTGACAAATAAACCCTTTCGTGGACTAATTACACGGTCGGATTTAAAGATAAAAAGTCACGGATCGCCCGCTGCGAGAGCCAAGGTCTGTTTGGTACAGATTATTATGTTACTTTCCTATTAGACTAGCGGTCGAAGGCGTTATACATAGTTCCCTCTCATAAAATGAGTCATGACTCATGAAACAAATGACCGGTCCTGCGGTAACCTCATCCGGCCGGGTTCCCGTTGCCCTTACCGGTGAGGATTCTGAGATTTTAAAAAACCCTAATCACTCCATGGTGGGAGATTTCCGTTGGTACAGTAAGGGTCATAAGTGCAGTAGCAAGTTATGAGTCATTTTTCTGTACAACGGTGCGCTCGACAACACGATACAATTATAAATGTTTGTCCCGAAATCCCCTCCAGGTCTTCTTTTTTAGTTTTTTTACTACTACTGTTTTACATCATTTTTACCAAAAGCAAGCCGGCGAATGACATAATCATCAATCAATAGATACAGGAGTTGGGCTTGTTCGAGTAAAATTTGGAAATGCTTAAAAATCGCGAGTGAAACAAAACCAGTATAAACTGGTCTCTCGTAGTATTGAAACTCAAATAGGCTAGGCCAGCACAAGTAGGTACTACACATTAGTATAGAGAATGAATTATTTTGGATTGTGGTATTCCTGTCCCACAGAGCACAGAATGTGCATGCGCGGGCACCGCCGCAGCGGTCGGTGGCATAAATTTCCAACCTCTTGTCCTACCCTGTTCCTGCTGTAGGTTATTTGTATATTATGAGAAAACCGTAACACAAAGCAAGGCCGCGTGTGTCCGGTTGTCTGTCCGTCTGTCCGCGCCGTGCGTCAGCGCACATTAATACTTTAAATACCGTATTATTTATTTAATAATATACCAGTCACTAATTAATAATGTAGCGCAAGTTACGCAGTGTCACTAATCGTTAAGTTATGAGTATATTATTCCTTTTACTTGGTTTTAATAAGTCCAAGGGCTTCTTTCACCGCTTGCTGATAAAGTCCCAGATACCCTATCTGCTTCGAACGCGCTAATCTCTGGAACTATACACGGACAAAAATAATATATTTAATTGCATAATAATTGATAGACCAATTCTTGGAGAAGGCTACTTAATTAATATCACATAGGCTAAGATACCTCGGGAAAAGCTGTTCCCGTGGGAGAAACTTCACTACGCGTGTGAAGTCGCGGGATACAGCTAATAAGCCTATTAAAATGCACAAAAAGAAAAAAAAATAATTAAACCCTGATGACCATCTATCATCAATACAAATTTAACGGGCCCAAATTCGAAGGTTTTACGTAAGTTCTTGGGGTCTAGTCACCAACTTCTGTCTTCATCATCAGACCTTGATCACCATCCGTCGGCATTGAGAGCAATCTAACGAGCCCAAACACGCGGCTGTCTTTCTTCGTTGCGGAGTTCCTATGGCCACCTTCCGGCTCCATCATCAGACCAGTTTCGTGGCACCACATTATTGCATTGTCACCGAAGTTACGTAGTTACGAAGCTGCCATTTAATTGAGCTTAAACCGGAGTTACCACAAAAATGCAACCGCAGTTGCAATTAAACCTGCGGTGCAAAAGACATCAACGCGCAACTTTTTTCTAAGCTCATTTTCAGCACTAGCTGTTGCTCGCGGCTTCGCCCGCGTTGATTTAGTTTCACACGCAGCCTGAAGCCGATGAATCAAGCTCTTCAATAGTGAAAATTCGAGTGGTTTTGGAAGAGAAAAGTAACGACGCGTAAATCAACTCCAATTTTCATGTAAACTAATGATTTCAGACACTGGGAATTGTAGACTAGTAAGGATAGGTACCAAAGTGTTCATCATCATCATCATATCAGCCTGAAGACGTCCACTGCTGGACAAAGGCCTCCCCCAAGGATCTCCACGACGATCGGTCCTGCGCTAACCTCATCCAGCCGGGTCCCGCGACTTTCAGCAGATCGTCGGTCCACGTTGTGGGAGGCCTGTCTACGCTGCGTCTTCCGATACGTGGTCGCCACTCGAGAACCTTGCTGCCGCAACGGCCGTGAGTGTTAGGTTCCTGAGAAATTATTGACACACTGCTTGCTTACTGCCCATATTCACTATTGTATGAGGAATGACCTTTTAAATCTTAAAAAATGACTAAACCCATGTTTTGAGAGATTTGTTGAAGCAAGACGCAAGTTACTTCGTCCTTTAGTTAAGTTTGAAATAGTACAATTTAGACTTTCGCGCTTTGTATTCATAATTATATAATTATTTACGGGTCTTACACACGATATAGTTTTATTTAATTTTAGTGACCACGGCCAGTGTAACCTGGTCGAAACGTCGGGCAAGGTAAATAAAACTATTTCGTGTGTAAGACCCGTAAATAATTATGTAATTAAGTTTGAAAGTATGAAAAAATAACAGACCAGTTTTTTATAGCGGTCTTAACTCATATTTATCACATAATAAAGAAAGGCAAATAATAATCCGGGCACCTAATAATCCTGAAAGCGGTACTAAAATATTGAACTGGGTAGGTTAGGTTAGTTATCTTGAATTTGAATGATTAGGTGCCAAGTTTATTATATTAGGCGCCCGATTGATTACATGCCATAAAGAAATAATCATAATTAAATACAAGAAGTGAGTGGTTCAACAAAGCCATTACTGTTATCTAGACAGGAAGCCGTTAATGTACTAAAAGTTCATTTAGAAGTAATTGCATTTGGGATTCTGTGTGAATTCGTCCAGCGATTAAACTAAAGAATGCCTTTTGTGTGGCCCAGAACCTTTAACATGCTGGAACGTATGACCTCCAATTTTGGTATCTAAGTGGTCAGTTAGGTATTTATAGTTAACTAGCTGCTGCCCGCGGCTTCGTACGCATGGGATAAGTACCTATAAACCATCCGGAAGAAATTATCTGAATGATAGTGAAAACCGCATCTAAATGCGTTGCGTAGTTTAAAAGATCTTAGCGTCTTTGTTTTATACTATGTAAGGAAGTATGACTAAAATATATATCTATGTGTAATGCAAGAAAATACTAGACTCCATGGTCCATTTCCTCGAATATCAATTTTCCTGGAACGTCCATTTCCTTGGATGTCCATTTCATTGGAATAAGTCTAATAAGTAATTATGATCGTCCAAAATTCTAAGAATTTAAAGGAACAAAGTTCAAAAGCTGGGGAAGCCTAGGAGCCGCGTGATTGGTCGGTCGCGTGACCTTGACACGCCGGCGGCGGCGCTGCGCGGGCGCAACGAAAGTGAAATGAAAACCGCCCGCCGACGCCTGCGCCGCGCCGCCGGCCGGACGAGATGAAGTTTCACTGTTTCTTTGAGATATTGTTAGCCGGGGTTAGCTAATAGAACTATTCGGTTACTGCTGTGTTACTATAGTTAGATTCTTGACTTCAATTTTTCCATGCTTTTCTATCTCTCTCTACTTAATGTAATCTTACTCATTGTACTTGAGAGCGTCAGTGGCGTCGGGGATAAGACGCGGCCTATCATATCGAAAGGTCCGGAGTTGGATCCCCGGCTGGGTCATGTACCAATGGGTTTTTTCTCGAAGCTTAAGTACATTTACTGACTGCTCTCGAACGGTGAAGGAAAACATCGCGAGGAAACCTGCATACGCCGAAGAAGAAATTCTCAGGCGCATGTAAAGTCCACCAACCCGCACTGGGCTAGCGTGGTGGACTATAGCCCGAACACCCTCGTTGAGAGGGTAGGCCTGAGCCCCAGCAGTGGGAACATGTTAATAGGCTGTTGATGACTTATTGTACTTTGTTTTGTTGTATGTCATTATTTGTTTCTTATTTTAATGATTTCTTTTTCTAAATCTGACCACAGACACCAAGATAAGTGTCTGGTCAGATCAATCTAATCAAGTCGAAGTGGCTCAGGCCTGAAATATCCGTTTTCCGTATTTTTTCGCAAAATGTCTGCTATTCCAGAATGTGAGCACGACTTTTGCATAATGTCATATTGAAAAGCTGATATTTTGCGAAAAAATACATTTTAGGAAAACGGATATTTCAGGGCTGAGCCGTCGAAGTGACCGCGGATACCTAAAGTTTAATACCTACTTAGAAACTAGACATATATGTACATAGTTTTATCTTTGTATTTTTGTGTTAAGTTATCTATAATTATTTGATAGTTAAGTAACCTATATGTATTATTATATTGACTCGTTTGACGGGATTGACTTTCAATTTACACTTTGGAAGACCGGATTTGGAGAATTAGATTCTGTCACTGAATCCGATTAGCGAAATGTCAATGCTCTGCAAGTCTTGTCATAGTTTTTTGATATGTCAATGTCTTCTAGCTATGCCAGACTGACAAGGAACCTTTGCCAATAAGAAAATTTATAAAGCGTTAAAAAATCACCATAGTAAAATAACATGCTTTTTAAATAGCTTATTGTATGCTTGATGCTCTTTATTCCCTTTCATTTGATACCTGATGTCGAGGGTAAAGCGTATCCCAGACCCACGCGGCCTGCGGTGGCGGTGGCGGCCTGTTGTATTCCAGCAATGTATGGTGAGCATTGAGTTAGTATACTAGAGTTAGTATACTAGCTATAGAGCGCGCGCATCGCTCATTGCCCATCGTGCCAAGTGTAAGCAGGTGTTCTATGGACGCTTCTATATAGATTTTTTCTAGATCGTTTGTTACCGTGAATCGTGTTTACAGCTTGGCACTGCACATTTTACCATGATTACTCCAAATCTAAATAAATACCGGCGCGAGCAACAATCAGCGCTACTGACGTGTTGTGACTAGTAGCGTCGCCCCGAAAATTTCGAGACTGTTCAGACCCGTGCTTACAGTTCAGAATTGCTAACGCGCGCTCTATGTATACTTACAACTCTCTGATGGTGAGACTTCAGACACGCGAGGCCTGCGTTTGCGCATTGAGGCATGTGTCTGAGTGATACACTAAATCCGCCATTTGTGGTGGACGCCATATTGGAAGTAGCTTCAAAAGCAAAGGTCTCGACCACAATCGACGAAGGACTCATGGGAAAAAAAATTAGGCGAGTGGTTTCTTCGAATTAGGTAATAGCAGCCGGGGACGAGCTAAGACTGACATACGAGGATCAGATCAGATAGAGCGGGTGCTCACAGACGGACACGTGAGGCGCACTCGCGTACCGCGGCGAGCGTGTGTGAAGAGAATGATGAGACTGAACGAAGCGAAACAGGTGTGTCAGGATCGCGATACTTGGCGCTCCGTTCCCTCTGTCTACCCCATTATGGACCTAGCGTAAAGATATGTAGGTAGTAGGGTAGGGAAGATATGTAATTTATTTTTCCTGGCCTATATCGATTGTGATCTCATTCTTCACGGCTAGTACAAGAATGCCAAGCATGATTAATTTGGCGACAGCCGCGTGCCGGGCCGATGAATGTGTAATGTAAGGCAGCGCTTAGCAAGGCGGAGTTACGCCGTGTGTCGTAACTCGAGACCGCCAGCGCCAGCGCCCGCGTCGGCGCTTAGAATAATGAGTTCGTTAAACAGGGACACCTACCAGACTATATTACGTACCTTCTCTCTCTCAAGAATTCTAATCAAAACAAATCCAAAAATTGCACAATAAAATAACAAGAAGATACCATAAAACAATAGATTTAGGCGGTATATTTAGGCTGTATTAAGGCTAAAAGCTAGATAAAGAAATAAGAAATCTATTTTAATTGACAAAAAAAATTTAAACGTACATATCTTCAAGCTATGCCCCTGGCGGGGTAGGCAGAAAGATCGGAGCGCCTGACACACCTATTTCGCTTCGCTCAGTCTCATCATTATTTTCACACACACACGCTCCGGACGCTAGAGACTACTCTTGATAAATATAATAATTTTTCATATTCTACTCTCTTTCATATATATTTTTGTCGAATTGATATAAGATAAGATTTTAATGAAATAAGTGATAAATAAATACCATTTTATATCCCATCCTGTAAATAATCCGTCATGACTCATGTCTTAATTGTGATATTTAAACCGTTTTTAATATTTGTAAGCGGTTTAAACATTTTCTATTTTTATGAAATTGTCTTAACGGTTTTGATTACGGATCATATGAAGGGTTGACGTCGCATGTTGAAACACCCTATATACAAGCAGAGATTTAAGTGATCGAGTCAGCGAAAATAACACGAGAAAAATAAATTTTTAATTGGGATAAAAATAATGGAAAGGAACAAGAGAGAATGTATTGTTGGTTACAAATCTCATTGCAGTCACACTTTCTTGCTAACCGTTTGGCTAATATAAATAATTAATTAGCATTATTTAACTGTAGTTAACAACTAATTGTGGTTACGTAACTGTTCGTAACCGCGACGTGTGGATGGATGACTTAACGACTTGGATTTGTGACTCGGTCATGAATGGATAACAATATGTTAGCACGCATACTGATTCATGATCATATCAGCCTGTAGACGTCCACTGCTGGACAAAGGCCTCCCCCAGGGATCTCCGTGGTTCCGCGATAACCTCATCCAGCCCCTTTCGGCCGCCTACGATACCCAGTTTCGTACGAATACTTTTTTTCTTCCTACGTAACAGGTTTCCAGCCGGGTCCCGCGACCTTCACGAGATCGTCGGTCCACCTTGTGGGAGGCCTACGCTGCGTCTTCCGATACGTGGTCGCCACTCGAGAATCTTGCTGCCCCAAGAGCCGTTTTACGATTGAAGTGCCCTGCCTACTGCCACTTATGCTTCGCAATTCTTACATACTGATTATTTGGTTACAAAAAGTTTGTGTCTTCTATTCTTGTCTAATTGCTATAAAAAATAAACAGCCTATCAATATGTCCCCACTGTTGGGCCTCCAGGCCTAACGAGGAGGTACGGGCTATAGTCCACCAAGATGATAAAAAAAAAATTGAAAATGATGACGACGGCAGAACGCTGCGTTTCATGATACAACTAGCTTTTCCCCGCGGCTTCGCCCGCGTAGAAAAGTTTTTTCCCGTGTACGTTGTGAAACAGCGGCCTCTATGTATGCGGTTTATTACTTAGCGGACGCCCCGCGACTTTGTCCGCGTTATAAAGTATCCTATATGTTATTCCAGGATATAAACTATTACAGTACCAAGTTTAATCAAAATCTGTTCGGTAGTTTTTGCGGGAAAGATTAACAAACATTCTCACATCCTTACAAACTTTCGCCTTTATAATATTAGTAGGATATTATTTATGACATCTATTCCGTCTAGTTATAAATTTTAAAGATTTTATTAGTTGAGTAATTAATCAAATCCTTCGAGTCGTTCTGTTCACGAGTCATAAAAATCACACGTCTATGCACAATATTCTTACAGGTCAATAAAAGTAGGTGCCCATATAAAATAATGTCTTAATAACTAAACGTCTCCACGCATCGTAAAAATCATAAAAAGTCGGCTGTAATTTTTTATGTTTATGTCATTTTCAATCAATATACCTATAGGTACCTATTACCTAAAGATGCAGTTGAAATGGATATTGCTTTGTGTTCTTTTCTGAAACATTTGAAATAGGTACCAGCTTAATACTAAGTTGTTCATGTTCCAAAACGAAGATTTTCTCCGAAAAATTTTTTGAATTACCAATACAAAAAGAGAATTCACATCCAGCTAACTAATACAAATTGTATTGACTGGCCTGTTGGCGCAGTAGGCAGGGTCACTCCCACTGGTCGTGGGTTCGATTCCCACCCGGGGCCAACATTTGTGTGATGAGCATAACTGTTGGTTTTCGGATTCTGCGTGTTTGTATGTGTTTAAGTATTTATTTATAAGTATTTATGTATGTTTATCAGTTGTTGAGTACCCAATTTACAAGCTTCGGCTTAGTTTGGGAGTAAACAGCCGTGTGTAAATTTGTCCAAACACTATTTATTATTATTCTTATTAATCATCATCAGCCTATAAACGTCCACTGCTGGACTTATGTATGTCTTCCCCAATGAACTCCACTGCACCCGGTCCCCCGCTTTCCGCATCCAGCCGCTTCCGGCCACTCTCAGTTCAGCTCGCGGGGGCATCCCACGATGCGCATATCGGTCCGTGTTCTCACTCCAGAGCGTACAAATTGTACATAGACCTCTGGTTAACTTGTTGTTTTGAAACAAGTAATTTATTGCATCTAATCCAAAATGCAAGAGAACAGTGAACGTAATTAAACAACTAAAAGAAATGGAAAATATTCCGGATCATTGATCCAGGAAGCGGCTGATCCAGATCGGAGCGCGATCCGGCCGGGACAGTGAAAACGTCGAACGTAATTAATATAATATTAGATTGGAGGGGAGGTTATAAAGCTCGCGCGGGCGGGCGGCCGCCAATCCATTCGCCGCGCGCTCAGACCGCGCATGCACCCGTACCGCGAGTGAAGTGACAGTGACATTTTCACCCCCCAAAAAATGGCGGCCAAATTTTACGTAAGTGTCAAATGGGAGTGACATAAAATTTGTGGTTTTAGAACGCACCCTGGATCCTCTACTTCTCTCTGGATTTTATTACCAAGTGTTTTTAGTGGTTTTGATTTAATTTTAAGCGGTTGAAATGGTAGTTTGTGGTCGACAGAGGTGGTTCTAAACCACATTTGTATGTCTATTGTATAATGTGAATAATTGCGGTTGGTGTGGTACACTTTATTATACCTAACATAATATATAAGTACACATGGGTCGTGTTGTGATATGGAAAAAAAAATTATTTTTTCTAGAGGAAATTTTTACTTTCCTTGCAGTTTCATCTTATTTAGGGCATTTCAATATAAACAAAAGTATTTACAATTTCAAATAACGATTCGGTGGAGCTTGGACATTAAGTTTGATGAGATAAATGACTGATTAGTAGATATTTTTAAGGTATCTTAAGTTAAAGGGATTTAAAATAAGTTCGATCCTAGTACCTAAGTACGAATCCCCTTGGTTATTGCATGAAAACAAACAAAGAAAATGCGTATAGAGGACTTATTTCTACAAGAGATATCCTCCAACCAAACCTCACTGTTGGAAAGACGGGAGACTACTTTAGAAGACCAATAAATATTTATTATACACAAAGCTAAGTGAAATAAAAGTCGGTTTATTTTTAAGGATCCTTCATAGCACAATATCTTGTCCAACTGTTTGTCTGTCCGTGTACCGGATAACTCGGAAACTAATAACTCAAGCGATTGAGCTAAAACTTTTAACATTTGTATGTAAAATTTCCTGGCGACGACAGGAACATTACCGACACTGGAAACAAATATTTTCCTATGAAATGAAATGAAAATTAACAATATTGTGGTTATTAATTTGCTTTTCCCGCGAATAAACTTTATGTTGTTATATATAGTAAGTAATACAGAAATTAAATTACAATTCTAATATTAAGTAAAAATAAATTTAAAAGTCTAAATTTATAAATAATATCATGCAAATTACTATTCTAAACAAAATGTTTTGGTCAAAATTTACTAATTTATAAATTACAAAATAATAATAATACTAGCGAAAAATATACTGTATAAAACAACATAAAATAATATAAAATAAAAATTATTTAATCGCTTGATATTCTTTTCTGACGCATTGAAAACGGATAAAAGGCGACTTTCCAGGCCACCCTATTCTAGCAATTCTTCCAATAGACGATAGCCACTAATTGTTAAGCGTACTTCGGCAACCGGAGCGAGCAGTGCTTAGGTCCCAATGAGGCAATACGCGTAATGCCTAGGTCTAAATTGTCTGAACCGCGAGCTCTTAGAAAGGACAAACCTTTGTCCGGGTCGTTCACCTCGCAGGCTTCGCAGGTTTGAGGATTGTATCCAATTTTATTCAAATGCATGTGAATGAATGAGGAAAGTTAATTATTTTTTCGTAATTCGAGTATACGAGTAGTACAGGTTAGTAGTGGAGTCATTTATTCTGATTTCTAAAAAAACACTGTGATCCAGCTATCTAATTCGTGGTAAACCTATTAAGTCTTAACTTCTGTGCTATTTTATAAACTTTATATATTAATCGACCTCAATAATAAATTTTCTACGAATTAATCGTCAGGTAACCTTTGGCCCATGCAGGAAAATATTGGTAAATTCTGTTTTTGTGAAATCGTGGGACAATTAATTAAAATCTAAATAATTACCTAGTTACTTACATAAATACAAAAATATGTATTTATGATAAGGTTAAAACATTCCATTCATTTCATTTTTCATTAGCCACAAAGGTAATGTCGACCGCAGGTCAGTGAAAAGTAAACAAGTATAAGCAGGTCTCTCATAGTATTGAAACTCCCTAATAGGCTAGGCCAGCTCAAGGTCAACGTGTTTCCACTGACGTGCGGTCGACTGTACATGTGAATATTATTATCATTTATCAACGCTTGCTCCAAATGAAATGAGTCTAAGGGCCTCTTACACCCCTTGCTGATAAAGTCCCAGATACCCTATTGCAGGTTATCTGACAGATAACCTGTTTTTTTTGTTTCACAGGTATCTGATTGTCTATATTTTATATAGTCTATCACACAGATTTATCTGATAGATTAGTTTATCACTAAGATTACTATCTGTAACAATATTAGGAAGTGGTGAAAGAAGCCCTAAAACTTTTTTAATACAGGGTGTTACAAAACAAGTAGTATAGCCGAAAGGAGGTTATATGGGGCCTTATAACGAGTCCATTTACATACCCCAAAAAATAAAAAATATTTTTATTTTCACTGTTGTGCATATAGGTACCCTATTTAGAAAAAATAAAAATAATAAATATTTTTATTTTCACTGATGTGCATATAGTTACCCTATTTAGAAAAAATAAAAATAATAAATATTTTTATTTTCACTGTTGTGCATATAGGTACCCTATTTAGAAAAAATAAAAATAAAAAATATTTTTATTTTCACTGTTGTGCATATAGGTACCCTATTTAGAAAAAATAAATATAAAAAATATTTTTATTTTCACTGTTGTGCATATAGGTACCCTATTTAGAAAAAATAAAAATAAAAAATATTTTTATTTTCACTGATGTGCAAACTCTATTTAGAAAAACTATTTGGTTCCCTGACTTACCTGGTTACCCTGGTTGGCTTTGATAATTAATTATTATTTTAAGGGGTATTTTGTAACACGTTGTACAGAATTTGATTTAATAAAAAATAAGAATTTGTAGAATTTTTGAGGCGGGGAGCAGTTACACTAAATAAATAACTTCTCTACCATGGACAATGAGTCCGAATCATAGTACCGCTGTGGTAATAGCGATCGAAAGTGAAAACGTCGAAAGCGACTTGCGGAGGAAAGTGAAAACGTTGCAGGAACCGATCGTGCGGACGCTCGGCCGGACATGATGGCAAATAAATATATACATACCTATTACTCTGGGGCGTTGACAAAGTGTATCAAACATCAGCACTGAAAAATACTATACTCACAAACTAAATAATCACCGACGTACCCTCATCAACATGTCCCCACTGCTGGGGCTCAGGCCTACCCTCTCAACGAGGGCGTTCGGGCTATAGTCCACCACGCTAGCCCAGTGCGGGTTGGTGGACACACATGCGCCTAAGAATGTCTTCTTCGGCGTATGCAGGTTTCCTCGCGATGTTTTCCTTCACCGTTTGAGAGCAGTCAGTAAATGTACTTAAGGTTCGAGAAAAAACCCATTGGTACATGGCCCAGCCGGGGATAGAACTCCGGACCTTTCGATATGATAGGCCGTGTCTTATCCACGACGCCACTGACGCTCTCGGCGCCACGGACGTAACCTGGTTCATTAGAAATTAACAGAATCTTCATGATGCACACTGTGAAGAAGCAAATCTAAATTCATACCAGTCGATACCTTGGGACCAATCGCGCTATCCTGAACGATATTACCAAATCCAAACCTTAAACAAAAACGTTATGCTGCTTCCACACGTTTAACAAACGCAAGCCAAACCCCTGCACCGCACGCTTGCGTTTGTAAAGGTTTGCCAAACGTGTATATGCAGCGTAACGTTTTTGGTTCATAAAGAAAGTTCGTACTAAATTAATAAATTAACCTTACAAAATAACTAACCCTTAAAGTAATAAATAACACAAAAATTCCAGTTGTCCTCTACTTTCCTATCTAAGTTGATACTCTAATACTCTATGTTGATTGTGCCCACAAGGGTCCTTAAAGACCTACTGTTAATGGTTGTGGGATACAAAAAAAAGATTTGACTTGATTAGGCTACCAAAACGAATGCCATTAAAATTCAAAATTCAAAAGTATTTTATTGCATGTAAGTACACTGGGTACATTTATACAACGTCAATTTTTTATCTACCACCGCCTCCAAGGTGTTATATAGAGCTGGGAAGAAGAAGCGGCGCAACAAACTTCCGCAACACATCTTTTAAAATCAAGTTTGTACATAACATTATTTTGTAAAGATTGTGCGAGGCTGAAGTAACATTAACACCAGGCATCTTTGTCATTTAGATAATCGACTGTCCTATAATAAGCTTTCTTACAAAGTTGCCGTTTAATGTGGGTCTTAAATTTTCTGTCATTCATATTTAAGATTTCTTCTGGTAGTTTGTTGTAGAAGCGTATACATTGCTTCTACAACAAATTATCCAAAATCAGCCTTTTAACATCCTCTGCTGGCCAGCCGCTTCCGCCCACCTTCTTCAGGTCGTCGGTCCACCAGGCGGAGGGACGAAAATTAAAATGGCTTTGACTTATTTAGGAGGTGTTACAAATCGTCTGCGTGCCGTGTAGGCGGAGAGCCGGTGTCGAATCGGTTCACATAAATCTATTACAATTATCTACATAATTTCCCATTGGCTATGGTAATTGTGCGCAAACGCATGATTCATGCGTCAGCGACAACGTGAGAACTCTATAAGATTTTGTTTGCGTTTTATTTTTATACATATCTATAGTATGTTAGCTTTACGTTGAATCAAGATAGATAGATTAATTTAATTAGCTTCAACAGAGTAGGTACAAACATTATTACAGCAAACACATCACCCTCCTTTTGAGCTTCGCCGCAGTCGGGTAATAAAGTCGCATCTAAAGAAACGGTCGTCAATAGATTATTTAAGTACATTTTTTTAAAAACTTTATTGCACATGTATTGTACAAGAGCTGAACTTAATGCCAGAGGCATTCTCTACCAGTTAACCTTTGGGTCGTGCTGATAGATTGTGGTAGGTGTGAAGATAATAACATATTAAAAGGGGATTTGAATTAAATATAAGAAATATGAAAAATTATAAAGAATTTTCTATATACAGATGTCAACGAAAAAAATTATTTAAAAAAGTCAAAAAAGAAATTTTTTCAAATGGAATAAATAATAATAATGTCAAGTCTCTTAAGTTGGAGGTCGTATTATATCTACTTAACTTACGGTCGTATACCTACTTAAATGTTTTTAATTCACGATCGCCGAAGTTATTACTAGGCTCTGAAGAATCGTTCAAAACATAGCATCACTGCTTAGCTTACACACTCAACTTAGCAATGCAGTGTTTTGTCAATCTGTTATCACGCACGGAGGCATCTTCCCACAGCCACTTCCGCGTCCTCGCTGGGAACGGGGCCGCTTGCGCCATGCGCCGTGCGCCCGCGCAGTGGGGGGCGCCGGGGGCGCCGGGGAGCGGGGGTGACCCCGCGGGGTCGCGGGCGCACGGAGGGAACTACATTGTGAGATGTGTGCGAATTAGTGGAGATTTCAGTGCATAGGTATCTGTGGGGACAGAATATAGTGCTATCTCTTTCTAGCTTTACGTACTCCTCTCCCCAGTCGCGAGTTGCGAACATTATTTAAGTAAATATAAATAAGCATACACTCCACAGACTATCTTAACAGCTTACTAATCTTCTCATTTATACCTCCAGCTAGCAAGCTAGCAGACCCCAAATATCTATACCTTAAGACGATTCACTGTCATCATCATCATATCAGCCTGTAGACGTCCACTGCTGGACAAAGGCCTCCCACAAGGATCTCCACGACGACCGGTCCTGCGCTAACCTCATCCAGCCGGGTACCGCGACCTTCACCAGATCGTCTGTTGACCAGATTTACTGTAATAATGTCCAATCTGAAAAATGTCCAAACTGAAATTTCATCAACTGGCCTTATCTTTTAATTCTTTCACTAAATTGACTCAAAAAAATTATCAGGTATAGGTAGGTACCTACCTTGAACCGTATAGATTTAAATGTTTGGTTTTAATTTGGTATTTAAGAAATTCTATAAAAAATGCTTTAAAATCAGCAGGCGTGAAGGCACGTCGCGAGGGGGTATCGAAAACCTTTTTTTAATAAAAAATATTTTTCCCAGATTTCCCAGATAAATAGGGAGATTTTTCAATGATTTTAGGAAGCCTGTGGTATCGTCATATATTATGACCAAGTAACATTATTACACAAAGACACATCTACCCAGCAATTATATAGATAGAGGCTCACAGATAAAACCATTATAACTTTTTCTAGCGACTGCAAGACGTGAGAAAATATTCTGACGAGCGAAACTTTGACAAAAACGCATTGTCTTGTACTTACTTAGTACCAGCTTAGTACACACTCGTTACGTACCAAGTAGGCACCCATTTCTACTCTACATATTACCCATAGCTAGGTATTTTAGGTTTTTTAAATTACTATCTATTATTTATTTTTTTACTTATTTGCTCGCAAAAATGATAAAAAAATGGAGAAACTAATCAAAATAATAATTAAAGGTTCTCAACTTCAAATCAATCAAAATAAATCAGTGGCATCAGGGATAAGACGCGGCCTATCATATCGGATGGTCTGAAGTTCGATCCCCGTTTGGGCCATGTACCAATGGTTATTTCTCGAAACTTAGGTACATTTACTGTCTGCTTTCAAACGGTGAAGGAAAACATCGTGAAGAAACCTGCATGCGCCGAAGAAGAAATTCATAGGCGCATGAGATGTCCACCGACCCGCACAGGGCTAGCGTGGTCGACTATAGCCTTAGCCCCAGCAGTGGGGACATATTAATAGGCTGTTGAGTATATACTTAGTAGAGTATATACTCAGAGTAGAGTACAGATGTAGAGTAGAGGGTAGAGTATATACTTATAACTTATTCCACGCGAGCGAAGCCGCGGGAAACAGATAGTTTTTATACGAGATGTGAGATTTAACTTAATGTCAAACAATTTACAAAAAGTACAAAACGCAAAAGCATTAAGCGGACATTAGTAATATCGATTATATTTTGGACTCCGATTATGTAGTAAGAATACAATTAAATAGAGTTGTATAATTTTAATCGAGAGCTTTTTATCGATTTGCGCAACAGTTTCAAAAGTCGGCTTATTAAAAATGTTTCGCGAAATCACCTTATTGTCTGTTACAGATTATACATTACGATATCGATATGGGAGTGTTGGGCGATTGGCGGTGGGTGGACATGGTTGGTTGCGAAATGAAGTCTTGAGCGCTTGACTTGGCTTACATTTTGACATTGACCTTTCGAATAATATCGATGGAGTCTTGATTTTTTGAACGTGAAACGTATTTCTATACTATCAAGCAATGGATGTCGGTGAAATGACTAAAAGTAAAAATATAATATTTTTATCTTATATATAGGTATGCAAAGACACACTTTGGCCTGCTATTTGAGACTTGAATCAAAATCAATGATCTCTTTTTGACGTGAATATACGTTTTTATCTTTGTCTAAAAAGATAATAAAAAAAATTACAACGACGCACTATGAAGGATAAAATTATTATTTTTAATTAAATTAAATTTTATTTTGAATTTTTTTTCGTTCCGTTGGTTTAGTAAACTAATTATTAAGAGTTACAATTTACTAAATAAATTTGTTTCTAGGCAAAGTATATTTTGGTTAAAAAAACATAAATTATATATTTTTTTAGCTTGTCATGACTTAAAGTGGGCAAGGAGCCTTTCCATTTTATTTTAAAACTTAATTATATTTCCGATAACTTTATCTATACATAAACCGGAAAGAGTATATTAAAATTACGAATGTCCATTGCAGGCAGTAAATTAATTCAGTGTTCTCACCAAGGATGACTAGAATCGTAAGGCTTCGCGGCCAGTTGGTTCTAAGTTGAGGTTTTCCCACGGTCCTAAGTGTAGGATCTTGCACGACGAGACGTGCTTGTTGCTTAGGAGATAAGCTTCCATTAGCATAGCGCTTTCTTGTTGTAAAACCTTACATTACACTACACATGTACCTAAGTTGGGACTGGTAGAGACCTAAAAATGCCTAATGTAAGGCATGAAGCTATTATCTGTCAATACTTTGACCCTTTTGGGGTGTTCTGTGCCAAACCCCTGTCCACAAATGAGTCAAAAGATAATATTATAATTCATTAGCTGTTTTTCGCGGCTTCTCGAGGTCTTATCTTTTTGCTCGGCTCCCAAGGCTTAGGGCGTGATTTTAAATAGCCTATAACCTTCCTCAGGAGTTGGGCTATCAAATGCAAAAAGATTTTTTCAAATACGACTGGTAGTTCCAAAGATTAGCGCGTTCAAACAACTCCCAGCTTTATTATATTAGTAAAGAAAAAAAATGGAATGTTTATAAGTTTTAAACCTCGACTTATATACTTATTCTAGGTTTTTATTTAGGTACCTAACACCACAGATAACCTATAATAACCTAAGAAATCCTTGTCGGTAATTACAGCGCTTAAACATACAGACTGCGGATTCGATGCAGCGTTCATAATTGATAATAGGTGTGAGGAGGTCACCAGTAAAACAAAAGACTGTTCCTGGTCCAGTTGAACTGGACAAGGCTGAGTCGTGATGATATTAGGCATACCTGTGGGCATGTATCAAAAAATTTAGCCACTCCCATATGGATGAGTCATCATCATCATCATCAACAGCCTATTAATCTCCCCACTGCTGGGGCTCAGGCCTACCCTATCAACGAGGACGTTCGGGCTATAGTCCACCACGCTAGCCCAGTGCGGGTTGGTGGACTTCACATGCGCCTAAGAATTTCTTGTTCGGCGTATGCAGGTTTCCTCACGATGTTTCCCTTCACCGTTTGAGAGCAGTCAGTACATGTACTTAAGTTTCGAGAAAAACCCATTGGTACATGGCCCAACCGGGGATCGAATCTCGGACCTTTCGATATGATAGGTCGCGTCTTATCCCCGAGGCCACTGACGCTCTCGACGCGATTATGGATGAGTAATAAAAGATTTCTATGGGTGTCAAAATCGTGTCAAACTAATCACAAAATTATGACTCACTCACACATTCTCATTTTCAAACTCCATATAAATTTGTATTAGCAACCTCCTCCCGCTACTCCGCTTCCTTTGTCCGCACCCCCCCTGTAAATGGCACCATAGGTTCCGATACTAAATATGCAAGATGCGATCTCCACAGGGAGCGCGCGCGCGACCAAAGATATTTGAAACTTGCTTGTGGGCATACTATGCCTAGCATACAATAATTTGTTTTAAAGCGTACAGCAGCGGCAAGTGCTAATCTAGACACATGAGATTTAAATCTGTCCGTATGTCTGTCACTTTCTACAAATGAACCTTGAAAGCGAAGTGATTTTCTCTTTCTTTCACACGGTTTTACTTCCTCATTGTTGTGCTCTATGATCTGGGAAAATGGTATAATCATCTATTTAATACTTTTATCTTATATTTATCGATAAACTTTTTTAATATTTAAATAATTTTCATTATATTAACGTGATGAGTGAGAGATTTAAGATTGCGTTATTACTATTGAACATTTTATTTAAATTTAAAAAATATATGCCTACTTATATGCAACGAGTCTACCTATGTCAAGATGGATTTAAAATGTAATGTTTATTCAAATTAGTTGAAAAATGCGTATTTTTAACGGATTACTAAATAGGTTGGGATATTTACAGGTGGTTCAAACTTTTTTACACATTAGACCTGCGGGGAAACAATAGTACATTGTTAACCTAGGTGTGAAAGTCCCGAGACGGGACTTTCTTTCTGAATAGTTCGAGGGACCTCTAAATAAGTCTTGAACCCGAGGGAAACACTGTGCTTTTCATTAAGAATACACTGAAAGTAAAAACAAATACATAAAATGAGTGTTAATATAAATCTCTGCTATACGGAAGTATAAACAAAACTCTACAACTCGAAAAAACAAATAAAGATCGGATTGCCGCTTTTACATCTACTTTGTTTTTTTTTCTGTGACCGGCCATTATTTTTCATTCCCATGGTAAATATTTTGCCCAAACCTATCTTATTTTAAAGAAATAGTTGACAGTAATAATTATAATAAAGTCATTTAAAAGTATATATTCTCTAATTATTACATAACTTTATGTTATTTCAATTTTACATCGCGCTGTAATTGAGTGGCTGTATAGACAGTTGGATCATGGTCCAATAGAAATGTCAAAATAGTACTAGTTTTTTTATATAATTTGACAGCTGTCAGTTGAAAGCGATTCTCCCTAGGGCTGAGATGTATTACTTTCAACCCGCTCCTCAGGCAACTTCAGACCTACTTTCAGAGTATGAGTAATGGAAAATAACAAAAAAACAAAAACAAATTTTTTTTGGGGATAAATACGTCACCGTAAGCTTTTTGTCTGTCGTTCCCCCGGTCACTCGAAAACTACCGAACTGATTTAACTGCAATTTTGAACATACTGTTGAATTGCCTGGCAATGAATTAAAATGATTTTTATTTATTTTGGAAAACATTATCCAAAATTTGTTAGTGTGCCACTTAATGCACTATGTCAAAAAAATTACAAAACAAGTTTAATGAACAAATCCACTCTTTACTACTACATTATGCGAGTTATTTAATAATAAAACATTATTAATTCTCAATAAGTCGTTGCATAATTCGCTGCTGAGGTTAAATAAGATTGATGATCATTTAATCATGTCCTTTTTATCTACCCTCTCCACCGTTTTAAATGTCATTTCTCTAAGCAAATGTCATTAATGTTCGGTGCGATCCGGCTTACGATAGTACCGAAGCCGGCGGAACAAGCTGACCCCAAACAAGTACATAGTAACAAAAAAAACCGTCTGCTTAAAAAACTAACAAAATCAGTCATCATTTTAAGCAGTCTGATCATTTTAAGCGATTTCTTGCAGACTATTTCATATATCTTGTCACTGCAGGGATTATGATGAATCTAATGACACTTTATTTGTTAAAGTCCATCCAGGCGTTTGCATACTACGAGAGAATAAAATAGACGCTATTTTTCATTTTTTAAAACCTAAGTAGGTATTTAAGTAATTAAAGCGAAACTCATCGAAAAGTTTTAGCTGCAGTTTAGACGCAGAGTAAAACACAGCGTTTTTTTATATTTTTACGTTCTACAACTTGGTACAATAAAAAATAATGACATAAAGTGAACGAACACGATTTTAGGACAACTTGAAAATCGCTTTTATATTCTTAAATACTTGGGATGTAATCATAATTAAATATAATTATTTACGGGTCTTACACACGAAATAGTTTTATTTACCTTGCCCGACGTTTCGACTTGGGATGTAAACTTGGCATAAAAACTATTAAATGCTGCTTGGATGATTTTTTTACTTTTTAAGCGGCCATATTTATATACTGCAGCTAAACTTACCTACCAATTATGATTTAGAAACTATTTATTTTACAAAAGGGAAATCTGTTAATGGCCAATGCACAATTTACATTATAATTGAAAAAAATATTCTGTAACTAGCTGTAGATTTGAGAATGAATAAATAAAATAAAATTGAATATAAACAGGGGGACTGGCAGAAATATTTCTAAAAATAGGACCACCTCCTTTATTCGATGTCGGTTATTAGTTATTAAGGTTTTAGCGGGTTTTACTTTTATATACTTACACTTTTATATTATGCCTTGCTTATTCCGCTGGCTGTGGTACTTACTATTGACTGTATTAAACAGGCCTGCGATATGAATGAGCTGCGACCGGGAACAAGTGGCCTATGCGCAGGCGCAGGTCACGATGCGTCGTCGGCCCTCTTTAAGATACTCGTCAAATTAACTCTCACTGTATGTCACAAGCTTTTATTTATCCTGGTATCCTATTTCTTCATTCTCTGTCTGTCTGGGAGGAATCCCAAAATATCCCATCTTGATCTTCACCCACCTTTAGTTCTGAAGACAATATCGCAATTTTATAATTTAATTAATAAAAGTTTGGTTTAAAAAGCTTGCTTGATCAGATGTGTGTATTGCTCTCTGGATTTGACAACCACCATCAGATCTCACGCAAAATGTTCCCTGGTGGAGATCTAAGGCGACAAAGTGACATTGTTTGTATGAAAAAGGCCCGAATTCATTGCAGCCCAGTGTATATGGATGAACCGTGCTGTTTCACGCAGCAAATTTAAATAAATATACTGGACAAAGGACACGTGTGGTCCGATCGCATGCAATGAATGCAAGGTTACATTGAGCACTAAGATAGCGCAACAATGGGCTGATCGCGGCTTCAATTGTGTCTTTTATTTGTGCAGTTTGTGCACTTCAAGGTCTAAACTTGGGTAAAATTGTGCGGAGTTGTGCAAATCTTTTACTCTCACTGGTTTACCCTTGGTGAAGAATGCACTGTGCCTTATGTTGAGGTAGAAGGTTCAAAACTGGGCTTAATTACTTATCATTCCGTAGATTTCTATATCTTGACCCACCCTCGCGGTACTTCTGGTAACCACCAGTATCTAGTATAATACTATTATACCTGCTGGGTTTTTCCCATGTACACGACAGTATCAACCCCATAAGTACCTACATTATTTTCCAGATTAGAAAATCCCTATTTTGCATCCCGCGGCGAGCGTGTATGAAATAAGAATAAGACATAAAATTCCGATTATTATTAGCCTGAATTTTGTGGTACTTTGGATATTCTGAGACTGTCTTTATGTACCTACTGTGAATAGGTAGTCTTAATATGTCTATTCTCGCTTCGTTCGTTTCATGCGCCTAAACATCTCATCATCATCATCATCATATCAGCCTGTAGACGTCCACTGCTGGACAAAGGCCTCCCCCAAGGATCTCCACGACGACCGGTCCCGCGCTAACCTCATCCAGCTGTGTCCCGCGACCTTCACCAGATCGTCCTAAACATCTCGTACCTCTGAAATTGATTGCTTTAATCCTTTAGTTGGGTTGGGCTCACAAATAATGTACCAAAGCACACGGGAAACTGTATCACATTGTCATACAATTGCACGCTCGCAGTCTAATCTATCTATCTATCTATATTCAGTTTTAAATACATTTTCACTTTTACAACCATTATTGTTTTGTTAATGCCATATTCTACATCTACATAATTCCGTGGAATAGACCCTTTATGCAACCTTTATCTAATTTTACAATCGTTTTATGCGTTACGCTGAGCTATGCTGAACTTTCCTCCGAAGCCACGTGCCTGCTGTTACATAATTACTGTAGCAATTATTACAGTACTTACAATGTAATTTTATGTGTTTGCTGATTTGATTCTAGTTTTGATAGACATGGCTCCGTTCCGCATAGTGATGGGTTAGTATCCGTAAACGGAACTATCGGATGTCCGGAACAATAGAATTGAAGTTTGCAAATTAGGGGAAAGATAAGATTGAATATTTATAATTTTATCTAAATCCACACACTGGGTTAGCATTTAGTCACCTCCAATAACTAACTAGGTGATTCTGGCCAATTTATACATTACAGATCAATAAACATACCTTAATTTTTTTTAATACCAACCCTAGCTAGAGGCGTGCGTGTATAGCGCGAAAATAGAGTTAAAAGTTTCAAATTGAAACGCTGTTTCTAAATCGTAAGCTTAGTTACCGAGGTTAGATCTATCTAAGATTGACAAACATTTAATATTTTTTTTGGGATTTTGTCGGGATTACTACAGGGACATAACAAATGCCACTTGGGGTACTTTTAAAGGGGTACAAATGGTCCTCGAATCAACATAACGGACTTACCAGGTAGGTACTTCGAATTCGTTTGAGTATCCCTTCATATCCGTATCCGATTGTTTTCACATCGAAACGTCAGCTCTTTGATTAAGTCTATAAACAGATCATTGTTAAGATTAATGTAGCAGAAAATATTACAGAATATAAGTTCGTATGTCGGACGCTTTCTAAAAATACAGTTTAATATTGATTGATATGTTGGACCCCGCCGCCGCCGGCCGCTTCAATTGATCAGTCGTGATTGTAAATCGGACAATTGACTGTGAAACATTGAACGAATTGTAATATACACTTTCCATTGTCAGATAAAATACCTACAACCTGTTCTACCGAAGCACCAACTCTTTAGAGCCTTAGTCATCGTCTATAACTGTCTTTCTACTTTCTGGGGTAATGCAGGAATAAGGTCAACTAGGGTAAATGCGTCGGTGGGGCAAATGCGACAAAATAAATTTACTAAACAAAGATCCATGTAGTCAAAATGGACGAACGAAAAACGAAATCCATTTCGCAAATGATTTTTTTTGATACTAGGATTTTCGACTATATTTTGTCTCTTCATCATCACCCCCTTACTTCCGGATTATCCGGTGTAGCTTATTACGCAAAACGTCAAAACGCATGTATATATTACCAGCTTTGCCTGCGGCTTTTCCCGCATGGAAGAAGTGTTTTCCCGTGTGAACAGTTTACCGTAAAAAGTAGTCTATATATTTCCAGGATATAAGCTGTCACTGTACCCAGTTTCATTAAAATCCGTTCAGCTGTTACAGCGTGAAACAGTAACGAACGTCTGAACATCCTCACAATTACTCGCAAATCACAAACATCCTTACAAACTTTCGCTTTTATAATATTAGAAGGGTACTCGTACAGTCCCCTCTGGGAGTCGAACTCACGGCTCTCGAAATCAACGCCCAAACAGCTAAGTTAATGAGGCGACTAGGAAAAGTAAGTAGTCATTAACCAATGTCATATTCATATCCAATCCAGGTCGAGGTCACTCGAACGTTGTGATGTTAATTTCTTTTGAATTTCTTTGTCTATTGTCGCCATTGTTTTACCCGAGGTATTGCATCGCTGCCCACTGACTCACCTACACTGTACCTATCTCGTTAAACAAGTATTTGTACTTAGCTATGTACAGTAAACTTACGAAAACCTGGGCTATACTTAGGGCTTCTTTCACCACTTCCTGATATTGTTACAGATAGTAATCTTAGTGATAAACTAATCTATCAGATAAATCTGTGTGATAGACTATATAAAATATATAAGATATAGGCAATCAGATACCTGTGAAACCAAAAAAACAGGCTATCTGTCAGATAACCTACAGATAGGGTATCTGGGACTTTATCAGCAAGCGGTGTAAGAGGCCCTTAGTATTATGGCGTATAATAGGATGCAAAATGGCGAAGTCATGCAAATCAATCACTTTTGTCTACTAAACATTGTTTCCGCGGAAGTATTAATTTCTGTTCTATATTAATGCTTTATAGCATTATAGATTATTGCAACTTTTTGATAATATTATTTGACATTTAGTAGTTTGTATTACTTTACAATAGTCGATTAAAATCGGTGAAGATTTTTTTTTAATTTTTAAAAATCAAGGTGGCTCTATATTTGAACAGTATAATATTATTTACTAGCTACAAACTTACAAACCATGTTCCCATGGGAAAAAAATACATTCGAATCATTTATCTCTACTAGCTACAAACGGCAGGTATTATAACATAACATTATTACATCTTTCGTTCCAGTTTTTTTTTTCCTACATCTATGATGGGAAATAGAACGCGCGTTGATGTCTTTTCTTCTACAAAACGTCTGACGGTTCTCTTAGGTATCATTTGATCTTTTGTAGCTGAACTACTCACGTATTAAGATTTCATTCATTTAATTTAAGTTTCATTTAATCATTCATTCTTTCTTCTATATTACAAATCATCCGTCAAAAAATCATCATTTTTCTATTACAATTACAATGATTAAACGAAAAAAAATATCATTCTATTAAAGTGTGATAATGTAATCTAGTTAAGCCTCAACTGCTGGTGACATACAGCACAGCAATATGTAGAAGCACTAAATTTTGCAATGTACCCCGAAAAAGACAATTTCTCAGAATGTCTATTACCGAAATAATCCACTTTCAAAATGACTATATGAACTCTGTCAAAAGTGACCAATTTCCAAAAATTACCATTCCTCAGAACGGTTTAACCAAAATATCCACTTTCAAAATGACTAACTCGACGAACTCTGTCAAAAGTGACCAATTTCAAAAAATGACCATTTCTCAGAATGTCTACGTTGGAATTTTGATAGCACATTGACTTTACCTAATCATTACATCCGCACCCCACCTTCCGCATCTTGGTACAGCTTCCAGATACCTTCTGATAACAGTAAATTAGAATTAAAATGTAAATTATTCCATCTCGCGTTATCTCACGTCTGCGGTGGGGTGGGAGCGAGACGGCTTCCTGTTCGCTCTATTTCTCGTTATGAACACGTTACACTTTCTCTCGGCGTCAATACGGACGTTATAGGTCGTGACGCAACATTGGGGTTCCGTGGACTACCACCACAGAGAGAAAAACCATTTAGAATTAGTCCGGTTATACGATTCTAAGCTGTATGAAGGTACAGTCTACCGCACGTCTGTGGCAGCTTCGACCTTGAGCTGGCCTAGACTAAAAGAAAGCTTCAATACAATGAGAGAGTTTTTACTGTCTTAGTTGGATATGAACTGACGTGTGGTCGACTGTACAATAGGGCCTCGCGAGAAGGACTCGAGCATGGAGGGTCTCTCGCAATACATACTAATATTATAAGTTTGTTTGTTACCTTTTCACTCCTAACCCGTTGAACGGATTTTGATGGTGTGAGAAATTGACGCTCGGGGAAGTGGACATTTCGGGAAATATACGTAATAGGCCGAGGGGACATTCCGGGAATAGGACAAAACGGGCCTGAGAGGTCAAACCCTTGTAGTAAGTGCATAACCTATGCACTTACTACATCTACCCTTGTAGTAAGTGCATAGGTTACTTTTACCGCAAAAAACTGGAAACCAGGAAAAACATCTGTCGCAGGAAAAAATATATACCACGCGGCCGAAGCCTAAACAAGGCTTTTCAGTAATTCGATACCAGACTAAACAACCGAATTTCTGAGACTAGACGACTATTTGAACACTGGTTACGGTGTCTATGTCAAATATGATCGAAGTGTGTGCCCTACTTGGTCCTCGACGAATAAGTTCAATAGCTTTCAACTGGGCAACAAAGAGCCCAGTTTATGTAACAGAGAACCAGTACGGTGCGGCGGCGCATAACCGGTCGAAAGGTCGATATGTTGGGCAGTTTAGGCTTTATTAGTGGAAATGGTAGGTCATAGGTTCGTCATCGTCAACAGCCTATTAATGTCTCCACTGCTGGGGCTCAGGCCTACCCTCTCCACGAGGGCGTTCGGGCTATAGTCCACCACGCTAGCCCAGTGCGGGTTGGTGGACTTCACATACGCCTAAGAATTTCTTCTTCGGCGTATGCAGGTTTCCTCACGATGTTTTCCTTCACCGTTTGAGAGCAGTCAGTAAATGTACTTAAGTTTCGAGAAAAAACCCATTGGTACATGGCCCAGCTGGGGATCGAACTCCGGACCTTTCGATATGATAGGCCGCGTCTTATCCCCTACGCTACTGACGCATAGGTTCGTACCCAAGCCTTTATAATTGAATTTTTTGAACAAAAATGCGTACGAGCTCATATACTTTAAAGTATGTAGGTAGTGATGAATTTTATCACGATAAATCCGACCCTTACTTCATGATTTAACGTCCACTGCTGGATACAGGCCTTCCCAAACGAACGCCACCACACCCGGTCCTCCGCTCTCCGCATCCAGCCGCTTCCGGCCACCTTTTTTAGGTCGTCGGTCAACCCTTACTTACAAATTACAAACAACCAGAGACCGTGTTATGGTAATAGGAAAACAATATGCAGAGTTGTTGTACAGTCGACCGCACGTCAGTGGAAACAATTTGACCTTGAGCTGGCCTCGCCTATCAAGGAGTTTCAATACTATGAGAAACCCGTTTATACTTGTTTTGTTTCCACCGACCGTACATATATCTTATCTTATTGATCAGGAACACCTGGCGATACTTCGACCCTTTTAGGATCTGTGCCAAAACCCAGTTGGTGCCCCAATCCGTTTTTTGGAACTTCACTTGCGCCTTAGAAAAGAAATTCTTATCTTTGGCGTATGCAGGTGTCCTCACACGACGTTTTACTAGTAGGTAACTTAAAGATCGTCAGTGGCCTCGGGGATAAGACATCATAAGATAAGATATCATATCGAATGGTCCGAAGTTCGATCCCCGCCTGGGCCATGTACCAATGGGTTTTCACTCGAAACTTAAGTACATGTACTGACTGCTCTCAAACGGTGAATGAAAACATCGTGAGGAAACCTGCATACGCCGCTCTTAGGCGCATGTGTGTCCACCAACCCGCACTGGACTAGCGTGGTGGACTATAGCCCGAACGCCCTCGTTGGGAGGGTAGGCCTGAGCCCCAGCAGTGGGGACATAATAATAGGCTGTTGATGATGAACTTAAAGTTAGACTTGGGGGAGAAAGAACTAGTGATTTTTCACGAATAGCAGATGGTTAGCGCGTATTTCGTACATAGTCCAGCGGCCAATCATATTAAAGCTTATGTTTACCCAAGTAATGTGCATGTTGATGGTTATTGCCTATTGTTGCGCATTATATGCTTTATTATGCAAACAGGCTCCGCGGAATAACAGTTTTGTAACCTTTTATTGTTTTTAGGCTACACCAGCTGGCTGTGGTCGCAAGCAAACTTTAATGAAATCTTCGGCCGCCTCAGCAAGGCATTCCTTACCGATTTCTCGGGCTACAATTCCTCTCGAAGTCTTAAAACTGTTTCAAATCAATAGCCTATGAACATGTCCCCACTGCTGGGGCTCAGGCCTACCTTCTCAACGAGGGCGTTCGGGCTACAGTCCACCACGCTAGCCCAGTGCGGGTTGGCGGACTTCACATGCGTTTAAGAATTTCTTCTTCGGCGTTTGCAGGTTTCCTCACGATGTTTTCCATCACCGTTTGAGAGCAGTCAGTAAATGTACTTGTTTCGTGAATTTTTGGTACTTGGTCCAGCCGGGGTTCGAACTTCGGACCTATGGATATGATAAGCCGCGTCTTATCCCCGACGCCACTGACGCTGTAACTATAACTATTTACATTAAATCATTGATTTGATTTATATGTTATTAATATTAATATGTGATCTCAACGAGGCTATAGTCCACCACGCTAGCCCAGCGCGGGTTGATAGACTTCACATGTGCCTAAGAATTCATTTTCGGTTTTCTCATATACCTACGTTTCGAGAAAAATCCATTGGTTCAAGGCACGGCCGGGGATCGAACCTGGACCTCCCCTTACATTAGTTAAACAAGAAGTAAATTACATATTATTAGCTAAGATAAGTACCTATCTAAAGTGAAATAATCCCATCTGCTAGTTATTTACCCTTGGGCTGTCCACAACAAAAGCCCGGCAGATTGCAGCAACAGATGACCCAAATGATAAAATAGCCTATAAAAATATGATGTAGTGTAATGACTTAATCAAACAAAACAACATAAAAAATTTAAATATACACATTTGTTACCCTTTAACTCGGAATCAGATAGGGATCTCTCACACGCGTCGAATGCGCGTTCGCTACCCGTACCATGAGCTTACATCGTCTATACTCGCTAGCGACTTCGTAAAACTATATATCGTCTATCGTACCAGCCTGTAGACCAGGCCACTGCTGGACAACGGCCTCCCCCAAGGATCTCCCCGACGACCGGTCCCGCACTAACCTCATCCAGCCGGGTCCCGCGACCTTCACCAGATCGCCATCTACGCCATTCTACGCCATCATGCTCAAAAGAATCGCTTCCCTGGTGCGTCGGGTTCGTGACAGCCCTAACAGCCTCCTAGCGTGCTGCGCGACGAGGTGGACAGCCCTATGCCGAACCCCTGCTCCACGCGTTTGGGTTTGTAAAGGTTTGCCAAACGTCATGCAGCATAACGTTTTTGGTTAAGGTTTTGGATTTGGTAATATCGTTCAGAGCGATTAAACCCACTTAGTTGTTCTACGTATGTATGTATTCGTTAGCGAATATCGACGTTGTGTGCTCATGGTAGGGGTACGGGGCCGATTCGTTTCGTCACAGTATAATGACAGACAGACAGACAGTCTGACCTTACGGATGTATTGAAGCGAAGATTCTATGTTATTTGCCTTGTTGGTTTTTCTCATGAGATCTCTCTGAGCATTGTGTGGAAGCCAATGGTTTTGAAATCGGTTGTAAGTTGCTAGATGTCTATGGATAATGGAATTAAAAATTGAAGGGTAGGCCCATGAATCAAAAAATTTAGCCACTCCCATATGGATCAGTACAGTAATAAAAGCATTATTTCATATCATTCATTCATATCTATGGGAGTCAAAATCGTGTCAAAATAATCACAAAATTATGACTCCACTCACACAATCTCATTTTCAAATTCAATAGTGAAAAGATACTTCCACCTCCTCCCGCTACTCCGCTTCCTTTGTCCGCACCCCCCCTGTAAATGGCACCATAGTTGCAAGATGCGATCTCCACAGATTTGGGAGCGTGCGCGCGACCAAAGAGATTTGAAACTTCTTAGGTAGACCTAATATGGTTTCCATTTGTTATGGTAACTAGACATTAATGTAATAAATTTCTCTATCCGCGGAATTCGTCCGGTTTGCGGTATTATATCTGCGAAAAGCTATTATACTGTTTTCTAAGTTAGACTGATCAATTTAGTTAGACTGATCGATTTAGTTAGTGTTCAATTTAGTTAAACTGATCAATTTAGTTAGACTGATCAATTTAGTTAGAGTGATCAATTTAGTTAGACTGATCAATTTAGTTAGACTGCTCAATTTTGGCCATAATCTTGTTTTTAAGTTTCTTGGCGATCGACGGTGGAACCCTGCATTCAATTATTAATAATTTGTTACGCACCCCACCCCGTACGATATAAACAAGACTTTTTTTTCCTTGATGGAAACTGTATAATCATAACCTTAGACTCGAAAACAGCAATCATTGCGATAAACCGTCCGCATTGCTTTAAACATAATACAACCAACTTCTTGCACTCACTAAATGAGGTCCTCGTAAGTCTGAACTCCTATCAAAATGTAATACTTCTAGGGGATATAAATATTGATATTTCACCACACAATATAGACCAAAACTCTGAAGAATATTTAAATCTTACAGCATCACATGGCCTTCTCCCATCTTATACACTGTCGACTCGTATGCAGTCCTGCCTGGACCATGTTTTAATAAGGTGCAAGCAAACTCCTTCTACTCTTATAATCCAATCCTCCTTAACTGACCACGATACCATAGTAGTTAATCTTGAAATCGACAAGCCAAGACAAATCAAACCAAATAGTTTTACGAAAATCGACAACATCGGACTAGAAAAAGACCTTATAAATACAGATTTTAATCCGATTTATGAGTTCGATGATCCCAACGTAGCAGCGTCCTTTTTCATTAACACACTTTCACAGGCTATAGTACAAAATACACAAACATTACGTACATCTAGGCGAACAAGGACAATTAAACCATGGATAACACCAGGTTTATTACGTTGCATTAGAAATCGGGACAATATGCACAAAAAACTAAGACTAAATCCAGACAATGAAATTCTACAAAAAACATACCGACGTTATCGCAACTTTTGTAATAACATCCTGAAAAAGGTAAAAAGAGAATATGAGAAGGGAGAATTGCAAAAGGCGGCATCAAACAATAAGAAGCTATGGGAAGTTATAAAAAAAACCACCAACATGAATAAACCTAGAGATAATGCACTGGAACTTATTTCAAATGTCATATCTCCTGAAAAGTCTTTGAACTCAATAAATGAATACTTTGTAAACATAGGTAAAACTCTGGCAGAAAAAATTCAAAACACTAATCCATCTTCTGGCAGATCTAATCAGATTCACACAACTACTATAAACTCGTTTGTAATGTTGGACACTGATGAGGAAGAAGTGGAAAGACTTATAATGTCATTAAAAACTGAGTGCTCTTCTGGATGGGACGGTATACCCAATAACATACTAAAGAAATTTAAAAATCTTCTGGTGGCACCTATTACTCACATATGTAGACTAAGTTTAAATACAGGTATCTTCCCTGACGTTTTTAAAAAGTCTCTAATACGACCCATTTTCAAAAGTGGAAATAGAGATCGTGTCGATAACTATCGCCCAATTTCAATACTTCCATCGCTGTCAAAAATACTAGAAAGAATTGTGAATGTAAGGCTCATTAAATATCTAGAAGATAAAAATTTACTATCTCAACAACAATGTGGTTTTCGAGCAGCGAAATCCACAGCCGAAGCCGTACATGACCTTACAGACCTGGTAATTCGGAGCTTGGATGAAGGTAAAAAATGCTTATCAATCTTTTTAGATCTGGCTAAGGCATTCGACACGGTCTCTATTCCTCTGCTGATCACAAAACTGGAAAAAATTGGAGTGAGGGGAGTACAATTGAAATTCTTTCAGAGTTATCTAAGTGATAGAGTCCAATGCGTTAGGATAGGAAATTACACTAGTTTAGACCAGATAATTAGCTATGGAATTCCTCAAGGAAGTATACTAGGCCCTACCTTATTCCTCATTTTTATAAATGATCTTACTAACATCAAGCTCCGTCAAGGCACGATCGTATCTTTCGCGGATGATACAGCATTGAGTTTTACGGGAAATTCATGGAATGAGACTTACCAAGCTGCTCAGCAAGGTTTGAATGTTATAACTCAATGGCTAAGAGCTAACTACTTAACCATTAATACGGATAAAACTAAATTTGTCACTTTTGCCATCCGAGACTCCTCACTGCCACCAGCTTCACCTGATCTATCAATCACCGCACACTCGTGCTCTTCCTTACGTGTAGATTGTACCTGCGGAAAACTAGAAAGAGTAACGGACATTAAATACTTAGGTATTATCCTCGATCAAAACTTGAACTTCAAAAATCATATCTCTTCTCTAACTGCCCGTACAAGGAAGATGATGTACATTTTTAGAAATTTACGGCACATAGCGGATTTTAAAATTATCAAAACTGTGTATCTAGCATTGTGCCAGTCTATCTTTATTTACTGTATTTCGTCGTGGGGTGGTATAGCCAAATGTAATATAAAAAAGCTAGAAATAGCTCAACGTGCTATCCTAAAGGTGGCTACTTTTCGACCTTTTTTGTTCCCAACCACTCAACTTTATGAACAATGTAAAGTTCTGACTATTAGACAACTATTCATACTACACACAGTCCTTAGGCAACACACTCAACTACCATATGACGCTTCAACACTCACAACAAAAAGACGCCACGATAAAATCTGTACCTGCCCTATATTAAAGACATCCTTCAGTCACCATTTCTTCTGTTTTCTCGGCTATTATTTATACAATAATTGTAACATGATTTTAAACATACACCCACTTATCAAAACTGAAGTACGGCTTACCTTGACGCGTTGGCTGTTGTCCCTCACGTATGACGAAACTGAAGAACTCCTTCAAGTTAAAGCTTGAAACTGATTGTACATTTATCGCACACACACACACACTCACTCACTCACACACACACACACACACACAACACTCTCACACTATACACATGCATATATATATATATATATATAAACAATAGAAATAATATTATCATAGCATATACGTAAAAATAGAAATAATATTTAAGTTTTCACTTACTACCTGTAATATATATTATTATTATATAAATATTTATAACCTACCAATATTAGATTAAGATTACTAAAAATATATATATTATGAAATGTATCGCCTTTTCCGAGGGTGGAGACCTGGTGACCTGGATCACAGACTACTATGTCTAGTTCAGGCATCAGTCTTCACAAAAGATGACCAATTACTAAAATATTGTTTGTACTTTATTTTAAGTTTGTATTTGTGAAGAAACAAATAAAGATATTATTATTATTATTATTATTATATTGGCATGCCGAAAGAAAATCATAATTTTTTTATAATTTTCTCCAAATAACCAAATATTTTATTTGTTTCTTTTTCTTTTTCAGGTAAGTACCTCTGTGGAAATTGCTTTTTACTTGGATAAGGTGGTATAGTTACTTCTCATCGAAGAAAAACAAAATCAATGGAACATAATTCATTTTGTAGCAAACTGTATGCTACAGGTGGGCAGCTCGTAAGTAGTAATGTAGGTTTTTCCGTTCAAGCTTCATATTATGGCTTAAAGGTCTCGTTACCAAGCCAAAACCTACTTTAAAAAAAAACAAATCGGAGCTGGACGCTTTGGACGCTTGGTTACCTCTCCCTGTGAGATAAACTCCATACTTGCCAGCAATTAGTAACATTCCCTCATAGTTCACAGCGCGACCTTTGGCTGTTTTCCGGTGATATTTCAAACCTGTTTCTTTATGTTTGGCCGACTGTGGACTTATTTGTACTTATAGGTACTTGAAGCCGCAGGCCTCGGCTGATAAGTGGGATAATTGTAGGGCTTAGCTGATCATAGACCAGTATGAGTAATGCTACTGGAGCTTTTGGAACTGATTGGAGTCAGGGGACCTTTTCCATACAAACGAAGTCATTTCGAGAGCGTCAGTGGCCTCGGGGATAAGACGCGACCTATGATATCGAAAGGTCCGAGGTTCGATCTCCGGTTGGGCCATGTACCAATGGGTTTTTTCTCGAAACTTAAGTACATGTACTGACTGCTCTCAAACGGTGAAGGAAAACATCGTGAGGAAACCTGCATACGCCGAAGAAGAAATTCTTAGGCGCATGTGAAGTCCACCAACCCGCACTGGGCTAGCGTGGTGGACTATAGCCCGCACGCCCTCGTTGAGAGGGTAGGCCTGAGCCCCAGCAGTGGGGAGATTAATAGGCTGTTGATGATGATGATGATGATGAAGTCATTTTGGGCCTTTAGATCTCCGTCAGGGAATGATTTGCGTGAGATCTGAAAGTGGCTGTTCGGAGTAAGGATGGAGGAGGTCCAGAGAGCCGTACACTCCTCAATGAACAGTCAAGCCGTTTTCAACATAGACTAGTCCAAATAAAAACATTCTAAAATTGCATTAAATGTATGGATAATATGATAAACGTCAAAAGAAAACTTTTTGTAAGTTAGATGCTTTACAAGTTGGTTGAATTCAAAATATTCGAGTAGGTATGTATAATTAGGACTAGTCAATATTTATAAATCTAATTGCGATCATAGTTCGGTCCTACATTCCTCTCCTCAGTTATGTATGTATGTCATACATGTTAGTATGTACGAATGTATGTAAGCAGCGGACACAGTCTAACCTTGCGGCTCGATCCTTTCTAACGCCATTCCTGGGTTTAAGTCGACCGGCTGATTCAGATATCTGATTCACTAATGTAATGAATGACGTTTAGTGGTATTCACAAATAGGGAATTTAGATTCAACCTAAGTGTTCCTTGAAAGGGACTTTTCATTACTCATACTCTGAAAGAAGGTCTAAAGTTGCCTGAGTAGCGGGTTGAAAGTAATACATCTCAGCCCTAGGGAGAATCGCTTTCAACTGACAGCTGTCGAATTATATAAAAAAAAACTAGTACTATTTTGACATTTCTATTGGACCATGCTCCAACTGTCTATACAGCCACTCAATTACAGCGCGAAGTAAAATTCAAATAACATAAAGTTATGTCTTAATTAAAGAATATATATTTTTAAATGACTTTATTATAATTATTACTGTCAACTATTTCTTTAAAATAACATAGATTTGGGCAAAATATATATCATTTTTTCAATGATGGAAATGAAAAATAATGGCAGAATAGCTGGCCGGCCACAGAAAAAAAAATAGACGGGAAAGCGGCAATCCGATCTTCTTTTGTTTTTTGGAGTTGTAGTTTTGTTTATACTTCCGTAAGTATAGCAGAGATTTGTATTAACACTCATTTTATGTTTGTGTTTTTACTTTCAGTGTATTCTTAATGAAAAGCACAGTGTTTCCCTCGGGTTCAAGACTTATTTAGAGGTCCCTCGAACTATTGGCGCCCTCGCTACGCGTCGGGCGCCAAACCCCGTCTCGGGACTTAAATAAGTTACTTTCACCCCTGGGGTAACAATGTACTATTAATTGAGGTCATTTCAAGAGCCCGCGGTTGAAGCGGCGTGCGTTTTTGAAGCAAATGACACTTTAGGGTTGGCTATGTGATGTGATGATAGATAAGTACCTTATATTCGTTTTTTGTAGTTTGTTTATGGGTTTTATAAGTTAAAACTTCTAATAATATTATTGATCGTTTTTTGAATTACCGCTGTTTAAAGAAAATTAATAAATTTTTGTCACATTTGACCGAATAATTAAATGGGAAATGCAATTAAATTCTTGCATCATTATTTTCTGTATTATTCTGCATGTTGAAATGGTATCGTAATAATTACAAAAAGAAACCGAAAAATATTATACAGGACAAAATTTTTGACAATACTTGCAGTGACCTCAAAACTTTAAAAAAGGTAAACTTAAAATTTTATCAGCTTTAGAAAAGTCACAATTAATTTTTTTTAACAATCCTGGAAAACAAATTTAAAACCAATGAAACTAGGAAACCACCTTTCGACCAGACAGAACGCTAAAAACAGGCTTTAGCATCGGTTCACATTCTTTATCTAAATGGCATTTAGTTAATAAGACTGTTATACATCATTTGGCTACATTTTAATAAAATCTAGGTCAATACTTATTGGCATATTTTTGGTTATTCATTTTCTTAGACATGTCGTTAATTATATTAATTAGGATCTATAAATTGAACTTGAACGGTTTGTGTGTTTTTCGAATCGAGCTGATTCCAATAACTATGGAAGTGATGCGTCTTCACCAGATAATACATAACAGAGCGTATAAGCTCAATTAGCTCGGGCGCGGACTTCGATTTGAGCTCAGCTCAAAAGCTCAGGCATGCTCGGGAAATTTATCACGGACATGGATCTTGGTTTGTGCTTGGCTCAAGTGTGACCCGGGCAGGCCCTTTGTTGTCTGGTTCTCCGTTTAAGTTTAGCTTCACGCACTGGCTCATCTTTGGTTCTGGGCACTTCTGGGAGGGACCTCTGGTACTGGTGCACTTTCCGATAGACTGCGAGTAAGCAGAGGACCTCTGTCATAAAGACTGCTACGTTCCTCTGCCTTGTGCGACTATTAATTCCTCTGTGCCTCTGCATCCGCTCCAGCCGCCTTCTCTATAGAAAGGTCGTTGATCCATCTAGCAGGCATTGATTAATGTTTCTTGTCGATTTGGTAAATCAAGCCTCGGTGGATGCGCTGCTCTCTACCAATATTTTCCTTGTAGTTTCCAATTAGTTAAGCACCAAAAGGTATATTTAGATCGGAATCTCCGACAACAGAGCCGTATCATCGGGATGACATAAGTCATTAGTCATTACGGCGAGCGGTCGCGTGACCGCGCCTTCCCATTCATTTCATTACCGTCGCGATACGGTACGGTGCCTTAGAGCAACACGGGCCGCCGCCGCGCTTTCTTCCAATGCCAAACATCTTGTCGTTTTTAGCGGGGGATTCACAGACGTTATCAACAGAGAGCGGATTCGAAGGAACTAATATTATAACTAATATGGATATGACAAGTGTAATTTTTTATAACTCTGTAGGTACTATTAAATGTTAGTTCAGGAAAGTCTTGTATCCATCGAGAACTATTATGTTTGAGCTGCATAAAAACTCCTTTATTTGGAATAAATATTTTTTCACCTCACAAGCTCGGAAGGGTATACTTTCTCATTCGAAATCTGCTTGGAAAACTGCACCTGGAAAAAAAAACTTTTCTTCTAATATGTAGAAGGTGGACATTTAAAGAGGTGGTCAATTCTAATTGTGGTATTATTATTTGTTGTTCTAAACCGCCGAAAGGATTCAATTCACCTAGTATTTTCCTCGCTGTAGTGAGGTGAAAAATTGTGTGCTGAGCTCGGCAGCAAAGTTATTTTGTGTCTCGTACCTTGAAAATCCTCGCTACTCTCAGGATCCTAGAACCCTTCGCTTTGCTCAGTTTTCAATACTAGTACTCGCATAAAATAACCAACTTTGCAGCCTTGCATAACAAATAACTATTCTTTAGGTATAGTTTTGTCCCAAGAATAACTTACCTATTGCATTTGTCATATCCATAGTTATATGTAGTAATAGTTCCTTTGAAACCGTTCTCTGGTAATCAATCGAATAACACACCTACCGGACTCATCGACTATGGTAGTGGTCTTGCACGGTCGACAGCACGTAAATAGAAATAAAACCAGTATAAACCGGTCTCTCATTGTATTGTAACTCTACTAGGCTAGGCCAGCTCAACGTCAAAGTATTTCTGGCGGAGAGGACGCCTGATTAAGCGACTCATCCCCGGTGTTGCTTTAAGTGGGTACCGCACCCGGCGATCTGAAATGCGATCTGTTATTTACTTCATTAGCGATGTTACATGCGTTACGCTCTATTACAAATTAAGCCTGCCATAAAACGAGAAAGTCTTACAACTAACTGGTAAATCGCAATAGTTGATCAACACTATCAGATTGACCCTATCCTATCGTATCCACTTTGTCCCAATTTTATGTGCAATACCATTATTTTCCCGGATGAAATAAGCCTTTTAATCAAAGAGTTTGGAAATGTCACCGACCGCCCGCGGCGCCCAGCGATGCCCGCCCATGCACATTCTATACTCTATATCCATTTAGAACAAATTAGTAATAATAAAATAAATAATAAAAATAAAAGATAGTTTATTCATCGATCACTTAAACATAATTACTTAATACAATTACTAAAAACTATTTGTAGTGAGATGAAAGGGTCGATGACTCAGCGAAGCGCTGTTTTTCAGTCATCGCCAAGACTCGAATATCGCTAAGTTCGAAGTGTGAGAGTGGTGATCGTCATCTCTGCCAAGCGCACACTGATATTTTATAAAGTAGGCCTCATTAAAACAGTTTTTAGGGCCATAAATCATTATCTTAACATATACCTACTGGTAGGGACAAAGAATTATTACACAGACCAGACACAGGCAGATTTTTGCCTAGACATAAGCCATTCCTTACACCGCTTTTTAAACGAGCCTAAGGTTTTCGCTTCACTAATTGGAGGCGGTATGTCGTTCCAACATTTGGACGCCGCAAAGCGAAAACTACCCCTAAAGGCTTCCAATCTTGGAAACGGAAGCACTATAGTAGGATGCCGCACAGACCTAGTTCTATCAGCAATTCTGTCAGTCCAGATAAGTTTTTTAGCCAGATATGTTGGCGCGCCAGTGTCTCTCAAATTAAATATAAGTGTATTTAATTTGAGAGTCCGTCTGTTTTCCATGTTAAGAATATTATAAGTATTGAGAAACGGGGTAATGTGCGACCGTTTTGGTACATCGTAGCAGAATCGCATACATGAGTTTTGAACCTTCTGTATTTGGTTTTTAGTTTTTTTTAATAAACACGGCCCATACACCACATCGCAATAGTCCAAAATAGAAAGCACCAAACTATCCGCGAGTCTTAGTCTGACAGGAATGCTCAGGAATGGTCTAAATTTATATATAGTTCTAAGTGCAGCATAGCATTTCCCAATTTTAGTCCTAATATGGTCTCCGAACTTTAGTGTACTATCGCATAACAGCCCAAGATTTCTGACTAAGGAAGATTCAGCTATTGAGGCATCTCCTACGAGAACCCTAGGTTTTTGGTCACGTACTCCGTCAATCTGGTGGCGCGTGCCTAAAACTATATAATTACATTTTTGAGCATTTAATAGCAGGCCGTGTTCGCTAGACCAATTGTTAATTGAGACCAGATCCTGGTTTAGACGATCAACCAACTCTGACACTGATAGATCAGGTTTGGTACTTAAAAGAATTTGTGTGTCATCGGCGTACATTTGTGCTAGGCTGGACCGAACGCACTCAAGCAAGTCTGCTGTGTAAATGGAGTATAACGTAGGTCCCAAGATTGAACCTTGAACTACACCCCGGTCCACCACCAGTGGCTCAGATCTCATCACCCTGCCAGTTTCATCCGCTGTTTCGACGACTTGCAATCTATTTAGAAAGTAACTGGTGAACCACGAGCTTACGCCAGTATCGCAGCCGTAATATTTTAACTTTGCCAGCAACAGGTCAATATTAATACAATCGAAAGCTCGACTATAGTCGAGCAGAGACAATATTGATGCGTTATTTTCATTAGACGCCGCTAGTACCTCGTCCACAACGTGAAGTAACGCAGTTGTAGTACTATGTAACTTGCGAAAACCTGATTGATTCTGGGGTATGATCTGGTTAATTTCAATGAAACTTTGTAATTGATTATGTACAGCCTTCTCTACAACTTTAGATAATGCCGGCAATATGCCTATAGGTCTTAAATCCTTCACTGTATCAACATGAGATTTCTTTGGAATGGGTTTAATTATAGCCGTGGTCCATGATGAGGGAAAACAGCCAGAGCTCAGGGAAGCATTTACAATGGCAGTAATGGCGAGTAAGGAGTGCGGGAGCGTTAACTTGATCATTTTCATTGAAATATTGTCAATTCCCGTTGCGTTGGAGGATATCGAGTTTATAATTTTTGACACGCCGTCGGGAGTAAGTTCCGAGAAACTGAAAGTATTATTTGAAAATTTTGAGTTTGTATATTTTTCGGCATACTTAGGGTCATAATTTAACTGCGGTATCGTATCCAGGAAAGATTTATTTATGAAATTAGGATCTCGTAAGTGAGGAGGTAGCGGTCTCCCTGCGGACTTTCCAAGAACTTTATTAAGCTCACCCCACATTTTTTGCGGTCTATTAGTGTGTTTATTTACTTGATAGGTAAAATAATGTTGTTTTTCAGCACGGTATGCGCACGTGACAGCATTACGTAAGATTTTATATGTTTTAACATCATCGTCTCTATTAGTGGACTTTGCCCTACTACACGCGTCATCTCTGTCACTCATCATAGCCTTAATACTGTCAGTAACCCAAGGGGTTGGAGGGGTCTTAAATATTTTAGTTCGTACTGGCACAAAGTGATCAAACAATCCCAAAATCAAAGAGTTAAAACATTCCACCATCGCATTAACGTCGTGACATCCCAGCACCCATTCCCATGGTGTGGCGGACGAAGCCAGTTGGTATGTTTCCAAGTCAAAGTCATTGAAAGGTCTATATGTGATAGTTCTAGGAGGCGGTTTATTGACCAGTATAGGAAATCGCGCCATCACAAATGCATGGTCACTAAGATCTTCATTATGTTTTATAATGACATTTTTTGACTTAAGACGTTCAGGACAGCAGATTACGTCCAGTAACGTTCTTGTGGATGAGGTGATACGCGTAGGCTCGGAAACCACCTGACGAAGACAGTATTGAGAGATCAAATCATGAAAAGTGCGTTGATTTCTGTCCTCATCATTTAAGAGATTAGTGTTAATATCACCAGTTAAAAATAGAAAATCATATTTAGGCGTCAAGTGAGACAGTGAGTCTGTTAATTGGTCAATAAATTTTCCAAAGCTAAACCAGTCTGGTCGATAAACTACACCGACAGCTACTTTACATTTTTTTAATTTAACCTCCAACCAGAGCTGCTCTAGTTCACTTGAAGGAATGTCTATTTCACGAACACGTAAATTGTCACGAACGTACACGGCGACACCGCCACCGTCGGCCCCACGGTGTCGTTTTCGATTCGGTCGCCGCCTGTGTTTCCCGCGTGCTTTATGTATAAGCCGATACCCATCTAAACTATATCGCTCAATATCAGAAGACTCGTTCAGCCACGTTTCGGTAATGGTGGCTATGTCAGGATTATTGGTTCTAATTGTATGTGTCAATTCGTCCCTACCAGTCCCCAACGAATGGGCGTTAAGCACTGCTAATTTAAGATCGGTAGATTTACTAGCCATTAAAAGTTAAGGTTAAGTTAAGGTTTAATATACTATTATAACAGTAGGCCAGGAAAAGTATGTATACAACTATATTGAAGCGCCGCCGTAAAACAAAGCATAAATACCCTAGGCAAGAGATAGCGATCACAATCTGAAAAACACAAAAATCATAATAAATTACGAAAACAAAATTAGAATATGGAGCAGATACAAATAAATTCGATTCTTTACACAATAATAGAATAATTACAAGTGAGAATAGTCATGTTGTTAGAGCATTTAAATCATTGCTTGAATTAATCGGGATAACTTTTGAGTTAGTAGCTTTTCTAATGAGAATTTTACAGTTTTTAGTCCAGACATAGGTATATTTCTTGTTGCGTGCAGTGACTTTTGTTAATCCAAGTAGACGTTTGTTGGCAGGTGTTAGATGATCTCCCATAAATATAGGGCGCGGATTTCCAGCAAAACCGATTTCAGCGCTGGTGAGCCCACCAGGTCCATCACCGGCAGCACGTCGCAATTCCCTGGCCGCTTTCAGCAAAGCGTCTTTCTTATCAATGCATTTAAAACGGATAATGATACGTCCGGGGCCAGCGCCCTTCGGAGCTCCGACCGCTGCGGCAAAGGAGTTAACCGCATCTGGTTCGGTACTTAACGGGTTTTCATCTTCTTGCTGATGATTCTTCATTGGTTTTAGTCGCCGGGTCCATTCCATGTCATCAGGTTGCAATGAGACATTTAGTTTAGTGGCTAAGTTCATTAAGATCTGAGGAACATCTTCACTGGGGCTTTGTGGAATGCCCGAAATCTCAATGTTGTTCATAAGATCCATTTGGTGCCTTCTGTTCAGTTCAGCTTCCAAGTATTCATTTTTGTCTATCAATTCAGAAAGTTTACCTTCGATGACATTAAGTTGAGATGTGTTGTTAACTTCAGAACTCAACGTTTCACAGCGATCCGCCAGTTTAGCGAGCCTGTCTTCTAATAAATCAATACGTTCAACTTTAGATTCCAGCTTACTCACTTTAATTTTTAGACTAGATAAGTCATCGTTTAGTGAGGCAAAGCAAGTCTGAAGCTTACCTACCTATTCCATTCCGTCTGTGGAGAACTTTTAAACACTATTAAGTTGTTTCACACACCAGCAATATTTTTGAAATATCTATCCAACGATACCCCACACTATGGGATTCACAAGAAAAAAAAACTCTCCCACTTTGTGAGTATGGTACGTACTCTAAAAAAAAATTTTTCAAGATTTTATTCTTCTCATTTTGTCGGCTTGATTAATTTATACCCATGCCAAATTTTCGTCACAATCGGTTGAAAAATGCGACCTGTAGAGAATTATAGACAGACAAAAGACAGAAGGACAGACGGACAATAGCATTTTTGACCAATCTCGAAACTTATACGCGTCGCTCGCTCGGTCAATTATAGAAGACAGCTATCTCCGACAAAATACTAAAAATAAGCCAGATATCAGTTTAGTGTTTCAAAATATAACATCGAGCTACAGATTGGTTACAAAGAATAAGACACAAAAAATGACGTAATTTCAAATACAGTTCAATTACCCCTAATTATTTACAAACAAACGCTTTCACTCTCAAATAAGGCGTAATTAAATTTTCATTATCCGCGTCTGCTCGGTAATTACATAAAAATACGTTATACATTTTAGAAACAAAAAGCTATTACCGGGGAAAAATACGCTGAGAGCATTGTTTCGCGATGAATCTGCGTATGAAAGGGGTTATGTAATCGGCGTGCGCGCAGCCATGCGACCGACGTCTAAAAATTGGGCGAAAGTTAGAAAATGCGAGATGTAACCTCCGTAAACTGTTGGTTTCAACACGAAAGTTGAATGTGCAATTTCTGAGTCGAGTGCACTGTGTTATGTTCACTTGTTACCTTATTGACGCAGTAATAGACGCTGCAATTAGTAGAATTACGACTCTTAAGCGTGACACACACTGAGCGGCGGCGTTGCCTAAGCGTTGCGGGTTTTTTCTGTAATGTTCGAAATAGTATGAAGCCCTTTACATCAAAGCGGCGGCGGCGCGGCGCGTTCTTCATACAAACCTTCGCCGCCGCAACGCTTTCGCAGCGCCGCCGCCCAGTGTGTGTCACGCTTTAAGTTATTCAGGAATCTTTTGTCAGCTTCAGTTTCGTCGATTAATTGGGCAAAAGTTAGAAAATGCGAGATGTAACCTGCGTAAACTTTTAAAGAATTTGACAATAAAGGCTGAGACATATACATACAAGGGCGGCCTTGGGGCTTTCAGCTTCCAGGCAACCTTGTAGTGTTTAAGAAAAATACCAGTTTTATAATCGGCTGTAATTTCAATTTTAAACTCATAATCGACAAAATAAAATATGTATTATGTAACTGTGTAGATAGTTTTGAAAGACACTTTGAAACCTTGACGCATTTATACCGGTATGTACCTATTAGTTAACAAACAGGTAAAACCCCATAACATACGAGGCATGTTCCACACGACTTTCACTACTCTTGACCTCGGCTGCGCCCGCGCCGACCGCGGAACCCGTTTCCCCATCGATGTTATTAAACTCTATAAACTGACTTTGACTGAGTCATAATTTATGACTCATAAACATAACGAGACGAGTGTATGTTTAAGATAGCCAGTGCAATAATGATACTGTCCTCAGGATGGCACTTTGACCTTTATGGGCGACATTGGCCGCTTACTGTCCCAAAAAATCTGGCAATTCGAGACGAAAGGGTTTCCACCGCTAGAACTTGGATTGGATGACGTGATTTTTAGATCAAGGAGTTTCTAGTACTCTGGATTTGAACTGGCACAGAAGTAGTGAAATCTGTCTAATGTTGATATTTTCGGTAGGAAATACAAAAGGAAGAAGGGAAGTCATATTCGAAAGCATTTAATGTTATAGTACTTAAATTATTTAAGCGTAACACAGACAGCGCGGCGGCGGTGCGAAAGCGTTGCGGCGGCGAATCTGCGGAAAGCGAATAAAAAGCGGAGCCCTTCAGACAGGAATACCGCTAGCGGCGGCGGCGCGGCGGAGGTTTGTATGAAGAACCGTTTGAGGCACCGCGCCGCTCTGTGTAGGGGTTCTCATACACTACAAAGGAATACAACGCGCCGCCGCCGCTTCGCAACGCCTGTCTGCGCTAATCTGTCAAATCAAAACGTCAAATCTGTGCGCGCGGTTTTGTCGCTTTCGCCGTCGCACCGCCCGCCGCGCCGCTTTGATGTAAAACGCTTCATACTATTTCGAACATTACAAAAAATTACCGCGACGCTTTCGCACCGCCGCCGCCCTGTCTATGTTCCGCTTTAGGGTGTCTATGTGTCTACCACTAATTGAATTTTTAGCTTTGTTTTTCTCGTTCTATGTAGGTATTAAATTTCTATTTTCTGTTTCTAATGTTCTTCTCATAATTTTTAAAATGATATTAGTGGAACTTCAGATTTTTAGTTTTAAAATTTTGATTTTATGGTTTGTTCCCAAATGAAAATAAGTACCTACTTACCTAGTACCGTACTTGTCACAACAAACCTTGTCATGGCAGACCCTGGCTGTCAACTCTTGACGCCCTACCAGGGTCACGTCACACGTCTCAGCTCGGACACGCCATTTTGGATCCAAAATGGCCGCCTGTAATTACGGTAATGTAACAGTACCGGCAGTCAAGGCCGATTCGTAAAAGCTATAGAATATAATGGAAGCTGCGACGAGTTCGTCCGGTGTCAATGACTGATGACCCTGGCTCCACTACAAGGGTCGACAACAATATTTGGACGTTTCCTGTAGTAAGTTTATGAACGCATCTCATGTGAAATACAAAACCCCGTGTAACTTTATAAACGCCCCTCGTTCTCCTTGCCTTCAGCTTTCTAACCTATAAACTACCTTTATGTCTCCAACACGTATTATAATGTATTGATTTTATTTTATTTATTCATTCTCAAATCTACAGCTAGTTACAGAATATTTTAATCTATTATAATATAAATTAATATATAAAATGTATATAAATATTATAATGTAATTATTATAAATCTATCTGCACGACCCAAAGGTTAACTGGTAGAGAATGCCTCCGGCATTAAGTTCGCCTCTTGTACAATATATGTGCAATAAAGTTTAAATAAATAAATAAATTGTGCATTAGCCAATAACAGATTTCCATTTTGTAAACCATGTAGTTATCTTCGTTCAACTGTTGTAATAATAAAGTAAATAAAAAATAAATACTGTTTTGGACTTTACACACATCTGTTTAGTCTCAAAAATCGAAGCTTGTTCCACGTATTATTAAATTCTAAAATACAGTAACTACAAATACCTATGAATTTTTACTGAGTGGATTAAGAAAATGATTTTGATGAACCGTTAAATCAATCCGTGAAAAAGTAAGCAAACATTTCTTTTAATTATTATTGTGAAAAGTTTGTGCCACCTTGTACAATATGCGTCGACGAGTGATATTTCATCGATCATCGGCAGTTCAATTAGTCATATCGATCGACCCTATCGACATCGATAAATTCACTTCTCTCAAAGGTCGAGGGCGATACGTGGATTGATTCCGTTCGATTATTATCCGATTGTATTAAAATCTATTTCGTGGCCATGATTGAGAAACTTAATGTGTTTGGAATTGTTTTAAAACGATGATTCATTGTATTCTTTCATTTTTCATAGACTTGGGCAAGTTTTATTTAGAACTATTGCCAAGTCGATAGCATGGTTTATTCCCATCTCGTCCCCATCCTATTTATGCCTAGCATTGGCCAGCTCGAGAGCGTCAGTGGCGTCGGGGATAAGACGCGGCCTATCAGATCGAAAGGTCCGGAGATCGATCCCGGCTTGGCCATGTACCAATGGGTTTTTCTCGAAAACTTAAGTACATTTACTGACTGCTCTCAAACGGTGAAGGAAAACATCGTGAGGAAACCTGCATACGCCGAAGAAGAAATTCTTAGGTGTATGTGAAGTTCACCAACACGCACTGGGCTAGCGTGGTGGACTATAGCCCGAACACCCTCGTTGAGAGGGTAGGCATGAGCCGCAGCAGTGGGGACATCATAATAGGCTGCTAATGATGATTGGCCAGCTGCTCCAAGTATCGTGTATCGTGACACACCTATTTCCCTTAGTCTCATTCTCTTCACACACTCTGATTGTAATGTAATGTACATACATTACTTGCCGATGCCCTGCGACTTCATCCGCGATATAAAGTATATTTAAGTAACTCAAATTTTTTTAACACGTTCTAGATAATCATGCCAGCTTCTTAGTTTTATGGTTTGTCAATAGATGGCCTTAGGTGTATTTTACACCTCGCTATTATTTGGTTCTTCGCAACTTATCTAAGTTAAACGTCCAAATTTTATTGTCCACCAGTCTTTATTATTAAGTAGTATAGATTGATGGTCGAAATTGCAGGTGACTAAATCTCCACCTGTACATTCCAAATAGCTCGATTGGTCCAGCAGTTAAATATTAAAATATCCGGCGAAGAGTCCGAAAATGGCAACACTGTCTTATTCAGCAACCTAGAGTAGACTTGACCACGTCAGGTGCGTAATGTGTAATGTTGCCACATCTCGACACGTCGTCGCACGCTTGTTGTTTCATAAGCGATAATGCTGTTTGGTTCGCCATGGTACAGTCGATCGCACGTCAGTGGAAACACTTAGATCTTGAGCTGGCCTAGCCTGTAGGGAGTTACAATACTATGTGAGTACAGTTTATACTGGTTTTGTTTCCACTGACGTGCGGTCGACCGTACCATGGGCACGTTCGCGCTGTGGGAGAGAAGATGCGATGCTATTCTCATGGTATCTGCCCAATTTATAATCTATAATTACTAATCATACTAATAATATAAAGGCGAAAGTTTGTAAGGATGTGAGGATTTTGTTACTCTTTCACGCCGTAACGGCTTATCGGATTTTAATAAAACTTGGTACAGTGATAGCTTACATCCTGGAATATCATAAAGGCCACTTTTTTTTTTCTTATTTAAAGAGCTTAGTCGCTAAAGCGACTATGTCGCTCTATTGGGATCAGCGTAGATCAACCGAAGAAGTCTACCGGTGTAGTACCTTATAGGCTTCTTCTGTTGATTCCTACCTTAACTAATGTATAAAGTGCCTTGGCAGCCTCCGATAGAGGGAAAGCCAAGGCACTGATACTGTGACCTAAATCTAATAAATTAACATTCCAATATATTTGAGACCTCAAAGTTTCATTCCGGACACATTCCATCAGCACGTGATATACGTCCTCTGGCACGTCGCACTCTGTACAATTGGGCGAAGGTGATTTGCCCATCAAATAAGCAAATTTGTTCAGTGGAATGTGTCCGGAGCGAAGTCTTAACGCTATCAATAAATCTCCTCTATTAACTGAGCAATTATCAATCCAAGGAGAACGCAGAGGAGTTGGTTGAATAATCCTATACCATATTCCTTTTTCCCTTGATCTTGCATCAAAATATTCCTTCCACGTTTAGTAGCACATATCCTTTACACTATTAACACAGTCATAAAAGTACGGTAAAACAGACACTGGGATTCCATCAGAGCATGCCTCTTTAGCTAGGTGATCAGCTTTTTCATTCCCAGCAATATTGATATGTGAAGGAATCCATTGTAGATAAATATTTTTCCCACCTGACTTAAGCCTCAGAATTAATTTAATAGCAGAATAGGCTATAGGTATACCTCGACCGGTCGAGGTGCACCGAGCCAAGTGTTGAAGTGCACTTTTTGAGTCAGTTAAAATAACAAAGTTATCAGACATAATTGAATCAATATAAGATAAGGCTTCAGTAATGGCTAGAAGTTCTACATTCATAATGGAAACATTACTGTCTACCTTGAGTTTAATAAACCTATCCGATTGTGGGTCAAAGAAGGCGGCTCCGCTCCCATCCCTGACTTTAGAGCCATCAGTGTAAATCCTATAGCAGCCCTCGTACCGATTTTCTAAAAACATAGCACATTGAAGTTTAAGATAATGAATATCATAATGGCGTTTCGCTTTCCTAATAAATTCTAAATTTGGATTAATAGCTTCCGATAAATCTATGTTACTCATCCAAGTACTCAACGAGAACATTTCCAGTCGCCGACTAACATGCACCTTAATGTCTTTCATTGAAGTATGTACCGAAACTAATAAAGGTATCTTTTTCCTGCTCCACTTCGATCGAAAGCTTGACAATAGAAATAGGCCACTTTTTACCGGGGTAAATGGTTCTCGCGGGAAAAATTTATTCCACGCGGCCAAAGCCGCGGGCCACAGCTAGTATTATAATAAAGTGGAAGAGTCGTTTTTTTGTTTGTTAGTTTTTTGTTTAAATGCGTTAATCTCTGGAATTACCAGTCGGTTTCAAAAAAATCCTTCATGCATTTGATAGCTTCAATTTTTGAGAAAAGTTTGGGCTATTTGATCATCACGCTAAGGCCATGAATACTTGGTGACAACTCGAACCTCTCGAAATCTTTAGTGCCAAGCCCCTGTTCATCAACTGATGTACCCCAATAGGTTTTCGGTGTAATTCACATACGCCTTTTAATAGAAATTTTAATCTTTGTCGGATACAGGTTTCCTCACGGTATTTTCCTTCACTGAGAAGTCTGTGGTATTTAAACCGGTACTAAAGTAGTCTCATTTATACGGGCCAAGGGTTAGGCCACAACGGCCCCTTTAGCTACCTACATCATAATTCCATATCGTTCATCACCACCGAAAACTATGCATATCAAGCAGCTGCGAAATGCCCAACACATTGTATGTTAAACTCGCGCGCATCGGTTACGTAACCCGTCGGGAATCGATACGGACTCGATTGCGCCACGCGGCGATTAACTGCCGATAGCGGCGCGAGAGCGTGACGCCGGTTGACAGTGATAGCTTTATAAACACCCTGTAGCCGCATCCCAAATGTTAAAGATCATTTTCACAATAGTTTAACGAGATGGGTAGACATCAGTATAAATTGCTCTAAATGGCAACCGCAGATGAAACCGCACCGAGGAAGATACGTTATATATAGGTAGGTACTCATTGAAAATGGTTCTACACACCCTAGTAGCATGGAACGATACTTAGTGCTTCTTTGATCTCTTTTGAAATACCTCCCGTTACTGATAATGACGGCTTTATTGCATGTCATTTAATTTGTTTATTATTTTTATTTTGTTTATACTGTGTTTATTGAACGCAACTATAATTTCACCTGTATGAGTGTGCGTGCCTGTAGTCGTGCATGAGCCTAGTTTTCGTTTATGCTATGTAAGAGAGGACCTATCGTATCTTTTTTCTTTGATTTAATCTGAGCGCGGCATCTAATGCTAATGGTGTTATAAATTTTCAGTGTTTTCCGGTCATTTTTAAGATGATCGGTCCATCTGACAGGAGGTGTCCACCAAGCAGTACCGTGAAAAAGAATAGCTGTTCTAATTCGATCACGCTTTATTACGAGAAAGTATTGCCACGTCACATTACTATTCTCGATTCGTTCCGATAATCGGTTTGTAATCGAGTGGCATCGGTACGGGGTATCGTGCGGTTACAACACTGGCTGCGTTTCATTGCCATTAATAACAATTTCTGTGATTGTTTCGGTCGGTCGTGACGGTGCGAGTGTGAGAGATCGTTTAGCTTCGCCAAAGGTTTTGTTAGCCGCAGGTCCAATACGAAATTCATCCAAATCGTAGTTCGATACTTGCTTCGTCCAAAACGCATTTTCTACAAATCGTAGTTCAATACTTGCTTCGTCCAAAACGCATTTTCTACAAATCGTAGTTCAATACTTGCTTCGTCCAAAACGCATTTTGTACAAATCGTAGTTCGATACTTGCTTCGTCCAAAACGCATTTTGTACAAATCGTAGTTCGATACTTGCTTTGTCCAAAACGCATTTTGTACAAATCGTAGTTCGATACTTGCTTCGTCCAAAACGCAAATCGTAGTTCTATTTGCTTCGTCCAACACGCATTTCGTCAGTTTTTATTTATACGCGATAACTGATAAAGGGGTGAGTCAGACCGACTTTCAATAAATTTGTAAAAGAAATAATCTTAATAATAATAAATTCTTTATTTCAGGCAATACAAACGGCCCATACAAAATGCAAAAAAAAAAAAAAAAACAATACAATAAAAAATTGCAAGTACTTTTAAAACACAAGATATAGAATCTGGTGAACTTTTAAAAATCACACGAGGTTTACGAAGGTTAAAAGCTGACGACCGCTTTCCCTGCACCGATGCTGCGCCGGCGCAGACACGGCCATTCCGGCGCATGCGCATCGAGTGGCGGACATTAGAAAGCCCGTTTCACTGCGCGTAGTGCAGCAGTGACCTGACCTGATCTGACGCATCTAATGATATGACGATGTGACATTGAAATTTGAGATCCGTTCATGGATTTCTAGAAAATATGTCATATCTGAGATCGGCGAACTTTCAACTACTCCCCTATTCGTAGAGCTTGTATATAGAGCTCAGGAGTCTAATTAAGACCTTATCCATACGAATATAATAAAGCTTGATTGATTGATTGATTCTGTTTGAACCGGCTAATCTCTGGAAGTAGCAGTCGGATCTGAAAATTTCTTTGTGTATTAACTAATAGCCCAATTCTTGAAGGGAATTCTGGAAGGCTATATAGGCTATTACCATCACTATACTACCCTTAGGAGTCATGCAAAAAACAGTCAGAAATAACCTTTAAAACGCGGGCAAAGTCGCGGGAAACGGCATGTGATTGATATACATATTATTATGTCAGATCCGCGCCGACATAAATTAAGATAGGTCCGTTTTGACCGAACTTAGACCTATTACTTACTCTGTGCTTAGACATCATAAAAAGTCGCATTCGTGCCGACTTATGGTAAGATAGATCCGTTTTAGCGCTTTGAAAACAATGCAATTCGAACCAGGACTTGTGCGGCCGTACAATTTGATTCGAAGTGATATATTTACGATAAACTGTCACGACCACCGACAAATGTTCGCCATTACACGCTCGAGTAGCCACCGCCGGATAAATTACAGAGGAAACATTACGCAGATTATATCACGGAACACGTCAATGGCCATTATTTATAAACATTACTACGGAAATACATACATATCTTCAAGCTACGTCTCTGACGGAGTTTCCCTGCGAATCGGAAATCGAATCAGAAATGAGGGGATCCGCAAGAGAACCAAGGTCACCGACAAAGCTCAAAGAATTGCGAAGCTGAAGTGGGCAGGGCACATCGCTCGTAGAACTGACGGCCGTTGGGGCAGAAAGGTTCTCGAGTGGCGACCACGTATCGGAAGACGCAGCATAGGCAGGCCTCCCACAAGGTGGACCGACGATCTGGTGAAGGTCGCGGGACCCGGCTGGATGAGGTTGGGCTGGGACCGGTCGTCGTGGAGATCTTTGGGGGAGGTCTTTGTCTAGCAGTGGACGTCTACAGGCTGATATGATGACGTCTCTGACGGGGCAGACAGAGAGAACAGAGCGCCAAGTATTCCGATAACACAGCTCTGTCGCTTCACTCAGTCTCATTATTCTCTTCGCACACGAGGAAGTTTAGGTGTTTTTGTGAATCCATCATAACGGACAGCAAAGCTTTTGGTCCGTCTGTCTGTCTTCAGGATAACTCGTAAACTCGAAACATTGCCTGGCAATGGTGGGATTGTCGAGGCAAGTTATGCCGAAATGATCCAGCCCACACTTACCCATTTTCGCAGTGGTTTTATTGATTATATTAAAAGTATCCTGCCTTGAATGCCTCTGCTAGAAAATCTTCGAAAAGAAACAGTTGGGTACTTCACGTTGGGTTGGGTCACTTTTTGAAATCTTGTGGATTGGATATCTTTCTGCGTAACTTGGTCCAATTATGAAAAATTCTCGACTCGGGTGACCGAAGTACTGGACCTAGAAATACTTCTGCTTCTCATCGCATACGCCTAAGAGTGCTATTCTAACTTTCAACAATAGGAGCGATCATTGTGCCAACAATGTTGAAAGCGTACGGAAACTCAAATTGTCATTTGATTAGAGCTATTTATTTGTCGTTTGGAGCGCGCGAGTGATTCGCTTTTCCTTTCTATTTGTCTGACAATTTCCTTCAAGGTATTGCTTTCGTCACTCGGCCTCTATTACCGCCATCTAATTCTCAGTTCAGGGTTTGTTTTACTCACTTTTATTTAATACGAAGATCTATGGTGAACTGTGGCCCACTGATGCGTATTGCCTACTTCAACCTGATGAAGTAAAACAAATCAGTGCCAAAAGCTTGCTGAGGTTCCTAACGGATCAAAGCATAGCACTGAACTGTAGTAATAGAGGCGATCGAAATAGATCAGCAATGGTCGCAGTGATACAAGGCTGGATAAAAATTGAAAGAGCCCCACCACAAATAATAATCAAATCAACAACCTATTAACATGTCCCCACTGCTGGGGCTCAGGCCTACCCTCTCAACGGCAGCGTTCGGGCTATAGTCCACCACGCTAGCCCAGTGCGGGTTCACATGCGCCTAGGAATTTCCTCGTGATGTTTGCCTTCACCGTTTGAGAGCAGTCAGTAAATTTACTTAAGTTTCGAGAAAACCCATTGGCACTTTGACACGTGATGTGTCTCTGCTCCTTGGAGACTCGGACGGGTCACTCGTACAGCTGTGAATCCAGCCTTTTGCACCTGACGGCGGGTCGTCGCGGCGCGTAGGTACCGGTAAAAAGTTTAGGTCAGCCAAATGAAGCGTGTTATTGGCCAACTCATATACATAGTCGCTTGCCGATTACATCGGCACGCATCGAAAACAACTCGATCGGAACGCGGCGCGTGCGCATCGGACGAAACACGTTTTTATAGTGGCACTAGTACGGGTAATGTGGGGCACATTACACTGCAAAAAACATTGTGAAATGTCGTAGCCATGACAAAACAAATTATACAATTAACAGTCAGTAATTCTTTCTGGGTCATGCCAGGCTCGTAAATCACACTAGCTTTGCGTAGTAATTGTTCACGACGGAACCATGTAAATAGATATAAGTACTCTGTATAGATAATATGTGTTGTAAATAAATAATTTAATGCCCGTGTCTTATAAATAGGTAAAATAATGTAAGAGGTAAGAGAGAGGTACGTTAGAGCGAGATAGTCGCCCAGGAAAAAAGACGGCCTCTGATTGGCCGCCGGCCTTAGTATGCGCTGCGCGCATACCTCGCCCTTTGGGAACCTCAATTTAGTATAAGACTAGGTCACTTTTTACAAAATGTATTCACTTCAGCCAACTCTGAAAACGGAAAATAAACTCCAAATACGCAACTGAAACCTTCTTATTCTCGCCATACCTACTGAAGCAGTGCATCCTGAACATTTTGGTCCTTCGAGAAGCCGGATCACTGACCAGTCAACATGGTCGTCACAAGAAGCCAGAAGGGGGACAAGGACGCAAGCGACACAGACGGCACAGCAACGGCCGGCACCAGCAACACAACCGCTTCAAGAACGACGGACAACACCATCACCTCGGACAGCACAGGCACTACGGGGAACGAAACCGAAGCCTCCGAGGCACCGCCCGCCGTCATCGCCGACACGACCGGCACGGTCTCCATCACTGACCGTGCTAGCGTGACCACGGTGATCCACGACCAGCGTCAAATGCCGCCGCCGCTGCCGCCGCAGCCGCCACCACCGCCAACGTCCCTGCCAAAGCACGCTCGGTCACGCCGATCTGGATCCTCCCGCAAGAGACTCCTCGCGGAGTTGGAGGCTAAGGAAAGGCTAGCCGAGTTGGAGCTGAAGCAGCTGCAAGCTGCCTCCGCACTCGAAAAAGCCAGATTCGAGCGCAGGCAAGCGGAGTCATCATCTGGAGAAGAATCCGACGCCGACCTGACGTCGCAACGAGTGAACGACTGGTTTGAAAGACAACCAGGACTGCCCCAGCACAGCGCGCCGATCACGCATCAGCAAGAACCAGCGATAGAGAAACCAATCGAGTATCAGGGAGAACGACGAGGACAGGAAGCTCGCGCCATTATGTACGAGCAACGGGAGCATGTAGCACCACCTGCGCGTCAAGCTCCATCGATCGATGTTACGTCGCTAGCCACGGCGCTCACGCAAGAAGTCAGAGCATCACACAAGGCAGCTCCTAAATTCTTACAGGAGCTGCCGACCTTCGGTGGCCACAGTAACGAGTGGTTGCAGTTCAGAGCCGCCTACAATGACACAGAAGACAGCTTCACCACAACGGAGAACGTCGCGCGCCTGAGGAAAAGTCTGAAGGGGCCCGCACTGGAAGCAGTCGGCGCGCTCCTTATCAGCCAGCCAGCGCCCAGAACGATACTCACGTCGTTGGAACGACGCTTCGGAAGACCCGACGCTATCCTGATGAACGAAATGGAGAAGCTGAAGTCGCTTCAACGGCTCACGGACAACCCACGCGACCTGAACGTGTTCGCAAACCGCGTCGCAAACACAATAGCCACCATAGAAATACTAAAAAAGCCGGAGTATCTTCACAATCCGGAAATACTGCGCCAGATATATGAAAAACTCACTCCAATTCTTCGAAATAAATGGCACGACTACGCACCAAACACAACGGGCGTGCCTGAATTAAAGAAGATCGCAGATTTCCTGAACGAAGAGGCCGACAAGTGCGCAGCATACGCGCCCATCGAACAGAACTCCACTGAGAACAAACCACCAGCAAAAAAGAAGATAGAACGTACATACACAGCGGCCGCCGCCGCCGACACGTCCAAGTACGGATGTCCCAACTGCAAAGAAAATCATCAACTGCCTGACTGCCCGCAGTTTCTCAGCGCCAACATAAACACGCGCTGGGAAATGGCAAAGAAGAATCGCATCTGCTTCCGGTGCCTAACAAGCAAGCATCGCCGCTTCACCTGCCGAGCGAAACCCTGTGGCCATAAAGGGTGCCCAATGCGCCACCATCACCTCCTGCACCAAGACAAGATGCCAGAGGACGCCACAGCGCAACCGCCAGCCAAAACCCCGGCGGAACCAGCACAGGTGCTCGCCTCCGCGGTCCAACACACAACGGCCGCGGCGGACACAGCACAACGCCGCGCTTACTTGAAAATCGCTCCAGTAGTACTTCAAGGCCCGCTCGGTACGATCCAAACGTACGCTCTGCTCGACGAAGGCAGCACCATCACCATCCTCGACTCGTCAGTCGCCGAAGTACTCGGCCTGCAAGGACCCACCGAACCAATTTGGGTCCAAGGCATAAGCGGGACAGAGATAGTACATGAAAAGAGCAAGAGAGTCGACATCACTATCAAGGGCAAGTGCACCGAGCGAGAGCTACTACTGAGCAACGTACGCACCGTGGGGCAACTGGAATTCACTACCCAGTCAGTCAGCGCGCAAGACATTGAAGATTGCACGCACCTGCAAGACATAAAGCAGGAGTTGATGTATGAAGACGCAACACCGAAAATGCTAATCGGTCAAGACAACTGGGACATCATCGTGTCACGCTCTATTCGTGCTGGCCGGCGCGACCAACTAGTCGCGTCGCAGACGCTACTGGGATGGGTGCTTCACGGGTGCCGCACCTCACAAGCGGCTCCCGTGGCATTCTGTTCACACGTCTCCATGGTTCAACACGCCGAGCCGATTGAAGAAACAATGAAGAAATTCTTCTCATTAGAATCACTTGGCATCGAACCGAAGACGCAGAAGAGCGACCCGAACGAACAAGCGCTCAAAATATTAGAAGAAAGAAGTCGCCGCCTACCCAACGGCAGATTTGAAACCGGTCTCCTGTGGCGTGAAGACAACATAAAAACTCCTGACAACCGCCCGGACGCCCTACGAAGACTCCACACATTAGAGAAGAAGCTAGACCGCAACCAAGATCTCAAAACGAAATATGAAGAACGAATCTCAAATCTACTGAAGTCCGACTACGCTGAGAAGATCACAGCGCCACCTAGCGGCAAAACTTGGTACCTGCCGCATTTCGCCGTCGTCAACCCAGACAAGCCGAAGATAAGACTGGTCCACGACGCCGCAGCCAAGTCACACGGGGTCAGCCTCAACGACCTATTGCTACCCGGCCCTGACCTCCTACAGTCACTGCCCGGCGTAGTAATGAGGTTCCGGCAGCACGAAGTGGCCGTGTCAGCGGACATCAAAGAAATGTTCATGCAGATCAAGATTCGAGAAGAGGACAGAGACGCACTACGCTTCTTATGGAGAGGCGACCGGCGGGAGGGGCCGCCAGAAGAAATATGACCTCACTCATATTCGGGGCATCCTCATCGCCATGCACCGCCTTGTACATAAAAAACAGGAACGCCAGAGACTTCGAAAACGAACATCCTGCAGCCGCCAGAGCCATACGAAGAAACCACTACATGGACGACTACCTCCAAAGCTTCCCCACATCCAAGGAAGCTATCGAGACAACGAAGACAGTCGACCACGTCCACAAGCAAGCGGGTTTCGAGCTGCGCGGCTGGGCTACCAACGACGACCAAGTAGCGCGCACGCACATCGCGAGCCCTACCGCCACTACGGTCGCTATCGGCGGGAGTCACATTGAAAAAGCGCTCGGCCTGCATTGGGACATTCAAGAAGACTGCATTAGCTTTCGCCTCAACAAAACGAAAGCTACGCCCGAGCTACTCGACGGTCTACGCCCGCCTACCAAAAGAGAAGCGCTCAGCATCATCATGTCGATATTCGACCCGCTCGGGCTCATCTCGCCGGTCACCACACCAGCGAAACGTATCCTGCAAGACACATGGCGCTTCAAGACCGGCTGGGACGACCCTCTGCCCGAAGAGCTGCAAGAAAACTGGGGACAATGGTTGCTACAGCTGCGCGCCTTAGAAAAAATACGCATCCCTCGCTGCTACGACTACGAACCAGCGGTCGCCTACGAGCTACACACATTCGTCGACTCGAGCGAAGAAGCCTACGCCGCGGCCGTATATTGGCGAGCGGAGCGCGCCAACGGCTCGGTGCACGTCGCCCTGGCCGCAGCAAAAAGTCGCGTCACGCCCACCAAGCCCACATCGATACCGCGGCTAGAACTACAGGCCGCGGTACTCGGGGTTCGCCTAGCAAAAACAGTGGCTGACGAGCATGACTTCGAGATCACGAGCAAGACCTACTGGAGTGACTCACGCACCGCACTAGCATGGATACGGGGAGAGCCACGCGCATACAAGACATTCGTGGCCCATCGTCTCGCCGAGATTGAAGACACGAGCAAGAAAAACGAATGGAGATGGGTCCCGACGGCGAGCAACGTAGCTGACGACGCGACCAGAGCGACACCTAGCGACTTCGACGCGAACCACAGGTGGTTCCGCGGGCCGGAGTTCCTCCATCAACCTGAGGACTCGTGGCCCGCGGAAAAGAAGGTCGACGTCAACCATACGGGCGAGGAAAAAGAAAAATGTTACGTCGCGCAGCAACAAGAACGAAGACACGCCCACCTGCCCGACATAGGGCGCTTCTCCCGGTGGACGCGCCTGCTACGCGCCACCGCGAGAGTACTGCAGTTCATCGACCTCTGCCGCACGCACAAAAACACGGTGGCAGCCACACGTCGAAAAAGAACCATGAAAAACTCTCAAGAAGACGGCGACTGGAGAAAGTCAGTTACGCGACAGAAGTCCAAACCACCTGCTGCGTCCAAGAGCAACGAGCCAGCACGCACCTACGTCGGCCTGCAAGCGCACTACCTCCTCGCCGCCGAGCGGCTATGGATCCGCGCATCGCAAGAAGACAGCTACGCGAGAGAGAGAGAGCGCATCATGAAGAGAGAGAAGCCCGACAGTAGCGACCGCCTTGCTGCTCTAAGTACCTATATCGACAGCAATGGCTTGATACGTCTGCGTGGAAGAATAGCGGCCGCCGACGCAATACAAGAAGAAACAGCGAGCCCAGCTGTGCTCCACGGGAAACATGTGTACACGAAAATGTACATCCAACATGTACACGAGAAGCTGCATCACGGCGGGACTGAAACGACGGTCAACGAGTTAAGACAGCGCGTACACATTACCAAGATACGGCCAGCCGTCAAGACCGCCATCAAGAATTGCCCCACCTGCAGACTGAAGAAAGCGAAGCCAGCAAGTCCCACCACTGGTGACCTGCCAGCAGCGCGCCTCGCTCATCACGTCCGGCCCTTCTCCTACACAGGGCTGGACTATTTTGGCCCCCTCGAAGTCACCGTGGGCCGGCACCGAGAAAAAAGATACGTCGCACTGTTCACGTGCATGACGTCACGCGCCGTACACCTGGAAGTGGCCGCCTCCCTGAGCACCGACTCCGCCATATGCGCCCTACGACGGTTCATCGCGCGCCGCGGCTGCCCCACCGAACTGTGGAGCGACAACGCGACGTGCTTCCGGTCAGCTGATCGCGAGCTCACCCAGTCTGCGCAGCAGGCCATGGAAGAAGAGGCGACCAGGCACCACATCACCTGGCGCTTCCTACCCCCCGCCGCACCCTTCATGGCCGGGGCGTGGGAACGGATGGTGCGCACCGTGAAAGAAGCTCTGCGGGCCACACTGCATGAGAAGTACCCCAGCGACGAAACTCTGACGACGCTGCTCGCCGAGGCGGAGATGACTGTCACCTCCCGCCCCCTGACGCACGTAGCGGTGTCACCAGATGACCCTCCGGCACTGACTCCCAACATGATCCTCATCGGCCCCAACTGCCACACTCCAGCGCCCGGCGTCTTCGAGGAAACCGACCTCACCGCGCGCCAGCACTGGAGGCGCGCCCAACGGCTCGCCGATATCTTCTGGGAGCGCTGGGTGAAGGAGTACATGCCGCTACTCCAACACCGGCGGGAGCCACACAGCAGCGGGACCAGCCCGGCCGTCGGTGACATCGTGATCATCTGCGACAACAACTTGCCCCGCAACACATGGCCGCGGGGGCGAGTTACGAAGACCTTCCCCGGCAAGGACGGCGAGGTTCGCGTCGTGGACGTCACCACGAGCAACGGTCACACCCTGCGGCGCCCCACCAAGAAAATCGTCGTGCTACCTACCGGAGTCGCGGAATAGCGACGGCGGGAGAATGTTCACGACGGAACCATGTAAATAGATATAAGTACTCTGTATAGATAATATGTGTTGTAAATAAATAATTTAATGCCCGTGTCTTATAAATAGGTAAAATAATGTAAGAGGTAAGAGAGAGGTACGTTAGAGCGAGATAGTCGCCCAGGAAAAAAGACGGCCTCTGATTGGCCGCCGGCCTTAGTATGCGCTGCGCGCATACCTCGCCCTTTGGGAACCTCAATTTAGTATAAGACTAGGTCACTTTTTACAAAATGTATTCACTTCAGCCAACTCTGAAAACGGAAAATAAACTCCAAATACGCAACTGAAACCTTCTTATTCTCGCCATACCTACTGAAGCAGTGCATCCTGAACAGTAATCTAACTAGATTGTTATTATTATGGAGATAGCGTGAAGTGGCCTAAAATGATTTTTTATTAATAACATTATTAATTCATCATTATAAAGACTGTTTGACTTTTATTCCGTCCGTGACTGTACCATAAAGTGATTTATGGCGGGGGGGGGGGGGGACCGAGTTGGGAATTTTTAGTAGGTATAAATTCTTTGGGGCCGAGATGGGAAGGGAGCGAAATGAGAATAAACCACACCACGCCCGGTGAGACCCACTCAACTCACTGTGGAATGACATTGCTACACCAAGGAGAATTACATACACTGAATAGGTAGATATCTATAAATTTCTCCACCAAAATGGGCACTTGGCGGTGCATTGACAGTTAACCCAGAACACATTCAACCATAAAGTCTAACTAACCAATGCAAAATGGTGGTCTTCGCACTGAAACCACAAATCATCAAACGATTGACCACCCAGCTGGTTTTAATAATGACAGGTTAGGCAACCCACGGTCACGATAACCAACGAAAGTATCGCAATGTCGCCCTGCCCGCTGCGGGCAATGGGTTAACGGTACCCGTAGATAAACCAGTTCACGCACTGCACTGACGAAAGCGGAGTAAACTGAGATAGACAGATAATGTCACTTGTGACGCGAGATGTGACGAAAGACGTCCATTTTGATTTAATACACAACTTATGCCGCAATTAATCGATCTTATACAACTTCTAGTAAAACTCCGAGTTCGATCCCTTCTTCTTTACTGACTGCTCTCAAACGGTGAAGGAAAACATTGCGAGGAAACCTGCACACGCCGCAGAAGGAATTCTTAGGAATTCTCATGTGAAGTCCACCAAGCTGTACTGGGCTGGCGTGGTGGACTATATAGCCCGTACGCTCTCGTTGAGAGGGTAGACTTGAGCCCCAACATTGGGGCTAGACCAGTGCGGGTTGGTGGACATGCATGTATTCACTTGCGCCTAAGAGTTTCTTCTTCGGCGTATGCAGGTTTCCTCACGATGTTTTCCTTCACCGTTTGAGAGCAGTCAGTAAAATATACATAAGATTCGAGAAAAGACCCATTGGTACATGGCCCAGCCGGAGATCAAACTTCGGACATTTCGATATGATAGGGCGCGTCTTATCCCCGACGCCTCTGACGCTCTCAAGGTTAACACAAGTTTAGTAAAGTCGTGGACTGAATTTGATTTGTAACTTGCAATTACCTATCATAGTTAAATGCTTTTTTATTTTTTATTTTATTTGAAGCAGCATTTATAATATTGCATGCAGTAAATTGTTAGCCAACGAGCGAAAGTCTTCGACGACGCGTTTTAAATTATAAATAGGTCTCACTGAATGGAGACAAATACTGTTACTTGTTATGGAAATGTTATAAATTATGTAATACATAGTTTTGTTTGTAACTATTATTACGGTCTATTGTGTACTATGTTTTAAAGAGGTTTGCTTAGTTACTAGACCTTTAAGCCATATCTTTTTTAGAATATTTTTTGATTTTATTTATTTACTTCGTAAAATTACAGAAATACTCCCGTTACAATTTTATAATTGAAATATTAAGACAAGTAACATATAAAATACCTACAAAAACCCGCGTCTAATTAAAATAATATACTATGCTAACCTACTTACCTAAAATAAATAATAAATATATGTATATTAATAATAATAACTAAATAAACTATACACATAATTAAACAGAAATACTAAAATAAAAAAGTTGGTATCAAAAGTAACTTCGTAAATGGAATTTTGCTATTTTAATACGATGTAGGTACTTACTGAATATAAATGTATTTTTTTATGCCTTGAAATAAAATAAATGAATAAATTTTCGTATTTCTTAATATATTAAATCGGCGGTTACAGCACGCATCACGGTAATCCCAAAAATAGTGAAAAATCGGCGTTTCCGAGCCATAATAATATCTAGATCCGCCGTCAGAAATACTTGCTGAGCCCCAAAATGGAATTAACAGCCTGTTGTCATCAAAGTCAAAGGAAATAACTTTATACAATTGTAATTTTTTTCCTTCATTACGATATGAAAAGCTAGGAAGCGGTTGTTTAAAAAGGCGGTGTAAAGCTGTGGCGCATGTTAAGGAAGGTCTATCTCCAACAGTGGATGTAACAGTTCTATTTGTAGCTATGTGTTGGACAGGTGTCTCGGCATGGTCCGCTTCGTTACGTCACAGAGTGACCCGGTATGCGTAGTTTTGTAATTACAAGTAATCAGCTCGCGTATTGCGGTTACGTTAATAGAGGTTACTGTTACTTAGTTACAGTTTTTATGCAAATTAATTCACTTGCAATATGTAGTAACTACTTTAATTAATTTGCATGGGATTTTCAGTGAAGTAGATGAATTCGTTAGGTCATCAAGTGCAATACTTAACTTTACCAACTGGCCAAAGCGCTTATCAAAGCATAGGTGCTACCGCAAAACTGCATGTGAGGCTTAGTGCTATGTGAAGAACTAATGTACAATCTCAAATCAAATATTTATTTATTGTGGATCATAGGTAGGTAAGTAAATACATTGGTGGAGATGTCAAAGAGCTCAGCTATGTCCCGCCACATGGGCATACAACGTTGCATTATGTATTAAAACAATTAATAAATGTCAAAAAAATAAAAAATAAAAATACAGAAAATGTCAAGAAAATTAACTAAAACGAAAATAAAACCTTAGATGGACCCGTCACCAATAAATTCATCCATCATCTGATCATCATCAATCTGATGAGAGCAGTCACCCGACACTGCGGCCTGAACAAACACATGTCCAACCTCTGCCAGGAAGTAGAGGATACACCTTTATTACGCGAATGAAGTCGCTGGCAAATGTAGTTTTATAAAATATAGCGGCCCGTCCCGGCTTCGCACGGGTGGACATTTTTTTGCAATAAATATAGCATAAGTCACTCAGGGTGAATGTAGCTTTCCTTTTTTGGAATCGGCACGGTAGTTTTTGAGTTTATTCATTACAAATATACAAAAATACAAATCTTTCCTCTTTATAATATTGGTATGATGATAGAGTTCAGTTATTATTAATTAAAAATTGTTAGGTAAGTAGGTATGTTAACAAATTATAACATAAACAATGAAAGTTCGCTGCCTAATCTTAAAAACAAGTCAATTCATTTTCCACATATTGAAAACACATATCAAAATATTTACCACAATTTCAAGGTATGTGGTATTATATTAGATAAAATTTCCCTGCTGCATGCGCTAGGACCATACATTTTAGGAAGTTGTCATTTAAACAGTAGTCATTGTCAATCTAGACATAAGTCATTTCGAATTGATCATCGAATTAGCATAACGCAACAGCGCGACAGACAGGCCGACTAATGTATAGTTATGTAAGTGACAGGTGAACGACCGGAGATGATCGCACGCGACCTTCCCACCTTGGCTCTGAGGTCATCAACGGTGTTCACAAAAAAGAATCAAATACAACAAATGAGGACTTACCCTTAGGTGGTTTCAACCTTGACAATGTAATTTCACTAGGTAGGAATCTACTTTGATTTGCTATGAACAACTAATCCCAACAGTGGGTAGTTGAATTTAGTTGATTCCAATTTTCCCAAGAAATAATTTTACTTCCCTAGTCCTACTTTCCCCGATGTCCCATCTCAGGCCACCTGACTTATCTTACATTTGGAAAAACATATTCTTATCCAAGTCATGAATAAATTATAATTATTGTTTTGGACAAATTCACACACGGCTGTTTAGTTTGGAGACTATTAATTCCTCTGTGGTTTAGTCAAAAATTAAGCCGAAGCTTGTCCTATGTTTACTCAACAACTGATAAAATATGTATATACTTTTGTAAAAGTGTGTTTGTAAATTTGTCCAAAACAAAACATTACATATTTAGTTCATATATATCCAGTGGTCGTTTATGAGACAATCGCCAGACAAGGCCTTGCACGTTATTATACAGATTGTAGCCTCTTGTATTATGCATTGCTTGCACAATCCAAACTCCAAGGAGATTATCTCACTTTCCCACCAACTCATGCTAACGATCCAAATTAATCATTTATTAATTGATTCGTGTCGCATCCAAGGTTTTTATAAATGCTAGTATTTACGCGTAGGTCTGTAAGTTGCCTACAGAGCTTCGAGCTAACTTTGAAGTAGTTTTGTCGACCAAAGTAATCATCGAAGCATCAACGGCTCTGGATCCGCCGTTGCGAAGCCTGCTGGTCCATCGAAGCCTGCTGGCCCATCGAAGCCTGCTGGCCCATCGAAACCTGCTGCTCCATCGCGCCCAAGTTACGCCACTCTAAATAGTTATTGTAATAAAACAGCTGTCGTATTTGGAGATCCCATACATCCATCTCTCATTGTGATCGTTACACTCTGACAGTCTCACCCACCTTCTTGATGCGTTAATTAACATACTGCGAGCCTAATTAATTACTCTTTGTTTTGCCAATGAAGTGCCAATTACATCTGAAGCCGAGTGGAGGCCGTTAGCGAAAAGGCTGTCACACGTGATGGTAAAATAAATTAACTAATTATGTGTAATTATGGTCAAGGCGAAATACATTAACATGGATATTTGTATGAGAATTAGAGTTTTTCTTATGTCGAAAAAATTAAAAATTAGTAGATTCTTGCAACTGTTTGTAGGGATGGTTCAATTGCATGGCGTATGTGATGAGCATAACTGTTGGTTTTCGGATTCTTGGTATTTATATGTATTTAAGTATTTATGTATGTTTATCAGTTGTTGAGTACCCAATTTACAAGCTTCGGCTTAGTTTGGGACTAAACAGCCGTGTGTAAATTTGTCCAAACATTTATTCATATATTCATACCCCTCTCAGGCCCGTTTGGTCCAGAATGTCCACGCCGTCCGATCTATAGAAATAACGGACCGAGTGGACATTCCGGGAATGAACCAAAGGGGCCTGAGCTTAGAGTATACTTATGTATACTCTAAGGGCCTTAGGAATTATTTGCCTACATACGTATTTGCATATATTTTTTTGTATTTGTGTACGATGTTTTTTAAAGCATTAAAATAAATTATAGATTTGTTTAAGCACCCCCCGGGTGTTGCAGGTGTCTGTGGGCGGCGGTGACCTCTTAACATCAGGAGGCCCGCCTGCTTGTTGCACCCGTAGCAGTAAAAAAACCTACCATTGAGCTTGGGAGCTTGCGACAGAACGGTCTCCATATTCAGAACCCTATTTTAACTCTCGCCGTCTCTTTCTTGCAGATACTATGTGTAGTACTGGCGACAGGGATGGCTGCAGGCGCGCGCCCCCGGCCCAGGATACAGCAGATCCAGCAGCAACCTGTCGACGAGGCGTACGACTACGAGCCGCAGGCGCAGGAGCGTGCGACCAACGATCAGGTACGATCCCAATGTCCTGGCCAGGTCTCTCTCAGTAGCTACTGATCCTGCAAAAATCCTTTCATCATCGTCAAGCATTAGTGCACTGCTGGACACAGGCCTTCACCAAGGCGCGCCACCAAACCCGATCTTATGTTCTCCGCATCAAGTCACTTTTTCAACCGCCTTCCCACTATATTCCACACTACCCTTGCCCAGTCGTGGTCTCCACTCGACAACTCGTCTATCCCAGCAGTTATCGTTTCTCCGACAGATGTGACCAGCCCATACCTATAAAAAGCACTCAGTATAAGTAACCTCGGCGGAAAGGACAATTGTTGGACTCATATTTTAGAAGGCCTTGCCTTCGGCTCGTGCTTAAATCCTCGTCCGATTTTCTCTCCAACAAGGTGCTATATATTTTTAATGTACCTATGCATTGGTCAGAAACGCCTAGTCAATTATCGCAGGTGATTACATATTGTTTAGAACTCGTCTAGTTCAAATAGTAAATGAATGTCCCTTAACTGTTTCCAGGTGGTGCTGGTGCCAGCGGACGCCTACGACGCGTTGTATCGGGCGCAAGATCGACAGGACGAGGAGTACGACCGCCGGCCCCTCAGCAGAGCACCAGCTCCAAGGCTGAAGCAGCACGAGGCCCCCAAGCAGCCGCCCGTGCAGACCATCAGAAATTACAATAAGGTACGTCCTCATCATGTCAGTCTTTCGTCGTCCACTACTGGGCATAGGCCTTCCCCAATGAACGCCACCATAGCCTGTCCTCCGCCCTCAGCTTCCAGCTCCTTCTCGACCTGATGCAACTCCTTATAATACAAAATGTACAAATAAATAGTGCAGCTGACATTTGACCTCTCAAAGCTGCTGATTTCACAGATTAGTGTCTTCGACGCTGATCTATAATTATCTGTATACGAGTATATCATCACCATCATCATATCAGCCTGTAGACGTCAACTGCTGGACAAAGGCCTCCCCAAGGATCTCCACGACGACCGGTCCTGCGCTAACCTCATCCAGCCGGGTCCCGCGACCTTCACCAGATCGTCGGTCCACATTGTGGGAGGCCTACACTGCGTCTTCCGATACGTGGTCGCCACTCGAGAACCTTTCTGCCCCAACGGCCGTCAGTTCTACGAGCGATACGAGTATATGGAAATGATATTTCTTTTGTAGGTAATACTAATAACTAATACCCTTTTTTTCTACTAATAGAACAAATCGTAGTCCAAATTGGACTAACCCTTAAGTTTAGTAGGAAAACCTGGGACTTAAAACACCTTGATACTCGTACATAGTGTTCTTTAGTCCAAGACAAATTAAATGGAGTATCTAGATAGAGGGTTGTTAACCATCAGTACCAAATTTTAACTAAAGTAAGAAGTACAGGAAGTTATCTGTGATTTTAATATTGGATTTCTCAAAACTGAAATGTTTCTTTTTACAAATTTTCAGGTGAACGACGACGGCAGCTTCACTTTCGGCTACGAAGCGGCCGACGGCTCCTTCAAGGAGGAAACCAGAGGGACCGATTGCGTCGTTCGCGGCAAGTACGGCTACGTGGACCCCGACGGCAACAAGCGAGAGTTCACCTACGTCTCCGGCAACCCCTGCGACCCCAACAAGCCTGACGAGGAGGAGCGCGAGCCCCAAGCACCAGATTCCTCTGAAAGAGACGACGGTGTCCCCAACTACCCGACCAGACCAGCCCTCAGGCCGACTACCACCCGACCGCCCACTACATACTTCCAAAACGACTTCAGAGACGCCGATGAGGACGAAGTTGAAGAAGAACCTCTGCAGCATATCAGGCAGAGAGTGGTACAACGCCCAGCTATCAGGCGACCGACTTACCAAGCTCAGCCGATCGCAATCACCCCTCGTCCGTTGTTACCTTCCACTACAGCAAGGGCTCTACCTCCAGCGACTACCTTCCGACCTCAGTTGCTCCAACTGACAGCCAAGCCTCAGCTCCAATACAGTCCCGAACCACAATACTCACCGTCCCCAGCCCCAGCAATCATATCCACCGCCAGACCAGGCGGACAGATCGACTTTGCCGCCGAATTCGCCAAATTCCACCGCGAGAACCAACTCCATTCGACCACCACAGCCAGTGAGAGCACGCCTACGAAATCGACCCTCAATGCCTCCCCAGCGCCAAGTGGAAACCCTCTATATTCGACTGAATTAATATACGACCCTGCGAGTGGGCATTATAACACTCAGCTGTACCAGGCGCTGCCTCAGACGAAGGGAGAGCTGAACTTGAACCAGAGACTGCAGCCTTATGTCGCTCAACCCCAGCCCCAGCACCAGAGGCCGTTCATCCCGTCTCCGCAGATTCCTTCGATACCGGCATCCCAGTCCACCAGCGTCCCGCTCTTCAGACACCAGATTCAGCACAATCCTCAGGAGATTTACCAGAGACAGCAAGACGAGAGTCAGTTCCAGAATTCTCAGCAGTTGTTCGCTCAGCAGCAGCAACTACAGCAGAGTCAGTTGCAGAGAGATCGGGCTGCGGCGAGGGCCCAAGCTCAGAGGCTGACGGTCCCCGGCCAGGGTCAAGGCCCGAGGCCGGCTCCTCAGTACTACTTCGTGGCCCCTCGCGGAGAATCGGCGTCCACGGGTCAGATCGACGCCTTCCTCAGAGGACACGGCATCCAGTTCTAGTTTCTAGGTTAATGAGCTAGGTAATGCATTAGCGACCAAACGTTTTACGTCCGAAAAGGCCATATCCGTATCAAGCCCGTTGGTTGCTTAGTACAGTCGTGAGCGAAGGTGAGTTAAAGTATCTAGTTCGATGGACAGTTGGCGGCCGGCCGCACAGTGTACAGTGTCTAATCAGTACCTTAATTAACGCTAGTTTAGTATAAGTTGTAAAATGTAAACAGATGAAAGGTTTCTGTGCGTGATAGTCCACGATGGCTCCTGTGTGAGCGCTCTGTAAAAACTTAACAAATAGTAATTTTGTAATATTTTTGTTTTAAAATAAATTATATTTTTTAAATAATTATTATTCATTTCTTTTTCTGACGTGAAACGCCTGTGACTTTCGCATCTTGGCAGCCGCCATAGCCTTATGCTCTTTTGCCTATACCACATTTTTTTATTCAGAAGACAGCGTTACCTATAAAGCAGTCTACACACTTACGCAATGCAATCTGATTGCCATGTAACGACAAGTTACGTATTGCCTGTTGCACGAGCTAATTAACGGAGTAGCTCTCGTTGGTGTAATTGTTTCTCATTTGCATGTTTCTAAACGAGAAACCAGTAAAGCTGCCCATAGTTGGTACCTGGTAAATCTTACTTCTTCTGTGCCCATACACTGACTCGATCGCGGTAGGTAGGACCTGAGTATCACTTACCAGCATTGTGAGAACTCGTCAAGCTTAATACAGTAGTGGCCTTAGCGCGATCAAAATAAAGTTGACATTGGCACCAAAGTGTATATTTATAGCTTGACGTGAACTCGACTGTCCAAAAATTTCATTTCATTCTATGTAGATATATCCGCTAAGTTTAAATTAACTGCAAAAATACTGTTGTTGCTCGTTATAAATATCTAACATTTTATATGAAAATGTTTGCACGTTGTTATATTTAATTTTTTTATTTTATTTAATTTTAATACTTATAATATTTTTGCACATTTTTGAAAACATCTTTTGCATTTTTGAATTTTGATTTTGACTTACCTGGGAATTTTCGACATTTTTAAAGTCCCGGAACAAATTATATTTTTTAAATTAAAAAAAAACAGAAAATGATTTCAAAATCCTAACGATGATCATGATGACGAAGAAAGAAAATGGTGCGACCTGAAAAGAGATACCTGAATAGAAAGAAAATCAATTTGGTTTTGTGTTTAAAGATTATAATTGTAGCAGTGTAGGTAGGTAGGTAATAGATAAAACCATTCCTAAAAGTTTGAAAGAAATATTGAGAACGGGATATTGTGAGAATGCAACGGAGAAAGAAGCAGGGGGGTGTATTATTGCAAACGAATATAAGCGACCTAATTATTTTGAAAGACCTTAGTATGTATGTGAGTATAAACATACACAACCTAAGGTGACATATTAAGTATGTAAGTAGGTGCTCGCGAACTTTAATCAATGTGGGTTTATTAAGGTCTAAGTGTACCGCCTTGACATTCAATTCGATCGCTTACTTTCAATAGGTCGCCCACAGCCCACAGAGCACAGAATGCGCATACGCGGGCATCGCCGCGCGCGGCGGTGGGTGACATAAATTTCCAACCTCCTCGAGGACGCCTATACACACCTCACATACGAGGTACCCACCTTGTTTTTTTACGGTTCCGTACCTCAAAAGGAAAAGCGGATCCAATAAAGGACTATGTATTGTCCGCGTGTCCGTCTGTCAAGTTTTCTCAGAAAGTTATCAAGTTGAAACTACAAAATACAAATACAAAATTGTTTTATTTAAAACCTTGCCTTACATAAACTAAAATTATGTCAAGGTCCTCTTGATAAGCATAAGAATATACCTGTGTTGGAGGACCCAGTAGAAACTAATATACCGTTAGTACGGTCGATCGCACGTCAGTGGATATACAAAACCAGTATAAACCAGGAAGGTTCGTTGCGCGGGCGCAACCATCCTAGCTCCATGGTATAAACGGTCTCCCATAGGCTAGCTCTAGGCTAGGCCATCTCAAGGTCAAAGTGTTTCCACTGACGTGCGGTCGACTGTACAAAGGTACGTAATATACAGCGTAGGCATGTACCTACGCAGCAAGATATAAGGTAGTGAAGGTCAAACCAAATATAAAGGTCCACGCACTGTCAAAGGAAATGTGAAGGTCGAAGCAAGTATCGTTACTCATTATTAGGAACAAAGTAAGTTATAATTTTAACTAACTTTATCCCGCATAAGCCATTAGTGATCAGAGAGGCCACTTACGTCCACTAACGCCATCTACAAATCCATTATTATATTTTGATGTATCTCCGATGATAATAATACTTAAATGATAATCATGATATCAGCCGAAATACGTCCACTGCTAGACAAAGATTACTTATAAAGCTTGCGTTTTTATGTCCCCACTGTTGGGGCACAGGTCAATCCTCTTGATGAGTCCACCACGCTAGCCCAGTGCGGGTTGGTGGACTTCACATGCGCCTACTAAGAATTCCTTCTTCGGCGTATGCATGTTCTCTCGTCACCGTTCTGCGCGTATGCGGTGCGCGGTCTCCACTTCAGAACTCGTCTGCCCCAACGCCGTCGGTTCTGCGACAGATGTGACCTGCCCACTGCCACTTCATCTTGCCAATCCTTTCGGCTATGTCAGTAACCTTATCCGTGGATCTCATTATGGATCATATCCTTCAAAGAAACTCCGAGCGTAGTCCTCTCCAGCTCGCTGAGCGACCTTAAACTTGTGGATCAGGCCCGCCGTCAGTGTTTACGTTTACTTGCTTCAAATCATGTCCTCAGTCAACCACTGCTAGGCCTGAGGTCACGAGGGCGTTCTGGCTATATAGTCCACCACGCTAGCCCAGTGCGGGTTGGTGGTCTTCACATGCGCCTAAGAATTTCTTCTTCGGCGTATGCAGGTTTCCTCGCGATGTTTTCCTTCACCGTTTGAGAGCAGTCAGTAAATGTACTCGAGAAAAAACCCATTGGTACATGGCCCAGCCGGTGTTCGAACTTCGGACCTTTCGATATGATTAGCCGCGTCTTATCCCCGACGCAACTGACGCTCTAATTTGTAGAAATCGCTACTGGTTCATTGTGGCAGGAAATTCAAACATTTTTTTCCAAAGAGAAACATTTTACAACTCAGTGTGCCCTCTCTCGCAATATAGATGCATTAACATCAACTCGAAGTACAAAAAGTTCTTAGCCGCTGGTTCGCTGCTGGTTGTCTAAAAGTTTTGTGTATAATAATTTAGATTTTGCAAGATCACTGCAGATGGCGCTGTCTATAGACAATATTGGCTTGGTGATGCAAACCAAACATTTTCACCAGAGCTCTCCTTGACGACTTTATTAAAAAAAAAAAATACTTAGTAGGTATCATAGGAGAGAAGAGAATAGATACAAATAGATAGATAGATACGTACTTCCAAAATCCACGCGTAGGTACAGTCGACCGCACGTCAATGGAAAAACTTTGACCTTGAACTGGCCTACCCTATTAGCACAGAGGATTATTTTATATTAGGGAGTTTCAATGCTATATGAGATGAGTTTATACTGATAATTATATAATTATTTACGGGTCTTACACACGAATTAGTTTTATTTACCTTGCCCGACGTTTCGACCAGGTTACACTGACCGTGGTCACGAGCGTAAATAATACTTATTCGTGTGTAAGACCCGTAAATTTATTTAAGTAATTATGAATACAAAGCGCGAAAGTCTAAAATGTGCAGTTTATACTAGTTTTGCTTCCACTGACGTGCGGTCGACTGTACCAAGACGCGGGAAAAAGCTAGTTTATATTAAAATGTGTCATTAAAATGTTATATAAAAAAAAGAGCGTCAGTGGCCCTGGGGATAAGACGCGGCCTATCATATCGAAAGGTCCGGAGTTCGATCCCCGGTTAGGTCACGTACCAATGGGTTTTTCTCGAAACTTAAGTACATTTACTGACTGCTCTCAAACGGTGAAGGAAAACATCGTGAGGAAACCTGCATACGCCGAAGAAGAAATTCTTAGGCGCATGTGAAGTCTACCAACCCGCACTGGGCTAGCGTGGTGGACTATAGCCCGAACACCCTCGTTGAGAGGGTAGGCCTGAGCCCCAGCAGTGGGGAGATTAATAGGCTGTTGATGATGATGATGATATTAAAATGTAATGTAAAATGTAATAATAGTTATTCAGTTAACCTGATAATTGCAATCCGGAATGTTCATAGCGATAATTTTAATGAGTATTATTGAACGACTTTCGACGGTATCGATGTTTTCCCAATACTAAATTGTAAAAACGACTATAATAATTTCATTTAGTATTACGAAATAAGATAGAAAACTGGAGCGTTCTTGTATTATCTGGATGATCTGATGTAGTATGATGTATGATATATGACACGCGAGATCCACACGCTGCGTATGCGCCGGTCTACTGTTTGATGACAATCGGTGGCGTAATGGCGTTAACTTTTCTTGCCGTTGATTCTTTCTGAGTTGTGCTGGTTTAGTTTGAAGAGTGAGCGCACGTTTCGTTTAGTACGACATAGGGTTCAAACTCAGAGGGTCACGAATAAGTTAATAAGGAACATATGGTGGGTATACTTGATAATGCTAAATTCTTTAAATATTTAGGTACCTAAACCTACATGGCACGGCCCGGGATCAAACTCGGAGCCTCAACACGAGGCCGCGTCTTCTACCAATTCGTCATTGACGCTCTTAATAGGTACCTACGTGAGAGGGCAAGCAAAGCCAATAAATCTGAAAATAAAATTGATACCTATATTAATACTTTTACAGTTGAAGGGACATTTTTATATTTATGATTTTAAATTTATAATCATTAGTCAATCGTATTTACTTTGACATTTGATAATAGCTGCTCTATCGAAGTTTTTGTAAAAGCAACTAAGTATTATTTTAAAGATATGTATGTACTTTTTAAAAATCGCTGGTTATATTTGTAAATACATATACTCACAAGATTAATATCCATTTACTTTTCGATATGGCCGTATAGTTCGGTACAACTGCAAGTTTTCTCTGCTTCAAGGTTCGCTTGAGTAGTACTATATTTTTTTATGAATTCTGTGGGTAGGTACAATCCTAACGACCTACTTATTACTCGGAGGTGCAAATGTAACCCAAATTAACCTTAATATTATATTTTAGAAAGAATAAGGTACCTACATTAAAATGACATTAGCGAATTATTTTCTAGTAATGGAAACCTAACATAACAATGCAGCCTTTGTCCAAACATATACAATGACATGCACTTAGGTACAGAAGGGATAAATAATGACAAAGAATTATAATTTTATGAACCCCATTTCCCACGGTGTGGAGTTATGGCGTTTTCCCATCCAAACCCTAACAGCGTATAAAACTATGGGAATACTAAAATGTTAATTTTGAACAGACTTTTATAGTCAAAAACAATTTAGAATTTAGTTAATGTACCAGCTCGGGTTAACCACAGACAACATTTAGCGCAAATGACAAATTAGACCCTTTTAGTGTAATAGAGTTGCAAAATTAATGTTTCCTTAAGTACAATGGGGACTAGTCCATCAATTTAGAACCCGACCTAAAAACCTACCGCTGTGCAATTAACGTGACATTGACTAGTCCGTGTGAACAGACGAACAAACACACTGCCCCTGCATTAATTAACCAACAATATTTTAGAAACAATCGAGCAATTAAGCCTCCGCACAATAGTATTTACCAAATTCGACCTCAGCGTAGAAATATGGCCACGACGACTCCAGAAGCAAAAAATAAATAAAAAAAGTGTCCACATGCTTACAGATTTACAAAACGGCTCGGACAATTAAACAATTGGGATCTTACGGCACACGTAGATGCAAAGAAAAAAGATTTTCCGTTTCAGATAATGAAATGACAACAATGGTGGAGTTTGCGCAAGGCGTTCGCACGGCGAGGACGTGAGTGGGGCGATATTTTTATATAGGCAAGTGGTATGCGCCGGCGCCGCCGTAGCGCCGACATGCCGCCGCGGGCCTAGCGCCATGCTGCACCTACTGCTCCTCGCGTGCCTCGCCTCCGCCGCAGCACAAAACGCCACCAAAGATGCCACCACAGATACACCTGTAACAAACACCACCAAAGAGATACTGAAAGCCAGTGAAACATCGGACCCTGCCAAAGTGGAAATCGTCAAGCAGATCCGTCGACTAAACGAAGATGGATCGTACACCATCGGCTACGAAGCTGACGATGGAACGTTCAAAATCGAAAGCAGAGATGTTTTGGGCAACGTGAAGGGAACATTCGGATACATTGATAGGGATGGTGAAATTAAACGAGTGACATATTCTTCTTCCAGTGATAGCACTCCTGTGCCAGTGACTACTACCAGTACTACTCCCAGTACTCCAACAATGGTGGTTAGAGTGAACAAAACCGTGTCGTCGACAACGAGGAGACCTCTCGCGACGGTCGTGTATCCAACTAGAAGCAGCTTCACAACTCGAGGTAATGTCGTTCAGCCTATACCTAGAAGAAGAGTCACAGCTTCAACTAAGCCTACTACAGTTACTGAAGGTACGACTGAAAAACAACACGCTGAAGAATCGACAAGCAATATTCTGAATCTTTACAAGTCAAAAGAAGATACTGTTGTTAACACGAGAACTCAAATGTTAAAACCGATGTCTGTAACAATAAAGGATGACTTAATCACCAAACAAACTACAATCAAAGTACCTACTACTATTAAACCGGTGTATGAACATGTTACTGAGAAGGAACCTGAAAGTGATCCTAATAAATCTAACACAATCAGACGTGACTTGCCTGGAACTAGTTCAAATCCCCACATGATCAGCCTCCAGCAATCGCGTGGTGATGATTCCACTGACGTCTACGGCAGTCATCTCTCTCTCGGGACTGTGCGACCATTGTTCACCACCACAACTCCCCGACCCAGGTTAGTGCCTATACATTCTCTTGTGGCTGCGAGACAAAAAATACAACAGCAATATCAGGACCCTTCAGTTCAGGAACAAGAAACGACTATAGAGGCCAGTACAGGACGTGTTTTCGACCACGAAAATATAGTGACATCGAATCCTGTGCCAGTTGTTCATATACCAGCAAGTAGAGTAGTCGATGATAGGATATATCAGCAGCCCATATTGTACAGAAGACAACAACCGGCTGTCCACTTCCGTACCAATGAATACTTGAGAGACAACCCAGGTGCTGCTATTCCCATTGGAAACCAGCGGCCCTTTCTCCAATACGAATACTCGGACAAAATATTGGAGCCACAGTACGTAAAAGAAACTTCTCCACCACCCCAGACCAAAGCTTCGGCCCCTGAGGCTGCAACGCAACCGTATGATGTCAGGCCAGTCACAAGGATAATACCAATACCAGTCGATGAGAGGGGAGTACCAATACAGGGGTACCAACCGAGGTATGTGAATAATTATCGAACGACGCAGGCGCCAGCTGTACTCCAGCCTCAACAACGTTACGAGCCAATCGAAGAAATGAACTCGATATCAGCTCCAGTGAGTACCAGAGATCTAAAACGCTTGCTCCAAATTCTGATTTTACGGCAGAATCGCCTGCAATCGTTGATGGATCAGATCGTGGCGCCAGGCCCGCCTTACCAGCCGCTGCCTCTGTTCAGATCAGAGCAGCCTCAGCACGATTATCATCACAGATACCAGAACGCACCTCGTCAGTACCACGACGACGAACGCTTTGACTATAGATATGATCAGCAACCGCAGTACAGACAGCAGGATCTATACTCCAATCAGATTTCGAACTACGAGCAAGCTCAGTACGAAAGTCAAAGGTACATTCCTCGCAGGAGACTGTACACTAACACTAGACCGTATGATACAGCTGGTTCTTCTTCCAATCGGATAGAGGATACTCCGGAATTCCTTCCGGCGGAGATCCGGGAAGCTTTACTGCTGAAGATGCTGATGTTAGCGATCAGCCCTGACTTCATGCCGACGGCGGCGCCGCCCACGGAGCTGACGACGGCCGCGCCGGCCAGGAAGCAAGTGCGAAACGTCCAGATCCTCGGGGAAGAAGGCTCTATGGACGAGGCGAAGAGGGCCATGCAGAGGCACTAAGGTAGATTTCTTGTAATTTTGCTAGGGTAACTTATTTCAAGTGATATATTTTTACCAGTAGAATACTCAGTACGTAATGTAAATATTTTTGTAAGTTCCATTTTGTATAAAGGCAGATTTTTTCTGATATAATTGATGTTTGATTTCTTTTTGCAATAGGGCTGTAGTTGGTGAAATACGCTCAGTCTAAAACGTTATTATAGATTTAAAGTTCTTTAAAATAAACACTAGACCACTAGACAGACAGACATACAGACAAACAACAGACAGTATGAAGTATTACCTAGCTGAAAAAATTTCTCATATTTGAAGACTGAAAAAAAATGTTCATTACATTCACTACCTGACCAATTGACATGTACCTATATTGAAATTGAAATCACTACTTGGCATTGTTAGTTGTTAGGTACTTCACTCTAAAACTATTAATTGATCGGAATGAGGTTTTCATGGTTGTACTGCTGGTTGTACAGCCATGGTGGTACAGCAAATAAAGGCGAAACCGCGAGCAACAGCTAGTTCAAAATAGACAGTTTATTTCTAGTACAGAGATTACGAACATTGCAGATACAAACAGGCATTTTGACAGTGACAAATGCACCAATCGTAATGAATTCCAAATTCAAATTTTGCTATTGTTTCTCGCGATATATCGCTGCGCCGGCGCATAGTCCGCCCACTTTAGGACTACATGACCAAATTCATTCTAACCATGCGAGCATAGCTCCCAGAATAGGCTATGTGTGATACTATGAAGTAGATATTGTTACTAAATAGCCGTTCCAAATTTTATAAGCCATCTCCATAAAAGTGCCTACGTAATATTCTAATGAGACGAGTGAAGTGCGGGTGTGGCCCGCAGGCCAAGGGTTCCGAACACACTTACCTACTTACGGATTTAATCAAATATTATTGGCATACCTACCTAATTTTGAAATGTCAATGAAGTTGTAGTAATTAAATAAAACATAGAGATAGGTATAGATGAAAGTTCTTGCATTTAAAGTAGTGTCATAGAAATCATGCATCGAAAACAAAAAGCTATCCCGTTATATGTATGACACTACCACAGAATGCAAGAATACATAATTATTGCAATGTAATTACTATTACCGAGGTGTAAGGTGCCAGTTACGTAGTTGGAGATGTGGTTGACTGTACAACATAATTAGAGTATGGGTTCCGTATACGACGATATGTGGACCCTGATAAACCTACAGCACCTACAGGCTTCTAAGCTTTATTGATGATAAAAATAATGGAAAAAAAATTACGGCAGTCTGCAAACAAACAAAAATTGTATTTATTTTACATAGATAGAACAATATAGTATAGAACCGCTGCTGGTGATTTGAGATACACCTGTCATTTTGATTGCCATAATATTTGTAAGTTTTCAGACGCAAATAGTTTTCTAGTAAAAACTCGCCGAAAGGGTTTCCATAATGATGGCGGGACCCTAAAATATCGTAGGTCGTCTGTCTCTATAATTATTACACAATCCCAACGAATCGGAGACACTTGTACATGATTTTGTTTGGTATAAGACAAGCTCCAATAAAAAAATTCAATCCTGGATCCGTTCAGTAATAAGTTTTTAAAAGTAATTTGTTGTACAGTCGACCGCACGGCAGTGGTAACACTTTGACCTTGAGCTGGCCTAGCCTATTACGGAGTTTCAATACTAGGAGAGACCAGTTTATACTGGTTTTGTTTCCACTGACGTGCGGTCGACCGTACATACACAGAAAAAAAAGAAAACAGAAAATGCTTATTTCTACGAAATCTCTTCCAGCTAACCCGTGATGGAGATTTATATGAATAAAGAGAGGCAGTAGTCGCGTGTTCTATACTTAGTTTTTTTTTTGAAGAAAAATGCATTATGAAAGTGACTTCGATTCGAAAAAGCGAAAAAACAAGTTTTTAAATTGCATATTTCGAGGCGTATAATCAGTAGGTAGTCTTGCACCAAGGTCCTCAAAGCGATAGACTATAGTGTGCACAATGCATGTCTCACTGCAACCTTCACGGCTGCGACTCTTACATAAAGGGGTACTAGATTTAAGAAGCGGTTCTCCACAACACATTTGGTACGGTTTGTGGTTGGCAAGTATAATTATGATTTGAAGATTCGGAGGCTTTGCAAATCGTAAACCGTTTTTCAAATCTCAATGAAAGGGTTTTTACAATGTAATACAGTAGGTAAGTACTTCTCAAAAATATTCATTTTTCACTTTTTTTGGTCCTGGGTTTGGGTTCTTTAGCCCGCACCATGAGATTTTCGGACCTATATTCATAGACTTTATCTGAAGGAAAACATCGAGAGAAAACCTCCTGTGCATATGCCAAAGGAATATGTCTATAAGGCGTATGTGAGCTCCACCAAGAAACGGATTGGGGTAGCGTTTGGTGGACAGAGGTTTGGCACAACACATCCTGTAGGCTCGAAGTGTTGCCAGGTATTCCTGGTCCTTTAACATCTCCAGTTAGTGACATGTTTAACGAGCCCAGGACTGGTAAATTAAGGAAACAGCTATCGAACGCCGAAATCTAATTCTATCGAAGTAAGTGTATGTACTTACTGATTAACATACAAATTAAGGTCACGAGTCTAAACCCATTAGCTGCTTAACACTGTCGGCAATACCTCCTTGCTTTATCTACCAACGCAGTAATCAGTATTACACAATATTCTGGGAAAATAATCCACATATGCATAGTAAGAGTGGTTTGTTCCCAGAGTCATTCTTCGAAGCAACGGGGAGGTCCCACGGCCTCGGCGGCGGTTGATAAAAATATAACAATAGCAGTGCGTTATTAAACAATTCTGTGTTCTGTATGTTGCGTAATAATTATGTCGCGTTCATTTACAGGTGGATTGTTAGAATGTTGCGTCGAGTAAGGCCGCGTTTTAACGTATAAGTAGATACCATAGATTCATGCTTTTCTCAAACATGCTAGGAAATGTCAGCATTTCTTTGACAACCTTCTTCGAGGTAAATCGACAATGCTGTACTGGTCAAATACATGAGAGCCGGCGGCCGGCAATGTTGTATGAAAATCCATACATGTCGTGTTTAGTATCCGAATAAATGACTATGAAAACTCATATCAGTCGTGTAAAGGAAAGATCTTTTTACATGGCAACCAACGGAGTTAACTAATTATCAAGTTTTATTTAAATTTCGAACTAAATGTCTGAACTGAACGATTACGAGCTAGGGTTGTCACAGTACTTCATAATTTAAATAAAATAATTTAAAAAGTTTTCTCCTTTGGTAGTTTAGTTTCGTCTGCATAATTAATTGCGGGCCGCTACAGTAATGTACTTTTTTCATCATCATCATCAGCCGGCACTAGTCCACTGCTGGACATAAGCCTTCCCCAAGGCGCACCAATGAACCCGTTCTTCGGTTCTCCGCATCCAGTCATAGGCAGTCGCCTCACGCAGATCGTCGCTCCATCTAGCCGGGAGGCGTTCTACACTACGCTTGCCCGTCGTGGTCCAAGATCGGAGAATCGAGTTCAGTGGCGCGCCTGAGGGCTGTATCCACCAGTGGACTAGTGCAGACTGATGTTGATTATGATTGCTACTTCAGCTTACTATCCTTTCCCCTTTGTTAATTAAAACAATGAAATGTACTAATTATTTTACATTTAATTAGAAAAGTATACTACATATTTACAAAAGACTGAGATTTCCTTAAACTATACTTAATAGGTTCCGAATGTGATGTCGTGAGTGGGGGCCGCCCCACCCTGCGGTAACGAATATTCCTTCAGGAGCTGGTCCAGCATGGAGAAGGGCTGGGCATTCCTCTGCTGAGAGAACTGCTGGGACACCTGGGCCTGGGTATACCGAGGCTGGGCAGGTTCTGGGTTGAAGTTCTGGGTGTATTCGATTTGGGGTTTGGCGTTGAAGTTCTGGAACTGCGGGGCTGGTCGGAAGTCCTGCTTAGGGCGGTACTGCTGCTGACGTGGTGCTGGGTTGAAGAAATTATCTTGGTCTAGAGGAGCCGGGGCGGCGCCAGAGAAGAAGGCAGGCTGGGGGAGAGGAGAGAAAGAACAGGTGTAAGTAACAGGTTACAGATCTTTTCACCATTTAAAGGCCTTACGGGGTACGGCCTAACTGATCAGGCAAGCCGTTTTACCATAGACTAGAAACGACTTGCAGTTTCCATACTTTTTGATGCCATTTGAGATCTTTTTCCATTTGACTACTAGTCTCAAATGTCATCAAAAAGTATGGGAAACCGCATACGCAGGATTTTGACACGCATAAGGTGAAAATGATTTGCCTGATCACTTAGGACCACTATCTCTACGGTACCTTGCGGCATTCTGGACCACCTCTATCAGCAAATTGTTCCCTGAATGAGATCTAAGGGAAAACCTTATTATAGTGATCTTATTATATGAAAAAGGCCTTCTGATTCGAATTCATTGCAACCGATTGTAATTACAGAGCCGTCGGTGGCGTGGTGGGGAAGAAGCGGTCTCACTCTCGACATGATAGGCTACTTCGATCCCACATTTACTGACTGCTCTCAAACGGTGAAGGAAGATATCGTGAGGAAACCTGCGTGCGCCGAAGAAGAAATTCTTAGGCGCATAAGATCACTTTATTAGCCCTAATGCCCTCGATGAGAGGGTAGTAGGCCTGAACCCCGACAGTGGGGACATATTAATAGCTGTTGAGTGATTGATAGATAGATTGATTGATAGATAGATAAATATATAGATTGATTGTTTGATACATAGATTGATTGATTGTATTATATACCTTGGGTGGTGCGGGCGTAAGATCACTTTATTAGCCCTAATGCCCTCGATGAGAGGGTAGTAGGCCTGAACCCCGACAGTGGGGACATATTAATAGCTGTTGATTGATTGATAGATAGATAGATAGATAAATATATAGATTGATAGAATGATACATTGATTGATAGATTGATTAAATGATTGATTGTATTACATACCTTGGGTGGTGCGGGCGCGGCTTGGTGTTGCGGGGCGGGCGCGGGCGCGGGGCGGTACTGTTGCGGGGCGCGCGGCGCGGGGCGCGGGCGCGGCGCCGGCGCAGGCTCCTCATAGTCGTAGTCCACCGCTTGCTGCTGCACGGGGGCGCGGTACTGGGACCGCCCGCCCTGGAAATGACGTGCGGTATGGTATAATTAAATTCATGTTTGTAGGGGTCTGTACCACAAAAGGAAGAAACGGAACCCTTGTAGGATTCAGATAGGACACAGGAGACACAGTGTAGCTGCACACAGAGTGAACGAGAGTGCGGAAACTCAGAACAACGGGTCTGAAACGAAAGCACGCATGCGCAATGTTTACCAACACTAGCACACAGATAAGCGCGTCGCAAGCTATGGGCCAAGTTCTACTTCCCCGGGATTATCTCTGTGTGCTAGTTTGACTTAGTTTTAGACTGTTGCTAGCAACGCGGTGGCCGACAGGCTGGCCAAACAAGCAGCCAAGTCGGCCGCGCCAAGCCAAGAGACACCACTGTGCCTGCCATCAGCAGACACAGTTAGGAGACTCCTTGTGAAAAACACAGACAAGGAACACGAAAAATTGTGGGAAACCCGAGTGGACTGCGAGCAAGCGCGCTCCATGCTCCCTCACAGCGATGGGAAACTCACAAATTTTCTAATAAAACGCAACAGAAGCGACCTTAGACTCCTGGTCGGCATCATAACGGGTCACTGCAACCTGAACAAACACATGCACAATCTGGGCATCACAGACAGCCCCCTGTGTAGGGGCTGTCTGCAGGAGAGCGAGACGGTGGAGCACGCAGTGCTTCACTGTCCAGCAACACAGGAATTCAGATCCGAAACGGGCCTGGCAATAGATCCCGACCTCTCGGCAACGAGCAACCTGCAACAGTGCTGCCGTCAGCCAGAAGTCCTACTCCAGTACTTCAAGGAGCTGGGATGGCTGGACTGACGGCCCGGGGGGAATTGCACAGTCGGTGCAGGGACTGCCACCCCCGTCTAAGAATAAGAATAAGGCGGTTGCTAGTTCAGACCCGTTGTTCTGAGTTACTGCACTCTCGTTCACTCTGACACCGTACAAGTCATGAGGATAGAGGTATATTGACAGCTCCACCGACACCGCGCTAGTTGCGAACCTTTATTTTATACTTTATTAGGCTATTTTTGTAATTAAATATATTCTTCTTCTTAGACATTCGCGCTTTGTATTCACAATTATATAATTAACTCGCTCGTAAATAATATCGTATCATGCATAATAAAATAAAACTATTTCGTGTGTAAGACCCGTAAATAATTATATAATTATTCTTCTTCTTATACACGCATGTACACGAGTTTATCTTAAACAATCGCCACGCACCATTTTCCTAAATCAATATCAAGTTGAAATTATTATCAAATACTAAGGTCTACGGTGAAAAAAGGTAAGGCAAGTGTGAAAAATGCAAGCTAAAGATTTTCACGATCCATTATTGGTTGGTTATTGAGTCAGCATCAAGGATTTATAATTACCTGTGATTTGGTTGGTCTCAGGCCCTCGTCCCTGGTGGACTCGTCCACGAGGGTCGGTGGCGCGACGGTGATGCCTTCACCTGCTGGCTGGAAGCCATACTTGTTGGCACCATACTCTATCACTCGCAACTGGAATTAGAAACAGAACATACTACAAATTCAGTAAATAGAAATAACATATTTGTATTAAAACTGCACTAGCGACGCCCCGCGACTTCGACCGCATTAAAAAGGTGTCCTATATTCATGATTTAAGCTATCACTGTTCCATGTTTCATCGAAATCCGTTTAGCCGTTACAGCGTGATTGAGCAACAAACATTCAACTTTCGCATACATTATTAGTGGCGGAAGGGTTATTATATTACAAACTCACAAACTTTCTAACGAAACGCAACCGATGTAAAAGACTTCTATATAGTTGGAATCATAACAGGACATTGCAACCTGAACATCTTGCATAACTTGGGCATCACAGACAGTCCTCTGAGCAGGAACTATTATCTAATTTGTGGTGCAGGGACTGTCTGCGGGAGAGCGAGACAGTGGAGTGTGCTTGCTACATTGTCCCGCATCTCGGGGATTCACATCCGAAACAGGGCTAACAATAGATCCCGACCTCTAGGCAACGAGCAACCTGCAACAGTGATGCCGTCGACCAGAATCTTTGCTCCACTACTTCAAGGAGTTGGGATAGCTGAACTGACCCGAGGGGAATGGTAAAAAACTCCAGCTTTCGTGGAGTCAGTGCAGGAACCGTCACCCCCGTCTAAGAATTAGACACCTAGAGTACAGTCAACAATAGAGATAGGTAAGCAGGCACATTACCGTTCAGTCTCAGTAGATCTATTGACCAGATCCATCATGGATCTAGTGAGATTTTTTTTTCTTTCTAGATCCAATTTTTGACAGTGTAGATCTACTGAAAAGTACTTTTCTCGCTAGATCCGTTTACCAGATCCAGATTTGAAAGTATGGACCTACTAAGGAATTTCTTTCTCACTAGATCCAGTTATGGATCTAATAAGAACTTACTATAGCCGTAGATCTAATGTTTTGCTATTAAACCTTCATCTATGACCTTTATAAGTAATAAATATAAGGTGCAACATTAAATCTACGGCTATAGTAAGCTCTTATTAGATCCACTGGATCCAGTGAGAAAGAAATTCGTAGGTCCATACTTTCAAATCTGGATCTGGTAAACGGATCTAGCGAGAAAAGTACTTTTCAGTAGATCTACACTGTCAAAAATGGGATCTAGTGATAAAAAAAATTTCTTACTAGATCCATAATGGATCTGGTCAATGGATCTACTGAGAATAATCGCACATTACAGAGCTCAATACTAGGGCTGTACTGCGCCTGCTTACCTATCTCTTTTGTTGACTGTACATGCTGGTTACTAAGACACCTAGAGTATTATGCTGGTTGAGTACCTTGCCGGAGTCATCCTTGTAGCCGTATTTTCCTTTCACCTCGCCGGTGGGCGATTTGGTCTCGATCTTGAACGAGCCATCGGCAGACTCGTACCCGTACGTGTAGGACCCGTCTTCGTTGTGCCTGCAATTAGTGGTCCACGCTGTCATTAGAGATGGTGATGGTCCATCACTGATGGATTTTAGTGATAGTGATATCTAGAGCGCTCTGGTCCATGTCTGGTCGCTCACTATGGGCCTCATAAGAAGGCTCAAGGTCACGCAGAGGGCAATGGAGAGAGCTATGCTCGGAGTTTCCCTGCGAGATCGAATCAGAAATGAGGAGATCCGCAGAAGAACCAAGGTCACCGACATAGGTCGAAGAATTGCGAAGCTGAAGTGGCAGTGGGCTGGGCACATCGCCCGCAGAACCGACGGCCGTTGGGGCAGAAAGGTTCTCGAGTGGCGGCCACGTATCGGAAGACGCAGTGTAGGCCTCCCACAAGGTGGACCGACGATCTGGTGAAGGTCGCGGGACCCGGCTGGATGAGGTTGGCGCAGGACCGGTCGTCGTGGAGGGAGGCGTTTGTCCAGCAGTGGACGTCTACAGGTTGATATGATGATGATGATAATCTAGAGAGCGGATTTGAAGTAGCTATGGATTTACATGGATTGATACAAAATGAAGTAGATACAGATGATGTCAAAGTACCTATACTTTGTAAATGATCAAGTTTAGAATTTAATTTCTAAGGTGAAGTCCACAACAAAACGGATTGGGGCACCGTTGGTGGACAGAGGCAAGCCCTTGTCAGAAGTTAAGAAAAGATATACTTCATCTGACTTCATTTTGCCACATCCATACAATAATTAGTAGCTACTTCAAATCCGCTCTCTAGTTCTAGTCATATCTGTAACAACTTTTCCAGCAAAATTGTAAAAAAAAACCGGTCAAGTGCGAGTAGGATTGACTCGCGCCCTGAAGGTTCCGTACAAACTTAATTAAAGAAATAATTCGAAAATCGTTATTAAAAGAACTATTGACGAGCTCCCATATCAATTTGCATAACCTCAGACTTGGCTGTATGAACAAAGATTCCTTTGTCTTTCCCGTAAGTAATAAATAAACTGACATAAACTTTTTAAAAATAAATACATACAAACACCCGGAAATGAAAACCAACAGATATTCTCATCACACAAATCTTGTTCCCTGGTGGGAATCGAACCCACGCCCTCTGGCGCAGTAACAGCAACTACGCCAACCGGCCAGTCAAAAAAACTATTAAAAAAAAATACATACAGCCGAACATAGTACCTCCTCCTTTTTGGAAGTCGGTAAAAAAATATGTGGTTTGTACTGACTTGTTGATCTGCTTAAGAATGGCGACCGGCGGCGGAGGCGCCGGCTTGGCGCTGGACTCGGCGGCGATGTACCGCGGCGCGCGCTCCTCCGCGTACTGCGCGCGTGCGCACGCGCATGCCACGACCAGCAACACCTGGAACCAACGCGCATGGAGATGGTTACTTCAGTACTTAACAACTTTGTTATCGGCCAGTCGTTCGTTACGTTTGAGAGGATTGGAGATGGTATTATCACATCGTATTATGGACATACATAAAAAGATGGTGGAAACGATAAGTTTGACTGATTATTTCCTTAATTTAACAGTTCCTTAATGTAACATATAGAAGAAACAGAAGAGATTGAAAAAAAAAAGAAATTATAACTTTTTTTTTTGAATATTTAAACAAGTAGGTTGACAATTTACACAAAATCAAAGTCTATAGGAGTATGTAGAGAGAGACTGATTTTAGCCCTGTGATCCAAGTCACCATTGATAGCTACAATAATATTATTATTAATTACAAAAATAATATCTTAAAAGTAATTAAATTCATAATACTTTTATTAATTAAAGAGAGTAGTTAAATAATCGATAAATCATGCTATATATAGTAAGGTAAGCCACAAGAGTATGTACAAATAAATATGTGGCGTTAATTTCTTATAATTTTATTATTTACGGACGTACACATACTGTTTAAATTTTATACCTAATGTAGTTTACCTATGTCTTTCACCAGTGTGGTATTGCCAACTTCAATTCATTTCACGAACGCAGCGCAAATATTGTAAATTTCATCAGTACAATAACAATTTCAATAAAAAATCTAGTTCAACTACCAATTTGGTAAAGCACTAGTGGCCTTGACACCGCAGCAGTGGACTGTTTGAGGCATTACGTAAAGCGTAATGTGTCTATAAAAAATAGTACGGTACAAATGAAGAATACAATGGAAAAATACCGATTTCATTGTAAAATTAGAACTTTTATGTTTTTCTGGAAGAATAGGATCTGGTGAGAGGCTGCTATAAGTATATTCCGCATTAGAATTTATTAATTGTTCTAGTGTGTATCGATCATGAATCTATTTCAATGACTACTGGACTTGTTTTTTTTTTAAGTTGTTATTTGTCGTTCCTTTTTTACGCAGTCGGGTTTTTAGTTTTTAGATTTTTTTATTTAGTTTTTTAAAAATGTAATTAGTGGAGATTTTTTAAAAATATGATTGGAAATTGCTTATCTTTTGGAACAATGAATTTTTAAAAAGAAAAGAAAGGAAGGAAAGAAAACGAAGTGCCTATTGACCACGGAAGGACGGATTATAACACGGAAATATGACTCCTAGAAACAGACTGTACAAAATTATTTGTGCTGGGCAATAATCGAAACCACTAAACCGACGAGGCGGCCAGTAAATGCAGTAGGAAAATAATAGTTACAAATACAGTCGGGTATCAGAAAGTGGAAATATTTAGAGGCCACGGCCCGCGGCCGCCCGGCAACCAGACCGCTCACTATACTACCGGCTACCGGGCTACTTGAGTCCTCGAGTCCTAATATTGTAGACTAGACTCGATTACGCAGGGCTCAGAACAGAAGCCACAAATACAGGGTGGAAAATAAAGACGGTAGTTGGAGGGAAAGTACCCTAAATATTGATGATTGCAAATTCTCGTGGAAGTTTATTTTCAAAAATATGTAGAACTGCATTTAGGTAAATATTTTTATAAATCACTTGTCTGAACCGGGTATCGAACCGTACAAATGTGGAAAGACACAACCTGTATTTTTATGATACCAATCGAAAGGGTCAATCATCAGAATCATATTAGTAACATGGTAACTTAAATTAAAGGAAATATGTAGGAATGGAATGAAGTTAATATAAAATTTATCGATACTTTAATTATTTTTGTTGTCCTAACCACGGGTCCTAAATAATATTTTGGTATAGATGATGTAGAAGTAGGTACAGTGTGATGATAAAGAAAAAAATACTCGTAGTGATACCAGTGTGTGCTAAGCTGGGGTGACGATGAGTCTGCCCTCGAAGAAATTTGCCATCATCAATATTTAGGGTACTTTCCCTACAACCTACAACTACCGTCTTTATTTTCCATCCTGTATACACACAAGCAAGCAAAGTGAGACTTTGTGAAGCTAATCCAGTTTCAAAAGCCTTGCTTCGACCTCAAGTTTCTTCATAAGACACTTAACCATTATACCACGGCCTATAACTATATCACAGCATTTCAATTTCACACAAATGTTGCTAAACACTACACCACATTTCAATTAACTGTTGGTTAACAAAGGAAGCCGTCCACCGTGACTTCACTTATCAAGTTATCACTGTGATATCACTAAGTTGTCACTCGCAACACTTTCATATCGAAGTTACCAACTACACTTTCACTTATATTGGAAAAGAATCACGGTTTGCTGAAAGAAAACTTTTATTAATCTCTATTCGTTTATCTATGATTGTTTCAGTATTTGTCTGTCTTTCTATTGTTCTGTGAAATATAATATTCTGATTGGAAGGCGTCGTCTTCTACAGTTAAATACTATCTTGGTTTTCATTAAAGGACATTTAGTAGATCAATGAAAAAATTCACCCACTTTTTCGTAGTATAAAAAATGTATAGCAAAACTTCGGAATCAAACACGGACAAACGGAAGTCAAACAATTTCCTCTAAAAACTAATTGGACAAATGACTTTAAACGGAGAACAGTGGCCATCTTGATTCCATAATTGGTCAATTTTTGTATTAATAAATGTAGAACAAGGTGCACGTACCAATCGCGTTAGCGGCGTCATGTCGTCAAATCGGAGGCGCGGCGCGGGCGCACGCCGCTTTATATAAGAACGTTGCCACAGGGCGGACCTTTCACTGAAATGCGTTGAGGGGTGCACCTGTAGCGTGGGAATGTGAGGGATTTAGGGGTTACACCCTGTCTGGACTTTAGTAAAGCAATTGAACGTGTTGAAGTACGCGGAAATGCATTGAATTGGTTTAAATAATAGCCTAAAAGTAACGCTCACAAAACTTTTCTTGTGAAAAGTTTCTTTAAATTATTATGAGAAAGATACAAAAATTAATGAAACCGGTCAATCGGAATTCAGTTTAGTTAAGACAGGCGTACCCCAGGGAAGCATACTAGAACCCTTGCTGTTCCTGGTGTACTTTTAAATGACCTGTCTAATATTTCTCTCATTTTGAGCGTACTGTTTGCAGATGATGATTCAGTTTTGATTACATGTAACGGTAAATCGCATTGTGTGTTTGTTTTATTTTTGTATTAGGTATAATGTTCATGTCAGTGTTTTGAAGCAGAAAATAAATAATCATTCATTTTATGAGTCCTTTGGTTAGGTACATGGGCGTTAAAGTTTCTTAACACGACAAACAGTTAGAGGGCTGGTTACGTGGTGTTAAGTTGCATTTACTGTGCATACAGTAGGTACCTAGGTGCTGTCGAAATTGCATCGGTTTTAGTTTTCCAGTCGCGTATTGGTGTCTCGCGACTCCTTGCAAAATGCCCACGATTTTATCGATACATCGTTGCACTCGTCTATATCACGCGTCGGTACCTACTTAATGCCTTTCTTTTATAATGATTTTCGGTCTTGGAGTTTACTTATGCTTAAGTATACTTTAAGTTTTCGGTAGATAGAAGAGACCAAGGAAAGAAGTTAAGCCACAATAGAGAGAATTCCCAAAATAGAAAATTAGGACATAGGAGAATTGGAACATTTAACAACATAATGCAAAGATATATAGTGATAGTAACCAGCTCCACAGGATGAGACAGACCTGTACACCCCCCCCCCCCCCCCCCCCCCCCCGCCCTCCCACCTCCACTCCCACCACCCCAGTGAGAAGGAACCCCAGCTCAGCTTCGGCTGTAGCAAAATATACCTAGGCCGTGTCATATTATTGATGATGATAGGTTTTTCTCGAAACATACATACATTTCCTTTTTTTTCATATATATTTTTTATTATTCAGTGATACATCCCTAAAACAAATATTAAAATCATAAATTAGTTAAAAAGCTACGTTTTCATACATTTCCCGACTACTATCAAACGGTGATTGAAAACATCGTATTCTTAAAGGCGCATGAGCTGTCCGCCAACCTGCACAGGGCTGGCGTGGTGGACTATATACAACGTGTTACAAAATACCTATTAAAATATAGATAATTATCAAAGCCAAACCTAGTAAGCTGTCATGTCAGGGACCCAAATAGTTTTTCTAAATAGGGTGGGACGTCAGTGAAAATATATATATTTTTTTTTAACACTTTATTGCACACACACAGAAAAACATTTACAAAAGAATACAGGGGAAAATAAGTACAAAGGGCGAACTTATCTCTCGAAGAGATTTCTTCCAGCAGACCCGTGAGAGAGATAATTTAAATATATATGAAGGCAGACACGTGTGTACATACATTAAACTAACTATAAACTAGATACCTACATGCAAAAAATATAATAATAATAAATATATAGGCACTAAATACATAATAATATGAAATATATATGCTATGTATCATAAATACTAGTAAAAATAAAGAGAATATAAAATAAATATGAATACTAATATAATACAATAAATATAATACAATACCACATAAAATACATATAATACTTATATATGAATATCGATTTTATGTCAGCGATAGATAGCTCTTTAACGCGTTTTTTGAAAATATAGTCAGATTGACTATCACGAATGCCGGCCGGTAACGAGTTCCACAACCTGGCAGCATGCACAGAGAAGGAGTAACTGTAGAAATCGGTGGTGTGTGATGGGAGTTGCAGAAGGGAGGCGATGTGGGATCTAGACAACCGTTCAGGAGGCCGCAACAAGTTGAAGCGCTCACGCAAGTAGCTGGGAGAGGAGGGATTTTTAAGGATTTTGAACAAAAGACAAAGGATGTGAGTATTTCTGCGATAACGGATAGGGAGCCACTTGAGTTTATTTTTGGAGTATTGTGAATGGACTCGTTAAAAGGCCCCATTTAACCTCCTTTCGGCTTTACTACATCCTGTATAGCCCGTATGCCCTGGTTGAGAGGGTATGCCGGTGCCCCTACAGAGGGGACATGTTTATTAGGCTGCTGATTTTATTTGAGTCATATAATTTGATATTACTATGCCATTGTGTATATAAATGTGGTCCACCTCGGTGCAGTCTGCATTCTTTGGACTAAGGTCAAAGCTAGTTACTATATTCTGTGCACCGATCTCTTATGTGGGGTTTCATCACCTCTACTATCTATGTCTCTACCAGTAGTATTATGGGAAATAAAAACTGGACAAGTGCGAGTAGGACTCGCGCCCTGAGGGTTCCGTACAAACTTAATTAAAGAAATAATTAGTATATCGTTAATAAAATTTGTAGTTATATCACATGGTAATAACTTAAATGGATAACTTGCTCATACGCAAAGTTAAATTTGTTGGTACTTACAAGTTTTTTTTTTTTTTGTGTTGTACATAACTACAAATTTACGGTTTCGGATTTTTTCCTTTACTTAAATTTCATGTTTCTAAGTCAACGGGAAGTACCCCATAGGTTTTGATTACCAAGATACTCAAAAATGCGGCAAAATCGGCACTATCTTTTGACTGCGATGATTTAGAAGTCTGATTTTTCCACGGCTCTCTGCAGTAGACCTGAGTATTTCATATTAATTTTGACTTGATACATCCACGCGTTCCTGAGAAAAATGTTCTTGACAGATAGACGGACAGACGGACAACGGAGTTGTCCTATAAGGGTTCCTTTTTTCCACTTTTGAGGTACTGAATCCTAAAAAATACACATTTTTAAACAGACATCTTGAACGATAATACCTCTGCCAAAGAACCCTAATATATTTTTTTATAGATGCCAGCAACTCTAATTTGTATGGCTGTATTTCAATAGACATGGAGTATTTAGTATTCAATATGGCATTTAAATCCCAGGTTTTTCTTAATAAGGAAGTGACATTTCGGCGCATGAGTAGCGAGCTTTATCTTCTACAGAGCAGTGTAATATCAGATAGCTCTATGTTCTCTGTCAATTTAAATTAATAATGATTTAAGCTTAAAGCAAATTATTATTTTATACAAAAATATATACAGTCGGAAACAAGAGGGGTTCGAAATATATAAATCGTGATCAAAGCTTTTTGATCAAAGATTTTATCTAGCTACCTAGATTCACAGATTGAAATATTATTATATATGTACTATTTGTTTGTGTGTTTGTTTGTTTGTTTGTTTGTTTGAAGAAAAAAAAAGTCAGAACTTATAAAACGCAGGCGAGGCCGGAGGAAACAGCTAGTTAATAATAATATGATCGCAGTATTTACCTTACACGTTTAACTCTCTGAACAATTGATTGCTCTATGTAGTCGGGCGGGTGTGGTCTTATTAATTGACTTTAACGTGTACAGTCGACCGCGCGTCAGTGGAAACACGTTGACCTTGAGCTGGCCTAGCCTATAGGGAGTTTCTTTACTATGAGGGACCGGTTTATACTGGTTTTGTTTCCACTGACGTGTGGTCGACCGTACCTATTACCTACGGCTGCTACTCATAGGTATAATAATGAAAATGCATTTAGTGTTTGTGACCTCCCATAAATGTATTACACACATTTTTTTTTAATATAGATAGGTACCTATTAGAAAGGATTAGCAAGCTGAAGTGGCAGTGGACTGGGGCAGATGTGTTCTATAATGGAGACCGCGGGTTGGTACAGTCGACCGCAAGTCCGTGGAAACACTTTGACCTTGAACTGAATGCTAGGGAATTTCTATACTATATGGGACCAGTTTATACTGGATTTGTTTCCACTGACGTGCGGTCGATCGTACGCGCAGCGGACGTTGAAGGGTTGATATTATGATGATGGATGACCCTACAATTTGACTAGGTATGGGAAACACAGAGCACAGAATGTGCATGCGCTAGCATCGCCGCGGCGGTCGGTGACATAAATTTCCTACCTCCTTGACGCGAACCGAACCCATAGCTGACGTACGTCTACCGCACATCAGTGGATACACTTTGACCTTGAGCTGGCCTAGCCTATTAGGGAGTTTCAATACTACGAGAGACCAGTTTATACTGGTTTTGTTACCACTGATGTGCGGTCGACCGTACATAGGTATTAATGGCAGACGCCCAAAGTCATGAAGTGTCATTATTATAAATCAGCATACATAAACATTGAGGTAATATCATGAATAAAAAATTTACCCACATTTCTGTATGGGTAATATAGAGTAGCTCCTTCAAACAAAAGTCATGGTATTTAATTATACACAGACCTATGTTATTGACCGAGCGAGCGAAGCGAGCGAAGCGTCTACGTTTCGAGACTGGCCAAAAATGCTCTTGTCCGGCTGTCTGTCTGTCTGTCTGTCTGTCTGTCTGTAATTCTCTACAGGTCGCATTTTTCAACCGATTTTGACGAAAATTTGGCATATGTATAAATTAATTAAACCTACAAAATGAGTAGAATAAAATTTTGAAAAACATTTTTTTTAGAGTACCTACCATACTCGCAAAGTGGGAGTGAACTTTTTTTTTCTTGTGAATCCCATAGTGTGGGATATCGTTGGATAGGTCTTTCAAAAATATTGCTGGTGTGTGAATACCATTTTTTCGATTTAGGGATCCGTTGGCGAAATATTAAGCTTTAAAGCGGTAATTTTTGTTAGAGTCACGTGTCCCCCCCCCCTGCCAGCTAAACGGTTGCTTCTGGAAATGTGAAAAAATTCATGGCAGTAGCATATATAACGTAGTTACAAGGAAAACTATTACGGCTAAGTAGGTTCTATTAGTTTTTGAGTAATAGTGGATCAACTTAAGAAAGTTGAAAAAATAAATTATGTTCATAGAACTGCATACGTAAAATGGAAAATTATTTTTTTCCGCGTGATATCCATGGTGTGGGGTATCGTTGGATGGGTCTTTCAAAAATATCGCGGGTGTGTGATAAACATTTTTCGATTCAGGGATCCGTTTGCGAAATATTAAGCTTTAAAGTGCTAATTTTTGTCACTTTAGTAGGTACTTTTTCTGTTTCCAAAGTTGACTTTTGTTGGTTTCTTTTAGGTTTGGTTTATAAGGGCTGGCGAGGTCTACTGTTCTCACGGAACTACTAGTGGTATAACTAGATGACAGCGGGCGGGGCACGCGGGGTGCGCGCGGGGGTGTCTCCGTTCTCATAGACAACATACAATGCGCACAGATGCGACTTTGTCTGAATATGAATGAATTTCACCTAAATATGGCCGCCCCGCCACGTGAGTTGGCACCAATGAACACCAACTCGTGTTGCAAACAGTCGATTTGGTGTCTTCTCTAGTACGTAGTACACATTACCTCGTGTACATAAACATGTTTGTACGATGCGGTAGTAAATAAACAGGTACATTATTTATTTAAGATAAAAGCCTGTGCCCATAAATCGTACTTGAAGCTCGTTCCATACAACTGTCGCTTTACATTCCGGCCTTGTGACGTCACACGGCGGCTCACACTTGACATTTTGGTAGCAAGTGCATGCGGGAAGGAACCAAGAAATGTATTGGACACAAAAATACACTTTTGATACTGACACTTAGATTGTTAAACTTCGAATGGTTAATATTCAAAGGCTATCATATAATCAAAAGTTATCATATCAGAGGGTAATGTTACGTCGTTTTTTTTATTGCTACGGGGGCAACAAGCAGGCGGGCCTCCTGATGTTAAGAGGTCACCGCCGCCCAGAGACACCTGCAGCACCCGGGAGGTGCTGGTGCGGCGCCGGCCAAGGTTGAAGGACTCTTTTGACTCTCTTCTTGAAAATTAATTAATGAAAGTACATTATAAATACATGCAGTAGCTGTATAAATAGTTCCTCGTCTTAAAGTCAACTTTTGCTTGTACCTCCGTACCGTAATAATTATGCTGCCGCTTTGAAAATACATATATCCTGCAATAAGAATTTTTGAAGAAAATTCTTGTAATTGCTACTAAAAAAAAGTGAATTTTGTTGTGAATTGTTATGTAACTACAAATTTACGGTGTTCAGATTTTTTCCTTTACTTGTGCTATAAGACCTTGCTTCTTGACAAATTTCAAGATTCTAGGTCAACCAGAAGTACCCCATAGGTTTTGATTACAAAGATACTCAAAAATGCGGCAAAATCGGCCATATCTTCTGACTGCGATGACTTCTAAGTCTGATTTTTCCACGGCTCCAAGGGACTGCAGACCTGAGTATTTGATATTAATTTCAACTTGATATATCCACGCGTTCCTGAGAAAAATGGTCTTGACAGAAGGACAGACAACCGAGTGGTCCTATAAGGGTTCCTTTTTCCTCTTTTGAGGTACGGAACTCTAAAGATGACGTGTATCATACCTAAATGTACCCAGTCAGTGTATTCGTATATGCAAATAAAATATTTTGACTTTTGTTCTTAATTTTTAAAATTAATTAATTCGTGGCATCTTACCGCATAACGCGGTCGCGGCCGCTAAGGCCGCCCACTCGCGAGCCGGATGTAAATCTCACGCCCACCGCATTTCCGCTCCAAGCTGAATGTCCCACCTTGTTACCCTTAAAAACACTTTTACCTTTCGGAAGTTAAAAATAATAGTTAATAAATCATGAAGGTATTAATTAAAAATAACGAGATTTTCACTAGCTTTTTGTATTCTACTCTTTATGCCCTTACCTTTTGCTTTATTTGATTGAACTGAGTTGATACCCGTATCAATTCCGTGTCACGCTAGGGTTGTCATTATAAAGTAACAATAATTTAATTGAGTCTAAGTACTTACTAATAAGTGCCTAAAAAGTATCCCATCCAAAAAGTTAACGCTCCTAGAAAGAAAGAAAACAGACGATTTTTATTATTTTTTATTATAATTTAATTATTTTTCTTAGGTATTTTGCTGTAATTTGATAGAATTAAACGTATACCTAGTTTATATTTTTTTTTTTTTGCTTTATACATAAATCAGAATATTAATTAGTACTAATAATATCCATTCTTGAAAAGAAAGAAAAATATACTTAGTGGGCATAGAGTTAGGATCTCTTCTAGATCCTAAATCTATGCACTAAATAAAAATGTGAATAGGCCTAAACAAGTGGTGTGTGCCTTAGTATTAGTACCCAAAAGGCCCCAAATCACCATGTGTCCTAAAAATTAGGACAAGCGGGACTAAATGGGAATCCCCGCCTGAACAGATTGCCGTATGTATAGTCCCGATCGTGTGAATAATTAAAGGGGAATTACCTACCTACAGTAGCCATATAAAGTTTCCAGAATGCTGATAATTAGAAGAAGATAAGAATGTTGACTTTTACTTTTTTATTTTAAGGGTGTGATCAACCCTTTAATTATTCACACGATCGGGACTACTACCCGACAACTGAAACGAGTCACTTGGCCTTGGTCTCTCTCCGCCTCCCGCTTACCCACCTCACCCCCCCGCTCTCGTCCTAGCGCGACAGTACCGTTCGCATAAATGCGAGAGGGCGGGCTTAAGTGACGTCGTGTTATAAACAAATGATGATAAAGATGAAGATTTCTCTAAGTATCTAACTGCTTCTTACGCAATGTTTTATTTTTTAATGAAAATATAAATAAATAATTAATACTTTCTCAATCGTTTTTGCACTCTGTACCTATGACGGCGGGGCGACGTAGGGGGAAGCGGGAGACGCGGAGTGACTCATTATAGTTGCTGAGTAGTATGTATGTATAGTCCATATATGTATGTATGTATAGTCCCGATCGTGTCGGTTGTGTGATGACTGAACCTCGTATCAAGAAATTTGGATGTTTTTGGTACAAGTTCGCAGTAACACAACGTCGGTGTAGAAAGAGAGATTTACGAAAAAAAAAATACTTATACGAGTTTGTGTCGTGCAATTATGCTATTTTGTGTCAATTAATTAAGTGTACTAATTTGTGTTAATTGCGTGTCAGTTGTGTGACTCAACCTCGTATCAAGGAATCAGTAATTTACTTAGAATTCAATAGTTCCTGGAACTGAAATGTTGGAACTTGTGAGATACACCCGCCTGTTTGTATTCCCATTTGAAGGGTTAAGAGTTAAAGCAAGGCAACATTGAAAGCGGGATTTTGTAAACATATTGCTACTCATTTGGCAATACTTGCATAATTGGGAATCGAACCCACTTTCACTGACAGTAAAAGAAAACCAAAAGTATTTGACGTAACGCTTTATTTAATAGTTATTTACATTCGGCACACGTCTCATTGTTTCATCGGTCATCGGCCATGTTGTAATTGTACCCGAGGCGGCGCGTGCGCAGGCCACCTGCTTCTATTGCAGCCGTACTAGGGCTTCTTTGTAATGGGCTGTTATACAATCATTAGATTTAAATCGATACTATGAATATGGTGTAAGTATTATTGGTTTTCTAATAGGTATGGAGTAGAATATAATATTACAGTGAACAAAGAACAATAATTGACTATTTATTAAGACAAACAAACAAGAGCTGCAAGTCGGTTTGATTTATTAGACTAATTTGATTTAAGCGCGACACACACTGGGCGGCGGCGTTGCGAAAGCGTTGCGGTTGTTTTTCTGTAATGTTCGAAATAGTATGAAGCCCTTTACATCAAAGCGGCGGCGGCGCGGCGCGTTCTTCACACAAACCTTCGCCGCCGCAACGCTTTCGCAACGCCGCCGCCCAGTGTGTGTCTCAGTTAGTAAAATATTGGAAAATACAAAATGTCACCCGGGTTTTTTTTAGATTGCTATGGGGCAAATGTAGGCTGAATAAAACTGCACTTTCAAGGTCACTTTAATCAAGTAACGAGTTATTTTTAGTTATCTACATTTGCCCCCTAGCTACAATAGCCCCGGGTGACTTTACATGATTATGTAAATCATTCATTTGATAGTACAAGAGGATTATGAGAACTTACAATTATCATCCATAATTAACAAGGAAATGTATACAATATAAAAATGTAATTGCAATAAAAATCACAAAAATATGCATAATATCAACAAGAAAACCATTTTTTTATTTCATTTATTATGTACCTATATTAAGGTGAAATAATAGTTTCCCAATAGGTAGTTAATGTTAATTTATCTGAGTTAGGTACGAAAAAATTAAAGCCATTTCAAACATTACAAAAGGTTTACGAAAATACTCCCAAAAACTATGACTAGCACTATAATAAACAAATTCGTAAAAAAACTCGCTCGATCGCTTTGGGAATAACAATAAATATCATTACGATACAAAATATTTGTACACAACTCCAGACACTATTTTCAAGATTTATTTCTTACCAGTAAAATTAATAGTGTAAGAGCCAGTACTAGGATCGAAGTTCTGGGCTGGGTGCCCCGCGAACGGGTTAAAGTTCTGGGGATAACCCTGGCTCTGATACTGGTTTTGGGGGTAATTCTGACTCTGGTACGAGTTCTGACTCTGGTACTGCGGCGTATACGCCTGGTATGAGAACTGGGGTTGCTGATGGTATATCTGACTCTGCGGCCTGTATTCTTGAGAGAACTGCTGCGGAGATTGGTTGTATACGCTGTTCTGGGGCTGCTCGAAGAGACTGGTCTGCTGAGAGTATAAAGGCGCTGATCTGAGCTGAGAAGGTTGGTACTGCTGTTGATACGTCGTCTGCTGATACTGGGGTTCAGCCTGCTGACGTGGCTGCGGCTGAGATGGCGCGTGAAACTGCCGAAATGTAGTCGCGGGTCTGCTCTGGGTTCTGCCGTTGTATTTAGGGTCCTCGTAGATCTTCGGGTCTTCGCGGTATTGTCCGTCGTCTTCTTGGCCGTCGGTGAGCGCGTTGGACGGGTTGTCGTTCAGGGTCGGCGGTGGTACCATGATGCCGGAACCTAGAATTTAGAAAGCATTTTTTATGGTACATTTCAGACTTTCGCGCTTTTTATATTGTTACGAAGGCTATTTACGAGGGTTGGGCTTTTTAGAGCAGGTAATCGCTTCTACTCTTCAAATTGAACATATTTCACGCTATGTCCCTGGCTGGGTAGGCAGAGAGAACTGATCGCCAGTATCGCGATCCTGACACACCTCTTTCGCTTCGCTCAGTCTCATCATTCCCTTCACACACGCTCTTAACGTGTCCGTCTGTGAGCAATCATCTGATCCTCATATGTCAGTCGAGCTCGTCTCCGGCTCCTATTACCAATCACATTCGCTCTCGACGTCGTCGTCTTTCTTCATGTTCTGTTCTCCATCTAATCATCATCATCATATCAGCCTGAGACGTCTACTGCTGGACAAAGGCCTCCCCCAGGGATCTCCACGACGCCGGTCCTGCGCTAACCTAACCTCATCCAGCTGAGACCCGCGACCTTCACCAGATCGTCGGTCCACCTTGTGAGAGGCCTGCCTACGCTGCGTCTTCCGGTACGCCACTACATCTACATCTAATAACTAGATTAAAACATCTCCAATTTAGCAGTAGCAGTAATTATCGCTGTTAGTCTAATTGTATATTTAGCTGGATTTATCAGGGCATGAAGGTCGGTGCCGGCGGTCACCGCGGAGGTGGCCTGGCCGCCGTGGTGGTTGCATCACGTCACCTACATGTCTACACACCGGGACTGGACTTTACTATTTGGTGTTTTTTTTGTGCAATCAGATTGTGTTTACGCATATGTCAATGGATACACATAAACTGAAGCTTTTTATCCGTCTGACAGCCCCTGGGTAGCTTCGAAACTACCGGATCGATTTTTCTCTCCTTATAGGCTACATCGCTACACCTTCTTAGCTTATAAGAGATAAGTTATTTCGGACTTTTATAAGATAATTTTCCTTGTTAGCTTTTTAACTGGCTAGCTGTTGTGTGTTACGAGTTGTTTCTTCTTTTTGCTAGGCTCTGAAGGGTCGTAGCGTGATCTTGAATAGCCTATAACCTTCCTCAAGAATTGAACTATCAAATGCAAAGAATTTTTCAAATCTGATTGATAGTTCCAGAAATTAGCGCGTTCAAACAAAACATCAGCTTTATTAGAGTATTAAATAGGCCATAGTAACTCGGCCTTTCCGTGAACGTTCTCTGCGATTTTACATGAGACCACTAACTCCTTTTATTTGACTCCTTTGTTGTGATACTCCTTATAGCGAGCTACTTCCAAGCTACTAATATTAACTATGTAGAGATGGTGTCACTGCCGGCAGTTAATATCATGGTAAGGTAATTAGTTAGACATTTCTGCATCGATTTCTCAAGTATGCGAGTTATGCCGAGCTATGGGAATTGCGGTGCTACTGGTGTAAAAAGTGGCGCAACTGCTCCACTTGCAATTTAATGTTTGTTTGCTTGTTTGGTAACGGAGCTGTATGTAAACTGGACGATACGCGGTCAGTGTCGGCCGGTTTGCTATCGTATACGAGTAGTTCGTGTTAAAAAATACACTTACCACGTTTTTAAATCAGACTAAAGAGTATAATAATAATTGTTTGGATAAATTTACACACGGCTGTTTAGTCCCAAACAAAGCCGAAACTTGTAAATGGGTACTCAACAACTGATAAACGTACGTACATACTTTTAAATAAATACTTAAATATATACAAACACCCAGAATCCCAAAACCAACAGTTAAGCTCATCACACAAATGTTGGTCCCGGGTGGGAATCGAACCCACGACCTCTAGCGCAGTAGGCAGGGTCACTACCAATTACGCCAACCGACCAGTCGATAATATGGCAGTATGGCTGCATTGAATGAAAGTTTTGTCATGCATGACTCATGATGGAAAAAGGCATGCTTAGTTCAGTCGGACATGCTGAGCGAATGAGTGATGAACGAATGGCGACATAAATATATTGAGTGGATTTGATTGGTAGTAGGAGCCGGGGACGAGCGAGACTGACATAAGAGGATCAGATAGAGCGGGTGCTCACAGATGGACGTGAGGCGCACTCGCGTCCCGCGGCGAGCGTGTGTGGAGAGAATGATGGGACTGAGCAAAGCGAAAAAGGTGTCAGGAGGATCGGAATACTTGGCGCCATGTTTCTTCTGCCTAACCCGGAGCCTGTCAGGAGTCCTGACACACCTCTGTCGCTTCGCTCGGGCCGCGAGAACCGACCAAAGAGTTTATTTCTCTATGCTTCGCTCAGTCTCCAAGTATTGCGGTCCTTATATAGTCCTGACTCAGGACTAAGGACCGCAATACTTGGCGCTCAGTTCCTTCTACGTAACCCGGTCTAGACGCGTTTCCTTAATTATCTACGCATACGACCCACATTTCTCGTTTTAAATCAACACTTTCATATCTAAATTATTTAATACTTGCACCAGGTGTAGTAGAGAGTAGAGAGCGTCAGTGGCCTCGGGGTAAGACGCGACCTATCATATCGAAAGGTCCGAGGTTCGATCCCCGGTTGGGCCATGTACCAATGGGTTTTTTCTCGAAACTTAAGTACATGTACTGACTGCTCTCAAACGGCGAAGGAAAACATCGTGAGGAAACCTGCATACGCCGAAGAAGAAATTCTTAGGCGCATGGGAAGTCCACCAACCCGCACTGGGCTAGCGTGGTGGACTATCGTCCGAACGCCCTCGTTGATAGGGTAGGCCTGAGCCCCAGTAGTGGGGAGATTATAATAATAATAATAATGTTTGTACAAATTTACACACGGCTGTTTAGTCCCAACTAAGCCGAAGCTTGTAAATGGGTGCTCAACAACTGATAAACATACTTAAATACATACAAACACCCAGAACCCGAAAACCAACAGATATGCTCATCACACAAATGTTGGTCCCGGGTGGGAATCGAACCCACGACCTTCGGCGCAGTAGGCAGGGTTACTACCACTACGCCAACAGGCCAGTCAGATTAATAGGCTGTTGATGATGACCAGGTGTAGTGACGCTCATTGGGGAAAGCGGTACCTATAGTGGACGTAGAATAGATAGGGTCGTAGGGAAACAAGTGTCACCTTGCGGTTCAAATCCTCTCTTGCTACTGGCGCCGTAGGAGATCTCCCTCTGCTTCCCTCCCTCGTCGACGTAGCCATACTTCCCGGCGACGTCCCCGTTGGGATACTTCGTCTCTATCTTGAAGGAGCCGTCGGCCGCTTCGTAGCCGTAACTGTAGGAGCCGTCGTCGTTCTGCTTGTTGATCTGCTTCAGGATTGGCACAGGGGTGGTCGTGGGCCCGCTGTTGTAGCTTTGGGATTGCACGCAGGCGACACACGCGGCGCAGAATAGGGCTGTCTGAAAGGAAAGAGTAATGTTTCATGTAACGGGAAATCAAATCAACGGTGTTGTAACGGTGTGTATAAACTTTGTACCGGTAGGCAGTTTCGTAAACGGACGGACCTGCAGGTTCTATGTACATGTTACCTCTACGCTATATATTAAAAGATAGTTTATTATTAAGATGGTCCTAAGATACGGTACCGAGACGTGGTCGCTCACTATGGGCCTCATAAGAAGGCTCAAGGTCACCCAGAGGGCAATGGAGAGAGCTATGCTCGGAGTTTCCCTGCGAGATCGAATCAGAAATGAGGAGATCCGCAGGAGAACCAAGGTCACCGACATAGCTCAAAGAATTGCGAAGCTGAAGTGGCAGTGGGCTGGGCACATTGCTCGTAGAACTGACGGCCGTTGGTGCAGAAAGGTTCTCGAGTGGCGACCACGTATCGGAAGACGCAGTGTAGGCCTCCCACAAGGTGGACCGACGATCTGGTGAAGGTCGCGCAGCTGGATGAGATTAGCGCAGGACCGGTCGTCGTGGAGATCCTTGGGGGAGGCCTTTGTCCAGCAGTGGACGTCTGCAGGCTGATAGGATGATGATGAAGATGGTCCTTTAATTTGAATCAATGAGTTTTTCGAAACTTAAGTACGGTTTATTATAATACCACAGGTTTTTCGGTGAAGGAAAACATCGTGAGGAAACCTGCATACGCCAAAGACTGGTATTTACTATTCTGAGGCGTATGTGAAGTCCACCAAAAAACGGATTGGGGCACCGTTTGGTGGACAGGGGTTTGGCACAACAGATCCCATAGGGTCCAAGTGTCGCCAGGTATTCCTGGCACCCTCAGAAGATAAGATAATTTGAACTTAGTGACTATTCATACATGGTGTCAGGTGTGGGGTACTATTAATATGTACCCACTGTTGGGCTTACCCTCTCAGCGAGGGCGTTATGGCTATAGTCCACCACGCTAGCCCAAGGCTCAATTTCTCCTTCGGCGTATGCAAGTTTCCTCACGATGTTTTCCTTCACCGTTTGAGAGCAGTCGGTAAATGTACTTAAGTTTGAGAAAAACCCATTGATACAAGGCCCGACCGGGAATCGGACCTCTCGACATGATAGGCCGCGCCACTGACGCTTTGCTATGGTAGTTTGGTATGAACCGGTAGGTAAAGACAAACACTATAAGTTACAAATATGCTATAAGTCACAAATCGACGGTTCAACCTCGTATCGTCGCTTTTTGTAATGAAGTTATTATGTATCCATCCCACTTCTGACACCAAGATAAGGTCATAGATTTAATGTATTTGCTACCTAGTCATTATCTGTGTAGTAAGTCCTTATGTTTCATTGGTTTATCATACTAAATACTTTTGTCTAATTTTCCTTAGAAGGGAAAGATGTAGTATATTTATAGGTAGGTGTATGTATAATCGTTTGCCATATATTGAAGGTACTAATAAATAAAGTCAGTGTTTAACCAACAAGCTAGCCTGTGTTTCCTTAGACTCCTTGCTCACTCCAGACGCTTTGAGAAACACTTCGAATAGCTTCCGCCATTTTCTCCACGCCTCAGATCGCGCGGCCGGACCGCCATCGAGTGATAATTCCGCTGGAGGACGCGCGTGCTCCATCACTAAGTATAATCACGACGTAATTACACAGTCCCAATTGTTTACAACTATGATTCGATCGCGTTTTACACTAGATATTAAATAAAACGCCCACCGCTGTCACCATGTAGTGAAACGCACGCGAGTTGGTTAAACACTGACTTTATTTATTAGTACCTTCAATATATGGCAAACGATTATACATACACCTACCTATAAATATACTACAGTAGGTAAGTACTTCGTAAAATGGCATTAGGTATATTAATGAGGTGATGCAATTAGTGTGTTTAATAATTATAATAAAAGAATTTCCTAATTTCCGGCGGGCTTTGATAAACCTGTAGGTAGGTAGGTAACTTCCGAAAAGATGAAATCTCTGTTTTATTCAGATCTTGATAAAAAGCGGTGTAAAAACAATGGTAATAAAACGGAACGAGAGCAACAAAAGTGCAAGTGAGGCAACGCGCGCGCGGCCTTGATCTTGCGCCGCTGGGGCGTGGCGGCGCGCGCGCAGCCGCGGGTAAGTAACTTTTCATCACACTTGCTCGCTAAGTGGATTATTATATGCATGCATACAGAAACACAATGGCCTATATACACCCGCGGGAGTAATGAAAATCAGTACAATATTATACCCCTAGGGACTATAATGTGTAGTTTTAAAAAATGGCGTTCACTCGAAGGCAATGAACTGTATAGCAAACAGGTACCACATTCCACACTAAGGACATTTTAAATCAAACATGGTTTTTTATGTCTTCGAAACTTCTAGAAATGGTAATTTAAACATTTACGCTTTAATTAAATACATTATTTTTTGTGTTTTAAAAATGTTTTAGTTTACTTTGCAATTATTTCAGTGAATTTTATTTTGAAATTCGATAAAAACTGGCTGTATGGGCTTTCGCCTTTGGGAGTGTCTAAATGCATTTTTATCATTATCTGTGGCATTGTGGACCACCGAATGGCACTGATTGTGCCTTGGAGACCGTGCTGCGGTTTTATGTGTTCGTGATTATAAACTACGATCTACGATTTGGGCTTAAGAACTTGTTTCCAATTGGCCGTAAAACTACATATGAAAAAAACTTGAAGCTCCATTGACAAAGTTGACAATAAAACTATTTTATTAACTACTTACCTGTAGTTGTGACTTATTAGTATAAATAAAGAGAGAAACAAACTTAAAATATGTCTATGTCATGTGAAGAATCCGAGTCTGAAAGTGCAACAACAATATTAACACCTCCGGATAGAGTGAATGCGGCTCAGTTGCTTAGTGAAAATTTGTTACCAGCAAAGTCTAAAGAAAATAGATTTGTTCCCTTGTGTCGTAGGTATTAATTTCCTCGCAAATGTGATGAAAAACATTGTGTGCATCACGGGAAGTAAGGATATTACAAACTCGAGTCATTAAAATCCCTCCGCCTTCGGCGTCGGGCTTCTAACAGACTCTCGTTAGTAATATCCTACTTATTTCCCTTATTGCACAATGTACTATTACACTTTACGATTTAGGTTCCGTCACAAAAGCGGACTGGAGCTTTTGGCCTAGCTCTATTTTTGAATAGCTCTCCTCGCTTCGAGCGGTCGATTCTATTGATTTTTGTATCGGATGTCGAAGGAAAATTAGTAGAGTCGACCGCTCGAAGCGAGGCGAGCGATTCAAAAATAGAGCTTCTGAAGCTCCCGCTCCGGCCGTCCTCGCAAAATAGGTACGGTCGAACGTATGTCAGTGGAAACAAAACCAGTACTGACTGGTCTCTTCTAGTATTGGAACTCCCTAATAGGCTAGGCCAGTTCAAGGTCAAAGTGTTTCCACTGACGTGCGGTTGACTGTACCTATATAGGTACCTAAACTTCTCTGTAGCGGTAGGACAGCTACAATATTCGATGGGTAACTGAAAAGATGTTATGGTTTTGTTGTTTTAGACACCCATTTCACTGCAATTGTAACATGATCGTTTAACCATTCTCTTATTTAATTATCCTAGAAAATGTATAATTTGTGGTAGTTACTATCGCTCCAGATAGTGAATCTTTAAAAAAATCGCCGAATAAATCTTATTTGGGCTCTGTTTTTGAGGAGACCATGCTGTAACCATGTTTTTCTACCTATGATCATTTTAAAACTATGATGGGCCTACAAAGACTGTTTCGAGGGCCGTATAACCCACTACTTATAAAAACATTGGTATGTATGTAGGTACCGGGGGTATGCCTACCTGTTTCGCGGCCACTATAGAAAGACAATCCAAGCGTGCCCCGCGAACCCTGAATTAAATTCGCAAAGTTACCGCCGGTCGAAATATGTGTTTCGTTGCAATAATTTTGACCAAACACGACCGTAGATACAAAATTACTCGACATAGCAACTTATAAACACAATAATAATAACGAATTCCAACAACTTAGGCTTCCATTCGCCACCAAATATCGAACGGTGTGGCAATTCATAGATTGTTTATAGATTGTAAAACAATCAACTTTATTACTCAATGGCAAGAGACAAAGCTTTCAACGAACAAATATATTTTTAGAAAGGAATCGACGTGTCCACTTCCTTTGCTCGGATAATAATTACTTCCTTCTGCGTAATTATAACTCATTATCGGTTTGGGACAAGGTCTTCTTCGCAATCTTCCACTACTTTTATGGTCCACTTGCTTATTTTTAAAAAAATTGGGCCTAATTTTTAAAGCTAAAGTAAAAATGCGGCTAAAACTGCCATATCTTTTGACTGCGATGATTTCTGATTTTTTCACGGCTCTAAGGGACTGCAGACCTGAGTATTTGATATTAATTTCAACGTGATATCTCCACGCGTTCCTGAGAAAAATGGTCTTGACAGACGGACAACAGATTGATCCTTTTTCCTCTTTTGAGGTACGGAACCCTGATAACGTTCAGTGCTCGATCGGGAGCCTTTTTCATCCAAACAAGGTCACTTTGAGGGTAGGCCTCTGATCATTTTTATGGCCAGTTTATGCCTATTTTGAATAATGGCGATATACCATTGTTCGGTTGCTAAAGCATAATTAAGTTATTAATATTAACTCGACAAAACAAAGACAAGTTTATAAACAATTGATTTCACATCAATTATTTGCACAAAAGGTATTTGTCGATCCTTAAATACCTACTAGAAGTTTTTAACGGATATATTGTATTAACTAACGGATGCCCCGCGACTTTGTCGCTAAAAAGTAAAAAGTTCGTTAAAAAGTATCCTATCACTGCACCAAAGTTGAAATGGTAAGTCAATGTACCGTCACGTCATTGAGTGGCCTGTTGGCGTAGTTGGTAGGGACATTGCCTAATGCGCCAGAGGTCAATTCAATTCAATACACTTTATTGCACGTTTAAAAATTACTGACAAAAAACAGATACAGTAATGTACATCTAGACGGTCTTATCGCTAAGAGCGATTTCTTCCAGACAACCTTTCCAGAGGTCGTGGGTTCGATTCCTACCCGGGGCCAACATTTGTGTGATGAGCATATCTATAATTATATAATTATGAATACAAAGCGCGAAAGTCTAAAATGTACTATGAGCATATCTGTTCGTGTTTGTATGTACTTAGGGAAGTATTTATTTGAAAGTATTTATGTATGTTTATCAGTTGTTGAGTACCCATTTACAAGCTTCGGCTTAGTTGGGACTAAACAGCCGTGTGTAAATTTGTCCAAAACATTATTATTATTATTTGTAGTTATTGCAGTTTTTAAAAAGTAAAATGTTCAATGTTAATGTGGAATTCGATCTCGGTAACCAAATACCTAACACCACGTAGACATAAAATACTAAATACGCAGTAGCTCAGTACCACCAAGGCTATGTTAGGACATTCACTAGCCAGGTGGAGCGAATGTCACTTCTTATTCCATAGGCATCAAGCCTAATGAATGAAAAACTGAGTTAATACCTTTATTGATTGGAATTTGCGTTTTTTTTTACATTTCATAAACAGTAAATTTATACGAGGCGATAGATTATACAGGGTATTTCATTTAAATAGGACAGTATTGGCACTTTTTGAACTATAGCACAAACCGCATTGCAATCAATTAGGTATTAAAAAATTCATTAACTTCTGACGATCAAATTAAAAAATTTGAATTAAAATTTCGGATCAAGATTTGATCGAAACACGATAACAAATCGATTTATGTACCTACATGTAATTGTCCCGGGTTTTTAAATTAAATTAATTTACAAGCTTTTATTTTATCGTCATTTCCTGTTTGTCTGTCCAGGAGCAATCTTACGATCGATTTTTCGTTCCCAATATCCGATCATGGATCATGATGCTCAAAATTTGCACCGACCTTTGGTTATAAAGGCAATAGAATTATGCCTAATACAGTAGGTATATTCAATTTTATAGAAAAAATCTGTTACTTTTTTTTACTCCGGGGGTTGATTGTCGCTATATTATTGAGACAACACTAGCAATGACAAAGGCTCATTATAATTCCGAATACCTACAGCGATTAGCATTAGCATGCGGCTCGAGACACGTCACAACAACGCGTTGGGACACGCCGAGGCCTGCACTTGCGAAACGGTTTTTGAAAACAAAAGGATTGAAGAATTTTCCTATTTAGTCACGCTTATTGATTAGCTGCCAAGGTCGAGGTTGGCTGAAAAATGTGGGCACAACATATTTTGCTGGTACCAGCACAGTCCCAGTACCTATTCATTTTGAGACTAGCTGTTTTGAGACCTGGGCATTTTATCGCGCTGTATTTTAGACTTAACTTTTTCATACCTATATGAGGACTTTTTGCTTGGTCATTTTGGACCCGAGCACTTTTTTGACTGTTGTAGAGTCCAAATTGTTGAACTATTCCATTTTTCAGGGATCCGTTAAACGGATTGGTGCATTTACGGTAAAGCACTGGAGCGATTGAGCTGAAGGTACATTTTCATGGAAAATTGAATGGAAGTAATGGGAAAATTATGAAAATTTATAAATAAAAACTAGACTTTAACTAGACGTTTAAAAAATTCCATACAACATTTTATTTTCGGAGATAATTTTATATCAAAATAAAAATATAAAAATTATTTCATGAAAACGAGCACAAATTATGGACGGAACGAGACGTATTTACGAACATTTAGACAAGACATCGACCACAGATCATTATAAAACCAGGGAGCGCAGCGAGCTTTTTCCGTGTTCTGTGACATCGACATTGAGTCAGTTTTAAAGTTATTTTGTATTTAGACAAAATAGGATTCTTTCTATTTTCAATTCAATTTGCAATGTTCTTTAAACTAGGAAGACAAATATGGTATTCACGCAAACTTATCAATAAAACCATAACTGGGTAGGTACCTACGTAATGCAACAAGTTGCATCGGAATGCAAAACGCACAGCGATGCAGTCTAGTGCTGGGACATCGACAGATAGTCACAATATCGATAGTTAGTAGGTACTAATTGTAGATAACAGAGAGTTGTTAGTATACATAGAGCGCGCGTTAGCAAGTCTGAACTGTAAGCAGGGGTCTGAACAGTTTCGAAATGTTCGGGGCGACGTTACTAGTCACAACACGTCAGGAGCGCTGATTGTTGCTCTCGCCAGTATTTACTTAGATTGGAGTAATCATGGTGAAATGTGCAGTACCAGTTACTATAATTTAGTCTTACCTGTGAAAGAGATCGTCAAATACAACATTTTACACTTGTCTCTAAACTCGCCTGCTTGTTGCCCCCGTAGCAATAATAATAATAATAAAATTCATAAACAGATACAGAATAAAAATTGTCATGACACATTAATTATTACTTACAATACTATCGATAAAATGTATCGCAACTCTCATATTTATGAGTAAAAACAATCGGTGGTCCATCGAGACGTTTTTCAATCAGTGTAGACATAATAGTGCTAACGGTATTATGACTAGTTTTTAGAGGCCACAATAGTATCGATAGACTATCGATTCCATCGCAACACTATGGTACAGGTAGTGGGCGCGGTTCTTGCACAACTAACCTAAGATCTTACATTTCACGTTTATATGAACTAGATCAGCTGACTAGGAAGAAATGGTCAGTTACGTGGGATAACGCCCTTACAGTCCACCAAAAACCAATAACCGCTCTGTTTGTCTCTTCGGTTTTATTTTCCTTAAAAACGTATATTACGGGTTTAAAATGCATAATCGCGATACTTGCCGCTGCGTACTTTCTACCTACCCCGCCAGGGACATAGCGTGAAGATATGTATCTAGTCACGCGTCGGTGTCCCGGCATCGGGACGGTAGAAAAAGCGTTTAAAGTGTCGGTGTCCCGGCATCGGGACGGTTACGTCACGCGCATTGTTCTTTATTTATTTATTGTCTAAGGGTGTTTTTTCAACAACCAACCCCTGACAGCGACACTTTTCATTTCATGGTTTTTTTGACACTGTCGCTAGATTGGGTATGTAAATGCATAATAATGATAGTAGATATTTCATAGATTAATGCTTGTGGATAAATTCGTATTAATCTACCTTTAGCTTCTAGGTGCTGGTTTTGAGGTAACGTACTGAACTTGAATCAAAAAAATTTGCTACTCCTATAGGGGGCCGCGAGAACCCACCAAAGAGATCTTAACTCTATGGTAACGAATGACCTAATTTCAAAGCATCAGTGGTGAACCCTACAGAATAGTATTAAATATATAATTTATTAGGTAACTATACTAAAGAGTTCATATGTGGTTATAAACGTCACTGGTTATGTTTCTCCAAAAAATATTTTTAATTGCCTCAATTGTAAAATAAAAAGTTAATAAAAAAGAAATCGTGGTGATGACAAAACTCTTTTCAGGATTATCAACCAGCATTTTATATCCAAAAATAAAATCTATTTTATCAATGAAAATACAACAATAAAAATACGTAGGTTTTTTTCTAAGTACATGTAAGTAAAACCTAATTATGATGTTATATAAATAATAATAATAAAAATGTAGATAATTTACCAAATGTGATGGTAGTTAATTATCTTTGCCGTGTGTGTTTTTTTTTAAGAAACCAAACGGCAAGGATTTTTTTTTTGAGTTTGTGGCTTGGATCAGCTAGGTAATAACTAACTATACCTAACCTAGTGAATCAAAAAAAATTTAAAGCCATTATGTTTTAGCAAACAAAAGCTAATTTGTCATTAAAACTAAACGCAAAGACAATAAAACAATTAGGAAGGTGTGTAGTTAAAATAATTATAATCTCATACCATCTATTATTGCTTCAGCTATTTTAGGAGCGATATTACACCAATCCGGATTATTATGTCGAATGAATGCGTGAGAAAGACTGCGTGAAATATTATGGGAATGGTAATGGATGTGAAGTGAACTTAATTGCAACTTGATGAGTACATAAGCTTATACTTAGTGGTCTTCTTTTGTTCCTGCAACGACCCTAAAGATGGTGCAATAAAAGGAAAAACAAAATCATAAAAGATTTTCAAAGTGCGATTTTAAAAATATTTACGACGTTAAAGGTTAGTTTATTGTAGTTTTATAAACATTAAATTGATTTATTATAATCTATTATTAAATACCGTTTCAAGTAAGTATATATAATTTTTAGTTATATGTAATATTTTATAGTTATACCTACATGGGTAAAATATTAGTTACAAAAACTTAGCAAAGGAATATAAAAATAAAGAAACTTTATAAAAAAATTAAAAGTAAAAAATCTGGGGCTTTAGCAAAGTCAGAAAAGGGATGCAAGTAATAGAAATACCGAATATTTATAAGTATTCAGTATTTTCCAAGTGGTTACATAATCAAAACAGCAAAAAAATTCCTCACTTTTTCTAATTTGTTATTGATGTGATGTTGATCATAATTATAGAAGAGAGTTACAGTTGATCTGAATTTGAACTACCAGCAACCTTACCGAAGCCCTTTGTTCCTAAAATAATAAAGATAAAACTAATTTGAAGTTAAGCATCCTAATTACTGTGCATCTCCATCCGAAAGCATCCAAAAAAATACTGACCTTCAAAACAAACATGGCGCCCACACTTCCGATTTCAGAAAGATAAACGAAACGTCAAACTTTCCCGCGTTCTCGCGCTGTATGGCGGGCTCTCGACACACGTCTGCGGGCGCGCCGCACCGCCACTTGTATTTATAATATCGCCCAGTTTGTTTCAACAGGTCGCACTGCCAATATTGTTATGCGCTGCGAGCCCTGCAATGTTGTAATGTTACACCCTCTGTGTGATCTAATTCGTGTAGGGTTACCTAAGCATCTAAGACGTAACCTAATTATTAAATTGTAGCAATGTTGTTTAATTACCATAAAAATAGGTATAGGCAGGCGAAGCATTTTAAAAGAGTCATTAGAAGTACGTGAACCCTGCCGTGATTTAATGTTACAAGAGGACTGTGTGATCTTTAAGTGTAGGGTTACCGAAGCATCTGACACGTAACCTATTTCTTACATTGTAACATAGGGGGCATCGGGATATAAACTTGAGCCCTGTCGTTGTCGTGTTGTAAACAGGGGCTATATGATCTAAGTACGGTTACCTAAGCATCTTGGACTTTACCCACCTATCTCATTAATAAATTCTACCAATCTATGATTATCTTATCTCTACCTGACTACCTAGCAAGCGAGGCAATCCCACAGAATCCCTAAAGTGTATAAACTTGAGGCCTGCAGTTGAGTACAGCCTCTGGTGTAATGTAACCTAAATTCATATAGGGTTACCTAGCATCTAAGATGTAACGTTACATAAATTGGAACTTAATAAATTGTAACAAAATTGTAAAGCAAGCGAGATTTAAATTTCTTGGCACCAAGCCAGCAGGAATTCAAAACAAAATACTTGACGAGCAAGAAAAAAATACCTGTAATACAATTTTAAAGCAAGTCAAATGATCTAGATGCTTCGGCAAGGCCAAGAACAACCAGTACCAGTACAGAATGAGGTATAGTCTAAGAGCTTGTGGTACATAACGTCAAGCATAGCGACAGTGTCACAACCAAATATTCGGGCCCTAATAATTCGGTCGAAATTACAATATTTTTTAAGTCCTTAGACATTTGGACTTTTACAGCTGATAAACCATCAAATTACAAACTTAAAAAATAAAAATCATTCAATTAAACTAGCTTAGTTAATTTTTAACTACGTACCTAAACCAATGCGTCTAAATACCGACCGATAAAACTCCTACCGAGCTCGGAAAAATCTGCACGAAATAAATGGACGTATCAGTTTTTCATACGCAGCGTATGAGCAATTTCTGTTGGTCTGTGCTGGCCCGCTAAAAAATTAAAAGCCTTTTTTTTGTAAAAAATTAATAAGAAAACCAAATTAATATTTAAAAAATAAAGAAAAAAAATATATTAAATTACAGGTACGGTTCTTAAACACGGTCATTCGGTCATCTTGGCGTATGTCATCGGGGTATTTTACTTCGTCATTATCGCAGTTCATATAACTAAATGTATAGCACTGCTCCCGGACTATGATTTCACGCGCGAAGCTATCACCGACACGTATGCGTATTTGTATCACTTCATCTCACGAGGGCGTAGCCGGCACAGCTTTTGTTTGGTTGTGCTCTTGAATGAAAAAATTTGCTAGCGAGGACCAAAGAGATCATATCTCTATGGTTGCGCTTGACAAACACAGCCTTTGTCTTTTAGAGTCTACCTACGAAATAAGCATTTTAAGCCTCTATTTAGGTCTGAAATTGAATTTTTGTCGCTTAAGATGTTTTGCTTGGACAGAGTCTATATGACAACCTACGAACAACAAAAAAATTTTTTGGTACCTAATTCAAACTTAACTATTACTTACTTATCTTACCTAGTTACTTAAATTTATTTTTTATTGAACCCTTTTTTTACAGTTTTTGTCAATTTACTAACATAGAATAGGACTAACAAGTTAAGGATCTCTACATACATACATACATACGTACATATCTTCACGCTATGTCCCTGACGGGGTAGGCAGACAGAACGGGGCGCCAAGTATTGCGATCCTGACACACCTCTTTCGCTTCGCTCATTCTCATCATTCTCTTCATACACGCTCGCCGTGGGACGCGAGTGCTCTTAAGGATCTCTATTACTCATAAAATATATAATTATATATTTTTATACATATTTGCACTAATTTTATTGAGTTTTTGTTTTCCTAAACGCTTTTTTCTTTGTTTTCCACAGTCACAACAGTACGTCATACTTGCATCAGTGTAAGGTTAATGGGGATTATTGAGCATTATATTATTGGAATCTAACAAGGTACCTACCTAGGTACTTAAGCGTATATTTTTTAAGTACACAACAGCGATAAGCCACTCCCGAATGACAGCCTTGCCGGCGGCGATTTCGATGTCGACTGATATAATTATGTAAAGTAATGCTAAAGGTAAAGTAGGGCGCCGGTGGCGTAGTGGGAAAGACGCGGCCTGTCACGTCGGATACAGGTCCGAGTTCGAGCCCCGGCCTTGCCATCACCAATTGGTTTTATCGCAACTAGTCTGACTGCTCTGAAACGGTGAAGGAAAACATCGTGAGGCAACCTGTATGCCGAGGAAGTAATGATTAGGCACATGTGAAGTGCACCAACCCGCACTAGGCTAGCGTAGTGGACTATAACCCGTGTAGAGGGGGTAGGCCTATGACCCAACAGTGGAGGGACGCTGTTGACTTACCTTTTTCATTGCCTTCGGAAAAATAGTAAGGTTTAAATATAATATAAGCACAATGCGTTTAAATATTTCCTTGGTACGGCTTGTTGTGAAGTACTTGTAAACTGGATTTCGAGAAACCGGTTAAGTCACAAGTAAGGTAAGTTTAATGGGACATCGACTTGGGCAAAAGAGGAAGTTAGACTAATTACTTATAAGTAATTGACCCAATTATAATTATTTAAAACTAATGGCTTTAAATTAGGTAGGTACCTACCTAGGTGTTTTATAAACACTCCATTAAAAATCAAATCCCAACCCCATCAAAAATCAATCCTAACATGTATGGGCGCCTAAAAACCTACCTACCCCTAAAGTCATAGAGTTAGTATACTAGCTATAGAGCGCGCGCATCGCTCATTGCCCATTGTACCAAGTGTAAGCAGGTGTTCTATGGACGCTTCAATATACATTTTTTCTAGATCGTTTGTTTCCGTGAATCGTGTTTACAGCTTGGCACTGCACATTTTACCATGATTACTCCAAATCTTAATAAATACCGGCGCGAGCAACAATCAGCGCACCTGACGTTTTGTGACTAGTAGCGTCGCTCCGAAAATTTCGAGACTGTTCAAACCCGTGCTTACAGTTCAAACTTGCTAACGCGCGCTCTATGTATACTAACAACTCTCTACTTAAAGTACATATCTTGAATAAATTTTTCATAAATTATGGTTCATAAACTGTAAACTCACTGTAAAGTAAAACCGATGCCGCTCTGTAACTGAGACAGGCTGACTGGACGATCTTAAAAGGAGCTACGGAACCCTAAAATTAATCCAGTTCAGCTGCAAGGCCATCCACAGGAGTTCCGCATTGCAGTGAGTCACTTAGAGTGCGTTTATTCGGTATGAAATCCCACCGCTAATAATGACTTTCGTCTTTTTCTTTAGGCTGGTTTCACAGCTTTATAGCGGCCGTATAGCTGTGAAACCAGCTGCAAATGTGAGCAAAATTTTTTTTAGGTAGAGATCATCATACATAACACATCTTTGATACTCAATCACGCTACATATAAAAGACATCAACGCACGCGCAGAATTTTCTTTTTGCGATTAATTTAAAACGAAGATGAATTTTTACCGCCTACTAGGTGTCTATTAAATTTATTACACACATATACACACGTAAACATATACATTTTTAATTATTTCCTCAACCACGCACCTGTTTTTGAGATGAGCTTGCTTAAAACATTTTAATGTTAGGTACTTAACTTAATTAGCTTGTTAGACTTAGTTGGCACGTGCTTTATGCTCTAATAACCCATAACAATTGCATAACATCACAATAATATAGTTTTATTCACAGATAAGTTTAAGAGTGCCCTTAATCTTATCTTGTTAGCTGTCCAGGAATACCTGGCGACATTTTGGACCGTACAGGATCTGTTGTGCCAAACCCTACTCCGCCAACGGTGCCTCAATCCGTTTCTTCGTGGACTTTGCATACACTTTATAATAGAAACTCTAATCTGTGGCGTCTGCAGCAGGTTTCCTTACGATGTTTTCCTTTATCGAAATTATTGAATTAACTTCCCAAAAATTCATTGGTCGAACCTACAGCTCAAAAACCAGAAATCCCACTTCAAATCAACAGCCTAATAATATGTCCCCACTGCTGGGGCTCAGGCCTACCCTCTCACGAGGTCGTTCGGGCTATAGTCCACTACCCTAGCCCAGTGCGGGTTGGTGGACTTCACATGCGCCTAAGAATTTCGTTGTCGGCGTATATATGCAGGTTTATCGTGGTCAGTGGCGTCGGGGATAAGACGCGGCCTATCATATCGAAAGGTGCGAAGTTCGATCCCCCGCTGGGCCATGTACCAATGGGTTTTTTCTCGAATCTTAAGTACATTTACGTAGTGACTGCTCTCTAACGGTGAAGGATAACATCGTGAGGAAACCTGCAACCCCACTTACAAAGAAATATTTCGGTTCATGGAATACCATACTGTCTTGTCTGCGCTGTAGCTTCGGCTACGGCATATGCTGAGTTGGAGACCTTTTTGGCGTCACATTGCAGCACCGCCCGACCGGAGGCTGCGCCCGCGCCGGCGCAGTTTATATGTTTTATGTTGTCTCTGTTTTTTTCTTATTTTGGTTTTGTTTTTTATTGTTATGTGTATATGTGCTGCCTTGTGTATGCCAAATAAACACTATTCTATTCTATTGAAGCCATTTTCCTCTGCTTCCTGGCGGATTCTGCACAGCACACTAGTGTCCCGGAGCTTGAGGTTGACCATGGTTGTTCAAGCCGTGCGTCATAATTAGAAACATTTTCAATGGTAAAATAATTTTCACCGCATCAAGTTGCGCGGCGCGTACCTACGCACGGCGGCCGTGACAGTTTTGAATTTGTATTCCTCGGCGACGAAACAAATCGCTATTATAGTTTCATTGCTACCGTCACACATGACTTGGCAGACGCACTGTGGAGCCCTAGGGCTTCGGAGCGTTGCGTAACGTCCTTCATAGCGGGCCTAATCAGCTGCGGGGTTTTATTTTTTAATTGGTACCAATTTTAAGGGGAATTAGTTTGGGTTGTATTGTATAAATAAATAAATAAATGTTCTATAACTCAGGCAATAAACCAGATGTAGGTATGTAGCACCGAACTGAGAAAGTCTTACTTGTCTGTTTACCTAACTAAATCACAATATTAATATAATCAATAGTTTGTACTTTAATATTATTATAATCAATGTACCAGTTTGTACCGTAACTTCAACCCGAGCTGTAGTCATCTACATGTGGTTGAAAAACTACGAAAACGGATAGTTTAGAAACTCGTTGCAAAAACGGAAATAAGATTATTACCCAGTTTAGAAACTGATTGCAAAAAAGGATGTATCCAGTTTATATATAGAAACTGATTGCAATAATTGACGTATCCAGTTTATATAGAAACTGATTGCAAAAAAAGGACGCATCCAGTTTATATATAGAAACTGATTGCAATAATGGACGTATCCAGTATAAATAGAAACTGATTGCAAAAAAAGACGTATCCAGTTTATATATAGAAACTGATTGCAATAATAGACGTATCCAGTATAAATAGAAACTGATTGCAAAAAAAGGACGTATCCAGTTTATATATAGAAACTGATTGCAATAATGGACGTATCCAGTATAAATAGAAATTGATTGCAAAAAAAGAACGTATCCAGTTTATATAGAAACTGATTGCAAAAAAAGGACGTATCCAGTTTAAATAGAAACTGATTGCAAAAAAAGAACGTATCAAGTTTATATAGAAACTGATTGCAAAAAAGGACGTAGGTATCCAGTTTATGTAGAAACTGGTTGGAAAAACGTATAACACATCCAGTTTAGAAACTGGTTACGAAAAAAAGTTACGAACGTGGACTAAAGGATACTTTTTCGGAACATAACAAAGAAAGTAAAAACAATGTCAATAAAAGAAACTTTATTAATCACTAAACGGAGAAAAATAATATCGTACTAAACGTTACATGAACAATGGCATCTATATTCTTAGGGCTAACTTACCGTAACATTACAGTGAAGAGCAAATACATCACCGAGCAAAAAACTTTTGGGTAAAAAATGTATTTAATAAGAGACATTTTTATTCGTTAAACTCTGTTTTTTATTTAAATGCGATTAACTGTCAAAATAGTACAAGGTGGAGTAGAGAGAAATGACATTTCCTTTGCGATTTCTGATTTGATTTGAAATAAAAAAGTTTTTAGAATTTTGGGGTTAGGCTTGATTTTCTTTGCCAGGGAAAAGGGGATTGTGATGAGGTCACGAAATAATAACTAGCGCAAAATCGTATTCACTCACACACACAAATGCAGTATGCAACAAACAACTACAGTTGTAGTATCTGTAGCTATGTAGCGCGTGACGTCATGTCAAGCAGGGCTTGAAAACCGCTTAATTTTCTGTACCGGTTTGCTTATCTATTGATTAGAATTGATTCGTCAGTTAAGCTATTTACAACAGAGTTATTGTCATTGGAAAGAAAATCATCAAAAATGTCATCGCAAAGTATGGAGATCCGAACACTCACAACTTACACAGGTTTACTTATAATTGTAAATCATCCCACATCAGACCTCATTCAAATTGTGCCTAATTTCTGGTTAGATATCCATTGATTCGGACAATTCTCTGGGCGTAAAACTGTGAGATATTTACAGTTATTCGCATTTTGATAAATAAAAATATTTTGAAGTCAGGTAAGAAATTGCATTTGGGCTTACAAAATTACCTCAAAAGTAAAATTGTCACAGATTTTTTTGCTAAGTATTTTACAAAATGATTCGCAAAATTTTTTGGTACAATAGAAACTGACAACTAAGTTTACAAATAGAAAATACAGAACACCGGTACCATACTACAGTCAACTCACAGCATCACCAGTGCAGCTATGGACTTGACAGAACCCTTGCTCGGAAAATACCTGAATTTTGGCAGATAACCACGAAAAGCTATTTTGAGCGAACGATAAATTGAGTTTTCTTAACGCGTTACAATGTGACGTTATGCCAAATTCACGGAATCAGGGTTTGAAAACCGGTTAATTTTCTGTACCGGTTTGCCTATCTTTTTAGAACAGAACTTATTTCGTAGGCTGTACTTGGTTCAGGCGCAGCATTTGACGTCTTCGTTGGTATTTGTGTCAATAATATTAACTTTCCTCCATCTTTAAATAAACATGAACGGTGCTAGCATGTAAAAAGTAACATTTTCGAATCAACACTGTTCTTCTAAAGTTTCTCAACTTATTAGATGATTGATATTTGAATATTTAGCATTTCCGTTTCTTGACTGTATATTTGTGTCAATACGAAGGCCATATCTAGTTTTAAAATATAATATATATATTTTTAGATGAGTAATGTAACATTGTTGGTAGACCAATGAAAATTTCTCGACTTATAAACTTTTGTCAAGTCCCATAACCGCTTCTCACATAGATGAAACCAAAAGAGAAAGACACGGCACTCTCTTACAGTGCATAAACGAAAATCAGGCTCGGTGCACGACTACACACGCATACAGACCCACACAGCTAAAAAAATCACCAGTATTATCGATCCAATAAAAACAGTAATAACGATCGGATGTAAATGACATGGACCAAATCCTAGTAATTGGTACGGTCGACCACACGTCAGTGGAAACAAAACCAGTATGAACTGGTCTCTCATAGTACCTATTGATACTCCGTGATAGGCTTGGTCAGCTCAAGGTCAAAGTGTTTCCACTGACGTGCGGTCGACTGTACGTACTTGGTTTTGTAGGAGCATTATCAGTAATTAGGTAACGTATCTTCTTGTTTTAGGTTTCATCTAAGTTCCCACACACCAACTTAGAACCAAACAACAATCAATTACATACAAATACCACACCAGTCTAAAAATACAGACATCAATACAATTCTTATATACAATTTTCCACAAATCAAGACAAAATTACAAATATAGGTATTATATTTAAAACTGTGATTTACAAATTCTGGGCAAATAATAGATTCTACTACTTTATTAATTTAAAACAATTTAGTCATATTTATGTGTATGAATTATATTTAAAAATTATTGTATTGTAATAAAATAATGGCATACATTTACGAAATAATTTGTTGTAATAAACAGAATTGAATAAAAAAAGGGTTTCAATGTCAACATAATACATCATGGATTGGGCGTTGATTGCAAATCTTTACCACGTATGTACACGTGTCACAAATTTCTAATATAAACTTTAAGAATGAATTAATGAATGTGAATGAATGAATAAGAGCTCCGAAATAAAGTTTATATTATTTTGTGACACATGTAGAGTAGATATTGGTGTTGATTCGGAGAGCACACGACTAAACTAAATTAAGTCCAACAACTCTTTTTTTATCTGTAGAAATAAGAAAGAGATGGCATGAATTTTAGAACTGTCAAATTAGTTTAGTCCTGTCAGACAGAGGGAATCGCCATGTTTAAGTTGCAATAGAAACCTGGTACATTTTCTTGTGTCTGACAGGACTAATTTGACAGTTCTAAAATTCATGCCATCTCCTTATTTCTACAGATAAAAAAGAGCACAATAGACTTAATTTAGATAAGTCGTGTGCTCTTCGAATCAAGACTATTGTGTGGTTGAGATAGTAAGACCACGATATTAAAAATGTTGTTTAAAAAAATAATTTACAAGTTTCAAAGCATTGAGTGAGTTATATGACAACTAGAATTAATCTATTTAAATATTTTCAAATGTATTAGATTAGGCTTAGATTTAAAATCGACTAAGTTCATAGCCACAGGAGCTATCAATAACAATCTTTTTGAAAATAAGGCATGTATACAATTAATATTTTGTTAATCCTAAGATAAATTAAACAAAATGCAATATCAATTTGTATGTCAGGTCAGTATATACGAATATTTTTATTTAAATTAAAAAATAAGGCATTTCGTCTTTAAAAAGGCACTCAAAGGAATTACGTATAACATTTGCGTACGTAATAGCAAGCATATTAAATGTTTATAAAAACTTAAGTTGGAAAATACACGTTTTATTATATGGATCTGTTTTATTAGGTACCTAATAATAAAAAGAATAAAATTTCTGCTCTGGTCGAAAATCGCAAGAAAATATAGATTTTTTTCCACAAAGTTACAGGAAATAGGAGTAGCAGACATTGGGCTTGATTCTGAAATACCAAGACCAACAGTGGGTAGAATCTATTCGCAACGTTCACTGACAACTCGCTGTCCAGTCAGCTCGCTCGTGACCAAGGCAAGTGTAACCTGGTCGAAAATAGGGCAAAGGTAAACTCAAATATATAATACTAGCCGATGCCCCGCGACTTCATCCGCGTTATAAAGTATATTATTTATATACTATTTAATCAAAATCAAAAAAATTTAACCCGTTCTAATCATGCTAGTTTTTCAGTTTGTCAATAGATGGCGTTAGGTGTATTTTACACCCCGCTATCATTTGGTTCTTCGCAACATATATTAGATAAGCGTGCAAATTATCCACCAGTTTTTTACCTCTTTATTATTAGTATAGTATAGATTTGATTCATAAATTGTACTCAAAAAAGGATTTTACTAGACCAAAATTCAGAACATTAGCTCATATAGTTTTTAGGACAAACCATAAAACAGATCCATAATAAAGCATAACATATTTTATTTACACATGGGGACGGTGTTTGCTTCATAAATAGGCACATACTTACTAAGGCGTCAGTTGGTTCGTTTCATATTCATTTTCAAGTTTAAGTAAATATAAGGATTTACTTGCGATTGATTACAAATTATGTATCTTTGTATACTGTCTAAAATAATAAAATATAGGCAGATTCTATCAATTATTTAGTAATTCCATATTGCCTTTTATGTCGTTCAATTGCACAGTATATATAAGCACAATATGGGGTGAGTCAATAGTGATAGAATGAGATTAGGCCAGTTGACGCATATCATCGCCTTATGTTTCCCTTTTAGAATATACAAAGTAATGCAGTCGCTTCAAATGATTCCTTTCAAATTTGTTCTGTGCCTCCGTGTACTACGGTCCAATCAAATGTATATTTGTTTAATCAACAATGCACTTTAATTGCACTACAATAAGGCTGGGAGTCGCCAGTCAATCTATTGGAGGAACTAATGCTTTCTTAGTCAATATTTTGAGATCAATTTTATCCCTTTGTTCTGTACGACATCCCAATTTGGTAAGACACTATTTTAGTTATCAAGGTGAACAATTTGGATGAATTTTTAAAAATATAATTCATGATTTTCAAGATTTTATAGTTTACTTTTAAAACTAAAAATCTACATATAGATACAACACTAAACAGACAAAACTTCAATTAATTTTCCACCATGGCACATTTTTACCTTTGTGTGGTACTAAATAACGATATCTCACGCACGAATCTACTAATGTAAAATAAACATGCAATCATGTATTTCTCCCCATAATCCAATTTCGTAACTAGCTTCGACAATTTTTAATTGTATCCAGATTCCAGTTTAGAAATTGGCTGCAAGTACGGACATTCTCCAGTTTAGAAACTGGTTGCAAGTACGGAAATTCTCCAGTTTAGAAACTGGTTGCAAGTACAGACATTCTCCAGTTTAAAAACTGGATGCAAAATTATATCCAGATTAGAATCTGGTTACGAAAAATAGTTACGAAAGAAGACTATATGTTGCTACTATTCGTTACCATTCATATTCTACACTTAAAAATAGTTTACCATAGTAAATAGAACACATATCCCTTACGAAACTAGGTTGAATATTGTGACCCCTAATGTATAAAAGTTTTGTTTATAATCAATTATTTAGACGTGCCAATGTGTCAAATATATATATTTATCTCAAGCTCTAATATGTTTGAGTTTAGACGTAACTGAGAAACATTTTCGTTAAGTTTTAAATTTAAAGGTTTAAAAGTTAGTTTTTGTTTATTTTATCATAATTTGAACATATTTAAAGAAAACATTTTAAAACTGTGAATATTTTAAATTACCAAGATTCCTTTCGAAGATTTAACTACATTTTTAGATATATAATAATGTATAAAGTAATAAATGTATAAAGTATGTATAATAATGTATAAAGTATGTATTTAAATGTATAAAGATTATTCGTTTCTCTACCATTTTTCCTAACGATTGCGAGTTATGGCACATTAATTAATATTCTATCGTTCTTTCTTTTATACTTGTGGGTCACAATAATAAAACTTACTTTAAAAAATACAACTTGCATTGCTTCGTAATTAAGCTGCAAGAAATTATACTCAATCTTGTCTTATGTAGGTATATTCTCATATACTTCTAATATAATATCATCAATGTATATTAAAAAAATTGCGCCGTAAAATATCTGATGCTAGACTTCGAAGCTTACCTATATTTTTTCACAAAAAGCATTATTTACATCAATAATATCTTTTACCTTGTAATAAACATTCACGAGTATAATTATATCTTAATTTATGTCTTTATAATATTATTTATAATTTACTCTTAAACATTCTGTTCTACGTCTTACAATTTTTTACTTGGACACATGATTTGAGCTTCGTTTTGAAAATCAATGCCGAAAGAATAATCTAGAGGTAGCAAATAAAATAAAAGTAATCGCATGCAGGTTTGCATAAAAGGCTGTCAACTGCAAATCCCTAGGGAGTTTTCGTGATATCCTCCCAAACTTTTGACTGATTATTATCTCACCATAATGCTTAAGATGAAGGAAAACATCACGAGGAAACTCAAACGAATTTCTTTTTGGCAGTTGCATATAAAACAGATGAAAGACAAGTCTTTTTACACCATGAATTGCTGGTACAAAGTCACAATTTCCAATTTCCTAGAATGTTGATGACCATAGGATAAAAATACGTGAGATTGACGAATTACTAATACCAGATTTTTCCGAAATACAAATAAAAAGAGGGGGGGGGACCGCTACGGGGAGGCTAAGACACGGAAGAGATGGCGTTGTGGGGGGAGCCCATTTGGGTCAACACCTTATCCAGCCACTGTAACGGACCATGGAGGTGGATTTCGATCCAGCAGGGAGTGGACGTCACGTCCTGGCGGTGGTACTCCGCCCCCCAGCCCTTCACAAACGACATCCTAATAGTACACATTTTCGTCAACTCGTAAACCGCTTCAAAACCATGGTTGACACTTTGCGACAGGAGCTGGGCGAACTCTCTGTTGTTGAATATCTTCAGAGAGCACCCGGGTGGTATCTTGCAGACGGTCGACGGGTGGAAGCCGTGGTGGTGGTTGCAATTGCGACTCTGCACGAATATCGCGGCGTCAGACAAGCATTCCGCGTAAACCTCCCCTCCTACGTAGTATAAATGCACACCTTTCCCTATGTGGCGCCTCGTGTTCTCTATGGTAGAGTTTCTGTTCACATTACTGAGCTGCCCGAGGCAGAACCTGTCGCTGTTGTTCGAAGGGTCTGTGAAGCCGTCGACCACGACCGAATGAGAGTTGCAGTGGAAGACCTCTCCGACTCGACAATTCAGCTCGTAGTATGCTACAGAAGCCCAGTACAGCGGCTCTTGGTAGGACACCGGAGCGACCTCGCCTGGAGGCTCTGTATCATCAGAAGGTGGGGAATACGCTGGCGGTGGAGTGTCTGGCAGCTCAGAGCTGGCTGAGGGAGGGAACCCTGATCCGGAGTAAGAAACATTGTGGGGCATAGCGGGCTCTGTGGACCTTTGGAACGGCAGCAAGGAATGACCTGGGGCGAACTCCGAGTTCCGTGGCACTAGCACAGGCGGCAGCACAGGGCTCTCGACGCGTTTGTAGTGGTACGGGTTAATACACACTTCCTTCTGTTTCATGCCGAAGTGGTACTTGCATATTTCGAGGGGTTTCAGCTCGTGGTGGCTTTGGAGATCCGGCCAGCGCCACACGCGGCAGTAGATCACGTGGGGCAGGCCTTTGCGATGGGAAACCTGGAAATAACACAAGAATAATGTTAATAAATTGATGAACCGAATTGGATGAAACTAGGTACAGTCGGAGATTATAGCCTGGATTAACACATGGGATACTATCTGAAATGGGAAATTAACTTTTACGCCAAAAAAAATCGATAAGACAAGGGTATTATAACTATTAAGATAATAAAATGTTAGGTACCTATGTTTTTTTCCCATAGACTATTTTTAGACTGAATTGGATGGAGAATTTGGTGTAGTTTTTTGTTGCAAACACGTTCCGGGTTGAACGCCCGCGCGGTGCAAGAAAATAGATTACATTGAGATGCAAATGCGCGCATGTAAAGTCCACTAACCCGCCCTGGACTAGCGTGGTAGACACAAACAGCGGGGCACCAATGGATAGATAAAGCAAAAAATCGCGACTGGACAAAACTCGCAGAGGGGTTCACCCGGAATGGGGTTCCTGACAAAAAATAAGATTAAACATTTAAGCGTAACACACACAGCGCGGCGGCGTTGCGAAAGCGTTGCGGCGGCGAATCTGCGCAAAGCGAATAAAAAGCGGAGCCCTTCAGACAGGAATACCGCTAGTGGCGGCGGCGCGGCGGCGGTTTGTATGAAGAACGCTCCGCACCGCGCCGCGCCGCCGCCGCTCTGTGTAGGGGTTCCCATACACTACAAAGGAATACAACGCGCCGCCGCCGCCGCTCCGCAACGCCTGTCTGCGCAAATCTGTCAAATCAAAACGTCAAATCTGTGCGCACGGTTTTGTCCCTTTCGCCGTCGCACCGCCGCCGCGCCGCACCGCCGCCGCGCCGCTTTGATGTAAAGGGCTTCATGCTATTTCGAACATTACAGAAAAAAAAACGCTTTCGCAACGCCGCCGCTCAGTGTGTGTTACGCTTTACTTTCAGACTTTTTTGTAAAAACAGGAAATAAAAGGCTTTTTTTCATTTTATTACACAAGTTGCCAACTGTATAGAATATGTTACCTGTAGCCTGCCGTCGAGTGACCGCGGTATGGTGACGCAGTTGGACGGCGTGCCCGGGCTGGACAGCGCTCGCTCCAGCTCCTCAATGGCGCCCTTCCGCTTCTTCAGTTTCTTCACCAGGCTGTCCACCGCCTTCTCCGCCCACTTCTCCTCCTCATCCCCCTGAGAACAGCGGAGGGTGGAGAAGTTAGATTTATTCATCTTTTTTTTCCTTATGATATTTTGTTAACATGCAATAGGTCATGATTTTTTTTTGGTTAGTAGTTTTTTTTATTTGTCTGACATTGGCGTGGATACTTATTTAACGAAGTGTAAAAATAAACTGTGTGTAGACGTTTTATTTTAATAAAAGCCAGCAAAGTGCACCAGTTGGCTATAAAGGGTTTAAATAAATATTTATTTCTCAATAATATTTATTTTGTAATGGTAAGTAATTAAATTAAGTACATAACTCCTAACCTGGTCATCATCAGTGTTCGTGACCATATTATAGACTTTTAATCAAGAGATAAAAAAAAAACATGGAATTTGTCTAAAACCACATCATTCTATATATCAGCTGCGGAGTTTTAAGGTTTAATACTATCAACTGTTTGTTACAAATATGTATTACAATATTAGGAATGGCCATAGATAATGTAGGTATGTTAGTGCAAAAACCAAATCATTGTAAACAACTTTTTTTTATGAGTCAGCATACCCAGAAATGGCTTTGAATGTAGAAGTCAATGCAATGACTCACACATCAATAACAAGGTATAGTTAATCTTGTTTTTTCATACTACTTACTTTAAATAGAATGTTGCAATGTGATTCATTGGTAAATTGTTAACATGGTTCCTAGAAACTAGTTTTTTATTTTTCGGCTCTGGAAACAATTTATTTTATTTTAAATGGAAAGGCAGCTTATAGCTGATGCTTCCATATCAGCAGTCGACTTGCTTTCATTATTTATATTAATTTATTGCGTCTTTTTAGTTTTGAGAAAGTTGTCTAGTCTGTTCTTGAACATGTTTACAGAAGTGGCAGGAACAACCGATTCTGGCAGAATATTCCATTTGGATGCAACCCTGTTGCCTAGAACAAGACTTTTAAGTCCTGATTTAACTTTAATATAATTATAATTGGCCTCACATACTGCACAGCCTCTTTAAAAATATGGCACAGGTAGTCATTGTTAGTCAGTAATTTATAATACAGTTCATATTATCAACAGTGTTATAGTCCCCGTAGAGTTGAATGGCGGCTGTGTGAAGTTGGCTCATTTCTGGGCAATGACTACTTTGAGGTGTCAAAGGGGAGCCGTTCGGGGGTAGCTATTGAGTTAATAAGATTTAATAAGAAACAAATTGGAACGAACTGGAACATGTTTTTAAAAGTTTTCTAAACAAAATACAAGTTCATAGACTCTTGTTACATAAAATACTATTTAACATCAATAAAATAAAACCCACAATACACATTTTAGGAAATATAAATACAAGAGAAAACCTCAGATGAGATTCCACCAAAAAATCCCTTGTAAACAGGCAATACATGCATTTTATGGTTACTGTTACAGCGTTTTTGTCGATCAGGCTGTTTAATTTATTTACATGGTGTTGCTAGGTAAAATCGTGACTTAATCAAAGTTTAAGGTTCATGCTGAAGTATGAACGGAAGCAAAAAATATAAAAGTAAAGCACACTGCAGTCTTTTTCTTTCAAACCTGTAAGTACTTCTGATTAGTAACACTAAAACGTATTTGTTATCCTTTTAGCAAAGCATTTTTACTTTATATACATTTAGAATATTACTGAACAGATTGAGCAGAAAATTGGCAAATTATGGAATTTTCTGGAAAAACCTTTTTAGCAACGCCAGGGCAGCGTCGGATTCCAAAAGTGATTTTTTTCTAAGTTTTTTTCATTGCGCCCCCTTTTATCCACACTGACCCAAAATTGTTTCCTGCAAAGTAAATAAAGTAACCTCACCTGTTTCCAACCCAATAGCTTCTTGACCGCCGGACTTGTGAACGAGAATAGGCTGTTCAGGCTGGACATAGGCCCACTGCTGGACGATTCCCCGTCGTCCGTGTCCATGGTTACTGATACACGCAAATGAGTCACCGGCTACGGGATACTGCCAATGAGTCCGCGGAAGCGCTCAATCCGCCATCGATCAACACTTGGTATTCCCCACGACGCCTTTGATCCAATTAAAATGCGAACACACGCTAATGACAGCGTCCATCCGATTCACATAACACGACACTGTGTTTTTAAGTGAACTTGGTAACTTCTGCTGCAGTTTTATGGGGGAAGTTCAAATATTATTTACAATGAAAATTCTGGTGCCTGGAGACAGAAAACTGTTAAAAATCGCCAAATGAAAATAAAACGCTTGTCAAATGCCTGCCTCCATTCCCCCACAGAGTATAAAAAAATTAGGATGTGATCGGATACACAAGACAAAATTTGACGAAATCGATTGATGTGATTGATTATTAATACATCTATTCACGTCACGGACGATACTATGCTGTACATCTGCTTATGGTGCTGCGGTGCTGGATCGAGACACTTTTGTAATCTGGTTGTACTGCAAGTTGGATGGTGAATAAATGGTCCTTTACTTAAATATTCCGTGCTTCCACATCGCATCCAAAACTTCACCCCTCAGATCTTCACCCTCATTCGCATGGACGACGGACGTCATTTTATAGCGCGTTGAAGCGATTTTGAAATGGTGTGAAATCGCGCTTGGAATTCGGATACATGACATAAATGACTATTATATAAATAATATATATAATATATAATATATATATTATATATATAATAAATGACTATTTGATTTGATTTGATTTGATATACGTTGGTACTCGTTGCCAACGTTTCATTTCATGCATACGGTGCCATGCCTGCATTTATTTACATGCTTATTATTAAAAATAAATCCTCCTGCCTGTACTAAATTATTTTCCAAAATTGCCACCATTTAAAAAAATTAAAGTTATTTTGTTACTTAAATGCCTATAGATTTTTCTTTCAGAAACACCTGTAACGGAACGTCATTGTCTTGTCGCGCTTTATTTGCAAGAAATTGACAACTTTTGATAAGTTTAAACAAAGAGGTGTGTTGTCCAATGTATAGCGTTGTTTCATTTCTTGAATGTACGAAGTGAATATTTGATGAAACACAAGCGCGTGTAAAAAAAAAACATTTTGTAAAGAATTTTCTGGAATGAAATGTCAAAGCCTATTTTATTCATTTGTCATTCGTATTCTAAATAGTTCTAGATTACCAAGCTCGCTCGCATTCGGTGCTCAAAGAAAAGTGTAGAAAGAAACTCAACAAGGCTATCAGAACTAGTCCCAAGCGTTTTCCATAACTAAGTGCAACATAATAGTTCATAATATCAAATAAACTCAGAACAAATTATGGAACAGGTAAGAGGTTATGTCGATGCTTTCTTTGTATAATCACTGTTAACTGCAGCAAAAAGTTAAATACAAACCTATTTTTAGGTGAATCAGTTGAAAGAGAAGGGTAACGCTGCGTTGGCGACTGGCAACTTCAAGGAGGCTGTGAAAAACTATACAGAAGCGATAAATCTAGATCCCAGCAACCACGTTTTGTTCAGCAACCGCTCAGCTGCGCATGCCAAGGCTGGTAACTACGCGGCGGCGCTCGAGGACGCAAACAAAACTGTATCCATTGACCCTTCATGGAGCAAAGGTTATTCTCGCAAAGGCAGTGCTCTAGCGTACTTGGGAAAGTATGACGAGGCCATCGCAGCGTACGAGAAAGGTCTCCAACTGGAGCCTGGGAATCAGCAGTTGGCGTCAGGGCTGGCGGAGGTGAAGAAGCAGGTGGAGGAAGCAAAGCTGAGATCCGATCAGTTGTTTGAGAAGCTGAAAGCGAATCCACAGACAAGAGAGTGGTTAAACGATCCGGAGTATGTCAAAATGGTTGAGGTAAACATCATTCTTTTATTCTCTTACAAATAAATATGTAATGATGAGTCATTTGACCTCATAGGCCATTGACTTATTGTAAATTAGGTATGTATGAAAGTGCTGGCCAACCATACTTCACACATTATCTTTACAGTAAATATATGCCTGATTCTGAAATTTGGCAGCACTAAAATATTTTCTATCCCTATCATGCAGTATTATGAAGCGAAGGATGACACTAATTTATGTATAGTCATGTGAACCTTCAGAATCAGACCCTATATGTAATTATTTATCACAACTTGTCAATATACATTGTAAATTAATTCTTGTGTCCTGACTATATCTTTTTAAATTATCAATACAGCTACATATTTATTACATTTTGGTCTTGGCAAGTTAAATATTAATCAATACCTATTTATTACACAATTACTTATTAATAATTACTCATGTTAATATGGAGGCAAAGGGTCTGTTGATAAAGGGAGTTAGTTTAGGCATGAGGCATTCAACCTCATTCTCTCCTGTATTTTTGCTTGCAACAATCTAATACCACAAGATTATGTGCCAGTAGCCACTTACCATCAGGTAGACTGTCACTAAATTTTTTTTTAATGTGGTTATTGAATGGTTACCAATCTAATGCTGTTATTTCCACAGAAACTGGCCCAGAATCCGTTCGACATCCAGAGCTTAGATGCTAGAATTCAGGACAAACGTGTACTTACAACACTCAGCGTAATGCTCGGCTTGGACATTGGCATCACGCCCATGGATGTAGACCCACCAACTCCTGAGAAGAAATCTTCACCGCCGCCTACGAAGGAAGAACCACCAAAACCTAAATACGAAGACTTACCAGAGAACCGTAGACTAGCATTAGAAGAAAAAGATTTAGGCAATGACTTTTATAAGAAGAAAGACTTCGATAATGCCTTGGTACATTACCAGAAAGCTATAGAGCATGATGCTTCAGACATCACTTTCTACACTAACATGGCGGCCGTTTATTTTGAACAGAAAGAGTATGAGAAATGTATTAAGGAATGCGAGAAAGCTGTGGAAATTGGTAGAGACAACAGAGCTGATTTTAAGCTAATAGCTAAAGCATTTACTAGGATTGGTAAGCATATCATTATTTTTTTATTATACTCATGAAATTTTAGGTATTGGTTAAGTTGGCTAGACTTAGAACACCCAGTGTTCCAGATTGAAGAGTACCCTAATGGTGACAAAGCTCTTATAACCATCAGACGGCCTATTTGCTACTTTAGACCTTAAAAGTGATGATTTGAGTTTTTCTTAGATCTGGCATAGCTATTTTCGCGACTCTTATTCCTTAGACGGGGCTGACGGAAGGAAAGCGGGAGTTTTGTGCAATCCCCACGAGCCGTCAGTCCAGCCATCCCAACTGCCTGAAGCAATGACTAAATTGAGACTGCCTTTTTTCAGGTAATGCATATAAAAAGATGGAGCAATGGAAGCTAGCTAAAACATACTTCGAGAAGTCCATGTCGGAACACCGCACTCCGGAGATCAAGACTCTACTCAGCGAGGTGGAGCGCCGGATAGTGGAGGAAGAGAGGAAGGCCTACGTGGACCCCGTGAAGGCCGAGCAGGAGAAAGAGCTCGGCAATGACTACTTCAAGAAGGGTCAGTGGTTTTTAATGCTACACACTCATACCCCCCATTGGGTAGGATTCCCTTTCCCTATGAGTCAGGGTAGCATTTGCACATCCAAAAGAAATGCCCCATGTGCTCTCAAACTGGCCATTAATGCCGGGTCAAACCGAATGCAGCACGGCGCAGCACAGCACAGCGCAGCACGGCTTATGACGTTGTAAATGTATGGGATAATAGGGGAGAGGACATACCAACGCACGATGCTGCACAGCGTTGCGCAGCTACGCGCGTATCCGTGCGTCAAGCCACGCAGAGACAACCCGAGCGCGCGGGTCTGGCAACGTCGCACCGCATACGCATTCGGTTTGACCCGGCCTTTATTCCGCACATTATCTAAAATAATCTAAAACTCAACAACTGCTCATGTTGCGTTGCTTATTATTTTATTTTTGACATTTTTAAAATAATTTTGATTTTAATTGACATGAATGTACTTATAGTTTATTTTATTTGGTTAATAATACACTGCTAATGTTATATTATAACGTTTGTACTCTGTTTTACCGAAATAAATCTATCTATCTATCTGGCTTGCTTGCAGGCGACTACAGCACGGCCGTGAAGCACTACTCGGAGGCGATCAAGCGCAACCCGGACGACCCCAAGCTGTACTCGAACCGCGCCGCGTGCTACACGAAGCTGGCGGCCTTCGACCTCGGCCTGCGGGACTGCGAGCTGTGCTGCAAGCTCGACCCCAAGTTCATCAAGGGTTGGATCAGGAAGGGGAAGATACTGCAGGCAAGTAGTGGTAAAAGTAATTAAGATGGATTGGACATTCGGTATGGCGGAATTTGAGCACTACAACTGGACGGTCGCACTCACACACACTCTCCAGAGAGTGTGACAGATCACACACATTGATTATACGGGACGTCTCGTCTGCTGTGGAGGTACATATCACTGGTCCCCTGGTATACACTTTGGCCTGTTGCCGTAGTGGTAGTTACTGCGCCAAAGGTCGTGGGTTCGATTCCCACCCGGGACCAACATTTGTGTGATGAGCATAACTGTTGGTTTTCGGATTCTGGGTGTTTGTATGTATTTTAGTATTTATTTAAAAGTATGTATGTTTATCAGTTGTTGAGTACCCATTTACAAGCTTCGTCTTAGTTGGGACTAAACAGCCGTGTGTGGAATTGTCCAAAACATTATTATTATTATACAGGCCAGGAGCTGTTATTTTTGAATCGCTCTGCTCGCTTCGAGCGGTCGATTCTACTAATTTAACAATATTGTGGTTTCCTTCGACATCTGATACAAAATTAGTGACCGCTCGAAGCGAGGCGAGCCATTCAAAAATATGGCTCCAGGAGTCCAACCCTTTTGCTGTTTTGTACTATATAATGCATTTCTGGTATTCAATTGTACTTTTGAAATGAATAATAATAATGTAAACATAAACATGCGTTCGCGGCGCCACGCCACTAGCGTAAAAAAAGAACTTTCTCGGACCTCATCTTTGCAGTCTATGGATTAGAATCAACAGCCTAATAATATGTCCCCATTGCTGGGGCACAGGCCTACCCTCTCAACGATATAGTCCGCCACGCAAGTCAAGTGCGGGTTGGTGGACTTCACATGCGCCTAAGAATTTCTTCTTCGGCGTATGCAGGTTTCCTCACGATGTTTTCCTTCACCGTTTGAAAGCAGTCGTTGGATTAGATAAAATGCAACAGTAAATGCTACGACACAATGAAAATTGTTATATGAATAAATGAATATGAAATAAATGAGTATGAATAGGCGCGTTCACACGAAGCGAGCAGCCTCGCGCAAGACTTTTCGCTTGGTTTGGACGCGCCTATTGCCTGTTGTAATGCTCCGTGTGGTGTCGCTCGGCAGGGCATGCAGCAGCACTCGAAGGCGCTGACGACGTACCAGAAGGCGCTGGAGCTGGACCCCAGCAACGCGGAGGCGCTGGAGGGATACCGCGCATGCTCCACGCAGCTCAACTCCAACCCGGAGGAGGTATGTGCTCTCGTTAACACAACACCCTGTACCATTATTGCTCTATGATGTTTCCCGCGGCTTCGCCTGCGCAGAAAAGTGTTTCACGCGAGAACAGCTTTTCCGAGGTATCTATGAGATGACGTATTATAATTATTACTGTAAAGTTTCATCAAAATCTGTTACGATGACTTTTTATCTTATTATGCATGAATTTTAAAAACAAGCTACTCCCATATGGATGAGTAACAAAAGCATTTTAGGGGGTGCCAAAATCGTGTGAAATGTATATCAAAATTGATACTCACTCACACATTCTCATTTTCAAACTCCATATAAGTATTAGCAATCTCCTCCCGCTAATCCGCTTCCTTTGTCCGCACCCCCCCCCGGATTTTGACACCAAATTTTTCTTCGTTTCCCATACTAAATATGCAAGATGCGATCTCCACAGGGAGCGCGCGCGCGACCAAAGAGGTTTGAAACTTCTTGTTATTAAGGATCTTACTTACGTCTAAATTTTTTTACAATATTCTTTTATAAAATACTTACATTTAGATAGATAGATAGACGTTTATTCACTGACGTTTATTTTAAATATATTCTAATAAAAAAACACGTAATTGATTATTACTCATTAATTAACTTAAGTTTCAGGGCAAACGTGTATAAATTATTATTATTTTGTTATTATATAGTTATTATTTATTTGTTTATATATTAATATACCTAGTTGTTAATAAATCGTTACCCCAACAGGTGCGCAAGCGCGCAATGGCCGACCCGGACGTGCAAGCCATCCTCCGGGACCCGGCCATGCGCTGCATCCTCGAGCAGATGCAGCAGGACCCGCACGCGCTGCAAGACCACCTCAAGAACCCGGAGATTGCCGCCAAGATCCAGAAACTCCTGGAGTCCGGACTCATCGCAATCCACTAACTCCAATACCTCGTCGATAACGGAATTGTACTCCGAAAAATCTACCAATATGGTAGGATTTTTCCACGCTGGCAACATTTTTTATAACGTCGCAATTTAAAAATATTACAATGCTTTAATTTTTGTTTTCAAATAGGTTATATCGATTCCAGTGCGTTTTTCACCTTATATTATGTCTCAAAATGTTTTGAGTCTTTTCTCGGCTAAGTCATGTAATATTTGATGCCTGCTGATGTAATTTAGGAATAAATAGTTGTCAGTGCAGCACGTTAAAATTTAACGCGATAAAAGCGATTGATAACGTAACAAAAACTCTGGCTTGTACCGTTCGTAGGCTTGTGGACCATTCCAAAGTATGCTTCTTTTATGTCTTAAATGAAATGCTGAAATAGTTGAGAGTTGGTGCACTGATAATTATACACTTTACGTTTTAGAACTTTTAGGTTTACTTTAGCATGTATCATGAAGGGTATCTTTTAGCAATGTACGCCGCAATGAATGGATGCATTGCAGTTTTGTAAGTTATTCAATAAACAAATATGTAGGCAAGATTTGTTTTATTTGTGTAAGTAGAAGTAGAGGTATACCTCTGTCTACTCAATTTCAGATGCCGGTGGGTCAAACCAAAAATTGACATTTAAAACTAGGGCTCGGTGCATATCAAGCGATCGTATTGTCCACTGTTTCGAATACTGTGTATCGATGCACAAGCTTTGGTGAAGGCCTATGTCCAGCAGTGCACATTAAAGCGCTTGTTTAAATCGCTAAGCGGCTGGCGTGACTGCGCTATTCAACTAATATAAAAACTTGGGTGGGATGGTAGGTATTACATAAACTGATGGTATCTCGAAAATACGCAAGCGACATACGAGCAAATACGACCAAATTTTTTTATTATTTAGAGTTAAGTATGAGTTGGTTTAAGAAACTTTCAAAAGTAGGCCCTACATGTTTTTCGTTAGCAATTTTTCCGAAATGCACGCGGAGGAAAACGTTTACATTAGAATTGACTTCAAAACTTGAGTTTTGCTATTCTTATTATCTCGTTTATCTTGCATTTCCCCATCATCATTGCCTGGTAATTTTGCATATTAAACAAAGACCTAACTAAATAGTTATTCGGCGGAAAAAAGATAGGTACTCGTTCTTTAGGATTGGAAACGGAACCTTAAAAACTACTATAACGTTTCTAATTTGGTAGAATTTTACTAACATAGTGGAAACACATGTTTGACAGCCAACTGTCACTGTCAGTCAACGGCTGAGTCAGCTGATTTTTTACTTGACATGAATTGCTGAAAGAAAGCGTGCATGTGGGGGGTGCTCAATTGTGTAAATTCCTAATAATTCAGTGTTTATTTTGTTCGATTTTAATCTAATTACTGCCATAGACTGGCCTAATCGATTTTACGTGCAGTGTGCTTAGTTGCTTTTTTGCGAATTGTGCCTAAAATGTATTTTGAGTACGGGAATATGATGTAAACAAACAAAACTACTTTACTGGGGAAAAACTTGAAGTTTTTGTATCTATTATCTAATCTCTTGTAAGGTAAGATTGCAATCGTATGTTTCCGTAATTTTAAGCTAGAAATTCTTTTAGCCTAGATAACTAAGTGCTTTTATTTACTTAACCCACTTACCTCCTAGAAATGTTAAAATTCAAAGCTTTAAATAGTTAAGCTTGTTCACACACAGTTATAAAAAAATAAAGCTCTGTGTGATGATAAGGCTCGTCTTTAGAACACGACACGTTAGATACCGAGTTCATAATTTTTTTATAGATAGTACTTGATAGTAGGTTTAACATCCCTAAAGCGCTAATTACGAAAATTAGTAGTTTTTAAGATATTAATTTTTGAAAATTGAGTTTTCTATAGCAATTTCACCACAAACTGTGCAAAATAAATGGATACTGAGTTTATATTTTTTATAGATAGTATTTCATGGTAGGTTTAACATACGAAAAGCGCTACTTGAGAAAATTTGTAGTTTGAAAGATATTAATTTTTTAGGTTACTCGTGACCCAGAAATGTAGTCAGACCACCCCGAAGGTTAGGTGCGAGGAGCGAAGCGACGAGCATGTTAGGTTACTGGTGACCCTTGGAGGGAGCGAAGCGAGCGACAGTACGCGAAAAGGGGTGCAACACAAGAGATTTTGTTGACCTTTTTTAAAAGCGGTAGCTGTACAATGTTCATAGTGACTTAACAATTTTCAAAAAAATTTTCAAAAATTCATATCTTCAAAAATACTAATTTTCGTAAGTAGCGCTTTTAGTACGTTAAATCTAGCATCAAGTACTACCTATAAAAAAATTATGAACTCGGTATCTAACGTGTCGTGTTCTAAAGAGCTTCCGAAACAAAATATTATTATATAATTATAATATTTTATTATTATTATTATTTATTTATTAATCAAATACATAAGCATAACAGTATATATTTGTCCCCCAAAACCGTCTTGTCGGTTTGACTGGGGGATATACACTGCTAAAGTTTGTGGGAAAGCTCAAGGTAATTAGGTATTTCTTGAGGTTAGAGTGGGGATTTTTTGAGACAGTAAGTAAGTTGATGTGAGGGCATCAACACCATTCCACTCTGACAGTCAAAAGGTGTGACAAATTATGCATACTTACATAGTTACCAATTGGTTACACTTTCGATTTGGCACAACATTTTCTAGTCCATACTTTTAGTTTCAATTGGTCACAAGTCTAAATAAATATTTTTAAAATATTTCTTAGTCACGATTCGTCACACCCTTGATTTTATTGATTTTTAATGTACAGTCAGTGGCAAAAATGTTAAGGCATGTTACGGTTTGTAATGATTAAACCCTCGACCTAACTGTCCATAAATTTTAAATTACCTAAATGTCGCCCACGTAATAAGTTTAATTATTATAATATTATTTGAATTATCACTGCTATGCTATTGCATTGCATGACGGTGCTCAACGGTTTCTGTACTCAACTAATGAATGGCACATTACATTGAATAGGTATGTCTTCTAAACCCACAGATAAAAATCCAGATAACTTATAATAATTAAAGACAATCAATAATACATCTGTCTGATACAAATATCTTAATAGTCCAGCAGCCAATACCGATATCTTTGGTGTAACTCATTGTTAATGAACGAAATGTTATAAAGAGTAGAATACAATAAGCTATGTAAAAGTATTATAAATTTAATTATCTGTCTTGGCAGTCTGCAGTAAGTAGGTAGATGGGTAATTAATAATTACAAGCAGTTGAAAACAAGATTATGTACCTACATCATAGCTGATACTAATATCTATGAACACAAGGTTTAAGATATGATTGGATTTGAAATCAATAATCCATAGGTACCTAGTCAATTCATCAAGTGCATTTGAAAAAAATTATCGTAAATGAAATGTTGTCTGATGCTATTTGTTTATTAATCTGTCTTCATTGACAGTGGTTGGTTAGGTGTTTTGAAGCAGTGATTAAGTCTACCTAGCGAGACATCGGTCTTTAATCATTTCTAAAATCTATTCTAAGTACAATGAATAATAATAATCAAAATGATGGTGAAAGTAATAATAACAATAATCAAAGTGATTTAAATTCTATACCGATTGAAATCAATAATAATAGTCAAAATGTAAGTGAAAGTGGTAGTAACAATAATCAAAGTGATTTAAATTCTAGACGGATTGAAGTCAATAATAATATTCAAAATGAAGGTGGAAGTAGTAATAATCAAAGTGATTTAAACTCTATACCAATTAAAATTAATAACAATAATCAGAATGAAGTTCAAATTAGTAATAATAATCAAAGTGAAGTTCAAGTTGCACAACCCAAACTGCCAGGTGCTTTTATTAATTTTTTTATTTTTTATTTATTATTTTTATTTAAGTGAGATTTTTTAAACGTAACGACTAATTTATTTAACTGTCCAATTGTAATATTGGCTAATAAATTAAATAAAAACAAAAATATGGTGGAAACAGAGTAGTTTTAAACAGAATTGACGTCAAAAAGAAATGTATTCCAATTATGAATAGACAAATTTTGAATTTATGTAATACTTTATTAGTGAATTTTTGGCGCTGTTGTAATGTATGTTTCTTTTTTCCTTTATTTTTCTGTTTTCTGTTTAAATAGGTAGGTAAACGATTTATAGAAAAAAAAACCTAATATTGAGTGGGCTTTGTTTCAGAAATTGAAAAATAAAAATTTGTAAAAAATAAGATATTCCTATTTTGTTTTTAGTTAAGTACTACTCAGCAACTATAATGAGTCAGTCCGCGTCTCCCGCTTCCCCCTACGTCGCCCCGCCGTGATAGGTACAGAGTGCAAAAACGATTGAGAAAGCTTTGAGGGAAAGTATAGGAATAAATTATTACATATTTATATTTTCAATAAAAAATAAAATATTGTGTAAGAAGCAATTAGATACTTAAAGAAATCTTCATCTTTATCATCATTTGTTAATGGCACGACGTCACTTATGCCCGACCTCTGGCATTTATGCGAACGGTACTGTCGCGCGACAGACAAGAGCGACGACGAGAGCGGGCTGGCGAGGTGGGTAAGCGGGAGGCGGAGGGAGGCCAAGGCCAAGTGACTCGTTTCAGTTGTCGGGTAGTAGTTTAGTTACATAAGTATAAAAAAAATTGAAGCGTGTGTATTTCATATAAATGACTTATGATTTTGTGTCCAGAAAAGGAAAAGAAAAAAAAGAAAATGAGGCCTCAATTGAAAATCGGCCTCTTTATGGGATTCGGAGTTTTTGGAGTGCTGTTCGGAGCCCTCGCGATGGTCTTCTGGCCTCCAATTTTTATGGCGCAATTAAGAAACGTAAGTTGCATTTAGCTGGATCCCATTATTTCCTACTTTTAACTTTGGGGACTTTTCACCCACATTGATATTACAGACACAACAAATAAAGCCCCCACGTTGGACGTTATATTAAAGGGTAATCAGCTCCCCTGATGACTTATCCGAGCCAGAGGCTGAATTGTAAATGAAACTGCAATATCAGAACACATCAACTCGAACATTCAGATATACAAGGAGCCTATACACAGTCCAACTGTCGAAACACAGGCTCCATTATAAACATAATTATTTAATTAGTCCATTATTATTTATTTACCCAGAGATGGATCTCCGGACATGGTGTGAAATCGCAATCATTAAACCGATTTATTTCTCACAGATGCTGGTTCTCACAAACGAGTCGATGTCTTTCGATATTTGGCGGGAAATCCCCATTCCCATGTACATCGAGTTCTTCATGTTTAACATAACGAATGTCCCCGAGCTGCTAGCCGGGGGAAACGCCAGCATCAAAGTGGAGCAATTGGGGCCTTATGTGTTCAGGGAAACTCATACAAGGGTGAGTAACTTGACTAGAAGTCCTCATTTCCACGTACAGCTGCTAGCTGGGGCAACGCGACCTTCGAAATGGAGCAATTGGGGCCTTATGTATTAAGGGAAACTCATACAAGGGTGAGTAACTTGACTAGAAGTCCTCATTTCCACGTACAGCTGCTAGCTGGGGCAACGCGACCTTCGAAATGGAGCAATTGGGGCCTTATGTATTAAGGGAAACTCATACAAGGGTGAGTAACTTGACTAGAAGTCCTCATTTCCACGTACAGCTGCTAGCTGGGGCAACGCGACCTTCGAAATGGAGCAATTGGGGCCTTATGTGTTCAGGGAAACTCATATAATGGTGAGTAACTGACTCGAAGTCCTCATTTCCACGTACAGCTGCTAGCTGGGGCAACGCGACCTTCGAAATGGAGCAATTGGGGCCTTATGTGTTCAGGTAAACTCATACAAGGGTGAGTAACTTGACTAGAAGTCCTCATTTCCACGTACAGCTGCTAGCTGGGGCAACGCGACCTTAGAAATTGACTGGCCTGTGTAACTAGTGCCGGCAGTGGTAGTAACCCTGCCTACTGCGCCAAAGGTCGTGGGTTCGATTCCCACCCGGGACCAACATTTGTGTGATGAGCATAACTGTTGGTTTTCGGATTCTGGGTGTTTGTATGTATCTAAGTATTTATTTAAAAGTATTTAAGTATGTTTATCAGTTGTTGAGTAGGACATTTACAAGCTTCGGCTTAGTTGGGACTAAACAGCCGTGTGTAAATTTGTCCAAAACATTATTATTATTATTATAGAAATGGAGCGGTTTCTGTGATACGCTTTAGCGGTAAGTATATATCAGAATATGCATGTGCATGCGTCAGACACCGTGCGCTATCGCCAGGAAACATACTGTCGCGTAACAAATAAGTACGTAAGTAAAAAAAATGTATAGTTATACGGGTGGAACAGAATAACCCACTTTCCCAAAAGATTCGTCGTATTATCTGGGTACATAAAATAAAGCTGAAGAAGTTTTTGTTTGTGTTTGAAAGAAAGAAAGAATTTTATTCAACAAACCACAATGACATACACTAAAATAAATTGAATTAAACCTAATATAAAAATCAGGTTTGAAGAGGTCGCCAGCTCATAATAGTAAAAATTATTAACGTATAAATTAGATAAGTCTATTTTTTAAATATATTTTTAAATATTTAGATTCATATATAATCCAGTCGGATTTGAAGAATTCTTGCATTTGATAGTCCAATTCTTTAGGAAGGTTGTAGGCTATTGAAGCTTATGATTTCAGTCCTTGACAATTAATAATGGCTCGGTTTTGAACCCTTGACCTCACGAAGACAATCTTTGCAAATAAAAAGAAACATTGTGTGGAAAATGGGTAACCCATTTTTCAAACAATGTCTCTTTATATTATTTCTTATCTTTAATTTATATTATTTAGTTACTACCACATCATAGTAAAAAGATAATAATAAATATTATTATTGAACCTGTTTTACAAGGCTACGTAAGTTTAGTGAGCCACAAACATTGGCAACAGAACAGTGAGTCAATTGATATGTAATCTTTGTGCACTTTGACCTCACTTGCCATAAATACGTATGACTGCTCCAAACAGGATATGCAATCGAATTAAGTAGTGTTTCAGACGAATCAATACATATTCTACAGGATGGAAGAAACGAACGGTATCTGCAGGGAAAACACATTAAAAATTGATAATAGCAAACTTTACTCAAAGGAGACTTTATTTTATTCAAAAACTATGAAATAATGTATTCGTAGATTTTTAAAAAGCCTTGAACTCGGAATAAAACCGACTCAAATGCTTTCGTAAACCTAAAAATACAAATTGACGGAATACAAATTGAACGGACTCTTCTAACTTGTCGCCTAAAGTGTTCCATCCTTTGTGCACAGGTGGAGATAGAGTGGAACGACAACAACACGGTGACGTACTACAACCAGCGCTCGTGGAACTACGAGCCGTCCATGTCCAACGGCAGCCTCTCAGACATCGTGGTCAGCGTCAACCCTATCGTGGCGGTAAGTCTTATCAGACTACGTCCACTGCTAGGCATATGACTTTCTTCCCTTCACTTAGGTAGGTACAGTCGACCGCACTTCAGCGGAAAAGCTGGTCTAGCCTATTAAGAAGGTAAACTACTGTTAGGGCTGTCACGAATCCGACGCACCAGGGAAGCGATTCTTTTGCGCATGATGGCGTAGGAATTATCCACGCGAGCTTCGGCGAACATCCCTGATATACTGCAGTATCGTGGGAGCCCTAACAGCATCCTGAGCCCATTTTTAGGAGTTCTATGTTCTGCACTGTGTCAGAACACCCTGTCTCACATTGTTATAATTGGACCCGCCGAGCATTTTTGGCCCTCTGCGTATAACTGACAGCACGTGTAAAATAACTGGCACTACGATTTATGATTATGTTCTGTTGTCTCCCAGACGGTGTCGTACATTGTCCGCAACCAGCACGTGGCGGTCCACGTGGCGGTGGACGTTCTTCTCCGCATGTACCACGAGAACCTGTTCCTCACGGCCAACGTGTCCTCGTGGCTGTTCGACGGCATCGACGACCCCGTGCTCGAGGTCGTCAGCCACTTCCCAGACTTCCCCATACACATACCGTACGACAAGTTCGGGTGGTTCTACGATGTGAGTCTCAACTACACTGGATTTATTATTAGCTCTAAGGCTAGCAACTTTAATAAGTTGCTAGCTTCACTGAAAAGGGTAATCCCTTTTCAGTGAAATGGTAACCTAACCCTATTCAGCGAAATGGTAACCTGTAACCTGTCTCTTCCTCACTATCCCCCGCTGACCTCTATATGTGCATCCCAGTAGTGCCCCATTTTCGTAGTTCTATGAAACTATTGAGGCTTCACCATGTACCTTTTTTAATGTCCAGGTTCGATTCCCGAGTAGTGTATGAGCTTTTTTTTAAAATCTATGAATGCAGTTTTTCATATCTTTAAAATCGATGACATGGTTCCTAAGAACAGATCTTCGTATCTCTTGTAGTTTCGGACTCCCCCATACTGCCCCATCTTAATGTTACACCATGTAGGTATACTTACTAGCGTATTTTCAAAAATCTCATTAGCGTGAAGGTAACGATTTTTATTGTCAACGTGACAAGATAACACACAAAATACAACCTTACCGCGTTCATAATACCGCTTATTCAAACTAGTTACAGTGACCTTGAGTTCGTTTTCTCTTTCTTGTGTGTGACACTGCCATAATATATTATTTTCTCACTCGCACACATTGGACGTCTATAGTATCCTAAGTTCATGTGCCGACAAATAATACCAAAATGCCTAGAAGTATTAGAGCTTCGAATACGCTTTTGGACCGTTTTTGAGGTGAAATTAATGATACCAGAATAGAAATAGACTGTTAAAACAGCTTTCTACAAACTGATGTTCTGGTCTCATTTCCATAGTACGACTGGCCTGTTGGCGTAGTGGTAGTGACCCTGCCTACTGCGCCAAAGGTCGTGGGTTCGACTCCCACCCGGGACCAACATTTGTGTAATAACAACATAACTGTTAGTTTTCGGATTCTGGGTGTTTGTATGTATTTAAGTATTTATTTAGAAGTATTTATGTGTGTTTAACAGTTGTTGAGTACCCATTTACAAGCTTCGGCTTAGTTGGGGACTAAACAGCCGTGTGTAAATTTGTCCAAACATTATTATTATAGTAGGTTTCAATTAGTAATTCCTACCTACAGATAGGTATGTCGGTGACATGTTTAGAGAACGCGAGACAATTGTTATCAATGCCAGGTGCATTATCAATTAATTACCCACCTGATTGATTTTTGTTAACTTATTATGGATACAGCTGTGTTTTGAATTATAATATGATAATTCTGAACTAAGTCGATTTACAAGTACCTATGTACTTTGTTAAATAATTAATGTACCTACGTACTTAACGTACTAAAGAAGCCAAGGGCGTACATTGTAATACGGGATTGCAAGCATACATACATTCGTGTTTTCACGCTATGTCCCTGGCGGGGGAGGCAGAAGATGTTAGTGCTCTGCACGCATCCGTCTGTCAACACAAGCTCTATCTAATCCTCGCATGTCAATCCGGGTGTTTATTATACAGGATGGAATTTTGTAATGACACCCGGAGGGAAAGTACTCTTAATACTGTAAAGATTTCATGGTTTTCCCTTCATTTAATTTATCAAGTTCGTTAGAGAGATTTCATCCTTATAATACCCTACGAACCCTATACGACCCTAACGATCGATGCAATTAAAGGACAGGGTGTAATTTTTACAGATTTTAGTCGGTTAGATTCCCGGGTGTGGCAAGCGAATTTTCGAAAATCTTTGAATGCAGTTTTCTTTCTTTTCAAAAATAAAGGAATGTTTCCTTTGAGTAAAATTTTCTATCTACAGTATTAAGAGTACTTTCCCTCCATGTGGCATTACAAAATTCCACCCTGTATAAAATATATATTAAACGTTTAAATAGTTATACATAAAGCATAAAAATCAACAAAGCGCTTACTAAATATTGATAAAAAGTAAAACAAACTTTTATATTTATAAGTAGGTACTTATACATGAAATGATTAAGCCAATGACTCTATTACATACTGAAGTCCAAACCGTTACCTACTTCATACCTATTTGTTTCGTATGAATCACTACACTCGCACGTCTCAATATACTAGCGCGATGGCGTTCTGATATCAAATCATAACATGATATACTGCCATATATTTAAGTCGTCGGCATATAATACAGGGTCATTGTTGCTTTGCCTTGTGAACTTAGCCTCTTATAATGTTCAGGATGCCACATCAACTAAAAATGTGCGACGACTGAGGATTGTCTTTTCGCACACCTGCTTCAAAAGTGACACTTGAGTCAAAAAAATTCAAATTTTTGACTTGTGTCACTTGTAGCAGGTGTGCTTGTTCTGTGACGGTCAGATTCAAATTTTTAATAAACGAATTTCCATTTGATTTGAATCGAACATACAGTGATATTTAAAAAAAAGTCCTTATTTGCATCTCGTGACGTGAGCTGTGCCGCGACACGATCTGTCTAAAGTTTTAGACAGAATTGACGTCAAAAAGTGTATATGGTATTCAAATTTTGAATAAACGAATTTTGATTTGATTTGAATCGAACATACAGTGATATTTAAAAAAAAGTCCTTATTTGCATCTCGTGACGTGAGCTGTGCCGCGACACGATCTGTCTAAAGTTTTAGACAGAATTGACGTCAAAAAGTGTATATGGTATTCAAATTTTGAATAAACGAATTTTGATTTGATTTGAATCGAACATACAGTGCCCCTGTTCAAACAGTCCTTATTTGCATCTCTTGACCTGAGCTGTGCCGCGACAGGGGACGACGAAATTGCGTGGAATCACTTTTTGCGTCGCAAATCGGCGCCGGAGTTAAATTCAGCGGGAGATGAACTTTTATAAAAAAAAGAAAACTTTATTGAATTTCTTACATGAGGAATTCGTACAATAGTTACGTCCGTTGCGTATGGCAGCAGGACATCTAATGCTTCTAAACAAAACAAGAAAATGGTTTTATCTAAAGTTATCTTAACCTAATGCGCCCTGTGGGGTGCAGTCAATGATTATCTCCAGACTCTTAAAACTATTCTTATCTTAACGTTAACCCTGGGGTCGCCAAGGGTTGTTCCCACGAATCTTGAGAGGCTGTGGGCTGATTAACTCTTCTTCCCCGGAACTGGAAATATCCCTTCGGTGCGAGGTGATGTTGAAGCTGAATGTGATGTTCCTCTTTCCTGGCCGGTCATCTCGTTATTTACTTCGTACTCGGAGCGACTTGGTTCTCCACAAAGTTCTGACTTCTTCTTATAATATTTTTTCCAAAGTATGAAAATTACAATGAGTAGAGTCACAATCCATAGTAATAAGATATTTGATGTGAAAATCGTATTTGAATTTTCGCTTGGAATTGGTAAATCCTTTAAACGTTGTATCTGTTGTTTTATGTTGTCCTCATTGTTACTGAAATAGATAGGCTTCGTCTGTTCAACTTTCTGCATCTTGAGCTCAGGTATTCGCAAGATTTCTTCAGGTGTCTCAATCGCTTCCATTGTATGTTCTCTGAATGTAATACGGCAGTTCTCATTTTTGATTAGAAATGATCCTTTGATTGTCGTTTCTCTGGTACCATCCTTGCATTCCATTGTTATTTTCTCGGTGTCTGTAGTGTATGTTAAATATAAATTGTTGCTAATTTCGGTCCACCAACTTGTAGGGCAGTGTATCAATGTTAAAGCGCAGTTTTGTTCTTCGAACCTTATGATACCTTCCTCGCATGACGTCAGTTTCGTTGCTTGTTTGGTGCATATGAACTCGTCGTTCTTAACGCAGTCTACGGCTTCGAATACTTTGTCGTGTCGTAGCAATTGTCTATGTTGGGACACAGGATATGTACATAAGGATTGGTTGAAGGGTTGGATAATTGGATTTATGTCTAGATATTCATACTTTATTTCCTCTACTAATGGTAAAGATATAATGAAATAATATTCGTTATCTAACTTGTGCAATTCGACTTGCAGGTATGCCGTTAACATTAATAAGTTACTCGTAATTAATTGATCCTTTGGTACGAATTTCAAAGATTCTAGTAAGACATTATGTTTTACGATTGAATAGTGGTACATACCGTGTTGAGCAAAAGTAATAGCTGTTGATAATCTCTCTAAAAGGTTATTCAATGTCTCTTCGTGATACGCTAAGTTAGAAAAATGAAAGTAAATGTTGGCTTTACTGATAACTTGCGTGATAGCTTCATGTAGTCTTATCTGAGTCGCGGTTAAGTTTTTTAGCTGATTATGGAAGTCATCTAAGATATTAGAAGTTATTGAAATTTGTTCTCTTATCACGTGACGGTTATGTTCAATATCTCTGGTTAAACGCTCTATATCTTCGTTATCTGCGTTGCTATGGATCGTCTCGTTATCAGAGTCGCTCCCTGCTTCTGCTCTCTCGCTTTCGGTCAAGTGCAACTCGATGCGAGACAAGGCGTCTGCGACGTGGTTAACGCATCCTTTTTTATGTTTTATTTCATAGTCGTACTCCATTAATTTTAGTCTCCAACGGGTGAGTTTAGCATTGGGCTCTTTTAACTTACAGAGCCACGTTAGAGGCTGGTGGTCCGTTTCAATTACAAACCTTCTACCATATATGTAAGGGCGGAATTGTTGTAAGGCCCATAATATTCCTAGCAGTTCTTTTTCCGTGGTGTTATATTTTTGTTCCGTTTCTGACAAGGTTCGAGGTATATACGAGATGGGTCGCTCGTCTTGGCTAATAACCGCTCCTAATGCCTTGTCACTGGCATCTGTCGTCACAACGAATGTTTTTTCAAAATCGGGGAAACTTAAAATTGGAGCATTCATTAACAGCTCTTTACATTTTTCAAAAGCGGAGATAAACTCTGGCGTATGTTTTATTGATGCGTTCTTTTTTGTACAGTCTGTCAGAGGTCGCGTAATTTTGCTCATATTATGGACAAACTTCCGATAATAACCTACCATTCCTAGGAAGGCTTTTATTTCTTTGACAGATGTAGGTATAGGGAACCTTTTTATTGCGTCCAATTTTTTTGGGTTAGGCTTAAGGCCCTCTTGGTTTAAAACATGCCCTAAAAATTCGACTTCTGTCTGAAAGAAATCGCTTTTACACAAAGATACTTTAAGGTTGGCATGTCTCAGAGTTTCGAAAATGATTTTCAGATTTTCCAAGTGCGTTTCTTTTGATTTAGAGTAAATAATAATGTCATCTAAATAAACTAGACATATTTTCCCTATGTGTTCGCGTAGGACATTATTCATTAGTCTTTGGAACGTGCTTGGTGCGTTCTTGAGACCAAAAGGCATACGTAAAAACTCGTAATGCCCGTCCGGGGTGGTAAAAGCAGTGCACTCAATGCTGTCTTTGTGCATTAATAATTGGTGATACCCACTAGTTAGATCAATTGTCGAAAAGTATTTATTACCATTTAATTGAGTGAATATGTCGTCGATGACTGGGAGAGGAAATTTATCGCTCCTAGTCTGCTCGTTTAGTTTACGGTAATCTATTACCATCCTATACTTTTGAACGCCGTCCTTATCTATTTTTTTTGGGACCACGTGCACGGGGCTCGACCATGGGGAGTCACTGTGTCTAATGACGCCGTTATCTAACATTTCTTTAACTTGACGTTTAACCTCTTCTCGCTGTATTTGGGGTAAGCGATAAGCTCTCTGGTAAACAGGTTCGTTTTTTAATAACTTTATCTCATGAGTAATATTTGGTGAATGACTGTTAGACACGTCGTTCGAAAATATGTCTTTATACTCTTCTAATAAGATGTCCAATGCATCTACCTTTTCGGTGTAATTCAAATTAATAACCTTATGCGGCGTTTTTAATTTATTTTCATGAATAACTATCTCAGCCTTCATAAGCTTTAATAGGTCCATACCTATCAAGATATCATATTTTTTGCTAAAATCAAATAAGTAAAAGGACATGGTTTCGTCACCAGGTCCGAATAATTTTTGCCAGAACGGTGTTTTGACTAAACCTTTATGGGTTGTCGTTTGATGAGCCGTTCGGACAGTAAATGTTTCGGGTATATATTCTTGATCAAAAAATAGTCTCTTAAAAATATCATTTGTCATGAAAGATTTACCTGACCCAGTATCAACTAATATTTTTAATCCGTAACTCGATTCTACTATATATGGTAGATCGCTAAAAGTAACATTATTTAATGGAATTATGTTGGGTTTTCTTCCAGGCTTTCTTCCGGAAAATTTTCATTTTCATTTTCGTTTTCATCGAAAGTATCTTGCTCAAAGTGCTCTTGATTAAACAATTCTTGAGCCGTCATACCTCTACCTATATCAATTATCGGGCCGCGGCTATGTGACGATCTATTCGCCGTTCTCATTGTAACGTCGCGGTTCGGTAATTGTGCGTTATTTTGACGCGGATAATTATTATTCATATTATTATTATTATTCAACGGCATCGCGTTATTATTAAAGAAACGTCTTTGGTCATTTTGATGCCCTTGATGGCGCATTAAAGACTGCGGACGCGGGGGATACGAATGTGGTTGAGCACGTTGGTAATTATTTTGCGGATAATTACGCGACGGGTAATTATGCGAATAATGTGCGTTTTGATAAGTTGATGGGTAACGATGATTCGTTGTATGATTATTATGAGCGTAATTTGAGTGAGTCTTATTCGTTTTATTATTATCAGAGCTCTTCTTGCTTTCTTGTAGCAAGTTATGCGCACTTAATTGTTGAATATGATTGCACAAGGACCCGTAATTCTGGCTAATAGTTTGCGTTTGAATATGGGGAGGTAACTGACGTAATAACGCAGTTTTCGCATCTTGTTTATAGATTTCAATAGCGAATTGTGCGTGTTCGCGACCATGCTGATCTATCAGCATCGACTCCATAGCAAAAAGCTTTTTATCTAAGCGCAAAATCATTTCTGTGAAAGTGCCACCATTTAAATTCATGTTTAAAACTTCATGTTTATATAAATCGATAGTTTTGCCATCGCCACATCGACTAATCAACGTAGTTTTTATAATTTCCCAATCGTAGGAATGTACTACCATACAAACGACATCGGCCGCTTTATCTCTCAATCGTGATAACACGTGTTCAATTATTCTTGGGTTATTCCCATGTGTGCGAATAAATTGATTTGCGGCATTTAAAAATGGATAGAGCCTGTCTGAGTCGCCATTATAGGTTGGGATGGCGTGCAGGCTTTGACCGATGTCCACATAAATATTTTCTTGTGCCATCTTTTGTCTCAAAAATCAAATCAATGGATCACAAAACAATAAAAATAAAAATCACAAAATACACAAAAGTAAACAAAAGGAAATAATTTGGCAGTTAACCCTGACTATTTGGATATAGTAGGATGGGATATTTCGAAGGAAATAGACAATATACTTGCAAACACTTACAGTATGAGCGTTGCGTAGTTCATCGTGCCTCTTTAACAGTTTGGTTCGGGATGGACGTCACCTTCGGTCTTGATAGGCCTATGAATCACCTTCCGCGATGCGGAGTCTTATCGACGCGGTTTTTCACGATGACGCCCCACGTTGGGCGCCAGTTAAATTCAGCGGGAGATGAACTTTTATAAAAAAAAGAAAACTTTATTGAATTTCTTACATGAGGAATTCGTACAATAGTTACGTCCGTTGCGTATGGCAGCAGGACATCTAATGCTTCTAAACAAAACAAGAAAATGGTTTTATCTAAAGTTATCTTAACCTAATGCGCCCTGTGGGGTGCAGTCAATGATTATCTCCAGACTCTTAAAACTATTCTTATCTTAACGTTAACCCTGGGGTCGCCAAGGGTTGTTCCCACGAATCTTGAGAGGCTGTGGGCTGATTAACTCCGGCGCTGACATTGACATATCGCGACCGCAGAAATTAGGTGACGTCACACTTGTGTTAGTTGCGACCACACGTTTGCATGGATCGGTGATGTTTACGACTGTAACGGTGACGAATTCCCTCTAGAGAGATAGTATGTACCTTAAATATAGACGATTGGAATTTTTACTTAAAGGAACTTTATTATTTTTTAAGTGCATACTTAAGAGCATGAAAAATCACCTGCCTGATCCGGGAATCGAACCTCGACTAATGCTTCTGCCTCTTGGCTGCTTATCAGCTATTATCATGCAGCGAACACTTAATGATGGGAGCAACATTTTAACAGGGGCTGACACAAAAGACCACATAGCATCGAAGGCCGGAGACTACCAATGTGCACTGAAGACTGAGGGCCACCAATGGGGTTTTAGTGGGTATAAATCCCACATAACCCGGCCTTCCCCCCCAGGAGGTCTATCTCAGAAAGATTTTCTGCTCATGAACAAAAAGAAAGATCGAAGTGTCATCGAGTATACATTGCCCCCCAAAGCCCCAAGATAAAAAAGATTGTCCGTCTAAAATCGTTCTTGAAAACCGATACCGTATCAAATTTCCATCTAATATCAATATCAGTATTTTGACTTAACTAACTGTTCTATGTTTTGTTTAAATAATACCGGTCATTGAAGCTGTATTTAGCCGAACTAAAATCGAATGTGATTAGTTTGCGAGTGATTGCATAAGTCGCGCGAATTCCTTTATGGATGGCAGGCGGTAGTGCGCGCGCGCATGACGCGTTCGACTTTCGCTATCCACTTGTATAACTTATACCGAACACTGATACTAATCTAGCAATTGATTGCGTTGTAGTCTGGGAAAAATCCAACGGTTTATAAATTGTAAATAATAAATAATAATACAACTTTCTACTTTTTCACATAGGTCACACTATTTTTACCGACTTCCAACAAAGGAGGAGGTACTATGTTCGGCTGTATGTTTTTTTTTTCAATACATTTCTTACGACTTAAGGCCAGACGAAAGAATTTAGAGAACAGTGTTTTCTCTTAAACGAGCCATGTCAATCCAAACTTTTTGTTTGTTTGTTTTATTTGTTTGTTTGAACGCGCTAATATCTGGAATTAGGTACCAGTCGGATTCAAAAAATTATTTTTGCATTTGCTTGCGAGCCCGAATCTTGATGAAGGTTATAGACTATTCAACATCACGCTGCCACCCTTAGGAGCCAAGCAAAAAGAAAAAAGTCAAAAATAGAATGAATGAATGAATTTATTTGCTGAAACATGGTAATAAGTTGTATGGAGTTTATGCTTACACAGGATCTCATGCTTCACCATTTATATGCGGCATGCAAAATTTACATTGAAATTAAAATTATGTTTAGCCGCAGAAACAACGAAACACCTCGTTGAGTAATAAAATGAACTTTAAATACTTTTTTATGCGGTGGACTGTAGCCCGAACGCCCTCGTTGAGAAGGTAGGCCTGAGCCCCAGCAGTGGGGACATGTTAATAGGCTGTTGATGATGATGACTTTTCCAGCGCAACAACTCTAAAGAATACGACGGCATATTCGTGATCAACACGGGGGCCGAGGACTTCTCGCAGCTGGGCATGGTGGAGATGTGGCGGCGCTCCAACCGGACCATGTACCGCGACGAGTGCGGCGCCGTGCGGGGCTCCACCGGCGAGCTGTGGGCCCCGGAGCTCGGCCAGCCGGAGGTCACGGTCTTCGTGCCGGATATATGCACGTTAGTATCATGAAGCTAGGATCTCTTAGATGTGCGCCCCCTATAGATAAATTCGATTAAATATGGGTCTCATAAGAAGACTCAAGGTCACGCAGAGGGCAATGGAGAGAGCTATGCTCGGAATTTCCCTGCGAGATGCAGACAAAGATGCCTGGTGTTAATGTTACTTCAGCCTCGCACAATCTTTACAAAATAATGTTATGTACAAACTTGATTTTAAAAGATGTGTTGCGGAAGTTTGTTGCGCCGCTTCTTCTTCCCAGCTCTATATAACACCTTGGAAGCGGTGGTAGATAAAAAATTGACGTTGTATAAATGTACCCAGTGTACTTACGTGCAATAAAATAGTTTGACTTTGACTTTGAGATCGAATCAGAAATGAGGAGATCCGCAGGAGAACCAGGGTCACCGACATAGCTCAAAGAATGGCGAAGCTGATGTGGCAGTGGGCGGGGCACATCGCCCGCAGAACTGACGGCCGTTGGGTCAGAAAGGTTCTCGAGTGGCGACCACGTATCGGAAGACGCAGTGTAGGCAGGCCTCCCACAAGGTGGACCGACGATCTGGTGAAGGTCGCGGGACCCAGCTGGATGAGGTTAGCGCAGGACCGGTCGTCGTGGAGATCGCCGCTCAGTGTGTGTTTACGTTTTAGGCCGCTTTAGGCCGCTTTTCCACCAGAGACTTTTCATTCGTGAGCTAAATATAACGCCGTCTATATGTACTTAGGTCCCTGCACCTGAGCAAGAACGGCTCCGTGAACGTCCACAACGTGGCGGGCGTGGAGTACGCCGCCAACTACTCCATATTCGACAACGGACACAAGTACCCCAGCATGGTGAGTTCTCTCCATTCACTCACTTATACTACTAACTAAACAAATGTTGTAATTTTATTGCAATTAAAAATGTCAATTATAACACAAAAAACATGTCACCTTACAAATAAAATATTTTCTCCAAAGCGTCACAACGAGGCAGTGTGCCTAAAATGCTGGCGGCGTTACCTCGTTGGATCGCTAGGCTTATTCGCTGGCCTGAAGGGATTAAAAAAACAATTGGATTACATTACTCAGGCTTAAATGTGCCCTAAAAGTTCTTGCCTGTTTGAACGCGCATCATGCTAAAACCACTGATCTGATTTGAACGGTGTTTTATTGTTTGAAACCATTTGGTCAGATTTAAATCTTTTGTACTTGGATTATTAAAATCTCTATAGGGTTAAAATCGGGACAATACTGGGTGTCCGCGGGAAAAAAAACTTATCCCACGTGGGCAAAGCCGCGGGGACCAGCTAGTACTATTACTGTAAATGCACCAAAATTCAATAGTCCAATAAAAATTTAATCTAATCCTAAATACTTTTCAGTTGATAAAGTTTCACCTTGTACGTAATACATACCAACACTTCTTATATCAAATCTTGATTATTTTATTACCTCAAATCAAATCTACAGCCTATTAATATGTCCCCACTGCTGGGGCTCAGGCCTACCCTCTCAACGAGGGTGTTCGGGCTATAGTACACCACGCTAGCCCAGTGCGGGTTGGTGGACTTCACTTGCGCCTTGAATTTCTTCTTCGGCGTATGCAGGTTTCCTCACGATGTTTTCCTTCACCGTTTGAGAGCAGTCAGTAAATGTACTTAAGTTTTGAGAAAAAAACCCATTGGTACATGGCCCAGTCGGGGATCAAACTTCGGACCTTTCGATATGATAGGCCGCGTCTTCTCCCCGACGCCACTGACGCTCTCATGGTATTAAATAAAACTCCCTAATAGACTAGGCCAGCTCAAGGTCACAGTGTTTCCACCGACGTGTGGTCGCCTGTACATGGCACGGCCGGGGATCGAACCCGGACCTGAACATGAAAGGCCGCGTCTTCCCACTAAGCCAACGACGCTCTTATTATTACCTAATGCGTGCTAATGCAATCAATTTAGTAATCAAATGATACTTCGTGCCAAACTGCCAAGTAAATAGTTTATCAAAAGAATCGTGAAAGAAATACATTCCATCTCTCATTTTCTATTGCGTGTGCTTGTTTAAATTATTATCTATCGACATTATACAGACAGATATGTTTTGCTATAAAATAAAAACATTTATTTATTTAAAATACATACGAATTTTTCGGAAGAAGGTTCTCGAGTGGCGACCACGTATCGGAAGACACAGCGTAGTCAGGCCGCTCACAAGGTGGACCGATGATCTGGTGAAGGTCGCGGAACCCAGCTGGATGAGGTTAGCGCAGGACCGGTCGCCGTGGAGATCCCTGGGGGAGGCCTTTGTCCAGCAGTGGACGTCTACAGGCTGATATGATGATGATGATGACATACAAGTATTATTATTAATATTAGGTATTGTGGTGTTGTTAAACCACTGTTGGGATGTCTCAACACCACCTCTCGTGCTGTCCGTCGCCGGTCAACACACAAAATACAAGATACACGGCACAATATACGATAAATACAAACATGGTAGGGTACACAAAGAAATTTGAGCGAACTTACATTTGTCTAATGCCAATATAATGCGTGTAAAACCCGCGAGCGGAATCTGGCGTTTGAGACAATCGCGGCATCAACTAAGACCAACAAGGTCCCATGTAAAATTTAAAAAAAAACTCCAAAACATTATAAGACAAAACCAATCTTTAAAGCTAGTTCCATCGTAAATTAACGTTAATTTAACATTTTCCAGGCGTGCTACTGTGACGAAGTTCGTGACGAGAACTGTCTACCCACAGGGGCGCTGAACGTGTCGCTATGTCGCTACGGGGCGCCGGCGTTCATCTCACTGCCGCACTTCCTTCACACCGACCCCTACTACCCCAGCAAGATCGAGGGAATAGCACCCACCGAGTGAGTAGTCTACCCACAGGGGCGCTGAACGTGTCGCTATGTCTATCGACATACCTATGTATGTATGTCTCATCGAGTGAGTTTTGTATGTCCAGGGGCATTGAACGTGTCAGTATGTTGCTATTGGCGGCGCGAGCGTTGATATCTTTTTTACTATTCTCGTGCCTACACAGCAAAATTGTGAGGATGACGCCCATCGAGTGAGAAAATAGGCTTCAGAAATCTTGTAGTATTTGTAAGATCCGTAGGTACTTTGTTAATAAAACATGCTGGACTTGATTGTAAAGTGTAATTTTATTGAAATTACAGCAAATAGAAATAATCTTACGAAAAAGCGTTTGCCGTGGCCGGTGTATCAGGAAAATGAGAAAGAAAAAAAGGGCTGTGATGCCAGCTACGACCAAATTGTTTTTAATAAAATGTTGGTTGCCTAATGTTTTTGGTCAATGTATTGAACATTAAGAAAGTAATATTTTTTACAAACAGTAATGTTTTAATTTTTTTATTCCAGCGAGCACAACTTCCGGCTGGCACTGGAGATGTTCACGGGCATGCCTCTGCAAGTGCAGGCGCAACTGCAGGTCAACTTACTCATTCGGCACATACATGGCATCAGGTTAGTAACATTTACCCGTGGCAGGATTCTAGTACAGTATCCGCCTGGATGGTGACCCTCGTACCTCGCTAGCTTTTACATTAAGTTTATTTACTTAGCAATGTTGTGTTGCAGTTTGAAGGGTAGGAGAGCCAATGTAATTACAGGCACTCAAGACACGGCCTAATTGCCAGGGATAGACCTTTTTAGGGCAGATGGTAGTAATTTCTGGGTCGCTAAATGTCCTACTTACATATCAGTAATGTCGTTTATCGATAATGCTTATGGTAATAAAAGAAAACTAAAGAGTTTGTTAATCTCTGGAAGTACCAGTCGGATTTGAAAAATTCTATTAGCTTTTATTTTGTTTTATTTATTGGTTTACCAACAGATGTTGATAGTCCAATTCTTGAGAAAGATTATCGACTATTTAACATCACGCTACGACCCATAGGAGCCGAACAAAAAGAAAAGTCAGAAATAACATAAAACGCATTTCCGAGCGAAAACAGTTCTAATTATGTCCGTTTCCCCCGCAGCATCAACAACCACCTGCCGGACCCTGACGTGCTGGTGCCCATGTTCTGGTTCCGCCAGGAGGTGCTCATCACGGACGAGTACGCGCGCATGGCCCGCTTCGCACTCAACGTGCGCTACGGCGTGCCCTACGCCTTCTACGCCATCACGGTTAGTATTCACATCATCATCATGTACTAGTCCACTAGCCAAAGGCCTCCCCCAAGGATCTCCAGCCTGGTCCCGCGACCTACACAAGATCGTCGGTCCACCTTGTGGGAGGCCTACGCGGCGTCTTCCGGTACGTTTTCACACTTGTGGCATAAATGTGGCGTACCAAATCAAAAGGAATCTTGTGGCGTGTGTGTGTATTATCTACAGGGCTGAACATTACATTAATTTTTGCGCCGCCAGAAGCGACATACAGACACGTTCAGCGCCCCCTGGTGATATGATACTCTATTCTTTCAATAATAATGATGGTAAAGATGAGAAGAGAAGAACGCTGACGCCCGTCGTATCACTATGGGCTCTGAGCGTGTCGTATATCGCATACGACACGTTCAGCGCCCCTAGTGAGTGATACGATACTCTCTATGCGATGTATGCCATTCTTTCAATCTTGCTGCGACGGCGTGATAGTAGTGCTAAAGATACGAACGCTGGCGCCCAATGCGTGACACGTTCAACGCCCCTAGGGAAAGACACTAGCAACAAAATCAGGTTTTTTTAAAAATAAATAATTAAATATTCATCTTGTCTAATACTTAACAGTCTTACCACACCGGGATTTTCTTCTGTGTTACAGTTAGGGTCAGTGTACTTAAATTGCTACAAATGGGGTCAATGTACTTTAATGCAGTTATAGCTGGCACGTACAATAACAGTCTTCGGAATTGACACTATGTGAAAAGCACTGACAAGAAACCTTTATAAAAATTCAAGTTTCCTACATTGCTAACGTCTCTTTTTCTTTATTTCCAGACCATAGGGGTGGGTCTACTAATAGCAGGTATTGTGATACTAGTTAGAAGACTGATGAAATCTCCTGATACCACGCCTATACTGTCAGAAACAGAATCACAGGAGAACCTCATGGAATGACAGGTAGCGTTTGCAAGCATCGGCAACGCTAGTGATACTAGGTACAGTTAATACTAGTTATACCTGTTACCAATAATGCCTGCAAATATCGGTAACGTCTTAATACTAGTTACGTATCTGATTATATTAATAATACTAGTAACGATGGGACCAGTTTTTAACTGTTACCGGTAACTCCATGTGTCGGTAACGCCAGTGATACTTGAGACGTTACGCTTATCGATAACATCCAAGTTATGATGACACGATAAAAGACTACTAGTCAATGTCATACTAAATGAAAGATGTGCATGTTACTGGTAACACTTGAAAATATCGATTACGTTAATATCAATATAATTATAATTTCCAGTGTTACTGTATTTATTACGATTATTCCTATACATATCACCGGCACTAGTAATATTAGGTGCCAGTCATTTCTGTTGTAGGTAACGTCTAGCAATATATGTGACCTCCGTGATACTAGGTACCAATTTGTAACTATTATCGGTAACGAATGCAAGTATCGGTTACTACTATAGATACTAGGTACCAGTTACATAATAATCATCAGTCATCATATATAATTAGGCGTTTATTTAAAACCAGTTCGAGGTAAGTAGATATTTTTAAATGCCTTTAATGTCAGGGTAAATTTTAAATGTTAGGTTTTGATTCTTAAGGTGTTTCGGATTCAAGGTTTTTGTATGAAATTAATATTCCTATTTCATATAATTCACTATTTTTCCTATTTCATATAATTTCTAATTTTTAATTAGATCAATTAGTTATGACATCTAATTGATCTAATTAAAAATTAGAAAAATACAATTGAAATATAAATTAGTTATTAAATATTTTACAGTATGCATGCTGAGGTAAAAAAATATTTATGTATTATTATTATTAATTTATGTTACTTTGATCTATATCTTGTATTTTATGTTTACCTAAGACTATATTATTTTTAAGTCAGTTTTAATCATGTTTTTGTTTACAATTTTGGGAACAATATTTGTAAATTGTATATTTTTGTTTGTATAACATTCTAAAAATCGAATCAATTCTTCCTTTATGTACTCTTATATAAACAGACAGATAAAAAAATATATGTAAAAAGTTTTTGAATTATATTGGTTGAAAAAGCTGTAATGTCTTGTGAAATTTTATTATTATTCAATGTACAGAAATGAATTTTTACTCTTTCTTTTGTATAATGTTTAATCATTTTGCGGAACTTTATTCTATGTTTTTTTTGTTGAATAAAATAGATTTCGGTGGAAGTAAAATTTAACCAAATTATAATCATGAGAATTTATTACCTATCATTATATTTTTTGAAAATTTTTATACAGTGCGGGTTTTTTTAATAAGAAAATGTCACAAAAAGATACAAATCTAAATAATTAACTAAAACTTAAATATTATTACATTATAACTTTTATATAATTTCTTGAAACCTTTATATGATTTTTTTTTTCTCATCATGTATTAGAAGCACGAGTAGAGTTTAGCAGTTGTTTAAATTCTTTAAAAAATCTTCTTTTCTTCCAGCTTATTACGAAGTTTACTTCTTCCAGATCTTAAACGCTTATTTAAGGGACGTAACAATTTGTTTGTTTAATATTTAGAGTATAGTATTTATAGTTCTTCCATACTTTACATCTATAATTATCTATAGATCATTCATTTTGGTCCAAAAGTGAAATAGCCAACCAAAAAATTTATGCTATTCTGTATAATGCTGTTCGGCGTGGTGGACTATAGCCCGTACGCCCTCGTTGAGAGGGTAGGCCTTTGCCCCAGCAGTGGGGACATGTTAATAGACCGTTGATGATGATTCTGTGAGAACTTGTTCCATCTAAGCATTTTTTTTACTATGACACGAAGGCTGGTCAAATCTGCCTTTCCATACATTTTTTATGAAAATATGTCATATTTTAGCAAAAATAAAGTCCAGTAGTTTGACATTATGTAAACAGTAATTAAAAAAGGATAAGAATGAAAGAAAAAAGCTTTTTTTTGGCTGGCTGTTTCAGGTTGTGACCAAAAATGTATGAAACCATAATGATATCCATTTTTCTTATTGTTGGTTATAACATATTTCAACTGAGGCCATTACATATTCTAGTGTACATTTTTGTTGTAACCTAGGGTTATTTGTAACCTTGTCAGGTTAACTTTGTAGGCTTTTCAGGTTTGTGCCAAATGTTGGTGGAGAAACGAATGGAATGGAAATGAAAAAAAAGGCGGTAGATGGGTTTTATAGCCTCTAGCGCATGACCCTCGTAAATTAGGTCATTTTGTCCTAATTGACATGTCTCTGTTGGTATCGTTATAGATAATAAATCATATCTATTGCTTGAGTACATAATGTAAGAACGTCACACATCTAAGTTTTACTTATATCAATGGTATAGTCACCACGACATTTAATGGCGGATGTGTGAAGTTGTCTGATTTCTGCGCAATGACTCAATAGGTGGCAAACGGGAGCTGTGCGGGGGTTCACTAGAGACGCTCATTCAATTTCAAGAAATGGTTCATTGATTCGATCAACCGAATCAAACTTTCAAGCATTTGTACATCTCTATGCACACTATCTCGCGTACGCACACATAGACTATAAACACTGTCAGCGATGTGCAAATAATTTGTGACTATATTCATGCAGCCGTCAAGAAATTCCGTGTGGACTGTATAAGGGTTACTGTTTTAGACAGTTCTTGAAATGAACAGGGTACATGTAATTATATTTCCCTGTAGGAAAATTTGCCTATGTCTGAAAGAAGAATTAGTCTATCCAACAGTGAAAGAATTTTAGAAATCGGTTCAGTGGTACCTTGAGTGTAATTTCTAATCGTGAAGTCTAAATTGTAAAAAAAAAATTAACTTTGTACGGTCGACCGCACGTCAGTGAAAGCAAACCAGTATAAACTGGTCTCTCTTAGTATTAAAACTCCGTAATAGGCTAGGCCAGCTCAAGGTCAAATTGTTTCCACTTACGTGCGGTCGACTGTACCTACTAATTGTATTCAATAATTGGTGTTTTAACAATAAAGTGGTTAATTTGCTCATCATCGATAAACAGTAAGCGATTGTTATTGTTTATTTGTTAATTATTGTTTTGCTGATTTAGATAAATATTTAGATAGGTAGGTAATTATAATTATGTGAATGTTTATAAAATTTTGATAATGAATTTTAATAAATATTTTTTTCGTAATACGATACGTTTTATTAGTATGTTGAAAAGTACTTAGTCCTTTCCTTGTGTTTCTAATGTTTGTACTGCCAACATACAAACAGACAGAGAACAAAATAATCTACCTATAAACTAAAACTTTCAAAATTAGGTCTAAGTCCGGTCTAAGTAGACTAGTAGACGTACTTTAAATAAAATGTCAGAAAATTAGTTAATTTTTTAAATGCTGTTCTAATTATAGAGCGTCAGTGGCGTCGGGGATAAGACACGGCCTATCATATCGAAAGGTCCGGAGTTCGATCCCCGGCTGGGCCATGTACCAATGGGTTTTTTCTCGAAACTTAAGTACATTTACTGACTGCTCTCAAACGGTGAAGGAAAACATCGTGAGGAAACCTGCATACGCCGAAGAAGAAATTCTTAGGCGCATGTGAAGTCCACCCGCACTGGGCTAGCGTGGTGGACTATAGCCCGTACACCCCCGTTGAGAGGGTAGGCCTGAGTCCCAGCAGTAGGGACATCTTAATAGGCTGTTGATGATGATAAACTAAAACTTTCAAAATTAGGTCTAAGTAGACTTCAGTAGACCTACTTTAAATAAAATGTCAGAAAATTAGTTAATTTTTTAAAATAACTAATTAAAAAACTAAATTAGTTATTTAATTATTGCGTACCATCTGTTAATTTTTTTATGCTGTACTAATTATTTCAAAACTAAAATTAAGTCTTGATTAAAATTTCCTATCTTCAATATTTGTCCCATTGATAGCCGTGGGACTCACTGTATTTATAGGGCATTTCGTGTAAGTATGTATACCTATCTACTTATTACGACAAGTATATCAATGAATCGACTAGCTACCTAGTTACTCATACCTTATCTACGAGTATATACCATCCATTCCAGCGTACAATCAGTCGAGCATCGCCTTCCCACGTAAAAGGTCGTATCCCACATACACACCGGAACACGCCGCGATGTTAAAAACCCTTTTTTTTAAATAAAATTGAAAAATAAATACAAAATTAAGACATAACTACAAGGTTTCAAAAACTTTGATATTTTGGAAAAAATAATAATTTTGGTTTAAAAAAGTTTCAGTGTCTTTGTGCTATCTTTCGACAGTTATCTGAGTTAAGGAGTTATTGTGAGGTGTTTGGTTGTTTGTTTATCTATCAGCAATACGTTGCAAAGGTAAGTCTGTTTTGTTTATTTAATTGGCTATTGTTTTCGTACTGTGATTAGAAGTTGGTAATTAATTACAGATTATTTGATGGCGAGCAACACAACACTACATACAATACAAATATTAAAACTAACGTGACTGATAAAATCAATTTGGCATAGTTACTTATATAGAATTTTTACCACGATGTACTTACACCAAAAAAAATTTAAAAACAGTGTAGGTACCTACTTAAACTGCAGTTATATAATTATTTACGGGTCTTACACACGAATAAGTTTTATTTACCTTGCCCGACGTTTCGACCAGGTTACACTGGCCGTGGTCACGAGCTGACTGGAGAGGCGAGCTGTCATTGTTGATCGCCACTACTATCCGCGGATAGTGCGAGAAGCTATTGAAATCAAGAAATTCAAAAATTTTAATAGGGAAGATGGTTTTAAATTGTCACCGTCGTGGAATCCAGTGATCGATAAACTTAAATCTCGTGACTTATCGTCGAATACACCCGCGGATACCGTGAGTGTTGTGTGCCGGGACTTTCCAATAATACAAGATCAGCAGAGGGTAGTTTCAGAAACTACTCACAGCGATCAACAATGACAGCTCGCCTCTCCAGTCAGCTCGTGACCACGGCCAGTGTAACCTGGTCGAAACGTCGGGCAAGGTAAATAAAACTTATTCGTGTGTAAGACCCGTAAATAATTATATAATTATGAATACAAAGCGCGAAAGTCTAAAATGTACTTAAACTGCAGTTACCCCAATTGCATATAGGTATCTTCTCCGTTCCGACTTGATAAATAAATCACACCGTGGTAAGAATCCGGTTAATTTTATTTAGGTGTTTTGATTAGGTTTAATAGAAGTTGTGTATTAAAATTGTAGTTGTGTTACTCTCTGGGCTCGCGTGCCTGTCATTAATCGGCTCCCAATTCCATGCATCAGTACCTACTTATCGCTGCAGCTGACAGTATGGTTCCTCACGCAATTTATAAACGAACCAAAGAAAAAAAATCTCCTAATTCAAATTAATTGCACAGTTGAGGGGTTTAAAAAAAGTTTTATTTCAGGCATAAAAAACCAATATAAGTACGTACAATAATTTAAAAAAAAACAGATTGTAAGTACTTACCTACTACATCACCCAAAAAAATTTTTTTTTTCAATTAAAAAGTGTACATAAATTGAATTAAAAAATGTTAACTTACTTATAGTAGCATTGAAAACGTTATCTCCTGTAATTATTTGTTAATTTTTAAACGACTTGAAAAATAGAACTACAAGGTTCGACTATACGTTAGATATGTTTTTTTTACGCTTTATGTTACGTTAGGCCAGCGTTAAGCCTTCGCATCGGGCTGGCCTAAAAGCAGAACATTCTAAAACGTAAAAGCTTCTAAAGCAAAACGTCCCAAAATTGCTCAACCAGCCCTCTCATAGCGACCTCTTGAAGGGTTCGACACTTGGAGTCGAATTTTGGGTCAGCCTGTGGTATATGTTTCTTATGACTTAGTTTCTGATTCTAAATTAAAACTAAGTCTATTTTAAATAGTAAATAAATGAATTATTATCGCTTTGTGATGAATGAAAAAAACTGTTTTGAACTAATTCATATCTAGGGTACCTACCTAGTTATAAGTATTTATTTTTTCTTTAATTATACCTATACAATGTTTATTACTTTGTTATTAAAAGGTTATTGCCATCAATATTTTATTTATTCCACCGCGTTCGTTTATTATCTAATCGTTGACTCTAGTGTACTATTCGAATGTACAGTTATCTTCAGTTATCTGACCAACCAGGGCTGCAGCCAGGTGACTATTATCAGAATTTCTGCCCCATTTGCGATGCAGGTGACGGATAGTACCTACTAATTGTTAGAAAGTTTTTAATAGATACTCCAATGTATCATGTGACATTATTATTATGTATTTGACCATTAATTAATAGCTTTTTTATAAGTATTCTTTATTTCTTGACATTTTTAAATTGTTTCTCTGGATATCTATAAAATTATAAATAGAAAATTGTATAATTTATGGACGATCGTTCCTTTAGATGCGACTTTATTTAGTGTTGTATATAATGTTTGTAATCTGCTGAAATGAAATAAATAAATCTATCTATCTATCTATGTGCATTGGCGCCCCATGGCAATAAACAGATTTTAAACCTCTAAACGAAATTGGGAGAAGTGGTCCGTCCCGAGAAATAAGTATTTTAGGCTACATTAGTATTGAAAAAATCTGAATTTATTTGGTCACTATAATCGCTAAATACTTACTTACCTACCAATTTCGCGGACCTTTCTAGACTTCCACTCAAAGTTCAATTACTATGACTAGTTTAGTTTGGTTAATAAACTTTATGTGCACCAACTTTCTTTATGAATGTTAAAAATAGCACTGAAAATTAAAAAAACGAAACGAAAAAAAAATTAAAGAAACATTTCTGATTACTTAGATAATTTTAGGGTCACTAATGCGCCCCGTAGACCCGTTTTATCTTAATACGACCCTGGGCGTCTCGCTCACCGTGTTATCAAAAATAAGGAACAGCTGCGTGCTGTTAGATGGAAAAGATAAAGGTATCTTAGGTGTCTCGGGGTATATAAATTATCTATCACCTTAATATTGGCAGATCATTTAGGTTTTTAATAATTAATATTTCACAATGGACCTGATGCACACATGTAACAGTTAAAAACGTCAATTATAATACAAAAAACATGTCACCTTACAAATAAAATATTTTCTCCAAAGCGTCGCAACGAGGCAGTGTGCCTAAAATGTGTGTCATTTATGTAGATTACTAACAGTTACATAAATCTTTATAAATTTATTACTATTTTTTTACTCATTCATGAGATTAAGGCGTGAATTCTGATTGACTGATTCCTCGAACGTCTAGTCAATGAACTCTATTTCCCCATAGGTACCTAATGTCCAATTCCCCGAATGTCAAATTCCCTTTAAGTATTGTTTATTGTAAATTGAGGAATTGGAATAGATAGTAAGAATTAGATTTTTTACCTTTGTCTAAGTGGGTACCTGCTATAATTTCCCATACCTAACTAAAATGGAGACCGATATATAGGAAAGAAAATACTGCTCACATCATCCAAATACCCGGTATACTTCAGTTCCTTTCAAATCTCCACAAATATTAATTTCTTGATAAAGAATTCGCTATGATTACTATAGTGATATATCCGATTAGATTAGGCAGTATCATGCCATTTCTAAGTACAGTCGGCAGCATAGTAAATACCTACACTTACCGTAGGTGCATTGCGTGTCATAATTTGTGGAGTAGGCTGTATAACACCTGTGTGTCATATAAGTAGATATGAACAGTTCATTGCTATGCTATAAAAATTATTAAATTTTTAAAAGGCAAAAACCGAGGTATTATGATTTAGCTATGAGAGATATGACTTTAAAACTGTTTGTTCGCCGGTTAACTCGAAATTATGACAGGTTTTTTTTCTCAATATAGGAAACATGCCCCCCCCCCCCCCCAAGAATATGATAGGCCTTAGAATCTGCGATCACCATCGCAGCTTAGAATAGTCAATGTAATCTTTGGCGTATGCAGGTTTTTTTCTTCACCAAAATCCAGTGGATTCCTTATGGCACTATTATAGTTACTCTGTGCCTGTAGTATTATAATAAACCGTAAGTAATTAATTTCCGAAATCTTGGTTTCCAAGGTTCTAACCCACGACCTCGAACGTGAGGCGAGAGCACAACCAACAGGCCACCACTGCTCCAGAACTAGAGTAGATCCTAATAAAACCAGAAGAAGAACAGATTCCTCTCAATCAGGGCTTCTGATCCTGTCTCCAGCGGATGTGGTCATTACCCCATTTATTTGAGGCAAAGTCCAGACGAACTTAAGAGACCTCGGCCGGTGCGAGCGAACTGAATGCACTCGTGAATAATATCAATTCCTGTACAGTGACGTTGCTAGGGAAGTTTAAGGGCGATTTTATATATTTGCTAGCTGTTTCCCGCGGCTTCGCACGCATAGATAAGTTTCGCGTTTTAATAATATTAGTAGGCAAATCGTAGGCTAGTTTTTGAGAAAATTACTTTTTCGTTAGAAAAAGAACCCTCGCTACGCTCGTGGCTCAACCCTGGAATCATTCGCTTGCTCAGGTTTCAATACAAGTACCTACTCGCGCAATAATAATTAACTTTTTCATTACTCATACTCTGAAAGTAGGTCTGAAGTTGCCTGAGGAGCGGGTTGAAAGTAATACATCTCAGCCCTAGGGAGAATCGCTTTCAACTGACAGCTGTCAAATTATATTTAAAAAAACTAGTACTATTTTGACATTTCTATTGGACCATGTTCCAACTGTCTATACAGCCACTCAATTACAGCGCGATGTAAAATTGAAATAACATAAAGTTATGTATTAATTAAACAATATATATTTTTAAATGACTGTATTATAGTTATTACTGTCAACTATTTCTTTAAAATAACATAGATTTGGGCAAAATATTTACAATTTTTTCAATGATGGAAATGAAAATTAATGGCAGAATAGCTGGCCGGCCACAGAAAAAAAAACAAAGTAGACGGGAAAGGCGGCAATCCGATCTTCATTTGTTTTTTCGAGTTGTAGAGTTTTGTTTATACTTCCGTATAGCAGATTTGTATTGACATTCATTGTATTCGCAATGAAAAGCACAGTGTATCCCACGGGTTCAAGAATTATTTAGAGTCCCTCGAACTATTGGCGCCCGATGCGTCTCGGGACATAAATAAGTTACTTTCACTCCTGGGGTAACAATGTACTATTGCAGCCTTGCCTAGCAAATTATTATTGCGTATTTTTATATCGCTCTATCCAGCTGGGTTTATTTCTGATCCCTTCATTCGAGGTTCCTTCAAGCTTACGAATTCTGTCACTTTTTAGAAATCTGTAACGTCGATCCCTAAATTCGTATCTGTGTGAACGCTGAACTTATTCTTAGTACATAGAGAGGCAATTGTCCTTGATTGAACGAACTAGACACGTGGTGAGGCCTGTCAGGCCTGGAGACCGCGAGGATCATGACCTTTAAAAAAAATTGTCATAAATAAACAGGCTGTCCCGAAATTACACGCCAACGCTTCAAGAGGTAATAGGGCAATGGTGTCGGTTCGGAGTTCTCTCTCGTCGTCTCGGAGCACTCTTTTACTAAATCTTGTGATCTTTAAAATACGACAGAGAACTTGATGTGACAGGACTAAAATACCTATTTTGACAGTTCTAAAATTCATGTCTTCTCTTTCTTTATTTTATAGTAAAAAAAAAGAGCACTAGAGACTAAAAAGCAAAAATAAAAAGCGTAGGTACCCCGTGCACCTCCGAATCGAAACGAGTTCATGACTTATTAGAGTAGGTATTTAAATATACATACATACATAATATATTCACGCTATGTCCCTGGCGGGGTAGGCAGAAAGAACGGAGCGCCTTGACACCTCTTTCGCTTCGCTCAGTCTCATCATTGTTTATCAATCAGTATCATAATCAGTATTATTATATATATTATTATATATATATATATCAGTATTAATTATGATCTCAGTTAAAAAGTCATTTTCGAGATCTCTCGAGATCCCCTCGTTTGCGGCGACGAGGGTTAGTGTCGCTTCTTTTTGCTAATATTTATTCTGTGGTAATAGTATAGAATATAATATTCTTTGGCTTGGCAAAAACTGACAGGATGTTTTGCAGAAGAAAACGCCTGTCGCGATGGCGTCTCTTCGGGTGGTTGCTGCCCGCATAAATATGTTGCTTTAAGTATGAGACGATAACACTTAGCCGGAGAACAGGACAGTCCCGCAAGGAATCCAACGTTCCTTCATAATTGGAGCTATTTGCCAATAACAGGTCATCACTCTCGTCGTGTGTTTTATTTAGCGGATTGGCCGCATCCGCCGCCGGCGGCCGCGTGCGTGTAGGCTTCAACATCTTAACTCATCTACTTTCTTTGACTAAACTTTACTTGGGATTTGAGGTTTATTACCACTTTGCCAACTTTTGCTCGTATTTATTCTGTGCTTTTAGTACTATTCGTTCGCACTTTGCCAACTTTTTTATTTCATCATACTTAAGTTAGTATACTAGCTGCTGCTCGCGGCTTCGCCCGCGTCAATAAGTTTTTCCCGCGGGAACAGTTTACCGTAGTAAAAAGTAGCCTACTTACCATGTTATTCCAGGATATAATAAGCTATCACATTTTAATTAATTGATGATTTTAATATTTGTTTTAGGGAGGTATCTTTTGTAATAAGCTTAAGATATTTGAAGTAAAATAAAGATACAGCTATCACTGTACCAAGGTTCATGAAAATTAAGCTTTTTCCCGCGGGAACAGTTTACCGCGGTAAAAATTAGCCCAGATAAATGTTATTCTAGGATATAAGCTATCACTGTACCAGTTTATGTTCATCAAAATCCGATTATCTGCGTTTAAGAGTAAGTAACAATAAACATACCTATTCATATTCATTTTATTGCATTCCACAATGTAATATGGTAACTTAAAAGTAGATCATTGTGGACCCTTGTGGGCACAACAACATAGGGGAGAGGAGAGCAAACTGGTAATGTTTACTTACTAATTTGTTATCATACTTATTATTACTTAAATTATATCCTCACAAACTTAAAAACTTTCGCCTTTATATTAAGACCTTGTAAACATAGTGGCTGGTTTCAAATACGTTAAATAGTTAATTTGATTGTTTACATTATCATTGTGAATAAATTGTGACCATTCATAAAGTGATATATTAATGGCGTATTTGTATAAATACCGGCAGAGTGACTAACCACTGACCGCATAGTGTTGCTCGTGTGTATTGAATTGAAAGACAATTACTTATACGCAACAATGTGCCGCCACGTGTCAGAGTATTACGAATTAAATTCTACTCGTGCCACATTCATGCAGGATAATTGACCGAGCGAGCGAAGCGTCTCAGTTTCGAGATTGGCCAAAAATGCTATTATCCGTCTGTCAGTCTTTCTGTCTTTCTGTCCGTCTGTAATTCTCTACAGGTCGCATTTTTCAACTGATTTTGACAAAAATTTGGCATAGGTATAAATTAATTAAGCCGACAAAATGAGTAGAATAAAATTTTGAAAAACATTTTTTTTAGAGTACCTACCATACTCGCAAAGTGGGAGTGAACTTTTTTTTTCTTGTGAATCCCATAGTGTGGGATATCGTTGGATAGGTCTTTCAAAAATATCGCGGGTGTGTAAAAATATTTTTCGATTCAGGGATCCGTTTGCGAAATAATAAGCTTTAAAGTGCTAATTTTTGTCACATTAGTACTTAATCTGTCTCCAACTGCAAAATTGACTTCTGTTCGTTTCTTTTAGGTTTGGTTTATATGGGCTGGCGAGGTCTACTGTCCTCACAGAACCACTAGTAATACAGTGTTGTCACAGTGAAATTTTAAACATCGTTAATTAAAAAAGTTAGCGAGAATGTCAACTAGAGCTTCGGTGGCGTAGTGGAAAAGACGCAGCCTGTCATGTCGAGAGGTCCGAGATTGATCCCTGCGGCAGTGCCATGTACGGTCGACCGCACCGCACGTAACAAAGCCGGTATAAACTGGTCTCTCATAGTAGTGACACTCCCTGAAGGCTGGGCCAGGTCAAGTTCGAAGTATTTCCACTGAAATTGCGGTTGACTGTACCTTATTCTTATTCTTAGAAGTATCTACATTTTCCGACTCTCTCGAATGATGAAGGAAAACATCGTGAGGAAACCTGCATACGCCGATGGAATTCTTAGGCGCATGTGAAGTCAACCCGCACCGGGCTAGCGTGGTGGACTATAATATAGCCCTTACGCCCTCGTTGAGAGGGTAAGCCTGCGTGCCTCAGGCAGAGAGGACATATTAATATATAGGCTATTGATTTGATTGATATATTGGGTAGCTACACAATTTTGGCCTTTGGGCTACAAGTCAATAAATGGGTAACAGTGAAAAATCACTTAACTATAACAAAAGAAAGTATGAATTACAAATTCTACTTATTTGTAGGCAGTCTCTAACTGGAATTGTGTAAAAGGCAAAGAGAGTTTTCAACAGAGAGTTGTTAGTATACATAGTGCGCGCGTTAGCAAGTCTGAACTGTAAGCACGGGTCTGAACAGTCTCGAAATGTTCGGGGCGACGCTACTAGTCACAACACGTCAGTAGCGCTGATTGTTGCTCTCGCCGGTATTTATTTAGATTTGGAGTAATCATGGTGACATGTGCAGTGCCAAGCTGTAAACACGATTCACGGAAAATAACGATCTAGAAAAAATCTATATAGAAGCGTCCATAGAACACCTGCATACACTTGGCACAATGGGCAATGAGCGATGCGCGCGCTCTATAGCTAGTATACTAACTCTATGGTTTTCAATAACAAATTTTAGACAAAAGGAACTGTTAGGTTAGGGGGAAAATCAAACAAGTTAACCCCGGTCCTAAATAAGCAATGTTTGTTGGTTTGGTACTCAATCACGCTGCAACGGCTGAACGTATTTAAATGAAACTTTGATGCAGTGATAGCTTATATCAATTCAATTCAATTCAATACACTTTATTGCACGTTTAAAAATTACAGACAAAAACAAAAACAGATACAGTAACGTACATCTAGGCGGTCTTATCGCTAAGAGCGATTTCTTCCAGACAACCTTTGGGTAGAGAATTTACAGCAAATTAGAAGGTAGGTTGTGCAATTTTAGGCATATTTTAAAAATCTACATACACTAAATACATAGGTATACAAAAAAATATATATACATACACACATACATGCATACAATATACATACATACATAAATACATAAATACATACATACAGTGTAATCGATAACAACAAAGTTCTAAGCAGGTGAAGGAAAGAGGGAAGTGAAGTGATCAGACACAGTCGGTGAGAAAAAGTCCCTTGACTTGTTGCTTGAAAGCAACTAAGGATTTGGCGTGCCTGATCGGGACAGGAAGGGAGTTCCAAAGACGAATGGCATGGAGTGTGAAGGATTTATTGCAGAATTTAGAGGAGTGAGGAGGGACATGAAGACGAAGGTTTTCGGAGGAACGAAGAGGAAAATCGTGAGTGGAAGAAAGGAATTGGAAACGTTCTTATATCCTGGTTAACCTATAGGATACTTTTTAACGCGAACGAAGTAGCAGGGCGTCGCTAGTACGTATAAAACTGTTTCCCGTTATTTCTATTGAAACATTCAAATCAAACTCTTTCTATTGTATATGGCTTCAAAAATGGGAAAATTTTAGAGAACCCGCGGATGTCAAAACGAAGGGCGTATTGTTTTGAGTTTGGTTGGAAATTTTTTGCAACTGAAATACCTATTGTATTTTTAGGGCTTCGAACGCGAAATAGAATTGAGTTTTTGTTAAAGGGTACCTGTAGGGTAGAATTAAATTGTTTTTTCATTACTCATACTCTGAAAGTAGGTCTGAAGTTGCCTGAGGAGCGGGTTGAAAGTAGTACATCTCAGCCCTAGGGAGAATCGCTTTCAACTGATAGCTGTCAAATTTTATAATAAAAAAACTAGTACTAGTTTGACATTTCTATTGGACCATGATCCAACTGTCTATACAGCCACTCAATTACAGTGCGATGTAAAATTGAAATAACATAAAGTTATGTAATAATTAAAGAATATATATTTTTAAATGACTTTATTATAATTATTACTGTCAACTATTTCTTTAAAATAACATAGATTTGGGCAAAATATTTACCATTTTTTCAATGATGGAAATGGAAAATAAGGGCAGAATAGCTGGCCGGTCACAGAAAAAAAAACAAAGTAGACGGGAAAGCGGCAATCCGATCTTCATTTGTTTTTTCGAGTTGTAGAGTTTTGTTTATACTTCCGTATAGCAGAGATTTGTATTAACACTCATTTTATGTTTTTGTTTTTACTTTCAGTGTATTCTTAATGAAAAGCACAGTGTTTGCCTCGGGTTCGAGACTTATTTAAAGGTCCCTCGAACTATTGGCGCCCTCGCTACGCGTCGGGCGCCAAACCCCGTCTCGGGACTTAAATAAGTTTCTTTCACACCTAGGTTAACAATGTACTATTTCAACCGACTTCAAAAAGGAGGAGGTTGGCAAATTCAACTGTATTTTTTGTGTGTATCGTTGCCGATTTATGGGCAGATTTGAATGTTTTTTTTTTTTTTTGAGATTTATTTATTTATTTCGAGAGTGGTGGGTGAGTGATGCAATCTTGAAAAACTTTATTTTTCTTGTGAATCCCATAGTGTGGGGTATCGTTGGATAGGTATTTCAAAAATATTGCGGATGTGTGAATAACATTTTTCGATTCAGGGATCCGTTGGCGAAATATTAAGCTTTAAAGCGGTAATTTTTGTTAGAGTCACGTGTCCCCCTAAACTGCTAAACGGTTGCTTCTGGTTATGTGAAAAAATCATAAAGCTAGAACCTTCTCTTTGGTGGGCACGCCGCCCCCCCTTAATTTTATTCATTCAACTTTATAACGCACGCACCAATGCGATGCGCTTTCAAAAAATTTCTGTACAACCACAGAATAGATAATTGGTACAAATTATAATAGAAGAGAGTTAGTTGATAGTGTAATAGAAGCTGCATAATACTTCCAGCGGTGCACAACAGTTAGCGCGTTGCAATTATGCACAGCGCCCTCTATTGAGAATCCTGGTTACTACTTTGGTTAACTGTGTCACAGAGTAAGTAAGTTAAAATTGTTATAAAACTGTAACCGAATCATTTCTGTACATTGAAGGGGATTTAAAAATATATATTGGAATACGTTATATACTTATTATTTGGATGCCTAGCTCGCATTTGCCAAGTGTCTAGAGTGTAACGTGTGATAGGGAACTTCGTTACCAAAACCTTCATTGATTATTACTAGGTAAGTATAATATAGGTGGACGGATAATTAGAAACAGGGCAAGATTTTCATACAATCGAGGTCACTTTGAAGCCATGGTTCTCCGTGAACGAATGATCGGGGCATGATCTGATGACGGTCATCGAGAGAGTAAATGGAGGACTTTTAGTTCGCTATAAATATCCAACTGATCATTTAAGCCGTTTGGGAGCAGTATCGTCATGAAGAAAAAAAAAATGGCATAAAAATGTACGAAAATCTTAAAGTTAAGGAATCATGACGATGCTGCATCCAGACGGTTCATCTGATCAGGTAGACATCTATAGCGATCTGAAAGTACTCCGTATACTCTCTCGATGACGGTCTTCAGATCATGTCCCGATCAATCCTTCACGGAGAGCCATGGCTTCAAAGTGACCTCGATTGTATGAAAATCTTGCCCTGTTTCTAATTATCCGTCCACCTATGTAGTTGACTGAGAGTGATTTCCTCCCATACCGACCCCGCATGAATCCTACCAGTCTGGCCTACTTTCAGTAAATCATACGAGCTAAAGGCTACCCCACCTCCCTTGGGTGCAGGTTTAAGTAGATTGAACTACGTATGACCCTGAAATATATACAGGAGCTCTATTTTTGAATCGGTCTCCTCGCTTCGAGCGGTCGATTCTACTGATTTTTGTATCGGATGTCTATAATGGACTGTTCGAAGCGAGTAGAGCGATACAAAAATAGAGTTCCTGGCTGTAGTAACTCGATTCTACATCGATTGCTGGTTGCCTGTGGTCGGTAAACTGAGCTGTATTAACGATCGCATCCGTTGCTTAATAACGTAATGAGGATACCGACGATGTCTTGAGAGAGGGGACTTAGATTTGAGACGATGTATTTTCGTTGATAATAGACCTTTCAGATCACATAGTTCCTCCATTTCATATAGTCACTGGCTGATAGAGATGGAATCAGAATGAGGAGATCCACAGGAGACCAAGGTCACCGTCGTAACTCAAAGAATCAAATTGCGAAGCTTAAGTGGTAATGGGCAGGGGACATCGCTCGTAGAACTGACGGTCGCTGGGGCAGAAAAGTTCTCGAGTGGCGACCGCGTATCGGAAGACGCAGCGTAGGCGTCCCACAAGGTGGACCGACGATCTGGTGAAGGTCGCGGAACCCGGCTGGATGAGGTTGGCGCGGGATCGGGCGTTGTGAAGATCCTTGGGGCCATTGTCTAGTAGTGGACGTCTTACGGATGATTTGATGATGCTGATGACTGGCTGTTTAAAAATATCTTTCAAATTCTAGCTCAGCAAACCCTGGAGAGGGTAATGCTGGGAGTTTCTTCGAAGGATGTGATCCGCAATGAGGAGATCTGGAGAACTAAGGTTACCGACAACCGAAAGGAGATAAGGAAGAAGAAGGAGATAGCAGATCAGATTGTGAATCCTGAACGGTTTGAGTTCCAGTGTTTCGTCAATATTCTTACAGCGTAGTCTACGAAGCGTAGCGTAGCTGTAGTTTAGAGTTCCGTGTATTCGTTATGGAAATAGTACATTGTTACCCCAGGGGTGAAAGTAACTTATTTAGGTCCCGAGACGAGCGAGGGCGCCAATAGTTCGAGGGACTCTAAATAATTCTTGAACCCGAGGGATACACTGTGCTTTTCATTACGAATACAATGAAAGTAAAAACAAATACATAAAATGAGTGTTATTACAAATTTCTGCTATACGGAAGTATAAACAAAACTCTACAACTCGAACAAAACAAATAAAGATCGGATTGCCGCTTTCCCGTCTATTTTGTTTTTTTCTGTGGCCGGCCAGCTATTCTGTCATTATTTTTCATTATTGAAAAAATTGTAAATATTTTGCCCAAATCTATGTTATTTTAAAGAAATAGTTGATAGTAATAATTATAATAAAGTCATTTATAAAAATATATTCTTTATTACTAATCTTTATGTTATTTCAATTTTACATCGCGCTGTAATTGAGTGGCTGTATATAAAGTTGGAACATGGTCCAATAGAAATGTCAAAATAGTACTATATTTTTTTAATAATTTGACAGCTGTCAGTTGAAAACGATTCTCCCTAGGGCTGAGATGTATTACTTTCAACCAGCTACTCAGGCAACTTCAGACCTACTTTCAGAGTAGGTATGTGTAATGAAAAAATCATTACTGTCTGAGTTTATACACTTATTAATCCTATAGATAACTCAATGAACCGCTTCTTTCCTATCTATTGCCTAGACATCCGTTATCTCTAGACATATATTTACTTTACGCCAACGTAAACAGTGTCATAGTTTACGCTCACGAGCAATTAGAGCGATTATAATCTAAAGACTAGAAGCTGAAAGGCCTATAAGTTATCTATTGGTTCTCACATAGTTCTGCCGCGTCACGTTAGAGCAACACGGCCGCCGCACCAACTGACCCGCGTTGTGGGTGTAGGCAGCTTCGGTTTCCTCTGCGCGAAGTGAAATTTCTTGCTCAACTCAACAATACAACGCAATGGATGTAAAATTAACGAGCCCTAGTGCCTAATGCCCTTAATGTGGGAGAAAATCCTTGTTTTGGGATTAGACAAGGTACCTACAGGGTGGGTGGGACAGAACGACTCACTTTTCCGAATGAGTCGTACATACCTATATCATTTTTCTCAAACATGCTGGAAATGTGAGCATTTTTAGAAAATCCTTGTTTGGGATTAGACAAGGCACTTAGAGGGTGGTACAGAACGACTCACTTTTCCGAATGAGTCGTACATACCTATATCATTTTTCTCAAACATGCTGGAAATGTGAGCATTATTAGAAAATCCTTGTTTGGGATTAGACAAGGCACTTAGAGGGTGGTACAGAACGACTCACTTTTCCGAATGAGTCATACCTATATTATTTTTCTCAAACATGCTGGAAATGTGAGCATTATTTTGACAACAAAGAATTTATCAAATAAGGTTGTCAAAATAAGTTGCTGAAATTGCTGTACTGGTCAAATACATTCGAGCAGGCGGCCGGCAATGTTGTATGAAAATCCATATCTGTCGTGCTTAGCGGCCGAATAAATTACTATGAAAACTCATATCTGTCGTTTAATTTTAAAATGGAAGACATGACACCCACATAGGGCACTGCAATCATTTGCCCTGCAACGAACGCCCTTGTCCTGTCTGATGTCAATCAAAAACACAATTTGTCATTTTCAGGAAAGTACGGTCGACCGCACGTCAGTGGAAACAAAACCAGTATAAACTGGTCTCTCATTATGAACGGTCGGAGAATTAAAGAGCCAAAATCTTTTGTCGAAAATATATTAGCCAAATATTAGCCCGTTTTCTCTCGTCTTGTCAAGATCGTCGTCTGTCGTCGTCTGTTCCTCAGTCCTGTCAAGTCAAAGTTCTAGTCTGCCAGTCATGTCTTCAGTCAAAGGAGGCTGGACGCCACAACATCCCCACCTCCAGTATTGGAAGCCAATACTCAAGATGAGGAGTGGACGTCCAGTCGACAAAGTTTCGTCACCGGTCGTCTATAGAGCGTGCGTCCTGCCCGCACGTCCACCACACGCACCTGTCCATCTCTACCGGGATAGACCTTGTCAATGATACCTCGTAACCATAAGTTACGAGGCATCTGGTCGTCGGCTATAATTACGACATCTCCTGCAACGAGAGGCTCGACAGAGCGGAACCACTTGTCCCTCCGGGTTAGAGATGGCAGGTACTCTTTCACCCATCTCTTCCAAACCAAGTCAGTCAGTCGTTGCGCTTCTCGCCAGTTTCGTCGGTGTAAGTCTCCGTCACAGTACGTACCGAATTGGTCAGTTATATCGAACTCAGTCTTCGGAATTAGAAAGTCGTTGGGAGTCAGTGGCGGGTCGTCAGCGTGATCGATGGGCACATATGTCAGAGGTCTCTTATTGACCATCGATTCAGTCTCCGCGAGGACAGTTAGTAGTGTCTGATCACTAGGCGTTCGTTCTCTGAGTGTCGTCTTTAGAGCTGTCTTTACCGATCTAATCAGTCGCTCCCAACAACCTCCCATGTGTGGAGCATTTGGCGCTATGAAATTCCACTCCATTCGACGGATACTGCCGAATTTTAGAAGCTGGTCTCGGTCAATGGCTTCTACAGAGTTTCTTAATTCCCTTTCAGCTCCCCTAAAAGTCGTGGCATTATCACTCCACATCTGGAGAGGATAACCTCGACGGGCAATGAATCGTCGTACTGCCATTATAGCGCTGCTGGTCGTCAAGTCGTGTGTAACTTCAATGTGGACTGCGCGCACTGACAAGCACGTAAAGAGAGCCCCGTACCTCTTTTCTAGACGGCGACCCACCTTCACTGTAATTGGACCGAAGTAATCGAGCCCTGTATATGCAAAGGCTCGCCCTTCCGACTTCAGTCTGATGATGGGAAGCTACCCCATTAGAGGAGGAGAGGGCTTCGCGCGTCGATTCCTACATTCCTGGCAGTCATTCCATATTGATCGTACAGCATTCCTGCCATTTACAATCCAAAATCGTCTTCTCAGGTTATTAAGCATTAGTTCTCTTCCCATGTGAGCGATGTCTTTGTGGTACTGAAACATTAAGAGACGTGTGTACCGATCTTTAGGGTTCAGAATTATTGGATGCTTAGCGTCATTACTCCAGTCTGCGAGCTCAAGACGTCCGCCAACACGAAGGATCCCATCGTTGTCCAGAAAGGGCGTTAGTTGTCGAATCGTGCTATCTTTACTAACACCAGTCGAGTTCTTCTTTAATGAGCAAATTTCCGTCATATAACTTCTGTGTTGGCTTTCCTTTATCCAGATAAGCTCAGCGGTCTTTAATTCTTGGGCAGTCAGCTCGCTGGTAAGCCTTCTGCTAGGGTTTCTAACGTTATAAATAAACCGAAGTACCCAGGTCGTACTTCGCACTAGTCTCCAATAAAGAGAGAAACGGTCTTCGTCAGGTAGGGCTTCATTTCGGGACAGTGACACTAAACAGATCTGTTTAACTTCAACGTCATCTGGATCTAGAGAAGGTTGTTTATCTTCAGCTGGCCAGAGACCCTCGGGTTCGCGCAGAAAGTCTGGTCCTGTCAGCCACCTAGTATTGTCATCAGTGCTCTTTTCACGGGTGGCATCGTCTGCGGGATTCAGATGCGTTGGAACCCACCTCCAGTCGTGGAAGTCCGTCAGTTCCGATACCTCGCTAACGCGATGAGCTACAAAGGGTTTGAACCTCCCGGAGTCCGACTTTATCCAAGCCAGTACTGTTTTTGAGTCTGTCCAGTAGCAAAGTCGAGAAACAGCTAAGTCCAGATACTTCTTTGAAGTCTGTCCAAGTCGCGCGCCCATCACAGCTGCCTGCAACTCCAGTCTTGGTATACTTAAAGTCTTCGTTGGTGCGACTCTAGCACGTGCCATTATCAGGCTAACATGCCAGGAACCATCAGTGGCTTTGGCTCGCAAGAAAGCCACGCTTGCAAAGGCCTTCATACTTGCGTCACAAAATACATGAATCTCAAAGGGTCCTTGCTTGCAAACATCTGTCAGCAACCAGCGTGGTACTGACACGTCTCTGACCCTGTACAGCTCCTTTAGCCAGAGTTGCCATCGCTCGAAGTGTGATGTCTCGATTTCATCGTCCCAGCCAATACGAGATTTCCATATGTCTTGGAATAATATGCGGGCATTAATAGTGTTGTAAAGCAGGAAACCGAGCGGGTCAAATACTGACATAATTACTCGTAGCGTCTCTCGCTTAGTCGGTCTTTTCAGACCGGTCTTTAGTTCGTCCTCAATCTTTATCAATTTTAGCAAGAAAGTGAAATTGTCACTGTCAGGATTCCAGTTAACGCCGAGGACACGTTCGGTTTGATTGTCATCAATTTCAGTTAGAAACTTCACACCACTAGGTGCTAACTTCTCTGCAGGTAGGTGTCTCAAAACCTCTTTCGAACTGGACATAAAGTTTGTCATATTAAACCCACCGTCAGCATGGATCATAATGACGTCATTGACGATACGCTTTACGTCATCCTCTGTGTCGGCGGAGTAAATAAAATCGTCCACATAGTGCCGGTCCACGATGGCCTCCACAGCGCGCGGGTGACTTTTCTCAAACCTGCGAGCATTCACGTTTTTTACGTACTGCGCACTTGACGGAGAACAGACCGCACCAAACGTCATTACATTCATGACGTATTCATCCTGGTCCCATAAAAACCGCTGGGCTTGTCTGTCACTTTCGATGATTAGGACCCGATGAAACATTTCTTGAATGTCACCTATTACGGCAACTTTACGGCTTCTAAAGCCCAGTAGAACACCAGGTAACGATGTCAAGTAATCCGGACCTGTAAGTAAAAAATCATTCAACGACTTACCCTCCGACTTCGCCGCCGAGTCAAAAACAATTCGCAGCTTATTTGGCTTATTAGGGTTAAATACGGCGAAGTGTGGCAAGTACCCTGTCCGAGTCGTTTTAGTACTTACCTCCTCCGCGCTAAGTTTTGACACGTAGCCTTTGGCCATATTCTCTTTAATTACTCACTAATAGACTAGGCCAGCTCAATGTATTAGTAATGATATGATTAGTAAAAATATAAAATAATTATTGGGCTTTTTAATTAGTTTTAGGTACCTACTAACATAGTGTAATGTGTGTGGCGTACTAAACTAACAATTTATGATTCAATGTTATCCGAAATAAAAATTTTCATTTCATTCATTCATTGTCAAAGTGTTTCCGGTAATTCCCATTGAACCGTGACGTCGTAGAACTGTTGAAATTTTTTTTCTCCCAACTGGGAGGAAATGTTTCAACAGTTCTATTTGACGTCACAGTTCCATAGAACAAATGGGAGTTACCGAGTGTTTCCACCTCTCCGGTGAAGCCGTAACGGCCGTCGAGGCCAACAGTATGGTCCGTCAAAAAAAAGTATTTCCACTGACCTGCGGCGACTGTGCTTAGGTCGTAGTCCTATCCTAATGTACCTAGTTATGATGTTATTATTCTTATGTTGCAGCATTGTCGCGCAGAGGTTGTGCGTCTCGGGGGGGCGGGGCGGGGGCGGGGGCGCGATGCGCGGGCGCACGCCGCGCTGGCGCACGCTGGCGGCGGGCGGCGGCGTGCTGCTGGCGCTGGCCGCGCTCGCCGCCGCGCTCTGCTGGCACGTCATCTTCGACGCGGTGCTCGCCGGAGTAAGCATTACATACACTACTACATGTTGTATGGAAGACATCGCTTTTAGCCATGAAGTTTTGAAGCTTTTTGGTGGGCGCCCGCGGGATTAGCTACATTTTTCCTTCAGGCTTTTAACGATAACATCGCCCATAGATGTAGAATGTTTTTTTTATTGTCCATTATGTAGTAATGAATTGAATTGTATTCAGCAAAAGGCGGCGTAAAATTGCGAGCGTGCGGCATACTTAGACACAAATACGCGGCATTTTATCGTATGTATACAGTCCACACGGAGTTTAATGGCGGGTGTGTGAAGTTGGCTGATTTCTGCGCAATGACATAGGTGTCAAAGGGGAGCTGTGCGGGGTTTCACTAGAGACGCTCATTCAATTTCAAGAAATGGTTCATTGATTCGATCAACCGAATCAAACTTTCAAGTTTTTGGACATCTATATGCAGCACACTATCTCGCTTACGCACACATATACTATAAACACTGTCAGCGATGTGCAAACAATTTGTGACTATATTCATTCAGCCGTCAAGAAATTCCGTGTGGACTATACGTACTACTCGTAGGTATACTCTACCAGGTATACTTTACTTATAGCAAAATAGGGTACACCTATACTTGGTATATATAGTTTAGTCATTTTAATAATGGTTTCCTTGCCTTATAAGCTCTCCTTATAAATCGCGCAATAGAATGTTCATAATATTTGTAATAATAAATTCGATTTAATGCGTTTTTCCTATATCAATATTATTTTTCCTGGACTACACCCCTATGTAGGTTAATACTAATCTGATTATCGGTCGTCTGATGCAAACTCAAGACACAGTTTCACTTTTAGCTATGGGCGTTGCATCAGACTATCTTTAGAACTTGTAAGGCTTTACTACGGGCAAGGTTGTGAACTGAATGAACCTAATCTGCTTGGTTACATAGTAATAGTAGGCAAGGCAGTACCATAAGTTGACAGAGCGATGTATCCGATACCGATATTATCGTCGATAATTTAGTTTTTCCGATACACCGGTATGGGCGATATTTATTTTCCGATGCACATAGCAAGAGAAGCAGATCGTCTCCATTTCTGGCGCAATGAGTTTCTGTGTCCAATTTTTTTTAAATCCGTAAAAGTAGGTAAGATTTAAGTTTCCAAATGAGATCTGTCCCCGCGAGCGCAGCAAAAAGTTTTAAAGGTCTTTGGTCCCCTCCGACGCATAGTACTAGAACCTTATACGTGAATGATCAGAATAAAATATCATACGTAAATTCGCATCCGAGTTACTTTTTTTACAGCAGGTCTCATCCAAACAAAATCCAGCGTATTATCGGTATTGGTATCGCCGATACTTTTCCATAAATATCGGTATCGTATCTTATTTTTAAAAAAATTGCAGTAATTTGGTTGTAACAAGTTTTTCGCACGTAATGCAAAACAACCGTAAGTGCTCAAAACCTGATTTTTAACCGACGACAAAACAAAAGAGGACGAGGTTCTCAACTCGACTCGTATAATTATATTTTTTATTTTTTATGTATGACCACGCATAACTTTTTACAGAGCGGTCCGATTTGTTATGAAGGAAGTTGTTATTTAAAAGATGAAAAAATATATTTTACCTGGACTCTAATATTATAATAATGTATATTGATTGGTCAGCTGTAAAGGCCTACGTCAAACAGTGACGTCCCAGGACTACCGTAATGTGCGTAAACTTCTACAACATAATATAAAGTTGACGTCAAAGTCTCTCCGAAATTATTACAATTGGATTATAAGAGTGGAGCGCCGTGGGATTGGGGGAAGCCATATTTTTGGTTAGTTTTACTGCCAAGATTGACGTAGGTAATAAAATGTTTCTAATAAATAATCAAAGCATGTTATTTATGTTTGTCTGTACAAATATGTGAAAAAAATAGAGAAAGAAAATTCAGAATATCTCAAAAAGTATCTCAAAAATGCAGAATAATCAAGGATTTGTGATAAGGCACGTTTCTCCTAAGCAGTCTAAAGTCTAACGGCCTCTTTCACCGCTTGCTGATATTGTTACAGATAATAATCTGACAGATAAACTAATACATCAGATAAATCTGCCGGCTAATATTTTTTTGTTCCACACCTCAAGTCTCTGATGAATCTTGCTAATAATTTATCTATCGGTTTATCTGACAGATAACGCAATCCTGTGATGCCTTTGAAAGCAAAATAAAAGTTATCTGCCAGATTACCTGCAGATAGGGTATCAGGGACTTTATCAGCAAGTGGTGGAAGAAGCCCTATGTCACTCCTATGTCAGTGTCACTTCTGCACACCTTTCAAACATCCTGTATATACTGAGTCTACACTTTAATCATAGTTTATGCACCACCCCCACTAAAGCAAAGTTCAACCGATAACTTTAGCGATTAAGTTAATATTATACTATTTGTCACGTGATTGTAACGTGTTTCCCCTTTTAAAGCAACATGGCTGCCGGCTCGAAGCGGAAAATAGTTTTCTTCCGATAGGAATCCACCCTTGTACGGTCGACCGCACGTCAGTGGAAACAAAACTGGTCTCTCATAGTATTGAAACTCCATAATAGACTACGCCAGCTCAATTCAAAGTGTTTCCACGGACGTGCGGTCGACTGTACTTATACGCGGTAGCGCCAAATGAGTCGACGAACATTAAGAATAATTTTTGAAATTGGAGTTGAGGAATATTGACTTTTATTAAGTACTGGTTATTCACAAAAATCAAGAAGATTAGAATCTCTTTTGTCGCGCGCGCGCTCACTATGGAGAAAGCATCTTGCATATTTAGTATGGGAAACGAGCAAAAAGCGTGTGTCAATTACAGGGGGGGTGCAAACGAAGCGGATTAGCGGGAGGAGGTTGCTAATACAAATTTATATGGAGTTTGAAAATGAGAATGTGTGAGTTAGCTACAATATTGTAAACAATTTGACACGATTTTGGCACCCCCTAAAATGCTTTTGTTACTCATCCATATGGGAGTGGCTTTTGTTTGATTCAAGACAAAAATTCACAAATTAGCCTTTGAATTTTACTCGGCCATTAAAATATGCTAATTAGGCTAACTATGGAACCCAAAAAAAGGAACTGCGTATGATTCTTAAAAATATCAGTTCATAAATTAATCTGAAATTTTGCTGTGCCGATCTATTCAGTCAGTGGAGACAAAACCAGTATAAACTGGTCTCTCATAGTATTGAAACTCCCTAATAGGCTGGGCCAGATCAAGGTCAATGTTTTTCCACTGACGTGCGGTCGACTGTACAAAGGGATCTGCAATTGGCGCTTACTACGCAGACTCCGTCACTCGATACCGTTCAATTTAAAAGCGCAAGTGGCAATCGACCAGTTGCTTATGATGTAAACGCCACGTTCATTTGACTCCGACCAGGTCAACTGTCCAGTTGGTCGCTTATAATTAATCTTATCCTCAATCGATTAAACTCATTGGCAGTCAAGGTAGTTCTCGGTCCATAGATTGATCAGGAGACATGACGTCTTACATGTATCGACACAGCTGTTCATCTCAAGTTGGAGTCCACTGCTTTATATAGGCTTTTTACCACAGAACAGTCTACAAAGAATTGCGAAGCTGAAGTGGCAGTGGGCTGGGCACATCGCTCGTAGAACTGACGGCCGTTGGGGCAGAAATGTTCTCGAGTGGCGACCACGTATCGGAAGACGCAGTGTAGGCCTCCCACACAAGGTGGACCGACGATCTGGTGAAGGTCGCGGGACCCAGCTGGATGAGGTTAGCGCGGGACCGGTCGTCGTGGAGATCCTTGGGGGAGCCCTTTGTCCAGCAGTGGACGTCTACAGGCTGATATGATGATGAGTCTACAAAAACACTCAAGTTCCAGGTAACAATCGGACCAAAGGTTTAGCCTCCAGAGCCAAGCGTGACAGACGGACGGACGGAATTGAGATATTTGGTTTTTCGGTACCGGTAATTGGAAAAACTTTTTTTCGCAATTACAAGGTACGGTCGACCGCACGTCAGTGGAAACTAGTTTATACTGGTCTCTCGTAGAATTGAAACTCCCTAATAGGCTAGGCCAGGTCAACGTCAAAGTGTTTCCACTGACGTGCGCTCGACTGTACTTAGGCTCTTCCCTAGAGTAAGTAATATACAGTCTGAAGTCGCAACGGACAGAGAGACACCCCGCCGACCAAAGACCTTAAAACTTTTTGGTTCATCCTAAATCTAAGCCGCCGACAGACTGCTCCTCCTTAATTCTTCAGCGTGCCTATTCTTCACTACTCTTCTCTTCTATTCTACCATTCAATCCAGGACTTATATGAGTGTTGGTATTGTTGTTTGCCGGAAAAGGGTTACGTAGGTCGATAATTTCTTTAATTCAATTTAAAGCGTCTGTGGCCTCGGGGATAAGAGGCGGCCTATCATATCGAAAGTTCCGAAGTTCGATCCCCGGCTGGGCCATGTACAGTCTACCGCACATCAGTGGTAACACTTTGACCTTGAGCTGGCCTAGCCTTTTAGGGAGTTTCAATACTACGCGAGACCAGTTTATACTGGTTTTGTTACCACTGATGTGCGGTCGACCGTACCAATGGGTTTTTTCTCGAAACTTATGTACATTTACTGACTGCTCTCAAACGGTGAAAAAAAACATCGTGAGGAAACCTGCATACGCCGAAGAAGAAATTCTTAGGCGCATGTGAAATCCACCAACCCGCACTTGACTTGCGTGGTGGACTAAACCCGAACGCCCTCATTGAGAGGGTGAGCCCCAGCAATGGGGACATGTTAATAGGCTGTAGATGAAATCACAGAATTTTCTAGCTTTGTCGAAGAACCTCGTCCCTTTGTAACGAGCTCTTCCACTGGCCTGGCAATGCTGTGACGTAACGTGGCTTGTCCTCTGGCCTGGCAATGCTGTGACTGTGACGTAACGTGGCTTGTCCTCTGGCCTGGCAATGCTGTGACTGTGACGTAACGTGGCTTGTCCTCTGGCCTGGCAATGCTGTGACTGTGACGTAACATGGCTTGTCCTCTGGCCTGGCAATGCTGTGACGTAACGTGTCTTGTCCTCTTGTCTGCAGCAGGTGACGCTGTCTCCGACATCGCGCGCGTACCGCGAGTGGGTGGCGCCGCCTATGCCGCTCTACTTCGAAGTGTTCCTCTTCAACTGGACCAACGCAGAGCGGTTTCCGGCCGAGGTGCCCCACTTGGAGCAACTAGGTGAGTGAATCAACCTATGCCCCCAGCTATCAGCCTCCTCACCATGTTTTCCTTCACCAAAAACTTGTAGTATGACTGCTCTCAAATGGTGAAGGAAAACATCTTAAGGAAACTTGCATACGCCGAAGAAGAAATTCTAAGGCCCTTGTGAAGTCCACGAACCCGCACTCGGCTAGCGTGGTGGACTGTAGCCCTAACGCCCTCGTTGAGAGGGTAGCCCGGAGCCCTAACAGTGGGGACGTAATAATAAAATTAGGCTGTTGATTTGGTTATATAAAGAATGGGTCACGGTTGGACAGGGGTTTGGCACGCCAGATCCTGTAGGATCTAAGTGTCGCCAGGTATTGCTGGACCCCTAACAAGAAAAGATCTTGTTGTAACGGCTCCTCTTTTGCTGGCTTTTCTCCAGCTCCAGGTCTCTACCGCTACCGCGAATACCTACCATCGCGGCGCCTAACAAGATATGATAAGATCTTGAAGTAACGGCATTTCATAAACTACCATGCCTCCACTTGCAGGTCCCTACCGCTACCGCGAGTACCGCCGCCACGTGAACCTCACGTGGCACTCCCACAACGGCTCCGTGGCCTACAGAACCCTCCGCCGGTGGTTCTTCGACCCTGCCACCAGCAACGGGACCTTGCAGGACAACGTCACTACGCTTAACGTCATCGCTGCTGTGAGTAGTAGAAACACTTCTAAGTATGGAATCTGAGGACAGTTGACCGCGCGTCAGTGGAAATGCGTAGCCTAGGGAGATTCAATACTTTGAGATACCATTTATAACTGGTTTTGTTTCCTCCGACGTGCGGTCGACCGTACATACGTAAGTAGATGTAATTAAACTACTTTATAATATAACATCCAGTGAACATTATTATAAGTATTTTATAATTTTATTATTTTGTTCTAATCAGCGAACTTTCATACTAAAGTTTGTTGGTAAAATGCATTTTTATGAGCGTCGGTGGAGCGTGGTAGGAAAGACGCGGCCTATCATGTCGAGAGGTCCGAGTTTGATCCCCGGCCGGGCCATGTTTTTCTCGGAACTTGAGGACATTTACTGACTGCTCTTACACGATGAAGAAAAAAATCGTGAGGAAACCTGCATACGACGGAGAAACAATTGCGAAGTCCACCAACCCTGACTGGGCTAGCGTGGTGGACTATATGCTTAACGCCCTCGTTGCGAGGGTAGGCCTGGGTCCCAATTACAGGTCCCAACAGTAGCGGGTGACGTAAAAGGCATTTCATTGACGAATTTTTTGAATTGAGCGTATTTGTTTATGCCTGTGTTTGTATGGGAGGGGGCGTGTGTATGGTGTGTGTGTGAGTGTATGTAGCGAGCCCACCTAATCCCATGCCAGCTAAACCAGTTATGCTTTCGTCTGTACGATTTAGTCTCGTTAAAAGTTACGAATGCATTTAATCCGATTATGAAACTCGTTGAAATCCCTTCAAAAGCAAAAATGCTCTTTAACTTATAGAATCAAAACGCTCTAGTCTCAATGGTTACCATTATAGGCTATATCACTGTTAGGTGACATAATGCCTTAGTTAAAGAAGCTTTTGTTACGTGGGTACATTTAGATCTCCTGTACCTACTTGGAATTCATTTTGTAAACAGCTGGTTTTCAATAATTTTCAGTCAGCAGTATACCGGTCGAGAGATTGGGGCTTCTTGCGGCAGAAGGGTCTGTCGATGGGGCTGGCGATGTTCGGGCAGCACATCTCGGTGTCCAAGTCTGCCGGGGAGCTGCTGTTCGACGGGTACGACGATCCTCTGCTGGACCTCGCCAAGAGTCTGCCGGCCAGCACCACGGGCGGCGCCCCGCCCGTCGACAAATTTGGATGGTTTTACGGGGTAAGTGTGACAACCCATACACTCTGTTCACTAATTTCCGATTTCCGATGTAAACAAACGTCACTGTGAAAGTGACACCTTTGGCAAAATGTATACATGTGTGATAATGTTTTTGTATAAAACAATCTTTGAAACTTCCAGAACTTGGAAACAATAATAATTTTAGCTACCTCTATGCTTTATACCTAGGTGCCTACATGTATTTTTGATCATTTCAAAAACCTACTCAAGTAGGTATAATCTCTGAAAACGTGCAACAAGTTTGTACAAATACGTAATTTTGAATTATTTTTTTCATACAAATTTATATCTGCAATTTTTAAAATGATGCCATCCGGAGTTGTAGCTTTTCCCCGCTGCAAAAAAAAGCATCTTAGGCTTGTAACCTTTGTATGGAGTAAGTATGTAAGTACTTAGCGAAACTTTTCCTAAATGATAACGCTTTATTTCCAGAGGAACAATTCCCTGGACACAGACGGGTACATGGAGGTCACAACTGGAACCGAGAGCGGCACTCTCCCGGGGCAGGTGCTGCGGTGGAACTATAAAGATCACATTCCATACTACCCTGGAAAATGTGCAGAGGTAAGCTTGCCTTAAAATAATTGATTTAATGACACTCGGCTGCAAGAAATTTGAGTCAAAGAGCATCTTCATCATTTTTCACATAAACGAGGTCAATTTGGGCCTTGAGATCTCCGCCAGAAACGATTTGCGTGAGATCTAATGTCTGGAGTAAGGGTGGAGGACCTCCACAGGGCCATAATATACCTCCACCTACTGATCAGGCAAGCCGTTTGACCATCAGAATGCAAATTGACCATTTGGACCTTCAGATCTCCGTCAGGGAACGATTTGCGGCGATCTGATGGTGGTTGTCCAAAGTACGGATGGAGGAGACCAGGTCCATTATTTCCTTTAGGCTGGTAAATTAGGGACATTATTTCTGTTTGTAAAAAAGTGGACCTTGAAACCCCACTGTACCTTAAATAATCACACAAGTCAAACAAACAAACAATAAAATCAGCTTTATTATAATTAGTAGATATATGGGCTCCTTAAACGATCATGCGGCATGACATGCATCACGTGCTGTCACTCATGCATGACCGTCTAGTTGTAGTGATTGACGTGCATGACATGCAAATTACGTGCTGGCCGTTGCTTCACTGTACTGATTGATAGCAAGCATGATGGTCCATCATCCATCATGCAGCATGATAATTCACGTAAACGTTGCATGTCATGCAAGCATGATCGTTTAGGGGTCACTGTAGACTGAGAGAAAACTCTATGAGTAACTACTACAATTTCCAGCTGGCGGGCACGGCGGGCGAGTTCCTCCCGCGCAACCTGTCGGAGACGTCCCAGCTGACGATGTTCGTGCCCGACTTGTGCCGCACGCTGCACATGGAGTACCAGAGCAGCGGCGAGCTGCGCGGCCTGCCCTACCACAAGTACATCGTCACGGAGAGGAGCTTCGACAACTGTGAGTTCCTATTATCTTCCACCCATCAATATATCCGGAGTCTTCGTGGTCAGACCGGATTTGTCTGATTAAACTGACTGCACACACTTTCTGTGTATTTGGTTCATCGATTTAGGGAAAACATGGGTGACGTTTTTTCTTACATTACGTATTCAAGCAGTGGATCTGATTAAGGATACCAACAGAGAATGTTAAAATGACGCACACAGGTGGCGCGCGAGCAAGACGAACCGAGTTAATTAGGACAAAGTGGCCTAATGTATGAGGTCCATGCTTACTAACCCCTAGTGACTCATCTACCGCTTGTTTTTTATATCGATGCTTCCTCCACTTACGTACCGTGATAGAGAAACATGCGAACATCCTTACAACCTTACTTTCTATATTAGGAGATCTAAATAAAGACAACCATATCTACCAAGATCGTGTCAAAAAGTCCTGGCACATATTTACCAAGACTGCGTGTGTTCCAGCCACCACGTCGCCGTCCAACACGTGCTTCTGCGCGGGCGCGTGCGCGTGGAGCGGCGTGATGAACGTGTCGGCGTGCCGCTACGACTCGCCCGCCTTCGTGTCGCTGCCGCACTTCCTGCACGGGGACCCCGCGCTCCGGGAGATGGTCTCCGGCCTGGCCCCCGACCCCGACAAGCACGAGTTCTACTTCGCCGGGGACCCGGTAAGCCATTCATCGTCATCACATCAGCCGAGAACTTCCACTGCTGGACAAATGCCTCCGCCAGGGATCTCCACGATCCCCGTCCTCATCCAGCTGGGTCCCGCGACCTTTACCAGATCGTCCTCAAGTGTTCTCAAGTGGAGACGAGTGGGCGAGCGCAGTGTGGGCGCCCCCCGGCTAGATGGAGCGACGAAAAGGTAGCTGGTAGTGACTGGATGCGGATACCCGAAGAATTGTACCAATTAGTTTTCTCCATTGACGTTTCTTTCATAACCTTCAGCGCCAAAATGCCGTAAATCAAATAGGCACATTATAGTTTCAGAGTATCCTTTTCAATGCAATATTGTCCAGTGGGTATCACAGAGCCTGGTACGGCGTCTATATAGCAACCGTGTTCAGCTTTCTCAAAAGGGGCAGCGAACGTCTTTAGCTTCTGGTCATGGCTTATTTTCTTTCCAGAAACTAGGAGTTCCAGTGGACGTAGCAGCGAGGATGCAGATCAACGTGTTTTTGGAGCCAAGTCCTAATATAGCGTAAGTTCCCAATTCGATTAAAAAAGGCATGCTCCATTGGTTCCATAGAGTTAGTATACTAGCTATAGAGCGCGCGCATCGCTCATTGCCCATTGTGCCAAGTGTAAGCAGGTGTTCTATGGACGCTTCTATATAGATTTTTACTAGATCGTTCTTTTCCGTGAATCGTGTTTACAGCTTGGCACTGCACATTTCACCATGATTACTCCAAATTTTAATAAATACCGGCGCGAGCAACAATCAGCGCTACTGAAGTGTTGTGACTAGTAGCGTCGCTCCGAAAATTTCGAGACTGTTCACACCCGTGCTTACAGTTCAAACTTGCTAACGCGCGCTCTATGTATACTAACAACTCTCTGATTGGTTCAGACATGTTGAGCGAATGAGTGATGAACGAATGACGACAGAAGTATATCGAGCTAATGTGAGTGGCAGTAGAAGCCCGGAAGGAGCTTGATTGACCAGGATCAGATAGAGCGGGTGCTCACAGACGGACACGTGAAGAGCACACGCGTCCCGCGGCGAGCGTGTGTGAAGAATGTGAGACTGAGCGAAGCGAACGAGGTGTGTCAGGATCGCGATATAGGTAGTATTTTTTGGCGGTTGTGTGAAGTTGGCTGATTTCTGCGCAATGACTAATTTTAGATGCCAAAGGGTGCAAGGGGTTCACAAGAGATGCTCATTCAATTTCAAGAAATAGTTCATTGATTTGAAGAACCGAATCAAACTTTCAAGTTTTTGGACATCTATATGTACCTATCACACTATCTCGGTTACGCACTGCAAACAATAAAGCGGAACACAGACAGGGCGGCGGCGTTGCGAAAGCGTTGCGGTTTTTTTCTGTAATGTTCGAAATAGTATGAAGCCCTTTACATCAAAGCGGCGCGACGGCGGTGCGACGGCGAAAGCGACAAAACCGCGCGCACAGATTTGACGTTTTGATTTGACAGATTAGCGCAGACAGGCGTTGCGGAGCGGCGGCGCGTTGTATTCCATTGTAGTGTATGAAAACCCCTACACAGAGCGGCGCGGGCGCGGCGCGGTGCGGAGCGTTCTTCATACAAACCGCCGCCGCGCCGCCGCCGCTAGCGGTATTCCTGTCTGAAGGGCTCCGCTTTTTATTCGCTTTCCGCAACGCTTTCGCAACGCTGCCGCGCTGTGTGTGTTACGCTTAAATGACTATATTCATTCGCCGTCAAATATATATTATTTGGCGCGCCGTTCTCACCTATTGAGACGTCATAGCGTGAAGAACTTGGTAGGTAGGTACTTGATATTAACGTAGGCTTTTTCCTGCAGACTCTACGAACACGTCCCCAGAATGTTGTTCCCGGTGTTCTGGTTCCAACAGCGGGTCACGATGGATGAGCGCATCGCCTCGGAGCTTCGGATAGTCCGGGCGGTGCTCGACTGGGGCGCCACGGCCTGCGCGGCCCTGGCCTTCGCCACCGCCGCCCTGGTCGCCATAGGTACCTGCTGCACCAGGACACGGAAGCGGGAGAAGTTCCCGCCCCCAGACTTCGAGAAGCCGAAGGACGAAGCCGAGCTTAAGTTGAATCCGTTGTGAGAAGTGACAGCCCAAAAGACATGGTTTGACACTTACAATGGGAAAAGGAAACGAAAGGGTCGCAATTTATAAAGATGCTGTCGAGAGACTGTACAATAAGTGGGAATCGAAAGTTATAAAAAGATTGTTATAGGAATGAATAGAAAATGTAAAGGTGATAAATAACCAACTCTTGCCAAAAGTGTGCGGATTGCAGAACAGAAATTGTCTAAATTGTTTAAAATTAGGCCCTATGGCGAGGCAATGAGGCACAGACCACCTACGGTCTGTGGGGTGAGATTTATTGTAAATTTTTTGACATTACACGCACTGGGCTCTCTTTCATTAATTGGCATACTTCGTAATGTAAGTCGGTGATACTGGGTTTTATTCACTTTTTTGTATCAAACACCGGTATTCGATGTCAATGGAAACAAATCTGATATAAACTGGGGGCCAAATTTTGTTTTTTTTCAATTGATATTTACCAAATCGTAACTAATAACGTTATGCTCCTATAACACTACCTCGACAAACGCAAACGTGTGGAGCAGGGGTTTGGCTTACGCTTGTACCTAAAGGTTTGCCAAATGGGTAGATGCAGCATGACGTTTTTGGTTATAGTTTGGATTTGGTAATATCGTTCAGAATTAACGCGATTGGCCGCCTGGTATTGGCCATCTCATAGTATTGAAACTTCCTAATAGCCTAGAGGCTAGGCCAGCTCAATGTCAAATGTTTCCACTGACGTGCGGTCGACTGTACTAGTTACAGGTATTTTAAAAATGTAATGTACCTATAGATAAGTTAACAATTAAACAGTGTAATTTAGTAAGTAGGTTTAGACTGCTTTTGTACAATTTGTAACCAAAGAAAATTCTAATTTATTTTCAACAATTGCATTTTCTAAAGCAGTATGTTTCCGTAAAATACTCTTGCATAATATTGCATAAATAATATTATGCCAATAACAACAAAAAAAGTGCGATATTATATACGAGGTAATATTAATAAAATTGTAATGAACTACAATAGGTAAATGAAAACTTTGGGATCCCAGACACACGCGGCCTGCGGTGGCGGTGGCGGTGGCGGCCTGTTGTCTTCCACATGCAATGTATGTGAGACTTCAGACACGCGCGGCCAGCGTTTGCAAAGGCAGCTGCTTTGTTTTTCGTGAGACTACATTCCGCAGATAACAACAACTGTACGAAAAGTATTTTTTTTATTAAGTTACGTTTGTATGTTGATATTTGGTGGTGTATTAATTAATTTAATACTCTGTGATACGTTCAATTCACATGATTTGAATTTCTTCTGAATATTGAAGTTGAGTGTGATTATAACGTTCTTTTAGACGAACCCACATTTTTCGATGTTGTTTTTCGAACTTGGCCTTTGCACACGGCAAAGAGTACTATTTCTATTATATATATTATAGCTAATGCTCGGAGTTTCCCTGCGAGATCGAATCAGAAATGAGGAGATCCGCAGGAGAACCAAGGTCACCGACATAGTTCATAGAATTGCGAAACTGAAGTGGCAGTGGGCTGGGTACATCGCTCGTAGAACTGACGGCCGTTGGGGCAGAAAGGTCTCGAGTGGCGACCACGTATCGGAAGACGCAGCGTAGGCAGGCCTCCCACAAGGTGGACCGACGATCTGGTGAAGGTCGCGGGACCCGGCTGGATGAGGTTAGCGCGGGACCGGGCGTCGTGCCATATCACTACAGCCTAAAGAACAAAATCGTATGAATGAACTCGAGCGCGAGGCGACGCCGACGTGCAGAATTCATTATACTACCAGTGGTATGGTTCATTTGACAATGACGTCAAAAAGTGCGCGGGCAAATTTCCGCGTGGTTTGCGCATTCTCTAATTGTGTATGTCTAAAGATGCCCAAATGAGCAAAACTTTATTTTGCTATGACAAAGCCTTCAGGCGTTTTGACAGTAGTCTTAACTTGAAAACGTAAATATTAGTTATTATTTTTACGAATTTATGTGTAATCTCGTATTCTCTCTCTCTCGTATACTCTTTCGTATTTTAAACCTCATGTGTTTAAATCATTGTGGCTGTGAAAGATAGCTTGGTTATCTACCACTTATTTACCGATTGCTTACTGGAAGCTGCCTTAAAATTAAGGGTCTCTTACACCGCTTGCTGATAAAGTCACAGATACCCTATCTGCAGGTTATTTGACAGATAGCCTGTTTTTTTGGTTTCACAGGTATCTGATTGCCTATATCTTATATATTTTGTATAGTCTATGACACAGATTTATCTGATAGATTAATTTATCACTAAGATTACTATCTGTAACAATATCAGGAAGTGGTGAAAGAAGCCCTAAGTATCCATTAACTGTCTTAACGCGGTTTTATGAGGGCAAGAACTTGACGGACTTCATGTTAAAGGGGATCCCAGACGCACGCGGCCTGCGGTGGCGGTGGCGGCCTGTTGTATTCCATATGCAATGTATGTGAGACTTCAGACACGCGCGGCCTGCGTTTGCGTATAGAGGCTGCGGCCTGCGGTAGGCCGCCACCGTAAGCCGCGTGTGTCTGGGATACGCTTAATAATCTTCCAGTATTTGGACAGCCTAACGTACCTATGCCAAAAAGTACGAACAAAAACCGATTCCATCATATTACTAAGTTAGAGTACATGTTATTATTAAGTAGAAATGAAATTATTTTTAGATAAATGTTTGAGATGTAGGTATGCGTATAGTTTTGTATGTTATTTGTATGTGTAAGAGAAATAAACGTTTGAGAAAAATCTAAGTATAGCAGTTTATTTCCACCAGGATCAGACTGTGGCTTCCCCAATTCGTAGACGGATATTAAAAGGGTAGACTATCCATGTATTTATTCATAGCGACGTCCAACACTGGGCTTGCTGGGATAAGGATCATTTAATGTTCTATGCAGAAAATTCTATGAAGCTTTTCAATATTGATACCGATGATAGGCGTATAATTACAGACTGACACAAAATAGTTCATAAACTTATTATAAAAGATAACTTTGAATCCCGCGGCTCCGCAATCCCGCAAATGCGGGATCCGGCACAAAATTTGCGGGATTACACTTGCGGGATCCGCAAGATTAAGGGCTTCTTTCACCACTTCCTGATATTGTTATAGATAGTAATCTTAGTGATAAACTAATCTATCAGATAAATCTGTGTGATAGACTATATAAAATGTATGAGACATATGCAATCAGATACCTGTGAAACCAAAAAAACAAGATATCTGTCAGATAACCTGCAGATAGGGTATCTGGGACTTTATCAGCAAGCTGTGTAAGAGGCCCTAAATTTGCGGATTTGCAAGATTAACTTTCTGCTGCGGGATTGCAAGCCCAACTGGTCCGAGATGAGGTAGGTACCAATCTAGGTATACCAAAATAGTAACTGAGTCAAATCCAAGATGCATTTTGTCAAACTAGGATCTAGGTATAACTTCTCTAACTAGTTAGAACTATTTGTCAATGTTAATGTGAAAATTTTCCAGAGTCATCTTGACGTCATAATGCTAGGACCAAGGAGATTCGAACCTCTTTTGTCGCGCGCGCGAGCCCTGTGGAGATCGCATCTTGCAAATTTAGTATGGGAAACGATGAAAAATTCTGTGTCAAAATCCGGGGGGGTGCGGACAAATGAAGCGGATTAGCGGGAGGAAGTTGCTCATACAAATTTATATGGAATTTGAAAATGAGAATGTGTGAGTGAGTATCAATTTCGATATACATTTGGCACGATTTTGGCACCCCCTAAAATGATTTTCTTACTCATCCATATGGGAGTAGCTTTTTTTTAAAATTCATGGCTAGGACCACCGACAGTTCTAGATTATTGCAGCGTCTTCCCCTATATCTCAACGAGTGACAAGTCATTGGATAATCCTTCCTTTGACACCCGTTCCATTGTGTCGGTCACGTGACTTCGAAGCGAAAAGGATCGATTTACACCCCTATCGCACGGTTATAAAGTTCGAAATCGCGCAGAGGATTGAATCGAGATTGCAGTTTTTCTTAACAATCATGACCTCGTGGGGCGTTTGAATGACGCCTGTGGTTGAATCAAATAAAATATTATTTACTGTGCACCAGAAAAGGGCTCCCTAAACGATCATGCGGCATGACATGAAATACGTGCTGTCACTCATGCATGACCGTCTAGCTGTAGTGATTGACGTGCATGAAATGCAAACTACGTGCAGGACATGCAAACGTGCTGGCCGTTGCTTCACTGTATTGATTGATAGCAAGCATGATGGTCTATCATGTAGCATGACATTCACGTAATGGGCTCCCTAAACGATCAATCTGCTTGACACGCAATTACGTGCTGTCACTCATGCATGATCGTCTAGCTGTAGTGATTGACGTCCATGACATGCTAACTACGTGCAGGACATGCAAACGTGCTGGCCGTTGCTTCACTGTATTGATTGATAGCAAGCATGATGGTCTATCATGTAGCATGACATTCACGTAATGGGCTCCCTAAACGATCAATCTGCATGACACGCAATTACGTGCTGTCACTCATGCATGACCGTCTAGCTGTAGTGATTGACGTCCATGACATGCTAACTACGTGCAGGACATGCAAACTACGTGCTGGCCGTTGATTCACTGTATTGATTGATAGCAAGCATGATGGTCCATCATGCAGCATGACCTTCACGTAATGTCAGGCAAGCATGATCGTTTAGAGACACTTAAAGAAACGTCACCCAAAGTCCATTGGTGGAATAGGCCTCTACCAAAATGGGAGGTTTATGGAATTGGTGATCGCAGCACGTGAAATTGAAAGGCATTTTCGCACAAAGACTGGATGACCATGATTTTACATACATACAAATAAAAATAATTTACATATAAGTAGTATATTGAAACAGTATCTATACAACTGCGGTCTTATCGCTGTCATATTGTTAGATCAAAAGAATACCGAGATCAAAGACCGAGAGGTGTAGATAAGTCAAAGTAACACAAACAGATAAAAATGTTGACATATTGTAGAACACTGAGGCACCCAATCAATAGGTATTCGATAGTCAATAGATGACTATTTCAAAGGCAGTTTATACAAAAATAACACAACAGTAAGTATAGTGTCATAAATGTCTTATAAACTGTAGGTAATTAAGTACCTAGGTAAGTATCTGCTCATTATAACCGTATTTAAAGGTTGTAATCAACATAAAAAAGGTACTTACCTACTCATATTTAGTTTATTAGCTTTTCTCTATTTCACCATTAGGTATTACTCGTAGAGAAGCAAGCTCTTTTTTACTTAGCAAGCTTTTAAGATCAAAAATACCTTTGTTTTGTGATCTAAATAAATTCATAAATGTTTTCTGATTATTTTATATAGTGACCTACGACAAATGTTACCAATTTATTGCATACGTATAGACTGGGTATATTTATACACGTCAATTTTATCTACCACCGCTTCCTAGGTGTTAGCGAATGCACCAAAAGTCCTTCGAAAGTGTACGTCTACCATCCTGTGTCCACTCCTACGCCTCGAACGACCTTCCTCAGTGCAAACTAAGTCCTTGGGAGCGTCTCGAATCAGTGCCATTCGTAACAATCAACCTGCCAGCACAATTGACCAATTTAACAATCACCAGGTGCCGGTCTCCTTTCAGACTCGCCTGGACTTCGCTGCTGACCCGACCATGACACGAGTGGGTTAAAAAAAAGAAAAGAAAAATAAATAGTGTAAAGAAAATGCTGCGACTGCTCCTCGTGGTGGCTGTTTCAGGTATTTTGTTTTTTTTATTCTCACGTTTGGCAAAAGTGAAGCATGCCCATATAATATTATAGAAAATCTTTAGGTGGCATACCTATTTATAGGAATATTTTACGTTTTTACGTACCTACGTTACGTTTTTTTTCTTTCATTACAATATCGTGCTGTATGTTTAAAAACTCTCTATAGACAAATAATTAAGTAAAATTCTTTAAGATTCTACTCTGTGGTAGGAAGACGACTCAAATCAATCAAATCAAAAATATTTTATTGCATGTAAGTTCACTCAGGCATCAGTGGCGTCGGAGATAACACACGGCCTATCATATCGAAAGGTCCGGAGTTCGATCCCCGGCTGGGCCATGTACCAATGGGTTTTTTCTCGAAACTTAAGTACATTTACTGACTGCTCTCAAACGGTGAAGGAAAACAGCGTGAGGAAACCTGCATACGCCGAAGAAGAAATTCTTAGGCGCATGTGTGAAGTCCACCAACCCGCACTGGGCTAGCGTGGTGGACTATAGCCCGAACACCGTCGTCGAGAGGGTAGGCCTGAGCCCCAGCAGTGGGGACATGTTAATAGGCTCAGTTAATACACTCAGCAAAATATGCGGTTCGTAGAAAACGATCGAAAGAAACATACTGAAAAAAAAGTTATCAGACAGTGAAAGGTATACATAAGTCTATATTGTAGAGTAAATTTGGTAGGTAACTATTCGGTTTCGAAAATGGACAATTGTTTCCATTTTTGAAACTGGTTACGAATCAGGATTAATTATCTCCAGCTTCGGAACTGCATTCTCGGGACTGTCTTTGGAAACTGTACAAAACATACAGATATATAGACAGATGTTATATTATAGTCATTTAATTGACATACACAAACTCAGAAAAAATACATTAAATAAGTATTAGAGTCAACGAAAAACATTGATATTTCTGTAAATTTACGATACGGTCTGGTCTGTTACCATTGGCTATGAATTCTTAGTAAAATTAATCATGTCATACACGTAATTTTGGTCCAGACTAATTTAATAAACAAGATTTCTGCATGTGAATCACCCCAGATCACGGAAAAACCATTACTAGGCATAATGTAAATATTTTCTTACACGATAACCTAGATAGGTAAACACATATTATTACCGACATCATTCAGTCAATATAAACCGTTGTAATTGAAATAAATAAATAAAATTAAATATTAAAGACTACTCTGAAAATTTATTGCCTAATATTTTTTGTCATAATTTGGGAATTGTTTAATTAGTTACCTAGGTAGTCAAAACCGTAGACGTTAACCAGAAAATCATATTTTTTAAAGCGATTAAATAAAACTACCTTCTGGGAAATAGTAGGTACTGTCAACTAGTATACCTACCGGTGTGTCAAAATATTAATTTTCAACTTAAATCCCATTTCCGAGTAGTCTGTTTCTTAAACTTTGAAAGCGTTAGTGGCGTAGTGAGAAAGACGGGGCATGTCAAGTCGAGACGTCCGAGTTCGTTTCCCGGTCGTGCCCATGTACATGGATTTGTACATTTACTGACTGCCATCGAACGGTGAAGGAAAACATCGTGACACATGTGAAGTCCACCAACCCGCACCGGGCTAGCGTGGTGGACTATACGAGGCCGTACGCCCTCGTTGAGAGTCAAAGTCAAGCATTTATTTGCAAGAACATGTTGATTATATACTTACATAGTAAACAATTTTATAAAGGTATCATTATGGTCTGCCAAGAAACGGCATGCAAATATTTTTATATTATGGAAGAGTATTATATATCACTAAGAAACTCTATAACAGAGTAATAACATTTTTGTTCAATAACCACTCTGTAATTTAAGTCTTGAACTGAGGAGGGAAGGTCTGCCCCAACCAAGGAGATTCGAACCTCTTTTGTCGCGCGCGCGCGGGCTGTGATCTCCACAGGGATGTGGAGATCGCATCTTGCAAATTTAGTATGGGAAACGATGAAAAATTCTGTGTCAAACTCAGGGGGGGTGCGGACAAATGAAGCGGATTAGCGGGAGGATGCTCATACAAATTTATATGGAGTTTGAAAATGAGAATGTGTGAGTGAGTATCAATTTTGATATACATTTGGCACGATTTTGGCACCCCCTAAAATGATTTTGTTACTCATCCATATGGGAGTAGCTTTTTTTTTAAATTCATGGCCCCAACAGTGGGGAGATTAATTAATAGGCTGTTGACTTATGACCAAATTTCGCCAGATATCGCCCAGCAAGTCATCACCTCGTCTCTTTGCACTTATCACGTCAACCCTCCAAAGCCAGCACCGTATCAAGGGCAAAGGGGTCTACGCCCGGGGGCGCAAAATTTTGGGAATGCTATAGTAAAGTAACCATGATAGCTTTTATCGGTTAATCATAATAACTTTGGACAAATTTATTTTACTAGTTTCACCCGGGGCTAAAAATCAACGCTTTTAGCGTCAAGAAAACACCGTTGAAATTCTTGCCGCTAGGATGTCTCATAACATTTTGTTGGATGGACAGACATTGCTATTTTTATTTCATGAGTAGATTTAAAAAAAAAATACAGGATACAAATGTTGCAATCGCAATTAAATAATATAAATAAACCTAAAAAGTACATAGGTAACACGAAAAAGTGCATATTGTAAAATTATGTAGGTAATTATTTTTCAATTTTCCGTGGGTGGAGACCTGGTGACCTGGATCACAGACTACTATGTCTAGTTCAGGCATCAGTCTTCACAAAAGATGACCACTTACTAAAACATATTGTTTGTACTTTATTTTAAGTTTGTATTTGTGAAGACTTTTGTGAAGAAACAAATAAAATAAATAAAATAAAGAATTGACAGTAATCTTGACCTCTCTCTCTCATTCAATGTAAATGATGTAAAACCCCCAAAATAAACATTATATTATTTATTAGCTATACTAGGCATCTCTAAGGTATATTTAAAAGGGGCGCAATATAAGATTCTCGGTGGGGCGCGCGTGTTCACCTAGCTGCGGCCCTGCCTCCTACGTAGATGTGGGTGCTAACGGAAGTCGGTCAGACTGGGGATTCGAAAATGGGTTGCTTCCTTGCGGACTGGTCACTTATACGAATCTAGCCCACATCCACTTGCGATTGTGTACGGCGTGGGCAGAAATCGCGTCGAAGACCGTCTATATAGGTCTCCATCATCATATCAGCCTGTAGACGTCCACTGCTGGACAAAGGCCTAGGTAACTGGTAATATAGGTCTTAAAGCAAGGAAACTAAAGCCTCTCTACGAATGCCATAGTAAATGTGTGGGAGCGTTTAAAATTTTATTTATTTAATTTTTTAAATTTTATTATAATAATAATTTTATATTTTATTAATTTAATTTATTTAAAAAATATATTTAATTTTTAAATTACTGTATTACTAACATAGTTTTTAAGGTTTTGTGTATTACTAACAAGATTATGAACAATGTCTGATATAAAATATACAGATTCTAATTCTAAAATCAACATTTTGGATATTCCTCGTTTTATATAAAAAAAATGTCATATAACATTTTAATGGCTTTCAATAGAAGTGTAATTTTCTCTGATAAAATTGTATCTCATTTTTATCAATCTAATCCCAAATTAGAAACTTCTTTTGTTGGAATTATTGAAATGTATGCGCGTCGGTTTCGTAGTAGTGAAGACGGCCTGTCATGTTGACAGGTCCGAGTTCGATCCCCGGCCGGCCGAGGCATTAGGTAGCACCTACCAAAGCGTTTTCTCGAAAATTTATGTACATTTAATGACTGCTCTCAAACGGTGAACGAAAACCTTGTGAGGAAACCTGCATACGCCGAAGAAGAAATCCTTACGCGCATACGAAGTCCACCAACCCGCACTGGGCTATAGCGTGGTGGTGGACTATAGCCCGTACGCCCCGACAGGCCTGTGGGGACATTAATGTTCATAGGCTGTTAGTGACGAAGCTAAATTAGGCAAGGATAGAAATCTAGTCTATTGCTGCCATGAATCAAAAAATTTTGCCGGAGCGCGCGCGCCACCAAAGAGATTTAAACCTTCAATAATTAAAGATTTTTAAAAAGTAGTTAGTGTACGTACCTACCTGTAATAATGTCCAATCTGAAAAATGTCCAACGACCATGCTCGATCTGAAAAATGTCCAATCATGTGGTATGTACCTATTATCTATGATTAACATTTTCTATATTTAGTTTCGAAGAGTAGGTACCTAGCTAGCTAATCTGAGTGTGGGTTTAAGCGTGACACACACTGGGCGGCGGCGTTGCGAAAGCGTTGCGGCGGCGAAGGTTTGTATGAAGAACGCGCCGCGCCGCCGCCGCTTTCATGTAAAGGGCTTCATACTATTTCGAACATTACAGAAAAAAACGCAACGCTGTCGCAACGCCGCCGCTCAGTGTGTGTCACGCTTTAATGTAACACCTTAATTGAATGCAGTATTTAGTGGGTCATCAACAGCCTATTAATCTCCCCACTGCTGGGGCTCAGGCCTACCCTCTCAACGAGGGCGTGCGGGCTATAGTCCACCACGCTAGCCCAGTGCGGGTTGGTGGACTTCACATGCGCCTAAGAATTTCTTCTTCGGCGTATGCAGGTTTCCTCGCGATGTTTTCCTTCACCGTTTGAGAGCAGTCAGTAAATGTACTTAAGTTTCGAGAAAAAACCCATTGGTACATGGCCCAACCGGGGATCGAACCTCGGACCTTTCGTTATGTTAGGTCGCGTCTTATCCCCGAGGCCACTGACGCTCTTCGAGTGGGTATTTACGATGGCTGCTAATGGTAGCCATACAAGCTAGAATTTGACTTCAAAGTGATGATCGAGTTGCGCCATCAAAGCTTGCATCAAACGATGTTTATTTTGCCTTGAGCTAAATTGCCTGCCACCATTTCCTTTTTTCTACCTATTTCAGTTAGATTAATATGTTTAAAATTAGATTTTTACGTAGTAATGATAACGGTTTAAATTTTCCAATTAAGTATAAATAACAAGACATGAGACAAGGCTGTATGTTTGAAAATCTGTGCTATTTAATCTGAAAAACTATACTAAGGCCACACACATGACTTCAGCTTGCGGTAAAATTTAGAACTACACAATTCATAAAGATTATTTACAACCACTAGCGCCGAGCTCGGCTGAAAAGTTATTTTTGTTATTCTATTTGTCAAACAAAAGTTGATTGTTACTCTAAAAGTTTTATTATATACTGTAAGCTACAAGTAACTAAGTAAGTTTTATATATTACATAGCTCCATAAACTAAACTGAATAATATTCTGTGATAAATCATAACATACCAACAAATAACACAAACAATTTGGACAAAAACACTATCAGCTGCCCGGTTCCGCAATCTTGACGTAGCAAAAATGTTGCCAGAGTCAAATTCAAAAAAATTCTAAAATGGTAGGATTTTGATTGATTTTGTTTTTGTTTCAGCCGTTGTGGTAAGCAGTGAAGAAGAAGTAATGAAGAACCTGACCACAGTCAGTTGGGCGCATGCCGTTAATAATAAAACTTATCTCGAAGCGGCTTTAGCGAGTAAGTACCTACAGAAGGAATATCAATTAGTCCTCAAAACATAGCTTTAAGTATTTCTGCTGAAAGGACTAGTAAGCTTAGGTGGCAGTAAGCAATCCACAGCTGTTGACGTGTTCAGGAGTGGAGACCGCGTATCGGTACCTATAGGCGCAGCGCGGTACACTCGTCTGCCAGATTGACCTGTACCTACCTGATGACTTCAAAAAGGTAGCCGAAAGTTTCTGGATGAGGTGGGAGTGGGATGATGTATGAAACTACACTATAGTAGTAGGTATACCTATAGGTAGTATTTTCGGCTTAACTTTTTAACTGCAAACGCGCTTTCTGGTTTGTTCGGTTTGCTGAGGTCGACCTAAGCAAAACGTGCAACTTAAATTGAGAGAGAACGTCGCAAGCGAAACGCATTTCCTCGTTTTAATATAGAACAATTAGTTTAAATCTACGAAGACAATGAATGTCAAACCAATGTTGCCAGCATTCCGGACAAGTCGCGCTACCGTGTAAATAAAAAACGAAGTTTCTCTCTATCGAAATCTGTGAGCTAGAGTGGGAGCGCGATAGACGGCGATTTTAGTTTGAACGTGTAGAAATAAAGTGGAACTTATGATTCTGATGCATAATATTTGCTGTTAGTCCAAGTTTAAAGATGAAAGCTCTATGTTAAAGACAAATTTTTAAAACTAGCTTCACTTTTATGCTCGAACTATTGTAACACAATGGAGAATAATGTAACACAATGGAAATAATTTTCTTGACTAAATAATTTAGGTCCAAATTCATAGGTGAAAACACAAAATGTAGCGTATTACGAAAAAAGTTAATAAGCTGTGCCCCGCGGTTTCAGCTGCCGTTTGATTTCAAAGAAATCGGATTATTTTGAGTAGATACCTACTTCGTTCTCTCGGCCCCCGACCCACCGCGTCGCATCGCCCACCCGCTCTATTACTTCGTTTTCGCTTAGCGCCCTTTCTGACTTTTCTCGGCTCCTAACGGTCGTAGCGTGAAGTTGAATAGCTTATACCCTTCCTCAAGAATGAGGGTATCCAATGCAAAAATAATGTTTCAAATCTGACTGATAGTTCCAGAGACATAGCGCGTTCAAACAAAAAATTCACAGATTTCGTGCCTCACACGACTATCGAGCACATTGGAAATGAATCTACGGAATTAGAAAAAATATTGTCGCTGAGCGACGAGAAAGTCGGGAAAAGGAAAAGGTTACAAAAAAAACTACAACGTTCAATGATAATTATTTGAGAAAAGTACTATACAAGCCTTGGCCCCAACCAGGCATTGATGGACTCACGTATGTGTGCCTCGGCTTCGCCTCGGCTCCGTAACGCTTTCGCGTGAAAAATATCGTTCTGAAAAAGGTTAGGATAGAGGGCAAACCCATAACTCAATCGTCTTTGTTTTAGGCTCAATTGTAGATGACTAAATTGTCCAGAGGAGTTTTACTTAAAAATTTTGATATCATTCTTCGTTTCAAAAATATCAAGCGCCAAAATCAAAAATTCGAAAAAAAAATTTCACTATTTCGGCCACAACTTTTTCATTTTTGTCTTTTTAAAAATAATTGTTTTTGCATCTTACAGCTCTCGTAAATACGCGTCTTTTGAGCCTTTTTTGAATATCATATTTATCAACTCTCAGAGATATAAGGGAATCGCACTTTTTCGTGAAATCGGGGCCTATATTGGAGCGAACGAAAAGACATTTTCAATGTCAAACCAAACTAGGCATTTAGCTTTATAAAAAAAAGGTAGTAAGTATAGATTTATTCAAAAACACTCCGTTCAGGTTTGATGGACTCCTAATTATAAGTTGGTCACTTGGACCAGATTTTTGTCCAGTAATAGCCTCCCTCGCAGCTGCTTGTTATGTTACAAGACCGTTGCGCGTTCCTAGAACAATTCGCAGTTTATAACAATTTAATGTGACAGATTCGGACTTCACACGTTCGCTTGATGACACTTTTGAGAAGTGCCATGCCCTTTAACACCAGTAGTGACATAAATTTAAATGCTGGTATTCGTTTCCATTGAATTGATGTATTTAGATAATGGTTTTGGCTTTCGCATAATGTCCCGGCACAGATTCGCAAAAAGTCGCTTTCTCAATATGACGAATGGAACATTTTTGAAAAGGATAATTTTATTTCAGAAAGGTTTTATGATCGTATCGTCTAAAAAGCAAGCCTATAAGCAAAATGCCTAAAACATAAATGTCTAATTAACAAAAGGTCTAAAAAGCAAATGAATAAATGTACCCAGTGTATTTACATGCAATAAAATAGTTTTGACTTTGAAATTGACTATGTACTAATCAATTTGAGTTAAACATTGTTTACTTTGCAAAATGCCTACAACGTAAAATAACTAATTTGCAAGACGTCTAAACTGCAAATTGACTACGAAACAAATTGCATGGAATGCATGTCAAATGCCATTATGTACGTCAAACTACTTTTTAGACGTTTCACAGGCATTCTAGGTTTTAGGCATTTTACTACTTAGGCAATTTGATTTTATTACTGGGGATTCTACAATTTAGACATTTATTTTAGGCATTTTGCTTTATAGGCAATTTGCTTTTTAGGCGATACGTCCACACACAACCCGAAAAATCGTTTGTTTTGTTTTACAGGCGAAGTCTCAATGCTGGAGGCGGACATAGTAATTGGAACTGTCATCGGCAAGGATGGACCCCCCATCCCGGTGATGGCCCACCCCCCGGCCACCACCTCCGACCTGGCGCTGGAGGACTTCATGACCTCCGTGGTCCAGTACAACAAGGCGAACTCGAAGCAGAAAGGGGTGAAGTTGGACTTCAAGAGCATAGAGGCGTTTGAGAAGAGTCAAGACTTGATAGCGAAGTACAGTAAGCCCGAGGTAAATTTGGAAACCTTGAAACATCTAGCTTATGAGAATCCTATTAGATCAAAGATTCGGTTATTAATATTCTTTATTAGTTAACATTATTTAAGATTTACAACTTTATGGTATCTAGGGTTTTACCTTTATGGTACAGTCTACCGCACATAACACTTTGACCTTGAGCTGGCCTAGCCTATTAGGGAGTTTCAATGTTTATACTGGTTTTGTTACCACTGATGTGCGGTCGACTGTACCTAACGAAACACTTTTTTCCTAAATTTTGTTACTACCTATCATTTATAACACTTAGGTACTTAAGTGTACATAGATTAGGTTCAATGTTTAATTAGGTAAGTAGGTAGGTACGTACGTCATCTTTTTTAATCTATTTTGTTGCATTTACGTTGAATAATGTAGGAGTTTATTTACTTACACTAGGTACCTACTGTTTAATCGTTTCCTCGAAAAGTGGATGATTCAACGAAAAATTATTTATCAATATTATAATTTTGTTTTAAAATGTCAATTATAATGCATTGGTATATTACAAAGAATTTAAAAGTAAAATTATATCTTATGGCAACGTAAAGCAATAAACGTCGACAATATTGACTGAAAAATTTATAGGACATCTCATAAAATATTAATTTATTAAGATGAAGATGTAGGTAGTTCTTCAACTTAAACCAGGAACCTCATGGAAGCCTTACAACTTATTTTAAACAGTCTTCCCATAGTTGAAATGAAAATTAAAAAAGATAAAATATAAAATATAAATACCTAGGTAATAAATAAAAAAAATAAAGGCGGCAAAGATTAAACGCTAAATAAAGATTTATGACACGTCATTATTATTTATGACACACAACACAAATAAGCTTGTTAAAAGCTAATTGCTTTGAAACACCACATTTAGGCAATTAAAATATGCTACCGCAAAAAACCTAAGCGACGAAGACAAGGCTTTAGACGAACGAAACAAAAACGAACTCAATAACGATTGCATTAGAACAAATTGTCTTCTAAGCGGGCAGTCTGTTACCACAAGAGGTGTTTCAAAGAACTTTAAATGTTATGCTTCTAGTTTTAAGGGTGGTTTAGGGTTTGAGTAGTTGGCGCTGAATTAAAGTATGACATAGCGTGTGAATTATGAATGTCAAGTGCCACTTGTGTGGTCGGCAGCGGGGAAGGCAGACGGTCATCCTAATGTTGAAGTTTGGGCATTTAGGAGATGGTGGATTTGTGGTTGTAAACAAAGAAAAACTCGAGTTGACTAGTTGAACATATTATTATCAATTTACAAAGATCCCTAACTATGTACAAAATGCAAGTTCGCAACTTGCGCAGTATCGGCGCAGCGTAACAACGCCAGCGACAAATCATAGCATAGTGCGCAACCAATCAATGGATAAGCTAGCAAGTTTGGTACTCTTTCACTACAACTACTGAACAGATTTTAATGAAACTTTGCAGTAATATAGATTATACATCAGAAGAACACATAGTTTATAATTCATAAAGATACCTCGGAAAAGCTTATCTACGCGGGCGAAGCCGCGGAAACAGATAGTAAAGCATAAACTTCTTTCAACTAACCATCAAATATTCTCCTATGAATGCAGGATGCGAGCACATGTGCACACGTATGCGCCTGCGCCGCGCGGTGCATTTCCGGGTATCGTTATCAATTGCTGTAATCGCCGGGTTCTGCTTTGTGATTCGCCACTTAGGTTGATCTGGTCTCAGACCGCTAGAGCCATTGTTGGTCTATCTGTCTCATTTATACAAGTTATTTGTGAGTTTATATATAAGTACCTATATATTGAACGTGTCCCAGCCAAGGGTAAACTGTTGGAAAATATTGCGGTAATCGTAGCCAGGCTATGTTTATTAGCTTCTAATGATTTTCCTAAGCAGCAAAATTCATAGTGCAGTTGCTTGCTGAGGTTTGTGATCAAATAATTGACCTACATCCTTTCCTAAATTGTAAACTTAAACCTAAAACAAAACATAAAAATTAATGTATGGCAGAGTGTCTTTTGCTATCTACGCCCAAAGGCGCATCCAAATTAGAGTCTGGTCTGGTCTAAGTCAGAACTCTGTACTGGTAGCATTCTCTTAGGGAATCTTTCCTTTTGGTCGACGAGAAATCTAAGACTACATTTTCTTCAAACAGATGATTCAGGCAAGATGGCGGTCAAGTCCAAACTACCCCGATATCTGGTCAAAACTAAGCCTCCTTTCAGGTCACCTTTCCACTTTGGCTGAACGCCGACATCCTGCCAGGGCCAGTGGAGTCCACCACGAAGCCAGTGGACGCAGACAAGTTCCTGAAGCTGGGCTCGCACCATCCTCGGACAGTCCTGTCCATCGGATGGACCACCAGATACGGGGGGAACATCACGGAGGGGGAGTACAGCCGGGAGCAGATCGGGACCATGCTGAGGATGATCAATGAGCATCGCATCAATCAGACTGTCACTTTTCCTGTAAGTTGTTGATTCTTCAGCTGCAGAAAATGGTGCAAATAAACACATCTAGGTGTTAGAGGGGCACACTTTTAAAAAGACGTTTCACTTTCATTCAAATCTTCCTAGTTAACTCTTTTCTTTTCTAGATTTTTTCTTTACGATGCATTGGCGATGGCATACGATGTCATTATTGTATTGTATGATCCGCAATGAGGAGATCCGACGGAGAACTAAGGTTGCCGACATAGCCGAAAGGATTAGCAAGCTGATAGGCAGTGGGCAGGTCTTCTATGAAACCTTCTTGGGCTGGTCACATCTGTCGCAGTACCGACGGCCGAATAAGCCATTCTTTGTCATGATCCCAGGTCCGCGCCGGCATAGCTTCAAACAGCCAGCCCGTGCTTCTCGACCTGCTGCGGGAGACGACCTCTCTCAACTCCTCGATGACCGTGTGGTCCAGCGAGGGCGACCTGGTGGAAGTAGACCGCTTGAAAGCTCTGATCCTGACCGTGGGGCTGGAGCGGACGTACCTGGACGTGCCCGCTGAGCTCGCCGCCCGTCTACACTTGCCCCCACCAGACACTAATGCCCATAAGAAGAATTAAAGTCGTTTATTTTAATGATGTTTCATTTGCACACACAACTCAGAATAGCTAGCCACTAATTTAGGTACGGTCGACTGCACGTCAGTGGAAACAAACCAGTATAAAGTGGTCTCTCATAGTATTGAAACTCCCTGACAGGCTAGGCCAGCTAAAGGTCAAAGTTTTTCCACTGACGTTCGATCGACTGTACCTAATTATGCGCATGAGAAACTGTCACCAAAGAAACCAACCTTAACTCCGAAGTTTGCAAAGCGTGAAATCTGAAATATTTAGAGTTGATAGAATTTTATGTAAATATACATAATAAAGGACAAATAAAACGATGTTTCTGTCACAGTTTGTTTTAGAAATCAACAAAAATCTTTTACAAACTTAATTGTGCGATCCCAAAAAGGAACTCGAAAAACTGAATCTGTGAAAGGGTTTCTTTAGCGAGACAAACTAGAACTAACTAAACAACATTTAGACCTTTCTCCCAAAGAGGGCCGCATGAGCATTCTGTGCTCTGTGCTTTATGAAGGCTTTTCGCGAAGCAAATTGGAAATTACCTCGTTACCCTCGAGTATTCTTGCAAGGAATTTAGCGAGGTATTCGCGTCAATATTGATGCAGTCTCCATTGATTCTGTAAAGCAAGTCGGTCAGTAGGATGGAGATGAAATCCTTTCAGAAGCAAATACAAACATTTGTTATTGAAATTTGAAGACTGCCACTTTGTCTACCAGAATCATTGCTCACAAATGCAGACTGTTTTTCTTAATGCTAACTTTACAGCATGGAAATAAAGATGATGGTGGGTGAAAGACCTAAGGGAATATTGGCATAAGTCAGACGGAGTTAACCTTCATAATCTGCGGGTCGCAAACATTCCTTTTATTCTGGTAAAAATAAATTAGCTATTCGAAGAAATTGTGTTTTAACGCCAACGCCAATTTGGTTTTTAGACAGTTAGGTACATTAACCTTTAGAATGTGGCTGTCAGATTTTGGTTTTTTAAAAACGAATTCTATCTAGACTTCACATAAGTCTAATATTTGATCTTGTTTTTTGGGTCGCAAAACCCGTTTTAACACTGAGGATTAAGTAACTTACCTATATTACCTACCTAGAAATGAGTTAAATAAAAACAACAAATCTTAGTAGGTTTATGTACTTAATTTTGTAATGAAATTGTAAAAAAATTGTGTCTGCGCATTAAATATTTTTGGAGAAACAGGCTGTCACATTCAAAATTGATTGTACCTATTAAAATTTTCGTGTAATCGTTTTCGAGAAAAACGATAAAATCGTTGTCTTACCTAGTATAAATTAATACCTGTAAAAATACATAGGTAATTGTAGTTCGACTTATTATAATTTTTTTCCGACTGTCAGTTATAAAATTAGTGTGATTAGAGACACCGATTGCAAAGAAAATTTCTCAAATTTAGTTACATTTTTCTACGGGAAGTGCTGTTCCTTCTCTTTTCCACCCATTGCTACTTGACATTTATTTTAATTAAAATTTTAAAATAAAACAATACCTAATACATGAGTGTCGATACAAGGGTGTCGACCTTAACCGGCACCTTAACATATGGTGACCACGTGATATGAAGCGGCCGTGAGTAATTGTCATTCATAACCATGGCGACGCCGAGGGAGGTGGGGAGGGGGGGGGGGAGTAGAGGGGGGTTGACGTCGGCGACTACCTTTGATCGGCAGGCGATTGTTTCGTGGACCTCCGGGATGGCATCCTGCGCCTGCGACGAAGGAATGTAGAAACACAATCCAATTTGTGATATAGCACCCTATCCAGCGATGATACAGTTCAAATTAGAATCGTTGATCGAATGAACTACCTATTTATTTTAATTGAATGAGCGACTTTGACAATTAAAATTAGTCACTGCGCAGGAATCAGCCAACTTCACACAACCGCCAAAAAATTCCTGGCACTATATGTAATTACGCCCCCGGACCGAGCCGGCGGCGGTGCTGCTCTAAGAGTGCAAGATACAGCGAATAGAGAGGGACAGTGTCCCTGACTAATCGCCCTCTCCAGGAATGCATTCCAGGAATGCCGCAACTCTGTAGCGCCGCGCCCGCACCACAGACGGCCTTTATTGCTTTTTTATGCAAATCCCTAGAAGCCGTAACAATAATACAATACGAATGCCCCCTCTGGGGATAAGTATGCCATTTAATAACTTTCTTAAATTCAGGACGCACAAAAGTTAAGCACATAATCAAAAACATTATTATTATAGGTAGGTACTGTTAAAATCAACCCTCCGACGACTTCCCCGTAGTCGGGTAAATACATAGAGTTAGTATACTAGCTATAGAGCGCGCGCATCGCTCATTGCCCATTGTGCCAAGTGTAAGCAGGTGTTCTATGGACGCTTCTATATAGATTGTTTCTAGATCGTTCTTTTCCGTGAATCGTGTTTACAGCTTGGCACTGCACATTTCACCATGATTACTCCAAATCTAAATAAATACCGGCGCGAGCAACAATCAGCGCACCTGACGTTTTGTGACTAGTAGCGTCGCCCCGAACATTTCGAGACTGTTCACACCCGTGCTTACAGTTCAAACTTGCTAACGCGCGCTCTATGTAGGTATACTAACAACTCTCTGGGTAAATACCTTCTCGAGGAATACATGTGACCTCACTGTTTATCTTTATCTGCCTAGGAATACCATTCTCTGAAATATGACGGCCTATGACCCGTCGTCGTGTAGTTGCATTGCTTATCGTTTTGTTAATGTTTTCTAGGTTCTGCAATTATGTCATCATTCGGTGTCATCATCATCACATCTGCCTGCATTTGGCAACTATTTTGGTCATAAACTTTTCAACTAAATTAGTTAGTCGAGTGGCGACCACGTATCGGAAGACGCAGTGTAGGCAGGCCTCCCACAAGGTGAACCGACGATCTGGTGAAGGTCGCGGGACCCAGCTGGATGAGGTTAGCGCAGGACCGGTCGTCGTGGAGATCCTTGGGGGAGGCCTTTGTCCAGCAGTGGACGTCTACAGGCTGATATGATGATGAAATTAGTTAGTTAGATAAGTAAGTTGATTTTACTTATCTATGTCTATACTAAGAATAAGAGGTAACTGGTGGATAATTTGCGGATGATAGCGGGGTGTAAAATACACCTAACGCCATCTATTGACAAACTTTACAACTAAGAAACTGGCATGATTAGAACGGGTTAAAAAAAATTAACAACATTAAATAGTATCCTTTATAACCCGGATGAAGTCGGGGGGCATCGGCTAGTAAGTACATCATAAAAGAGTGACGGCCTATCACGGCGAAAGGTCCGAATTCGATCCCCGGCCGTGCCTTGTACTTGGAGCTTGTACCTACATACCGATGGGTTTACTCATGGAGCTAGAATCTCTTTGGGTTTTCTCGAAACCTAAGTACATTTACTGACTGCTCTAAAACGGTGAAGGAAAATGTCGTGGGGAATTCTTCGGCGAATGCAAAGTCCACCAATCTGTACTGGACTAGCGTGGTGGACTATAACTCTAACGTCCTGGTTGCGACGGTAGGCCTAAGCCTCATTACCACAGAACACGGAAAAAGCTCGCTACGCTCCCGCTCGCTACTATATTTCTATGCTCATTACTATAGATAATTGAATGGAAACAAATGACGTAAACAAAAAAGTAATCCGAAAAGTAATTAGGTACCTAATCCTGATTACATTTTGCTCAGTTTTGCTTAAACAAATTTCCACTTTCATTTCCACTCTGTATTTAAAACGTGAAGCGAACGGGCAAAAGGCGAGTAATTTATGAAATTTATCGCGCGTTAGGAGCGGGTTTCGACAAAAGCCGTAAATTATTTTATGAGTATAGGAAGCCGCGGTAGGTATGTGGGTCGCTCGTAAATAAATGGCTCGATCGCCGGCGCGTGCGCGCGTCCACGGTATTCATTTCGATTTCACAGATTCATCATAACTCATACGCAACATCAGTCCAGTGATGGACATAGGCCTTACCCAATGAACGCTACCACACCGGTCCTCCGTCCTCCGCATCATGCAGCAACCTTCTTCAGGTCGTCAGTCCATCTGGCGGGGAAGCGTCTCACGCTGCGGTCTTACTCCAGAACTCATCCCCCCACGTTGACGGCTCTGTGACAAAATGTGCCCTCCCCACTGCACTACCAAACGTCAGACGTCAACAAAACTACATAACTAGCTTTCAACTTCCCAGTTAGACACACATAGGTGGACGGATAATTAGAAACAGGGCAAGATTTTCATACAATCGAGGTCACTTTGAAGCCATGGTTCTCCGTGAAAGATTGATCGGTCATCGAGAGACTAGATGGAGGACTTTAAGACCACTATAGATATCCAACTGATCAGATAAACCGTTTGGAAGCAGCATCGTCATGAAGAAAAAAAGCGCAAAATTGCATGAAAGTATGAAAATCTTAGAATTAAAGAATCATTACGATGCTGCTTCCAAACGGCTCATCTGATCAGTTGAATATCTACAGCGATATTAAAGTCCTCCATCTACTCTCTTGATGATCGTCATCAGATCACGCCCCCATAAATCCTTCACGGAGAACCATGGCTTCAAAGTGACCTCGATTGTATGAAAATCTTGCATGCCCTGTTTCTAATTATCCGTCCACCTATGTAGGTTTTATAGGGTAAGTTACAGGGCTATGGCAAAGCTAGCTCATGCTCATGTCATGCTATAAACAAGTTGAGACTGCCTGTCAGGACTTCGTACACTTTGGTTTAGGAATTAATTAGTTTAGCAATACCTAATTATACCTACCATATGTGTAATGCTAAGTGACCTGATTGTGGTCGTCAGATTATAAAGATTAGATAAAATATCTACTCACATGCTCTGGTTACTCATTTCATTATAGTGACAAACTATATTTCTGCTTTCGTTGCAACCAGCGGGAAATATATTTTCCCGAAGTAAAAAGTGTCAGAAATTTTCATACAGTTCAGCGAGCCGCAGGCGTATTTTCCATACTCTACCACTGAACTAATTAATAGCCTAGGCCATGTCAAAGTATTTCCACGGACGTGCGGTCGACTGTACATACAAGAGCTAAGTAAATAGATGTTATTAAAAAAAACAAGCAAAGCTAAGTATTTATTTAAAAAAATTTAAATCAACTTTACGTATGAACACTGTTCTACTTGAACCTATAAAAATTCTTCTTTGCATTCAACTGTCGTAAAAAACCAATTGCTACCAGAAACTCAAGAAGGCTAATGGTATTTTAATAACAATAACAATAAAAAGGCAATAACGTCGATCCTGCCTTAAATACATAAAGAGAAATCACCGCCGTACGCTAGCTTCAATCCTTATAAATCTTGAGTAGGCAGTGAAAAATCGGTAAAAGGGTTCTGCAATTAATATTTTATTTATAATTATTAATTAATATTATTACATCATCATCATCGGCATAATAACATGTCCCCACTGCTGGGGCTCAGGCCTACCCTCTCAACGAGGGCGTGAGGGGTCCCTAAACGATCATGCGGCATGACATGCAATACGTGCTGTCACTCATGAATTATCGTCTAGCTGTAGTGATTGACGTGCATGACATGCAAACTACGTGCTGGCCGTTGCTTCACTGTACTGATTGATAGCAAGCATGATGGTCCATCATGCAGCATGGCATTCACTTAAACGTTGCATGTCATGCAAGCATGATAGTTTTTTAGGGACACTTTTAGGGCTATAGTCCACAACGCTAGCCCAGTGCGGTTGGCGGACTTCACATGCGCCTAAGAATTTCTTCTTCGGCGTATGCAGGTTTTCTCACGAGGTTGTCCTTCGCCGTTCGAGAACAGTCAGTTAATGTACTTAAGTTTCGAGAAAAAACCCACTGGATGGCCCAGCCGGGGATCGAACTTCGGACCTTTCGATTTGATAGGCCGCGTCTTATCCCGGACGCCACTGACGCTCTCTTTTATATATTTATATATATTTTATTTACAAACTTTACAAAGACGGGGGGGTCCGCTAGTTTGATATGAATTACCGCCGCGAGGTTATCAGAGGTCAAGTGTTAAGATTGATCACGCAAAAAAAAAATGAGTCATCGGCCGAAGGAACCCCAAAAATCCAGACAGAGATATGAATGGGTGGTGCGAGACAAGATTGTATTTATAACTGTATAAATATAGGGCTTCAAGACTGTAGGGCGAAGGGATCGGTCGCTGACCGCCTCTGGATGAAATTAATGCAAGCTTTTTTGATGTTGACATTAAGACAATGTTGCCATTTAATAAGAGAATCTAGTTTCAAAAACATTTTTATAAAAAAAAATTTAAGCAAAAATTTGCAGTCATTTCGTTTTTGCATACTGCTGTGTGATTCTGTAAAGTATGAATTAAAACTCGACCATCACATCGCAAGTCACTTACTTCACTCCGCATCCGATCATGAAAGACCTTGATGTCGCATTGTGTAAACAAATACAAGCTACTTAATAAACACTTCACTTGCGAAGTAAAGTGAGTATTGAACTGTAAATCATTGAGTTAGAGACCGATCTCACTGCGGATTCAGGATCGAGTTGCACAAATACGCTTACAGAATAGCAGGGCAGGAAGACGTTTTCTTTCAGACAACTTTTAAATACAAATTCATAATTTTATTTGGAAAAATTACATGGACACGAGAAAATTTTGGAAAATTTCAGTAAAATATTTCAGAAAAACGAAAATGACGGATGCCGCACAATGTTTTATTATTATTAATTATGGAGAAACTAAGTATGTAGGTAGGAACGTTGTTATTATTTTATTTTGAGTTGTTAATTATTGTAACTAAGTTTGTAATTTTTTTTTTAAGTATATTTTATTTTATTTATTTTCACAAAATCCACAGCACATAATGTTATTGTAGGTTATAATATAGTTCTTACTGCCAAAGAAGAATTTTATTATACTTCATTCCGAGTTACGTTCGTCCCCCAACTGGGTCTCTCACCTCTCGTGTCTGTAGCTCCCAACGTGCGCGCCATGTGGCCCGCCAGTCGTGTCCCCGCCGCGGCCGCAACATGTTGCGTCTCCCTCTCCTGCTGATCCTGCTCACGCACCGCATGCGCACCGCCTACGTCACCAACCCTCCCTCCTTCGCGGACCGACTCGACAAACTCTACGAGAAACTGGAAAAATTAACCGTCGCGCCCCCGGCCGCCAGTGGCCACAAACAGGACGTGTCGCCCGAGGACAAGTTGTACGCGAAACTTGACAGGTTGAACTCTCTAGCTCCAGGGGAGGGAGGGGACAGGGAGTTGACCGATGAGGATGAGGAGCTGCTGGCGGCGATGCAGATCTGGGGGATGCTGAGTGGGGACCAGCTGGACGGGGTGGTGAGGGAGTTGCAGAGGATGAAGGAAGTGAAAAGTGAAAGGATCACCGACGGGGAGTACGCTGATGGTGACTGGGTTGATGAGGTGAGTGGAACATTAATATAAAAGTAAAATAATAACAAATCAGTAGTTAATAATTAATAATAAAAGAAGCCAGAACAGGGTAAGATACTTACACAAAGTGAGCGAATCGTAAATAATTTATTAGGTAGAAAACTAAATTAACATACCTAATAACTATTAAAACCTACAATTTTGTTTGTCAAAAAGTTTTTCGTAAATCGCAGAATATCTTCAAAAACGGTGTCAACCTTTTGCAGTTTAAAAAAAAGTTTTATTATAAAATTTTTGAATACTTTTTAACTAGAGGAAAATATTTCCCAACACATTTTTTTTGATTTGGAATGATTCATTTTTACGTATTGGAGATACAAAGCTTCAAACACATAAAGAGTTTGAATTCCGCCTAATTTAGAGTTTAAATTTGATCAAACTTATGCGTTTTCTTCCTAAACTTAAATATAATGGTACCTACCTGTAAAGAAAGATGCAGTTTTTCTTATCATTAACGTAAACGAGATGACATTACTATATACACACAGATTACAGTGGAGGTAAATGAAATATAGATTATGTGAGTAAAACAGGAATCAGTGCATAACTTATAGTTAAAAGTGATGAATCTTGTATGACATGGCACTAAATATTAACTACCTAGGCACAGTCGACCGCACGTCAGTGGAAACACTTTGACCTTGAGCAGGCCTAGCTTATTAGGGAGTTTCAATACTACGAGAGACCAATTTGTACTGGTTTTGTTTACACTGACGTGTGGTCGACCGTACCTATAAAGCTAATCGTAATTACTAGTATTAACTGAATACACCAGCTAGTAACCACAGACCAAAACAAAACTATGTATACCTAGTAGCTAGTGGAAACCTAGAGTAGAGGATGGTAGAGATAGTAGAGTACCATCACTAGGCATGAATTTAAAAAAACAGCTCGTGCAAATATCTCGAAAACCACAGAAATAAATCAAGATTCATCATCAACAGCCTATTAATCTCCCCACTGCTGGGGCTCAGGCCTACCCTCTCAACGAGGGTGTTCGGGCTATAGTCCACCACGCTAGCCCAGTGCGGGTTGGTGGACTTCACATGCGCCTAAGAATTTCTTCTTCGGCGTATGCAGGTTTCCTCACGATGTTGTCCTTCGCCGTTCGAGAGCAGTCAGTAAATGTACTTAAGTTTCGAGAAAAAACCCATTGGTACATGGCCCAGCCGGGGATCGAACCTCGGACCTTTCGATATGATAGGTCGCGTCTTATCCCCGAGGCCACTGACGCTCTTTCAATCAAGATTAATCCTACTAATATCTGAAAGACGAAAGCTTGTAAGGACTTGAAGACGTGTTACTCTGTAACGGCTGAACGGATTTTGATGAAACATGGTCCTGGAATAACATACCAATAGGCTACTTTTTACCGCGGTAAACGGTTCCCGCGGGAAAACTTATTCCACGAGGGCAAAGCCCCGGTCAACAGTTTTATATATATCTTGATTTATTTCTGTGTCGAAAACTAATACTTTATGCTAAGGTCAAAAATTAAATTCGATTGAATCAACCTATTTACCTCATAAACAAACATAATATTTAGTTCTTTGTGTAAAATAAATACTTGTTCTGCGTTTTCAATAGAACAAAAGCAAAAAACTGAAAAATATTTGAAAAGTCATTCAACCTTAACAAGTGACAGCCAGGCTTTTTAACGCGCACGATTTATCGGGCAAAAACTATATAAAGTACAACATAATATTTAATAATCATAATTTATGACAGTTTATTATCTCTCAATAGGAATTAACAATGTACAACTGTTCACAGTTAAAATTAACTGGAACGATCTAAGAAACTACTGGAGACAGTTGTTGGCGTGTCTTCAAAATGTTTGTTGAAATCTGTTTTAACTGAAAATGTGTATTTTAACGCAAACATCTTTTAACTGTTCGTGTGATATTGTGAAATTATGTTGTCTAGACGCTACCTCAATAATCAGTTTTGTCCTTTTGAATAATTATGTCTATAGAATAACGTATAAATAAACCCTTCTCAATCCAGACAAGGTATGGCTGGAAAAATCAATTATTTTTTAATTAAGCACCCTTGTAATTTTTGTTATTTTCTTTATTTAAAAATTTTTTAACAAAAAAATAAATCCGACTTCAAAAACACAAAAAGGCTCTAAAAAGCGTAAAATATTTTTATTATTATTTTAATCCAAAAGACAGAAGCCTACCTATTATTACCCAGAAGTTACCTATTATTTTAACTAAAATATTATTATTATAATTATGTGCTATGTACTGATCTGTTTGAAGTCGCGAACACAGCGTCAATTTTTTGAAAAACTTTTATGCCATTTTGCCCTTATGGTGTTGATTAAAAAAACAACTTAATGCGGGATTAACTATGTTTAAAGACTAGACTAGCAAGCGCAAGTAGAGTGTCAGTCATTGTAGACAGGTGAAGATATATGTATCTAGTCTAGTCTATTACCAAGGCGAAAATCACAGCGGTGATTCCCCAAGGCTTGCGTGCCATAGCAAATATTTCACGTATTATAGCAATACAGTTTCTCTGCTTCAGTACACCACTTGAGTCAGGTCACGATTCCACGAACCTGTGTTTACTGACGGACCGATTTAGATATCGAATGGTAGGCGAAAGTGGGAACCTTGTTACGGAATTGATAAAAGATATCACTACGCTAGCTTTGCCCCCCAGAGCTACTTGCGGCTACCTAGTACAGGTTACCGAATCTAGACTTGCTTAACTTACTTATTTCTATGGTCAAACCCCTGTCCAATCCGTTTTTGGTGGACTTCACCTACGCTTTAGAAACCTTACTTCTTGGCGTCTGCAGGTTAAATTTAATTAAATTTATTTTTTAAATTTATTAGGTTTCCTTGTGATGTTAACCTTCACCCAAAAGTCATCTTTATAAGCTAGCTGTTTCCCGCAGCTTCGTCCGCGTAGATAAGTTGTTTCCCAGGGAACTGCTTTTCCCTATGTGCTATTCTACTATTACTGTAAAATTTCATCAAAATCTGTTCCGAATTTTTTGCGTGAAAATTAAAACAAACATCCTTATAAATTTTCGCGTTAAACAATTAGTAGGATTGATATGAAAACACAATACGTTCTTTCGCTCTACTTATACCTTCACACACGCTTGAAGCTTGCGCAGCGATTATAATGAGCAGATGCTACTGACTGTCGGTAATCACGTGCTTCCGGCGGGCGGCGCGGGCGCAGGTGTTTCGGGCGCTCTCGTCTCAGAGCAAGCCGATGTAACTGTAATAAATTGGACGTCATTATGGAACATTATGTCAAGCGACAATTTTAGTAGCGGTTTTTGGGTCTTTTATGGCCAAATTCAAACTTTGAGACAAAATGTTTTGTTGCGTATCTACATTTTTACGATTCTGTCCTCTGTAACGACCGATTCCTACAACTCCTCGAACGCCCAATTCCCCTGAACGTCCAATCCTCGAACGCCCAATTCCCCAAACATGTCAGTCTTTATCTACCACCGCTTCCTAGGTGTTAGCGCTGAGAAAGCGCAACAAAATGCCGCAACTGTCTTTAACAATCTTTTAAAATCAAGCTTGTCTAACAATTGTTTGTAAAGATTATAGTTACGCTTGTGCTTAGTAAGTACCTACAAAGCGGCATTATATCTTTAACTGTAAAAAAAAACTGTAATGATAAGTATGACAAACGTTTAATGCATTAAGTCCTAAAAAATTTAAGCCGTGTGTTCTTGTCTAGTGCGGTATTGCATCTCTAGTTTTTTTTTTTTTTAATTTAATTAATTTAAAAAGTACACAAAATTTATATCTAATTCTATACCTATCTTATCTATATATATACTACTTAACCTAGTTTCTTTATTCTATTAGTAGGTAACCTACTTAATTGATTTTTACACTGCTGACACAAAGGGTTGCTCTATTAGGTTATGGGCCCATCAGCCACCACCACTGTGTATTATTTGACGACAAATTATGGCTAAGTTGTAATGCACGAAGGTAATAAAACAGAATGTAATATTGTAAGTTACATGGACGACCTTCTAGACCCAGTAAACTGGTTGGTTTATAATTATGAGCGTCTCCAGGCACTGCCGATAACCTTTGACTTGCGTATGCGCAGTGAATGGAGTCGCAATCACTTTCTGTTACACCCCGCAATGTGTCTGCGATAAACACAATGTTATTTAATTTTCTACGAGAAATCGAAAATGTTCGTAATCCTTTGATTTTTTTTTCTTTTGCCATTCAAAAGTTTTAAGGTTAGATTTAGACAATAGTTGGACCAGCGTTATATACCACCTATATATGTATGTACATACTTATGGAAATGAAAGGAAAATTATTTGGGAAAACATTGATCCGTATGTTTTGTTAGCAAGGTTAAGAGTAGTAGAAGAACTCCTATTTTTCAATCGCTCTCCTTCGAGCGGTCGATTCTACTGATTTTTGCATCGGATATTCTGTCGAAGGAAAATTAGTAGAATGGACCGCTCGAAGCGAGGAGAGCGATTCAAAAATAATGCTCTCGGTCGACGTACAAGTGGCTAAACTATTAATTTACTATAGCTGTTTCCCGCGGCTTCATCCGCTTGGAATATGTTGTCTTTCCCGCGGGAATAGTTTAAAAAGTAGCCTATGTTGTGCCCCAGGGTTTGATGTGTCTCCACACGAAATTTCAAATCATCAACATAATCCGTTCAGCGGCTTAGGCGTGAAAAGGTAACAGACAGGCAGACGTCGTCATCTACAAAGTGGTGATGGGCCCATAACCTAATAGAGTAACTCTAGACAGACAGAAAGTTACTTCCCCATTAGGTAAGGATTTGGATTATGTTTATTAAAGCATATTTTCGGCCCTTATCATCTAATCCCAAAACATCTATTTCCTAGTTTCTGTTATTGCTCTGTAAGAGAGTACGTATCTTCTCTTGGTTTCATCTGAGGCACATTTACGACTAAGGTCAAGACTTCAAGAGTCTGCAAATGCTGAGTACCCATTGATGAACCATAAAGAACTACTCTAGATCAAACCTATACTACAGATTTATTAGTCATCTATTCGAATTTAGAACTGAAGTTCGATTAGATCATTTGAAAAGAACCAGACGCAGGCACTTGGGCTAAATAAAGTCTTCTATTCTGGTCGACTCGACCGGCGCCCGCGCACGCTGCGCTGCGCTAACATGGAATTGTTTTATAGATTTGACTGTTAGCGGAATGCGAAGCGAACGAGTTACAGCTGGAATAATTACTTATAGAACCAAATGGTTTTGTGCGTGAATTCCGAAAGGATTAATCAGCGGTTTAATAGCTTCTCAATTTACAGGGTGTCTGAAAATTCAAGAGGTAAGTAGGTACATAATACGATAGCTCGTGACTAATTAGAATACCTATCTAACATGACCTCAACAAAAATCATTAGTTTTCGAGATATTCTCATTTTTTTTAAAGTAAAATATTACAGTACCTATCTAACAGGTAATAATTAATCGAAGCCCGCATGCGAAGAGTTTAACTTAAAATAACACAAAAAATGTGTCTTGAACTTATTTATTATATACGATACGACCGTAATTTTTTACATCTCAATAGTGCAGATTTCTGAGTTGAAACAAAACAAGCACGTGACCGCTGCGCGCGACGCGCACAAAGAAATTATCTTCTCTTTGGCGCACAACACAACTGAATACCAGAGAGAAGATAACACCTGCTGAATACAAGACATTTAGAGTATGTATATGCACTGTTTTGACAAGCCACTGAGAGCAGAGAGGAGATAAAACCTACGGAGAGACTGAGAGCTTGTCTTAAGACAGACTAGACTTCTATTGCTACACGAAAATATAGGAAATCACATTATTTTGTTAGCGCAACTATCTAAGGACTGTCTTCTGTGCGTACGGTGTGGAATGGATCATCATCATCATATCAGCCTGTAGACGTCCACTGCTGGACAAAGGCCTCCCCCAAGGATCTCCACTATAGTATAGATATAAATGGGTAGGTAATAATATTTTATAATATGATCTCCGTAACACCAGTTTCCCTTTTCAAGGACTTGCAAGACATAGCCGAAGGCGACTACGCCAACGACGACTGGGACAGCGACTACCCCGAGTCCGCGACGGTGAAGCCGACGGTCACCCCCTCGGCGTTCACCAGGCTCGACCCTGGCTACAGCCAGGTCCTGTCCGCTGTGGACCCCATCGCCGCCACCAACGAGAGGCCTAGGATATTGGACGATTGTAAGTAGAAGTAATTAAATTTTGAGTAACAAATTTTTTTTGTAAAAATAAATTCTAAACATGACCTAATCATCACCATCATCATATCAGCCTGTAGACGTCCACTGCTGGACAAAGCCCCCCCCCCCCCCCCCCCTCGGGATCTCCACGACGACCGATCCTGCGCTAAGCTCATCCAGCTGGATCCCGCGCCGCGACCTTCACCAGATCATTGGTCCACCTTGTGGGAGCGTGCCCAGAAGGCTAGCGGCATGCCTGATGTGCATGAGGTGAAGCCCAGACAGCCCTCTGGTCGTTGTAAGCCGCGACCAGACGCTTGAGTGATTGAAAGTGATGAGTGACTTGAATAGAGCAGGATGTGCTACTTTGCTTTCTCGAACCAAATGGGGTTATCTGGACAAGAGTGAAACTAGAGAGTATTCTTTGATAGCCCTGATCAAGAAGTTTCAAATATCTCTTTGGTCGCGCGCGCGCTCCCTGTGGAGATCGCATCTTGCATATTTAGTATCGGAACCTATCGTGTCATTTACCGGGGGGGTGCGGACAAAGGAAGCGGAGTAGAGGGAGGAGGTAGCTAATACATATTTAATTATGGAGTTCGAAAATGAGAATGTGTGAGTGAGTCATAATTTCGTGATTGTTTTGACACGATTTTGACACCCATAGAATGCTTTTATTACTCATCCATATGGGAGTGGCAAATTTTTTTGATTCATGGCCCTGATGAAGAACTTGAGTTATCAATTACTGAATCGATTATTTTCTCTGATGGGTATAAGTAATCGGTGGTAGGTAACTCCCACATCACAAATCATGACATAGATCTTCGATAAAGAAACTCGGAGTTACCTATCACCGATCAGAGAAAAATAGAGAAAACAATCGATTCAGTAATTGATGACTTAAGTTCTTCATCAGGGCTATCAAAGAATTACTCTCTAGTTGACTTGAATAACGTGTTGTAACTGCTACTTCCAGCCGCAGCGACCCCGTACCAACGGTCTGCGTACCTGCAGGCCGCGCTGGCGCATATCCGGACGGTAGTGCGCGCCAGCAAGTGCCTCACCCCGCAGCCGCGATGGATGTCTGTCCGCCAGCTCGCGCCAGCCGCTGACACCGTGTAAGTTTGCAGTTTGGAGTACATTTCACAATCACAGAGCTTGGGGAGACCCAAACGTGTATTTTATTAACCTGTTTGCTTAAAAACCTTCGCGGGAACCCCCCCAGCTATAACTTTTTCTCCTACTGTTTTATTCAGTAACTGGTGATGAATTCGAACGCCACGATATGCGATATCTGGTGTCTATATATCTCTGAATTCCATGTCGACAACTGGACACGACTCGAGATTCTCGCCAACAAAATATCAGACTCCTAAAGATGTCCTTCTTTTGGTCCATAATTGTGTGTCAAGACGAATCTTGTTACTGATCTGACCATAGCTTGAGGTTTAATCCACTTTTGGTTCACATGGAAAAGTGAACCAAATAGAGCAGAAATAGTAATATTATAATTCAATGCTACTATCATCTTGGTAACTCCAGTTTGCCAGGATACCAGTTGACTAACTCTCCTACCCTACACTTACCGGCGATCTGGAGTCTACTCTCCTTAACACGAGTATTCATCCTTAGATTGTATCCGTCATTCTTAGATTGTATCCTTGTCTTGCATTGTGTTTGGCTAGAGGGCGCCTAGCAATCAATCGATCACGTGTTCCAGCTACATGCCGCCGTGTGTCGAGCTCCACCGCTGCGCCCCCGACTCCGGCTGCTGCTACGATGAGTCTGAAGTGTGCGCGCCAGTCGACGGAGAATACATCACTATCCCATTCTATGTACGTTTTGTAAAATTTCGCGGAATTCTCACATGAATTTGTCGAGTCGACATTGTGTTGATCCCACCCGCAGGCTTTCATTACAGAGAACAATGTCGCCGCTTTGGTATCTGTTCACTGGAAACCAGTTGCACATAGCCGACCTAACGAATTCTCGAGAGTAATTCCGCCCTAATTAAATGTTACAACTGCAGATTGGGTAGATACATGAACAATAATGGAGTTGAATTATTTTTCTTCTCTGCTTCCAGCTAAACAAAGCCGACGGCAATTTCACTGTAGCCCGAATGTTGTTTTTCAACCACACTCGCTGCGCGTGCGTCTCTCGCGAGACTCTTCAGAGCACCGTCAGGGCCAGGGTGGCGAGCCGGCCGCGGGACAGCCAGGTTGTGAGGAGATCAAGCGTCGTGAGCGTGCCAGAGCGGCAGAACGACTGGCGGTCCACTGAGGAGCCGAAGTTGGAAAGGGATGAAGAGCCTACTGCGCCTCCGCAACTGCGAAGGTAAGATTGACGAGGTTTTAGAAGAACTGCTTTTTAGGGTCATTCACATCAGACCATCGACGTCCACAGCTGAATATCGACCCTCCCAAATGAACGCCACTACACCCGGTTCTCCGCCGTCCGTATCCAGCTGCTTCCAGTGTGACTTCCTTTTTGCCACTTCAGCTTGCGGCCTTTCGGCTTCTACTGTCAGACTCGTCTACTTTAGCGGTTATCGGTTCTCCGATGACCATAGCCATTTCAACATACCTACTAACCTTTCCATAAATTTTATGGTTACTAACAACTGTTTTGGACTCTGTCTAAAATGAATGATCGATTTGATTTGAACTGATGTTCCTATTGCAGATGCACCTGTCCAGCTCTGTTCTTGGCAAGATTGTCAGAGAGCGGTTGCTCCTGCATCTGCGACTGGCCGGAACCAGCTCGTCGACGGGACTGCCTGTCCCTTGCCAGAGGACGAGAGCATTTCGGCATGAGGGACCGGGTGTGCGTCGTCCATGGGGACTGCACTCCTCCTAGCTGCGAGTATGGCGCCTATGAGAGGAGCAACGGACGGTGTCCATTGCGGAGGTATCGGAGGAACAGGTTTCACCACAGGTCTAGACCGCTGGTAGTGTGATGGTCATTTCAGGGCATTGACACGAAGGTATTATTGGTTGTATGTTTTTGTAACTAGAATCTAAGATGTGAAAACTTTGATGTGATGTTTAAATGATAATTTACAAGAAACATGTAGCTAACTTCTTGTAAGTTATTAAATTGTGAAGTACCAAGCATATTATACAATCCGGAATTTGGGCGATGCACTTAATATAGTAGTTAAGAAAGATTGTGCCATATTATTCAGAATGTAAAAAAGTTTATTTGTTTGAATTGTATTGTAGTATAATTATATAATTATTTACGGGTCTTACACACGAATAATAAATAATTATATAATTATGAATACAAAGCGCGAAAGTCTAAAATGTACTATTGTATTGTAGTAATCGAGTAGACTTATAAATATGTCGTGGGCTATGTTAAAAGTCGGATCATTGCGATAATCCTAGGACGATTGCACTGAACCGGAGAGTTTCGTAATCATCCGAGCTATAATTATCAGGATCATTACAAAAACCCCAGTTTGTTTATTGGGACGATTGGAAACTTGAACGCTGATTGGCTAACCTAAGAGTCGATTTCACATCTTCATTCTGGTTGGTCAGAACATCTAACTTAATATTGCCGTTAGCCAATCAGCGCATCCGTCAGTGCCCAACGTTCATATCAGCCAATCAGCGTTCTTAACGTAAGCTGTAATTCGAGACTTATTTAAAATAATCCGGATTGTTGCAATGATCCTGCATAGCTTGGATGATTACGAAAATCTGTCTTAGATTCCAATTACCCGGTGCTTAGTAATAGTCCTAGGATTATTGCAATGATCCGATTTTTCTGATTGTCTTACGTATATTTATTACATTGCAGATTTATTTATTGTGTACTTATTAATGTAGGTTTAAGCAAATAGTTATTATTGATGGTGGTACAAAAACTAAAACTAATTAACACTATCTGTGTATTGACTAAGCGAGAATAATAATTACATACTATAGGTGTCGCAACGATTAATGAGCGCTCGGCAAAAGTGGTGGGGGTGTTTGCGCAGGTGTACAGTCGCGCACAAAAATATTAATACCAAGACTTTACAATGAGTACTAAAGGCCTACTTCAGCTCGTTTCTTAGTCAATTTTTGAGATTTGACTGTAATAAATATAGGTACTTCTCATCAGGAAAATGGAAACACCCATTTTTATGATTTCTGTTTTTTATGGTTTATATTTGTTTCTGTATTTTACCAACAATACACGACTTACTAATCTATACTTATAATAAATCTGTAGAAACCGTGTGTCTGTACTTTGAATAAATTTATAAAAAAATGAGTGTGGACGATAAAAAAAGAGTAACAGAACACAAAAAAGCGTTTTTAAATTTTTTTGTCTTTCTGTCTTTCTGTCTGTCTGTCTGTCTGTCTTTCTGTCTTTCTGTCTTTCTGTCTGTCTGTAATCGCTAATCTCCGAAACTACTGAACGGATTTTCTTGCGGTTTTCACAGGTAGATTAAGCACAGCCTGGCGCAACTTATAGGCTTTGTTTCATTGAAATCGGATGACAGCGAAAAAAGTTATCGTCATTTACAGATAAATCATTTAACGTAACAAGACGATGTCATAGACATAGGAGATATCAGTGTTTTTTTTAACTGGGACAGTATAGGCAAGTCCGAAACCATAGGAGATGCAGGGAAAGTGTCTTATGACATAGAAATTTTTTGGTCAAGCGTGTGTTGTCCATAAAAATGAGACAATTTGCACATATATTTTTTAATGCGGTTCGACTCAGTTTCATGTAGGGATCACTTCATTATATCGGAAGAAAAAAATCTGAGCAGCAGAAGTTAGTCAAATTCAATAAAATGTTTTCTCATAGAACGCCAGTGAAAAATAATTTTTATTATTTTTAAAAAATGCGTATCGACTTAGTTTCATGTTAGAATCATTTTATTGTATCGGAAGAAAAAAATCCAAGCAGCAGAAGTTAGTCAAATTTAATAAAATGTTTTCTTATAAAACAGACTGTGCAATGTACTTAGGAACTTACTACTTATTCATGCATGCCACCCGAACTCCAGCTGCTCCGATTACTATGTCAAAATTGTTATCACGAAAAAATACTTAAAGGTTCCTAAGACAGTTTCCCTGTATCTCCTATGGTTTTGGTTTTGCCCATACTGTATTAGTTAAAAAATACACACGTATTATAAAAATTGATATGAGAAGTCTTATGAGCAATAGAAGTGAAAACAACAATTTTTTAAATTTTTATCTGTCTTCACCAAATTGGATACGGTGTTCATAATTTGTTCCTGAAGGTATGGTATACCTTAAATTATGGTGAAGGTACTTAGAATGATCCATTTTACCATTGGAAAATTATAACTAGACGATGTATGTCTGTAGATAACAGAGATAGGTACCTACTTCCAAAATCCACGCGGACGAAGTCGCGGGCAACAGCTAGTAACAAATAAATCAACAAAATAAACAACAAAAACAAACAGAAAACAACCAACAGTTAATAGTTAAACAGTACGTGTGCGCAACTGTACTTCAGGGGCGTGAGACGTGCGAGCGGGGCGCGGGAGCGGGAAGCGACCGTACGAACCAATAAAACGCGTTGGCGCCGCGTGGGGCTACCTCCCCGCATCGCGCCTCAGCCCCCCCGCCAAAGAGACCCAAAAAATGAATTCTGCGCATTCAAGGTCACCGCTCACAAACCGCTGCGATACTGTACCTATATTACTCTTATGCATGATAAACGAAAAAAATTGCTTGCATAATAATTATTTGATAATTTAATACTAAGAAATTATTTAATGTAATAAAGTTGATGAGATTAGAGTTACAATCTCACAAATTAAAAGTAAGATGTAAATAGAAATTTGGCAATAAAACTATTGTAGTATTTCTTGCGTTTCAATAAAGGTCTGATAAATACTGATAAGTAATAAAAGACGGTTTAAATTTTAATAAATAACTCGCCTCGTGCTGATGCTAATTCACTTTCCCAGATAAACAGAAATTTAAAAGACAGTGAGAGGGAGAATCCAGAATGTCATGGAAATAAAGAATTCAAAAATCTCGAAAACCAAAATGTCTACCTTAAATTCATTGCATTTTAGCTATCGCGTCATTAAGCGCATACGAATCAAACCCTCTCTTATTTTTTTTCTTTCTTAAAACAACCCGCTGAATAAAAAGTACATCGTCAATTTTATACCACGCCATAGTCTAATTTTATAATGTCAGACGCCTTTTCTGCTATCATGATCGTTGGTGCATTTGTGTTACATCTAGTAATAATAGGCATGATACTAGCATCTACCACACGGAGCCCTTCTACACCTCTTACTCCAAAACTCTCATCAACTACTCCCTTTCCTTCTGGCCCCATCGCACAGGTTCCAACTGGGTGCCAAATGGTGTGAGCCAGGTTCAAAATGAAGCATTTCCAATATTCATGTGTAAATAATTCCAAATGCCTGCATTGGCATATGTCGTAGTCTACAATCTCTGACTTCTTACTCTTGAAATACGTTGTATTTAAGACACTGACATAATCAGCTATATATAGAGCATGTCTCTCCAGATCGTTTTCGTCTGAATAGTAACCCGTATAGATAAGAGGCATTTCTTCAGGATCTTTACTTTTCAACCTAATTTGCCCTCTTGAATCTGGACTCAATAAAATGTGAGTTGTAAACAGGGTTTCATGCGTTTGACCTGCGTCAGCGACAGCATAACAAACTTTGTCGTCTAACATAAAAGTGTACGAGCACAGAAGAGCAGGGATAAAAGTGCCAGCCGGTAATGGAAAAACCTGCACCTGGTAATCTGGACGCGTCTGTGTTTTGTTAAGAGCAGCAAAACCCATCATAATTGGAATAGGAAACTTGTCAAGTTGAGTATATGGCTGAAAATTTGGAACAATTGTATTTAATTGTTTTTCTCCTGTAAATGTTAATGGGACCATTGAGTGATCTTGAAGGTTCTGACCGACATTGGGTGAATTAACGAGTATTTCAATATCAAATTCATTCAGATGATCCGTTGGGCCTATGCCAGATAACATGAGAATTTTTGGACTATTTATAGCTCCGGCTGATAATATTACTTCCTTGCCAGCCCTGACTTGTATTACTTTCCCATCAGGCAGTTTCACCTCCACACCAGTAGCTTTATTATTATCATCGAGAATAATTTTTCTGGCAAACGTATTTTTCAGGAGATGCAAATTTGAACGATCCTTTATGGGGGTAAGAAAAGCAGTAGCTGTGCTCTGACGAATGTGATTGTCTATTGTAAATTGTGGTTGAGAATAACCGAGTTGTTTATAGCCGTTAATGTCTAGCAGAAGATCACGTCCATTCTCTCTGAAGGCCTTAAGGTATTCTTGTGTTTTAGATCCCCAATCCACATACGTGACACCGAGATATCCTTTTGTGTTGTGTAGGGAAGCTGTGTTACTTTTCATTATGATCTCATCATCAAGACGTTCACTTTTCTTGAAATATGCTAGAACATCATTCCAGTTCCAGCCCCATGCGTTGTAATCGTCCTCATTTCCTCTAACGTAAAACATGTAATTTACTCCACTGCATCCCCCCAGCATCTTGCCTCTGACCATGTGAATATTGTGGGTCTTATGAGCTTGGCTGGAGTATTTATCGTCTACTGTGAAATAACCCCAATCAGCTACTTGTGAATTATCGACATAAACGAACAGACCAGGTAGCTGAAATAAGACATTTTTTTGGATTAATTACGCGAAAAAATATTGAAATACAATATAATGAAGCACCCTGCCTAGGTAACAATTAAAAAAAATTGACTTATAATTGTGTAAGTACAATAAGACGTTGAATAGGTAATGCTATATTTTAAACCCGTTTAAGCAAATAATTTTCAACTAACAACTGAATCAATAGGTGGATCATCGCCTGCTGCAGATTTCATAATAATCTTTTCATTCAAATAAAACCACAGTAAAACCGAGGTATAGAAATTAAACTAGAAAATTTGAATCAATGTTTAATCTACTGGTTCATCCGCTATCTTGCAGCATTTTGCAAGCTTTGCTACTTCTTAAATGACTGTGTCTTCGTTCGTGGTAAAGAAATAAACTCATCAACCATATTTCTAGAGACAACCGTAAAGTGTAATTTAGGTACGAATATGAATGTATTTATCACTGACCACTGAGTCAATAGGTGGATCATCGCCCGCTTCTATCAGCAGCACGGTCCAGTCGCTGATTTCGGTCAGCCTGTTGGCGACCACGCAGCCCGCCGACCCCGCGCCTACCACAATGAAGTCGAAAACTTGCCCGTCTGGAATAAAGTAAAAATATGAGCGAATGAATGAAATATATTTATTTGCGAGAAACATGGTATACTGGATGTTGATAAATACAGATAAGTGTTTCAAAATTGTATCTCTAGGTTTATGGCATGTAAATTTTTTAACATACAACTAAGGTTAAATATCCATAATAATGTTATCGTTTAACACGAAGATCACACTCAGAGTAAACATAAGCAGTAACTGTACTTACCTAAATATAATTACAAACAACAATAAAATAATAATTTCTATTAGCTACTCAAAGATGCACGCGGCAGAATTTGGAAACTGTTACGCATAGATAATGGAGAATTGATATATTGTGGGACTTTCTGAGGTTCCGATTAAACAGAACAATTATTCTAACATCTGATAAGTAGTTACTAAAGAAAAAAAATTACCGTGTACAGTACTCTGCTTCGGATATAGCACAAAACTGAGATCAAAAGCAGACAGCGCGGTGAGGATAAAGCTTGCAAGACTTGACACTGAAGGTAAATATGCTACTTCAATCGAAGACAATACTCCTCCCACGATGTCGGCAAGACCCATTCTGATACACCTAAAACAGATACTTAGATCAAGGCAAATGGAAAGAAAATCGATAATTGTCGGTAATAAATAATAATTATGTATGTAAAAATTTAGATACATACCATGTGATGCGTGAGTTATGCGTTGAGTGATGCAAGAATAACTGTCTATTTAAGTGGGGTCTGGTTTTAGTAAAGTATTTAATTAATTTTTTTTTGGTTACACAATTTTTTCCCAAAACCACCTTCTTATATAAAGGCTTTTAGGAAAGTGGCCAAACATGCATTATAAAAGATTTGGAAATTTATTGAATCAGGTGTATGTATCCTTTCGAACGTGTACGTAACATGGGTGGTTGACACATAAGTACAGGTTGGAATTCAAAAAAATGTTTAAAATAATATCAGTCGAAAACTCCGTAACCACGGAAGGTAACCAAGACCTGCATAACTTGAACCTCTGAGTGTTTTTTTTCTGTTTGTGTGCAAAAATATTTTAATAACGATAGTTTTTATTAGAACACATGTCATTTTGTATTTATTAGGTTTTTTAGATACCTATAAAATTCTTATTGACAAGCATATTCAGTTTTTTATTTCATTCAATAGGTAAATAAATAAAATTAGACACAACTAACACATACTGATTCCACTCTGTATTTTAGGTACATAGGTAGGTACGTAACATCATCAACGACGCGTATCTTTCAAGAGAACGTGTAATATTTAATGTAACACTTGATTCAACATAATTAATAAGCTTCTTTGTGTTTTAGACAATTTTAGACAATTAAATCGAAATGTAAGATAGAACTATTAAAATATTACCAGAGGTAATACGTACACATTTTCATAATTTTCACGTGATTGCCAGAAAATTTAGCAATCAATTAAAATCTTGTTCAGGAAAATTAATGATAGACTTTCCTAATATTTAATATTTTTGTTAATAAATAATTGAATTCCTTGAAACGTTACTTTCTTCCTTGTAACGATACTAAGTAACGAATATAGAAGGAATTGATTCTTATGATGGACCGTTTCGATTAGTATCGTAATATTACATGATATTTTTTTCCACATTTGTCCGGTTCGATTTCCTCCCAGATCCCAGCTCAGGCATGTGATGATTCGATAATCTTTGAATTCAGTTTAACTTATTTTTTTTTAAACTTGCTTATATGTCAGATCTATAATATTTCAAATATAGGTGTTTTCCCACCGTGTCACATAGTTTTTATAATTTACCAGTTTTTAATTTTTCACTAAAAAATTGTTCCAAAACTTGTCTGTAGTATAATCAGGTTTGTTGCATTTACCCATTTAAGTCATATCGCAGTCGGTTCTGGCTTAGTGTTGTATTTTGTTTGATAAAGTAATTATAAATAGATTTTTGTCGCTGTACATTGTGTGTGAAAATATTTTATTATCGATAGTTTTTAATTTAACACATGACATTTTGTGTGGGGTACCTACATAATATGTTTTTTCAGATACCTTTAAACGAGCAACAAATGAGATAGCATTTATATAGCACATAAATTTTTGCAATTATTTTTAATTTAATTTAATTATTCATAACTTAATAGGTATACATTTTTTATGAAAACGATACAAAAACTTCACTAATTACACTAAACTAATTACTGTTTTAATTACCTACTTATTTAAACAATAATTTCACACACAAAAATAAACAAAGCAACAAAAGAAAACTACACATTCTGTATAACATCGTGTTAAGTAGGACAGAGTTAGGTATCTACATCCAGCGAACTTTATATTACAGTTAGCTGTCTACATCATTCCATAGTCGACTTTAATCATGTCAGAACCTTTTTCCGCCGCCATTATCGTGGGTGCGTTTGTATTACCGCTGATGGACTTAGGGTAGACACTAGCGTCCACCACTCGCAGCTTGTGTACACCTCTAACTTTCAACCTCTCATCGACTACTCCTTCACCTTCTGGACCCATTGAACAAGTTCCTACGTGGTGCCAAGTAGTTGTAGCTATATTCAAAGCATAACATTTCCAATATTCATGGGTAAATAATTCCAAATGTTCACACTGACTGATGTCGTATGCAACAATTTCAGATTTCACGCTTTTGAAGTATGTCGTATTTATAACGCTTACGTAATCTTCGAGGTAACTAGCTATTCTATCTAGATCGTTCTTTTTTGAAAAATAACCAGTGAATATAAGTGGTTTATCTTCCGGGTCATTACTCTTTAACTTAATTTGGCCTCTTGAGTCGGGGTGTAAGAAGTGGAGAATCGCAAACAGAGTTTCTTGTGTTTGCCCAGCCTTCGCTACAGATTCACAAATGTCATCATTCAGTATGAAAACGTTAGTACATATTAAAGTGGGTACTATTGTGCCGGCTGGTAATGGAAAAGCAGCAATCAGGTAATCGGGAAAAGTTTGCGTCTTGTTTAGCGACACAAAACCCACCATGCTAGGGGTTGGAAATGTATTAAGATTGGTTAAAACTTCAACATTCTGTACGACTGTCGTAACATCTTTGTCTCCTGTCAATGTTACTGGAACTGATGGGTGGTCTTGCAAGTTTTGGCCTACGTTGGGTGCATCTACCAGTACATTAATGGCCATTTCTTCTAAATGTTCCTTCGGGCCGACACCAGACAACATTAGTAATTGAGGACTTCTAATGGCTCCGGCTGATAAAATTACTTCCTTACCAGCGTTAACTCGTATTATTGTCCCGTCAGATTGTTTTATTTCCACACCAATGGCGGTTTTATTTTCATCAAAAATAACTTTTCTGGCGAACGTTTTTTTTAGAAGATACAAGTTAGAACGATCTTTTATAGGACTAAGGAAAGCAGCAGCTGTGCTCTGACGAATTCCATCATCTATAGTGAATTGTGCTGGTGAATATCCGAGTTGTTGATACCCATTATAGTCAAGCAGAATATCACGTCCGTTTTCTTCAAAGGCCCTATAATATTTCTCCCATTCGCTTTCGCAAATGCCGTGAGGTCGTGTTACCCCAAGATATCCTTCTGTGCTATGAAAAGATGCTGAACTACTTTGCAAGATAACAGTATCGTCAAGACGTTCACTTTTCTTGAAATATGCAGTGACGTTGTCCGAATCCCAGCCGAGGTTTTTATAATCTGCTTCATTTGCTCTAACGTAGTACATGAGATTAATTCCACTATTTCCGCCCAACATCTTGCCACTGAATAAATGGATATTGTGATTCTTATGCCCTTGGCTGGAGTATTTGTCGTCCACTGAGTGGTAGCCCCAATCCTCTAGTAGAGAATTGTCGAGCAGTGGAAACAAACCGGGAATCTGAAGTAAGAAATTATAAAGTTAGGGTGTCATATAAAGACATGCACAACTTCTGTTAAGCACTACCGACCTACAGCGTTGTGTTCCTAATAATCAAGGTCCGGAAGTCGATAGACCACAACAATGTTAACAACAATCCCTGTTTATATTTCGCTATGAAAATTCCGGACCTTGCTAAATATTTGCATTTACTATAGAAAATAAACTAGAAGACTAGAAATTTGGGTTCATTGTTTTATTTTCTGATCCATTACAATCATGAAGCAACTTGCAATTGCAGAATGTCGATCAATAGATTTATATGGGAATTGTGTTTGTGGTATAAAAGTTAATTTGTTATGTTTAAACAAAAGTGCCGCTACCTATACTGCTTTTATAATAATCTTCATAAATTATAGAAATTTAATTAGAATTTTCGATTCAATGTTTTGATTCATCATCTTTAAGGGATGTCAAATGTCAGCCAATATATTTCTTGAAGGAAATTCCTGTCTTAAAATCACACATAACAACCATATTTCTACAAACAACCGGAAAGTGTAATTTACCGGTAATTTACATACGAAAATGATTCATGTATTTTTTATCACTGACCACTGAGTCAATAGGTGGATCATCGCCCGCTTCTATTAGCAGCACGGTCCAGTCGCTGATTTCGGTCAGCCTGTTGGCGACCACGCAGCCCGCCGACCCCGCGCCTACCACAATGAAGTCGAAGCATTGTCCGTCTGGAATTTAGATTTCTATGAAATCTTTAATAAAAATTGCTTCTTGCATTCTGCCTGGAATATAGTAAGTGAATTAATCTAATGGTGTAATAGTGTTAGGGTACAATATTTATAGAAATTAGGTTGTTGTAAACTCCCTATTTTATATTCTGATCCTAGGCACAGATTAGATAATAGTTCTGTCCTAGGGAAGGCTGCTATTATGTCGTATTTATTTCTTTACTGGCCGGGTGATTCTACTGGGAAAAAATAAAAAAAAAGATTTTATAAAATTAATAAAATTGTTTATTTTTTTGGTTTATTGAGATCAAAATAAATAGCATTAATATAAAATTTAATTATCATCATTATATATTTGATTAACTGTTGCTTAATCATCTGTACTAATATCTCCTTCAACATGAAAATGATAATTTTCATTGTCTGTTTCTTTATCTGTACCAACATCTCTTTCATTAACCATTACATTAACAGTTAATGTAACGGTTAATGAAAGAGATACTGTTGCACTATTTGTATCTTAACTAATCTTTAATTGATTGATTGTTGGTGTTGGCTGTTGTCTAATTACTACGCGAGCACCCACTAAAGAGATCCTATCTTTATGCAGATAATATTGGTTTCTGTGTATTATTAAAACCAGTTATTAGGTCGCAAACCGCAAGAATTTCAAAGATATTTAACCTGAACAGATTTTCGTAGTAGAATAACCGGGCCCAATCTCGTAATTCTTTCACACTGTTTCAAAAAGAATGCATTGATATTAAATATCATCCACTCATAATGTACCCAAAATCTCATATTTTTAAATTAAGGTTTAAGGTAGGTACGTTACATAAATAAATCTGATTTGAGTCAATAATTATGTGTGAAAGAATTATGAGATAATTTTATTATAGTTGAAGGAAACAGTCTAGCTATTAGTTAGCTAGACTACTTCCTTTAACTATTAGCATTTACCTAATATATAATTTTTAAAATATTATGGTCAATTCAAAGAGAAAAAAATATATTAATTTATGGGAAAAGTAATGGATATTGCACCTTTAACAGTAGCTTGCTTTGGATAGAACAAGAAGCTGAGATCAAGAGCAGACAGCGCGGTGAGAGCGAGGCTCAGCAGACTGGAGGCTAACGGTAGCAGAGCTACTTCTGCCTTCGACAATCCCTCGGTGAAGAGGTCTTCGGCCATGTCTATCGCGATCTAAGTGTAAATATTAATATGTATTTTTTAATAAGTAATAGCCCTTTTCTTTTTATGATATTAATAGGTATTTATTTTAATATAGGTAATTGATAACTTGAATTGACGGCAACTTAACCTATAACTACCTACTTAGCCTATAACCTTCCTCAACCATTTGGCCACCTATATAGTAGCAAAGAAAGTACTTATTTAAAAAAAATTAATTACAGTCCCAATAATTGTCACGCATTCGATATTACGATTAACTGCTCTAGTGCCGCTGTCAAAAATCTAGAAATACCTAAAGTGTCGCTGTCAGGGGTTGGTTGTTGAAAAATGAACTTAGACAATTAAATAAATAAAGAACAATTGCGCGTGACGTAAGCGTCCCGGGGCCGTCACACCGACACTTGAAGCGGTTTTTCTACCGTCCCGGGGCCGGGACACCGACACTAGACTAGCATACCTTACCAAAGTCAGCAGACCCAATTGAAAGAAAGAAAGAAAGAAAGAAAGAAAGAAAGAAATATGTTTATTTACTGCCTTACGGCAAGGCACACACAATACACATAAATACACAAACAAATAGATAGGCATGTAGGCTCAGGAGGGCCTTTTTCAGAATTTTTCATTTGTAGGTTATGTGGGCACTCAAATCTAGTCGGAAATCGGCGATTCGTCGCGGACGTGGTGCGTCGACGACTCGATCCACTGACAGAATGGTATCTGTCATGGCCGCCCGTCGCGCTACCAGCGATACAACGCTCCGCCAAAGTGACACTGACAGCTAATGTCAGCTGTCACTTTATTTCCGTTTCTTGAAAATAGGTGGCGCCGCGCCCCACGAGTAGTAATCACGCTGGTCGATAGATGGCGCTGTACGGTGCGCCGTCACGGCCGGACTGACATTCGACCGTCCTCGGGCGTATCTTCTTGTCCTGGAACAAAGAAAGTTCCGATCACCCAGTGATCCGCTCGTCCAACCTGACGATCAGATCTTTATCACAAACTAAAGTCATCAACTCATCAGGGTCACCATCAGTCAGTCAGTAGCGACGAAAGCGTGTGTCCTTTCGACCAGCCTAGGGCATGGACCGGACGACACCTTTCACTACACTGGACCGGACGAGAGTGTCCCTTCGACCAGCTACTACGTGAGCGTGGACCGGACGACTCTGTCCTTTCGAACCAGTTTTGAAGACCACCACACTGGACCGGACGAGAGTGTCCCTTCGACCAGCTACTACGTGAGCATGGACCGGACGACAATGTCCTTTCGAACCAGTTCTGAAGACCACCACACTGGACCGGACGAGAGTGTCCCTTCGACCAGCTACTACGTGAGCGTGGACCGGACGACTCTGTCCTTTCGAACCAGTTCTGAAGACCACCACACTGGACCGGACGAGAGTGTCCCTTCGACCAGCTACTACGTGAGCGTGGACCGGACGACTCTGTCCTTTCGAACCAGTTCTGAAGACCACCACACTGGACCGGACGAGAGTGTCCCTTCGACCAGCTACTACGTGAGCGTGGACCGGACGACTCTGTCCTTTCGAACCAGTTCTGAAGACCACCACACTGGACCGGACGAGAGTGTCCCTTCGACCAGCTACTACGTGAGCGTGGACTGGACGACTCTGTCCTTTCGAACCAGTTCTGCCATCGTAGAAAGGTACTCCCTTTCAACTAGTCAAGTTCAGTATTCGGTCAAACTAACACATACCGGGACATTCGGGACAATCGCATACCTACGGGACAATCATGCACAGCGTAATCTTTCTTATAAAAGTGAGCAGGATGATCCACTACCAAATAAAAAGGCTACGACTCACCGGGATATTGTAACTCGCCGCGCAGCCCGCGTAGTAGGGTACTTCGGAGAAGTTGACGCGCCGCTCGTGCGTGACAGCGCCGTCGCTCGCGCCCGCGCTGATTCCACCGGTGCCTGAGCTCATCCCACTTCTGATGTAGGCTCAGGAGGGCCTTTTTCAGAATTTTTCATTTGTAGGTTATGTGGGCACTCAAATCTAGTCGGAAATCGGCGATTCGTCGCGGACGTGGTGCGTCGACGACTCGATCCACTGACAGAATGGTATCTGTCATGGCCGCCCGTCGCGCTACCAGCGATACAACGCTCCGCCAAAGTGACACTGACAGCTAATGTCAGCTGTCACTTTATTTCCGTTTCTTGAAAATAGGTGGCGCCGCGCCCCACGAGTAGTAATCACGCTGGTCGATAGATGGCGCTGTACGGTGCGCCGTCAGGCACTTTAAAACATAAGAAATACAAATAAACGATAAAACAGAACAAAAATATAAAACATAGGTAACTAATAAAACCTACATGAATCATGTGAGCCTGTACCGCGGCAGTAAAAGGGCAACGGCTCAGCATATGCCTAGCCCAAAAGGACTAGGCGCTGATTTTCAGCCGCACCCGGTGCGGGCGAGTTTGTCACCGAGTGCCAAATATATAATTGAATTCAGTTGGTAATAAAAAACAAAAATTAGGTACCTTTTGGCGTTACGTCTGAATAAAATATTATTTTAAAATAAAACAGAACCCCACCGAAATTACTTACAAAATATTACAACCACAGACAGTTATTATTAGAAATATAAAATAATCTTATTTATCGCGATTTAAAATGCGAATGTCATTACCGGCACAACCTCAAAGACAAGTACCGTACCTACATTAAAACAAAATACTTATACATTATATTATTATTTAAAATTTTAAACTTTATTGAATCAGATGTTACATGCAAGACACGGTAGTTAACACATGTATACAGGTTGGATTTTATAAGTTTGGTGTTTTCGGGATAGAACTCTTTAACCACGAAAGGTAATAAAGATCTGCATCAAAAATTCCTACTAGGTGGCCCAGTACAGTACAGTAAATATACACTTACGTTCAGTTTAAAATAATAGAAAAATATGGTTTGGATCGGATTCACAGAGCAGAATAGTTGAAAGTTGTTTATTTTTTTCTGATCTTTGGTTGGATACACAATACAATAGTACTAGTTTTTTTAAATAATTTGACAGCTGTCAGTTGAAAACGATTCTCCCTAGGGCTGAAATGTATCATGTTCAACCCGCTACCCAGGCAACTTCAGACCTACTTTCAGAGTATGAGTAATGAAAAAGAATTTACATCTGGTAGTGAATTGCACAATAAAACAACAACTTATCTCATAGGTAGTAATTTTCGAAAAATTGTGATTAAATTATAGGGCGTGCGTTTAGTTGGGGTTGTGTATGTCTATTTATAAATTCATTTATTAAACATTTATTCAGTCATAATTGGTACAGACAAACAATATAAAAGAAAATGCATGTATTGTGGGTAATTGCAGAAGCAAAACTTCGAGTTAGGACAGCCCTGCTATTCTGTAAGCGTATTTGTACAACTCGATCCTGAATCCGCAGTGAGATCGGTCTCTAACTCAATGATTCACAGTTCAATACTCACTTTACTTCGCAAGTGAAGTGATTATTGTGTAGCTTGTATTTGTTTACACAATGCGACATCAAGGTCTTTCATGATCGGATGCGAAGTGAAGTGAGTGACTTGCGATGTGATGGTCGAGTTTTAATTCGTACTTTACAGAATCACACAGCAGATATCTACTTCATTCCATAGTCGACTTTAATCATGTCAGATCCTTTTTCCGCCGCCATTATCGTAGCTGCGTTTGTATTACCGCTGATGGACTTAGGGTAGACACTAGCGTCCACCACTCGCAGCTTGTGTACACCTCTAACTTTCAACCTCTCATCGACTACTCCTTCACCTTCTGGACCCATTGAACAAGTTCCTACGTGGTGCTAAGTAGTTGTAGCTATATTCAAAGCATAACATTTCCAATATTCATGGGTAAATAATTCCAAATGTTCACACTGACTGATGTCGTATGCAACAATTTCAGATTTCACGCTTTTGAAGTATGTCGTATTTATAACGCTTACGTAATCTTCGAGGTAACTAGCTATTCTATCTAGATCGTTCTTTTTTGAAAAATAACCAGTGAATATAAGTGGTTTATCTTCCGGGTCATTACTGTTTAATTTAATTTGGCCTCTTGAGTCAGGGTGTAACAAGCCGATAAGCGCAAAAAGAGTTTCTTGTGTTTGCCCTGCTCTCGCTACAGATTCACAAATTTCATCATGCAGTAGGAAGTTGTTGGTGCATATTAAAGTAGGTACAGCAGTGCCAGCTGGTAATGGAAAACCAGTGACCTGATAATCAGGATAAGTTTGCGTTTTATTTGGTGTTACGAAACCCACCATGCTAGGGGTTGGAAATGTATTAAGATTGGTTAAAACTTCAACATTCTGTACGACTGTCGTAACATCTTTGTCTCCTGTCAATGTTACTGGAACTGATGGGTGGTCTTGCAAGTTTTGGCCTACGTTGGGTGCATCTACCAGTACATTAATGGCCATTTCTTCTAAATGTTCCTTCGGGCCGACACCAGACAACATTAGTAATTGAGGGCTTCTAATGGCTCCGGCTGATAAAATTACTTCCTTACCAGCGTTAACTCGTATTATTGTCCCGTCAGATTGTTTTATTTCCACACCAATGGCAGTTTTATTTTTATCAAAAAAAACTTTTCTGGCGAACGTTTTTTTTAGAAGATACAAGTTAGAACGATCTTTTATAGGACTGAGGAAAGCAGCAGCTGTGCTCTGACGAATGCCATCATCTATGGTGAATTGTGCTGGTGAATATCCGAGTTGTTGATACCCATTATAGTCAAGCAGAATATCACGTCCGTTTTCTTCAAAGGCCCTATAATATTTCTCCCATTCGCTTTCGCAAATGCCGTGAGGTCGTGTTACCCCAAGATATCCTTCTGTGCTATGAAAAGATGCTGAACTACTTTGCAAGATAACAGTATCGTCAAGACGTTCACTTTTCTTGAAATATGCAGTGACGTTGTCCGAATCCCAACCGATGGTTTCGTAATCTGCTATATTTCCTCTCACGTAGAACATGATATTTAATCCACTGGTCCCTCCCAGCATTTTGCCACTAACTAAATGGATATTGTGATTCTTATGCCCTTGGCTGGAATATTTATCGTCCACTGAGTGGTAGCCCCAATCCTCTATTAGTGAATTATCTAGAAATGGGAACAAACCAGGAATCTGAAATAAGAAAGTAGGTAAAGTCAGTTTCTTATGTTTGAAGAAATGCACAACTTCGGGTAAGTATACCTACCGCTATTATCTTCCTAGAGCGCTTTGTAAGTATAACATTAGATATTTATGTAATTCAAGAATATACATACTCACTATATGCTAAACAATGTTTTAAATGGACGTCATGTAAGTATACTAAATCAAAGTGGTAATATATATAATTATCAACCACTCCGATGCAATTAATACATATACCTAAATAATGATTTAACTGTGAATTCGAATATAAATGTATTTATTTATGACTGACCACTGAGTCAATAGGTGGATCATCGCCCGCTTCTATTAGCAGCACGGTCCAGTCGCTGATTTCGGTCAGCCTGTTGGCGACCACGCAGCCCGCCGACCCCGCGCCTACCACAATGAAGTCGAAGCATTGTCCGTCTGGAAATAAGTGGTCTATGAAATATTTTTATGTGGAAGGAAATGGTCTAGCAGTGATCCCATCATAGAATTATAATAACAATATAACAATAATTTATAATTATTCTATTGATCATCATGTATATCAGCCGAACGTCCACTGCTGGACAAAGGTAAAAAAATCCGGCAAGAGCGAGTCGGACTCGCCCACGGAGGTTTCCGTTCCGCAGCCACACTAATATAAGCTATCACTGTACCAGGTTTAATCAAAATTAAATATTTTTCCCGCGGGAAAAGTTTACCGCGGTAAAATGTTGCCCATATGTTATCCCAGGATATAAGCTGTCACTGTACCAAGTTTCATCCAAATCTGTTCAGCCATTATTCAGTTTCCCGCGGGAACATTTTACCGCGGTAAAAAGTAGTCTATATGTTATTCCAGGATTGAAGCTATTTATTAACTGTACCAAGTTTCATCAAAATCCGTTGAGCCGTTTTGAGTTATAAATGGTGGTTAGATTTGAAATTTTTTCAAGTTTTTGACTGTATCTTTTTTGGGTTTTGACTTTTTGTCATTTTTAGTATTTGTTGTTTTGAACGGTATGTGGGCGCGTATTGTGTGAAAATTTCAAACGTATACGTCCTACTGTTAGGTAGATACAGCCCGAAATATCGTATTTATAGTTTTAGGGCCCCCACCCCCCTTAGATTAAGATTTTTTTTAATTTTGAGTATTTGTCATTGGATGCGCCGCAGGTACGCGTCTTTTGTGAAAATTTCAGCTGGCTACGTTATACCGTTACGGAGATACAGCCCTTTGAAATCGGACAGACAGACAGACGGCGTAGCGAAAGCAATAGGTTTGCGTTGCCGAGGATAATAAGGATACCCCAGGGATCTCCACGACGACCGGTCCTGCGCTAACCTCATCCAGCCGGGTCCCGCGACCTTCATCAGATCGTCGGTCCACCTTGTGGGAGGCCTGCCTACACTGCGTCTTCCGAGTCAGTTCTACGAGCGATGTGCCCTGCCCACGTGCCGAGCGAACGAAGTGGTAATGATGATAAAATGCTTTACAACGCTAAAGCAGCTGCGGCTAAGACAGCGGCGGTGTTGCGAAAGCGTTGCGGCGGCGAATCTGCGGAAAGCGAATATAAAGCGGACCCCTTCAGACAGGAATTGTATGAAGCGGTTTGTATGAAGAACGCTCAGCACCGCGCCGCGCCGCCGCCGCTCTGTGTGGCAGTTCTCATATACTACAAAGGAATACAACGCGCCGCCGCCACTCCGCACCGCCGCGCGCCGCCGCGCCGCGTAGGGCGTACATACGTATCCATCTGTGTGCGCGGTTTTGTCGCTTTCGCCTTCGCACCGCCGCCGCCTCAGCGCACGTTCGCCGCGCCGCTTTTACGTGAAGGGCTTCATACTATTTTGAACATTACAGAAAAAAACCGCAATGCTATCGCATCGCCGCCGCCCTGTCTGTGTTACGCTTTAGAGTCGCGCACAGAATTTCATTTTACAGCATTATTAGTTTAGTACAATATAAAATGTGAAGACAAATTGCTCAATCGAGTTTTGCGGTGTACCTACCTACCTAGTTCTTTTTACGGGAGATTATAAGGAATGCAGCGATACTATTATTTGTATTCACCGAATGTTATTTTGATATTCGTATTCGCTAAAGTAATAAATTCGTTACAAGCATCCCTAGAAATTAATTTCTTGTGTCAAAAGAATACACTATAATTAACACTAAAAATGGTAAAATAAAAAAATTTTAACAAAAAAATAAAACCGACTTCAAAAACACAAAAAGGCTCTAAAAAGCGTAAAATAACTTTTTTTTTAATCCAAAAGACAGAAGCCTGTTACCTATTCTTTTAACTAAAATATTATTATAATTATATGCTATGTACTGATCTGTTTGAAGTCGGTGTCAAGCCCGACACAAAATAAAACTTAGCAACATGAACAGCTAAATTAACAATGGAATGGTGCGCGCGAGACTTAGCCTACTACCGGCTTGGCACCGACTTCAAACAGATCAGTACATAGCATATAATTATAATAATATTTTAGTTAAAAGAATAGGTAACAGGCTTCTGTCTTTTGGATTAAAAAAAAAGTTATTTTACACTTTTTAGAGCCTTTTTGTGTTTTTGAAGTCGGTTTTATTTTTTTGTTAAATTTTTTTTGTGATAAAAGTGCTGAATATTGTACCTTTAACAGTAGCTTGCTTTGGATAGAACAAGAAGCTGAGATCAAGAGCAGACAGCGCGGTGAGAGCGAGGCTCAGCAGACTGGAGGCTAACGGTAGCAGCGCTACTTCTGCCTTCGACAATCCCTCGGTGAAGAGGTCTTCGGCCATATCTATCGCGATCTAAGTGTAAATAAACAGTTCATTATTAATAGGGTCTTTTAAAAATACAAATAGTAAGGACTACCGATAGATAGTAAGTACTACCGATGCAAAACACATTCTATTGTCACATTATTGAAATAATTGTTTGCAAGAATTTTATTGAAATTTTATTAAAAGAATTTATTGCCATTTATTTGATAGGTATGTACATAAACTTACTTATAGTAATTTCATTATGACTTTAATTAATTTAGCAATAACGTTTAGTAATGTAGGATTTTTCGTAATTATAGAAAACTAATAACTAGATTTATAAGTAGGTACCTACCTACATTGGTTTTTTTCATTATGATAGTTACACAGATTTCTTAATACAGACATCTGTGGATAATTACAACCTGAAAAATGTAACTGCTAAAGTTTATGTAGGTACCTATAACTATACAGGCCGTCCCAAAACTATGGGACATCAAGGGAAAGTACCTTAAATATCGTAGATAGGATATTTTGCTGAAAGAAGACTTTATGTTATTTTTAAAAGTTAGTAATTCTGCATTTAAAGATTTTCTAAGAGTTACTTGCTTCGTCTGGGAATCGAACCGACTTAAATGTGAAAAAAATTATCCCTATTTTTATGATGCCAATCGAAAGAATGGACAAAAAATAATAATTCTTCCTAAGTAACATAGTATTTTAAAAGGTGAATTAACTCGCCTATGCCACAACAATGTCACGTTACATGACCCATGTAAAAGGTGAAATAACTCGCCTATGTCACAACAATGTCACGTTACATGACTCATGTAAAAGTTGAAATATCTCGCCTATGCCACAACAATGTCACGTTACATGACATAGGCGAGTTATATAACATAAATACCTGAATTCCATTTACATAATAGGCATGAGTTTCGTCAATAAAATAAGTACCTACCTAAGTCAGGTAGGTAAATTGCAATTAGTGTACGGTCAACCGCACGTCAGTGGAAACAAAACCAGTATAAACTGGTATTTCCTAGTATTGAAACTACCTGATAAGCTAGGCCAGCTCAAGGTCAAAGTGTTACCACTGACGTGCGGTCGACTGTACAAGGCAAATTGTGGTATAGAATGACACGTCGCACTATTGTATATCGCACTAACGATTCTTCGCCCACTCGTGGTCCCACTTCTGTAATAATCCCGTATAGAATAGGTAGATACAGGTTACCCATCTAACTTGGTTTTCTACAAAGAATATTCATAGGTTACTTTTTTTTTTTACGTTGTAAAATATTTTATTTATCAATTGCTTTATAGAATTTATTTCATAGGAAAATGTCAAGTCAAAATAAATTGTATACAAAAGTTACAATGTCAAAATAAAATAAAATAAAATAAATGTCAATTAATCAAATAGGTTACTTACCTACTAAAAATATGAGGTTACATTTAATGTGAAGTACCTACTTACTTAATATTTTTTTAGACTATATTGTTTATTTATCGCCTTCTGGCTGAGAAGATGATAAGATTTCCAAATACCTTACCAAACTGCCCAAGTAGGTATATCTTCGAAAACTACCAGGTCGAACCACGTCGGGTGGCGTTAATGACTTCAAATGAATATCCATTTGAAGTCATTAACGCCACCCGACGTGGTTCGAGTAGTCGATAAATCCATAAGTATAAAGTTCTTTATCTACTTACCTATTTAAAATTTTATTAATTTCTCGTTCACTCTGATAGAGACTTCCATATGTTATATTTTTAATTAAAACATTTTGTTAAAATAAGTGCCTACCTTCTTATCTTCTAGGTATACATACATATAATATAAAACTGTAGAAAAGTTGTTTCTGTATACATTAAATTTTTTTGAAAAAAACTGGATCAGGATACCTTACGACTAAAGCCGAAAATGCAACTTTTGGAATTTTTGTCTGTCTGTCTGTTTCTATATTATTGTAACTAGAATAACAAATATTTCAATTACAAAATTTATTAAATTAATAATAAATATTATATTATAAGTTTAATGGAAGTCTCTATTAAACGGAACAATGTTTATATTGAACCTTGACAATGATACGCATTTAACAGAGCCTTGATTGTTTTATTGCACATGTTTGCATAATTTTAACTATGTAGTTAAAACAGATGCATCTACTCAATATTACAACTGACACTACGCGATAATTTATTGAATAAATTAGAATTGTTATTAAAATTTAATTGTTATGAGTGTTTAAATCATACTTATAATAAAAAAATACGGGTGGAATCATAGAAATATAAGGAGCGGGAGCGTAGCGAGCTTTTTCCGTGTTCTGTGGGTGGAATTGAGAACCTTCTCCTTTTTTTTCGCTTTGAAAATTTAAATAGCCTGTATTGTGTGAGCCGAATCAAATAGTTTGGAATATAACTTAAGTAGCCGCCGGGTAGGGCCGCGCGGCGATGCGCATTCTGTGCTCTGCGGAGACGAACGCACCGACCGCTTACCGATCCAGATATTGGGGATGATGAAGTCGGGGCGACAACGAAGCAACAGGCGTCACAAGCGCGATGACACTGTAATACAATGGCCACATGGAAGTAAAACTACGTTAGTTGACCGAGCGAGCGAAGCGTCTCAGTTTCGAGATTGGTAAAAATAGTACATTGTTACCCCAGGGGTGAAAGTAACTTATTTAGGTCCCCAGACGGGGTTTGGCGCCCGACGCGTAGCGAGGGCGCCAATAGTTCGAGGAACTCTAAATAATTCTTGAACCCGAGGGATACACTGTGCTTTTCATTGCGAATACAATGAAAGTAAAAATAAAAACATGAATTAGCTAAAGATAAGAATGTTAATACAAATCTCTGCTATACGGAAGTAACATAACTCTACGACTCGAAAAAACAAATGAAATGTTGGCTCCGGATGGAAATCGAACCCACGACCTGTAGCGCAGTATATAGTAGGCAGTATAGGAACCATGCAAACTAGATTTTTCCCAGACCAATAAGTCATAGACAAACATAAAGCAACTACGACGTGCAAAGTTTCATCAAAATCGTTAGTCGTTTTTTTTTTAACTTTTTGTTGTATGACAGCTACCTTTCGGTTTGAAGGTACGAAGAAACTTTATTTGATAATGTTCATTAAATGCATAGTCTCCATTAAAGTTTGAAAACCTTAATGATGATTGCTGACTAACTCTAGTCATGCCCTGTTTTTATGGAGGCCATGCTGTAACCGCCGGTTTTTGTCAACCTAAAAAAACTTACCCACACAAATCTGACTTGGCTGTATAGTATATCGACTTTTGCCTCTACATAGTTTGACAAATTCAACAAAAAAATATAATATGTCAATCCCAACCAACGCGTCAGTGGTGTTTATTAGTGTCTGTCAATGTCAATCAGTGTTGGATGGTGTTGTTGGTGAATGTTATTACTTTTTTGTTGTTATAATCCTAAAAAATATGATTTTATTTCTTGTTTTAAGCGACTATGTGAAGATTATTTCGTCATAAATCCTGTTTTGAATACTGCTTTGAATTACCAAGATGTCATCGAGTTCTGTAGAAGACATTCCGGACCAGTGTAAGGTGAGCATTATTTATGTATTTATGCCGTTGTTTTGTTAGTGGTTCGGCTCACGTGACCTTGGTTACTCGACATAAATACGCACCACAGCAATTTACTCTCGTAATAGTACCATGGCCTTTACATTTGCCTCTTAAATTGCGCCATATTTCCAGGCAGATGGCAAAAAATTCTGGCTTTATAATGGCTAGAGACACCAGAGGTAACACATGGCAGCAGCTAGGTAAAGCTCAACTTACATTAGAGCCATTATCCCACCCACATAAAGGGATATCTGAGAGCAGTACTCAAATATATAGGTACTTTTTACCCTTGTTCTTCAGTTTGATCGAATCAGGTGTTATCACTGCTCGGGTATTGTCAGGTCTTGGCAAAGACGCCAGCTTTGTGTAAGAATTCTGACTGAGCAATCATTAGGAATAATATTGTAAATAAATTGTTAATCTAATCAAAAGATCTCACCTAAGGCTGGTTTCACAGTTATATGTGTGTCCCAGACAGGTCTCCTGTACAGCTGTGAAACCATCCTAATAGGTAAATGTATACATAGTTATTTGTATGTGTATTTACAAAGGATATGGGGATTCTTCATTATTTCAAATGATTGCTGCTAGCTCGGATGGGGCTCTAGTAATACTGTTAGAGAACAACATTTCATTGACTCCACCTTATCTGCCGTAAACATTATGATATGGTATCTGTTGGTTCACTTATCTATTACCTACCTATTTATAAGCAAAGTGACTCAGAAATGTGTGTATGGACTTAAGGTTTTAATTACATTTTAATATTTCAATATACTTAATTATAAGTATTTAAGTTATAGTCTATGATTTATACCTTCAAGAGATATGGTATGTGGTATGTATGTAATAATAAAACACCTGAAAATGATTTGTGATTGATATATCCCTGTTTTCGAAATTTCAACTGGCTAAAAAGATAAATGAATTAAATGTTTGTGATTTAAAAGAAAAGCTCCGCCATCCCGGTGACTCGGGATTTAATAAGTTATGACCTACATACACCGAAACATAGACTAACTATGCTTAACTACTAAATTTTTCGCTTTTCCCCAATAGATACATCAGCAAAGATAACTGCTTAGTTAATGTTTTTAACACTAAAGCTCTTTAAACTCATTAAATTTTATTATCATTTCAACTCTTAATGTGGGCAGACAAAGTGACCCACTGACACCTTCAGATTTTTTATCTAATTTAAAGAACTTAATTAGGTAACTCAATTGAATGACTCACGCCACATAACTGAGAATATAAAGATGAACACTGAAAGAACTGTCATCCAGGTGAACCAATTTGCTAGAATCTGTTGTATCTGCCGTATCACCTAACATGTTTAAGAACAGATTTCACTAGACCGATTATGCCGACTGCTGCTTATTATATTTTTATTCTTAGATGGGGGTGACGCTCCCTGCAATTACTCCACGAAGCAGGAGTTTTGTGAATTTCCCCCCGCGTCGTCAGTTCAGCCATGCCAACTCCTGGATGTAATGGAGTAGGGCTTCTGGCCCGCGGCAGCACTGTAGCAGGCTGCTCGTTGCCGAGAGGTCTAGGACTATTGTCAGCCCCGTTTCGGATCTGAATTCCTGTGTTGCAGGACAGTGTTGCCGACTACTGCTATAAGCTGCCTTTCCATCCTGCTAATTATAAACGCGAAAGTTTGTAAGGATGTTTGGATGTTTGTTGCTTTTTCCTGCTTTACAGTATGCAACAGAATAACACAGCCTATAGATACTTCTGGAAAAGCTGTTCCTGAGGGAAAATCTTTTATACGCGTGCACGGAAACAGTCCATTCAATATATGCTTCCAGGACGTGTTCACCCAAGATGGCGTGCTGCTAAAGGCGTGCATCGGGCGGCCGATCTCGGAGCTCAACTCTATCGGCATGCTGTGCCTCGTGCAGGGCGCCGACGGCACGAGCGTCGAGTGGCGGCCCAACGACCTCATCACCATCGACTCCGACACGCAGGACCAGGAGTGGGCGGTCGTCAACACTATCGGTAAACTTTTTTGCATTTCATTAATTGCTGGCTGTTGCACAAAACTCCCGCTTTGCACAAGACTACTGCTTTGCACAGAATTCCCGCTTTGCACAAAACTCCCGCTTTGCACAGAATTCCCGCTTTGCACTAAACTCCCGGTATGCACAAAACTCCCGCTTTGCACAAAACTCCCGCTTTTTCACAGAATTCCTGCTATGCACAAAACTCCCGCATTGCACAAATCTCCCGCTTTCGGTTAGTCGGTGCAGGGACCGACACCCCCGTCTAAGAATAAGAATATAATTCCTGGCTACTAGTTGTTTGTGCACTCGCCTCACGTTCACGAAGTCATGGGGCCCGTAGCAATGAGTTTTGCGGAACTTAATTAGAAAGAAAGATCATTTATTCACATATATGAGGTAACAATAAAAATGAAATGTTAATACCTAACATAAAAATCAAGTAACTGCTCGCAGGTCGCCGCCAGCGCACCCTGAGCGGCAGTCTAACGTCAGACTACGCGACCGCCCGCGCGCGCATCGTTAAGGTAACAAATAACTCCGACTAGTCGCTTCAGACCTAAAACTGTAATATTAACAAAACCTATAATAGCAGGAAGGTTCGAATCTCTTTGGTGGCGCGCGCTCCCTATGGAGACTGCATCTTGCATATTTAGTATGGGAACCAATGGTGCCACTTACAGGCGGGGTGCGGACAAAGGAAGCGGAGTAGCCGGAGGAGGTTGCTAATACAAATTTATTTGGAGTTTGAAAATGAGAATGTGTGAGTGAGAGTATTGTCATACATTTGACATGATTTTGACACCCATAGAATGCTTTTTTACGTCTCTTTAAGGGGCCGCGAGCACGCACCAAAGAGATCTCTCTATGTATAATAGCCTATAAGTACGCAAACACAAGACCTACCACGCAAAATGACCTAATCAAAAAAGTTTGTTACAACTTTCAGCTTAAAATTAAAATAAAAAAAACCATCTCAGAACGACGTTATAGGGCTTAGTCTAGTCCACCACGCTAGCCCAGTGCGGGCTGGCGGACTTTACATGCGCCTAAGAATTTCTTCATCGGCGTAAGCAGGTTTCCTCACGATGTTTTCCTTCGCCGTTATTTATTCCGCGAATAATTTGTCAGGTGCCACTCGAGGAGTTGAAGTCGTTCCGCGTGACGCGCAACAGCCAGCAGCTGCAGCTGACCTGCAAGCCGGGCGTGTGGCAGACCACCTTCTACTTCCAGCACGGCAACGCGGAGATATTCGTCGCCAATCTGAAGAGCCACGTCAAGATCGCCAAGACGAGGCACGACAGGTTGGTAACACCAGACTGTAGCTAGCTGACCTGCAAGCCGGGCGAGTGGCAGCCCTACTGTTTTGTCGTTTTGCTCGAAAACGGGTGATTAAACGAAATATAAGTAGTCACATAACATAAATGACGATGTTCTCTAGTCAAGATATCTTTTTGAAGTAAAAAATATATTGCAACCTTTTTACGACATCTGTTTAAAGCTGTAGCCACTGGCCGTGGTCACGAGCTCATTGGAGAGATGAGCATTTTGCCACTACATTGATTGAAATCAAAAATAAATCATTCAATCGATCAATCGAATCAAAATGACACGTTTTTGGACATTTTTAAAAACACTGTTAACACTGTCAGCGATGTGCAAACAATTTGTGACTATATTCACTCAACCGCCAAAAAGATTTACGGGCATTATAAATTATGTTCCTTTCCGACTGTGCCAGGAACACGTACGTGGTGGTGGAGCCCAACATGGAGTCGCAGGTGCTGAACCGCTCGTTCGCCGAGCTGGACATCTTCACGGAGAACACCACCGACGTGGTGTGGAACCTCGTCTCCAACTTCAAGCAGAGACCCTACGAGACCACCCTGGAGGCGTTCTCCAAACTCACTGACATAGGTAATCTATAACCTATTGAAAGAAAGGGATTCAAAATGGCGGCATTCCTATTTGTGACCTGTAAAGGCAAAAAAAGGTTATCAATTATTTATTGTAGCCTGAGATTATAAAGATAGGAACTTTTACATAAATAGAAGACTTCATTCAATTTTAAAAATACCGTAAAAAGACTATTAAAAATCGTGTGATCTGACAAACTTGGTACCCAATTAACTGACATACTCGGTACCTTTCCAGTGTACTACGGCAACGAGCAGGTGAACGGCAAGCGGGAGGTCCCCGAGGAGGTGGCGGACCTGCTGACGCGCAGCATGAGCGCGCTGGAGGAGGCCACCTCGGTGACGCGCAGCGACGAGTACGAGGTCATCAGCGTCAAGCCCACGCTGCCGCCCAGGCCGTGCATCCCCAGGTGAGCGACGTCAGGAGTGAAGCTTGTGGTCGAAGCGTAAGGACCTGCATTCTTAGGTGAGAGACGTGTGAAGCTAGCGAGAGTGACGCTGGTAGTCAAGGGAGTGACGCCGGTGGTCAAGGCAGTGACTCTAGTAGTCGGGGGAGGGACGCTGTCAGTCAAGGGAGTGACCCTAGTAGCCATGGGAGTCATGCTAGTTGTCAGGGGAGTCAGGGAGTGACGCTGTCAGTCGCGAGGCGTACGACGGTCGGGGTAATGATATTAGCCCACGCTGCCGCCCAGGCCTCTGGGTATCCCCAGATGAGTGACGTCAGTATGCTAGTGGTTAAAGCGTAAGAACCTGCATTCTTAGGTGAGAGACGTGTGAAGCTAGCGGGAGTGACGCTGGTAGTCAAGGGGGTGACGCCGGTGGTCAAGGGAGTGACGCTAGTAGTCGGGGGAGGGACGCTATCAGTCAAGGGAGTGACGCTAGTAGCAATGGGAGTCATGCTAGTTGTCAGGGGAGTGGCACTAGTTGTCGGGGGAGTGACGCTGTCAGTCAAGGAAGTGACACTAGTAGCCATGGGGACTCCCATGGCTACTAGTGTCACTCCTATCTGACCACTAGCATGATGAGTGGCACTAGTTGTCGAGGAAGTGACGCTGTCAGTCAAGGGAGTGACGCTAGTAGCAATGGGAGTCATGCTAGTTGTCAGGGGAGTGGCACTAGTTGTCGGGGGAGTGACGCTGTCAGTCAAGGAAGTGACACTAGTAGCCATGGGGACTCCCATGGCTACTAGTGTCACTCCTATCTGACCACTAGCATGATGAGTGGCACTAGTTGTCGAGGAAGTGACGCTGTCAGTCAAGGGAGTGACGCTAGTAGCCATGGGAGTCATGCTAGTTGTCAGGGGAGTGACGCTGTCAGTCGCGAGGCGTACGACGGTCCGGGTAGTGATATTAGCCCACGCTGCCGCCCAGGCCGTGCATCCCCAGGTGAGCGACGTCAAGAGTGAAGCTAGTGGTCGAAGCGTAAGGACCTGCATTCTTAGGTGAGAGACGTGTGACGCTAGCGGGAGTGACGCTGGTAGTCAAGGGAGTGACGCCGGTGGTCAAGGCAGTGACTCTAGTAGTCGGGGGAGGGACGCTGTCAGTCAAGGGAGTGACCCTAGTAGCCATGGGAGTCATGCTAGTTGTCAGGGGAGTCAGGGAGTGACGCTGTCAGTCGCGAGGCGTACGACGGTCGGGGTAATGATATTAGCCCACGCTGCCGCCCAGGCCTCTGGGTATCCCCAGATGAGTGACGTCAGTATGCTAGTGGTTAAAGCGTAAGAACCTGCATTCTTAGGTGAGAGACGTGTGAAGCTAGCGGGAGTGACGCTGGTAGTCAAGGGGGTGACGCCGGTGGTCAAGGGAGTGACGCTAGTAGTCGGGGGAGGGACGCTATCAGTCAAGGGAGTGACGCTAGTAGCAATGGGAGTCATGCTAGTTGTCAGGGGAGTGGCACTAGTTGTCGGGGGAGTGACGCTGTCAGTCAAGGAAGTGACACTAGTAGCCATGGGGACTCCCATGGCTACTAGTGTCACTCCTATCTGACCACTAGCATGATGAGTGGCACTAGTTGTCGAGGAAGTGACGCTGTCAGTCAAGGGAGTGACGCTAGTAGCAATGGGAGTCATGCTAGTTGTCAGGGGAGTGGCACTAGTTGTCGGGGGAGTGACGCTGTCAGTCAAGGAAGTGACACTAGTAGCCATGGGGACTCCCATGGCTACTAGTGTCACTCCTATCTGACCACTAGCATGATGAGTGGCACTAGTTGTCGAGGAAGTGACGCTGTCAGTCAAGGGAGTGACGCTAGTAGCCATGGGAGTCATGCTAGTTGTCAGGGGAGTGACGCTGTCAGTCGCGAGGCGTACGACGGTCCGGGTAGTGATATTAGCCCACGCTGCCGCCCAGGCCGTGCATCCCCAGGTGAGTGACGTCAGGAGTGATGGTCAAAGCGTAAGAACCTGCATTCTTTGGTGAGAGACGTGTGAAGCTAGCGGGAGTGACGCTGGTAGTCAAGGGAGTGATGCTGGTTAGTCGGAGGAGTGAACTCTGGTTAGGGTCATGCCACTTACCGTGGGGTTTGTTTCAGGGGCACGCCGCTGTCGACGGAGAAGTGGGAGGGCCTGCAGGACACAGAGGGGAGGGTCACCGAGGTGGAGGGCGTCAAGCAGCTCATATTTAGGGGGGTGAGTTCAGCGCATTTCTTACGTGTCATTGAGAGCTAGTCTAATCTAATTACAGGCACATAAGGCTATATTTGGTCTAATTACTATGTATGACTTATTTATTGGTGTTTTGGAGACTAAGCCATTGAAGAATTGAATAAATAATAATACAGGTTTGTGGTCGACACAGTGACCACTTAACATCAGCAGGTTTTCTGTTCTTTATCCACTTCAAAATGCGGTAGGCTGTACTCGGTACAGCCGCAGATGTTTTACGTGAAACGTTGCCGCGGGAAACGGCTAGTAACATTTAAAATAACAAAACAATTAGAACGAAAGATAATAAAAAGCTAAATAGCATTTTTTTGCTCAGTTTGAACTAAAAATTGTATGAAACCTGATATGTTTGACATTTTGTTGGGCAGGGCGTGGCGCACTCTATAAGACCCTCAGTATGGAAGTACCTGCTGGACTACTACCCGTGGAACAAGACGCACGCGCAGGTCCGCGCGCTGCAGAAGAAGAGGACCGAAGAATACTTCTCCATGAAGCTGCAGTGGAGGTCCATGACTGACGGACAGGAAGCCAGGTTTGTCGATTTATGACTCAAAAACAAAATCAAATCAACAGCCCTGTGGGTTTACAATAATAATGTCCAGTCTGAAAAATGACCAACCGTTGAAAAACGTCCAATCTGAAAAATGTCCAATCTGGAACATTTTACACTACAGAACCTTAAACCTGCTATTTATTTATTTTTAGATTGGACATTTTTCAGGTTGGACATTTTTCAGGTTGGACATTTTTCAGATTGGACATTTTTCAGTTCGGACGTTTTTCAGTTTGGACATTATTCAGTTTGGATTGGACATTTTTTCAGTTCGAGCATGGCCGTTGGACATTTTTGAGATTGGACATTAATACAGTTAATCGCCCTGTGTATATTGGAATGTGGAGAAATAAATAACATTACTTATCCCTTCTCCAGATTCTCTGAATACCGCGACCGGAAGAGCCTGGTGGAGAAGGACGTGAACCGGACGGACCGCACGCACCCGTTCTACGCGGGCGACAACAACCCCAACCTGGTGGTGCTGCAGGACATCCTCATGACGTACGTCATGTACAACTTCGACCTGGGCTACGTGCAGGGCATGAGCGACATCCTGGCGCCGCTGCTGCTGTTGCTAGGCAACGAGGTGGACAGCTTCTGGTGCTTCGTCGGGTTCATGGAGAAGATTGTGAGTAGTTCTATATTATAATTATAACGGGTCTTACACACGAACAAGTTTAGTCATCTCGTGACCACGGCCAGTGTAATCTGGTCGAAACGTCGGGCAAGGTAAATAAAACTTGTTCGTGTGTAAGACCCGTATATAATTATGAATACAAAGCGCGAAAGTCTTAAAGTGTACTAGTTTTAAATCTTTTAGACTGTCAAAACCCTTTTTCTCAAGAAGGGGTAGAGGAGGTATCCCGTTCTACGCGGGCGACAACAACCCCTAGTACCTATAAAGGAAAATCGGAACCCCAGCTGGGCCGAACGGTGAAGGAAAACATCGTGAGGAAACCTGCATACGCCGTAGAAGAAATTCTTAGGCGCATGAGATGTCCACCAACCCGCACAGGACTAGCGTGGTGGACTATATAGCCTTAGCCCCAGCAGTGGGGACATATTAATAGGCTGTTGTTTGATTGCTGCTACAGTACCTATAGTACCTACTCGCACATGTGGCCGAGATGCAAATAAAGTTTGTCAACTAAGGAAAGAATTATATACATTCTTACCAAGTTTCGCCCATTTCGGAGAGTTCGGGTTCGAAATCTTGCCTTGTTAGTATATTTTTGGTGCATAATAATCAGTGATCGGATGACAGATGCAATGTCCCGGGATTTAAGTACGTTATCATAACATGGATATAACTTATAATCCCGCGAGATGCCCGCGAGTCTTACCTAATTCAATCCAATATTGACTGTCAATATTCATAATTTGTCAGACTGACATATATTGTTTTTTCTGTTATACCAATTGATACTAACCCTGTTTTATTGCTTTTTAAATATTACATTTGTATTAAATTTAAAATGCCTCCGCGCAAAAAAAACTACATTAGAGTTCATGCAATCTTTGATAAAACGACACTCAGAATTAATAATACGTGGAGAGCTTATAATAGAAACAGAAAATCAACGTTAAATTACTACCCCTATTTTAAATATGCACCGGCAACTAGCGTAGCTATAAATGTGAATAATTAAAGCATTATTTTTGTTTTACATTAGTAATATAAATGTAAAATAAACGTAATGCTTTTATTACCCGACGTATGTAAAGTATATTTTAATAATATAATTATGTAAAATAAATGTCCTATTAAAGATAGTGAATATTTTAATTTTGTTTCATTAATTATTATAAATATCCCATTTCCCAGAACCCCGGGAAAGCCCGAGTCACATCCATGTTATGCATAACGTTTGAGGTCATTCACCCCAAATTGCATCCGAAATCCGATCACTGATAATAATAAACAATGTTATGTAATGCAGGCGTCGAACTTCGACATGGACCAGGCCGGCATGAAGCAGCAGCTGCTCCAGCTGCAGCAGCTGCTGTCGTTCGCGTCGCCGGCGCTCGCGCACCACCTCGCGCAGAAGGACTCGGGCAACATGTACTTCTGCTTCCGGTGGCTGCTCGTCTGGTTCAAGAGGGAGTTCTCGCACAGGGACATCATGAGGTACCTATAGTCCACACGGAATTCCTTGACGGCTGAATAAGTGTAGTTTTTTTTTAATACTTTATTCTTTAATATTACACAATTTGTACAATATAATAATTACTCGCCATACTGGAAAACATAAGAGCGTCAGTGGCGTAGGGGATAAGACGCGGCCTATCATATCGAAAGGTCCGGAGTTCGATCCCCAGCTGGGCCATGTACCAATGGGTTTTTTCTCATCATCATCATCATCAACAGCCTATTATTATGTCCCCACTGCTGGGGCTCAGGCCTACCCTCTCAACGAGCGCGTTCGGGCTATAGTCCACCACGCTAGCCCAGTGCGGGTGGACTTCACATGCTCCTAAGAATTTCTTCTTCGGCGTATGCAGGTTTCCTCACGATGTTTTCCTTCTCCGTTTGAGAGCAGTCAGTAAAAGTTTCGAGAAAAAAACCATTGGTACAGTCTACCGCACATCAGTGGTAACACTTTGACCTTGAGCTGGCCTAGCCTATTAGGGAGTTTCAATACTACGCGAGACCAGTTTATACTGGATTTGTTTCCACTGACGTGCGGTCGATCGTACGCGCAGCGGACGTTGAAGGGTTGATATTATGATGATGGATGACCCTACAATTTGACTAGGTATGGGAAACACAGAGCACAGAATGTGCATGCGCTAGCATCGCCGCGGCGGTCGGTGACATAAATTTCCGTCTACCGCACATCAGTGGTAACACTTTGACCTTGAGCTGGCCTAGCCTATTAGGGAGTTTCAATACTACGCGAGACCAGTTTATACTGGTTTTGTTACCACTGATGTGCGGTCGACTGTACATGGCCCGGCCGGGGATCGAACTTCGGACCTTTCGATATGATAGGCAGCGTCTTATCGCCACTGATGCTCTCTAATATATGATTGATTGCAGGCTATGGGAGGTGCTGTGGACGGGGTTGCCGTGCGCCAACTTCCACCTCCTCATCTGTGTTGCTATACTCGACGCCGAGAAGGAAATGCTCATCAGCAAAGACTACGGGTTTACGGAAATATTGAAGGTTAGATATTTACCCCTTTTTGGGTTCCGTACCTCAAAAGAGGAAAAAGGGAACCCTTATAGGATCACTCCGTTGTCCGTCTATCAATAACATTTTTCTCAGGAACGCGTGGAGGTATCAAGTTGAAATTAATATCAAATACTCGGGTGTGCAGTCCCTTGGAGCCGTGAACAAATCAGACTTCAAAATCATCGCAGTCAGAAGATATGGTCGATTTTGCCGCATTTTTGAGTATCTTGGTAATCAAAACCTATGGGGTACTTCCCGTTCACCTAGAAACTTGAAATTTGGCAAGAAGCAAGGTCTTATAGCACAAGTAAAGGAAAAAATCCGAAAACCGTAAATTTGTAGTTACATAGCAAAAAAATATATTTTTTCTTGTACCAACAAACTTAACCGTATGAGCAAGTTATCCATTTAAGTTAGTACCATGTGATATAACTACAAATTTTATTAACGATTATCTAATTATTTATTTAATCAAGTTTGTACGGAACCCTCAGGGCGCGAGTCCTACTCTCGCTTGTCCGTTTTTTATTTATTACTGAAATACATTTCCAACGCTACTTGAAGGTCATGTGGTGCATGAGTTCTGTGAATTTCTGTTTGCAGCACGTAAACGACCTATCGATGTGCCTAGACGTGGACAAGATCCTGAGCACGGCCGAGGGGGTCTACCACCAGGTGGTGTCTGCCCCCCACCTCAGCGACCAGATCCGCGTGATCCTGGGGCTCCCAGTCCCCACCCCGAGCGCCCGCGCTGACTCCGAAGCTCCCACATCCTCACTGGCCAACGGTACGGGTGTTAAGGAACCGAGAGACGGAGCAGACATGGAGGAAGTTATGTATCAGATAGGATTAGACATGAATTTTTGAGCACGCGGTGATTATATTTGTGATTAATATTTTGTATGTTAGTTGAGCGATACAGTATACAAGGTCGTTTAAGGTTAAATATACAAACGAGGGGTTGATATACAATCAATCTATCAATCAACAGCCTATTGATATGTCCCCACAAGGGCGTATGGTCTATATAGTCCACCATGCTAGCCCAGTGCGGGTTGGTGGACGATTTATATGCGGTAGTCAGTCAAACTGACATAAGTCCATGTTTCAAAAATAAGTTTTTATTTTAGTCGGTCCACTTTTAAAATGCCCTTGATAATTCATTTTAAAAAATCAATTACGTTCAAGATTAGATACTTTTTTATACTGTGATTTTGAATTTAGATTACACCACTGTTTTCTCGCAAAATAATTAGGCAAAAGAAAAAAATATATGATTGTTACAGCCTGTAGATGTTATTGCCAAAGTTTGTGTGGTTAATTTTGGAAGACCCTGTATTGTATATCTAGTAGCATTTGTAGTGTAGTTAGTTACAGACTGGCTGCTTTTCATCACCCACCCGCCTTATCAATGCTCGCAAATGTAAGTTTTGAAATACATTTTTCTCATAAAGCGCAGGTGCTCAAAAACAATTGGCTACGTTAAAACATAGTGCCTTCTTTGATATGAGGCAGGTTTAATAAATAATTCTAGACGCTTGGATGAAACTTGACATATTAAATCGTTTTTACTATTACATTTTATTTTTGAATTCGTTTCTATAGCTAAAAAATAATGTCAACAGGTACAAAGTCAACTTTCTGACATTGGGACTTTTTATAAATTTATATATTTACGATATTATATTATTGATAATTATTATTAAATAAACTAATCAATAAACCTACACCTAATCATAAATAAGTCCTTAGATTTATCAATAGCAAAGCAATATTTATCAGTTACTCATAAATACTTTCATATATTTTAGCGTTGGTGGTCTAGTGTTGTGATAATTAGTACAAACAAATAAAATACCTATTTACTCTTTTAAAATTTATAGCAAATAACTGTTCCTTGCCTTTATGTTAATTTAATATAATTATATTGGGATATTAGTATAGTGAGACATACTTTTAGGCAGACTGGCTAAAGTCCACCACTAGCTTGAAGTAATGGAAGGGGTGGGAAGGAGCAAAGCTACATTATATCCGTTTGTATTTCTTACACTGTCTTTTTCGCATTTATTTAAGTAATGTTGGCAGCTTATTTATGGGTGAAAATGAAAAAAAACCAGACTAATCAAAGACCTTCAATGTTTGATTTATGTTTTCACCCCGCACTGCACCTTGCATGTGTTTTTCTGTGTTTAATTAGTCTACATTACTCTGTACACATAGTTTAGATTTTCACTGCACTGATGTTATTTTAAATTGTTTTATACAATGGCGAGGAAAAAATTTCCAGTCTCTCAGTGACGATTTTTTCTGAACTATTCTAGTTAGCTTCTTGAAATAAAAAGTAACATTGAAGTGAAACATAATAAAAGTAACTCTTTTATACCTAATGGTGAAGAACTAATCAAGATATAAGTAGCTTTTTGAAATAAAAAGTAACATTGAAGTGAAACATAATAAAAGTAACTCTTTCATACCTAATGGTGAAGAACTAATCAAGATATAAGTAGCTTTTTGAAATAAAAAGTAACATTGAAGTGAAACATAATAAAAGTAACTCTTTTATACCTAATGGTGAAGAACTAATCAAGATATAAGTAGCTTTTTGAAATAAAAAGTAACATTGAAGTGAAACATAATAAAAGTAACTCTTTCATACCTAATGGTGAAGAACTAATCAAGATATAAGTAGCTTTTTGAAATAAAAAGTAACATTGAAGTGAAACATAATAAAAGTAACTCTTTCATACCTAATGGTGAAGAACTAATCAAGAATAAGTAGCTTCTTGAAATAAAAAGTAACATTGAAGTGAAACATAATAAAATTAACTCTTTTCAATATATTTTTAACAAAACTATCTTGATTAGTTTATTAATTTGGAAATATCGTCATTATATGTTCTCTTTTCTCCTCTTGGGGGCATTCGTTTGGTACAGCCTGTAGATACTATAGTAAATTTTTGTACTGAAGTGGGGGTACCTATTAAAATGTTTTTTTTTCTATTGCAGGATACACTCGAATATAACGGATTACAATTATCAATTGTCACGAAAACCGTGTGGGTCTTACTCGCGTAGCCCGCGGAGCGTAATTTTACTATATTTGTTATTGTTAGACCGGTTTTAGTGTCACGCGGGTGCCATCCGGGCGGGTATAACCCGATTTTTTTATTATAATCCTACGATTTAAAGGTTAGGTACGCCCACGTAAAGGGCAGCCCAGGGTCGTCCATGGCTAGTAAGTTTTTATTCCTCTTGTTTTTGTCTGTTTCGAGTAGGCCAGCAAATGTTCACACTATGCGGCAGTTTTTTTTTAATTTATTTTGGCAGCTCAGGAAGCTAGAAAGTTTTTGGTAGTAGCATAAATGCAGTTACTAGGCGCCAGGCACTAAATCAACCAATGACGATAATGAGTAGCGTCTTCTCAATGTCAATGGGAGGTAAAACTGCCATTGCTCGCTGCTAGGCGGCGCCACTAGCGACAGTAAACAAATCCAAAATTATATTTTAATCAATCAATCAATACCGACTCACAGACTGATCAATCGACTAGAAAATTTGCACAAAGGTTCCTCATAGTATAGCTCTGACGTCCACTAAGAAAGCCGCGAGATGTAACAGCTTGTTATTCATAAATCATCAATTTCAACCACAGAACTACGAGTATCTAGATTCACTTGTGTAGTACCTTGTAATTCTATCATTTTTCTTAGGAATGCACTACAATGTTTATTTTCTTACATGCACCAGTGGCGCCATCTGAGTCGCGCTTTTAGTTTGACCTCCCATTGCAGCTTCCATCCACCCGCCTGGCACTAAAACCGGCTTTATAGACTAAAGGAGTGTGATATTATTATTGTACATTAATACCCATGGTATTTACTGTACGTATAGCATGTTGAGTTGAACGATTGGGTTGTTTACTTTTGAAAAAACATTAAATAAATTTTGAAGGGCCTAGAAAAAAAACAAAGAGACCATTTCACAAAAATTGTTTATTTTTAAATTCCAAGATCCATTTTAGGATTAAAAAACTACTTAGTTTATTATTTGCCTATTTTGTGAATTTGTACGCAATGGAGCGTCATCAAAAACTTTTTAAAATTCACTCATTGACTCATTTTTCCAGTCCTTCATTTGATCAACTTTTTTGTTAACTTGGTTTTGTGCCTTATTAGATAAATTGTTATTATTATTAAGCACACTTACCTTATTCTAAACTTTTACGTCTACTGTGTCTAAACCTATTAAAATTGAGAGAGTAATTCTGGATATGTCACTGTCTGAGTGGATCACTAGATGGCGTTAGTAGACGTAAATACAGTTTTTGATCTTTACCATGAGGCTTGGAACTTTTTGATAGGCGCCCGCGCCCCCTATTCGTTCCTTCAAGATTTTTACCCACCACGTAACGGAGCGGGTATGTGTTTAGGGTGAGAGGTTGTTTGTTTTTCCTGAATTTATTTGGCTAAAGGGGCTTCTAGACTACGACTCAAAGTATCCAAATCATGTGTGATTGATAAAAAATCAGTTACTAAGTGTAAAACTAAGGGCAAAGGTAAATAAAACTTGTTCGTGTGTAAAACCCGTAAATAACTATATAATTATAAGTGCACAAGTTTAGAATATAACTTTTTTGCATTCAGACTGTATAAATTAAGTATAAATTTATCAAAGCCTTAAACTATAAGGGTTGAGACACAGGAACAGACTAATGTTACCGACCTCCAGGTTACAACTACACGCGTCAAGCCCCGCGCGTTATGTCCATAAAAATCTACAATTTACCAGAATTATTGAAAAGAGAAACAGATGATAAAATATTTATAAAAAAATTAAAACATATATTAATATCAACATGCTATTACACAATTAACGAATACATTACCGATAAAATAATATAATAATAAGTATGATAACAAATTAGTAAGTAAACATTACCAGTTTGCCCTCCTCTCCCCTATGTTGTTGTGCCCACAAGGGTCCACAATGATCTACTTTTAAGTTACCACCTAATATTACATTGTGGAATGCAATAAAATGATTATGATTATAAATTAATCTGAAACTATAAATTTATCAGACCAGTGTAAATTTATCAAAGCCAAATAAATCCAGGAAAAATGTACACCTTTAGCTGGCGCTAATTTGTCTAATGAATGATACTCAAACCGTGACGTAATCCTTTAAAATCAGGATACTATTCACAATTTTAATAGACTTAGAATAAAGATAGTTAAGTGTGTTTATATGTAAACAATTTTTAAAAAAGCAATAATTTTTATAGAGTTAAATTTCGGAATTGCCTAGATTTAAAGACCAAGTCTTTTTGATTAGTTACTGTGGAACGTTCTCTACTTGGAAATGTCCATTATACTTCCTGACCGTTCAAATCGACATACTATAGTTTATATTTTTATAAAAGACTATCTTATGACTTATTTTTAAAAGGTTTGGCTTATTTAAGTCTGATATTCTCAAATTGCGTTAATATTCGAGTTTAAGAGGGTCTTTGCCTCATAAAGGCAGCTATTTGGACCCCTATTGATTAGAATTTTATGGGTAGCCATGTGTCCTACTGTGATGTCAATTTTCGCACCAAAACTTTTATATTCTATGTTTTCTAAAGTGTGTATAGCATAGACTATTGTGTGTGCGAGAATGTCAGAGTGAGATTTCGTACACTTATGATGGTTTTACAACTAAATTCAACACTTAATAGTCTGGGCTATGTTATTTATCAGACATATGTTTTATATTTGAAAGGGTTTCTTTTAGTTGAGTGAGGAAAATAATTAATGCCATTTAGGAGGTTAAATTTTAATTTTAAGTCCCGATTTCTTTTACTGTATTACTCAGAGTCCGTTTGCAAAGTAATTTAAAACGCTGTTTTTTATCCCTTTAAAGTTCCAGACACGGAATTTAAATTATATAGGCACTTCATGAAAGGCTGGGATATTTTGAGAAAGTAAACCGTTACATACCGTGGTCCTACCGATTTGTGAATTGGACCCTGTGGTCCAACAGCACTAAAACTGTTAAAAATAAAAAAGTAATAATATCTAAAAATACCTAATATGAACAAAAAAATAATTATTTATTTATTTTTAGTGCGTGATTAAAATTTTCCATTTTCGTCAGTTTTTAGTGCCGTGGAATCACGGGTACTCGTACATGTGGTATCCCGTGGTCCTACCAGTAGGACCATTCGGCAGGACATATTGTAAGCCATAGTAGTTATAGAGCTGACATACCGCTACCGAATCGTCAGCTGGATGTGCACAAGCCTTTACACACTTGCCAAAAACATATTTTTAATTTAATTTATAAATGAAAAATAAAAAACCTAATTAGTTGCGCTGTTTAATTTATGCAAACTTGCATTGTTTTTATCTTTGTATTTTTCATTTGTTTATAATTGAAATACATAATTTTCGTACCTGATGTATGGCTTTTATTTAAACTACCCTCACAACGCCCTGGTCCTATACAAGCCCACTGCTGGACATAGTGGTAAACAATTTGGTACGATAAGTATCACTGTTACTACTGTATATAAATGACAGTTGCTTTTCGCGTTGTACACTTCAAACCACTGAATGGGTTGGGTTTTCGTTGTTGGATAGATTTATCCAACGCGAGAACTAGCAGTTTTATCCTCAATTAGGCCATTTCATAGGGCATCTAACCAGGATACAAAAAATGTACAATTGGACAACGTAAATGTAACTCAAAATGAATGCGTTAAAAATTGTACAAAGGGATATGTAGGTGCTTCAGTCTATGTCCAGCACTGGACGTCAATATATGTGATGGAAAACAAAGTCAACATCATCGACAGCCTATTAATCTCCCCACTGCTGGGGCTCAGGCCTACCCTCAACGAGGGCGTGCGGGCTATAGTCCACCACGCTAGCCCAGTGCGGGTTGGTGGACTTCACATGCGCCTAAGAATTTCTTCTTCGGCGTATGCAGGTTTCCTCACGATGTTTTCCTTCACCGTTTGAGAGCAGTCAGTACATGTACTTAAGTTCCTAGAAAAAACCCATTGGTACATGGCCCAGCCGGAGATCGAACCTCGGACCTTTCGATATGATAGGTCGTGTCTTATCCCCGAGGCCACTGACGCTCTTGAAAACAAAGTATTATGTATAAATTAGTACAATAATTTATTTCTTGAGAAATGTGCCACACGTCGAGAACGACACTAACCTACCTTATTCTACAGTTGTGTCGGTAAACATTAAACTGATATAAGTCCACGAAATGAAATTGTAATTATAGAAATTGTTGTATAGGTATTGACAATGTGCCGAGGCATATGTTGATTTTAGCCATTATTATTGACGGCAAATGCATTTGTACGAAAATTAAGTCATTACCTTTGTCAGTCTGATGTTTACCGACATTTTACGTATTTGAGATCAATCTAATATAATCTAATAAATAATAAATGACAAGGCATAAAAAGAATAATTTAAAGAGTTGTTGAGATTGTTTCACTAATATTATTTTCAAAGCTAGTCTGCTTTTTATTTAAATGCGAACATAACTGTCACACAATGGATGGAAAAGAGAAGGGAATAACATTTTCTATACAATCTCTCTCACACCTATTGTGTCTTTTTAACAGTTATTTAAATTTGAATAAAACACAGACGATGTGAAATTATTAAGCTAATCTGTTTTTATACAACATGTGCATGTGACTTCAAATGCACATTCAAACCATATCTAGTCTGATACGACTTGTCACACGCGTGGCAATGAAAGTTTTTAACCCCAGTGTGCGTTAACATATGCCTTTCTAGCTCCGATTTAGAGAAAAACCGCTTCCCACAATTTTCGCAGCCATACTTTTTCTCTTTTAAATGATTTTTACGAATGTGACAGCTTTTTGAACTGGATGAAATAAACATGGCGCCGCAGATTTCGCATTTGTGGTCTCTCGTCCTCTTGTGATTCCACAACACGTGGGAATTGAGTCCGTTGGCAACTTTGAACTTCTTTGGACAGTATTTACAGCTGTATCTATAAACATTGCTGTGTGTTGCCATGTGGATTTTAATATAGCCTGGCAGATAAGATTTTCCACACTGGTCACACTGCTGTAGCTCTTTTTCACCAGGTTTTCGTCTGTTTAGGTTCGGCTGGCATTTGTGCGTTTGGTAATCAGTTTCTATGTCAAATCCAGTCCAGCATGTATCACAAATGTATGGATTTAAATGGAGTTTTCTGTGTATGATGAGTTGCTGGAAATCTTCAAATTTTTCATTGCAGTAATCACAATCTCTGCCAATCGTAGACTTCAGCGGGTGATTGTTTGTACAATGTTCTCTAAGCGATTTCTTTGTGTGAAATTTAGCCTTGCATTCCACACAAAAGAATTGTTGTCCAGGTTCCGAGCATGTCTTAGTTACTGATCTTTTAAGTCTCATGGTTTTGATTTTATCACTCTTAGGTAATTCATATTTTTGTATTTTATTTTCTGTGGGTTTGTAGTCGATGTCATAATCAAACAGGTCACAGTCGAAGTTGTCACTAGGGGATTCCACATTGGCGATGCTTCCGGCAAGGGTTTTGGAACTTGACTCTACGAGGGCTTCAAAGGAATGTGTCAATGTGAGATGGTGGACACAGCTTATGCACAGACTCTCTGGATACAAGTGGTCTTGTGGCGTAATCTGTAATATACAAAAATTGGACATGTAGAAAATTTATCACAAAAATAAACTAGGGATTCAGGGAATATGGGAGACTTTTAGGAAATAAATTGTTTTCATTGTTTCATTGTGGCCTACATGGCTATGTACTTACACCCAAAGACTAGATTCTCATATAATAATCTGATTTAAAAATTTGGGTAATAATTATATTTTTTATTTGTAGGTATGTACAAGTAAGTAGGTACATCATTTTATCGTCTTAATTTTTTATCAGTACCTATTTAATTGTTTTCTATTTTAATTTTATATTTGGTGAGAAATAAATGGCTTAGATTTACTTTACCAATATAAAAACAAATTCATCATTCTGCTCGGAGGATCACAGCAACTTAAATTGAATAAAATGAAGACTTATGGGTATAGGTAGGTACCGAAACCATTAAAAAAAATAAACAGCTGCAAGTTTCACCTGCAAGGGGCAGGTGTATGTTGCATATAAATATAGGTGTACATATCTGTATTTAGGTAGGTAGGTAAATAGGTACCTAACTTATCGAATAGAAGAAAAAGTTTCAGCACAAATTAATATCTCAAGAAAAAGCGTTGTAAGGAAATGAATAGGTACCGATACCGTTCTAAATAGCTACAAATGAAAATAATTATGTACCTAGGTTTTTAATTTACTTACCTCAAATTTATAGAAGTTGTGCAAAATATCGGACAGGCGAACGTCGGCGCCAGCAACAGTTATAGTCGTGTAAATGTGGCGCATTTCTTTGCTTCTCCCTAGACAAGTACGGCAGCGATCTTTGTAATTCATTTGTGTTGGAAAATCTACGAAATTTTACCAACACACAACAAAACCAACTCGAATCAATCAATCAGATCGCAAGCAAAAGAATTCTTGTATTGATTGATTGACAGTTTCGTAGAACTGACATTTCAGATCTCGTTCAAAAATATATGAGACTTTTTAAAATATAGGTTTTAGCTTGGTTACTAGAGCTTTAAGCCTTATCTTATCCCACACATCGAGCATGTTCTAGTGTGTAAAAGCCCAAACTAGGATTTACCGTAACCTTAACTTAAATTAATAATACTGAAAAAAATGTCTGTACAATAAATAGGTATTTATTTTAAAATTTGTGTCGGGGAATCAGGCATGGCCTCTCAACGATATATATAAGTCCAACACGCTAACCCAGAGCGGCTTTGTGGACTTCACAATCAAAATTGCGCCTAAGAATTTCTTCTTCGGCGCAGGTTTCCTCAGGATGTTTTCCTTCACCGTTTGAGAGCAGACAGTAAATCACCCACCACTCTCCTCTCGCCACTTGGAGTAATTAAGGCATGAAGGACGATACCGAAGCCTACTAATATTCGGTAGGTATGTAGTAAGCATTTTGAAGTGGATTCGTATTTCTCGTCGTCTCTGCTGCGCCCGGCGAGCATTACGGAAAAATTGCGAAAAACATTTACAGATCAATTAAAACCTAGGTATTAATAAAGTATAATTTAAAGGCATTGAACAAGGTTGCTTTCCCCCTCAACGCGCAGCATGCTGCGGAAATCGTACCTAATCGGATGAAATGATTGAGTTTGTTATTTCGAAGCCTTTAAACTGTTTGAGTTGAATCCTTTGCTCTATAAAAAAGTATCAATCAATTGTGTCATCGTGTTGGTCGGTATATTGTCAATCAACCAACTGTCTAGTTTGATTGTGTTGAACGTGTTGAAAGTATTTTTCTGTTTTGTTTGTTTGTTTTTCCGGTTGTTTGAATGTAATTATATGGAAGGTAAATGCAATAAATTTTGTCCACCACCCGAAGAGGAACCACAAAATACCTCCAAAACTAATAGACAATCTCGTAACTCTCGAAAGAAAAAGAAATTAGCGAAACGCAAAAACGCTCTAAAGAAACAACGTAAAATCAAATCTAGTCTAACTATTGCAATGTCTTCTTGGGCCCAGAACTTCGCGGTGGCCTCAACTTGGCAATTAAAATATCAATTGGCGTATTGGAAGGCCAAGGCAACATCGTTGCAGTACGAAAACAAAATACTGCATGATATAATCCGGAAGAATCACATCAATCCTGCAAATCCTGGATCGCAATCAAGTTCCTGTCATACAGATTCTGAACCAGAAGACGCATCTAAGAGCTACGATGAAGATTCGTCTGATGACGATTACAGAGAATTCCCTGAAGGCGATGCTGAGGACAACTTAGAAGTAAGCGAGGAATTTATTGAGTTCCTACAGAAAAATGCGAAGTTCAAAGAAGACGCACGGAGAGAACGGGAACGGCTGAAAGCTGAGGCTCCGAAGGAAGAGAACTCTATAGAACAATTAGAAGCCGGCCCGTCTGTGAAACATGAACACGAACAGACTACATTGAGAGATCTATATGGAGAGCAGTGGCAGAGGATAGCTGCGTTAGAAATGTCACAGCAGTCTGACTTCATTCGTGAAAGTGACAAGCGGAAACCGGTGTACTGGCCAAATATACCCCTTAATTTATAATAATAATATGTATTAGGGTTTCACCATTATTATTCACATCAAATTTTATTTGACATTGGCAGAATCAATGTGAACCAGATGCAACAATAACCTCAAATTTGAATTTAAAATGTGATCAGATAATCTCTCTAATGGGCTCCCTAAACCATCATGCGGCATGACTCATGCATGACCGTCTAGTTGTAGTGATTGACGTGCATGACATGCAAACTATATGCTAGCTGTTGCTTCACTGTACAGATTGATAGCAAGCATGATGGTCCATGGTCCATCATGCAGTATGATAATTCACGTAAATGTTGCATGTCATGCAAGCATGATCGTTTAGGGACCACTTCACAAGTCTGACAGTTTTAATTGAATAAAAACATATTTTAGTGTCAAATTTTCTATCTTTCCTTAAGATCGACATAATTTATAATTTTTCAGACAGTTCTTAGGGCCGTTTTCCTGTCACGCGTGTTTGCGCCCGCGTCCTGGCCCGGCGCGCATGCGTGCCGCCAATTTCATACAAGTGGCGCGCGGGCGGCGCGCATGACAGGAAAGGCTTGTATGAAAGGACTGGATTGCAGGCGCACGCATGCGCGCCGCGCCAGGACGCGGGCGCAAATACGCGTGACAGGAAACGGCCCTTAGTGTAAATGTAATCTGTGATTAGCCATCTATTACCTATTTTAAAGTCTAATTTTATGTTTAATATTATTAATGCAACTGGTAGTACCTACTGTTGATTTCCCAATAAAGGGTACCTATTATGAATTTTATTCCATATATTATTTTTAATTTAATTTTTAACCTTTATTTTTTTTCCAATTTAGTCAATAGTCTGTCATATCATAAAAATTTGCTTGTTTTTTCCCACATTAATCCGGTGCGATTCCTGGCTCAGACAGGTGGTTTCTCAAAATAAAATTGAATGCAGTTCCATTTATTTTTGAAAATTAACAAAAAGTATTTTTAGTAAAATTTGCTGTCGTCAAGGAAATAATACCCTACTCTACTTTCCCCCAAATCACACTTTTAATTTCCATTCTGTACCTTGAATCAAAAAATATAATTTAAGTGTAAGAGAAGAGCGTCAGTGGTGTAGGGGATAAGACGCGGCCTATCATATCGAAAGGTCCGGAGTTCGATCCCCAGCTGGGCCATGTACCAATGGGTTTTTTTCTCGAAACTTAAGTACATTTACTGACTGCTCTCAAACGGTGACGGAAAACATCGTGAGGAAACCTGCATACGCCGAAGAAGAAATTCTTAGGCGCATGTGAAGTCCACCAACCCGCACTGGGCTAGCGTGGTGGACTATAGCCCGAACGCCCTCGTTAAGAGGGTAGGCCTGAGCCCCAGCAGTGGGGACATTAATAGGCTGTTGATGTAGGAGAAAAAAAATAGATTTGAGGTTTTTAAAATATTTTTTTTCTAAAGAACCACAGAATTTTTTAAACAAAACTGCTAACGGTAAGTAACTATAGAAAAAAATCTGCCTAAAATCTTCAAGGGCAATATCTAACCCATTAGTCTGTCTACAGGTTGATCAAAATGATTGTTTAAATTTCAAATTATATGACAAAAAAAAGAAAAATGATCAACGTTCGCTTCATATAGCCAGATTATTTGTTGGCGCTAAAATTCTTAATTAACGTTAGCCACAAAATCGCTAAATCCAATGTTTGCAGTCCGCGTGCTCCTACCAAAGAGATCCTATCTCTATGGTTTGCAGACTGGTCCATACGAGCCTCGACATGACACATTATAGGGCTAGTTGGCGCTGAATGTTCTTAACATGTAAGGGTAATCCGTTTTTTCAGGGATTATTACAGAAGTGCGACACACGCTTGTGAGAGAAGTATCGTTAGTGCGAAGTACGAGTGTGCGATGTACGAAAGTGCGACATATCATTTGTGCGAAATACAAAAGAAAACTACCTAGTATGTAATATAATACAATTAATAATTTAAAGCAGAAATAAAATTGCAAAACAGTTACAATTTGCAGATATGCGATCTTATTGCTTAAACCGATTTCTTCCAGACAACATTTGGGTAGAAGAATGTTAATTGATTAGATACTTATTCTTGATTGGACAAAACATGAAATTAAATATAATATAGCGAGAAAAAAAGAATTTACTTAAGGTTAGGTATACATAATAAATATCTTCACGCTGTGTCACTCATTATTATCTCTACCTTTCTCTTAGAAATGAAGACTTAAATCTTTAATGCAAAAAATAATAATAATAAAGAAAAAGCCAGAAAAGGTAGCTGTGCTGTTTCAATTTAAAAAAAATTACACATACCTACATACATCATACATTACCTTACAATCTAACGAGCAGCGTTTCAACCATATCAGCCGCGCGCCGCAAGCACGCCCTGCCCCGGTCCGTCCGCCCTCCCCCGCCACTGCACAATATTAGCGAGGATTGATATTTAATAATAAAAATTAAGGTAAATATTTTTTATTGATATGGTCGTTCTTCGTTTGTCTTGACTTCGTTACGAAGTCGCGGGCCAAAGCTAGTGATTTACATTATAACTATGAATCTAGCCGGATTAATGTTTTACGTTCATGAAAGAAACTAAGTTAGATGTCTAGTAAAATTTTCCTTTGGGAAATATATTTCCTATAGGAAAACATATACCAGATTTTTAGTTAGAGTTTCAGGAACACAACTGTGAAAACCGGATACAATTGCAGTAGTTTTTGCGTGATGGCGGAACAAACATACAGACAGACAGACAAAAATTATTGTTTTGGTTTTTACATTGGCCGGATTAATGTTAATTGCATGTCACAAGTAGGTATACACGACGCGTCCTGGTTTGTATCGTAAGTAGGTACTTATAAGTAGGTCTTTTGACTGATATAATGCATTTACCTAGTCCAGGAAAACTCAAGTGTGGTAGAAGCGGCTTGTCGCGTCGAGACTTCTATGCAGCAGAAATCCACTATTAACTCTATTGGCTGCTCTAGTTTGCCTGTTGGCTTAATTGGTAGTGATCCTGCCTACTGCGCCAGAGGTCTTGGATTCCAGTCCCACCCGGGACCAACATTTGTGTAATGAACATAATTCTAGGTGTTTGTATGTATTTTAGTATATATAAGTATATTAAGTATGTTTATCAAGAGAATGATGAGACTGAGCGAAGCCAAAGAGGTGTGTCAAGATCGCGGTACTTGTCGCTCCGTTCTTTCTGCCCACCCTGCCAGGGACATAGCGTGAAGATATGTATGTATGTTTATCAGTTGTTGAGTACCCAAGACAAGCTTAGGCTTAATTTGGAACTAAACGGCCGTGTGTGAATTTGTCCAAATACATTATTGGTTCTAGAAACGCACCTGAGTCTAAGGACACAAAAACTAAATAAATAAAAGACTGGGCCTTCAAGCGGTCAGTGATCAAAATGACTAGATCGCCAATGTACATCGCCCTTAGTCCAAATTTCAAAATGTCAATGTAGCAAAATACCTAAGTCGCAAAATGTCCACATCGCAAAACTCAGTTTTAGGTACAAATTGGTTCTAGTCTAGCACTCGACGGCCGGTGCCGCGGGATGCTCGCTTCGCTCACTCGCCTCATGCGGTGATTGACAGCAACCTACTTCCTGCCACCTAATAGTCATTTTGCGATGTAGTCATTTTGCGTTGTAGTCATTTTGCGGCAATGTGGCCAACTTAGTGCTTTCGGCACTAGATCTGGTGCATTTTTACAGATGTCAGCGCTCAAAATTTAATTTTAGTGCCTAGTGCCCTTTTTAGTGCATTTTCAGTCACCACGATAAATTATAATAATATCGTAGTAGTATCGTAAATATCGTAAAAGTACCAAGCTACGAGCGAGCGCGTATCTGAAATCCGAATTTATGTATGAAATCTGGAGGAATCACTGCTTCTGTAGAAAATTTCATTCATCAGGCAGGATTCAGGAGGCAGGCAATACTGTTTTTTTTTCTGTCGCGTAGCATACTATATAGTTTGTGTTGTCGCGCGATGAAAATTATATTTACTAACTGTGCTCGCCGACATTGATTTTATTTTGTAAGGTAACTAAATTGATATTTAGTTTATAAATTCTTTAACTCATATAAATTGTTGTGTTTTTTTAGTTTTATACATCTAGTGCTCATTTCTTGAAAATCCTGTAAATCTGGTGCTTTTTTAGATTCGTTTAGTGCTCAAACATCCAAGGGAGTTGGCCACACTGTTTTGCGATGTACTTAGTCATTTTACCAACCCTTTACGAGGACAAGGGTAGCGACGCGGACGCCTCCAATACTGTTAAAAGCTTCGTGGTTTCCACCCCTAATATCGTTGGTATTACCTTTTACCGCCATATCCAGAGACGGAGCGTCGAAACGCTGGAACGCGGGTTCTAACATCCAGAGCTACAAAATTGGCGCTCAGGCGGTATGCGAGCACAACCTGTTCGCGGCGCCCCCGCCCTGCGCCCGCCCCGCCCGCCGCGCCAGTGCCTCCGCAGCCTTCGGCGTGCCCGGCCGTCCGCACGCATGCGCGCGCGCACCCGCCTCGTTACAAAACAAAAAACACACACGTTATTTTTTCAGTGAAAACTTCTCAGTGCATTATTTCAGTGCTAATCGGATTGCAGTGCTGTGTTTCAATTAGATTTTCCATCTGTGTCCAATTCCAATTTAAGTATAAAACGGTGTTCTCTTTCACGAAAAGTGGAGAAAAAAACACGAATTGATTATGGTTCTGAACGAAATTGTGTGGTGCTAAGGATTTTGGAGGTTGGTTTTAGAAGTAAGCTTTTTATTAACTTGTTGGGTATCTGCGGAGAGGCCGACAAAGTTCAAAGCTCGCGTAGGCTTGATGCGTTAGATTTCACTTATGGTGCGTTTAATAAACCTCAAATGAACGGTACATTCAGTTCGTGTATTGGCTAATCCATGTGTTAAGTCAACTATTTAGATGTAGAGCTAGTATAGTTGAGATGGTAGGAATGTGGCTTCTACTCTAATAATTGTAATCACAATCTCTATCTTTATATTGGAAAGATCTACGCTCTATCTTGCTCTATATTTGTGTTTACTGTTTTTAAGTGTATACCTACCTACCTACCTTCTAACTGAAAGAGCACGCTTAAAACTTTATTGAAAATAAATTAAACACCTGTAAAAATATGAAAATTCAAGGTAGAGACACCTGTTTAAAAGAGCTTATTAAGTCACGGTACCCATCAGTATATTTTTAATCAGATCAATTTCGTCACGTCTTCGGAAAACCAATTGTTTGAAACCTGTTGAACAGAACTAAAATAAATAAATAAAATCAAATGTTTATTTCTTCACTTTCATCATGAAATACATGCGTGACTAAGACTCAAACAGAAAACAGTCGCAAATAAATTACTATTAAAATTAAACTGTTTTGATTTGTACTAAAACTAAGGGGAAAAAATTTTTATGTAACTACAAACTATTGGTATATTTAGTAAATAATATTATTTCTTTAATTCACTCTTGGGTATAAATTTTACGCGAGTTCTCATTAAGTTGTTTAGGTAAAGTAGACCAGTCTATGCTAAGTAAGGTAGCAGCGAATTTCAAAATTTGAATAGATACCGGTTCACATTATAAATTAACTTTCGCCATTATAAATTGTATCTTTCTTTTAAATACATTTATTTTAGTCGGGTTTCTGAGTCAGTCCTTTCTTTTACCGATTACAAACGCTTAAAACAAGTGTCAAAGTTATAGAAGATATTTAAAAAGCAATAAAAAAAAACGCATGTAAAAATATAATTTCGTAGGTCTACAGCTTTGAGAATATTTAATTTTAACAAAGTTTGGTCTGCCAGATTCTCTCACATTATTTTAAAATCCGGTAGTACAATTATTAAATTCATACATTAGCTTTTAAATTTTGTCAGTATTATTTTTTGTCAAAGTCAAAACTATTTTATTGTATGTAAGTACACTGGGTACATTTATACAACGTCAATTTTATAACTACCACCGCTTCCAAGGTGTGCAACAAACTTCTTCCCAGCAAGTAAAATAAACTGAGCTTGATTGTACATAAATGAGAAGTTACTTCGTCCAAATTTAAAATAATTACAAACAATTTCCATTAGAAAAAGTAGTAAAGCTGTATAAAATTATTACAATTAATCGGTGGACTATTGGAATATTACGTTCCTGTGAAAAACTATCGTGCAATTTTGTTAGCCATCCTTAACTAAAAAATAATTGCATTTTTATGTAAAGACGAAATCTCAAAGTCGCTCAACTATGGAGTCAGAGTTTCTCTGAGAGACAGGATCTGAAACGAGGTGATCCGCCAGAGAAAAAAATTAGTACGTCGAAGTAGCAGTGGGCTGGTCACATTTGTCGGAGAACCGATAACTCCTGGGGTAGACGAGTTCTCGAGTGGAGACCATGACTGGGCGAGGTGGAGAGACGATCTGCTTAAGGCGGCCGGCAGTGATTAGATGCGGAGAACCGAAGATCAGGTTCAGTGGCGCGCATTGGGGGACCTATGCCCAGCAGTGGACTAGTGCAGGCCTATGAGTAAAGGCGAGATAAATGAATAAACCTCCAATTATTTGGTAGGAAACCGGGACTATACGCTGTTGATGCAAACACAATTCGTGTGAGGCGTGTTGATACTATGTATAGAATAGTTCTGGTGATAAGTATCGCATTGAATGCTAAACAGTGCCTCGACGTTGGGTCTCCACCAGGGATTAACTAAAGTGGTCATTGTTTCATGCTCTGAGGCAGGCTGACTAATCTAATAGGAATAACTAGAGGACGCGGACGGAAGACTAACAAAAGCTTCAACAATGAATAAATATTTATTGTTTTTTTTTTTTTAAATTTTAATATAATTTATTAGGGAGGCACAAAAAACTGATATAAAACATTACGATATTGATATCGGACTGATATGATTGGGTATTTATTGATTACAACCTGTGGAAGCAATAGATAAAGTAGATTTAAAAGATGATGCAAATTTTAACGGAATATCATCTTAATAAAAATATATCATCAGCAGCATAATTCATATATGTTCCCACTGTTGTGGCTCCCGGGTGGTACCCGTGGTACCAACCGCGTTGTTCACCACTGGGGTTTTTTCTCCCGTTGGACCACGGCTTTGAGGCGAATAATAATATTCTGTAATAACCCTAATAGGTAAGCAGTTATGCCTTAAAATAGCTCTTTAGACTCCGATTTTGAAAAAGTGGGTAAACAGGTATATGAACGTCGCGTAATGTCAAAGGAACCTAAAAATAAAATAAAAACGCAGATATCTTTAGATTCCGTTTTCGAAAAAGTAATTTTAATTAAATGTCAAATTCTTGAAACAAGTATTAACAAGTATCAAAGCCTAAATATGAAAAAAAACAGAGACTCTTTGAAAAAAAGGGAGTAGAATTTTTATTTATTTATTTTAAATCTTCTAAGTCGCGTACTTATATCAAACTTAAAAATAAAACACAGATTTCTTACTCAGTTTTAGAAATAGAGAGTAAGTATAATTTAAATGTATAATTTTTTATGCGGCGCATTAACAAAAGCATCCAAGCCTAAATATATTTTTAAAAACGCAGATCTATCCAGATTTTTTCGAAAAAAGTGGGTATAATTTAAATGTGGAATCTCCTTCGTCGCGCCGCGCCGGCCCGCGGTCGCGCGCAAACTCAATAACTCATTCGTCCGCGCGCATAGTCTGTGGTGACGCCCGAAATTTGGAATTTTTGATCTCCGCCGCCCGCGAATGCGCAGGATTCTTCGCGCTAATTCGTTTAGAAACAGCCTCTCTCGCGTATTCCGACTCTGTGGGGTTGAATTTTATACTTAAAACTATCTCTTTCCCGCGATACACGCGTTTTATAAGTTATTACTGACTTTTTTCTAATTGCTCGATTCCTAAGGGTTGTAGCGTAATGTTATAATAGCCTATAGTCTTCCTCAAAAATTGGGCTGTCAAATGCAAAATGAATTTTTCAAATCCAACCAGTAGTTCCATATTATAAACGCGTCCAAACAAATTTTTAAAATTTTAACACTATCTGTCTCCATTGAAATACAAAACTGCATTAAAGAAATGACATAAACAGGCCAATAGTCGAATTCCATCCAGTACCCACCTTAATGTTTTTAAAACATCCGATTATTAGTTACTTTAAAAATTTTCGTTATGTTACTATCATTATTGTTAAAAAAATCATTGTCGTTAATCACTATCGCTAAATTTTGAGGCGCATGTGAAGTCCACAAACCCGCACTGGGCTAGCGTGGTGGACTATAGCCCGATCGCCCTCGTTGAGAGGGTAGGCCTGAGCCCCAGCAGTGGGGAGATTAATAGGCTGTTGATGAAATTTTGTTATAAATCTAAAAATAGTAAGATTGAAAAATGTTACACGGATAAATAAAACCTAATACTCTTCGCGTCATACAAAAGACATCAACGAGTGCGGTCTTCAGTATGTAACTTTCAATGTAATGATTTCAAAAACTGTAACTTAAAAATATAACTTAAAAGATTTGATCCCTGAGAGAGCTTAGATGCAAATCGCTACCGCCATTGTTAATCGTTAATAAACACAAAAAAAACAGCAATTAAAAACCCTGCGCAGAAATTATTATGCAAAACTTCCCGTGTCGGTCTGTCTAAAGCACTAAGTAAGTAGTTATTATGCTAATACTTGTAATACTAAGTTAGTGAGGGATCCGCATGCAGAAATGGATAAGCTAAACCACACGTTTGAAATATATGTACTTAAAATTAACTTAAATTTTAAATTGAAATAAAAAGTGTTTTGTAATTCATTGTTACTCCATTTTTGTAGCTACCAGATTCAGTTGAATAAAACATAAATCACATTATGTTTTATAGGGTTTTATCATATAAACATATATCACATTATGTTTTATTCTAATCGTAATAAGGTAGGTCTGAATGTATTTACTTAAAAATATCATCATATCAGTCTTTCTACGTCCACTGGCTGGACATAGGCCTTCACCAGTGAACGCCACACGCCACCACACCGGGTCCTCCTCCCTCCACATCCAGCCGCTTTAGCCACCTTCTTTACTTCGTCGGTCTACTTGGGTCTAACTTAAAAATATAATTCAAGGATTTATTTTCAAATATTTTAGGGAGATTTTTTATATTTATCTATTTTTCTCATTCTAAAAGCTATATAAATGTTTTAAAATTGAATCCTACGGAACTCTTTTAACAAACAATCTAACTTGTCGCCGTATTTCTTCACTTAAAATACCACCTCTTACTGTAATTAGTATTTAAAAGGGCAGAGACGGAACATTTTATCTGTCCATTGGTTGATAATAATAAAACTTAAACTTTATCGCCAAGTATAAAGTATAACATACTTATGTAAAATACTTGGCTGGCGGGGAGATTTAGATCGCGAGATAACTTAAAAATATGTTATGTTCGTTAGTTGTAGGTATAAAATACATGAATGTTATCGTTCACGTAATCTGAATAAAAATATTATCAAATATTATTTGCAAACTATCGGAACTAAAACAGCCGCTAGTTTCACTATGTTTATTTTAATTTAGCTCTTCTGGGAAGAAACGCTAAATCTTGTACCCTGTCGTATAAAATTAGGCTTAGATATTAGATTTTTATGTATCATTTTAAAAACAGGCTGCGAATATAAAAAGTAGATATATTTGAAAATTTGATTTGGCCGTAACTTCGAATGATAGGTATTTACGCGGATTTTACTATAAAGTGGATAGTGTAAGGAAGATTCTGAGAAAATTCAAAGAAACTGCTTCCAAACCCGCCGATGTGGGCTTTAATAAAAAGCTTTTATACATTAAACCGGTCTCACAATAAATAATTGAAAGAATCATTCCGGCATCGAGTTGGATTTTATGTGAGCGGTTGTGATGTGCAATGTAAAGTTTATTTATCATTTCAAACAATTCTAATCACTACTACATAAAAAGAAAAAAGAGATTCTATTTTGGTGCTGCGTTGTTGTATTTCTCCTCCAAAACCACTGAATGGATTCGAATGTTGTTTTTATTGTTAGATAGTTTGGTTCTTCGGCAAAGTTTTAGGCTACTACAGAAGTATACAGGATGCTTCATCAAGTCTGTTCAGTGTGGGGAAGTCTGAAACTATCCATAGGATTTAGAGAAAGTTCTAAGGCACCAACGTTGATTGTAGCGTTAAGAAATATCTTTAAAATAAATATAATACATAAAATAGCCTTTCAGAACTTTATCTTCTTGAAAGAAATGACATTTGGACCAACGAGTACTTATTTAGACCAAACGCAACTTCTCTAAATCAAACTGCATTCATAGATGAGGCTGAAAAACAATTTATTTTTAGAAAAAAGTTTCATTATTTTACAAATTCTGAGAAAGGTAATTTTAAATTAAAAAATAAACAAAACAAAATTAATCATAGATTAAGGGCTTCTTACACCGGTTGCTGATATTGTTACAGATAGAAAACGGACAGATAACGTAATCTATCGGATAAAGCTGTCGGATAATATTTTCCGTTTTCACCACTCAAGTCTCTGTTAAAATATCGGGCAGCTAAACTGTCAGCGATTTACCGGGGAGTCGGAACATTCCGTTCATTCAGTTCATTCTTCAGTTCAATTCATTGTTGCGTTTCTATTTAAGCATTTTTGAGCATCGAAAAGTATCATATTTATAAATTAATAACTTAAATTTTATTTTAAAAAAGTATTCATAAATACCAATAAATTATGTATTTATGTATAAAATACAGAAAACACATTTATGAGTCCGTTTTTTGTAATTTATCCTTTAAAATAAAATAAAAAGTAACCACGTTTATTGCGTATAACGAAGCGAAGCAGACTTCTGTTCTCATCGTCTGTGGTTCAACGTTTATTGTTTTTTCTCAAACATGCTTGGAAATGTGAACATTATTTTGACAACCTTCTTCGAGTTAAATTGTCAATGCTGTACTGGTCAAATAAATGAGAGCAGGCGGGCAAATAATTAGAATGAAAATCCATATCTGTCGTGCCTAGCGGTCAAATAATGACCATATTAATTCATATCTGTCGTGTAACCATGGCAACCACGGAGGTAACATAGCAAAAGTTTTATTTCAATTTCGAATGATGCATGAAATTACATTGATTGCAGGCTTGTATAGCACTTTTCTCAAATAATGCGCGGAAAATGTTTAATAAAAAATTATATATACATGGTGTTTATTTTTAAATTATATTCAGATAGATCTCATCGAGCCCTTTCATTTGAGTACCATGAACAAGGGTCTAGCACCAGCCGTTCTGGAGATATAGCCAAAAGAGTGTTTTTTTTTTCATTTGGCCATATCTCCGGAACGGCTAGTGCTAGACCCCTCGTGTTTGTACTCAAATGAAAGGTCTCGACGAGATCTAGTTGAATATAATATAAAATAAAAACACTCTGTATATACAATTTTATATGAATATACAGGGTGTTTTTTTTATATTATATTCAGATAGATCTCGTCGAGCCCTTTCATTTGAGTACATGAACATGGTTCTAGCACTAGCCGTTCTGGAGATATGGCCAAAAGTATTTTGATTTGCCGATAGTATTGTGACAACCCTAACTCGTGATCGTTCAGTTCAGACGGTTCACAATTTTAATAAAACTTGATATTTTTGGATTTCCGCGCATTATTTGAGAATAGCATTATACAAGCCTTGGCCCCAACCAGGCATTGATGGACTCACGTCTGTGTGCCTCGGCTTCGCCACGGCCTACATTCACACGCTCATCCATCAATGCCTCTGTTGCGGGCCGCGGCAGTAATGTACTATTTATAAATGAAACAGTGATAAATCCATATATCATAAAAAGTTAACACAAAACTGAAGTATTACCGCGTTAAATTCGAAAAAAAACAATCCATATCCGACAGATAAAGAAATAACAGCCCCTTGATCTGGCTGTAAGTTTATAAGGCGGTTTATCGGACAGATAAGGCAATCAGATACCTGTGAAACCGAAAAAAACGGATATCTTTTAGATAACCTGCATATAGGGTATCTGGGGCTTTATCAGCAACTGGTGTAAGAAGCCCTAAGCCTCGCATGAAATCTTCACTTTGCTATTGAAATGGATAGTTATTTTTTAAACCTGTCAATTGTAAAATGTATTGGCGATGTAATATCAACGTCTGTGTAGTGTTCTTTGTCAATTATTTTAATGCACACTTACTTTCACTACGCGACGAGATCTTATCTTAAACGGTTACTTAATTGCTTAGATAACTATCTCCGAAAATGACAGGTCAATGTCCGGCCCCGTACTAAAAGTCAATTAAGGTTGTTATTATTTATTACCTCATGTCAGTTAGCGTATAGTTTCATCAGCAGGTTTGCAATTGCATAGCATGAAGAATTGTAAAAAATATTCGATTTAATCACTGTCTTAAATAAACGCAATAAATAAATAATGAATTATGAAAGCAAGTCGACTACTGATATGGAAGCATCAGCTATAAGCTGCCTTTCCATTTAAAATAAAATAAATAAAACTTATTAGGGAACTTGTGGAAATGCCCATTCTAATGAAAATTTGTACATAAGAAAGCATGACATGAAATTATTGAAATCTTTGAGGAAAAATTTTCAAGCTTTCCATAATTAGATATTCAATACGTTTATATTTTCGAAAAGTTTTCTATCTGCCCTGCTATTCTGTAAGCGTATTTGTGCAACTCGATCCTGAATCCGCAGTGAGATCGGTCTCTAACTCAATGATTTACAGTTCAATACTCACTTTACTTGGCAAGTGAAGTGTTTATTAAGTAGCTTGTATTTGTTTACACAATGCGACATCAAGGTCATTCATGATCGGATGCGGAGTGAAGTAAGTGACTTGCGATGTGATGGTCGAGTTTTAATTCATACTTTACAGAATCACACAGCTGTTAGAGTTCAACAATTTAGTGTCCTGTGTATATCGTTTCATTACCCGTAGAATCGTCCATTCTATTTTACAGATATTTAATTTCAAAGTTGATTTAAGGGAAGAGACAAAGCCCGGAACTGTACTCAAATGTTTTTTATATCACGGTCCGGAGGAGTGTGTTTTTTATCTGTGTATGTTCTTGATCATCTTTATTTGGTATCGATGCCTATTTGTTTTGATTTCTAGGGATCAATGAAAGCGGATTGCCTTATAGCGTAGCTTTTTATAAAGTTGCATTGATAAGAAAATTAATACAAAATACTCAAAATTTTCCAAAACTCTAGAGAAAAACTTTCCTTCAATGACTGATCATCAATGAAAACTCTTGGTTCCAGGTGCCGGTGACGATGTGTGTGCGGTGAGAGCAAGCCGCGCCATGCTGCGCGCGATCATCCTTCTGGCCGTCGCGTCGGCGGCGACGGAGCACGTGCGGGAGTTCACCGTGCGCGAAAACGCACGCGCAGCCACCCTGGTCGGCCATCTCGGAGACGAGCTGCCAGACGCCGCACCCCCCTACACAATAGTCCCAGTCCCTGGCAGCGCTGTCAACGACGACCTCCGTATAGACCCGCACACGGGAGAAATCCGCACCCGAATGCCTTTAGATAGAGAAAACAGAGACCATTACGCTCTAGTTGCTATACCTGCATCGGGAGACAATATCAGAGTCGTTGTTAGAGTTTCAGATGAAAACGATAACGCTCCCACTTTCCCAACACCCGTTATGACCGTTGAATTCTCCGAGAATACTCCTCGAGATGTCAAGAGGAAGTTGAACCCTGCCAAAGATCAGGATTTGGGAGTATTCAACACACAGCGGTATAACATAGTGTCAGGGAATACAGATAATGCGTTCAGATTGTCTTCTCATAGGGAACGTGATGGGGTTTTGTATTTGGATCTTCAAATCAATGGGTTCCTAGATAGAGAGACGACGGACCATTACGAATTAGTTATAGAAGCTTTAGATGGTGGTACTCCTCCCCTGAGAGGTACTATGACTGTAAATATTACTATATTAGATGTTAATGACAACCCACCGGTTTTCGCTGAGAGTATCTACTCAGCTATGATACCAGAAAATGCTACAGTCGGAACGCCCGTGCTGAAAGTATCAGCAACTGATTCAGATTTGGGTGAAAACGGACTGATTGAGTATTCGATTAACAGACGACAGAGCGATAAAGAGAATATGTTCAAGATTGATCCTGAGACTGGTGAAATCGTTGTGAATAAAGCTCTGGATTTTGAAACAAAGGAATTGCACGAATTGGTAGTCGTCGCCAGGGACAAAGGGGCTCAACCATTAGAAACAACCGCGTTCGTTTCAATAAGAGTTACTGACGTGAACGATAACCAACCCACGATTGACGTAATATTCTTGAGCGATGATGCGACTCCAAAAATATCAGAATCAGCACAGCTGGACGAGTTTGTTGCTAGGATATCCGTTCACGATCCCGACTCCAAAACTGAATATTCAAACGTTAACGTGACTTTGAGCGGGGGAGACGGACACTTCGACTTGCGTACCCATGACAACATAATCTATTTAGTTGTAGTCGCGCTACCTTTAGACAGGGAATCGAGGTCTTCCTATACTCTCACCGTGGCAGCTACCGATAAGGGTTCTCCACCGCTGCACGCGTCTAGGATCATCAGTCTCCGAGTGACTGATGTCAATGATAACGCGCCAGTTTTTGTCGAAAACGAGTACAAGGCGAGCGTGCCCGAGGCGGCGGCGCCCGGCACTCCTGTGGTCCAAGTGTCAGCAACGGATGCTGATGACGGAGAGAACTCCGAGATTCGGTATTCGTTGCTGCCGACTCCGCAGTCGGATTGGTTCGCGATCGACGAGCGATCGGGGTTGGTGACGACGCGTTCGCGAGTGGACTGTGAGACGAATCCGATGCCGCGTCTGACGGTGGCGGCTAGGGACCGCGGCAGCCCGCCGCTGTCGGCGACGGTGACGCTGGTGGTGACCGTCCTGGATGTCAACGACAACGAGCCGATCTTCGACCAGTCTTTCTACAACGTCACCATTCCGGAGAGCGAGGCCGTCGGCAGCTGTATTTTAAAGGTGAGTTTTCATTTTAAGGCCTGAATACTAATCATGTATGTAGTTGCAGGTTTTTAAGTTCCAAATTTTAAATATGTATCACAATTTAAACATCTAAGCATTCATTGTTTAAAATACCTACCTTTTCTTAAACATAATAATTGTGTTTCATCGAATAACCAAACAAATATTTAATTCTGATATTGGGGTAGGTATTCTCTGATCGAAATTGTCGCAGTGTTTTGATTAATTTCCCATAGAATCTAGTTTCTCTAGATGTCACATTAAGCTACTTTTAATCAAGCCACTTCAAAATGATTTCATACTATATCATCGGAAAGCAATAAAAATATCAATTTCCGTATAAAAGCCCGCAATAAATCAGTTATGGGTAAAGAGAAAGTCAATTTCTCGTGACTTCTTGCAATTCGGTATTTTGATTGAACTGGTAGTGGCTTTAGTATAATGCCAGTAAGTCTGCACTTATTGTGGAGCGGAACTGATGCGTCTATTCTAATGACTTTGTTATTTGGTACCATATTAGGTACATGTATGTATGTTCGGATAACTGTACGCTCATTCATTGATGATATACCAGTTGCAAATAATGATTTTGAATTGGTTAGTTTTCTTTTAGTTTTCTTTTTTAATTTTTCCTGTTGTCCAATGTAGAGGGAATCCTAGTTCGGCATTGATGATTATTTTTAAGTTTCATAGAATAAGTTCATGTACACACTCATAATATAGTAGTCCTTGTCCAGAACAGGCTGATAAATGAAAAAGCATAGAAAATGTGATAAACAAACCTAATAACTGAACGAAGTCTAGACTTTACAAATTTTAATTTGTAATTATAATAAAATAAGTAGCTAACTAATTATCATCTTAGAATTTGTACAATTTTTAGCTTTGATTACGACACTTTCTATGCCTTTTACAGTCATTATATCAGCCTATTCTGGTCATGGGTCTCTCCCACAAGGCACCTCGAATCTTCTTGTTGTTTTTTAACGTAATGTCCCGAAGTTATCTGATCAAATACTCAACTGATCCTCCACGTATAATTTACAGTATAAAACGTCAACATATTTCACACGAGAAAAGCATACATCGCGAAAAGCTTGCAACATCAATTAACTCCAGGAGACAGTTCAATTCCCCTTATCTCCGACCCGCTGCCCCTCGCTGACGAATTTGTTAAAAAAGCCCAATTTTCATTAACTCTTATCTTGTAAGCGGTACGTCCATAACTTACTCGAGTTAATTTCTTTTAATATATTCCACCGATATTGAAGTGCATAGTTGTATAGGCCGCGCATAAATCTATCCGGCCGGGTGATGCCAGTTTGGGCGTGTGGCGCGGCGCATCGCAAATTGCGATCTAAATTGAAAATTAAACAGTGCAGTGCGCGAGCGAGAGTGTGGCAGAGATGCCGGTGATACTCAGCTCTATTGCGCTGCTTACCGCGCTTTTAAAGCTCTCTCAAGCGGAAATATTTCTTTTAAATTTCAAATCAAAATCAACAGCCTATCATTATGTCACATGTTTTAATTAAGATTCAATTCAATTTTTCATTCAATTCAACTTTATTGTACATTTAAAAATTATAGACAAAAAAAAGATAAAAACAGATACAGTAATGTACATCTAGGCGGTCTTATCTTCTAGACAACTATTCTTCCAGACAACCTTTAAGATCATTGATACACCATGTGATATGCAAATAAATGAATTATGAATTACGTCCATAATTATATAATTATTTTATAATTATAAGCGCGAAAGTCTAAAATGAATTTTACGTCTACTCTGTTGGGGTCACCACGCTAGCCCAGTGCGGATCCGTGGACGTAACATGCGCCGAAGAAATCCTTCTGTAGCATAATTGTGCAGGTTTCCCCACGATGTTTTCCGTCACCGTTTGAGAGCAGTCAGTAAATGTAGGTATACTTATTTCGAGAAATCCTATCGGTACATGGCACGAACGGGGGTCGAACTCTGACCACTCGAAACAACAGACCATGTTTTCCTACTACGCCACTGACGCTCTCTCTCTTTCTTAGAATTAAATATGATTTTACGTGGTTTTATGAGTGTAGCGTCGTTTATTTTGAACGAAGCAGGTTGTTGCTTTTTTTTAGTAAGATTTTCTGCTATGAATAAATTTAAAAAGGAAGAAATTTTTAAAATAATTTTTTTTTATAATAATATATTTTTTTAAATATTTATTGAATAAATTATTAAAAAAGAATAAAAAAAAATTCTACTATAAATCGCACTTTCTTCAGAATCCCGCTGGATGTAGCACGTAAAGCGCTGTATAGTGTGTAGCGGAAAGAGCGCGCCTGCGCCTGCGGCGGGACGACCAATAAGCTTTTGGCGGCTATAAACCACTGTGCATTCGGACGTGTTCCTATTTCAAAATGAGCCTCTGCTATTTTGAATTGTATTTCGATTTGTGAACATGCATAAGCAATCGAGTGTAGCGCGGTTCATACATTCCGTAAGTAGAGTCATCGATGCTTTTGTTTTTTCAGGCATACGCATACTTTTGACGTAAATTCGGCGGAAAATTGCGTAACGAAAAACGTATACTATTGAAAGCTTCATATTTCTAAAGTTTAATAAGTTCTTCCCAGTTCTAACACCTTGGAAGCGGTGGTATGTAAATAAAAAATGGACGTTGTATAAATGTACGCAGTGTACTTACATGCAATAAAATAGTTTTGACTTTGACTTTGACTACAAAAAGCATATAGTTACATCGTTGTAAAGATCCATCCGCCGCCAACACAAAGTATAAATTTGACCCTCCTACCTCCCCTTTTCGATGACGTAATAGACAGCGGGAGTCAGAGCTATAACTGACATGTTGCGCGGGCGCCGCTCGTGTCAGTATAACTCGCGATAAATATAATTTGAACAAAACGGAAATCATCGAATTCACGAATAAAATTGCGCTAGTATCCCGACTTTAAGGTTCTAATTGAGAAAATAACCTATATTTTTTATTGTGATATTGGATCAATTGACACGGACCAAGGTGAAAACAATCAAATCATTACATTTGTCCTCGGTCGGGTTCCAAATTCAAATCAACAAATTATTATAAGTCATGTAATTATCATTACTTCAGACTATACTAGTCTGATTGGTCAAATTATATTTCGAACACGTGGGTTTTGTAATTTCGAAAATTATAGCCAAAAGAGTATTATTATTCGTACGGTCGACCGCACGTCAGTGGAAACAAAACCAGTATTAACTGGTCTCTCATAGTGTTGAATCTCCCTAATAAGCTAGATCAGCTCAAGGTCGAAGTGTTTCCACTGACTTGCGGTCGACTGTACTAATTTTATTCCAGTCGGACGGTCACCATTCTGACACTGTCCACCTATTTGATAAACTTACTTATCGCTTTATCAAAATGAATAAAAATCAGTTCACTTAAACAATTCTCACTTTGTATTGTCCACACCGTTTAAAAAGTCGCTGATATATTTTTTAAACATTTTGTCTTTTATGCTTTCATATTCAACATAATAATTATCAGTACTTAACATATAATTATCTATTCATTGACATTTAGTTATTGTATGACTTTTTGACATTTATTATTATTTTTAATTTAGACTGAGTAAATAAGTTGGTGCTATTTTTTTATTATTATTTTATAAATTTATGTTACTTTGACATTATTTAAAATTCGCATACAATACATTAATTGCTGAAAGAAAGAAAGAAAGAAAAATAATTTATTCGACAATCACAACAAATATACAAGTGAAATTAATTAATTAACCTGACATAAAATCAGGTGGTAGACGATGCTGTGATCGTGAAAAGGTCCCCAGCTCAGCATAGTGCTGCACCCAGGAGGCGCAGCGCTGTTTGCTGCTGATGTAAGTAATGAATTTGATTAGTCGTAATTTGGTAGTTCTTTCATGTAGGTGCATTTTTTTTCCGAGAAACAAGAAGAGAGTCAAAAGAGCCCTTCAACCTTGGCCGGCGCCGCACCAGCACCCCCCGGGTGTTGCAGGTGTCTGTGGGCGGCGGTGACCTCTTAACATCAGGAGGCCCGCCTGCTTGTTGCCCCCGTAGCAATAATAATAAAAAGATTAGAACAGCATTTGTTTTTGTATGCCACTCTAATTGGAATGGAAAATATACGTTCGCCTCGCCACATGCGCGCACGCATCATAGCGTGGTTATTGGACTTTCTGTTTCGCCGTGTCATTGTTTTGTATGTGGAGCGTGCACTAATCGTGTAGAGAGTCCGCTATGATACGGGGAACGGTATAAGAGGTGATGATGGCACGACGTTGGGCGGTGTCACATTGGCCGGTGCCGGCACAACAACGGCAAGTATACACTGGGAACTGTTGTGCCGGCACAAAATCTACATCAAGCGTTTTACAATTCGACAAGCGTTGTTTTGTTTTTGTTTCGCAAATATTTACGTTGGTTTTGTGCCGACCCCAAAGGTACCGGTAACGATGCTTAATCAGTGAAAAACACACAATCACAAAACTATGACACAACACAACTAGGTAATTGCTGAATGTCTACCTAAAGGGGGAAAAATGTCATTTTAGAAATCTGTTCAAGACTGAGACTACCTAAGGTAGATTTTTTAATTGGCAATTTTCCGCCGTGTATAGTTTGACATAGGGCACGCAAGAAATACATAGTTTTGGTAAGATTAATCCGCTGTACATTCTTATAACTACTTTGCTTGTAAGTTAAAAACCGACTAAAAAGAGTCCATTAGAAAAGAAGCCGCTACCAATCTAGCAATTTATATTTTTGCTACTAACTTCGCTCAGACACGGATAGTCCCGCTTCCGCCATCAAGCAATATCCTTCAGTAGCGGGGCTAAGCGGGCATCTTCAATAACCTGATAAGATTGGACGGCCATCTTGAATTCTTCACGTTGCCATGGTTACCGCGTGCGTAGGCGCACGCCGCGGTCCGATATTTTTGTCTTTAAAGCTCTTTAATGTCGAAAATGTTAATGTCGTCTTTTATAAGCATTAGTTAGGTATGTGATTAAGTAAGTCGGTAGGTATTGTTTAAATTCTTGCTTGGTTTGTGGGTAGTAGCTATTTGAGTTGGTTTTAGAGATCCGTAAATACGGGTTATCTTAATAGCAAAACTATTTTGTCGGTCTGTCAGTCTGTCCCCTCTCAAAACTCGAAATCTACTGCAACGGTTGAACCGAAACTTGCGACATAGGTATGTAAATTTGAAGAATAAAATTTTTTAAATACATAACTCCAGGAAAACTAAAAATAACAATGAATAATGGTGATAACCAGTCAAAATACCTAGTACGTATCAAACAGCAAAGTTAGAGTTTTATAAACGGACGTTTAGAAAGCCACGCTACGCATCAAATAATCAAACCAGGAAAACCAAGCTCTTCTATAGACCATAGACACGCGATTTGCTAATGAATGAAGTACCTAACAAATAGAACGAATTTATGAGTACGAAAATGAGCAAACCATTGCCTTTTCGTCGATTAAAAAACTAAATGGGCCAATTTTGCATAGCTTCGTCCTAGAATAGAAAAAAAAAGTTTTTTTTTCCGATTTGGCAACGGAATTCGCATTCCTATTTAAAAGTTTCGCGCAGTTAACGAGGAATTATTTCATTAGTTTTTTAAATGGGTTATTGACTTTTGTTGTAGTTATATCAAGAATTTATTTATGTATTGTGCCTATAGGTATTAATTATGTATATTGTAAGTAGGTAGTTACCTATAGTCCAGTCAAAATAAGAAGTTATCGAAGAATATCCGAATTTATAAGTTTTAACAAATTCGTGCATTAATTTTTATGTTGAATATTTTTGGCATTGAAATAAATCAGGGAAATGTACAATTGTGTTAAGGTGACAATTATGCTGTTCTATTATAGAACAGAAAAATAAACTAAATTGTACTTTTCCTAGACTATTAGCTAGTATAATTGTTATACAAATATGTTTAACATATTAACTTCAATTTCATTATTTTCTCTTTTCAACTTACGTAGCCGTATAATTAATTCAATGAAACTGAAATCATATCGCACGCAAGTGCAGCCATACGCAACGTAACACGTTGTATAACCGTTATTATCTCGTTATCTTGTTTCTTATTAAAGAAACATTTACACGCACCATTAGTACTACTAATCATTTGTAAAATACACCTTTTTCATCATCAAATACACCTTTAAACACACCTTTTTACTTGAAAAGAAAATCAATTTTCTTTGTTTTCTTGTGTAAGTAGGTTAGGTAACTATAAACTGCGTTTAAAAAAACGTTAATTAACATGTATAAAAATCTATTTTTTGTGCAACATTTGAACTCTTTCCGTTTCCGTATATGTAGGTAGTGTGGTCACTGGCAGCAGTGCCACTGCCACCAATATGAGGACTAGTACTGCTTTGCTTTCTTTTGATTGAAGTATTGAAAGTTCCTTTATATTTTTAATGCCTAATTTTGAACATTTATAGCTACGTAGTGCGATAATGAAACTTGTTTTTTTGTTAAATGCTTAAGGGCAGCTTAAGTTAGGGTGGAGCCTCAGTGCGAGCGGAGAGGAACATAGCGAAATTATATTTTATTTGAAGTTAATATTGCGGAAAAGTAACCGAAATATACCTATGTCCCGATTTCGAATGCTCTTGCATGTATTAACTTTCTTTTCTAAACTATGAATAAAATAATTAACAACATTTAAACATCATTTTGATTTATAATTAAAAAGTTGCTGGTAGCTATTGGTTTTTTTATCCTAAAAAAATAATAAAAAAAAATCCCTATATACCTACTTTCATTCTATAATAATGTGTATCGCTTAAAATTAAGGTTAATCCATTATATAACATTAAGTACATTATGTAATTGAAATGAGATTAATAATGCAATCGCGTTTCAAAATACAATGTTACATTCAAACGACTAAATAGTTCAGCGTGATAAGATCGCTCCGCTTAACGCCCCGCCTGCAGTGCAACCACACCTTTAATCATAAAACTGAACATTAAACCTTCACGATGTCTCCCGTCGATCTTAATGAAAATACCACTTAAATAGCTGTGGTGGAGTCGCATGTCCTTAATTCACGTAGAATTGCAGTAATTGTAAATTTTTTATATCTGTATCCGTAATGTAGTAGCACAAAGCCATCGCCACACTGGAGCGATGACGGGCAAAGCGCGGCTAGGTTCCATACAAATTTAGACCTTACGCTGCCTTCCCCAAGTCAGTATCTTCCATGCAATCCCATTATTTTAAAAAGAACTTATTCTAAGATATTTAAAAGGTCTCAACCGGGAGGTGTACCGACCAAATACAATAGGCTTCGAGTATTAAACCATACTCGCAGACAATAGGTAATTTTAAAACATAAAAACAGGTACTTACTTAAATATCTTGAAGGAAACTTGTTTCATTACAGAAATAATTTTTTTAAACGTTTTGTTTTATATTTAAAAAAGTTCTTTTTGAGTAAAGTTACCTTTGATATTTAGGATATTTTCTCTACAAAACTTAAGTAGAAAAAAAAACATACATACAGACGAACGTAGTACCTCCTCCTTTTTGGAAGTCGGTAAAAAGAGTAATTACTACAGACCACGGATATATCGAAAAAATGAATGAACATAAAAATAAATTTTTATCTTCACTATTAGAAAATTGCAACGCGAGTATTTCTGTACATTGAAGGGATTTAAAAAAAACTGTTGGAATACGTTAATTAATCTCAACTGACACCAAAACAGTTTTAAAAAAATCTTGTCTGTTTGAACCCGCATCACGCTAAAACTACTGGTGCGATTTGAACCGTTTTTTGTTTATTTGAAAGCATGTGGTCTGACATAAAATCTGGTGTACTTGGCTTTTTAAAATTCCAGCCCTAAAGGGGTGGAAAGGGGTGTTAAGGTTCGTACGGGAACAAAAATGCCGAAACTACGATGCCGCGGGCAACAAGTAGTAAGTTACCTGAACGATACTTTTTAATGCGAACGAAGTCACGGGGCATAAGCTAGTGTGAAATAAAACCCAGTATTTGTACGTAAAATAACTTTTGAACAACATGTCTACCAGACGGCTGTTTTCCACATCGCAAGACAAGAAAAAGAAACCAGCGAATTATCGATTGTGTTGTCCGTCTGTCCGTACATTATAATTATGTCTACGGCCTAGAATGCACGAGTAGTTCGTTTGCGCAGGAATTTATAATATGGAAATTGCGTTCAATGGAATTTTAATTTGACACTTCAGATTTTCCAAAATAGTCACATTTCATTACCTGGAGTATGACGTTGATCTTGGCTTACCTTCTTAGGGGGCCAGGAATACCCGGCGACACTTCGACCCTACAGGATCTGTTGCGCCAAACCCCCAATCAGTGCCCCAATCCATTTGGTGGACTTCACATTACGTAGGTTCGAATCTTGGCCCGCCCCAATGAGTTTTATCAGAACTTAATTACGTTTCATTATAATACCACATGTTTTTCGGTGGAGGCGTGAGAAAACCTGCATACGATTTCCATTCTAAGGGCGTATGTGAAGTCCACCAAAAACGGATTGAGGCACCGTTGGTGGACAGGGGTTTGGCACAACAGATCCTGTAGGGTCAAAATGTCGCCGGGTATTCCTGGACCGGTAACCAAATAAGATAAATAAAATAGAGACTGTAAAACATTTACATTGTAAGCTCATCGCTTGCACCGCTGCCCGCCGGTTGAAGGCTGCGCCCGAGCAATTTTTTATTATCCATCTGCACCACGGAGAGTATGTAGTAATTAAACAAAATGTCTGATGCTATGAATATTCGACGCTTTATTTCAGAGGCAGTGGTGTTCAACTCGTAGCCCGCTTGTGCGGTCCTCGCATTTTACGTGAAACGTGTTTTGAGTGGACTTGTTAAAGCTTTAATTTAACTTTTTATATATTTGTATGTATGTTCGTTTAGTTCAAATTTTCACGCAAGATTTTCACCACTTCCCGGTGTCCGAATGATCTGAAATCTGGTATGATATACCTACTTAATTTGAAAAAAAAATTGTATGTACTTCAGCTAAAAGCATACTATAATTATTAGAAGTATTAAAGTGTAACATCTGTAGCTAAAATAACACTTTAAAATACTTAAGTACTTAGGTTTTTAAGTCTTATACATATTTTATATAAGTTATACAACCATTTTTTAAAGAATAATATTATAATATTCATATATAATAGATATTCATATATAAGTATTATATGTATTTTATGTGGTATTGTATTATATTTATTGTATTATATTAGTATTCATATTTATTTTATATTCTCTTTATTTTTACTAGTATTTATGATACATAGCATATATATTTCATATTATTATGTATTTAGTGCCTATATATTTATTATTATTATATTTTTTGCATGTAGGTATTTAGTTTACAGTTAGTTTAATGTATGTACACACGTGTCTGCCTTCATATATATTTAAATTATCTCTCTCACGGGTCTGCTGGAAGAAATCTCTTCGAGAGATAAGTTCGCCCTTTGTACTTATTTTCCCCTATATTCTTTTGTAAATGTTTTTCTGTGTGTGTGCAATAAAGTGTTAAATAAATAAATAAAGAAAATAATTTTCTTTTTTGGAATTATTTAGATACATTATGTCTTCAATAACCTCTATTTTCCTCATAAATATTAGAAACAGTTATTTACATACTGTTTGACAGCTGTTACGACCCTATTATAAGGAAATTGACTACGTCTGTCTTATTTTAAGATAAACTTGAGGGGTTTAAAAGTAGTCGGTTTTTATTAAGCCAGAGGTGGGTCGATGCGTTCACTTTCAGCTTTAATTTATATTGTATGTATGAATTATGAACGGTATTTTTATGATTCTATCACAGTAATTATCACTTATGAACGGAATGACAAATAAATAACTGTAGGTGTCTTATAATGATTTTCTTATTATAAAATTACTCTGTATTTATTTACAAAACTCTACTGTACACGGTATACTTTTTTTATATACAGATATCTTTAAGAAATCATAAGTACCCATTTATCTTTATTTTTAAAGGGTACGTCTGTTTCTCTTAGCTAGAGCAATGTTAGACGATTGATGCTAAGGGTTATGTATATCATCTCAAGTTTCAAAAGTACGAACCTACAATTGTAAAAATTTTTGAAATCGGTCCACAATTGACGGAGTAATCGGTGAACATACATAAAAATAAAATAAAAAACATACATACAGACGAACATAGTACCTCCTCCTTTTTGGAAGTCGGTAAAAAATAAGTTGATGCAAGAGTTAGTTCTACATGAATAAAACAAGTCACAAATGCTGGGAATGAAAAAAATAAAGTTCTAATTTAAATTTCAATGATACATTATGTCTAGACCATACTAGTGATCGCAAAGTAGGTGCGTGTCGTCGATTACATTTAACATTACGTTAAACCAATGATATTCTAAAGGGGAAGATTGGTGACGGACATGGTCCTATTCCAACTCAACTGTTGCACGTTTGACCAAATTATATAACAGCTGTAGTGATTCCACGGACATATTTTTCGATTCACTTGATAATTTTAGGAAAAATCTGTTTTTCAAGTAAAATATTATTAGTATAATATTTAACTATTTTGGTATATCCTGAGGGCATATTTGTTCGATTTGATTTCTTGTTTCTGTTTGTATAAGCATGTTGTTTTTCACCTGTAATTGGTTGTGCATTAGATTCTTTAGCTCTAAGATTTTAAATATGGTATGTATTAGTGTAACAACTGTTGGTGAATCAAATAAATAAAATAAATAAAAATAAATATTCCAACCAAGTACTCTGTGTACTTAGTTTTGCTCAACAACATGTTATTTACTTTTGCTCCTTGTGTTACTAGGTAAGGCACTTTTTTTATAGAAAAAATGCCAGCTTGTGTTTTAATCACTCAAAATAACAATTATTAATTAACCGAAAATTTATAAACTCTTTTAAGACGCTTCTTATTTTTACGCGTAAATTTTATTCTTATGATATAAGTAATTTTTTTTTCTTTCATTACTGTCTTTTTGCTACACGTGGTTTTCGGCCATCTCGGACTACCGCGTCCGCTGTCTCCCTCGCACGACTTTTCCATCCCTTCACACTATCTCTGTCTATGGGTCTATGAGCACCGACAAATTATCCTAAAAGTTTAAAGTGGGTACATTAAATATTAAATCATTCCAGCAAAATATGTGTCAATTCCATTTTGTAACCGAAATTTTTTTCGCTAAAATGCTCCTATAACAAAATACGTTTTTAGTTATGTCTATTCATAAACTCGTGCACCGAGCGAGCATTAATGTCTAGAGAGTCACATATCTTCCCCTTTTGGAATATCATTGCATTACACCCCTTCTAAAGACGTAGCATCTGTATGTTGTTAACTTCTATAATATCTATGGTACTTCTCAATACGGACGGGTGATACAGCAAGAAGATTGCATTACCGATGCATTCCCACCGTACTATTCTTTTTTGCTGCTTCTAGGGATGTATGTTGTCTGGACAACGCTATTTTAACTTCGTAATTAGCTATGCGAGAATTTCTTCGAATTTTGTGCTGAATGCAGAAAATAGATTTTGAAATTAAGAATAATAATGAACAATCACATAAAATACAATACCAATCAAAATAAAAGATACAATAAAATTGAAATTAAAATAGTTGATCATCAATAAAATTGATTAGTACTCCATATGCTTTTTAGACCTTTTGTTAATTAGACATTGTACGTTTCAGGCATTTTGTCGTATAGGCAATTTGCCTTTTAGACGGAATGATCTTAACCGAATGCAACGTCGTCTATTACCGATTTTAGCAAAAACCTATAGAATTTAATAGCTACAGGATTAAGTAAAGAATATTTTTGTAACTCCGTTACGCATAGCGAAATCATCAACAGCCTATTAATCTCCCCACTGCTGGGGCTCAGGCCTACCCTCTCAACGAGGGTGTTCGGGCTATAGTCCACCACGCTAGCCCAGTGCGGGTTGGTAGACTTCACATGCGCCTAAGAATTTCTTCTTCGGCGTATGCAGGTTTCCTCACGATGTTTTCCTTCACCGTTTGAGAGCAGTCAGCATGGCAAAATCCTATTCGTAAATTAAAAACATCCTTCGCTCAGCCTCAGCTATGGTGGATACCACTTAACTAGTGCATGCAATTCAAGATTGTCTTGTTGTCTGTGGAAACTTTCTCTGTCTATGTTTTAATGCTTGTCATAATTAAAGTATTTTCTTTGTTGGACTATAAGCTTCCTGTACAAAAAAATTAAAAATATCTTTAAAGTCTTGATTTTGACTCACGATAATTCTTGCCAGCACGCTAAGTCCCATCCCTATGAACTCTATAATCTATGTCGGAGCACATCATTTACGGGGTTCGCACGTGGCCAGCCGTGTCCGGCGGTTGTCAGCGTGTCGGTGGCGATGGCGGGAGAGTCGGCGGCCATCTTGAAAAAGTTGTTTTACTAGGCACTCAACTATTGGCTATAATTATGTAGACTTTACTTATAATGTAGTCCGTCTGTCCTCCGTTAAAAAGTTGGTTAAAGCACGAAATGCTTGGCCAAAAAAAATAGTGAAAACGGGTTCCTAAGTAAATTTTTAAAAAATATTATAGGTAGTAAATTTTAAGGTATTTTTTAGTTTTCCTGAGATATCTCAGAAAATTACCTAAGTAAATACCTGCTTAGTTGAAATTTCATATTTTTTTTCGTAATTTAATATATAAAAAAATTGCATTCAGAGTATTTTTCGAGAACTCCGGGAAATGAGAAAAAGTTTAAGAAATTTCTCGAATTTTTATTTATTTACTTACACAATTTTACTTAAAAAGTGTAAACTATCTGATAGCCCTTTTTTCAGTAGTAATTATTGGGTATCAGTTGACACGGAACTCTATGAACAGGTTTTATTTAGTTTTTTTTAATAAGTATAATGTTTAATCGCGTTATCATAAGCTGACTTGAAGCGGAAGGAAGTGACGGAAGTAGACTGTCTCTTATCTCCCTTCGTAAGACAACTCAGCTAGTATTTCGCCTCCCTTTTATCTAATCTCAAATGCATACAAAAACCTTCCTCCATAGACGCTCTATCAAACTTTTCTTTAAAAAATTATTTAATAGTTATATCTATTATTTACTGTTTCCCGCTTTAACAAAAAGTTTTGTATCACGTCTTTGTCTGCTTAGAAAACTATCTATTAAAGATTTTTTTGATGAAATGTTGGATAGAGCGTCTATGGAAGAAGGTTTTTGTAAATGAATATTAGTCACTTAACCACTGTTCCGGTCTATTATTGAGGTTAATGTATATGTGTGTTGTTCTGTCATCGAATACATGTAACGGCATGGCGCATGAGGGATCGGTTATCCGAAAATAATGCGAGTCGAGCCGCGGGGCGCCCCATTACTCGGTTCCGTAGTGCTGCACTGCGGGTAGGTACAGCGGCGCACGCGCAGGCGTCGCCGCGGCCATGGGTGGCGGATACGCGATGAGCGGTTTATGAGACCTAACACAATGTGTATATTTATTGTAATGTATGTATTTATAATTTATTGGTATTTATTAGTTAGTTACTTACATACAATTATGTCAAAATAATACAATGTCAAATGATAATCAATTTCAATAGTCAATAGTTCGTGAGTTTTCCACTACGTTGACATGTGCCTAGTATAGTAACTAAGGCCAAAAAAAAACAATAAAAAAAGGTTTGTGTGTGTGTATGTATGTATGTGTGTGTGTATGTATGTGTGTGTATGTATGTGTGTGTATGTATGTGTGTGTGTCAGAGCGTCTAGTGCCTAAGCCAGTGGAGCGTTTAGAATGAGGTCTTCTTTTTGATGTTATTTTGTAAATATACCATAGAGACTTTATTACCATAGAGATTAATATTTGTAATATTTGTACTTTGCGAGTATTACGTAGGTAGTCTAAAAAAATGTTTTTAAAGATTATATATTCTTCTCATTTTAGGCTTGTTTCTCCAACCTTTAAATGAACCGTTAATTTTTTTTTAATTAAGTAATAGATTATCACAAAAACCTACCTTAAATTATTCTTGAAAATCAGTATTTGGTAAAGAATCAGAATAATAATATGTGGTCAATGAAAAATCGGTAAACCAAAGAGAGTTTTTTTTTCAATTATACTCGCCAAATTATACTTTATCGCACCGGTATTGAGACCTCATAAATAAAAATAAAAATGTACCCACAAAATTAATTAATACCCAAATTGAACGGACACAGAGCTTATTATAATTTTATTTCCAACTTTATTTCGATGTTATCAATTTTATTAAGTAGCATTTGAGACAAAAATGCCGGTTCGTTCTTTTATTATGACCTGTTTTAAAATTCCGCTAAATGATGCAGAAATAATATTTACGAATGATGCCGTACTTACTTAAAATAACGGGATTGCAATAAAATTTTGAAACTTTGTAAAGGAAATAATTTTCTGTAAAATAGCAACACAGGGGAACACTGACCTCATTACACAGATAATTAAGTTGAGTACATAATGGTTAAGTTTAGTTTTTTAAGTCATTTATTAATTTAATTGTTAGATAATTCTCTTTTTGAGGTGAGAAGAACCATATTAGGTAAAACTCAGAATTATCTATCACAGCTGTTTCCCGCGCCTTTGCCGGCATTCGATAGGTATTTCTTTTTTTTCTTTTTGCTCGGCTGCTATGGGTTAGGGCGTGATGTTAAATATCCTACAACCTTCCTCAAGAATTGGGCTACAAATGCAAGAACTTTTCAAATCCAACCGCGCATCGTAACCTTTTGCATTATTTAATTAACCCTTTATAAGGCAGAGGCGATTTGGATACCACTTAGTTAATAAACATTTACGGAGAAGAACATCCTCCTTTTTATTTAACTATAATGGTATTATATAGCGAATATATCAGGCTTTCTTTCCTCATTCATTCAATGTCAATAATAGGTGTATTGGAAACAGATCATCTGAAAACTCAAGTGCACTAACAGGCTGAGTGCATATATTGACCACATGTTTTTTTCTTAATGTTTTTTTGCCGTAGATGTGTTCCCCAGTGCATTACAAACATGTTAGTGTATATTTAACATTCACGTAGGATATCTGTATAACTGGGGCCTTATAAAGGGTTAAAAAGCTGTACAAAACGTCCGCACAATCCCGCGACATCTTTTCTTCTCTGTCATAATTTTTAAATTTCTACTAATTTTACATATTTAAGCGCAAATTGGTTCATTTAGTAGTTTTTGAGTTATCTATACTAATATAATAAAGCTAAAGAGTGCGTTCAAACAAACAAATTAACACTCTTGAGCTTTATATTAGTATAGATAACTCAAAAACTACTAAATAAACCAATTGAAAATTTTGTAAAATTAGGAGAAATTTTAAAAATTATGACAGTCCAGAAAAAAGTTGCGGGATTGTGCGGGACGTTTCGTACTTTTTTTTATTTAAGAATGCAAAAGGTTACGATGCCAATTCAATGTTCATATAATTCATTTTGCTTATCAACGACTGGACGATTACGTTCTTATAGAGGTGCTGGCGACTGATCTTCTCATTAAATAGGTTTCGAATAGCGTTGTGCTTGCATCCGTCAGAGTGCTATCGATAACACGTCGATAGTTTTAAGTGCCAAGCTAAAAAGCTCAGCATTGCAAAATTACATTAGGTATTCAAGTTACACGCATAAAAGAACTAATTTTATTATTTGATACTGCACAAAAATACGTAAAAAGGCAAAATTAATACCAAAGGAGCTTCCCATTTCTTTACCCAAAGATTAACAAGCGTTTACCAACATGAGGTCATGTGACTAGTTCGTTAATTAGGTACCAACATTCTAATATTTGTCCTAAGCAGCTTCTCACAGTGTTTTTCTTCACCGCAAAGCATGTGGGTATTATGATAAACTGAAGTTCCGCTGATCGATAGTTTTAATTTTATCGACACACTAGGTGTAGGTACAACACTAGACGCTGTAATTGAAGGATTATTTTTAAATCGATATCGCTCACCGATTCCAGAACATCGCCGCCTGTTATAATGACCCTGTGGTTATCCCGAGAACGGGTTCAAGTGTGAAATTAACACGATTACGATTCTCAATCGTTTCTGTACCGATGCGCCGCCATCGCGACGCCAGAGGTTACGATTGTTCTTAGTTTACGAGTGAATAAATAATTAAGTTTCAAATTGCAGAGAGGCAGAAGCAGTAAAAGTGAGATTCTACTATACGTTTAATTGTATCTTCATATATAATTTACTGCCAACAGTCTCAGAAAAATATTATGTTTATTCAGGACTCTTTTGGCGGGAGCGAAGTGTCATGGTCGTCTCTTCTATTTTATTTTCTTAAATGTATTATGCGGGTTTTAATGTGTAGGTAATTGTGATAGTTTTTTTATTAATTAAGTGCTTGTGGTTGTGCATATTGTGCGGGAAGTTAAAATAAAAGCGTGTAACAACTCTTTCAGCTCGTACCAAAAAATTGTCGATTGGAAATCTCCATTATAGTTAAATCTCCATTATAGATTTAGTGAGGAAATGAACCTTAGTGAAAATCGCCGACTTAACTTACTTAGTAACCGCCGGTTATAAATAGATTTACGAAATAAGACTTTAAATTTAAAATAAGATATGGCTTAAAGGTCTCGTTACCAAGCCAAAATCTACAAAAAAAAAGTTTATTCAAAATTGGAATACAATATTCTCTTTTTGACGTCCATTCTGTCTAGAACTACTCTGTTTTCACCTATATAGCCGTTTATTAGAGCTGTAATATCTACAAAGTAAAGAAAATGACTTCTTACAATATTGTTGCGGTTAAACATTTATAGAAATAGGCACTAGCGGACGCCCCGCGACTTTGTCCGCTAAAGTACCTATCTTGTAAGTTACTCTAGGAATAAGCATTCATCAAAAACCGTTTACCTGTTGTATATGCCATCCCTCAAATGCGAAAGTTTGGCTCATCATCACCAGCCTGCACTAGTCCACTGCTGGACACAGGCCTTACCCAAGGTACTAAGCCCGGTCTTCGGTTCTCCGCATCCAGTCACTGTCACCATTACGAAATTATCCGTCAATCTCGCCGGGGGCGTCCCACACTGCTACGTCACATCAAAATTGTAGCTGTATTTTTAACCTGATTTCCTGAAACGACCACTGTATCTACTTTGTAACTGGTTAAAAAAAACACGTATAAATACTGCCATTTAACCGATTCGTAATATAATAGGAATTGCATTAGTTGATAATTATCAATTCCCATGAAATTGCCGAGAACTCAGTGAACTTATGCAGTATTTCAACTTAATGCTTACTTACATAGTAAAGATCAGTTAAGTAGTTAAGTATTTATATAGGTGGTCTTCACGGAGGTATTAAGGAGAGGTTAATGGGGGTCGTTCTGTATGCATCTGCAACACTAATAGTTATTGTAAGAAAGCGGAAGAATTTGTTTGTTTGTTTCTTTGTTTGTTTGAACTCGCGAATTTCTGTAATTACCAGTCGGAGTTAAAAAATCTTTTTGCAGTAGATAGCCAAATTCTTAAGGTGTTATAGACTTAAACAACACTCTATAACCCTTAGGGGCTGAGCAAAAAGATGTCAGAAATAACTTATGAAAGGCGGGCGAAGCCGCGGGAAAAAGATAGTTCTTATGTATTACGCGCGGTCCTTACACGCGAATAGATACTCTTATTTACGTCATAGAATATATAATAGTTTAAATATTTCGGAGATTTCACATTCGTAAGTACCCGAGGTGATTTATCCGAGATTCATCATCATCAATCAATCAACAGCCTGTTAACATGTCCCCACTGCTGGGGCTCAGGCCTACCCTCTCAACGAGGGCGTTCGGGCTATAGTCCACCACGCTAGCCCAGTGCGGGTTGGTGGACTTCGTATGCAGGTTTCTTCACGATGTTTTCTTCACCGTTTGAGAGCAGTCAGTAAATGTACTTACGTAAGTTTCGAGAAAAACCCTTGATACATGGCCCAGCCGGGGATCGAACTCGGACCTTTCGACATAACACCCCACGACGCCACTGACGCTCTCACAGACAGACATTCGGTAGGTATAAAATATATGGTTGTGATCAGAATCACCAGCTCTATATTCCTGAAGTTTCGTTCATTTTGGAGAGTTCGTTCTGAAAACTTCGCTGGTGAGTTTTTCTTGTCACACCGACGATATTTTGTGTAAATTTCATTTTTAATCTAAATAGCTCGGGAGCTGTACCCCTGAATCCGTCCCTGCCGAAGCAGCGCTGAGAATAATCAATAGTTTTTATCAATACAAATACTTGAGTAATTTATTCATCTCTAACCTTTGGCAAAATACCAAACAGAGCTTGTATTTCACAGGTAGTTTCACAAATAATAAAGTTTATGTACGGTCGACCGCACGTCTGTGGAAACAAAACTAATATAAACTGGTCTCTCGTAGTATTGAAACTCCCTAATAGGCTAGGCCAGCTCAAGGTCAAATTGTTTCTACTGACGCGCGGTTTACTGTACTAAGTATAGCTTGCGGAAGTTCAAAACATATAAAATCTTTATTAAAAATTTGAACTATCTCAACTAAACGATCACGAGCTAGGGTTGTCACAGTACTTAATAATTTAACTAAATTAAAAAATAAAATAAAAAATTAAGACCTGGTGTACGTTTGCTTAATTAAATGAAAAATGTATGTAGAGACATCGTCAAGTTACAATCTATACTTAAAATAAAGGAGTAGAAATCGTGTGTCTGTACTTTGAACAAAATTAAAAAAAAATAAGTGTGGGCGATAAAAAAAGAGTAACAGAACACAAAAAAGTTTTTTTAAATTTTTTTGTCTTTCTGTCTTTCTGTCTGTCTGTCTTTCTGTCTTTCTGTCTGTCTGTAATCGCTAATCTCCGCAACCACTGAACGGATTTTCTTGCGGTTTTCACAGGTAGATTAAGCACAGCCTGGAGCAACTTATAGGCTTTGTTTCATTGAAATCGGATGACAGCGAAAAAAGTTATCGTCATTTACAGATAAATCATTTAACGTAACAAGACGATGTCATAGACATAGGAGATATCAGTGTTTTTTTTAACTGGGACAGTATAGGCAAGTCCGAGACCATAGGAGATGCAGGGAAAGTGTCTTATGACATAGAAATTTTTTGGTCAAGCGTGTGTTGTCAATAAAAATGAGACAATTTGCACAATTTTTTTTAATGCGGTTCGACTCAGTTTCATGTAGGGATCACTTCATTATATCGGAAGAAAAAAATCTGAGCAGCAGAAGTTAGTCAAATTCTATAAAATGTTTTCTCATAGAACGCCAGTGAAAAATAATTTTTATTATTTTTAAAAAATGCGTATCGACTTAGTTTCATGTTAGAATCATTTTATTGTATCGGAAGAAAAAAATCCAAGCAGCAGAAGTTAGTCAAATTTAATATAATGTTTACTTATAAAACAGACTATGCAAAGTACTTAGGTACTTACTACTTATTCATTCATGCCACCTGAACTCCAGCTGCTCCGATTCATCAATCATCATCAACAGCCTATTAATGTCCCCACTGCTGGGGCTCAGGCCTACCCTCTTAACGAGGGCGTTCGGGCTATAGTCCACCACGCTAGCCCAGTGCGGGTTGGTGGACTTCACATGCGTCTAAGAATTTCTTCTTCGGCGTATGCAGGTTTCCTCACGATGTTTTCCTTCACCGTTTGAGAGCAGTCAGTAAATGTACTTAAGTGTCGAGAAAAAACCCATTGGTAAATGGCCCAGCTGGGGATCGAACTCCGGACTTTTCGATATGATAGACCGCGTCTTATCCCCTACACCACTGACGCTCTACTCTTATCCCCCACGCCACTGACGCTCTACGCTCGGCTGCTCCGATTACTATGTCAAAATTGTTATCACGAAATATACCTAAAGGTTCCTAAGACAGTTTCCCTGTATCTCCTATGGTTTTGGTTTTGCCCATACTGTATTAGTTAAAAAATACACACGTATAATAAAAATTGATATGAGAAGTCTTATGAGCAATAGAAGTGAAAACAACAATTTTTTTAATTTTTATCTGTCTTCACCAAATTGGATACGGTGTTCATAGTTTGTTCCTGAAGGTATGGTATACCTTAAATTATGGTGAATAATATATACTTAGAAAAATTATAACTAGACGATGTATGTCTGTACATAGTAGAGATAGGTACATACTTCCAAAATCCACGCGGACGAAGTCGCGGGCAACAGCTAGTTCTATTAATATTTATTAATTTTGATCCAAATCTGGAAAAGCCAACCAAAAAAGATTAATGCTAGAGCTTGTCTAAATGGATTAGAAGTCATTGTAGGTAGGTACTTAGTTTTATTTGAGTTCAAAAATCTGTCTTTTCATACATTTTCAATGATAACATGAAACATTATTTTTTTTATAAAGAAATTTTATATTAATTTTATTTTAAAAAAAAATGTTTTCATCAATCAGCAGAAAGAAAACTCTCTTTGGGTGGAGGCTCCAATTCCAAGGATCAGGTTTTTAAAGTTGATTGCCCCCCACCAATTGGGGAGGCGGTAACTCCCCAATCATACACTTTGGCCACCATTGGCTACGAAATATGAGTGATCGAATTAAAAGGTTTTGATTATTGCCGTATTATGATTGTTGGCTGTATATCTCCTCCGTGTTGTTGGCTTGCGGTATTAAAATAATTAGCTAAATAAAATATTTTAAAATACATATATTTTACTAACTTAACCATCATTAAAGAAAATTGATAAAATACCTAATAAGTACTATTTTCACCATGAAGCTAAAAACTTTTTGATTGGCGTCCGCAATTTTTTTTTCAGTTTTCAAATTTTAAATTATTTAATGTCGCGTCTAAAATATGGATGTACAAAGTCCGAAATAAAGAACATTTTATTTTATTTTATTTTAAAAGGTTAATAGGAACTTACTGAAGTTTATATCGGCCTGACCAAGTCCATTGCTGGACATAGGCCTTCCCAAATGAACGCAGCCGCAGAAGTTGAAATGTATTTTAAAAATGAGACTAAAAATTAAACAGTGTTAATACAAAACTTTTTCGACGAAACTCATTTCGTACCGACGTCTTCTTTTAATAAAGCAAAGGCATTTACGCGGGAGCGAGAGGGACGCAGGAGGAGCGGGGGAGGGGAGGGGAAATTATAGGGCTGTCCCTACGTAATGACGGATGGGGGGCGACTCGCCGGGGCCTGGCTTAATGAGGATCGTGGTGCCAGCCCTGCCTAGAGTGCAGCTCGCTGTGGTCTATTTTCAAGATTTTAATTTTAAACTCTAATGGCTTTTTGAACTTTGATATTTAATAGGTACTTACCTACTTCTTTATTTCTTACCCCCGTGGAACAAGTTTTTCCGCCGGAACAGGCTTCCACGTGATAAATTTCAGGAATATAAGTGTTAAATAAAACCATAGAATCAAACAAACTGTATGTCTGTAATGAATGAGACTGTTAACAAATCGGTTCTAATCTGTAGTTACAAAGATTACTTCAAACACATGTATCCAAACTTTACCTCTTTATTAATAGTATAGATTGTGAGAATCGAATAAAAAACAAATGAGATTATGATATGCTAGTCTGAAGTAACAAAGATGATTATAGACAAAGCATATATGTGCTTGTATTGAAATCTACATAATTACATTTTGATATCTGGGTGAGGCTGGGAGGGCCGTAGATTTTGCCACAAATAGCGCAGAGGCGACAAAAAAAATTCTGCCAGTAGTTTTCTACTACTCATACTCTACTCATGCAGTGCGACGACTCTTTTAGTGTCATCAATTTTAAGGGTTACCTCATAGATTAGCGAGCTTTTTCCGTGTTCTGTGTAGCGAGCTTTTTCCGTGTTCTCTGTAGCGAGCTTTTTCCGTATTCTGTGGCTTCCCTAGTAGTATTTCTATACTTATTAAAGTTCGCTGCATTAACCTGTATTTTTAACGGCTAAAGGGATTGTATTGGATTATTATCCCGGTACTCAATATCGTACAGTAAACCGCACGTCAGTGGAAATACTTTGACCTTGAGCTGGCCTAGCCTGTTAGGGAATTTCAGTACTGTGAGAGACCGGTTTATACTGGTTTTGTCTTTCGACGTGCAGTCGACCGTACATCGTTTATAGTTCTTTGCCAATTTAAAGTTAGGTTCCTATAAAGCTTACGATTTTTAAATACATACTTAGTCGTTTTCAATTAGTTGTTTACGTGATGTTTACGATTCATCAAAATTTTTATAGTTATTTCTGTTTTCTATCAATGCCCATTCGATTGTGCCGACGGAAAATGATTGTATTCTCGGTTTATAGCTATTTGTAGAGGCGGAATATCGATAAAAGTTAACATCTGATAGATAGATGACATCGTAAATTCAAGCAAATCGGCCGGGGGTTTCCAGGAATTCCTAAAATATAGACGCGTTCAGGATATTGTCGTATGATCCTTGGATTTACTGCGTATTTACTCTTGCAGTCCGATTTACGAAGCGATCTAAATAATCGCGAACGAATAACTGTAAAATGGTGTTTCTGTCCGGGAATAGATTTATGTTTTTGAAGGAAGTTTTATGAGCAAAGACCTAAGAGTGAGTTGAGATTGAAGAGCTTAAGAAAATGAGCTTATATTCTCAAAAACTTGTTCAAGTTTCATTGAGGCTTGGTAATTTATATATAGAGAAATTCTAAAATTTGAGAAATACTATTTCAACATAAAGGAATTTGCGTTCAGCTATGATTTCTGGGATATTTTGTAAGCAGATTGAAATGATTTGGAATACAATTCGCCAAGAATAAATTTCTGATAGATCAAGCAACTAAGACGTGTAAATTTATAATCTTGTAGTCTATATTTCGAGTCGCGATCACGTATCGGAAGAAGCAGTGAAGGCAGGCCTCCCACAAGGTGGACCGATGATCCGGTGAAGGTCGCGGGACCCGGCTGGATGAGGTTAGCGCAGGACTGGCCGTGGAGATCCCTGGAGGAAGCCTTTGTCCAAACAAATTGTAAAGTACGTCCTAAGTCATAAAACAAAAACACATACATAAGGATGTATGTGTTTTTGTTATAAACACGTAAAATAATTGTATGTTTCGTATTTTTTTATATAAAAAAACGTGGCGTCGTGTTAGGTTTACGAAATGATGTATTGATTAGTATGTAGTATCAGACTTCAGCTTTTTTATGGTTGCTTATTTTCGCAGCCCAGATAGGATCGCTTGATTGTATTTTCATGTTTTAAAACTTTTTTATTTTTGGGTGGCAAGACGTCCTTGGCGCGACTTTAGTTAGAATAAAAAGGAGACGGACCGATTTTAAGATATAGGTATTTGGTTAGGATAGGTCAAGGCCCACATAAAATGATTCTTTATCGGCGTTTAAATGACAAATTTGTGAATAATGATCAATGATCTATCAGCCTGTAGACGTCCACTGCTGGACAAAGGCCCAGGAATCTCCACGACGACCTGTCCTGTCCCGCGACCTTCTCCATATCGTCGGTCCACCTTCTGTAAGGCCTACGCTGCGTCTTCCGGTACGTGGTCGCCGCTGGAGAACCTTAAAAGTATATTATAAGTAGGTATATATTCCTCCCTCCATTTCTCCCCTTAAAGTTGAAATTTCCAAAAATCTTTTTTTAGCGGATGCTTGCGTTATAAATTATAACGCAATATGATATGATGAATGATGATGAATAAACTTTTCGAGAGCGTCAGTGGCCTCGGGGATAAGACGCGACCTATAATATCGAAAGGTCCGATCCCCGGCTGGGCCATGTACCAATGGGTTTTTTCTCGAAACTTAAGTACATGTACTGACTGCTCTCAAACGGTGAAGGAAAACATCGTGAGGAAACCTGCATACGCCGAAGAAGAAATTCTTAGGCGCATGTGAAGTCCACCAACCCGCACTGGGCTAGCGTGGTGGACTATAGCCCGCACGCCCTTGTTGAGAGGGTAGGCCTGAGCCACAGCAGTGGGGAGATTAATAGGCTGTTGATGAAACTTTTTAAGGCGGATGAAGTCGCGTGTCGTCCGCTAGTATTCTATGAGGGTCTGAAAATATAAGAAGCAACAAAAAACCAATAAATATTTATTTTACCTGAAAAACGAGGTAAAGCATTGAAATTATATATAGCATTCTAAATTTATAGGCTATCGCCGCGCAAGCTCGTAACTCGCGATATAGTATCGCGGGGTATTGTTGGCCGGGCCGGGAATAGAACCCGGGTCCCGGTTAGTTATGCACTAAGCGTATCGTGTTTCGATAATGTCAGCCACGCTGGCTCGCATTACTCACGACGTGTTAGCGTGGTAGTTTATTGTCTGTGGTCATTGCAGTGCGCGGTTTGGGTTTAAAAAAAATCAGATAAAACATACGCTAGAAGCTTGAAAAATAAAACAGTTATTTGAAATAAAATAACTCAACGATAGATTTGTCATAGTAAATCACAAACGAAACAACACCAACGAAAATGCAAAAATTCCATAGAGTTACGATCTCTTTCCTGGAAAATTTAAAGAGTTTGACATTTGAAATTGAATCCTGCACGCGGCGATGCCCGCGCATGCGCATTCTGTGCTCTATGTATAGAACCAGTATCCCATAGAACAGACACTAAAATAACAATAATAATCAGAGAGGGACACACTTATTACAAAAGTGGTAAGAGTAAGCTAGACAGATATAATATCTTCTGTCTCTTTCTAAGTATGCGAATTTTTTATAGCTGTCAACGAACGACAGCCCGACTAAAATAGGTAGTGTTTGTTCAGTTTGACCCCGCCATATAAGGAGCGTCTTCTCAAATTATTGGGGTAAAAGACTATTGCTATTTCATGCTATACGCTGAGTGCGGTGCTATGGGATACTAGTTCTATGGCTCTATGCGAAATCTAAATGTCATCTTTACTTTAGAGCGGGTGCTCACAGACGGACTCGTAAAGAGCACTCGCGTCCCACGGCGAGCGTGTATGAAGAGAATGATGAGAATGAGCGAAGCGAAAGAGGTGTGTCAGGACGCGGTACTTGGCGCTCCGTTCTTTCTGCCTACCCCGCCAGGGACATAGCGTGACGATATGTATGTATGTATGTATGTATCTTTACTTTTATTAGTGAAAAGTATCTAGTCTTTCTTCGTTCGTATTGCTTTGAAACTAATAAAAGGTGCGACGATCTTATCTTTTGCTTATAATTTCCCATGTGAAAAAAAATGAAAAATTTATTTCAGTAACTTAATTTAAAAAAAAAATTTACAGGTTCTGGAACCTTCCTTTGAGCAAATAATTGCTTGTTAGGCTCCGCTCTCTTATATCTATTACAGTTGTTACTATGTATTATACTACTCTAACTAAGTATTCAAAATAGCGTCAGTGGCCTGAGAGCGTCAGTGGCCTCGGGGATAAGACGCGACCTATAATATCGAAAGGTCCGAGGTTCGATCCCCGGCTGGGCCATGTACCAATGGGTTTTTTCTCGAAACTTAAGTACATGTACTGACTGCTCTCAAACGGTGAAGGAAAACATCGCGAGGAAACCTGCATACGCCGAACAAGAAATTCTCAGGCGCATGTGAAGTCCACCAACCCGCAACCCGGGGCTAGCGTGGTGGACTATAGCCCGCACGCCCTTGTTGAGAGGGTAGGCCTGAGCCCCAGCAGTGGGGAGCTTAATAGGCTGTTGATGATGATGATGAACTAAATATTCTATTGTTTTATTAAATTAAATTTGTTACTTACAAAATTTTAAATTTTTTTTAACAAAAATCAATCAATTCGAACTTCTTTTTATAGATAGACATATTTTATAGACAGTTACTTGTCATAATCCGATCTCTCGTTAACACTACACGCTTGGCTAATGATGGCCAATGAAGCGGTATCAAAGCTCAGTAGAGTCTATGGTAGACTGGAGCCACAGAACTACCTAAATATGAAATTACTCGAGGCCAACGATCCCGCCAAATTCGAATAACCCGCAATTAAACCATAAATTGTGAATCGATTCGACGCAACCAACAATCACATACAGATAATGAAACAAATCGAATCAATAAAAAAAGAACTGCGTATTCCGGCGTCAAAGTTGCCTGCAATCGATTTCGACTTACAAGGGAAGCTTTCGGTCCCGGACTCTCTGAAATGGACGAAACTTTGTAGGAATGTAGAGCTGATGCTTTTGAGCACAGCCACATATTTCATATCTGCCGAATGTCTTCTGTCTCGGATTGACCACCTCGGAAACTTCTGACCTTGAACTCTCCGAAACGGACGAAACTTTATAGGAACGTAGTAGGGGTAGAGAGGACCTTGGCATAATTTTAGTTAATTTATGTAAAAATTTTATGTTAGGCAAGGTTTTTAAATAAAACAATTTTGTATTTTGTAAAAAAAAGGTATTTTGTAGAGCACAACTACAATATTAATATTTCTAATCCGGTTATACATTACTGTACCTATATTACCTATTATTTAATACTAGCTGTTGCCCGCGGTTTGCCCGCGTGGAATAAGTTTTTCCTGCACAGTTTCGCCCGGTAAAAGTAGTCCATACGTTATTCCAGGGTCATAACCTATCACTGTATACCAAGTTTCATCAAGATCCGTTCAGCCATTCTTGATTTATGGTGTAACAAACACGACTTTGTTTATTTATTTAGATAAATTAATATTGTAATAATATACATAAATGTAATATACATAGACGCAGTGTAGGCCTCCCACAAGGTGGACCGACGATCTGGTGAAGGTCGCGGGACCCGGCTGGATGAGGTTAGCGCAGGACCGGTCGTCGTGGAGATCCTTGGGGGAGGCCTTTGTCTAGCAGTGGACGTCTACAGGCTGATATGATGATGATGATACATAAATGTATAAGAGATAAATAAACCGATAATATAGGAGATAAAGAAACCGGCAGATGGTTGTGCTCAGAATCATCAGCCCTACATTCTTATAAAGTTTCGTCCAATTCGGAGAGTTTGGGTCAGAAAGCTTCCCTTCTTAGTCGATACAAAATTAGGTAGCGGATTGTTATTTCCTTTCGACCGATCACTTCCATATTTATTTCGAAGTGTAACGGAGGTGGTAAAGTATTGTAACACAAATAAAAATATATTAAAATTGATTTATATGAGCCAAGAAGCGGTTTGGATTCGTTTACAAGTTCGCTTGAATGCATGATTAAAGCGTTCCGTTAATTAATTTGAATATTCATATTTTGAAACACTTAGAACACGGTTTTTTGGACACGTGGGTATACTTGGTGTATCCAAATAGTTTGCATTGTGTAGATTATTTTTCAATAACGATTGGAATCAGTATTGGGTCAATATCCTTTAACATTTCGTCGGCAAATATTTCACCGGATTGTAGCCCTACCTCTTAGATTATGGAGTTGATAATATGCAAATAAGTCAGCCGACGATTTGAAGGAAATAAAAGGATTACTACAGATCGTTGGCCTCGCGAGAGAAGTGACCCAAATAAGATAATTCTAAACGACACAAGGGGCCGAGCTGTCAATAAGAATTAAGGATAATGTTGCTAGCTTAAAAATATTCTTAGTGTTTATGCCAAAAAGAGAACACGAATTTTATTGGTGGATTAGTGAATCAATTTTGTTCTCAAAACATCATTGACAGACGGACACATAGTCTGTCAATGATGTTTTGAGATTGATTTTCCGATTTCTATATTACGTTTGTTATTGTTTAACTTTAGACCACCCACTGCGGGTAATTCCTAAACCAATTAAAACATACTTAACCATTTATTAACATAATTTATTAGTAATAAAACTATTTGCGTGTAGATTTTTACGATTTTTAAATATGTTCCGAGACCATATACTGTAGATTCTAAGATCATATCTGTAGTTAGTTTTCCGATGAAATTTTTGAATATTTCTTTGGCAGCCACGTTTAATGGCAACTGTGATTTAATATGCGGATAATCGTCTAAGTGATAATTAATAAAACAATAAATATTTCAAACGATTTCAATGTAAATTTATACTTATATTATAGATACTCATACATACATACTCTCATGTCATTGTCTTTAGAACCAAAGCATATCTTCATTACATAGTATAAAAAAGCGGCTTCCGTCTGTCTGTCCCTCTGTACGCTTAGATCTTTTGAACTACGCAACGGATTTTGGTGCGATTTTCACTATAATTCAGATAATTCTTCCGGATGGTTTATAGGTAAGTATAATAAATACATGTAATATTTTGAATGTTTAAGTTTGTGAGGATGTTTGTGAGAATGATTGTTACGCTTTCACGCAAAAACTACTGAACAGATTTTGGTGAAACTTTACAGTAATATAGATAGTTACCTCGGGAAAAGCTGTTCCGGTGGGAAAAACTTTTCTACGCGAGAGAAGCCGCGGAAACCAGCTAGTTCTAATAAAATCGCAAATTAACCCAGAAGGACGCTTCACATAGTCCTCGATATAAATCATTCCTTTCTCACATACTTCTTTCTAATAACGATTAAAGTTTAAAACATTTTCTGTACCGACAGTATTTTTTACATACTGTTCTCTGATAAAAAACTCCATCAATATCGCTCAGAGCTAAACATTGTTGTTAATAGACGTAAGACTACCTCTGATAAATATACATTATTATAGTATATGGAAACAGTGAAGACAGTGCAGAATGTCCATAATTAATTCAATGAAATCACATCGGGGAATATCGGGATGCAGTTGAAAATTTTAATTGTTGTTTCACCTACATGCAAAATATTGAAGTAGGGGTACGTTAAAATAATTGCTGCGACTTAGTTACCCGTAATAAAAGTCTATGCTTACAAACCACTCGCGTACAAAGTTTTATTCATATTCGTTTTATTACACTGATTCATTTAACATATCGGTTGAGTCTGATAGTTTTATGTGTACCTAAAACTATTATTATTTCACTGAACTCATGTTTTAAGCGGTACTAACAAGAATCGGCAAAGCATTACCTACGAGCCGGCAATAATTCTCTGTACCGTAAGAATAAATTATAATTAAAATACATTAATGGTTTGGGTTACAGTACCTAATAGTAAGGCTGTAAGAGTGGCGTCAGAAATATTAGTTTCAATATAAATTTACTGCTAGTCGAAAGTCGTATATTGAATTGAGTCTTTGGTGATTTCAAAGTTGCCTGAGGGTGTTGTGTTATAACGACTCTCTTAAAATGTCAAACTAACCTCTTTAAATCCTAACGTACAGTCCCTACTATTCTCCTTTACTGAGACATGGCGATCTAAACATGGAAGCGCGCAAAATGACAAAAAGCGTTTGGAGATCAACGTCTCTCCGAGAGACTGGAGTTGATGACAAACTAGTTTTTAGCGCGGGTTTGTTTATACCTTGTTACTTTTATGGTACACCATCTTATGCTGTAATACATAGCTAGTCCCTTTAGCCGTGTTGTGTGTATTATTAATTATTAAAAACTTAACTTACTTAGTCGATCTTAAAAGCCTAGTCTTCTTTAGTCTCAATAGTTTTATTCTATTGCTAACCGAACTGCTGATACTAAAGCGTGACACACACTGGGCGGCGGTGTTGCGAAAGCGTTGCGGCGGCGAAGGTTTGTATAAAGAACGCGCCACGCCCCACCGCCGCTTTGATGTAAAGGGCTTCATACTATTTCGAACATTACAGAAAAAAACCGCAACGCCGCCGCTCAGAGTGTGTTACGCTTTAGGAAGGCTCGGTTTGGATTGGTTCGTTATATAGACAGCGATCCCTAACCGAACTACTGAGCCTTTTTAGTCTCAGCTGGTTGGTTGTACGAAGGAACCGAACTGCTGAGTGCTGATTCCAAGGCAGGCTCGGTTTGGATTAGTTCGTTATACATATAGAGAGTGATCGCTAACCGAACAACTGAGCCTTTCTTAGTCTCAGCCGTTTGGTTGTACGAAGGAACCAAACTGCTGAGACTAAGAAGACTCAGTAGTGGTACCGAATTATTGACAGTGTCGTAAACTATTGTAGGGAGAGGGTTGATTTTTTGTCTGGTATAATATTATAAAAAGAAAAAGGTAACAAAGGGTCCCTTTTAACCAAGCTTTGGGCGCTTCCGGATCCGTTTGATAAGATAAAGCTTTTATTTGTTAATGATAACATTAATTAGGTGGTGGCTTCTTTTATGCTCTCATTTATTTTTAAGGAAATGTAGAGTATCTTCTTGTTTTTCAGTTATGAAAAATATAGTAAGATACTGTAAATAATATCTAAGTCCCACTGTAGAATAAATATTCCCTTTTGGTAACCAGAAAATATTTTTCATAATAAGAATTATTATTTACCGTTTCGAATCTGATTATGAAGTTCAGTTGCGCAAACCTAAAACCAACCAGTTACGAAAAAGGAATTTTGTTTCGTGTTTCTAAGCTGATTTCACTCTTAGTTTCGAACAGACAAAATTTCGTTTCAATGAAAAAATTTATCAAAATTTCAGTTTCGATGGTGGGTAAGCGGGTAGCAATCTAAGTTCGAAGCGGAGTTCGAAGTTCGAAGTAAGTAGTTGGAAGAATATCACATTTTATCGCAGTTATTAAGAATTGGACTATTAATCCTAAAACACGGCGTTATCAAGTTTTTGGTAGCATCACGGCTTTACGACAAAACGGGACTCCGAACTGGTTTTTTTGATGAAGACCGACGGCCCAATGGAGAAATGCCATTAGTATGCAAATACTAAAAAACAAACCTGTTTTTTACTTACCAACTAATTGTGTTTAGTTCTTTATGACTGTTGTTATAAGGTTTGTTATCAACAGAAAATATTTTGTTTGATTGTAGTTTTGATTTGGTCAGTTGTAGATACTTTCGCTAGACTGGAATATTATTGATAATCGTTAAAAGACACAATCTGTTTCGGATAGATTGCATGTTGCAAATTTTTTGGGCGTATTTTTTGCTAAATAGGTGCAAAAACTGTATAAATTTAATTATAATTATATACGAGTAGTAAAGATTATAGGCTTTATGAGGTCCATACTTACTAGTAGTTCCGTGAGAACAGTAGACCTCGCCAGCCCTTATAAACCAAACCTAAAAGAAACCAACAAAAGTCAACTTTGGAAACAGAAAAAGTACCTACTAAAGTGACAAAAATTATCACTTTAAAGCTTAATATTTCGCAAACGGATCCCTGAATCGAAAAATGTTTATCACACACTCGCGATATTTTTGAAAGACCCATCCAACGATACCCCACACCATGGATATCACGCGGAAAAAAATAATTTTCCATTTTACGTATGCAGTTCTATGAACATAATTTATTTTTTCAACTTTCTTAAGTCGATCCACTATTACTCAAAAACTAATAGAACCTACTTAGCCGTAATAGTTTTCCTTGTAACTACGTTATATATGCTACTGCCATGAATTTTTTCACATTTCCAGAAGCAACCGTTTAGCTGGCAGGGGGGGGGACACGTGACTCTAACAAAAATTACCGCTTTAAAGCTTAATATTTCGCCAACGGATCCCTAAATCGAAAAAATGGTATTCACACACCAGCAATATTTTTGAAAGACCTATCCAACGATATCCCACACTATGGGATTCACAAGAAAAAAAAAGTTCACTCCCACTTTGCGAGTATGGTAGGTACTCTAAAAAAAATGTTTTTCAAAATTTTATTCTACTCATTTTGTAGGTTTAATTAATTTATACATATGCCAAATTTTCGTCAAAATCGGTTGAAAAATGCGACCTGTAGAGAATTACAGACAGACAGACAGACAGACAGACAGACAGACAGACAGCCGGACAAGAGCATTTTTGGCCAGTCTCGAAACGTAGACGCTTCGCTCGCTTCGCTCGCTCGGTCAATTATATTATTAAATTCTGTGAATTTCGCACTTTCTAAAATTGTAATCGTTCGTCTCAGAGGGTAATTAATTTAAACTAAATACGGGAGCGCCGGTGTTGTAGTCATGAGTGTCGCGAGGTCCGCGTTCGATACCCGGCCGTTACCATGCTTACCTACTTACCAATGGGTTACCATACCTACTTACATTTACTGACAGCTCTCAATCGGTGAAGGAAAACATCGTGACGAAGCCTTTACATGCCGAAAAAGGAAGTCCACCAACCCGCACTGTGCTAGCGTGGTGGACTATAGTCCGTACACTCTTGCTGAGGCAGACCTGAACCCCAACAATAGGGATATAATAGACCGTTTATTTATCGTATGGATAGGATAGGCTAGGAATGTGTTAGTCGATTGTTTACTAATGCGTGTTTTTACAAGAGTCGCTGACAATTCGGACAGAAAATATTCTCGGATACTTGTCCGAATTGTTGCATTTTAAATGTGCATGTGTGCGTGGGACCACCCCACCCCCCAACCCTCCCCGAAAAATGACAGTATGATTAGCATCGAAAGAAAACTCTATGGCGTTTGTCCACCTTCCCTCCATTGCAACTGTTATTATTTTTTAAACATTTTATTTAATTTATTTTCTTCCTTCACGATATCTCAAAGCAGATAACATCTTCATCAACATGATTGACCGGAAAAGATGTGATAAAACAAATTGGCATGGCGGACACAACATTAGCCTACATACCGCCACAGATTAAATTTAATGTCAACTCGACAAATATTGATACAACTTTAAATAGGAAGCACCCAGCAAGTGAATGAGAGAAGTATCCGTTAGTTTTGGTGATTGAGTCATTTAAAAAGTCTAATGGTTCAGAAGTTTAAGTAAACTAATATCGAATATTAATTGGAATTAATTGTTTTATTATGTATTTTTTATAATTATTCATGGGCATATCATTAAATAGGAATTATAGGTACCGCGGAGGAAAATAAAATAAACTTGGATGTATGAAAGTCAAAGACATCGAAAAATCTATCATAACGTCAGTAGAGTTCCTATTTATTACTAGAAATAAACATACATACGTAGGTACATCATCATCATCATCAACAGCCTATTAATGTCCCCACTGCTGGGGCTCAGGCCTACCCTCTTAACGAGGGCGTTCGGGCTATAGTCCACCACGCTAGCCCAGTGCGGGTTGGTGGACTTCACATGCGCCTAAGAATTTCTTCTTCGGCGTATGCAGGTTTCCTCACGATGTTTTCCTTCACCGTTTGAGAGCAGTCAGTAAATGTACTTAAGTTTCGAGAAAAAACCCATTGGTACATGGCCCAGCTGGGGATCGAACTCCGGACCTTTCGATATGGTAGGCCGCGTCTTATCCCCGACGCCACTGACGCTCTCTGACGTAGGTACATAATACTCGTATATCTTAACGCTATGTCCCTGGCGGGGTAGGCAGAAATAAACACGTGTAGATGTTATGACTAACAAAGGAATAGAAAAAGTCCACAGCTGGACAAGACCTTTTCAAAAATTGACATAGTTTTTGAAGAGACCCGGTCCATATTCATGCCTCAATCACCACAATTGTCATGCGAGTTATGATAACAGTATATAGGATGATCCTAACAGTAACGTCAAAAAAAATTCTCACATCCAGGGCTATCAAAATATAACCCAATAATCTTACTACCTATATTATTTATATTTTTAATTCAACTCTGACTTGCTAGAAGTAAATTCCCCAAAAATGGCCATACTGCCGAAAATTCCCAAAAAAACATTTAAAAGTTCATAACTCGATAACTACAAAAAAGAAGGGGTTTATTTCGTACCCTTGAATGTGAAGAACTTTTTTTTTAACATCACGGTTCGAACCATCCGACATGAGGTAGACGATGCTTTACAGCAGCCGTTTACCATCCTTTCCCATTTCATTCCGTAAAAACCTAATAACTGTATCTTGTAACCTTATTAGAGCTCCGTAACGAAATGTTAATTTTCTTAATTAGTATATAAATAGAAAGTTTGGCAGATGACTTCCGAAAGAACATTTCAAGCCATTAAAGCTGCTCCACACTCTCGCGCGAATACGAGAAACATGAACTTGAACCAGATTCTGGTGTTCATCTCCGATTTCTGTCGGTTTTAGCGCGACACAAACGAGCCGAGAACGCGAGAAGAGACGAGAACTTGAACTGTACCTTGCGAGACTCCCGCGAGAGTGTGGAGTGGCCTTACGAAGTTCCTTCCAAAGCTGTCTTACAATATTAAGACATAAAATAAGCAGGTTGCAAATAAATCTTGTAATTAATTAATTACTTCCCTTTACATCTTAGTGGGTTAATTGAAAGATTTTTATGTTTCACGCATATTTTGCGTTTCAAACCTGTATTAGATTAAATCTTTAGAATCGACCATTGATACACGTTGTAAATTTTTTACGCCTACATACTCACACCTAGTTTCAGCTCTCTGTTAATTAAGACTAATTACTTTCGCCTGCACAGTTTTATAGCCTAGAATTAGTCGTGTTAGCCTACTTGTTGGATTTCATAGATGTAAAGCTAAACCTTTGCTAATTTCCTAATGCACTAGCAATGCAGGGGCTATTAGCACACCCGCTATGTTTCTGGCTTTAGGAAAATATGACGTTCTGTCACACGATCGCATGCTATAGCGTGCTGTAACACGCCGCAGCACTGACGGCAAAAGTGCTGACAGATATGGTCCAACCCTAAGAAGCGCCGTTGATGTCTTTTGTATGACGGAAGAGATTCTTCATACAAAGCTATCCGCTTTGCCTAGCCTGCGAATTTACGAGGTTTTATCGGGTCATAGCTAGACAATTTTGTAATTTTTTTTGCACATTAAATTAAGAATCTGACTCGTTCACTGCTGGACGTAGGCCTCCCTAAGGCGCGTCACTGAACCCGATCTTCGGTTCTCCGCATCCAGCCGCCTTACGCAGAACGTCCCTTCATCTAACCTGCGGGCGTCCTACGCTTCCCCACGCGTGGTCCCCACTCGAGAACTAATCTACCCCAGCGGTTATAAGTTCTCCGACATATGTGACCAACCCACATTCGCAATGACCTGCAATGAATGATATATGTAATTCGTCACTTAAGAATGCAGCGCACAAATCATTAATCAATTTAAAGACTTAATTAATCCTCCACAGGAAATATTAGTATTATACAAGCAAATATTATTCATTACTGACATGAATAAATCTTTCTTTTTCATAATAAATTGCACATCCGACGAAATTAATGCACAAAAACACTTTCGCTGTAACACGAGCCTTTTTGACTGATCTACATAATGTCAATCGGTCATGCGTATTGCTGTAGCCTTCAAATGATCTATAGATCAGATTTGAGTAGATAGATCTCGCTATCAGTGGCCCACATTGCTATGTCAGAGGTTTCGAAACTCTTATTAATTGCTATAAAAATCTGTTACACCGTTATATGAATGACTAAGTGCATATTAAAATGTTAAAGGGTCTAAATTATAAAACTTGGAATGGATTGAATAAAATCTCAGTTTACATTCTACTTCTTGTGATATGCTAAAACTTAAAACTGTATCAAATAAAGTCTAGCATTTTTATAAAAGTTTTTGGTCTGAAATAAATTAAATTTTTATTATAATTATAAAATTGAATAAATATGATGATTTAGAGACAAGGAAAACTTATGCTTGATCATCATCATCAGCATATCAGCCCTTTATGTCGTCCAGTGCTGGGCAAAGGCCTTTCACTGATTGGGTGCAGAGAACTAGGTTCTGTGTCGCGCCTACGTCCAGCAGTGGACAAATGCAGTTTGATGATGATGATTTACTTAAATTTTGGTGTTTGATTAAGGTAACATTCCGATCCGAGTGTTTTATTTTTTTTATATTAATAATTAATTATTAATAAAATTTTGTATTGCCAAAACCACCGAAGAATGTTATATTTGGTCTTTCATTCTTTTTAAAAATTATTTTAATTCAAACGATCGACATATTGAGAGTCTCTGTCAAAATGTTGCAATACACAATTGCTATTGAACTGGAGGTCAGATGGCATCTGACGATAGCTGCCTATCCGCGGGTGGTGGCTTATCTTCGGACGTAATTAATTCCGTGAACTCAGGTGTCATTTAAGATAGCAAGGTCTGCTCCACCTATCATAATCCCAACTGGCTATCCTATCATCATTATTTTAAAATTGAACCATTTTTCCCATCTGGATGAGGTTAGCGCGCAGGACCGTGCGTCGTGAAGATCCTTGGGGGAGACCTTTGTCCAGCAGTGGACGTCTACAAGCTGATATGATAATGATGATGAACAATTTTTTCTATTTACCAACTAGTCTATTGTACTGTTTTCCAGAAAAACCATCTAAATATTACCAAATTATGAAAATTTTATTAAATCATCTAAAGTATTCTTTTGATAGATGGGAGGGCATTTTTAACACCAGGAACACAAAATGTTCCATAGTAAGTAAAATACCTAGTAAGTTTTTAATATTTTACTATAGTAAAGTATTTTTACTATCAGTTTATTTGAAAAAAAAAGTTTCAACTCTTACGGAATAATTGATCATTTTAGAGGCACGGTCCTAATAGACACGGCACGGTTGTGTAACGGTGTTGCCACGTTGGAATTAACATAATTAATGCGTCCTATTAACTTCCCATTTCCTACCATTCAGCTTTACTACAAATAGATGAAACTTACAAATGGACCCAATTTATATTTGAAGTTCTCTTAAATCGACTTTGGCGTCATTATCGAGTATTTTCCCAGAAAAAACTAGATTTGTTTTGTAGAAATTAGAAACGTGCCAATTTTAAATTCTGCTTCAAAATTTTGTTACCACACCACACTTCCGAAAATTAGTACAGTCTGCAACGGAAGTAGTTATACATCTTTTATCCTTATGCTTTGCAGTAAAAGTGTTCACAACTTGGGCTGCAGACCGTACAATCTCACGCATGGCCCGCATTCCTTGCTTTGACCAGAACATTTTTTAGAAAGCTCATTTCCTGCGGCTCTCAATCTATCCGAAACTCTATTCTCAAGGTGCTAGGGTTGTTAATGCATTTTGGAGGTTACCAGTGAGGTAATTAAGGCAGTGTTCGTCCAGTGGAGTCGACGAGATATTGTTTTTATGGTTGAATAGTGGATCCCATAGATTAAAGTGTTTGATGCCAGAGCGATACAATGCAGTTTATTTCGAAGCCGTAACACGTTGGGGATTTGTTAGATCTTATTATTCAACACTCAGAGGTAATAAAATCTTATTGTAAATACATAATTTATTATTATTGTTTGTTAAAATTAAATCTTATCGTGTCAGATGTGATAAATAAGTTACCTTTAAGCAAATATAATGAATTCTAAGTTCAGCAAATTTTTGAACTCTTTTCAATTGGTGTCTTAATGTTACATTGTTTGCTAGTGTGGGACGCCCCCCGGCTAGACGTGGCGTCTCATACGGGGAACCGATGACCGGGTTCAGTGGAGCGCCTTGGGGGAGGCCTAGCGGTGGAGTACAGTGAGCAAACCACACCGCGCAAGTCGAAATTTTTTCGGGACCCGACATTTTAATGCCACCGGACTGTATTACCCGTGGACCAACCGCAAAGTCCCTAGACCCGACCAAGAAGCTTAAAGGTTCTGAGCTACCCAGAAGACAGTGGTGCCGGCTCAACCGACTATGAACTGGACATGGACGCTGCAACTACTTCAAGCACCAGTGGGGATGGAGAGATTCGACCCTGTGCGACTGCGGCGAGGAGGACCATCCCACCACCTCCCATGGCCTTTCGACATCTAGGTCATACAGGCCGAATCGCGGGGGAGGTGCCCGGTACTTGCTCGGGGCTCTGTCCCGGACACCTTGCTTGATCCCCCTACAAGTTATTTATTCCGTCCCTGGGTGCTTTGCACACGCAACTCTCCCCATTCAGGGGCAATGCACCACAATTACGCCTTCGTCGTCGGGCTGCTCTGTAGTCGGTCAAGGCTGTCAATACTAGGCGAGGAGGACCAGACGGTGGACCAAATCATCCAGCGCTGCCCGCTGCGTGCCTATCCTGGATCTCCTGCCGACCTGATCGAGCTCACACCTCACGCGGCCGACTGGCTCCAGAACAGAATGAATGTTGACCTATGAGATAATTTTACCTATTTTTAAGTGAACGCCATACGATTAAATAAATAAATGTTCAACTGATTGTTCCACGACATTTACGCATATTCTCATATGATTTACCATCAATTTGATGTAAATCCGTAATTACAACAATAACTTATGATTTTGCAAGTTGACGATAAACACAATTTGTCAATACGGCACCGTGGGCTGCGCGCGCAAATTGACAGACGAAGGTCCAACCAGTGCTAAATAATGAGTAATTACGACCAGTGTTCTGGGAAAATTGACAGCCAGTTTGTATAGACGTTGTTTCCGATTAAGTTCAGTGAATTATCTAGTTTACTTTAACTTGATTTACCCAAAGTGTTCAAATGGTCACCACCAGAAATGTTCGAATCTCTTTGGTGACGCGTAAGCTCCCTGTGGAGTTCGCATCTTGCATATTTAGTATGGAAACGGACGGTGCCACTTACAGGGGGGGGTGCGGACAAAGGAAGCGGATTAGCGGGAGGAGGTTGCTAATACAAATTTATATGGAGTTTGAAAATGAGAATGTGTGAGTGAGTCAAAATTTTGTGATACATTTGACACGATTTTGACACCCATAGAATGCTTTGATTGCGCCTCTATAAGGGGCCGCGAGCACGCACCAAAGAGGTCACCACTAACATGACCAAATTAACAACCCATTAATAGTTCCCACTGTTGGAGACGAGGGTGTTAGGGCTATAATAGTCCACCAGTGAGGGTTGGTGGACTTCAACATGCGACTAAGAATTCCTTCTTCAGCGTATGCAGGTTTCCTTAAGATGTTTTCCTTCGATTAGAAATTCTATCCAAAGGCGTATGTGAAGTCCACCAAAAACGGATTGGGGTACCGTTAGTGGACCGGGGTTTGGCACAAAAGGGTCGAATTGTCTCCGGGTATTCCTGCATCAGTAAAAACATAAGATAAATCGCAAGCAACGCAGCTAGTGATTTAACATTACAGAGACCAACCTACAAACCAAACTTCATCAGACACAAACCAAGTTTAACCGACCAACTGACAGCACAAGGCCTCCGTAAGATTTGTGAAGTTGCCCGACCCAGATATCGAACCTGGGACCGCGGCTTATCTCGCTAACTAATGCACAGAGCATCGATAGAGCCAACTTAGACGATAAATAAGTGAGCTCGTAATCTTGTTAGGGTAGATGTTAGATTTTCTTGAAACCAACTTGCGGTATGTTTATGAGATTAAGTAAGTAGGTAGGTAAAGTCTTAACCAGTCGGATTTGAGAAATTCTTTTGCAGTTGATAGCAAAATTCTTGAGAAAGGTTATAGCGCACCACAGGCAGACGGCGGCGGTGCGACAGCGTTGCGGTATTTTTTTGTAATGTTCGAAATAGTATGAAGCCCTTCACATCAAAGCGGCGCAGCAAACGCGCGCGGCGGCGGCGGTGCGAAGGCGAAAGCGACAAAGCCGCGCGCACAGATTGGTACGCCCCGCGCGGCGGCGCGTTCTATTCCTTTGTAGTATATGAGAACCGCCACACACCGCGCCGCCGCCGCAAGCGGTATACCTGTCTGAATGGCTCCGCTTTATGTTCGCTTCCCGCAGATTCGCCACCGCAACGCTTTCGCACCGCCGCCGCTCTGTCTGTGTTGCGCTTATGGGTTACTCAACATCACACCACGGCTGTTAGGAGCCGAGCAAAAAGAAAAAGTAAGAAATAACTTATATAACTCGGCCGCGGAGCCGCTATGTGCATATGTCGCAGGGAAATGAGGAATTCACGAAATCCCGGAAGATGTAGAATATTGTTTATTACGTCTTCTTACTAAAAATATCTAGTGATATGTCGTTTCACTAAACTAAATCTAGTAAGAATAGTAATAGAATAGTTAATAAATAGTAAGAAGCTAACAATGGCAAATCAAGAAAAATTAAAAAAAAAAAATAGTTAAAATTATACTTATTAGAGAGCATGTGTCCATAGAAAGTAACAGAAAACAGATCATTTTTATTGTACCTAACTAAATTTAATCGATGATGAGACTGTACGATCCCCCAGTCAAACCGACAAGACGGTTTTGGGGGACAAATATATACTGTTATGCTTATGTATTTGATTAATAAATAAATAAATAATAATAAAAATAGTAAAATGTCAGAAAAGCGGATACTGCCGAATAAAAATCGAGGCAAAATCTAATATTCGTATATTCTGTAATATAGTATAGTATTCTATAATATTTCGTAGACCCGTCCTATTGATTCAGGCTGCACCGGCTGCGCGTGCGCCAGTCAGTCTGCTGGCGGAGGTCACGCTGATTAGTCGCAATTTATTGCGCCTGCGACTATTTACTGGCGATTGTAATGTATGCGATTTGCGATTTAATACTGCCATTTAAATAACTGTGGGAAGCTGTTTTGTATTGGACTTTTATTTGGTCATTTATCTTTTGGTCCAGTTGGTTTGAGGCTGCGTATATGTGGAAGCTAACTTTACCAGCCGGTTGATATAATTATGCCTAAGCCGAGGCCGCTTGTTGACATAATTAGAATTACTTACATTGACTTCGCGCCGTGACTTTTGGAGTCGCGGGACCCGGCTGGATGAGGTAAGCGCGGGACCGGTCGTCGTAGAGATCTCTGGGGGAGGCCTTTGTCCAGCAGTGGACGTCGAAATTATGATGACTCACATTGAATCCGGATGAGTCTACCGCACATCAGTGGATACACTTTGACCTTGAGCTGGCCTAGCCTATTAGGGAGTTTCAATACTACGCGAGACCAGTTTATACTGGTTTTGTTACCACTGATGTGCGGTCGACCGTACTAAGTGTAGAGTTTGGATTGGGATACTGAAGTGACAGTGGGCAGGAAAAAGTAACTTTAAAAAGAGTGGGAGGCAGTTAAAAAGAAGAGAAACAAAGCTCGCAAAGGTCTTTACTCCACAAGAAGTCATAGACCATACACATGTAATACAAACGCTGCTATATATTGTTCTTCAAGCCAAATACAGGGTCGTACTCAGATAGATTTCTAGAGGTCTTTGCTAAAAAAATACTTTGTATTGAGTTTTGAGTCCGTGAAATACTACTCAATTATAAATGAGACTTGATTTTCGCGTCGTCTTCTTCTGTATTTTCTTGCAAAAAAAATAAAACACTGAATGGTTTCGAATGGGGTTTTCAGTGTTGGATAGCTTGCTTATTCGGTTCGCCCAAGAAACTATTCAAGGCTGGCGAAAGTAGAAAGAAAATCTGAGCGTTATGTTTCCTAATTTCCATAGACAGCGCAAATAGAAAATAAATAATTAAGAGTACTCTACAGAATAAATTCACATGACAAAGTCTTGATAATATCGCTTTTACATTATTTTATTTGAAGCTTATAACTTCGTTGTTTCTCCGTTCTGGAGGAATCTTGCGACCGATTTTTCTACCACGTCCTGAAATCCGATCATGTACTTTAACCACCCAGTGTGGTTCCGTGTAGTGTGACAGTGGAGGGGGGTCAAGACTGTGGCCCCCCACTGAGTGTCTCCCTGTACCCGTCCATAGTTGTGTGTGTCGTGTTGGCTAGCGCGCCCGCCCGGCTATGCCTACGTATGCTAATGTCAAGGCACTGACGCGAGAGGAATGGAGGAGGCATTGTATGTTTGTGAATATAATGCCTCGACTCCATGAAATGGAGAGTCATGCTAATTTTATGTTAATGTTTACTGGTGCACTGCTGAGGGAGTGTTCTTCTCGAAGGATTGAGAACATCCTACGAAGAGGTCATCGACTCATCTCAAAGTCAAATAATCATTAATGATATGGCAGCCTACATGCCTGTCAAAGTTTTTTGTTCTGGTAATTTCCTGTGACTTCTCGAGAGCTATGTCCTACTCCACTACTGTCCAGGATATCCCTGAGAAATTGTCATTTCAGACCATGACTATCCTTGGATTGTTCATGTTTTTAAGTTATGTATTTGCAATTCAGAAGCATCCAAACAGCTAGATGGATTTAAATATATCAGGTGTCTGTGAGTCAAGATTCATCGTAATCCCAAGAGTGACATACCAGGGAGGACGTACCAGGTTGTCTGGAAGAAATCGCTCAAAACGATAAGACTGCCTAAATTGTACTGTTTCTGATCTATTTTAGTCTATTTTACGCAGTTTTTTTATATATTTCTGTTAGTAGGTATTGTTACTTGTTATTTTCGATAAAATTTCGAGTAACTGTGTTCTTAAAATATATATTTTTGTAATCTGTGGAAACTGTTTCTGCCCATGTTCTATTAATTGTCGTATTTGCTTTGTTGGACTGTGAGTTTCCTGAAAAAAAATATAGCTGTAAATTCAAATGGAAAGCCAAGATGTCACCTCCAAATGTTCCCAGCGCTCGCGGATCCCTCCGAACGAGCGATGACGGCTCGTGATAGCGTGAAATCATAAATACAGCTTGTGCCGCCTGCCGCTTTGTCTTTGCCTTTTTGTTTTAGCTCGCACAAGCGAAATGTAACTGGGGTACCATTTGTTGCTTGAGCAAAATAATATTTGTTCTCTGCAAATTGGTTCTACTACTTACCGATTTTTGCGCGTTGGTTATACCAAAACCGTCATCGGGAAACAGTGTAACCTATGGCGAAAACCGGATCTAAATCCATAGAACAATTTGCTCCTTATGCAAAATAATATTTGTTCTCTGCGAATTGGTGGAAACTTATTAACTACCGATTTTCGCACGTTGGTTATACCAAAACCGTCATCGGGAAACATTGGAGCCAATGGTGAAAACCGGATTAAATCCGTAGTTACTAATTGTTTCAAGCAAAATAATATTTGTTCTCTGCAAATTAGTGGGAACTTATTAACTACCGATTTTCGCACGTTGGTTATACCAATACAGTCATCGGGAAACAGTGTAACCAATGGTGAAAACCTGATATGCAAAAAAAAATTTTTGTTCTCTGTAAATTGGTTCTAGAACTACAAAACTCATTAATAAGTTATGGCATTGATTACACTGTTTCCCGATGACGGTTTTAGTATAACCAACGTGCGAAAATAGGTAGTTTAGCCGTCATCAGGAAACAGTGTAACCAATGCAATTGGCATGATCCAAAGTGAACTAAACTAACTATCTAACTAAGCCAACGGGCACTTATAATTTTTTTCAAACGGGCGACTCTATAAGGGTTCTATGTCTGACTACCTTACCCTTTCTATAATTGTGGACAAAAGAAATTATTATATCAAAACCATATCATAGATACCTATAGTTACTCATTTTTAAGCCTCGTTCCAATCGCTGCGATCTGCGACCAACGAGCAGCGTCATCGATCGCAAGAGGCAGTATAATTTATTTTAATTAACAACCACTGCGACTGCGGCGACGTGGGCGCCTGATTGAGGAGCGAACGCGCAAAAAAGACGCAGTAGAGAAACCAGGGCTTAACGAGTAGCGGATACGGTTTACTTCTAATCTAGTTCTTAGGCTGTTTAGTCGATTATTTGCAAGGGTTTTGAAATAGCTTTCATGTTTGTCAGAGCAATGCAGAACTGGAAGTTTTGTCGTTAAATGAACAAGCTTCGCGATTGAAGGAACTAATCATCGTCATCAGGCTGAACCAATGGAATGCTTCTGAACGGAAAGTACGTTAAATTCTGAAGGAAACGTTCCTTTAAGAAACCACCTGTCTGAGTCGGGAATTGAACCGGACAAAATGTGCGACGGCTCAGTTGCGTGTCAAAGTCGGGCTCGATTACTGCGAGTTACAGGTTCGGATTTATACTCATAGCAAATACCAACCTCTCCAGTCTCCAAACTCCTTAAAATCCAATATTTATACATACCCTAATCAAAGTAAACAGATTAAAATAACTTAACTACTGTCTTAAAAGATAACTGTTTATCTCTAACGCTGACCAAACTTAGTTGATCTTAAAATTAGTTCATGCAATACTATTGACATCATAATTTAGATTACAGCATATCTTCAAACAGCTTTAAACTTTCAAGATATATTACATAAAGCTTGTTATCCATTGTTAAGTGCTGTACATAAATTGGCAACGAATTTAAGCTTAGGTTCAAGTGTTTGGGCGGATAGTGTGACCATGGTATATTTATTGGAAGGAATGTTTTAATAGCTTACGGCGTAATCGGCTCACGATTTGAATACGCGGACCGTTGCTAAACGGTTTAAGATTTAGGGCAGCTGTTTCATACGACAGGTAAATTAGGGTCACGAATTAATGGTTGAATATAAGTCATTACGTCATAATAAATAATTATTATGATTTAGCTTTTATTTTATAGCGAAAGTGTGTCTGTTACTAAATAACCGCATAATTGCTGAACCGCTGTTGATGAAACACGCCTGAATTAACACAATAGTTTTTATAACGCGGCAATTGACAATAGTAGGATATTGAAATTTTATTTACATTAATTGTAAATTCTCTTAACTTTTGTTATTTTTAAAGACTGTGACTGGCCTGTTGGCGTTCCTAGTTGGTTTTCGGATTCTGCGTGTTTGTATGTATTTAAGTACCTATTTATTTAAAGTATGTTTATCATTTAATTTTGTTGATTACCCATTTACAGGCTTCGGCTTAGTTTGGGACTAAACAGCCGTGTGTAAAGTCCAAACATTATTTTAAAAAAAGTGTGACGTCATTTATGGATGGTGGCCATCCATAAATCACGTCACACGTTAAGGGGAAGGGAGGGGTCAACAAAGTGTGACAAGGGACCAAAATTCATGAAACCCAGATCTTTTAAATTAACTAACATTTTCAAATTTTTTTACACAAAACAATATCTTAACTGCTGTTTTTCACGGCGCTGTTTATCTGCCTACCTGGAGTTCCCAACACTTTTATCCTCAGATGTTTTCCTTCAATTTCCTTACTCTATAGCCACACTACCTCCCTGACAGTAGCAGTGGGCGTTCGAGCCGAGCATGGCGGATTGAGATAAGGCTGGTAAACAACGGAAGGGCGGTTTCCGTAGGTAGACTGTTTCACGCTTGTTATTACGGATTTGCTTAAATTAGCTTAAAAGCTGAGCTCGAGGTCCTAGCTCAAAATGAATGTTATATAATAGTTATATAGTCTGTGAACTATATATACTCTTCGGGTACCTTCTTACCTATTTCTGCACTCTCACCGTTTCGTTTAAAAATTTAATTAATTATTTATTTTGTTTTTAACGGAAAGGCAGAGCAGAGCTCATGCTTCCATATAGCAGTCGACTTGCTTATGTCTGAAAGAACAGACTGTTCTTAAACATGTATGATGTGGCAGATACAATAGCTTCTGACAGATTGCTCCATCTGAAATACAACCCTGTTGCTAAAAAATTTCTTTGAGGATTCAGCTGAGAATAGGATCTTGTATTCTCATAAGCCCCTGAGTCGTTCAGTCGGGTTTCTTGAAGATCTCAATTAGGTCACCCAGCCACCTCAGCCGCACGACGCAAGCACCCGGGGCAGCTGCCGAAACTGCCGCTCTTAAAAAATGTGGCAAATACGCCGCGCTGTCCGCAAATTTTTTGTTCGTCCCATTCGCCGTCGAGACGATTGGTGGTTGGTGCGCAGCAGCCGAGGGCCTCGTGCGCGACCTCGGCCGCCGGCTGAGGGGCAGAGTCCGGCTCGTATCTGGTGCAGAGGCTGTCCATAGCCATACAGCGCGGCAACGAGGCGAGGCGGGCTGTTCGACTGATAGGGTCGTATGTACATAGTTTTATCTTTGTATTTTTGTGTTAAGTTATATATAATTATTTGATAGTTATGTAGGCTTTATTGTAAGATGTAAGACTTAAGTGGTAGGTTAATTAAATAGTTTATGTCAAGATAGGAAAACACATGGAATTAGGTCACCTCTTTCTCAATAAACCAATTTTTAAATAATGATAACGCAATTCTGTCGTTTCAAACAATTGCAAAATTATAGTTCGTGTATTAGGTTAGAATATTTCCTAACCCCACAGTGGCATTTCAAACTGCCAGTCGCCTATACATCCAATTATACACCCGAACAATAAAGTACATACGAGTACTTACGTATACTACGCTCAAATCTGCATCAATTATACCTAACTAGTATTACCACATTGTCAGCCAGATTCCTTCCAATTTAACTAGGTATCTGAAACTAGAAATCTAAAGGAGCTTGGAAAGGTTCTGGAGGTCTGAGTTAGCTGGTTCGGTACCAATAAAGCTGTAAAGGCCGACGTTTGAGATTGTAGCGGATTGACAGACAATCGAGGTCAGTCTGCAGCTTTGGGCTGTGGAGGACTATAATATTTTGTGCTGATCGATTCGGCCCTCGGAAAACATCGTGAGGAAGCCTGCATACGCCGAAAAAATTCTTAAGCGCATCTGAAGTCCTCCAACCCGCACTGGGCGGGTTATAGTGTTGGTGGACTATTAATGCCCTCTTTGTGAAGGTGTTATTCCTGAGCCCGAACAATGGGGACGTAATAATAGACAGTTCATTGATTGATTCGGCCCATTATATATTTTAATTATTATCATCTTCCAACTTATACCTTACAGTAATTAAGTCATCATAATCATATCAGCCTGTAGACGTCCACTGCTGGACAAACGCTCCCCCAAGGATCTCCACGACGACCGGTCCTGCGCTAACCTCATCCAGCTGGGTCCCGCGACCTTCACCAGATCGTCGGTCCACCTTGTGGGAGGCCTGCCTACGCTGCGTCTTCCGATACGTGGTCGCCACTCGAGAACCTTTCTGCCCCAACGGCCGTCAGTTCGGTACAGTAATTAAGTAGTTAGAGGCTACCCTCTCAACGAGGATCAACAGCCTATAGTCCACCACGCTAGCCCAAAGCGGGTTGATGAAATTCAGAATACACCTAAGAATTCCTTCCTCGGCGTATGCAGGTTTCCTCACAATTTTTCTTCACCGTTTTCGGGCAGGTACTAACGTTACTAACTAAACGTTAATAACTAAATGTACTTACGTTTCTAGAAAACCTATGAGTAACGAATGACAGCCGGGGATCGAACGCGGACCTCTCGACATGACATCTCGGCCGCGTCCTCCCCACTACGCCACCGAAGCTCTAAACTATTCGGGAGGTCTAAAAAACATTAGACCAGAAATTCAGTCATAGATTATTATTATTTTTATTATTATTATTATATGATGAACGGTTTTACGGACACTGCTTCTCAAACTTACGATTGTGAATCGTAATTTGCCTACCATTGTACGGTAACCAGCCATGATTAATGGTTACTATTCATTTCGGTGCATTCCAAAAAACATTTGACAGCAAAAATGGTGCTATTATTTTACACTTACCTTTTGGTACATGAAATGGTTTTATTTGTTATTTCTGTTTGAATTCCTCTGGATATTAAATGTCCATCAAGGCATCACCGTAGGAGAGATTAATGGCGTGTGTGACGAAATGAATATCGCGCGGATTTCGTCAGAATAGGTTATTGGAATGCGGCCGTGGATTGGGAGAGCTGTGAAATGTTTAGTCAAAACCTAATCAAAACCATACCATTACATACACAGCTGCATAACCATTTAGATAGCCAGTTATCTAGCCTTCCGTGTAACTAGTTACCTACCTAAGCTACATGTTTTACCAAATACTTCAATTCAATTCAATACTCTTTATTGCACATAATTAAAAAAACCAAACACATTAATACATTAGACTAAGACGGTACTCTAGGCGGTCTTACCGCTGAAAGCGATTTCTTCCAGACAACATTTATTAACAAAAAAGACTAATTATTTCTTACGTATATTTTATTTGCGTTGAGCAGAGCGACATGGCATGCTTTTGTTTCCGAAATACTGCTACATAAAAGCACTTATTTCAAATTATTCGTAATTTACGGTTCTTATGTAGGTAATGATAAAAATGTAATAATAGTGTTGTTTCTTTGTTCTCAGGTACGATTGACGATTACACTCTTGATTACATCTGGGAAAATCATTTGGAGATCGATCCTTGGTCTCCGCATCGAGTCACTGCACTGCCAAGTATTCTTAAGAGATATTTATTATTATTCTATGAATATTTCTACTAATATCAATGACATACAACATGGTAACTTTAACAATGGGTACCTACGTACCCGCGGGCTTGGATACCTGCGCCGTAATAATGGCAATTATTTCGGGTACCACTCGGGTACCCGAATAAACAGGTAGGGCGGTTGTAATGGACATGCATACGCTTCTCAAACTTTAGGCGGCCACGCGCGTTATGTCAAAAACGCATAACGTCAAAGATAAGTAAGTAAGTCAAGTAAGATCTTTTAGTTGTAGCCTCTGTACTAACTTTTGTTTTCTGTTACTAGCTCTTAACTTAGTAAACTAAGTTTCAAGTTTCCCTTCGTAAAATAATTATTCCAACCTTTCTTTATTACGGTATTTGATCTCGAATTTTGACAAAATTTATTTTTCGTGCTCAATTTTCGTCTGTGGTTATAAAATATAATATACCTAGACAATTCAGTTACAATGCATTGCACGTACAAAACAATAATTAAAAATTGAGATATAAAATTTTTAACAAACAAATCCACTTAAAATGATTAGTACTGGTAAATAAAAGCAGACAATTGAGTGTATTTCATATATGTAATACATTTAGCATTTTAAATACATAGGTAAATCGTCTAGGTATATTTTTGTTCCTCTAACCACCACAGACTCCCCCTTTCGTGGAGTCAGTGCAGCGCCACCCCCGTCTAAGAATAAAAACATCATGTGTGCTGTTGAAAACTTTGAGAAACGCTGTCCCAATAGGCAGGTACGACAAGGACCCTGGCGCCAGACGGTTTAATTTTTTCCCTCGACCATCGCTATCATTTGACAATCCCTTTGTCCGAATATAATTGTAGTATATTAGCTGGATTCCGAAAAGAATTGGATTATACTATAATGATACGAATAAATACGTGTTTTTGTGGTATAATCCGGTCTTTTTCGGTGCTCGAAATGATGACAAGTTGACTTAGTTTGTAGTGTCTCTGCCATCTATAAAACGGGTTTTTGTTTGGTTCCTATATCAGATAGTGCCTTATCCGGGTGTCATGTCTTGTCCTAAATTAAATATAAGACCAATGTTCTTAACACATGACAATGCAATAAATATTTTAATTTGAAAGTTGGATCAGGCAAGAGATTTTTAAATATTCACTATTCAAGTCAACCAAACGAATGCCCCCTGGAGGGAAAGTACCCTTAATATCGCGATAAGTCAGTAGTATCATTGACTAATCCACTTTACTGAATGGTAACATTCCTTTCTTTTCAAAAATAAGTACCTACCTAGAACTACATTCACAGATTTTTAAGAAACACGTGTCTAAACCGCAACGAACTGGGCAAATGTAGAAAAAAAACATTTGGTATTTTTAAGATAGTTACCAATCAAATGCATCTTCATAAGATTAATCACCGAATGGATTCGAATTGAATTTTCACTGTTCGTGTATTAACTGCAGGTGAAATAAAGCATTTACACTCATGTTACATCAATTAACGCAACTTTGTAACGAATATAAAACAAAAAAACTACTTTTATATCTACGATAGCCATAAAGTTTGCTAAGTTCAATAACTGACATTACTATGTAAATAAAGCTTTTTTACGAGTTCTAATGACCGGCCTTGTAAAGGAACCGCGCATTAGACGCTGTAAAGGCATAAAGCCGCTGTTTCATTGCTGCGATTGCCGATGCCGCAAAAACTACGCGTAAACATTTTATTGAGGTTATTATTTCAAGATGGCGGTGTAAAGACTGTCAGAGTTTAGCTATGGATGGTTTATTATAACTTTATGCTAAAGGATTTAGAATAAACGAGTTGGCGGCGCCATGGAGGAAGTATTACGCTTATTGTATACAGCCGGCACTAGTCCACTGCTGGACATAGACCTCCCCCGACGCGCGTCACTGTACCCGATCTCGGTTCTCCGCAGTCGCAATAGATTATTATTAGGCATATTTAATTCATTTAAATATTTATATTAAAAAAAAGATAAACGTATTTAAGTTTTTTTAGAGCGTCAGTGGCGTCGGAAGCAACCTATCATATCGAAAGGTCCGGAGTTCGATCCCCGGCTGAGCCATGTACCATTGATTTTTTTTCTCGAAACATAAGTACATTTATGACTGCTCTCAAACGGTGAAGGAAAACATCGCGAGGAAACCTGCATACGCCGAAGAAGAAATTCTTAGGCGTATATGAAGTCAACCAACCTGCACTGGGCTAGCGTGGTGGACTATTAGCCCTAACGCCCTCGTTGAGAGGGTAGGCCTGAGCCCCAGCAGTGGGGACATGTTAATAGCTTGTTGATTTGATTTGATTTTTTTTCCCAGCACTATATATAATCACCTGGGAAGCGGTTAGTGCATAAAATTGTACCCAGTGTTTCGTATATGCAATAAAAAAAATTGACTTTGACACTTGAAATAACTATAATACGTATATAAACTAACTAAACTAATTATATAAACTATAACTATAATTAAATAACTATAACTATAATATAACACCACTATTTTTCGGCATAAGTAGTTCAACAATTTCGTGTCCTATTTACACGTAAAAGTTTTATGAGAACCGGCCTATCTATTTTAGATAATAATATTATTTTGATTCAAAGTTTGTATGAGAAGTGACTTTAATCATACATACATAACCATGTATAGTGTTAGGTAACCAAGCGATCAAACGTAAAACTGGCCGTAGAAAAATAGCTAATCACCTTCAGAAATATCATGCGTAAAGAATTTTCGAGAAACAATCAAAGACTTTCCTGTACCAAACCCTACTTTGCTATAAAAAAATCTTGCTCGCTCTATAAAAGTAATTAACTTTGGTAGAAGATAATTGATGAAGCTCGAAGATTACTACCTTTGTCTACTGACCTACGTCTTACGAAAACAGCCTGTAACGCTCTGGTTTTAGGGACGAGGTTCGAGTTGGGAAGGCGAGGCAGTAATAAAGGTTCGGATGGGCGTAGGGCCGCGTAGTGGAATAAACATTTTTTTCCAGTGCCTTTCCTTCGGTATTATTATAAAATCGTCAAGCCTGTAGTCGGCTTTTTGTTTAGAACGTGTGACGGATGGTGTTTTGACTGTGTGTGTGACTAGCTTATGGGATTTTTTAACGCTCGAGGGCGTTGTATCATGATCTATTTTGTCTATGTACAACACGCCGCACGTTTGTATCCTCGGACAATTTTGGGTCATAGGAATGGAACTCATTTTAAAATTGTACTCCGGAGGCTCTGTGTGGTAAACTGTATGAACTGTAAAACTACCATTTTTCTTATGTCCACTTAATTACGCATACGTTAGTCGTAATCATAGAACTGCTCCGTTTTGGTTTTAAGCTGGGGTGAATTTGAGCAGTATTGAGATGAGAAAATAAAGAATGAAAACTTAGAGGAACGTTGTCACAATTTCTTGTCGCTCTAAATATGATATCGTCATTTCGAAATTGTCTAAATTAATTTCCCATGTACTTTTTATTTATTGTATTATAATAAAATAATTAACTTAAATTAAAATAAACGTAAAAGCAGGTCTTGGCAGCATCGTTGCCTGTGCTGCAAAAGTGATTGCTGCAGAAGAACTGCTTGAGGAAGGTTATTTATGCTATTGAATATCACGCTACGACCCTTAGGAGCCGATCAAAAAGAAAAAAATTGTATGTGGATGTTAGACGGCCAAATCGTGAAATATGGGGACGTATCACGAAATATCTAGATACATAATACATAACTATCACGAACTAGCCAATTTTACGATTAGCCTACGACCTAATGTGTAACTAAATTGAAATACCCAGTCTATATTACTCGTGCCTCTATTAAAAATATGGTAAAAAAGTACTGCATCATCGGTTAACAATTTCGCGCAGTTTTAGAACCAAAAAGCAAAAAAGGTTTTTCTGGAACATTTCTATACAAATTGGTGATGGGCCATACGAAGTGTTTGTACCTGCGCGGGAGTGTTTTTTTCAAAACATTTTTTTTCCAACGAATCTCGGTTCTGCCCGTAAGGCTTACGCCTAGGAATGTACAGTTCGGAACATAACTGTTTATTTAGGATTTTGTTTTAAATAAATGATAAAGTCTTTTTATGATAAGTAATATAATAACTGAGCTTATTGAAGCGAATATCGACAGTAAGTTAATAATTCTGACATTAACATCAACAACATCCAATAAGTTCCGGTTGTCTCAATGTTGCGTGAATATTTTATTGACAAGAATGATCAATCATCGACTTGTCAAAACCCACTTTCTCTCACTTTCAACAGCTATGTATTTGGAAGTCCAAAATCTCATGATATCATTATTAAAAGTCTGATATCATTTGAGTAGCTGTAAGATTCATAATCATCAGCCTGCAATTGTCCACTGCTGGATATAGGCGTCCCCCAAGGCGCGCCACTGAACCCGATTGGTTCCCCGCATCCGTCACTGCCAGCCGCCTCACGCAGATCGTCACTCCATATAGCCAGGGGCGTCCCACACTACGCTTACCCACCCACACACATTCACACACAGACACACTCCCACACACACAGTTTCAATAAGTTAGGTTATGGAATCGTTTTATTTAATTCATTATTATTAAAAATTTAATTACTGTGTTCTCGTATGAGAATAATCAAATTTTCTTTTCTCTTCCTTCTATTTGCAACGGTTTTGTATTATACCAGCTTTTTCCCACCGTACATAGATGATGATCATAATTATTTATTGATCTACAAGAGTCACTTTTGTCAGCGAATACCCCCACACGTGAGACTGAGACGTGCTAATGCGCGGTCCCTTAGGACAAAGGGGTAGGTTTTTACCTCTAGGGGTGGTTGTATAACCCATCCTTTATGCATTTATGATGTCCGGTTGTAAAACGTACGTAGTCCATTATAGTGTTAAAAACATTTTGAGTGTAACCTCAGTAGCCTGTTATGATTCTTGGGTCGTATCATCATCTGACAAATTGACAATGGCCATTATTGGACAAGGAAAATTATGTGGGAGTGATTGAATCAGATATGAGGCGTCATAAAATCATCAATATAGTAAATACATCCCATACTTATATTTATGATTTATTTTCACAGAAACAGAGAAATCTCTAAGCAGTTTAAGACTTATAAGGCATTGATTGAAGGCAATTTGCTGTCCACTTAACGCTGTACTTTACTGAATTGACTCGTCAAGTATTGCCTTCGGTGAGGCTTGTGTTTTTAGTACACAATAATGCATAGTTATACCGACTGTTAAAGGAAATCATGGGAAAAAGTTTATGGCTTAAATATTTTCAATGAAACTAAAAGTTTTGATTGATTTTGTACTTAAATAATGAATTTTAAATCATTTATTCTCTCTATAATAATAATCATGTAATATCATATATAATAAGTCTATATTATATATATATGATATTATAAGTCTATAACCGCCAATGTGACTTTAATATTTTAAATATGATATGGCTAAAAGTCCTAGTAACCAAGCCAAAACATGCTTAAAAAGAATCCGAAAGTTTGCAAGCATTTCACGTCAAAAGGCAAAGGTATTCCGACTATACATCCAGGTCTGTTGTCATGTGAAATGTGAAGTGTGCCACTATGCACTTTACACTGCACTTTTTGTGCAAATACTGCGGTTTAGTTTCTACTATTAACTCGCGGAGCGGTATGTCAGATACACGGAGTTAGATGTAGTAAGAGCTTGAGATGGAGGTGGCATGTCCATTCGCCATCCACCTATTAAATCTTTTAATTATTATTTAGACCCAGTTACAAATAAGTATTAATATAGACGGAAAGATAGAGGCGGAAGATATAAATTGTTCCCGGTTTTACTGTATTTATGATCGTGTTCGAACTGAGTTATTCTTAAAGCTATTTTGGCTTGTAGATACTAGTGCAAAAAACAGTACATATAAGATTTGAATAACTTAGATTTAACCGTAAAGAAATGCTAACTACGAATAGGTTAGTAAGGAGATTAGCAATTGTTATTTTGAGTCTTAATTGGTGACACGTGCTCGCGGCATATTATGTATTTACAGGAAAATATTTGTAATCTAATGTAAATAAAAAAGGTGTTTGACCTTTTTATCTCGCAACGGTACTAGTAAGTTGTCACAACACTTATAACTTTGAAAATAAACATCAAAAATCTTATTAAAATAAAGGCACGAATACTTCTGAACGCACACATTAAAATTTTACAGCAATAAAATAAACTTCATCACTTCTTCGTTTTTATAATTTTTATTTGTATATAATTTATATTATATATTTGTATATAACCTTGTACATATTACTGTAATAAATTTAGTTACATGTTAAAACTTAAAACCCACATGGAAAAGTGTTAACTTCATCCTTATCATCGTAATACTGTATGACAGTGATAGAAACCTTTTAAATAGCTATGTGATGTAGTCAAACAGCAGTCAGACTTAGATCGCCTCTTCCATGTGCTTTCTTATATCATTGTGGAGTGATTAACAGCCCAGTTCCTCTGTCAGCAGCCATTTGAAGAGTGATATTATTAAGTTTCACCATAATTAGATTTGTACGGTCTTAGGAACGGTGTGTAAGAAAGTAGGAAGTATGTTTGAATCGCCGACTCTTTTCTACCACACTTTTGTAAGATGTACAATCTTACAAAAGTGTGGTAGAAAAGAGTCGGCGTTTGTCTTGGTATTTCATATGGTTATAATTATAACATGCTTTATTATAAGTATAGATAAACAATTAAGTATATTATAAAACTAAATTATCGTAAAACTAAACTAATACCGAGGGCGTTCGGGCTTTGTCCAACACGCTAGCCCAGTGCGGGTTGGTGGACTTCACATGCGCCTAGGAATTTCTTCTTCGCGTATGCAGGTTTCCTCGCGATGTTTTCAGTCAGTATATGTACCTAGGTACTTAAGTTTCGAGAAAAAACCTATTGGTACATGATCTAGCCGGGGATAGAACTTCAGACCTTTCGATATGATAGACCGCGTCTTATCCCCGAGGCCACATTATCTCATTACATGTAACCTTTCATCATCATCATATCAGCCTGTAGACGTCCACTGCTGGACAAAGGCCTCCCCCAAGGATCTCCACGACGACCGGTCCTGCGCCAACCTCATCAATGTAACCTGTAATAATTATTATATTTCTAAGTGCTGTGGATTTTGTGAAAACAAATAAAATAAAAATAAAACTGTTCCATAAATTGTAATTACTACTCGCTTCGTCGGCTTTACAAAGCCACCACTAAATGAATATACAGCTATATTAAACATAATTGCATTGTTTTCTTTACTCCAATGAGCTTAAACTTACAATGGCAAGTTAATCCTAAATCTACACATTTTACTGATTCTCCAAATAACTTGTAACTACAAATTTTAATTTACGACGATTTTGTTCAACTATTTTCTTTTACGTGACGGATATAAAGTTTACTTTATATGATTTAAGTTACTTCTGTTATTAACTTAGCATATTTTTGTGCATCTTCGTAACGAATTTGTTTTTTAAATTGAGTTTTAAATTATGTATGACAGCTAGCTAAGCTTTTTATTCTCGTTAGCTAATGAAGTTACAATACCTACAGTGTTCAGGACAGCACTAATCTGGTTTCAGATGGGAAGCCAAAAAAACTATACAAAGCCTATAGGTAGACGGAGCCGTGATAGCCTAGTTGGTGGTGCACTCGCCGCACGTTCATGCGGTTGTGGGTTCGAACTTGACCCGTAGCAGTGAGTTTTTATGAACACAAGCACGGTTTAATACAAAACTACAGGCTTTTCAGTAAGGGAAAACATCGCGAGGAAAGCTGCATACGCTAAAGATTAGAATTTTTATTCTAAGGCGTATGTGAAGTCCACCAAAAATGAATTGGGGCACCGTTGGCGGACAGGGGCTTGGCGCAACAGATCCTGTAGGCTCGAAGCGTCGCCGTATTCCACATAAATTATATTTTTCATTACATTTTAAGTCTTTCTAGAATTAAGCCATTGTTTTGTGCATTGTCGCCTTGAGACTCTACCTGTAGACATTGTATTGTGTAAATTTAAAATAAATAAATTGAATAAAGCCTATAGGTAGCTAAAAAGACAGAAGCAGAAGGAGACAACTGGGCGACAAAAGCCAAGAATAGAAAACTATGAAGTAAAATGGAGGAGGCCTTTACTCAAAAGAAATAATTAATTTTTAAAAAATGTATATATTTATTATTTATTAAGGATAAATAAATGGCTAAATAAGTAAATACATGAAGCCTATAGGTATATACATTGATTAGTCGCCTTTCTTCTTTATAACCATGGCTTTAATACTATGTAGAGGCATCTACATAGTATTAAAACTACAAGAACCGGTGAATAGATCATAACGTTATCATCTATCGTGCCTCAGTAGGTCAAACATCCTATGTGGTCGCAATAAATCTGAATGGCACATAATTGTGCCGTCAGATAGGCCGGGTTTTTCAACTATCGTCTCGTTATTTCCTTCAGTGATGGGTGTAATTACTGCGTGGAGAGTAGAAATGTGATTGAATATAATTATGCAGTGTCAGCGGGTCGTTTAGAGTGTAATGCGAGAATATAAGGAACGCCCAAACTGTTAGCATAGGAGGAAATGTGTCGTTAGGAAAGCAAAGGTAAGTAATTTATTCGGTCTGTTAACATAATACATCATGGGTTGTATTTAAATTAACATCTAACCTAACCTACATCCGAAAAAATTTGATTGATTTGCACATCAAAAAATACTGATTGCACATTTGGTCCACAATTAAGTATTTATTAGGTTAACTGGTAGAGAATGCCTCCGACATTAAATTCGCCTCTTGTACAATAAATGTGCAATAAAGTTTAATTAAAAATAAATAAATTTATTTGATGTGCGCTTTAATCAAATCTAAGTAGGTATACTTAATTTAATTACACTCGCAGCTACAAAAAAACCAGACAAGTGCGAGTAGGACTCGCGCCCTGTAAGTTCTGTACAAATTTAATTAAAGAAATAATTAGAAAATCTTTAATAATTTTTTTAATACTAACTTATATTGGTGACTTACTCATACGCAAAGTTAAATTTGTTGATACAAAAAAAAGTGATGTAACTACAAATTTACGGTTTTCGGGTTTTTCCCTTTAGTTGTGCTATAAGACCTTGCTTCTTCCCAAACTGTTTCTAGGTCAACGGGAAGTACCCCATAGGTTTTGATTACCAAAATACTCAAAAATACGACAAAAACGGCCTTATCTTTTAATCGCGTTAACTTACAAGTCTGATTAATTCACAGCTCTAATTGACTGCAGGCTTGATTTTTTGACACTAATTTCAACTTGATACCTCCACGCGTTCCTGAGAAAAAGGGTCTTGACACACAGACAGATGGACAACGAAGTGATCCTATAGGGTTCCTTTTTTCCTTTGAACCCTAAAAATACGTGTCAATTATTTTTCAGTACCCTATAGCATACCTATTACAATTATATCAGAGTTGGGTACTTGGGTACCTTTCCTTATTATTACTTTTAGTTAATTGTTAGAATGTTTCTAACATTATATTGTGGGTATTTTCAGATCCCACATAAGATTTATTATTTAAACAATGTGTCAGCAAGCTCCAGTCATTATTTTACTATCATTGTTAAGTTTTTGTGCGTTTCCCACGTATCGTGGAAGCAATTTTCATATCAATAGGTGATTAGTACACATTCACAAAAGCCTGGGAATATTTTAATGACTAATGTTTTGATTAATACATGATTATGTGTGGTGGAAAACATGTGTCCTACATTTTATGCGTGACAGTATTTGGTTAATTTAACTGGGCTACGTTTGATCATTGAAAAAAGTTGTATTCATCTTTTTGTAGAAATTTAAAAGTATCTTCAAAGCTAATGCTTCGAATTTATTATCATTTTCCGAAATAATTTATACATTATTGACAAATATACAAGCGATTGTAAAAATGTATAACATAGAAGAAGTGGGTAATGTAACTATTATGAGGTCATATTTCATATTAAATTATTTTTATTTCAAAATCTGAATAGAGTGACTTACATTACTCTATCGTGTGATCTTTATTTGTGCACTTACCTATGTCTAATTTCCATAATTTCGCAAATGTATAAAAAAATAATACTAATACACTCCAAAGAGGATGGAATAGGCTGGGTTGGGATGGAAAGGAATCGAATGATTATTTATTTCTGCTACGAAACACATTACTTAATGTTATAATACAAAAATAAAATAGGTAACAAAATACAATGTACTATTATAAGATCAGAACAAAGAAACAGACATTAAAAGACATTAATCTGTCTGTCAATAAATTCTCTAATACATTCAAGGCCATCAAGATAAAAAACATAAAACGGTGGTGCCATTCAGAATTAATTCGCCATTTACAAGTGTAATAAGCTAAGTCTGTCTGCAGACGGCGGGATGGCGAAAGCTTAAAGCTTTCTAGGCTCGGAGGCATGCGGGATAGTGCTTGATCTCTGGTTAATCGAGACTACGAGAATCATAGTCGCTTAGTCTAATAAAATATTCTACCTAATCTACCTAGGAGTAGCCTACTAGAACGTTTCTTCGACTGGAGTTGAGTTGGCTACATTTTTAAGACATTCGACATTTTTATACCTGTTCTTGGAGACTAAAGTCGCCTAACCCGAGATATCTACAGAGTTTTTGTGACATCTAAATAATAATATGTAGGTAATATTTGTCAAATAAATTACAAATGTCGAATTAACTTACCTAATATGTAGGTAATTAAATGTCATCAATCATCAACTGCCTAATAATATGTCCCCACTGGTGGGGCACAGGCCTGCCCTCTCTACGAGACCGTAAGGTGTATAGTCCACCACGCTGGCCCAGTGCCGGTTGGTGAACTTCACACGCGCTTCCAAAATCCTTCTTCACCGTATGCAGCATGATAAAAAAAACATTCAATTCCGTTCACAATCTGAGAATATTTTTGCAGTCGATATGGGGTCCTTCAAGAAGAGAGTCAAAAGAGCCCTTCAACCTTGGCCGGCGCCGCACCAGCACCCCCCGGGTGCTGCAGGTGTCTCTGGGCGGCGGTGACCTCTTAACATCAGGAGGTCCGCCTGCTTGTTGCCCCCGTAGCAATAAAAGAAATAAAAAACGGTTGAAAATCTAGTAATTTTGATGATTTGATTACATTTTGATACTCAGTTATTACCAAATACTGAAACGAATAACCACGTATCTACGCACAAGTATGTGGTTGAATAGCGCGGAAGCGTTGACATCGCGTCGCGTATTTTGTGTGCGCGCGCGCACAATGCGCCTCCTTAATGTTTAGTGCTCCATTGAGGGCAAGTTTTTAATTATTTCCCATGTCTCCCCGCACTTTATAGCTCGTAGATAAATTGCTTTGATACCATTATGAGGGGTTATTCATAGATAGACACAGATATAGATTTAGAACTTATAAAGCACTGGCTGTTGCCCGTGACTTCGTACGCGTATATTTTGGAAGTAGGTTTTCTTATCATTTCCGTATGGGAAATATTTTAACCAGATTTCAAGTTAGACCTTCAGGAACACAACGTGACAACCGCATCCAATTTGGTGCAGGAGTTTTTGAGTGATGCGGAAACAAACATACAGACAGACTAATCTGCATACGCCGAAGATTGTGTCCATTAAATTTAAATAAAATATTGATTGAAAAAAAAATTTCTAAATACTTACTAGGTAGGTACCATGTTACATTCTATGATCGAGTAAGATCATATATTTTATTACATTTATCAATCCTAAATAAAAAAAATAAAAAAATAATACGAGACAGTTAATTACTCTCACTAACACTCAAGACATCAAAGCTCCCGTGACATAAAGCTCGCTGCATACTAACTCCGGCGCCCAATAACCGCGCACATTGCCTGTCGCATATTCAGCATGGGTAACCCCGGCCTAGCCGGCGCATAGCTCTCTGATAGAGATCGCGTTCAAATTTACAGTTAGGGCCCAGTGTCGCGCGCGCAGCGTCATTACGGGCGCTACACACGATGCGACCGGGTCGCATGGAAGGCATTAGCGATCCGGTCAAACGACCTTTATTTTTTCACAAATATTTCATTCATTCGTTCATGTAAATTAGTAAGTGAAAAAAATATTTTTCGAGATACTTCAGCAACACTCAAATGTACCGACCCCCCACTCTTTCTTTTGGTATTTTTTTGGTGTGACGTTGTTTGCATTTCCACAAGGTCCGCCCGATCGACTAGTTGACCAAATTGTATAAAGTAGTCTTGTCCACCACTGGGAGAGCTCTAGTCATACAAATGGAAACAGTCGTCGAACAGGACGCACCACGTTTTTTTATATTTATTTAATTTCACAGCATAAAAAACATATTTACATTCATTACATTAGAAATATTAACATGCCAGTTACCAATTTCAATAGGATCTGTTTATCGAGCGAGACCATAGAGTTAAGATCTCTTTGGTGCGTGCTCGCGGCCCATTATAGAGGCGTAAAAAACGTTCTATGGGTGTCAAAATCGTGTCAAATGTATTACAATACTGTAACTCACTCACACATTCTCATTTTCAAACTCCAAATAAATTTGTATTAGCGACCTCCTCCCGCTACACCGCTTCATTTGTCCGCACCCCCCTGTAAGTGGCACCATTGGTTCCAATACTAAATATCCAAGATGCAGTCTCGCCACCAAAGAGATTCGAACCTTCCTGAGCGAGACCAAATCCGTCTGACAATCGTGACGTATGTGACCGCCATTACGCGACTCTGGTGTGCGCGCAGCTTTATAAAAACGTCACTTACGCCCTGTTCTGTTATGAAACTAGTTTTTGCGTGGCACTAATGTGTTTTGTAGGTAGCTCTTCGCCTGCGGCTTTACGTGTGGAGGTAGTGGTGACTTTAAAATGTTTTACAAGCGGTTGTAGTGTACAGAATTCTTTTAATTTTTGTCGCAATTTTTCGTTGTGACATTTTCAACATGTATTTTTCATTTTTTATTTTTATGCTCTTGTAAATATTTTTTACGTTTTTGAAAAATTTTGTATATTCGTTTGTGTCTCGATCATGCCATAACGGCTGAATCGATTTGGATGGAACAGCCCTGCTATTCTGTAAGCGTATTTGTGCAACTCGATCCTGAATCCGCAGTGAGATCGGTCTCTAACTCAATGATTCACAGTTCAATACTAACTTTACTTCGCAAGTGAAGTGTTTATTGTGTAGCTTGTATTTGTTTACACAATGCGACATCAAGGTCTTTCATGATCGGATGCGGAGTGAAGTAAGTGACTTGCGATGTGATGGTCGAGTTTTAATTCATACTTTACAGAATCACACAGCTGTGGTAGCTTCCCTTGCTTAACATCATATTTCATACTTCATACTAATATTATAAAGGCGAAAGTTTGTAAGGATGTGAAGATGTGAGGATGTTTGTTACTCTTTCACGCAAAAACTACCGAACAGATTTTGATGAAATTTGGTAAAAGGATAGCTTATATCCTGGAATAACATATAGGCTATTTTTTAACGCGGAAAAAGTCGCGGGGCGTCCGCTAATACCCCCTAAGTAACAAAACTCCTACATAGAGGGCGCTGTTTCACACTGTACACGGGAAAAACTTTTCTACGCGGGCGAAGCCGCGGGAAAATAGCTAGTAATATTATAAAGGCGAAAGTTTGTAAGGATGTGAGGATGTGAAGATGTTTGTTACTCTTTCACGCAAAAACTACCGAACAGATTTGGATGAAACTTGGTACAGTAATAGCTTATATCCTGGAATAACATATAGGCTACTTTTTAACGCGGACAAAGTCGCGGGGCGTCCGCTGATACCCCCTAAGTAACAAAACTACGTAGAGGGCGCTGTTTCACACTGTACACGGGAAAAACTTTTCTACGCGGGCGAAGCCGCGGGAAAATAGCTAGTAATATTATAAAGGCGAAAGTTTGTAAGGATGTGAGGATGTGAAGATGTTTGTTACTCTTTCACGCAAAAACTACCGAACAGATTTGGATGAAACTTGGTACAGTAATAGCTTATATCCTGGAATAACATATAGGCTACTTTTTAACGCGGACAAAGTCGCGGGGCGTCCGCTGATACCCCCTAAGTAACAAAACTACGTAGAGGGCGCTGTTTCACATTGTACACGGAAAAAACTTTTCTATGCGGGCGAAGCCGCGGGAAAAAGCTAGTGTATGATACTTTTAAACATGGACGAGATCTTAGGCGCATGTGAAGTCCACCAACCCGCACTGTACTGGCGTGGTGGACTATAGTCGTAACGCTCTCGTGACAGGGTTAGGCCTGAGCTCCAATAGTGAGGACATATTATATTAATAGGCTGTTGATGATGATGAATCCTATTCCTCTTTATCATGCGTTTATTCCCAAGTCAGCTTATATTGAAGACTGCAGTTAAATAATTGAGCTGGTTTGACGTCATAAAGCGCATACAGTTACATGACCGGCGGGCAGCTCGCATTAGAACGCAACTGCACATGGATAACATACTCCGCCGCTATTGTGCGCGCGTCCGATCCAACGATAGGCGCGTTCCAGGGTTTACAGTTACCCACCTCTGCGGCGTGTGTGTGTTCTTCCTGGATAAGTCCAAAAAAGCCGTCAAGTGCGAGCCGGACTCGCCCACGGAGGTTTCCGTTTCCGCCAGCCACACTGTACCGTCATCACCATAATTCGAAATTTCATTCCTATTCTTTTTTTATGTATGTACTAGCTTTTGCCCGCGGCTTCGTCCGCGTCGAATAAGATTTGCCCGCGGGAACAGTTTACCGCGGTTAAAACTAGCCTATATGTTATATGCTATCAATGTAGGTAGTTTCATCAAAATTATTTTTCATTCCACGGGAACAGTTTACATAAAATATCTATTTACATAATATATCTCTATAAATTATAGCCTATGTGTTATTCTGATGTTCAATCTATATTACTGTAAAGTTTCATGAAAATCTGTTCGGTAGTTTTTGCGTGAAAGAGTAACAAACATCCTCACATCCTTACAAACTTTCGCCTTTACAATATTAGTAGGATAGGATATAATTTTATTCTTTTCTTTTTCTTTTTTTTATGATATCGCAACCCGTATTTTTCATTTAGATGCCTTCGTAAAACCTGCTATAGTTATAGGCTTTGACAGGTTAAGATTGTGTTCTCTAATCTTTTGTCCTTTACAGGACCGCCAAAACCGAATGTACACATCAGGTCAAAATAAAGCGACAACAATTGGATTTTTTTCTTTATTTAAAAGTTAAGATGTAAGACAGTGTATTGTAAAATGTGAATCCATACTGATATGATAAATGAGAAAGTAACTTTGTCTATCTGTCTGTATGTTGCGTTTTCACTCCTAAACCGCTGAACGAATTTTGATGACATTTAGTGTGGAGATACATCAAACGCTCGGGCAGGACATAGGCTACTTTTTACCGCTGTAAAGGGTTCCCGCGGGAATAAACTTATTCCACGCGGGCGAAGCCGCTGGCAACTGCTAGTTTTACGTAAGGAGGCTACTAACAAATATTAGAAGAATAAACTGACATTTGATAGAAGTGTACCTTAGATTAAGTATACTCAGGCTACGATGGGGCTGCCATTATTAATTGTAAAGAGCCCCTAAAAAAGAAATAAAAAGAGTTAAAAAAAACCGATTCCTACTAACAAGATACTATTAACTAACTCTACATTTTTGTCCAAATGTCTTTTGTGTAATTTTAAGTACAAAGTCAAAGTCAAAACTATTTTATTGCATGTAAGTACACTGGGTACATAATTTTTATCTGCCACCGCTTCCTAAGTATTGGCACTGAGACGAAGAAGCGGCGCAACAAAAAATACACAAAAATTGTAATTTGTCCTCAAGTGTACTATAACTCTACAATATTACCAAACCGTGCTTAGTAACGGAGACGTTAAACATATATGGTATTAGTATATCGGACGCGCTGTCTCGAGAACTTACGCTCCAATGGTTTTGGATTAGTAAGGTTTCCTAATGACCGGGCTTTTACAAAAAAACATTTTTTGTATTTTTTGTGAAATAAAAATTAAAGTCAAACTAGAGTAATTTCGGCTCAAAATTTTTATAACAAAACTATAAAAGGTATCCCTAAAATAGAGTTTAGAAAAATCTTTATTCATTTTCGTGAACGTTTGAAATTTAATGTAATATCAGTTGATGAAAGACCTCTCCTTCACGGAAGTTAGTATACCTTCTGTTAGGTATACTAACTTTATAGACCTCTCTGATGATAAGATTTTTTTAAATTTAGGTCATTAAATCAGCATTAAAGACAATATTCACAGGATACTAATATTAAATCTTTTCGTAGATTTTTTTAAATGGTAGAGTATTAACCGAGATCCAGAAAAAATCATCAGAGAGTCTCACAGGTATATCAGACTCCACTTTAAAACCTGTTTGATCAGGAAACTCAAATAAATTGTTATATAAATAATCGCTGGGCTAAAAGCTAGATTTAAATAGGATAACTTAAACACAACTTAACTATATCTTATTGACCTAAGCCGACTATATTGTCCACATATCTCAGAAACAGTCAACTCACCGTAGATAAAGTACCTGAACAGTCACAACTGGATAGCGGAAACTGCTTTCTATAACAAATTCTTCAATACAATTGTCAACTTGATCTAAGTTAGAGTTAAGTTAGTGCTAAGTTAGCCCAGAAACCTGAACGTGGGCGAATGTGAAATATAACGAATAATTTTATAGTTAGTAGACCGCCTGCGGCTTCGTTCGCGTGAAAACAAGTGGCGTCCTCGATTTCCGCGAAAGCTTGCGATGGGCATATATGCAGACCTGGTTTATAATATACATACACTGCTGGTAAACGTATGAATTTACAGCAACATTTTCATACAAACGTGATAACTTTGAAACTTTGGTCCTCCGTCACGGAATAACCGGGATGTGATCTGATGATGGTCATCTAGAAAGGGAATGGAGGAGGTCCAGATTACTATACTTACCCAACTGACCATGCAGCCGCTAAGACCAGAATTGTCTAAAAAATCGTGAAAAAGGCATCTAAATGTATGGAAAATCTAAAACTAATACTCTACAATGGTCTCTGGTCGAAACGACTTATCTAATCAGTTTGGTGTGTATAGTGATCTGAACCCCCTGCATTCTCTATCTAGATGGCCATCATCAGATCTCAACCCGATCAATCCCTGGCGGAGAGAGAACCAAGGTTTCAAAGTTACCACGCTCTTGTATGAAAATGTTACTGTGAATACTAATATACATTATTTTCAAAAGTGCGGAAAAAAAATGCATGTGTTTTTAAAATTATGTCTACTAAATTTACTATTACTAATATACTTGTATATAGAGCCTAACCGTCTGGTATTTTGCATCAATAAATAGCAGAAGTAACGGACTGGCCTTGACTAATGCCTTAAGTTACTGCAGTTAAGTTAGGAGCTGGCACTAAGTGCGCTTCGCTGAGAGGAACTTACAATTGATTAGGCTTTCTGTGAGTGTGAGATATAATGCTTTTTTATGTTAATTTGTTGATGTCAAATAGTAAATAATACTCTAGCGTTTCTGGAATCTAATCAGGAAAATATGGAATCGGTTTTTATGATAATTCGCTTCTTTCTTTTCGTAACCATGCAACTAATAAGCAATTTAGGTTACTTTTATTGAAAACGAAGGTCAACAAAGGTCTGTCTTTAGATTTCTTTTGTTATTATTAGACTCGAAATCTCAATTTAGACAAAGAAATTCGCGCTACGGTACTGACGGTGTCCATATTATTTATAATCTAAGATAAAAATTTCAATAATTACATAATAATAACTTATCTAATATTTTAAGTTAAGGGCAATTTACTAAAACGAACTCTACTAGTAGAAGTAGCTCGTTGATGTCTTTTACATGGCGAAAGTAATACTTGGACTTAAAAATAATTAATAACTTACTATGAAACAGTAACTTAACTAGAACTTAACTCAACATATCTTAAGTGTAACTTACAACAGTGTAACGTGATACTGCGGTCGGTGAGGTAAACGATTCGTCGCCTCGACTTGGTGTAACTTGAGCCAAAGTGTCAGTGGGTTACGGAGAAAGGGTGCGCTAGGCGAATCTAGTTCCCTTCGCCACTAGTTGCGTCTAACATCTATTTTAAGTCTTCATCATCTGTTTTAAGTTATAAAATATCACTGAAAGTAAAACACTCGATTGCACTTCAGTTCGTCAACTTCGGCGTAACTTAAAAACTGCAAGACTAATTTGATTTGTAATTTTAAATTAAATGCGGACCTCTTAAAAATAAATAAAACGTTGGTAATAGGTACTAAAAGAGCGTAACTTGAAAAAAATATTTAAGAAAATGAACTCGAAAAAAAAACCAGACACCTTTCTAAAATATTTTTTTTTTAAATGAACGGTTGGTTTAAAGTTACTAGTACCGGTTAATTGTTTATTTAATAATTAACAACTACCTAACGCCTCGCAACTTCGTATGCGTTAAAAGGTATGTTATTCTATGATATGAGCTATCACTGTATCAAGTTCCATCAACATTCATTCAGCCGCTGTATCGGGATTGAGACCTTGCAGTACAAATACTTATTCTTTATCTCAACCTGAATTGTTTCTAAGTCATGTACTTAATAAGTGTTGCCTAAGTTAGTACTAAGTTACGGCGCGGTGAGGGATCGCGGCCCATTTGTTGGCCGTCGGTCCCAGGGCATAGTTGGTAGGTGCGCGCGAGTCGGGAGGAAATACATTTATCTTTCGGCTACTGTTTACATTTGTTAGTAAAGTGTAAACAGAAGTTTTCGACAGTTTTTTTTTAACTAGGCTTTACGGCTCTGGAAGCAAAGTCCTTTTGAGCCAGTCTTCCCTATTTGTTTTATTTTCTTCTTTTATTTGACGTTTATTTGCACAGATTAGCGTTATTTAATGTCAGTTTGTCCTGTTGTTTACAGAAATCTCACAGAAATGCACTTCACTTTGCACTTAAAGTTTTTCAATTGTAAGTTTTCGACAGATTTTGTATAACTTGCCAACAACAACAGAGAAAAATAAAAGAAAACGTTGCTTTATTTTCAAAAATAACCTATTACTTCCTCTGTGAAATAACTACAACTGCATTGAATTGAGAAACCACCTGTCTGAGCTGGGAACCGGACAAATGTGGAAACAACGCAGGCTGTATTTTATGATATCAATCAAAAGGGTCATCAGAATCAATTCCTTCTAAGTAACATTAGTATAATAGTAATAAGTTATTTTTAACTTCACATCACAGTGCATCAAACAGAGAGATATTTTTGTGGACAAAGTATTCTCAAGACTGTATTGACTGCGATTATGTTTATTTCTATGAACGATTCTCGTAATGACTCTCCCCAACGCAGATTATAGATAGCCCTAATAGCTTTCTTATGCAAAATAAAATATCACATCAATGTAAGTTTCATTACAAAGTCAAGGCCGGTGCCTTCGAAATCAATCAAATATTGGACCACATTTCCGGCCCAGGCTAAATCTAAGTCGAGAGAGCTCCGCCAGAGGGCGCTGGCATTGGTATAACCTGCCTCTACAACCTTTTTACAGTTTTTTGTACCCTCCAGCCTTTGGCCACCCTAATCACAAGGGAACAAAGCACAAAATCCCGGAAGAAAGCATCCCGTACGATCAACACGCTCACTCTTATTTAAATAAGGTATTCCGTGAGTGAAAGGGACGGGGAGAATAGTGATGGGTGTGTAAAAGAGAAGCGCGACGGCGATGTTGCCGCGCTTTTTTGTAGTGATGGGCTTGAGTTATCGATGAATTTTATTTCTGTTAACTATAATTTTAGAATGATCAAGTTTGATTAATTTTAGATAGGTAATCCGCTTTTTTTCAATCTTCTAAGGAAAGCAGCACAACGTTCACTGCATACGCTGGTGGCGTCATTTGAGTTGAGGGATAAAACGTCATAAAATAATTAATGAGAGTCCGGAATTTTAATAGCGGACATTTAAACGCATAGGTGTACGATGTATTCTATCGACTTGCGACGGTATTGATGTTGTCGCACTGATTGTCGATAAGTATACAATGAAATTATATTTTAATACAAACTAATGTTTATTATTGCAAAGTAAAACTCTTCTGTCTTGGTTGGTTCCAGTTTTTTATTATTTTAGTTTTAGTATTTTGTTTCCACTTAAATTGGTTAATAATTTTAATAGAATAGTTTTATATCTCGTTTAAACGTTAATTTATAATAAAATGTAATAATTTCATAGTCTCTTTGTATTTTTATTACTCACAATCAGTAGTGACACAACATCGATACCGTCGAATGTCGATAGAATACGACGTTCCATCCCTATGCATTTAAAATTTTCGATATGAAAATTCCTGACTTTGTTAATAAGATTATCGATAATCATATTTAACCTAACCGACCCGCCACATCACTAGCGTCCAGATGGCGTCGACAGGCGCGGCGAGCCGACGACTCGAATTCGGCCGTTCGGCATTCCTCGCGTCGCCTCCACCTCGCGTGACGCACGCGGCTGCGCCCGCGCATGTGGGCATGTTTTGGGTCCTCGGAGGAGTCACAGCTCTAATTGCAGTCTAGAACAGAATCATAACCTTTTTTTTCTTTTTTTTGAGGCTTGTGACTCAAAGAAGTCAAATGCCAGTCTCGTAAGGAAACACTGTTTGGCATGGTACTCCTTCTTTCTCTCTTCCAAGGCTTATCCAGCCTTGTATCACTGCGACCATTGCTGATCTATTGTGATCACCGCCATTACTATAGTTCAGGGCTGAGCTTTGCAACCGTTAATAACTTCAGCACGCTTTTGGCACTGATTTGCTGTACTTCTTCAAAGGAGGCTTTATTTCATACTAGCGTGCTTTGCCCGCGTGGAATAAGTATGTATTTCCCGCGGGAATAATTTACCGCGGTAAAAAGTAGCCTATATGTTATTCCAGGATATAAATCTGTTACAGCGTGGAAGAGTAACAAACATTCTCACATCCAAACATCCTCACATCCATACAAACTTTCGCCGTAATAATATTAGTAAGTATGATTAAAAAATATAAAACTCTGAATTCAGATATTCAAACATCTTCGCTTGCCTGACCATAAATAATCGTATTGGATTTGTTTGTCCTCCCGTCAGTGGTAAAATCTAGTAATTGCTCGACTCTAACTTAAAAACACTATTTTCCAAACCACCAGCATTCCATTCTCTAAATTAGATTGGAGTGAACATTTCCAAGTGTTAATTGTTTCCGTAGCGGGTCCACGTAACGCCGGGGGCGAAAGCTTGCTCTATTCATTTACATAGTTAGGACGCAGCAGATAATAGGTGGGTTTCGGAGGCTTAGATTAAATGCGACTTGGTCATTTGGGCCCTTGTGTTTTAAAAGTGAAGTAATTTTAAGTGAGAGCGTCAGTGGCTACGTGGATAATACGCGGCCTATTATATCGAAAGGTCCGAAGTTCGATCCCCAGCTGGACCATGTACCGATGGGGTTTTTCTCGAAACTTAAGCACATTTACTGACTGCTCTCAAACGGTAAAGGAAAACATCGTGAAGAAACCTGCATACGCCGAAGAAGAAATTCTTAGGCGCATGTGAAGTCCACCAACCCGCACTGGGCTAGTGTGGCGGACTATAGCCCGAACGCCCTCTTTGAGGGGGTAGGCCTGAGCCCCAACAGTGGGGTCATGTTAATAGGCTGTTGATTAGATTTGATTATAACGTAAATTTATTGATATTTCTCGCTCTATTTTACAAGTTATTAATGCCATTTTTTTTTCATTAGCTACCGTAAATTTGCTCTATTCCCATCTCGCCCCCTTCCCATCTCGGCCCCCATAAATTTATACCTCCTAAAAATTCCCAACTCAGCCCCCCTGATATAAATCACTTCATGGTACAGTCACGTACGGAATAAAAGGTTATCAGTTTAATTTTTTTTTTGATAATATCTCTTATTTTACAGAATAACAAAAACCTGGCGACACTTATTACGGCCTGTGTACGCTCCCTCTGTCCTAGTCTCGTTTTTTAACCCCTTAAAAATTTCCGAAACTAAACACACATGGGAACACAATGCGGTCACACAGATTTTTTACCGAGCATCAAACCCGGACCTTTACGGTAGCGTCCAGTGTTTGCTTGGCTATTAGCACTCGCGGGCTCTAAACACCTATTGAAGGAAGACGTTTAATAAAAACTATTTTAACGTATCCCAGATTGTGAAAGCTTTGTTTTTCTTAGTCTTTTTCTGTTGACTTTACTATTTTAGTAATTTATAATAATTAGTTAATTTAATTTATAATATTCCCTAATAGTCTTGGAAGGAGCCCTATCTTTTTGCCAATCTGAAGGTAGGTACAGTAAGGTTCATAAGTGCAGTAGCACGCTAAGGGTCATTTTTCTGTACAACGGTGCGCACTACAACATGAAAACCAATTAGAATTAGATATAAGTGACCACCCAAGTAAGTAGCGTGTTTCAAACCTTAATGTCATAGAAATAAGTCATCAATGTGAAGCTGGTATCTCAATCTATTGAATTGCGAAACTGCTACCTACTGCACTTAAGAAACTTGACTGTACATACTTTTTTTTGTTATTTATACAAACAATCAAGACATAATGAAAGTTATTTATTATTTTTTCCTAAGTATTTATGTAAATGTTTTTAATTTCAATGTACATACCTAAATACATAATTGTCAATCATTTAATTTTAATCCATGATATTATAGAAAACTTTCTTACAACCGCAAACAATAATCAAAATTTTTAAAATCGTAAGTAACAGAACTTTAGCATTTTCGGTTGGGGCTCACTTAACTTTATTACAGCTTAACTCATTCACGTACACAAAAAAAATCAGTTTTGGAGAAATCAAAAACCATCCCACGTTTGGGAAGTGGCACGTAGCGCGGCGCGGAGGGGTTACGAGTCACCACAAACAGATAGAGGATGCGGCGGAGTACAAGAATAAAGTTTTATTATTAAAACAATGGTTTTTTTGGGAGGACTAAAGGCATAGGAGCTAGCGTTATATTGCCTCTAAGAAGGAATTTCAAAAATCAATACCTAATTTTTGTTCTAAGACTTTTTAAATTGAGAATATATTATTAAAAATAATATATTATATATAAAATAACATTTTTATTTATTTATATTATTTGCTCGGTCGATTTTTGAAGTTATAAACGCTAATACCTCGTATACACCGGGGTATTGTGTCGGCACAACCAAAGAAATTGGGGAAACGAAAACAAAAACAAAAGAACGATTGTTGTAGAATTTGTGTCGCGACTAGTGCCGGCACAATACAGGAATTCACACATTTTTTTTTCTATGAGTAGCTATTGATAAGAAACTTAAGTTGTAGAAAGATTCTAGATGTACCTACCTACTTATTATACTAAATACCTAAATGATAAAATTCCATAGAGTGCCTGGTGGCTCAACATATGTAAATATTGTAATGAACAAGCTATATGTATGAAAGTAGGAACGTCTGTGCTGTCGGTTTTATTACTGTTTCTTCCCCACGGCGACATACAGGTGGAAACAGAGTGGTTTTGTTTTAGACAGAAATTGGCATTAAGTTCGCCTTTTGTGCAAATATAAAAAATAAAAGATCTTTCCAACGTAACGGTTGTGCAGAAGAGATCGAAATCAAATTGTTTAGACAGAACATTGAAATTATTTGAAGAAGGTTCTATGTACAACAGTGGACATCAAAGGAGAAAGAAACGATTGTGATGACGTGAAGTTGGCATCGCTTGCGCTTATGTTTCAGACCGCCAATGAAACAGTTCTCAGTAGAGCGTATCTTCGTACATTATCGTACACGTTTATCTCAACTGGCTCTCATCTGCTGGTACTAGGAGGTTATGAGAGAATCCACCTTTAAGACTGTTTAGACTGTTCTAGTGCTCATGCAGACCATCTTTTCTTTGTTTTAACCTCAAATTGTGCGCCTGGTGGCTTAGACGCCAGTGCCAGAATTACTACTGAAAGAATTTATTTGATTCGTTTCGTATAGGTAGTTGTAGAGTATCGAGGGAATATGTACTACGTATCTACTAGAGAAGACATCCCTAACTCGACTGTTTGCTACACGTTGGTGTTCATGAACACCAACTCACGTGGTGGTGCGGCCATATTTCGGTGTAATTCATTCATATTCAGACAGTCTCATCTGTGCGCATTGAATGTTGTCTATGAGAACGGAGACACCCCCGCGCGCACCCCGCGTGCCCCGTCGTCATCTAGTTATACCATAACATAGGTCTGTGTATAATTATATACCAGAACTTTTGTTTTAAGTAGCTAATCTGTATAACCTCAGTGTTGTAGAGATAGTTGGTAGGAAACGCATAGAGAAAGAAATAACATTTCTTTACCAAGCGAAATGCGTCTCTCTTCACACCCAAAAAACACAAAAGATGACGTGTGTTGTGTGTTATTTTAATATTAATAAGTCTTTTGTTATTTTGCAGGTAAGCCGAGATATCATCTCTAAGGTAACATTTATGAGGACTTCTTAAAAGTTTACTTTAAGAAATTCTATTAAGACGGCGAACGAACGAAAAATGCTTCGTTGGGTATTCGAGACACGTGATTTGAATTATGCTGTGGGTGATATTCATACGGATGCTGTAGCTGGACTACGTCAAATTTTTATTATGAAGACACACTACTACATCATCATCATGAGAGGGTTAGTGGCGTAGTGGGGTAGATGCGGCCTGTCATGCCGGTCCGAATTCGATCCCTGGTTGTAACCCATGTACTATTTTTTTTATCGAAATAAGTACATTTACTGACTGCTCTCAAACGGTTAAGGAAAACATCGCGAGGAAACCTGCATACGCCGAAGAAGAAATTTTTAGGCGCGTGTGAGGTCCACCAACTGCACTGGGCTACGTGGTGGACTATAGCCCTAAAGCCCCCGTTGAGAGGGTGGGCCTGAGCCCCAACAATGAGGACGTATTAATAGGCTGTTGATTTTATTTGAACAACCTGTTATATTCCACTGCAATTTTCTTGACACCTTACAAAGAGATCGTGTAACTACTATTTCTGGTAGATTTTTTTTCTTGCACTATTTAAAAAAAAGTATTTATTTATTCAAGTGTTCTATAACGTAGGTGTCGCCTATGATAATCCGATCGACTTATCGCGAACCAAATCTAGATCAATCCATCAAGTTAGTCGCATACTCTATCTATAGCATTGACGAAATCGGCTATGAATACTTAATAAGTTTGCGCAAATTGATACTGATATATTCTCGACTATAATGTTTAAAATATTCTTACTTATCTATACTAAAGATTGTTTTTGTTGGAAAGCGCTAAATGGCGCTTATCTCTGGAACTCTAGTCGAATTTGAAAAATTCTTGTTGCCTAATTCCTGAGGAAGATTATATAGATCCTTGGGGGAGGCCTTGGTCCAGCAGTGGACATCTACAGGCTGATATGATGATATAGAAAGATATCGCGTAACAACACACACAAAATACATACAGTCGAGTTTGAGAACCTCCGCCTTTTTTTAGAGTTATAGTTGAAAAAGAATCCAAAATGGAAGTCAAAGTCAAAACTATTTTATTGCATGTAAGTACACTGGGTACGTTTATACAACGTAAATTTTTTATCTACCACCGTTTCCAAGGTGTTATATAGAGCTGTACATACAAAACATTATAAAAATATGTATAAGAAATACAAAAACATTTTGTATTTTTTTTTGCCGGCCTTGTATTATAAGTCATATAAAAATAAAACACCGGAATATACATTCGTCACGTCATAGTTTAGTCTGTCCCATCTATTCAATAATTCATATCTCCCTATACGTGCTAAGACTCACATTAACACTTCAACAGCTCAGAGCAAACAAACAAACAGACATACCGATCTTACTATTCCATATACGTTCAACTTAAACGAATCTCTTTTGTTCAGTTTTTCGGTTGATCAAAAAGGGCGTTTTTGACTTGAAATCTACCAATTTATATTGGACTTTCAGATGCTACTAAATTCACCTCCTGGTGTTCTCAATTGGGTAGGAAAGAAAGGAGAGGAAGATCAGTTTACAGTGGTTGAAGTCTTAAATGGTAGTGTCAACTGAATGGCTAATAAAATGGGTGTGTGCTCAGATGGTTTCATATTTCTATGGGACGAAATAAGAGTGTCTACTTATTCGTTGCCCGCTAAAAGCATACAGTGTCTCAAACGAAGTGAAGTTAAATAGCTGAGTGCGAACGTTCCTACGAACGAACCAAGGTCACCGACATAGGTAAGAGAATTGCGAAGCTGAAGTGGCAGGGGCTGGGCACATCGCTCGTAGAACTGACGGCCGTTGGGGCAGAGAGGTTCTCGAGTGGCGACCACGTATCGGAAGACGCAGTGTAGGCAGGCCTCCCACAAGGTGGACCGACGATCTGGTGAAGGTCGCGGGACCCGGCTGGATGAGGTTAGCGCAGGACCGGTCGTCGTGGAGATCCTTGGGGGAGGCCTTTGTCCAGCAGTGGACGTCTACAGGCTGATATGATGATGATGGACGTTCCTTAAGAGAATAGATTTGAAGACGTGTAAAGGTCAAGATAGTTATGGTCAAAGCCGCAGGAACTATTATTATGCAGACAGCGCAGGACCGGCCATTGTGGATATCTTTTTACTTTGTTCTATGTATTTTATTAGATTTTCTAAGAGTGGGTCTGTAAGTAATTTACATGTATATTGTAATCTCGCCAATATCCGTCTATTAAAATCTATCAAGTGTATTACGGTATGTTTTACACTGAGATTGAATTGTAAAATTTAACACCTACATTCCCATACTATAGTTTAGTATTGGTTTTACTACTAATGGTACACTAATATATTTGATCGCTTTACATCAGTAGTTCAATCTACAATTCTTATTTGAGAATACAAAGTTCTGATAGCGCCATTTTACATCTCAATTTACTGTCTTCATTTTATTATTGTGCATCCGATTGCCAATGGGAGGGAAACCTTTCATTTAAACATAGACAAATTCTATCCCCAGTGGGAACCGAACCTACGACTATACACCAAGAAGACTGTAGATAATGGGGAAATTAAACACCTTGCTCTATAGTTATAGAACTAGATTCTTCTTTCAAAAATATTGATGGATAGTTATCTATACTAATAATAATAGAGTGGTAAAAACTAGTGGAAAACTTCTTATAACCAAAAATGATAGCGGGGTGTAAAATACACCTGGCGCCATCTATTGACAAACTTTAAAACCAAGAGACTGGCATTATGAGAACTGGTAAAAAATTTTTGAATAACATAAAATAGTATACTTTACTACACAGATTGTCGAAGTGTCGTGATTGATTGATTTAATAGTGTTGTTCAATACTTGCTCTTGATACTAATTGATCTAATTTCGGCCGCTTTTTTTAAACACAAAAAGTAGCTAGAACGTCGTAATTATATGTTTTAGTTGTACTAAAATATCTTGTAAAATATTCCTGCAAAAATTTTCGCATAACTTGTTAGATTAATCGATATAATAGTTTTTTCGACTTATTCGCAGAGCTATCATCTTTTTTACTCACAAACGCAATCTGTTGATATCGTAAGATACTAAAATAATATTATTGATACTAAAATCGTTATAAAATGTACTAACTGTTTAAAAATGTTGATTTGTTAGCATTAAAAAAGAAAGCATATGCGTATATTTATAATATGGTTTATTATAATGAACCATATAAATGTATCTATATGTTTCTTAAACAAAAACTATAAAAGACCTGTCTATCCGTCATTAAAACCGACGATATCGTGAAATCAAATTAATAATTGCTACAAAGCGAATTAAATCTATGCGCTCATGGATAATTACTTGGGCTTTTAACTCGATTCTCAATAATCTCCCGGGAGGCATTCTTTATCCAGTTTCACAGAGTATATAGTAATTGCTAATCTGCTTTTTTAAGGACCGGTAACTTGACACTATGGGCGTCCGCTTAAAAGGGAATCCAAGTCAAGCCTTCACGGTAGTCGCACCGTATTTATGTCACGGCGAAGGTGACTCGAGAATTTTCTGGTATCATCGAGTTTTTTAATCGACAACCGCACATCACTAATACTACTGTAATTGGCGTTAGATTCCTACGCCTAATGGAGGGTGTAAATGAATTTAATGACTTCATTGTGTTAGGATTAAAATAGTAAGAAATGTTTTCAATTTAGATTTTTTAAAAGTTTATTTAGAATTTTTAGAAAAAAAAGTTTTTTGTTTGTTTTTAGGTGCAATCAGAGCTAAAAAGTTTTTGTAGCTAATTTTGAAAGACCTTCGTAATTTACCTCTATTATATCATAAAATGTTCTTTTTCGTGTTATGGCGTTTCTATTCCCACGCGGACGAAGCCGCGGGTATTGCCTATAGTAACTAAGTTAAGTTAAACTCTTAAAACATTTTCATTTTTAAATTAAAGCAACTTTGTTGGAAGGTACCGAGAAACAATTTCGGCCGCCATTTTGTGGTACATAAGCAATTGTAAAGATATTATTTGGAATGAATCCTGCGGTGGATCGGCCTTACGTCTGCGGTTGGTGGCTTGGTGCGAGTCATGGGCGGAGGCGGAGTAACCACCAGCTTTGACCACGTTTGGGGCAAAACGGAACTTAACTACCAACTACATACGTATAATATACATATTCTTATTCATATTCATATCTTTATTGGTAATTTCTTAGTTACATGTCAAAAAGAAGAAAAAAAAAAAGTCAATAATCAATATCAAATACATGAATCATTACAGTCAATAAAGTCAAACAATACTAAAAAATAAAATAAAAATGTCATATTATAATAGGTTTATGTTTACAATGGTTTTTTCCGCGGGGCGGAGACCTGGCGTCCCGAAGTAACAGGGTTTTTATCCTAGTTCGAGCGTCAGTCTCCATAACCCTAGTATATACACACATAAATAAATAGTCATATTATTATTAAGTGCAATTATGTTCCTATATGTATTAGGATAAGGAGAAAATAAATAACTTTATTATACGTAGGTATAACCAGCCAATTTTAAAATATCTATTAATCTACAGTGAAAGTGATGAGCGTCAGTGGCGTCGGGGATAAGACGCTGTCATATCGAAAGGTCCGAAGTTCGATCCCCGACTGGGCCATGTACCAATGGGTTTTTTCTCGAAACTGACTGCTCTCAAACGGTGAGGGAAAACATCGTGAGGAAACCTGCATACGCCGACGAAGAAATTCTTATACGTATGTGAAGTCCACCAACCCGCACTGGGCTAGCGTGGTGGACTATAGCCCGAACGCCCTCGTTGAGAGGAGGCCTGAGCTCAGCAGTGGGGACATGTTAATAGGCTGTTGATGATGATGATGCAGTGAATTGTTTATAATACATAATTATAAGTATTTCTTTGGGGAGGCCTTTGTCCAGCAGTGGACGTCTACAGGCTGATATGATGATGATGAAGTATTTCTTTGCAATCAAAACCTACTTCTTTAGTCCCTTGGACCGAAGCGACTTGACAATTTAAAAGGCATGTTGTTTTTTTTTCGAGGCTTTGATGTGGAATTGTGTATTTACAATAGAATAATATACCTCAAGTGTCGTTAATAATACCTACATTTTATGCTTTTTATTTTATTTATTTACTTAGATACTTACGAATATACCTACCTATTTGTAAATAGGTAGGTATATTCGTATTTATAATTTTTATTTTTATATAATTTATATTATATATTTGTATATAACCTGTACATATTACTGTAATAAATCTTTACTTAGAGAAGAAAATATTATCTCGATTTTTAAATTTTAATTTTACGTTCTTATTTATATTAACTCAATCGAATTTTAAAAATTCCAATCAGTGAATAAATAACTCTTTATTCCTTGTGGATAACCAGCGTTCGACGAAAACAACAAAAGTTTGGCCAATGTAGTCTAATTAAAATGCACAATAAAATTAACAATCGAAAATGTTAAGCTAAACAGCTGTTAATAATACCTTTGCCGAAAATCCTGACACACAATAGGTATCTAAACATTGCAAAAATATGCAGCATTGCATTTCCATGCATATAATTAAGTCCGTAAGGCGGTACGGTTAGCCACAAATTAAGTTTTCTAACTGAAGCCCTTTGAATGCCTTTGTTTCTTAACGTTCTGAGAATTTAGAATATAACTTTGTATTGGGTGATATTATGGGATCTTATGGTCTGGTAAATCAAGTTGGAATGGCCTTAGAGGTAGAAATATCATGGGAAGTTCGCCGCAAAATGGTGATGCGATGGTATCACCGCAGAATGAAATAGTCTGAAATAATTCGATTTTAGGAATTGTAAATTGTAATTATACTATACATATAGTTAGGATTAGTAATAAGATTATTAACAACTAGCTTTTTCCCGCGGCTTAGAAAAGTTTTTCCCGAGTAGGTACATTGTGAAACAGCGTCCTCTATGTAGGCGTTTTGTTACTTAGGGGGTATTAGCGGACGCCCCGCGACTTTTCCCGCTTTAAAAAGTAGCCTATATGTTATTCCAGGATATAAGCTATCGCTGTACCAAGTTTCATCAAAATCTGTTTAGTAGTTTTTGCGTGAAAGAGTAACAAACATCCTCACATCCAAATTCAAATTCAAAAGTATTTTATTGCATGTAAGTACACTAGGTACATTTATACAACGTCAATTTTTTATCTATCTAACATCCTTACAAACTTTCGCCTTTTTATTATTAGTAGGATGTTTTGGATAAACTAACACACGACTGCTTAGTCCCAAATTAAGCTGCCTAGTAGGCAGGGTCACCACCGACTAAGCCAACATGCCAGTCAGGATTGGGACAGAAAGTCAATCTCCAAACTACAAACAAAATGAAACCTCAATCTGCCTCAACAACAATTATAAATCTACACAGAATAAACGCGTAAAGTACAAATCTACTTGTATTAACGAAGGCGGTAAATTAGAGTCAAACAGTTAACTGACAAAGTCTATTTTACTATCCATAAAGTGATTCAACGGCTCTCAAAAGGAAACCGTAAGGACTGATTTGGTTTATCGAATGACTTGTCGAACCGAATAGTTGAGATAATCAAGATCAGTTGTGAATAGGTCAGGGCCGGAGTCAGTCTGCTGCAAAATGATGAGATTCGTTATCCTGAATTAACATTAATACTCATTGTTACCTTTTAGTTAAGGTTTTTGTAAATTTAATTAAAATATTGTAATCTCTTTCTACTGCAAGAAAGTTCAATTGTCCAATCCAAGATCGTAAAATTATCATCACAAAAAACGATTATCGAAGATCTATTGAAATTAGTTGATAATCATAATTTTTATTTATTTAAAGATGTTGCTAAACCATTACAACACATATAACGTGCTTCTGTAATCCCAAATATAGATTACCTGCGTTATAATTGATCGTTTCTTTATTTACTCTGAAATATAACGAATTGAATTTAACAAGCTTCTGTTTTTAATTTTAATGCAGATTTTGAAGTATTTTTTGAATTATCGCCCCAGGTGCTTATTTCTCTGAATCCGGTCCTGATTGTATCTTCTTCATTTGACCTTAAATCTCTCTCTACACCTTTATAGGTTTTCTTGTTGGCAATCCATTGCCGGTTACATGTATAAGAAGGATTCGCCGTATATAAATGTCAATACGCGATAAATTGGATTCAATTAATTCAATTATTGAGGTAATGAATCTCTGCTCTAAAAGACAAAGGTTAGTGGAAACTGGATGCAAGGGTATCTTTGGGTTTTATGTGAATTGTTTTGTTCATTTTTCAATCATCTGTTACACAGCTTTAGTTTTCTAAATCTTTGATTCTGTTACATTACCTTTATAATATAAGTAGTAATAAAACCTGTAACGTCCACAGATAGTTCAGTGAGGTCGTGAAACTTCTAGATGAAACCAATGGAGGTAGATACGTTACTTACTCTCTTACATTGCATTAATGAAAACTAGGCTCGGTGCACGAACGACTCCATGCAACGCAAACATAGGTTACTCACATAGCTGAAATCAAATTTGCGTTCGTACATCCACCAGTTTTTAATAAAACTGTATACAGGCATGTCCGAGTGGTTCGGACATGTTGAACGAATGAGTGATGAACGACTGACTACGCAAATATATTGAGTGAATGTGATTGATAATAGGAGCCAATAACGTTTCAGTTTCAGTCATTTATTCATAAGACCTAGACTGAATATAATGATCAGATAGAGCGAGTGCTCACAGACGAACACGTAGAGAATACTCGCGTCCCGCGGCAAGCATGTGAAGAGAAGGTTGAGTCTGAGAGAAGCGAAAGAGGTGTGCCAGGATGGCGATACTGGCGCTCAGTTCTCTCTGTCTACCCCGTCAGAGACATAGATGTGCGTGCCTGTGATAATAAGCGAATGTAAATAACAATATTTATTTATTCTGTCAACAATAAATAATCAATCAATCAAATATTTATTTTGGATCATAGGTTATTGAATACATTGATGGAAATGTCATAGAGCTCAGCTATGTCCAGCCACATGGGCATACAACATTGTGTTACACACAACATGCATTAATTAATAATATTAAATAATTATCATTACTATCTATTAGTGTTAATACAATACAATATTATTCAATGTAAAAAAAAAGATTTTAAAAATGTCAAGAAACTAAAAAGTAGGTACTTAACTACACGAGATTATATCACTAAGAAATTCATCATTCAATAACGTAGAGCGTCTGTGGCGTCGGGGATAAGACGCGGCCTATCATATCGAAAGGTCCGGAGTTCGATCCCCGGCTGGGCCATGTACCAATGGGTATTTTCACGAAACTTAAGTACATTTACTGACTGCTCTCGAACGGTGAAGGAAAACATCGTGAAGTCACCTGCATACGCCGAAGAAGAAATTCTTAGGCGCATGTGAAGTCCACCAACCCGCACTGGGCTAGCGTGGTGGACTATAGCCCGAACGCCCTCGTTGAGAGCGTAGGCCTGAGCCCCAGCAGTGGGGATGTGTTAATAGGCTGATGATGTAAATAACATGCAATCAAGTCGTCGTCGTTCCGTGCTGGGCTGACTGCTGACTGCTGACTTGGTACTTGAGGACCATTTTTCAGTTAGTAAGTAACGAATCTTCCTTATTTTCCGTTCATCTAAGCCGTGAGGTACCTTCTCTCGCATTCGGCGTGATTCTATCTGCATGTGCGTAAACGATGCTCGGCGCACACGCACCAATTAGCGGAATCGTCGCCACATACACGACCATAAATCTAAGGGACCGTTACATGGACCACGAAATGCGAGGGCCATAAAAGTTATAGCTGTTCATCTTTTGACCCTTCTCTATAATCTGTCCTACTGCACTTATAGGGAAAGGCTATATTTACGGCTTATATGACCAATGTTGTATAAAGTTCAAATTACTTTAAGATTTGTAATAAGGAAATGGTCAACCAGGTGGTAATGTTATGTAGGTACAGTCGAACGCACGTTAGTGGAAATACTTTTACCTTGAGCTAGCCTAGTACACTAAGGAGTTTCAATACTATGAGAGACCAGTCTATACTGGTTTTGTTTCGACTGACATGCGGTCGACCTTACAGTTTCTAGGTTGCTTGACTTTTTCATTATTTGAATTCAACATTATGGGCTGGAAAGAAATAAAAAATGTACGAAGCAATCACCTGGGAAGATTACAGGATTCAATTTCACCCTGCGTTACATTAAAAATCTTATTTCTTAAAATCTCTTCATAAAGTAGATGCTAAGTAATTTAAGTATAGCACAGTTTGTCATATTAAATAATAAAATAACTTAAGCCGACGCGCATGCGCCACCGATGCGCCTGCTGTCTCTGTAATGCGATATTATGGCCGAAATCCATCTTTTGTCACATTCGCTCCTCAAGACCAAACTCATTGCGTCTCTTTCGTGTAAATTTTAAAGTTCAGCTTTTTATTTGTTAAATGATACTGGAATTTAGATTGCTAGGTTTTTTTTGTTCGGTCGGAGTTCTGACAAATCTGGATTCGTTCCAACTTTGGGTGATATCTCCTTAATTTTGAATGGAAAAGGCGCCAAAAAAATTTATGTCTATAATTTAAGAACAAACTAGGATCTACTGAAGTTTGTCATTCTCGAGTTTGTCGTTCTTGAGTTCCTCTTGAGTGCGTCATTCTTGAGTTCTTTGTTTTCGAGTTTGTCAATCTTGAGTTCTTTGTTTTCGAGTTTGCCAATCTTGAGTTCTTTATTTTCAAGTTGGTATTCTTGAGTTCGTAGTTATTGCGTTCGTGTTGAACGCGACGCTTTGCTAGTCTGTCTATACTATTATAAAATTGTAACGGGAGATTTAAAATTTTTAGGCTTAACCTGACACCAAAACACTTTTCAAAATTGACAAAGAGAGGCAATTTCTATTGAAAAATAATAATTAAATACCTAGTCATTAAGGATATTTACAATTTGATTGATCACTGTAATGGTTAACAATGACTAAAATAATTAAATAACTAATTAAAAAAACTAAATTATCCTAAAACTAAAACCTATATAAAAACTAAAATTACCTAAAATCATCGTGGCTGGGCGATGGACCCATGGTTCCGAGGACGCGGTTCCTAGTCATTATAAATTTGCACTTTAAAAATATTATTTTCCTTTAAATATATAATTATCAATGTTATCTGTATGGAACGGTATGGAATGATATATTTTGGACCCTTTAAAAAGTAAATTAATAGAAAACAGCACAATCAAGTCATTGAAAATCATTTTTTATCTTTATGAGTTATGAGTCCTCATACCGTAACGAGTCATCGTTAATTTACAGTTACCAGTAATTTGACCACAAAAAGTTCATTGCTTTAAATAATAATAAAATCGGACAAACGTCGTAAAAATCGCACGCATGTAAAAGGCTGTCATATTCGTGAAGAACCCATAAATTATATGGAATATTAAAGTATTTATTTGTCAGACTTTTTTGAATTATACTTTTACTTGATGCATTTTTAATATTTACTCAACAATGTACAAAAACATTCACTTAAAAAAGACGTGACCCAGTTGAGAAAATTGTGAATAAACTTGATTCGCTGCAAAAGAAATTCTACGATGACCAATTTGAAAAGAGTTCTAGATAACTAACTACCTAGTTCAAGAATCAAATCAACAGGCATACATTGCTTTTATGATTACGAAATATTTAGTTAAGTAGGTACAGTCTACCGCACATCAGTGGAAACACTTTGACCTTGAGCTGGCCTAGCCTATTAGGGAGTTTTAATACTACGCGAGACCAGTTTATACTGGTTTTGTTACCACTGATGTGCGGTCGACCGTACTAGATTTAATTTGTAAGTTGTGACACACGATATGAAAGGTTACTACAAAGAAATTGCAGTCTAAGGGCTTCTTTCACCACTTCCTGATATTGTTACAGATAGTAATCTTAGTGATAAACTAATCTATCAGATAAATCTGTGTGATAGACTATATAAAATATATAAGATAAAGGCAATCAAATACCTGTGAAATCAAAGGACTAGGCTATCTGTTAGATAACCTGCAGATAGGATATCTGTGACTTTATCAGCAAGTTGTGAAAGAAGCCCTAAATCTTAGAACATAACATCAGTGTTTATGTAAGGGCAATTTTCGTAGAATGGTTAGGTCTTTGAGTATTTCATAGTTAGTGTAGTGCTAAAATTTTATATTCTAACGGTTAAATGTAGGTTACTTCACATTGTTAGCTGGGAGGCAATGATGACAAAGAATACCTACGCTCATAGCTACGTTGTAAGGAATGTCATTATTCAAAGCCTCAGATGAAACCAACAAATGAAGATACGTTACTTACTTACTGCCAGTGGTCATAAAAACCAAGCACCGTGGTTTTGTTATGGTACGACGGCTTGATTACAGGTTATTTACTATAACAAATACATTAGATTAATAAATAATCTATTATTATAAAGTTTTTTTTTGTGAATTTTTTAAAGTAAATTCGTTTGCCTTGAATTTCTGAAAGACTCACTTGGCATAAAAAAATTAACCTAACAATAGCTAATGTTGCTTAACTCGATTTTAGTTTTTTTTACCACATGTCCTTTGTAATGATAATAGATAATGACTCATTGATTAATTGTTAGACTGCCATTGGACAAAGCGAAGTCATTCGTTCAGTTGATTTTAAATAAATTATCATTTAATAATACTGGTAATGGTAGCAACTTTGATTTTAACCGTAAGTATCTTTGTAGCGAGAGCGTCAGTGGCGTAGGGGATAAGACGCGGCCTATCATATCGAAAGGTCCGGAGTTCGATCCCAAGCTGGGCCATGTACCAATGGGTTTTTTCTTGAAACTTAAGTACATTTACTGACTGCTCTCAAACGGTGAAGGAAAACATCGTGAGGAAACCTGCATACGCCGAAGAAGAAATTCTTAGGCGCATGTGAAGTACACCAACCCGCACTGGGCTAGCGTGGTGGACTATAGCCCGAACGCCCTCTATAAAAGGGTAGGCCTGAACCCCAGCAGTGGGGACATTAATAGGCAGTTGATGATCTTTGTAGTCGTGCATCGAGCCTCGTTTTGTTTATAGAAAAGTCAGAGTGTACCATATCCATTCCCCTTTGGTTTCATCTAAGACCGAAGCTCATAGTTACGTTGTATGTCATTGGTTGTCCTTTGTTCACAAGAGGCTGTGCCCACGATAAAAACCAGAGGCTAAGCCTCCAGAGGGAAGCGTAACGGAGGAGGGGGCTGGTGAACTTGTGAGTATTGTGTTTTCGGAAAATATTTAATAATTTATTGTCTAGGTACAGTCGACCGTACGTCAGTGGAAACACTTTGGCCTTGAGCTGGCCTAGACTATAGGGAGTTTCAATACTATGAGAGACCAGTTTATATTGGTTTTGTTTCCATTGACATCTAAACTTATAAAATCGGTTGCCCTAACGGACTGGCTGACTAATCTATCAACGCCTAGAAAGCGGAAATTTGAAACATCGATGCGTTTTATAATGTAGTTGCATTGCTAAGAAAGGATATTTGAAAATTTCAACTTTGTGTGACACACACCGGGCGGCGGCGTTGCGAAAGCGTTGCGGCGGCGACGGTTTGTATGAAGAATGCGCCGCGCCGCTTTGATGTAAAGGGCTTCATACTATTTCGAACATTACAGAAAAAAACCGCAACGCTTTCGCAACGCGGCCGCTCAGTGTTTGATACGCTTAAGGGCGGACAAACCGCGGGGTTGTTAAAAAGTTAAATATTTAGACATCAAATATTTAATTATTTTTTTTATTTATTTTTTATTTTTTATACAAGTAAACAGTATGTCATCTGCTTGTCCCAGTGCAGTAAACATACGCCAACATCTGAATACATAATCAGACCTAACCAAAAAGAAAATGACTGAATGGAGAATTTATTAATACCGAGATTTGTTTGTAAAATTGTATTATTTGTGAATTTTTTCATCGCGAGCGGCATGTAATAGAGAGAATTAGTTATACCTACATTTATTCAAATACTGGGGTCACTGATAAACGAAAAATTTCATAATTGAAAATCGGGAATCGGGTAAACGGCCCGATAAGAGTACCTCTCATCGATATTTACTGCACATTAAGTCAGTTACGAAATTCCTAAAGCCGTTATCGTGTAGGAGTATAAAAACATACAGAAACGATGCGTCCGATTATTTATCGTACAACACCGGTCCAATGGAGATAATAATTAAAAACGTCTTTCGATTGTGTGTCAATGGCTTTGAATTGCTTTGTGAAATTTGGAGTTTTAGGGTTACGTTCAATTTTGAAACCATTGAAGCATTGTTTCAAGTATTTAATAAATGTTCCACAATTAATTTCTCTATGAGTAACATTTTTGTTTTATTTTAAATGTATACCTATAGTCATCATCATCATCATATCAGCCTGTAGACGTCCACTGCTGGACAAAGGCCTCCCCCAAGGATCTCCACGACGACCGGTCCTGCGCTAACCTCATCCAACCGGGTCCCGCGACCTTCACCAGATCGTCGGTCCACCTCGTGGGAGGCCTGCCTACACTGCGTCCTCCGATAATATTTATATTAAATTGCCCGAAATAATTATATTATGGTGTTTCTTTTTTACTTAATTTCTATTTATAATATTTGCGAATATTGTCGAATTCGTTAATAATTTTAGAATACGTGTTTTATTACATCCATTGTTTTCTTTTGCGGAACCAGAACCGTACTTTGTACGCTTTATATTTTTAAAATTTAATTTCGTACAAATTAGTGTGATTAGACCGCAAGTTGATTACTTCGAGCCAGTTTCGCTTGGGCGGCCGCTGTGAAATTGATATTTACAATGGCGACTTACAGTTACGACCTCTCAAGGGGCAAACTTTGGGGCATTTACCCTAGATTGAACTCCGTATTGGTTCATACCACTAGGCTACCAGCTTACTGAAAATCTACTACGAATACAAAGATCAAAAAATCATTAAATGTACTTAAGCTTCAAGACGTAGCGTAGGCAGGCCTGCAGGTGAACCGACTATCTGGTGAAGGTCGCGGGACCCGGCTGGATGAGGTTAGCGCAGGACCGGGCGTCGTGGAGATCCGTGAAGGAGGCCTTTGTCCAGAAGTGGACATCTACAGGCTGATATGATGAAGCTTCAAAAAACCCATCGGTACACAGACAGACCTCTCGATATGATCTATGGATTTTAATGACCGGTGGCCGATAGATGAAGGTTAGCTCTCGGTACAAACTTAGCTACATCCACACTTTCCACACACAGGAAATAATAAATAATGTGTACTTCAAGCAGTACTGCACACAAGTCGCGACACAGCTCGCCGTTAAGAGTGTAAAACGAGGTAAAACCTGCGTGGCGCGTCCGTCAGTGAGTGAACAAAACGTGTTGACGGTTCGGCTGCGCACACGCATTATGCATTCCCGTCCAGTGCAGCCGCCGAATAAATCTGTCATGGCGGCTGTAACTAGGAGGTTTTGAGTTATACCCGCAGGCAAGCGGCTAACAAGCTGTGGCTGCGGAATTTAATTTTCAGTGTCCATTTTGTATGTTCAGTACTGGTACAGAAGAACAATACATACATGCATGCATGCGTGCATGCAATGCATGCATACATACATACACTATGTCCCGTACGGCGTAGGCAGTAAGAACGGAGCGCCAAGTATCGCTAGAAGACACAAAATTTCTGCACCATTGTGGTATTAGCTACTTTTAGGGATCCGTAGTCCGTCAAGGAACCTTTATAAAGGGCTTCCTAAACGATCATGCGGCATGACATGCAATACGTGCTGTCACTCATGCATGACCGTCTAGCTGTAGTGATTGACGTGCATGACATGCAAACTACGTGCTGGCCGTTGCTTCACTGTATTGATTGAAAACAAGCATGATGGTCCATCCTGCAGCATGACATTCTCGTAATTGTTGCATGTCATGCAAGCATGATCTTTTAGGGACACTTTAAGATTCTCAAATCATGCATGTCAAATATTTTCGACGTAAATCGCATTTTTAATAACATTATAAGGCTTGGCAGGTTTCTAATAATTCCGCCCAGCTGAATTTTTTTCCAGGCGTAAAATACACGATGGCAAAATACTGAGTGTATGTTCTAGCGTGAAACGTATAAATATTGGAACAAATGTACTGTGAATAGAGCTTGTATTTTAGACCTGAGTGTGCCGGGCCCTTGTTGCGTGGAACACATCCTTTGGGTTTACATTTGAATGGGATCGCTACACACGGTCATTGTGGTCGGCCAACCAAAGCGGATCAAAGCTTTAAAATAGAATTAAGACCGTTAACTATTACGATGCAATGTAAAGCGTATCCCAGCCTGCCGCAGGCCGCAGCCTTAATATACAAATTATGGCAACGGAAGACACCGCAGGCCGCGTGTGTCTGGGATACCCTTAAAGCTGATGCGATATCGATGGGACAAGAAATCAATCAGTCAATCCTGCTAATATTTTAAAGGACAAAGTTTGTAAGGATGTTTGTGAGGATGGATGTTTGTTACTCTTTCACGCTGTAACGGCTGAACGGATTTTGATGAAACTTAGTACAGTGACAGCTTATATCCTGGAATAATATATAGGCTACTTTTTACTGCGGCAAACTGTTTCCGCACTTATTACACGCGGGCAAAGCCGCGGGCAACGGCTAGTATCACAATTTTATTCACGTCATCATTCTTCATAATTTTTATTTCGTAGATTTTTGTTGCTTCGGTGTTACATCACATAGTGAACGACGAGCCTTAGTCTATAAGCGGTTATAATCATTTCGTCTGAAAAGCAATTTTCCTAAAACGCAAAATGCCTAAAATCAATGTCTAAATTGTAGAATGCCTAAGTATTAATATGACATCAGATTTTATTAGTATGTATGTGTTCAATGTCATCTACGAACAGGAGCTCTATTTTTGAATCGCTCTCCTCGCTTCGAGCGGTCTATTCTACTGATTTATGTATCGGATATCGAAGGGAAATCAGTAGAATCGTCGCTCGAAGCGAGGAGAGCGATTGAAAAATAACTCCTCAGGTCAGGTGGTGAAGCGGCGAGCGAAACTTCCCGTTCTTCATGCTCGTGTGTATAGCTAAACTACTCTAGTGAGATATTCTCCAAGACCCAGAAACTCGGAGATTCCGTCCGATATCGCGATATACTTACAATAGTTGTCGTCTAAACGACAAAACCTTGTTATTTGGTCGCCTGCGGTCCCATTTTACATTACTCCAAGACCCAAAGGATAGTTTTGTACAGAGCTAACAAAGACAAGAGGATACTTTCTGCATAAATATTTATTACTTGATAATGTCATAGATTTTTAATAATGATAGAATTATTGTCACTTTCCTTTCATCGTGTTACTCTTAACTTTGAATAGTTAATTGAATTTGATTCTTAAAGGTCGGAACGCACCCGCATGCGTGACGAGTATGGTAGTCGCGTGGCAACTCCTTCTGTTGTTGTAAAGTTTGAATCAGTATCAGAGACGTCGCACCCGCCTGCGTGGCGTGTGCGTGGCAGAAGACACCACCGGCGCGACGTCTCCCATATGTTGAAGGAGAACGACAATAGAAAGCCAGGAGTCCTATTTTTAAATCGCTCTCCTCGCTTCGAGCGGTTGATTCTATTGATTTTTTAGTCGAATGTCGAAGAAAAATTCATAGAATCGAAAGCTCGAGCGATTCATAAATAGAGCTCTAGGCTACTCATTGTAGAAGATCATGCGGCATGACATGCAATACGTGCTGTCACTCATGCATGACCGTCTAGCTGTAGTAATTGAAAGAAAGAAAAAGAAAGAAAGAAAAATAATTTATTCGACAATCACAACAAATAGATTAATAAAATAAATAATTAATTAAACTGACATAAAATCTGGTGGTAGACGATGCTGTGATCGTGAAAAGGTCCCCAGCTCAGCATAGTGCTGCACCCGAGAGGCGCAGCGCTGGTGTTCTGCTTGACGTGCATGACATGCAAACTACGTGCTAGCTGTATTGATTGATAGCAAGCGTGATGGTCCATCATGATCCTTTAGGGACACTGTGATATCATCAACAGCCTATTAATCTCCCCACTGCTGGGGATCAGGCCTACCCTCTCAACGAGGGTGTGCGGGCTATACCCGTCCACCACGCTAGCCCAGTGCGGGTTGGTGGACTTCACATGCGCCTAAGAATTTCTTCTTCTGCGTATGCAGGTTTCCTCACGATGTTTTCCTTCACCGTTTGAGAGCAGTCAGTACATGTACTTAAGTTTCGAGAAAAAACCCATTGGTACATGGCCCAGCTGGGGATCGAACCTCGGACCTTTCGATATGATAGGTCGCGTCTTATCCCCGTGGCCACTGACGCTCTTGGCCACTGACGCTCTACTATGACTATGATATACCTTAACTCTATTTAAGGATAGACCGCTCTAAACATTGCTAATTCATCCTTGGCCCAACCCCGGCGTGCGCTGCGCGGGCGCACCGAACACTGCGCACTATTTCTCCCTTTATCAGCGCGTCTCAGCTACGCGCATGCGTCTAGCTCAGAGCTCTCTTAACACCAGGGTTAGTAAATGTCGGATATTATAATAAACCAGCTGTGTCCCAGGGCCTCGCCCGCGTTTTAATCGTCATCATCATATCAGCCTGAAGACGTCCACTGCTGGACAAAGGCCTCCCCCAAGGATCTCCACGACGACCGGTCCTACGCTAACCTCATCCAGCCGGGTCCCGCGACCTTCACCAGAGCGTCGGTCCACCTTGTGGGAGGCCTGCCTGCGCTGCGTCTTCCGATACGTGGTCGCCACTCGAGATCCTTTCTGCCCCAACGGCCGTCAGTTCTACGAGCGATGTGCCCAGCCCACTGCCACTTCAGCTTCGCAATTGTTTGAGCTAATAATCTCGCGTTTTAATAATAATAATAAAATCTTTCATCATCATCATCAACAGCCTATTAATATGTCTCCACTGCTGGGGCTCAGGCCTACCCTCTCAACGACTGCGTTAGGGCTATAGTCCACCACACTAGTCCAGTGCGGGTTGGTGGACTTCACATGCGCCTAAGAATTTCTTCTTCGGCGTATGCAAGTTTCCTCGCGATGTTTTCCTTCACCGTTTGAGAGCAGTCAGTAATATACTTAAGTTTCAAGAAAAAACTCATTGGTACATGGCCCGGCCGGGGATGGAACTTCGGACCTTTCGATACGATAGGCCGCGTCTATCCCCGACGCCACTGACGCTCTAATATTGCTCTAAAAATATGACGTCATTTAAAATCGAGAACACGCTGCTCTAGGAAGCGATTCTAATTCTATTCCTTCGGGCATTACCAACATAACTTTACCGTCGCATTCCCAGCAATTTAATCTCTATACCTTAACACTTAGGTATAAAACCGAATGAAGTTTCAGTTCTTCAGATGAAAAGTTTCTTTAGGTTTTCGCATTACGCGTGCAGTTTCCCGCCGTTTCAGATCGAGTTATTCTCGGTGTTGCCAGGTATAGGTAACGGATGTTGCCGGAAAATAAATCATTACTTGTGGTGCAATTAGACAATGATGGATGTTTGTCGTGACTTAGATGCTCTGTGGTTTTAATATTGACATTATAATTCTCTATGTTCTTAAGTATTATAGACATTAAGTTATCAAAACGTAATCTTTAATAATGTTTTTTTTCTCGAAACTTAAGTACATTTACTGTCTGCTCTCAAACGGTAAAGGAAAACATCGCGAGGAAACCTGCATACGCCGAATAATAAATTCTTAGGCGTATGTGAAATCCACCAACCCCCACTGGGCTAGCGTGGTGGACTATAGCCCGAACGCCCTCGTTGATAAGGCAGGCCTGAGCCCCAGCAGTGGGGACATGTTCATAGGCTGTTGATGTAACTTTAATTAAATTTGAATAGTTATTTGTTATGCAAGGCTGCAAAGTTGGTTATTGTGCGAGTACTAGTATTGAAACCTGAGCGTAGCGAGGGTTGCAAAGGTACGAGACGCAAAATAACTTTGTTGCCGAGCGCAACACACAATTTTTCACCTCACTACAGTGCACACTTTAATGTTCCGGAGCTCGAGGTGTTTGTTCAACTGAAGACTAACTACTACAAGTAGCGGAATCGGCCCGAGTTTGGAAGGACGAAAGGAGTTTCTATGTGTTTGTTCAGGCCGCAGTGAGTTATCTTACCAATGTGCGTAAATTCTTCCTACCAAGAAGTTTCGAACCTCTTTGGTCGCGCGCGCGCCCATACTCATACTCTCATACTCATTTATTACAACCACCGGAACCTATGGAACACTCGGTTACGTCTTAAAGCTATATTATATATATTTATGGCTAGGCAGTAATTAGCAAGAGCAGACAACATAATGTTTACAATTATTATCAAAATATTACATAAATAAAATAGGTATTAAAAACAATAAAAATTACATTAAAATTACTTTATGCTGCTGTAAAGAGGCGTTGTCAAAAACATTTAAATCATACAAAACATACAAACCTCTCCCTTTGGAGATCGCATCTTGCATATTTAGTATGGGAAACGAAGTAAAATTCGGTGTAAATTTAGGGGGGTGCGGACAAAAGAAGCGGATTAGCGGGAGGAGATTGCTAATACAAATTTATATGGAGTTTGAAAATGACAATGTGTGAGTGAGTGTCCCTTTTGATATACATTTAACACGATTTTTGCACCCCCTAAAATGCTTTTGTTACTCATCCATATGGGAGTGGCTAAATTTTTTGATTCAAGGCTCAGTAGGAATCTCCACAGGGAGCGCTCGCGCGACCAAAGAGGTTTGAAACTTCTTGTACTGAGCGCTAACGGCTGGAGGTCACTCATTGTCTTTTGAAGTGACAGCCACATACAACTTGCCTATTTTGACACGGCCTTTGTCTGGCGCGTATCGGGATTTGTTCAGTTGTACAGTCGACCGCATGTCAGTGGAAACTTTGACCTTGAGAGGGCCTGCCTATTAGGGAGTTATAATGTTGTGTTTCCACTGTCGTACAGTAAACCGCTCGTCTGTAGAAACAAAACGAGTATAAACTGGTCTCTCACAGTATTGAAACTCCCTAATAGGCTAGGCCAGCTCAAGGTCAAAGTGTGTCCACTGACGTGCGGTCGACTGTACTAGTGTAAAATAATAATAATAATAATGTTTGGACAAATTTACACACGGCTGTTTAGTCCCAACTAAGCTGAAGCTTGTAAAATGGGTACTCAACCACTGATAAACATACTTAAATACTTTTTAAATAAATACTTAAATACATACAAACACCCAGAATCCGAAAACCAACAGTAATGCTCATCACACAAATGTTGGTCCCGGGTGGGAATCGAACCCACGACCTTTGGCGCAGTAGGCAGGGTTACTACCATTACACCAACAGTGAAAAGCAAGGGTCAAATATGAATTTGAATATTGGGCGTCTATTGAAATGTGCCTGTGAGTTGAGGATTTCGGGTATGAGGAAAGCATAAGCGGAAGCGGATTGGAGATGTTGTTAAGATTGTTAAAATATAGGTACTTACCTACATACACTGATGGAGTTAAACAAGTTAGTTTATTTACGTCGTAAATAATGCACTGGTTGTTTTAGTTTTCCTGGAATATCTAGGAAAATAAGGTTCTTAAAATTTTACGCCAGGTACATGACAGCACATTTACTATTTACATAGCAAATAAAATTAATTTTAACAATTATTTATAGCCACATTTATACGTACAAAATGAAGATTACAAATTACAATAATTAGCTATTTTCAGAAAAAAACATTTTTAATTAACTTTCGATTTTGTTAAGGATATTTTTTTGCCTAATTGGTAACTTCTAATGAGAGCGAGTCTACTTTAGCGCTTTCCGCTTCTCATAACAATAAATCCGTTTCCATTATTCTGTTTTTAAGAACAATACCCACCTACCAATACAATACAATATGCTAATAGAAGGCGGCTCAAATTTATACACTGTCGACTTGTAACGCTTTTTTCAACTACAACAAATTTTTTTACATGGACGCGCAATAAGGCTCTATGTCATTATGTTTTGTAGAAAACTCAGAATATCAGAACACCACAATAACTTGATATTTAGACTTAATCAAATAAAGTCAAATCAACAGTCTATTAACATGTCCCCACTGCTGGGGCTCATACCTACCCTCTCAACGAGGGCGTTCGGGCTATAGTCCACCACGCTAGCCCAGTGCGGGTTGGTGGACTTCACATGCGCCTAAGAATTTCTTCTTCGGCGTATGCAGGTTTCCTCACGATGTTTTCCTTCACCGTTTGAGACCCCAGTAAATGTATTGGTATACACGGCGCGACCGGGGATCGAACTCGGACCTCTTAGATAAGTTTAAATTAATTGATTTCCGTGAAATTTAATTACTGCCTTTCCTTGGTTATCTTAATTCGATGGTCAGCATCCAAAGACTATCAGCTCTTAACACTCATAAAAGTTTAACTGTAATTTAAAAGCTTTCTAACAGTTGTGACAACATTCAGTTTATTATATAGAGACTTCGGTCGTAGAGATAAGATAATTTGTAGAGTATTTTGACTTGTACACATTTTTGGGCGGCGGACAAAACCGTGAGAGTTAGTTATAGTAGTTGTAGAATTTATACTGCGTACTTATCCCATCCATTGAAAATACCTGTGTAATCAAAAATCACTGTTTTTAAGCTCTTGAAATATTTTCAATATCAGTAAAAATTACAATGGAAAGAGCTATGCTCGGAGTTTCTCTGAGAGATAGGATCCGAAACGAGGTGATCCGCCAGAGAAACAAAGCCTTCGACATAGCTCAGAGGGTTAGCACGTTGAAGTGGCATCTGTCGGAGAACCGATAACCGCTGGGGTAGACGAGTTCTCGAGTGGAGACCACGACTTGGCAAGCGTAAGGCGGCTGGCAGTGACTGGATGCGGAGAGCTGAGGATCGGGCTCAGTGGCGCGCCTTGGGGGAGGCCTATGTCCAGCAGTGGGCTAGTATAGGCTGCTGATGATGATGATGAAAAATTACAATATCGTGTATTAATAATATAGGAATAATCAAGTGAGATCACTTAACATTTCCACGTTGTTTAAGATTCGATCTCGTGAGAATCAAAATTAATCATAAGCCGCTTAATTAATATATCATAAAATCTAAAGTGGCCGATGAAATCCTTACAATACATTATGCTAAGTATTTAAAAGCACTGACATAAAGTTTTTTTACTAAGGAGACAATATTCAAGACTCAATTAACTTTATAGTCATATGAAATCCTTTTATGACGTATTTAACCTGATATTAACCCTTAGTATGGCAAAAAGTTGTCAAGGTTTTTGACAGATGCCTCTTTTAATGGTAGAACAAAAGGTGATTCATTTTCTTCGAATTATCACTATCACATGAGAGTCTTTCAAAACCATTGAATAGATTCGAATGGGGTTTTCATTGGTTAATAGCTCGGTTCTCGACAAGGTTCTGCCACATCACAATCAGAACCTTTTAAAAGTAACTTTTATCTTTTTTTGTGTCACATGATTCGATACGATATTGCATTTTGTTTGCATTTACATAATAATTTGTTTTTTACAGGTAATGCAATGCAGAAGTTATGTCACAAGCACAAAACCAAAGTAAGGTAAAAAATATCATAGTCTAGCATGGTGGTAGGACTCCAGCCAGAACATTCAGGTTCCAAACCCTTTGTCACTTCTGGATTACCAAGAATCATACAGTTTCGTTCATAGATTATGATTATAATAAATACTTACACAAGTTTTGATATAGTTTTAACCCTTTTTTGAAAGAATAAGGTTCAAAAAATGTCAATGACACATCGAAATGGGTTCATTCCCAGACTTCTAACAAGCCCAATATAAAGTAATTAAATTAATGTTTAAAAAGTCAAAAGCAATCCATTGATTCCTGTCATTGGTTTTAATAGCGGCATCAAAGTGTTTACGATTTCTGACAATGCAAGCATGAAGGAGACCAAAAAAATACAGAATTTTTAGGGTTAGCTTTGCGACGACCTGGCGGTAAGCAGTGCAGCGGAGACGCTGACAATTAAAAATCGTCTTTAGAAGTGTTGCAATAAAGTTCAAAGCCGCTATCCACTGGAACAAATTTCATACATACCTACATACGTATCGTCACGTTATGTCCTTCACGGGGTAGCCAGAAGAAACAGAGCGCCAAATATCGCGGTCCTGACACACCTCTGTCGCTTCGCTCAGTCTCATCATTCTCTTCACACACGCTCGCCGCGGGACGCGAGTGCGCCCCACGTGTCCGTCTGTGAGCACCCGCTCTGTCTGATACTGGTATGTCAGTCTAGGTCGTTCCCGGCTCCTATTACCACTCACATTCGCTCGATTTATTTGTGTCATTCGTTCATCACTCATTCGCTCAATATGTCTGAACCAACGAAGCATGCCTTTTTCATCTCAATGATGACATTTTATTCAGTCCAGTCTCGTCTACTGTTTCATACGCATCATTGTAGCGAATCTTTTTAGTCCGTCTGTCTGTTTGTCCTTCATCATCATCATATCAACCTGTAGACGTCCACTGCTGGACAAAGGCCTCCCCCAAGGATCTCCACGACGACCCGTCCTGCGCTAACCTCATCCAGCCGGGTCCCGCGACCTTCACCAGATCGTCGGTCCACCTTGTGGGAGGCCTGCCTACTCTGCGTCTTCCGATATGTGGTCGCCACTAGAAAACCTTTCTGCCCCATCGGCAACGGTTTGTTCTTATCCTTCCCGAATTCAAGTTTGTCCATCTCGAGTTCTCGACTCCTCCTTCTCCGACCACAGATACCTCGGACATCTGATCGATCTTTGACTATTAGTCAACCCAAATAGTCATTATCAGTCATCTTACTGTTGGGATTATTTTAGTTCAGATGTGGCTGAATGGTCACTACCCTCTTACATTTTCTGCCGCCAAACGTCAATACCAGCATAGTGGTTCGGTTGTTTATTCATTGCTCAATATCAACTTTCACCGGACCTAAAAATCGAATAGTACAAAGACAGCGTACCCCAAACAGCTTTCAAATTTTTTTACCAAAATCGAAAACAGACCGCTTTTAGTCCACCCCGCTTCCTCCCGCTTTTATCAAGTTCACACCCGGTAGAACAAAAGGGGCAAAAACGAAGCCGAGCCGCCAGCGACACCTGCAGAAGTGAGAACGAAACTTGATCCTATACTAACCCTATCTCACTCATTGCAACCACCTTTGTATCGCAGTGCATAGCTGGTACAGTAGAGATAGTTAACACTAATCCCAACTCATTATAAATACGAAAGTTTGGAAGTCTGTTATTTTGGATTGCTGAATCAAACCGAAAAATAATGCTGTTGGGTTTGTTGCTGAAAACGAGGGAAGCCAAATACTAATGGAAGCCAATAATGAATGAATGAATGAAAATTCCTTTATTCAAAATTGGAATACAATATTATCTTTTTGACGTCAATTCTGTCTAAAACAAAATTACTCTGTTTCCACCTGTTTGTCGCCGAGGCCTTGGCATAAAAGAATTTTCATTCATTCATTATTAGCTTCCATTAGTATTTGGCTTCCCTCATTTTCGAGTAGATACAATTTTTTGGATACAAACTGTTTCATTTAGACTTGTAACGTCCGTAACTTCGGCTATAATAGTGGAGGAGCGTTAATAATAAGATCTGATACTTTGACTCAAAATTTTCTACTTTTTACAAAGCAGCACTCATCAATAAACAAAACGAAGAGGATTGAAAGCTAATATTGACAAGCGTCAGTACCGAGTATAGTCTACCCTATTTTTTATGATTTTTGCTAATAAACATTGTCACAAAATAATTATTATTCGTGTACACATTGTTAATATTTTAACCATTAGCAGGTTCTTCTCTTCAGATTATGTCTCGTCTATTTCTTTCTCGCCATCCCGTAAGCCATCTGTCATCTTTGTCACTTATTTGGCGGCATCTTTGTTCCCACGAGCCTGCCTCGAGTAGTAATCTTCAAAAACATCATATGTAAATACGAACATTCCATACTCCAACCTATACTGTTTGCACAGACTAATAAATCCCATTTCTGCCTAACAGGTTTCACCATATTCCCGTAGCTTTTGTATGGATTTTGAAATCTATTGGCCACTGCATAAGGTTGAGATTAACGTGGAAAGGAAAATAGTATTACATATTCGCTCAGCACGTGATACCGTCTGCCTTTCGCCAGTTGTTTTGTGTTGGAATAATTTTATAGTTATTACACATTATTAGAGCGATATCGGGGAACTTGGAAATGGTTTGGCGTTTTTCAATAGTCGTAAATGTGGCTGGAGCAAATTCTTTGTTTAAACTATCGAAGTATGTCTTAGTAAGTATAATGTTTACGTTTGTTAGGCGGAGGATGGGGTGTGGTGGCATTCATTGGGGAAAGCCTATGTCCAGCAGTGGACGGTGGAACTCTGGCATAGTACTTTGAGGTCTTAAATAGATACGATGAAATAGTGCTCAAATAATATACTCTAAGCATTGTTTTGGCGTGCGTGTTTCTATCATTGCAAATAGTTAAAGGTATAAAATCTGCACAGTTACGTGAATGTTTGAAACTTTGAATTTGAAATAAATTGTAACCCCTTAGATTACGGTCGAATTTTAAGTGCTATTAAGTTCTAGACAAGTTTGTTAGTTGAACTTAAATGAAGTGCATTATCTAGGTAAATAGATGATCGAACGTGTCTTTTTCCGCTTATGAAAACTAGAACTAAAATGTACCTAATGAATTTGATTGTATCAGTAATTCAGTAATAGTAAAATTATTGATGAAACTAAACCAGAAATGTATGTGGAATAAATATTAAGAGTCAGGCAATGTTAAACGGAAACTGAAATGTTTATTACACTTATAAAAGGAGTCAAATACAATTAAAACAGTTCTCAGAACAATACTGTAGATCAATTAAAAAGGAAAGATAACAAAATGTACAATAACCTTAAAAAAGAATGTATAATGTTCGATACGATGACACTGATTCTTTTGAAACCTCATATGATTTTTTTACTGGGCTTTACGGCTCTGGAAGCAAAGTCATTTTGAGCCAGTCTTCTCTATTTGTTTTGTTGAAAACTCAATCAATAATACCACACAGCAAAATAAAATGTAGCATTTCTTCGATACAGCAACAAAATGCATACAGCCAAGTGAACATTGCAATGGCGCGTAAGTCCAGTTCGTTATGCAAATAAAAACGGAACGCAATTAGAATTTCATTTTAAAAACATACGGCAGTGGCCAAAGGAATTTAACAAATCGTCATAATACGCAGTGTTGCCATCTTACTTTTTGAAAAGGACTAGCTACAAAACACGCTGAAATCTGAAACGCGCCAGAAAGTGGTAAACAATTTTTTAAGGGCTAGAAAGGGCTAACAAAAATTTTCACGAAATTGTTGTATTGAAAAATTAACATGTAAATATTGTAATGACTGTAAATCGATTAAAAATCTAAATAAATTTCAAAGAAATTGGTGAATGTTTGCGGTTTAGCGTTAATTATTAGTTTTTAATTTGAACCCAATTTAATTTGAATTTAGTGTTTCTTACTCTTTTTATTATTTTCTATAGTACATTATTCCTTTGTAGTTTGCACTATTCTTATCAATTTATCAAATAGGACCAGATTGACCTTTTCATTTTCTTGGCTAAAATAGTTAAAAAGCATTTCAACACTAGTAAAAAGTGCTGGATTTAGCTCAAAAAGGTGGCAACACTTACAGTATAGAGTTTTTTTTTTTTTTAAAGTACATATGAAACAAAACATGGCGGGCACCCACGACGAGACGGCGTTGACCCCACACCGGCCTTGTTAGGTATAATATAATATACCAAAGATTGCCTTTGCATGATCTTAATTACTATTTTCGAAGAATACTAAAACAATTTAGGTTTGTGTCGCGGTCAAATTATAATACGGGCGCTTTGTGAATCACCCGGTGAGACTGCAGATTTTATTTCGTAAAATGGTTCTTGGAAGCATTTAGTGTTAAGTGTTTTAAGGTTTGCTTTTCCTTGTTTATTATGTTGGCGCATCTGAACGACTTCCATTTTGATTTCAATTTTTTTATCGATTAGTTATAGGGAATTTATTTTTATTTAATAAACCATGAATTAATAAAGTTCTTACCAAATTTAAATGTGTTATTGTTGGTACAAATCAATTTTACACAATTTGTGCATGAAATTCATAATAAGTATTGTACATAAAGAAATTAATGTCATTGCCCAGATCAATCATGTAACAGTTGAAGTTAGATATTTTAAAAACCAAAACATTGACTATTCATAAATAAAGCATCATAATCGAGTTTAATAGCCACTAGCATAGAATATATAACCACTAGGTTAACGAAATAAAAGAGCCTGTTGTATTTTTTTATCGGTATGAGTTTCTGAATACTTTGTATAAAATATTGCAGATGTACAACCAATAACTGGCACCCTGTAGCGTATGTTGAAGTTGCTTAATGATTTGTTATTACTTTTTTTTGCAATTCTAGTCGTTTCGTAAACTAACGGATAGCAATTTGTCACTGCTGCTTTATTCAAAGTATAAGCACTTACATAGTTTTTTAGATCACAACCTGTTTTAGTGGTTCGATCGAGCACAAAATCTTCAGATCCAGTTTGTAACTTTCAGCGTATGCCATGTCGTGGGTTCGATTCCCACCCGGGACCAACATTTGTGTGATGAGCATATCTGTTGGTTTTCGGATTCTGGGTGTTCATACGAACATGTATTTAAGTATTCATTTAAAAGTATTATTATAATGTATGTTTATCAGTTGTTGAGTACCCATCCAGAAGCTTCAGTTTAATTTGGGGCTGAACAGCCGTGTGTGAATTTGCCCAAGAACATTATTATTTCATAGGTATGGTTGCAATTGCAAAACTTCAATTAAACAGCTTGAGTCTTGAGCTACAATTAACGTCGCCAAAGCGAGGGAATGTCCCGATGCGATGGTATCGGGTGACCTGGCCCCGAGGCTATCGGTGCCCATGGGCTCGACTCCTGGCTACCGGTTGCCGAGACTCGTGTGATTTATCGGGAGAACCGTTTGTTGGTTAGCTTAATTGAAAGCTTGTGTGATGCGGAAGGATGAGGAGTCACTTGCAAATAATTAACTGGATCACGTGATTATTAGTCGTGAGGAACGAATAGAAATCGGAAGATCCACTATTAAAATAATCGTTCAATCGAATCGTAAAGAAAATCATTTCACGTGATACCCCCACTTCACCAAGTAACCCCATTTTAAAATGTCGACTGTATAACCATAATAGTAAAAGAAGAGGTAGGTACTATAACTAAGTTTGTTTGTAAAGAACTTTTGCTGTTTTAAGTCTGCTAGTTAGAGACATCGATTTATTTTTCCGGAAATATTTAATGACACATCTACAAACTGTAATTATTTCAGATTTTTATGTGCGAACTTCGGAGATACTTAGGGGGAGATTGGTATTTAATGGACATTTTTATCTTAAGTCGAAAACTATGCGACTTAAAAGATGATGAAAACCTCTTTAGAATATACTAGTGAAGCCATTTCATATGATACCCCACTTGAATTAGTAACCCCACTTTAATTTTCAACCCCCATTTCGGCCTTTTGCAAATTGAAATAAAAATATAATATTTTTTAAATCTTTCATTTTAAAGGCAAGCGTTATTTAAAACTATTACAAATCCTTTCGATCGATACCTCTCGATACCTTTAGTAGTTTGCTGAGATAAGGAGCTGTGACAGACGGACGAAGTCGGACCATAATGATTCCTTTTTACCACTTTTCTTCGGAATTCCAAAAGGTGACCCTCGTTGACTCAAATTCATAGACGCTTCATATTAAAAAAGGACACCTTTAAAATATTATCTGCTTAAACATTTTAAGACTATGTTGCATCTACTGTTTCTTCAGTATACATTATGAAAGTGATAAATAAAACTATCCACACAATTAAATACCGAATTGTCGTGAACTTTAAATTATTATTTCATTCCACCAAATACCTACTTGAAGTAACCGGCAATAAATAGGGCTTTGGACAGACGAAAGGCTGCGTACACGGCATAAATACCCCTGTACACAACCACAAAACGCTTTAACCACCCATCTTTGCCACTCGATAATCGACTCTGAAAAACAACTGTTAGGGTTAAATTTTGAAATCAGCTTTTTGACAGTAGTATTTTCGTTTTAAAATCGTGGAGGAAAAGACAATGCTGTATCGTTCCAGAGACAAGTGAAGGTGACAGCTCGGTCCCGGTTTTTGGAAATTTCGGGTTTTAATTTGCGAAACAGTTTGGGTTTTCGACACCACAATGGAGGGAGTCGCTATGCGGGAATGACACTGACGAATGCGACGAGAGTTTCTAGACGTAGTCTTTGATTTTTTTGTCAGTAGCTCTGTGGTTTGTGTGAGGCTGTGGTAGCATGTAAATGTGAAGTTTAAGTATGGGGTTTTGGGATATTTATCCAGTTTTTCGGTTGTTTGACTGTTTATTTCGTACTAGCTTTTGCCCGCGACTTCTTGGCCGGTTTTATATTTGTATAGGCAATAGAATTTTCATGCATCCTTACGTATTTATAGCCGGCTGATGGTACACTTATCCCGACCAAGGTATTCCAACCAGTAGGGAGAAGTGGAAAAAAATACACATATATCTACCGTTGCGACAGGTGGAAACTGAAAGTTCACTTATCTCTACTATACTTAAATCATAATCAGCCTGCAGACGTCCACTGCTGAACAAAGGCCTCCCCCAGAGATCTCCACGACGACCGGTCCTGCGCTAACCTCATCCAGCCGAGTCCGCGACCTTCACCATTAGGTCTACTTTGCAAAATGCCTAAAACGTACAATGTCTAATTATCAAAAGGTCTAAAAAGCATAATGACTACGAAGAAACATAAAGATAAATGATAGATCTCGTCGAGATCTTTATTTCAGATGACAGCTGTCAAACTTTAAACTTCTATAACTCGGAAACTTATGTTTTTGGTTATTATTTCTTCAATTCGGACTATTACTAAACTTCTATAGTCCTAGTCTTCCTAGTACCTATATTATTTTGTCATAAATTAGAATCCTTAACCTTAACAATATGAATATGTTATAATAAAAATTATTAACATAAAAATTATAAAAAGCAGGTCATTCATCTCGCAAAAGGCCTCTCCCGCCCACAGCGGAAACAAACTGGCGCCTTTTCAAACGATAAATGCACTTAATGTCAGATTACATAAAGATTATGTTACTTTGCTATAACACATCAAATTTATACCTAATGCAGTCAAATTGAATTTTCGTTGATATTTTTACGATCTCAACTTGTCATTAATTCATTATACATTATAAATTGAGAGAAGCCCATTTGAACCCATGCACCCTAATTCACTGGTAATACATACAATAGGCCAAAAAGATCTTAAGAGAGTATCGTATCTTGCCTCTTTTTGTTTCATCTAAGTTACCTACACCTACTACAGAGAAAAATAGTGACTGGAAGAAATGCGAATTGAAAATTGTCTGGAAAAAACCGCAAACATGACATACAGACTGCAAAATTTAAACATTGTAATTTATAAACCATAATACTAGGTATATACGTAATTTGTACGCGGAAGAGGAATTCTTAGGCGCATGTGAAGTCCACCAATCCGCACTGGGCTAGCGTGGTGGACTATAGCCCTAACGCCCTCGTTGAGATATTTATTAGGCTGTTAATTTGATGAATATTGTATTAATAGATATTATTAATATTATTTTATCCATAGCACGAAAAATTTAATATTGACTTTTATGCTCTAGACAGCAAATTTAATTGATGAAAATCTCTCATACTTACACCAAATCAGGGAACAACAATAACTGGACTCCAAGCAAAAATAAATGAAGCCCTTTTTTTTGGAGTTTGTGGCTTGGTTGCAGGACCTTTAAGCCATAGAAGAAACACTTTATACGCAAGTACGGTTGGCAACAACATTTAGCAGCCAGTATTTATTCCGAATGCCGATCGAGGCCGAAATTATCTGCAAACATATCAAAGACCGGCTCAGTTTTAAAAAAAGAAGAACTGACAAGAAATTATGATACTACCAAATACGCGGGTAAAAAGTACATTTTAGACTTTCGCGCTTTGTATTCATAATTATATAATTATTTACGCACACCGAAGGATGTGATCCCATACCAGACGCCAGGTGTCTACAAGATAGATTGCAGCTGTGGTAGTTCGTATATCGGCCAGACTAAACGCACGATCGCGGAAAGGGTCAAAGAACATATCGCAGCTGTAAAAAACCGCCAGACGTATAAGTCAGCCATTGCGGACCACGTCATTAACGCTGGGACTGACCACTGGATTGAGCTCCACCAACCTAAAATCCTGTCCACCGATCGCCACTACTATCCGCGGATAGTGCGAGAAGCTATTGAAATCAAGAAATTCAAAAATTTCAATAGGGAAGATGGTTTTAAATTGTCACCGTCGTGGAATCCAGTGATCGATAAACTTAAATCTCGTGACTTATCGTCGAATACACCCGCGGATACCGTGAGTGTTGTGTGCCGGGACTTTCCAATAACACAAGATCAGCAGAGGGTAGTTTCAGAAACTACTCACAGCGATCAACAATGACAGCTCGCCTCTCCAGTCAGCTCGTGACCACGGCCAGTGTAACCTGGTCGAAACGTCGGGCAAGGTAAATAAAACTTATTCGTGTGTAAGACCCGTAAATAATTATATAATTACGCGGGTAAAAACTTTTAAGATTACCTACTTGTTAAAGCATTATCCTGGATGCGAATCCAATTATCTGAACTCCAGACCTTTAAGCGTAACACACACTGGGCGGCGGCGTTGCGAAAGCGTTGCGGTTTTTTTCTGTAATGTTCGAAATAGTATGAAGCCCTTTACATCAAAGCGGCGGCGGCGCGGCGCGTTCTTCATACAAACCTTCGCCGCCGCAACGCTTTCACAGCGCCGCCGCGCCGCCCAGTGTGTGTCAGTGTCTTTCACAGAACTAAATGAATTAATTTTTTTGCATTTACACGTTCGTATACAACTGTTTTGCTGTCGGTACTAACTACTAAGTTATTGATATGGAGTACAAAATATTAGTGACATATTTTTTGTACTTTTTTTTATCTATGTGCTTGTTAATCGAAATTCCTAAGTCCAGCAGTGGATGTTGAACGGCTGATATGTATATAATATGCATGATTTAATCGATAAAAAACATCATATATATTCCAAATATAATTCGCGAGAACGATATTGAATTTTTTTTTCTTCCGTAGGAATGACCCTAATTTTTCAGTAGAGCCATTTTGCATTTTTACACTTTTCTTGTGTTTACGTTTGAGTCGACATATTAAAATCAAAGTCCAAACTGCCCGATATTTCACTTTTCGTTAAAAGCTGAACTAATAGGTACTTCCTAAATCATCTCTCCCCCTAAAACTGGCATTATGTTCGCCTTTTGTACTATTGTGCACTGAATTGTTGCACTAAAGTTTTTAAAATACCTAAACATAAACTTTAATCATTTATTTAGATAGATACATGATACTATATCGAAGCCCTGGCTCCCAAACTAGTCAAGCTGTCTTTCAGGAGTCAGCGTCTTCCCATTTATAAATATTTACAACAGATAATTTACAAATTGACAGATTACAATATGACAACAGAAATACCAAGTCAAGTAAAGCCATTTAAAAGTGTATGAACCTAAATAAATGAAAAGATCGATGGAAATCATACTTTTTAAATCCTTCAGTTCATTAATGTATCGTGAAAGTAAACTTTATCGGAACATTAAACATGTATCTACAACTCCACCCAGGAAGCGCAAAACACCTCATTATACTAATTAGTGAGAAAAAATCTAAAGTAAAGCGTCGATCAGCTCCCGAACTCGAAGCCTGATTCTGGGTACAGCTAGAGTTCAACCAGACAAAGTAGGTCGAAACCGCCAAGTCAGGTCGAAACTCATGTGACATTAAAAAAATTATTTTACTGTACTGGCAGAATCTGAAACAGAAACTACCTGTCATGTTCAAAGAAAGAAAAGCCTTCGTTCCCAGTAGTAGGTAGGTACTATAGAACTTTACCATGTGGAACCAGTGGGACTTTTTTTGTCTCAATAGTACCATGAAGTGAGCCGGTAGGGGCGAGTTGACTCTATGAGACTGTTTAATAAACACCCATTATATCTGATGAAGAACTGAGGTAGGTATTATACACACGAATAAATTTTTATTTACCTTTACCCGACGACGTTTCGACCAGGCGCACTATTTTGGAATCGCTCTCCTCGCTTCGAGCGGTCGATTCTACTAATTTTCCTTCGACATCAGATACAAAATCAGTGGAATCGACCGCTCAAAGCGAGGAGAGCGATTCAAAAATAGAGCTCCAGGCTACACGGGCCATGGTCACGAGGTGACTGGAATAATGAATACATAGCGCGAAAGTCTAAAATAATTTTCGAACTTGGTCGAACCAGATTTCGTCGAAGCAAGCCGGAGTTTGCCGGTCTCTATTTACTGTAGCCCAGCGTATCAAGATGGCCTGGGAGCTGCACTAATGAAAAGCACCTTGTTCGCTTTATTAACTCTAATGTATTCCGTCGATAGGCTAGCCGATTGCGAGCCAAATGTCAACGTGTGTTCACCAAGCTTGAGGGGGCTGATGAATTTGTTGCGATTTCCTTACTAATTGGTTTCAATCGAGTAACCTATCTTCGCTTCTAGTATATCTTTTATAAGCTTGTGCTGTTTCCGTTTAAATTAATAGCCTAAAGATCTAACACATCTATGAAGAAAAAAAAGGTAGGAAAAAAACAATACAAAAAAAACAAGTTTGGGTTCGTCTGTGCTCACTACAGATGATTGACAGGGTGTCGCCGTCGACGAATGCGTCGAGGTCATCATCATTATTTATGACTCTTTCGGTGGTCAGTGGCTACCGTCCTAAAATCAACAACAAGTAAGTTGCCATCCCGAGGACTGCGTTAGAGCACTTGTATAATAAATACTATTCAAATGCTTCCTCACTGCCAATGTCAATATTCGTAAGAGAATCCTGCATCCTGCTGTACCTACGTATACACTTTTATAGCCTCTGGTACCACTGGCAGTAACACCTAACGCAGCGCGAGAACGGACCTGGAAGGTTATTAACTATTGACCCCCTAAAGAGAATTTAATATATTTTATGTATTTTATATGTATTATATGCATATAAATGCATATTATTATATGTATTTTATACTGCATAAAACAATTAGGAGATTAATAAGTTTGTAATTTGATCTAAATACATTTTAGATTATCAGTTCCATCTAAGGTTTTATTTTCTGTTTGAATTCTTTTATTGACATTGATTAATATTGTAAATAATAAAATAATTGTTTAATATTAATAATTAATGCTTGCTGTCTATAACTTAATGTTGAACGCCCATGTGGCGGGACATATCATCAATGTATTCAATAACCTATGATTCACAATAAATATTTGATTCATTGATTGATTGAAAATTTCAATAGGGTCGAATGTCGAAAAATTGCTGTGCTATGAATTACGGTGGTTCTGTATTGCTCTTATTTTAAAATTTCACAGTAAACTATTTTAGACGTGAAATATTATAATAGTTATGTAACTTCGACTGTAGCTGAGAAAGTTAAAGAAGAAAAGCGTTTCCAATGAGACCGGAGAACTTGACTCGAAACTTAGTTTTTACACGAAAATAAATAAATAATATTTGGACAAATTTACACCGGCTGTTTAGTCTCAAACTAAGCCGAAGCTTGTACATGGGTACTCGACAACTGATAAACATACTTAAATACTTTTAAATAAATACTTAAATACATACAAACACCCAGAATCCGAAAACCAACAGATATGCTCATCACACAAATGTACACAAATGAACAAAACCAAGAAGCTTGAAGGTTAAAAAAAACAAATTTTAATTATATTAAAATTAAAATGTGACAATTCGGACAAGCGTCCGAATATTTCGAGTCCGAATTATCAGCGACTTATATTGTTTTACGCTATTTAATCAATGGTTTTAGGTTAAGTTGATGGAAGGATTTAGGATTTTCATATTCATGAGGGTTCCAAAGTGGTCTTACCACTTTGGACCCCCACCACATAAAATATTTACTAGATCAGACCCTGTGCTAGGTTAAATAGACTTTCGGTTAGCACAATAATAAATCTTAACTTTATGTGAAATGCAATGACTTCTGAATTTAGCTTTGCATATCAAAGGTTGATGTCTGCTGGAACTATCATAAAACCTTAGTAGCTCGGCTAAGGACGTGAAAATAAACCAATTGTATTTGATTCTTAGACAATTCCAATCATATAGCTAATAAAATCTTATTTTTTGCTTACGAACTTTGTAAGAGTTACTATCTGTTTCCCGCGGTTTCGGTAGCGTTTGATAAGTTATTTCGATTTTTTTTGCTTGGCTCCTAAGGGTCATAGCATGATGTAAAAAACTTTATTTGTCACACAAAATTATCCTATAAATTTCCAGAAGAATTGAGCTATTCAATGCAAAAAGATTTTTCAAATCAGACTGCTACATGCAGAGATTAGCGCGTTCAAACAAACAAACAAACAGACAGACAAACAAACACAAGAAACACACAAACACCCGGTCCTCCGCCTTCACACACACTAAAATAAAACAATACATGATAGGATAAATATAAAATGATGAACTAAGTTGAAATTCTTGGTCAAATTCCTCATAGAATAAATCTAAAAATAAAGATAGTCATTCCTCCACCTCCCAACACTTTTTCCACCCATAATAACCCAAAGTACCGATATTCAACGATTCCGATTCCTATGTGAAACCAATTTCCTGCGGACTGAAAAACTTAAACCCACATTCATCTATCTTCGCCACAATTGTAAATAACCGTTTTATTTTTTCCAACAACCGCATTGACAAATTGCACTCGTCTGCGCCGGCGCAGCCACCTGATTGGCCGACAAAAACGCGCGTACAGTCGAGGAAATGATGCGATTAGTCGGTCCGTTTCAACTTGTACAGTCGGCCGCACGTCAGTGGACACACTTTGACCTTGTGCTGACCTAGCGTATTAGGGAGTTTCAATACTATGAGAGACCAGTTTATATTGGTTTTGTTTCCACTGGCGAGCGTCGACCGTGCTTAGTAGATGCCAAGTATTTGCATCAGAGGTCACTGATTCCAATTTTTTTCTTTTGGTAGACCAACAGCTATACTATAAGAACAATATAAAACTGAAGTAAGTACCTACATGGTTTATGTACAAAAATTTTCAGAAACAGTATTGTATGTATAAAATGTACTCTTTCCATAGAGAATAATTTTAACTAATTCGGACAGTAATGCCCTTTCGCAAAATATCCCTCCCGCACGCCCAAAACGTCCCGTTCTCAAAACGGTCGGTAAGTAAATTACCCTTTCTCGGATTATTTGACAGAAACTTGTCTACTCAGAACGCTGACTGTATAATTATGACCCTACCCACGTGTACGTATGATGTCGAAACTCTTTGGGCTCCAAATGCGAATCAACACTTTAAACATCTCCAAACTAATATTATAAATTGCGATAGTTACTTTTACTGTCTTTCACTCTGTCTGTTTGTTAAATCTTCAATGAACCATATTCGCGGACGGGACGTTTCGCTAATAGGGCATTTCGCGAAGAGGTTGTTTTCAGGAGTGAGACATTTTGCGAATGGGACAATACCGTTCGGATCGAATACTAAGTAACAAATTCTCGTAGACATTTTTTGTTTAAAACTAAGAAGTGCATTGTGAGCACATAATTTCGTATGTTTCTAGCTTCACCTCTCGCGTAGTAAATTATAAACACAATTTCTTACAGTAGAAAAACAGAATAAAACGAAAATTGACAATGAACTAAGAAACCACTTTACTTTTGCGCACCAACTAACCTTTCCTCGCACGTTTTCAAAGGTAATGCGTTGTTTGTCGAATGGAAATACAAGTTGTTCGTCGTAAAACTCCGGCTTCAGACGAAGTGCAGTGTTCTCGCTTTTAAATATTTTCTTGAAACTAATTTGTTTGGTGGGCTGAGGGAAAAGAGACGGGAGGCGAAGGCTAATGTTTTGAGTTAACAGTCAGTAATTGCCTATAGTTTTAAAGAATACAAACGTGCTGACCCGTGTGTGGGCGCACGCAGCTAATTTTCCAAACAAAGTAATCATTATTATACTGAATAAATTGTTTTATTTATTAATACGAGTATACTACTCGAAATCAAAATAAGATAGTTCTTAATTTTTTTTAACACGTCGGAATCCAATCAAATATTTAATTGTTCAATTTGTTTCAAATCAAATCAACAGCCTATTAATGTCACCATTGTAGGGGCCCAGGTCTACCCTCTCAACGAAGGCGGTCGGACTAAGTCCACCACGCTAGTCCAGTGGTGGACTTCACATGCGCACTCCTAACGATGTTTTCCTTCACCGTTTGAGAGCAGTCAGTAAATGAACTTACGTTTCGAAAAAAACACATCCGGGATCGAACAGCTTTCGCGAACGGGACATTTCGCTGATAGGACGTTTCGCGAACAGGTTACGTTTTCAGGAGTGAGATATTTTGCGAAAAGGACATACCATCCGGATCGGAATTGTTTAAGAACTTATCATTGTCTAAAAACCCTGTAGATCTTATTTTGTTTTGACATGACGTGGTCGAACTTTTTATTTTTGTGATTAGCTTGTTCCGTTAGCTGCAGCACTATTAAAGCCCTGCCCTGCTAAATAGAGCTGGCCTCTGTACTTGTCACATTAGAGTTTAACCGGTGCGCTGTATACAGGACGGTAATGGCAGGCATTCCCTGGAATTTCCAATTACAGCCTTATTGGGACACCCTCTATTGTACGAGCGCTGCACATGGTTAGTTAAAGGTTAGGGCGGCTGTATACGAGGTGACTACACCGCTGCGATTATTAGTCGCATGTGTACGACTAGGTAGAGTGGGTTATTATATGAAAGAACTTCATTTGTATATTCTAAATTAGGTTTTCGTATAATTTCGCACGGTCTTTTGACGTATAATTTTTTACTTATGATGTATAATAGTACCCTTATTTCCGTTTGCGAAAGGAAAGAGTTCAGAGGTTGACGAATATATTAGATACAGAAAAAATATAATATGTACAAACAAACTTAGTTATATTTTGCGGGTCCAAAATTGAACTTTGAAAAAGGTTTCTTTCTATAGAGACTACCTTCGGTCTTATTGTTTTTGAGGTGATCTATGAATTTAAAGAAATAACATTTTTCATGTTTCCTTTCAAGGTAACCCCTTGGCTCTCGGGTCAAACTAGCTGGCACTCAGTCGGTTTTTTGACCTTTCGTGGCACTACCCTAGATGACCGTGTCGGTAAATGTGAAATGGGCCTTAAGCTTTTATATCCCTTGAACACTGAATGGCTGGTCACCGCACTGGGCTAACGTGGTGGACTATACGGCCTTACTATACATACATGTTTTGTAATCCATATACTCAGGTTTCATTAGGTAAATACCTACATAATTTTAGTGTTGTTAAGTTTTTGTCATCATGCCTATGACGTGTATGTCATAGGCATGATGACTAATGTATATCAACCCTTTAACGTCCACTGCCGGTCATAGGCTTCCCGGTACTTACCCCGCGCCCCGCCCTCCGCTCCCGTCTGCCTCAACGGCCGTGGTTTTGCAATAGATATGACCTGCCCACTGATACTTCAGCTTGTCGCGACATATCGTAATAATAGGTATGATTATGATTAGTTTTCTTTTAAGATTTGTCATGTTTAAAGCATCTAATTAAAATGGTACAGTCGACCGCACGTCACTTTGACCTTGAGCTGGTCTAGCCTATTATGGAGTTTCAATACTATTAGAGACCAGTTTATACTGGTTTTATTTCCACTGACGTGCGGTCGCCTTACTTATTTTAAATAACTCCCTTTTGATGGCATGCACCATGGAGTTGAACCCATGCTAATTTTACCATGGGAAAGGCTGTTCCTGCGGGAAACCAACGTATTCCACGGGAGGCCCTAGTAAATCCATAAGTAACAGCCGGTACTAGACTGGCTTCCATAATTTCCACCCAGAACAATCCCAGGCGTGACTTCCACCTCACTGGCCTTATTTGGCGATAGGGCGGTGGTGCCTGTTTAGGGCCCAGCGACAATTAAGGCCGCGGTGGCGACAACGCTGTCGCTAGCAGTTTTATATATTTGTAAATAATTTTATGGGAGGTACGCGAAACTATCCTACGAGTCCTACTAACTTTATAAATTAAACGCGAAAGTTTGTGAGGATGTTTGTTGCTTTTTCACGCAAAAACTTTGTGGTTGTAAACATACATACATATCAAAACCCCTAGCTCCTACGAAATGCAAGTTCGCAACTAGCATAGTATCGGCGCAGCGTGACAGCTCCATCCGACCAATCATAGCATAGTGCACAATGGATAAGTAAGGATGTTTGTTACTTTTTCACGCAAAAACTACGGAACAGATTTTCATGAAACTTTGCAATAGTTCATAACTTCAGAATAACACATAGACTATAGATACTCTGGGGAAAACTTTTCTACGCGGGCAAAACCGCGGGAAACAGCTAGTAACTGCAGTGGTGTTAAGTAAAATTTAAGAATCACTTTTAAAAACCTTTTGTAAGAAAACTTAATTATAAAATAAGTAGGTCATTATTTAATCGAATATATTTTTAACCCATTAACAACTTATCCAAAAATAATAGAAAACTATATTTGAATGACAAAGATGCCTGGTGTTAATGTTACTTCAGTTAGCCTCGCACAGGAAAAAAAATCAACAGTCTGTTAATATGGCTCAGGCAAGGCTACCCTCTCGACGAGCTTTATAGTCCACCACGCTAGGCCAGTGCGGTTTGGTGGACTTCGCATGAATTCCTTTAACGGCGTATGCCAGCTAAACGAAAATGAAATGAAGATAAAAATGAGAATCTATTCATTATGAGTAAAGCTTTGAAGGGTTTTATAGTAGATACATATTTTCCTTCTATTAAAATATTTTTTAAATAAGCCTGGCTTAGATATTTTATTTTGTAATTAAGCCAAAACCTAAAAAAGGCATTATTTGAAGAGGACAGGAAACACAAAATACTATAATAAACACTTATAATCAAACTCATCAAAATATCTTGGCGTCTCATCTCAGGCCTAATATTAGTGGCAGTAAAAATTTTACTCCCTTTTTTGCTACAATTTTAATAAATAAAAATGAGATTAAATCCAAGCTATCTCCATTTGCAACGATTTTCATTGCAGTGGCAGTGGTTTTTTTTAAAATATCATAGCTTTTAAATTCGGAGTCGCACACGTTTATTTTTTCAATTTCAATTCAATTTAACTGATCAATAATATGTTCCTACTGCTGGGGCAAAGGCTACCTTCTCAACGAGAGCGTGTGGACTTATAGTCCACTACGTCAGCCCAGTGCGCGTTTTTCGAGAAAACCCCAGTGGTGTATGACACGACCGGGAATCGAACCTCTCGACGTGATAGGCCGCGATTTCCAAATACTACGCTACCGACGCTCTTATTTTATTTTATTTTATTTAATAGTATATTTAGCAGCAGAGGGTTTAAAAATCTTATTAAAAAGTAAATACAGCATGCGTGTAATTGTTTACAAACAGTGTGATGGAACCATGGAACATTTGTGTCAACTTATGAATTTATATAGGTAAATAAACAAAAAAAAACAAAAAAGGCTATATAGACCGTAGCCTGCGTGGGTACGCCACGGTGGGTGAAGCGGCTTCTAATCTCATATATTATAAATACATTAAAAAATCTAGACCCAAATATGTACTTATATTTGATATTGTTACGTCATTCGTTGATGATTCGGGCTTTCCGAGCGTCAAAAACAATACACAATGCTCTTTAAACTGAGTCTTTTGTGTTCAATTTTAGAGTCGAGTTTCATTCCTCAGCAACAGACGTTCGCCATTGGTCGTAAAGTCGGTTACGACCTTTTACGTCGGACCACACCTTTTTATAAGCCTGGGATAGTGGTTAATGTTTGAGCGGTAATTTCGGGCGGGGGGAGGGGGCCGAGGTAATTATAGGTCGGCCTGTGTCATTGCCGGTAACTCGCGAGCAGTTCTAATTTTGTACCGAAAATGAATAAAAAATTACGGTTACGTCGATTTTTGATGGAAGCGACCCGAAGCATCGTGCATTTGTTTTAGTATTTTTAGCGCGGAGGTTGCATGAAAATGTTTCGTTCTGATTATTTACAAAAGCAACGAATTTGGTTCCATTTAATTCTGGTCTAATTTTGATCTGATGAAAGTTATTTGGCAAGTTGAACAATTTGGCCAAAAGCAAAAAAAAGCGTTTCGCCCGCATAGAAAATTTTTTCCCTCGGGAACAGCTTATCCGTTATTTTTATATTTTTAGCTCTCCAAACTACAAGATTGAGATTTTAACAAAATATATTTATTTCCCTTGACCTTTTGACCCCTAATTTTTGACTAAATACATTTAAACGAATTTTAGGTAAACAACAAATAGTTATCTGCAAACAAACTAGAATAGGTCGATCCAACATGGAGGATATAATAAGGATGTAAATGTTACATCTCCACATAGAAATCTGGCCTGTTGGCGTAGTGGTATTGACCCTGCCAACTGCGCCAAAGGTCGTGGGTTCGATTCCCACCCGGGGCCAACATTTGTGTGATGAGCATAACTGTTGGTTTTCGGATTCTGGTGTTTGTATGTATTTAAGTATTTATTTAAAAGTATTTATGTATGTTTATCAGTTGTTGAGTACCCATTTACAAGCTTCGGCTTAGTTTGGGACTAAACAGCCGTGTGTGAATTAGTCCAAACATTATTTATTTATTTATAATTTATAACTAGGCACGAACATTTTCTACAGAACAGCACCTTAATTTTCTTTTTTACATGCCTTGAGCAATAAAAATTTGAGTAATGACGAGTAACCATTCCGTGGTTTGATAAATGAGGTAGTGGAACCTCCTAGCTGGCGTTTATTTTTGTCTAATATCTCATTGAAACTTCCAGTTGAGACTAGCTTCTTGATCTATGATTGAAGACTTTTCTGTATAGGATCTATAGCGAAAACATTCTGTTAGACCAGTATGTTCTAAAACTTAGAACACAAAGACATGTAAAACGAATTAAACTACGCCATTATAACTAATTTTTGTTTTTTTATATTACTGCAGTAAAATAGCTCTTATGTATTTTAAAAATAGAGACAAATAATCTGATTCCGTAATCAGTTACGAAACTGTAATTAATCCTGATTCGTAAACTGGTTACGAAAGTAGTAATGAACGTCAGTGGCGTCGATAAGACGCGGCCTATTATATCGAAAGGTTCGAAGTTCGATCCCCGGCTGGACCAATGGGTTTTTTTCTCGAAACATAAGTACATTTTACTTACTACTCTCAAACAGTGAAGGAAAAACATCGTGAGGAAACCTGTATACGCCGATGAAGAAATTCTTAGGCGCATGTGAAGGTCACCGACCCGCAATGGGCTAGCGTGGTGGACTATAGCCCGAACGCCCTCGTTGAGAGGGTAGGCCTGAGCCCCAGCAGTGGGGACAAGTTAATAGGCTGTTGATGATGATGAATGCAGGGCAAAATTTAGAATTCATTCATAAAAAAAAATTTGTACAAAACTAATACAGATATCTTGTGATTTCTTTGAACAAGTTCATTTATATTATCTGGACTATATAGCCTATATACTTACATTCCATTCAAAACCTTAGGTTCTCCACTGGCTATACAATAGCGATAAATAGGTGGTATTAGAGAGTGGTTTAAGAGCTCTATAGCCGTACTTAGCACCCTAGTGGTAGTAAATATAAGATGTAAGCACCATAAACTTAGAATACACTAGTGTAGACGAACAAGGTGTGCGAGTGAGAAAAAAAATATCAGTGTCACAAGTAAGAATCAGAGTGAGAACTCAAGGTCATTATGAGCTGTTTTTGAATTACAGGTGCGTGGTTCCAACTCTCGCAGCATTGTATTTTGTGTCGTGATTAAAGAAATAATCACGTTTTTAGTAATCTAATGGAATGTGTCCGGAATGAATCTTTGCGGTCACAAATATATTTTAATGTAAACTTGTATGATTTAGGTCACTATTATCAGTGCCTTAGCTTTCCCACTATCGGAGGCTGCCAGGGCACTTTATAGGTTAGTTAGGGTAGAAAGAGCCGTGGTAGCCTAGTTGGTTGTGCACTCGCCTTACGTTCATGAGGTCGTGGGTTCGATCCTGGCCCGTACCAATGAGTTTCTCGAAACCACAGGTTTTTCGGTGAAGGAAAACATCGTGAGGAAACCTGCATACGCCAAAGACTGGTATTTACTATTCTAAGTCGTATGTGAAGTCCACCAACAAACGGATTGTGGCATCGTTTGGCGGACAGTGGTTTGGCACAACAGATCCCATAGGGTCGAAGTGTCGCCAGGTATTCCTGGACCCCTAAGAAGATAAGATAGGGTAGAAATCAGCAGAAGAAATCTATAAGGTACTAGACCGGTAGATTTCTTCTGTTATTCTGCGTTGACTCCAATAGAGCGACATAGTCGCTTTAGCGACTAAGCTCTGTAAATTTAGATTTAAAAAAAACCATTTTGTATAGTGTTATTTACGTATTGCAATAATCCAGAGAGACATTTGACACACTTTGACCTTGAAAACAAAAATACGAGCTCTTCGTTGGTCTATACGCTAGTATATTCTAAGTTTAAGGTAAGCTTATGTAACTTTAACAATGTTGCAAGGAGTTAGAACTGAATTTATATCAAAACTCAAAACACGTAGCAAAACAACAATCAATGTTCCACGAAGCATCTAAGCTCGCTCCCAAGCGTTCATTATTTCCACCAAAACCCAAAATGATACACCAAATGTGCAGCTAGGCATGTTAATAGGCCCCAAGAGCCGGAGGCCTTATAATTTGGTTTCGTATCATTACGACCGGAGCCGAGGGATGGACGGATAATGACGTGATGAAAAAACTCACTGGCATAATGACGGTTGAAAAAGACAAGCCAGTTTTGTCTATGGTCGATTTGGATTAAGAATTTGTTGGTTTTGAGATGCGAGTTTCAAACGTGGAGGAAGGAAGAACTCGCTTCGCTCATATTATGTAATATTAACTCATACATAACGTTATATGTATGTAAACGCCAAATTATATAGATACAATGACGGTTAGGAATAAATCTATGTACAAAGGCGGACTTATCCCGCTAAGGGATCTCTTCGTTCAACCGTAGAGTACAACTGAAAGTATTGTTGTAAGGCGTTTAGTGCCAAATTTTGATATTAATTAGAGGAACTACTGTAAACCTAACGATACAAAATATTAGACCGAAATAGACCATTTCCCTTTATTCGGCTGTACCTGCACCTATATTACTAGCTGTTGTGCGCGGCTTCGTACGCAGGGGACCAAGTTTTTTCCCCGGGAACAGTTTACCGAAGTGCGCCAGGGTTCGATGTATCTCCACACCAAATTTCATCAAAATCCGTTCATTAGTTTAGGTGTGAAAACGTTACAAAAAGACTATTGGATGTAGGTACTAGGTCGCCTGGACCTCTAAAAATCAACCCCAGGAACTCTGGCATTCGATTCGAAGCAAAAACGACAAGAGAGTTAATGTTCAGTGTAAATGATTTATATAGATCTATTTCTCAAGTTCGCTGATTATTAAAATGATAATTACTCAATCAATTGGTATGTCGCAGTGAATCAATTATAACTGGGCAAATACGAAACTGTCACATTATGTTTGTATTACATTTTTTGTTACAAAAAAACGTTGCCACACAACATAATAAGAGAACAGAGATAACCAATCTCTCACACATCTAATCATCGGCCCACACCCACGGCCCTATCGACCGAAGGATCGCTCTTTTTAATAAAAAAGAACCCGGCCAAGTGCGAGTCGGTCTCGCGCACCGAGGGTTCCGTACCTTGGAACGAAACGTAGGTGTAAAAAGTTAAGATAGAGTTTTTTCGGCCGCATATTTAAGTTTGTTTTTAAAGGACATTATGTGCAGAATTCTGAAAAAAATAAATACCTAAATACATAAATCTCGATCAGCTCTAGTTATTTCAAATTTTTACTGGGAGATATGGGTGGTGAGGGGAGGGGCGGTGGTTTTTTAAGTCTTTCATTTGCAATAAAGATGAACAGTAAGCATTTTAAACGTTCAAAGTTAGTAGTTGCTGAGATTGGGCTCGTTTGATTTGTCTTGCCAAGTATTCTTTTTTTTTACTTTTAGGGGTACTTAGACTAATTACAACTTATATAAAAATATGGATATAAATATGCTGATAACAAGTACTCACTACTGATCGTAGATAGTATCCAGGTTATATACAATGCAAAAAGTATTTACCAATACTTGCTTACTACTTACCAATACTAGCTTGTTTTTTTAAAAAAGATTTTAATATTATAATTTTGGAAGCTAAACGCCCTAAAAAGCAAAACGACTTTTTTTCTATATATTGAGATTCATGTATTTCGGTTCGTAACTGTAATACTTAGTAGCGATGCTGCGACGGACAGATGGACAGACTGAACGACCTTATGGGTTTCTTGTCAGACTTCCGAACCCTAAAAATCTAAAAGAAAAAAGGACGAAGACTCCATCGTTACGTGGAACCGTAATGCCATAATAATAATCTACTAATTTCTATCTAATGACACGACTGAGAACACAGGTAATAAATAATTTTAATATATTTTGTGAAATATACAGGACTAGTTAAAATTATGCAAAAGCCGAAAATGTCAAAGGAATTTTAAAATCAACGATATTTTGTTTTCTACGAACTATGCAAAATTAAAAAATATATGTATATCCAAAGAACTCAACGTGTGGCCATCCTATTAATTATATACATACATACATATCTTCACGCTATGTCCCTGGCGGGGTAGGCAGAAAGAACGGACCTATTAATTATTCAATGTTATTTTAAAGTTTGCATTTGCGAATATCAATGATGATTGACCGAGCAAGCGAAGCGAGCGAAGCGTCTAAGTTTCGAGATTGGCCAAAAATGCTAATGTCCGTCTGTCCTTCTGTCTTTCTGTCCTTCTGTCTTTCTGTCTGTAATTCTCTACAGGTCGCATTTTTCAACCGATTTTGACAAAAATTTGGCATAGGTATAAATTAATTAAACCGACAAAATGAGTAGAATAACATTTTGAAAAACATTTTTTTTAGAGTACCTACCATACTCGCAAAGTGGGAGTGAACTTTTTTTTTCTTGTGAATCCCATAGTGTGGGGTATCGTTGGATAGGTCTTTCAAAAATATTGCTGGTGTGTGAATACCATTTTTTCGATTTAGGGATCCGTTGGCGAAATATTAAGCTTTAAAGCGGTAATTTTTGTTAGAGTCACGTATCCCCCCCCCCCCCCTGCCAGCTAAACGGTTGCTTCTGGAAATGTGAAAAAATTCACGGCAGTAGCATATATAACGTAGTTAAAAGGAAAACTATGACAGCTAAGTAGGTTCTATTAGTTTTTGAGTAATAATTAACTTAAGAAAGTCGAAAATTTTAATTATGTTCATAGAACTGCATACGAAAAATGGGATGTAATTTTTTTTCGCGTGAATTCCATGGTGTGGGGTATCGTTGGATAGGTCTTTCAAAAATATCGCGGGTGTGTAAAAAACATTTTTCGATTCAGGGATTCGTTTGCGAAATATTAAGCTTTAAAGTGCTAATTTTTGTCACATTAGTTTTCAATCTGTCTCCAACTGTAAAATTGACTTCTGTTCGTTTCTTATAGGTTTGGTTTATATGGGCTGGCGAGGTCTACTGTTCTCATGGAACTACTAGTGTTTAGAATGTAATGACTGACATATTGCAATGACTAGAGACCAAGCATTCTGATTTGTGATGGAAAAAGTATATAAATATGCTCAAATTTAAAAAAGACGTAGAACAAAAAATTGTTGTTTTTGAAACTCCTTTGACACTTGTTTCGACTCTCACATTACAGTTTGAAAAGGTAACATGTAAAGGAAAGAATTTGACAACTGAAGCCTTTCATTCCGCAAGTAGGTATACGTAAAAAGAGGATAAAAACAAAGAGAATTAAAACCCACCAATGTTGTACAGTGCCTGGCCTATTTATAGAGAGGTTCAATACTATGAGACACCAGTTTATACTGGTTTTAATTCCACTGACGTGCGGTCGACCGTACAAGTGGGTATCGTACAAGATTACAGTAATCTCGCCGATATTATCCAGATGCAGCGACATTTCTTACTATGTAATTTGAGTATTATTTATACAATAACTCTGACATAGCGTGATAAGTTGAGAGTCGCGTGTATAATGATGTCGTTACGATGAATGTCCAGTGATGCTAGGTATTTGCTCTCTTCCCATAAATTTGAGCTTTCGCTGCCACATTGTGGCAATTACAGACACAAAATGATATTGTCATGAAATAATAATTATCATGAAGCTAAAAACTATTTGGCCGCGCAATTTTTATTCCTGTAAGTGAAAATTAGCTGATGTCCGCGGCTTCGCCCAAGTTTACCGAGATAAAAAGTAGCCTATAATTGTTAATCCAGGGTATAAGGTCACTGTACCAAGTTTCATCAAGATCCGTTCAGCCGTTCTTGAGTTAACTAACACGTCTTTATTTTTATTTACATAGAATAGATAATACATACACTGTTTACGAAAATTATTTACCGTAACCTGTGATGAATTATTTTTAGTACTTACATAATTGGAAGAAAATATGGAAAAGAAACATTTTACCTATACCTACTATAATGTAGGTATACAATCACATAATATAATATAGAGTCATTGACCCCGATCAGCTGGTTAGGCTTCAGTTTAACAACCCAAACTACCGACCGAAAATTTGTACCATTGATGGTACTAGTGATACAAAGTGGGGTCATTTGTACCATCAATGGTAAGTACTGCTCAATGGTACAACTGATACACACATACATATGACACTACTTGACAATTTATAGATTTTACTTTACAATTTCTTTTGACGAACTGTAACTTGAAAACAGTTAGAGATATTAGCATTTTAGTTTCATTGGGGAAAAACTAAGACAGTCGACCGCCCGTCAGTGGACACAAAACCAGTATAAACTGGTATCTTATAGTATTGAAACTCCGTAATAGGCTAGTCCAGCTCAAGGTCAATGTGGTTCCAGTGACGTGCGGTCGACTGTACAAAGACACCACAACCTGACGGGGTAGGTAGAGAACGGAGCGCACCTCACACAGTAGGCAGAGAACACACCTCTGTCACTTTGCTCAGTCTCACATTCTTCACACACGCTCGCCGCGGCACGCGAGTGCGCCTCACGTGTCCGTCTGTGAGCACCTGCTCTATCTGATCCTTGTATGTCAGTCCTACTATCACCTATCCTATTAACGTCCTCACTGTTAAGGCACAACCCTTTAACGAGGGCGTACGGGCTATAGTCCACCACGCTAGCCCACTGCGGGTCGCTCACAGGTTATTAGTATGCTAGAACAATTAATTCCCTTTCAATTAAAAAAGGTAATAATTCTTATTGAACCCTTCAAGCGAACCCATTTGTGTCGGTGGTAATTGAAAAATTAATTTGTTACCTCCGTGCGCAGTACATTTTTATTTACTGTTGATTCGATTTATTGGGCAGTGGGCCCGATTTGCGAGCCTCGGGACAAAATTGGCATAATTAATGTTTGTGTTTATTTAATACAATTAGATTTAGAAAGCACATAAGACGCCTAGTAAAGTAATCTTTTAATTGGCTAGGCAATAAAGCCGAAGCTCGTTGAGCCGGTGATAGGCAGCAACACGGCCTTCATAATTTAGTTCCTTCTGTGTCTGAAATACCTACTAACAATATCTAATATCTACTAACTTACTTGTTATACTAGAGAACCAAAGAAATCAGTTCAGTATAGATTAGCAATAAATCAATAATTAGCTCACAATGATTGGATTCGACGAATGTATTAAAAAGTACCAAAAAAACTACATAACATTATCTTTAAAACACGTATGCACGTTCGTATATTTTCATCTGTAGGCAAATACAAAGCTAGTAAAAAATACAATTATGTATTCTATCTTTATAATTATTGTATTTTTATTTTTCTGTTAAATATAGAGAATATTATTACTTTTACTAGTCATAACCAATACATTGCTTGCTTCATTACTAAAGCTCACATTTAATTTGATCTTAATATTCATGCGAACAATAAAACGTTTCTCGAGAATTTTACGATTATATGTTAAAAAATATTGCAACTGCAATTGTATTGCTGACATTCGCATTCATTCGAGGCGGTTCCAATGAAAACTTATTTTTGTTATTTGTTCCAGGTATGTGCGCGGTAATTGCACTGTGCAGCGAATGGTTTTAAGGTAACAAAAACGGAAAATATGTCAAATTATTTTACTACGCATGATACATTCTTGAGTTCACGAAGCAAGTTTCGTATGAAAGTATCTACACATTGCGTAAGTTAATAAAATATTGGCACTCTTCTCATACCTACATGTCCAAATTTACGCAGTAAGTACATATACATTATGACACAATTGAGTTGAGAGTTGATTATTATACTCGGGGCTGGAATGCACAGCACAAGCCGAAGGCGAGAGCGTAATGAAGCCGAGGGTGTAATGACCAATGCTTACGCGTTTCAGACAGCTCTGGTTCAGACGACGTTTTTCAACACACACAATAAATAAATAAAATTTCATAAACTTATTTTCCTTTGATTATGATGGCAACAGGCTGTCACAGAATCTAAGATTTTACCTAATAAATTCCAGCTCAAGTGCTGTAAGCCATTTCAATAAAAAAAAGTTAGTTTTGCCAATTAGTATATATAAGTAGGTACTTGTGAAACTAGAACATTTTTTATTTTTAAAATTGTTAAAAAATTTGATAGATTATTAACGTTTTAATAGATTAGGTATAGATTACCGTTATAAATTATGTTTTATTTAAATCGACGCACTAAATCACATTAAGTGGTAACTAGATATTTATATAAACGTACCTGTACAGAAATCAAAACGACCTCATTTGATCTGATTCAAAGAACGTGACCAATACCGTAATTATTAATTCGTACGCAGTTTATGAATCAGTTCAGTTATAGTAAATTAATTTTTAAGTTAATACTGGAGGAGGCTACTTCAATAAATCATTAAATATATTTTTAAATATATTCTGGGGATTTAAAATAACTTTTGTTTTTATAATAATTTATAAATTTAATTATCCAAATTGTAAGTTAGGTTTACGATTTAAGTAAGCAATTGAAAACCTTTATAATAATACATAAAAAAATTCACAGATTTTGTGCCTCACACGACTATCGAGCACATTGGAAATGAATCTACGGAATTCGAAAAAATATTGTACATTTGAACCACTCGCTTCGCTCGTGGTACAATCCTAGGCTCCTTCGCTACTCGCACAATAATAATTAACTTTTCAGCCTTACATAACAAATAACTATTATTCTAAGATTAACTGTATCCTCGATATATCGCCTGTGAACAAATAAATTCATTCATTCATGTGCAAAATGTCGTTCTGACTTTTTGACTTTTTTTTCAAAGGTTAGGCTACAGGGCAAACCCTTAACCCGATCGTCTTTGTTTTAGGCTCAAATTGTAGCTGACTAAATTGTCCAGAGGAGTTCTTCTCAAATTTTTGATATCATTCTTCGTTTCCAAAATATCGAGCGCCAAAATCAAAAATTCGGAAAAAATTGAATGTTTTTTTCACTATTTCGGCCATAACTTTTTTCGTTTTTTACTTTCTCGAATAATTGTTCTTGTACCTTATAGCTCTCGTGAATACGCGTCTTTTAAGCCTTTTTTGAACATCATATCTTCACAAATCTCCGAGATATAAGGGGATCGCACTTTTACGTGAAATCGGAGCCTATACTGGAGCGAACGAAAAGACATTTCCAATGTCAAAAAGCATCTGGGTTTCATTTTTCATTCATTCACAAATTCTAGAGTACAGTAAGGAAAATGTATGTACCTAATAGAACCTTTTAAAAAATTATTTTACACATTTTCTAAATTGGCTGGGCATTTTTTTAACATTTCCGCTAACATATTGATAATTTGATACAAACCGTGGTTGGCTAACAGAAGCTAAAAAGGGCTTACATAATGGCTTGCTATACAAAGTACACAAACACAAAATTATCAATTTCGTTCCGGTATTTATACGTAAATATTTTGGATTGTTCAGAATTTGTTCATGGGAAAGAGAACATAACTAAATTGCTTCAATATCACGGTAACGGTAACTTAGCCGATTGATTTCTTTTACGACCAAATTGTTTTTGTTATTTTTTAAGTACGTCTATTTAAGGTCAAGTTAAAATTAAGTACGTATCTGATGCCATTTTAATGTGACGATAAACCTTATAAAACAATGTCGAGTTATTCACTAAAAGTCTTCTAAAAGTAGAGCAGAGTTTTTACAATCGTAATAAAATGAAATTTTCATAATAAAAAGAAAAAAAAATTGTTTGGCTATTTAAGAGGTTTTCACTGGCAAACACTATTGCGACGATATAGAGTTTTATTTATTTATTATTAATATTATTAATGTTTTAGACAAATTCCCACACGGCTGTTTAGTCCCAAATTAAGCCAAAGCGTGAGGATGGGTACTCAACAACTGTTATACATACTAATTATTATATACTTTTTTAAATAAATACTTAAATACATACATAAAAAAATACCCAGAATCCGAAACCAACAGAAAGCTTCGCCTTAACCGACGCGGCCCGTTCAAACCCCGACACAACTATTACCAATTCGCTATCCCAATATTCCTATATCGTATCAATGCCTCATCTGTTCGTGTGCCCAATCCGTCGTTTACTATAGTTTAATTGCTTCAAATTACCTCTAATAGCCCACGCTGGCTGTATGGGACGAACTCCCATTGCCTTTGTGGCTGTATAAGCGAAATTCATCGGAATAATTTGAAAAAAGGCAAGTAATCGGTTGTCACAGTCAAATGGGGTTTTTGATTAGCTATTACCGATTTTTGATTGAGGAACGGTTGATGGAGCGAATATTTTTTGATGTGCAGCTTTTTTCGAAGATTTCCCAAAGAAGTAACTGATGATCTAACTATCTTAAGATTAACAATATTAAAGAGCGTTTCTCAAAAAAATTACAGTATCACTTTTTTCGTCATTAAATCATTCTTTTTGCGTTTTTCACAGAACATTTACGTTTTTTTCTAGCTATGAATTTGTATTAAAATTATGTTGTCCGGAAAATAGTGTGGAAATAATTTCCTTTTTGTTACTAGGTATAGTTAGATTCGTAGTACCTACTATGGTAATAAAAAAGGAAATTAATTTTCATACTATTTTTTGGGACAAAATATTTGGATACAAACTCATAGCTAGAAACGTATAAATAAGTATGAAGTTCTGTGAAAAACGCAAAAAGTAGTATATAATGACAAAAAAAGTGTTATCTATGGTAAATTTTTTGAGGAATGCTCATTTTGTCACAAATATAAATATAACAGAAAATAAAAACAATATGTGTAGTAAATAAATTGTTTAGTTAGATTAAGCTGGTCGACAGACAGAAAAATAAATGTTGATGTAGAATCCTGCCTATGCGGATTTCCATGCATTTTGATGCCATTTTATATATGTATATCTGTTTTTATCTTGACTCAGAGAGTTGTTAGTATACATAGAGCGCGCGTTAGCAAGTCTGAACTGTAAGCACGGGTCTGAACAGTCTCGAAATGTTCGGGGCGACGCTACTAGTCACAACACGTCAGTAGCGCTGATTGTTGCTCTCGCCTGTATTTATTTAGATTTAGAGTAATCATGGTGAAATGTGCAGTGCCAAGCTGTAAACACGATTCACGGAAAAGAACTATGTAGAAAAAATCTATATATAAGCGTCCATAGAACACCTGCTTACACTTGGCACAATGGGCAATGAGCGATGCGCGCGCTCTATAGCTAGTATACTAACTCTATGTCTTGACTAGTCTATGGCGAAAACGGCATGCCTGATCAGAAGTGTGTACAGCTCTGGACCTCCTCTATCTGTACTCCTGACAGGCGCCATCAGATCTCACCCAAACCATTTCCTGGCGGAGAACGATCTCGAATGTTATTTTGTATCGACGAGGTACCTATTTCGCGTTGAAATCTCGCGTATTTTAAAACATTCTACGAAATCACAAAGCTTCATTAAACAAATCACGGTTCACGAGCTGCTATTATAAAACAATAAAACCGCTCGTTCCCTATAAATCAGCGACATTAAGTCCGATATTCGTTAGAGATAACGCACGATTTACATGTATTTGGGAGACATAAAAAAATTGTCTAAGAAATTTTTATGGGCTTTTTATAGACGCCGATTGGATAATATTATAATCGTCCGTGATGTCCGAGTAAATACAGCTTGGAACACCGAAACTATGTTTGTGGATATAATATTAATCGATTATGTCAGGTTTTAATCGATTTCGTTGTATTTTTTAAGTAATAGACATTAGAGGGAAATAATAAAATTTATCATGCGGCGACGATGATCTAACCTATGAATTAAAAAGCTGTAGTTGTAAGCTTCGGATTAATTTTACATAAGATTTAGATTTTTTCTAAAACCCCTTTAAAAACACAATTAATTTTGATAGATTTTTGTTATACTCTTGCCCCACAACGAGAACAATTAAAATGAATAAATACTCTAAAAATATTAGTAAAATTAATTTAAATTAAAATACTAAGCAGATATGTCAATCAATATAAACAATACATACTTATTAGGGACATGTAATGATTTAACGATTGATGATTCCTTTAAATCAATATAATATTTAGTTATTCCACGCATCTTTCGATTATAACTATTTAATACTTACCGCATCAGCGATCAAATAGTACCTCGAGTAAACAGCGCTTAAATATACTCCTTAAAAAGCCTTGTTCTAATCAGTTGTTTAACGTCTCATCAACATGAAATAATGAAATATCATTGTATTGTGTGCTTCATTGCTTCTCTACCTATATAAATATTTGAAACTGTAACCCTTACGATGTATCGTATTTCAAAGAAAGGATATTTTAACTATTATCTCTTTTCCGACTGCAAATTTCTACATAGGAACCTCTAAGTTTAACGCCTTCCTTACTTAATGTTTAATACTTAACATAAACTAGCCACTTAATACAGCAGGATGTTAAAGGTTCCTCCTAATTCATTAATCCACCCTGTCAAGGCTGACTGACAGACCAATAAGTGGGGTCTCTTGTTAACCATAGCACCCTAAGTGCACGATTATACTAAGATTAATTGAGAACACGCTGTACCGTTGCAATGTCGACATGAGTTAATATTCTCAAGTCTTATTTGACTTTCAATGGGTGTGATTGGGGTCTTATTTTAGTTCTAATGAAATTAACTTGATTGGTTTATTTGATTGGGTAATGTGTTAGTGAAGGAGGTGACTAAAGAATTGCTGAACGTTAACTAAATATTTATATACTTAATGAGTACCTACGTAAAAAAAACCTGACGGATTTATTTAATAAATTCAACGCACAACCGCTGAGTCTAGAAACTTGAAAATTTGTTTAGCTAGGTCTAAGTCAATTAAGACATACCTTGCTACAACAACAATGAAAAGATTTAAGTAATAATAAAGCTGAAGAGTTTGTTTGTTTGTTTGTCTTTTGTTCGAACGCGATAATCTCTGGAACTACCAGTCGGATTTGATAAATTCTTTTTGCATTTGATAGCCTCTTTCTTTAGGAGGGTTATAGGCTATTTAACATCACGCTACGACCCTTAGGACCCGAGCAAAAAGAAAATAAGTCAGAAAAAACTTATAGAGGCCGGGTAACAGCTAGTCTATAAGATAAATATGATCGAAGTGAGTTTAGTTACAATTGCGATAGTCATGCCTGCATTATGTCAACGTTGAAAAAACATGGCCGATGCGCGCGCTGGCGCGCCGCGGGCGCTGACTGCGCGCGGCGCGTGCGCGTGCGCACCTCCCGCGCATAATTGCCGCCGCGCGCGCATTGTTCGCGCCCGACAGCGCGCATGTGTGATTTGTTGTGCCATGTTCGAGTTTTTCCAGTTTTCTGTGGTAATGGCGGCGTTTGGTGACAGTTCTTTGTCTAATAAGTTCATAAAAAAATGTTGATATCTTCAGTCAGTTCATATCTATATGATCTTATGAATAAACGAATGCTTAACTGTCCCAGCCTCCTATAAATAGTAAATAAATAACTTAATAGATAAATTGTCCAAACATTATTTATTTATTTATATAAATAGAGAGAGAGAGAGAAATAAATAAATAAATAGATCCCGCTCTTCTAACAAACATAATTTTATTAAGACACGATTATTAATATTAAGTAAGTACATAGGTACGTACCTAGTTTAAAATTATTTTTAACGTTGGTTTAAAAATAAATATAATAGGATGACAAATTAAAAACATATTTTTAATAAAAGATACCTATAAGGTATTTTATAAGTTTTTGGTTTACTGTGCGTGTGTGTGTGTTTTGAATGTGTGTGCATGGGTGTGTTTTAAGTGTACCTATGTGTTTTTAACTTTAAGTGCGGTTGATTTTGTCGCTGTCATTTGGCATCATAGTAAGTGCGTGAACCCACAGGTTGCGTGTGTAAAAACGACTTGTAATATCAACAGTAAAGATGTGTGAGCAGCCTCGTATATGAGTCTCACAACAGCCGATACGTATCTTTAACTCTTAAGCAATAAGCATGTTTCTAACAAAATAGAAAGAAGATAAAAGTGGCTACATACGCCTCCGAAGAAGTTTGCTTTGTTTGGTCGCTTCAGTTCAGACTGTGGCATGGCATACCGCACTGTTGGTATATCGTGTCACATACCGATATCGTCGGACGATATCGTTGTCGTTCAAGCTGCCGATATACCGGTCTCGTTATCGTGGCAGTGTGAAACAGCCCGGCGCGGCGGTGATGGTTACATCGTGTCACAACGATATCGTTGTCGTTCAAGCTGACGATATACCGGTCTCGTTATCGTGGCAGTGTGAAACAGCCCGGCGGTGATGGTTACATCGTGTCACATACCGATATCGTTGTCGTTCAAGCTGCCGATATACCGGTCTCGTTATCGTGGCAGTGTGAAACAGCCCGGCGCGGCGGTGATGGTTACATCGTGTCACAACGATATCGTTGTCGTTCAAGCTGACGATACACCGGTCTCGTTATCGTGGCAGTGTGAAACAGCCCGGCGGTGATGGTTACATCGTGTCACATACCGATATCGTTGTCGTTCAAGCTGACGATATACCAGTATCGTTATCGTCGCAGTGTGAAACAGCCCGGCGGTGACCTCAGATCTTCATCGAGTCTCATATTTATGAACATTTAAAACCTAAACGTTACTATAGCACATCTTCAACCGCTTTGGGTGGTTCGCTGCTTCATAATTTTTATCCGGGGCCAACTTAAAGTGTACAAATTAAAGTGCTGCCAAAAATAATTTATCAGACCGCGGCCCCGGCCGATTATTCACGCTTATGACAAATGGTGCGGAGCAGGGCAGGGACGTATATTTCACGGATTTGTGATTTGCCATTCGGTAATGTATTGCAGTGTATATTGTTCGTGATTTTTGTGATTATTTTTGCGGGTACAGCTGTTGCACGCGGTTTCACCCGCGTTGAATTTGGATTGGCCAATTTATACAATATCTTTATGAATTATTGTCTATGGATTATTCTGATGTATAATCTATATTACTGAAAAGTTTCATGAAAATCTGTTCTGTAGTTTTTGCGTGAAAGAGTAACAAACATCCAAACGTCCTTACAGACTTTCGCGTTTATAACATTTTGTAAGTAGGATGTCTTTCTAAGACCACGACTTGGCAAGCGTAGTGTGGGACGCCCCCCGGCTAGATGGAGCGACGACCTGCGTCAGGCGGCTGGCAGTGACTGGATGCGGAGAGCCGAGGATCGGGTTCAGTGGCGCGCCTTGGGGCAGGCCTATGTCCAGCAGTGGACTAGTGCAGGCTGATGATGATGATGATGACTTTTTAAATTGATATTACTTAGACATGTAATTCGGGTTGATTTTTAAATTACAGAAATAATTCGAAACAAGCCTTTACGGCAAAAAATAACATCGAAACAATAGGAGTATAGAATCCTTGTAGTATGATCGATCGAACAAACCGATCGGACCACGGGGTCCTTTTGGCCTTCAAAGTTTTCTTTTTTATAGTGTTCATTCGTTTGTGCTCATTATGTAAACAACTCTTAAAATAAAGCCAACCATGTTCCACTTCCTTCTGCAATAAATTATTTCTAATCTAAATATCTTTTTTTACAAAATCGGGTTTGAACTTTTTAAAAAGACACTGGCAACACCAGCTTATTTTTCACGTACCAAATGTGTTAAATGTGTATCAATTAAGATTATCTGCCTCCTTATCTCTCAAATCTAGCCGAATTCTCTTAACACCTTAATTATAGCCTTAGCCAAGTATTAGAATATCAAATTAACATGAATTAATTAAACGTGTTGTCACTGTCTATGGATAGTCCGCTAATGATCAAACGTTTTGCGATGTAGGTATACTTAGTAATTACAATGACTATAAAATATCATTTACTGTTCATTGCTGTGTGAATATCAAATTACAGTGTAAAGAGTAGTAGGCAAGCTTCAATGGATGTGTAACATTTCGAGTATTAGTTTCTGAGTCGAGATGAGAACACTAATTATGTTTCTATGGTACCGCGCAGGGGTGTGGCATTCCGTAAGGTCAGTGAACCTCTCGCGCGGCGTAGAGTGGACAAAAAATAGACAGGGAAAATTATTAGTTTTTACTTTTTTTGTTGGGCTGATGGAGGACCGTGATGGATGTAGACGAACTGCCTGCGAATTACGGGAGATTATATCAAATTATATACATACGTATACAGAAAGAATTTTCTAGTAGTTTCTAATTAAAGGATTACATATTACTCATATTTCTTGGTTTCGGCCACTGGTTATTAGACATTTTTCACTGTAATTAAGTAATCTAAAATATGAGTGACTTAATTGAGACATTAATCACGTTTCTATATCTAAAATTGTTACCACCACTAAAGGTTACAAATGAAATACTGTGTGAACGCCGAATCGTCGTTCGTCGAACGCTTATCGTCGAATACCGTGAGTGTTGTGTGCCGGGATTTTCCAATAATACAAGATCAGCAGACGGTAGTTTTAGAAACTACTCACAGCGATAAACAATGACAGCTCGCCTCTCCAGTCAGCTCGTGACCACGGCCAGTGTAACCTGGTCGAAACGTCGGGCAAGGTAAATAAAACTATTTCGTGTATAAGATACGTAAATAATTATATAATTGTGTGAACGCCTTTAGTAACCTCATTATTGCATAACTAGCTTTTTCCCGCGGCTTCGCGCGCGTAGAAAAGTTTTCCCTTTGACATTGTGAAACAGCGCCCTCTATGCATGCGTTTTATTACTTAGCGGACGCCCCGCGACTTTGTCCGCGTTAAAAGGTATCCTATATGTTATTCCTGGATTTATGCTATCACTGTACCAACTTTCATGAAAATCTGTTCGGTAGTTTTTGCGTGAAAGAGTAACAAACATCTTCACTCACATCCTTACAAACTTTCGCCTTTATAATATTAGTATGACAAATGCTAAATTAATGCGAAGTTTGGATCTTATGATATTTAAAAAGTATATTTTATGGTTAAATGACATAGTTCTAACTACCCACAATAAAATTCCGACATTTGTATCGATATATTATTTTCCGGTTTCCTATCTATACAAGTTGTAACTCGACGCATTATTATGTGCGACCATTTAATTTTGTTTTGCGAAGAAACTGCCGAACAAAAGACGATCAACATTCTTTCTATACCGAGTACCTCCGCTAGTGCACCTACTTTTTTACCTTTTACGCATTCATAGATAATAATTGACCGAGCGAGCGAAGCGAGCGAAGCGTCTAAGTTTCGAGATTGACCAAAAATGCTAATGTCCGTCTGTCCTTCTGTCTTTCTGTCCTTCTGTCTTTCTGTCTGTAATTCTCTACAGGTCGCATTTTCAACCGATTTTGACGAAACTTTGGCATAGGTATAAATTAATTAAACCTACAAAATGAGTAGAATAAAATTTTGAAAAACATTTTTTTAGAGTACCTACCATACTCGCAAAGTGGGAGTGAACTTTTTTTTTCTTGTGAATCCCATAGTGTGGGATATCGTTGGATAGGTCTTTCAAAAATATTGCTGGTGTGTGAATACCATTTTTTCGATTTAGGGATCCGTTGGCGAAATATTAAGCTTTATAGTGCTGATTTTTGTCACTTTAGTAGGTACTTTTTCTGTCTCCAACTACAAAGTTGACTTTTGTTGGTTTCTTTTAGGTTTGGTTTATAAGGGCAGGCGAGGTCTACTGTTCTCACGGAACTACTAGTTATAAATAGTAAGTACCTAACGATTGACCCTATGGTTTTTGGTTTAATTTTTTTATCCGTACACATCTGTAATGGTTTTTGGCCTATTTTTGGTTCCAAGGGGAGGAGATCTGTAGCTGAATAGGCTCGCGCCTAGTTCAGCAATAGATGCTCAATCACTTGGCGATATTTATAAGAAGGTATAAGAATTCATGTATCGTACATAATTGTTATACTTCTGGAATAAATTATTATACCTATATAGAAGTCTATGGTTGGCATTCACAGCTCTAATCAAGTGATTTTTATATACGACTTTTCATTTAGATAATTTTTTACTTATTATGGACATAATTATCTTACTCTATACAACAACGACACTTCTGTTTGCCAATTTTAGCAAAGGCTTCCTCCAACCACTCCCCTCTATCTACCGTTATCCTTGTCCACGTTTTTCTTCCCATCTCTTAAACTGATGTCTCCTTCTTTTCCATTTGTGTTTTGGGAACCTGTGCATCCGAGTTCAGTTCTATATCCTTTCCTTTTAATGTATATCATGTCCATCTCCATTTCAGTTTCCTTATCTCAAGTGAGCTTCTAAATTAAGTTAAGTGCAAGATTACATCATAAAAACAATTAACTTGTCAGTAACAACTTTTAGATACTTCTTCCTTCTTCAATTTACATTATTCCTCATCTTAGTAGTCGGCTACTTCAGGTGCCATTTTTAGCGCGTCAATTACCAGGCGAAAGTTTTCTCATGATGCCTTATACTTCTAAAAGTCAAGAAATGAGCAGCGGTCCTGGAGCTCTATTTTTGAATCGCTCTCCTCACATACGAGCGGTCGATTCTACTAACTTTTGTATCTGATGTCGAAGAAAAATTAGTAGAATTGACCGCTTGAAGCGAGGAGACCTATTCAAAAACAGAGCTCCAGTTCGACAAAATGTGACTGATGGAGGATCGAATAGAACTTCTGACACATTATTAGATCTGTAGTTTAAGGCAGATGATATACTGTATCACAGTGTGCGGCGCAAATGTGTTATCTCCACAGCCATTCTATTCTAGAGACAATCATGGCCCGTTTTGAATGTGAATTCTTTTCTTTTTATTATTTGTGTGGCTCGCCGCGATGAACGTTCGATAATGTTCGTCAGTCATTCAATTTGAAAGTTTTTGTCTCGTTCACTTTTACCGGTGCGTGGGGATTTATGCTCCACTTAAATCTAAATACCTACTTAAGGGGTGTTATCAATATCAAGATATTTGACAGTCATTTTGCTGTTAGTGCGCTGGGGTACTGCCTCCGACTCGAATCCGTCATAATACTGACCGTCAAAACTTGGACCCATTTCGGAACTGATAACCCCTCGAGGAGACAAAAATATTTTAAATGTTGGGCTATTTGAATTTATAAGTATAAATAAAATCTCGAGTGGCGACCACCTATCGGAAGATGCAGCGTAGCATAGCAGGCCTAACAAGGTGGACCGACGATCTGGTGAAGGTCGCGGGACCCGGCTGGATGAGATTAGCGCAGGACCGGTCGTCGTGGAGATCCTTGGGGGAGGCCTTTGTCCAGCAGTGGATGTCTACAGGCTGATATGATGATATTTGTTCCCTATGCGTTCCGAAACCATTGATCAGGTTGTGATGAAACTTTGATAGAGTATTTTTTCGCATTGCAACGCATGCCGGGCATAGCTAGTATTCTTATAAAAGAAGAAGATATAGAATAGAAGAAGTAGAATGGACAGCTGAGAAACAACTGTACGATAACTACAACAAGAAAGTACAATCGAAGGAAAGCGTCCTCTGCAGTTTGAAACAGCTATAGATAGAGCACCTCAAATTTCCCTACATGTACAGTTATCCATCAGAACATACAATAAATCAGACAATAAAACGTCTTCATTGACGTATAACACCGTCGTATACCTACCATCGCACGATATTTTATGTAATAAATCATCAAACGCCTTACACGCGTCGCTTACTATACATAAAATCATATGTTACCGCTTATCTTTAGGTCATGGCTTAAATTATGAACCTAATGACTCAGCTTTATATTTTTCAACTTTAGTAGGACAACATGCAACATTGTCTTAAGAGTAAATACATACTCTACATTTTATGTTGCCTTACTCATCCCTTAATAAATAAACTAACGAGAAAATATAAATCAAGATTTATTTTATGCAGTTTTAACATTTATGTTTTACTTCAATATTTTGCGGAGCTTAGAGACATTTTTCACATAAATCCTTACCTTAAAGTACTGTTCTGTGAGTCTACCTTAATTTGTATGCGAAATTGGTACGCTTTGAAAGCTAATATTGTGGCTTTAATAGTTATGCATGGATATGCTGTCCTTTATTCCCCTTGAAATGAGTATGATTGTATGCTAAATTGAGAAGTTTAATGCACCTGGAGTACCTACCTCGTAAGAATATCGTATACGTAGAAAATTGATTTTAGACGCAAAATAACTTACTACTTTGGTTCTCTGACTACTGTCAGTTTTAAGATCTTGAAAAATACGTCCATAAAATCATCATTTGTACACAATAGACATTTAGTGAGAGTCCGTCAAAATCACGCTCACATCCTTAGCTTAAATGTTTACTTGTAAAAACGCTTTCCTAATTTCCAAATTCAAATTATTGGAAGTAATAGATTACTTATAATATCACAGATCAGATAAGATTTTATTGTCCACTAGATGTTGCCCGTGACTTCTTCCGCTTGGAATTTCACCTTCGAAGAGGCAGATTAAAAAACCACTCTAACTGGTTGCCTACCATATTTGGGGAACTTCTATGAGAAATGCTAGTTTATTATATCTGATTATGTCAGTTTAAATCTCAGGATACTGGAGTAAAATAAGAGAAAGATTCACCTGTATTTACACTAATTCATTCGAATATGTAATTCAAGTAGACCTTTTATAGCAGCACCTCAATTTCGTCGAATGGCAAAGCCAATTTTTCGTCTCATCAGTATTCCCAGCCAAACAGTCATTGTCATGTCATCGATCAAAATCATTTGCATGCATTCTGACCTTGCTAATATAAAAAAAAGTTTTTATAAAAGCCTTAACAATGCTTCGACCACTCAACGTGTAGCTGTACTCTGTGTTAAGGCGAAGTCCAACTCTGAGATGTTTTTCAAGATTCTCTATGACGCCTGCAATCAAATCATTATCTTTTTTATTTTAAGCATCACAACTGTTAAGTTACTGCTGCTCTGTTTTTCTAAAAACATTAAATATTATACAAACTATCAATTTAATCGAGAATAAAACGTGTCCTCTATTTATAATATGTTAGTCACATTAATTACACATCTGTAACTCAAGTGGTCTTTACGAAAAATTTGTTTGCGGAGAAAAGTAACATTACGTTACTTTTGTCGAGAATAAGCTAGTTTCCGCTTAGCTCTTATAAGAACTCTTTTTTGAAATTCAGAAATTCCAGTACTAAACGTTTTATGCGAATTTAGTACTTAGTTTTCCATTTTGTTCCGAATTCTAGTATCTCTCCTCTAATGGGATTTTATGTGGTAATGTCAAACTGATTTATGTTTCATAGAATCTAACCAATTTAGTGTCGTACACTCTTTAATTTGTATCACTTCGTTGTCTACCATAAATAATCTTCCTTGTGGGTGGTGTGGTAACCATCGTCTAAAACCAGTGATCCATTGCCTTTTTGTGATATTGTTATACTTTTAAATGTAGTATTTTCATCAATTGAATATTTCATAACTCCTGATACAGTGTTGCCTGGTTTAAAAACCAACAGAATATTTAATTATATTGATCTTACAACATACACCCTTTCGAAGTAACTAATTTAATGACTAGTAAAATCACGCCGCAACTTATTTAATTGAAGAGTTTGTTCTTATGTAGGTATCGATATACTTCGCCTTAATAGCCAGCTGGGCAACTCAATACGGCGCACAAATTGTCGATGGTGCTGATAAAAACGCCATTAAATTAATATTACATATTTTTTCTCACCGCGATTGCTTCGCTTTGGACCTTATTGAAATTGCGTCAGTACACTATTGTATTGAGATGGCGTAAGGGAAGCAGTATTCTCATTTGAAACGTTTTTATGTATACTGTTCGACTTAAATTGGTTTTTAAAGCTTTTTTTGTCTGTCTGTTTGTTTATCTGTCCACCGAATCACTTGAAAACTACGGTGAAGTTGAAATTTTGATTGCATGATACCTACCTTGTAGTGCTAGGTGCTTATGTTCGCTTTCGTACATTCTTCATAGTCATGGTAGCAATAATTTAATATCCTATTTAAATTTATTGCTTAATTAGAAGTTAACGTCAAAGTTAAATTAGTGGATGGTTAAACTGTGCATTACTTGATGTTTCATAAAGTATCATAAATATTAAGTAATTACCCAATTATAAAAATTGTTACTAAGTTACGCATGTAACAGGACTTTTATTTGCAAAAATTTTATGTCATTTTAAATTGATATTATTAATACGAGTAATCAAGTATCTCGACGTTTTTATGCTCTAAAATTGCGCAGTAAAAGGAAACTATTTCCTCCTTATTTAATTAATTTTAGAATAAATGTACATACAACTTGTCGAGGAAGCGATAGAAACAATAAAAATAATAATTTCGATAATAAGTAGGTACGAATTTTCATAACATGGTAATTACTCGGTCAGTTTCGGTAACTTTATTGAAAATAAAGCCAGGTTTAAAATTTGTTTAAAATGTAATTTAAATAAACTTGTATTCTCCTATAATCCGACTTAGGCGCAATGTAATGAAGACGGCCATTTTGTTTTTTTTTGTTCACCGCCACGTAACGTCAGGGATTGGATGTAATTTTCTTAATTCATATAATCATGTAGCGTGGAAGCTGAGCCTTCTTGATCCTACCATAGCTTCGAAAACACCTTGCTAACACAGTAGAGTATTTGTAATATAGGACGTTGATTTTATAGTACTAAATTATATTACTCACTCACTTTAAAAAATCACGTAAGTGTACCTACTGTATTTGTTATTAAACTTTGAACTTTTCATCTACGCATTAAATACTAGATTTTACAAAGTACTTATAAAGTGATAATGTTCTAAAATCTGCAAACTTGCTAACATTTTTGTGTAAATATGTAAATCAAACACCATCTATATTAAAGTTGTTATTACACAAACAAGTTTGATGAAAATCAGTGTCTAGTTTAATGTCTCAGTTAAATAGGATATCACGAAGTGTGTTGTTAACATCGACAGTTTGAATATGCATTGACGCGTCTAAAGTTTTATATTTTAAACAATACATCTTCACATTTTATTTTCATTTACTTTGCTAAACTACATCCAGCAATCAAACCTCCTTGTAGGTACATAATGTTAATTATGTTACCATTAAACTAGACTTGTTGTCACTTGTATTTTCTTTACAGCTATTTTGGTCTTGACTTAAGAGCATAATCACATACAGTTTCATTGCGGTTTTCTTTCGATACAATGATAGTCACCTGATGACCCTGATAGAACGACATCGTTTTGGGATTTTTGTCATCACTAATATATTGCCCACACCTTGCTTTACCTTACCTCATGTAGATCGTCACATGTTTTTGTTGTTTTCTGACTTATGATGGTTTCCTTCTTTATTTTATGAGTCCTGTCCGATTCTGTCTTCTCTAACAGCAGTTACAAACCATCTTCAATGGCTTCCATCATACGTTTTTCACTCCTGTGTTTTTATTTTTTTGTTTACATTTTATTTTAAAGACATACCTATCTATTTCTCTTTGTTAGATATTCCCATCTACCTTCTCTAACATCATTTCCTAGATAACTGTCCGTGTGTTCATCAGCTACGTATAACATTCCGGTATAATGGCGTGCATCACACGGGCCCCTGTCGAGATGCTGTAGCCTTAGAAATTAATTAGATATGCCTTGCGTGGCTGGAGCCGTAGTACAGTTGGCTGCAGGAGTGTTGTGGTGTCTGTCAGCTCTTAATGCAATTGCTTTTGCATTTTGAAACTTTAAAAGATTGAGTTGTTAATATCATTGGCTTCATTCACGTTTTAATTCAAGTTTGATTTAAACCAGCTCATGTGTCTAAGTCTAGCTACGCTTTGGGGCAGGTATCATTTTAGTTGCAAACAGAGCAGAATTAGATAAATGTGGTAGCTTTTAGTTGACTTTCAGTTGCTGTCTCTTTTTCTAATATTTCAAATGTAGCTGTAAGTTTTGCAAATAAAATTAATTTAAAAATAGTCTATTTATTGCTTGTGTTTACTTTGGGTTTGTTTTCTTTTGTTTTATCTTTACATTATATTTGCATGTTACAGATAAATTTTTCTTTAAATAATTTGCGGAGTTATCGCTTATCAAACATACAAAAAAATATGTGTTTGAAGTGTTGAATTGAGAACCGTCTCCTTATTTTGAAGTCGGTTGTTAAAGTGCATTTAAATACCCTTTTCTTCCTAACTGTCCAAGGTGTGAGCGGAAGAGGAAAATGCAGTGTTTATTATAAGTCGTACGGAGTAGGTAGACAATCTACAACTAGTTGTGTGTAGTTGTAGTTAGAAAAACTAGACCCATGAGAAATTGCGACCAGATCTCAATGGGTTTTAATTAACTTTAGTTAGATCGGCTGATTTAATTAAACTTTTTATTACTACTACGGGTTGATACTAATTACTAGGTACACTTGTTTTTTAGTTACGTGCAATCTAGGCATTTGGTCAATAAACTATCTAACTAAATGCCAATTAATGTTGGTAAATACGAACTAATAAGTCGTTTTCGTAACCACTTTTAATAACTAGCTACTGAAACGGAATTCATACGTTTGTTTTCATAATTGGGAATCGAACCTGGGCCTCATAGTGAAAAAAGCTGACAGTCACGCTACTCACGCTCTATCTGAGTATTTAAAAAAATTGTATGGGTTATTTTGTGGTTATGAAACTTGTAAAACCATTTTCTTGTTTGGTAACCAATTACGAAATAGCTAATATATATTTTCAATAAAAATAACATAGGGGAAGCCGTTACGTGAACAGCATCAGGGGCTACAATAAAATAAAAGATTAGGTAAGTTAGGTACCTACCAAAAAAATATTATTACACCGCCAGGAAGTGAAAGTAAAGTTTAAGATTTGATAAACTTTTAAATATTTTTAAAACAGTATTTTAAAAATATTTAACTTTCCCTTCTTCGATTTACCTGTGCATTTCCCCCCTTTTCCCTCTCTTTTTGTCTTCCTTTCTTCTCGATTCTTTTGCATATTCAGGAAATCTGTAACCGTTGAAGCAAGAACGTACTGAACCCCATAAAATTTCATGTCCACTCCCGGCCACATGAAAGGGTTGCGCCTGCGCAATATCTATCGTATAAAAATGTTCCGTTAAGAAGCCGACCCGAGATTCTTACACGGGTCATCGTTTAAGGAAATTGCGCAGTCGACACGAAAACTTCATCAGGGCATGCGTGCGCGCAGCTCGGCAACAAAGTAATGAAAGCTCACGATAATCGTAAGCGATTTTAATCGTAAAATTCCAATAGTTGACAAATAATCAAAATCTCAAATTGCAAATTGGCAATAAAGTAAAGAGAACACAATCACCAAAAACACTGAAGTTATTGGGGAAGTTATCCTATTTATTATTATCTTAAGTAATTTATTTATCTGAAGGCTTACTGCCGATAAGCGACGTTACATATTATTATTTCGTTGTATAATTCCGGCCTTGTGCAGAATCTCATTAGTAAAAATAATTAGAAATTATTATCCCCTCTGAAAAAAATGTTTTTGTCGCTTACATTTCGTCGCTCGGCTCGATTTGAAAACACAAGTTTTTTATTATTAGCGGCTTTGGTTACAAGACCTTTGGCCATGTTTTATTTAAAAAGTTTAATTTTTTCCACATAAAATTTTAAAAACTGTATTTTTAATTGTGCTTTAAATAAAATCACGTAGTATACGAGTAGTACCACTAACCTGTAACCACTCTTTCCCAGAACCGAAGAAAAGAGGTTAACCTGCGTCTTTACGACGCATTACTGATGATAATAAATACTTAATCACACCTCACGGAGTTAGATTCGCCATCGCTATTAAGTTTGTGAACCACGCTATTTAGGAAATCCGTTGTTCGTTTATGCCAGTGACGAATTTCTAATAAAATGAAGAGACAACGGGTTTAAGCTAAAAAAAAATCTCATCATATCAGCCCTTTATCGTCCACTGCTGGACATAGAGACCTTCCCCAATGATCGCCACCATACCCGGTCCTCTGCCCGGTTCTCTAAGTCCCATGCTGCGCGGTCCGCGGTCTCTACTCCAAAACTCTTCTGCCCCAACGACCGTTGACGCAGAGCGTTAGTGGCGTCGTGGATAAGAAGCGGCCTATCATATCGAAATGTCCGAAATTCGGTCCCCAGCTGGGCCATCTACCAATGGGGTTTTCTCGAAACCTAAGTATATTTACTGACTGCTCTCAAATGGTTAGAATTTACAGCGGGTTTAATGGATTTATTGACTTAAAGATATGATAACGAAAGTCATGAAGCTTCCTACGACTCAGAAGATCAGCCTCACCATTCAGCGAAGTAATTCCGCCAGCCTTCTGGGCACGCTCCCAGCGGTGGGGAGCCTAGAGTTTTTATTATTATTGTTTATGATTCATGTTTAGTTTAGTTGAGAATTGTAGCATTATTTCACTTACGTGTAAGTATAATAATATTTATTTCAAATTATGTTATTTTAATGTAATTATATTTATGCCTATGCCTGAATCTGATAATTAATCTTTTAATTTAATCACTTTAAAAATAAAGTACTTAGGTATTAAACAATTATAAAAACTTAAAACTACATAATACTACATATTTACATTGTAGCATTTAGTTTTATGAAAGAAGGCTATTCTTAATATTTTTGACTAGGGTCATGGCTAGGGTATTTTTGGCCATCAAAGATTTCTAAATATTGGCAAAATTTTGTATGTCAAATAACTTTCAAAAGTCTCAATTTTTTTTTCAACAAAAAGTACAAGTCGATTTGCGTACATTTATTTACCTACTATGACACACGGTAATTTTTAATACTAGCTACTGCGTATTTCTCATGATATTATAGTAAGTGCAAACTATAACCAGGCACATCAGAAATGACATGCCTAATATTAACCCAACGATGTAAACCGAAATTGAACCGCTAGATCGTACAGTCAGTAACGTAAATCTATGGAAAGGATCATTGGATGTTGATAAGCTAAAAATAAAATACTTACCTAATATGCAAAGATTCAATATTATCAACGTAAATCTATATATATGGAAAGAATCAATTCTAAAAATGAAAATTAGCTAAAAACAAAATATTAAACAAAGTTTCAATATTATCAAAATCATAATTTCAAAGTTTTCGTTATTTTGAAAACATTGTAACTTTGTCTAATATTTTATTTTTATTCCACTGTTTCATAAAGCTCTTACATCATGCGATAATAATTTCTGTTGAGCCGACGCACGATCACGGTGTTATGTTTCCGTCTAGAATATGCCACGACAAAAGAAAAAAACGCTCTTTACAGACGGACAGATAGACGGACAACGGAGTGATTCTATAAGGGTTCCTTTTCCTCTTTTGAGGTACGTAACCGTAATAATATTAAAAATGTGTACCTACCGATCCGGGTATTGTAAGTAACATTATAATAATTGGCTTTGTTTCAGGTTGTCGTAAACGCCAGTGTAAGGGAATTACCGGCTGACTGTACCAGCATTTCCTTAGAAGCTGCACCTATAAAATATTATTTATAGCCGATGAAAGCTTCTATATGTTATAGGAGATTAGCATTAAGAGGCTGTACGGCTACCCAGACTGCCCACATATTTGTGAATAATAGCTAGCATAGGATAATCCTGAGAACGTACGCCACTGACAATTTCCTACTCCCGACACACATATTTTAGTTTGCATTATAAAGGTAGTAAGGAGATGTCTCCACTGTACTGACAACGGCAGATAAAATAAGTAACATTTTCATAAAACAAACTTCTAGGGAATTATAACTAATTCATCATCATCAACAGCCTATTAATGTCCCCACTGCTGGGGCTCAGGCCTACCCTCTCAACGAGGGCGTGCGGGCTATAGTCCACCACGCTAGCCCAGTGCGGGTTGGTGGACTTCACATGCGCCTAAGAATTTCTTCTTCGGCGTATGCAGGTTTCCTCACGATGTTTTCCTTCACCGTTTGAGAGCAGTCAGTAAATGTACTTAAGTTTCGAGAAAAACCCATTGATACACGGCCCAGCTGGGGATCGAACTCCGGACCTTTCGATATGATAGGCCGCGTCTTATCCCCTACGCCACAGACGCTCTTATAAAGATTAATAACTAATTATACAGGGGAAATTATAGCATAAGGTGAATAATAATCTTAGAAAATAAATTAAACCGACTTCGTTCGAATTATTGTTGTACACTCGACCGCACGTCAGTGGAAACACCTTGACCTTGAGCTGGCCTAGCCTTTAGGGAGTTTCGATACTATGAAAGACTAGTTTATACTAGTTTTGTTTCCACTGACGTGCGGTCGACCGTACAAACTAGATGTTAATAGTTGAGGAAGTTTGTTTTGCCTCTTCTCAGCGCTAACATCTAGGAAGTTATAATAATAATAATAATGTTTGGACAAATTTACACACGGCTGTTTAGTCCCAACTAAGCCGAAGCTTGTACATGGGTACTCGACAACTGATAAACATACATAAATACTTTTAAATAAATACTTAAATACATACAAACACCCAGAATCCGAAAACCAACAGTTATGTACATCACACAAATCTTGGTCCCGGGTGGGAATCGAACCCACGACCTTTGGCGCAGTAGGCAGGGTCACTACCACTACGCCAACAGGCCAGTTATAGGAGGTAGATAAAAATTTACTTGTATATAAATAAACCACGGAGTTCCTTAGCGGTTTATAATTCTGTTTCCTGTATTTATACACGTACTCAGTGTAGGTACTCTTGAGTATAAAGTATTTTGATTTTTTTGGCCAGCTACTTTAGATTTTTACCAAAATCACATAGTAAATAATTCCCAAAATAAAGGATATAGTCCTTTCAAAATCAACAGCCTATTAACATATCCCCACTGCTGGGGCTCAGGCCTACCCTCTCAACGAGGGCGTTCGGGCTAATAGTCCACCACGCTAGCCCATTGCGGTTTGGCGGACTTCACACGCGCCTACGAATTTCTTCTTCGGCGTACGCAGGTTTCCTCGCGATGTTTTCCTTCACCGTTTGAGAGCAGTCAGTAAATTATTATTATTATTCTTTAATGTGTACAGAACTGTACACAATGTACTGAAATGTACTTAAGTTTCGAGAAATATCCCACCGCTCGACCGGGGATCAAACTTCGGACCTTTTGATATGATAGGCCGTGTCTTATCTCCGACGCCACTGACGCTCTTACTTAGCTGTAACAGAATAGAATTAATCGCCGATTGTGAACCGATTCCCATTTCAATTGGAAAACCATATTTCACCTCTAAGGGTTTTATTTTTTGTAAAAAGTTAGATATATACATATATAGTTAGATATGTACTTATATTATATAAATTAAATTAAATGTCTGCACCCAATACCTACACTCCTTGAAGATTTCAACATCACCCTAAGGTTGCCTGGAAGAAATCGCTGAAAGCTATAAGGCCGCCTTTTGATTGTACGCAGTTTAGTAAAATATCATAATGTAAACTTTTGATATAATTTGGTGCTCAATATTTGAGTATATAATTTTGAAAATATAATTTTTTGAAAACATAATTTTTCCATGCAAAACCCCTTTTCTAGTCTCTCGCTCGCCCCATGCATGGCTGGCTCGCAAAATGCAAATTGCAGCTTATCAGCACCCCCCGCTTGGCTCGGTTTATGACGGACACGCCAACATGTCTACGAGCCGCGGACACACCGATTCATCTGCTGTGTTTATGTTAGTGCCAGTTCGTGGGCCGAGACATGCTTATGACACGAGACTGTGAAAGGACCAGGAGATAGGAGACAATTGCTACATTTACAAATGTACCTACCTCATTTTTAGGGATCCGTACCTCAAAAGAGGAAAAAAGGAACCCTTATAGGATCACTCCGTTGTCCGTCTGTGTGTCTGTCCGTCTGTCAATACCATTTTTCTCAGGAACGCGTGGAGGTATCAAGTTGAAATTAATATCAAATACTCAGGTATGCAGTCCCTTTGAGTCGTGAAAAAATCAGACTTCTAAGTCATCGCAGTCACATGATATCGCCGATTTTGACGCATTTTTTTAAAACATCGCTGCCGTAATTATTAGACTGGCACAATATTTTAAAAAATCCGTGTAACACAGGGCGCATATCTCCTTCCGTAGCCTGCTAGACCCTTTAAACTTGAAAAAATAGTGGGAAAAAACTTATCCCACGCGTTCAAAGCCGCGGGCAACAGCTAGTGAAAAATAAATCTTTCAGCGTCAAACATTAGCATTAAACATACGTCGTAAATATCAATATGGATGTCCGCAGAAACCATTAGCTATGCCGTATCGGAGAAACAACGACAAATAGCACAAGCACTTCCTGGAGGGACCCTTGTATTAATAATTATAATGTATGATAATACTTCAGCAGTTTGTAATACCATTAGCTCCTGTCTTCTAAAGGCCTGTTGAGAACATTAAATTTTCAATAAAAATAAGTCTTTATTGTGTATAAGAACTATTATGTAATCTGTGGTATAAGTAAAGATAACAATAGGTAATATTTTGCAAGTGTTATCCGTTACAAGTGGATCCTCTAAATGTCTTTATACAAATTGTACAATACGATTATAGTAACAAACGTCAACTATTAAAATAGTAAAACAATCTAGTAAATTAATCAAAATTATATATTTTTTTAACCGACTATCTCGAAGCCATGAGGAGGGTTAAGACTTTACAGTCTATGTATGTAGGTATGTAGAACAGGAGTAGTCTACTCGGATCATTTTGGACACAAAAACATAAAATACGGCAAAATCGGCCATATCTTTTGACTGCGATGACTTAGACTTAGTCTGATTATTTCACAGCTCCAAGGGACTGCAAACCTGAGTATTTGATATTAACTTCAACTTGATACCTCCACGCGTACCTGAGAAAAATGGTATTGATAGACAGACAGACGGATAACGAAGTGATCCTATAAGGGTTCCTTTTTTCCTCTTTTGTGGTAGACCCAGACCTTACGAGGTAGGTCTTGATACAATCAATAATAATGAATTCTTCATACTTTGTGTAGTTGATTTGTGGAGAACTTACATTATTATGTAATTATACGATTAAGTATGAAACGCGAAACGCGGCGGCGCCACAGAAAGAAATCTTTACGCACTGCATGTACCATAAAATCCCAGCCCTTCGAGGAAGCGCGTTTGGTCTATTAAATAAGTACTTAATATAATAAAGCTATACGTTTGGTATGCTTATAAAAACTTTACCTTTAGCCTATTATTTATTCGAAGCCCATAAACTAGTGCAGATTGTTAGCAAGAAGTTGATTATGACGTACCTACTCATTATTTAAGTCATAAATTTTCCCTATAAAAGTTTTTCTAGCCGCCGCAGTGCAATACATCTGTTGTTGAAGACGCCGTCTGCATAAGATATCGGTTTAACAAGTTAATTGCTGGCAAACCGGCGCGGACATACGGACGGAAAGAATGGCGAAGAAAGGGCCGCTTGTATTATATTAGCCGGCTAATTTCTTGAACATATTTCGAGTGATGCAGTGGGGGAAAGTTCGCGCTGATCTATCTATAGCGCGTTTGATTCGGTCGCGCCCGTGCGGGGCGCGACCCGCCGCCAAAGAGACCTTTATCTCAGTTCTGGTCATTATTCAAGAAGTTTGCCGGCTACTATAACTATCTTTGGAGGTCATTCATAATAAAGTTTAGTAGCTCTGTTTTGCAGATGTCATATTCCTGTCTTCCTCTGATTATTTTCTAGTCTAATCCTCGTCAATATTTATTTCCAAATAGCTAAATTTGTTTTTTCCCGCGGCAGCAGTTTCCCATGGTTGCCGCGGAAAACACACTGCCGGATCATATTTAGTAGGGGATATTTATAGCACAGCAGATTGTCAGTTTCAAAACAAATTAAAGTTTATGAAAGATACTTTATTTATTTAAAAAATCCATAAAAAACACATTTACTTACCTGCAAAATTAATTCTTATTTTCCTTGTCTATTTATCTTGAAATCTGAAAGTGGACTTTTTGAATAATGACAAGATCGCAAGAGAAATATCATCAAGTTACCTGCGTTTAAAATTTGCTGCCTTTTTTCACTACCAGCTTTCATTACAGCGAGCGACTATATCAATAGCTAAACTAAATCAGCTAAATGTTCGCTGAACTCAGCAGCGGTGTGTCACAATTATCTAAGTGTTAGTAGCTGTTATTTAAGGTGAGGCGGGGACATTTTATTTATAGCGGATTGCGATAGCTTGACGTGTGGACACCATACATCACTTTCAACTTCTTTTAAACGATTATAATTGTGTTTTTTGCGTAACTGAGCTTTGCTTCTAAAAGATAGGAGAATTTAAAGAATGTCGAATTTAATACATACTAGCCGGCAACTGAAACGAGTCACTTGGCCTTGGCCTCCCTTCGCCTCCCGCTTCCCCGCCCGCCCGCCCGCCCGCTCACGTCCGGGCGCGACAGTACCGTCCGCATAAATGTGAGAGGTAGGACATAAGTGACGTCGCGCCATCAACAAATGATGATAAAGATGAAGATTTCTTTATGTATCTAACTGCTTTTTACAAAATGTTTTATTTTTTAATGAAAATGTAAATAAATAATAATTTAATCCCACACTTTCGCTCAATACTTTCTCAATCGTTTTTGCACTCTGTACCTATGACGACGGGGCGACGTAGGCGGAAGCGGGAGACGCGGAGTGACTCATTATAGTTGTTGAGTAGTACTAATATTCATCATCATCAGCCTGTACTAGTCCACTGCTAGACATACGCCTCCCCCAAGGAACGCCACTGAACCCAAACTTCGGTTCTCCGCCAGCCGCCTTACGCAGATCGCTGCTCTAACTAACCGGGGGGCGTCCCACACTACGCATGCCAAGTCGTGGTCTCCACTCGAGAACTCGTCTACCCCAGCGGTTATCGGTTCTCCGACAGATGTGACGAGCCCACTGCCATTTCAACGTGCTAACCCTTTGAGCTAGGCTTTGGTTCTCTGGCGGATCAACTCGTTTCGGATCACATCTCTCAGAGAAGCTCACAAATACCAATTACATTATTTAATCTATACTAATGATAAAGAGGTAAAGTTTTGACGGATGGATGTGTGATTGAAGTAATCTTTGTGACTACAGAACCGATGTCAATAATTCTTCCGCTGTTGGATAGTTAATACTCTGTGTGTGAACATAGGATATTTGGTATTGGGTTTTATGAAAAGGAGCGGCCACAAGATGTGTTAAAATGAATTGAGTCCGCGAATATATCAGGAATTCATCAACATTTCTTAGAGACGTTAGTTAAGGGGAACGGAAGGGGAGCGGAAAGGGAGAGGAGAGGAAGGGTATGGGAAGAGGAAGATAAGGAAAGGGGAGGGGAAGAGGAAGATGGTAGGTGGAGGGGGGGGGGAGGAGTCTGTGTAGTATTTTAACGCGAATGAAGAAAACGGAAACATAAAATATTTGTAATAGGATTGTACTAGAGCGGACATTACATTATACCGGAATACACCGATGACTGAATACCTCAGCTATTATCTCTGCGAATCTATCTATGCAATTATCTGCCTGTCCTGTCTGTTTATGGGTAAGGTAACACGTTTTGTAATCTATTTATCTGCGAGAAGCGGAGCAACGGTTTGTCTGAACAAACAACTTGTTGCAGTTAAAGGAAGACCACCAGACCGGTGTAATCACTGTAACATTGACGAAGTCAAGTTCTGTGGTCAGACGAGGATGCCTTATAAGATCGTCTAGTCCGTCCGATCGTCTGCTTGTGATGAATCATCACTGATACAAGAAATAGGAGTACTTAAAACAAACTTGTGTTACCACAGTTAAGACTGAAGGTCAGCAAATATTTCACGTAGAATGCGCGTCTAAACAAAGTATACCAGAGGATATCTTGAATGTGAGGACAGAAAATTTAAATAACTTCATAAAGTCAAAGAACACGCCTACACGTAAATTTGTATCTACCACCGCTTCCTAGGTATTAGCGCAAGCTGTGCAACAAATCTTGTAAAATCAAGTTTGTTTCACAAATGCTGGTAATGATTGTGTGAGGCTGAAGTAACATTAATACCAGGCATCTCTGTCATGACCTTAGGATTGCGATTTAGTTTAGTTTTAGAGGATTATGAAATCCTCCTATGAGTCAGACCTTGGAAGGAAACGTATAATTGGAAGGAAATGCTGTCATCAGCATCATATTGTTCTATACGTTTCCTTCCAAGGTCTGACTCGCACTTGGCAGGTTTTTTCGAAGACAATAATTTAATCCTAACGTGGCTTAGATTGTTAAACTGCGCGAGCATCGCCGCGGGACATTACACTCAGCGGCTGGTATCAAACAAGTTCCATCTGGCGCTCTATGTTTGATTCGCTCTCCTCGCTTCTAGCGTTCGATTCTACTGATTTTCCCTCGACTCCGCATGTTTGAACCGCTCGAACGGCAACGAGTGGTATCGACCAATCGTCGCTTGGGACGAGCCGAGCGGTAGAATAAACGTCAAAGGCCATATGACAAAAGAAAAGAGACAACTATCACTGACATTTCACTTCAGTTCACTTTTTCTAACAAAAGGCAAAGATAATATCATATACAGTCTCTATGGTTTCGACCATTACTGAGCATTTTACGTTCCGCTTTACGTTTCGGTAATTACCGGTTTTTATTTTTTCTGCGTGAAACGGATAAAATTCTACATTTCTAATATTATTGGCATCACCGAACGCGAGCGAATCAAAAATGCAGAAAATCAGCGTCGTGCGACTTGGAAGTCGAGTATGACTTAAGTCGCATGCGACGATACAATTCCCTACGAGCGAATCAAAAATAGAGCTCCTGGTCTCGATAAAACTGCGAGAATTGCAGATTGCAAGCGAACATTTACCTCGGTGCCTTTTGATACTGTATCTGTAATTTCTGCAATATCCTCTTAAGATTCTTTCTCTAGGGCTACCTAGCCTATGGTCTGCTATATTGTATAGGTAGTTTATATGTTTTTAGTGGACCGACAACGTTTAGCGAAACGGTTTAGCGGAGAACCTAGAGCTCTATTTTTGCATCGCTCTCCTCGCTTCCAGCGATTGATTCCACTGTTTTTCCTTCGACATCCGATACAAAAATCAGTAGAATCGACCGCTCGAAGCGAGGAGAGCGGAATTAGAGCTTCGGGTGTGGTGACGTTCATTGGAGAAGGCCATAGACCACGAACCCAATTGACTGATTAATATACCCATGCCAAATTTTCGTCAAAATCGGTTGAAAATGCGACATGTAGACGATTACAGACAAGAAGTTTCAAATCTTTTTGGTCGCGCGCGCGCTCCCTGTGGAGATTACATCTCGCATATTTAGTATCGGAACCTATTGGTGCCAAATACCGGGGGGGTGCGGACAAAGGAAGCGGAGTAGCGGGACGAGGTTGCTAATACAAATTTATATGGAGTTTGAAAATGAGAATGTGTGAGTGAGTTACAATATTGTAATCCATTTGACACACATATGATGCTTTTATTACTCATCCATATGGGAGTGGCAAAATTTTTTGATTCATGATTTCAGACAGACAAACAGAAGACGCACAAAAGCATTTTTGGCCAATTTGGAAACTGAGACGCTTATCTCGCTCGGTCAATTAAGGCACAAAGTAGGTAGGTATAATATAAACCACATAGATACCTGGATCATTTACTAAAAACGCCTCTTAAATACTCACTGTCCGAAATAACGAGACGAAACGTATCAGGTCCGATTCGAGTCCGATCTGAGATCGCATCGCTCAATCGCCATTCATTGTCAACCATCAATGTGACAAACGTCACTCTCTACACTCTAAACTAACCTTTATCCCCATCCAATAAGGCTTATGACAGTTGCGTATACATGCAGTAAAATTAAATAATAGTGGTAAAGAAATTCATGTCTTATTTGCTTTAAGAAAGGGATTATAAAAGCATATCAATCAAAGAGATATCTCGAGCGCATTGGATCCTTTATGTCTTTAATTAGTGTCATGTTCACGTCACTTCAACGCCTTCGTCAATTCTTTGTTGAAAAAAAAAGGAAAATTGAACGTCGATGATAAAATATTGAAGGATGTTGTAAAAGCCAAAGTGAAAGGAACAAAGAATGGAGGAGGTTTTCTTTTTAAACTGTGGCGTTCGAAAATAGTTCCATGATGCTCACTGTTAAGTAATGGAAAAGAATCAGAACAAATGAGTTGGCAACACTTACTATTCATAGAACTATTTCCGAACGACACTGTAGTAGCAGGCACTTTTTATGATGGTTTTACGGCCCTGGAAACAAAGTATTTTAGATCCATCACTTTACCCCCAATTTCAATACAGACTTCTTAAATTTAACTTGCATACTAATATTGTCATGGTACGCATCAGCCTTTCAACGTCCACTGCTAGACATAGCACACAGACCTCCACCCTCCGCATCGAGCCGCTTCCGGCCACCTTCTTCAGGTCGTCGGTCCACCAGGCGGAAAGGCGTATAAATAAATCAAATCTAGGGTCTAATTTCTACATACTGACTATAATACGAAATAACATGATAACTTTCTTCTTTGAAGCATCAAGTTGCAGCGGTTTGCGGAAACAACTTTACGTCGCTCTTGTGTATCCCACTTCATAAACCTATATTTCATTACGCTAAGGTTCAAATTTGATTAACGTCACATTGCCAAGTGCAGAGTGAAGTTAGCAATTAAGTGTTAAACTCAAAACTGAGTGTTGACGCGAATCTGAAGTGACCCCGAGAATATTAATTTCTCGGTTATTGATCGGTTTTACATTAAATTCACGCATCTATAGGTAGATGCCTCCTCCATCTAGGTTTGTGCCTCTTCCTTTTCTTTTAGTGCAGTTTTTAGGCGACTAAAAATAGTTCATAAAAGTTTTGTAATGATTTCTAGTTTTAATGGAAATTAGTCGCTTCTCTAAGTAGTAATACTAAATAATAGTAGGCACTTAGTTATGTATGCACCTACGCTGTCCCACGGCTATGAGACTCGGAGGGAAAGTACATCAAAAATTGAAGATCCACACTCGTTCCGTTCGATTCCCGACTCAGGCAGGTGATTTTTCAAAGTCTCTGAATGCACTTCAGCTTATTAAAAAAAATTAAATGAAGTCTTCCTTAAAATTAGAGTCATCATCGTCATAATATCAGCCTGTAGACGTCCACTGCTGGACAAAGGCCTCCCCCAAGGATCTCCACGACGACCGGTCCTGCGCTAACCTCATCCAGAGGTATTCTATACTAAATATTTCAAGTACTTTCCCTCCTTGAAACCCTGTATAGTCATAAAACTCGGGGGCTCGTTCTGGTAAACCTCAATAAAGCACAATTACGGCGTCGACAATTTGCCGACCAATCGTACCCTCGCTTTTATTACTAATTCCTTGTCAATTTACTCAAAAAATACCGGTATATTTTCGCCACGTGACCCGGCCGCGGCCATGCTTCCCTCGCAAAAAGCGTGTCCTGCGCATACGCATACGTCCCGACTTGTCTCGAAGCTAATTGGGTGCCGCTCTCGACTCGCCTCCTCATTGGACGGGGGGCGGTGCGTAATTATTTTAATAACTCCACCCCCTTTTTTAATTAAGGCCATTTTTACACATTGTAGGAATACTGTCAGTTTTTTGACGAACATTCTGGCTCGATATTCATGTAGATTCGACTCTTGGCGGAAGCCTATGTGACATAACTATTTTATTTTCGTGAAATATGTATGTATTTTGGGGGTTGTAATTTATAATAAATAGTATTTTATACACCTTGTCCTCGTGGTTTTGTATATTGTGCGGGAAATTAAAGTAAAAGCGTGTAACAACTCTTTCAACTCCTACCAAATTTGTCGGTTGTGAATCTCCATTAAAGTTACTATCGCTTTAGTCAGAAGTGAACCTAAATGAAGATGGCAGACTAACCTCTGCTTTTATTTCAAAATTAAAACTGCTGACAAATCTCCTTCATCCAGATAAGGAATTAATTATTTTTATAATTATATAATTATTTACGGGTCTTACACACGAATAAGTTTTATTTACCTTGCCCGACGTTTCGACCAGGTTACACTGGCCGTGGTCACGAGCTGACTGGAGAGGCGAGCTGTCATTGTTGATCGCATTGTCGTTGTTAATTATTTTTATTTGTATAATTAGTAGGTGGCAATGTAACTTGGTTAAACGCTAGTAATGTAGCTAGAAGATAAAGACATACACCCTCCAGCCTCTAGATAAACAATACATACTGCCCGAAATTAAACGCAAGCTTAATAAAAGGCGGGGGAGGCCTTTGCCTACACGTGGGATTACCTGAAACAAAAAGTAACACCAAACCTAGAATAAATATTAATAAGTATATTATAATAAAAATACAACAAAATTGTATCTAATAATTTAAAATAATGAAATTATAAAATATTATTATATTAAGATATACCTAGCGTTAATTTCTAATTTATATACTTGATGCAATGTATTAAGTTGAATTGTAATTTTAAAAAGATTCAAAAGGCTATAGATAAATAAAAATGTAGCTATTAAAATTGTTCAGTTGCGTGCACTCCCAGCTTTATCTGTAGGCATGCGTGCGCGCATCGTAAGTGCAATCGATCGAACACCGTATCGTTTAAAAGACGGGTGTGGTCGGATGCCAGTGGTGACCATTATACCGCCAGTGCGGCCAGTCGAAGATGAATCAAGTTGGGTCTTCATTTTGTTTTTAAAATACGGCCCCTGTAGTTTTTTAAACGGGTTTACGGCTCCGGAAACAAAGCTGTTCCAAGCCAATCTTAAAATTATGCATATTAGAAAAAAGCGGCGGTTACAGCTAGGCCTTAACAAAAGCAGAGCACGACTGCACGGCTAGACTTAGTCGGCGATTTTCACTAAGGTTCACATCCTAACCAAAGCTGTAGTAATTTTAATAGAGATCAGATTAATAGGGGTCAGATTTAAATAGAGGTCAGTGAAAACAAAACCAGTACAAACTGGTCTCTCATAGAAACTCCCTAATAAGCTAGGCCAGCTCAACTCTCAAGGTTAGTGTATCAAATGACGTGCGGTCGACGGTACAAATGATAGTTGATTCGCTTCTAACACAATATAAATATAACCACGAGCACTTTTTGTATAAAACACTATCACATTTTTTTCATTAAAACCAGCAAAATATGTGTTCTAGCAAATTGAAATACAAGAGACGAACGAACATGACCCTTCGGTCTAATGCGCCGGAGACGGCCAGAGCGGTAAAAAAGGGTCATTTTTATGATGGCGTTAAAAACTACCGTCATAAGTCATAACGATAAAAACCTCAATTACTATTCTTCACGTGTAAGAAGTACTCGTACCTAATGGAATTTACTAAACGAACACAGAATTCGTAAGTATCATGTAACGTGAGGGTTTTCCAAAAATTACGTCTCTTTGTACTTCGTCTCGAGGTCACCTCATCATGTTAAAGCCGGAGTATTTGTTTAAAGTCTACATCAATTTTACAATTTTTCATATTTACAATATTTACAAAATTTCATATTTTACAACCTGGTCTTCGGTTCTCCGCATCCAGTCACTGCCAGCCGCCTTACCCAGATCGTTGCTCCATCTAGCCGGGGGGCGTCCCACACTACGCTTGATCAATTGTGGTCTCCACTCGAGAACTCTATCGTCTACCTTATCAGTTCTCAAACAGATGTGACCAGCGTTGACTGGTGCTACTTCAACGTACTAATTTTTGAGCTACGCCGAATGCTTTGGCTCTCTGGCAAATCATCTCGTTTCGGATCATGTTTCTCATAGAAATTTCTCTCAAAAACCCCTTCCTCTACTCCAATAGTACCTATACTAAAACAGAATAAAATCGAGTGTCTTTATTTACTTCAGGCATCTTCAGTTCATTCATTATTTTACTGCAATCTTTATATCAAAATGTGCATCGTAATAAGTTATTACCTTATACATAGGTATGTACGTGAGAGAAAAAAGTCCCTTGAATTCTCGCATAACTAAGATCGACAAAGTTCCTGCAGCTAATACTCTAACTAATTGATCTAAGGAATCTCTAGAAACTTGAAATATTTCACGAAGAAACGATTTTTTGAAATCCCACCCCTAAGGCCAATTTTTTTCAACCGACGAAAAAAAAGGAGGTTCTCAATTCGACCCGTATATACATATATATATTTTTTATGTATGACCACGCATAACTTTTTATAGAGTAGTCCGATTTTGATAATTCTTTTTCTATTGGATAGGGTCTGCTTCGAAGTTGGTCCCATTTAAATTTGAAGAAAAAAATTCTACCCTAAGAGTAGAAAATTAGGGGATGACTGATTAAATTTCTACTAAATTTTCATATTTGAACCAATTCTGTTGAAACTAGGTACAAATAAGTAGTTCTAATGACCCTACAATATGACGGAGACCTGAACTTGATCTGATGACGGAGACGGAAGACAGTTGAGGGAACTCTTCAACGGTGTACAGCAGCTAACTCGTGTTTGGGCTTATTCATTCATCTTAATGAGAACTTTAAACCTAACTTATGATTACGACTACCATCTATGGGTGAAGATGGAGACGGAAGGCTGTCGAGGGAATGAATTAGTATATTTTAGTCACAAAAAAGTAAAAAATAAAAACTTTTTAACAAAAAAATTAAACCGTCGAAAAAAAGAAACTGAAAAGCGAAAAATAATAACAAGTTACCTTGTTAGTCTATAACTACGCTCCTACACTAATGTAAACCGAAGAAATTTTGAGTCGGCGCCTAACAAACAAGCAAATTAATTAAAGTTGATACGTAAAGTGAAATGATGGCAGCCAAGTTTACGTAAAGTGGAATGATACAATCAATCAATGAGAAGATCATCAAATTAAAGTACGAAATACGTAATAGTAAGTAATAAAAATAAAAGAAATTAATTTGTATGTATGTTGGGCGCCGACTCAAAATTACTTCGGTTTACATTAGTGTAGGAGCGTAGTTATAGACTAACAAGGTAACTTGTTATTATTTTTCGCTTTTCAGTTTCTTTTTTTCGACGGTTTAATTTTTTTGTTAAAAAGTTTTTATTAATCGGAATTGTGCATCCTAACCGCATATAACTAATGCAAAACAAAAAACATACGGACAGACAAAAGAATCCAAAACACATCAGCGCAGTGTAATGGAGATCACGTAGCTGGGGCATTGGATCCAAGATTATACGTCTCACTTTAATTTACGGGCCTCTGTGTAAGTGTGAGGGAGAGGGGTTTAATAATGCTGTAACCGCAACGCGCACTATCATTAGTTTGTACTTTCAACTTATCCTTCTGGAACAAAGTGTCATCTTTTCCAGCAATGTTTTTACCTTACTATTTTGGACATAGTCCAAAAGTCGTTATTGCTAGCATTCCTGTTTGGCTTCAGAAATAGTTATGAAAGTAGTGACCATCTACAGACCCTGCATTAGAATGTTTCCCCCAGTGAGAATTAGGTAAAATGGTAGTGACCATATCCAGACGATGATAATAAAGTGAGTGCTTAATTGTACTTGAAGTTATATCTTCTTCGATACTCTGCATGTCAAATCCTAAACCTACTACTTCTTCTTCCTGATCTTCTTCTTTTCCTTCTGTAATTAGTGGATTAGTCTTAGATAGATTTTCTTTGAAGTCCGTGTCAGAAACAATGTGTTTTGTAGTCTAAATATGTTTAAATGGATAGGCTTTAGTGGCGGAAACCAAGGTGCAGACTCCGTAATCGTGGCGACCGACAATCGTAAGAAATACATGGTTTTTTTCTGGAACACAAATTGGTTTTTATGTGTTTTCTGAAGGGTTTCGAGACTAGTCGGTTGGTTATTATGGTCAATTTAACGGTGCAGCGGTTTACGATAGCTTGTGAATGCGCGACGACATTATTGCGTTCTTTAAATAAACACTAGCTTTTAACCGCGACTTTCCTGACGTGGAATCTGTCAAGTTACGGTAATTGAACATGAATTGATCTGCCACTAATATCCATGCGGGTAAAGAACCTGTCAAATAGAAAAATGTTATCTAAGACACATCGTCTAATGAAAAGTTGTGAAAAGGTGAAGAAAAAAGCACTCATGCACAATATGTGTGATCATTATAACTTTAAGCTTTGTTTATTTGCTGGTCTTAATCATTCACTTTCATTTTCATCCATGTTTCATCTTTCACTTTAATATTCAAAAAAGCACTCATGCACAATATGTGTGATCATTATAACTTTAAGCTTTGTTTATTTGCTGGTCTTAATCATTCACTTTCATTTTCATCCATGTTTCATCTTTCACTTTAATATTCAAAAAAGCACTCATGCACAATATGTGTGATCATTATAACTTTAAGCTTTGTTTATTTGCTGGTCTTAATCATTCACTTTCATTTTCATCCATGTTTCATCTTTCACTTTAATATCAGTAACACAAATTTCACTGCTCCTTAGTATCGTTCCCACAACATCATAACTAATCTAAAGTAATTTCCCTCATAAAATGCATGATTTATCAATTAACCTAAAACAGAAACTGGACTTATACAATTTATAATAAATTCTTGATGCTTGTAAACTTGAGTAATTAGCTTAGCCTTCAACTTTCATCGTATTATTAATCCATCATAAACTTCGTAATCTTAATACTTAAGACTAGTATTATATTGCGACTGTACTCTTTATTTCTTCCTTTTCCGGTATATCTGTATCTGAAATGTAATTATACTATAAATTATTACTGCGACAGGGTTAAAATAATAATTATAGTATTTATGTTACCAAGAAATTATTTTAAAAATATTTTTTTGTCGTTAACTTCATCAGGTTAGTTATGATCAAAAGTTTGTCTTAAAAAATTTGTTGGGTTTCTCCCCGTTACTTACTTATCACAAAATAAATTTTATTTAGATTTTGAATGGCTTTTAATTACCACTATATACTAGCGAAGTCTTCGCGATTTCTTGTTGTTTTCCTATTCTATGGTTCTTTCTTTTACTTCCTTTTCTTTTCTTAATTTGTGACTATTTTTTAACTATTCACCTTCTCCTACTACATTTGTCTTATAATATATCTTTTCAAACAGCCCGACTAAATCATTTTCTATTTTCGCATCATATTTATTTAGTTGTGGCAAAAATGAAGTCGTGATCAGAACACCGTGAGATCTGTCTCTACTACGATATATCGTAAGGAAAATCTTTACATGTTAAATTTCATGTTTGTTACAATGTTTAGACTGCGACTTTGTGTTACCGGTAAATCCATATTTAATACCGGTGAAATTTATTTATACCGGTGGTCTAATGTAAATGTTAGACCGTTTGCGACCTTTCTCGTTGCGTCACTATAGTTTAGAAATGTTTTAAGTTCAACATCAAAAACAGCTTGTGTAGCTTGTTATTTTTGGTTAGATTTTAATTTGGTATTTTACTATAAAGATTTTGCTATTTGTACGTACTTCTCGATTTCCTGTAAATTATCTGATACCTGTACTTTCTCCTGGGTATCTATATAAAAAAAATCATTTAAAATGTTTCCCACAAAAGTATTGTGACTTTATTCTACATGGGATATATTTATTGTCCATCTACGAGTATGATGGGTCACGATTCCAAGAGATATCCCATAGTTCCCATGGGGAAAGACGCCGTGTTTATGGACCATGTAAATGTCGTCACGTGTAGAATATTTAAGGCTATACCCCACAGTGACTTTGGGCACAAGTCTTGTTTATGTATTGACTCATAATCTATTAACTAGGATTATTGTGTTTATTGAATCTCTATTAATCGCCTCATTACATTTTCAATCGTTACTTTCTTCTTTTTAATCTTTGCTACCTTTTCTTTCACAGTCCCAGTTTCCTATAATGCCAGCGGTGGTGAGATCTTTTCCTGCTAGGCACAGACCATTTAAAAAAATTAATTCACGTGGCCTATGTATACTTAAATATGAATAGTTTTTTCCATTATAATACAGATAATCTTCTTAAAGTGTATATATGAATAGTATTTTAGATAAAAATACAATAATCGATTTACTAATCAAGAATGATTTTTTATTATGGACTTTTCTGAAATGTATGAGATCGGGCTCGTAAAACTATAACCAATCTCAAACCATTTTACGTTAAACATCCTTCACTGTTTTCCGAAAAACCAAAAGCCACAAAAGAATCCGCTATTACACATCTTTCCTTGTGTTCTGAGCAAGATATTTCTTTTTAACGATATTATAAGTGGTGAATATAATGGTCAACTGTGGGATAATCAAAGGAAATCCAACAGTTTCAACGATTCCGAATTATATTTTTTTCCAAAATCCGGTGGTAATTTCTGTGGTAACACATTATCTGTAAGTTTTTGTAATGTGGTCGGTAACTTTTTCGGAGGCAAAAAGTTTGTGTTTCGAAATGATACTGGTATTATTTTAATGCGGTTTGGATGAATGTCGTCTAAAGGGTACCGATTTGTTTTAATGTGTGGTCTACCCGACCAAGGGCTTTATTCTACGATTCATGTAGCAGAAGCTTTTTAATACCAGATATTCCTATTATTACCTATACTTTATCATTGTCATGCATGACCTTTTTAATTTTATTTTGTACTTACACATATTTTTTAAAAACTTAAATGACATTACGGTAGGTATACAAAACTAACAGTAGATATTTTCGGCGAAAAGAAATGAATTCAGTACAAAAAGTGTCAATCAGTTTTTGGAGAAAAAAAATTCCCTCATCCCCTTTTTATTTGGTCCCAGGTTTCAGATATAAGAGTTCGTTCTGAAATGGTAATTACAAGTCTAGAATAAAATATTGAACGGTTTGTAATTACAGAAATACACGAAAAATCTATCCTCGCCCCAATTTGTTTAAAACTCTATTCTAAAATCTTTTTGTAAAGTTGAAATCACCAATTTCGTGAACCATGCATGGCGTGTTTAGTTTAGTGAAAATTCGATTGTGTTCTTAAAAATGCCTATAAAAATGATTACTTTCAACAAAACAAACATTTTATTGAGATAACCCTCAACTCCATTGATCATTCTGTCTTCTAATACCAGATGCAGTTTACTACCTTGTAACGGAAACTACCTATCAAAGCCTGGATATATAACTGTAAACCGTGTATTAATCGCTAAGTACTGTGTAACGTACATCGATGAAGGCATCTTGATCTGAAGCTATGGAGCTCTCACTGCAATATTACCAGGAAGGTTCGAATCTCTTGACGCGCGCGCTCCCTATGGAGACTGCATCTTGCATATTTAGTTTGGGAACCAATGGTGCCACTTACAGGGGGGGTGCGGACAAAGGAAGCGGAGTAGCGGGAGGAGGTTGCTAATACAAATTTATATGGAGTTTGAAAATGAGAATGTGTGAGTGAGTCACAGCACAGTATTGTCATACATTTGACACGATTTTGACACCCAGAGAACGCTTGTTTTTAAGGGGCACGCACCAAAGAGATCTTAACTCTATGAATATTACCTACTTAGTAAATATGCAACTAGAACAGCTATAACGAATTTCATGAACTTTTCAATCCAGTTTGACAATATGTAGGTTTTTATCTTCTTGGAATGCGCAAACCAAGCGGAAAAATTCCCGTGCACTTTTTGACGTCATTGTCAAATGAACCTTAACAAAGCCTAAAGAACAAAATCGTATAAATGACATTAGTGATTATACTTCATTTGACAATGACGTCAAAAATTACGCGGGCATTTTTTCCGCTTGATTTGCGCACTCCATTAGGGGGTTAGGAATACCTGGCGGCTCTTCGACCCTTTGGCAATGTTTTGCGCCAAACCCCTGTCCGCCAACGGTGGCCCAATCCGTTTTTGGTGGACATCACACACGCCTTAGAAGAGAAATACCTACATCTTTGGCGTATGCAGGTTTCCTCACGATGTTTTCCTTCAGCAAAAGCCTGTGGTATTATAATACCGTACATAAGTTCCGAAATACTCATTGGTACGGGCCGAGGTTCGAACCCACGACCTCGTGAACGTGAGGCGAGTGCCAACCAACTAGGCTACCACGGCCCATGTCTCCTATAACAACAAGTATAGTAACTGGAACTACTTCACGGATACCATGTAGTTTATCTAATAAGGCAAATCGAATTGTATTGCACACCCTCCACCAGGGCTGGCACATAGGATAGTATTTTCAGTTATTAGAAAATTAAAAATCATTACTTTTTACTAGGTTTTTTTTCACAAAATCCACGGCACAAAAATAATTATTACTAAAGGTTACATGCTCATACTGGCAATAAGGAAGGATTTACAATGCTATTTTACTCCCAATAGACATTATTATAGACAGTCTGTATGTTTATGAGTTTGCGTGCGTATGTGTGTGTGTGTGTGTAAAAATAGGTTAAGAAGTTTAGAGTAGGTTAAATGAGTCTCTTTGAAAGTCTGCAGTGAGGAGATGCAACGAGATTATTGGCGTAGCCGAAAGGAAAATTTATAGGTTTTAGGAAAAAATCCAGTCCATTAAACAGTCTACGGGAACAGGAGAGCTGAAATGCTATGTTCTTGACGGGACATTTATACACTCTGCCTGAGTGTATAAAAATGTAATCTAAAAAGCGTTATTTTGCTTTGTGATTTAGATAATTTATATAAAACTAGCTTTTTCCCGGGGCTTCGCCCGCGTAGAAAAGTTTTTCCCGTGTACATTTTGAAACAGCGCGGTCTATGCTGGTTTTTTGTTACTTAAGGGGTATTAGCGCCGCCCCGCGAATTTGTCCGCGTTAAAAAGTAGCCTATATGTTATTCCAGGATATAAGCTATCACTGTACCAAGATTCATCAAAATCTGTTCGGTAGTTTTTGCGTGGAAGAGTAACAAACATCCTCACATCTTTACAAACTTTCGGCTTTATAATATTAGTAAGATTAATATAGAGGCAGCCCTATCGCGAGTGCACCTGACGCAACCGCCAGTCACGGCGGCACGTAACATCATCCTGTATCAGGCGACGTGAGCGAAAATTTCATAACCATAACGCGTAGCCGGCCTGTTTGCAGCTTAGAGGTTTAACACGGATTTTGTAATATTCAGATTATGTGTTAATGTAAAAGCTTCGTCTAGAATGAGGTAGACGCTGGTATACTCGTCAGTGTACCTTTTTTTTTTCAATTAGGGCTCTCATCTCTCTGAACTTAATTCCAATTGATTCTCAAACGTCCGCATACTCGTCAGTGTCCCTATAGTCGTCAAAGCATTTTTAACCTGTTGTACCAACATTAAATCAACAGCTCTTCATGGCAACATATTTTTTATAATACTTAGAACAATAAGATAGCAACACTAAGTCGACAACAGGTTATTTAACCTAAAAAGCATATTTATGCTTTTTATATCATGTGACGGACGTTAAGTGAAGTCTACTTCGATTGAAATTGAAAATCAAATCAATAGGAATTAAGTTCAGAGAGATGCGTGCATCATCATCATCATCAACAGCCTATTAATATGTCCCCACTGCTGGGGCTCAGCCCTACCCCCTCAACGAGGGCGTTCGGGCTATAGTCCACCACGCTAGCCCAGTGCGGGTTGGTGGACTTCATATGCGCCTAGGAATTTCTTCTTCGGCGTATGCAGGTTTCCTCACGATGTTTTCCTTCACTGTTTGAGACCAGTCAGTAAAATGTACTTAAGATTCGAGAAAAAACCCATTTGTACATGGCCCAGCCGGGGATCGAACTTCGGACCTTTCGATATGATAGGCCGCGTCTTATCTCCGACGCCACTGACCACTGATAATACGAGCCGAGGAGCAGTCTGACGTACGAGGATCAGATAGAGCGGGTGCTAACAGATGGACACGTGAGGAGCAATCGCGTCCCGCAGCGAGCGTGTGTGAAGAGAATGATGAGACTGAGCGAAGCGACAGAGGTGTGTCAGGATCACGATACTTGGCACTCCGTTCTTTCTGCCTACATGTCCAGGGACGGGTAGGAACCCGGATTTATCCCGGAATTTTATCTACTTCGGCATTAAAATTGCGAAATAGCGTGCGAAAATAGGAAGTGTTTCTATACCACTATAACGAAATACATGTTTCTCCCATTCAATTCTTTTACATGCTTTCAAGTTTAGTACAAGCCGTTATTCCGCGTGCAGCGAGGCACTTGCCGCCATTTCGCGAGAGCGCGCGAAAATCGCAAAACAAAATGGCCGCCGACCATTTCGGTTAGAGGAAACGCGTATCTGTCAACGCTGCAGCATCGCAAGTGGCCATTGTATGATAATCGTAGGCACCGACAAAGTTTCAACTTGGGGCATCGAAACGAGCGGAAATTGTGCCTATACAGAATACCAATTCGATACAAAAATTACTATTAGTTATCAGAATCTCGTTATGTTTGCACGAAATTATTGGCGAAACATCTCTTCAATTTCCTGTATTCAGAGTTACTTTTCTGCAAACGTTCTGTGCGCTGTTACAGTGATATAATAATTATGTACGTCATATAATATGATATACCCATACCTCCTTTTATATCAAGTATTTCTGTACCCACACACCCATTTCCTGGATATTATTCCAGGATGTTACGATAAATTGAAGACTTGTTGTTATGACAATAAAGTTTACCTTGGGGGGGCAGTTTGGTCGTGCGCACCGTTTTACAGAAAAATAACTCTTAGTGTGCTACTGCACTTATGAACCTTGACTGTACATATAAAATACACTAATAGCACACACCACAGTAAGCCACTGACGGCCGTTGGGGCAGAAAGGTTCTCGAGTGGCGACCACGTATCGGAAGACGCAGTGTAGGCAGGCCTCCCACAAGGTGGACCGACGATCTGATGAAGGTCGCGGGACCCAGCTGGATGAGGTTAGCGCAGGACCGGTCGTCGTGGAGATCCTTGGGGGAGGCCTTTGTCCAGCAGTGGACGTCTACAGGCTGATATGATGATGATGATGATGATGACAGTAAGCCAACGGTTGCAGGTGATAGGAGGCGCTGTCTCCAGTAGTTGCTTACGGTCATGAATAAAAATTTAGCAACTCCCATATGGATGAGTAATAAAAGCATTCTATGGGTGTCAAAATTGTGTCAAAGTAATCACAAAATTATGACTCACTCACACATTCTCATTTTCAAACTCCATATTTTGTATAAGCAACCTCCTCCCGCTACTCCGCTTCCTTTGTCCGCACCCCCCCGGTAAATGGCATCATAGGTTCCGATACTAAATATGCAAGATGCGATCTCCACAGGGACCAAAGAGATTTGAAACTTCTTGCTTACGGTCTTTTATGATGTATCTACCCTCTTGATAGGCATTTAACTTTTTATTGGCGGATGAAGTTGAATTGAAAAGTATGACTAATATTAGACCATAAAGTGAACAGCCCATTATATATTTAATTTGCTTATTTCATTTATGGTAACTGCTTCTTCCAGCTCGTTAACCGCTCCCGCTACCTCTCAAGCGGGTTTCGCGGCTCCATCCTAATTCTCGTCTCGCTTCGCATTATTGCCTTATTCGATACGAAATATGGATATTATTGTTATTAGGGTTCCTTCGTGACGCCGTGATTACGGGATAGTTTGTTGTAACGAGGTGTGCTGGGTTCCGCCTGTGTATTTCCCTCATTATTGACATAACAAGCGTAATACTCAACGCTGAGATCCTCTTTGATTTAACAGACCGACAGGATTTTAAAAATTGACTTATCTACGAAATGTCCGTAGTTGACTGGCAGGTAGCTTATTTTAATATTAATTTATAGTTATTTATGACTCGGATGGACAGTCATATTTTAATATATATTTTTATAGTACACAAATACAATTAGTAGGTACTTGACACAAACTTAAAATTATGTACAAAGGCGTACTCAGTTATAGTTTTCTTTAAATCAAATATTTATTTATTGTGGATCATAAGTAAACTAGTAGTTCTGTGAGAACAGTAGACCTCGCCAGCCCTTATAAACCAAACCTAAAAGAAACGAACAGAAGTCAATTTTGTAGTTTGAGACAGATTAAGTACTAATGTGACAAAAATTAGCACTAAAAAGCTTAATATTTCGCAAACGAATCCCTGAATCGAAAAATGTTTTTTACACACCCGCGATATTTTTGAAAGAACTATCCAACGATACCGCACACCATGGAATTCACGCGAAAAAAAATTATTTCCCATTTTTCGTATGCAGTTCTATGAACATAATTAAAATTTTCGACTTTCTTAAGTTAATTGACCATTACTCAAAAACTAATAGAACCTACTGAGCTGCCATAGTTTTCCTTTTAACTACGTTATATATGCTGCTGCCGTGAATTTTTTCACATTTCCAGAAGCAACCGTTTAGCTGGCAGGGGGGGGGACACGTGACTCTAACAAAAATTACCGCTTTAAAGCTTAATATTTCGCCAACGGATCCCTAAATCGAAAAAATGGTATTCACACACCAGCAATATTTTTGAAAGACCTATCCAACGATATCCCACACTATGGGATTCACAAGAAAAAAAAAGTTCACTCCCACTTTGCGAGTATGGTAGGTACTCTAAAAAAAATGTTTTTCAAAATTTTATTCTACTCATTTTGTAGGTTTAATTAATTTATACATATGCCAAATTTTCGTCAAAATCGGTTGAAAAATGCGACCTGTAGAGAATTACAGACAGACAGACAGACAGACAGACAGACAGCCGGACAAGAGCATTTTTGGCCAGTCTCGAAACGTAGACGCTTCGCTCGCTTCGCTCGCTCGGTCAATAAACGCATTGATGGAAATGTCAAAGAGCGTAGCTATGTCCCGCCACATGGGCATACAACATTGCATTATTTAATAAACAATAAATTCATCAAGAAATATTTAAAAAGTATTTTATGCTGTAAAAGCACCACCATCTATAAAAAAAAATTCGAAAATAAAGCAGGATCTCCTTAGTGTTATTATACAGAATCTTAACCACTAATCTAGGTACCTTTTAGTTCCTCTTAAGTATTTTTTGGCCTATTAATTAATTAGTTGGCTTTGGCACATCGGTTTTCCGTTAACTTACAAGTTTTAGCGTTTTTCTACTAAAACATGGCATATAGGCATAGATACAGCGCCTTGTATGGAAGGCAATCTCAAGCCGGCTTACCGTCGCATAAAACAACAAATTTATGCGCTGGAGCATAAAAATAAAAGCATAAAAACACTAATATTGACATCCGGCGCGCTTTGGCGACACCGCCGTGAGCTTGCGTGGTCGGGACATTTGATTTGCAGATGAACTAACGTCTAACAGTTGGTACAAGTGGATATGTTTTAGCGTTTAAAAAGAAGTCCTCAAAGCGCGCTGCTTCCAGACGGCTCATCTGATCAGTTGGATATCTATAGCGATCTATGTGACCTCTATCTACTCTCTCGGTTGACCGTCATTAGATCATGCCCCAATCAATCCTTCCCAGACAACCATGGCTTCAAAGTGACCTCGATTGTATGAAAATCTTGCCCTGTTTCTAATTATCCGTCCACCTAGTAGGCTAGGAAAAACTAGAAGTCGCTGTAAACAGATAACATAAGTGTCCTTAAGCTTATTCCTTGCACTAAACGCTTGATCCTAAGTTGTATTTCACTGGAACAAAGGCGTACATTTTGCAGACCCACCCCTCGAAGATTAATTAGACCTAATATGAATTGTAGATTCATGCGTTACTCGTTTGTTATTGCGAGTTGCGACAACCTTCCATCCGGTGGTTTTAAACCCACGGATTGAACCACGCTACCCATATATCGGTTGAACGCGTTATTCCATATTACAGAAATAACTTAGGTGGCGCGCTCATACAATAGAAGAACATTGGGTCTCCTGTAGATTTGAAATTATGTAGGTAATGTTGTTTCTGAAATAACAAGGTCTGTTTTAGCGCTTACTCCCGCTGTCTATGGAGGGTCAAACATATATTTTTGTGTTGGCGTGAAATGGATCTTTCCAACTACTTATCTATACTTTTTGTAACTTTTAAACTTTAGACGTATAAAGCTTTCAAAATTACATGGTTTAAGTACCTGTGTTGAGATCATATCACATACACTATATTAAATTATTATATTATGTACAGTGTTTTTTAATAATTTTATTCTTGTTTCAGGTAAGGTCTTATACTGAAATCGCTGTGAGCAACCATTCCAAAAAAAGGTATGATAATAAGGTCAACTCAGTATTACATAATTCGTATAATCTATATTATGCAACACATTTACAAGTATAGTAAATAAAGGAAAAAAAACTATTAAGGTTTTCTCAGTTTGCAAAAGAAAAAAAATTGTAAATAAAACAAGATATTTCCCAAAAGTAAGTGGACTGAGTAGTAAATTGGGCTAGCGTGGTGGACTATAGCCCGTACGCCCTCATTGAGTGGGTAGGCCTACACAGGCCTAACAGTTGGGGACATATTATTATAGGCTGTTGATTTGGAAAATACTATCAAATCATCAATTATAAGATAAACAATTGCAGGTAGTAATAGACGACAAACTAGTAAAGATAGCTATTAGTAGTTAAGTAGGTAGGTATAACATAGTATACCTAGGTATTTGTTTATATTTATGTATAAGTAATATATATGTATTTTATTTTTTTAAGGTGTCTGGATATGTGTGAATGTACGAATGTTCATAATTATACACGGGTCTTACACACGAACAAGTTTTATTTACCTTTGCCCGACGTTTCGACCAGGGATACACTGGCTGCGGTCGCGAGCTGACTGGAGAGGCGAGCTGTACGAATGTTGATATTGAAATGTAGATTCCTCGGCGTTTATTCCGAGATATTCATACGCACAGCCTGTGTTCTACCATGGCCGATGCCGTACGGTTGTGAAGCACAATAATATTCAATAGCTCGTCCGTGGAATTGCATAATTTGCCATTTTATTAGCAACAATAGCTGTGGGACGCGCCGGCGCATTGTGCGACGATCTAAGGTGTCGGTCCGAGTCAAAAGCTTGGCGACTGGGGATTGTCGACTCTCCTCAATTCATTCAACACAGATACATTAATACTGTAGCTTATATTACGAGTAGTACATCTAGGCGTCTTGTAGCTAAAAGCGATGCCCTCCAGAAAACCTTGTAGAAGAGATAAATATATTTTTAAGCAGCTGTTGTAGTAACCGAGCGTCTAATAAGCGCAATAGGATGATCTCTAGTTAAACGTAATTTGGGATTATCGACTCAAAGCCGCTAGTTGCAGTGACTGATCGCGCAACAAGCGCAACAGGATTATTTCTAGCGAAACATGATTGGGGATTATTGACTCAAAGTAGCTAGTTGCAGTGACTGATCGCTCAACAAGCGCAACAGGATTATTTTTAGCGAAATGTGATTGGGGATTATCGACTCAAAGTAGCTAGTTGCAGTGACTGATTGCCCAACAAGCGCAACAGGATGATTTCTAAAGAAACGTGACTGGGGATTATCGACACTTTAAACAGTTAATTGAAGCAATAGAACAAGCTCAATCGGATAATCCCTAGTCGTGAAACGCTGTTACATTCAGTCAAACATTGCCGCCCATTCGTACTAAAAAGTCTAAAACCTTAAGATTATATAATTATAACTAATAGATAAACAATCTCCGTCTTATAAACGACAAAGGGATAAGCATCGTAAATTCAACTTCTTGCTAAACAGATGGATTGATTGCTATAATGTTATTTGTGATTTAATTTAGGTATTATTATGGATTATAAATAACTAATTAATAAAATCGTATTATAATTTCAAACACACGTGTGAATTAAGATTTTTACGTAAAATAAGGGATTCTTAAAATTACACCCGCTTCAGCTCATACCTCAAGGCACACCAAAGCGTAATGACTTGTCGGGGTTTTGAATGCGACCTCTTTCCGACCAATACGAGCTCCTTAAATTAATATTGGCATCGAATCGTCAGCGAATTGAAATATCTCCTTTGAACTAAAAAAAAAACCGCAACAAAGATTCCTTACAAACCGCTTCGATTCAAAATCGATTCTTCACTAAGCGGATCGGATTGATCTTCAAATACATCGGTTTGGCGAAAATTAAAATCGGTATCAACTGCTTTAATTTAAAGCGGTTTTTTGTTTTCAATTCTTGGACCGATTTCAATTGCTTTTACTCATTAATTGTAGTACTATTATCATTCCCTATTATTACCTACTAACTACAATTAATGAGTAAAACCAATTGAAATCGGTCCAAGAATTGAAAACAAAAAACCGCTTTAATTTATAGCAGTTGATACCGATTTTAATATGTAGAATTCTAGACGAAACTATGGTGTTCACACTTATATTACGCCAAATCTTTTAGTCTCTAATCTCATATGTCTTTCATTTACGTTGACTAATGTAAGATTTTTAATTTAATTTAGACTAGGTGCCAGGTTTTATCGTTTTTCTTGAAAACTAGATGATTACACGAAAAATGTTATAGAATCAAATTTGATTGTCGTACTTTGTTTATGGTGTTACTGAATCCCAAATATTGTGTATATAGATATTTTTGAAACATCTTGTACAACATTGAGCGTCGGCCGTTGGTAAGTCGTCGGTCTTCCTTCACCTTGATAATATATCTAGAAACTGTAATTGTTTTCGGAATCACGACTTTTTCAATAAACACCGTTGCCTCACCTGTTTCCTGTGGTATGAACTTTTGAAGCAATCTCTACAATTTATGACTATCACGGTTTCATAGCTAAGGGACCGTCAGCTTGAAATACAATACAAAATATATATCGCTAACCTTGCTTTGGGTTTCCAGTATTTCTGAAAGAATTCCGTATACCTATTCAGACTGTTAACATTTATTTGGTTTGCTGTTATAATGTCCAATCTGAAAAATGTCCAAACTGAAAAACGTCCAATCTGAAAAATTTTGAATCTGAAAATGTCATAATTTAAGACCTGAAGTGACGAGCCCAAATTACCAATTTAGGAGAGAGCCGTGGTAGTCTCGCCTCACCATCAGAGTTCGTGGGGTCGTGCCTTGGCCCGAACCGAAGAGTGTCTCAAAACTTAAGTACGATTTATTATAATTTCACACACTTTTCGGAGAAGGAGAACATTGTGAGGAAACCTGCATACGCCAAAGATCAGAATTTCTATTCTAAGGCGTATATGAAGTCCACTAAAATCGGATTGGGGCACCGTTTGGTGGACAGGGGTTTAGCACAAAAGATCCCATAGGGTCGAAGTGTCCTCAGTTATTACTGTTCTCCTACAAGATTTATGATAACTTTACTATTTTGGAGAAACATATTCTCCGATTTAGAAATTAAATCAGAATCTATACTTCGCCTCAGTTAGGCCAGATCTTCAAAAAGTTATTGCAACAAATTTAAAAACGTGTTCCACGGATTAAACACCCGATAAATAATGATTTGTCAACGGAAAATATTAAATCGCAACTTGTATTCAATGATCGTTGCAATAAAATTAATAAAAGAACACTTCAGCCATCTTTACGTCGCGACAACCAATCGCAGCGCTCGGTTACGTCCGTGAGAGGTATTCCAAATTTGAAATTAAACTGTCATTTCGTCACTTATTATGAATTAGGTGCTGACAAAAGTACAATAGTGTTATAAAAAAAAGGTTTTGTTCTCTATGGTCTCTAGAATACGGGTGGTAATAGGTTGGAATTGAATAAAGGTGGATTTAAATACCACACCGGTTGGATAAGCTCCAGTTGGGTAGCAGAGCCACTTTCTATGCGTTATTTTACGTCCGTGGGCGAGTATACTTTATAATTGATATTGAAGTGCGCGTTTACTTGAAAGCTGCGGACAAGTTGATACCATAGACTGTTAACACATTTTCAATTTTCAATTAGCTTATCTAAATATGCATGAACTATGATGAAATTTGAAACAATGATAATTTATAATCAAGCTTCGAATTTTTCATCGCACGGTAAGACGAAAGTAAACTATAGAGTCGATATTATCATTAAAACCTATTTCAACTTAGTTACGTGGGTACCTACTATCAGTTTAGTGCGGTGTTAGCAGCAGTGTGGATCACCGATGGCACTAGTTGTGCCCTGGAGGCCGTGCTGCGGTTTTGTGTATTCGTGACTATAAACTACGATTTGGCCTGTATGGACTTGTTTCCAATTGGCCGTAAAACTATTTAAAAAAAAATCGACTCCATATGTTTTGCTTTCGTCTTAGTATGCAATCAAAAATCCGAATCTTGTTTGTAATTATATCCTCGAATAACATTTGAGAGATTTCTATGGAAACTCACCTATTCTTAATTGATTCCCATTTTTACTCCATTATTTACTTCTTCTACTTGTAACAATAACGTTATGCAAAAGGAAGAGAAATAAATTATTCAAAACCACTTGAAAAGCCGAATTCAATTGCTCTTAAAAACGTGCTTGGCCTCAAAATATAAAACAAAACAAATTTTCTCTAGTTTAGCTGGCTTCTGAACTATTGTATAACATAAGAGAGGTATTATCAGACGTATAAACGTAAGTACCTTAGTAAATGTTGATGCAAAGATGCAGACTCGCGAAAGCGCCTATGAATTGTATCACGATTCCCACACGGCCACGGTGAAAGCACAGGTCATACTGTAGGAAATGCGTTACTATGGCAACGCATAAATAGGTCTCTAATTTACGCCTAGGTCGTAAATCGTCGCGTGAAAGGGATAGTGTGCAATAAGCCTTATTATAAGCGTTACTCAGCTCGAGACGATTATTGATGGAGTTGTTTTACTTCCGCTTTTATAAGTGTAAGTGATTTTCTCGGCATATTCTAAGAAATACTTATTTATTAGATTTATTTTTACTTGTATACCTACACTTATATAAAATAAAAAGTAGATTTTTAAAACTTATCCAAATTTTATTAACTGATTGATTGTTGATTTTGTAAACATCGCTTCAATTAAATTAAAGTACAAACTTATTGCAATTAATTCAATTAAACCCTCCTAATCAAGGAAACTAACTACAGTTAAAGAATTTTAACGACTACCTGTCGATACTGTTGAAAAAATTAATTAGGCTTCAAGTCAATTGCATGATTAAGATTTCCTTTAATAGATTGGGTGACAGAAACGTATAGATTGGGTGACAGAAACGTATCTGTGTTCACTTCACTCTTTAACAGGTAAAAAAATCTAGTTATAAAGTTATTTTTACCAGTCAGATAATAATGAACGTTACTCATAAAATTCTTAAGATTCTATAAACGTACCTACTTATAGTTTACTTAGTAATTAAAGCTAACATAAGCGTTTCGCTTCATAATTTATTTAATGTAAAAATTAAATTGAATCCACGAACAGCACCAGCCAAAAATATTGATCGGTGCCCTTCCTGGACTAGGCAAGGGGCTATTCGCGCTGGTGCTATTCGGTCGGGTCTTTGCCAGCTTTTGTTTTTCAGGATATTTTGTTTTTCTGTTTGTCCATGAGACCTTTCTCTAGCATAACTTTTAAAAGCAAACTAAGGTGTCTCTTCGGTCCCTTTGAGAAAGTGGGTTCATTTTCTCACATTTGCAAGTTAAGTAGGTAGCATAGTTGGTTACTTAGAGTTGCCTTCATGCTTCGAACATAATATATTATGTTACGGCGCGCGCCCGGCCCGGCGCGTCGAAAAACACTTAACGCGCACAAAACGAAAGTACAGGCGGGCGGGCCGCAACACCGGGCTGCGTTACGCAGCGCTTTGTACAAAAACCCCAAATGTATCAAAACCCCACTCGGTCAGCGTAACCCCACTTGGTCAGCGTGACCCCACGTTACCGGGCAGGTCGCGTAAAAGTGCCGTCGCGCGGATAAGGACCCTCCACCAATTTAAAATGAGTTCCTATACCTTTTCCCGTGAGTCCAGCGCAGTAGATCCGGGCACCGCGGCAAGCAGGCGCTCTGAGCGGAGCTGGCGCTCTGAGCGGAGCCGACGAACGCTGTGAAGACAGGGGCCCCTGAGTCGCTCGCCGCCAGACGCCCACCGGTGACCGGGATTACGTAATAAGGCGCTCACGAGATTCACACACGCACAACGCGGCACTAATTTCACAAGCACACAACGCAGCACTAACTTCTTCGCCCTATAGGCTGCCAAAACCGTAATATGCTCAAACCACCCGGCGCGACAAAGTCTCGCGCACCAATAACGACAAGTAGGTATGTGTTTATGCACCAACTAGGCCTCCGAGCACGCGTCCCACGCGTGGGCGAAACAACAAAACAGACGTGATTTCGCTCCGAAAGCCATTTCAGTCTGACTGGCGCGCGGCCGGCGCGAAAACAATTATAGCGGCGTGCAAACTGCCCCTTCCCCGCGGCGCGCGGGGGGAGCGGAACACCGATAAGCGCGCGCGCAGATTTACGAGAAGCCGGTTTCATCAACTCGGCGCGAAACTTCAAATACACAAAGCGCGAATACAAAATCGCGATACCGAACATCCCCCCGTCCCGGACAGTAACAAACTGTACGCTAAACTACGGGTAAACGAGAGAGAGTCGCGACCGCTCGCTTCAAGACCGAATCCTAAAACCAGGACCTCAGCAAAACGAGGAACTCCGTCCGGGCCAAAAGTCAAGTTAACAATGCGCCCCCGGCGCCAGAACAATGAGGGCAGGTTAGCATCCTTAACCAGCACGAGGTCACCAATCTTGGGTGGGTCGGTTTTATCAGTCCACTTAACGCGCTGCTGCAAAATATGTAAATATTCAAGGGACCAGCGAGCCCAAAAACTCTGGGACAATTGCTGCAATAGCTGGAACCGTGACAAACGCGATGGATTAGTATCCTGGAAGGGATACTCCGGCAGGGCGTTAAGTGGCTGTCCAATCAAAAAATGTCCTGGGGTCAGGGCCTCCAGGTCCGTAGGGTCTGAAGAGAGCGGGCACAAGGGTCGCGAATTGAGGACGGCCTCAATTTTACTAAACACCGTCGCAAGTTCCTCAAACGTGAGCCTAGTGTCCCCTATTACTCTACGTAGGTGGGTTTTGGCAACCTTTACACACGCTTCAAAAATACCTCCCCAGTGTGGACAAGCTGGGGGATCAAACCGCCAGCTTATCCCACGTCGGGAGAGCGAAGTTCCAATCTCTATCTGATTCTCATACAGAAACCTATAAACATCTGTCAGATAATGGTTGGTGCCCTTATAGTTAGTCCCACAATCAGACCTAATCAACGAGGGTAGTCCACGACGGGAAACAAATCTATCCAATGCAGCGACGAAGGCTTCAGTGCTGAGGTCGCTGACAACTTCTAAATGGACGGCTTTGGTCGACAGACAGACGAAGACACACAAATAGGCCTTCACCGTCTTTGCATTACGCAGACGGGACGTCTTAATCATGAACGGCCCAGCAAAGTCGGTACCGACACCAGCAAAAGGCCTGGACTCCGTCACACGGTCAGCAGGCAAATCTCCCATCTGGGGCTGCATCGTAGCGGCCTTCAATCGATAACAAGGAAGGCAACGAAACACAACGCTACGGATTATCCGTCGAGCCGATAATATCCAAAACTCACGCTGCAATATGCCTAGCAGGGCATTGCACCCGGCGTGAGCATTCCGAACGTGTCGATCAGACACCAACAAACGTACCAAGGCTCCATCCTTGGGTAGCAGTAGGGGGTGACGCGCTCCATAGGGCATATTCGCGTTTCTCAGTCGTCCCCCTACCCGCATCAAGCCTGAGTCGTCAATAAAGGGATTCAGCCGAGCGACGGCTCCCTTCAACTTGCTACGTCCTGTGCGGATCGTACTTATCTCCGTCTCAAAGTGTTCGGATTGCACCACCCGAACGTAGTATACAAGGGCCTCTTGACGCTCTTGCGGAGAGAGGACCAACGACGTGTTTCTCTGCTGCGGGTGCCTACAGTTGTGGATAAAGCGTCTTATCCATGCCGTCACGCCAAGCAATTTCTCGAGAGAGCTATACCTGTCCAAAAGAAAGCCCTGCTCTGAGGGTGAGGTAGCCTCTGTCTCGAGGGCGTGGGCCCGGATGCCTGGCACTGGTTCCGTCAATGGAGCAGGAGTGGTTGGCCAGTTAGACTCCGGCTTTGTCAACCAATTTGGACCCCACCACAGGGGGTGGTCCACCAATTCAGGGGCTTCGCAGCCGCGCGACGCGCAGTCGGCGGGGTTCAGCTCCCCGGGCACATGTCTCCACACTAATACAGCATCCGAGTTCTGGATCTGGGAGACGCGGTTGGCCACGAAGACCTCCAAAGCGTGGACTGAGGTTCTCAACCAACAGAGAACCACCTGACTATCAGTCCAGGCGTAAACCGTTTCAAAATCGACGCTGCGGCCCAAAGTCGCGCACACATGGTTTAACAGTCTGACCAGAAGAGCTGCCCCACTCAACTCTAACTTCGGGATCGTCAATCTCGTCCGAAGAGGGGCAACCTTGCTCTTCGCAGTGACCAGATGCAGCGCCACAGCACCATTGGAGTCCACAGTACGCAGGAATACGACAGCGGCGTATCCGCGCTCCGAAGCGTCACAAAACCCGTGCAGGGACGCCTTAAACTTTCCCACGGGGAAGAAGGGCCTGGGTAACTCAATCCTGTTTATTTCCGACAGAGTGTAGACGAAGGACTCCCAGTCCCTGGCCAATTCGCCAGAGAGGGGCTCATCCCAGGTCACTTCGGCTATCCACAACCTCTGCAGGAAGCACTTGGCCCAGAAGATGACTGGGCTTATCCATCCGCTCGGATCGAAGGTCCGGGCTACCGTAGAAAGGACCTGGCGCTTCGTCCAGACCTTCGGGGAATCTAGCTCTACCCGATAGGTAAACACATCCTGGACGGGCCGGTACTGTACCCCTAAGACCGACAACAGGTCTGGGTTATCCGGATTCTCAAAGAGATGGGGATCCTGCTGGTGCTCCACTGGCAGACCAGTCAACACTCGGGGAGAGTTCGAAAGCCACTTCCGTAACTCATACCCTGCAGTCCTCAGGATGTCAACAAGTTCATCTCGTAGGAGCAGGGCCTCCTCAACACTAGTGGCTCCGGTACAAATGTCATCCACATACAAATCCTCTTCCAAGAGGGCGGAGGCCCGAGGATAGTTCAGGCGTTCTCGCTCCGCTAGTTCCAGCAACGAGCGAATCGCAACAAACGGACTGGACCTTAGCCCGTACGTATTTGTTTTGAGTTCATACACAACCATAGGATCGCTGGGACTCTCGCGCCACAATATCAACTGATATCTTCTGTCTTCCGGGTGAATGACAGTCTGCCTAAACATCATTTTGATATCGGCTACAAACACAACCTGATGCCTACGGAAATTAGTCAAAATGTCTGTCACGTGACGGTGCAACTTAGGCCCGGCATGCAGACACTGGTTCAACGATACGCCAGTCGAAGTAGGGGCGGAACCATCAAAGACCACCCTGATCTTTCCGTTAGGCGTCTTCAGGACCGCATGATGTGGAAGGAAGTAATGTTCCTTAGAACGCCAATCCGATTCCGAAACGGACATATGCCCTAAATCCTCATACTCCCGCATGAAGTCGACATACTTCTGGCGGAAGATGGCATCCTTTCCCATGCGGCGCTCCATCGACACTAACCTCTTTTCCGCTAGCGTACGGGAGTGGCCCAGAGGGGGACGGACGGCTAAGAAAGGCAGGCGAGTGATCAAACGACCCGAGCGGAGGCGACCGGTGTTATTCTGAAAGAACAACTCACATTCCTCATGCTCAGGGTCCACTCGCTTCACTGTGGGTGGTTCCTCCACTTCCCAAAACTTCTGAACAGCGTCAGAGAGTGTGGAACCCACAGCCAAGGCGTTCTCCAACAATGGTGGAGAGGAGACGGGGTAAACCGGTCCCATCACACACTTTCCCAGGGACGTCGAGAGGGCTACAAGCCCGGCTGGCTGCAAAGTCTTCCCATGTCCACACATCAAACGACCCAAGACATCTGCGCCCAGTAGGAGATCTACTGGTGCTGGTCGGTGGAAGGTAGGGTCGGCCAGCTTCAAACCCGACGTCAACTGCACTACAGCGGGTGGGATCTCCACCCCTGGGTGCTTGCCAATTACGGACTCCAACACAATTGCCGAGAGCTTCCATCTCGGGTTGAAGTCCGCTAGAGTGGAGAATGCGAAGGTGACATGGCCAATTACATTCGGCACCTTCACTCCACCAACCCCCTTAACAGAACTAATATGTGGTTCTACCACCAAGCCCAAATGATCTACCAGCCATAGTGACGCAACACAACCTTGCGCGCCAGTATCAAGCAGGGCACGAACCACACCGTGCCGACCTGCTTGGTTCCACACCCTCACAGTGGCCGTTGGTAAAAGAACGGTAACTGGCTGAGGTGTGGCGGCTGGCAGTTGGGCGTCCTTTTCCTAGCGATGGTCCGGGGGGGGACTATCACCCCGTCGGACCGGTATATACTCGCCGTTTCCGCTCGCATATCCAGGGGGACCGTCAGTACGCGGTTGCGGGTCCCACCGCTCATGCTGACCACGGCCCGTTCCTCCTTGCGGAGCCTGATAGCCCGGGTGGCGTCCAACGTCTGGACTCCTGCGCCACACTCGTGGGTATTCCGCGAAACGGGGGGACAACGGTCTCATCGAGGCAGGCTGTCTCGCTACAGCGGCATAGGAATGCGCTTCTCGCGCTCCACGTGGCGAAGGGTCCTGACGACCCCCGCCCGTGCGGGGGGAGTTTTCCTTCTCCGACCCCACGGAGTCCTGTCGCGGCCGGCCGCGACCAGGGCCCCCGCCCGTGCGAGGACTCCCCTGGCCGTCCAAACGACCGGATCCATTCTGATTTGCACACAGAATCGTGTGGTGGCGGCCACCACACTGGCCACAAGGCCGAGGCTGAGGGCAATCTCGTTGGAAATGGCCTCCCAAGCAGAAGTAGCACCACCTACGCTGATTGGCTATCGCCCGACGTCCGGCGACCCGCAGAGTTCTAAACTCAGTGCACGTGGCGGCGGTGTGCCTCGCCCCACGACAATATCCGCACCGCTCTTCTTGGATCGCTGTTCCGTAGTGCTTCCTCTGTTGGCGGCGCGCCTCGTATCCTCGAGGCGACCCTGTCGCCGCCCCACTCCGTGCAGGTCGCGGCAGTGGCCTGTTGTTTTGGAGGGTACCCAACGCCGCGTTGTCCTCCATCCTACACTCATCTTCGAGGAAAGTTACAAGTTCCTCGAAGGTGGGGAGGTGTGTGGCGCTATTCCCGCCAAACCGCTGCTCAAATCTGGACTTAATGTCCGTCGGTAACTTTCCTAAGACAATATGCAGCAAAATAAATGACCACTCCTGCACGGGCAACGATAGTCGTTCCAAAGTCTTTACAGCTCCCAGTAGGGGGTTTAACAAATCCGTCCGTAAGGCGGAAGCCCGCGAAATTCGTGGGAGCCCCAAAATCACTGCCACATGAGAGTCTGCTAGGCGTCGAATGTTCTGGTACCTACCAAACAGCAGCTCTCTAGTAGTCCGATAGCCCACGTCTCCAACAGGTATGTGCTGCACCAGTTGGAGGGCCTCGCCCTGTAGGGCGGCTCGCAAATAGGCGAGTTTTTGTGACTCAGTGAGGTCTTCTCTGGCTTCAACCAGGCTGTCAAACATATTGATGAAGCTCAGCCACTGGTCCAGGGACCCGTCAAACGAGGGAACTTCTAAAGTGGGAAGTTTCCCGAGCAGGGCCGGTGGCGTTGGCTTCGGCACAACGTTCGCTGCTCCTTGTCCGCTTCTGCGGGCCAAAATCTCCTGCGCTGCCTCGGTGACGGAGTCTATTAACTCGTACGCCTGTTTCAGGTCACCGTCTATGCGTCGCGCAGCCGCAGTAGCAATATCGTCGTCACCGTCCTCCGGCGGGGCGTGCTCCTCATATGCCTTGGCATCGGCATCTAGCCTCGATGCATAGGTTTCCAATTTGCTATATCTTTCCAATAGCGCGTTCTCGCGGTCGGCGCGGCCGATCAAAGCTATCGCAGCCGACAGCCACCGCAGCACCGCCCTTACATCCGCGGCAACAAATGACATCGACATTCTGAGCGTAATTCAGCAACAACAAATAAGAATTTATGAAAACAATTATCTAGGCCCTAAGTCGATTATGTGACCACCTACAGGGAACCAACCATAGAAATAAAGGACAGAAATCCTAACAAATTCTTAAAATTAAATTATACAATATAATGTAAATAAGAGCTTGAACCATAAATAGTGAACCTACCTACCTAACACGGCCTACCGTGGCGGTGGCAACCCTATACACGCGTCGGCACTGTCGCGGTTCAGCCCACAAACTATTTTACAAATAAAAGCAGTGGTTGTACAAGAAAATTAATTCAATAATGCGATTAATGCGCAGTGGAAGCTACCAAAAAATGCAGAGCGGCGTTGATATCAACCTACTAACCACGCTCTGCTACCAGAGAATGTTACGGCGCGCGCCCGGCCCGGCGCGTCGAAAAACACTTAACGCGCACAAAACGAAAGTACAGGCGGGCGGGCCGCAACACCGGGCTGCGTTACGCAGCGCTTTGTACAAAAACCCCAAATGTATCAAAACCCCACTCGGTCAGCGTAACCCCACTTGGTCAGCGTGACCCCACGTTACCGGGCAGGTCGCGTAAAAGTGCCGTCGCGCGGATAAGGACCCTCCACCAATTTAAAATGAGTTCCTATACCTTTTCCCGTGAGTCCAGCGCAGTAGATCCGGGCACCGCGGCAAGCAGGCGCTCTGAGCGGAGCTGGCGCTCTGAGCGGAGCCGACGAACGCTGTGAAGACAGGGGCCCCTGAGTCGCTCGCCGCCAGACGCCCACCGGTGACCGGGATTACGTAATAAGGCGCTCACGAGATTCACACACGCACAACGCGGCACTAATTTCACAAGCACACAACGCAGCACTAACTTCTTCGCCCTATAGGCTGCCAAAACCGTAATATGCTCAAACCACCCGGCGCGACAAAGTCTCGCGCACCAATAACGACAAGTAGGTATGTGTTTATGCACCAACTAGGCCTCCGAGCACGCGTCCCACGCGTGGGCGAAACAACAAAACAGACGTGATTTCGCTCCGAAAGCCATTTCAGTCTGACTGGCGCGCGGCCGGCGCGAAAACAATTATAGCGGCGTGCAAACTGCCCCTTCCCCGCGGCGCGCGGGGGGAGCGGAACACCGATAAGCGCGCGCGCAGATTTACGAGAAGCCGGTTTCATCAACTCGGCGCGAAACTTCAAATACACAAAGCGCGAATACAAAATCGCGATACCGAACATATTACCTAGATAATCTAAGTACTTAAGTAGGTATGCAAAATTTTATGTTTCCAGACTCTTTGAGTTCGATCATACTTAGTCGCATGTAAAGTCCACCAACCCGCACTGGGCTAGCGTGGTGGACTAATTGACCGTACGCTCTCATTGAGATGGTATATAGACCTGTGCCCGGACATTTTTTTCCGGCTACCTTATAGGGAATATACCACAATATAACTACGATTTATAATTAATATTAACCCAATTGACTTGGAAGTGGCGGAAACTAGGGCATAATTAAAAACTATGGGACCCTGTATTACCTTATTTGACGTAAACGTCGTATCTACTAGTCCAGTTTTTACTCCCAAGACTATGAAAGCCGTAATGGGTGTTATGATTTAAAACGCCTATTAAGTATAATGTTTTACAGGCTTGTAAAGCTTAAGGAAAACTGGGAGTCGCCATATTAAAGTGTTCCTGCCAGAGGTATTAGACCAATAGGTCATGCGCCGTCGTATAAAATAAAATGTATAGATGTAAGAACGACAAGATATGACTGTGTGTGTTATTCGATTTGCTGCGAGTGTGTGTCGTAGAGACACCTTAAAAGTGTGCATGTGTGGGTGAATCCTTCCAAAAAATTACAGGATGTTTCGCCGTGTTTCTTTATGTTATAAGTAAAATGATAACAAAGGGGTTCAAATTTTTGCATCGCTTTTCTGAATAATTTAACAACTTAATCTAACATAATAAGTTTCAAGGTGCTTGTAGTTTATAATAACTAAAAAAGTAAAATAACCTAGTAAATAAACTATTAGCAATGCACAATGCTTTCTCCTTTACGCGGATCGTAGTTGCATTCAAGTTTCATAGACTGATTTATTGAAAATTTTGTACAGATAAACCACTGTGATTACAAGTTCTATGACTTCAATTTAACTCGACTCGTTGGAGTGAAAGTAAAGTGTTTGATAGAAGTAAGTGTTTTACTGTTGAGTAATTGTGACAATGAGACTGGAAATAGTGTATTTGTTCATTTAAAAGTTGATTAATGTTGTGGCATAATATGTTATTGTAATATAGTTGACATATATATATAATATAGTAATATATATAATATAGTTGACGACATTCAGGTTTTATATATTTTTGATCCAAAAAATAGACGACTAATAAAATTTTAATTGTCAGAAATTCAATAGTTAAGTTTTAGCATTTTTTTTCCTTCTTTAAATTTTTTATTTTAAATCAAAAATGTCTAAAAGACAAGACTTTCGAACTCAATTAAAACAGAACCAAGGATACTATGACCTTTCAGCTCTAAAACTGTAAAATTGCGATATGAATAATAATTATATATATATTTTTTTTATTATGTCGCTCTATGCGATGTCGTTATAAACATATTTATTCACAGGCATCCCTACACACATTTAAAAAAATTATTATTATAGCTATATTAAAATCTATTTTTAAGTTACTAAGTTTTAAAGTATATATAATATGAAAGAGCGGCCTCTTCTATCCAGGCGAATTAATTTGACCGCTGGAAGTGCCCATTTAACTACCAAACATTTTCATGTAATCATAGGTTAACAAAATTAATAAATAAATAAATATATATTTTTTTATATCATCTTATCTTTAGGCACGTAGAGTGCACTTAGATACGTCTTATAATATACGTATTATAATACTATTAATTATTTGTGATTTATTTACAAAATGCTAATTCCTTATTTAAAAAAAAAATTTTTTTTTAACTGTTTTGACTGTACTTAACAAACCTTTCACAATTTCATACTTTCAAAGTTATCTCGTAACAGTATTGCACCCAAACTAAATCATTCCCGTGTCTTATTTCACTTCAGCACAATAATTACTATGGCAATTATTTGCTATGCGATACGCAATGCTATAAATAACGGCAACACTTTCTAAAAGGTGCTATTAAGTACCATTCGGTGCTATCAATGTGGCAACACAGAGCAGGAACTTATTTGCATGGTCGACGTTTGGAATTGCTGAAAATTGCGAGGATTGCATAAAGCTTTCCTGATTAAATAATTACCGCAAATGTTTTACGACGATCATAAGTTAGATGTAATCATCATCATGATATCAGCGCTTAAAGGTACAATTCCGGACGTAGGCATTTCCTAATGAACGCAACCACACACGGTCTCACACCCTCCGCATCCAGCCGCTCCCGACCACCTTATTCAGGTCGTCGGTCCACCTGATGGACGAACATTAAAATCGTGATGATTACAAAGCTAGAGTTATATTGACTGGCCTGTTGGCGTAGTGGTAGTGAACCTGCCTACTGCGCCAATAGGTCGTGGGTTCGATTCCCACACGAAACCAACATTAGTGTGATGAGCATAACTGTTGGTTATCAGATTCTGGGTGTTTGTATGTATTTAAGTATTTATTTAAAAGTATTTATGTATGTTTATCAGTTGTTGAGTACCCATTTACAAGCTTGGGCTTAGTTTGGGACTAAACAGCCGTGTGTGGATTTGTCCAAAACATTATTATTACAGCAAAACTTCTATCTGTTTCCCATACTTACTCCTTCCGATCGTTAAAACTTTTCAGTGGCAATGGTTCGGCTGGTAAAAAGCATGGAACTTCGGAGGAGATCTGATAGAGAACCAAGGTTACCGACATAGCCGAAAGGATGAGCAAGTTGATGTGGCAGTGGGCAGGTTACATCTGTCGCGGAACTGACCGGCCGTTGGGGCAGACGAGTTTTCGAGTGGAGACCGCGGACCGCGCAGAGTAGCTTGGTACGTCCCTCCGCCAGGTGGACCGACGACCTAAAAGTATGTCCAAAAGGTGCTGGTGGAGAACTGGGTGTGTACGTTGAAAGCCTGATATGATGATGCTACCGCACTATTAATATAAATCATCATATAATCATAATCAAATTTATTGGTAATACGTATTACAAGTCAGAGGGTAAGAATCCAGAAAGATAAGTATTATATAGTAGACAGGAAAGATAAGTATCCAGGTCGCATTATTTCACTATTTTACCCTTTTTTCCCCTTTTTGTAACTAAAACACGACTTATTAATGAAAGTAAGAAAAAATGTAGAATGTCAGAAACCTGTCTTTACAATTATCGTCCTGCACCTGACGCGAAGCTGACCTACATACAGACAGATTTATAGCTGCGCGCGCGCCGCCCGAGCATATACTTATACTGCATACTATAAGTGGACCATACTAATAAGATCTTCTTGTATTTAGCTATGGATTGTATATAAATAAAAATCTAACCTAACCTACATCAAAAAAATCTGATTTTTACATCAAAATTCGCAGCTTGTAACTACTAGTCCACTGCTGGACATAGGCCTCTAAACTCGACCAAGGCGATGCATGCTTGCCCAGTCGTGATCTCCACTCATATTAATTACCGACATAGCCGAATGATTATCAAACTGATGTGAATTTAGTTAAAGTCTAGATTTTTACCATTAAATTCAACGGAGTAGCTCTCACCCGGTTAAACGTTACACACTCCTTTTGTAGGTCGGGCAATAAAAAGGTTAGCATTACATTTCTCATTTCAAACAACCAGCTCGATTATAAATCAGCCTGTATACAGAACAAACTATGTTAGAAACGTCAATTTATAGACTTTCTCTCTGTGCCTTTTAAATTGATGTCTGGCACCGTGGATGTCCACACTATCGATAGGGATGGGACGTGTTATATCGATAACGGATGCGGATATCATATTTCAGATATCGTTATAATTAGGTGTTACAATAATACTGAAGTTAAATCTTAATAGGTACTTACACCACATCATAACCATTTAAAATAACTTTTATTTTTTATGTTATTTTTTCTTTTTGTTAGTCAATCAGGGTACCTATCCTTTCAATCGATTGAAATTGCCTATTAGTTGTGCACTCGCGCCTCGCGTTCATGGGGTTGTGCGTTCGAACCTGGCCCGTACCAACTTAAGTAGATACAGTTTATTATAACACCACAGGTTTTTCGGTAAAGGAAAACATCGCGAGGAAACATGCATACGCCAAGATTAGAATTTCTATTCTAAGGCGTGTGTGATGTCAACCAAAAACGGATTGGGGCACCGTTGGTGGGCAGAGGTTTGGCCTTAATTTGTGACAATAGTTCCCAAAAGGGTCGAAGAGTTACAATACGATAAACAGTTCCAATATTCATATCTTTATCCTTAATTATTTCGTACACTCTCACATCCCTCTCTTTCCCCATATAAACCATCGGCTACCCATTCTATCTCACTCTATACTTACGTTCAGAGAAGGTATAGTCGGCAAAAACTGAAATAACAGTATGTGGAGAAATCCAAAAGCGATCGTCATAAATCATACAAGATCATAACTGACGATATCAATCAACTTGGAACTCTAGTTAACCTAAAATGGACCTGTTTTACAAAGCTTTAATGATATACGTCCCAGAGTTAGTTTGCTTTGGTATTTTTATTACTTACTAGCTTGCCCCGCGGTGTTGCTCTGGGTTATTCAACTTTATTAAAGTAGTATTTTCCCGTGGTAAAAATATACTTTATTCATCTTGTAATGAAGCGACTAACCTGTTAACGAAGATTTTATTTAACTTTTTTATCATTCTTTAAATAACTTTAAAACTTATTATAACCAGAGAGTTGTTAGTATACATAGAGCGCGCGTTAGCAAGTCTGAAACAGTTCGGACCCGTGCTTACAGAAGCAAGGGTCTGAACAGTCCCGAAATGTTCGGGGCGACGCTACTAGTCACAACACGTCAGGAGCGCTGATTGTTGCTCTCGCCGATATTTATTTAGATTTGGAGTAATCATGGTGAAATGTGCAGTGCCAAGCTGTAAACACGATTCACGGAAAAGAACGATCCAGAAAAAATCTATATAGAAGCGTCCATAGAACACCTGCTTACACTTGGCACAATGGGCAATGAGCGATGCGCGCGCTCTATAGCTAGTATACTAACTCTATGATTATAACCGATTGAGTTGACGAGAAATGACTGAAAAAAATTTACGAAACAAAAATAATTTTGATTGACAGAAGTCGCACATCATATACCTATTAATATACAATGCAGATTTTTTTATTACATTTTATAGGGTAAGTACGGTCAGCGTTAAAAATAGCTGGTCACTTTAGTACCTTATCACTCAAATGTCAAAAGCGAATGTTGAATAAATGACACATGATATTAATTGACACATTCGCTCTTGACATAAAGAGTGACTAGGTACTAAAGTGATCAGCTACTTTTGACGCTGACTGTACCATTATGAGTTATACTTACTTTGATTTAATTTAATATTTTTGATTGCAAACAATTTAGAGCATGCATTGCTTTTAAATAAGGTAGGTGTCTTAAACATAAATATCCACCTACCTCCATTAATGACTGGACTAGATATTGAGTTACGGCCTCACGTCAAAACCTTGTAAACCTTAAAAGCTAACAAATTCATACACAGTTTTGTGCCTAAACCAAACTCAGTCTATCCAATAATAATAGACGTATCCAGTTTTAGATTAAATTGGATTAGCCTCTCAGTTACATTTTAGTTCGGAAACTACAATTTTATTACACTGTTAAGACTTATATGGAAACCAGATAATACTAAAAACGTTTTCGCGGAATATCTTGAAACACTAAGTGTTTAACAAACTTGGACTCAATCAATATTAATTTGAACACGGCACGGTGGTAATAAATTTGAAAACACTATTCGGTCGAATTATTAGATTTGACCGCCTCCTAGTGCTGTAACCGCCGGATTTTTGTATAATAATAAATTATGTATGATTATTTAAAAACTATGATGGGCCTAAAATAGCTTATTTCCAGAGCCTTAAAAGCCAATTTAAAAAACCTCAGCTACTGATTTTAAGATGTATTTTTAAACCTAAATGCAGCCTCGCTATTCTAATAGCACAATAATTAAACCTAGCTCCCATAAAGTGCTCGAGTCTCGAGCCGCGACAGGTGTTGCGGACGTATCGATAGCCCGTTATCGATGGCGGAACTCGATTCTATCGAGTCGATGTCGATCTCAGTTTATTGCGCTTCGGGTTTGCGATTCTATAGATGCTACGTTTTTGTATCAAAAAAGCACAAAAGGACAGTGGAGGATGCTGGTTCTCTTTTCAAAATTCATGATTTACTATCGTTTCGTAGTTTTAGAAAGGCGACTAAGTATACAGTGATTTTTTATAGAATGAAAATTAATAATAATAATAAGCCGTTGGTCATTTTAAATCGCCTACGGAATCACTAATTAAATTAACTTCCATACTAAACCAGGCACAAATTCCATCGAGTTAAATAACCTATTAATTAAGTGAAAGGGACCATAATTTATGCGAAGATATATTAACGTGTGCTTGCTTTTAACTCGTGAAAATAGCTTTTAAATTACTTGCAATAGTTGAGGAAACAGCTGTGTTGTTTAAACTCAATAGCTAAACGAGCTGTAAAGTGTTTGTTTACTGTATAATTAGTGTAAGCTTTCTATATCCCAGTCGCTTTTCTTATTAAATAGGACAGAATTTATACATAATTATAACTAGTATACCGAGTTTTTTAAAGTAGGTTTTGGCTTGGTTAACTAAGAAGTTTAAGCCATATCTTATTTACAATAAAAAGTTATATTTCCTATCTTTAAATCGATACGGCCTCTACAAAAACAGCGCACGACTAGAGTACGCTAAAGTTCACAGCTTCACTAAAGCGATACTAACTTTAATCGGTCAACGGACCATTTTGGTACGTACTGGAGAGTGTGTGAATACTAACAAATTATATAATGAAACCCATAAAATACATTTTCCAGGAAAATAAAAGAGATTTGAAAAATTAGAACATGACCATTCCCGCCAAAAGAGTCTAAAATGACAGAAAATATACTATATATAGTGATGTGAAAGTGTTTTGTTGTCATATATTTTTTATCGATGATTATTAGTGGTCACAACTTCGTAACTGTAGGTACTGTGATTCGGTTGTTTCTGTTTTTAAAATAAAAATCCGCCAATTTGTAGTAACACCTACCAACATTACGAACAAATTCGTATTCGAATAAAGAACACACTCCGCTGTTATCAACTATTAGCATACAAAGTCTGGAGTCGTGACGAAAAAAGACCAAATAGATGTGTCTTAAAAAGTAAAAAGGCATATGACGTTGTTCGTAAGACTTCGTACTTAGATATTTCAGGTTTGGCACCAAATGTATGCAAGATTCTCTATCAGCTAACCAACTGCGACGCGAAAATGGAGATTTAACTTTGGTCGTGATGATATTCGGGATGATATTTGTAATTCTATTTAAATTCAATGGCGTTAGAATATAACTTCCTTTGTTATGTGAAAATCTGTGAGAATATACTCGATTCAATAGACCAATAGCCTTGTAAATGGATATCATTTCAAATAAAGTAGAAGCGATGATGGTGTGATAGCCAATACACCGTACATTGAGGAAGATATAATTCCTCATAAAAATTAGTAGTCGCTTTGCAATTATTATTTATTCCTTTGGGTCGAAAACCGTTTTAAAATTAGCGTTTGCAAATATAGGCTGAGCGCGCAAAATGCGTTTTTGAATTTCGAATACCGTTTTTAATTAAGCAGCGCGCAGGGTCGGTTGCTCAGGCGCACACGCGTCAGAAAGTATTAAGTTCTAGAGGGCGGGAGTAAATTGCGGCCGCTTCCTCATCCTCCTTGGAATAATTCTTGGAAACTCGTCTAAAATATACCTTTTTAATATTAACTTTAGATTACTCTCGTGATATAAAAATTTGATGGAATATTTTCTCAACACCTTACAATGTTCTTGAAGGTTGTAGAAAATAAATTTGTCGGTATTTATGAATAATAATAAAAATTTCAAGCAAAATTAGACACCACCATACCGAATAAAATGTCACAGGTTATATAGTGTCTCACAATTTTGCATCGAATAGTTGATAAAGGCAAAGATTTTAAAATCTACTGTCTCTAGGTACTTACGGTATCGAGATCTGAGCTGTTCCTATCGTAAATTTGTTGTCCTTAAAAAATCTGATAAGTTCAGAAATATTGTATTCAATATTGGAAAAATTATAAATTTTTAACTAAACTGAGCGAGAAAAGGAGTGTATATAATGTTTTATTTAAATCATTGTTAAATTCAATAAAAAGTAGACCATCGATGGCAATTCTATTAATATAATATAGTATGAAAATGAAAAGACGAAGTTTTTTTTTATATAGCTCTGGGTGATGGGCTAAACAGCCCACAGTTCCTGGCCGTTGACGTAAGGTATTAAAATGTAAAAATGAGTCGGACAGCAGGTTACCTCTTGACATGCAATTTCGGGACGTTCATTTATCAACGTTGCCAGTACTGCGCTTGTAGTACTTTTTTCATCGATATCGATAACTTATTGCGGTTGGGTTAGACAACCCTATTTTTAGTTTTTCGTTCGATTTTAAAACTATTTTGTCCTAAGGAAGCTATGATAATTTAAGACACTTTAAAAGTATAACGCGATTTGCCTAAAAATATAATATGCAGTTGTGTGAAACCATCGGATAACGTCCGATGGGAATTTTTATTATATATGCAACCATGAACTGATCATTATGATCCGTTGGGAATAATCCTGTCAAACAAATGCAATCAGTTTTTATAACATTGATGTTTCGGAGCAATATTAAATTTTAATAGTGATGTAGCATCTACTTTCGCTGGCACATCTAAGGATATCGATAAAGTAATAGGCTCGCAACAACCGCGCGGGAGGTGCCCTGTCAAAATGAGATCGCGCGGGATCAAAACAATTAATCTTTGAGTTACCATATTTTGAACATAACCTTTTTGAATGCCCTGAGTAAGTTAATCAATTTGCAAGCCTTACTTGCTGGTTATAACAAATACCTTTTCAAATTTAAATTTGTTGATACGATGACTTTTGGTATCTTTTTTATAAATTACCAGTTTAATATTAAATGCTACTTGATGAGTCAATATATAATCCTAAAACTTGTAAGAAAAGCTCTTTTATAACATCATCTCACGTGGAACATTCATTCATATGAACGTTTATTGTTATTTGATTCCACAGAACCGAGGGTCAAAGCCCCAAGAATTGAACAGCAACTAATCAAAGAAACTCACAAAATTTTAATATTCTCGTCTCGCTTACGCATGTACCAAATTTAGTTTCGCACCACTTTTTCGTCTCATCAACGTTCGTTCGCCATAATGCGAACGGTCATCAATTTTTTTCGCCCTCGGCATCATTTTGAAAACAATTTTCTATCCCATATGATTATGGGTCATTTTGGGCGAGTACCAAACTATTATTAATGTATTACAAAGAATAACCTTGCCAGTTATTATTTTAAAGTTAAAATCGTTTTCATTTCACTTGCAGGTCGTTTATTGTTTGAATCGTCTCGGATTTCTGAGCAATTATTTTGTCATTTGCAACGAAAACGTGAAAATTTTGTCGCATAAAATCATGCTGATTTTTGATAATCTCTCTCAAATAACACACTTCAATGTTGATACTTAGCTGCTTGTTTTTGTTCTCTCTTGCGCTCGTGTATAAAGTGGAGCTCGGTTATCAAATATCTTACTCTTTAGGCGGCGATACAATGCAATGGGAGATAATTGAAAAATTCTCGAGATATTTTTATTTTCCGTCCCATTCTGGCGCATGGGTCTCTCCTATTGTAAGCATTTTTTACTAGCTTTCACCGACGGAACACATGACATTATATTTCGTCTTCGTCATGCCCATTCAAGTAACTGTAGCTTAGTGGGAGTGATAACATTCTTTCTTTATAGACACCTATTTTTAGGCCACTAAAATAATCGACTTTTAACATCACTACTAAATTTCTTTCATATTAAAACTAATCAGAGACTACAAGTAGTTATAGAATATTTTATACGGATACCTACTGCAATAATATCACTCAGGTACTGACGCCAAGGACTGTCCCATAGGAATTCTATTACCTTTTACCCTTTTACATAATCACCGTTCAGAACATTAATTGAAAAAAAAAATCCACTCGTATACATAACCCTTCACCGACGCCACCACCCTCATCCAGCAGCTTTCGGCCCCTTCTTCAGGTCGTCGGTCTATCTGGCCCGAGGGACGTCCCCTGCGCGTGCCACGTCCACGGTCTCCACTCCAGAACTCGTCTGCCCCAACGGCCGTCGGTTCTACGGTAAACAGCCCAATGTCACTTCAGCTTTCTAATCTTTTTAAATACAAAATATTTTTGTAAATTAACACATTTTATTTAGGGGTCCGTATTTTGTTTTAATAGGAAAATACATAATTTAGAACAGCTGTAAAAGATTAGTACAGATTTTATACAATCTTAAGCAAAATGATGAGACTGTAAGTCATTGAGGTCAGTACATATAAGAAAATCTTGTCGTGTACCCACACATGATTGGGCGCATGCTCATGTTAGTAGTAGTGTTGCGCAAAATAAGTATCGATATTTCTGAAAATTTATGACCCAGTCTTAAATATTTTCTGAAATCATTGTGTCATCATAAGCAACTTAGGTATTTCCTGTTTATGTGCATTACCAAATCCATTTCTCTGCCTTTCTTAACCTACTGCTTCCTTGGCGATGAGCACCAAACAAAAGCAGTTAATTAACACCGTTAAAGATTCACGCATTGAGTTACTGTTTATTTAAACTAAACTCTCTCCCATTAATATAAGATTAGTTGTTTGATTTCTAATTTCTTAGGATACTAAATATTTTTGCATGTTGAAGGTGACGCAAGCACCGGCAGTATAGTTTTCAATGAGCTCACTTTGAGTACCTATTGTGAGTTCATCTGCGTTGCCGCTTTTCCACTGCAAATTAGAAGCCTCAATTAAAAACATTTCAGATAATTACTTACTAATATAGTCGAAGAAACACAGATAAGAACTATATAGATAATTCCACAACCGAGTTTGTATTTCTTTTTTTTAACTAAAATTATCGATATTTTTCAACGTCCCATCACTAGCATGGCCACCCCGCCGTGTCCATATAACCCGACCAATTGTGTATAGGTATATGAGTCGACAACATTTCACAGCTATTCAATAATCCTCTCGCTCACCGCAGATGGTATCGTATATCTACAGGCCACCAAACAACACTATACCTACCTGGTATGCATTTTTTCTAAATTAAACTGCGATCATTAATACTATGACGATCGCCGAAATTAAAGAATGAATGACATTTATTCGCGAGAAACATGGTATACAAAGGTTGATAAATATTAGATTAGTTAGTATAAAAAATACTTCAAAAATATATATTTTGCTTAAATACATAATTTATAATTTTCTATCTTCATTTTTAATATACCTACCTCCTATCCTCCTCCACAACATTTCGGGAAAAGGAAATTTTGGGAAAATTGATTTTTGTAAAATGACATTCTGGAAAAGGGACATTTTGAACCTAGACGGTTTTTTCTACCCTATATAATAATAAGGTTACTCTGACTGATGAATCAACATAACAATTGTAATTGCTGGGTCTTTATAGAAACATTGAAACTGCTGTGCCTGGAAACATTGCAACTACTGAGTCTAGAAACTTCATAGTGATTCAATTAACGAAGACAAACACTAAGGAAGGTATTTCTGATTCGACTCCTTCTTGTGCCATCGGAAATCGGCGATCATCACTGGAAATTCTTAAACAATCGCATTACTCTCAAGAAATACGACTTACACCAAGAATATCTAGTCTATTATCACCACAGTACAATTTTACTTTTCAAACACTAAACACGTTTCCCAGTTTCAAAACTACATTCCATTTTTGGTCCCGCGCTGCTTAGTGATGTGCACATTATCGACAACACTCGCTTTCGGATGCGAGTGCAGTGCCTCGACCCCGTCTAACGGCACCAACCGTCAATCTCGCATCAACCAATATCACTTTTACTACCCACCGACTCTAAAACCTATTATTTATACCCGTGATTCCACGACGCAAAGTTCAAATTGCTCCAAGACGATTTTATAGCGTAACTTTGCTGTCTGGAAGGTGTCAGATAGTTTGACGTATCGAACCAGGCGCAGAGCAGTTTACGTTTGAACTTTAATTTGTTTGGCGTCCTTTGATTTTACGATTTGTAGGTAACCGCTTTTTGAGGTAACGGCGGGTTAGACCTCGAATTTACAATCGGGTTGTGTTTATGTCGATGGTTTAGCCCTTTGAGGTGTCGGGCACCGCTCGTTTGAAGTTGTCCCCGTTCAATTACGTCAATTAGAGTTTCCGTTTGAAGACGGCTAATGGTATTCTATGAGTAAAATGAAGTAGAAGAGTAGTTTCGTGAAGACAGAACTGTTTTATAACACGAACAATCTCCTACTACTTTTTATTATAATAATGTAAAATCTGTCATATGAAAGGTCATATTACGTTAAAGTGTAGTTTAGACTTGCTCTTATCCAGTCGATCAATCCCATCCCGTAGCAAGCCGCAGTTCAGAGACCAGGCGTCTTCGACCCTATGGAATCTGTTAAGCCAAACTCCCACTCTAACTTCACCATCATTTCAGCCTTTTATCGTCCACTGCTGCCACTCTCTGTGTCCACTCCCCAACGAACGCTGCCACACCCGGTCCTCCGCTCTTCGCATCCAGCCGCTGCCGGCCACCTTCTTTAGGTCGTCGGTCCACCTGGCGGAGGCACGTACCGGTCCGCGGTCTCCACTCCAGAACTCGTCTGCCCCAACGGCCGTCGGTTCTGCGACAGATGTGACCCGCCCATTGCCACTTCAGTTTGCTAATACTTTCGGGTATGTCGGTAACCTTAGTTCTCCGAAGGATCTCCTCATTACGGATCGGATCGGACTACTCCACCAACAGTGCCCCATTAGTTTTTTGGTGGACTTCACATACGCCTTAGTAATGATATTATAATCTTTGGCGTTTGCAGGTTTCCTTACGATGTTTTCCTTCACCGAAACGCCTGTGGTATTATAATGAACCATGGTTAGATCGAAACCACGACCCCATGTACGTGAGGTGAGTGCACAACCAACTACCCTACCACGGCTATCCGTCTGCTCCTAGAGTCTTATCTCTTTTTCCGAACTTTCCTTAAGACCAACTCCGGTTCGCCTTGTAGCTCTAAGCTCTCAATAATTTCCCAGGCGAGTAAATAAAATCTTGTTTTCATCGTAAAAATCAACTTTCATATTTATTGCACACTCTTAGTGCGTTATCTCTGTTATCATAAAACTAATTCGGAATTAATGAACTGAACATAAAACGGAAGGTCACTGATTCTACATCGGATGGAATGTTGTAAAGTTAATTGATGTCAGCTTGTAGCTATAAATCGGACTGGATTTTAGCTACAAGCCCATCATCAGCTACCACCAACTACCGTTTGATCCCACAACCGCTCTGCCACCTGCAATGAGTACAGTATTTGGAGCACTAGGTATTAGGACAGCATTTGGGAAGTTACGTCATAATCTTCTAGTCGCATATACCGCGATGCCTGAAGACAAAAGTTTTCATTCAGTGCGTCCTACGGCAGCGTCACTGACAGTGGGACTAGTCCCAAAACTCTAAGTCGCTCAACGGGCTGTAGGAAGATTATTATATTTATTTATTTATTGCTACGGGGGCAACAAGCAGGCGAGCCTCCTGGTGTTAAGAGGTCACCGCCGCCCACAGACACCTGCAACACCCGGGGGGTGCTGGTGCGGCGCCGGCCGCGGTTGAAGAGCTCTTTTGACTCTCTTCTTGAAGGACCCCATATCGTAGCGCTGTGGAAAAGCGTCAGAGGGAAGGTCATTCCACATTTTGCACCATTTTGGATTAAGAACCATGCTCTGCCGTTTCTCTGAAAGATAAGAACCGAAACGAGGTACTCCGCCAGAGAACCAAAGTCTTCGAGTGGCATTGGGTTGGTCACATCTGTCGGAGAACCGATAAACGCTGGAGTAGATGAGTTCTCGAGTGGAGACCGCGCTCTTTAAGGTCGATCTTTATGCCTAGCCCGTCTAAGACATAGCGTAAAATATGACATTATTATATTACATTGTATGAAATAATACCCATGTAAGAACCCACAATAGCGTCAATTTTGTGATAACAAAGCACAAACGACCAGCCTGCCTGAGCATACGGGACAACAGGCAGCGACAAGCAAGATGGACTGATCGCCCGCGCATTAAAATAAGGACGGCCATGCATGTGCGACTTTGAAACGCAGAATCTTAAATAATATAACTCAAAATCTTTGTACGGATTAAGCTGAAACTTGGAACATACTCGTACATGTGGATGGGAATGATTAGAAAATTATAGAAATTTCAAAAATATTATGTTTTCCAAGATATTTCAGGAAAACTATAATTGACGACCTATGCATTGAATTTTCAATTATTTACCTACTAACTCCAATGATACTGTACACCGAGCGGCTATTGAATATTGTGTAATGTTATCCTAATGTGACCTTAGTTGTGCAATAAATATTGACTTTACAGACGTATTGCTTACACCCATAACTACGAGTAAGTCGCCAGGCGGTCGGCTCGTGAACAGCGCGCTTTACCAACTGGTCCCAGGCCTCTCGTTCCGTGTGGGCCGCCCTAAGGTCTCGTACCGTTAAGGATACTCTGTTAATCTCTAATCGTACAACTGTTGCCGGTCTTAAACAATGCGTCCGATGAATTATGTGCGACGTATCCGCAAATGTCATGTCTTGTTATGATGTTTAAACTGTTTGCGATACGGACATGGAGGAAATTAGTGTCGGTTGTATTATTACGATTGCTGCATTTATGCGAGGTCGAAAGGCAAGGAAAGTTGTGTGCTTGTAAAATGTTTTGTGCAAAATGTCATTTGGATTTGACAAAATAGGGTGGTGGACTAATGGAATGGAAAAGCGTCAGTAGTTGTTTTAGAAATCTATGTAGGTAGTTAAATGCTAACAACAAGCGGAGTAAAAGGTATCTTACCCTCACGTCTCAGGATTTCAGGATATTGCTGCAGCAGCCTTTTAAACAACACCAGACAGGGCGAAATCGAAAATTATAATTAATTAACAATTTTCTAAATTACATCGTTGGCAGTTTTATCCGTAGAATATTCGCATTGTTCATGAATTCATGAATATATGAATATCAACGTAACAGCTAAAGCCGTTAGGTCCAAAAATTCATGAAATTTTGGGTCAGTAATGATTTTTCAAATTACTCACCGTTCATTTTTCGAAATTTTACCCCTAAAGTTACGCGGTACTGAGTATTGTTATTATTCTGTGGTGGTACAGCAAATGTTATTAAAATATTTAAAATAGGTTCTTTTACATCGACATAATTTAATCTTTCAAACCATTCATATAGTGCGTACCTACATAAAGTCTGGACACGGAAAGGGCTGTGCCGCTTGATGTATCGATGAAATTAATTATTCCTATACTTCGTAGGTATACTCCCTATTCAAAGGGTTGCCAACTCAATTTCATATTTAAATTCTGATTGAGTTATTTTTTTATATCTACTGCATAATAATTATGTCCTAGGCTAATAATAATATGTACCTAATATTTATGATTTGACTTGACTGGAAGGGCTAAAACCAACTACTATCACTCTAGTTAGGATATAGTGGATCTATATATTTATTTAATGCCATGACCGCCTGTTTTATTAATATAAAATGACTTCTCTTTGAAATAAAATATGTCTCAAAAATCAAGTAACCAAGTAAAAACCAACTAAGAAAACAACAACAAGTAAGAAAACAACTGTGGCAACCCTAAAATATACGGTTTGCAGTTGCGTTTCTGTTGCGATTTTACGGTAATCGTGTGGATACGCCCCACGCTTGGGTGGTATTATACGGAACCAAGGTTCGCGAAGTAGGTATTAACGATACCGAAAGACATCTGAAACTTTTACCTATTTCCGCCTTGTTAGACCAGAGGATAGGCAGCAGCGTCCTTCTGTGTCTTATGTTATCTACTGCGATCGCCAACCCGCCTGCCAAGCGTGGCGATTATGGCAATTTCCCCCCGATGGAAAGTCCAAATGTGGAGATCCTTGGGGGAGGCCTTTGTCCAGCAATGGACGTCTACAGGCTGATATGATGATGAGACTTTATTTAATTACTTACATTTGCAAAAAGCATGTCAGATTACTCTTATACCTATGCATAAAGTTTGATTCTCAAATATAAATTCTTTTGAAATGCAAAATGTAATTTCGGCTACAGATTTCTTTCCTAATAACTTTCTCGCTTCCCAAATTTCTGTATGTGACAGCGAATCAAGGTTTTGGAATATAAACAAGTTATGGAAACAATCGAGAAAGCATTTAGAAAAGTAATAATGTTATTTCATTTTGCACAGCCTGATAGTAGAGTAAAAAGAAAATTAATAAATAGGTTTTTTTTTCTGAATACTGGCAACATCATTACAATGGAAATGTCGTCTGTCAAAAATTCTAAGGGCCTCTTACACCGCTTGCTGATAAAGTCCCAGATACCCTATCTGCAGGTTATCTGACAGATAGCCTATTTTTTTGGTTTCACAGGTATCTGATTGCCTATATCTTATATAGTCTATCACACAGATTTATCTGATAGATTAGTTTATCACTAAGATTACTATCTGTAACAATATCAGGAAGTGGTGAAAGAAGCCCTAAATGTTTGATTGAATATTTAAAAAGGCGAACTATTCTAACATACAATTTTCGTCTAGACACGTTTTCCGATCACTGATTAACATTTTTGCCGATATGATTATTTTTTCCTGTTTTGGTTTTTTGTGGTTTGCTCCTTTCCCTTCGCCCATAACTTTCTTCTTTGAACTCTGTCTTTGAACTTTAAAATTACCTACCTACCTTCACAAAACCAATAAGCGTACATTGTCTCGCGACAGCTGCCATCTATATTGGACATTTCAACGAAACATTAGGTACAGTCTGTTTCCTTTAGAACATTCATTTTGCAATTACGAAAGTGTGCCGGTGTAAATAATATTAACACATCGCGATCGGCGCACGCGCAACCACGAAGCTGGTATTTCGGTGTTATAAAGGTTGGGCCTCAGTGTGAGCGGCCGCGTTGTATAAAGGAAGGCGTCATCATGAGGTATAGCGTGGAAACAAAAATCGCGATCGAGTCAACCACGAGTTGATATTCTGGTTCTGTAAAGGTTGGGGCTCAGTGTGAGCGGGTCGTTGTATAAAGGTACTGGGGCACCATCTTAAGTTGGGTACGGCTAACAAAAATAGCGATAGAAGAACAGAGAACTGTTATTTCCATGTTGTTAGTTAACATTAATTTCTATTAATGATATCAATATTATGCAAAACATAAAGTTTCATAAATAAAAAATAATAATAAAATATAATGAAGGGGAATGTTTATTTCAATAACAAATAGTTACATAAATGAGTATTAGTGTTTGGACACTCCCAGTGGCCAAATTAATTCACCTGTGACAGGAAAGCTAAATGATAGAATAAACAGTATTTAAATTTTAGAAACTTCGGGAAACATTGTAGGTACGAGTTTTTAAAGGAAATAAATAATAATAATTGATGTATTGTGTACGACGAAATCTTTGCTGACTTCTCTGTATAAAGTTGGTGCAGTATGAGCGGAGTTGTTGAATAAAGGTGGGGCGTGAGCGGTAGCGTAGCGAGGGCCTTCCGTAAGGATGAACCGTTTAATAAGGGATATGTCTCTGAAAGAAAGAATGCCCTTTATTGACACCACTGCATTATCTAAAACTAATAAATGCATACAACTATTAATGTACAATGGGGTGTCAACTGAACAGGACGCTGTATCAGCTTATTGCCGCAAAGTACCTAGTCGGCGGCACTGATTTTCAGGCAGAACCTTAGACTTGTTCCGATTGTCGCTGTCACTGATGCCGCACCCGAAATATCGAAGTTTCTCCCTGATTACAGAACGAAAGAGCTGCCCTTTGGACTGCCCCGTCAGTATGGCGTGTCTGAACTTCACACATAGGGCAAATACAACATAAAATAACAATAATTCATAGTATATAATATTACAGTTGTTGAAAATGACATTACCTACTTGTAGGTTGCGAAATTTATGGTATTGGTTCTAAGATACGAAACACAGTCTAAGAAAGTATAGAAATAAGTGCATTATTAAAACATATCAGTTTACTTGTATTATAAATAAATGACTTAGGAAAATTAACCCCAGATAGAGTTGCCAGTAGGTAGGTTTTATTCTTCCTTCTTCTACTTCCAACCAGTAGAAATAAATGGAAAATCGTATAGCAAGAAGTATAATGAGAAGTCCGAGACAGCTGATATATTTTCCAATCCGTTCTACCGACAGAAGTACTACTACTACTGTCGGAACGGAACAGTTCGGAAAAATGTCCAATAAATTTTTTTTGTTTATATCGCCTTTAAAAATGGATAAGTAACCACCGAAATAGATTGGCATCATCTCTGATCGAACCTCTCCAAATAAAGCGCCTGAAGCGGTCCCACACTTGGGACAACGCATAGTCATTTCAAAGGCAACAATGGGAGGGCATGCCTACCACGCCACTATCAGACAAATAAAATAACTGCTTAAGGTCTGATGACCGATCGCAAATTTCATAAGAAGAAAAAAAAAATTCGTTTATTTGTAAGTTCTATTGGTAGAACATTCGGTAGCACTGGTTGAAATAGGCCAGTTGGATGTAGAGTAGTGTGCTAGTCGTTCGCATGCTCACACGCTCGCTGGGGTAGAGGTAAAAGAGAGGGGTAAAGGTAATATATATATTTTGACGCTCGCTGGTGCCATTGTACTGCCATGGGGGACCTCCGAGCGATGTTGGATTTCACGCCAATATGCCATCCGTGTAAACCATACTGCGGTTAATGCCGGTTAAATCGAACAAACATACCTACTGGTACTTGGTACACTGTGGCGTTTATTGATTGTATAGTGTTAGCCTTGAACGCCAGGTCGTAGGCTCGATTTGAAAAACCAAGATTTTTAAAATAAAATCTGTAAAATTTTATATACTTTTAATAATTATTATTATTGTCTTTAGAACCAAAAACGGGTGCAAAATTTGAGCATGGTCGGATATCAAGACGTGGTCGAATAAAATTGATCACGAGATCAAGCGGAAAATTTGCCCGCGCACGTTTTAACGTCATTGTCAATTGAATTGTATAAATTATTAATAATAAAAAATAGTAACTGATTGCGGTTTCGCTCACATGTATCATACATAAATAATTACGAAGTTCCATAATTTTACAGAAATCAGCATCATTTCTTCCTTGAGGATTTTCAAACTTTGAAAAATTTTGGAAACTTTTTTTTCCTAAGAAAATATCCCACAAGTCAAACTAAAACGGTATCACTTATCCTCTCTTATATTTGCTATTTCCCATACTTTTGGCAATGAAATGCCTTACAACAGTTATTCTGATCAAAATCATGGAGTTCTCAAAACTTTTTAACAAAATAATCAACGGAGCATCTTGACGTGCATTGCTACAATTTCGTAGAAACGTCATCACATCAGTGTCATCTTCATGACCGATAAGTGCAAGATAGAGCCGTTCTCGGTACCTACATGCCGCTGCAGTACCGCTAAACGCAGTCATGTCATATAGTCACGACTTTTTCTAACCAGACGTAGAGTAGATAAGGTTTTTCATTTTATACAACTCAGTTTTTAGCTTCTGCAAGGCAAGAAATTTTAAGTGAATTATAAAAAAGCTTGTTTATAGGTTTTCGGCAATTATTTCATATATTTTTGTATTTGAAAGTTTCGAACACAAAAATATAAGAAATAATTGCCGAAGACTTACTTAAGTCTGTTTCAAATAGAAACAGATATAAGTTTAGAGAAAGTTAGTTTTCATCAACAGCCTATTAATCTCCCCACTGCTAGGGCTCAAGCCTACCCTCTCAACGAGGGCGTGCGGGCTATAGTCCACCACGCTAGCCCAGTGCGGGTTGGTGCACTTCACATGCGCCTAAGAATTTCTTCTTCGGCGTATGCAGGTTTCCTCACGATGTTTTCCTTCACCGTTTGAGAGCAGTCAGTACATGTACTTAAGTTTCGAGAAAAAACCCATTGGTACATGGCCCAACCGGGGATCGAACCTCGGACCTTTCGATATGATAGGTCGCGTCTTATCCCCGAGGCCACTGACGCTGAAAGTTAGTTTTAGTTTAAATAAATCGGACGTTTTTTTAAATTGCGGAAATTGTTATTTAATCCTATATTAATACTAAAATATGCCAATATTTAAAAAACTTTGCATGTAAGTCGGTGGGTATACCTTGCCAAAAGTAATAAACACACTCTTTATCCATGATCCACCAAATAGATACCATCAAAATACGAAAGCCCGCTTGCGTATGTCGCTTAACCCTTATTCTTACGACACCTAAACGGACTTGAGAAAAATATTTTCTTGATTGCAGTTAAGTAAGTACTTCTAGATTGTATAATAATAATAATTTTTATTTCTAAAGAGTACAATTTCACAAAGTATAGAAATGTCTAAACATCCATATAAACGTTATCTGTTTCGTACGTACCATCTAATTTTCTCAAGATAATAAACCAAAGTTTAGTGTTGTATTTTGTATGCATCCGAGTAAAGCGAACGTTTGATGTGATCCGCGTCGTGCCTTCCTTATCTAACTGCATACGTGCCACAAATAAATTGCCTACAAAAATGACTAGAACTTCGACTTAATATTCGCTATCGCAACATCAAACCTCGGACATGGAACAGGTTCGTTCTTCAAACCTATCTAATTTAAAACCTAATTCATCAACAGCCTATTAATTAATGTCCCCACTGCTGGGGCTCAGGCCTACCCTCTCCATGAGGGCGTTCGGGCTATAGTCCACCACGCTAGCCCAGTGCGGGTTGGTGGACTTCACATGCGCCTAAGAATTTCTTCTTCGGCGTATGCAGGTTTCCTCACGATGTTTTCCTTCACCGTTTGATAGCAGTCAGTAAATGTACTTAAGTTTCGAGAAAAAACCCATTGGTACATGGCCCAGCCGGGGATCGAACTCCGGACCTTTCGATATGATAGGCCGCGTCTTATCCCCTACGCCACTGACGCTCTCTAATTTAAGACCTAATGATTTTACTAAATACTAATTAAATCAATTTTGTATTGTTACAGGTACATCACGGTGATAATATCATGCTCAATGAGAAGATCCGACGGTCAAGGTTACTAACATAGCCGAAAGGGTTAGCAAGCAAAAGTGGCAGTGGGCAGGTCTCATCTGTCGCAGAACCACAAAGGATTATAATAGTGCAGAAAGTGGCTTGATGCGGAGGACCGGGTGTGGTAGCGTTCACTGGGACAGGCCTATGTCCAGCAGTGGATGTTAAATGCTGATATGTAGAAGAAGGTGATATATTTAAGGCCAAATCATTGAAATTGGTGTAGTAGAGGATTATATATGTGTTTTTTCAGAAATCTATGTGTTGTTGCTGGGATAGTTTGTATTTAAACTTTCATGCTACACTAATAATAAAATGTGTCATCATCATCATCATCAGCCTGCACTAGTCCACTGCTGGACATAGGCCTCCCCCAAGGCGCGCCACTGAGTCCGATCTTCGACTCTCCGCATCCAGTCACTGCCAGCCGCCCTGCGCAGGTCGTCGCTCCATCTAGCCGGGGGGCGTTCCACACTACGCTTGCCTAGTCGTGGTCTCCACTCGAGAACTCGTCTACCCCAGCGGTTATCGGTTCTCCGACAGATGTGACCAGCCCACTGCCACTTCAACGTGCTAACCCTTTGAGCTATGTCAAAGGCTTTGGTTCTCTGGCGGATCACCTCGTTTCGGATCCTATCTCTCAGAGAAACTCCGAGCATAGCTCTTTCCATAGCCCGTTGAGCGACTTTGAGTTTTCGGACTAGTCCCACTGTCAGTGTCCACGTTACTTATAAAATGTGTAATCATTTGGTTATGCGTGTCGTACGGTACCCTGAATTCGGCGAGGCGCCTGTGAAAGTGTTATCACTCTATTTCAAATTTGACAGGCCAGATAACAGAGACTCTTAAACCCGATTTAATAAACCGGCCTCTTTGACACGTACGGCCAAGCTTATCTATACACAAACACGGTCCAAAAAGGACAAGCGTTGTATGAAACAACATGTTAATTAGCCGAAATAATATGTCATGCAGACACTTTTTGAAAAGACAATCTATATTTCCTATCTGTTTAAAAATTGTAACTGAGAGCCAAAGGTAAAGTCACCGACATAGCTGAAAGAACACGTATTAAACAGGCTCTGTAAAGCCATATTTAAAAATATATAATTATTCGAGAACTGTCATTCTTTCGATTGTATTTGATTCGGAGCTTAGAATAGTGTGCTTTTATTCCATTCGAGAGCGTCAGTGCCGTCGGGGATAAGACACGGCCTATCATATCGAAAGGTCCGGAGTTCGATCCCCGGCTGGCCCATGTACCAATGGGTTTTTTCTCGAAACATAAGTACATTTACTGACTGCTCTCAAACGGTGAAGGAAAACATCGTGAGGAAACCTGCCAACGCCGAAGAAGAAATTATTAGGCGCATGTGAAGTCCACCAACCCCCACTGGGCTAGCGTGGTGGACTATAGCACAAACACCTTCGTTGAGAGGGTAGGCCTGAGCCCCAGCAGTGAGGACATCTTAATAGGCTGTTGATGATTGATAATTCCTTATTCTAAGGCTCGGACTCTAGGCTTAACAAATGTCACATCTATTTCGTATTTTCTATCTTTTGAAAACTTTTTTCTTTACTTTTTGACAGACTTGTACATTTTAAGACCACTTAATAATGTGCAAGCTCATCTTTTTATTTCTTTTGATAATCTACCTAGTACCTATCTGTGTCTAATTATTTGTCTCTAAACTGCGCTTACATAGTGTTTCGGCGGTTATGACTTTAAATTATACTTTTTAATTTAATTTAATTTATTTATTAGGGATAACTACAGCCAAAATTACAAAAACTTAGGTTTTATAATTTATAAAACATATTACATATTTTTATGATTAGAGGTCTCTTTTTCGTAATAAAGCTTCCTTTGGCAAAACAGTAGGTACTAACTCTAGCTCGTATGCACCGCAGGAAATATCCAACCGCAATTTATTATTTTACGCGCTGTAAATTTTATTTATTAATAAATTTTATTTCCCTGGTAGTAAAAAGTTGCCTTTGCTGTTTCTCGGCTCATGAAATCTTGCAAGAAACTTTTCGTCATAAAACGGACATAATACAAAGATGGATACTCGACGCTAGATATTTTTACGGCTATGTCAATTCATTTCTAATTCTAACTCTATAAATACGAAAATGTCTTTATTGGTTTGTAGGTAAACTGTAAGTAAAGTACCTATGTTTATTTGTTTGTCACGGTTTGGCTATTCAGGCGATCTTCAGAAAATTTTGCATACATTTAGATTGATGTGTCATCAAAACAATGGCAGATTTTACTATACGAAAAAAATTTCCATGTGATTTTTTAAAATATATCTAAACTGCTGTACTCGTAAACACGTTTTAAAGTATATGTTGTTTTCAAAATAATATATTATAAATTCCCGTGTATTTCACAATTCTTTTAAAGTTTAAAACCCTTGCTCAAAGTTTATACTCTTTAAATGTTTGTCAACTCGAAGTAAACTCGTGGAAGTTGCTCGGTCACAGGTTGTGGAGAAAAAAAAGAGTTTCCTATTCAGACAGGACGAGCAAGGAGAAGCGGCGGTGCTTAGGGACTTTTACACTTTACGATTATTGAAAAGGAACATAGCTTTACATGCGTAAGTGCAAGAAAAATTGGGTGACTCGCATATCGACCTATACGCATTATGACTCACATTTTATAAAATCTATTCGCAAAAAGACACACATTACGTGTATATTATTATGCGATCGAGACGTTCCCTTCACTTAAATAAAATACGATACGACATTCTTTTCAAGCGGGGATTCCCCTTAGCTCATTTTACGTTGTTCGGGCGGGGATTCCATTATTTATTGAGCATCGGGTGGGTTATACTATTAGAACTATTAGAAAAACTTTATTTTATGCAGAACTTGTTGCAAAAAAAAAAATTTTTAGTTTATTTTGCGTTAGGTCACTGTGCGTATACGTCATTACACGTTTTGTTAAAATTATGATTTCAAATCATCATGCGACGCCAGCAAGCGATGGTGATGATGATGATCTTGAGCTAAACGCATGGCCTTATTTTCAAAGTAAACTCGCATCTAACGACGAAACCAGTTTGGAAAACGACGTCGGCAATATATCAGCGCGTCCCGTGAGTTGTAAATCGGTCTTCTAACAGAGAAATGCTAATTGATCATTTTGTGCAATCGGCTTCAGAGACAAAGTTGGCTTATGCAAATTCTTTTCTTTGCATTCCGGCAGTGAAAGACAGGTCTTGAAGTCAGAATAGCCTTTACTTAGGTTAACAGCCATTTGTTTAATTATAAACGTCTATTAAGCGATTCTTAAGTAACAGTTTAAAAAGAAGTATAATAATAGTAATAATAATGTTTTTGGACAAATTAACACACGGCTGTTTTAGTCCCAACTAAGCCGAAGCTTGTACATGGGTACTCAACAACTGCTAAACATACTTAAATACTTTTAAATAAATATTTAAATACATACAAACACCCAGAATCCGAAAACCAACAGTTATGCTCATCACACAAATGTTGGTCCCGGGTGGGAATCGAACCCACGACATTGTAAATAGCTCGTTGGATTGCACTGACTGTATCGTCTACTGTAAAAATTTGCGGGAATGTTTGAAAAGTGCCGTGGACAAGATCATAATAATGTTTTGAAATAAATCGTTCATTACCCCATCAAAATATTATGCCATTCGACCTGGTAACCGCCGATTTTTTTGTATTCTCAATATTAAAATATATACGAACTGGCCCATTGGCCTATCTAGGGACTTTGTTTCCAATTGGCCGTAAAATCCAATAATAATAATAAAAAACAGCCAGTGTGCACTCTGGTAGAAATATCCAGATGGTAGCATTGGTAGACTGTTGGTAGTCAATATTATAATTAATACGCCTGGAGCATTTACGTAAATGCACATGAGTGTATCCTCTTAACTTACAGGCGACTTGAAAATGTTCACTCGCACTTCAAAGAGCATGACACCAAGAATTTCCATAAAATGCGGTAAATAGTTTTAAGTAGGTATTTATTTAAAAATACATATTATATACGCAGTTTGGTTTTAGTCGACACTGCATGTACTTGAATAAGCCTTCCAACGTTTTGCAATGTCAATGCTGCTAGTGGCTGCTAGCTTTCGTCAGGTTCTGGCCTTATTAGCGAACAAAGAGCGAATGAGTAACTAAAAAAATGATATGATACGCACATGAATAACAAAAAAGTTTTCATTCATAGCGCTTTCGATCGGCGATTCGACTACTGGCGCAATCGATTTCATTCGATAGCGCCATCGTCATATCAGCCTGTAGACGTCCACTGCTGGACAAAGGCCTCCCCCAGGGATCTCCACGACGACCGGTCCTGCGCTAACCTCATCCACGCGGGTCCCGCGGTTTTTAAATGTTTATTATTACAAGCTTTTTAAATTTAAACTGGGTTCCTTGTTTGTCGCTCCAGAAGGAATCTTGCAATCGATTTTTCAACCACTTCCCGATATCCGATCATGCTCAAAATTTTCACCCACCTGTGGTCTAAAAACAAATACAATGTAGTATACTCAACGTTATATAAAAGCTTGTTTAAAAAAATTCTGAAATTATTTAACCACACGGTTCGAAAAATATTAATTCATACAAAAATTATCAAATATTACGGTGTCGCTTTAAATTTGCATAGGTAATTAATTAGTTTTAGATTATTTTATTATAAAATGAATATTAGTACTGTGTACACGTGTTTATAATTTACAAATAATTTACTAATCTTACTTTACTATTAGTATGACAAATGTACAGTCAGCGTCAAAAATAGCTTGTCACTTTAATACCTTGTCACTCTAGTGTATTTATAGAGCAAATGTGTCAAGGTTATTCTTCCCGCTTCCGCTCCCGCTTTCGCTTGTCAGAATAACCTATCCCAACCCAACGCAGTAGCGAAGCAAAAGGTGCTCGTAAAAACGCACATTTACAAGGTAAATATAGAATTGCAAACGGCATCGCCGTCTCCTTTTTTCTCCCTTTTCCACCCATTCTCACTCGAGCAACAGTGAAATATGACATTTTAAATGCACTTATGCACGTTTTTGCAGCTGTTCGGATATTTTTTACAAATATAGGTAGTTTCAATTAGATCTGAAAGAAAGTTCAAGTGAAACTTTACACTCTTTTGTTGCATTTACTAGTAAATATCATATCTGTAGATCTATATTAAGTATAGATCTTTATTCAAAGTATAGCTACGATATTAAGTAAGTACAATCTCCTACTAATATTTATAATATTTATTTTTTATATAATAAAGCTGATGAATTTGTTTGTTTGATATGTTTGTTGGCTATTTTAACAACACTCTACGACTCTTAAGAGCAGAGCAACAAGAAAAAAGTCAGAAAGAACGCTAAGCGAAAACGAAGTATGTAATATTGTAATTAAACGGCGGGTGAAACCGCAGGACACAGCTAGTTGTATAGTAAGTTCAAACACATTTTAAATTAGTATGGTGTGTTTTATCTGGACTTTATATTTTAATGTATATTTATTTTAAGTTTACTAACTTCTCCGGTGCTTTTGTATCAAAATTTGGCGCTAAACGTGATATACTGTAATCCTTTCTTACTCTCTTGTCCGCCTTTCTACAAAGTTTCACTCCTAATTTGTTATTGTTTCTGTAAATTTTGGTACAATAAAGCATTTACATACATAGGTACATACTATATAAATAATCGAAGTGGTTTGACTCAAATCTGTGCACGCCCTACGCGTCCGACCGTCCGTCCACCGTTAGTTTATATAGGCCATCATAAATACCTATTTAAATGTTGGCCTCCTGAGAAAATATGTTACCCTGTATCTGTACCGGGTACTGTAATCTATTGTGGGCATTGAGAAACGCCGACGGTATAGTAGACTGGTCGGTGCAGTCCAGAACGCATTGTGACAGTCTGTTGATACTGTTAGAAGTTGTGTTTGTTATAAACTATGGTGGAGTTCTGTTCGGCTATCTATATTCTATAGCTTGTTCAATAGGTGTTTCGAACGTTTGAAAATAGCTGACATAATGATGGGCGATGGCAAATAAATGACGGGTTTATTTATATAGAATTATCCTAGATAAAATCTCTAAAATCAAACTTTTGTGTGTTTTCATATTTTTAAAAATAAAATGTTATGTTATGTAAATTCACAGAACATACAATACATACTATTCATGTCTAAATTAAATGATTAAATTAAATTAAATACACACATAAAAGGGTTAATAAGTGTAAAATTTATTAATGTATTTAATTTAATACTGTAGACTAAACGACTTCCTATCTCACATCCGCAAGGCTTTGCATCCACCTTCCGAAAACCCTGTATTGAGGTAATATGTACCTACTAGTACAGTCAGCGTCAAAAGTAGCTGGTCACTTTAGTACCTGGTCACTCTAATGTCAAAAGCTAATTTGTCAATTAGTAATCAACACATTCGCTCTTGAGATTAATGCATTAGAGTGACAAGGTACTAAGGTGACCAGCACTTATTTATAACCCCGATGGTATAGATAAATTTTGTCATATTTATAGACTGTTTAAAAAATACTTTACAAACAGACCAGGTACAGGTGAACTTATTTATCTGTAGTTTGTTTTTTTGTCTGTGTACGGAGTGGAACGGAGCTCTAAACAAGCTTTCAACGGTCATTGTTTAAAATTTTAATTTCCGAACGAATTTGATTGATCAGCGTTCATAAACCGAGATAAGGCGACACGGCGCGCCCGACACCTCGCCTCAAGCTTTTTCCTTTTATATTTTTATTTCTCGGCAATGTCACCGCCCCACGCGGCTTTTATCAAGATTTCCGAACGAATCCCTTTTTGTTTCATATTTGGAACGACGTTTCGTTTTCGATACAATGTCGGCCGCGACGTTTATGCGAAGTAATTGCTCTGTGGTATTTAAAACTGATTAAAAATAAATACGTACGGTTTGGCGCCGTAGTAATGAGGTTTTAAAAGCGATTTTCCATTGGGCCTGGTGGGTTTTGAATATGTTTATGGGAATGCAAGGATAAGGTCATGGATTCCAAACATTTGTCGACGCTTTATGCATGCGAGGGAAAAATAATACGTCACGATGTTAGCGGTATTATAATACAGAGTATATAGTCAGTCGTATCTAAATATGTCTTACTTATGCCTTCCGAGAGCGTCAGTGTGCTCTAGCCTGACGTTAAATAAGATCGTGGGTTCATAAGTAATGAGATAAGACCACAGGCATTTCGGTGAAGGAAAACATGGTGAGGAAATCTGCATACGTCAAAGATTAGAATTTCTAATTTAAGGCCTATGTGAAGATAAGATAGTATACCTACATTACTACCATCAGGAAGGTTCGAACCTCTTTGGTGGCGAGCATCCACCAAAGAGATCATATCTCTATGACTACCATCATTTCAAATTGATATCAAGCATGACGCAACATAAAAATTAAATCCAGCCAGAGACAAAGTCGCACAGATTCACCTCTCCTTATTCTTACATCCTATCCTACTAATATTATAAAGGCGAAAGTTTGTAAGGATGTGAGGATGTGAAGATGAATGTTTGTTACTCTTCCACGCAATAACTACCAAACAGATTTTGATGAAACTTGGTACAGTGATAGCTTATATCCTGGAATAACATATAAGCTACTTTTTAACGCGAACAAAGTCTCGGGGCGTCCGCCAATACTTCCTTAGTAACAAAATGCCTAGATAGAGGGCGCTGTTTCACAATGTACACGGGAAAAACTTATCAACACGGGCGAAGCCGCGGGAAAAGGCTAGTAGTATTATAAAGCAAAGTCGCTTCCCTCGTCTGTAACTAACTACGCAACCATACTTATCCAAAGTAGACGGAAAAGGCACGGATTTTGATACGGTTTTCACAATAATTTAGATATTTTTTCCGGATGGTTTGTAGGCACATATCCCATGCGGGCGAAGCCGCGAGCAACAGCTAGTTTACAATAAAAAAACTTATACCAATGATGTCCAAAATATAAAACGAAAATCTAAAATTCACAAAAAGTCCGTTGAAACCCAACTCGTGAAATATAAATAAAAAACGCCCATTACAGTAATTCCAAAACGGCTTAAACAATTAAAAACCCACTTTCCCATAACAGTGGAAATTGGACCGCCATTACAGTGCATAGTTTTCATAATAAAGCGCTAAATTTTAATTAAAAAATTACGTGCGCGGACGCCGGACGCGCCGCAAAAAATCACGGGAGCGCAGGCGGCCACAGGGACGTACTGAGGCGTGTGCCGGGCCCACCACGGATATACAGCACCCATCTGCATCATCATCATATCAGCCTGTAGACGTCCACTGTTGGACAAAGGCCTCCCCCAGTCCTGCACTAACCTCATCCAGATGGCTCCCGCGACCTTCTATTCTTATATTATCGAAATAAAGTAAAATTGCCTCTAATTTTGAAACCACTTTATTGCTTATAGAATTAAAACTTGTTTTATTTCATGAGATTAAATGGTCACAACGCAATGTCCAATACGCAGGTTGTCCTATTACTGCGAAAGTAAAAGACGAAACTATTTTAGAGCCGTCAAATTTTAAATGTGTGCCCTCAGAATCAAGTCCATTGTCATCATAATATTTATTACCCATATTAAAATTGGAATAATTTATTGGTCTATAAAAAATTAGGTTTTTAACGTACTGGCGTACGCCCCGCGACTAAAAAACTTCCTGTATCTGTAAGTTAATTCATGTTTTAAGCTATCATTGAACCAAGTTTTATCAAAATTCGTTCAGATATTATAGCAGATTGAGCCACAAACATCCAATCATTCGCATTTATTTATAATTTATAGTGGAAAAATACACATCGATGCATTTCGATGCGGCGTATGACCCGGTGGTCTTGTAACTTTCACGCCTGCGTATCCTTGCGTAAGCCTGAACTCCTGAGTTGTTTCTTTTTGTCGCGGGGCCCCGACATTCCCGAGCCGGCCCTGGGGGTAGATATCCCCGAACGTCGGCGAAGACGGCCGAAGCGACAATGATTACGTATAATTACTCAATCGTCAAAACGCGGAATGTTCTGCAAAGGTTTCAGGGAAAAGAGACTCTAATAAATAACTTCAATACTTATTTTTTATTAATAAATAAATCCTAAATCCCACTACTGTTTATATGCGAATGATTGCATGTTTATAAGTTTGGATGTTTCTTTCTCAATCACTCTTACCCTGCATACCCTACGGTGAAGATTAGATTTCCTATTCTTAGGCATACCTACCTATGTGAAGTCTACAGAAAAACGGATCGGCAGCGAAGGCTACATGTAAAAAGTTAATTAAAAAGTTCTATGAAATATTACTTCCCATTACAAATCACTACTGAAGCAAAAATTAAATTACAGAATCTGATAACTCTATTACGACAAATTAACGATATCAATCATCGATACCTATAATATGACTACGCAAATTTTTCCAATACCAATTCATAATCTTAGAGACTATTACAGCTAATAGAACCCAAACCTAGTGATTTAGTAATTAAGTTTTAGCATAAATTTACATTCAGTGATGTTATCTCGGTTTGACGACCGGACACTTGTCATCGTATCGGATAGAGTTAAAGTTTGAGGTTAAACTTAACATATTAAATTAGTCTTATCCAGTAATTGAGGTTTCGAAAATTAATTTGCATCGATCTTAAATTGTGAGATATACACACATATTCACGCTATGTCCCTGACAGACTAGGCAGGACGAACGCAGCGCCAATATTGCTTCGCTCATTCTCATCATTCTCTCCACACACGCTCGCCGCGGGACGCGAGTCCTCGTGTCTTCAAATTGAGAGATAAGTACTCAAAATATAGGAAAATTAGGCAAAATATAGTATTTTACAAATTGGCTCCCTATATGTAAGCGTTTTGTTACTTAGGGGGGTATTAGCGGACGGCCCGCGACTTTGTCCGCATTAAAAAGTAGCCTATATGTTATTCCATCCATCCAGTTATCACTGTACCAGGTTTCATCAAAATCTGTTCTGTAGTTTTTGCGTGAAACATCATCCTCACATCCTTACAAAATTTCGCCTTTATAATATTAGTAGGATTCTTTTTGGTATTCAGGAATTAACGAACATTACTCCGGGTTTCTTCTGCACACGATTCTCGCCCTAATAACGTTTAACTACTTAATTGTCTTCTTAATCTTAATTTGTAATTTCTCTAGGACTTCAACCTACGTTTATATTCTGCTACTATTACCTTCATTCGACTCGCTGTTTTCTGCGGACTGTAACAAATGTTACAAATTGATTTCTGTGTAAAACCGGTTATTATTATTTATCAACCGTTGCCTTTCTGACTTAAACCACGGTTAAAAGCTAGTGTGATAAACGATGGAGGAAGACTTGGGGTTATTCACGGTGAAACCGTTAGAAAAATATCGTTAAACAAAACAATTCTAAAGGGCTCCCTAAACGATTATGCGGCATGACATGCAATACGTGCTGTCACTCATGCATGATCGTCTAGCTGTAGTGATTGACGTGCATGACTGTACTGATTGATAACAAGCATGATGGTCCACATTCACGTAAACGTTGCATGTCATGCAAGCATGATCGTTTAGGGAAACTTTAAGACCCCTTATAGTTATCCAAAGATTTAAAAAAACTATGGTACCTAGACCAAATAAAATCAACATAGTTTATGATAACTTTAAAAATGTCGACATCAGAGAGGAATAGACCCTTCAAGTGATGAAGAAGAGGCATATACATAATATAGATTCGACGCCTCCAGAAATACTGAGGTACAAACTATAAGTAGTAGTCTGTTGCCATCAAAATCAAAGGAAAAGATACTATATGGTTTGAAAATCAAAGGAAAAGATACTGTACGGTTTCGGACGGCGATCAATAACAGACGGGTGCATCTTAAGGTAGCGGTTAGTTAACCCAGATCGCAGCTATTATAGAGAGCGGTCCACGAGGGAACTGCCGTAAACCACCTGACTTTAAGAGGGGGCAGGAATTCGATAAAAAGCTACTGTAGGCATAATTAGACCCAGTAGTTCGGTTCCTTTGAACTGAACTGCTAATAAAGGCGCAGCAATTCGGTTGGAGATGTTGTTTGTTACTATACCAAAAAAAAACTGAAATGTGATCGGTTATGAAGAAATGATCGTATATTAAATACCAGCAAAAATTGTCCACACGCAAAGATTCTAGCGCAAAACAGAAAAAAATAATTATTCATGTATTTACTACATGTGTGTATTTGCCGCTTCAGATTACTAAATCTTTCGCTAACGGCCATCTTAGGTTTTCTCAAAAATCCGGATACAAAAAGTACGTTTTAATTATTTTGAAGTAGGTACTTACTCTACAAAAACTCGTCTACAAGAAGTGCCTATCTCAGTTTTTTGGCAAAAATGAGTTATCTATACCAGTATGAGCCACTTATAATCCACATCCACGGCGTTTTTCGTTCCTACTGAAAAGTTCGAATATCTAAGATAGGCCCTTTTGCAAAATCAGCGACGAATTGCATTAGAATGAATTAGATTGGAGCCTTTTAGTTTCAGCTTTTATCATTAAAATCTGTTTATTTTTTAATAATTACACACTTAATCTGTCTACCAATTAACTAGGATGGTATCGTGATATTAATTTCCTTGCTACCCAACCTTAATCAAGATATAATTTGTTCCGCAGCCAATTGCAACCTTATTTAAATTAAATACCCCATTTGCACCTGCCTCGATTATATCCCCAGCTCATATACATAAACATCATATCTTTAGCATTCCATCATTGCACCACCCCCTTTCAAACATATACATATATCCCCCCCCCCCTCGTTTACAATTATGAGTCTTATATCTATGCTATTTAAGTTTAAAATAATGCGAGTTAGTTAATGTTAAACTTAAAATAACAACGGGTATAAAGATAGTGTTGTTTGTTGATCTATCGATAGTTCTACCGATTGCACGTGTCAATGGGCTTTTCTCGAAACTTAAGTACATACATTTACTGACTGCTTTGAATCTGTGAATGGAAACATTGTGAGGAATTCTGCATACGCCGAAGAAGGTAGTCTCAGCGCATGAAAGTCCACCAACCCGCACTGGGAGAGCGTGGTGGACTATAGTTGAGAGGGTAGGCCGGTGCTCCAAACACGGGAACGTATTAATAGGCTGTTGATTTGATCATCTGTCAGTCTGTCGACAGACGCTGCTGTACATAGGCGGTTACCTAGAAGTATCGATATTAAATTTAAATCGATGTCTTAGCAACACTAGTTGATAATAACGACGACGCTGACAGCCAGTCCGCGGCGTAACGGAGTTATGGCCCACAAAGCGGCTGTTTCAATTAAGTCTCTCAGAGGAAAGGGGTGGTTAGGCGGTAAATTACTAGGTTCGCGAGATGACTTGTCTGAATGCAAGATTGTTTATTCTTTAAAACTTCCGCTACCTGAACTTAAAGGCGTAGATCTGCGCGCCTCTGCATGTTGCGTCAATGTTTTCACAGTTTTCTATATTATCATTGAATTGTATAGGTATGTATGACACTATGACAGATTTTGACGGACTGACGGATGGAGTGGACGATCTTTTAAGGGTTGAATCACAGGTGTCAGCACAGAATCGCACTTTTTCAAATCTCTATCATTTTCTGTCGTTCTGTCAGCACGGAAACGCGACAGCATGCGATCGCACGCGATGACGTGCTATAGCATGCTATAACATGCCGCAGCACTGACTGCAAAAGCGCGATTCCGTGCTGACAGATATGGTCCAACCCTAAGGGTGAAAACGGTTTGCCTGATAAGTTAGTGTGATGTGTTAGCTCCGGACACCATCAGATCTCAAGTAAATCATTCCCTGACTTAGATCTAAGGGCACAAAGTGACCTTGTTTGTGTGACAAAGGCCCTGACCGGAGTTCATTGCAGCCAAATTTTTTATAGATTTTCTCAAAAGTACTTACTCAACTTTTATTAGTAGGTACTAGTATAGAATGAAAGGCCAGGTAGGTACACGCTATCATTCCATTCCTCAGTAAACTCTCATCTAATGTGTTACAAATTACGTTTTCCCCATGTTAGATTAATTCCATTTACATCCGTGAGGCTTACGAACACCACTACCGGTTGGATTTCAGTATGTTTCTTAGCTATATAAATAACACAAAAAGTGGTTTAAATATAATTAGTAGCCAAGTCATATAATTACTGTTTTATATTATCATATTGTTTTAAATAAACAAAACTATCTTTTTGCGCCTACCACTAATTTATCTGCATGGCCCAAAGGTCAGCTGGTAGAGAATGCCATTGGCATTAAGCTTCTTCTTCCCAGCTCTAACACCTTGGAAGCGGTGGTAGATAAAAAATTGACATTGTACATATGTATGATATTATATATTTATTATTTATATTGTATTCATATGTCATGTACTTATATTATATACATTTAAATGTCTGCACCCAACACCTACACTCCTTGAAGATTTCAACATCACCCTAAGGTTGCCTGGAAGAAATCGCTGACAGCGATAAGGCCGCCTTTTGATTGTACGCAGTTTAGTAAATTATCATAATGTAAACTTTTGATATAATTTGGTGCTCAATAAAGTATATTTGATTTGATTGTATAAATGTACCCTGTGTACTTACATGCAATAAAATAGTTTTGACTTTGACTTTGTTCGCCTTTTGTACAAATTAGTGCAATAAAGTTTTAAATAAATAAATAAATAAGTCAAGTCACTAAAACATTACAAATTATAATAAACTAAACAGGTGAAGCTAATTGTATACCTACAATAATGCAGTCTTATCACTTTCAGGAATAAGTGAGCAATTTTAAATTAATAAATCATAAATCTAATCAAATCAGAACTTAATTTCGACAATACTATAAGTTTAATCGTATTTTCTCTCTCGTTCTTGTACATATAGAGCGACAGAGAGATCCATCGGTATTATATCAACTGTATTAATGTGTGGTCATGATCAATGCATAACTTACATCTAATCTTTAGTTAGCAATAAGCTCCTTAATGCTTGGCAACTTGAGCACTGATAACAAGATTAGCAGTTTCATCTAGTTTAGTTATTAGATTGCAATTTGTATGCAAGGATTATAAGTAAAGGCTGTCAGAGTGGCGCCTGCATTCTTGATATGTACAGGTTAAACAGGAGAGCGTCAGTGGCCTCGGGGATAAGACGCGACCTATGATATCGAAAGGTCCGAGGTTCGATCCCCAGCTGGGCCATGTACCAATGGGTTTTTTCTCGAAACTTAAGTACATTTACTGACTGCTCTCAAACGGTGAAGGAAAACATCGTGAGGAAACCTGCATACGCTGAAGAAGAAATTCTTAGGCGCATGTGAAGTCCACCAACCCGCACTGGGCTAGCGTGGTGGACTATAGCCCGCACACCCTCGTTGAGAGGGTAGGCCTGAGCCCCAGCAGTGGGGAGATTAATAGGCTGTTGATGATGATGATGATGACAGGTTAAACTGCAGTAGTCAAGTATCTCAGGATTTTTGATACTTGGCGCTTCGTTCTTTCTGCCTTCTTCGACACAGCGTGAAGATATGTTTGCAAAGTGGTATCACTTTCTGAGAATTCGTTTTCTCACAATAAATAAACCGGATAAGTGAGAGTAGGACCCGCGCCCTGAGGTTTCCGTACAAACCTAATTAGAGAAATAATTAGAAAATCGATAATAAAATTTGTAGTTATATCACATTATACTAATGTTTGTGGATGACTTGCTCATACAAAAAGTTTGTTGGTACAAGATTTTTTTTTTTATGTAACTACATACTTACTCTTTAAACTTTAAAAGTAAGTATGTATTTACTTTGTAAGAAAGCTTATTATAAAATAGACAATTATTTGGATGACAAAGATGCCTGGTTCAGCCTCGCACAATCATTACGAACAGTAAAATTGTTTTACAAACTTAATTTTAAAAGATATGTTGCGGAAGTTTGTTGCACCGTTTGCGCTAACTAGGAGCGGTGATAGATAAAAATTTGCAATAACCTATATGCAATAACTACGTGCTAATAGTTTGAATTTGACGACCATGTGCTTTCTATAATCTCTAAGTTAACTTTTAGAATTGTGTGTAACTTAAATAAATAAATAAAAACGAAAGGTTCACGACTAACCAATTATCACCAAGAGTACAGCGAAACAGACCGTGTAATAGTTATTTTTGTGTTTTTTTGCTATCATTAAAATAGAATACGGTGTTACAAGCTATCATGACAGGTGACGTAATACATTATGTAGGAGAATAATTAACTATTTTAATCTGCTAATTAACGTTAAGAAACAAGTGCGGATGATTATTTATTTTTATTTCGCTAGAAATGTTGAAATTCACTGTTCATGGTACCATGAAATATGAACTGAATGGATGAATAAGTTACGTTTATAAAATTCACGACTTGAAAAACTGATAATTAAATTTTACATCTCGACTACGTGCGATAGTCATTTGGTAAATCGTCGCGTCTTTTCCATATTTCTTGACATTATCATTTTTGCAGATTTAGTATGTTTTGTAGTATAATATTTTTGCTGGTTGGTCGTTAAAATACTCAAACTACCAGGCTATGTCGTTGGATTCGTCTTTAATTCCCAAGAGACACAGATAACATTAAAACAAATCCAATGTGGCGGCCGTCAAACGCCATAGTATACTGTAGGTTAGGTACTTCAACTTTTGTTTATCAATTGTTTTTTTTTAGTTATTTAAGTTTCTCAATAATATATTTTATGCATCGATGCTACTATACTACGTGCGATAGTCATTTGGTAAATCGTCGCGTCTTTTCCATATTTCTTGACATTATCATTTTTGCAGATTTAGTATGTTTTGTAGTATAATATTTTTGCTGGTTGGTCGTTAAAATACTCAAACTACCAGGCTATGTCGTTGGATTCGTCTTTAATTCCCAAGAGACACAGATAACATTAAAACAAATCCAATGTGGCGGCCGTCAAACGCCATAGTATACTGTAGGTTAGGTACTTCAACTTTTGTTTATCAATTGTTTTTTTTTTAGTTATTTAAGTTTCTCAATAATATATTTTATGCATCGATATTTCATAAAATGAATAGACAACATCAAAGTCCTGAAGAATGGTCATTTCCTGACCCCGATTTCCGAATGACTCTCATCACGATAGGGCAGGCATGGCCAACCAGCGACCCTCAAGTTCAATAACTAATTTCATTCATTCATTCATTCAATTGCGGCCCCGATTTATGCAAGGATTTATGAAGCTGAAACTAAAGGGAACAGAGAAATATTTCTGTGAAACTAGCGGGGGAAAATCGCCTATTAGTTGTGTACAAGAAAAGCTTACCAATGAGACCGGAGATCTTAACTCGAAACTTTGAATTGAAAAAATTGAACTTTTTGAATGTTTGTCTGTCTGTCTGGACGTTTGTTCCGGCATCACGCAAAACTACATACTGCACCAAATTGGTCGCCTGTTGCGAGTAATATTTAAGTAAACATAGTAACAAATGTAAATAAATTCATTCATATCTACAGATCATCAGTTGTCGCATTTATATCTCCGATCAGCAGACCCCAAAGTGGTGATCCCATTCTTTCCATTTGGATCACAATACATTTTGGGGACCAGGCATTTTAGTTCGTTTTAGCTCCTGAGCTACAACAATTTCATCTAAAAGCTAGGCTGAAGTTCATCTTCCTACGTCCCATTTAATTACCCAGCTACGACCCGCAGTTGACCACGCCTGCCATAGAGGATTCCTTGCGCGACTAGCAAATTGCCTGGCATTACTTAAACCGGGTGTCATTCCACAAACTGTTCCGAACGAGGCTAATGTCATAATCAGAGGAATATTCATAGCCAAGTCGGACGTGAACTTGTGGTAGATTTTATGAATGTTCACGGTGTTGCCAGATGGGTAAATTTCTGTGTTTCGCAAAGTTTTTATTGAGCAATTTCGTTATTTATTTAACGCTACGACTTTATTATGATATTCCTCAGTATAAGCTCTATCTATCTACCAGTTCCATAGAGTTAACTTCAGCCGTTTTACAGTGATGAGGAACAAAACAAACAGCCAAAATTCACATTTATGTGGTAGTGGGTTTCCACACTAAAATACAAGGAACAATACAAAGAAAAGATATTGATACATTTGGTTGAGCTTATTTCTAAAGACAATTTCTTCCAGCTAATCTGCTTTCAAGTAGGTAAATAGTTCTGTAACAGACCCAAATGTAGCTGCGATCATCAAAATATGTCAAATGAAATTCTAGTATTAATTTTAAATTTATTTCAATACGGACATTTTTTTGTCCCAAGACGGGCAACACTGTCAACTAAATCAAACCAGTTGGACCACAACATTAGGTGAAAATGAATAGGTATTTTTACGTCGACACTGTTGAATAGCCATTTCTCAAAGTCCGCCAATGATTGTACCAAAAATAACCGAATGGCCAGTTCTAAATGAGTCGAGAAACGAATGTTTATGCATTTAATTTGGTGTAAGTATAAAGTTTGTGATGAAATTGTTATTGTTACCATTATTAATATAATAATATTTAGACAATTACTAGACTACCTACCTATGCATATGCCAAAAATATAATATGATTTTGAAACTATGATGGCCTAAAAGGACTGTGTTTCCAGGCAGGACAATCAAATTTTAAAAAAGCATGGCTCGGTTAACTTTGCTTATAAAAAGTTGACAGTCTTAACCGATAAGGGCCTCTTGCTGATATTATTACAGATAGTAAACTGACAGATAAACATAATTAATTATCTAACAGATAAATCTGTCTGATAATATTTTCGTGTTTCACACCTCAAGTCTCTGTTAAAATATCTGACAGCCAACAGCTACTTTATCTTGCTGTTAGTTTACTTGATAGATAAGGCAATCGGATACCTGTGAACCAAAAAAAATGGCTATCTGTCAGATAACCTTCAGATATGGTAACTGGGACTTTATCAGCAAGCGGTGAAAGAAGCCCTTAGTATTGTATTAAATTAAATAATGCTACACTAGGTAATTGGAAGGTAGACTTAATTAACACTTCAAATATTAAAGGTCTATTGATTGGTCTAAATAGTTTTCTTTTCAGACTAATTGCTATCGTAAAAACGATCCATCTCTATGTCACTGTTAATAGACATTTCAATTTCTGAATACAGTTATAAGTTGTGTTACTAGTCTAGAGCTATTTGGTCACAAAGCTGACAGCAAAAATGTAGCGCGCAGGACGTACATTTCAACAAGGAGAAATTTATTAAGACATAGTACCTATAAAATATTCGCTACTTAGAAACTTTATTTTAAACCAGGAAGTGAGTTCGGAAGCCAACTGACGTAATTAATGCTTTTTAATTCGATTAGACATATTTCTTATTAAACCGGCGGTTACAGCACGGCAGTCCGCAAAATACTGCACTACTAGAACCTAGTTGGCGACTTATAATTTACATGCTCACAAAAGTAATAGCAGCTTTATTAGAGATTTACGACGGACAATTTTGGAACAAACCACGTGTTTATTTTAGTTTTTCGCACAATATCCCTCAGAGTGTTAAAACGGGTTTTGCGACACAAAAAACAAGTTCAAATACTAGACTTATGTGAAGTCTAGATAGAGTTCGTTTTTCAAAAACCAAAATCTGACAGCCACATTCTAATGATTATACACATACATAAAACAATTACATTTAAACCATAGACATACACAGTCTATCCATAGACATTTTTAAGGAAAATAAAAATAGGAGAGACAAACATGACACTTCAGTTCCCGCCAAAATCATGACAGTTCTCCTTTACTTACTCTCGTGGGTTGTGTCAGATTGCTCTACTGGGCTGGCTAGCATAAGTACGCACAATAATATTAATTGGCAGCTATTATTTTGTTCTGTAGAAAGCAGGCCACGAGCGACGGTAGTGGCTCGCCCTCGCATTCTCTGTACGGGTTAAGGAAATCATATGAAATAAGTATGGGCCCATAACCTATTTACGAGATATGAAACACTGCATATGGCAGACGTTCCTTGTTTGGGATTAGAAGTTACGTGGGTGGGACATATCGACGTTAAAATCAAATCAACAGCCTATTAACACGTCTCCACTGCTGGGGCTCAGGCCTACCCTCTCGACGGAGGCATTCGGGCTATAGTCCACCACGCTATCCCAGTACGGGTTGGTAGGTTTTACATGCTTTCCTCACGAGGTTTTCCTTCATTGTTTGAGAGCAGTCAGTAAAATATCGACTTTACTTTCTGAAAACTTTCTATTCCTGAAAATATCAGTGTTTTTCAGTTTGTACTTTTTTCCAAAAGGAACGAATTCCAGCCCGGTCAAATTTTATGACATTTATAATGTAAAATTTCAACCACACCAGCTGATCAATGGTAATTAAAACTGTTAAAAATTAAACGGGTAAAAAAATCTAACCTATTAATGAGAGCTTCATTTTTTGACAAAAGCGATATTACTATTCAAAGTAGCTAAGCAATAAACACCACAGACAAGGAACTAGTATTCAAAGAGCTGTTGGTATATTGCCTTTTAAAATTCATCTTACAAAATAGTACAGACCAGACTTCAACTCTAAATAAAGATAACCCTGTATACCCTGTCAATCTACGCGTACACTCGCGGCCACATTAAAGTGAATATTACTGATTATTTATTCCAACCAATGTCTGCATTGTTTGTCTTAACTTTTATCATTTTTGTAAATTTTCTCTAAGTATCATCATACCATTTCAAATAACATTGTTACTAAACTTCACAAAATGTATGTATTATGTAAAATTAAAATAAAAACCTAACCTAACTTAAATAAAAAATAAAAGTACCTACCTAAATTTATGGCGATAATCCTCAACTTGAGCGAATACTTAGCGATAAAAATAATGCAAGAAATTTTAAAACACTATGTTTTTGCATTATTATTGCCACGTTAATGAGGCGCAAATGCATCTGTGTTTATGACTGAACATTAAACTTAACTTATTATTAAGTCGAATTATAGGACTTTCGGTCAATTTCACCAAAACATATAGGTAGTTCACGATTCAGGAAACGGTTATTACGGAGTTACGGACCTGTTTGATAACAAAACTTACTAAAATCTTGTTCTTTTTGTGTCCGAGCAAAATGATAAATTTCTGGTAAGACCCATTAATGCCTCCACCAGTGGGATAGATGGAGCTTTCAAAACTAATGAAATACCGGAATCAGCTCCTGACTAACGTTTTATGATTTTTTCGGGATGCTATTTGAGTCGTTCTTTCTGCCTACCCCGCCAGTGATATAGTGTACAGATGTATGTATGTATTTATTAACTTAATATTATAAACTGTAAATAATATTAAAAATTAAGAAGTTAGTTTGACCGTCTTTTCGTCCGTCCGTCTGTTTGTTACGTCTTCATGAACAACATTCTTTCGCTAACATTTCGCGAGCAGGTTATGTTTTCAACAGTGGGATATTTTGCGGACATACAATGTGTATGTCCGAATAGATAAAAAATATACCCTAATATGAGGTCTGCCGCAAACTAAACCCTAAAATTATAATAATAGCACTTAAATTATCTCAATTGAAACACGCCAATTTTTACAGGTTTTTAACGTTTTCGGTACTTTTTTACTTAGTCTTTACGCAAATGTATGTTTTGTCACGCTAGCATACTACGTATGTATAAGTCGTTCCATGCAACAAAGTTAAATAATAACTAGACTTGCCTTTAAGTACATACAAGCCGACCGCCATATTTGTATGGTAATCCAGTACGACATTTTTGCGTGTATTCGTTTGCATCTAATATTTCACTAGCCGGCGCGGACGCATCTTATTTATGCTCCCCCGGTTGAATAAGACGTATCTGTCCGCCTGGTACTGGTTTCGGTCGCTAATGATGTGGGAGTGCGCCTTTTTTGCCGCGTCTAACTAAATAATGTCGACGTGAGATGGTTATTTAAGTTTGCCACTATGTGTAATGCGACGCCGCGGGTTTCGTTCTGATCTTATTCGAATGACATTTTCTTGCGTTTATTGCGGACAATGTCCCGTTCGCAAAATGTGACCCTTTTGCAAAACGTCCCTTTCTAAAAACGACCCCTCCGGTACTTAAAATTTTTTTTGTGTCCCAAAACGGGACACAAAAATGTTGGCATCGTTGGTGTATCGGAAATAGGTTACGGGTTCTACTCTGTAAGAGAGTCGATAAACTAATTAAATTTTCTTTAAACCAAATTTAATTTCATTAAAAACATAAGGCTCAGTATTAGGTAAGTACCAATTAACCGTCGGATATTGAAATTATCTCGAAATAATCAGATTAAAGTTCTCTCTGTGATAATTTCACTCGTTCCGTTTCTGAAATCGCATCTTTTTAAATTAAAAAGTTTTTGTTTTACCTTCAACGTTTAAAAGTAAAACAGTACCTTACATTTTAATTCCTAGCATATTTTCTTACCATTGATTTATTTAACAAACAAATTAACCTCCAATCTCGATACTTGCAAATTAATCTTAGATTCCGAAGGTTCGACCATTGACTAACCCACAATCCTGACCGTTCACCAATTAAACCATAGTGTTAACATATACGAAATCTAACTTTAATTTTAGTTCTATAGAATTCTCCGGATCCCTTTAAGTTCGCACAGTCGACCGCACGTCATTGGAAAGACTTTGACCTTAGCTGGCCTAGCCTATTAGGGAGTTTCAATACTGTGCGATACCAGGTTACACAGGCTCTATAATCAACATCTTAAGATATGATAAGAGAACCGTCCGCCTTATTGTAGGAGTTTTCACCGGTCACTTCGGTGTACCTCCTGCATAAAATGAGACTATCGGAGACTTGCATATGTAAAGCCTGTGGAGAGGACAGCGAGACGATGAAACATCTGCTGTGTGAATGCGATGCACTAGCCGCAAGGCGAATGAGTGTCCTGGGTGTGGCTTATCCTGAACCTGAGGACTACAGGCTCCTACCCCTCAGCTGCACAATAGCATTTGTGCAGCGAACACTTGGGGAGGAGAGCGCCAGGTAAACACAGGGGCTGACACAATAGATCCCATAGGGTCGCAGTGTCGCCGGGTGAACCCGACCCCCTTCTACAAGATAAGATAAGATAAGATGAGATGAGATGAGATAAGATACACTGGTTTTGTTTCCACTGACGTGAGGTCGACCGTACGAAGCGAGAGACTTGGTGTTGGCAAATATTCTAATTAAAATGGTGTGTCGGTAAATCAAAGTACGTTCTCGGATTCAATTTAACATCCCATTGCAATGGTGCCGGTGCATTAATCAATGCAGTTAATAGAACTACCTACAATTGAATTCAATTCGCAGCCACCTACGGAACTGCGAAGAAATAGATATAAATTAAACCTAGAAACGACTGTTCACAGAGTAAGCAACCTTTTACTGTAAAAACCCGAACTACCAGTAAAAACTAAGATTTGCCAATGTTCTTTAATAATTGGTCAGGATTCGGCGATCGGGAATACTTGATCGAAGTCAGGATTGGATATTTCTGATTCTCAACTTTTTTTTTAAAGCAGGTTTTGGCTTGGTAAAGAGACCTTTAAGCCATGTCTTATTTTACAGGAGACAATCCGAAATGATGTTGAGACTATCGTAATATTAGTGTTTGCTTGTTTGTTTGAACAGGCTTATCTCTAGAACCACAGATTTGAAAAAAAAGTTAAGACTAAGTTATAAAACGCGGGCAAAGCCGCTGGAAACAGCTAGTATTTATAAATATGAAAGTTTCTTAAATTCGACAAATTCGCAGATTTCTTTATTACAAATTGAGCCTATCAATGAAGTCATAGATGTTTTTGTGCCACTCCCAACCCCTTACAATACCAGGTGGTATTGTATATCTTTACTCCAAATTATCACTCATTAAAACCCTATTAATAGTAACCTACACTCGTGCCCTAGTCATCCACGAAGCAATAAAGCTCGGAGCATTATTAATTTTCCCCATGAGCTATCCGGGTCTTGGGACCGGCGCGCGCGCAGACCGGGTTACTGTATGCAGCCGGGGGCCTTGCGCTGTAAAGGTCTGTAGACCGATGCACTGCTCTTTGTAGGACGCTAGCCTAGCTTATTAATGATAACAGCTATGCACTTTAATCTTTAGTGATATTAAAATAAGAATACCTTGGTTATTTTATAATGATTCGTAGTACTTAGATTCTCTCAGATCAACTTGAATATTTCTAATTGGCTGGAGTAAACTGGCGTTTACTGGGTTGCCAGTACCGAAATAAAAATAGTGTTGCAACAATGGAATGACTTCACTCGATCAATCATATTCCTCAATCATAACTATTTGTGCCAACGCCGAGCTTGACTGATCATCATATCAGCCTGTAGACGTCCACTGCTAACCTCATCCAGCCGGGTCCCGCGATCTTCACCAGATCGTCGGTCCACCCTGTGGGAGGCCTGCCTACGCTGCGTCTTCCGATACGTGGTCGCCACTCGAGAAACTTGACTGATTATAAATGACTTATCCCAAACTAGGATTTTCTCTTGACTATTGGAAACGACAATACAGGAAAAATAAGTATAACACCCATACCAGACTCAACCACCAGGATATTAAGCTATCACTGTCCAAGTTTCATCAAAATCCAATATCAGCCGTTCAGATATCATTAATTTAAAACTAGGTACTAACCAAAACAAACATCCGAACTTTCGCATTAGGTTCGAGATCTGAAGGCACAAAGTTAAAATTTGACAGCACTAAAATTGTTTCTGTCTCTGTCACTTATTATTATGAAGATAAGGACAATATTTTAGTGCTACCAAATTTAAAATGGGTGCTCTCAGAATAAGGCCTATTAAGTACGTATTTAGTTCATATTATAATACACTATCTACACTTACTGATACTATTACCAAAGATAATATACGCCTGTCAATAGCAAAATCTACTACACGACACTGACGGAAGTCCAAACGACGCAACATTAGCGCCAGATTGCGTAGATTAAGGCTGCGAATAAATCTACACTTTCACGTGAATTCATAATTCCTAGGACGTTGAGAGTTGAGAGCCTGAGTCGGACGGCCCAGATACTAAATCGGTAGCTATTTCACACTTAGCTGATACTTGCTGTCGCTGGAGGGACAAATAATATTTATGTATGAGCCATTGGTACAGTCGACCGCATGTCATTGGAAACACTGACCGTGAGTTGGCCTAGCCTATTAGCAAGACGTTTCAAATCTCTTTTATCGCGCGCGCGATCCCTGTGGAGATCGCATCTCGCATATTTAGTATCGGAACCTATGGTGCCATTTGCCGGGGGGGTGCGGACAAAGGAAGCGGAGTAGCGGGAGGTTGCTAATACAAATGTATATGGAGTTTGAAAATGAGAATGTGTGAGTGAGTTACAATATTGTAATCCATTTGACACGATTTTGACACCCATAGGATGCTTTTATTACTCTCCATATGGGAGTGGCAAAATTTTTTGATTCATGCCTATTAGATAGTTTCAATACTATGGGAGCCAGTTTATGCTGGTTTTGTTTCCACTGACGTGCGGTTGACCGTACTTTTTATGAATGTCAAGGTACGGAGTAATTAAAAATGTTTGGACGCCGTTGGACCTATGGTAGTTTGATAATTACCGACTCACATAAGATTCAACTATAAAATTGACATGAATGGAGTCAGCCGTTAAATCTTATAAAAATAATCAAATGAATGACAAATGAGCGAAACGAAGCCGAAGGTGTGTCAGGATCCCGACACTTGGCGCTCCGTTCTTTCCGCCTACCCCGCCAGGGACATAGCGTGAAGATAGTAGGTATATATTATAAATTAATTAATTATGCGTTAAAACATTTTGTTTGTATTCCTGGTGTGTGTTATTTATGGATTATCTTAATTTTTTCGTACAAACTCTACGCGATTACAGAACCTGTCAGTGAATTTGCAATCAATGGGTGTTTGTTATTAGTGTTAATCATATGAGCTCTGTACAAACATTATCGAGTCGCTGCATTGTTATAATATAAAGCCTCCGATTGCAAAATTTATGTAAATCCTAGCTTTTGTTATTATGGTTCTCAACCAAAACGCTAAGGAACCCTTATGAATCGAATTGCTCCTTCTGTCTGTCTGTCCGTTTGTCTGTCACAGCTACTTATCTCAGCAACTTTGGACTAGTTTTAATTAACGATTGCCCACCGCTATTGCAAATGGAAGTATTTACAAAATATAGGTATTGTAAAAGGGGTAGAAATGGGGGGTTGAAATTTTCAAGTGGGGTTACTAATAGGTCAAGTGGGGTATCATTTGAAATGGCTTCATTTGTTCATTCTAAAAAAGGTTTTTATTATCTTTTAAGTGCAAAGTTTTTGACTTAAAAATGGAAAATATCTAAAATGATTCCATTCCCCCTCTATATCTTCGTAAAATCAGAAATAATTAGAGATCTGCGTAAATACTATGGGAAAATAAAACTATGCTATGCCGTATTCGGTTCCGAAAATGAGCACTATAAATACTAAAACTATATAAAAATAACTTTTTATATAAGTACGTCTTTTTTAATCCGACTCGCACTTGGCCGTTTTTTTTATTACTAATGATTATATTATGTAGGTGTACGCCTAATATAATATTCTATTGTACTTTGATACTTTACGAGGTGTCGATTTGAATAATTTATTTTTCTAAATACATTTGTGTTGAAATCATTTTTTCTGGTGACTCATTGTCATTCTGTCATTCGAATTTTGTAATAAATCACAAATCTCTGACTGCTTCGTTATAAAATCATTCATTTAGCTGTGTTCTTAAATCCAAATAAATATTTTGACTTTTTTTTTGTTGATTTGTCCTCATGGAACTAATAAGTACTACGTGTACGTACTACATATAGGTCCATGTTTGTCCTCTATTGAGGATGGGCAAGGGAAGCTTCGTCCATACAGCCCATGTACCAATGGGTTTTTTCTCGAAACTTAAGTACATTTACTGACTTCTCTCAAACGGTGAAGGAAAACATCGTGAGGAAACCTGCATACGCCGAAGAAGAAATTCTTAGGCGTATGTGAAGTCCACCAACCCGCACTGGGCTAGCGTGGTGGACTATACCCCGAACGCGCTCGTGGAGAGGGTAGGCCTGAGCCCCAGCAGTGGGGACATTAATCGGCTGTTGATGATTGGGCTCCGAAGGGTTGAAGCGTGATGTTAAATAGGCTACAAACTTCCTCAAAAATTGGGCTATCAAACCTACAAAAAAAAACGACTGGTATACCTAGTTTCATAGACATTAGCGTGTACAAACAAAAAAAACAACTCTTTTATTATATTGGTATAGATTCCTGTATGTATAATACTTTTCACAGGAACTTGAAGCTACAAGCGTTCATTTTATCCACAGTGTAACCAATAAATCAACTGAGGAATACCACCATTCATTCGCGTCGGAATTCTGATTCACCAACTGTCATTTTATATGCAGCGAAACCGTATTTGTTTCATATCTAAATGCGAGTAAAGCCAGGGGTCAGAGTCAGATGCGCTCCCACTATATCTTGGTCATTATCATTAAGAGGATCCTAGGTTAGGAATCCTGAATCTAAATACATAATACGTTGTGCGCGTGCGCTGGTGGCCGCGCGCCATGCCTCATCCCGCGGGGTAATGTTTCAATGTGGGGCACAGAAATTTATAATTTGGATGTGGTTTTGTTTAAAAAGATACAGAGATATGCATTTTTAAGCTGTGGAAAGATCATCGCATTCTAATAATTATAAACGCGAAAGTTTGTAACGATGTTCGGATGTATGTTTGCTACTCTTTCACGCAAAAGCTGACGAATAGATTTTGATGAAACTTTACAATAATATAGATTATAATAACACTTAGGCTATAGATACCACGGGAAAGCTGTTCTAACTTTCTTTCTTGTAAATGGTGTTTTCTACATACAAATTTTCTTTATTACCTATCGATGTATTCATGTATGTATGTATCTACATGTAAGTGAATGCGGTAGTTTCAAAAAGATGCCCAAAAGTGTCATAAAAGTATATATACATGTGTTTATGTATGCATATATGTACATTGCATTGCATACATTTTTTTCTGATATACAATCGCATATTGCAGTATTTACTTAAACATTTGACGTGGGGCACTTTTTTGAAACTACCGCATCCACTTACGCGTAGATAACTTCTCGCATACCGCAATTGTGCTGGCGCAGCCCAACTCATTCTAATTAAGCAGCTAGGCCGGAGATTTATAAGATATGGAGGCATTAGCGAGATTTATACCTAGCATTGAATAATGAGATAACGCTAATGGCACGCTCACTGTACCTAGATGCCGAGCTAAGTGTGATACTCGCTACGCAATCTGCGGATAATCATTTTAATAATTATGTATACTCGGTCACTTTTACAGTTACGATTTGTTAGGAACAGAGTTCAATTCAATTCAATACACTTTATTGCACGTTTAAAAATTACAGACAAAAACAAAAACAGATACAGTAATGTACATCTAGGCGGTCTTATCGCTAAGAGCGATTTCTTCCAGACAACCTTTGGGTAGAGAATTTACAGCAAATTAGAAGGTAGGTTGTGCAATTTTAGGCATATTTTAAAAATCTACATACACTAAATACATAGGTATACAAAAAAATATATATACATACACACATACATGCATACAATATACATACATACATAAATACATACATACATACATACATACAGTGTAATCGATAACAACAAAGTTCTAAGCAGGAAAGGTTCTAAACAGAGCGTATGAAAAAGGAAAGAAAATCCTTATTGAAACATCTATTACCATATTATTGGCAAGGATCCTGTATCGTAGACGATTTATTTGTTTTAGGAAATATAAAAAAAAACTCTACAGAAATGTTAAAGATCGATTCTCATCTTTACAACCTTCCTGCTGTTTGCGTTTGTAAAGGTTTACCAAACGTGAGGATGCAGCATAACGTTTTTGGTTATGGTTTGGATTTGGTAATATCGTTCGGGATTAGCGCGATTGGCCCACTGGTTTTGTACAGTGTTTCATTATCCTAGAACATTCTGAACAACCCTCTCGTATAAAATGAAACTGACGAAACGGAGATGGATTTAGGTAGAGTAAATGTGTAAAGAGCGTCAGTGGCCTCGGGGATAAGACGCGACCTAACATAACGAAAGGTCCGAGGTTCGATCCCCGGTTGGGCCATGTACCAATGGGTTTTTTCTCGAAACTTAAGTACATTTACTGACTGCTCTCAAACGGTGAAGGAAAACATCGTGAGGAAACCTGCATCCGCCGAAGAAGAAATTCTTAGGCGCATGTGAAGTCCACCAACCCGCACTGGGCTAGCGTGGTGGACTATAGCCCGCACGCCCTCGTTGAGAGGGTAGGCCTGAGCCCCAGCAGTGGGGAGATTAATAGGCTGTTGATGATGATGATGATGAAATGTGTGATACAATAAATAATCAAAAGTCATCATCAGCCTGTATTAGTCCACTGTTGGACGTAAGGTCCCCAGGGCGCCACTGAACCCGAACTTCGGTTCTCTGCATCTATCACTGCATAACCAACCAGGCCACCACGCCCTTACGGTAGTGTATCTGCTAACATTTTTCCACCGTAAAACAATTCCGCCTACCATCGCCCAGACATTGAACTCTTGCGCAACAATAATCTCCCAAACGATAAACCGGACGCTAATGCGGTACCGATTGCCCACTAATCTCGAAAGAACTCGTTGGCGTTGTTTAGGATTTGGGCCGAGTTTTTGTCAGTTGTCTCTGTTGACATAGATCACACCCACGCCATCTTGAGTTTGAGTTATTTTGACATTGATTAGTTTTCTCATTTCATTTCATTTATTTAGCCTTAAATTGTATGTTACATAGGATCTAATGTAATTAATGTTTCAATACAATTATACCCAAGGGTGTAGCTTAGTACCTATAATAATTATTCAAACATTTAAAGCATTTCAATTATTATTTTTACAATTTACAATCAATTAATTTACGGAGTAAAAATTAAAATGTCAAACTAAATACTTAATGATAGAATGCCATAACTATTTAAATTTCTAAATGCTGCTTCGTTTTTATAATGCTTTGTTTTTACAAGACAGAGGACAATATCTGACGAGGTGATCGTGGTGGACTATAGCCCGAACGCCCTTCTTGAGAGGGTAGGCCTGAGCCCCAGCAGTGGGGACATGTTAATAGACTGTTGTTGTTGTTGAAGAGGATAAGATAGCCATGATGGAATTGACTGATCTAGCACCTCGTCAACAGATATTTTATATCAGTTATATCAGCTATGACCATAAGCATCTGCCACCCAGTGTTTTACAAAAACATATCGCCTCTCATGATAATAGAGAACATAATTAACCAAATAGGAAGTCTATGATAAATTACACTAATATGGAAAATTAATTACAAAATGTAAATTATAATTTAAATATGTATAGAAAATTACTTGCATATTTTTTTTCTTTTATGTATAGATACATTTGTATTATGTTTGAAATTATTAAGGCATGATGGCTCTTGTAAATATGCTTGTTAGGTATTTTAATGTTAAATGAGGAAATATATAAATCAAAGGGGGGTTAAGTATATTAAATAAATACGATACAAGGTAATATATACATACAAATGATACAAATTTTCTCGTCAACAAATTGCTTTGCAGTTTGGCGAGTAATTATCATTATTTATAATTGTATAAACTGTGAAATATTAAAGAAAAAAAAACAATAATGTACTGTCCATAGTGAAGCAGGTATTGAAATCAGTTATTTTAAAATAATATCCCAAAGGAAACTACAGAAACAAAAAAAGATACAATATTTTTCTTAGCCCTGATTATCTAATACCAATAATTTCTAGTTTTGACTGGTTTACTATACCTACTATATTCACATAATTTACTTTTATAGTCCAATAAATTATTAATTAAAAGTAGATTTAAACAAAATACGAGTTAAAAGTCAGATGACTAATCTTTAGAAGCATAGTTATAAAACAAAAAATTCTAAATCTAGTTTCGACAACGAATTTGCATTTTGGACGATGTTGATTTTTATAATGTTTAATTAGTTGTATCCTTAATTAATGAAGTTCATTGAACTTTGCATTTTTTATGCATTAGCTTTGACTTAATGATCATCTATAACAATCGTAAGTCCAGATAAAACACTGTTTTAGTCATTTCCTGAGGTCTTTTGAGATAAAAAAAACTTCTCAATGTCACTTTTAAAAACTCAGATGAGAAACTTGTTCTAACTCAAAAATTTTCATTTCAACTTTCCCTGAGCATGGGGTTACATAGGTATATGTATCATAATAAATAAACAGAAAGCTTACCCTAGTTTTTTTGCATCATTGGAGGAAGGTAACTTTCGTGATGAACAGTGATAAAATTTATTTTCTAATTTTTTATCAGAACTTCCGCAGTCTCTTCGACTTTTTTCCCTGACTATACTTAGATTAAAATATTTCCTTTATGGCAGGTTGTTTAAGGTGGCACTAATAAAGGAATGTTACAAGAATCAAAATCAACTTTTTAAGTAAGTACCTAAGTACTTACTTAATTGACGCAATTTACTAGACATAACTTCTGTTATGAATAAAGATAATGAACATGCAAAGGTCCCACTAAATCTCTATTTAAACTTAACTATGTTTACAGTGGCGGACTAAGGATTTGAGCCCCTTTTAAAAATGGTGAAAACCCAAAATTTAAAGCTGATACTCATTTTCTGTCACCAGCAAACTAACAAACCTAACATAAACAACCAGAACAACTAAAATGTTTCTAAATCATTTTCTGGGTCCTGTAGCTCGCTTCGTTCGCTTCATGGACACCAGGGGGCCAATCCCGCTAATTCTGAACCATATTACCAAATCCAAACCATAACTAAAAACGTTATGCAGCATCCACACGTTTGACAAACCTCGGCAAACGAAAACGTGTGGAGCAGGGGTTTGGCTTGCGTTTGTAAAGGTTTGCCAAATGTGTACATGCAGCATATCGTTTTTGGTTATGGTTTGGATTTGGTAATATCGTTCAGAATTAGCGCGATTGACCCCCAGGTATAATATTTTTTAAATAAAGACAAATAAAGGAAAATAAATTAGACAAAATATCTGCTTTCTGTATGTCCCTGAAATAACAATTTTACAATTATTTAGTCTAAAATATTATGATAAAGTCACCTTAAGAAGAATATATTGTGTATAGGAATAGGAAACTAAATGATTTTACTCTTGTAAAGGTTGACTTATGATTGGATAAGGGCATCTTAGTTTATTAATAGGTGCAATAATATCCGACTTAATGTTTCCGAACTTATTTTCAAAAGCTACTAGGGCATTAGCAGGATACGTCATGGGCCACAGTCAGAGTCCGCCTCTGTCTAATTCACTCGTCCCGCTCTCACAGAACTGGTATACCATTGCATGAATACCGAAACTGGTATTAGCGTACCGATACCGTAACGGTGGGCCGCGAATTATGGGTGGCAGCGGAAACGGTCGGATGAAAGCCTCTTATTATCTCTTAACATCTTTAAATTGAATTTTAGAGGTTACACGCAATTGCAACTTTTTCCATCCCGTCTTTCATAATTGATATTTATGAGACCATGCCTAGCTGAGAGACCACGCCTAGCCGGTTCGTTCGGATATCAATGACGTCAAAAAGTGCTCGATAAGTTTTCCGTTCTGTCTACGCCGAGCGTTCTCAGTTCGGAGGGTGAATCGCGCTAATTCTGAACGTTATTACCAATTCAATTCAATTCAATTTTTGTGTTGTGGCATTGCATCGAGTCCACGATGATTCTGCCAATGTCCAAGGTTGAAGGACACACAGTGCTTTAATCCTTGTACGGTAACAAACGACAATATTCTGTTGGGTGACTACTGAAACAGATGACAAACACAAAACATGTAGGACGACACAAACACATATAGCAGTAACGCGCAGCACATAATATTATATATACCTATTAAATATACATTAATAATAAAACGTGAGATGTTTGGGAGGTTCTTAATTAGTCTAGAGAGGATTAAATTCTAATATTGTTAGCTGTTATAAATTTACACAGGACGTTTACAAGGGGAGAGTGAACTAATGTTAGGAGAAATTTAATATTTACAGGACGAGGAAACTTTGGGGGGAGAATCTCATACAGTGGGACCACAATGTTCGGGCAGGTGAAGAATAAGTGCTCCAGGGTTCCCTCAGCAAGGCCACACTCACACAGTGAGTTGTCACGAATCCTGAGCTTAGCGAGAAACACCGGGGAGCAGACATGTCCCAGTCGCAGACGAATGATAACAGAGGTCACTGGTTTTGTGAAGTTTTTGAATTTGCAAAACCATGGTTTGGTCGGTAAGTCTGGTTGAATATCTCCGTAGTGTTTGCCCTTCAGGTGTCTTGTTATCTGCCACTGGTCGTTCCAGGATTTTGTCATTTCCGGTTTAGCTGATGAGCGCAGGTCGCGGCTAAAGCTAAGGTATTGTGAAGAACAGCCGACTTGGATGGCCTCCTTGGCGCAAATATCTACAGTTTCATTGCCCTTAATGCCGCAGTGACTGGGAATCCACGCGAGCTGTACTTGTATGCCTGATGAAGCACATTTGTGTAGGGTATCTTTAATTTTGAGCGTGATATAGGAATTATCCTTAGAGTGGAAAGGGTATTTGCAAATATCCTGTAAACAGCTAAGAGAGTCTGAGAAGATAATGGAATTATTTAACTGGTGCGATTCCACATACATAACTGCTTCTAGAAGGGCGATTGACTCACCAGTAAAAATGGATGAGTTGGGGGGGCATTTATAACTTAGGATTATTTTATATTTGGGGATCCATACGGCGGCTCCCACGTCTGTATCGTTTGATTGTTTGGAGGCGTCTGTGAAAAGGGTCAGCCAGCCGGGCCAGTGTTGTTCAATTATTCTGTTAAGACGCATATCGGCATCTGGAGAATCCTTATTTATGCCAAGGTTAAGGAAGACCTTTGGGATATATGTGAGGGAGGAAAAATCAAATTTAAACAGGGCGTTTTTGTCCAGTTGGAAGAGTGGAGCGGGCAGAGTTGACAGTTTATTATAGCTTTTGATTAAGTGAGGTACTTCTTTGTGGCGCCAGTAACTGGAGGTGAGTACCAAGTGTGACAGAGACTGGAGGCTGCCAAGAAGAGGGTGATCGGAGAATTGGGCAACATTGAAGAAGAATCTTTCCGCCAGGTATTGTCTTCTAAAAATTAAGGGTGGTTCGAGACACTCCACTTGCAGGGCATTAGTAGGGGAGGACTTCATCGCACCAGTGATAATCCTTAAGCATTTATATTGTAGCCTATCAAGTTTGAGTAGGGCGAGTTTATTACATGGCTCTAATATGAAACACCCATAGTCGAAGTGACTGCGGATGATAGCGTTATACAGGAGTTTCTGACTGTAGGGGTGGGCACCCCATCGAACCCCAGAGAGTGAACGAATCACGTTTAGGCTATTTTCTGCCTTGTTACAGACGTAATTAAGGTGATGGACACCTGACAATTTGGCATCTAGTATGACTCCAAGGAATTTGACCATATGGAGGACCTCTATTGGCTGACTGTCTACCATGATATTAACATTTGGGGTTTGTCTTTTGCGGGTAAAAATCACGGAGTTACACTTGGGAACTGACAGGGACAGGCCATGATCAGTAAGCCAATCGTTCAAATATCCAAGCGCAACGTTCATACGGGAGACGGCTTCTGGTAGGCGTTTAGAGGCGGTATACAATACTATATCGTCAGCATACTGGAGGATATTGCAAAAGCAGTTGACAGACCTGTCGAGGTCCGATGTATAGACATTATATAAAAGAGGACTTAGAACAGAGCCTTGGGGTAGGCCTTTATAGACAGATCTGGGGGGAAGAAGAGAGCCTTGAAATCGAACGCAGATAGAACGATCCATATAAAGGTTACATATGATGTTAACCAGCCTCACCGGGATACTCAGATAAAGCAGCTTGTGCCTGAGTATGGGAAGAAGGACATTGTCGTATGCAGCAGAAATGTCTAGAAAGACTCCAACAAGGAACTCCTCCTGGGAGAATGCAGTTCGTATGTCGGTGGTAAGTATGCTGAGGCTGTCATTAGTCCCCATTCCTCTCCTGAAGCCAAATTGGCTCCTAGAGAGTAACCCTTTACTCTCCAGGAGCCACTCCAGCCTATTCTTGACTAAATGTTCGAGAATTTTGGACAGTACTGAGGACAATGCAATGGGTCTGTATGATGAGCAGTCATTAGGTTCCTTACCGGGTTTTAATATTGGTATAATAATTTGGGTTTTCCAAGTGGGTGGGACTAAACCTGTTAAAAAAATATGATTAATAATATTTAATAAATATAGTTTTGAGATATGGGAAGATTTGATGATGAAAGAGTAAGGAATACCGTCTATACCTGGGGCTGTGTCTCTGAGGTTGTCGAGAGCGCACAGTAGTTCCGCAAAAGAGAATACGTCGTTCATTTTATCGGAGGAGTTGGGCGATGGAAGGAGTGAGGGGAAACAATCACACGAGGGGACAAAAGGGGGAGCTAATTTTGTGATAAATTCATTTAACCATGGACCAGGATCGTTAGAGGAGGTGTTGGGGTTTGTGCGAGATCTTCTGAAAGCTTTAATTTTCTTCCATACTAGGCCAGCAGGAGTACGGGGGGAAAGGGACTCACAGAAGTTCCGCCAACTTTGAGCTTTCTTTTTAGAAAATAATCTTTTGGATCGGGCTGATATTCTTTTAAAGGTTAGATATTTGTCCATGGTTAAGTCTCTAGCATATGCTTTTTCTGCTTGTTTGCGTTCTTTGACAATTGCTGAGCATTCTGCATCCCACCATGGAGGGGAAGAAATTTTATTACATGCTGAATTTTTTAGAGGGATTGATTCATCAGCAGCAAAGAGGAGGCACTTTGTGTATTCTAAATAAAGATCAAGAAAATTACTATTATTTGTTGCAGGTAGTGCTGATATTTTATTATCTACTGAGATCGAAAATTTATCCCAGTCTGCTTGGCCGAGTCTATATTTTAATAGAGGAGAAGGATCAGCAAGTGGGTGGTAGGATTGGCACATCAGTGTTAAAATAGGGAAGTGATCGCTGCCGTAAGAATTTGCAAGAACTTTCCAAGACAGGGAAGGAATTATGTTAGGAGATGCCAAGGTGAGATCAACAGCACTAGCATTTTGGCTCGGAGAAACCCTGCGAGTAGGGGATCTATCATTTACGATACATAAATTGAGATCATCAAGTAAATCTAGAAGGAATGTGGATACAGTATCACAGCAATGAGATCCCCAAAGGGTATGGCGACAGTTAAAGTCACCCAGTATTATATAAGGGCCAGGCAGTGAAGAAAGGATGGAGTTCAGTTCAGAGATTAGGTTGGGATTAGGGTGGGGGATGTAAACAGACACAAAAGTAACATCCATAGATTTGACAGCAACTACATGTAAACCAGAGCTGTGTACAGGGATGGAAAGCTGGGAAAAAGTTATGGCTCTGTTAATTAGGAGGGCACCTCCTGCATAGCCATCGTCTCTGTCATCTCGGAGGCACGAGTAGCCCTGTATCCTGAAGAGGGATCCAGGTCTCAACCATGTCTCCGATATGGCAATTACTAGAGGATTGTATGCATTGATTAAATAACTAAGATCGTGTTTATGGCTTCTAATACTCCTACAGTTCCATTGTAGGAATTTCTGGTCCGTTATTAGGTAAAATTAGGGGAAGTAGCTTCTGTAGCACAGAGATGACGTTGTTCGGTAATGCATCGTTAAACTTGGAAAGGATGTTTACTAGTGCAGCCACTAGTGTCTCTATTAGGTTGTCATTGGTAGTGTTTGTAGCATTCAAGCTATTTAGCGCGGATCCATTTGAGCAGGTGGAAGTTGGATTGCGTATAATTTCTTGATGGGCTTGTGTGTTATATCCTTGGCTTGAAGCAGGATTAGAGTGGCGGGGAATAGTTACTGTCTTTCTGTAAGATAGAGGATTGTGGGTAGTTGGTGTAGCTGCTTTCTCAGCATATGACACTTTAGATGGTTTGAAGCGATGTGAAGCCTCACTGTAACTTATGTTTTCCTCTGCCATGACTATCTTTATTTCTTTTTGTCTTTTGTGCTCAGTACACTTGGAGGCATTGGTGGCAGAGTGTTGTCCTTCACATAGGATACAGAAGGAGTCAGAGGAGGTGCATTCATTACCGGAATGGGCTTCCCCACATTGGAAGCACCTGGGCTTTGACCTGCATTGGGTACTTATATGGCCAAAGCGGCAACAAAGTCTACACTGGATTGTAGGAAGCTGGTAAACTCCTACCGGGAGGGAAGTGTTAAAACAGTACACATATTCGGGGAGAGTTTGACCTAGAAATGTTAGTACTACAGTAGTAGAGGCCACCCATGTCGGATTTCCCTCTTTGAATGTTTTTCTGTGAAGACGTCTAGCCTTAATGACTTCTCCGTGATTGCTTGGTATTTCCAAACCAGATACAAGTTCTTCCATCGACCATTCCACTGGTATGTTGCGGACAACACCCATACGAGACACTTGAAATCTTGGAATCATAGCGGTAAGATTGTTATCTGTCAGTAGCGGCAAGTCTACGAATTTATTAGCATCACCTGCAGTTTTGAAAGAGACTGAAACCTTGTTGCGTCCAGCAGCCTTGATGCCACCTTCAGCAATTCCAGAGATTTTATTCGAGTGAATCATTTGAGCGAATTTAAGCACGCGGATGGAGAGGCCAGAGGCAGGGTCCGGTTCGGACCGTGATACTACGACCGTGAATGGAGCTTTGTCTGTTTGTGAGTACTTTAGCTTAGAGTCTTGATCGTACTCCGGCTTGGTGTAAGTCTCTTGCACGGACGCAGAGGGCGGCGAAACCTTTTTTGCAGTAGTGTGGGCTTGCGGATCCGCAGAACGCTTCGAGCCTGTTTTTACTTGTGTTTGAGATGATAGACTATCATCCCCAGACACTTCCATGGTATGAGATTCGCCCCCACCCCCATCCGGGGGCTCGTCTTCGTCGGGCGGCATATTAGATATTAGAAAGCGGCCAGATCGTACTTACCCAGTCAATATCTTATAAATATCCACCACCAAAGCTTTAAGCAGCACAAATACCGTATCACTCAATCAGAATTCAGTGAATTTCAGAGAAACTATCGCGAGCACGTGTGTCCACCCAACACGAGAACGACAGAATCACGTTATTACCAAATCCAAACCATAACCAAAAACGTATGCTGCATTCACACGTCAAAGTCAAAGTCAAAACTATTTTATTGCATGTAAGTACAGTGGGTACATTATCATATAATTATATACGGGTCTTACACACGAACAAGTTTTATTTACCTTTGTCCGACGTTTCGACCAGGTTACACTGGCCGTGGTCACGAGCTGACTGGAGAGGCAAGCTGTCATTGTTGATCGCTGTGAGTAGTTTCTGAAACTACCCTCTAGTGGGTACATTTATGAAACGTAAATTTATTATCTACCACCGCTTCCAAGGTGTTTGCAATTCTCGGCAATCCTCGGCAAATGCAAACGTGCGGAGCAGGGGCTTGGCTTGCGTTCGTAAAGGTTTGGCAAACGTGTGAATGCAGGATACGTTTTTGGTTATGGTTTGGATTTGGTAATATCGTTCGGGATTAGTGCGATTGGCCACCAGGTCAATGAGTAGACACCTAATTGGCTTTATACATTATTTTACTTATTATAAATGATGGAAGACTGATCCAGGAAATGATTAAAATATTTAACGGGACATGTCCCACAGCAGTATTAAGATTATAAAACACACTCGTATAAATTGGGAACCTGACTTGTCTACGTGTGATTCTGAAAAGACATCGACGGTAAAATATAGACTATAAAGGCTAGAACGCCGACAGAAATGTGCAATTTTCATGCACAACGGGATATTTGTTTTTTTTTTAATTTTCTCCAGCGTTAAGCTATCTCTACGGGACATCGGCGCTATGACGATATAATAATAAGATAGTTTATAGAATTTAGGAATTTCCTGGTGTTATAAATAAATTTGAGTAAGAATCAGATGAGAGGAGGCTGGTTTGTGCTGCCCGCTTGATAACGGGGTATGATTATTATGTGGTCCCTAAACGATCATACTTGCATGACATGCAACGTTTACGTGAATTATCATGCTGCATGATGGACCATCATGCTTGCTATCAATCAGTACGGTGAAGCAACGGCCAGCACGTAGTTTACATGTCATGCACGTCAATCACTACAACTAGACGGTCATACATGAGTGACAGCACGTAATGCATGTCATGCCGCATGATCGTTTAGGGAGTCCATTAGGTACCTACCTACCTAACTAAATAAAATATTGACAAAATGTTTTTTAAGTAATTGCCAACCTTTTTTCAAAGTATCCATTTCAGATATTGTTTTCACACATATTTCTCAATCTTTATTCCAAGAATAAAACTTGTACTTGAATATTGGTTTCACACATCAACGCCTTCAAAAAAAGGTTCACGAAACCTGACACCCGGACGTGTTCGAGAATCGTCAATCAGCGATTTGAACATGTCCACGACGGATACGTCGGAAATAAAAATAAAACGTACTTACAGCTTGGATCCAAATGCAGTGGAGAAAGACAGTTGGTATACATAAAATATAATTGTGATAACAAAAAAGCCACCCTACAAAGTTCCTAAACCATTTTTCGGTTACTTTTATATATTTTTTTAAATCTTTATATAAATACTTTTAAAATATACATAAAATATTATAATGTCACAATTTTAACTTCAACTTATATCTAAACTAAACATTGAGTTAATAAATAAAAATCTACCTACTCAAATTTATTTCAAAATTATCAAAGGTACTTCAATCGCAAAAGATACATCGTCTTTACCTATTACCTATCACCAGCATGTAATACTAAATCCTTATAATCTAAAACCACTTTTCCCTGTAATACAACCTAGACAGAAAAAAATCTAATGTAATTAAATTCATCAAAGCGCGCCCAAAGATTATTTTCCCTGGCTGTACAGACAGACGGAAAAGTGGTTCGTCACCGTATGTTGGAAAATTATTAATGTATGAACACACTAGATGTAAATATAGTCTAGAAATCTATCTTTCGACTAATTACAATCATCTGACGCTTCGTTCCACCAATATTTAAAAAAATCACTGAAATAAAATATAAAATCAACAGCCTATTAAGATATTCTTAGGGTTCAGGCCTACCCTCTCAACAAGGTAGGGCTATATAGTCCACCAAGCAAGCCCAGTGCGGGTTGGTGGACGTCAAGAGCGTCAGTGGTGTAGGGGATAAGACGCAGCCTATCATATCGAAAGGTCCGGAGTTCGATCCCCAGCTGGGCCATGTACCAATGGGTTTTTTCTAGAAACTTGAGTACATTTTACTGACTGCTCTCAAACGGTGAAGGAAAACATCGTGAGGAAACCTGCATACGCCGATGAAGAAATTCTTAGGCGCATGTGAAGTCCGCCAACCCGCACTGGGCTAGCGTGGTGGACTATAGCCCGACCACCCTCGTTGAGAGGGTAGGCCTGAGCCCCAGCAGTGGGGACATATTAATAGGCTGTTGATGATGGTGATGACATGCGCCTAAGAAAGAATGATGATTGCCTTCGCCGTTTGGTACAAGGCACGACCGCGGATCGAACTAGGACCTCGAGAATAAAATGCATTTTTCCTTTTATGCATTTAGTTTTTCAGTGAATGAAAGAAAGAAATTAAAATTATTTGAGATACGGTCATCCAGTTGTTGAACTGTAGATTAGATTATCCAGCACACGATTTAAGTTTATATTTGGTGAACCACTTCCCCGGCCAACTGTACACGACCGCTGCAACCGCACGGTATCAGGTATCCCTTCCGCAAATATGCATGTTCACACTGCGAGAGCTGACATGCGACGTGCCTCATGCGTGTATGTACCGCCAAGTGTACTTGTTGAAATACCTATTTGTCTAATGAAAACCAGTACAAGCATTCCGATCTTTTATCTGTTATAGACAGAGTACAAGGTTGTTTCCCACGACAGTTTTACTACAAAGCAAATCCTACATTATAAAGGCGAAAGTTTGTAAGGTTGTTTGTGAGGATGTTTACGAGAATGTTTGTGAGGATGTTTGTGAGGATGTTGTGAGGATGTTGTGAGGATGTTGTGAGGATGTTTGTGAGGATGTTGTGAGGTTGTTGTGAGGATGTTTGGGAGGATGTTGTGAGGATGTTGTGAGGATGTTTGTGAGGATGTTGTGAGGTTGTTGTGAGGATGTTTGGGAGGATGTTTGTGAGGATGTTGTGAGGATATTGTGAGGATGTTTGTTAGGATGTTTGTATGGATGTTTATGAGGATGTTTGTGAAGATGTTTGGGCGGATGTTTGTGAGGATGTTTGTTACTCTTTTATGCAAAAACTACGGAACAAATTTTAATGAATCTTTACAGTACCTAATATAGATTAGGTACATCAGGATAACACATAGAACTATAGATACCTCGGCAAAAGCTGTTCCCGCGTGAAAAACTTTTCTACGCGGGCGAAGCCGCGGGAAACAGCTAGTCATACGCAGCGAGGGACGCCGCTCCGCCAGGTGGACCCTTCAACGTCCACTGCTGGACATAGGCTTCCCCAATGAACGCCACCACGCCCGGTCCTCAGAGCATCCAGCCGCTTTCGGCCACCTTCTTTAGGTCGTCGGTCGATCTGGTGGAGGGGCGCCTCACGTTGTTCAACACATTTACTATTGTATTCTCTTCTAACTTGACCATGTGAGTAATCAATCCTAGTACCTAGATATAAACAAGCAAACTCATGTAGTAACTAATGTATGTGATAGTATATTGACTTTACTATGAGCATCCACGACGCAAGCTCAGGTGTCACCTCTCTAAACCTAGTCGATTATAAAGTACAGTTATCAAAGAAAACGCAAAAACAATTTTTTCATAAATTATAATTAGCAAGACGCTCTCAATTAAATTTTCGTAGATGCAAACTCAAATACGGGCGCTTGGAAAAAGCTGGTATCTTTTGACATCGAGATTGCTATCAGTGTAACGGTTCTATTAAGCAGAAACCGCTTAAAGGAAACCGTAGCATAACACTGACACTATCAGATAGACAGATGATCTTTAAAATGTATAATTGGCACACTCCTGACACCTAAAATCTTGAAAAAAAAGTTTATCTGTAAATCTAATTGCGATATCATTATCTGCGCATCTGGGCGATGATAATGACCTACTACAATAACGCCTTTAAGCTGGACAGCTACTTTCATTGGCGACAGTACCCATCTCACGGTCTAGGTATATCACTCTATGAATATGCTAACAGCTACACGATGCTCATATTTCTGGAAAAGCCAGTGTGGCCAACACGTATAATTATAGTCGCTGCAAGTATTACAGTTTATTTCCCGCTCTGTTCACTCTGAGTGAATGAGTGATGAAAGAATGACGACACAAAAATTTCGAGCGAGTGTGAGTGGTATTAGGTGCTGGGGATGAGCTAGACTGACATACTAGGATTAAATAGAGCGGGTCGCAGAAGAACACGTAAAGAAGACTCGCGTCCCGCGGGGAGCGTGTGTGAAGAGAATGATGAGACTGAGCGAAGCGAAATTACTAACGTAACACGAATGAGCTGTATCAGGATCGAGATACTTGGCGTTTCGTTCTTCTGTCTGCTACTGGTAAAACTAAAATCGGGAACTGACCATTCCAAAGCTCTAGTCAAAGCTAAATAAATGAAACACCCATCTGGGCAACAAGAATCAGTATCAAAAGTGTGATGAAGTTCCTAATTAATGCAAACCTTAGCACTAAACTATAGTAAGGTGGCGATCACAAAAGGTCAGCAGTGGTCACTGTGATACAAGACTGGGTACTTAAGCCTTGAAAGAGCCTAATCACAAAGAATATTAATAAATTTGGCAATCACAATCATGTGGTTTATTGAACAAAATGTGCATGTTGAAAAAACCAAAGTTGGTATGGTATAATTATAGTTGGTATAGGTCACAGACCTAAAAAATTTTCGCTACGCTGAAAACCGTACATCCAAAATCTATGGTATAGGTACAATTTTATATAAAAGTACTTAAATCTAAAAATATCCATTTGCAACTAAAAGAAAGCTTAAACTGGCATTTACAATGATGTGGTTTATTGAACAAAATGTTCAGTGAGATAAAAAGGCGAAGGTCGCCGGAGAAACAACATCGCTATGTGCAGTCAATTAAAGAAATACTACCCGATGAGGTTTAGTAGTTTACTTAAAATAAGAACGCGACGCGAATGGCGCACTTACGCATCTATTTTGCAAAAGCATTTTTGCATTTACGCTTCTTTATGCTGCTGCCCGAGATTTCTCCCTGGAATAATTTACCCTTTCCCACTGGAACAAGTAAAAATGACATATCTTCATCTCTAGTGCGCAAAGTTTCATGGAGATCGATGAACAGAAGCGTAAACAAACGAACATAGGTACTCACTTTCAGAAATGTTACTAACCCTGAACGTAAAGGCTTCAATAATATCAAGTGATCAAATGTCAGCATTACTAAAGAAAGCTTGTGGCATATAGAAGTGGAACGTTCATTTCTTGTATACGTAACAAAAAATTCAAAGTATTTACGTATCTAATAAAAGTAAATCTAATAAAAGGAATACGAAAAGCCCAATTGAATTGAAAGTATCATTAATTAAAACCAATTCATAAAGAAAGTGATCGCTACTGGAATGCAGGGCACAAATTCCATTTATATTTAATTATATCCCACAATTGCTTCCCCATTTGCTACTGTAGTAGTAATGTCAAAGAGTTGGCTTTGGCTTGGTCGGTAGCCGGATCTGTTCAACTAATAGCACTACAAATCCTTCCAGAGTCCAGCCCTGGTATTGTTCTGTATTTTATTTGCTTTTAAAGTGTTATCCTTTTTCCCTTTCAACGCGGGACAATTTTTAAATGGCTTATGTTTGATACCATTATTGTGTGCCAATCAGCTTGAATTACAATGTCCTTTAGTTGCGGCCGAAGTAGGAATCTTTAGTTTTGTTTTAAACAAATCATTATTATTTATACGTTTTGTTTTCCAGTGAACAAGGCAGCTGGCTTTATTTAGATGAGCGAGGGTTGAATGTGAATGCTGTATTTAAATAAGTTTCAATTTGACGTTTCGTGTACTTGGGACTCGGAAATATGGTTTTTTTCGGTATGTATCATGTCACTTGTCTTTACTTTGACTTTTGACAAGTTCAGTGATGTCTTTGGGATATTTTCTTGTGACGATATACATAAGTACCAGTCACAAGAAAATATCAGTTCTTTTATTTTATTTTAGCATAGGTATTAGCGTCTATGGCGTAGGGGATAAGACGCGGCCTATCATATCGAAAGGTCCGGAGTTCGATCCCCAGCTGGGCCATGTACCAATGGGTTTTTCTCGAAACTTAAGTACATTTACTGACTGCTCTCAAACGGTGAAGGAAAACATCGTGAGGAAACCTGCATACGCCGAAGAAGAAATTCTTAGGCGCATGTGAAGTCCACCAACCCGCATTGGGCAAGCGTGGTGGACTATAGCCCGAACGCCCTCGTTGAGAGGGTAGGCCTGAGCCCCAGCAGTGGGGACATTAATAGGCTGTTGATGATGATGATACTTTCTGAGTTCTTCAGTTATAGTTATAGTTCTTTTATTTTAGTTGTGTTTGTGTTCTTCTATTTTAGCATATACTTTCTGATAATCATTTTCATGCATTCATCATCAGCATCATCTTATATTTTCAGTAAAGGAAAACATCGTAAGGAGGCCTGCATTACGCCAAAGATTAGAATTTTTATTCTTAGGCGTATGTGAAGTTTACCAAAAACGGATTAGAGCACTGTTGGTGGACAGAGGTTTGGCACAACAGATCCCAAAATGGTCAAAGTATCGCCAGGTATTCCTAATATGATGCCATACGCGACAACGATCCGACCGGCCGACGATCTGGTGAAGATCGCGGGACCCAGCTGTATGAGGTTAGCACAGGACCGGTCGTCGTGGAGATCCTTGGGGGAGGCCTTTGTCCAGCAGCGGACGTCTACAGGCTGATATGATGATGATGATGACGCGACAACGTGATGGACTATAGTCCGTTCAGAGGTGTCAGTTTTCTAACAGTGAGGACATAATAATATAGGTTGCTGTTTTTTTTAAACGTTATTCACAAACTCCCAATTGAGATGCGCAGGACGCTTTAAGATAAAATTTGGACTTTATAAGTCTCTGTAAATACTGTAAGTGGCTAAAGTGTGCAATAAATCTTATTGTAGCCACCCTTATCTCATATACTGAGGTAGCCGATATGGCCATGTCAACTCTCGTGATTCAAATATGAAACAACTTAAGTAGTGCGGCGCGGTGTAAGCATTTGAAATACCCAGTACGGGTACTGACAATGTTTGATTTAAGTTTCCCGTAATTGTTACAGTTTACAAGGTACAATACAGTTTAGAAGGTATTTCAGTGGTCTCTGGTCGAAACGACTCCTCAGACCAGTTGGGTAGCAACCTGGACCTCCTCCATTTTGTCTCTGGATGGCAATCCGATCAATCCCTGGCGGATGACTAACATTTCAAAACTACCACGATGGAAAGAAAGAAAGAAAATTATTTGACAAACATGACTATAAAAAAAACATTCAGATCGGTGTTTAGTAGTTTCTTTATGTTTTGAGTTGCGGCGTACAAATTTTAAAATAATAATAATAGAAAGATAAGAGAAAATCCAAATTATAGAAAGATGACAAAAATTATTATTATGTTGTGTTAAACCACGTACTTTACCAGTACCTACACTGTCATTGTGATTGGTACTTATCTTTCAGCCGTCATATTCGCGGCTGGCGACTCGTGGCACAGGTTAAGTTGTCCTAAACTGTAGATTGCGCTGTTTCACTAAAGACCTAAGATAGATTTGGCATTTTATTTTAGTTGAAATATATTTGTAATCAGTAAAAAAATTATGATTTCAGAGGTACAAAGATCCTCAGTCAGTTTTTTTATGTGAAACATCCTGTAACTTAGGCTACGTGTCAGAGTGAACGAGAGTGCGGAACGCACGCACACAAGCGCAGTGTTCACCTACAGTAGTACCTACTTATTAAGATAAGCGCGTCGCCAAGCTATGGCTATGTACTGCTTCCGCGGGCTTATCTCTGTGTGCTATTGTAGGTGAACACTGCGCTTGTGTGCGTGCGTTTTAGAGCGCTTTTTCGGAGTGTCGGCACTCTCATTCACTGTGTACATGTTGAGAAACTTTAAAAACAAGCGAAAACGTTTTACGTAAAACACCTGCGGTTATACCGAGAAGTGCAACTTACCTACCCTATTATTAGTACCTCAAAAGGAAAAAAAACCAGCCACATCCAGCAGCTTCCGGCCTCCGTTTTCAGGTTGTCGGTCCACCTGGCTCTGCTGGGTCTCCACTCCACAATTCGTCTGCCCTGTGACAGATCTGGCCTGCCCACTGCCACTTGCTAATCCCTTCGGCTATGTCGGTAATTAATTTAATTTACACAAGGTCATTTAAGTGCTGGCAATTTCGTCGTGTGTGGCTTCAAAGTGCGTGCACTTATCAAAAATCTCATCATTAAAAAGTACGAGGTCTTGAACTGAGGGAAATTCTTAGCGGTTGCGCGTTTACATGGAGCTAGGTGAAATTTAGGACTGGGACCTCGCGTAACAAAAGAGAACATGCCAACTTTTGTAGTGACAGGTGGTCAAATATTCGATTGGCTAATACGCACTTTATTGCACATTTAAAATTTACAGACAAAATACGAGAAAAACAGATACAGTAATGTACATCTAGGCGGTCTTATCGCTAAGAGCGATTTCTTTCAGACAACCTTTTTTTTCTTCCAGGCAGAGATTTGGTACACATCAGAAGAAAACCTTGTGATCTTAATAAATGAACTTTTCATACCGTAGAATTATCTTAGTGTTCAACACGTGAGATAGTGAAATCACCTTTTGATGTCGTATTATTTTCTTTATCTTATAAAAGCAATAAAATGCTCTATTAGATATAGGGATATACATTTTTTTGCTATATATATATAGAAGTTTTTTTTTTTTTTTTAAATCATATATTCAACAAAATGAGCACAGCACAGTCTTTTCTTTCGTGGTTTAAAATATTAATCCTTTTCCTGCCTTGAAAATGCTTTAAGCTCCATCCTTTAACTTGCCCTTAGTCCAAGTCACAGAGGTATACTTCGCATGGCTCTTTAATAAGGATCTGAGGACAATCTAATTCTCTTTGCATGCAATTTAGTTATGTCGATCGAGCATCAATCAGGCGGGGGTAGCCAATAATAATAAAGTAAACTCCCTCACGTTCCGTTTCGACTAATGTGAGGAGATGTGATTCGAGGAATTCGTAATTCGAACGCGAATTCGAAATTTGAACGGCCTGCGTGTCCGTTTGATTGTATGGTGTAAGATTACTGTTCGATTTTTTAAGGCTGTATTGCGTTTATTTTCGAACTGCCGATTGCCTATCTATGGCGATTCGAAAAATTATTTGTACTTCAATTAACCATTTTAAATAATCTCGTAATAAAGCTCTTGTGCCGGGAACCGATGTCATGTTTGCCTCTTCTATTTTCTTATCCTTAAAAATATATTTGCGAGTTTTAGGGCCTCTTACACCGCTTGCTGATAAAGTCCCAGATACCCTATCTGCAGGTTATCTGACAGATAGCCTATTTTTTTGGTTTCACAGGTATCTGATTGCCTATATCTTATATATTTTATATAGTCTATCACACAGATTTATCTGATAGATTAGTTTATCACTAAGATTACTATCTGTAACAATATCAGGAAGTCGTGAAAGAAGCCCTTAATGTACAAATTGTACGGTGTAAATTACATTAAAGCTGCTCACTATAGTAAAGATGAAACGCCGACTAGCTCAGACTGTACCGTATTTTTGAGGATGCCAAGCTGTAACATCAAGTTTAATAGCTAATAATATTAATATGGCTTAAAATTCTAGTACCCGAGCCGAAACCTACTTTAAACAAAATCAAAAAGTATTACACAAAGCACTAGGGCGATCGATTTAGCTACAATTTTAAAAATACGGTAAATATTGTTTTTCTGAGTTATTCGATAAAAATGGAGTCATTTATTTGCCGTACACTTTGCTGACATTTTAAGAATCTGTCACAGTGACGTCACGGTCCCCTTTTTAAGTGTCAATAAGGCAATAATTAGACTAAGTATAAAAAAGTACAATTTCTCCAATGTAAGAGCCACAAATCACACAGATAACCCAAAATGTCACACAAAGCGACCAGCGCCAAAAAATCTTTGATCAATTCCGATCGAAAAACAAACGACAAATTGACCGGTAGGTGTTGCTCTTAAGTGGGCAAAAAGTTGGCAACATTGCCGATAATTAGTCTGAAATCATCTTTCTCCCTTTATCTTGTGTATTACAGCCGTGACAGCGGTACTTGATTAATGACTTGACCTTCTGGAAAGATATATGGGGATGCGAGTGAATATTCTGTGTTAAAAACATAATCCATAAGGTCAGGAGGTGGATTTTAAAACAAGGATGCCCTGAAAAGATTGAGATGCTAAAAGATAAAATATCTCTATCTACACTAAATTCTCTTAAATACCTCAAGGTATAGGTGAACCAGGAGTGTCAGTGGCGTAGTGAGGAAGACTCGCCTGTCACGTCGAAAGGCCCAAATTCGATCCCCGGTTGTGCCATGTACCTACAATCAGCGTCAAAAGTAGCTTGTGTGACAAGTGACAAGGTACTTTTGACGCTGACTGTCCCAATGGTTTTTTTTCTCAAATACTTAAACCAGAAAACATAAAATGAGCTTAACATTTTTTCATAGATTTAGTTTCTGTAGAATTTTTTTGTTATTGTAATATTTTTGCAGATTTCAAAAATACTAATACAATACGCACCCAATATAATTTTTTTTAAATGTACTTGCTACAGTAAGGGCCTCTTTCACCACTTGCTGATAATGCCCCTGATATCCTATCTGCAGGGTATCTGACAGATAGCCTATCTTTTTTGTTTCACAGGTATCTGATTGTCTATTTATATAATCTATCAGACAGATTTATCTGATAGATTAGTTTATCTGTCTCATTACTATCTGTAACAATATCAGCAAGTGGTGAAAGAAGCCCTAAATGTACAATACTTACAACCAATTGTATACCTACATAAAATGCCACAAGTATACATTTTTCATTTAATTCAAGTTCAAGTTCATTTATTCAGTAACAATATCAATTGTGTTTGAATTTTTGTACATTATTGAAATTAACATTAAGAAATTAAAACAACTAAATAAATTAACAATAATAATTAACCAACTATACAGTTTAATGTAACACGATAATGTCCACTGACTACAGAGGGATACTATGATAAATGTCAGCAATGAAAATAAAAACTATTAATATGCATCTATTAGAAATTAAACGGTAACCTCCGGAACGATCTCGCCAAAAGGCCAGTGCTTCTTTATACTCCACAGATAATACAGTGTCATCAGTATCCCTTCATAAGCTCAAGGACCTCACAGTTAGCTGATCAATACACGTTGAATTAAATACCTTTAATTAATTACGATCGCTATCTAGCGGGAACTATGCAATTAGTTAGCGAATGTGGTGGGACCTTTGTTGGAATTGATAGCCTGTTTTGTGGAGGTAGCTTTCCGGTTAGCTAACGTTAGTTCAGAGGCACGCTTATAGTTTAGGGTTGGATGAGGAATCACAAATTAATCAAAATAATTAAACCTGAGAAAGTAATAATTGATCTTCCTAATAAAAAATCAATCTGATGTCACAGTGAACATAAATCCATCACAAAACTGTTATAAAACCATTCCAAAACTCACAAAACCATTATGGGACTAAACTCTAAAGTAAGAAAGTAGATGAGTAAGAACAGATATTTTGTTTGTTTGACAAATTCTATCCCACTCACTATACTCATCACAAATGCGAATTTTTAAAATATTTATGAGTTCGTTGTTTGGTTGTTGTTCGACCATGGTCTGAACGAATTTTGATGGGTACAGAGAAAGCTTACATCCTAGATTAACTAGGATATTTTTAATGAGGACGAGGTCGCAAGGCGTCCGCTATAGACATTATGTGTAACCAGCAATGCTAACCAATTTTTCTATCTCCCACAGATGTCAGCCATGGACCCAGACTGCGGAGTCAACGCTATAGTCAACTACACCCTGAGTGACAGCTTCGCCAGACCTCAGTTCACTGTCAAACCCGACACTGGTGAACTTTGCATCTCCGCTCCTCTTGACCACGAGACCACCAGCGACTTTGAGTTTCCTGTTATTGCTACTGATAGAGGTAAGCCAATACAAGTTAATAAAGCTTTGTAACATAATACATTTTTGCCCTTGTCGCTTGAAAAAGGGTATTTGGTTCACCGATTACCGTGAGAAAACGCTCTTTCCGTTACTGAGTTTGTCACGTTGTGTAATCTGCTATTAAAATATTTTTAGTTCATGCAAGATCTATTTGGGACTCCATCATCCCAGGTGCAAATGACGAACTCGGGTTATTAGGTAGATACTAATAGGTACAAAATAAAGTTGAAAATATTGTTCTTTTGTTTGCTCGCTTGCTTGTTTGTTTGTTTGTTTGAACGCTCTAGTCTCTGGACAGTCTTTTTGCATTAGGTAGCCCTGCAATTCTTGAGAAATGTTATAGTATAGGCTACCTAATTGGCATCACGCTACGACCCTTAGGAGCCTAGCAAAAAGGAAAAAGTCAGAAATACCTTAATAAACATATAGAACAGCTAGTAAAATAATAACTGTTAAACTTGTTCAAAGATTTCATGGAAATTTAAAGTAGTTTTCGTATCAAAAATTTTAATTTAAGGAAGTACCTACAAAGCGTTGAATTATTTCATTTTGTTCTCAGCGTTTTTCTTGTCAGCCAATTACAATTAAGTCATCCACATACACTCGGGTGCAACTATATCTATAGAATCCCGAGCCCCACTGCTCAAAAATAAAGCAACGGCGACACAGCAACTCCGAAATAAATTCCAAAAATGTCCGACGGCCGTTGGCTCCAACTCCTCGCTGATTTATGGGGCGAGAAGCGGCCAACTATTGCCTGTACTTTTTCTTTCGCCAAATCTTACGCGGCGACTTTGTATCGCCGACTTCGCATGGGAACGGGAATTCTGGAAATTTAAATAGATGTCCGTCAAACTATCAATGTATGCATTGGCTCAAAACGCGCGAGCGCTAATAAAAAGTAGCTCTTAGAGAAACATTGAGTTAATTTTATAATTTTAATCGTAATGCATAATTTTTTTTAGTTCCACTTTTATTTTTATAGTATAGGTAATTTAAATTGTTTATTGTGTAGTATTATATTGTATGGGATTGTGTACTGTTCTGAAATAAAGTCTTTAATAATATTGAATGGATGTAAAAATTTCTACAAAATGAGCGGTACTATGAAATTCTATGAATTATCATTTTATATTAAACTAGCTGTGCCCCAGGGTTTCACTCGCCGTGCTATTACTTCGGTTTCACCTTGCGTTCTTTGTATTTTTTTTCTTTTTGCCCAGCTCCTAAGAGTCGTATAGCGTGATGTTAAATAGCCTAAAACCTTCCTCAATAAATGTGACTTAGAAATATAAAGAGAATTTTTCAAAATCGACTGGCAGTCACAGAGATTAGCGCGTTCAAACAAAAAAAATCTTTAGAAAAACCAGTATAGATTCTGAGAATAATAATTTAATCTGCTGAGATTTTAATTTTAAAAATTGCCAAGGTCCTTATATACGAGCGAGATTTCTAAGAAACAAAACTGGATACGACTAGCGTTGTACTTGTATTGTACACCCAAAATCAAGCTACTGCTTTTCTCTATTAATAAATTTTACATTTATTACATTGCATTTTCATAAACTTTGTATTTGATATGGAACCAAAACTTCCTCGGCATTCCTTTGAGCAAATCAAGCGCATCGAAGAGCATCGAGTTGGTTCCCACAATAATAATATCCCGGAATCCTTGCCATAAACTAGGAAATGTTTTCTTGCATAACATGAATAAATCTTTCTAAATCCATAAGTCTAGAATTCGGACGTTTTCTCTTGCAGTACTTAAAGCTATATTTTACATCCGTCTGCGGAATTTGTTCAACATGTAATTGAAAGTTAAGTTAAAATAAAACCAACAGTTATTACTGTTGTCTTGAATTGGATAAACCGTGGTTTCACCTTATCCAGTGAAGTAATTTTCATTATACATTGTAAAGGAGTCGGATAGTTGACAGTTGCAAGTCCAATTATTTGTTGCCCTCACTGCAAATAGCATTTCTCATTCTCATTGTTGATTAAACAACATTGTACCGAGACCTTCAAACTTCAAAGTAACATCCAAACAATTATTTTATTATCGCAAACCTTGTTGTGAGCGTTGACATCGGCATAAATCAAGCGGCTGTCAATTAAACATAGCATTACAACAATACAAACAATCAAGAGACCAATTATTTATATATTCACAGGGGGCCTGTCGACGACCGCCATGGTGAAGATCCAACTGCTTGATATAAACGACAATGTCCCAGCATTCACTGTTAAAGACTACAATGTGTCTCTGAAAGAAGGTCGGGTATCGTCTACTGAGCCCATAGTCGCCGTATCTGCAACCGATGCTGATTCCGGGAGATTTGGCACTGTCACTTACAGAATCACAAGTGGGAATGACAATGATATATTTAGAATTGACAGAAGTACTGGAGAGATATTTGTGACGAAGCCTTCATTGGTACTAGCGAATGGCAAATTTGATATGGATGTATCAGCTACTGACGGAGCAGGTGTCACGGCGCCTCAAGGCGCTGCAGTTCATGTCAACGTGATGCCAGCTGGAGGCGGGTCTACATTATTCGATAAACCAAGATACAATTTTCGTGTGAAAGAAGACGTAAGGAGTGGAACTATCGTCGGAAACCTTAAGGCTACTGTTGGTGATAAAGGTAAGTGTTTCTTTAATTCATTTCGAAGTTATAGTTCTTACAGAGTTGGTAAGTATTAACGTATTAAGAAACTTTACAGAACCTCTTAATGTACGCGCACTTTCACCAAACTAAAAACACATTGATATGAGGAATTCCGGTAATGACTATATAGACAAATGCCTAAAGATCAAGTAACATCTCGATTACTTCAAATTTCATAGAATAAAAACACCGATTAACCAAACTAGCTGATTGCGATCATTTTACGTTTAACGACAAACAAACTAGTTCTACACACAATACTCATACCGTTCTCCGAAAAGAAAGCTCCTTAAACAAACGTTTAGGATTACTTACAACGAAAATGACTTAAGGAAAGATTAAACATTAATGCTTAGAGGAGCGTGAACTACCGTTGAATCGAATTACCTTATAGCTTCATTTTGCTTTAACAAATTTATTGAAATCGTGCTCCTGATACGCTGTCTAAATTACAAGAAAATAGCGGTAAAGTAAAAAGATGAAACAAAGGTACGATTAAGGCTCGATTCTTAAGGCACGAAGATAAAATTTAACAGCAATAAAAATATTTTCAGTGTATCACAGTAGGTATTATGAAGATAAGGTTAATGTAAAATATTTAAAGTATACCTTCAAAATTGGTCCTATTGTAAATATTGAATCTTTTGAATCGCAACTGCCTAGAGCTTGCACCAATCATCAAGATGTTCAGATGCCTATGCGCAAATACGTAATCGCCTATTGTCTTCCAGCAGCATCACGATCAAGTGATGTGCGACTATCGTTCGCTGCGCATTCAGAGGCTTAGGTTCTGGGTACCGATTTAAAGACCACAACCTCCAAATTAAATGATCACGACGGATTTGAATATAGCAGTCTGTAGTTTGAACGCCACGATTGTGAATGCGTGATTGAGCTAAAATCAAAGGCTAATCTTAAAATCCTTAATAGAATCCCATCGACGTACCAAGAATCAATGTCGAATCCCCAAATGCGAAAGTAATAAACACCCCATTGCCAGATGTCGCTACTGCCCTCATCATAATGGCTTTAGTTTGAATGGTGTACGAAGCAAAATGAAGGCACAGAACTGAAGTCTTCGGACGCAGAGGTGACACAATAGCCAATAGGTGGCCGGCCCGTGCCACATCATCTCTTTATGAAAAAGTGGAAGAAAAATTGCGCCTCGAAGACACACCTATAACTGTCTAACGTCCGTTTGTGTGTCTTACGCTTAACTGTTTGTTCGACAGCGCATCGTCTAAGCTAAGCTAGCATTAATTCTGCACCGTAGGTGAAACATACAAATCCCACTACAATAAGAGCCAATAACTGTCTAACATCTCAACTAATCTTTAAGTCTTACAGTAGAAAACAACTACAACCACGTTTATTAGTTGCCCTAACTAGTAAGTTTATTAACCCACAATCACACTTCAAATCGTTACATACTTTACGAGTGCAGCAACAAAGTAACTACACAATATCAGAGGTGATATTTATCGGTAATACCCTCCCCCAAATAACCCTTAAATGCGTGCGTATCAATAAAATCTCAAAGATCAATTAAATTGGTACGCTCGTTCCCAACTCTGGGTCTTTGATGAACCGGCCGACTGATTATCACACCGATTCTTACTCGTAATTCTAGCGTATGTCTTCTTAATTACATGAATTGATTTCTCTCTGTATTTTATTCTTTTCCGTTTTTCTATTCGTTAAGTCTTCACAATTCGTTTTTTTTGTACTTTCACAAATTTCATTAATGCTTTTATTTATTTTGTTATGACAATCATTTTCATTATATCATTATTTTAGACTAATAATGATAATTCAGTCTTTCTTTCCTTTGCATTATTCATTAACATCTCAATGAACAAATCATCTGCTAATCATTCGAAAAATTCGTATCCAGTCCATCCGCTATAATCCTTGGCAAGTTCGCTTCAGTGTGACCAGCTTCCATTTTTAATGGAACTGCCGCGAATGTCCGAAACAATCGTTTCCCTTTATTACCATCTACCGTAAGTCATACCGTGTTACGGCCCCGCCCCCTGCAGTAATTCCAACTCGGTATTGTGATGCACAACGCATCCTGCGATCGATTCTTAACGGTCTGAATTAAGTAATTACGACTCCGGTTATTATTATTTATGTGATATTGTAGTTGAGTTTAGTATCTACCGATAAGTTTTGTAAACACTTTAATTTCGTTCTCAGTTTCTCCCACTTTTTTTTTTACTGAGTATGAGTGGATTCGTAAATCGTTCACAGGGCAATGTAGGTATGCTTCTCCAATCAACTACCAGAGATATCTTGATTCATAGACAGACAATTAAAAATCACATTAAAAACGACCATGTAAGAAAATATTATATGAACATACATAAAAGGAAAAAGAAATATACATACAGCCGAACATAGAACCGAGGTCCTTTTTTCCGAGTCGGTAAAACTAGATGATTATTTGAGAGGCTTGATGAGGCCTTTGTCCAGCAGTGGACGTCTACAGGCTGATATAAGATGATTATTTGAATAACAACTATGCCTTGATATTAATGTAACTGTACTTCGCACAATATTTTCTCGCAAACAATTTTATTGCAATATCCACGTACAAAATTGGTTTTAAAAGATGTGACGCTTGTTGCGGGCTTCTCATCAGCGCCAACACCTAGGAAGCGGTGGTAGATAAAAATTGACATGATTGTGTACCCAATGTACACGTATGCAATAAAATATTTTGACTTTTGACGCTAAAGTATCTGGACATTAACGATGATTCGACTACTTAAAAGTATCAATTTGTGTGCGGTTATTCCATTAAACAGAGGAATATTACGAGCTGACATAACTGTAAGTGTCTATAATTGTTGATATAGGCTTTCCTTCTAGCCACTTCCGTATACATTTTATGGTCGGCGTACCTCTTTATACCGGCCTATTGACGTTCACTGCTGATCAGGCTTTCCCCAATGAACGCCATACCATCATTTCGGAGGAGCATTCTACTTTGCGCTTGCTTTGCTATAATTTACTGTCCCGATGGTTCTGAGATAATTATAGTCTACCCACTGCTTCTTGAGCTACTATCTCTTTGGACCTAAGTTCTCATAAAAGATCATATCTTTCAAAGAAAATTCAAAGCACCGGACTCGTCATTTTAAGAGGAATTTATAATTCTCAGCTTCATTGGATGGAACATCGTTGGTAAATCAAAGCATAGCCAATAAAGTACACGGGCTATCTCACTCGGCGCAAACGCAACGCGTTTCGCTGGTGTTTATACAACTCTAGACTTTCCACAACGGCCACCGTTTACACCGTAACGTAACAGTAGATACGAATAACACTGATCTTAGAAATAATTCTAGACTTATTGCTTGAGCGATTAGAAGAATAATGTTTTTCGTTTCTTCTTGTAGCATTTTGACAGTTATTGGCAAAAGCTTTGTTAAATCATCATCCTCGTTCCATCTTTTAATGATTCAGTTTCTCGTTTCAAATCTGTTATTCGTTGCTTACCAAAAATATTTTTATTAATTCAATAATATAATTTATTCACGGGGTCTTGCACTCAATAAATTTTTATTAAACTTTGCCCGATGTTTCGACCAGGTTACACCGGCCGTGTTCATTGTATACCTATTATATTTCATTTCATTTTATTTATTAATCGGTAACAATATTAAATTGTGTTCGAAATACCTAACTAAAAATAAAATTAATGCATTCTGCTTAATTAATCAATATTAAAAAATAAAATAAATATATATAAAAATTTACATTCAATGTCACGTGTAGAACAAATAAAGAACCATAATGTCAAAATAAAAATAATATAAAAATCTAAAATAACAATGTTAAAAATTATGGTCAAGAAATCATAAAATTACAAATCGTCACCGCTGTAGCAGCACTTTTCCAACAGATATACTTTCAATTTGTCATGTATTGTGTCACTTATAATGTCATGCGTGGTTTGTATAGCACGATTCTTGTATATTAAGTATAATGAAATAATAGTTCCTTGTAGAACTGGTTATCTAACTTGGCTTTCCACAAGGAATAAGCGCTTTCTGGATGTATGTAGACCGCGTACGGTGTGACGCGCGGTCAGTTTATACGAGTCCACGTTTATTCTGTTGTAAGTTCGAGCTCTGTAAATCACTGAATTGCAAACTCTACCGTTATGCTACGTGGCGCTGCGCCGGCGCACTTGTCTATGGGAATTCTCCGCCATGACTGCACTATTGTCAGACAATGAGATAGCGGCAGCTTAAGATTCATAGGTTTAGCTGCGTGTACCGATGCTAAGTAGTTTATGTATATTTACATGCGGATTAGTCTTATTGGCGCAGTTTGTAAAGAAATTACTTTGTTCTTGCTTCAGGATAAACAAATTTGATTTCTGTAGAACATGACATTAATAATTGTGTGTCTTGTAATTTATTTTGTATTGCTATAGTCAATTTTGAGCCCCTTGCATTTTTAATTGACAAATTGTGGCGTTCCAAATCAAATGATTTAACTACAGGGATGAAAACTACATACATATACAGCAAGATTCCAAAACTAACAATCTTAATTATTTTTTTATAATTTTTTGTAGTGACTCACAATCGAGCCGTGTCGTCGTTTGAGTCATTTTACAAAACTTTAATTATCTCGGAAACTAAATACCGCGATAAGATCCCTTTTGATTAGCAATGCCACATTTACTTTTCATGGATTTCGTCTAAACGGAAAAATGCCTCTACAGTAAAGCGCTTGTGTCATTTCTGTCTGTTCATGAAACTTTTAGGACTAATTTAATTTTCCGAGCTATTCCATAGCAATAACTTACATGACTATCGAATAGCTCTGTACGATAGCCTGTGGCTTTATCAATTTGTTGCAAACCACTAAGTAGAATGTACTCTGAAGCAATTAGTCAGATCGCAATAACAATATCAGAGGCATCGGTATTGCAAATCAAATCTTTAGATTATGGAGATATCTCTTAAAAATTATATTGCTTGCGTATGGTGCAAGTTGCATACTTCTCAATATTTTCTTATAAGACAGTTTTATATTTGTCGGTCCTGGTGTTATACATAGGTGGACGGATAATTAGAAACAGGGCAAGATTTTCATACAATCGAGGTCACTTTGAAGCCATGGTTGTCCGTGAAGGATTGATCGGGGCATGATCTGATGATGACGGTCATCGAGAGAGTACATGGAGGACTTTCAGATCGCTATAGATATCCAACTGATCAGATCAGCCGTTTGGGAGCAGCATCGTCATGTAGAAAAAAACCTACAAAATTTCATAAAAATGTATGAAAATCTTACCCTGTTTCTAATTATCCGTCCACCTATGTAGTTTCACTGAACCATTTTTGGCCTTACTAAAATTATCAAACTGCCATGGGTCCAAATAACATGTTTTTATTTTAGCCGGTCCGCTTAAAATATCCTTCATATAATAAATTCATTTAAAAAAATAAAAGTTATCACACAAATGTTGACCCCGGGTGGGAATCGAACCAACTAAGCCAAAAGGCCGTCAAATGAAGATAATAATATAATAATAGTGAAGTTTGGACAAATTCCCACACGGCTGTTTAGTCCCAAACTAAGCCGAGGCTTGTAAATGGGTACTCAACAACTGATAAATACTTAAATACTTTTAAAATAAATACATACCTACATACAAACACCCAGAATCCGAAAACCAACAGTTATTCTCATCACTCAAATGTTGGTCCCGGGTGGGAATCGAACCCACGACCTCAGGCCAGTCTGCTGAAGAGAGTTTGTAATTTTTTTTCGAATTTTACTTAGTTCTGTTTTATCACAAAACCGCTTCCACCTATGCAATACGCGGCCTTCCAACCAGCGTTGGCTTTAATTAGAAAGAGCTCCATAGGTACATTTGTGTGCAATTCACAAACGTACGCCCGCGAGATTTATCGCTAACTCGCCCGCAGATAAACATCCATTAATTAAAAAAATATAATAAATTTTTGGTTTTGGACAGACGGACCGACGGGCATTGTGTTATATATTTTTACTTATTATATTTTCTGTATTTATTATTTTATATTACAGTTTACAGCCGACTGTTGCTTTTGATAACATACTGACGTCTTCAGCTCGATTTTGAAGTTTTCTGTTATCCGTACTTAAGTAACTTACTTATGTAAGTAGGTATGTTTATCAGTTGTTGAGTACCCATTTACAAGCTTCGGCTTAGTTTGGGACTAAACAGCCGTGTGTGAATTTGTCCAAACATTTTTTTTTAATAATCTTGTCTGTCTGCCAGATTACTATCACTATCAATGGTATAGTGTTTTAAAAGACTTGTCTGTAGGTAGGTACTATATTTGTGATTTTACTGAATCTTCTGGTTTGTTTCGTACGAAGTTGTTCAGAGTCTGGATTTCGCGACGGACTCTAATGTGAGAGACTGGATCTTCGTTCGATTTATTTATGTATCAATATAATTTTTGATTTATGCATTATCATTGAAGCTCAGTGCTGTAATGAATCTAAGTCTGAACTAATTTCGCGAGACGCTGCGTGACACTCGGCCATCGTTAGCTGTGTTCGTTTACGTATTAATCTATTGATGTCTAATCAAATATCGATTTGAAAACCTGCGCAAGACCACACGCGACCACAATTTATCATAAATGACAGATGACCACGCTATATAATAATTGCTTCCGTTATGATTCTTAATTTGATTACTTTTAGGAGGTCCGCGTACAGTTTACGACTGTTTTGAGCTTCCGCTTTTGAAATTTCTCGGTGAACAACTTCCAACTGATATGTTAATCCCGTTAAAATATTTGAGTAAAATCCTGCTGCCCAGTATATTAGTGATTAGGACCTAAACCATGTAAAAGCCTGAACAACTATAAAACTTAATTAAGTACAAAGTATTGACGGCAAAAATCCGGTTTTTCCACAGTAGGTACCTAAGCTAACCACAGAGTAATGGTAAACCTAACCTAACCATATTATAGTCATGGTGAACCTACTCTAAACGATTACCAAAGAACAATTCATTCTTTACTATCATCACTTGTAAAATCTTAGGTTTTCATCGTATTTTGGGCTTCGCCAGGTGGACCGACGACCTAAAGAAAGTGGCTATGGAAGCGGCTGGATGCGGAGAGCGGAGGAACGGGTGTGGTGGCGTTCGTTGGGGAAGGCCTATGTCCAGCAGTGGACGCTAAAAGGCTGAAATGTCAGTCTTTAGTCGTCCCCGTACAATTCAATTCATAACAAAATACATTGTGTGGGAAATTAAAACATTAAAAAGACTCTAAAATATTAAAACATTACAGTAACAATTATATGAGAAAAGCCCTAATCCGCAGTGGATTTATAATAATCCTTATTAGGCTTTGATTTTGGAGCCCTTTGGTACAAAACTCCAAGCGAAGTCGGTCCTCAAAGAGTTGATACGCAACACATTTGTTTTATTTTTTGAACAAAACAAATGGGACGCGTCCCTGCGACGAAGCCGTAATGTGAATAACATTACGCAAATAAGGCCACTATAGTCCACCTGATTGTTTGCCTTTTGTGTGGAGACAGTTTAGAGTTCCCAGGAGAAATGCTTGCAAATCAAAAGGGCGCCGCTGGGGTGGAGGCCAAGAAAACATTTGAATATGATCATTCTCATAATGATTTTAATGGAAATCTTGAGCAAAACGACACTGATTTGTACAGTGAGAATCATCAGTCTGTCAACTTCCGCTGTTGTAACAGTCATTCCCAGCATTCAAAATCAACAGCCCATTAATATGTCCCCCCACTGTTTGGACTCAGGCCTACCCTATCAACGACGAGGGCGTTACGCCTATAGTCCACCACGCTAGCCCAGTATGGGGCCAATGGACTTCACACGAGCCTAAGATTTTCTTCATCGGCGTATGCAGGTTTCCTCGCGATGCTTTCCTTCACCGTTTAAGAGCAGTCAGTGAAACTTAAGCTTCGAGAAAACCCATTAGTACATGGTCCGACCGGGGATCGAACTCGGACCTCTCGACATGATAGGCCACTTCTTCCCCGCCGCGCCACCGACGGTCTAGATGTCAGATTTACTATAAACCCGTCGCAATTAAGAGGGCTGCCCTCCAAAAAACACAAAATCAGATTTCACGCTTTCTCGCAATCCTATGGCACTGAAAATTTGAAATTCGAATACCCAGAAATCCAACGGGCCGCGTCTCCTGCGCCGCGCCCGCGCAACCGAATAAATCCCGCCGAGGTCGACAACCCAAGCCTCGGCGACAGTTTTTGCGCTGAGCGTTTTAGACTTCTTTTTTAAAAGTCGGTACCTCAATTATTTCCAAGTTTTTACGCTGTGTTATTTGGCACTGAAATCCAGATTTATGTGTTAAATTGTTTAGTATAGTTAAACGGTTAAGTGTCTACAATCTCTCTCGTGTCACCTGTGCCTTTAAAAAGGTTTGTGTTTGAATCAGGAGTTGCCTAAGACCACAATCCTTGCCAAAAGCGTGCTGTATTTCCCAACGGCTGTAAAGCGGTGATTACAATAGATAAGCAATGATGGTCACAGTGATAAGCTGGATAAGACCTTAGAGCCTCATCACAGATAATAATAATACTTATGACTATAATCTCTAATTCTGTAACTGCAACTCATACGTCAATTATAACAGTAGCATTTGTAACTTTAAGACCTTAACCTTTCTTTTAACTGTTTATTTGTTGATTAAATTCGATTAGATCTTAGTTATGCAATTCAGTAGCATGTGAATCCTATATAATGCGTGTTGACTTAACAATGAACCCGGCCATTGCTTCGGCCATGTTATTTAAAACACTAGACCAGATAACCTTACAGCGTTAGATTTAAATTAATTCATTAAATTAAATCTTAAATCGAACAATTCACATAGAGGGAAATCTCTACAAGTCTTAATTGAACCTCATTCGGCTCGTGAGTGAGATAATCAGTTTGCCATTAATGATTTCAATTTAGAAGGGCAAGATGCAAATTTATTTCGCAATGCTAAAGGGAGAGACAGGCACAGTAAACCACGGACGGCTTTAATGAATTGACTGAACACCCGACCCGAATTTAAGCAGCCCCGACAAGTTTAAAGCTATTAAAAGCAAAACGAATGAAGATATATTTTGCACTGTTTAAGATTTAATCCATTTGGGCCGCAGCTTATGATAATTTAATGACTGATCGTGTTAGAACCCGTGAAGGTTAGATCGCAAAAGTTACGACTGAGCTTAAGTCTTAGTCGTTTGAACCGAAGCAGGCATTCGATAACCCGCGGTGAGATTCGCTCGATTCGGTCACAATAAGGTGAAATGTCTTATAGACCGGACGAAAAAGAATAGCTTTAAATCAGCAAAAAACAACCACAAAACCCGCTTTAAGAGACGAATCCTGTAAAATCCGGGACAGAAAATAAGACGAAGTCTCGCGTCACCGATTGTATAAAGAGAGGAGAGACAAAGGGATAGCGAGGGGGTGAAGGGTGGGGCGGGAGAGGGAAGGGAAGAGACCAGTTACACAAACAAAGACTGCCGGGCATGTCCTCAAATAAGACTGTATATCAATCTCGTACCGTCAACGGATCTGCCCAAAACGACCGGCCAAAAAAGCATTCGCAAAAAGTCAACGCAAAAAATTTCGACAATGAAGGTTTTAAATTGTTGTGAAAAGTGCCAATTAAAAATTGATAGATATGTATGTATGTATACCTAAGCTGCTTGCGGTAGAAACACATTTTGGAGATGATAGAGCTTAGATGGTAATTTGGAGGAAACGTATTAGGACTTTCGCAAAGATCCGATTTTTTACGATTAGTATATAAAAAGTTCATTCCTGCATAACTGGTTATCTAGCAGGAATTAATTTGCTCGTAGAGTGTTGTTTATGTAATTTAGTTTTCTACAATGATTATGCGAACTATCTACACAACTGTACCTTTGTATATTTATAAAACTAATAACCCGCATAAAAATAAATATTAAAATGTGTAATAAATATTAAATTGCAATCCCGTAGAACTTCCTGCATATAAGTTGTCTTTCAATAATTTTAAAAATAACAGTCATTATCTGTTAGCAATAATGCCAATCTAGGTTTACTGGAATATGCGTAATTAATGTAAGATTAAGGTTTTATCGAATTCATTAACCATTAATGCTTTAATGACTCTTAAAGTCGGCTAATTGTGGGTATTCCTTTAATAGGTACTATTAAGTTTCTAGACTTTATATACGTTGCCAATTTATTACAATATTTTAGCACACCCAAGATCCCTGTACTTTAGAAAGTAGACAGGGTTGAAATTTTCTCTTTCCTTTTCACAAATCTGACTTCTATTCCTATGTATTTAAGTATTTATTTAAAAGTATTTATGTATAAACATACATAAATACTTTTAAATAAAATCAGCTGTTGAGTACCCATTTACAAGCTTCGGCTTAGTTTGGGACTAAACAGCCGTGTGTAAATTTGTCCAAACATTATTATTATTATTCTTTTACTGGCCTGTTGGCCTAGTTGGTGACCCTTCCTACTGCGCCTGAGGTCGCGGGTTCGATTCCGACCCGGGACCAACATTTGTGTGATGAGCATGTCTGTTGGTTTCGGATTCTGGGTGTTTGTATGAATTTAAGTATTTATTTAAAAGTAAATATATTATTTAAGTATGTTTATCAGGTTGTTGAGTACCCATTCACAAGCTTCGGCTTAGTTTGGGACTAAACAGCCGTGTGTAAATTTGTCCAAACATTTATTATTTATTTATTATTTTCTTTTACTGATCATGCGTTCAGGCTGTGTAACCCTTTCTGCCGGGTCCATAACTGAGTTTCGTAAAAGAAGGTTTCTGTAAAAGAGTATTTTTTCTTTGTTGGTAACTGGTTACGAAACGGTATTTGTATTTTTTTTTGTAAAGGTTCCAACAAACGAGGCGGCAGAAACAGAGGCCTCTCATAAACTACGGCGCCGCACTTTCGATAATTTTCTAGGGATACCCAGTCACGCGAACACGGCGATAACTCATACCCGCGATGTTAAAGAAGACATAGCGTGTTCCCAAGATCATGGTCGTATCAACGTCCCAAGTAAAATGATACGGATATAAATATTTATGTTTACCATAAATAGTGGTGCAGTCAATTTTGTTCGGATACCCACAATCTGGGAAAATTGAGACGAGTAGGGTCACTTTAGTTCAGACATACAGCCGTAAAGCGTGGCGGGCTAATTTCTGGTATTGTATTACCCGTGGATCAATGGCAAAGTTGTACCACTAGGATTTTTTTTTCGGGGATCGACTGGTTAATATTAAATGTATTTTTCTTTTTTGACACTGTAAATATTACATGCACTTTAATTAGAAGTTTAAAAAAGTTAAATACTTACACAAAAAATACAAAAAAGTTTTAAGAACCAGCAATTAAATACCATTACAGCGAAGATATTTTTATCGTCTTGCATGGCCATGATTAAAAAAACAGAAATAAAATTGAGACTTGTTTTAGTAAAACTAAAATTTACTTACTTATCCCTCCCACATTGTGTGCTTTTCTGTATTTTTTTTTTGATTTCAATACAAACTGCTTAACATTTCTGTTCCTATTCAATATATCCGTACATAAACCTGACGTGTATAAAATATCAATGTGTACTAACTAATCAATAAATTAAAAAACTAACACTCGCTTCGAAAAATAATTATTAATTTGCGAAACCAAGACGAATTGCTACTTCGCGTATCAATCTCGATCCAGTATTTTAGGCTCTAGGAGGATATAAGACCAAAAATATGCTAACGACGGCTAAAAGCATAACCGTTCTCTTGGCTTCGCCATAGTTGGGTAATAAAAGATTTTGACTTTGTCTTGTACTCCAAGTTGTTTATTAAATTTCGTGAATGTGACATTCAGTGCCGCTAGACAAACTACGCGTCAATGTGTCACTCGTTATAGACATCCAGAGGCTCTGCGGAGGCTTAGCTTGAAGAGCAACGAGCTATTTTGTGCGCTTTGCTATTGTTTTCTCCGCTGCTATCGTAATAGCAAAGGATTTTAGATAATGATACAGTTTATTCCAGTAATTTTAGAAGATAGAAAGTTTTATGACTGCGTTTCACACATTAAATAATTTGAATAAACAATCGGTGATAAAAAGTTTTGATTCTCATAGAAGGAAGTTTAAAACAATGGAATAGATAAAAACCTTCATTAGATTCGAAATAATAAAGGAAACGTTGTATGTAGGTATAAATCATTATCTTCCACGGTAGCAAGATGTTTGTCTGTCTTTCCGCTTATAACTCAGGAATTGCTGGACGCATTTTTAATAAAGTTTTCAGTACCTACTCTAAACGAAAAAAATATATATAATTATAATAATAATAACAATCTTTTTTGGACATAATCACGCATGGCTGTTTAGTACCAAATTAAGACGAAGCTTCTTTATAGGTAGTCAACTCAACAACTAATAAACATATATGCAAACACCTAAAATCCGAAACCAACAGATATGCTTAAATCAAGTTATCACACAAAATTGTTGGGCCAAGGTGGGAATCGAACCCACAACCTCTGGCGCAGAAAGACTACCAACAGGCAAGTCTAAAATTGGAGCAGAACAGTCTCAATTTTATCCATAGAAATATAAAACAATTACTTCTTTTTTCCGACAGACAAGCAACCGATTCGATACAGCATCGTGTCTGGCGACCCTCACCACCATTTCACCATTCAGCCAATTACTGGTGCCATCCACACCGCTGGCCTCCTCGACCGGGAGACCAGAGCCTCGTATCTCCTCGACGTGAGAGCCGGGAACCCGTCCAGTTTCGATCAGACTCAGGTTGGTACTTAATGTTAAAAGATAGAAATCCATGTAGATAAATGCGAAAACTTTCTTTGAAATACCTTTTCCTCGCAGTAGTCGTGAAAAGCACTACGTATATAACCTCGGCGGAAAGGGTAACTTATTTTCGGCGTATCTGTCAAAATCCCTCATCCGAGAATTCCTTTTCCTGCTTCTTCCAACACTGTACGGTCGACCGCACGTCGTGGATAGTCAATATCAACTGGTCTCTCATAATTTGTAACTTCTTTAAAGGCTAGGCCAGCTCAAGGTCAAGGTGTTTCACTGAGCTGCGATCGACTGTACTATTTATTTCGTGCTTACAGGTTCAAATAACTCTGGAGGATGAGAACGACAACGCTCCAGAATTTGGGACAACTTCAGTGAGGGTATCTGTCGCTGAATCGGCAGCCATCGGATCTGTGGTCTACTCAGCCAGGGCTACCGATGAGGACGAGGGGAAGAACGGCCAGGTCTCTTACCACCTGGTGTCGGCTACTGGTCCTCCCAATACCTTCGCTGTCAATGCCAAACATGGACTGGTTACATTGCTAAGGTACACGATAGCTCTAATTGTTTGCATAACTAAAAACCATCTACTGCATCCAAATCACATGAAAGCATACAATTGACCAATTTTCAACCAATTTCTAAAAACAAAGAGGTTCTCAATTCGAAAGAAAGAAAGAAATTGAATGATTCTTTTTTATTGAATAGGCGAGGATCATAGAGTTAGTATACTAGCTATAGAGCGCGCGCATCGCTCATTGCCCATTGTGCCAAGTGTAAGCAGGTGTTCTATGGACGCTTCTATATAGATTTTTTCTAGATCGTTCTTTTCCGTAAACCGTGTTTACAGCTGGCACTGCACATTTCACCATGATTACTCCAAATCTAAATAAATATCGGCGAGAGCAACAATCAGCGCTACTGACGTGTTGTGACTAGTAGCGTCGCCCCGAACATTTCGAGACTGTTCAGACCCGTGCTTACAGTTCAGACTTGCTAACGCGCGCTCTATGTATACTAACAACTCTCTGGCGAGGATGGTTCCATTTTAATTTCTAAAATATTTTTTACCTCTGCGGGTGGATAATTTAAAATAATTAGGGGATCAAAAGCCATCAATGTGCAAAAATCGAATTTTTTACAAAGTCGATTTTATTTTTAAAATCTGACTATTGTGTTTATTCTTAGCTTCTCATTATACTTTATTGCAAGCTTATTCGATAAAAAAAATTCGAGGAACTTATGTTGTTTTTAAATAAATGAGTTGTCTGTCATGACGTCCTCTACCTAAAAAATGTAAGACCGCTGTATAAAAATATTTTTTTTTCCACCAGATCTCTGGACTACGAGAATCTCGTCCGCCATACCCTAGTCATATCAGCGAAAGATGGCGGGACTCCACCGCTTAGCGCCAACTTAAGTCTTGCTGTAGACGTTCAGGATGTCAACGATAATTCCCCTGTCTTCGAGCACGATGCTTACAGCGCCAATGTGCTGGAATCTGAAGCTGTCAATGCCAAGGTGAGATAAATAATAATAATAATGTTTGGACAAATTCACACACGGCTGTTTAGTCCCAAACTAAGCCGAAGCTTGTAAATGGGTACTCAACAACTGATAAACAAACATAAATATGTACTTTTAAAATAAATAATTAAATACATACAAACACCCAGAATCCGAAAACCAACAATTATGCTCATCACACAAATGTTGGTTCCGGGTGGGAATCGAAGCCACGAACTTAGACACAACCAAGGTTTCTTTAATGAGCTCAGAAATTAAACAAACAAATACATATATTAATAGTGTGAGAGAGTAAACGTAGTATTCATACATACATACATACATGCACTACTTTGGATATTTCCTTTAAGGCAGATTTTGTATGGAACTCGCTGTCTTAGTCTGTCTGTCCTAAATAGAAGGTCAATAAGTAAACACAATAAAACCTCAGATTTCATTCACTTGTAGATAAGATCAGGTAGTAATGACTAGACTACGTATTGGGCATACTAACTTAACACATTATTACCAAATCAGAACGTAATATATGTAAATGCGGATTAGATTTAACAGTAAAACATTTGTTAGTAGACTGTCCAGATTAAAATGATGAAAGGAACTCGTGTAGATTGGCTAATAGTCTAAAGGAATGTTTGAATCAAAAAGGTTACCGCGAAACGATTAAATTCCTGAAATTAACCAATCTATAAAGTTACATTTAATGTTAACATGATCTCAGTTGTTGAAGCGACCTTAAATAAATAAAAATATAACTTTACTTCTCATTTTACAGATCTTAGAAATTCAAGCAATTGACAAGGACACAGGAAACAACGCTCGCATCACCTATCGCATCGTACCAGACAATGCGACCAACGAAGAATCCTTTAAAGTCCAGCCTAACACAGGCTGGGTGTATCTCGCCAAACCACTGGACAGGGAGACCACAGCAAAACACAGAATGACTATAACAGCAACTGACAACGGCATACCACCCTTATCAGCGACTGCTAGCCTCGTTGTAATCGTCATAGATGCCAATGATAACGACCCAGCGTTTTCCCAACCGTCATACGAGTTTCAAGTCGAAGAAAACAAAAATGCTGGGGCGTTTGTTGGGAAGATATCAGCAAGTGATGCCGATTTGGGAGACAATGCTGTCCTGAGATACAGTCTATTCCCATCGAATACTAGTTTCAATGTCAATCCGGTTTCAGGTATGTTGGATACTGTTTTATTAATAAATCTTTGTGTATACTTTTCAAGATTTATTATATCCATTTCAAAGCTAATTTTTACTTGTCACGCAAGCGGGTGGTCTCCATACTACGGTACAACAGGATAATTATTCTACAAATGTAGTTCCTACAAGTTTTAGTTTCACTATTTTATTTTAGTATCTGTTTCCTATATATAGAAGCCTCAAATGTTACTTATTTGAAATTTCAACGACTTTAATCAACTGGATGAATCAAGGAACTACCTAGAACAATGCGTCTATACCGTAATCTCAACGAACCAGAGAATCCTTTGCCACTATTTGATTAACTAAAGATTCCTGCCCACTTCACCATTGTTTAGCTAGACGGCACTTTTGAAAGCTAAAACCCAAAGTGTGTTGTGCCTTAAGACTCATCTACTGAGTCAACAGCTTGGGCAAATACAGCGCAATATAAAGAAATAGGGAGCAGGGCAGAGTGTGTTTATTTAGTACCTTCCCATGAATGTCGCCTTCTATTGCAATTTTTGGGTGTTCCAAAATATTATATTTTCACATACAAAATAATTCTTTTCAAATGCAAAACTGCACTATTTCATAAAAGTATATCCCTCAGAGTGTTAAAACACCCGATCGGGTTTTATTAATATTGTCTGCAGAATGTGACGCGACCCGTTTGGGTGTCGTCGCTGTAGGCTATTATCACGTATATATATATATCTATAGGTATGAGTGATTTCTCGAAAATCAAAAAATGACGTCCACATTCTGCGGAGTTTTCAAATTTTCACAGCCACATTCTAAAGGATATTTGCAATGGCCCCTAAAATACACAACAAAATACCGAAATCTATACGCGAATGGGAGGATATAAATAGTTTTGAAAAGTACTTGGCTAAATTTCTTATTGACAAAGTATATTATTCAATTATTGAATTTCTAAATGACAATTTTAACAAAACACTAAGATGACATTTACTTACATATTTTAATATTATAATGACATGATCTAAAATACTAACATATACTAATAGTTATTATTTCTGTCTCAGTTTCGTTTGCTTTGGTTTTTTAAAATTAACAATGCTAGTTGTAAAGCCGAATTTTCATATGCCGATTGGAAAAACATAGAGCCCAAAATTTGACCACCTACTTGTATATATCTATGTTTATGAATAAATATATTTGAATTTGAAATAAGAGGAATGCGACGTATGAATTTGATAGTAACCAGAATTTTTTGAAAAGTAAACTTCCATAACCGGTTTTTAATTGCACAACTCATCGGCACTTATCGCCGGCGAGGTTTTCCTTACTCGATATGGGAGTTCGCAAAAAGGGGGGTGGCAGTTCGTTATCGTCTCGATAACTGACTGATGAATGGTGGATCGTTCCGTCTCAATTCGGCTTATCGACGATCAACACCCTGCGAGCTAGTTAGCGAATCTTTAGCGAAACCTTACCCTTTACTGTCCGCAGGAATTCGTAAATCATTCCGCATGACGTCTGTATGTGGTCCCGATCCTCCGATCGAGGATTCAGATTTGAACAGGTGCCGATACAATGTTTTCGGTAGCAAAAACTCCGGCCTTTTATGCACATAATCGCATCTCGGACTTGTTCATCTTATTCGTCGGCACCACAAAGATCTCCGATATCGATTCCCTTTAGAGCGTATGATTTGCGTTGTCACTTATAATTATAATTCGCTGCTATTAATCAATCGTTTACGGCAATTTTTAACGGAAAGGTCGCACCACTAGTGGGACGAGATATCCGCTACGGGAGGCAGTCCAGAATGAATTTATGCGCGTCAATTGCGAGTTATAAACGTCGTCGCGCGCGCATACGTCGTGACCCGCCATTAACTATTATTAAAATATTGCTATGTAGGAGCCTGGCTATTCTCTTCCATGTTTTATTACAAGCCGTACCAGCCAGATACTGTCGTCGGGTATTTAAAGCGCATACGTTACAAATGTACGTGTAGGACGTTGCGCGGCCCTACAACTCGTTTGGTTGACGGATACCTTTTATTTTCATCTGTTCACAAATGAATTATAGGCGTAAAATGCTGTTGGAATCTGACTCGCGACGGTGTAACTATAAATTGTGGTAATGATACGAATTAAATATATTGCTGGTGAATCAAAATGTGTAAGTTTGATCGTAGACATAAATATATCATTGTTTTAAAAGTATATCTGTATTTGTAGTTATTTCTCTATAGAATAGCCGCATATTTATGCCAACGCGTGCAACATTCTTATCTCATATTATCAAAGTAAAGTCCGAACTCACTCCAATATTCCTTCGCGGGTAAAATAACGATGAACATTTTTTTCTCCGATCCCGCTGCACATCGCTCATTACGGTTGACTGTGCCACGTCTTATTATCGTCCGACAACTTTATGTTTCACCAAACCAAAGTCAACTCTACGGTCTTTCAGAAACGTTGCTTTATTATCTAACAGTTTTGTAAAATCACGTTAGCCGCAATTCCTCGGTTCTGTCATCACGATTTTAGGTTCCCAATACGGAGTGGACCCACGGATAATCATAGGTATTCTGCCGCGGGCGTTCTTCTTTATGAATCCCTAATTTCGGGTTTGGATATCACGATAATCGTTTTGAAATTGACAAAATTCTTACATAGTGCCAAGGTTATTAGTACAAAATTTGGTTAGGACGTGCACTGTTATGATTGGAGGTTCCAAAATTTAATCTGGATTTATAAGGAATCTAATTACGGCTTCTTCATTGTACATAAACAAGCTTTATGATTATTTGTATATAATTATTTCCAGGTACAATAACTACCAAAGAGAAACTTGATCGAGAGTTCAAGGCTTCATATTCGTTATTCGCTGAAGCTAGGGACCAAGGCACTCTTTCCAGATCAAGTCGAGTTCCAGTACTGATAACAATAACTGACGTTAACGACAATGCACCAGAAATTATTGATCCCAGAGAAGACGTAGTAAGTGTAAGGGAAGAACAACAGCCAGGAGCTGAAGTGGCAAAAGTTAAGGCAATAGACCGAGACAACGGAGTAAATTCTACAGTAACCTACTCTATTCTGAATGAAAGGGACATGGATGGGTTTGGAGTTTTCATAATTGATCCTAAAACTGGAGTTATTAAGACTAGCACAGGTAATGACATATTTTAAGTTTTGAAAATATTTCCATGCAATAGATACTTATTATAATTTGTTTCTAATAAAAAATTATTGTTTTCTAGTTCTGGACCACGAGGAAAGGTCGATATACAGATTGACAGTGGCGGCTACTGATGGGGGCAAACCACCAAAGCAAACTGTCAGGCAACTAAAAGTTGAAGTTTTAGATTTGAATGACAACAGACCCACATTCACCAGCTCTAGTTTGTCATTTAAAGTAAGTGTTCGCTAAAATAACATTCCGCTAAAAACTTCTCGTAATATACCAAACTGTGCAACATACGATAATAATAATAATAATAATAATAAAGCCTTTATTTTCGAAACTTTACAATCTAACATACGATAGTGTTTGAATATATCAGTCTTCTAGTTAAGGATACGTAAGAGGCCAACCTTTCTGATAAAACAAACAATCAATCTCAAACGTTCCGAAGTTCAAGAACGATCCTAAATAAACATTTTATTTTTCAGGTAAAGGAAGACGCCAAAATTGGTCACGTTGTCGGTACAGTTGCGTGCTGTGATAGTTACATCCAAGATAATTTAGTAAACAGTGACGATGAGAGACAAATTTCCTACTTGCTGATGCCATTAACTGCGGATCATTCGCCAGGGACTTTTGAGATAGACAGACGAACGGGATCCTTAGTCGTAGCAAGACAATTAGATAGAGAGATTCAAGACGAATATAGATTAGAAGTCAGAGCTTTAGATACCTCAGCAACCAATAACCCTCAGAGCAGCGCAGTCACTGTCAGAATAGAGATTGTAGACGTCAACGATAATGCTCCACAATGGCCTCAAGATCCTATAAACATTGAAATATCTGAAATAACTCCTGTGGGTATGACTGTCTATAATTTTACTGCAAGAGACGCTGACTCTAGTGCCAACGGAGAGCTTAACTTTCACATAGTGTCATCCTTGCCTTCCATCAAGAATGTTTTCAACTTAGATGCATTGACTGGATCTTTGACGCTTACTTCGGCTCTTGATTTTGAAATAATAAAGGAATACTGGTTGATTATTGAAGCCACTGATTTAGCAAGTAATATTGCAGAGAGGATGACCACCACAGCTACAGTACATATTTCTGTCACTGATGCTAATGACAATGTCCCTACTTTTGTATCTGCAAATAAAGCTTCCGTGTCTTTAAATACTATAACTGGTGTTTTATATCAAGCTTTGGCTGTTGATGCTGATTCTGGAGATAATGGAAGAATATCTTATTATATTTCAAGTGGAAACGATCATGCTTATTTTTCTATGGAGTATGACAATGGGAAACTGAGTCTCTCAAAGAAATATTCTTCTGATATATTGAGAGTACGACCTGGTCAATACAAACTTAATCTTACGGCATCAGATCATGGAGTACCATTTCCTAGGCAGAGTCACATGACATTGCAACTTTACCTACAAGAATCTACTAATGTCCCACCCAGATTTACAGACTCATTTTATAGAGCTAATATCAGTGAAGATATTCGATCGGGCAGTTTCGTTACTAGACTAAATGCCAAATCCTCAAGAGGCAATTCTGGTAAGCCTACTAATATTTTATAAATATTTTAATCATGATTCACATTTCAAAATACTCGACTAACTTAATCTCTTGTTTCAGGAAACCTTACTTACGCAATACCATTAGGTGTAGCTGATGACAAATTTGCAATAGATGAACGAATAGGCACGATCACAGTCAGAACTAAAATTAATAGAGAAGAAAGAGATCAATATCTTTTTCCAGTTTATGTTACTGACACTAGCACATATCAGTCTTCAACTAATTTTGATGTAGCAACTGTCTCCATAAGTGTGTTGGATGTAAATGATAATCCACCTACTTTCAAAGTTCTTTCTTGTTATCCGTTAGCAGTTCCAGAAAATAATGACCCTGAAGTTATTCACACTGTCACGGCAACGGACCTAGATATTGGCGCTAATGGAGTAATAACTTACAGTATCACTTCAGGAAATAATGGGAATAAATTCTCCATTGATTCAACATCAGGAAAGTTAACAGCTAGGACTTTAGACCGCGAAACACAAACAAAATACCATCTCACAATCACAGCTTTTGATCACGGATCACCAATAGCTTTACAAGGATCTTGTAACGTAACTGTTATTGTTGAAGATCAAAATGACAATGATCCTGTATTTGATACCGGTCATTACTCAGCAGCAATTCCAGAAGATGCTCCTATTGATACATCTGTGATAAAAGTAAGAGCTACCGATGCTGATTTGGGGTTCAATAGACGTATTGTTTATTCTTTGGCTAACGAGAGTCAAGGGTTATTTAGGATCGATAATAAGACTGGTATCATATTTACTACCGGGTAAGTTCAACTAACAAACGCTGAGAAATAAACATTTATCAATTATGACATAAAATGAATATAATAATTATTTGTTATTTTTTTCAGGAGCTTCGATAGAGAGAAAACTAACACCTATCATTTTGAAGCCGTAGCAACAGACGAAGGTCGCTATATTGCTCGCTCTCAAAGAGTTTCAGTTGAAGTTACTGTACACGATGTTAACGATAACAAACCCATATTTACAAAATACCCTTTCAAAGAACAAGTGGCTACATTAACTCCTCCTGGTCAGAGCCTGATTCGAGTCTCAGCTACAGATAATGATATTGGAACTAATGCAGAAATTCTTTATGAACTCCTGGATTCATCCAACTACAAGTTTCGAATCAATCCTACGACTGGAGTTCTCACAGCTACACAGAGTCTAGCAAGTGAAAATGGAAAATTGATTCATCTAAAAGTAATTGCTAAGGATAAAGGAAATCCTCCACAAAGTTCTATTGGCCTTATTGAGATTCGTGTTGGTGATTTTTCTGATCAAACTCCTACTTTGAACTTTCAAAATGCTACTTACAACGTAACGATTGAAGAAAATTTTCCGTATGGCCGAGATGTGGTACAAGTAACAGCTGTAAGGAGTGACGGGAGGCGCCAAAAAATATTTTACGAATTTGGCAACGGAAACGACCAATACGCCTTTGAAATAGACTCAAATTCAGGCGTAATAAGGGTCAATAATTCAGCAAATTTAGATTACGAATCTTATCCTGGACCAAAGAGGCAACTCGTTGTAGTCGCCCGAACAGACGGTATGCCTGTCTTATACGGTTATTGCGATGTAACAATAAATCTGCTGGACCAAAACGACCACGCTCCCAGATTTACGCAACAACAATACATCGCGAACGTTCTTGAAGGGAATACTAAAGGCGAATTTGTCGTACAACTCGCTGCGAAGGACGACGACCGAGGAGCGAACGCGAGAATCCTATACCATATAGTAGACGGTAACCACGATAACGCGTTTATTATCGAACCGGCATTCTCCGGATCAGTCAAAACAAACATAGTGTTGGATCGGGAGATAAGAGAGACGTATAAATTGACAGTTATTGCTACTGACGAGGGAGATCCACAGATGACCGGCACCGCTACCCTCAGGATCAATGTTGTCGATGTAAATGACAATCAACCGACATTCCCTCCGCCGACCGTCATTGCGGTGTCTGAAGGTATGTTTGTTTTTAAGTTTTTGTATTCGTTTACGTATTCGGTTTTAAATTGCTATGGGGCAGCCTACCGACTTTTCGAAATAAATTGGTAGAGCAAAAAGCGTTTCACAAAGAGGGAGGCATTTTACATAATTTGTATTCTCGACTCCGCGGCTGGCTTACATTGCGACTTTTCGATTCCAACGCTGAGATTAAATAAAAGGGGCTCCTTTAGGATCAATATTTATTGGTTGGTATTACATTTTTTTCGAGTGCATGTTTTAGCGGTGCCTCCCCAACGGTCCGCTTTCGTTCTCCTTTTTTGTCTCTTTGTTTTTATATCATTGTACGTCGAGCGTGGTTTTGTTTTATAGAGCCTTATTTTGCGGATCGTTAAAACGGCAGTGAAACGAGAAAGCATTGTGGACGTTAAAAGTATTCTTATCTTTTTACAGGAGCGGAAGTTGGAACGGTGCTCACATCTGTTACTGCCAATGACGTAGACACGTATCCCGCTCTCAAGTACTCAATAACACAAGGCGATAAAACATTCTCAATAGACAGATACAGCGGAAAGATTGTTCTCAATAGACCGCTGGATTATGAATCGACAAAATTGTATGAGATCAACATAACTGCGTCAGATAATGAACACCTAGCGAAAACTACTCTTACAATTAAAGTGACGGATATAAATGATAATGCTCCTGTTTTCGACGATATATCATACAACAGAATATTACCTGGTATGTACTCCATTTAAATTTTGTTAATTAAAAAAAATGTATAAGATAATAATAATTTATTTTTACATATTTCTCTAATTACAGAAGGCTCGGGCACCCTCGAAGTTGGTTCAGTCAGTGCAAAAGACCAAGATAGCGGTGACAACGGCAAAATCTCTTATTCCATCCTTCGGCCGACTAAGGGCTACTACATCGACTCAATATCAGGAACAATATTCGTGAACTACAGCGCTCTTCCTTCCAACCAACGGGATACTCAGCTGGCTGTTGTTGCAACCGATCACGGGACGCCTAATCGCAGTGCAGTGGCGTCCGTCAGAATAAGCACTGGCGCATCTTCAGAGATCAAGCCGTTTATTGGACAAGATACATATAGGTAAATATATTTAGAGAAATAATTGGAATTGTATAAAAAATTGTTAAAATATTATAAATCTGCAATTACATTACGTGCTTATAATTTCTTTAAAACTCAAAATGGAGCTATTTTTAACATACATTAGAAAGGTTTATCGGAAATTAAATTAAATGATTGAATTTAAACTACCTGTACAGTTATGTACATGGCTGGCCACATCGCTCGTAGAACTGAGACGGCCGTTGGGGCAGAAAGGTTCTCGGGTGGCGACCACGTATCAGAAGACGCAGCGTAGACAGGCCTCCCACAAGGTGGACCGACGATCTGGTGAAAGTCACGGGACCCGGCTGGATGAGGTTAGCGCAGGACCGGTCGTCGTGGAGATCCTTGGGGGAGGCCTTTGTCTAGCAGTGGACGTCTACAGGCTGATATGATGATGATGACTGTACAGTTAGCCACACATCCAGTTTTACGCACTGCTATTTTGCGCTGCGGTATTAGTAACTATGTTGTGTCGTTACATAACCAGAGTAGCTGTTTTGGGCACGCTACTTTATTGAGATTTAAGTTTATGGCAAAGCAAATTCTTGTTTATTTAAGTACTTATGGTAAAAATCAATATTTGTTTCCTTTTTTCAGGATTACGGTGAATGAAGACACAGAAAAGGGATCATCTTTACTTCGAATAGGAGGAATCAACGATGTGCTCAAGAAATACAACCTCGAGTTTCACATAATATCTGGTAATGAGGGAGAAATGTTTGACGTCACCCTTGAAGGAGCATTGGTTTTAATGAACAAGTTGGACAGAGAAACGCAAGATACATATGACCTTGGCCTTGCTGCCGTCGAACAAGGCAAAATACTGTCATATAATCAAAATAAGACAGCTATCACTGTATTCGTTACCGTTTCTGATGCCAATGACAATGCACCAATATTTTCCACAAGCGATTTTGAACTAACTGTCAGTGAGGATGTAAAAATAGGTAACACTATAACGCAGTTATCAGCAACTGATGCAGATTTATATGGCACTCCTAATTCCGCAATAATTTACAATATCACTTCTGGAGACGATGAGAAATTATTCTATATACATCCAACAACAGGAATTCTTACAGTCAACAAAACACTCGATTACGATTTTGGCAATACCGGATATAAACTTATCATAGTAGCATGTGATCAAGGTACACTATCTCTGTGCAATGCAGTTTATATAAAAGTTGATATTATTGATGAAAATGACAATATACCAACATTCCCAGTCAATGAGTATTTTGAAACAATTGCTGAGAATGAGAGAATTGGAACCTCTGTGTTTACTGCAAGAGCAACCGATCTAGATAGAGGTAGATATGGAAAGTTGAATTATTCAATTGTACCTGCGTCAACGAATTACAACAGAAACGATAATTCGTGGAAGATGTTTCAAATTGATACCGCTTCAGGATTAGTAAATACAAATGCTGTCTTTGATTATGAACAAAAAAATAAGTATGAATTTTCGATCAAAGCATCAGATTTAGGAGGAAAGAGTACTACGGTAAAAGTAAGAATAGATGTAGAAAGTCGAGATGAGTTTTATCCACAATTCACTCAAAAAACATACAACTTTGGTGTTCCAAAAACGGGACCTTTACCTGCAGGATACACCATTGGGCAAGCAACAGCAACTGATAGAGATAAAGGTATCGATGGTAGAATCGTTTATCAACTGTCAACGTCACATTCATACTTTAAAATAAACAGAACTACTGGACTAATAATTTTGAAAAAGAGAGTGGATTCTATATCCAATCTATTTGGTTCAGACAAATCCATAAGCTTAGTTGTTACAGCCAGTTCAGGAAGACAAGGTTCCTTAACCAATAAGACTGCAGTAGAAATATCTGTTGACGCTTTGGCAACAGTTTCTGATATAAACCATATGAACGATCCATCTGTCGCGGCGAGCAGTGGTCTCTCAGATTGGGCATTAGGATTACTCATTGCTTTCATATTCGTCATCATCATATTTGCAGCAGCATTTCTATTCATGCACATGAAAAACAAAAGACATAAGAAAGTCAACAAACCAGGTCTGAATTCTGAAGGAGTTGGAGCCACTAACAGTTATGTAGACCCGAGTGCATTTGATACAATTCCCATAAGAAATACTGGTGCCGTAAATGCTGGTAATTTTGCCCCACCAAAATACGACGAAATTCCGCCATATGGTCCTCATACAGCCAGTTCTAACTCAGGAGCAGCTACTACATCGGAACTTTCTGGATCTGACCAATCCGGGTCAAGTGGTCGAGGCTCCGCAGAAGATGGAGAAGATGGTGAAGATGAGGAAATCAGAATGATAAATGAAGGGCCTTTGCAAAGAGATGGTATACATAGAAAGGCAAACGGAGTCGACGACGATAACTTGTCTGACGTGTCAGTACATAATACTCAAGAATATTTAGCAAGATTGGGTATAGTCGATACAGGTACAGGGGGTGGAGCCTCAACATCTTCTAGAAGATGCTCGGAAAATGTTGTGAACAAGGATACAATGCTACACCATGGACCTATCGATTCTATGCACATGTTTGACGAAGACGGTGCTCATGAAAATGATATAACTAATCTTATTTATGCAAAACTAAATGAAGTAACTGGAAGTGAAAGGGCGAGTAGTGCAGATGAAGCAAGTGCCGCGGTAGATAGAGCAATGGCTTTAGGAGCATTCCCTAGTGCACCGGGAGAAAACACTGCTGTACCTACCGCTGGTCCTTCCATGACAGGAAGCCTTAGTTCTATTGTACATTCAGAAGAAGAATTGACTGGTAGTTATAATTGGGATTATTTACTTGACTGGGGACCGCAATACCAACCCTTAGCTCATGTATTTTCTGAAATAGCTCGTCTTAAAGATGACGCCGTGTCACTTCAAAGCGGGAACAGTGGTGCTTCTAGTGCTAAAAGTAAAGGAACATCAATATCAGGTGGGAAAAGCATCCCGCCTCCTTTGTTAACGACAGTTGCTCCTAGAAGTTGTCCTGCGCCTTCTTTGTCTTGCAGGCAACCGCAACATTTATTACCTAGGTCTCCTATAAGTCATGATGTACCTGGTGGTTTTTCCGCCGCTGCTGCTATGTCGCCATCATTTTCGCCTTCACTATCACCATTAGCCACTAGATCCCCATCTATGTCGCCTTTAGTCGGCCCCGGTCTTCCACCAGTACCGGCTAATAGAAAACCTCATTCTACAATGAGGATATGAAAAATTGTATTATTATTTTAGTAGTAGATTGTATATATTGTCTTTATAACGACTGTTTGCCTCTTAAGTATTGTTAAAATATTTATTTGATCACCGATGTAATCGGCTAGTTTCTTTGTATTTTAATATCATTTTGGGCATGTCATCTGTTACTTCGGTCGGACTGCCTTGAATATGCTCAAAGTGATTTACTAAGCGCTTATTACCGATTTTACGGTAAATGTAAATATCGTCTTCATTCGGGTTGTAACTGTAATTCTGTATATATTAGGATGTATATTTTAGTGCCTTGTATAAATATTACATGAAGACTGCCATGTTATTGTATTTTTATAAACAAATGAATCAGCTTTACTATGAGCTATAAGTTTACTTTTAGATGCAATTTTATTGTAAGCTTTATTAAAAGTAATTTAATGTTTTTTTTATAAAATCTGTCACAAATTGTTTGCAGTGTAAAATATGGGTATATCAGACAGAGTTTCTTTGAGTAATTATCTTGTGCCTCTTAAAATAGTATCAGGTAAATCATTATAATCTACTTAAAACTTTCTGTGATTTTTTTATAAGAATCGAAAACAGCAAAAAGCACTCTAATGCGTATTGCAGTTAAGAAAAATGAAATCGTGATAATGTTAATATGACAATTTAAATTGAATGATGAATGTATTGTAAATAACTTCTGTTTATAAATAATCTTAAGTTCCAACGACTGTCTACGATGAACGTTTAAACAAAAATAAACACAATTTTAAAATTGTTTGTTGTTTTTATTATTTTTACTTATACTTAAAATAAGGATAATATGGGTAATTACAAAGTAATGATTATCACAGTTGGATCTAAGTCTACTGTTAACGTGCCGTGTAGAATTGTTTTTAATGAATTTACACAAATTTAAATTCTAACACTAATTAGCACCAAACTAAGAATTAATATCCAAATCAATAAATCCAATAAAAGTGATGAAATGGTAAATCTATGATAAATAAATGAAAATAAACACTATCCTCTCAATTTTAATTGTCAAGAAGACATTCTTGATATGAAACAATAAGATAATGTAAATTTATTTGGAATGGGAACTTAAAAATACAAAATTACCTTAAAGTACTTTTCTTATGTAATTTACTTGATGTACAAATCTAATGTATTCAAAATCGTGTAAAATTTTAGCACATGGTTACATTGACATCTAAACATTTTGATAAGTAAAGGAAGAGTTAACATTTCTTTAGGGTGTTAATGTTTAATTATATATTAAATTCGTTTAACGGTACTGTGGTTGCTATGGTTATGTAAATGCATATCAATGACCACATCGTCAGACACTACTGACTTCCTTGGAGTAATAATACCACCTTCTATTTCTGTATTTGGAGTTCGCACTAATCCATTACTGACTGGCTCCTGAAAACAGTTAAAGGGTAAGTTAGTTAAGGAAAAAGAATAGGAGCATCTAAACTAAACGGGTATTTTAGGAGCGGATATCTTCTACCAGAAACCTCATTCCGATCCGAAACGGGGCTGGTGTTAGATCCTGACCTCTCACCAACGAGTATTATGCAATAGTGCAGCTGCCGTACTGCCAGAAACCCTACTCTACTATTTCAGAGTGTTGGGACCCTCTTACCATGTCCTACCTGATCTTATAGAGTTAGTACCTAAATAATGAGATTATAAATATGAAACCGCCAATGATATTGCAGTGCGATTCTCTAAGCGGACAACCTAGACTTCATCGTTGATTGATGTAATACATCCATGAGATGTCAATTTTTCATTGACAATTCATTGATGTGTGTGAAGGCGACCATTTTCATTTCGACAAATCAATGAATTGTCAATGAGAAATTGACGTCTCACGGATGTAGTACATCAACGATTAAGTCTAGGTTGTCTGCTTAGAGAATCGCATTGCAGTATCATTGACGGGTTTATATTTAAAATCTCATTATTTTGAGAATTGACGTCTCACGAATGTATTGTATCAACAATGAAGACAGTAGCGAAGAAAATATGTAGTAGGCCCTATGGAGGTAGAAGTATGCTTCTAGTGTATGTATATCTGAATAAGCCGCTGTATTTTTGTGCATCAAATAAAAACTTACATTCGAAATAGCATCACACGCCATCAACTCATTCTTGGACAGATGTTCCACGACCGCGGCCGCGTAACAGTCGCCCAGCATGTTGTTCGTTGTTCGTATCCGATCACTGCAATCAGAAAAAATACAAATAAAATTTAAATATATTTCATTTCATTACTCCTTCTGAGTCTCAGTAATTCGGCTGTAAAAAGGAATCGAACTACCGAGACTAAATGAGACTCATTAATTAATTCGGTACCGGACAAAATAACCTAACTGCTAAGATTAGAAAAATAAAATGTAGTTACATTGTTTTAATTGATTTGATTATTTTAATCGTACTCACGGCATTTAAAAACGGAAGAATCTTTTAAATATAATCAAATAGGTACTAACACAAGCCAATCAACGGCAAAGAGCAGCGACACGTCGTGCGTCGGCGCATCCACCGCCGCCAGCACGATCAGCATCAACACCATTGCTGCAGACGGGACTGACGCAGAAGATACCGACGCAGCAGTTGAAGTTAGACTGAAAGAAGAAATTATTTAACTGGTCAAAGTGTAAGGTTGCATTATATTGTACCTATGTAGTTTTTGTATTGTATTATTTGTATTGTACGAACTGGGCTAACGTGGTGGACTATATATAGCCCGAACGCCCTTGTTGAGAGGGTAGGCCTGAGCCACAGCTATGTAGTTTTTTGTATGTAGTTTTCCGTCAATAACTCGAAAAGTGTTGATACCAGAATTAATTGTCATTGATAGATAAAAGCATGTTCCACTTACAATACATGGGTGATTAAGTTTCTAGGAATACATCTCACAAAACTACGGCTGTAAAAATTATGTTGTATTAAAAATACTTATTCAAAGATTCCTCATACGAGGATGCGATCAAAAAATTATTATCCCATGTAGGTACATGCATGGCAAGATACCCACTAAAACACATTCATGACTTTTTTGTTAACCCACATCGAAATTCCTCGTACAAAATTCCATGCAGTTCATATCTTTATTGACACTTGACAGATTGGGACGGACGACACGACCTAAATAATTAAATAGGCTGTTTGCCGCTGCATATGTGCCCTCCTTCCACTTGCGAGTTCATAGCCAACTCAGCCGCAGGCACGGTGCGTCGTATGAAACCCGGGAGCATTGGTCATTACACACTCGGCTTCATTACACCCTCGCCTTCGGCTCGAACTATGAAATTCCAGCCTCTAGTGTAATAACCAACTCAGCTGACTTCTATAATTCTTGCTAAAATTCCAGAAAGTGTCTGAACAAAAGTTACTTGACGAATACTCACACGGTGCGTCGTATTAAAAACCCGGAACCATTGGTCATTACACACTCGGCTTCATTACGTCCTCGCTTACTCGCTCGGCTCGAACTATGCATTCCAGCCTCTAGTGTAATGACCAACTCAGCTGACTTCTATAATGCTTGCTAAAATTCCAGAAAGTGTCTGAACAAAAGTTTCTTGACGAATACTCACACGGTGCGTCGTATTAAATACCCGGAACCATTGGTCATTACACACTCGGCTTCATTACGTCCTCGCCTTCGGCTCGAACTATGCATTCCAGCCTCTAGTGTAATGACCAACTCAGCTCAATTGTATCAAATGCTTGCTAAAATTCCAGAAAGTGTCTGAACAAAAGTTACTTTAGGAATACTCACAATATAGTGGCTAGTTGAGCAAACCCCAAGTGTATGTTATTCATCTGGCATATAAACACACTGGAGACAGCCAAGAAGAGAGCGGTGCCATCCATGTTGATGTTGCAGCCGATAGGCAGGACGAACCGGGTGATGCGAGGGTCAATGCGAAGAGGGCCCTCCATAGCTCGGAACGTGACCGGGAGAGCAGCTGCACTGGAAAGATTAGAAGAAGAGAGAATGAATGAGAATGGACGTCTAGACAGTCATTCTGTGGCACGCCCACCAAGATTCTTTGGGATAAAGGTGGTAACAAGATGAGCACATGTAAAAATGAAGATGATTGAATGAATGATGAAGAAAACTCTTTGTTACAATATTACTAGTTTTAGAATGTTTAGTTAATATTCTGAATTCGTATACAAAGCGTCCTTGTATCTTGGTTTGCCTTGATCTATAACCACTCCAGCCTTTCTAGTTGGTAAAGAGATGACAGACTATATACAAAGAGTCCTTATAGCAGACACACACTTTCCATTGGTGTTATCATATTCCATTGGTGTTTAGATAAATAATAAAGACATTATTAGAAGTAAGCTCACAAAAACAAAAGCTTATAATGTTTGGGAATTCAGATATTAGAAAGACATTTTAGAAAGCTTATTAAACAAAGAAACTTACGTGGAGGCAGTAGCCGAAGCAGTCAACACCGCATGTGACAGCCCCCAATAGAACTTGTAAGGGTTTTTCCTCAAGAACAAGAAGTATATGAGCTGCATGACGATAAGTTGGTAGAGGAACACTCCGACCGTTACTGTCGCTATAAACCACGCCAGTTGAGACATCACTTGAGCTGAAATGCAAATAATTTTATCTTCAACGAAAAAAATTTGGAGTAGGATGAATATTTGGCGTTTAGACGATCATTGCGAAGTGAAGTGAGCGTGGTTAGTATTCATACTCGCTCACACTAATAATGTGTTTGTTTAATTTATCGTTTCTGAGGTCTTATGGAGGGTTACTTTGAATTTTAAGCTGGACCCTCGGTCGCTCGAAGACTAAACAGTCCTTCAAATGGAATCATTGATACTACTATTACTTTATACTCACACATGCAAACACTTTTGAAATTTCCTAAGAAAGATATTGTTTAGAACCCGTTGTCTAGTGTTAATAGTAAATCAATGAACCATTCCAATGAATTTTATTAGACGATCAAAAGATAACCAAATTATTATTCTGTTGGATTCATCATCATCATCATCATATCAGCCTGTAGACGTCCACTGCTGGACAAAGGCCTCCCCCAAGGATCTCCACGACGACCGGTCCTGCGCTAACCTCATCCAGCTGGGTCCCGCGACCTTCACCAGATCGTCGGTCCACCTTGTGGGAGGCCTGCCTACACTGCGTCTTCCGATACGTGGTCGCCACTCGAGAACCTTTCTGCCCCAACGGCCGTCAGTTCTACGAGCGATGTTGGATTACTTATAGATAACGGAGAGGAACGAAATGGAAATGGAATTGAATAGATTATATTTCACGCACATTGTATATTACGCCTTGGGGGAGGCCTATGTCTAGACTAGTGCAGGCTGATGATGATGATGATATATTACAATACATTTCCCGATGTTTAAAGATAATAGATAAAGCGAATAGACCAAAAAATAATGAAAAAGGTTTAGATACTTACCAACATTACTGACATCAAGAATCTTCCCAGCTATAACACTTCCGACGCCTATCGGAGTGAACCACATAACTCCAGTCACCATTTTCATGATCACCTCGAAGATGGCTTGGAAGAAGTCGATCACCACTTGGCCTTTAGGGCCCAGTGTACCGAGAAGACTGCCGAAGACGAGGCAGAAGAAAACCAGGCCAAGGGTGTTGGTGCCCTGTCTGAAATTAACGCATTGTCTTAACTCAGAACGTTCTTTATGAGTACGACCAATAAAGTAACCCTCAGTTGCTTTGCAGGCCTTTCTCTCTGCAAAAGGTACAGTTGACCGCACGTCACTTTGATCTACTCAGACTTACCTATAAGATACAACTCGAACTAGTGTCGGTAAAGTGTCATTTTCAGTCAAATTCTTAGCAAATAATGTTGGTGGCTCAGCATACACAGTGTGAGCTTGTTGGAATGCAGCTTGAACTATATTGTCGGGAAATATGTTCCTGCAACAAAATAATAGTACCTAGGTTATATTCAATTACTTATGAGTATAGAAAAGTTCTCGAGTGGCGACCACGTATCGGAAGACACAGCGTAGGCCTCCCACAAGGTGGACCGACGATCTGGTGAAGGTCGCGGGACCCAGCTGGATGAGGTTAGCGCAGGACCGGTCGTCGTGGAGATCCCTGGGGGAGGCCTTTGTCCAGCAGTGGACGTCTACATGCTGATATGATGATATATTCAATTACGTATGAGTATTGACATGTACAATATTACTAAGACTAACGTAAGAAGTCTGCTTTTCCATTTAGGATCTTAACGAGTGTTCATCGTGTATAAGTGGTATTTTTTTTAGTAATCCTGATGGATACCACCTTTTTTCTAAGCAATACTTTGAGTTTACTAGTACACCATGAGAGCAAAGTGGCGTAAGAAGCGCATGCGGAGGGTAAAGCGTAAATAGAGGAAGATGCGAGCGAGGTCCAAATAAATGGTGCACATGGTGGACTTAGACAACATTATTTATTTGTATCTTAAAATCTACCTGTGTATGTCAATAAAAAAGTCTCACTCCCTATAACAAACCTTAGTACCTATTAAAACCTTCTCTTTCTATCACCATCATCAACAGCCTATTAATCTCCCCACTGCAGGGGCTCAGGCCTACCCTCTCAACGAGGGCGTACGGGCTATAGTCCACCACGCTAGCCCAGTGCGGGTTGGTGGACTTCACATGCGCCTAAGAATTTCTTCTTCGGCGTATGCAGGTTTCCTCACGATGTTTTCCTTCACCGTTTGAGAGCAGTCAGTACATGTACTTAAGTTTCGAGAAAAACCCATTGGTACATGGCCCAGCCGGGGATCGAACCTCGGACCTTTCGATATGATAGGTCGCGTCTTATCCCCGAGGCCACTGACGCTCTTTCTATCGCATAACTTTATCTCTTTCGGACACGACTCGTGTAACGCTAGGGTTGTAAACAATAATCGGCGACCATTCTTGTATGTGATAGGATAGAACACGTTAATTGATTTATGTAATGTTTGATGATATTTTTAGATTATAACATTTTATTATTAATTTGATTATGTAATTAAATCTAATTGTTGGCGATATAGATCTCTACATACCGACCAATGTCCAAAATGCTATCCAAAATATTGTGGTCTCTCTTATTCTGCACTAAACCACCAACACCTTCTCTCAGCTCCGGCTGCCCTGGGTGTATTAACATAGCCAGAAGAATCCCAAGAAATGCGTTGAACATGGAAGTAAGAATGAAGTACAGTAGAGTTCTGACGGCGATCTTTCCACTCATTTTGGCGTTAAGACTGGCGGAACCAGCGATGAGACTGGCTATTATTAGAGGCAGGATCATCAGTTTCAACAGTCTCATAAATAACTCTCCAGGGTACGATATGATCATCAGAGTATCCGGCCCCAGGTGATAAGGCCGAAGGCCGAAACCTGAAATAATAAATTTTGAATATAGTGTCACTTGGTAAATGAAGGAATGAATGAGTAAATGGGAATGAATGAGCGTAGCAGTGAATGAGTGAATGAACGAATGAATCAAACATATATTTTTTACAATAATATTAGTACTAATTATAACGAAGACACATAATGAAGTCTTATTTTTAATCAGTAGATAGGTAGATACTTATTTATTAATTTTCCCATCCATCAAATGCAAAGGTACTATACACGTATATATTCAAAAGTTTAGGACTATCGGATCAATATATTTAGAGTTATTCGACAGAAGTATAAAAAGCTTCCCTATTAGTTCGCAGATTTATTTCTGTGACTACCTATAAGGGTGATAAGAGTAGGTACCTTCCTATCTGCATTAACGGATTCCTAAAAACAAACGTTCTTTACGGCAAATAGATATTTTTATTATAGCATTCGATTAATAAAGTACTTAGTCGACTTTTTACTTTCACAGTGACTTGAATTTAGTCTTTAGATTAATATTTGCAATTACTTACCAATGCCAATTCCTGTCAAGACTCCTGCCAACGTGATAACCAGCATCAGGTTGTCGATGAACCATTTCTTGACTCCAGTCGGGTCCACTGGAGCCGTCCGGTCTTCTGTGGTCTTCGGACCTCGGTCTCCTGGTCCCATCTTCGCGAACAGATACTCTGAAAAGCGTTCACTTTTCTCCATTACAGGAAAATTGACTCTTCTTACCAGGTCTTCTGACCCGGCTTCCTTCGTTTGTTCTTTTGATTTAATAATTTGTAAAGTTAGTTTATATAATTTTGTATAATGATGGATAATAATTATTGTTACTACATCAGGCAGTTTTCATTCATGTTTCAAGTCTATATCATTTAGTCTTATTGGATAGATAATTCAGTGCAATATCTATGGTAATTTTGTTAAATTTCCACCCCTTAATATCAGCCCTTTATTTATGATTATTATTATTTTAATATATACAGTTTTATTATCAGTTTTTATTTGTTAATTCAAATTTTTATCAAACTCTTTGAAACACAAATTGTGTTTCTTTCAGGATTTTTAAATGCAGTGTCAGTCTTCCACTGCACTTTGTTCGACTAACCTACAGGTTCTAATTCTATACGTCTGTCATCGCAGTTGCAGTAACGTTTTCTTCTCTTATAATATTGTCCACTGCTTCTTTGATGACATTAAATGTTCCCTTAGCTGTTTGATGTGCAGCAATGTATAACCAACATTCGAAAATGTTTGTGGAGGAAGTGTTCCACAATGTGAGGAAGCCATTTCTGGATATGCGCGCGCAATCATCGATTTCTCTTGCATTCACTGTGTTATATTTGTATTATGTATATAGTTAGTTTATTAAATTGTGGGCATTATGGAGTTAGTTAAAGGATCAAAGTTATTTTAAACTTCCGACTTAACATTACTCGACTCATTATTTTGTTTTAATTACAATAAGCGATAGGCGGCCGTACACGCAGGTTGTTTCAAAAACATTTGTTCAGAAACATCAGGGTTGACAATAAAGAAAACACCATTGTTAATTAACTATAAATGACGATTCTAAATGAAAATATCATTAGCTACATAACTTTTAATGAAGATATTATTATAATTATTAATTATTATTATACTATTAACAATAAAAAACATGATTATAGAGTCAACAACGGTCAATATAATTATTTTAACCGAAACCACGCAGATGATCAGACGCAGAAAACCACCAAAAGGAGAATATACCATTGCAACAAATTGTCGATGACTCTTTTGTAAGGTGCAGTGAAATGTCATCAACACAAATCTAGTATAGCAAGACAAATCCACCATTATCACGTGAGATCATACGCTTGGAGAGGCGCCAGTAACATGCCTTTCTTAAATAAAAACTGTACTGACAAATAGCGCGTGCGGTCAATGCGGAAGTAGAAAAATTAGTTTTTTTTTAGATCTCCAAAACATAAAGGCCCAAAAGCTTAACAACCTCTAATCGTCCCCACTAGCCATTTTGCCACAAGTCATGACAAACACATTGCAATGAACAAAGCTCTGATAGAACTCTCAGTAGAAACATACGTATTTCCGGGAATAAATAAGCTTAAACCTGAAAATGGCGATGGTGTACATGTACCAACAGAAACGATTCAAGAAATCTGCGTGTATTGGATGGATGGATGACTCGACAATCCTCTATCAAATCAAATCAAATCAAATCAATAGCCTATTAATTTCTCCCCACTGGCTGAGGCACAGGCTATCGTCTTAAAAAGAGTGCGCACAGACTATTTAGTTTTACTTCACCGATTAACTAGAAACTCCTTTGGTCCTTCCAACCTTGCGGTTATGGGCCGATTCCGCTACTAGTAGTGTTATCTTCGATTGTTTCCCCTTCTCGTGACGTCACATAACATTTACTTCACCGATTGAATGAGTATTGTGAAAACCTATGAAAGATCCCAGAAAAACATGGCACGGCCAGGGATTTAACTCGGACCTCTCGACTAGCCAGGCCACGTCTTCCCACTACTACGCCCTCGACGTACTCCTGTGCACCAAACCACGATGACGATGACAACGAATGACGAATGGCTGAAGAAAAAAAGTTATACAATTGATTATCGCCAATTCGCCATCATGACGTTTCCATATCAACTGGGAGTGCGATACGAAGGGAAAAGTAACAATGTATCGTCACAACAAGTAACAACGCATCGATAGTCACATGTATTTGATTGTATGCTTTCGAAGACTCGATTCAATCGCGCGTCGCGTGTCTATTAATACCAAACATTTGTGTCTAAACACAACTGCGACGGCTAATAAAAGAGCAAATACTAGATTGAAAATCAATTATCAGATCGTTGATCTTTATCATTTCTTTAATTTACAAAAATATATAAATATTGCCCTGAATAAAATGTAGCACACAATTTCGACTCGCCAATGACCGAGGTTTAATAGTTATTAAATTTGTTATGCAAGGCTGCAAAGTTGGTTATTTTGTGCGAGTACTAGTATTGAAAACTGAGCAAGCGAAGGGTTCTAGGATTGAACCACGAGCGAGCGAAGCAAAGATAGAATCCTGAGCGTAGCGAGGGTTTCAAGGTACGAGACACAAAATAACTTTGCTGCCGAGCGCAACACACAATTTTTCACCTCACTACAGCGAGGAAAATACCACGGCGGTTTAGAACCACAAATAATAATAACCACAATTAGAATTGACCACTTTTTTGAATGTCCACCTTCTACAAATTAGAAGAAAAGTTTAAAAAGTTTTTTCCAGGTGCAGTTTTCCACGCAGATTTCGAATGAGAAAGTATAGGGTATCCGAGCCGGTGAGGTGAAAAATAATTTGTCGCTAAACGAGTTCGATTTTATTTAAGAAATGCATGCTTTTAAAAGATCGGTCGGCAGATCTTTGTTGTTGGCACACCGCTCTTAAGAGAGGTGAGGATGAAACATTTTGATGATATTGAACTTACCCCTCGCACCTCACTATTATTTACTAGGGGTAAATGCCAATTTTAGCCTTCGTGTTTCGTGTTTTTGGTTTTATGCGTCGAGAGGCCTTGGAAGGCTGTTTTACGATATAGAGCGGCAACCGGGTTGACCGGTACGGTCGACCGCACGTCAGCGGAAACATAATCATTATAAACTAGTCTCTCTTAATATTGACACTCCGTAATAGGCTAGGCTAGCCCAAGGTCAATGTGTTTTCACTGACGTGCGGTCGACTGTAAGTACGTGTAGTTCTCCACAAGCAATCTTAGGATTCATCTGGATCTCATTATTTTGACTAAGAAATACATTATTATTTACTCTACCTAATAGATTTTTAAAATAAATGTATGATTTATTTTAAATTTCAGTCAATTTGACCGAAACTAATATATTGATATCGTCAAATGCCTGGTCAAAGATTTTCAATTGAATATTAATGAAACAATGAAATTGATAGATTTTACCATAGAGCTAAGATCCCATAGAGCTAAGATCTCTTTGGTGGGTGCTCGCGGCCCCCTATAGAGGCGTAAAAAAGCATTCTATGAGTGTCAAATGTATTACAATACTGGTTCTCCTCATTTTCAAACTCCAATAAATTTGTATGTGCAAGAAAGAGTGAGAAGATACATTCCCCTCCTCCCGCTACCGCTTCCTTTGTCCGCACCCCCCCTGTAAGTAGCACCATCGGTTCGCATACTAAATATGCAAGATGCAGTCTCCACAGGGAGCGCGCGCGACACCAAAGAAATCTTAACTCTATGGATTTTACCCTTTCGACACTTAACGCCAAACACGCATTAACGCATAATATGCGAAATGACAAAATGCATTTAAGTTTACTTAGATAGCAATTTAGTTCAATGAAACAGTAATGTCAATAGCATGATAATTATGCTAATCTAAATGCAAAGCAAAATACAATAAAGTACTATAAAACTATAAACAAATTGTGAAAGCCTTAGGTACAGACTACCAAATCCTTTCTTCCTCGTTGTGTGTAGGTGTTTTGTTTTCTACGAAGCGTAGATATGAACTGGAAAAGGCCTATTGAATTTAAAGCAACACGGCGACTCGACCAGGATATGCCGGCGAAATATTCTGGCTTTCTGGGGGGATCCACCCACATCTGTATGCTGGAGCTTTTCACCACGGGGTCCAGTTGGTGAACTTGAAAGTTAAAACAGGTACCTACAATTTATTATTTCGTCAACTGGACACGGATTTTCGCGATAGTGATGGGTACGAATTTTTCTTTTTTTTTTTCAAATTTTCTCTTTTTGTTTATTCTTGAAATTTGTTTTTCTTTTGTATGTCGGAAAATAACGTTTGGCATAATTTACCGTTTATTATTTTAACTTACTCTATTTCTTAGCGTGACGAGCGTGAGTGTATGGAGAGAATGATGAGACTGAGCGAAGCGAAAGAGGTGTGTCAGGATCGCAATACTTGGCGCCCCGTTCTGTCTGCCTACCCCGTCAGGGACATAGCGTGAAGATTATATACATAGGTGGACGGATAATTAGAAACAGGGCAAGATTTTCATACAATCGAGGTCACTTTGAAGCCATGGTTCTCCGTGAAGGATTGATCGGGGCATGATCTGATGACGGTCATCGAGAGAGTACATGGAGGACTTCTAGATGGCTATAGATATCTAACTGATCAGATCAACCGTTTGGGAGCAACATCGTCATGATTTCTTAACTTTAAGATTTTCATACATTTTTGTGCCATTTTGCAGGTCTTATTCTACATGACGATGCTGCTACCAAACGGCTTATCTGATCAGTTGGATATCTATAGCCATCTGAAAGTCCTCCATGTACTCTCTCGATGAACGTCATCAGATTACGCCCCGATCAATCCTACACGGAGAACCATGGCTTCAAAGTGACCTCGATTGTATGAAAATCTTGCCCTGTTTCTAATTATCCGTCCACCTATGTATGTACGAAACTCACCCTTAAGCTGCTTAATTTTGGCGGCTCAAACTTCAAATCAAACTCCAATGAAAACACTCAACACAACAAATATTCCAAATATAATTCAAACGAAACCGTTCTTCAAAGTTCAATTACATTTTTAATCCGAAACATTTTTTAACATAATAAGGTCAGTTTTGAAAAACCGGATAACTTTTTAAGTCACAATATTCTAGAATCTAATTGCTTTGATTGCAGCGGAGTGATTGCCTCCGCCTGCATTTGGCAACTGAAGCTGCCACCGCCCGCTGCATCTTTCTCACCAAGGCTATTTTCATCACTCACTTTGAGCATTGAACTTTTTACTCTACAGAAGGTCAAATTCATTGATACATCACTCTTTTTGGCGGGATTTTGTCAGAGATGGTTGTCGTTTTTGTTTAGTTCTCCAAATAATGTAATGTATATCTATTGTAGGTTTTGATGTTGTGATAGTTTTATATGCAACAAGTGCCTATTAAAGTGTATATTGTGCGGGATAGTTAAATAAAAGCGTGTAACGACTATACCGGATTGTTCCAAATTATCCCTTGTTAAATTTAAACCTACTATCAGTTTGGTGCGGTGTTAGCTGCAATGTGGATCACCGAATAGCACTAGTTGCTGCGTTTGGCCTTTATGGACTTGTTTCCAATAGGCCGTAAAACTATTTTAAAAAATCATTGATAGGTACGTAGACCGCACGTCAGTGGTAACACTTTGACCTTGAGCTGGCCTAGCCTATTGGAGTGTTTCAATAGTAGGAGAGACCAGTTTATACTGGTTTTGTTTCCACTGACGTGGGGTCGACCGTACATGGTATGATCAACTTCGGCTACACATCTTTTAAAATATTAGTTTTCACCGAATAGCACTAGTTGTGAGGCCGTGCTGCGTTTGGCCTTTATGGACTTGTTTCCAATTGGCCGTAAAACTATTTAAAAAAATTATTGGTAGGTACATGGTATGATCAACTTCGGCTACACAATATCTTATAAAATATTAGTTAGTTTAAGAAATTGTTTTTAAAGATTGCGCGAGTAAACATGAATTGCAGGCATCTTCGTCATTCCAAATAATCTTCTATTTTTTAAGAAAGCATAATAATGCTTTCTTACAAAGATATTTTATAATGTCTTTGTTAAATTTTCTGTCTGTACTTATTCAAGATTATCAGCTGGTAAGTATTTTATTGTAAAATGTATAAATTACTACCCTACCTGCTAATGAGGAATACAACAAAATACTGTATAATTATTTTCTATCCAGGTAAAGTATCCTATTAGATAGGGTGATAATTTAATTTATTTATACTAAAAATACTAAATACCGAAGAAATACTCAGTGAAATTTTGTTTTGAAAACAACAAGATTTGCGAGTTAATGTAATAACGCCATCTGTTATACCTTTGTCGAACTAGACAAAGTGCTACCTACCGTAGGTTTGTATAACAGCGCCATCTGTGGAACGTATGCTAAACTATTGTAGTACTTAGTCTAGTTCATGCAAATCTTAACAGATGGCGTTATTACTATGTAATTATTCGTAGAGCCATCTGTGGAACTTTTACTGAACTACTGTAGTGCTTGGTCTAGTTCACAATAAGTATAACAGATGGCGCTATTATATTATGCAACTATTTGTAGTGTTTGTATAACAGCGCCATCTGTGGAACGTACGCTAAACTACTGTAGTACTTATTCTAGTTCATGCAAATCATAACAGATGACGTTGTTACATTATGTAATTATTCGTGGCGTCATCTGTGGAACTTTTACTGAACTACTGTAGTTTACAAAAAGAATAACAGATGGCGCTAAAATATTAAATAACTATTTGTAGTGCTTGTAGAACAGCGTCATCTGTGAAGCTTTTGCTGAACTACTGTAGTACTTACCTTGGTCTAGTTCACCAAAAGTTTTACAGATGGCGCTGTTACATTGTTTAACAGAGTTCGCAACCTGCCAAATCGTTATATAAAATCTTGCAATCATTCAATAGATCAGCCGGAAGGCTAGGGTGGCCACCTGCCACTTATTGATTTACGGGTTACCAGCATAAAAAGTACGGGTTTGAGATTTTTTTACGGCAGACAAATTAAAACAGCATTTTCTTATGAAGACATACTACACCAGATACGAGGGATGTTAGATACCAACTCAGAAATTATATTCATCATCATCATCAACAGCCTATTAATCTCCCCACTGCAGGGGCTCAGGCCTACCCTCTCAACCAGGGCGTGCGGGCTATAGTCCACCACGCTAGCCCAGTGCGGGTTGGTGGACTTCACATGCGCCTAAGAATTTCTTCTTCGGCGTATGCAGGTTTCCTCACGATGTTTTCCTTCACCGTTTGAGAGCAGTCAGTACATGTACTTATGTTTCGAGAAAAAACCCATTGGTACATGGCCCAGCCGGGGATCGAACCTCGGACCTTTCGATATGATAGGTCGCGTCTTATCCCCGAGGCCACTGACGCTCTTAGAAATTATATTAATATTTCTAAAAAAAACCATGACAATTTTTGATTATGATTAGTTTTTATTGAAATTTACGCTCAAATTTAATGCGAACAGCGTCAGCGTTTGGTTTCGCCAGCCTGCTCCGGCTGAATTTTTATTCACCCGTATTTTATTTTCGCAAATACGGGTTTCTGTACTATCCTATCCTGAAAAGCGGGGTAACCCGTAAAATACGGGGCATCTGGCAATCCTACGGAAGACGTAGGTCTCCCCCAAAGATGATTGCTAATGACCTGCGCCTGTCGGCATCTAGTTAGTTCGTTCCCATTAGATGCCAAGTGAATTTATGCCAGAAGAAATCTTAAATATGAATGAGAGAAAATTTAAGACCCACATTAAACAACAACTTTGTAAGAAAGCTTATTATAAAACAGTCGATTATCTAAATGACAAAGATGCCTGGTGTTAATGTTACTTCAGCCTCGCACAATCTTTACAAAATAATGTTATGTACAAACTTGATTTTAAAAGATGTGTTGCGGAGGTTTGTTGCGCCGCTTCTTCTTCCCAGCTCTATATAACACATTGGAGGCGGTGGTAGATAAAAAATTGACGTTGTATAAATGTACCCAGTGTACTTACATGCAATAAAATACTTTTGAATTTGAATTTACTTGTGAAAAAACTAATGTTTATTATTAATTGCATCAAGTTTGCTAACACCATTATCTTTTATCTGCTTAGCTATCATTCCAAATGCAAAATTTTTAAAGTTAAACCACCTTCCACTTCGCGGGTCTCGGTCCACAAAAATCCCGAGTGGAAAATCACAAAATGTGGACGTTTCGTTCAACGCGCCTCCGCTAAATGCATTTGCCGCGCTAAAAGTTGAGACTCACTGCTGCCACGACACGGCAGCAACTCTAGCGAGCAAATTAAATTCAATTAGGGCTTTTTGGCGAGATTTTGTCAGAGATGGTTGACGTTTTTGTTTAGTTATCCAAAAAATTTTTTTTTGTATGTTTTGGTGTATAATCTGTGATAGTTTTTTATGCAACAAGTGCCTAATAAAGTGTATATTGTGCGGGATAGTTAAATATAAGCGTGTGCGACTTACCGGATTGTTCCAAATATTAAATCGACATTAAACCTACTATCAGTTTAGTGCGGTGTTAGCTGCGGTGTGGATCACCGAATGGCACTAGTTGTGCCCTGGAGGCCGTGCTGCGGTTTTATGTATTCGTGACTAAAAACATTGATTTAAACACTAAGTAGGTAACAAAATGAGTACCTATTGAACTATTTGTAGTGGTCTTAGCACTCAACTCAAAATTCTTAATTAATGCAGGTGAATAAATTTACATCTGTATTTATTTATTCTATGGTCGCAAAATCTATAATAAAATTGTAACGGGAGTATTTCTGTACATTGAAGGGATTTAAAAATATACTATTGGAATACCTACGTTATTTAGGCCTATCTGACCCCAAAACACCGTTTTTTTTTTTTAATCTTGTCTGTTTGAACCCGCATCACGCTAAAACTACTAGTCTGATTTGAACCGTTTTTTTTGTTTGAAAGTATGTGGTCTGAGTTAACATCTGGTGTACTTGGATTTTTTTGATCTAACCCTAAAGGGGTGAATATTAAGGTATGTATGGGAACAAAAATTTACAAATCAATTTTAATTTTAGTTAGTAAGTAACATTATACCTACAATCTTATCTTATCTTCTGAGGGGGCCAGGAATACCTGGCGACACTTCGACCCTATGGGATCTGTTGTGCCAAACCACTGTCCGCCAAACGATGCCACAATCCGTTTGTTGGTGGACTTCACATACGACTTAGAATAGTAAATACCAGTCTTTGGCGTGTGCAGGTTTCTCCACGATGTTTTCCTTCACCGAAAAACCTGTGGTATTATAATAAACCGTACTTAAGTTTCGAACAACTCATTGGTACGGATCGAACCCACGACCTCATGAACGTGAGGCGAGTGCACAACCAACTAGGCTACCACGGCTCTTTAAACCTACGATACTTTTTGAAAGAAGTCGCGGGGCTTAAGCTAGTATTTAAAAAAAAAAGCTTTGCGAACGCTCCGCCTGTGAGTCTCATTTGTAAACGCTTTTCGGATTTCAGCGATTCCCACGTTATGCTGAGCTGCGATATTTTGCTCAGCGAGCGGATTTATGCAACTTTACACTTCGAGTCGAGCGAACTGAGCGAACTGAGCGATGCACTCAAATGGGCTTTTTTCTTAAAAGGTAAGTTTAATTACATGGACATTGGACTTACAGAGGTCTTGGGTTCGAACGAAAGGGAGCTGGAGGAAATATACCTCCCTACTTAACACTAGCTGTGCCCCGCGGTATTACCCGCCGCTCGGTGCTCGTCGGGCGTCATCGCCCGCCCGCGCTGTTACTTCGTTTTCGCTCAGCAAACAGAAAAACATTCAGAAAAAACTTCGGGAAAATTTTTTAAGGACTGTTTTCCCTTGATTGTGATCACAGAACACGGAAAAAGCTCGCTATTACTCTGAAATAAATTAATAATTAATATGATTTCTTTAATTATTATTTATTTCTTTAATTTTTTTTTTTATATTTCTTTAATTTATCTAAAAAAAAATATATATTAATTATTAATTTATTTCAGAGTAAACAACTCTGCATTTAAATTTTATTATTATTTTATTTGACTGGCCTGTTGGCGTAGTGGTAGTAACACTGCCTACTGCGCCAAAGGTCGTGGGTTCGATTCCCACCCGGGACCAACATTTGCGTGATGAGCATAACTGTTGGTTTTCGGATTCTGGGTGTTTGTATGTATTTAAGTATTTATTTAAATGTATCTATGTATGTTTATCAGTTGTCGAGTGCCCATGTACAAGCTTCGGCTTAGTTGGGACTAAACAGCCGTGTGTAAATTTGTACAAACATTATTATTATAATAGATAGCTACCTAAAGATTGTTCCGGCTCCGCCATTGTTTATGTTTTTATCTTGGTTTTGTTATTCACTGATAAATTAACAGCTATTGTGAAACGTCACTTGTATTTTTATAGCACACACAAAATCACAAAAAAATGCATCTCTGTCACAGACTTCTTCCAGTTAACCTTCACTGATAGCTGCTGCGGCGATGATCTCAATTATGTTATCATTATGATTGATGATGAAGTAGAAATCAATTAATAAATATTTGATTATAATTCTTGGATATTTTCGACCAAAACAAAAATCACATCAATACACCGGGTGTTTTTATGAAAAATTGCTCGTCTAGTGGCTTATTGGCGCCTGAATGGCTTAAGAACCGACGCACTGCTTTTATATTTAATTCCCAGACATAGATAACTAGGTCCAAAGTAAATTTTTTTAAGCGATAAAAACCAACTATATATACATAGGTGGACGGATAATTAGAAACAGGGCAAGAATTTCATACAATCGAGGTCACGTTGAAGCCATGGATCTCCGTGAAGGATTGATCGGGGCGTGATCTGATGACGGTCATCGAGAGAGTAGATGGAGGACTTTTAGATGGCTATAGATATCCAACTGATCAGATCAGCTGTTTGGGAGCAGCATCGTCATGATTCCTTAACATTAAGATTTTGATGCATTTTTATGCCAGTTTGCAGGTTTTTTTCTATATGACAATGTTGCTACCAAACGGCTCATCTGATCAGTTGGATATCTATAGCCATCTAGAAGTCCTCCATGTACTCTCTCGATGACCGTCATCAGATCACGCCCCGATCAATCCTTCATGGAGACCCATGGCTTCGAAGTGACCTCGATTGTATGAAAATCTTGCCCTGTTTCTAATTATCCGTCCACCTATGTATATCTACATATTTCATTATGCGATAAGTAGATTGACTAGCTTCGAAATTCATTCGCGGTAAATGCAACAAATTGACAAAAAAAGAGAGAGAAATTGAGATCAAATAGGTATGTGTTGTGTTGGCAACCCATAAAAGGTCGCGGAATTAATTTATTTTAGAGAAATAATTTTTTAAATATAAGACATTAAATACATTAGGTCTGTTATCGTTTTAGACTAAATGATCATAACTTATGATCATTTTAGTCTAAAACGCAATTTGCCTATGAGACAAAATGCCTGAAACGTACAATGTCTAATTAAATTAACAATAGGTTTAAAGCATATATTTTTTATCATAATGTTTTATATCAGTTTTTTGTGCCTCCCTAATAAATTATTAGACACGTCTTTATAAATTAAAAAAAAAAAAAAATTAAAGCATATTGACTACTAATCAATTTGCCTTAACATGAAATAACTAAAAGGTGTAATGCAGTTTAGTTGGACTTAGCATAATCTTCCACCATTTTTTAAATAATGATAATAGGTAAGTAAGTACTTATGTATATACCTCTCAAAACAAAATTATCCTTAAGGACGAATTCTTCCAATGTCCAATTTATTCCACTTTCCTATTTCGTCCACTTTCCTGTTTCGTCCACTCTCCTGTTTCGTCCACTGTCCTTACTCGTCCACTTTCGTCTTTAATGAAGACCTCAGCCCGAGGAATTGTTAACACTGCTGGAAAATATGACAATTGTTCTATAAAAAATCAATTGAAAAAAAAAGTTTAGGGCCAACATTGAAAGGCAGTAAAAACAAGTAAAACAAAAAAAAAATATTTGTATCAAAAAATTAAAAAAATGTGTGGTTTACCTAGTTTGTTTTAAATAGTATTTTTAAAGAGTCTACGCAGCACAATCTGTATCTTATTTTTTACATTGGACTTTTATTTATAAGTTTTAAAAACCCGAAAACCGCTAACATGTTGCGGATCCTGCGAATGTACTGATGGGATAAACATATTATTGTTTTTACTGTCCCTTTACCAGCTAACTACCTAACCCTTTAGCTGCAGGTTTATTCCGCAAAACAATGTAAGCCAAGTTTCTAGTCGAGGTTTGCTCTTTAAGTTTTCTGTTCAAGAATCACAGACGCCAAGTTAAGCGAATTTATAATTATATAATTATTTACGGGTCTTACATACGAAATAATTTTATTTACCTTGCCCGACATTTGGACGAGAGTTTCGTGTGTAAGACCCGTAAATAATTATGAATACAAAGCGCGAAAGTCTAAAATGTATTAGTCAATTTAGACAATTTAGTCAATTTATTTATAAGTGGAAGTCAATAAGAAAGTGGAAGAATTTAGTCAATTTAGTCAAGTTTAGTCAAGTTAACTACTCAATTTAACTTAATGTACAGCCAGCTACACATTACAGCCCTAGGGTGTATAATATTGTACTGATTTTCATTATTCTCCCGCGGGTATATATATGCCATTGTGTATCTTTAGGCACTCATATATTATGACCCATAACGAGCAAGTGTGATGAAAACATAATTATCATGTGCTAACCTTTTGAGCTATGCCGAAGGCTTCGGTTCTCAACTTACGCAGGTTTGGCAGTCATCATCATCATATCAGCATGTAGACGTCCACTGCTGGACAAAGGCCTCCCCCAAGGATCTCCACGACGACCGGTCCTGCGCTAACCTTATCCAGCCGGGTCCCGCGACCTTCACCAGATCGTCGGTCCACCTTGTGGGAGGCCCATGCTGCGTCTTCCGATACGTGGTCGCCACTCGAGAACCTTTCTGCCCCAACGGCCGTCAGTTCTACGAGCGATCAACTTCAGTACATAACATACAGACCAACTTAAATGTTGCTTTTTTTAAAATTACACAACGTTAATTCAGAATAGCCCATCGCAGGGGGACCCTGTCTTTATAGTTATGATTTACGATATGAATACTGACGACTCATTTCCTTTCGATGTTGACACTGACACAACACAATATGTTAGTTAACCGTATGTTGACATTGGATCACTTTTATGTTGTAGTGCCCCTGGATCAGCACTGCATCAGGCTGATGCAATCAGCATCTCCGGACACTGCGGCCTGAACAAATACTGTTCAACCATCGAGGTAATATGTACTAGAGAAGACACCCCAACTCGACTGTTTGCAACACGAGTTGGTGTTCATTGGCGCCAACTCACAAGGCGGGGCGGCCATATTTCGGTGAAATCCATTCATATTCAGACAAAGTCTCATCTGTGCGCATTGAATGTTGTCTATGAGAACGGAGACACCCCCGCGCGCACCCCGCGTGCCCCGCCCGCCGTCATCTAGTTATACCATAACATAGGTCTGTGTTTAATTTATACCATTACTTTTTATTATTTTTTATTATTTTATAATATTATATTAAGGATATAGTCTACACATACATAATTAACATAAATTAAAAATAGTACATTGTGCAATAAGGGAAGTAAGTAGGATATTACTAACGAGAGTGTTAGAAGCCCGACGCCGAAGGCGGAGGGATTTTAATTACTCGAGTTTGTAATACCCTTACTTCCCGTGATGCACACAATGTTTTTCATCACATTTGCGAGAAATTAATACCTACGACACAAGGGAACAAATCTATTTTCTTTAGACTTTGCTGGTAACAAATTTTCACTAAGCAACTGAGCCGCATTCACTCTATCCGGACGTGTTAATATTGTTGTTGCACTTTCAGACTCGGATTCTTCACATAACATAGACATATTTTAAGTTTGTTTCTCTTTTTATTTATACTAATAGGTCACAACTACAGGTAGTTAATAAAATAGTTTTATTGTCAACTTTGTCAATGGAGCTTCAAGTTTTTTTCATATGTAATTTTACGGCCAATTGGAAACAAGTTCTTAAGCCCAAATCGTAGATCGTAGTTTATAATCACGAACACATAAAACCGCAGCACGGCCTCCAAGGCACAATCAGTGCCATTCGGTGGTCCACACTGCCACAGATAATGATAAAAAATGCATTTAGAAACTCCCAAAGGCGAAAGCCCATACAGCCAGTTTTTATCGAATTTCAAAATAAAATTCACTGAAATAATTGCAAAGTAAACTAAAACATTTTTAAAACACAAAAAATAATGCATTTAATAAAAGCGTAAATGTTTAAATTACCAGTTGTAAAAGTTTCGAAGACATAAAAAACCAAGTTTGATTTAAAATCTCCTTAGTGTGGAATGTCATACCTGTTTGCTAAGAAGTTCTTTGCCTTCGAGTGAACGCCATTTTTTAAAACTACACATTATAGTCCCTAGGGGTATAATATTGTACTGATTTTCATTACTCCTGCGGGTGTATATAGGCCATTGTGTTTCTGTATGCATGCATATAATAATCCACATAACGAGCAAGTGTGATAAAAACATATTTACCTAACTTACAAAATTAAAAACTATCTAAATGGCTAAAACTAACTACCTAGAAATAAAAAAGGCCGTCTAGGTGGTCACACTGGGGCCACACATGGACACGAGGTGGTCACACTGGGGCATTGTGCCCAGAAGGCTGGCGGCGTTACCTCGCTGACTGGCCACCACCATAACTTTTGTTTGAAGTAGCTACTCTATATTACCTCAATGTGTTCAACCTGAAGCCCCGGGGCACTAAAGTGTGCCAGGATGCAGAGGAAACACCATTGCCCCTTTTGTGCCCAATGCATAGGATAGCTATAGGATCTTGCGAAAATCATAGGATTTTTGCAAAAAGCCGGCTAATTGCAATGTAAGAATGAATTTCATTATCATCCCAGTTATTTTGAGGATCAGGAGCTTTTGCTACGCCGGATTAAAATACGCCGGATTTTTATCCGGCGTATTTTGAGATAGTTGCGAAAAAATGCTCACGTTTCGTAAGTCATGAGCGCTGATTGGCTGCTTGTAAACGTTACTACAGATTGAAAGAAAGAAAGAAAAATATATTTATTGGCTTACCTATAAATAAATAAACCAAAAGGCCCCAACTCAGCATGGTGCTGCGCCCGAGAGCGCAGCGCTGGTATTCTGTTGGGACCTCGTCGGTCGTTCACATGCGACAGAGTTTATATGCGCTACAAACAACATTAACAAACACATTAGATAATAGTTCCTACGGACGTTACGCATTGACAGATGAGCGATCACAGACATATTCGTAGACATCTGTGACGACTCATAGATTCCCGCCGCCGGACCATTATTGTACCATCGGCCAGTAACATTGATGGTACAACTTAGCCAATCATCGTTCTAGTTTCCAATCGTTCTTTTCCAAACTTTGCCAAAACCGATTTAGTTTAGAAAGCAAAGATCCTGAAAACAGCTCGGATACTAACTTTCCAATTATCGGGCTTTTGCAAAAATCCTAGCATTTTCGCAAAGACCCGGTTTTTTCAATTAACCTACGACATAGGCACATGACACTGCATAGGGATCGAATTCGGACCTCTCCACGTGACAGCCGCCGTAGCGTAGCGAAGTAATATAAATACCAATAAAATTATTCTGATACCACCGTACATAACAGCAAACCTCTTGTGTGAAACGTAATGATTCCTAGTTCCACTAGCACATAACATGCTCAGATTATCGCCCATAAAAGATGTGCCGACCAAATACAAATTGCCTTATTATCCTCAGAGATATAACAGTTCTTGTCTGGGTATAATATCACTAACTTACATAATACCTACCTATTTCTTTACATAGTTTTTGGTATTTGTTTATTGACCTCTAGTCACTTCGGTTGTTTTGTCCGGTAACGAACTACTGAGCCTTTTTTAGTCTCAATAGTTCCATTATTTTAGTCTCATTTGAACCGAACTACAGAAGGGCACTACTGAGACTAGAGGATCCCGGATGAAATGAAACATTTCTCAATTTGAATGTCTTTTAATCACAGACTGAAAGGTTGTCTTCTCTTACTTCGTCAACAGCCTGTTAACATGTCCCCACTGCTGGGGCTCAGGCCTACCCTCTCAAAGAGGGCGTTCGGGCTATAGTCCACCACGCTAGCCCAGTGCGGGTTGGTGGACTTCACATGCGCCTAAGAATTTCTTCTTCGGCGTATGCAGGTTTCCTCACGATGTTTTCCTTTACCGTTCGAGAGCAGTCCGTAGGACCAGTCGGCTCAGCTGGGGATCGAACTCCGACCTTTCGATATGATAGGCCGCGTCTTATCCCCGACGCCACTGACGCCACTGGCGCTTCTAATACTTAATGTCTATTAATTATTATGTCAAATTTAAAGTTCGCTGGTCAAATGTGTCTAAACGACGCTACATTGACTTTTTTTAAGCTTCATAGAAGTCAGAACAACTTCTTTTTGTTATCACAACACTAATTTAAATTAGTAAGTAGGTAGATGGTACAGTCGACCGCACGTCAGTGGATACACTTTGACCTTGAGCTGGCCTAGCCTATTAGGGAGTTCCAATACTATGACAGACCAGTCTAAACTGGTTTTGTTACCACTGACGTGCGGTCGACCGTACTTAGCTTGTACAGATATAACAAGGGACTTAAATGGGCGTAAAACTTTCTTTCATAATTTTCAATCGAAAAGCTTTTTTTGCTAAAAATATGAGCCAGAGTCTAATTAATCTAATTAATTAGGTAAATAATTATTTAACAAAATGTTACGTACACTAATGAAATGAGTCAATAAAATATAACAAAGGATACCTAACTAGATATTAATGAAAATAAATGACATCCTTTCATGTCTAATTTGTAATAATGTATTAATGTATAAGTACTTAGTATTTGTTTGTTAATACTTTTTTAATTACAAGTACATGGTGTATCAAGTAATCAGATGTAAGTTTATTCACAGGGTGTATTAAAAATTAGTTGTAGGTATACTGTCGTATAAAATGCTGAAAATAATGTTAGTCATAAAAATATTGATAAATTTATATTATTTTGATGTGTGATTATCACGGAACAGAGAAGGTGAATATGTACATATTGCGATATTACTTTTTTAAACAAAAGAAAAAAAAAACAATTATATGGCCTTAAAGGCAAAATGACCAGTATCATAGTCCAAAATACTTAAAATAGATTCCAATAATGTAACAAAATGATAACTTAATAAATAAGTATAACATAGATTGCACATCCTATACAGGATGCCCGTGACTCATTAAGTTATTTATTATTACAACTTAGATAACTTACTACCGCCGCTTCGTCAGTCAGCTAACAGATATCGCCATGTCCACAACAAATAATCATAATAACTTATAACTAAGTAATTTAAGTATTAAATTAAGTGATAATGCCTTTTTTATTAGTGTTTAGTTTTGTGTTATTGTGTACCGTGAGTTGTGATGGCGGTGGTATTTTTCATGAAAGCAGCAAAATTACTTTTTATCCGGACAGTGTTTCTGATTATTTTGGATATACTATTGTTTTGAGAAACTCGAGGTGGGTAATAAATAATTATCACAGATTACATAATAGTCGATACAGTACGAGTAATATATTAATTGCATTCTAAATTATGAGAATTTTTTTAAAATGTGAGAGCGTCAGTGGCCCTGGGGATAAGACGCGGCCTATCATATCGAAAGGTCCGGAGTTCGATCCCCGGTTGGGTCATGTACCAATGGGTTTTTCTCGAAACTTAAGTACATTTACTGACTGCTCTCAAACGGTGAAGGAAAACATCGTGAGGAAACCTGCATACGCCGAAGAAGAAATTCTTAGGCGCATGTGAAGTCTACCAACCCGCACTGGGCTAGCGTGGTGGACTATAGCCCGATCACCCTCGTTGAGAGGGTAGGCCTGAGCCCCAGCAGTGGGGAGATTAATAGGCTGTTGATGATGATGATGACAGATCCATTCTTGCGAGGATAATAAATAAATAAATAATAAATAAATAAATAAATCTTTATTGGCGGCCCTGGCTCCTAAAATAGGAAGTCCCGCTGATAATGAATCATCATAATTTATCACATTGATGATACTTTCAAAAATAATTACATATTCATAGTTTCATACCCATCCCATCCCATATTCTACTTAGGCGACCAATATTATAAAGGCGTAAGTTTGTAAGGATGTTAATTGATGATATAAGTATCTCCTACGCATCCCATTTGATAAAAGTGCATTATACACTTGATGCATCGCATCCGCCGACAGCCGAGTTCATTAATAATATTAAGATTGCAACAATGTTTTTTTTTCATTTTTAAATTGTTTTTCTATTGCGTGTGTTTAAGACACAATTTCGTTTGGTAGTTTTCTTTGGAATTTATTTTGCCGAAAAAATTGATTGTCATAAAATTTTTGGACGTCTTTAACTTATGTAAGTAGGTAAGTATATATCCGCAGTGACCAACTTTTAAGTCATAATTTAGTCATTTCATTAGTCATGTTATTTAATCATTATGAATTACTCAGTGTTACGAGTAAGTGGGCTATTCAATTAAAAAGGTACCTACTATCTTGTTCAATAACGTCTCGTTAGTGGTAGATATTTGGACCAAGCCCTTTTGAATATGTTTGTCAATTTGATTGTCCTTTTTTCAAATCAAATCAAATATACTTTATTGAGCACCAAATTATATCAAAAGTTTACATTATGATAATTTACTAAACTGTGTACAATCAAAAGGCGGCCTTATCGCTTTCAACGATTTCTTCCAGGCAACCTTATGGCTAAAAAAAAAGGCTAATTACGAAATTAAAATTCTAATATAAATAATGGATAAAAAATAAAAATATCTACAGGGAAATACGATTTAGTGTACAATCCCTCAGTATTCGTATGTCCATATTGTATAGTCGACCGCACGTCAGTGGAAACACCTTTCGCTGGCCTAACCTTTAAGGGAGTTCCAATACAGTGAAAGATCAGTTTATATTGGTTTACTGACGTGCGGTCCACTGTACATAGGTACAAGTTCAACATTGCAGTCCTAGTTATCGAAATAAATCGTTTGTGGCGTTTCGTATCATCGTATACAGACAACACACATTTATTTCTTGCAAGCCAATGTGTATTCTAAGGTAAGACTGCTCTTTTGAACTTGACTGCACATTTTTTTACGCCATTTTCAGTCTACTAGTGGGTGCTCCAAAAGCCGTGAGCAGACTGAAGAGTTCAATTTCACCAGGATTAGTCTTCAACTGTCGCCTGCCCAGTTCGGACTCTGCCAATGTGACGTGCTACCCGCTAGGCATGGACGAAAATAGTAAGTAGACAAGGCCCGACTCGTCTACCCCAGCGGTTATCGGTTCTCACATCTGCCGGAGAACCGATAACCGCTGGTGTAGACGAGTTCTCGAGTGGAGACCACAAAGAGTTGTTAGTATATATAGAGCGCGCGTTAGCAAGTCTGAACTGTAAGCACGGGTCTGAACAGTCTCGAAATGTTCGGGGCGACGCTACTAGTCACAACACGTCAGTAGCGCTGATTGTTGCTCTCGCCGGTATTTATTTAGATTTGGAGTAATCATGGTGACATGTGCAGTGCCAAGCTGTAAACACGATTCATGAAAAGGAACGATCTAGAAAAAATCTATATAGAAGCGTCCATAGAACACCTGCTTACACTTGGCACAATGGGCAATAAGCGATGCGCGCGCTCTATAGCTAGTATACTAACTCTATGGGAGACCACGACTAGGCAAGCGTAGTGTGGGACGCCCCCCGGCTTGATGGAGCGACGACCTGCGCAGGGCGGCTGGCAGTGACTGGATGCGGAAAGTCGAAGATCGGACTCAGTGGCGCGCCTTGGGGGAGGTCTATGTCCAGCAGTGTACTAGTGTGGGCTGATGATGATGATGAAGGCCCGATTCTGAAAACAAACACCTCACGCGAGTGGTTATCCACGCTAGATTTAGACCGCCATTGCGTGTGAGGGATGAAATTTTGAGCCCCGGAGGCGGCGATCTGAGGCGAGTTACAATTAGAAAAACAGGTTACATAAAACAAAAAATAATAACAAAGTAAAAAAAACATTTATATGAGTTGAACCTTAATCAGAATCTTATACCTACTTGATTCCAGGCCGCGACATTTCCATCAGAAGAACAGTGACAGTCAAAGACTTCTTCAGAAATGACATGTGGTTCGGCGCGACGATAGCGACTATGCCTAACGACAGGCTACTGGTGTGCGCTCCGCGATGGGCTGACCCCTTCCAAGACAGGCATTTGCTAGCTAATGGTGCTTGCTATGTGGAAACTAGGAGGAAAGGAGTCACACTTACTCCTTTGAAGGAACAGCGGGGTATGTATTGGAACGTACCTATTACAAGTTACAATTTTTTTTTTCTCTATCACTTCAAATAGCTTCATTCAGAATCAGCCCATTAATATGTCCCCACTGCTGGGGCTCAGGCCTACCCTATTCGGGCTATCGTCAACCACGCTAGCCCAGTGCGAGTTGGTGGACTCCACAAGAATTTCTTCTTCGGCGTATGCAGGTTTCCTCACGATGTTTTCCTTCACAGTTTGAGAGCAGTTAGTAAATGTACTTAAGTTTCGAGAAAAACCCATTGGTACATGCCGGGAATCTAACTTCGGACCTTTCGTAATGATAGGCCGCGTCTTAACCCCGAGGCGACTGACAATCTACGCATAGCTTCGCAATATATATTTTTTGTTTTGTAAAATTAATCCCGAGCTATTTTTTTGGTTGCGCCCGGTGTGACGTCATCGATGTTTCTCTTGTAAATGTGTTTGGCGTCCGCTCGTCCGCGGAGCGACGCGGAAGTGCAAGCTTTTTCTAATATAAACGTCTAACTTCGCAGATCGCCTGGCATTCAAGGTAGATGGCACCAGGAAAGAGTACGGTGAATACGGTACACATCTCAACTTCCACGCGTATGGCCAGGCCGGCATGTCTGTGAAAGTGACAGATATCAACAGTATCCTTATTGGAGCACCTGGTCTCATGCAGTGGACAGGCAAGTAAAAGTCATAATATCTTCATTCCATCGGAGCACCATCATGCTCTTCTCACTGCAGGACATTATGCCTTCCTTCACTAGCTTGCTAATCCTTTCAGCAAGGTTTCTACGGCGAATGTGAATTCCACCAAGAAACCAGCGTTGCCGGACAGGGTCGGAGTATCGCCAGGTATACCTGGCCCTCTAAGAAGAGATCCTTTCGGCTATGTCGGTGGCATTAGTCGTTCGTTCGATCTTATCATTTCAAAGCATCCGGAGCATAGCCCTCTCCATAGCTCGCTGAGCGGACTTAAACTTGTGGATCAGGCCCATCGTCAGTGTCCACGTTGCTGCGCTATAAGTCATGATCTGATCTGACATGACCCACTGGTTACCCCACTGGTTTTTTACTTCTCATATAGAGATTTTTTTAAATTACGTATCTACTCTTAAAAAATAGTCTCTCTGTAAATGACGCCATTGTTCTATCTAGCACTGTTTCATCTTCCACCACGGTTGTTTATAGTTTGTGATGAGGGTAAGATTAGAAACCATGATCATATTAATTACCTAGATATGGCACATACACAATATCCAAAACATTACGATTTGTACCTGGTACATGGGTAATAACATCTATATTATTATCATCAGGTGGCGTCGTCGACTACAGATTCAGTCCAGACCCGAACAGTATATTTTTTAAGAAACAACCAATCGTGTGTGCTTATTTCACCAAAGATCTGGGACCGGACGATTATTTTGGTAATATTCTCGTTTTTACTATTTTACAAGTTTAGTTTCTGTCTTGTATGCATGTTTTTCTTCTCTTTATTTAGCTTAGTCTAAAGCGACTATGTTGCTGTATTGGGATCAATAGAACAGAAAAGGTTGTCTGGACGAAATCGCTCTTAGCGATAAGACCGCCTAGATGTACATTACTGTATCTGTTTTTCTCTTTTTTTTGTCTGTAATTTTAAATGTGCAATAAAGTGTATGGAATTGAATTGAAAAGAAGAAATCGTCCGGACTATAAATACGGACCTTATAGATTTCTTCCGTTGAACCTAATAATACAGTGTACATTATTTTGGATATTTATCTTTACATTAAATGGACTTTCGCGCATTGTATTTACACATTATTTATTTATTCTAAACACTGGACTTACTACTCAGGAACTATAATGAGTCACTCCGCGTCTCCCGCTTCCCCCTACGTCGCCCCGCCGTCATAGGTACAGAGTGCAAAACGATTGAGAAAGTATTGAGCGAAAGTGTGGGATCAAATTAATATTTATTTAAATTTTCATTAAAAAATAAAACATTGTGTAATAAGCAGTTAGATACTTAGAGAAATCTTCATCATTATCATCATTTGTTAATGGCACGACGTCACTTAAGCCCGACCTCTCGGATTTATGCGAACGGTACTGTCGCGCCATGACGAGAGCGGGAGGGTAAGGTAAGGAAGCGGGACGCGGAGAGAGGCCAAAGCCAAGTGACTCTTTTCAGCGATTTTTTTTAATTTCCCTTTTAAGATTTTTTTGTGGTCCTACAAAGCAAACGTCGGGCTAAAGGTAATCCAAAAAATTTTTGTGTAAGACCCGTGTAAAAGGTATTTGAATGGCAGAAGTCATCTAAAAGGACTTTTACTACAATTGGTATTACATTTATTCCAGGTTACAGCGTGGAGTCTGGAGTGTTTGAAGTGAATGGAAGCACCCTCTACGTGGCTGGAGCGCCCCGATCTAAAATGGGATATGGTCAGGTATTTGCATTTCAATTGCATAGTGAATATTCAACTGAGTTTTCAATATGTAGAAACTTTCAGTGGCTGCATTTTGTTCAATGGTGAAAATATTAATACCTAAAAGTCAGGGATGTATAAAAACGAACCCAGAACCCAAATTTAAAGTTTATTACCGAAATTTGCGTCTTAATCACAAAATGTACGTACTTGAAAGAGAGACTAAAAGCAGTAACCTCCTTCTTTATAGAAGTCGGTTGAAAACAAGTTTGCATTACCACGTTAATTGCAGTCGACTTCGAAGCCATTTATTTGTTTCCGAGAAGCAATTGTACTTGTTTACATAATGACTGTAGGCCCAATTCAGAAGATCATCATCATATCAGCCTGTAGACGTCCACTGCTGGACAAAGGCCTCCCCCAAGGATCTCCACGATGACCGGTCCTGCGCTAACCTCATCCAGCTGGGTCCCGCGACCTTCACCAGATCGTCGGTCCACCTTGTGGGAGGCCTACACTGCGTCTTCCGATACGTAGTCGCCACTCGAGAACCTTCGACCATCGGTTAGAAATCTAGTGTTAGAATTAGACTGTGCTATAATAAGAATCATGTAGGTGTTGTACGTAAGTATATAATATATGTAACACTAGCTTTTTCGCGCGACTTCGCCTGCGTAGAAAAGTAAAACAGCGCCCTCTATGTAGCCGTTTTGTTACTTAAGGGGTATTAGCGGACGCCCCGCAACTTTGTCCGCGTTAAAAAGTAGCCTATATGTTATTCCAGGATATAAGCTATTACTGTACTAAGTTTTATCAAAATCTGTTCGGTAGTTTTTGCGGGAAAGAGTAACAAACATCCTCTCATCCAAACATCCTTACAATCTTTCGCCTTTATAATATTAGTAAGAAGGATAGTAGAATAGCATAGTAGGATATATGTATAACATTTTCCCAAATTGTTTATGTCTTCGATCAGGTCTTGATCTTCGACCCAGAAATCCACGAATTTGAGCCTCTAAACATCAAAGCGAAGGTCTTTGGTCCACAACTCGGCTCCTACTTCGGATCCAGTCTTTGCTGCACAGATCTCGATGGAGATGGTAGATCTGACCTTCTGGTGGGAGCTCCAAACTTTATCAGGAAAGATGGCGGACTGCCTTATGACCAGGGAGCTGTATTCGTCTATTTGTCTCGTGGGGAGGTAAGTCTCAAAAATCAAGTTCACTTCTGCACGAGGAGTACCCAAGAAGAAAGGAAATCAAAAAGAATTGATACGTACACAGAAACATAAAGATGTGAAACATAAAATAAGAATACAGAAGAGTCTTTACTCCTTTCAGTAAACTGCTTTAAAAACAGACTCGATAAATTTAATTAACTGTGTTTTGTGAAGTTTTAAACTAAAAGACTTACCTACTTAAAACACCAGACCAGATAATAGATTACCAGATGATTGCTTCTCGCCTATTACTTCATAAATAATATTAATAATTTCCTAATATTTCATTTTTTTCTATAAACTGTAAAAGAATATGAGATTTTATCAATTGTAGAACTGTTATGGCAGCCTCCAGGTACGGGGCAGACGAAGCGGAAAAATTCCCGTGCTCTTTTTGACGTCATTGTCAAATGAACCATATCTCTATTAGCCCAGAGAACAAAATCGTATGAATGTCTGTACGTCGGCGTTGCCTCGCGGTCGATGATTTTGTTCTTTAAGCTGCTATAATACTGATATGGTTCATTTGACACTGACGTCAAAAAGTGCGCGGGCATTTTTTCGCTTGGTTTGCGCAGTGCCTTATTGTAGTATGCCTTAAAATTCATTATTATATATCCACATGTATTTTTAGGGAAACAAATTCAGTCTAGAAGAAGCTGGTTATGTATCTGGGTCTGGTGAGAGCGGAGCGCGATTTGGAAGCGCTATAGCAGACCTTGGCGACGTTGATGGAGATGGTTTTAATGGTAGGCATAAAAATATTGATCTAAACAAACAGCTTTCTTGCCACTGTTAGACGAAGTCCTGATCACGAGGATATATTCACTCATTGACACAAATAACAGGCTCTTTTCACAAATTCGAGATCATTTTGAGCCCTTAGATCTTCGTCAGAGAACGATTTGGGTGAGATCTGATTGTGGCTGTCCGGAGTGCGGATGTAGGAGGCCCAGAGTGCCGTACATACCTATACCTGATCAGGCAAGCTGTTTAAAAAATAGACTAGTCAGAACCTTGATTGGTATAGGTATGTCAACAACATTTTTCTGATCAGGTAGGTGTGTATGGCACCCTGGACTTCTTCCATCCGTGCTCCGGACATCATCAGATCCGGACACCATCAGGCCCATGGATATTCTGACTCCATTTCAGATATTGCAATAGGAGCACCTTGGGAGAACGACGGCCTAGGAGCTGTCTTCATTTACAGAGGCAGTGAGAAGGGACTGAGGAGTCAATACGTACAGAGAATAGTGGCGGAGGACGCTAGAAGTTTTGGGTTTTCTATCTCTAGGGGGATAGACGTTGATGGAAATAACTGTAATGGTGAGTATAGATCCGCTGTAATCTTTTATACATTTTTTGCTACGGCCGTAGTTTTTTATTTTAAAATAGAAAGTCAGCTTATAGCTGATGATTCCATCCATATCAGTAGTCGACTTGCTTAATTGGTTTTTGAAAATTTGTCTAGTCTGTTCTTAAACATGTTTTATGATGCAATAGTTTTTACACAGATAGATTTTAGACGACATAATTGTCAATTTCCTTAAATGTACAGAACGGCTTCTATAAACCCACTTGTTGCGCGGAAAACCAACCAAAAGTTGACTCGACAATGTTAGTAGTAATTTAATATTTTTTTTAATTTTCCGCTTTAGTCAGTAAAAAATTTAAGTAGTTTACATGGAAAACCCAATAAAATGTGATTCTATACCGTTTCAGTAGTCATTTAGGTCATCTAGGTGATATCTGAAACAATGAACTTCCGTTCCGGAAAAATGACAATTGGCTAGTTAGTTCGTATATTTTTCAGTACAATGGTATTTTATTAAAAAATCGGTTAAAACTTGCAGGGTGACTCAATAACACTAGCCATTATGGGTTTTCCCCGGATTGTAGGTTAATTTTTTTTCCTTTTTACACAATTTCGTCTCATTATTAACAAACATCATCTTTTTTCATGTCTTTTTCACATTTCACATTCTCATTTATTTCTTTTAAATCTATATTTGAAGTTTTTCACAGAGTTGCATTAAAATTGAAATTTTAAGTCTTTGCCAAAAATGAGGCCAAATTTGTATGGATGTATGTGTGTTTAAAGTAATCTCCGTAACTACAAAACCGATTTCAAAAATTATTTCACTGTTCTCTTCTATTTAGGTGCACTGCTAGTGTACCTAAATAGAAAACAGAAAAATAGAAAATACCGAGGTTGTTCTTTTCCTAGACTGGACTATAATATATCTCATGAACTCTGGTGCGTCACTGGATGATTGAACCATTCGATTGTTGAATATAATTTTGAAAACTTTTTTTAGATCTTGCAATAGGAGCGTACAGCAGCAGTACAGCGTATCTGTACAGATGTAAGCCGACCATGCAAGTACATGCCGCCATAAAAGTACCCGATGCGATGAATCTACCCCAAAACGCGACGAACTTCACAGCGCTGTTTTGCCTCACGGTTCTACGGAAGAAGGCTTGGCCACACGTAAAAATTGGTATAATTACATATCATCATATCAGTCCTGCAACCTCCTTTCGGTATAGTGAGCGTCTCTTCCTGAACTACAGTAATTTATTGAATCAATTCAACATTATTGTGTACCTACGTATCTAGTTACTCTCAATATATTATCATTGCATGGATCAATAAGGATTAATTAGTAATAGTATTTAAGGAATTACTTTCCTCTTTGTTAGCGGCTTCGACCCTATACATGATGAGCAAAACCCCTTTCCATGAACGGTGCTCCAATCGGTTTTTTGGTGGACTTCACATTCGCCTTAGAATAGAAAGTCTAATCTTTGGCGTATGCAGGTTTCCTCACGCTGTTTTTCTTCACCGAAAAGCCTGTGGTACTACAATAAACCGTACTTAAGTTCCGAAAAACTATTTGGTACAAACCAAGGTTCGAACCTGCTGGCTCACAGTTCTACGTGAGGCTTAATGTCTTGCCAAAGTTCGATACCGGACGAGACAATCTAACTACTGAGACTAGAGCTCAGTTTAGATAAACATAGAAGTGATAATAATTTACTTTCAGACCTCAGAGCAACAATAACTATAGACCCAGAAGGTAACAGAGCTACGATATCCGGATATCCAGAATACACCGTCACCGCTAAACCTGGGAACGACGTTTGTGATGAACAGATCGTGCAGGTTAAGGTGGGATACAATTGTGATATGCTCTTTATACGTTTTTCCTCTGCACTCCTCCTGAGATTTTCCACAACTATTTTCTTTTATAATCACCACAGAAAAAAAGAAGTTTGAAATAATTCGCATCGGTATCGATAAATTTCCAAAACGCATTGATATAGACACTGATACCACATTGTTAGGCGTACAGGACTGCCACAATGAATTTAAATGATTTTTTACATATTCATTTTTTTTTTTAACTCAAATTTCAGCCAACAGCCGATTTATCTAAACCGATATTAATGAAATTCAATTTGGAGCAAATCATCAAATTAGAAGGTACGGAAAAATAATGTTGGTTTTAGAATGTATGTCTTATGAATTATATTTTACATTTAATTAGATTAATGACAGGAAATCATTTGTTTAATCCGGTCGAGTGATTAATTTTATTTCAGATACAAAATAATTAATTGGGCTCCGAATGAACGCTCAGCTAGCTAGACACAAAATTTTCATGACATTGTGATTTCTTAATTTATTTGTCATTCAGATAATGGGCCAACGTTCATACAAAATTCCGCACGATTGTCAGAAGACTCCACCTTACACTCCTCGTTCGTCATCCAATTGTTGAGAGATTGTGGTGAAGACCTGATATGCACCCCCTACCTCGTGATGACCTTAGAACCCCTAAATAGGTACCTAATGCTATAAATTATTTTCTCAAAACATTTTTAGCAAATCGCACTCTTAAGTTTTCTCTGCAATAACAAAAATTAAATAATTATTCTATTTTTCTAGTCAATACATTCCGGGCACAGAAGATAAGCTCGGAGCAAAACTAACGGTTTTTAACAAGGAAGAACCGGCGTATGGTGCAAAAGTTCATCTAACGCTGCCGTCACAACCAAAAAGGGTGCCTAGTTCATGTGCTTTGGAAGGTTTCAACATGACTTGTAATGTTCCTGCACCTTTGCAAAGAGGGGAGACTGTGCAATGGGATATAGAACTAGAATATACTCATAAGACCACGAATGATAAAGTTTTAATTATTCATGCAAAGTTGGAAGATGCTTTATATAGAAGAAATATCAGTGAAGAGACTGATGAAGAAGTCTCTATATTTGTTCACCCAATGGCTAATTTTAGTGTCAGTGGGTATGTACATAATTATTTCATTTATAATATATTAAATTATCTAGCAATGGTGGGAGGTATTAGCTCGTTCATTTTGTTTATGCAATTCTGAATATTTTTGTAGGCGTGACTTAGTTCTACTAATTGTTAATTTTTAATGAAGTGTTTATTAATTTCAGAAAGGCATTGCCAAATACAACCGTGTCGGTGACGAGAGAAAAGTTTTACGAAGGAGTAAACGTATCTTATGTACACTATTTTGAGGTAACTCTATTAGAACCTACAACTTGACTTTACTTACGTATTTTTAAACGTAGTTTATGATGTTGAATTAACTAATTATAAGAAACACGTAATTTTAATCACATTTTCGGCTTTGTTATACCTAAAGGTTCACTGTGGGTTTTAATCATGAAGCTAAAATCTCTTTGGCAGGCGCCCGCGCCCCCTAGTTTTAATATTATAATCTGCAATAAGCAGTTCCTTCTTTAGTAGCTCTATTTTCTATTGTACAAAAGTAAGCATTACCTCGGCATTTTTTAATGTTTTCTTTAATTTCAGATTACGAATTTTGGACCATCCGATTGGCCTCATTTAGAAGTTATCATCGAAATTCCTGAAAACGTAAGTGTTTTTCTAGTTACAAATCATAATAATGCTACGTAAAATATAGTGGATTAACATCGCTTGTCAAGTCACGGGGCACGGAAAAATATTCAGAAACTAGAAATTTTGCAAGAAGTTGATGACGAAATCGTAGGAAAATATCATTGAAAGTAATGTTTACTCGTAGTCTCGTAGTGTGGAATTATGATTTTTAAAACTTTGAATTTGTTTTCTCAGGTGAGTTTGTCCAATCCAATAAAAGGCTGTACCGAGTTGGAATACTTTATCAACTGCTCTTGGTCCATCGCAGCTAAAGTTTCTCTGCCAGTGGCACTACCTCTCAGATTTGATTTAAGGAAATACGGTAAGATATCGAGCATGTGTTCTGTATATTTATACGGTAAGGGTAAAACATCCGAAGGTTCGCCAATCTCATCATCATTTTTGGTGTCGTTGTTTTGTGTTTAGTGCTGTTGTCCTTCATTAGTTTCATTACTAATCGTATTTATTTAATAAGTGTCTAATTTGTTTAATTGTGTAATGTTATTTCTCAGGACAATATCTAGAGGAGGCAATAGTATACAATTCTACGACAATCATGACATTGCTTTTAGAAAAACACAAAAAGTAAGTAACCCCTCGCAGTTAATTTGCTACATCAATAAATAAAATATTTTATTCTTCTGTTGTTTCACTTGACTATTGCATTGACATTGTGCAATGTTGCTGTTTTATTTTCTCGCAATTGAAGTGAAAAGCAGAGTGTATAACTCATTCTTAAAATCAATTTTACCCTCGACTTATTAATTTTACACTATACTTATAACATTTTGTTTCAGGATGGCGACAATATCTACTGTACTGTTATTGGACCCAGCGCCGCCTATATGGCCTCTAATAGTTGGATCTGTCGCTGGTATTATACTATTATCTCTCATTATATATGGCCTGCACAAAGTAAGTACGATTCTTTAACCCATTCCTCCCGTTCTTTGTTCCTCATTTTCTTTGCCATCTTTTTTCGTTCCCTTCTTTTTGTTTCCTTCTTCAACTTGTTCATTGTCTGACTTTTCCTGTTTACTTTTCCATTATCTTAATTACTTTATTTATCCATGTGGACAAAGTCGAGGGTGTTTAAGTACTAGTTGCATTTTCTGTATACCTACCGTTTATTTAGAAAAAAATCAAATCATGTTCCCACTGTTGGTTGCCTACTCTTTTAACGAGGGCATTTGGGCTGTAGTCCACCCCGCTAGCCCAATGCGAGTTGTGGACTTCACATGCTCCTAAGAGTTCCTTCTTCGGAGCATGCAGGTTTCCTCACGATGTTTTCCTTCACCATTTGACGTCACCAAGCGACGAAATAGGCCGCGTCTTCTTCACTGCACCACCGACTCTTTTATCTAACGTTTATTTCGCTGGGCACGAATAAAATATTGTGCAGAAATAACCATCCAGTTGGAATACTGGAATCATATTCACTTTAATATGTCACGGAGTCGCCAGAGACAGATCTAGGTCTTGTTATTGTATGTATAAATAATGATGTCTTTATTATTTCCAGTACGGGTTCTTCTCGCGAAAGAGCCGCGATGAGCTAAAACGGCTTCTAGAGGAAACCACGTCTCTGCCAGGTGCAGCGAGCTCTTCTGTACGTCCTCCTGCGATCGACGAGAATGAATCTATGGCAGGGTTGATCTCAGACGATTCGGAGTAACGATATTGTTCCGACACAGCATACGCTATTTCTTCGGAGAAATAATCGCCTACAAGAATGAATCTTCTACAAGCCGAATCATACTAATTTGATACTAGACATTATAAAGGAGAAACCCGCTTGCGCAGGCGGCGCTTGTGGCTGCCAAGGTGACTATATGCAAGAAGTTTCATATCTCTATGGTCGCGTGCGCGCTCCCTGTGGAGATCGCATCTTGCATATTTAGTATCGGAACCTATGATGCCATTTACCGGGGGGGTGCGGACAAAGGAAGCGGAGTAGCGGGAGGAGGTTGCTAATACAAATTTATATGGAGTTTGAAAATGAGAATGTGTGAGTGAGTCATAATTTTGTGATTACTTTGACACAATTTTGACACCCATAGAATGCTTTTATTACTCATCCATATGCGAGTGGCTAAACTTTTTGATTCATGACTATATGCCACCAGTACGCCTACCATGAGTTGGCAACGTAAAACTCGCTAGCGACGACGTAAATACCTAATAGTGCTATCTCTTTAAGACTAATTACAAAACTCAGAGAGACATAGATAGTTTTTACGTACTCGCTAGCAAATCGCTAACGATGACGTTGTCAACTCATGGTAGTCGTACAGTTAGTAAAACAATAAACGGTATAAAGTAAGGAAAGTATATCTAATTGAAACTTCGACATGCTGTAATTATACTAACAAGGAAGGATTTCAAAGCAAAAATGCTGGTATTAATAAAATACAGGGTGTTTGGTGGACCGATATAGACGTTTAAAGGAATGATTAAGAAATAACAGTCAAAAAGAAATATAACCCACCAATTATACATCCAGCACATCAACTAAGAGATTCATTCCTACTATCCTACTAATATTATACAGGGGAAAGTTTGTGAGGATGTTTGTTACTCTTTCACGCAAAAACTACCGAACAGATTTTGATGAAACTTGGTACAGAGATAGCTTATATCCTGGAATAACATATAGGATACTTTTTAACGCGGACAAAGCCGCGGGGCGTCCGCTAATACCCCCTAAGTAACAAAACGCCTACATAGAGGCGCTGTTTCACAATGTACACGGGAAAAACTTTTCTACGCGGGCGTAGCCGCGGGAAAAAGCTAGTAGTCTATATTGCATTCGTTTTTTATGGCTGTGGTCGACTTTCTCTTAAAAAATGGATTTAATTTGAAAATGCGTGCGAGTTACAATAAATTCTTGTTTAGCAATTTTTTACGCAGATTGGTTGGTACAACAAGAAGATAGTTAACCAGTATTGATATATATCTCTATTAGGATATTTTAAATGGACTGATTATAATGTAAAAATGTTATTTGTATGGGTAAATATCAAACTGCTATTAAGTCCAACCACTTCCCGGCAAAAATGTTTCAGTTACGGTACACTTTTAAAATCTACAAATTTTAAGATCGCCTTATCGCCTTAGAAAAACAGGTCAAATGGGTTTTTTTTTTCAAAATAGCTGAATGTTCTAATCGAAAATGTCGTTTCCCCGTTTCTTTACGGCACAGTTTGATATTTACAGATTTATTTATAGAATTTAATATAAAAAATTCAATGAAATTTTAATAATCAATTGACAGTGTAATTTTTGCAAATATCCCTATGACGTTTTCCTTCGTCGATTACCATGTGGGGACTACACATGATGTGGTCTTAAAATAACTTATCTATGAGCAATAGGTACCTGAAACCAAACTAAGGTGGGGTAAGAGTGACACCTGGGAAAGAGGGACTAGAGACCCCTAAGACTTAAGAATTTAGAGTTAAACTCTAAATATTCTTAGTTCCTCTTTCCTCGGTGTTCTTTAGAACTGGATGACAATGCAATATCAACACATCAACAACCATCATCATCATCATCAGCCTGCACTAGTCCACTGCTGGACATAGGCCTCCACCAAGGCGCGCCACTGAGTCCGATCTTCGGCTCTCCGCATCTAGTCACTGCCAGCCGCCTTACGCAGGTCGTCGCTCCATCTAGCCAGGGGGCGTCCCACACTACGCTTGCCTAGTCGTGGTCTCCACTCGATACGAAACAACCATACGAAACAACAAAATCAGAAAATAATTATACAAATAAAATATATCTAACACGTTTAAAAACGGACCACCAAAATAATGTTCCCAGCAACACTACGTACGCTCAAATAGGTCTTGATCGTCAGAAACCAATTCCATTTGTCCGTAAAAAATCGCTCTTTCCGCCCTCGCACCATTAATCTACAGCTGTGACTGGTAGACCGGAAAATTCTCATTCATCCCCGGCCTATACCATGAAGGTAGGAACTTCTCCGTACTGTATTTATATGTACTTGTTGTGTTAGAATGACAAATCAAATAAATCAACAACCTGTTAATGTTGCGAGCTTACATCCACCACGCTAGCCATGTGCGAGTTGGTGGACTCCGAAAGAATTTCTTCTTCATCGTATGCAGGTTTCCTCGCGATGTTTTCGGTCACCGTTTCAGAGCAGTCAGTAAATGTACTTAAGTTTAGAGCAAATATTGGTACATACATGGCACGGCCGGGGATCGAACTAGGACCGCGTCTTCCCACTATGCCACTGACTGATTAACTGGATAAAAGACGTCAATGTGCCATGGAAGATTCATGATTCGATACTACTAAATAAACAAGAGCCAACTCCAGAATGCGACGTATTTTTACGTTCATAGAACACTGTTCAACGTTCTCATTGTTACGTCCCTTGTTCCATATTTTGTGTTGTTTTGTATTTTCGGCGGCAGAACTGTGAGTTTTAATTGGAGGACTTTTCTCCATTTGTATCAGAAAAGGTACCTACTCGCAACTACAAAATAGGTTCACCGTTCATGTAAATGTTTCAGTAGCTACACTACATTGATTATTCGTCAGGGACAGGAATGACATACGAATTGATAAACTGAAACGAACGAATGAACGCGCCCTCTACTAAGAGGATCAAATAATCACCGAACGGATCAAAGTAGACCTGAGAGTGGTCTACTTATCCGATACAAAAAAAATTGTTTGTTTGTCCAAATATTTACATAGGTTCCTCACGGTTTGCTAGGTTCCTCCTCGGAACTCGGATCCCTCTTGCGTCCCAAGTGTGGTAAATTTGCGAAATAAAAGATGTTTATAAACCAACAGAACCGCACATTCCAAACTGCATAATATTACAAACTACTCGTATTACCAACGTCAATTCAGAACAACTTCAAATTCAGTGCCAACATCTCATCTAACATCATTCGAAATGTCTGCATTCATTGCTCGTTTCGTCTGGACTGAGATTATCGTGCTATCGTATCAAAGTGTATTTATTCAGAACAGTACAGACACTCCGACCATTTTCTTCTATCATATCGCGCAGTGGTAGTGACCCTGCCTAGTGCGCCAAAGGTCGTGGGTTCGATTCCCACCCGGGAATCCAATCCAAAACCAACAGTTAAGCTCATCACACAAATGTATTGTGTGTTGAGCATAACTGTTGGTTTTCGGATTCTGGGTGTTTGTATGTATTTAAGTATTTATTTTAAAATATTTATGTATGTTTATCAGTTGTTGTGTACCCAATTTACAAGCTTCGGCTTAGTTTGGGACGAAACAGCCGTGTGTAAATTAGTCCAAACATTATTATTATTATATCATCATACTATCCTTCCTACTAATATTATAAAGACGAAAGTTTGTAAGGATGTTTGTGAGTTGGGATGTTGGTTACTCTTTCACGCTGTAATGGCTGAACGGATTTTGATGAAACTTGGTACAGTGATAGCTTATATTCTGAAATAACATATAGGTTAGTTTTTACCGCGGTAAACGGTTGATTATAATTCCGGAGTTATATGAACATAATCGTAGGACTATTTATAGGTTTCAAAAAATATATTGGCCTGGATTGATCAATTATGACAAGGTACGCGCATTCCCAATTTCAGTGACTTGATTTCTATTTGCAGCTGAACTTAACCGCCTAGACTAGATTGGATGTTTATACTGTGCTCTGTCAGTGCTACACGGTCACGATGCATGCCAAAACGGATGCAATCCACTCGGAGATAGATATATTTATGTATTACCCTACCGCTGAACTTTCCATATCGGAGCCAGATATACCCAAATTGAGGGTGCAGTTAACTAAGCTTTACCTAAAATGGGCAAATGTTGGTTAGTAAAACCATTTATACGAGCAAAAAGACTTTAAAAGAAGCCACGGAAGGGAAAGTAGTGTTAAAGTATTGTTAATAGCAAATTTTTCAGAGGATTTTTTTTCTTTTAACTTCAAAAATAAGTAAAAATGCATTCAAAAATTTTAAACCAGAACCGGTTCTTTTTTTTACCAGACTGTATTTTCATGATACCAATCAAAAGTGCCCATCAAAATCAATAACATAAAATTTAAGAAGACCATAAAATTTAACCTTTTAGTAACAAAAACAATTAAAGAGGTTCCTAAAAGCCAAGTTTAAGTCATATAGGGATTTATTTCTTTTTTCGTCTACTGTGTCTATGTCAATCATCTTATTTATTTTCCTGAACAAAATGTTAAATTGAATGTTAAACTACTGAACAGATTTCAAAAATTCTATGACTATTGAATAGGTGGTAATATCTGCTATGACAAAGGCTAATTTTCCTATGGGTAATCTATTCTCCCGGGGCCATATTTTGCTTATTTCTGGTACATTAGAACTTAATTATGAAAAAAAAAATGTTTATCAAATCTATGAGTATGTTATTTTAAGGTATTGTATCGTCTATTACAAGTACATAGTCAATTTTATCTATTAAGATTAACTTTTTGGATATAGCGTTTTGCCACCAGAGTTCAGTTCGCACTTTATACGAAACTACTGCAATTTCAGTGAAATTTGAGTGCGATTCCAGTGTAAAGTGGTCACGATTTAGGTGCAAATTGAATACAATTGGTACATTCCCAGCACGATTTTGGTACATTCAACGCTAGTAACTGATTATAGGCAAGCTTGTGTGACGCACTTAGCTATAATACTATGTAGGCAGAGAGTTGTTAGTATACATAGAGCGCGCGTTAGCAAGTCTGAACTGTAAGCACAGGTCTGAACAGTCTCGAAATGTTCGGGGCGACGCTACTAGTCACAAAACGTCAGGAGCGCCGATTGTTGCTCGCGCGGGTATTTATTAAGATTTGGAGTAATCATGGTGAAATGTGCAGTGCCAAGTTGTAAACACGATTCACGGAAACAAACGATCTAGAAAAAAATTATATTGAAGCGTCCATAGAACACCTGCTTACACTTGGCACAATGGGCAATGAGCGACGCGCGCGCTCTATAGCTAGTATACTAACTCTATGTATGTAGGTGAGATTGTGGTACATTTTACAGTGAGTACTAATTGAGTACAATATTAGTACATTCAAGTTTATATTTGGTGCAACTTAGGTGTATTTTACGTGTAAACTAGGTGCAATGTAGGCGTAAATTGATATATAAAAACACATTTGATGCCTATTTGTCACACTCAAAACAGAAAAAATTCATTACGTCGTACGTAGTGTTGTTGACGGCAGCGTATTAAATGATTAAGGTTTCACAGGGCACAAAGGCAATAATTAGATAAGGATCTGTAGGTACAAAAATAAGTAGGAAGCGTAAATAATATAAGTAGGTACATTGTTTTATAGATACTATCCCGGTAATATACATAAATGACGTCGAAGAATACATTTTACTAATAACATTGTATAACAGCCTTCATACTTACTACATAATTGATTTAACTGTAATTGATTGTTTAATCAATTGTAATTGAGTAGGTAAGCTACTCACATCTACAGGATGAACCAATCGAATGCCCCCTGGAGGAAAGTGTCCAAATTAAAGTGAGAAAATGGTCTTCCTTTCATTTTAGATACCTACTACATATGTTAAGTAGAAGGAATTGATTCTGATGATAGACCCTTTTGATTGGTATCATGAAAATACAATTTTTCCACTCTGTATATGATTCCCAGCTCAGACAAGTGGTTTCATAAAAATCTTTGAATTCTGCTTATTTTTGAAAATAAAAGAATGTTTCCTTGCAGTATTTGCTATCTTTAATATTTGAGTACTTTGCTCCAGGGGGATTAATTTTGTTCAGCCTGTATAATGCAGCATTGTTATCAACATTAACAGATACGTAATAAGCTTATTACTGGAAATTGAAATCAACTTATCGTTCGACTGAACATGTATTAATTACTCGTAAAGTAAACTATACCCTCGATAGTTTTTCCAAAATATTATTCTCAAGATCGTACGGAATTAATTGAATTCAATTATCTAAATACTTTTAATGCACATAAAACAGGTAAGTATCAACTGATTCATATTTAATATAATTATTACATCTCATTTATTTACTTAAATTCTAAAGTCAAAAAGTTTTTAAATATTTTTATAAAAAGTAATTACAAAAATGTTATTAAAAGCCTTACAATTAAACATTATAATTAAATAAATATTATTATTATCATATTAATTATCATAATATTAATTAGGAACACGTGGCAATGCAGCCGGCGTCATGGGTACCTTTGAGCCGGGTACGATTCGCGGGGGCATTTTTGACTAAATTTTATCATTGTTTTTATAGTAGTATTTGTGTTTAGTTTTAGGATAATTTACTTACTTTATTTTATTAAATAAAATGATTCATTAGGAACATATTACATACATTTTCTCAATATGTGCAACACATAAATGTATGCAATAAACAATTAAATTGTGAAAAAAAAAGGAACATTAGGAAATACATTAGAGTGACAAGGTACTAACATGTAATACACATTAATGAAGTCGACTGTACCTTAATTTTTCGTATTATAGCTAATTCATGATTAATATTGCCTAACTTTAGTGGGTATTTTTTATCAAATCTCTTAGGTACGTCTCAGCCTTAAGATTTAGAAGGATTTAGCAAATTTTAAAAATTAATAAATTTAAAAATTAATTAATAAAAATATTGTTTTCTCCACTTAAAATATTTATGATTTTAGGATAATAATAATTAAAATGTAGGTACTTAAATGAAAGTCATTAAGGCATAAATAAGTGTACGTAACAATTTATATTACAAAGTTAAATTGACCACAACGAACGCACAAGGAAATATCGGAGCGGCTCTCTCTTCAAGGTATTGCTCCGGCCAATAGCCCTAGAACGTTTAAAGCGTTGGATTTCCGAATTTGCACTACATTAACATACTGTGTACAATGTTAATATATTGTTTTGGTAATATTGCGCATAAATAAATACTATAAATTGACATTCTAAGATCATTTCTATGATTACGGAAATTTTATTTAAGATTATTGATGATTAAGACTGCCCTTTTAAAAACTTGGAGTAGACAATAAAATTCGAATTATTTAACTTCAACTGACTTTTAATTGAACGTTTTTTTTTGAGCCGAAAAAACTCCCAATCAAAAATTATTGACGCATTTTTTTAAGGCAAAGGGACATTTATCTCCCCTACGACTACCTATGGATGTGCGTTTTTCTGTGTATTACAGATTTTTTCCGTTCTTGTAACGGCTCCTATACAGAAGGACAAAAAGGTATTCCGGGTCCTTCTTAATTACTTTTAGAAACTGCCGTTGTACTCAGCCTTACTATTAGGTATGTAGTATTTAGCAAAACTATAGACAAAATAATATTGTACCTAATATTAAATTGTCATTAATTGTACTGACAACTAAATAAAAGTGGCTTTTAATATATCACATTGCACAATACATTTAGATTGTTATGCATATTTCTTAACTATATACCTAATATCTCACAACCATCTTCCAACACAACAATATCGAGAACAAAACAATGTCAGAATGAATAAGAAACTATTAGGTAAGTAGAATTTTGCATAACTATAATAGACATAATAATATTATAATATTAAATTGTTACTTGTAAAGACAACTAAATAAATGTTACTTTTAATATATCACATTGTACAATATATTCAGATTGTTACCTAATTAAGCATACAATCTTCCAATACAAAAATATCAGAACAAAACAAAAAAATGACACAGCAAAGAAACAATTTATGCAGCATTTAGGAAAACTATAGACAAAATAATATTGTAATATTAGTTTGTAATTTATACTGACAACTAAATAAATGTCACTTTTAATATATCACATTGCACAATACATTTTAAATGAACATTATTATTTAAAAAAACTATCTAAGTTAGTATGTACAGTGAACAATGGAGATAGGTAAGCAGGCATATTACAGAGCTCTATTAGTAGTGCTGTACTGTGCCTGCTTACCTATCTCGTTTGTTGACTGTACTATCTTATCTATACTACATAACCTAGTCCATTTTAAATTGTTAATTAAGCATACTTCACGCTATATTATGTCCTTGATGGGGTAGGCAGATAGATTAATTATTTTTATTATGAAACATTTTTAGGGTAAATGTGTACCTTTTTGTTTCCCAGCTGAAACCTCTGTACAGAATTTCTTTTTTATACCCTTCGGCGTGAAGACGCGATAATGAGGGTAGTATGGGTAATTGTTTGAGAAACCCTTGTTTTCACGTTTTTCTCTCCATCCAATTACGTTAAGGTGTGAATACGGTATTAGGGGTCCGTTACAAAAGGAAAAGATACGACTAATATTTATTCATCTTAGGGCCTCTTACACAGCTTGCTGATAAAGTCCCAGATACCCGATCTGCAGGTTATCTGACAGATAGCAAATTTTTTTGGTTTCACAGGTATCTGATTGCCTACATCTAATATATTTTATATAGTCTATCACACAGATTTATCTGATAGATTAGTTTATCACCAAGATTACTATCTGTAACAATATCAGGAAGCGGTGAAAGAAGCCCTTAACCTATTAATATAACATGCCTACTTGTAGATGAAATGGTCGACCAATCGATGCCATTGCTTTTCAGTCATCATCATGGAATCAGCAATTCCCCGAAGTCATTAGCTCGAGCGCCCTCGATCTAATGACTTCGGGGAATTAGCCAAGCAGTAAACCAAATGTGCCCAGTGTACTCATATGCAGTAAAACTAATTTGACTATTGGCTTTTGCCTCTGGCTCCACCGTTTTAGGCTTGGCTTCGAATCAGTGGGACATTGATTGGCTGTTGGTTGATTTCGTGTACCGGGCGTTTCGCACTTGTCGAAACCGGTTAAGATCGTATCGTCTAAAAAGCAATTTGCCTATGGCAGAGCGCCTAAAACGTAAAATGCCTGATGCCAACATTCTGATTTCAGCGAATTAGTCCAAAGTGGTAAAAAAGGAATGTATTTCGTGAGAATTACATTAAAAAACTTTGGAAATCATTGTTATTTAAAAGTTTTTCGTATTTTCTGAAATCGGGACTTGATTTGTAAATTGGGTTGTTTCCTTCAGACACGGAGAAAACAGAGTATGAAATGTAATCATCGCTTTGATGATGACGGCCATTATGATCAAGTAGAGCAGATTTAGCGATTTGTACGTCAGGGGTTAACTTTTCACTGTTTAGTAAAGTATGCAAATCGTCATGAATCCGTCAATTTCCAACAATTTAGACAATAACATTGCCAGAATGTCTTTTGAAAACATTTGGTTTTCTTTAAAATATTTATCCACATCCTTGGTAATGTTTTTCATTATGTGAGCACAACATAGTGCAAAGGCGTAATTTGACGCTCTGTTAGAATTTGTTTCACATCAACATCTTCGAAGCGGTAGCTGTTGTCCTCTAAGATTTCAAATGTTTGTTGCAAATATTCCTTCATTGTCATGTTATTTGCGGCTTTAAGCGTGGCATTGATTAAGGCAAAACTGAAATCTACAACCACGCCTGAAAATGCGGGCCAAAGGTTGTGGTAAGTTTTACAGAAATACTGCGATCACCAATACGTAATATTTAAAATACCGGTCGAAACCAGCGCAGTCAAAGTGAAAGATTGCTTGTATCCAAAATATACCTAGTCCAGTCTAAACAAAAGTGTCCAAGGACGGACGGACCGTGAATTATGTAGATAGTAAGGATAACAGAGCCCTTTCCACGGATAACCCGGACAGTAACAAATAGCTGTTGAGGTAGGTTTGTTGCAGCTCATTTTTCATCTAGCTCCACAATTACAAGGGTCATGTACTCATTTGTTTGCATATAAAGAGGTTCTGTTTTGACATGTCTGTTTTTGTGTCGCTACTTTGCGTGCGTATACTGTTCAATTTCAAGACCATCTTTGTCGTTAGACTCGAGCGCTACGGGACGCGGATTCGATTCCCAGTAAGGCAGACCATGTTTTCCTGTAATAAGTCCCAGTTAGCAGTATCGGAAATCCTAGTTTGGAATTAGACAAGTGTTGCTATGTAGATATTATAATGTATGTCAAATATTTATTAATGGAAAGTCAATCGGATAGTGTGAAAGTGAAATTAGTGGAAACTGTATAACTCAATCAAAGATACGGAGAAAGAAAATTCGAATATATTCGGCCTAGTCGCTACTTATTTGCGGACGTCCTGAGCATCGCTTCTTTCTCTAGCTCGAAGAGCAAAGAAAGAAAATTCGCATATATTCGGGCTAGTCGCTACTTATTTGCGGACGTCTTGCGCGTCGCTTCTTTCTCTAGTTCGAAGGGCAAAAAAAGAAAATTTGAATATATTCGGCCTAGTCGCTACTTATTTGCGTACGTCCTGAGCGTCGCTTCTTTCTCTAGCTCGAAGAGCAAAGAAAGAAAATTCGCATATATTCGGGCTAGTCGCTACTTATTTGCGTACGTCCTGAGCGTCGCTTCTTTCTCTAGCTCGAAGAGCAAAGAAAGAAAATTCGCATATATTCGGGCTATTCGCTACTTATTTGCGGACGTCCTGCGCGTCGCTTCTTTCTCTAGTTCGAAGGGCAAAAAAAGAAAATTTGAATATATTCGGCCTAGTCGCTACTTATTTGCGTACGTCCTGAGCGTCGCTTCTTTCTCTAGCTCGAGGAGCAAAGAAAGAAAATTCGCATATATTCGGTCTAGCCGCTACTTATTTGCGGACGTCCTGCGCGTCGCTTCTTTCTCTAGTTCGAAGGGCAAAGTAAGAAAATTCCAATATATTCGGCCTAGCCGCTACTTATTTGCGTACGTCCTGAGCGTCGCTTCTTTCTCTAGCTCGAAGAGCAAAGAAAGAAAATTCGCATATATTCGGGCTAGCCGCTACTTATTTGCGGACGTCCTGCGCGTCGCTTCTTTCTCTAGTTCGAAGGGCAAAAAAAGAAAATTTGAATATATTCGGCCTAGTCGCTACTTATTTGCGTACGTCCTGAGCGTCGCTTCTTTCTCTAGCTCGAAGAGCAAAGAAAGAAAATTCGCATATATTCGGGCTAGTCTCTACTTATTTGCGTACGTCCTGAGCGTCGTTTCTTTCTATAGCTCGACGGGCAACTATTGCCAGTCGGCGATCCACACTGCAGTAAACTAATAGTAAGTATCTAATTTAAATTGTTATTTAGATTATCTCCTCTTCATGTGCCACCTAAGGCAGCGGTTCTGAGGCAGACAGACGATTTAAAAGACTTTGATCACATCTAAATCAGCAAGGTGTCTCGCGGCCTCGGCGTACCCAAGCGTTAAATACGAGATAAGTAAGCAAGGAAACGGAGCTTGTTCTCTTCGCTGCTTACGCCTTTGAAAATAACACGACTACGGAAGCAAAATTCGGTTATAATTGTTCTTTTGAATCTATACTTATACTACATAAATCCATACCATATAGTAATGTTTGTTACCTTTTTAGGTTTCCGGTTTATTTAACTGTTATTAAAAATTCATATATGCAATAGGTCACTATTAAGCCTTTCTCTGGCTTTTCAAAATAACGATGGATTTAGAATTGGGACTCGGTCGTTGAATAAAATAAAACGGTTTTCATAATGTGTATGTATCATGACGTCATGGAAGTCTGAAGTATTCCAAAGTATCAACGTCATCAACAGCCTATTAATGTCCCCACTGCTGGGGCTCAGGCCTACCCTATCAACGAGGGTGTTCGGGCTATAGTCCACCGCGCTAGCCCAGTGCGGGTTGGTGGGCTTCACATGCGCCTAAGAATTTCTTCTTCGGCGTATGCAGGTTTCCTCACGATGTTTTCCTTCACCGTTTGAGAGCAGTCAGTAAATGTACTTAAGTTTCGAGAAAAGACCCATTGGTACATGGCCCAGCTGGGGATCGAACTCCGGACCTTTCGATATGATAGGCCGCGTCTTATCCCCTACGCCACTGACGCTCTCGCTACAAGGTATAGTTACATCAATACCAGTCATTAGTTTTACCTTATTAGATCGTCACTTTTGCTGCATTAGTAACATGGAAGTTAGGAAACGCCTATAAAACCACGTGGCCCGTAACATGGCCCTATTAGTGTGGCAATATGACCATTTTATGCTGCATTACCCACCGTCGTAACATAAAAAGGGAAGATGTGGCCATAAGAAAAATACTAATATAATTTCTCTCTTGCTATTCTAACATTAAGTATCCATTTTCAGACACGTGTTTACCTTTATCGTAATAAAAGCCAGCAATGTTATTATTTACTTGTTTTTAATTTACAATTAATTGTCAATAGCCAGTGGGAATAGTCCAGAAAAGTTTCTCTGAGATACAGGATCCTAAACGAGGTGATCCGCCAGAGAACCAAAGCATTATAGCTCAAAGAGTTTACGTTGTAGTGGCAATGGGCTGGTCACGTCTGTCGGAGAACTGATATCCGGGCGAGCCACCACTGGGCAAGCGGTTCAGTGGCGCTGGCGTGCGGCCTGTGTCCAGCAGTGGACTAGTGCAGGCTGATGATAAAGTACCTACTAAAGTAAAAAGGTATCTAAAACCATTGTCAAAAGAATTCCATTAGTACAGAGCGCGGCCAGTATAGGTTGCAAGCACAGTACGAACACTGCACTCCGCAGTATTGTCAGCCAGAGAGCGGACTCTTCATTGTGACTCAGCGCTATTGTATTTTTAGAACACCTCGCCTTTTGTTGCAGAACAAATGCACTGGGTTTTAGTTTCTTTTCATCCAACATGTATGTTTTTGATTTTTTTCTATGACATAAAAAAATAGTAATGTTTTTTATAATGTTTTTGGACAAATTAACAGGAGGGCGGACCCGTCGTCACACCAACTTGTCACACTGGTGTTACTACGAAGTTTTTTTTGTCGTCACACTGTACTTTTATGTACATCATCTATACCAAAACATTAGTAAGGACAACAAAAATCATTACAGTATCGATATTATTTAAATCATCATCATCATATCAGCCTGTAGACGTCCACAGCTGGACAAAGGCCTCCCCCAAGGATCTCCACGACGACCGGTCCTGCGCTAACCTCATCCAGCCGCGTCCCGCTGTTATTTATATAAAAAGTTTATTTTACAAAATTAATGAAACTGATCGAAAAATGGTTGGAGGAGGCCTTTGTTGGAGCTCAAAATGGTTGGAGCACACAGACATTCCAAAAACTGTACTTTAATTAAAAAATAAACTTGTCTGAAAAAGTAATGAAAAATTAAATCAGCTCAGCATTTCTAAGAAATGACCTAATGATATATCATTATTTAAAAGTTTCAGTTGAGATGTGAATATGAAATTGTCTTTTTCAATTTGTGCTTCTATTTACAGTTAATTTTTTCACTAGCCGATGCCGATGTTATAAAGTATACTGTTTATATGTTATTCAAAAAATTTAAACCTGTTCTAATCTTGCCAGTTTCTTAGTTCTATAGTTTGTCAATAGATGGCGTTAGGTGTATTTTATACCCTGCTATCATTTGGTTCTTCCTAACATAGATAAGCGTGCAAATCATCCACCAGTTTTTATCTCTTTATTAATAGTATAAATAGATATAGATTCCGTAATATATTTGTTCCTGATGATTTGTTGCAAATTTCTGTTCTCATTGACACATTCTAGAAGATTATTTGTTATAGTACATTTTAGACTTTCGCGCTTTGTATTCATAATTATATAATTATTTACGGGTCTTACACACGAAATAGTTTTATTTATCTGTCATTGACAATGACAGCTCGCCTCTCCAGTCAGCTCGTGACCACGGCCAGTGTAACCTGGTCGAAACGTCGGGCGATGTAAATAAAACTATTTCGTGTGTAAGACCCGTAAATAATTATAGATTATTTGTTATTGCTCTGAGCGTAAAGTCTTGAAGTGATGAATCATCATGTAATATTTGCAATACGTTCAATATTATTAACGCTACTATTGCGCTAATATGAATCTACTAGCATATGCTACGTACGTGGCTGGAGTGAACTCAGCGCATTGTAGCGATCCAATCACGTACCGTCAATATTGTCCCACGACAGCTGCTGTTTAGTTACCTCTACGGGAATAGAACACATACTGCAATAATTCAGCCGAAGGGAAATGAAGATTTGTAACGTGAAAAGCGGCTTTGATAGGAACCGGATCCCTGGGGCGGTGGCCTGTCTCAAAGATGTGCCGGGTGCAAATTAGGTCCACAAATGCGGGCTTGCCTTAGAGTATACTTATACTCTAAGGGGCTTGCGGACATTCTTATCTTATCTTGTTACGGGTCCAGGAATATCCGGTGACACTTCGATCCTACAGGATCTGTTGTGCCAAACCCTGTCCACCAACAGTGCTTCAATCAATTTTTTTGTGGACTTCACATACGTCTAGTTCTAAGTTCTACGCCTTATAAGGCATACGCCAAACATACCTGTATCCTCACGATATTATTCTTACCGAAAAGCCTTTGGTATTATAAACTGTAGTACTTACATAATTAAGATCCGATAGCCTAATTTTCCAAATAGTCTCAAAGTTCGAGCTTGAAACGTAAATGGAGTATTCCGTTCTGTCACTCCAGGCTTGTCCCAGTGGGTGTGGGAAAACAGGTGAGAGCTGTTACTATTTATCTATTCCGGTTGAAATGACCTTGATACGAAATCGATAACTATGTTGAAAAGGCATACGTTTCATCATGGTTTCATCAAAATGTGCTGTAATGACTTTCTGTATCGAAAAGTCATTGAGTTTCGAATGAGATTTTTCATTTTGTCTTTTATTGCAAGTTGTTAGTTAGTCGTCGTTCAGTTTCACGAATAAAAAAAGTCCCAACGCAAACGTGGCTGGTGGGTGTACCTCCTTCTACATTCCCCGTCAGCTCTATATGCCTATTAATCTGTACATTAAACTATTATGTACATTGGACCCGCATATTTCCACTGACGGTTCCCTTTCATCTTCTCTATTGATTTGGCTGCACGCGACTGGATCAAACGCAAAGGACTTAATCTTACGTTATAGCATTATCTATCTCCAAAGGCGGTTATTCCAGGAACCCATAATTCGTTACATATAAATTAAATTAAATCAATTTTATTTCAGGTATACACCCATAATACAATACAATCATTAAAAATAAAAATAAAATAACATACATACACAAAAATAATCAGAAAACATAATACATTACAAGTCAGACACAAAAATCATTCTGCTGGGTCACTAAAGACCGCATATTGAAAATTTACAACTTTCATATACGGCCTTTAGTGTCCCATTGTCTGTAAGTCTAATACGGCTCATGAAGGAGGCGCGCCTTTTTTGCTTAACAGCGTAGAACCCTGCTCTCGGCGAACATGCCCGACGCGCTACACCGCCACTGAATGACGTAATTGGTTTATTTTTGAACAAAAGTCAAATCGATTCGGATTAAATAGTACCTACCAAATCTTTTGGAATTTTTATATATTAAGATACTAAAATATTTTCCTATCTTAATGACCCACTGTCAGTTGTGAGAAATTTATGGTGATTATCTACGAGATAATTTATTATAATATTCATAACCACTCGGTTATTTGGGAGGTTGGGAGTGCACTCTCGAAGGTATTCAACAGGGTTTTCTACCCAAGAAAATATCATGACGATCTGCATATGCGAAAAGTAAATTTCTATGTGTAAGTGCAGTCCAGTATCCCGCACTATAGCCCATAGACTGGTAGGCCTCTCCCGATAGTGATCGATTGCATAATTTGATTTTATTTGAACGAGGCGCTGAAAAAATCAATGCCAACGGTAATTCGATTTCACAAGTACCCATCGGTAACGAAGCGTTCGCATCGCTCGTTTTATCCACTGCTTCCAGAATAGGGGCCTGTGAAATCTGTGCAGCGGACAGCACCGGTTGATGCCCGTGACATTTCAGTTGGAACGAAAATTTATTATGACGTACATTGCCTTTTATGTTTCATGCATTTACGAATAGTGCCTCCTATTTATTCATGCAACCACAATATTTTTAAAAGCAGTACTCGGGCGGACATGCCGCATGAATAATTTTCGAATAAAAATAATGTAGTTTTCGTGAATGGGCCGTGACAGTCGATCGAACGAAATTATTAAGAATTTTTGGTCCTCCGACCCAGATACATTAGGTATAATTAAAGTAGGTGTAGTGTTTTAGTGTAGGGTTATTTGTATTTTAGTCTATGTCAATTCGAACAAGCACAAGTATTTAATTTACTGGGACTTTTCCTCAACATTGTATAAGCCGAATGAACTGTATGTAACGAAATTACCTCAGCTTTCGGTCCTCCGAGCCGGATAAATCGACCTTCCCTTAAAGAGACAATCGATGCCCCTAAATTAAGGGGCGTTTACACACATAAGCTCCCTTCTTTATCTTTTCAGCGAAATTGCCCCCGTTCCCAGAGTAATTGCCGTATTTGAGGAAACAAGTTCAAATAAATCTCAGCCTTTATACGATTTACGCGTATTGAACTGCGGAGGTGACTTTTTTGACTGAAAAAAGAGTTTTTTTTACATTTCCGTATTCTTACCTCTAATTTTCAATCGATGTGTAAATCCGTCCGAAGGGACCAATTATAGCTTGAGTCAAGTTAAGTCATTTGAATGAAAGAAGTGATTTATTTATGATGTAATTAGCAAATTTTAAGTATAAGTAGCTATTATTCGATTTATAAGGATAAGGACAGTGCAGGTACTTCAAAAACGCATCTAAATAATCAGCACTATATCAGCCCTTCAACGCCCACTGCTGGACATAGGCGTTCCCCAATGAACGCCATCACACCCGGTCCTCCTCCTACTATTACAGACCTCGAATTAGAATTGAAGACAATACTTTTTATTTTACTTAGATATTTACTAAGACACAATTATATAATTATTTACGGGTCTTACACACGAATTATGAATACAAAGCGCGAAAGTCTAAAATGTACTATTACTAAGACACGTTTATTAGACACGTATTTACAAAGTAAAACTTATTATTCTGTACCTACTATACCTCGCTTTATTTTTGAGAATTAGACTAATACTTTATTACAATACAAGTTGAAAAAAATTATCGGGCATAGCTTGAAAGAAAAATCGGGTGACTCACGAGCCAGGGCTTTCTTCGTCCGCCGCATCAGTGTAGAAATTCAAAGGGGTAACGCCGCGAGCATTTTAGGCACTATTGGAAATCCGGCGGAGTTGGAGGAGATCATCTACCTTTAGGTTTTTTTTTACTGTTTGTTTAGGTTTAGTTTATTTTTAAAAATTATGTTTGGAGGTTAAGTTATTTTAGTTTTTTAAGTTAGTTTAATTTTAGGTTATTTTAGTTTTTATTATTTGATTGGTTTAAATACAAGTTGAATCATTTTGACAAACTTTCAATCAATTTACCTCGAAATGATCTTCACGGTTAAATTGGTGGAGTGTAAAACATCGAATCATAATACTCGAAGACTCGAGTGTGTTGCAACACTACTCGTGACATTTGCTCCCACCACGCTGTATGTAGTGCTGAGGCTAATCTGACTAGTTATACATGCTGCTCCAATTTGCCTTACAGAGTGGCCTCAGGGTGTTTGTGTTGCGCTAGCCGCTAACCTAAATAAATACATGAGTTTAAACTTTAAGGGCTTCTTACACCAGTTGCTGATATTGTTACAGATAGAAAACGGACAGATAACGTAATCTATCGGATAAAGCTGTCGGATAATATTTTCCGTTTTCACCACTCAAGTCTCTGTTAAAATAACGGGCAGCTAAACTGTCAGCGATTTACCGGGGAGTCGGAACATTCCGTTCATTTAGTTCATTCTTCAGTTCAGTTCATTTGTTGCGTTTCTATTTATGCATTTTTGGGAATCGAAAAGTATCATATTTATAAATTAATATCTTAAATTTTATTTTAAAAAAGTATTCATAAATACTCATAAATTATGTATTTATGTATAAAATACAGAAAGTACATTATTGAGTCCGTTTTTTTGTAATTATTCTTGAGAATAAAATAAAAAATACCTACGTTTATTGCGTATAACGAAGCGAAGCAGACTTCTGTATATATAGTCTGTGGTTCATGTTTATTGTTTTTGTGGTGTAAGCTTTTTTATGGATTTTTGTGGTTCTATAACTAAAGATAGGATACGAATTGCGTGTACAAGTATTTGAAGTGTTTTATAAAAATACTGGGGACATTCGCAGGCAGGATGGCTTATTATGACGGTCATTGGTGTCCATATCGGAAGTCAAGTTCGGAAATAATCAACGCCAGATGCCTGGTCGGTGGAGCAGTCCTCATATAACTACCCCTCTCTCTTCGTGCTGATTGATGATCTAGTGGTGGATGGTCAGGGACATGTGGCATTCCCATTTAGACAAAGTGATTGGGAGAATAGAAAAAGACGGTGAAAAAATAAATTTCGCATCATGCGATCGTTTCCCTATCAAAAGTAACAAACAATAAGATAATAATTATGTAGGACGGCGGGTACAAACTGGCATAGGTAGGTATTTAATTTCAGTTTCTACAGAGCTTCAAGCTTGCCAGGGGTTTTGGGTTCTATCGATAGCACCCATGTAATCAATGTTTTTTTGTATTCACAATTCAAATGTAGGTATGACATGTAATTAATAAATTTACCATGTTTTTGTTTTTGTAGATGTGCAAATTTGATTTAAATATCGTGCAATTTTGATTTAAATATCATGTGCGAGTAGTCAAGTCTGTTAACCGGGTCAACACATGATAGTAAAGTGTGGAGACAACCTGTTGAAAGGTGTCATTGAGATGCTGTATAAAGAGAACCAAAGAAGATCCGAGTCTGGTGCCAGTGAAATATTCTACATGGGATGGGTACCTAATATTGAAATAAAGAAAAATAACAAAACGCATTTAAAAACATTTTCATTTATATTATTGTATGTACTAATTCTATTTCACATTTTCCCTGAGAAACTACTGCTTGGCACAGCATTTTAATAATGTTCGTCCTCGGAAAACGATGGCTGTAATGAAATAATAGTAATATAGTATTAAAATAGGATTAGGTATTAGAGGACTGGGTGTGGTGATGTTCATTGGGGAAGGCCTATGTCCAACAGGCGATGTTAAAGGGCTGGCATGATGAAGTATTGGAGTGGGAAGATTGTGTTAAAGAGAACCAAAGCCTTTGACATAGCTCAAAAAGTTAGTATATTGAAATAGCAACGGGCTGGTCATATTTGTCAGAGAACCGATAACCGCTGGTAGGTGAGTCCTACTACTGGGCAAGTGTAGTGTGGGACGCCCCCCGGTTTGATAGAGCGACGATCTGCATAAGGCGACTGGCAGCAGTGACTGTAACATGTAAATAAAATATTAGTATGGTACGATCATTTTATCAATTTACCAGTTAATATGGCCGCACTGTTGGTGCACAGGCCCACCATTAGACAAGGGTGTAGGGCTCATAGTCCACCAAGCAGACCCATAGTGGGTTGGTGGACCATATGCATGTTTCCTCATTAAGTTTTCCTTCACATCAAAGCCAAATACAGATAGGTACTAACTTTGGCCCTATCTTTAAGGAATCTGGCGAAAAGTGGTCTCAGATTTTGCTATGCTTCGGACACTTGATATGATTCTAGATTCTGACGCTGTGCCTACACCACTCAGATCTCTCTTAGGCGGGTTGGTGGACTTCACCACCAACCCGCACTGGGCTAGCGTGGTGGACTATAGCCCGAACGCCCTCGTTGAGAGGGTAGGCCTGAGCCCCAGCAGCGGGGACATGTTGCGGGGAGGCTGTTGATGATGATGATTGCAGCGTTACTGATCTCCTATAAATCGCTAGTGTGGGCCCATTACTTGATCAAAGTATATGTGATTGGTACTTACATATTGGTACAGTATTGGTTGTTGTTTTTATGCTATCTTCTGTGTAAGAAAGCAGATAATGAACTGCTTTTTTTGTTAGCTTATATCTATCCCTAAACGCCCCATCACTATATTTTGTAAAATTATCTTCTCTGTCCCTGACTATGGGACGTGTCCGTGGGCGCGATAAACGGTCATGAAATTCTTCGAATTCGTCTTCTAAATAGTCAAATAAGTCCATTTTAAAAAGAAACAGTGATAAATCCATAAAAAATTAACACAAAACTGAAGTATTACCGCGTTAAATTCGAAAAAAAAACAATCCATATCCGACAGATAAAGAAATAACAGCCCCTTGATCTGGCTGTAAGTTTATAAGGCGGTTTACCGGACAGATAACGCAATCAGATACCTGTGAAAAAGAAAAAAACGGATATCTGGTAGATAACCTTCATATAGGGTATCTGGGACTTTATCAGCAACTGGTGTAAGAAGCCCTAAGACTTTGGTCTGCCGAGGGGTTAGCTTTGTTGATTAATTATTTACGAAATTATGCCCACGACGACCTACGGCTTTTTGATGTCTCGGGCCAAAACTTTAATGTAGCATCATTCGGTAGTCGTAAAGAAAAACAAGAGTATACGGAGAGTTTTTTTTCAAGAAACTTACTGTAACGAAGAAAATACTATAATCATGATGACAAATAATTAAACATAGACAGAGACAGTTTCCACAGATTACAAGAACACATAAATGAAGTACACAGCAATGACTACTACTAGAACTGCAGTGCTATTCTGTAAGCGTATTTATACAACTCGATCCAAACTTTTGGGGGAGGCCTATGTCCAGCAGTGAATTAGTATACCTACTAATCACATAATAATAATAATCATATAATAATTAATCACATTTAATCACTTTTAGGTAGTTAAAATAATCTTCATTATTTTATTGGCAAATACTAACCAAGCAAAACTACTTGTTCACCAGCAATAGTCAATCCCTCCAAATAATCCTTTATAGTGCTATACTTAAAAATTAAACTGTCAAGTGTGGCACCTCCATATGTGGATCGACATGTAAGATGTTGAGGTCAGCATTAATTACCGAAAAAATGAAACATAGTAAGTAGTAGGGACCTACATGAAAAGCTTTATAATAATGAGCTCATAACTGTTTCCGACTGCTCTCAAACGGTGAAGGAAAACATCGTGAGGAAACCTGCATACGCCGAAGAAGAAATTCTTAGGCGCATGTGAAGTCCGCCAACCCGCACTGGGCTAGCGTGGTGGACTATAGCCCGCACGCCCTCGTTGAGAGGGTAGGCCTGAGCCCCAGCAGTGGGGAGATTAATAGGCTGTTGATGATGATGATGAATTGTTTCCGTGGACTGTATTCACCAGCTGCACATTTCGTGCGTGGTAACCTTTGCGGCAGTAGTATCTCTCCTCATTTTCTGATGGTCTCTTCATGGCTACAAAAGTTCCATCGATGCACCCAATTACTCCAGGAATTTTGAACTTTTCATAAAATCTGTAATTTTAATTATTTAATTGAAATGATTACAGCACTATTAATTACCTAACTGTTCAGGTATTTCGGTAAATTTCATTCTTCGGTGGATCTCCTCTTTGCAATCAATCCTTCGACGAAACTAAGCATAGCCCTATCCATAGTTTGCTACATACAGAAAGTTCAGTGGTTGGCGACTTAGGCTAAGTACAGATAAAAAATAAGTAGGTCATTATAGGCACTCCTATCATAGGAGTGCCCGTGTGTAAAGTCTAATGAAAACTAACTAGTCAAAAAACACAACCCTTTCCTTTATCACCTGTCTTTCTTGAGCATTTTGGGGAAACCGTATGTATTTTTTACTTTTTCAGGGTGATTGAGAGGCTCTACCACTTCGCGAATGCAGCGAGAGACTGATGGCTGGGACAAATAAGTCCTTACATTTTCATTCAAAATCTTCTGGTGGCTACCATTACCTAAGAATGATAGCGTGCATAATATCTAAAAAATATATTTAATAATAATTTAAGTTGCAACTTACGATACACTAAAATGTATTGTTCAATTGGTCACATAAATTCAAGGTTTAAATTTCTTTGGTCGGGCGCGCGCTCCCTGTGGAGTTCGCATCTTGCATATTTAGTATCGGAACCTATGGTTCTTGCATATTTAGTATCGGAACCGGGGGGGGGGGGGGGACGGACAAAGGAAGCGGAGTAGCGGGAGGAGGTTGCTAATACAAATTTATATGGAGTTTGAAAATGAGAATGTGTGAGTGAGTCACAATTTTTTGATATATTTATTCGAGTCGAAAGTACTTTACCTCGTCGTTTGTTAGTTTTTAACAGATTATTTAATTCAAACTCTAATTGTTGAATTAATTCCTATGTTAATCTATAAAAGCTGACACAATCATAATCACGACTCAATAATGTGACAAATGTTGGTCCCCGGTGGGAATTGAACCCACGACCTTTGGCGCAGTAGGCAGGGTCGCTACCACTACGCCTACAGGCCAACTCCCTAATAGGCTAGGCCAGCTCAAGGTCAAAGAGCTTCCACTGACGTGCGGTCGACTGTACCATCGGTGTATTGCAGCTGTTGCCGATGAAATATTTACATTACTTTTCAATATTTCACGGCATAACTATTGTCTTGCTTTAGGCTGAATACTTGCCCAAATGTTTATGTTGGTATTGTTAACAAGGTATTTCCACGAGGCAACGGAATGGGAATGAAATGCTTCTGTCCCCGATAATTTGTCCCTCGTCACGCGTCAGCGGGACATTGAATTTGTCCAAATACCCGCGAAACGAATGCGGCTATTTCCAATTTTCCACTTTAGGTATAGGTTAGGTATATATCGAAGAATACTAACTATTAGGTACCTAATAGGCGACGCGCTTCGTACTAAAGCTTTTCTTTATTTTTTTGTTAATATTTTTATCTGTGCGGGCGCATTATAAATCCTACGAATATTATAAAGGCGAAAGTTTGTAAGGATGTGAGTGAAGATGTTTGTTACTCTTTCACGCAAAAACTACCGAACAGATTTTGATGAAACTTGGTACAGTGATAGCTTATATCCTGGAATAACATATAGGCTACTTTTCAACGCGGACAAAGTCGCGGGGCGTCCGCTAATACCCGCTAAGTAACGAAACACCTACATAGAGAGCGCTGTTTCACAATGTACACGGGAAAACTTTTCTACGCGGGCGAAGCCGCGGGAAAAAGCTAGTTATTAAATAAATAGAAGTACGATTGTTAGGTACGGTGGACCGCACGTCAATGGAAACAAACCAGTATACACTGGTCTCAATTTTATTGTACCCTATTCAAAGGCAAATAAATTATTATCTTATCTTATCTCATCTCATCTCATCTTACCATAGTATGGAAACTCCCTAATAGGCTAGTCCAGCTCAAGGTCAAAGGTGTTTCCACTGACGTGCGGTCGACTGTACGAAATTCGACTGCCGCCGTTCGCTGCGTGTGATTCGGCAGAGTTCGGCTATGCTGGCACGATCGTTACTGGTAGCCCTACATATTTACGCACACAATGTGCAGATAGGCTGTAAATCGGATTTGTGTAATAAGCTATGTGAAACCCAAACTATCTATAAGTACCTAAGTACATTTTTAAAATTAAATTGTCTACATTTAACATTTTTTCTATACCTATTTGACATTTTTAAAACCTATCTTTGTTTCCTAAAGGTAATATAAATAGTTTTTTTCCGGTAAAAACTATTAAAAGTTATGGGGTGAGGCCGTACCGTTTATTACTTTCTTACTCTTCCTTGGTACCTAAGATGTAGATGTAAGAAAGAACCCGTTTGATACTGACAGATTAAAATGTTCGTAACAAAAAGAAAACCTTGTATCCGTACCTGAAAGCCAGACCGTCCCAAGTTCTACTTCCAATAATTCGAGAAACAAAGAAATTAAAATATTTATAGTTTTTAGTTTGAATCGCGTTTTTTTGTTACTAAAATATTATTCGGAAATAACATTTCAAATTAACTACAAAATAACAGCTGACAAAATATATATTTTTTTATTTTAAGTTTATTTTTTTATTTACGCCACAAAATTCGAAAACCTTTAAAAATTTCGTAAGTGCGTATTTTAATAAACTGTATTTTTAACAATTTCATTTCAATTTTATTTATTCAATAAAACTAATACTTAAACAGTCGAGCCAAACGTGAAAGTCAATATAATATTTAAAAACATATTACTAAAATAATTAAAAGGTCAAAATACAAAACTGTCAAAAATAAAATACAAATGTCACAATAAAAATACAAAATAATAATATCACCAATCAGGGTCATGCATAATTATGTCAGTTAACGTGCTCGGGGTCACACCGACTCCAGATACCTATGCCAGGCTGATTTCATGAATCGTGTTTCGGTGAACACTGCGATCATTAATACTTGACGATCGCCGGGTGAACATGAATATTGTGTCGATAGAATCGTCATGGTCCAAAATGTCGTTTAGAAGTTGTACAGCCCTATCTAATGAAGTGCATAATTGTGGCAGATTTCGTGCGGAGAATAAAGCGTATCCCAGACACACGCCACCTGCGCTGGCGGCCTACCGCAGGCCGCCGCTTCAATATGAAAACGCAGGCCGCGCGTGTCTGAAGTCTCACATACATTGCGTATGGAATACAACAGGCCGCCACCGCCACCGCCAACGCACCGGAGGCGGACTCGAGACCGGAGCACAGAGGATTATAACCGGAGGCAGGCAGGGAGAATGTCGCTCGGTAAATGTACTGTAACAGTATAACCATTTTCCTCCTAAATAAGGCCGGATAAGACTTGATCGCTCAAGTAAAGTTTGAAAAGTTCCTCTTTAAGAGGTACTAGCGGCCCGTCCCGACTTCGCACGGGTGGACATTTTTTTGCAATAAATACAGCCTATGTCACTCAGGGTGAATGTAGCTTTCCAATGGTGATAGAATTTTTGAAATCGGCACAGTAGTTTTTGAGTTTATTCATTACAAACATACAAAAATACAAATCTTTCCTCTTTATAATATTGGTATGATGATGATGATAGATAGTCAGAATTTATGTGGTTAGTCAGTTTTGTGTGCGGCTCTCAGATACAGATATTTCGAACCGTTAGTACCCATCCCTTTTAGAGGGTTGAATAAGCAATGAACACAATAGAATTATTCCGCTTTTTTTGTTTCGAATATATTTCTCTTTGGTAGGCGTTGATACAATTTGACACCCATCCGTGCTTTTTCCGGAGACTCGGATTCGTTAATACCGGGATACCTTCCGTTTTGAACTGAATATTTTTATGTTTTTATTTATTTATTTTATTTTAATCAATTTTATGTCATTACGAGTACACTGGGTACATTTATACACGTCAATTGTTATCTACCACTACCATCGCTCCTAGATAAAGCGCCAACGAGCTGAGAAAAAAAAGGCACAATCTTTTTAAATCAAGTTTGTATAACAATTGTTTGTAATTGCGCGAGGCTGAAGTAACATTAACACCAGGCATCTTTGTCAAATAATCGTCTATTTTTAAACTATTACAAATTTGTTTTTATTTAATTTGATTCGTAAATGTTCTGTCCTTCATATTCGAGAACACAAAACTAACAGACTAGTTTGTTGTAGAAGCGTATACATTGCCCCGGGAACGATTTACTAACCATACTAAGTCATTGCGGTAGGTAGTACCTACCTACAAGTTTGTTGAAACACGCTCGAAAATTTCCCATATTTCTTAAGGTTTATGATTAATACCTCTGATATTACACCCATCCTATACTGTATGCGCATAGTTCTTGAAAATAGCGCAAGTCCACCGACAAACTCCACTAATACGCCTGCCAGTACCTACCTACAAGTTTGTTGAAACACGCTCGAAAATTTCCCATATTTCTTAAGGTTTATGATAAATACCTCTGATATTCCACCCATCCTATAGATACTGTATGCGCATAGTTCTTGAAAATAGCGCAAGTCCACCGACAAACTCCACTAATACGCCTGCCAGTACCTACCTACAAGTTTGTTGAAACACGCTCGAAAATTTCCTATATTTCTTAAGGTTTATGATAAATACCTCTGATATTACACCCATCCTATACTGTATGCGCATAGTTCTTGAAAATAGCGCAAGTCCACCGACAAACTCCACTAATACGCCTGCCAGTACCTACCTACAAGTTTGTTGAAACACGCTCGAAAATTTCCCATATTTCTTAAGGTTTATGATTAATACCTCTGATATTACACCCATCCTATACTGTATGCGCATAGTTCTTGAAAATAGCGCAAGTCCACCGACAAACTCCACTAATACGCCTGCCAGTACCTACCTACAAGTTTGTTGAAACACGCTCGAAAATTTCCCATGTTTCTTAAGGTTTATGATAAATACCTCTGATATTACACCCATCCTATACTGTATGCGCATAGTTCTTGAAAATAGCGCAAGTCCACCGACAAACTCCACTAATACGCCTGCCAGTACCTACCTACAAGTTTGTTGAAACACGCTCGAAAATTTCCCATATTTCTTAAGGTTTATGATAAATACCTCTGATATTACACCCATCCTATACTGTATGCGCATAGTTCTTGAAAATAGCGCAAGTCCACCGACAAACTCCACTAATACGCCTGCCAGTACCTACCTACAAGTTTGTTGAAACACGCTCGAAAATTTCCCATATTTCTTAAGGTTTATGATAAATACCTCTGATATTACACCCATCCTATACTGTATGCGCATAGTTCTTGAAAATAGCGCAAGTCCACCGACAAACTCCACTAATACGCCTGCCAATAGGTAACTGAACCGAACCATCCAAATGAGATGCGATGGACAGACTCCCTATTCTGGGTGCCAGTAGTAAATTCAAAAACAAAGAATGCATCAAAATACCCAAGAAGTTTCGAACCTCTTTTGTCGCGCGCGCTCCCTGTGGAGATCGCATCTTGCAAATTTAGTATGGGAAACGATGAAAAATTCTGTGTCAAAATCAGGGGGGGTGCGGATTAGCGGGAGGAAGTTGCTCATACAAATTTAAAAAAAAAAAAAAAAAAAATGAGAATGTGTGAGTGAGTATCAATTTCGATATACATTTGGCACGATTTTGGCACCCCCTAAAATGCTTTTGTTACTCATCCATATGGGAGTAGCTTTTTTTTAAATTCATGAAAATACCTAACTAAATAGACGGTTTCAGTACAGTACAGAGATATGCAACTTTTGATTTACGAATTTGGAAATTAGTTAAAAATAAGCTAAACGGTTAAAATAAAATGAATTAAATAAGTCAATAATGTTTTATTTTTTTACGAGGACCAAAGTAAGGGACCTGAGCAATCTGCCGATTGCCGTGAACAGAAAGTATTTTACTCTTGCCAAAGCGTTAGAAAAAACATGGTATGGACGCAGTATTGACTAAAATGACCTTTTAAACATATACCTATTTTTCTTGCTTTGTAATTTTTTTTAGTTTTTATTTTGTTTAACTGCAACGAGTGAGTGCCTAAATATTCACTTTCTTCCATAAATAATATAACGTATCATTAGAATTAATTACTCTACATTCAGAATAAGAACGTAACCCAAAACATTAGTTTCAGACGAAGGTCTGACATAGAGTAAATAGAGTAAATTTTATCCATTCTTGGTTCAAATTAGTTTCGTGATAAAAACAAGTTTAGTGTTAGCTGTCGTGGGCTGATCGTAGAATTGGCCAGACCGTGATATGCCTGGGCATTTCATTAGATTGAAGTGAGTAGTTGCCCAGATGGGTGTTTATTTTACGCATCAGCGGGCCACACTCGCACGGAAGGTGCAATGGTGTCTCCTCTGCTTCCTGGCAGAGTCTGCACACTTTAGTACTTTGCATATCGTCATGTAAGGCAAGACCAATTATCTGAAATAGATTTTTATTTATCTAAAACTTTATTTCACTAAATTGTACAAAAGGCGAACTAAAGGGGAACGATATCATCGCACACTCGTACTTCGCACTAACGATACTTCGCACACTCGTGGTCGCACTTTTGTAATAATCGCTATTTTGACTTCGCAAAGTACGTAATCGGAAGACGCAGTGCAGGCAGGCCTCCCACAAGGTGGACCGACGAGGTCGCGGGACCCAGCTGGATGAGGTTAGCGCAGGACCGGTCGTCGTGGAGATGGCCTTGGGGGAGGCCTCTGTCCAGCAGTGGACGTCTACAGGCTGATATGATGATGATGATGAAAGTACGTAAGCACTACCTAAGTAACCACGGAGAGATCTTTTCATTACTTTGTAATGTCGCAACGCAACCATAAAATCTCAAAAAATATAAATGTGGCGTAAAGAAAATTACTTGCTATTGTGGTCACTAATTGTCATTACATTAGGGTTTCTTTATGTACAGAGGAAGCCCCGGCTCAACTGGAATTGACATACGCAACACTAGATGTGCAATGACAACGAAATAAAATGTGTTCTTTCACATTGATCTACCCTTTGACATTGGTACTTAAAAATTTAAATACATAAACAACTAAATATACAATACCTTAAAATTCGATACGATACAAACAGTACAATCAAATACAATATACTTTATTGCATAAATAAAGACAATCGTGTAACGCTTTCAGGCAGGCATTCTGTTCAGGCTGTCTTAGGACTGAAAGCGATTTCTTACAGACAACCTTTGGGTAGAAGGAAAAATACCATATAAAATGATAGATTGTGCTGCTTCAGAATTTTAAATGACAGGTATAACATTTAACTATAGCGTAATATATAAGAAACTATATTAAAAACTTTCGAGAACAGCTTTCCGTTGAATTAAAACTGATTTTTTAAATGAACTACTTGATTATTGACGTATTTTTGTGTTTTGGAACAAAATTGGCATGATTTCTATAATACTTGAGCACATCTTCAACGCAACCCATCTATGTAGCGACCCTTTATCAATGCCAGGGACACAAACGAAACGGAACATTTATCCAATTTTTTACTTTGTTTCGCTAATGGACCACGAAACGCTAACGGTAATGGTATTCGAAACTTTATTGAGGAAGAAGTTAATTAAACCTGCAGAAATGTTTTCCCCTTCAAAATATACCGTATTTTTGGAATTAGCTGTCTGTAACTCTACCGTTTGATATAGCTAGGAGACAACATTAGTCTTCCTAACTCGTCACTTCCTAACTCGTCACTTCCTAACTCGTCACTTCCTAACTCGTCCACTTCCTAACTCGTCACTTCCTAACTCGTCCACTTCCTAACTCGTCCACTTCATAAGTCATCCACTTCCTAACTCGACCACTTCCTAACTCGTCCACTTCCTAACTCGTCCACTTCCTAACTCGTCCACTTCCTAACTCGTCCACTTCCTAACTCGTCCACTTCATAATTCGTCGGAGTTTCTTTGAAGGAAGTTTCTTTGTTTTTTCCGTAAATATTAAGTTTACCCACTTAGCCGAAAGGATTAGCAAGCTGAAGTGGCAGTAAACAGTTGAAACTCCGATATTAGGGGATCAGATAGTCTATAAACTACATAAATATTAAGCCGTTAATATTATCTAAAATATATAATATTTAAAATTTATCCATTAGGTTCCATTCATTACGAAAACATGCAAATTTTGGAATTAGGCAATTTCTTTACAGCAAAAAATACAAGTCAATCTCCATAACCCTACATTTGCAACACACATGTTGCGCATGTACACGTATCTAACAAAATGGGATAAAGATCAAATTTACGTGTTCTGTGGTCCGTTAAGTTTGTGTTTGCGGTAAATTCGGTGTTTTGGCCGTGCCAGGTGTGGGATGGAATTAAGGATTTCTTAAGGGCCATTTTATGGTTTCTAGTTAGGGCTTTCGTGATGATATTTTACTGCTGTCATTAAGATTTCAGAGGCTTTTGCGTTTTCTAATACGTTGGATTAAGCTTCGGAACGACAATTCCACTGTCTATATAGACAATAAAAAAATTTACAATAAAATAAAACCGACTTCAAAAACACAATAACAATAAAAAGCGTAAAATAACTTTTTTTATTTTAATCCAAAAGACAGAAGCCTGTTACCTATTATTTTAACTAAAATATTATTATAATATGTGCTATGTACTGATCTGTTTGAATCGGACCCTCTTAAAAAAAAAAAAAATTTGAAATCGGTCCACAATTGACTGAGAAATCGGTGAACATACTTAAAAGAAAAAAAAATACATACAGCCGCACATAGTACCTCCTCCTTTTTTGGAAGTCGGTAAAAATAAAGTTTTACATGTTGTACAGTTAGGGTTTTTTTTTCTGAAAATAAAGACATCGAATTCGTTCTCCAGTTATGTAAATTTTATTCCTTATGAGTCTTGTATGACCTCAGACCGATAGATGCTAATCTAAGAGGGTAAGTAAAGAAAACCAATTACTTTTGGCAAAACATTCGTGATACGAACTTCGGCTTAGCCTACTTGACCCAATTTTGCGTATAAAATCGGAGGCTAAAGTTTTCCTATTCATTAGCTGTTCGTCTCAAGATTTTCGCATCTGGGAAGAAACGCCAAAATTTGATTATTATTTTTTGCTACGGAGCAACAAGCAGGCGGGCCTGCTCCTGATGTTAAGAGGTCACCGCCGCTTATAGGCACCTGCAACACCTGGGGGGTGCTGGTGCGTTGCCGGCCTTGGTTGAAGGGCTCTTTTGACTCTCTTCTAGAAGGGCCCCATATCGTAGCGCTGTGGAAATGCGTCAGAGGGAAGGTCATTCCACATTTTGCACGTGCGCAGCACAAGAACGCGAGAAGCGCACAGTGCACAGTAAATTAATACGATGACGAAGAGCCGACGTCCTAAACTGAAATGATTTATTTAATTTATCGTGGAGCTTAAAAAATCTTTCTAATATTTCTTGATCAGAGAGTTGTTAGTATACATAGAGCGCGCGTTAGCAAGTCTAAACTGTAAGCACGGGTCTGAACAGTCTCGAAATGTTCGGGGCGACGCTACTAGTCACAACACGTCAGTAGCGCTGATTGTTGCTCTCGCCGATATTTATTTAGATTTGGAGTAATCATGGTGAAATGTGCAGTGCCAAGCTGTAAACACGATTCACGGAAAAGAACGATCTAGAAACAATCTATATAGAAGCGTCCATAGAACACCTGCTTACACTTGGCACAATGGGCAATGAGCGATGCGCGCGCTCTATAGCTAGTATACTAACTCTATGTTCTTGATGAATTTTAAAATCAATTTTGTGTTTAACTTCGGCCCTTTTCAACCAAATTCTTGTAAAATCGTTGGGCGCTTCAGAGCCTCTACACCGGATTGATGCCCAAAACGCGTGGCTAGCTGCCTGCCCCGGGGAGAGTGTCCCAGATAACACAGCTATCCAAAGGCTGTGGGACGAGCCTCTCTGCAAACTCACGCTAAGAGAACTTTTAGCATCAAGCTCTAGCTCTAGCGATCGAGCTCGTCTTCTAGCCACCGCCGAGAGGGAGTCAGGGTTTTGGCTTCATGCACTGCCCTCTACCAACATCGGCACCCTCCTAGACAATGTATCCTTCTCCCTGGCCGTCAGTCTGCGGATAGGTGCAAGCACCAATGTGCCCCATCGTTGCATCTGCGGCACCACCGTCGACTGCTACGGGCACCACGGTCTCTCCTGCGCCCGCAGCGCTGGCCGCTTGTCCCGCCACGCCTCCTTGAATGACATCATCCGGAGGGCCCTTGCCACCGCCAACGTACCGGCTATCCTTGAGCCGAACGGTATAGTACGTGATGATGGCAAGAGGCCCGACGGGATGACAGTCATTCCTTGGAGGCGGGGGCGACCCCTGGTGTGGGACGCCACGTGCGCGGACACGTTGGCACCATCACACCTGGGCGCCACGTCACGGGCGGCGGGCGCTGCGGCCGTTAGCGCGGAGAGGGCCAAATTGCGCAAATACACTGCGCTGGGCACCGGCTACGAGTTTGTGCCTTTTGCCGTGGAAACTCTGGGGCCGTGGGGCCCGGAGGCTCGCAGCCTTTTCAAACAGTTATCTACGCGCCTCATTGAAGCCACGGGTGACCGGAGAGCTGGCGCGTACCTCGGCCAGCGCTTAAGCCTGGCCATCCAGAGAGGGAACGTAGCCAGCATCCTGGGCACCCTGCCCCGAGGTGACGATTTAGGGCAAACTTTTTATTTGTAATATACGAGTAGGTTAGCTTAGTTAAGGCCATCATTAGGTATTTTGTATACGATTGTTGTATATGTGATTAATAAACAGTCACTTGATTTTTACCGACTTCTAAAATATGTATTCCGGATAGAACTCACAATGCAATAAAATGGTATGGATGAGTTTGACTTGGTCTTTCGATTAAAATATAGGTACTTAGAATGAATGTTATGTCATAAATGTTACTTTCAAAGGGTACATAGTTATATTACATTCATCGTACGTTATTTCATTGTAATTTGTTTATTCCCATAGTAATAAGTTTCAAAAAGGCAAGTTTGCTGCTGAAATGTGTATGTATGTTATTATTGTGTATTGTTGACTGTGTCAATCAATGTACTGTGTATAATTATGACCAATAAAGACTCTTTAAAAACAAAAAAAACTTAGAATGAATAGATGGAAATATAGAATACTGATTTCATAATTCTAAGTATAATCTCTTCTTAACAGGCGTTACGGGCTAAAGTTCATTTTAGTTAACATCTTGTCATTATTAAGTAAGATTTTCTGGTGTTTAAGTATATAAGTCGACCCTTTGCGGAACCTTCGAAACTCTTCCACGAAAACGAGTTTCGATCGAGAATTGGTCACGTTTGAAAGTTGCCTTACTTTTAGAGGCAAACTTTGTAAAACTAACCCGGAATTTGAATTATTCATTTGTTGGTTTTTCTTACTGCCTTTTCCAGGTCTGGATCTAATGCTTAGCGTAAAGGTAACAGTGGTTGGGTTTCTGTAAATACGTGCTTTTAAAATTCTTAGGGTAAAGTTACGGCAGGATCCCTGTTCGGTCAGTTTTAACTTCAAATTCTGGTTAGCTACTTTGAGTTTTTGTTTTTTTTATTTTATTGTTTTTTTATCTTTATTTTATTGAGTTTTTGTTGAAGTCTGAAGTTTATTTGTTGTTTCTTTTTCCAAAATCACATTCAGGTTGTTAATGAACTTTCTCTTGTTTCCTGTACGTATTTACAGATTACCAGAATCATACCTCTAGGTATTTTAAAAAGTGTACCTATTAGCTTGTACTCTCAGTTTTTGGCCTTTATTTTGTTAGGTTTTAGTTCTAGAGATCGATAATCTTTATAGGTAGCTGATAAATTTGTCATTGTAACAAATCTAGTTCTTGCAATCGTTCCAACGACCTTGATTTGAATTATTCATCTAATAATACAGTAGAGACATTTGTAAGAATGCCAAGGAGAGGATTATAAGCGCCCTTGCATACTGTTAGTGCAACCTATCCGGATCCGTCAAAAAACCTCACCGCACAAACGGTGCACCGTCACAAAGTCGCAACTAGGATCGAGTTCTGATGTCGTTTGTGCGCTACCGATCGATAAATCGGCGCCGCTTGGAATAATTTTATGTATTTACTTTTAATGTTTACATACGTCGTCGAAGTTAAAGTAAAAATACCACCTTCGTGTTTTTTTATTTTTTTAAAACAGAGTTGATTTTTTAAAAATAATGTTGCATGGAAACACTTTTAAATATCACGAGGTCAAAAGTACGATTACTGATTTGTTTCAAAATATTATGTTTTTCGGCTCAGTAATAGAAAAATATCACTTTAAAGGACCAAGATCTCGAAATGGATTTTTGTTTACTACGTCTTGCAAAAATGTTTACATACCCAACAGTGGCGAAGGGTGGATATTTTCAGAAAGGAAGCCTTTCCAAAAAAAAAAATCACTCGCCAAAAGTCAAACAACAGTCTATATCCCTCAGTGTTAAAACACCCGATCGGGTTTTATTAATATTGTCTGCAGAATATGACGCGACCCGTTTGGGTGTCGTCGCTGTAGGCTATTATCACGTATATATATGTATAGGTATGAGTGATTTCTCGAAAATCAAAAAATGACGTCCACATTCTGCGGAGTTTTCTAATTTGACAGACACATTCTAAAGGATATTGTGGTCTATATGAATTAATGCCATACCCCCCAATTGGTAATTTGAGGTTATCCCGAAATGAGTATATCTAAACTTGCTTTATCGAGATAAAAAAGGTTCATTGTTTGTTTTTTTTTTCAGAAAATTTGTTCAGATTTTCGGACAAATTGTCTACGGCTACTTCGGACAGGATTTTGACGGTTTCGGATCGGGCGCAGTGCACACGCGCGCTTAGGACAATCTATTGTCCCGTTATCTCGCAACTGCCTGCGGCTTTGAACATTAAGATTATCCTACTTCGTCCCTTGGGGAAGGTCAATTCAATTCGGTCCCAAGACTTTTCATACTGTTCATCGGAGAACAGAGAAGTTGGGCTTCTGATGGATTTAGGGGACTTTTTATCTTAGTGGTGCGATCGACTCCCACCTTTATTTAAGTTTAACCCAGCTTTTGCGTCGCAGCATTGCCTACGGTTATTCGACTTTTCTATACTACCATAGGTATTTATCTAGGCAAAAAGGTATTTGTTAGGTATCCATCATAATCAAATCAACGTTCAAAAAAATTTATTTATTTATTTTAGTATGGTATAGAATTAATTGATATATTATCTGCAGCACAATAATCTGATTTGAGACCCTTTTCATGGCAACTAAATTCGTGCATAACTTTCTAACCCTAATTTACTATTGTATTTTCGAGGGTTAGTTCGAGTGGCATAACCTCATAATGGCTTTTAGCCTCGAGTGAAGCTCTTTTACTTTTCACTTAGAAAAGAGAATGTAGAATCAGAGAAAAGGTATTTTATGAAACAAACATTTGCACGATTTGTATACCTACCTGAATCGAAAATACGTACATTGTATGTATGTAATTGTATACCTGCCAAAGTGTATGCTGAAAAATTAATATTTTTTTTACTTCATACGTTAAAAATATTTCTGTTCCCGCTCAAGGTAAATATACAACATTGTGTAATAAGTCTGAGAGTGACCTTTTAAACCCCTAAAAGGTTTCAGCCCAGGAAATGCTGCACTTACGAGTAAAGGGTACTCATCAAAGTGTTCTTATTTTATACTCTTTTTAGTGTCGAGGAACGGTTTAACGGGAACTGTGAGTTTATTTTTACTGCATTATTTGTAACTTCATTAACACTGTAACGAAGTTTTAACCGAGTCTTTGAGGAGTGTTGTTTATACTTATTTTTATATGAGACTTAAATAGGTGTAAAAGGAAATATAAACTTGGTTTATAGAGATGGAAAGTATTCATTAAAAGTATGTTTTGTTACGTTTTTGATACTCAATCGAAATTTTTAAACAAAAACATTTAAAACGAAGTATGAAAAGTGAATAGTACACTGTTGTTCATCGATATATGGTAAAAACAGACAGACAGATAGACTGACAACGAAGTGATCCTATAAGGGTTCCTTTTTTCCTCTTTTGAGGTATGCCCGCCTATCGGAACCCTAATGGGTTCCGTACCTCGGTTAAGCGGTAGATTGGTGATGTTATTATCTATAAGGATACCATTAGAATGACACTAACAGGTTGCGCGGAAGCAAACGAAGTCATACTAGGACAACGTGCCTAATTTATGAGCTCCATGCGTGAGAGGATAATAACGAATCTACCGCTTGCTTTACATAATCATCGAAGGTAATGTTACACAGACTTCATGAATAAGTACTTTCATCACCACACAATTTTATAAAAATTGTAAAAGCTGGCTAAGTTTTTTGCTCAGAAGTGCACTAAAATCTTAAGGGGCGTCTTTCTGCTTTAGCGCCGCGAAGATGAGCTGTAAATAAAAGGAAAGTAAGTTACAGAAGAAGGCGACGGTAATCGGATTAGCGCTGTGAAAGGGCAATAGAGTTAGCTTTGATCCGCCTTTGGAGCTAGAAACTGGGTCACTTCAGTCTGTTACATACAGAGATCCGATTTATTTGAAATACTTCTATTTAAAATGCAAATACATAATGCAAAATACCTATTTTGTATTTTGCATTTAAATGCATTTTAGTAAAAAACATTTTGTATTTTATTTGAAATACCTTTCGAGACGTATTTTGCATTTTTAATATTCATTTCAAAATGCAAAATACTTTGTTTACAATGTTTAGCCAACATTGGCAACATTACCAGTCAAACAAAATGAAATGAACGAATGGACGCTTGTATGACCGATAGAGACTGATTGATCGATAAATATGACCAAAATGTCATGCTTAAGGTGCCATGTTATTAGACGTTTTTGTTCGGGTCGGCATTGTGTCCCTATTTCTCATGATAAATACCTAAAATAAATAAAAATATCTGAGATTTGGCCAAAAGGTATTTTATTTTGAAAAAGTATTTTGAAAATACCTATTTTGCATTTAGCATTTGAAATACAAAACGCAAAACTATTTGGTATTTTGCATTTGAAATAGTAAATCTGAAAACTATTTTGCATTTTGTATTTAAATGTTTTTTTAAAACCATTTGGTACATCTCTGGTTACATAGATGGTAGACGATTTGACTTTTGTCTGGTAGGCAGTATTATAGTGATCTACGACCAATATAGAATGAATTTACCGGCTATATGCGATCTCTTGAAGCGAAACGCTCGCACTCACCTTGTCTCAGGCAGTCTCGAAACTAACAAATTGTTATTGCATCTGTAATGATGGAATATGTAGAAAACGTGTGCAGGATGTATATTCGAGCGCACATCAGTGGAAATACTATTGTCTTGAGCTGGCCTAGACTATCTATGGAGTTTCAATACTGACGTGCGGTCGACCGTACCTTCAGGTTTGGAATGCTATTTATTCCAGAGCTATTTTTACTACTAATACAGGAAATCCGGCTAACGGTAGCGACGCCGCGAACCAGGTAGGTACTTTAGTGTAAAAGACAGAAATACAAAATCGATGTTTATGACTTCACCTATCACATTATGGCACAGCTTAACGATATTTTAACGGGCGACACATATTGCTGAGTCGTTAAAGTAGGTAATGCCCCAAAATGCTCCTCCTAAATAAAATTTGAGTTAAACCACATGGGTACCACTACCACGTCATGATGTCATCATCATCAACAGCCTATTAATGTCCCCACTGCTGGGGCTCAGGCCTACCCTCTCCATGAGGGCGTTCGGGCTATAGTCCACCACGCTAGCCCAGTGCGGGTTGGTGGACTTCACATACGCCTAAGAATTTCTTCTTCGGCGTATGCAGGTTTCCTCACGATGTTTTCCTTCACCGTTTGAGAGCAGTCAGTAAATGTACTTAAGTTTCGAGAAAAAACCCATTGGTACATGGCCCAGCTGGGGATCGAACTCCGGACCTTTCGATATGATAGGCCGCGTCTTATCCCCTACGCCACTGACGCTCTCGTCATGATGTAAGTAAATGCAATTGATTTATAGATACTCATACATATTGCCAGAGCGTTTAGAGCACGGAGTAATCATTTTACCTATTGAGTTCAACAATCAAATACTTAAGATAAAATTTTACATTAAAATTTTGTTCAGGAATTTGATTATTAGACATTACTAAACTTGACTTTTTAAGAATAAATAGTAGGTACTTTATTGTCATTAATTTTGAATTTCATGATCTTTCAATTTCGGAAACTTAGTTACTTAGAATAAATTGTTTCTCATTCATGATGAACCCTTTCGATTGATGTCATAAAATTACAGGATGTTTTTTCCACATTGTCCGGTTCGATTCCGTACTTAGGCAGGTGATTCTGCAAAATGCAGTTCAACTTATTTAAACAAAATTAAATAAAATGAAGTCTTCTAAGCAAAAATTCCTATCTTCTATTTCAAGTACTTTCCATCTGTGTCCCTATAGACCTGTACAGAGCCGACTTTCGTACATTCATGATTTTCATGGTTTCTGTGCTTCACCATCATCAGCCTATTAACACGTCCCACTGTGGGGCTTAGACCTACCCTCTCAACGAGGGCATCCACCACGCTAGCCCAGAGGTTGGTGGATTTCACACGCGCCTAAGAATTTCTTCTTCGGCGTATGCAGGTTTCCTCGCGATGTTTTCTTTCACCGTTTGAGAGCAGACAGTAAATGCACTTAGGTTTCCAGAAAAGTTTCTGAAAGAGAAAGAAGTTTCTGTGCTTACTTAGTATTAATTATTCTGTGACGGTACCTTCGATCACCATATACTATAGTATAGACGATCGCCGAACGGTACGTACACTATCTAAGTATTGGTTAATAAGTAAGTAGTACACGTAAGTAAGTGGGGACCGGGAGCTCACCGTCTCTTTCGAGAGATGGCGAAGCGTCTGGTCGAGGCTACCAACGACCAGAGGGCTGGGCATTACCTCGCTCAGAGAATCAGCCTCACCATTCAGCGAGGTAATGCCGCCAGCCTTCTGGGCACGCTCCCAGCGGTGGGGGGCCTCGAGGGGGTATTCTTTTTATAATTATTTTGTAGTTTAGTTTTAGTTTTTAAGTTGTTTTTATTTACGGTTTTAACGTTCCCATTAATTATAATTTATTATTTTGTGATTAAATAATAATACACGAGAATCGAACTGACTTCACTCTTCAGTACTTACGTAGTAGTGTGAATGAGATGTGAACGCTCCTACTTACGTAACCCATAGTAACCTTTTCTCAAATTAGTATTCCGTCTTCGTCCTTCGTCTAATGATATAGTCCGAGATCCATCATGGCGTGATAATAACTTTGTTTTACTAACCGCCAATAACTCTGCTATAAAACGGATGGATGTTGCGTTGAATTAAACATTTCCAACTCCTAAAGGTCAGACAATTTCGAACGTGAATCCTGAAAGTGATATATTGAATGTGTTCCGAAGTAGGGAGGGTTATAATTTAGTGGGTGTTTGTATGTCCTGGGAACGAAATTTCATTTTTTATTTTTCCAAAAATTTTTTTTTTTTTTAATTATTCAAATAATTTAATTCAGACTTTGTCCATAGATAATATTAATATCATACAAAAATACCTAAAACTATGTTAGTAAATAAAATAAAAGTAACACAAACGAAACAACACAATAAAATCTAAAATTATTTCCTATATGAGACGTGTCTTATTCCAGTGCCCCATAATAGGGTTATCAATTTTGTCAGCCACAACGCACAGGAGACTGTTGTACTCAAAGTGGAAATTATGTACTCAATGGATATTTTTGGTACCTATAATTCTGGCGATGACACAATTTAATTACTTCCGATCATAAAAAATAATCCAAGATGGCGCCTGCCCTCACAAGTGGATTCCTAGTTTATGATGGTCTCTTACGATTTTATGTCTCTAATAACCCTAACCACAATACAAAGGCACTTCGGTATCTAAAATCATATTTTTAATTAGCTAGAGTTAGAAACAAACTTAAGGGGGCAGTCAAGTTTTGGTTTCATAAAAATAGTGCTGTGACAACGGATTGATGTCACTCAATCACTCTATTCCCCAATCAAAATACTATATTTTGTTTCGTTTACGGACAGATGGACAAGATAATCTTCGCTTTAAGGGTATCAGTATTGAAAATCCCTAAAAAACTGCAGCGAAACTTGCATATCTCATTATATTTCACTTTCTCTTTTTTATTAATATAATATATGTTGCCGAAGTTTTTTGCGCCGATTCTTCTCCTAGGCGCTAACACCTATCATGGTAGATATAAATTGTAGGATCTTATCTTGTCTTGTCTTGTCTTATCTCATCTTACCTCTGTTGGAGAACGCTGTAATCTTAACAACCTGTATATCCTGCAGATGCCTCCTGGGCCCATAACCTAAAGTCCACCCACCAGTAATAGGCCATTTAAAACACATTATCCATACTACATGCATACATGTAATTTTTCCCAGCGATCCCTAGCTCTAAAAGGATCAGACGGCTTCCAGGGCCGGATTAAGGCGACTTATAATAGCAGACACGATGACAGTACAATGAATGCCTCTTCATTTCATTGTGTGACGGGAAATAACGGAATTTTTCAAGAAAATCGAGCACTGGATAATACGAATTTAAGCTAGGAAATGTATGTAGGAGATAGCATATAATAGCACTGGATTAGCCGTTGACTCAACTGTTTGTTTTGAAACCAACGATGAAAACAGGCTAAACAAGTTGAGTAAGTAATAAAACACAGGAATATACCGATGTAAACACATCATCATCATCAACAGCCTATTAATCTCCCCACTGCTGGGGCTCAGGCCTACCCTCTCAACGAGGGCGTGCGGGCTATAGTCCACCACGCTAGCCCAGTGCGGGTTGGTGGACTTCACATGCGCCTAAGAATTTCTTCTTCGGCGTATGCAGGTTTCCTCACGATGTTTTCCTTCACCGTTTGAGAGCAGTCAGTACATGTACTTAAGTTTCGAGAAAAAACCCATTGGTACATGGCCCAACCGGGGATCGGACCTATGTAAACACATAGATGAACTATATTAATTTAATATCATTTTTCAGACAAATAAAACCGACTTACTTGTAAAAAAATATGTTATAATGTACATCGATGACTTGTTAATCCCCTAATTTTCAGGGTTCCGTACCTCTAAAGAGGAAAAAGGGATCACTTCGTTGTCCGTCTGTCTGTCCGTTTGTCAATACCATTTTTTAAAATGATCCATCCTTAGGAGTGAAATATTGTTTTCCAATTATAATTGAATGATGAGGCGACTCAAGCTGAATCCACTAGATGTGGGTTTGGCTCTGTCAATTTTGTCCAAGCCTGCATCTGTGGCGGCACGATCTTTGTATGATATTTTTGAGTCGCCTCGTCAGTAAATCTTGGTCAGGGTACGATGGGACTGACATGTGGAGAACACAAAAGTCCCTAAATAAAATAAAGATTAAAAAAAAAATTATAATTGAACTACCCTCGATATAGTCTATTCAGATGGCATGACCCTCGTCCCGTACAGGCAAGGACGTTCCCTCATCTGGGACGCAACCTGCACCGATACCCTCTGCGCCTCCAGAGTTGCGGGGACTTCAACTAAGGTCGGCTCTGCGGCCGAAGCCGCCGCCAACGCGACGACCCGCAAATACACGGAGCTTTGCCGCACGTACTTTTTTATTCCATTCGCGGTTGAGACGATGGGCCCTTGGTCCGAGGACGCAAAGTCTTTTATACAAGACTTGGCTGCAAAGCTGAAGGAGGCCACGGGTGATCCTCTGTGCAAGGAATACCTTGTTCAGAGGATCAGCCTGGCCATCCAACGAGGCAATGCAGCCAGCGTCCTCGGAACCATGGGTTCATCGCCCAGCCACGATGATTTTAGGTAATTTTAGTTTTTATATAGGTTTTAGTTTTAGGATAATTTAGTTTTTTAATTAGTTATTTAATTATTTTAGTCATTGTTAACCGTCTATTCAATAAAAAAAGAATCACTTAATTCGGTTCACAATCGGCGAAGATATCGTGGATCATAAAAAGTACCTACAGTCGAATTGAGCCTCCGCCTTTTTTTAAGTCGGTAGAATGAAAATATCCTTCCATATTTTAACATAACATTGATTTATTGCTTAAGTGTTTAACAAATGACGTTACTGAAATGGGCTGGCAGTGCTGACGACAGATGACGTCGTTTTTGTTTGGTGAGTTGTTTCATGCCACCTCCTATATTTCTTTAATCCACATTTGCGGTTTTGTCATATCCGTGGCAGAGTGTGGGTGGCACGCGGTTAAATGGAATGTAAAATATCAAAATGTGAATTGTAATTGTGATTTTGACTAAATTTCGACGAAACGAGAATAATTTCGTAACTAATACGACAAATTAAGTGGACAGTCATGTTAGTTTATATGAAAGTATACTTACCTCGACATTTCAAAAAGATTTATACTCGACGAAAGAAGTTTTTTTATTATTTCAGATACTCTTGAAACCAGAGAGTTGTTAGTATACATAGAGCGCGCTATAGCAAGTCTGAACTGTAAGCACGGGTCTGAACAGTCTCGAAATGTTCGGGGCGACGCTACTAGTCACAACACGTCAGTAGCGCCGATTGTTGCTTTCGCCGGTATTTATTTAGATTTAGAGTAATCATGGTGACATGTGCAGTGCCAAGCTGTAAACACGATTCACGGAAAAGAACGATCTAGAAAAAATCTAAATAGAAACGTCCATAGAACACCTGCTTACACTTGGCACAATGGGCAATGAGCGATGCGCGCGCTCTATAGCTAGTATACTAACTCTATGCTTGAAACATATATAGAAAAGTACAACTTTACTTTTTAATGTTAAATAATATTAAAATAAAATTATGAAAGTTTAATTTATTATGTAAGTACACTTTTGCGAAGATTAGTATCAAACTGTTTTGATGTGTTTGGCAATGTGATTCTTTTGGAATCAGATACCAAGCTACCTACTTTTGATGTTGACTGTACATAATGGACTTTCCTAACAATATTCCCTTCGCGTCTAGATACCTAAAAAAACGGTTGTAACAATTATCTTTGACATTTCTGTGATCATTTCTCACTGCAGTATGCACTACCTTGCCCCCAGGCCAGGTTGCTTTAACGTACTGAATAAACACAGCCCGATTTCTGATGCAGCATGAAACAATATAACGAGAGAATCTGTAGCGGAGTTTCTTGTAAATAGCACGATTTCAGGTGTGGACCTAGGCGTGTGGAAACGTCTTGACCTCCTATACCGCATCATCAGAATTTGAACCATTTCTCTGTGTATAAATAGATAGATTTATTTATTTCGCTTCAACAGAGTACAAACATTATAATACAACATTATATAAAGTCGATCGTCAATAAATTATACATCCACTTTTTAAAAATCATTGAAATTATACAATTTTCTATATAAAAATGTCAAAAGAGAAAATAATTTGCAAATGTCAAAAAATAAAAATATGAAAAATTTACTTATACCTAATAAAAATTAATTAAAAATATTTATCAATATAATATATTTACACAAAAAAATTATAATGTATTATCAAGCTGTGGAGGCGCCGTGAAACAACTAAATTCCGTATTTGGATATTAGTGGACTGTATAGCGGTTTAATTAATTTATTGAATGTTTGACGACATAAAAACTTTTTAACAAAAAAATTAAACCGTCGAAAAAAAGAAACTGAAAAGCGAAAAATAATAACAAGTTACCTTGTTAGTCTATAACTACGCTCCTACGCTAATGTAAACCTAAGTAATTTTGAGTCGGCGCCCAACACACATACAAATTAATTTCTTTTATTTTTATTACTTACTATTACGTTTTTCGTACTTTAATTTGATGATCTTCTCATTGATTGCTTGTATCATTCCACTTTACGTAAACTTGGCTGCCATCATTTCACTTTACGTATCAACTTTAATTAATTTGCTTGTTTGTTAGGCGCCGACTCAAAATTACTTAGGTTTACATTAGCGTAGAAGCGTAGTTATAGACTAACAAGGTAACTTGTTATTATTTTTCGCTTTTCAGTTTCTTTTTTTCGACGGTTTAGTTTATTTGTTAAATTTTTTTATTTTTTACTTTTTTGTGACTAAAATATACTAATTCATTCCCTCGACAGCCTTCCGTCTCCATCTTCACCCATAGATGGTAGTCGTAATCGAATAAATCATAAGTTAGGTTCAAAGTTCTCATTAAGATGAATGAATAAGCCCAAACACGAGGTAGCTGCTGTACACCGTTGAAGAGTTCCCTCAACTGTCTTCCGTCTCCGTCATCAGATCAAGTTCAGGTCTCCGTCATATTGTAGGGTCATTAGAACTACATATTTGTGCCTAGTTTCAACAGAATTGGTTCAAATATGAAAATTTAGTAGGAAATTAATCAGTCATCCCCTAATTTTCTACCCTTAGGGTAGAATTTTTTTCTTCAAATTTAAATGGGACCAACTTCGAAGTAGACCCTATCCAATAGAAAAAGAATTATCAAAATCGGACTGCTCTGTAAAAAGTTATGCGTGGTCATACATAAAAAAAAATAAAAAATATACTGGTCGAATTGAGAACCTCCTTTTTTTTTGTCGGTTGAAAAAAGACAGTAATTGAGGAGACGAGGGGTTATAAGAAAGTGCGCCAACCTTGGCCGTCGAAAAGCCCGCGTTCTCAATGAACTGCAGATCTGGGCACACCACCCTCAGGAGCTCCTGTCTTCTTCTGTTCTTCATCAGAAACTCTCATGACAAAAATCAATCGGCCACAACGTTTCTCCACTGGATATAGCTGGTTAGCCAGGACCGTACAATAATAGTTTACGTCCTTAAAGCGAGAAAGCACAATGCTTAGGGGCCGTCCATTAATCACGTGAGGCTAGAAAGAGGGGGGGAGGGGTTTGACAAAAATCACGAAATGTCACAAGGGGGGAGGGGGGGTGTAGTAAGATATCACGTGTATTTATTTTTTCAAACGCGCGATTTTTTAATCGAAAAGCGGCGTGTAGTGTGACCTTGACACGCCGTTGCTAAGTACATACAATATATGTTTTTCGCATGATTACACCATTCGTTTATTATTATTTTTATGCCAATCAAAAACAACCTGCAACCTTTCTGCCTAGACATTTTTATCATGGTCCTTAATTTCAGAATAAAATAAGATTATACTTTATACCTGTATTTAAGATAATATTCTAAAAAAATTAAGATTTTTTGTAGATATTAAAAATACACGTGATGTTGGGTGGGGGGTGGGGGGTAATCTTAAACCTCACCATGTATCACCAAGGGGGGGGGGGGGGGGGGTTAAAAATGCTTAAAAAAAGATCACGTGATTAATGGGCGGCCCCTTAGTGGCGGTGAGCTGTTGATTTTACTATCGTTCCATTGAAGTCCTTTATATAGTTCCACAAAAACACGATAGGTGCGCCACCGTATGACGAGAGTGGCGCTGGTTGTTGCGAAATTGGTGCACAGAGAGGACATATTCTTAAGAAGTATTTATTACAGATAATATTACTTACGACCAAGAAGTTCCAAATCTCCGCGCGCGCTCCCTGTGGAGATCGCATTTCGCATATTTAGGGCTTCTTTCACCACTTCCTGATATTATTACAGATAGTAATGTTAGTGATAAACTAATCTATCAGATAAATCTGTGTGATAGACTATATAAAATATAGGCAATCAGATACCTGTGAAACCAAAAAAATTGGCTATCTGTCAGATAACCAGCAGATAGGGTATCTGGGACTTTATCAGCAAGCGGTGTAAGAGGCCCTTAGTATCGGAACCTATGGTGTGATTTACCGGGGGGGTGCGGACAAAGGAAGCGGAGTAGCGGGAGGAGGTTGCTAGTACAAATTTATATGGAGTTTGAAAATGAGAATGTGTGAGTGAGTTACAATATTGTAAACCATTTGACACGATTTTGACACCCATAGGATTTTTATTACTCATCCACATGGGAGTGGCTAAATTTCATGCTTACGACTATGCTTACAATCGCGTGGGTCGCCTTAGAAACTGCTGGGTTATGAAAGATTAATTTTGCATAGAGATTCCGTTACAGCAGCAGGTGCTAGCAAAGAATATATTATTCAAAGATTATTTTATACACCGTGGACCCCCATATTTTGTGGCGTTTGTACCTACAACCGTTCCTGGGAAACAATTCATATTCCAGTGTTTGCCTTCGCTCTTCAACAGGAAACTATTTCACAGGTTTCCTTTTCCAGTTCATTAGCAAAGCATCCGGGTACCTACGTTTTGTTGTACTTACTAAGTACCTATTTAGATAATGTAGTTAAAATTATTAGTTTCCATAATATGAAATACCCTCGTCTATAATAATACATTATGATACAAGTAAGCTAACTTGGTCATTACACTCGAGGCTAGATGTGCTACACACGAGGCATAGCAGAGTGCGTAACTAATGCTCACGCGTGTCATACGACGTTTTTCAACACACTATAAAATTCATGAACTTATTTTGTTAATAAAATCTAATTATTGAAACAATTACTGAAGGACAATTACTAAAATGATACGCAGTAGTTTTTGTTGGCGTTTTCACATTATGTGTTATGTTACTATTAATAATTTCATGGTATAGACTGACTATCTTGAGTCGCCGTAAATGTAGGAGATGAGGAAATATTTCCGCAAGAGGTGGAAGGGCGTTTTAATTCCTCATTAGTAGGAGATACCAAAACATTATTGACATAGAAGGTAGAAAGGTGCGGTTCAGGTAAGGTAGACATTAAAACTCTTTGCTGAGAATTTTAAAATATTGCAACAAGCTGCTGTATAACCCTAAAAGCGGTGCAATAAGAACCACTTTACGAGCAAGTGTGTTGGAAATAATATTACCATTATGTATTTTTAGGGTAAGTTTACAGGTAGCTCATTCTCCTACTATATATGTAATTTTGGTACTAAACGCATTTAAGCTAATCCTTTCAGTAACTCTAAGGTTGACTGGAAGAGATCCCCTAGTGGGATAAGTCCGCCTTTGTACTTAGTTTTATTCTTAACTGTCTGTATCTGTAAATTTTTAGTACAATAAAGTGTTTACATACATACATACATACCATTTTGTTGAGCTCAGCTAAGCGATTCTAAACGATTAATATATTAAAAATAAAATTTTATTTAAATATAAATGTTCTAAAAGAACACCTATTTAGATCCAAACATTTTACGCTAAGCTAACGAGATGGTTTTAATTTAAAAACAAAAACTTACCTTGACCTTTTTGCCGGAAATTACCGCTTGTGTTTCAGAATTAACATTTTAGTTCATCAATCCAATTATAATGTAATGAGTTTTACATTTACAATACGTGTTTATAAGTGTTACGTTAATTAGAACTTATTTGCATTTACAAATTACATGCGTCGTAATTTGTTGAAAGGTGGGGGCAGAGCAAGGCATGTATATTATATTGTATATAATAATAATAATAATGTTTGGACAAATGTACACACGGCTGTTTAGTCCCAAAGTAAGCCGAAGCTTGTAAATGGGTACTCAACAACTGATAAACATACTTAAATACTTTTTAAATAAATACTTAAATACATACATACAAACCAACAGATATGCTCATCACACAAATGATGGTCCCGGGTGGGAATCGAACCCACGACCTCTGGCGCAGTAGGCAGGTTCACTACCAACTACGCCAACAGGCCAGTCAATAAATTAATAAAATAACAATTCCTGCAAGATATCTACTTATCTGGCAGGAAATATTTTCCTCCTAGAATGCTAGTTTAAACCTGTTTTTTTTCCATAAAATTGAATACACTATTATTGTCATCAGAACCAAAGGCGGATTCGAAATTCGGATATTGAGAAGTAGTCGAAAAATCGATGGAGATTCTTCCCGGAGAGACAAACAGTAATCCAAATTAAATAAAAGCTTGTAATAGTTTGTATAGAATGCTTAACAGATAGACAAATTGGTTGTGTTCCGTTTCAGTGAAATCGTAGCACGTAGCAGCCCTCGTAGCAGCTCTCGTAGCGTCAGTCGTAGCGTCAGTCGTAGCGTTTCCTTCGTAGCGGGCGCGCGCTACGCCGGCCTACCACCTACGCGATACGCGGAAAACTTTGACCTTTTGAAATATGTGGTTAACAGAAAATTGCATTTCTTTTTTTAAACGAATATCTAAGTAATAGTGATAATGTTTAGTATGATTCAATGTAATTTGTGACTTGTTTAGAATAAAATGCAAGTGTAAAATTTTGTTAAGTTGGTAGTTTCTTTATTTCGCAGTCTTGGGATAGGTATTGGTTAGTGAAAGTGTAGTAAAACTTATGTAAAATATGAAATTTCGAAAATCACTTCAAACAATGGTAAGTAAGATAAGCATAGATATAGGTAATAGATATATAGCAGGTGACATACAAATATAAAGTGATGATCACTTCTTCAAGATATGCGCCAACACATGGCATAAAAATAATTCACATTTCAACAATAGAATCAGAAACCGTTACATGCCGACATAATTATCGTTTTTAATTGAATTTAAATACATTTTAGTCAATTTTTTTTATAATTATGTCATATAAATTTAAAAAGTATTTACTTTAAAAAAAGTATTAACTAAAGTAAAACTGCAGAAGTATTTAGTATATTTAGTTCGAAAAAAATTTAAGATATCTTATATTTATTAGCACTTTTTCTTATAATAATGGTTGATATCTCATTGATTAATTAAAATTAAAATAGAGTGTGTCATTGGGCAAAGAGAAGTCTTTCGTTTCTCTTAAATAAATTGTCATTAATACAATATAAATGTATTTATATAATATCATCAGAACTAAGTAGTATAATAATACATAATGTAATGTATAAATAACGTGTCAAGCTAAAAATACAATAATTTAAACTTTTTGTTGTAGTTGCCCGAAAATGATGGAGGATTTTGAGCGTGAGTATTGTCACTAATAATATAATATTTCTAACTATTAGACAGGCTGGAACAGACCGTGCCTACTGTGCATTCTTATTCCTCCGAAGTTTCGACCATTTCGGAGAGTTCGGGTCAGAGCGTGCACAGAGCGTCAGTGGCGTCGGGGGATAAGACGCGGCCTATCATATCGAAAGGTCCGAAGTGCGAACCCGGCTGGGCCATGTACCAATGGGTTTTTTCTCGAAACTTAAATACATTTACTGACCGCCCACAAACGGTGAAGGATAACATCGTGATAAAACCTGAAGAAGAAATAAAAGCGTATGTGAGTCCACCAACCCGCACTGGTCTAGCGTGGTGGACTATAGCCTTAACGCCCTCGTTGAGAGGGTAGGCCTGAGCCCCAGCAGTGGGGACATGTTAATAGGCTGTTGATTTGATAGATTGGGTCCGAAAGCTTCCCTTGTGAGGTACAGTCTACCCTTTATATGTCAAGTCTTACCCGTATCGTAGTCGTCTCTTGGGACGTAAACAGAAGTACATTAGCATGAAGTAATTGAAGTTATATCTCTTGGTGCGGGCGTCTCTCCGCGATTTTTATTGAGTTAACCGAGTTGTGACTCCTTGTCGATATATTGCGTCACACGAGTCCAATAGAAGAGTTTTTGTTTACTTTATTGCACATGGATTGTACAACAGGCGAACTTAATGCCGGAGGCATTTTCTACCAGTTAACCTTTGGGTCGTGCTGATAGATTGTGGTAGGTGGTACATATTAAAAAGGGCATTTCATCTTCATCATCAACAGCCTATTAATCTCCCCACTGCTGGGGCTCAGGCCTACCTCTCAAAGAGGGCGTGCGGGCTATAGTCCACCACGCTAGCCCAGTGTGGGTTGGCGTAATTCACATGCGCCTAAGAATTTCTTCTTCGGCGTATGCAGGTTTCCTCACGATGTTTTCCTTCACCGTTTGAGAGCAGTCAGTACATGTACTTAAGTTTCGAGAAAAAAACCATTGATACATGGCCCAACCGGGGATCGAACCTCGGACCTTTCGATATCATAGGTCGCGTCTTATCCCCGAGGCCACTGACGCTCTCTAGGCAGGCTCACTACCAACTAAGCCAACGGGCCGCTCAGTACGGATTGCGTTTATCTTGCATTAGGGAGATTGTTTCAAACACGGTACCTTATTAAACTTATTAAAAGTTTATATAAACTTAAAAACGAATTAAAATTTACAACATCCATATGTATGGAAAAATTTATGTATGGAAACGCTTGTGAAAAAATTATGAGTGTTTTTGGAAGTTACATACTTATCATCAATATTATGGTCAATAGAGTTTTGCGGAAGTTTGTTGCGCCGCTTCTTCTAAGCGCTAACACCCAGGAAGCGGTGGTAGATAAAATTTACGTATATGAATGTACCCAGCAGTGTAATCTTGCGTTTATAATTATTGTTTCAAAATTTATTGTTTCAAACCCGGTTCCATTAAACTTATTAAAATTTTATATAAACTTAAAATCTCATAATTTTGGCACAAGCGTTTCCATAATTATGTATGGAAAATTTTTTTGTATGGAAACTTGTGCCAAAATTTCGAGTGTTTTTGGAAGTTCCATACAGATCATCAATATTATGGTCAACAGTGTTTTGCGGAAGTTTGTTGCGCCGCTTCTTCTAAGCGCTAACATCTAGGAAGCGGTGGTAGATAAAAATTACGTATATTATTATGAATGTACCCAGCAGTGTAATCGAAACATAATTTGGCTTTGACTTTTTATGGTTTTTCTATTTTTCTATGGCTTTGACAGCCAGCAGGATTTTTGGTGGCGGAACATCCTACATAGGTAAGAGCCGTGGTAGCGTAGTTGGTTGTGCACTCGCCTCACGTTCATGGGGTCGTGGGTTCGATCCTGGCCCGCACCAATGAGTTTTTCGAAACTTAAGTACGGTTTATTAAAATACCACAGGTTTTTCGGTGAAGGAAAACATCGTGAGGAATCCTGCATACGCCAAAGACTGGTATTTACTATTCTAAGGTGTATGTGAAGTCCACCAAAGCAACGGATTGGGGCACCGTTTGGCGGACAGGGGGTTGGCACAACAGATCCCATAGGGTCCAAGTGTCGCCAGGTATTCCTGGCCCCCTAAGAAGATAAGATAAGATCCTACATAGGTACTTTAAAATAGATTAAAGAGAGAGAGAGGTACTAGAAGAGAAACGTCGACTCAGCTGGATTAAAGGACAAATAGGTTTTTTAACTGACTTTTTTTATGACGTTGAAGAAATTCACACGACTTTTTTTGTATTTATGTTAGTGTTTTGTATTTCTTTCTTCACGAAAGATAAGAAACACAAAGAAAAAGAAAAGCACAATCGAAAAGTATTTTAAAATGAAATCGATTACACGTTATCATTAAGAGATAATATTTATAAAGATAACACAAGTATGATAAGAATTTACGATAGGCAATGGATGTTAGTCATGGTTATATTAACATATAGATAGATTCGCATTCATAATGTGATTCATAGCAGTGTAGTGGTGTTGGGTAAAACAGTGCACAAATAATATTAAAATCAGAAAGGAAAACCCATTCGAGTGACATTATTTAACTAAATGGGTATTAAATGTGAAATTAATTTACACAAACCCAAAGATGGAGTGTTCAGACCAGGAAGCGCTGTGGCTGGCGCGGTAAAATACGCGGTAGACGAAGATACTGAATTCACGAAAATAACATTATCATTGAAGGGTAAAGGAACTCTAAATGTAACAAAAATCGCGACTCACAAATACGATCCTTATCGTTTCAGCTACAGAAAAGAACGGTACGTAGATGAAGATTTTGTTATAACAAACCATGTAAAAGGTATTACAACACCGACAGGAATGTACGAGAAACAGTTCAGTTTCAAATTACCACTGAATATACCACCGTCTTTCAAGTTTAAGAAGGTGTTTTCAAACTACGATACTTCATGTAAGATTGTGTATTACCTGAGTATCAAATTCGAAAGAGCTGGTTTCATGAAACGTAACAAGTGTTTCAGAAAGGACATCGAAGTGGTTGCTCGTGTAGCACCAAGGCTACCAATGGCACCTCTTATATATGGTGAAAGGAAGACTCTAACACAACTATTTTCACGAAACAATGTTGTTGAATTAAAAGCTAATATCGAAAACTCTGTAACTGCACCCGGTGGTAAAATAAATTTAAACTACGAACTGAAAAATGATACAAACGTTACTGTGAGCAAAGTCAAAGTAAAACTACATGAAGTGCACAAATTCTTTTGCAATGATTACGTAGCTGAAAAATCTAAATCAATGAAGGATACGGACATAAAAACGGGAACAGTAAAAGCTGGTGAAACACAGCAAATGGATGTTGAAATATCAGTACCTGTGGACATAAAAGGTTCTTTAGAATATTCTAAATTGGTATCAAGAGAATATAACGTGAAGATATCCGTTGGACTTCCGGTAACCCATCGCGATTTTAACCTCCAAATTCCTGTTCAAATTATTGATACAACGGAAGTAGACTATGAAGATAATGCGGTTACTACTGGTGATGATGTTGATGAGTCACCCCCTTCTTACTGGGAGGCAATGGGAGAATGTGACGACGACGATGAAAAGGAAAAGACGTAGCAAAGTCTATTGTCCTCAAAAGGCTAGATGGTATGACGACCTGAAGACGATAGGCGGACGTGGGTAAACCAGAAAGGTGGAGACCCAAGTGGGTCTTGTTCGGCATTAGGAAAGGCTCATTTAATATTGCTTCTTCTCAGTGCTAACACCTAGGAAGAGGTGGTGGATAAAAATTGACGTATATAAATGTACCCAGTGTACTCTGCAATAAAATATTTTGACTTTGACATCTATTATTGAACAACGGGTTGTTGATCAAGGATTCTATACGATTAGAACCACTTTCATCAGGCTATTTCAACAAGGACAGATGTATAGTTCTAGTCAGCATCCTAGTGACGACACCGGCGTTCGTGGCTTTGGAGCCCTATTCGGGAGTCCTTTTCTTTAAATTAGCTTCTTGTAAAAATCTTATACCTATGTGACCTTGGAAATTACTAATATTATCAGACAACAGGTTATAAAATAAACCATTTTATCTACTTAAACAAAAATGAGCAAAACTCGAAAATACCAGTCGCATTTGAAAAATAAATAAAGACTGGTTTTTGGATTTTCACATTTTAAAAGGGGAAACGGGGGTGAATGGGAGTATTGGTTTTTTCACAGGTAAAAAAATATTACATGTAAAAAATGTTTAAAATTTAAGAATAACATTTAGGATACTTTATAACGCAAATGAAGTCGCGGGGCATCGGCTAGTCAGTAATAAAGAGAACAATAAAATTGTTAATCGTTGATAAGATTGACGACAAGAATGTCGATGACGTAAATCAATATTGGGATATTACCCAGCTGGTATCATTAGTTGTTTTTAAAGCAACAAGCTTTTATTTAGTTGTTTTGAATAAATGTTATGAATGTTTCAAACTGAAATTGTTTAATTTAGACTTGAAACTGAAAAAGAATTAGATACACACAGAACCAATAAGCATTATAATATTTATTTATTGAGCAACTAACTTTACAGACACAATAGCCCCCAGCTTCATCGGGATCTCCTCCAACTCTGCTGGCGCCGCCGCCAGACGCGCGGCGGCCCTCAAAATTCAAAAATATACCTCGCTGCGAGACCTCTTTGAGTTTCTGCCTTTTGCGGTTGAGACCCTTGGCTCGTGGTCACCTGAGGCTATCGCCTTCGCGAAAATTATCGGGCATAGTCTAAAAGAAAAATCGGGTGACTCACGAGCCAGGGCTTTCTTCGTTCGCCGCATCAGTGTGGAAATTCAGAGGGGTAACGCCGCGAGCATTTTAGGCACCATTGGAAATTCCGCGGAGTTGGAGGAGATCTTCTACCTTTAGGAAAGTTTTTTTTTTTAAGGTTTAGGTTTTGTTTATTTATTTATTTGTAGATTAGTTTTAGATTTATAATAAGTTATTTTTATTTTTAGTTATATAGTACGACTTTAAAGTAATGTACAAATCAGACCTCATTTTGATAATCGTCTCTTTACATTTGTGTACAGTTCCTGACTTAACTCTTTGGCACACTCACTCCTTTACGTTGCTCTCAGAAGCGATAAATTTGTTACATTACGAGTTTTCTCAATAAATCTCTTAAGCGTTACGTACCACTGGATTCGTTCTTGTAGAAAACATACACTTTATGCTAAGCGAAGCGCGTAAGGGTTAAAATTTATAGCAGGTTCGTAACTGCTTGCTTATACGTTAGCAAACATGTGGCTTGCCGAACTTTAGTTTATTTACGGTGTAATATTAGGAAGAACTTTAAACATAATAATGAGATAATGTCTGTATGTATGTGCTTGAAGTAATCTTTGCATCTTTTTTTTGACATTTTAATGTACCTTTTATTTGTAAACATTATAATTGTAAACATTACATTGAAATGTCAAAAAATTTCTAAAAATGTTCGTCTTAAATGTACCATTTCTTTCACTGTTATTACGCTGCCTGCCCCTTGTTCCTTGTTGAAACCCAAGTTAGATAAGCAGACTTTATCAAATTATGATTACGTCATAATGTCTTAAACTCACAACAAAACAATGCAATAATAATGTTAAAATCTGAATATAAATTGCGCTATAAAACAAGCTACGCCTGGCGTCTTCACTACAAAGCAATTAGGCACGAACTCAAATACAAAGAAAACAAGAACAGGATGCATTTCAATTTCGCGCCTGACTGTACAGCGACTGTACACTCCGCGACAAAAGTGTTAATGACTAAAGTTGTTACGTCGGTACAAGATAAGTTTATCTTGTGGTGAGTTGGGGTGCCAACTTTTGTATAGTTCGTTCCCTGGTCGGTTAAATGATTCGAAAGTAGATACTTTACGGGGAATGAGGGTTAAATACTGTTTAGAATGATTTATCACTTCTACGTGAAGTTATTGCCTACGACCCTAATAAGTCCAAACGACCTTCGTTAATACGACCTATTTTTCCGAGTGTAGTATTAGACAGTAAATAATTATTATAAGCAATCGTTTTTAATGGTTTACCTTTCCCTTCTTTGTGTTGAATTTATCTGAAATGTTCTAAAAGATATTATTATACTCTTTTAATGTGTGTATAATGCTAATTAATTTTGACATTATTTAATTTTTAAGATCTTTTTAGGTGGTGTTGACATAATTATAAATATTTTAATGTACTATTTTTCTGCTATTTTCACAGTTTTGTTTTATTGTTTTAACTTTGACCTTTCTTATAAGATTGTGACCGGTCATTCCCAGTGGTCAGATTGTTGGTGGTAAGACTATACTAGTCTGAACTTTTATTCCCGTTGTTTAGATTTATTCGTCAGTTAACTTTTGACAGAATATCATTTAAAAATAAAAAGCTCAATCACAAGCAAAAGTATGGCATTTATTTAACATCAGAAAGATTCAAAGAAACTCAACTCAAAAAAAACCATCGTCTCAACTCAACCGTATCAACTCTATTTTCTAAAAAATATATTTTGTGGTAATCGTGAGGTCCGTCAGCAGTACTTAAGTACTCCTAATTATTGTTTTACTAAACTTCGCTTCTGTTGTTCTTATACCTACGCCTTAGATCAACCAAATGAAGAAGATACGGTAGTCTCCGCAGATATTTCATAACTAGGCTCGATGCACGCTTAAATACACATAGACTCATACAGCAAACCAAGTTGTGAGTAAACGCCAGTAGGTATTTAGACTCGCCTTTTCCACAGTAATAGTAAAAACGAGCGAATGTAAATTTTAATGACATGTAAATAAAGCCATCGTGCTGTACTTGGTAATTTTGTAGGACCATTTTCAGTAAACAAGTGACGTATCTTGCTCTTAGTGGTTTCGTCTGTAGGCTATAAGCTCTCTTTCGCTTTAGTAACTGTTTGTTTGCATTCAACTCCCAGATGCTTGCTTCAGGCTGTTTAGAAGTTAAAGCCAGCTAGGGCTTTTGTATTATCTCTTGTTTCTGTAGGGTTAACGAATTATCTCGGCAAAGTCGTGATTACTTATTTGTTAAGTGTAAATGGTATATTTGGATTTCTTTCAAGATATACAATAGCGGAAGGTAGTTCTTTTCTGTTTTGAGATGCGAGTATAAATAAAGATTGTAATATTGTTAATAACTTTTTGCAGTTAATCGTGTTGTTTTCAAAGTGTTCTAACAGAAGAAGAAGAGCTCTATTTTTAAGTATTTTTAAATAATATTTAAGAACAGAGTTCAACGGACGGATGTAAAGATATTTAAAAACCAACTAACAAAAGGAGCATTGAAAAATTTTAAGCGGTCCTAGCAATCAAAAAAAAATTATTTGCATTGTTTAATATAAACAGACTCACAAGATTTTTTTGTTTTATTTTATATATTTACTTTTTGGAAGATTACTACTTATATCGCCTAACTAGGAAAAGAAACATTTAGATTTATATAAGTCAACAACAGTCTTTGCAATTTATTGCAAGGAATATGTACTTAGGTATAAAATTTGTAACATCCATGTAACGCAATCAACAATAATGATTATGATTATTATGAACTGTTCCTCGGAATCAAAATAACAAGTTATGGTGTTCCGAAGTGGACTACCTATTTAACTAATTAGTCTAATTAAAACTTACATCAATATGTGTTATATTCTATTATATTATATTCTAGAAGACATTAAGTATAATTGCGTTTGCACTATTTACTTCTTTTATATTTTTCATCTTCATCATCCTTATATTCAGCCATTGCTTCCCAATAACTAGGGGGTGCCTCCATCTCATTATAATTAACGGCATATATTGTTTCACTTAAATTGCCAATTTGAACAGGAATTTGCAGTACTATCTTACGGTGGGGCATAGGCAGTTTTACTTCTATCCCCACGATGTATTCTCTTGATATAATTTTAGCAGATTCAAAACTACCTAGTACATCAGCAGGTACTACCATTTCTATATCCATATTTTGGGTCCCACGTTTCTGAATTGATCCAGTTTTTGAATCCGTATCCTTTATTGCTGTAACACTGTCGACCCTAAAGTTATCGTTTATAAAAAATTTATGCAATTCAAATAACTTCACCTTCACATAGCTTACAGTAATATTTGTATCGTTTGATAATTCATAATTAAAAATTATTTTTCCACCTTCTAACGGGATTACTGAGTTTTCTATGGTAACTTTTAGGTCAATAGTTTTATTCGTGGTGAACGGTTGAGAAAGGGTTTTCTTTTCAGCAATTACGCAAGGCTCTGTTGGTAGCCTGGGTATTATACCTGAAACTACTTCGATCACCTTTTTGTAATGCTTGGTCCGCTTCATCAAACCAGATCTTTCAAATTTGATACGAATGTAATAAGAAATTTTACATGAGATATGATAATATGGTATCACTCGAAAAAGTTTCAGAGACGACGGTACATCCTGTGGTAATTCAAAACTGAATTGTATTTCATACAGTCCTTTCGGTACTGTACTACCTTTTTTATCACTCATTATAACATGGTCAGTATCGGCGTATTTTTCACTTCTATAATAATTAGCTTCGTTGCTGTGCGGGTAGGAGTGTGGTTTCCTCACGTGTAACAGTCCGATACCTTTTAACGATAGTGTAATCGCTTTGAATTGGGTATCTTCATCGACAGCATATTTCACAGCTCCAGTTACAGTGTTGCCTGGTCTGAACACTCCATCCATTGGTTTATACAAGTTAATTTCACAATGAATACCCATTGAAGTCTTGGTGTGTACCCTTTTCTTCCTACTTGAATTTAAAGTGACCAATTTATACACTGTATCCGTGTTTTCTTCTTCACTTCACATGTATCACAGTCAGGTATTTTACATGTATTATTTATCTGTCTCACTCTTTGTGTATTTATTGATAATGATAATATTTATCTAGTAGGCGCTGTCGATAACATTTCTGCTAAGTGTGAAGTTCAGATCACTAATTGCAGAAAATGTCGCGTAGGAAGCTTTTTGCCGTTGTTATTATTATACTTTATATTCATCCATTGAGAATTCATTGTAATTATTAAATTGAGTTATTTTGTCTATGATTTGGCGCTTTGGACAGTGTTAGCCATGCCTCTAGAATATTTAACGGATGCAAATGCTGTTGCTTCTTTGGTAATAAGTAATCATGCAATTTCCATAACATCGCTGAAAATGTGCGATGCAGAGGTCATGTGTAACTTTTCTAATTAACTTTATTCATATCCAGCCCTATCGGCTGCTAGTTAGAGGTAGAAACGAAAAGATTCTGATGTTTTGTTGAATGCATCAACAAATCATGAGAATCTTCTCATTTCTACCTCTAATCTATATATTACTGTTCCCCGCGGCTTCGCTCGAGAACAGCTTTTCCCAAGGTATCTATAGCCTATGTTTTATTCTGATATATAATCTATATTACTGTAAAGTTTCATCTTATTCTTTATTCATGATTGCGAACTTGTAACAAACGTCCAAAACATCCAAACTCACAAATATCCAAACATACATCCTTACAAACTTTCGCGTTTATAATATTAGTCGAGTAACCGATAAAAAACCATAATCAGTGATCGATAGAGATAAGTAATCCGCGCACAGAATTCAGTCAATAGTGAGCTAAGTGAAATACAGCTGTACTGTAAATAACCTTTTTAAATAAACAAGTTACGAAGTTATATTAATAATTCTCAAATTAGTTACTTAAAATGGGAATACATTGTGAGATCAATCTAAATAAATATTCTGGTGGATCTTTTACACCAGGCAGCACTGTATCGGGCGTTATAAAATATGCAATTGACGAAGAGACTACATTTAAAAGCATAAAAATATCCCTTAAAGGTAATGGGAATCTGATCCTAGACGATGATGCAGATACTTATACTCATAAGGAAGATTACGTTAACATAGATAGTGATGTAATACAAATAAAAGAAGGCACTAGATTGCCTATTGGATCTTATGAAACCGAATTTAGTTTTACATTACCACATAAAATCCCATCATCGCTGAGATATAAAGGTGATTCATCAGATTATGAAATAAAATGCAAAATTAAGTACTACATTCGCATAAAATTTATTATAATGGGATTTCTGAATTACGAAAAAAAGTTTAAAAAAGATATTAATGTAGTTAATGTTACTATAATACCTAGATTACCAACAGTGCCTATAATCAGTGGTGAAAGAAAGATTCTTTCTCAATTATTTTCGAGCAAGAAAAGCATTGTTAACATAAAATCTACTATAAAAAGTTGTGTTATCAAAAGTGGAGGAAAAATTGAGTTTGACTTTGAAGTAATCAACGACACAAATGTAATAATAAAAGCGATTGAAATCAAGTTGATGGAAGCAAACACATTCTACCGTAAAAGTGGCAAGCAGGTGAAGAATTTCGAAAACGTCCCTAACACAAATTCAAAGACAGGTTCCATTCAAAGTGGTGAAACCAAAAGTATGTCTATGGAAATAGTCGTACCCCCAGATATAATTTCTTTCCAGAATTCTAAGCTAATTTCGAGGGATTTTGCTGTACGTATAAGAGTTCAGCTTCCTATGCCTCACCGAGACGCTGTGCTGGATACGATTGTTCAGGTTGGAGACACAGATGTACAAGTTGGTGCAAATGCCGAGGATGCGCCGCCCTCATACTGGGAAGCGATGGGCGAAGAAAACAATAACGATGATTATGATGATTTTAAGTCGTCTCCTTCAACTTCATCTTTCGCTCGTTCTGAAAAAGGAAAAGAGAGGTTATAATAATATATTAGGGAGGTAATTTAATTACACAATGTAAATAAAACAACACAATGTAAATGTCATAGAATATTTTTATATTAGATTAGAGTAAGTATTTAAATATAATGCAATGTTATATTGATAATGAGCATAATATTGTTTGTTTTTATCCTATTTTGTATTATTATATTTCACTTCTCAGCAAATTAGTTTTTGTTACACATCTCATTGGCAAATTCTAGTAAGTACATACAAGGCTATCTTTAGGAGTTTCTATGTTTGTAAACAGTGAACGAGAAGCGACAATGGAGCAAATCGTCCAGTCTATTTGTCTTCAAGTATCCCTGGAATGATTTTTAAAGACCTAAAATAGACTCACACCATAATGCTAGATTGTGATGGATGAACCACTTAAATTTAAATCTATAACATGACAAATATGATAATATAAAGCCGTTAAATATAATTAAAAATAATATATAGTAACAAGTACGAGTAGCATAATATGGTACCCGAAAGCTGTTGAGTAGCAAGGAGAACCTGATGTGGTGGCCGCACTGAATAAGGCCTAGTCCAACAGTTGACAGTGGTGGTTTACTGATGATGATGACGACAATTATCGTTAAGCCCGATAAATTACCGTTATCCGTTATTGATATGATAAATATATTATTCGATGCACAAACATAGTAACTAACCTATTGAGCTATGTAAAATACGTTTGTACTGTGTTTGTAAAAGTTATTCTGAATTAAATAAGTTGTGGCGTGATATTACTTATCCTTAAATTTGTTATTAAAAATGGGCATACATTGTGAGATCAATCTAAATAAATATTCTGATGGATCTTTTACACCAGGCAGCACTGTATCAGGAGTTATAAAATATGCAATTGACAAAGAGACTACATTTAAAAGTATAACAACATCACTAAAAGGCAAAGGAACTCTGGTTTTAGATGATGGTGATTACACCCATAAGGAAGATTACGTTGACATAGACAATGATGTGATACAAATTAAAGAGGGGATGAACGAAGGCACAAAATTGCTCATTGGACGCTATGAAACAGAATTCAGTTTTACATTACCACCTAAAATCCCAGCATCACTGAGATATACGGGTGTGACTTCAGAATGTGGAATAAAATGCAAAATTAAGTACTACATTCGCATAAAATTTATTATACTGGGATTTCTGAATTTCATAAAAGAGTTTAAGAAAGAAATTAACGTAATTAATGTTGCTATAACACCTAGATTACCAACAGTACCTATAATCAGTGGTGAAAGAAAGATTCTTTCTCAATTGTTTTCGAGCAATGAAAGCACTGTTAACATTAAATCAATTGTAAAAAGTTGCGTGATTAAACGTGTAGGAACGATAGAGTTTGACATTGAAATAATCAACGACACAAATATAACAATAAAAGAAATTGAAATCAAATTGATGGAAGCGAACACATTCTACCGTAAAAGTGGCAAGGCGATGAAGAATTTTGAAAGCGTCCCTAACACAAATTCAAAGACAGGTTCCGTTCAAAGAGGTGAAACTAAAAGTATGTCCATGGAAATAGTCGTACCCCCAGATAGAATGTCTTTCGAAAATTCTAAGCTAATGTCAAGAGATTTTGCCGTACGTATAATAGTTCAACTGCCAATGCCTCACCGAGATGCTGTGCTGGATACGTTTATTCAGGTTGGTGACACAGACTCAGAAATTGGTGCAAATATCGAGGATGCACCGCCATCATACTGGGAAGTGATGGGCGAAGAAAACAATGACGATGATAATGACGATTTTAAATCTCCATCAACTTCATTTTTACCTCGTTCTGTAAATGGAGAGAAGAGTTAAATTTTATAATAATATAATTATTATCCACGGGCCTGACCCCGATTCTGTTTATGACGTCATAATATTTTAACTGTTTTTTTTGTGTGTATTTGTGTGCTAAGTTTTTATGTATTACAATATTGCAATTTTGTATTTTTGAATGATGAAATTTTGATGTATGAAAAAAAAAAAAAATTTGGTTTTAAGTTGAGATGATCTTAATTTAATTGTAATTATTTGACGGCAACTTTATCGCTTTGGATGTAATCTGTAATGATAATGTTTGTAAATAAAAATATACAAATATACAAATTTATATATTTTTTTGAAAATGGAGAGAAGAGTTAAATTTTATATATTTTTATTATCTATAAATAATAAATAATTTAATATAAATACGTTAATCGGGGAAGATGGACCAGATGCAGTTTATGTCGATAGGCTTATAATGATGATGGTAAATTGATGTAGAGATACATAAGATGTCACCTTTATAGGATAAAACTTGCAGCGGGGCTAGGTAATGCACCGAACCCCTTGGGCATGCTTCTAGCTATAGAGCACTTAGGAAACCTTTATCTGTCTCTTTTAGTTTGTAGGTTTGGTTAGTGATTTAAAGAACAACGGACAAACATATATTAAGGGACTGTGGACTAGTTTTAATATAATTGTAATAATTATTAAGAGGAATACCCATTTTACACACAGTTTATACGCAACGTATCAATCATCCTACGAGGCAAGAAATCTTCTCTCGAAACTCTGTATTTTTTACATAACAGCACTCGATATTATAAATGAACAAAACGAAAAATTCTGAAAGAAAGTCATATATTCAGTTTCACTTAAAACGGGGTAAATTAGTCACAGACTGACGCACATCTTAGTCATCTAATCTCTACGTCAGTCATTTGTTTATTATGCTTGATAAAGATATGGTTTGAATATTCTAACTAAACTATTAAGAGCCGTTGTCACAGTTACAGACTACTAATCTATGCGTGCGGCAAACAACAGAACTAATCAACCCGCGTTCTGAGAATTCATATCGAATTCAGTTAAACATAGACAGTGGCGCCATCACTGGATGTAATCTAATCACTATGGTTATTAATAATATTCATAATAATTTATTGGACTCTGTTTTTATTGCTTGTATTTGAGTGATCACAGCACAAAAAAATATTTGTTAATAATTAAGGCAGAAAAATTAAGTATTTATCGATGTAAAACGAGTTGTAAATTGAATAGACCTTTTATCAGTATTGATGATAAGTATTGATAAGCGTTGTACTTCGTACAAATATAGCCAATGAATAAGTGAGCTAGGTGAACTGCGGTTGTGTGTGTAAAACAACTAAACTCAAACAAAATTATTTACGAAGAATATCCGAAGTAACTAGGTATTCTAGCACTTATTCTAAATTAAAATAAGTTGCGGCGTGATATTACTAATCTATAAATATTTACTCATAATGGGAATACATTGTGAGATCAACTTAAACAAAACTGCCGATGGAAAATTTACACCAGGTAGTACAGTATCGGGAACTATAAAATATGCAATTGACGAAGATACTGTATTCAAAAGCATAACAACATCCCTAAAAGGCAATGGAATTCTGGTTTTAGGGCAGAAACCAAGAAATAGTGATGGGAGTCAAGTTACTTACATCCATAAGGAAGATTACGTTGATATAGATAAATATGTGATAGGAATTAAGGAAGATAAGGAGCAAGGAACCAAGTTACCCATTGGATTCTATGAAACGGAGTTCAGTTATACATTGCCACATAATATTCCAGCATCACTGAGATATAAAGGTGCTTCAACATGGTTTGACATAAAGTGTAAAATTAAGTACTATATTCGCATAAAGTTTGAGAGACCAGGCTTTTTGAATTTTGAAAAAAAGTTTAAAAAGGAAATTTACGTGGTTACTGGCATAACACCCAGACTAAGAACAGTGCCTGTAATCAGTGGCGAAAGAAAGACTTTATCTCAACTGTATCCAGGTAAGAAAAGCATTATTAACATTAAAGCAATTGTAAAAAGTTGCGTGATTAAACGTGGAGGAACAATTGAGTTTGAATATGAAGTGGTCAACGACTCGAATGTAACAATTAAGGGAATTGAAACCAAATTAATGGAAGCATACACTTTCACTCGTAAGGATGGCAAGGAGGTGAGGAATTTTGAAAACATCCCTTTCACGGATTCAAAGACAGGTTCCCTTAAAAAAGATGAAACCAGAAGTATGTCCGTTGAAATAATTGTACCTTCAGATAGGAGTTCTTTAGAAGGGTCTAAGCTAGTATCAAGGGATTTTGCTGTACGTATAACAGTTCAACTTCCTATGCCTCACCGAGATGCTGTGCTGGATACGATTGTTCAGGTTGGTGACACAGATATGGAAGTTGGTGAAAATTTCCAGGATGCACCGCCGTCTTACTGGGAAGTGATGGGCGAAGAAAATAATGAATATGATTTTGACGATGTTGAATCCCCGTCAACTTCATCATCCTCAAAAAAAGGAGAGAAGAATTAACATCGAAAAAAAATTAAGGGCTTTTGCCTAGAATTAGGTGTTGCCATTTAACTTTTTATATTTATAAGTACTCGCAGTTCTATTTCTAATATGTGCATGTTCTAGTTCTAATATAACTATGTATGTTTAATGTAAGGCAAATATAATGTTTAAGTTAAAATGATGTATGTAAATAGTTGTAATCTTAAAACTAAACAAATCGATAATGCCAGAAACTATGTTTAGAATTATAATTGCAGTTTCTATTACTTGATAACGTAAGTATTATTAAACCATATTTTTGAGGTTACAGAATTTTTAATGTCACTGGACAAAATATTAATATTTTTTAAGTTTCAAAAATGTGCCAAATGCTGCAGCATGCTGTAGTATTGACTCAAAATCTGTTTTAAAGCGCTCGTAAACAATGTCACCTGCCGTGAATCCATATTTCATTCTTATCAAAAATTCATTTGTGAGCGTCATAAAACGAAAGGTTTGCAAATGTTTGAACTGGCAGAATGTTTGACTATTTGCCACGAGTACACTAAAATTAAGTATTTATATATATTTTTATTTCAACAAGCTTTTATCAGGTACCCATGATAGTGTGTCAAAAATCCATAGCCTCTTTCGATATATCAACCAGTTGTTTTCAATGTTCCAATTTTCATTTTTCAAAATTCTAATATTTTGCATCACATGGATTCCATACATCTAAAACAACGTTATGCAGACATAACAACTATCATAAAAAATGTAAAATTCTATTTGTTTCTATATTTCTTTTAAAACGCATTGAGTTGTAGGCATTGTTGAGTTGTAGAAGCTTCAAAAAGGAGTAAAGATTATAAATAGAATTTCATATTTATCATCATAACATCCTGTCTATGTCGTTGTTTTAGATGTAAGTTCCACGTGATGCAAAACGTTAGGATTTGTGATTTTAAGGTAGAACTGTGCAGACTCAGAGTATAAATAACTATCTACCTTGTATTATGTAGCAGCTACTGCAGATGTATGTATAGGCTATTGAAGTTTCACTGTCAAAAAGTGGGTCTCAGTTACCCATGTTGAATTGAATGTAGTTAACGAAAACCAACTAGTAGTGACATCTCGTAGCTAACAACCAAACGATTTATCCAGTGATAACACTTAATTAAGTAGTGACACCTGATGTATTAGCGCGGAACCACTCGCCCAGCTTGTAACTTCCAGTCTATTCACTGTTGTTGTTCTTCATTATATTATCTTCCGCACGCGCAGGAAACGTTCCCTGAAAAAATGACAACTTTGTCTTAATACTTGAAGACATCGAGTTCAAAAAACTGTAAAGTCACAAAGTCAACTAATTTAAAATTACTATGGTTCTTTCCTCTAATATCTAATGTGAAAACTTGTATTTGGCATTTGTATATTTTATTGTTCTGCTGTAATAATGTTACTCTTGTTTTCCTAAAAGTAAATAATAATAATAAGCCTGATATCGTGCTGATAGACCGGTCCCAGCGCCGGGCAGTGCTCGTTGACATCACCATTCCGCATGACGATAATCTCGTGAAGGCTGAGAAGGACAAACTCAGCAAGTACCTTGACTTGGCTCACGAGGTCACCGCCATGTGGAATGTTGATTCAACGAGCATTGTCCCGATAGTCGTTTCGGCGAACGGCCTTATAGCGAAGAGCCTCGACCAACACCTCGAGAGGCTCTCGCTAGACGGCTGGATCAAGGGCCAGATCCAGAAGGCAGTACTCCTGGACACGGCGCGTATTGTCCGGAGGTTCCTCACTCTGCGGCCCTAACCACCGGTAGCTTGGGCCCTGCCCCGCTGCCGGCGGCATTCTAGGTTAGGTTTTTTATAATGTTTTTGTAATTAGTTTTTTATAAAAATATTATAAAAAATGTATACTTAAGAATATAAATAAATAAGTGAATAATAATAATAAATAAATAAAATAAAATCTGGACAAAATTGGCTAATTCCTTCATAATTTTTCCAATTTATTGTATGCAGTCCCATATTATTATGGCTGTCAGTGTGGAGTACATACCACGTGACAGTATGTCACTTACTATGCATTCGTTACATATGTATGTACATACGTGTGTCACATATCAATATGGCTTAAAAAGATTTAGGGCTTCTTACACCAGTTGCTGATATTGTTACAGATAGAAAACGGACAGATAACGTAATCTATCGGATAAAGCTGTCGGATAATATTTTCCGTTTTCACCACTCAAGTCTCTGTTAAAATAACGGGCAGCTAAACTGTCAGCGATTTACCGGGGAGTCGGAACATTCCGTTCATTCAGTTCATTCTTCAGTTCAGTTCATTTGTTGCGTTTCTATTTATGCATTTTTGGGAATCGAAAAGTATCATATTTATAAATTAATATCTTAAATTTTATTTTAAAAAAGTATTCATAAATACTCATAAATTATGTATTTATGTATAAAATACAGAAAGTACATTATTGAGTCCGTTTTTTTGTAATTATTCTTGAGAATAAAATAAAAAATACCTACGTTTATTGCGTATAACGAAGCGAAGCAGACTTCTGTATATATAGTCTGTGGTTCATGTTTATTGTTTTTGTGGTGTATAGCGAAGCTTTTGTATGGATTTTTGTGGTTCTATAACTAAAGATACGATACGAATTACGTGTACAAGTATTTGAAGTGTTTTATAAAAATACTGGGGACATTCGCAGGCAGGATGGCTTATTATGACGGTCATTGGTGTCCATATCGGAAGTCAAGTTCGGAAATAATCAACGCCAGATGCCTGGTCGGTGGAGCAGTCCTCATATAACTACCCCTCTCTCTTCGTGCTGATTGATGATCTAGTGGTGGATGGTCAGGGACATGTGGCATTCCCATTTAGACAAAGTGATTGGGAGAATAGAAAAAGACGGTGAAAAAATAAATTTCGCATCATGCGATTGTTTCCCTATCAAAAGTAACAAACAATAAGATAATAATTATGTAGGACGGCGGGTACAAACTGGCATAGGTAGGTATTTAATTTCAGTTTCTACAGAGCTTCAAGCTTGCCGGGGGTTCTGGGTTCTATCGATAGCACCCATGTAATCAATGTTTTTTTGTATTCACAATTCAAATGTAGGTATGACATGTAATTAATAAATTTACCATGTTTTTGTTTTTGTAGATGTGCAATTTTGATTTAAATATCATGTGCGAGTAGTCAAGTCTGTTAACCGGGTCAACACATGATAGTAAAGTGTGGAGACAACCTGTTGAAAGGTGTCATTGAGATGCTGTATAAAGAGAACCAAAGAAGATCCGAGTCTGGTGCCAGTGAAATATTCTACATGGGATGGGTACCTAATATTGAAATAAAGAAAAATAACAAAACGCATTTAAAAACATTTTCATTTATATTATTGTATGTACTAATTCTATTTCACATTTTCCCTGAGAAACTACTGCTTGGCACAGCATTTTAATAATGTTCGTCCTCGGAAAACGATGGCTGTAATGAAATAATAGTAATATAGTATTAAAATAGATATTAGAGGACTGGGTGTGGTGATGTTCATTGGGGAAGGCCTATGTCCAACAGGCGATGTTAAAGGGCTGGCATGATGAAGTATTGGAGTGGGAAGATTGTGTTAAAGAGAACCAAAGCCTTTGACATAGCTCAAAAAGTTAGTATATTGAAATGGCAACGGGCTGGTCATATTTGTCAGAGAACCGATAACCGATAAGCTGGTAGGTGAGTCCTACTACTGGGCAAGTGTAGTGTGGGACGCCCCCCGGTTTGATAGAGCGACGATCTGCATAAGGCGACTGGCAGCAGTGACTGTAACATGTAAATAAAATATTAGTATGGTACGATCATTTTATCAATTTACCAGTTAATATGGCCGCACTGTTGGTGCACAGGCCCACCATTAGACAAGGGTGTAGGGCTCATAGTCCACCAAGCAGACCCAGAGTGGGTTGGTGGACCATATGCATGTTTCCTCATTAAGTTTTCCTGCACATCAAAGCCAAATACAGATCGGTACTAACTTTGGCCTTATCTTTAAGGAATCTGGCGAAAAGTGGTCTCAGGTTTTGCTATGCTTCGGACACTTGATATGATTCTAGATTCTGACGCTGTGCCTACGCCACTCAGATCTCTCTTAGGCGGGTTGGTGGACTTCACCACCAACCCGCACTGGGCTAGAGTGGTGGACTATAGCCCGCACGCCCTCGTTGAGAGGGTAGGCCTGAGCCCCAGCAGTGGGGACATGTTGCGGGGAGGCTGTTGATGATGATGATTGCAGCGTTACTGAAACAATGAAGTCACAATATAACTTTAAAAAAATCGCTAGTGTGGGCCCATTACTTGATCAAAGTATATGTGATTGGTACTTACATATTGGTACAGTATTGGTTGTTGTTATTATGCTATCTTCTGTGTAAGAAAGCAGATAATGAACTGCTTTTTTTGTTAGCTTATATCTATCCCTAAACGCCCCATCACTATATTTTGTAAAATTATCTTCTCTGTCCCTGACTATGGGACGTGTCCTTGGGCGCGATAAACGGTCATGAAATTCTTCGAATTCGTCTTCTAAATAGTCAAATAAGTCCATTTTAAAAAGAAACAGTGATAAATCCATAAAAAATTAACACAAAACTGAAGTATTACCGCGTTAAATTCTAAAAAAAACAATCCATATCCGACAGATAAAGAAATAACAGCCCCTTGATCTGGCTGTAAGTTTATAAGGCGGTTTACCGGACAGATAACGCAATCAGATACCTGTGAAAAAGAAAAAAACGGATATCTGGTAGATAACCTTCATATAGGGTATCTGGGACTTTATCAGCAACTGGTGTAAGAAGCCCTTATTTTTGTCGAACTGATATTTTGTTATCTATGAGATAAATGAAAAAAATACACTGATAAGCAGTTTCAGCGTGACCTTTGTGCAGTAAACTGTACGAATAGTGGAAATTAATATTCACCTCAGTTGCCAAAAGTCTTACAAACAGTGCCTAGATAAAATGCATCATTTACTAAGATATTACAAAGTGAAATTGTAAAATGAAAATGACTTATTGATTCCTGCATTTTGTTACACAATAACAATTACTTTACAAGAATAAGGAAACGGTTAATTTGTGACGTGGGTACATACAATAGTAAAGTGACAAAATGGGTATCCATTGTGAAATTAAATTATCGAAACCATCTGAAGGAGCATTCAAACCCGGAAGTTTAGTTGAAGGAGTAATAAAATATACACTCGCCCAAGAAATGGTATTTAACAAAATAACTGTTTCCTTGAAAGGCAATGGATATTTAGTGGTTAAACACAAACAAAGGCAACATAACCTATATACTCACAGAAAGAGTGAGGACTATGTCGATACAGATTACATCATACTTGTTAATGACAAAGGAGAAAAACTTCCAGTGGGAACGTACGAAACTTGGTTCAGTTTCTCGTTGCCAGACGTAACTCCACCATCGTTAAAATACTCCAGAACTACAAAGAAGTATCTGATACAATGTTACGTTTTATACTACATACGGATAAAATTTGAAAGTCCTGGGTTGACGAAAGCTCCAAGAAAATTCAAAAAGGAAATACCAGTAATATCAGTTGTCAGTACTAATTTACCATTACAACCTACTATTTATGGTGAAAGGAAGGATATAACTAAACTGCTTTGTAAACAGAAGGGTATAGTAGACATAAAGGCAACTATTGAAAAATCTGTCACGGTTCCGGGAGAAAAACTTAAAATTTTTTGCGAAGTGAAAAACAATACCAATGTGACTTTCATAGGTGTTGTCACAAAAATTGTAGAAGTGTGCACTTTTACAGCTAAAGAAAATAATGAAGTCACAATTGCTGAGGAAGTCGACGATACATATTTGAGATCAGGAATAATAGAGACTGGTGAAACTCAAAATATCGATGTAGAGATCCTTGTACCGTCTCATATTAGCACTGTAGGTTATTCTAACTTAGTATCAAGAGATTATTATGTAGCTGTGATTGTAGAATTGCCTAAGAAACGTTGCGCTGCTCTGAAAATTCCTGTTCAAATAGGTGACGAAGTTCAAAATGAAGCTCAACCACCAACATATTGGGATGTTATGGCGGAAGATGAGGAATACAACCAAAGACGACAGTTTAGAGTAAACGATGCAAATGATGAAGAGTCCACTGAACTCTAGACTCTAGAACTCTAGAGTCGTAGTTTCGATTCCTACTGATGACATATTTAAACAATTCGTAAAAAGTTGGTGCCGGTCTGATTGTTATGTCCTATATCCTTGTTTAACCCTCCTGTAAAAGAAAATCCTGGTTTGAGATTAAATATAATGTTTGAAAAATAGATATTAATTTTTCACATATCGCTGCCTATTATTATAGTATTATTATGTTTAATTTACATCCTTGATACTTAATACAAGTAAATTCCCAGTCATTGATAAGCGCTGTGGTATTATTAGTAAAATTATTTCTTTTACACATCTGTTTACTATGACTGATGTGATTACTATACAATATCGTAGGTATACTGCGATTGTTATACATACAAAATAGTACCTATGTGACTCACTATATGTATACGATATGATATCATCATCGTCCTGTCAACTTGTATGTCATTCGTCAATTTAGCGCTTTCATAATGCATTGTCTAAATGTTCAGCGCCTTGAACATTTCTTTGTTATATGTACATATTACTTACTTTGATAATGATTAAATTAGAGTGTAAGTTTTACTTTATCTTCATGATGTCTACTTAAATTTGGTATTTATCAAGCGCAATTTCAAATTAAAGCGCTGAGTTGCTGCAGAGAAATAACAGGAGTAGGATACTCACAAACGACGATTGATTAGTATGCTATCAAAGACAACAGTAACACAAACGGCCTTAGTTTAAAAATTTTATATATTTTTGTAATTAACTTATTATTGATACTTATAAATATGGGTGTAATGTGTGAAATATTAATACATAAGCCAACGGAAGGTGTATTTAAACCAGGACAATCCGTCATTGGTAAAGTGAAATATATCATCGATGAACCGACGGAGTGTAAAAATGTTATTCTCTCACTAATCGGAGAAGGTAATTGCAAATTTGAACGATTGGTGTACAAACATGCAAAGTATTTCAATGGAAGCGAACAATTTGTCTCACGTCATATGAATATACTGGTTAATGGAACAAGAGAAATTGTGACACTGCCTATAGGTTCGTATGAGCACCCATTTGAATTTATTTTGCCCAAAAATATACCAACTTCATACAAAACTCACGCCAAAACGAAGACCAAATACCATTATCAGTGCAAAATAGCATATTATATCAGATTGAAAATTGAAACACTCAACTCTAAGGCGTTTAAAAAAGAAATAATTGTATATGGAGATGTGAATCCTACCACTCCTGATATACCAATGGTTTACGAACTTGAAAGATATCTTTTTAGACAGTCATCTGGGAAAAATCACAAAGTAAAATTAAACATTGAAATAACTAAATCATTCTCAAAACCTGGAGAAAACATTGTGCTTAAAATTGATGTAATCAATGACACAGATCGCATAATTAACGGTATAAAAATAAAACTCGTTCGCAGATTAACTTTGACATCTACATGTGACCGTAGAGGTATTTTTGAGAAGGAAATCGAGGGATGCACGATTGAAACAGAAAGTATTTCAGCCAATACCGATGCAGCAATGTCAACCATTTTTTCTACTCATCCAGAATTATATTCAATACAGCACTCAAAAATTATAAAAGTAGAATATATAGTAAAAGCTGCAGTACTGCTACCTATGCCCCATGTAAGTCCATCAGTGGAGATACCTATAGTGATCGGTGAACATTCTAGTGATGTGCAAATTGATATATCTATGTTCGATGATAATATTGGTGATGATTATGAAGCTCTATCTAACTGGGAATGTATGATAGAAGACATATGTACTGACAATTAAATGAAATAATTAATACCCTTTAACCGTTAGAGTGTTAAAAACCCTTATATATAGAATTTTTTTTTCAAAAACCAAAAACTGACAGTGGGCTTTTTAACATTCTAAGGGTTAATGCTAAAAATATAAGATTAATAATTAATTACATATTTACCTAATAATTTATATTACCTACTTTAATAATATAATTATTAAGTAAGGATTTGGTAAGTCATTATTTGAGAATTATTAAATTAAACAAATATTTACAATAAACAATTTTATAATATTTAAGTACATATATTACAGTTTTCAAATGTTTAGAAAACCCTAATCATCAGCCACTAAGATTTTCGTCACTAAAATAGGTTGAAATACTTCGCGGGCAGCTTGGACTGTTAGGGGAGAGACAGTCGGCCGATTGTAAAGTAAATTATCATTTCCATTCCACCAATTGTGTTACTTTACAGTAAATAACTGTAACTATAATTATAACCTGTATATCTTAAATGCCCTGCCTGAGGACATCCAGCAAGAATACTCATGTAAACCGAAATTTAAAAATTCTATAAAAAAATATTTCTTAAAATATGAAGACCTAAGCTATGTACTGTAAATTCATCTAATTTAATCTCAAAATATATTATTATATAACTTACCATCGAACTCCTCCGTCACAGATAAACCTCAGAGGTTTGTGTGGTGGGGACTAGCATAGAAATTTATCCATGTATCTCATCTTGTTCATTTTAACAAAAAAAATTAAAAAAATCTATTGCAATAAATGAAAGTAAAAATAATTACAGTAAATCGTATATAAATGAAAAATCGTATTTTACAGTAGTAGTTTAAAAGTAAAAATCATTGAATGAAACCCGACTTTTACCGCTCGGAATTCAGAATAAAAGCCCTAGGTGGGTAGGTAGGTATTACTTACGTACCTGTATACGTACTTTCTTGTATTCACCACACGTTTCAGCAGAACAGACTTCCAGTTTATGACTCAATTTTTTGCGGCCCTATATGTCGGTGTAGCCCACAGATAAAGTAAAGTAAAAAGAGTGTGGTACGAGTTATAAGATTCTAGCTGCCACCTACCGGTGCTATCTGCGGTCCCAGTTACATTAGTGTACAAAAAATCTTTAGTTTTTTTTTCTTTTTTTTTCCTTAAAAATCTTAAATCTCGAGCCATCAAGCCTTGAGCTCTGAAAGTTAGAGCTTTCTTGTAGAAGGCTGTCTGTCTCTACAGTTTCCCGAAGTAAACTTTTCCCATGGTAAAATGAAGTCTTTGTTAATCTTCGGCATATATAAACCTCATAAACAAAATTTCTTAAGATCCATCGAGTTCGAAAAAAATCTTCGGCTTTTATTATGCTATACAGATATTTATTATTTAGTTACAGACAGATATTCAGTATAAAATGTACTTAAGTTTAAAAACATACCCATTGGTACTGGCACGGACGATCGAACGCGGAACTTTCGACGCGACAGGCCGCGTTTTTCCCACTTCGCCACGCACCCTCGAGCGAGTGGACATCTTTTTTCAACATCATAGCAGCCTGTAGACGTCCACTGCTGAACAAAGGCCTCCCCCAGGGATCTCCACGACGACCCGTCCCAACCTCACGCAGCTGGGTCCCGCGGCCTTCACCAGATCGTCGGTCCACTTTGTGGGAGGCCTGCCTACGCTGCGTCCTTCGTACGTGGTCGCCACTCGAGAACCTTTCTGCCCCAACGGCCGTCAGTTTGTTTTTTACGACAATACAGCTTTGGACATAATACTGAGGAAGATTTTGTTTGGAACTGGTTGTCTAGTATAAAGAGTAAGTCTATGATTCAGGCGCTGACAGAAAGTTATATTACATTGCTTTACATAGGTTTTTACACGTACCTAATATGGCCGGGTTCCCGATCATGTATCGGATCGTCAGTGGCCTGGAAACTAACTAGATAAGGAAATGGCCTACTGCCCTATTACACTATTTATTACACATATTCCGGGGGGAAAGGAAACGTTAAGCGGTCTTATCTCGTTAAATCGTTAAATATTTTGTATTCAGATCTTGTATGTAATTAATTATTGTATTATTTAATGACTTTCACGCTTGGCTAGACTGTAAGTGTCAGTTTAAATAAATAAATAAATAAAATAAAAATAAAAAATTTTTTTCTGTAGTTAAAAAGTTATTAGTGAAACTGTAATAGTTATTTATTCTTTTTCCTAAAAATTAATTTGAATATCTCTTTAATTCAGGCTTTAAAAAAACTATAGTTTTAAAAATAAAATACAATAAAATACAAAGTCAAGAAAATACGGTTTACAATTAGGCACTTACGGTTCATCATCATCATCTCAGCCTGAAGACGTCCACTGCTGGACAAAGGCCTCCCCCAGGGATCTCCACGACGACCGGTCCTACACATAATTACAAAATTCCGTAGTAATTTCAGATAGTCTATTTTCTCGTCGCGATGATCAGAGGCACTCGCACATCGTCAGCAGGATCTGGTTCTTGGACAGAAAGAAAAAAGAAGTGTCTTTTCCTTTTTTGGAAAAATAAAGCGATTTTTCCTACAGCCTTACGTATATTTACTATGGCACTCATCGAGTATTTAATCAGCTAGAACTTATGCACTTGTTAATTTCGAGTATTTTCCACACGAGCGCAAAAACCGTCCCAACTGTGTTACTATACGACAAATTAACAAGCTTTAAATAATTTTATTCAAAAGCCGACTCCATTCCTTTCTAACAAGATCCAATGTCAAAGTTGGTTCGAAATAGGCCAAGAGCGTGAGAACACTTGGATATGGGGAGGTGGTTGGGGGATTTGCATATACCACGTTGTAGTGGGCTCGAAATATACAGGGAGAACATTAGAAACCGTCAGATTTCATGTACTTCCTTTGATTTGAGACACTATGTTTATTACAGAGATTTAATTTTAATTTTGTTCCTCATAATTGACTCTATTCTGTTTCTGGTCATGAAAACCAATAAACAATAGTCTAAACTAAATTTAAAATCCTACGATTATTCAATTTTAATGCAAAATAAATTAATCGAAAGGGTTGCACAGGTTCAAATTCTGCTCGTGAATTTTTTAATTCATCATTTGTCAGCATCCGTCAAAGTTTGTGTTTGGGAAAGCCCTTATAATAAAGACAGGTACTTGATAATTATGTTATTACAATAATTTTTATTTATATAAATTGAAATGTCATTTTGACAAGATATTTCTTAGCTTATTTAAGTAGGTATTATAAAAATCATTGTAAAAATAAACATCTGTTGAGACTTTACCAAACACATGTAAGATAATTACTGCTAGGCATCAGAACCTTTTCTTACAAACAAGGTTTATGACGAGTCCCTCAGCCTAGAGTCAAAAGAGGTTAGGAGCACCCTCTACAATTCTTTGTCATGGATTTTGCTTCGTTCGTCCGATCTCGCGCCGATGTCGACTTGAGTGCCATTCAACTGGGGAAGATGACGGAGAGAAAATGTTAAAATAAGCTAAAAATTCAAAGGAATAGATATTATAAAGTGCAGGGATGAGCCTCTTACAGAGTGGAGAGTTCTTGATTCGCAGGAGTGCGAAAATTGCGAATTTTCGCCAAATTTCTAAAAAGGCTTTTTGTTGAGTTTGAGAACCCTTAGAACACGACCGGCTTGACCCGGAGCTGAGGAGACGCCTGTCATTTTGTCTGTCACGCACACATGCACAGTTGTACACTGTCGCTACGACACGCAGACGTGACAAATTGAACAACACATTCAAACCTCTCGTACACATCGGTAATAATATATTGGCATCAAATTAAAAGAAAATTGTGAAATAGGTTACTTATGGTACTTAGGTTACATTATGAACCCTTGGAGCGAGCGAAGCGAGCGACAGGCCACAAAAAAGTTTGATGCCAAAACAACGAGAGTTTAGAAACTAACGAATAAAATATACATTACGAAGCGGCTCGATAAATTTGTCGTTTTCAAATGTCAGTGATGTTTCAATATTATGTACTGACACAGTAAGAGCAGAGACCAAAAACGTAGTTGTTTTTTGAAATTCCTTTATCAAGTTGCGTGTTTCGTCTTTCACACTAATAAATAGCCCTGTTTACGTACTGATGCGGTATCTGTAGGTAATATTTGATCGATAGGCTGAGTATGACGTTCAATTTAGTCATGTGAATGGTAGGTGCTAGAAGTTCTAATACCTCATCCAGACTCACGGCGAGAAGCGTCGAGAGCACCCGAGAAACTTGAATGTGAATAGTTTCTCGGCGTCTCGTTCTCGCCTCATACCAACTCTTATACTCACTCACTCGCTCGAGATTTCTCGCCGAGACTTCTCGCCGTGAGTCTGGATGGATAAGAGTTTCAAGTGTGTCCCAGAATTCCGATCCATGTTCCAAACCTTCTGCCCCTGAAACGTAACGTTCCCCTTGCACCTTTGGCAAAGTTAATAACAAAATACCGCAAATTCTTTAGAAAAATCGCGACACATCATAAGACTAAGTAAAGTAGGTACTTAATATGAAAATGTAATATCTGTTTTGTGAATAAAACAAAATCTCCAAACACTCCACCTTTTGCAGGGGAATTTCAAATTAAAAGTTTTATTTCTTTTGTTTGTTAAGTTGATCCCATTTCTTCATTCCGCACCCTCGCGCATGGCTTTGTCATAGACATTTTACTTTTTATAGACACATTTGTAAAGCCTCATCCGCACCACCACTATCGCTACTATTTGTGATAAGAGATGCTTTTTGCGCAGTTATTTTTCTCCAATTACTACTGAAAGGGTTTTCATTGTGAGGTTATATACAGCTGAAATATTTGGAGCGCAAAATTACCCCTTGTAAAAAATCAAGTTAGATTTTTTTTTAAACTAGGCTTTACGGCTCTGGAAGCAAAGTCCTTTTGAGCAAGTCTTCACTATTTGTTTTTTTTCTTCTTTTAATTGCAGAGATTAGTGTTAATCAAGTTAGATAACCGTAGGTGTTGTAGGAGGAAAATATAATTCCTGCTACCAAGCGGCTGTCAGTTTCTATTCGCACGTTGTGGAGTGAACATTATCAACTGTACTGTTTAACTGTACTGTACTTGTTTTGACATTTTTGACTTATTTATCCCGACAAATGTTGACGTGATGATGCGAAAATGCGAAACGCCGCAAATACGCCAACCTCGGCACCAGTTACCTTTTTATACCTGTCGGGGTGGAGACACTGGGACCCTGGGGCCCGGAGGCGAGAAAGCTCATCAACGAGCTTTCGTCGCGCCTCGCAGAGGCCTCCGGTGACCAGAGGACTGGCCAGTACCTCAGGCAACGCATCAGTTTAGCCATACAACGAGGGAAACGCCGCCAGCCTTCTGGGCACCATGCCCCGTTGTGACCACCTCGACGGCCTTTTTTATTTGTAGGTTTTTGTAGGTTTTAGCCAGTTAGTTCATTTTAATTGTATTCATTTTTTCTTTAAGTTCTCAAATAAATGTTAAGACCATTTATGATTTTAAATTTATTTTATGTAAAAATATGAAACTTGATTTTTTTTTAAATAATTAATTTAATTAAGTGACAGAACTAATTGCTCTGGTTTAACGCCGCCCCTCTAGTGTGGGCGTAGCTTACATCAACTCAACTTTGTTCTAAACTGAGCCTATTATTTGTTATTGTATTGCAGCGTAGCCGTTTGTGAGTTTGTCGCCAATTTAAAAAAACATCCTATACACAGTTTGTAACAAAGAGAGAACAGAATGGAACAATAAGCCAATTTAAAGTTTTCATCTCGCTTATTTTCTTTTTGATCCTGTATCGCCTAATTGGCAATTCAGACTGCCAAATGCAAAGTGTTTGAAAATAGTCATTTTTGAGAAGTTGTCATTTTGTTTAAGTCACCATTTTGAAAGAAGTCTTTTTTGGAAAGTTGTCATATTATAAATAGTCCTAGTACTTACCTATAGAAATGAAATGAAATGAGACGAAATGAGACGTGATGAGATGTGATGAGATGTGATGAGATGTGATGAGATGTGATGAGATGAGATAAGATGAGATGAGATGAGATGAGATGAAATTCGTTTATTCAAAATTGAAATACAATTATTTTTTTTGACGCCAATTCTGTCTAAAACTACTCTTGTTTCCACCTAAGGTAATTTAAGTGGTCCTATACCTGTACGACTGTACATTAGTAGTAGGACTGTACAGTAGTCAGATATGTATAAACTGTAATGCGTGAGTTTTGACCCTTGTACCTACTTTCCCGCTTGACCGATTTTTTCTAAAGTCCATACATCTGTTACCAATATGCCGATTTATTTAATTATGCGCGTTGTTTTGTGTGTGCCAAATAAATAAATATTTTCTATTCTATACTGGACTGATAAAAATTCTATGTCGGAGTTTTTCGTAAACTCAATTAACAATCACAGTGAGGCAAACAGCTAAAAAAATGACGAAGCGATTCAAAGAGATTTCGTTCAATGTTAGTTCATTACGCCATCAACTTGCTATACATTGGTCGCCATTGTGCGAACAAAATCTGCAAGGGATAGAATAAAAAATAAGCCGTTAATTACGCTTCCTGGTCCTGTAAGAATTATTTAATCTGTGATAAAACTGACTATACACACTTAATTGACCGAGCGAGCGAAGCGAGCGAAGCGTCTACGTTTCGAGACTGGCCAAAAATGCTCTTGTCCGGCTGTCTGTCTGTCTGTCTGTCTGTCTGTAATTCTCTACAGGTCGCATTTTTCAACCGATTTTGACGAAAATTTGGCATATGTATAAATTAATTAAACCTACAAAATGAGTAGAATAAAATTTTGAAAAACATTTTTTTTAGAGTACCTACCATACTCGCAAAGTGGGAGTGAACTTTTTTTTTCTTGTGAATCCCATAGTGTGGGATATCGTTGGATAGGTCTTTTAAAAATATTGCTGGTGTGTGAACACCATTTTTTCGATTTAGGGATCCGTTGGCGAAATATTAAGCTTTAAAGCGGTAATTTTTGTTAGAGTCACGTGTCCCCCCCCCCTGCCAGCTAAACGGTTGCTTCTGGAAATGTGAAAAAATTCATGGCAGTAGCATATATAACGTAGTTACAAGGAAAACTATTACGGCTAAGTAGGTTCTATTAGTTTTTGAGTAATAGTGGATCGACTTAAGAAAGTTGAAAAAATAAATTATGTTCATAGAACTGCATACGTAAAATGGAAAATTATTTTTTTCCGCGTGATATCCATGGTGTGGGGTATCGTTGGATGGGTCTTTCAAAAATATCGCGGGTGTGTGATAAACATTTTTCGATTCAGGGATCCGTTTGCGAAATATTAAGCTTGAAAGTGCTAATTTTTGTCACTTTAGTAGGTACTTTTTCTGTTTCCAAAGTTGACTTTTGTTGGTTTCTTTTAGGTTTGGTTTATAAGGGCTGGCGAGGTCTACTGTTCTCACGGAACTACTAGTCTACATGTGTGTATTGTGCCACTGACTACATCAGGTGGTTGAGTTGGCAACCCTATTCGCAATCGTTCCAAAAAATATTGTGGCAAAAGCCCTGAGGTACACCTAATTTTTTCACAAAGGCACGGATTCGTGGTCCAATTTAGCATTCCCTAACAAGTAAGGGTTCCGTATCAAAGGCATGTGTTCGAGCACACTTGCGAGGTGCTTGTGCCTTTAAGTACCTTTGCCCTTTGCGCAGAAAAAAATAAGTAGGTCGTTTTCGAGATGTGGGCTGTCTGTGAGGTATTATCGTTGCCACCGTTTTCGATCATACATTGCCTAGATACCGCGTCAGTGCTTAGATAGTGGGACGACACAAACAGCGCTTATAGCCTTGTTTTGTTATCAGTTGAGCGTCACGAGTGCTTTGTGCTTCAGCAATAGGTTGTAATCTGCAATTAAGAAATAAATCGTAACGATTTAAGGAAATTACGGTCGTATTTTACTGAGCTATTTGATAACAATAATTGAACTAATTGACAACTAATAATTAGTTCAAGATCCACGTTAAAAAGTAGTCTGTGTGTTATTCCAGGACCTTAAAGATATCAGTGCACCAAGTTGCATCAAAATCCGTTTTAGCGACAAACATCCAAACTTTTGCATTTATTATAGCTGTGCGATGTATGCAATTTGTGGTTGTGCGATACACATTTTAGCAGAATTTGTATAAAGTGATGTATCTAGGTAATAAATGATCGAAGACCGCAGAAGTAAACTGAGATAAAAACTGGTTGCTATGGAAACTTAGAGGTAAATCTTCACGATCACACATTTCCTCCACTTCTTATTAATTACTTGCAGTTGCCCGCGGCATCGCCCGCATGGGATAAGTTTTCCCTATAATATGTTATTTCAGGACATTAGCTATCACTGTACCAAGTTTCATCAAAATCCGTTCAACCGTTACAGCGTGAAAGAGTAACAAACATCCTAACAAACCTCACAAACTTTCGGCTTTATAATATTAGCACGGAATAAGTTTTATTAATCTGAAGGCACTATTTCTTGAAGAACACATACAATATGAGAATGCAGAGACATTACTATTACAGAGAAAAACTCAGTAAGTATCTTGTTAAACCTATGAAGGTACCTATTTTCCTATAAGTACCTGTCAAGGTACCTATTTTCGGTACGTGAAGACTTTCGTCGTTTGCCGACGTTTTTCTATTTCATACATTTAGTTTGCTACATATATATTTGCAAGATGAAAGTCGTTTTTGCATACTTTCGCTCTTCCTCAAATCAAAATCAAATCAAAGCCTATTAACATGTCCCCACTGCTGGGGCTCAGACCACGCTAGCCCAGTGCGGGTTGGTGGACTTCAGATGCGCCTAAGAATTTCTTCTCGGCGTAAGCAGGTTTCCTCGCGATGTTTTCCTTCACCGCTTGAGAGCAGTCAGTAAATGTACTTAAGTTTCGAGAAAAACGTATTGTATACACGGCCCAGCCGGGGATCGAACTTCGGACCTTTCGATAGTATGGGTTATTCCCAACGGATCATATGATCAGTTCGTGGTTGCATCTGATCACGCTAAAAGTTCCCATCGGAACACGTTATCCGATGCGACTGAGAAATTAAGCCGCGTTTTATCCCCAACGCCATATACGCTCCATCCTTACCAGCCGATTTCGAGGACCTTGTCCAGGTCGCTAGTATTCCACTGAATTCGGCCCTGTAGCATTGCGTGTCTCGAAGCGATTACAGCAGGAGAGGGTTGCACAGAAAACACCGAACGAATTACGATTGCGCCCCAAATGATATAGTAGAAAGAAACTACCGCCCCTGAAATAGTAAGAATTACCGCCCCAAGCCTTTTGGCAAACGTAGACATTGAGGTAATATTATAGAGTAGCTACTTCAAACAAAAGTTACGGTATATAATTATACACAGACCCATGTTATGGTTTATCTAGATGACGGCGGGCGGGGCGGACGGGGTGCGCGCGGGGGTGTCTCCGTTCTCATAGATAATATTCAATGCGTACAGATGCGACTTTGTCTGAATATGAATGAATGAAGGATGGATGAATTAAGTTGTTTATGTTTAAGTGATTTTTAAGTTTTGACATGATCATAGTGTATTTTTAACATTCTTTATTATTAATATTTGATTTAGATTATAATTTCATGACATTGCTCTTTATGGATATTTACAATTTGATTGATCACTGTAATTGATTAAACCGTTGTAATTAAATAAATAAAATATTAAATATTATTAATGAATTTCACCGAAATATGGCCGCCCGATACGTGAGTTGGCGCCAAAGAACACCAACTCGTGCTGCAAACAGTCGAGTTGGGGTGTCTTCTCTAGTACGTAGTTCATATTACCTCGATGGACGTATGCTGGGTACAAAGGCTTCCACGCTAAATGAAGGTCGTATTTTATTTAATAGTGCTGTAGGTTACGTGCGCTCAAATCTTGAGTGCCCGGAGGTAAAACGTTTAGGTGGATTTAGTTTGTACTAACAATGCCGCTTAAGGTGTATCGCCGTACTACTGGTACTATAATATGTAGAGGGCGAAGCTACCCCAGTGCGGGTTGGTGGACTTCACATGCGCTTAAAACCTTCTTCTTCGGCGTATGCAGGTTTCCTCGCGATGTTTTCCTTCACCGTTTGAGAGCAGTCAGTAAATGTACTTAAGTTTCGAGAAAAAAAACTGCAGAATATGTTTTTGGAACAGTTTATTGTGGAAAAAGTCCTGCCTCAGCGTTCATTGTGTCACTACACACCTTTCATCAAAATCCGTTCAAAGAGGTTGCAAATTTATGTCACTGACCGCCGCGGCGCGCGGCGATGCCCGCGCATGCACATTCTGTGCTCTGTGGTTCAGAGGTTTACGCATGAAAAGGTACCAGACAGAGATACTTCTCCATTTTAATATTAGTATGGATTTAATTAAGAAACAGATCCTCAAGTAGGTATTCACCTTTACAGATATTAATCCTGAAGTATACTCTATTACTTGTATACTTTGTTTATATTAAATCCCTTGTAATATACAGGGTAAGTATACGAGGGTACACTAACATATAAAATTAGGGTTGCCTCGGCTAGATTAAATCTTATCCTGTGTGATATGCAAGCCACGACGTGAGCAAAAATGGTTCCTCCTAATATAAAGGTGGATTATTATGTAGGATTCAGCACTTCAATTAGAAACAATGGTTGGTACACACAGCCCTGTGGAAAATTCAAATAAAACTACTTAGAGTATTTATCTTAGCCTCCTGGGACCCCAGTCGCTTGAGGACATAAAAAATAAAAATACCGTAAAACATAAAACATAAAAAATTTTTATAAAATAATTGTATTTTTGACGTTCACTTCTCTTGAGAACTTAAAATTAAAAATAAAATAAAACGTAAAACATAAAAAAAATCGTTCACTTCTTTCAGGACTTAGGAGGTTAACGTTATATTCAGATACTTAGCTTCCTTTTTCCAAAAAAGTAATTCCTAATTCTTCATAATGCATTGCACACCGAAATACTTAATATAATTTTTATGTTTTCAAACATACCTAACTAAAGGGAAGTAATAACATGCATTGCTTTAACAAAGCTCTCAAAATTAGAGGTTTTAGTCACTTTTTAAGACTAAAGGTCGATTCCTCATAGCTTAAATTTTGTAAGCTACAAAAAAAAGTGAATGAAGAGTAAAATCGGAGCCTAATACTCGGGTACCTTTTCTTGCAAGTAGGTAAATGTAGGTTTTTGATCATTCCAACCGAGCTGCGCCGTTAGCAGTAAGATCGACTCAAATGTATCAACAAAAACCGGCCAAGGGCGTGTCGGACCGTCCACTACTGGACATAGGCTTCCCCCAACGCGCGCCACTGATCCCGATCTTCGGTTCTCCGCATCCAGTCACTGCCAGTCGCCCCACGCAAATCGTCGCACTTACTGTACATTTACTGACAGCTCTCAAACGGTGAAGGAAAACATCGTGAGGAATCCTGCACACGTCGAAGAAGAAATTCTTAGGCGCATGCGAAGTCCACCAACCCGCACTGGGCTAGCGTGGTGGACTATAGCCCGAACGCCCTCGTTTAGAGGGTAGGCCTGAGCCCCAGCAGTGGGGACATGTTAATAGGCTGTTGATCTGTACTACCTACCTACTAGCATCTACTACTTGCGTTTCTGACATTTTACTAGTCTGATGACTCCTACCTTGGCATTTTGCTTGCCATTTTCTTTCGGAAGGAAAGCGTCGCATCGACTTTTTAATGTAAGTACAATTTCTTATGTAGGTACATAAAAAGGTCTATAAAGTTAGCTTCCATTCTGGGTATGTCTCAGAAGTTACATACTTTTAGTTCCGCATGGAACTATTGAGACACGTAATATCACAAACCTAAAAAGTATCCCAGCAGTTCCATAGTGAAATACATAATACTTTCTTTAAATAAATTATTATTAATAATAATTGACACAACCTGTCCAGACTTCAGAGTGGGTACCCGTTTCAACCTCAGTCGGCGTTTAATAACTTTAGGGGCTTAACACGCTGGCAGCCAACTATTCATTGTTCGGAAACCTAAAAGTTAACCGATTTGATAAAATATTGCGAGAAATGACTAAAACTGTTGGTAATAGCGTGGGTTAGTTTAAATACCCCTTTAAACTGTATACTAATTATACCTATTTTGTTACATTATGTGACAGTTTTTTACATGAATCAAAAAATTTTGCCACTCCCATCAGGATGAGTATTTATTAAAAGCATTCTATGGGTGTCAAAATTGTGTCAAAGTAATCACTAAGTAATCACAAAAAGCTGAAATGGCAGTGGGCTGGGCACATCGCGCGCAGAACTGACGGCCGTTGGGGCAGAAAGGTTCTCGAGTGGCGACCACGTATCGGAAGACGCAGCGTAGGCAGGCCTCCCACAAGGTGGACCGACGAACTGGTGAAGGTCGCGGGACCCAGCTGGATGAGGTTAGCGCAGGACCGGTCGTCGTGGAGATCCTTGGGGGAGGCCTTTGTCCAGCAGTGGACGTCTACAGGTTGATATGAGGATGATGATGAATCACAAAATTATGACTCACTCACACATTCTCATTTTCAAACTCCATATAAATTTGTATCAGCAACCTCCTCCCGCTACTCCGCTTCCTTTATCGGCACCCCCCCGGTAAATGGCACCATAGGCTCCGATACTAAATATGCAAGATGCGATCTCCACAGGGAGCGCGCGCGCGACCAAAGAGATTTGAAACTTCTTGGTTTTTTTATGACAATTACCTATATATTCTGTGGTTATGATCTTACTTAACTTTCGTCTATTCATTTAAACCGGCGGCGGTTACAGCACGGCCTCCAAAAAATGGCTTAAAAAAGTCTCGTTACCAAGCCAAAACCTTCTTTAAAAAAAAATTTCTTGCGTCGTTATTAGATCGTTTTTTTTATTCAGAATATAATTGTCTTTTTGTTTTTAGATCTAGATGTTGTAGAAAACTGGAGCGGAATTCAAAGCTCTAAAAATTCTCATCAGAGAATCGTAGCCAAAAAAAACATTCTAAAAAGGATTAATTTTGAATTAAAATTTTCTTCAAGAATTAATCCACAAAAAGGCAATGAATAAATAATTTGAAGCAGACCGTCTAATGAGCAAATATAGACCCGTTCCCCTACCATGAGTTTTCAGTGTCGACACTCGCTAACGACGACGTAAACACGTAATAGTGCTGTTTAGTTTGTTATTTTCGACTAATTACGAAGGATAGAGAGATTAGATATAGTTTTACGCCAGAGAGTATTAAAGTTGTAAAATCATGGATTAGCAAGCTGATGTGGCAGTGGGCAGGTCACATCTGGCGCAGAACCGACGGCCGTTGGGGCAGACGAGTTCTGGAGTGGATACCGCGGACCGGGACCGCTGCCAGGTGGACCGACGTCCTAAATAAGGTGGCCAGAAGCGACTGGATGCGGAGAGCGGAAGACCGGGCGTGGTGACATTCTTTTGGGAAGGCCTATGTCCAGCACTGGACGCTAAAAGGCTGAAATATGACGATGAAACTCATGGTAGGAGTACCGAACATGAAAAGGCTAGTAGAAATCGGCTTGCTCGTTAATGAAAGCTCAAAGAATTTGTTCAAAGGCAAAGGTGTACCTGATTGCACAGCCCACTTCACTTGAGGATGTTATCGATTTTGGGCCTTAAATTACGCTCTAAGAGGGAACCTGCGACGTAATAGCATACAAATGATTAACATAACCTATGAAGCAAATCTAGGTGATTAAAAATTTATCGCAAAATTTTATTGTTATTTATTATAATAAAAAATATGCACGTCTATCTAACGTCTTAGGACGAAAGTCTTCGACCAGTGTGTGTTGCCAGTGATGACATACGGTACCGAGATGTGGTCGCTCACTATGGGCCTCATAAGAAGGCTCAAGGTCACGCAGAGGGCAATGGAGAGAGCTATGCTCGGAGTATCCCTGCGAGATCGAATCAGAATTGAGGAGATCCGCAGGAGAACCAAGAACATAGCTCAAAGAATTGCGAAGCTGAAGTGGCAGTGGGCTGGGCACATCGCTCGTAGAACTGACGGCCGTTGGGGCAGAAAGGTTCTCGAGTGGCGACCACGTATCGGAAGACGCAGTGTAGGCAGGCCTCCCACAAGGTGGACCGACGATCTGGTGGAGGTCGCGGGACCCGGCTGGATGAGGTTGGCGCGGGATCGGTCGTCGTGGAGATTCTTGGGGGAGGCCTTTGTCCAGCAATTGGGCGTTGGACGTCTACAGGCTGATATGATGATGAGCATCTAACAGCTCATTTTACCAAACGTCGTCATTTACCTTCGCTCCACAAACTCACTACACCCGATAAAGTGGAACTTTGCCGCCGATAACGAGTAAAGTTACCGACAACTACATAATATGTACTTAAGCTATCAGCCGGTCTGATCCCGTGGGATAATAGACTATCAGTAAAACGGTAGGGTTGGTGGGACGGCCATAAGTGGTAATAAGCTGTTCAGTTACGGGACAGTTGCTAGCGAGGACAAACTCAACCTCAACGGCCAATAGATAGCGCTGTGCGGAATTACACCGCGCTACGGTTGCGGTCGCAGTATTACTCGAATACAGTAGCACAGTCTAAGTACACACACTATGACAGCACCTTCTATTTGTTGAACACTGAGCCGCCTACACTTAAATGTTATTTTTTGTAAGCGCATTGGACATGGTTGTTATGTGACCACAGTGCTTTGTTTTATATTACGTGTTGTTGAATGTTCAGTCGATGTCGTCCGTGGGTAGCCAGGGGTAGTCAGTGCGATGCCAGCTTGGGACTGATAGCTGAACACAGGTCTGACACGATTGACAGGGATAGAAATAGTTTTAGCACTGACCTGTAATATATTAAAACTGAACTGGCTGCTGTTAAAACAGCTTACTTTCTTCGGGTCCCGCTTTTTCCAGCCTTGTCCCGTAAATGTGTGATGACCATTTTCCGGAAATCAATACTTTTGTTTGACAACCCTAACGGAGCGAGATCCAATTTCGTCGATCGGACGTCGCTGCCGGGACAAACTTTGTTAGTGGCTGGATTCACGATTAATTCAACGGGATTTCTTATACCAATTAATAGATGGCTATAAACAACCAAACAAGAAATTATTTATTCGATTTTTTATTATTATTCTATAATTTAAAAATGAATTTAAATAACTTATTGAATAATTAAAGGTAGTAATTAATACTAGCCAAACGACGAACCACGAAAGAGGTTGAAAGGAAGAGTATGGGCGGGGTAGACCCCAAGTGCTGAATGTCGATATTGGCCAATGTTAAAACGCCCATTGACTGATGATTACTGATGATTAATAGTTCGGTACTCAACCTGACACCTCTAATTGCCCAGATCAGAGTGCTCGAGAATTTCAAACATCGATACCCTCACGCCACGTCTCTGGCAAACTCTTTAGGAAATTTCACAGCAATTTATCAAGATTACAACGCTATTGTTGGCTCTAGACTTTGTAGCGAACACATTTTTTCCCCTCATTGAATATAGGAGATAAAAGCTATAAAACGTTCAACGTTTTGTATAGAGTAAAATGGTACAAGATTTTACGGAATGAGCACGTCTTAAAGTAAAATGCGCAACCTTCATTGTAAGAGGCCTAAATCATCTAGATCCCCAGGATATGCCTTAATCATCCGCGTCCAAGTCGACAACAAGAGAGGCCTAAATCATCCGAGTATTATTACTAAAGCATTAAATGATCCGAGTTATTATCACTAAAGCCCTAAATCATCCGAGTTATTGTTACTAAAGCCCTAAATCAACCGAGTTTTCAGGATAGCAACGCATTTGTTTCACAAAGTAATTGAGAGGGCGTTCATCTTTCGGGCAATAAATAAATATAAGTATATTTTATCATGTGCAGAAAAAGACCTAGTAAAATATATCCCTTTCTCTACAATATGTTTTTTCATATGTTTATGTACTTACTTATATATGTCTAAGTCTACGAAAGGGCATGTCAATCAATCTCAATCAGCAAATACTCCAAATAGCGCAATCTGGGGCGTGACTGGTTTCCTTGCTCCAGATCGATCGGATTTAATTCTTTTCGGTGTCAATCTCTTTAAAAAATCTAATACAAGCTCCTTTTCTCGTAATTGTATAATTGAAGCACATTTCAGTTTTCTTTATAAAATAAGTTTAGTTTCCATTTTTTTAATGGACAGACCAAAAGTATGTAACTTCTGGGACACCAGAAGTTACATACTTTTAGTTCCTTAGGGAACTTCTATTAATAAAAGTCAACATTCCTATATCCTTTAAATTATCCTAGAGGAGTGTCTAGTTCAATGGAATGGAACTGCTGGGATACTTTTTAGGTTTGTGATATTACGTACCTATCTCAATAGTTTCATGTGGAACTAAAAGTATGTAACTTCTGAGACATACCCAGAATGGAAACTAACTTTATGCTGGGGCTCAGACCTACCCTCTCATCGAGGGCGTTCGGGCTATAGTCCACCATGCCAGCCCAGTGCGGGTTGGTGGACTTCACATGCGCCTCTTAACCCCGACGCCACTGACGCTCGCTGAGTACAAAGCGTAGAAATAAATTATCAGTTCGGCCAATATTTAAGAAATATAAAAAAAGAGGAAAGGAAAAGAAAGCTTATTAATGCTAGATGTTTAAACCTTTGTGAAATATTTTATATTCATCTCGGTTGGCATTTTTGGTTCAGTCAACTTTGCACTGACTGGTCTATTTCAGTACAGAAGTTTATATTCCGCAGACACCCAGACGTTGGTATATAGGCCAGTTACGTGGGGAAGCTTTATAAGTATAGTCAGGTATGAAAAGGTTCATCTTAAAGTCTACTTTTGCTTGTACCAGTGCCAAAAACAGTATTGCAAACATTTGAATAACTCAGGCATAACCGTAAAGAAAAATATGTTATTTTTTATTATTTTGCATTTAAAATAGCTAGCGTCATAACGACCTTTACCATTTCAAACAAAACAAAACTAATGAGGTTTCTAACTAATACTCAACATACAGAGTGTTTCAAAGGTCAATACAAAGCCTTGCGGTCAGCGAACTTTAGTTCGCTGCTTGCGGTGACAGAGATCATTATAAGCCAAACATACGTTTAGTCACTTGTTTTATGACACTTGGATTTTGGACATTATGACAATTGGACATAACACCAACAAAGGAATTCACAGAAAAGATACATACTTATTAAAAACGTTGCGGTTTTTGTCATAATATTTTGTTGTAAATTTCTTTTTTTTAATATTAAATTGTGATTCATTAGGTACCTACTCGTTTAGTCACCCTTTTTATGACACTTGGATATAGGCCATTATGACAATTGGACATAACACCAACAAAAGAATTCACAGATACATAAATAATATCTAGTATGAAGAAAAATTAAAACTTTATTGTTAGGGTGAAATTGTAATTTAAAAAAACACGATAACCTCGTATACCTAGGTGGTTATCTCAAAAATCGTAATGTGTGTATGGCTTGATGCGTTTTATCTAGATATAGTCAACCTTCCAAACACCCTGTATAGGTTGTTTACCCCAATACCGACCCGTAAAGTATCGAAAACCGTTTATTTATGTGTAAGTAGTTGGTAGTTATGTTGTTTAATGTTGGCAACATTCAGCCAGCAGGGATTGTCTCGGAGGACACGACGTGAGCGACCATGAGCGACTGGGCGGAGGTAATCTCGCTAATGATAACGCATTCGACACTTAATAAAAGCTGTAGGTACAGATAATTATATAATTATTTACGGGTCTTACACACCAGTGTAACCTGGTCGAAACGTCGGGCAAGGTAAATAAAACTTATTCGTGTGTAAGACCCGTAAATAATTATATAATTATGAATACAAAGCGCGAAAGTCTAAAATGTAGGTACAGATTTTTGTATAACAATGAAAGAAAATTAAATTGGTAATTATTGTACCTTCCATATCAAAAAATCATCAGCTTAAAATGTGCCCCACTGTTAGGGCACCGGCCTACCCTTTCAACGAGGGCGTGCGGGCTATAGTCCACCACGCTAGCCCAGTGCGGGTTGAGGACTTCACTTTCGCTTAAGAATTCCTTTTTTGGCGTGTGCAGGTTTCCTCACGATGTTTTCCTTCACCGTTTGAAAGCTGTCATTAAATGTATTAGGTACTTATCCCTTAAAGTGAGCAGCATGACATTCATGTAAGCGTTGCATGACATGCAACGCTTACATGAATGTCATGCTGCATGATGGACCATCATGCTTGCTATAAATCAATACAGTGAAGCAACGGCCAGCACGTAGTTTGCATGTCATGCACGTAGTTTGCATGTCATGCACGTAGTTTGCATGTCATGCACGTCAATTACTACAGCTAGACGATCATGCATGAGTGACAGCACGTATTGCATGTCATGCCGCATGATCGTTTAGGGAACATAAACACGAGAATGTGGCTGTCAAATTTCTTAACACTAAAGGGTTAGTGTTAAGAAATAGACAACCACACTCTCGTGTTATGTTTCGAACCCATTGGGGCACGATAGCGGATCGGACTCTGACCTCACGACGGGACAGTCTATATCTTTATGTCAGTTAAATAAGTATGAAATTCGAATCATAACTTGTGTTAATCGTTATGTGGGTTTAATGAAGTAAATATACTTACTGTAAATTTTTAAAAATACCTGTATAAAAAAAAATCATGGCCCGTTCCCGGGAAATATCCTGCTTTTCTCGGTGAAACCACAAAATATGGTTCAGCGGGAGGGAACGGTGGAACACAGAAATTGTAAAATTATACAACAATCTCGGAAAAAGATTGAAAGACATTAACTAGAGTCCCGCTGTCAACGGTAATTCCGCAGCCAATTTTCTGGGGTGGTCACACTTTCGACCTTTTCCGAAACTCTATTTCCCCAATTACGGGTGTATGGCTCTCCGGGCGTTCGGACGTACGGAACCTCCGATCGACGAGATTTTGAATTTCAAATGAGGAACCCTGCTGGTTTGAACAAGGTGGTTGTTTTGTTAAATAAATCACACTGACACAACTATGCAGAGATGGAATATTGTGGTTTTTGATTCGCGTGGCAATTGTGTAATTTCTTTTGACTCATTTAATTACATACTAGCAAACGCCCCGCGACTACGTTTGCTTTTAAAAATAGTAGGTATCATGTATTTTGTTATTCCAGGATATTTTTTGACATTATTCGAATGAATCAGCTATAATCACACTGCTATCACAGTGTTGCAAAACTAAAAATAATAGGTATTCAAAAATATAATTATTATTTGATAGTCTACAATAAAAAAATATATGTAGGTAGGTACCATAATTACGTACCTATAATTCTATCTTAGGAAGCGAAATAATGAATAATTTATATGAACGAATGTATTAAATTACCTCAGGAAAACATCTGTTGTTTTTCCGTATCTAACCTACTTTTGGTGATTAGCTCCGGCATACCCCAGGGTGTCATTCAAGGGGGAGTGGGGGAGTACTCATCCACAATATTTTATTATTATTATTATTCTTTATTGCACAAAATAATTTTACAAAGAAATACAAACAAGAAATATGTGTACAAAGGAGGACTTATCTCTACAAGAGATCTCTTCCAGCCAACCCTCACTGTTAGAAAGAGTAAACATTACGGGAGATCTAAAGTTGTGCATGTTAAAATTTAAAAAATATTTAAGTAATAACAAATATACCTAATTAAATATTATAATATACACATACATACATAACATATTAATAAGTTAATAACATACTATAAATATACTATACATACTATAATACATACCATAATACATACTATAATATATATGATTAAATACCTACATACATAAAATTACGACAAGTTGGAAAGGAAGTGCTCTTTTAATCTATGTTTGAAAGATGTTACTGTGGGACTGTCACGGATATGCGCGGGAAGACCGTTCCACAGTTGTGTGGCGCGGACTGTGTACGAGTTGAAAAAGAAACTGGTGTTGGAGGAAGGGTACACTAAGGTTTTCGTGACGCAGGATCGTTTGGGACGGTCGGTGGGTGTGAGCAGTTGGAAGCGGGAACGAAGGTATTCAGGGGAGCATATTATTTATTCAAGCCTCCTACAGACTATACAAAAACTAAAATATTTCTTTAATTAGGTAATTAATTATTATACGTTAAATCATCTTCTAAATAAAATTCAATTCTCATAATCAAATATAATCAAAATTAAAATATTTAGATTAAAATAAATTGGACTAGAATATTTTCATTTGAATTTTATATACCTAGTTAAAATTAGCTCTCGATTGAATCACGTATACAAAATAAAAACAGTTGAAAACTTTAGTTTTTTTTCTAATACTAGGTATTAGAAAAAAAACTTAACTTATTAAGTTTATTAACTAGGTAGGGACTAAGTACTATTTAAGTAGCATAAGTCCGAAATTGATTCGCCTAAAAGCCTTTATATTACAGAAGATTAGCCGGATTTGTGACCTGTTAAACTCCTCTCCAAAAATCCTCGTTATTTTCTCATAAAGCTATAAGCTGAGATATCCCATTAATTGAGCCATTAAAATCCGTTTTATATCTATAAATCCGTCGCGTATCTCCTTTTATATCGTCGTAAACTCGTTAAACATAAGCCGTTTAATTTTATTCCTCGCAATAATTCGGACTATCCTCTCTTACTCCGGGCGACCAGGGCTGGGTGACCGGCGGAGGTAAGGCTTCTCTCCCGCTAGTGTGGCAGGTGGCGCGGCAATACTACGCTCTCGTATGAAACGACTGAGCATTGATGGTCGTTAGTCATGACACTTAGGTACTTGTTGACACGTGTCGTTTTGTATACATGCAAATAAGTGGTGGGACAACATCGATACCGTCGAAAGTCGATAGACTACAACGTTCAATCACTATTAAAAGCATTTACATTTTATACATACATATCTTCACGCTATGTCCCTGGCGGGGTAAACAGAAAGAACGAAGCGCCATGTATTGCGATCCTGTCACACCTCTTTCGCTTCGCTCAGTCTCATTATTCTCTTCATATATACACATTTAAATTTTCGCTGTTCTTGATCATCTCTGGAAGGAAGTGGCCTTACTCAGGCGTTTTGTCTGCCAATGGTACAAGACCACCATGCCGCTACGAAGTATTGTTCGGCCTTTACGTGCAGCGTACAAAGATTTAGCCAACATAGCCAGCGGCAGTGTTGCATGGCTTTTACTATGCTGGTGCTCTAATGTCACGGCTAATGCGGCAGCGGCAACACTGACGACGCTGCTTACCGCGTCAGTGTGTACAGACATTTAAAAGGTCTTCAGTTCGGGCCTCGTAGTACTATCGAGTATGGATCGTAATCCGTTCAGAAATACAATAAAAGGTTTATAGCTGAGGAAATTGAGCGCGTGGTCCAAGTGTCAGGCGTTGGGCGGAAACCAACTGCTCAAACCCCACACTTCATGTATGGGGGAATTAAAACTGACGCGGGCAAAGCACCGTACAAAATTAAAGCATTTGCAATTATGCATTGCCCGCGGGTCGCCGATCGCCACCGCTTGCTGCAATGTGAATGTGGCTTAATGTATTGCCGTTTGGTGGTAGAAATCGAGTATTCCTAGTTGCCACCGCTGGCTCCGCCACCACTGGTTTTCTCTTTGTTGCCAGTAGAATTTTACCAGCGAGTATAATATAAACAAAAATATACATTAGGTACTATTTACTTTGTTTTTGAGTTAAGTAGGTACTTAATAAAAAAAATTAGTTTCATGGCTCGTATACGGGAGCAGATTGTTCCATTGGATATGTTCAATTTGTTCCCTGATGATACGACATTATGAAGAGCCGCGAGGCAAAATAATAATTTTTCATTATTTTCAAGAAGCGACAGAGGATCAGGTCAGGATCCCGATACTTTGCGCTCCGTTCTTTCTGCCTACCTCGTCAGGGACATACCGTGAAGATATGAGGATGTAATAATAATAATAATAATGTTTTGGACAAATTTACACACGGGCTGTTTAGTCCCAAACTAAGCCGAAGCTTGTAAATGGGTATTCGACAACTGATAATCATACATAAATACTTATACATACAAACACCAGCGAAAACCAACAGTTATGCTCATCACACAAATGTTGGTCCCTGGTGGGAATCGAACCCACGACCTTTGGCGCGGTGGGCAGGGTCACTACCTATTCGCCAACAGGCCAGTCAAAATACGTAATATCACATAGTCAGAGAATTAATTTAATTAGAGAATATTAATTACAGATTATTATTATTTAATTGGACTTGTCTATAAGAACTAATTACTTTGCAATTGTTTTAGTTAACAAATAAGAAAAAATAGTTTGAGTGAAATAACATGAAATCAATCTAACTCTTATAAATTGGACAAAGGTCAATCAATACAAGGCGAGAGGTCCGTAGAGGCGACCTTTTTGTTCTCAACTTACTTCTTTTTCATTACATAGTGATGTGAGGACGACCTATCTTACGTTTCTATATCTCTTACCCTCTTACGCTTTATGGAAATGTAATTTTAACTTTCTTTGCCCTCGAATAATTTAACAAAAAAAAGAAAATCATCCCAACTACTAACATAAAAGGAAGAAATCGCTTAAGCGCGACACAGACAGAGCGGTGCGGAAGCGGGGCGGTGGCGTTTTTTGTAATGTTCGAAATAGTATGAAGCCCTTCACATCAAAACCGCGCGGTATCGCGGCGGTACGGGTAAGTATAACCTGTTTTTCCCTCCATGTTGATTTAAAACAATTTAAAATTTATACAGATATTCGTACGAACGGATTTTTCAGGGTTTCCTAAGAATAATTAATTTAATTGAAAAAATCACCTCCCTGAATTGAAAGCTTTAACAATCAGGAAAACAATTTTCCCAAAATTACAAACTAAAATATTCCTTCCTTCAAACAATCACAGGAAACAAAATCCTAATTAATTCCTCTCGTCGTCGTGGAAGAAAATTGGCGTTCGTCTCCTGGACTATAAATAGAAGGTATTGTGCACAGTGGATCATAAGTACAACCGCTGATGGCTCATGGGCTCGGGCAAACGATCATGCGGCGTGACATGCATCACGTGCTGTCACTCATGCATGACCGTCTAATTGTAGCGATTGACGTGCATGACATGCAAACTACGCGCTGGCCGTTGCTTCACTGTACTTATTGATTGCTATCAATGGTCCATCATGCAGCATGATAATTCACGTAAACGTGCATGTCATGCAAGCATGATCGTTTAGGGACCACTTTAGATACGAAGTCCTAAATTACTTTCTTTTTAAACTTTATTTTATTATATTTCATTAGAATAAATTCTATGTTAAAACCTTGTGTGTTACCATTACGAATTTTCCGTCACCCAAAAAAAACATTGTTACAGTCATCCTACATCATAGAAAAAGAATGAACCATAGAACCGTAATCAGCGTATAGCATGAAATAGCAATAGTCTTTTACCCCAATAATTTGAGAAGACGCTTCTTACATGGCGGGGTCAAACTGAACAAACGCTATCTATTTTAGTCGGGCTGTTGTTTGTTGGGGGGCAGTTGGTATGCAGTTACACTGCCCCCGAACAAAAAATTCACATACGTAGACAGAGATAGAAGATATTATATCTGTCTTGCTTACTCTTACCACTTTTGTAATAAGTGTGTCCCTCTCTGATTATTATTGTTATTTTAGTGTCTGTTCTATGGGATCCTTGTTCAATGTCCTACATACATATCACAATAATTTATTGTAGTTGCACACAAGACAGACTGACGGCTAACTTCAGGCTATATTGCGGTCCAATCGTGCAACGCGCCGCCTTGTTCCGCGTACTGTGTTGTGATTGGTAGGTGAGCGTAGCGAGCTTTTTCCGTGTTCTGTGGTTACAGTCAACAAGGAATCACACTATCTACATAGTCAGTAAATCAATGTGATTATTTTATAAATCAAAATTAATATTTATCGCAAAAACATCAAACTCTTAAAGAGAAATATTGAAACTAAATAAAAATAAATAAATAAAAATAAAATGTTCTTTATTTCGGACTTTGTACATCCATATTTATGTTAGTAACAATGACACTTAGGGTAGGTTAGTAATAGACTTAAAATAAAAGACATAATTTACAGTTTTTCAACAATTTTGTATCCGTCATACAAGTACGGATACATTGCCTCACAATGTGAGAGTCATATCTCTCGGCTATTACTTTCAGGATGGAGTTGGGGCTGGCCCGCATTCTGCAGAGCAATGAGGCAGCCTTCTTGCGTATAATGGCGTAGTAGTCGTTTGTGTGCCTCTGTGCGAACATACCTGATGCACTGCAGAAGCGAGGCAGCCCCATCAACATCCTGAATCCATTACTAAAGAGATTGTACTTATGACCTACACAATTCTAATTGATTATGACTGCGGGTGCCTAAATTGGAATTTATCGGAAATTTAACTCCCATTTCTGAACCCTAGATGTACCAAAATGGGACTAAACCCATATAAGGCACCCACAAATTAACTGGAACGCACACACTCGTCTGAAATTAGCTTGATGAATGTCAAGTGTTGCCAGGTGAAAAAATTCGCGTGACTTTAGGGTCGCGCGCGGGCGAAATTAATGCAATTAATTTTTCCTTTTTCCCAACTTCATTACATGGGAATGTATGTAGCCAGGTTTGTTGCCGGAATTTCTGGGAAATTGGTGGCCTTGTTAGTGACCTTTCGAAATCCCAGAGAGATACCTCTTCAAAAATCGTTCGTATTTCGCGTCAGTCAAACACCACATTGTCACAAAAAATATAATCGGGCTTTGTAAGTATTATATTTTACCCTTTATCTGGGTAATAAAAGACCGCCAACCCCTCAGTACTAAAGTAAACATTCTAAATACGTTTTGATTTGTAAACGTGGAAGGACTTCGCGCAAAAGCCGCTACATCAAAATGAATATTTGACGGTTCCGTGTGTGAAATTCAATGTCGTTTTCAAGGAATCCGTTTCTTGCCTTTTACTTCGTATGCGTGATTATGTATTCAACTCCTGTTTACATCAAAAGGGAGGTTAGAGGATACACGAAAGTGTATGGTCTCGCATCTACAGGACCAAGCAGCAAATGAATAGCTAGGCGACAATTTTGTCATACTTCGGATGCTGTTTGCATGTCTATGCTTTATTGTTATAATATATACTCAGCTCAAATATAAATACTACTTTAGGCTTAAAAACTGCGGACATTTAAAAACTATAAATAAACGCACTAGTGCGGTAGTGTAAAGTAAAAATTACATTTAAAAACTGCATTATGCACCTAAAAGCGGAGCATTAAGAGCCACTTTACGAGCTAGTTCTTGATATAGATATATTAGATCAAAGTTTGTACCTATAGAAGTCGAGTACATTTATACAATCCAACTCTCTTAAAATATTCTAAAATACCTACAAACAGTTGTCACATCTATGGCACACAAGATCCGCCATAAGAAATTATATCTCGCCCTGGAAGTATGTTTAATGCGTTTTTCCTTAAAGTGTCCCTAAACGATCATGCTTGCATGACATGCAACGTTTACGTGAATGTCATGGTGCATGATAGACCATCATGCTTGCTATCAATCAATACAGTGACGCAACGGCCAGCACGTAGTTTGCATGTCATGCACGTCAATCACTACAGCTAGACGGTCATGCATGAGTGACAGCACATAATGCATGTCATGCCGCATGATCGTTTAGGGAGCCCATTAGGTATGTCTTATATGACACAAACACTTTAGCGCCTGAAATCAAAATGTACGATAGACGATGTTCCCAAGTGGACCGCAAAGTTTATATGGTAATACAAACTTGTTTTTTCTGCTGGGGTCCCTTGCACGCACTGTAGACGAGGCGCAAATAGCGTTTGTTTTCATAAGACAGCTATAAAGAAAAACCAAGAAGGTTTAAATCTCTTTGGTGGCGCGCGCGCTCCCTGTGGAGTTCGCATCTTGCAAATTTAGTATCGAAACCTATGGTGCCATTTACAGGGGGGTGCGGACAAAGGAAGCGGAGTAGCGGGAGGAGGTTGCTAATACAAATTTATATGGAGTTTGAAAATGAGAATGTGTGAGTGAGTCATAATTTCGTGATTGTTTTGACACGATTTTGACACCCATAGAATGCTTTTATTACTCATCCATATGGGAGTGGCTAAATTTTTTGATTCAAGAGAAAAACGGAATATAGTACAGACATGTCCCATGTTTTGCTTTGGAGAAAATATACACTCAGCTAAAGCAAACATGGTGAAACTTTTGAGAAAATCAAACATCGCTCGCGCGAGCTGTCTTCCACACGTATCCTTAAGTGAAATGTGTCTTGGCTGTTGACTTATACTTCTTTGTACTGGAGTTACTTGTACAGTCGACCGCACGTCAGTGGAAACACGTTGACATTGATCTGGCCTCGCCTATAGGGAGTTTCAATACTAAGAGACTCCAGTTTCTATATACTGGTTTCGTTTCCATTGCGTGCGATCGAGAGCTAAGTATACCTACTTTAAAATTATTCATATTATTATTGACATTTCTATATTAAAAAACGTCTTAACTTATAAAATCGTTTATCTTGACTGATCTATCGACGCTTAGCCGAAACTCCTAAGTCTAGAAATAGCTGAGGCACAGAAGAAGTAAAGAGTGTAGGTAAACAAACGTTTATTTTATAACGTATAGGTAATCTAAGAAAAGATTTTTGGAAATTTCAACTTTAAGGGGGTAATGGGGGTCATTTTAACGCGGACGAAGTCACGGGACGTCCGCTGTATAGGTACTTAATAAACCTGAAATAAGCCTGAATCAAAAAATTTTGCCACTCCCATATGGATGAGTAATAAAAGCATTCTATGGGTGTCAAAATCGTGTCAAACTAATCACAAAATTATGACTCACTCACACATTCTTATTTTTAAACTACGTAATATGTACTAGCAACTTCCTCCCGCTGCTCCGCTTCCTTTGTCCGCACCCCCCCGGTAAATGGCATCATAGGTTTCGATACTAAGGGCTTCTTTCACCACTTCCTGATATTGTTACAGATAGTAATCTTAGTGATAAACTAATCTATCAGATAAATCTGTGTGATAGTCTATATAAAATATATAAGATATAGGCAATCAGATACATGTGAAACCAAAAAAACAGGCTGTCTGTCAGATAACCTACAGATAGGGTATCTGGGACTTTATCAGCAAGCGGTGTAAGAGGCCCTAAATATGCAAGATGCTATCTCCACAGGGAGCGCACGCGCGACAAAAGAGATTTGAAACTTCTTGGAAATAAGTAACCAGATGTGGTTTTTACAGGAGCCTGTAGATGTAACTGGCAAGGCTTGTATATGTCGTATACTTACAAGTATACCTAATTTTAAACGCCCTTGTATAACTTCGCTTCGTTGCGATACTAAAATAAATTTATATTCAATTCAGGTCGCGAGGATTTACATAATTTGGTGCTAAATTTGACGTCATTGTAAATGGCTATGACAGATAATTGTTAACAAATTTCCCCTTTACCCAACTAAATTATTAATCCGTGGTATCCTAGTTGGTTGGGCTCCCGCTCACGTTCATGTGCTCATGGGTTCGAAACTTGGCAATTATGTAGTTTATTAAAAAATCATCATCATCAACAGCCTATTAATCTCCCCACTGCTGGGGCTCAGGCCTACCCTCTCAACGAGGGTGTGCGGGCTATAGTCCACCACGCTAGCCCAGTGCGGGTTGGTGGACTTCACATGCGCCTAAGAATTTCTTCTTCAGCGTATGCAGGTTTCCTCACGATGTTTTCCTTCACCGTTTGAGAGCAGTCAGTAAATGTACTTAAGTTTCGAGAAAAAACCCATTGGTACATGGCCCAACCGGGGATCGAACCTCGGACCTTTCGATATCATAGGTCGCGTCTTATCCCCGAGGCCACTGACGCTCTTAGGCCACTGACGCTCTTTATTAAAAAATAACACAGGCTTTTTTTGAAGTAAAAATTCGTGAGAAAACATACTCCAAAGATTAGGGTTTATTATTATACACATTTTGGTATACCTATTTAAGTCAACATTAGGTGCAAGCCACACAGAATGGACGCAAGACGAGGACGCATCGCGGACGCGACCTTTTAACCGACGAAAAAAAAGGAGGTGGTTCTCAATTCGACCCGTATATTTTATGAATTTTTTTAATTTATGACCACGCATAACTTTTTCAAATTATACAGTGCCAGACAAACCACAATGCCTCCTGAATAGCGCGTAGAAGCGCGTCGCGTCTACGCGCTTAACAGGAGGCATTGTGGTTTGTCTGGCATCGCGAGCGCTGCGACCACAGACCTGATCGCAGCCCTATTTTTGAAGCGCTCGCCTCGCTTCGAACGGTCGATTCTACTAATTTTCCTTCGACATCCGATACAGAATCCATACAAAATTAGTAGAACCGAACTCTCGAAGCGAGGCGAGAGATTCAAAAATAGAGCTCCGTGTGCTGCGAGCAAGATCCGGCAGGCACCCCGCGCCCCGTCTGCACCCCCGTCGCGTCCGCGCCGCGTTTCCTCCCCGTCTCATCAAAGTTCATTATAGGGGGCGCCGCCGCGTCTTCACACTGTCTTCGCCCTGCGTCTCTTCGGTGTGGCCTGCGCCTTAGGCATCGGCAGTGCGTTACTCTAAGCGCATAACCTAGACTTCATCGTTGATACATCCGTCAGACGTCAATTCTCATTGACAATTCATTTAGATTTAGTCAATGAAAATGGACGTTTCACGCATGTATCATTTATACATCCGTGGGACTTCATTTTGATTTTGACATGGATTTTTTTTGATAAAAATCAATGAATTGACGTCTCTCGGATGTAACAACGATGAAGTCTAGGTTGTGCTCTTAGAGAATCGACCTGTAGATATTTACTTACAGTGATAACAAAAGCGAGAAACGATAACAAAAGAGTTGAGTTGAATTATCCTTCCCTTTTGTTATAAATAATCTTTTATATTATAATCAGGGGGGTTACAACTTATTTTACAAGATTAGGTTAATTAAATAACTGATAATCAGTAGCGAATTATTATTATTTTACTAATTTACCTGTTACTAGCTTTATGCTTGCCAATTTCAAATGAAAATTCTGAAAAACACATTCTAAATCTTGAAGAGTTTTTTTCTACAGTATTCAGTACCTACAATTTACATTAGTACTTAGGTAATTTCCGGTAACATTTCAATGAAAAGTATTTATTGATTTTTATTAAATTAAAAAAATTCAATTACTTCTTTGTTAAGATTTCTCATTTGTTTATCATGACATCTTTATCTTTTCTGGTATCTGTGTTCAGGGATACCGAGCGACATTTAGACCCTATGCGATCTGCTGTGCCAGACCCACGTCCACCAACGGTGCCCCAATCCGGTTTTGGTGAACTTCACGTACGACTTAGAATCATACTTCTTTGGCGTTTCCTCGCGATTTTTTCCTTCTCCGAAAAGCTTCACTATAAAAAATTTGGTTTTATCTTACCATTGCAGGAAAGCGTCCAATGCGTCTTTTTAAAATTTTAGAGATACGCCTATGTGACGAATCTTCGCTGTTGTGACAAAAACCGCTTCGTGCCAAGCGGGGAAACTAAGTGGTAAAAACAAGGAGCCCTTTGACTTAGCTAATGGAAAGAGCGACTGCTAAGTGGCTTTGAGTTGTTAATTGAATTAATTATAAGTACTCTGTGGTAGTTCCTGATTCACGTGAAGTTTAGAAGTCGTAACCTTGGATGATACCAAAATAGGAAGATATGGCACTATCTTACATTGCATAAACGAAAACTAGGCTCAATTCATGACTCCACATATACTCACTCAGAAGCGTTCGTTTAATCCTGGGATTTTTTTAGTTTTTTTTTAAATAATTGTAATCGTTTTGATGAACAATTCTAAGATTTCAATTAATCGTAGGTATAGCTTTAATAGGTCTATGTCCAGCAGTGGACGTCAAAGGGCTGATTATAAAGATAGCCTTACTCATGTCACAAGAAATTAAATATAACTAAATTTATATATTGAAATTGTGGACAAAAATCAGTACAGTTGTGGTGCGCTTTGGGGGAGACCTATGTCCAGTAGTGGACTAGTGGGGGCTAATGATGAACCTAATATTACGTTGCCGAAGCTAAGCTTATGAGCTAGTAAGTAATATTATTTACGTACCTATCATGCGCTCCACAAAATGTCAAATGTCACTAATTTTCTCCAAGGGCTTCTGAGTTTGCAATATAAGATTCATTAATGCTTCACGCTTTTGGTACAATTTATAAACGTCTAGCTCAGTATTGGGTTGTTTCGTCCGGTACCAAACTACTGAGCCTGTTTAGTATCAGTAGTTAGGTTGTTTTGTTCTAGACTAGACGTTTAATAAGCGGCTAGCTACTGCTCGCGACTTCGCCCACGCGGAACAAGTTCTTGTTTCCCGTGGCCACTATTTGCCATTGTAAAAGTAAGCCTCTGTTCATCTCCATAACATCTTCATTTCATTCCATGTACTTGTAAATTGTAATAACTTTTGTACTGACTTTTTCAAATAAATAAAAATGTGGTCGTTACATTGCTCCGTCTAGCATTTTGTATGAGAATATTTTTATTCTTGAATTTAAAAAAAATCGATGTCGCAATCAGCGAACTTTAATATGTAAGTTCGCCGGTCGCAATGGTTTCGATACGGTACAACCACAGAAGTATAAAACCATTAGCGAGCTTTTTCTATGTTCTGAGGGTACAACCACTAAAATAAGTAAATATGAAACAACACAATACGCTGAATGGAGACGGCTTATTTCCACTGAGCTAACGTGTTCAGTCAGTGATGAAGCCTAATGCAATAACAGGACCGGCTTTGGGATTTAGGCACCGGCGCTCTGTTAAAATTAACAACTTAATTATAAACAGAGGTAGTTTTGGACAGATGCTAGCGATGTCATGGTCGCTAAATTTAAATGTTCTCTACCTATCGATTACTGAACCTATATTTTCCCATATTTATTGATGTATTTTTGATATAAATAAATAAACCGATAAGTACCTAGGTATTGTAGTAATTCAAAAACTTTACAATGAGAATCCATTACTTCGTCATTATTAAATCCTACAATAATTTTCGCAAAACGGTTCACAGACACAAATTATAATTTCTGTTTGTGACATATTCCATATCTCATTATAATAAATAACAAAAGAGACCCCAGAAATCACTAGTATCTGCCCCAAAAAGTTGTATTGCTGTTTTTGAGAAAACATTGTTCCCCTGTACTTATTTATTTCTCTGCAATTACTAGTGCATAACAATATCTGTAAGTTTTTTATTAGAACTTCAATTAAAACAGGGAGAATGTTTCAGGGAAATCTAGGTGTTGCTCAAAGATATGAGTCGCCTACCTTTATCTGGATCTGTACCTAGTATGTGTAATAACGATCGGAAACACATTAAGGCTTCGTCGTTTATGCCGTCGTATATTATGTGCCTTAGCCGAGTATCATTAACATCAATGGTCAACAGCAGTGCGATTCTTTAAGCGCACAACCTAGACTTCATCGTTGATACATCCGAGAGACGTCAATTCTCATTGACAATTCATTGAGATTTGTCAATGAGAATGGACGTCTTCTTGGATGAGAATGGAGACTTCATTTTGATTTTGACATTGATTTTCATATAAATCTATCTCGATTGAATCAGAATAACGCATGCCTCGGGAAAAGTGGTTCCCGCGGAAAAAAACTTTTACACTTGGGTGCAGCCGCGGAAAACAGCTAGTTTCAATAATATTCGATACAATACGCGCGTTTTTTTTTATTAAAATGGGTGCCATAGTTCTTAAGGAATTTGCGAAGAAACACACAGAGTATGCATTCTGAATTGTTAGAAGTGCCTCTACCGTCGCCGCTATCTCTCATGACTTAGACAAGAACTAAATGAACGTGTCTGCGCCCTTAGGCAAGGGAATAAAATATTTACACGTTAAATTACATCGCCTCGTTTCGTCTCCACGATTTGTCAGAGAGCTTGGCAATTAATCACACAGGGAAGTGGTCAGAAATAGTAACTTACTGCAATCAGAATAACTTACTAAACTCCATCAATTTATAATAAACCAATCACTTTTCCGATCAATTCAAACTTTAAATCACTTTCCATTAATTTAGGGCAAATCATCAAACAACCTCCTACCAATTCATAGCCACCTGTCATCAAATCGTAATAAACCAAACACCTCACATTAATTCTGATCATATCTACCACCTCCCATAAATTCATAATAAAAGAAACTAATCACTTCATATTAATTCAGAGTACTTACTCCGAGTATAGCTCCATGCACTTTCCATCACTTCAGGCCAAATCTACCACCATCCATCAATTCAGAGAAATCTTACCACCTCTAATGACATTTCAACATCTAAATATGTAGATTACATTAGCCGAATCATTGAGGGATGAGTACAGAGGCGCATGTCTTCAACAACAATATGTCTTGACATATTGTCCATCTGTTGAAGTAAAAGTTGATGATCATGCCCCTTCTGTTGAAATAAAAGTTGATCCCTCTGTTGAAGTACAGCCTTTACTTCAACAGACGGGCATGTGTTCAACAACCTTTACTTCAACAGAGGGACAATATTATGTCTTCTACAGCCTACTTCAACAGAAAGGCATGTCTATAACAGCCTTTACACAACAGAAGGGCATTTCTTCAAGAACTCTAACATTAACAGAAGGTAATGTCTTAAATAACCCTCACTTCAAAAGAAGGACACGTCTTCAACAACTCTTACTTCAACAGCGGGGCATGTCTTGGCATTCTGCAACTCAGAACAGTGTTACAATTAGGTCTCTAATTAACAGTGGAGCCCAGGTGGAACCATAACAATACATTGTTTTGAAGAAATAAATTACCTATTTTGTTTGAACAGAACAAACTAAAGCGACGGGGGTGCATCGCTGATCAGTGATCATTGTTAGACTGACTTTCAGTCTTATGTCCTAAGTTATTATGACGTCGTTTGTGGATCTTCATTACAAGTAATTAACGTAAGCTGGCACATGTTGGCACCGAACGAAACCGGTCGGGTTTCAGGAAATTAAGAGATTGTATCAAATGTCGATTAGCCTGGAGTCATAATTTAGGTCATGTCGGAGCGGTGTTTTTGTTAAGAACGTAATGTGAGTTACGTAGTGAGTAAGGCAGGTACATGTATTTTTTAAGATCTCGTACGGTCGACCGCACGTAAGTGGAAACAAAACCAATATAAATTGGTCTCTAGTAGTATTGAAACTTCCTGAAGGCTAGGTCAGCTCAAGGTCAAAGTGTTTCTACTGACGTGCGGTCGACTGTACGACCAGGAACTCATATAAGTACGCCAAAATGCATGAAATTTTCTACAATTATACTTTATACTACCGACTATTTATTAAGTGTCAGTATGCCACAGAGGGAAAACTGTAAAATACGGAATCCTCAATTACGCGTGCACCAACACACACTTGGCCGGTTTTTTCCAATTAACTACTTACCCGCTCTGCGAAACGTTCACAAAAGTTACAATCGGACAGATCGCGCCATTGTGCTATTTGATTTTCTACCCTTTGTGTCAGAACTGAGAGATAGAATTGGATTAACTCGATTGAATGAGCAACGGAGGAGTGTTTCGAGTGATTGGACCATTATGGTGTTTTGATGATCTGAGTCTCTCAGGTGGGGGTTGAATTGAGTTTCGAGGTCACTGGTTCAAATAAATAATACCTAGACTCTTTTGGCGGGAGCGAAGTGTCATGGTCGTCTCTTCTATTTTATTTTATTTTCTTAAAATGTGTTTTATGTGGGTTTTATTGTATATTTGTGATAGTCTTTTACACATGAAGTGCTTGTGGTTGTGCATATTGTGCGAGAAATTTAAAACGTGTAACATCTTACAACTCTTTCAGCTCGCACCTACCAAAATTATCCATTGCAAGTCTTTATTAACTCTTCTATCGCTTTAGTGAGGATATGAACCGTAGTGAAAATCGCCGAGTAACTCTAGTCGATCGTGCCCTGATTTTTGGAGGCCGTGCTGTAACCGCCGGTTTATTAGATATGAGACGTCAAAAAGGTAATATTGTATACTGTATACAAAATTGAGTGTAAAAAAATATCACAACCACTTAAAAATTTACAGATGAAATTTACATGCCGCGGGCAATAGTTAGTCAGTAACATAATACGATACTTTTTAATGCGAACGAAGTCGTGGGGCATAAGCTAGTTTTGAATACAACTGTGTTTTTTTTTACTTCCAGGATAGTTGGTGACGTGCCGGCCTGGCATGAGGCGCCCCCCGCGCCGCACCTCGCCCCTGTACCTCTGCTCACCCCTCTACGAACGAACCTTGAACATTCCTGTCCTACTCCTTTCCCTCACTCTCTTACTACCTGCCAATACACAAATGACTCTCAATCCTACAAGTCATGTCACTAAAGACCTTGGTGCATACAGCAATGAAAATGATGATTTAAACAATGAATATTATAAAGGACTAATAAATGATACTGCAATTGAACCTACAACAAATCCAGTGAACAGCATAGTTTATCAAACACTCTTAGATAGATTTAGAAGAAAAGGCAATGCTCATAGCAATGGAGTTAACGAAAGCAATGTATTAGAAAATATTATAATAGAAAATAGTACGCCTAATATTTATAGTGAAAATTATCACAGCAATCAAACTGTAGAAAATATTTTAGAAAGTTTAGATTTCGTTAATAATACTGATAATAGTATAGAAGTAGAAGTGAGACAGATATTTGAGAACAGTTCAATGGAAAAACTTATCGACGATGAGACGAGAACGAAAATTCTTTACGATTATTTCAAGACTGTCAATAAAGATTCGGACGAGGAAGAATCTAAAACAGATGCCGGAGAGCTCAGAATTGAGGAAGACATTAATTTTAATGAAACAACCGATGGAAATAATTCAAGTGTCGAATTTCGTAGTCAAATTGAACGTGATGCTGAGGGGCTGTTCTCAAATGAGTCATTAGTGAGTTCGAGTGATCTCCCGTTCCCTCAGATTCCCGCAATTAGGAGGACGATGCAAACACCGCGCCCTGGTCTAGAAGGTTAGTAATTGTTGCTAATTTTTACAGATCGAGTCTTTTATAATAAACGAACGCGCAGCCAAAGAACCAAGCTATCCACAAAGGAAAACGTTATTTGAATCTATTCAGCGGTTTTGAAGGATAAGAGTAACAAACGAAAAGCAAGTCTCATTTTTACCCATGACGAAGTGGAGGAGGTATTATTATACTTTTACGTTTGGGGTAAGAGTGTTTTGTGTTTGTTTGTGTCCAAAACGGCTTAATCAATTTGAATGCGGTTTCTTGCAATCGTTGGTACGGCTTCAAAGCTTGTTCTTAGATAGTACTTATCGCCGCAGATCACCAACGGACGCTACGTACACGCCGGGATGTTTACAAATACCAAAATTAAAATAAGATTAATTTGTATACGCAGTAGCTTCTTTTTTCTTTGAACAACTTAACGAATAAGTAAGTAGATACCTAGTTTTGCACACTAAAATAAGCATTTGGAAATTTATTTGCACACTAAAATTGGATATGCTAAATTATACAAAAACAAGTAAACTTAATTCAAGAGATTTGTGTCAGAGAAACCAATTCCAATGAAATCGATCAATTGAATTTGTATCAGTTTCACGATATCAAACGGCAAGTGTAAACAGTGCCGTATCTAGTATTATTTTGAAAGGGCTGGCGCAAAACTAGTCAGCAGTGCGATTCTCTAAGCGCATAACCTAGACTTTATCGTTGATACATCCGAGAGACGTCAATTCTCATTGACAATTCATTGAGATTTGTCAATGAAAATGAACGTCACGGATGTATAAATTATATACATCCGTGAGATGTTCATTTTTATCAAGAAGTTTCAACCTCTTTGGTCGCGCGCGCGCTCCCTGTGGAGATCGCATCTTGCATATTTAGTATGGGAAACGAAGAAAAATTCGGTGTCAAAATCCGGGGGGGTGCGGACAAAGGAAGCGGATTAGCGGGAGGAGATTGCTAATACAAATTTATATGGAGTTTGAAAATGAGAATGTGTGAGTATCAATTTTGATATACATTTGGCACGATTTTGGCACCCCATAAAATGCTTTTGTTACTCATCCATATGGGAGTAGCTCTTTTTTTAAAATTCATGTTTTTTATTGGCAAAAATCAATGAATTGACAATGAGAATTGACGTCTCTCGGATGTATCAACGATAAAGTCTAGGTTGTGCGCTTAGAGAATCGATCTGGCAGATTTAAGATAGCGCTTGAATGGGTTGAGGTTCTGAAGGACTTCATAAATAATTTTGTATCGAAGGTAAATGGATAAATAATTCTCATATAATATTTATAGATATAAATTTAGGGAAAAAAAATTGGACCTAAGGTAAGAAAATGTGACGCAAAACATTCAGACTGATTTAAGATAGCGTTTGAATGGGGCAAGGCTCTGAATGAATCCATAAATAATCTTTTATAACGGAGGTAAATATATACTTTTCCATTTAAATGGACATAAACATAAGAAACACTCAATTGGGAAAAAAACTAAATATATTATTATTATATTGATAAATAGTGTTACAATATAGAGTGCAAATTGTAACATTCCTTATCCCCTTAGACCTTAAATCCGTTCAGACAAACAACGTCCACTTCTTAAATGGTCCACTTCTAGGTTTGACCATTTCTAGATTTGACCACATTTTGTTATGACTACTTTTTACACTACGCAAAAGCAAAAATATATATTTTTAAATGAGAAGTGGTCTAATGGAGAAATATTTAAGAAGTAGACGTTCTGAACGGTCTGAACGGTTCGTCTGATCCGTTCAGGGAGAATTCAAATAAAGTGGTTTAACACCGAAATGAGTAGGTACGGTACAGTCACAAGAAGTGGTCAAATCCAGAAATGTTCAAACCTAGAAGAAGACCATTTAAGAATTCGACGTAGTTCGTCTGAAATCTTAGACGATACATTCATTCCCTACACATTTAAAATGGTCCTACAAACCCAAGTACAAAGTCGTTTTGGTCAGTCCCGCACCACAGAACAATGGCATTTCGCACTGACGATACATCGCACAAACGACATGTCGCACTATCGTACATCGCACATTCGTGGTCGCACTTCTGTAATAACTCCATGGCTGCATGTCATTTAAATTCGCTTGCTATTAGGTACCTGAATACGGCTCCGTCAAAGCTGTAAGTATGTCAGTTACAAATCGATGACTAAATCTCTAATTCGATCAGGGACTGATTCGCTTATCTCAGATGGAGAATCAAATTGCGTCAGCCCTTTTCAGTGAGTGCTCAACGTTAAATTATATTTTGATGTATTAAACTTATTGTTAGTAGATTCAGAATTTATTTTGTAGAATAATCTTTTAGCGGGAATACAAAAAGAGGTGGTCGTTCTTGATGGGTTAGGCTTAGGCTAGAGAACTAAGAAAATATTTGGAGTTGGTTTAGCTAGGTTAAGTAACTTAAGATAACATAATTAACTTAACTTACGTACCAACTTGAAGTAAAAAAGAATTCCAAAGACTTTGTTTTCCAGACGTTCCAGACCAAAGTAACTATAAGTATAATCTACGGCCCCCTAAGACTACGCTTTATTGCCTTGAAAGTTTAATGCTAATAAAAATTTCAGACGCTTGTACCACACTCAATACTTAAGCCGGGAGGCCGGTGTGGAGTCTCTTAGGTGCCATTCTAAGAGCCAAATACGAGAAAAAGTAAAACGCGCACATTAACAACACCGTAAGGGTGTGGCTTCAGTGTACGCGATATAATACGCTTGAGGTTGTAATGACGCTATAATTTTTTTTAATATAAATAGCACGACTTAGTATTAAAACGCAATGGGAGGTAAAACTGTCACTGCGAAGCCAGTAGCGCATGAGTAAATAATTCTAAAATTATATTTTGAACTGGCAGTACTGCTAAAATTATGATGAAATGCAGAATAGATGTACTGTAACGAAACTAATAAATTGTTACGAAACTCAGTTTCGTAATGAAACATAACAAAATTTATCAGTTTCGTTACCGTACATCTATTCTGCAATTCGCCCATATCCCATATCGCACATAAATGTAAACATAAAAAAATTCATTCAAATAATCGTTTACAATAATTTACATTGATTTCGATAGTTCACTTCTAATTCGCCCTTTTTTGGAGAGATGGAAATAAAATTTAACATTTAATGTTTACTGTCGTACGTTACGATAGTGGCGGTAAGTGGCAAATCTTGTGGCTGGCTGTAGGACATGATTATTAGCTCATAATATTAATTTTGGGGTTTTGGATAATAATTCTTGTATATTTTATATTGACCATGTTATTTCAAAAACAATGCCAATTTGTACTGAATCACTGATTAAAGTAAAGAACTTGAACTTGATTCTGTCAAGCTCCTACCCATTTTAGCTACACACTTAACTTACCGCACGTGTTAGATATAGAAAAGTCAAACTGCTAATAATAATCACATTTATCAGTTTCTATTCTATGTTGTATCATGACTTTTCTATGAACTACTAATTTAATAATCACATTTTTCAGTTGCTATATCTAATACACGCTTGCAATAAGGCCATACCCTTACCGAGCAGGCAAGTTCCATCGGCTTTCTTTGGATAATCTTTTCTTTCCAGCTTTGGGCTAAAATTTTGTTGTTGATATTTTTATTTTCTCTTTTTAATATTCGCAGTATGATGGATTTTGCTGGTTTTATACACCGGTTTATAAAGCGCGTCAAGATGGTTATCCACAAGGCCAAACTTTTATGTCTGTCTGTTTCTCTGTTTGCCAGATTACTAAAATCTGAAAAAGAATATTAATGAAATTTCAGGACAGTTTCGGTGATGTTTCAGTAAACTAAACATATTGATAAGTTTCAGCTATTCGCACAGTTAAGTGTGAATATATGTATTTTATTATTTTACCGAAGTACTTATAGATTTTAGTTTAGATGCGACCCAAATCTCTAGTGAGATAGACGTGACAAATGTTTTCGAGACCAATCTGTGACAAATATTGATAGAAACATGCTGCTCAGAAGTCATCTACAGCTTCGCCAACATTGTGTCATGTCAGAATATCATAAATGAAATATCTTAGATGAAAACAGAAATAAATTTAAAAAAAACTGTGGACGATGAAGATAAAAACAAGTTTTTATAGTATTTTTTTGTTTTGGGTACAAATTTTGAACGTTATGACAATAGGCCACTTTATCTCTCATAAGTTATAACTTTTCATCGACTATAATTCTTCAACAAAGACAAGAAGTTTTTTTTTCATCTCACAGGCTCGGAAGGGTATACTTTGTCAGTCGAAATCTGAGTGCAAAAATGCTTTTTAACCGCTAGCGTGCAAAAGATTTGGATACTTTGGACCTAATACCTATTTATTTTGTCGTGGTATATTTATATACTAAAAAACAACGCGATGTGTGCTCGCTTTTCGAAATAGATCCAGGAAACAAGACCACAGATACATAGACTGTTAAAGTCACAGAGCACCGAATCACAACGGGGCAGGCGGCGGCGATTCCAAACTCTTTGGCTAAAATCATAGCCCTCGTATTGGCTTCGCCGTAATCTGCTAAAAAGAGAAAGAAACATTTGATTTCATTTTTTACTCTTTTAAAACACAATAAAAAAGATACCATCATAGTACGTTATTGCGTCCCACAAAAAGTATCATTCATTAGTCATTACCAAGTACTTCGATTTACAAAACGAATGTCAAGGTTCCATGTCATTTCCTATTATTTTCCTAATCTTACATATGCTTTTCCCTCCTTACTTCCGCCATTACGAGTACGTGATGAACTATCCCAAATGATAAAGGTTTCAACCGTGCCTATACAAGCCTATACAAGGCAATTCAAATACTCAACATTGAAGTGGCGAGGATATTGGATTGGAAACAGTGTTGCCAGAACGATGAATTTCCCCATAGACCTGCGGATTTATAACGCAATTTCATGCAGTAGTATTAGGAAAATATTGGATGATTTTCGTCTGATATAAAATCCCATAAATAATTATGTTAACTGAACACCCACCGCTCCAGTGTGTGACTTACTTCCGAAGGAATCTCCTTTTTTATTGTAACGGGTTTGTATTTCATTTTATCTGTCTATATTTTATTTTATTTTTATTTGTGGATTATGTTAAGTGGCATCATGTTTACACATGTATTTTTTTTAAGTGGAATTTATTAAATTGCTTATAAATGGATCTATGTTTAAAAGCACTGGCAACACATTTTCCCGCTCAGCTAATGAATTTATTACGAAAGGAGGCTTTCCGCTTCCTGGGACCTATTATTCTGAGGTCTGTATCGCGCTGTATTCGATCTATTTGCACTAACTTATTTACTTAGGCATCCCTACTTGCCTAAGTATAACTATAAAGCTATATAAATCACTTCGTTTGTCAGTAACTTAGATATTTGCACTTCAAATTCACTGCCAGTCAATACATTTTTGAGAATAGTATGTCCGCAAATAATATAATATAATATAATATAATATATTATATTATATTATATTATATTATATTATATTATATTATATTATATTATATTATATTATATTATATTATATTATATTATATTATATTATATTATATTATATTATATTATATTATATAATGCTTCTACAACAAACTACCAGAAGCAATCTTAAAAATAGGTATGAAGGAACAGAATATTTAATAAGACTTCACATTAAACAACAACTTTGTATATAAGAGAGCTTAATATAAAATAGTCGAATAAGTAAATGACAAGGATGCCTCGCACAATCTTTACTTAAATTGTGATCTATAAAAACAAAGTAGATTTTCTAAACAAACCTAACCAACCCTAAGCTGTTAGAGAGTAGTGGAACTAAATTTGTTAAGTCCGTTGCAGGGTTATCTAATATCCGGCTAAGCATAATGTTTTGCACAAGGAAAGGAATAAACTCACTCAACCGTTCATTCATTCGTTCGCCCATTCATTCAGGGCATTTTCGCATGTGAGTAAAAACGGAAAAACGCCGGGTAAGTGCCGTTCATTTTCAACAATAACAGGGTAGATTTTTCAAAGGGAATTTAGAAAAAAATGGTACGCGGCACACGGGGCGTTTACTTTCTCTCTTTTTACCCGACTGCGCAAAAGTAAAGGCAGGATTACATTTTTTAGGTAAGTATGTATGAATGTACACTCGACCGTACTATTTCTTCGGAATCATCTCCTGGGAGAAGCTGCCGACGATGATGCGGGTGTCCAACTTCTGTATAAATAAATTGTAAATCCAATTGCTTGTACAGTCGACCGCACGTCAGTGGTAACGCTTTGACCTTGAGCTGGCCTAGCCTATTAGGGAGTTTCCTACTAGGAGAGACCAGCTTATACTGGTTTTGTTACCACTGACATGCGGTCGACCGTACCTACCTAGGATTTTTCATGCCCTTCGTAGCAAGCGAACGGCTGGATTGATTTTAATAAAGGAGTTGTCACTAGATTCTTTGTACTCCCGAGTAATATAGCATCTATATTTTGTCCAAAAGAAATCGCTTAAAACGATAAGATCGACTAAACTGTATCTATACGACAAACTAATACCAATAAAATATCTATTGATATTCACGAATTACGTCAGCCAACCTACACTGGGCCAGCGTGGTGTACTATAGGCCGCACGTCCTCGCCTTGTGCCCCAACAGTGGGAACATTATTGATTCACCAATACATAAATAGGTAATTCCAATATTTCTCTCTTAGCTAAACCTTAACGTTGTTTTTGTTGACATAGGCGTGTTTACGTAAAACTCGAAAGTTAATAACATCACAGGGCTAACAGTTTTAATAAAACTAGTCGATAAACAACTACTGCCCAAAATAAATATTATTTTAGTAGGTAAATGTTATTTTATCGAAGAGCTTACTCTCGATGGCTTGTATTCCTTTTATAGGTAATATAGTGTCGGCATCAGTCATTAACACTAAAATTTCTAAAGACTGACCGACCGACCGTCCGAACGACTCGACTGACCCACCGACCGAGCCTAAGACAAAAAAATAATTTTATAAACTTTGTAAATTGTACTCTAATGTGTTAAGGTTTAGAAATAAAATTATAAACTTTGTAAATTGTACTCTAATGTGTTAAGGTTTAGAAATAAAATTAATATTAGGGTGAAATGCGGAATAGATGTATACCGTAACAAAATTGAAATTGTTACGAAACGGATTATCAGTTTAATAACAGTTATCAGTTAAGTAACAAATAAAACCGTAACGAAACTTAAAGTGACGAAATGTATCAGTTTCGTTACAGTACATCTGTTCTGCATTTCACATTACTATTAAAGGTGTAGACAAAGAGAATGCGCGGCCCCACTACGAGCAGCAACTGATAAAATAAATGTCTCACTAAAACAGAATCTATGTAACCATCCGTTAGTGGCCGGTGACAAACGACAACGTGCCCGATATTGTGGCCTATTTCTCATAACGTATTATTACACGTCATCTATTTAGTTATAGCGATATATATAAGGGACGCAATAAATGCTAAGTTTATAGAAATTTGGACAAAACAACATAACTACTTAGACTAGATTATTTTTTATTTATTTTACGACCCTGGAAACAAAAGCCTTTTAGGCCCATCATACTCAAAACACAGGGCACGACTAGGAGGTAGTTGGCGATTTTAGAGTTCACATCCTCATTAACGATAACGATTAGAGCTTTACAAGCGACAATTTTAGTGAGAAATGAATGAGTTGTTACACGCTGATAATTTGACACGCACTTATTTGTTAAAATACTAGGTAATTTATGCATTAAACTCTCAAAATATAATTTCTAGGAATAAAGAGACGAACATGACACAAAAAGTTGCTGAGAATAGAGCAAGAGGGGTAAGTGTTACCAGTGTAAAAAATGATTTATTAATTTTGGGATTTTTGTCCAAAATAGACATGATAGTTCCATAGCAACTAAATCTAACGAGTCAACAATCAAAGATCTTTGCTCCATCAAAATTGCTGTCATCTCAGTTTTAATAAAAGCGCGGTAAAGTCATGACATAATATTAATATAATGTGACCCTTTTCATGTTTTAGGCAACTTCCAGGTGCGGTCTGAAATTTTCTCATTATAGTTTCAGAATAGTTTAATCGCTATACGTAATACCTCTAGCTGCGCCAAATCCTGGTCGTGGATTTTGAGCACACACCGAGTAATGGGTTGTGGAAACATACGACACGATATCACGATCATGCCCGATTATATAAAAATGAAACGTGTTTTTAAAATCTATTCATTTTGTATAAGGAGTCAAAATTTTATGATAAAGCAGCAAAATGATACATTCATACTAAAAAATACTTATTTCTTAAATAAATAAATAAAACTATTCACTTATGTGTTCTTGTATTTAAAATTCTGCCTTACAGGAGAAAATCCTAGTCTGCCTAAAAATTAAATGACACACCTCTTTCGCTTCGCTCAGTCCCATCATTTTCTTCACGCATGCTCGCCGCGGGACGCTAGTGATCTTCACGTGTCCGTTTATGAGCACCCGCTTTATCTGATCCTGGTATGTCAGTCTAGCTAGTCCCCGTCCGAGTGGTAATAGGCCACTCACATTCATTCGTTCAGCACTCATTCGCTCAACATGTCCGAACCAACGGATCATACCGTTTTTCATCTCAATGACGACACTTTCATTTAGTTCAGCCTTGCTGCGCCTCTGTTCGTTGCGTGGTCGTAAATTAATGACGTCCTTTCATAAACGCGGCGGACGGACGCGGGCACAAAACTCTGCCGTGTGTTTTACAGGACACATGTTAATATGTTAATCTCGAGTGTTAAGCATAAATTACATTTAGTTAGACGTTGCACGCTTTGCAAGGGAAATTCAAGTGGATACACACAACACCTGATACTTATACCAACTGATATTAGCTAACGCGGAGTAGACCTACCAAACAATACCTACGGAAAGCTGTAATTATACCAATAACATTTAACCGAGGAGGTTTTCGCACGAACGATACTTCGCACAAATGACACTTCGCACGATCGTACATCGCACACTCGTATTTCGCACTAACGATACTTCGCACAAATTACATGTCGCACTATTGTACATCGCACACTCGTATTTCGCACTAACGATACTCCGCACAAATTACATGTCGCACTATCGTACAATCGCACACTCGTGGTTGCACTATAACGATACTTCGCACAAATGACTTGTCGCACTATCGTACATCGCACACTCGTATTTCGCACTAACGAGAATTCGCACAAATGACACTTCGCACTATCGTACATCGCACACTCGTATTTCGCACTAACGATACTTCGCACAAATGACACGTCGCACTATCGTACACCGTGCTCGTATTTCACACTAACAATACTTCGCACAAATGACTTATCGCACACTCGTGCTAGCACTTTTGTAATAATCCCTTGAAGTTTCTAGCGAATTTGTCCAGATCAAAAGCGTACCTATGTTAATACCTAATAATAATTTTACAGAATGGTAATAAAAATAACAAAAGGTGAACAGGATAACAATTAGCATACGAAAATAATAAACTGAGCGCCTAAACAATATAAAACTGGCGAATAAATACTTAACTGGCGTCTAAAATACATAATTGGCGACTAAAAATTAGATTTTGTTCTTGAATTTGTATTTTAAGTTGCCTGATTTTTTATTTTATTCGCTCGGTTTATTACTAAAGTAGTTTTAAAGCAGGTTTGGTTAAAACAAACGGTGGTGGTGGAACTTTAACTTTTGCGAATGTGGTAGACTTTTCGACCTATTTGTGTGAGGTATCTAGTTGTTCTCATAAATACGAAAGTTGTTGTGCCTAAAGCATTTATATGTATTCTGTGCCTAAAGATACCTACTCGTAAATACTAAAACCGCATCTGTTAGTACCTACTGTCACAGATATGCTAGTATACTAGCGTATATATTGGTATTTATTTATAATAGGCGTACAATGTGTGCAAGTGAGAAAATAAAATAAAAGACTACTACAGGAACCTTTGAACAAAGCTCGTGACGGCCCAAATCTGCGGTCTGCCTGTAGTGTTGTAAGAGTATCTATCGACTATTGATAGTCTCAAAACAATCGTTCCTGTAATCGATAAAAGAATTAATAATCGATGTTATAATGTGAGACACCTAATAATAAAATATAGTATCGACAGTTCTATCGATATTAAAATTATATTTTAAGTAAAAACTATTGTGTAGCTGCACACCGTCACAGAATATTAAAATACACTGTACAGACTGGGGGTTATTCCCAGTTGTCCCCCTGATCTGTCCCCCTGATATCAATAGACTGTAAGTGCTAGGGGCTCAGTCAGAGGGCTTCACTGAGATCTCTTATGATAATTTTAGCTACAGGAAAAGATAATTTTTAACGCAAATTTGTAACTTCGGGGTACTGTCGCTCGCTACAAGGTTCACCAGTAACCTGATGGGACGAATTTGTCCCAGTTGTTCCCCTCACGATGATGGGGAGACGCGCAGCGCGCCGCCTTGTCCCGCGCACTGTGCTGTGATTGGTCGGCTGATATTGTTACGCTGCGCCTATAGGTAGAAAGAAAGAAAAAGAAATAAATAAAATTTATTTTCACACGAGTAGGTACTTACATTACAAACAAATAATAATTATTAAAAATATGAAAATGGTACACAAAGTGGTTACTTATTAAAACGAGAATTAAAACAGCAGTAATTAAAACCTTTGTCTGAACAACCATGAAACATGTGTACCAGAACGAAAAAGTACCTTCTCTACTACCGGCTAGTCGCAAATTTGCATTTTCTACATACCTAATGTAAATAAATTCTCTTCGTAGTATTATTATGTATTCTGTGACTCAACTACTCAACTCGAGTTTTTCTTTGTCTACCACAACCACACCTAAACTATCGACTACTTATCGATATTTCTGCAACCCTACAGATGTGTATCTGCTGATAAATTTCACATCATTTATTCAGATTGCGGGATAATGATGACGTTATAATTTCTGTTAAGATACCCGCAGTAGGGTATACTCATCTAATATTTATTGATCCCAAATTATTAACATTTTGGGAAATGATTTGATCTGATAATGGTTGGCCGGAGTATGGGTGGAGGGCGTCCAGAGTGACTAACAAGCCGTTTGCATATGATACCTCCGAATTTCGGGATGAAAGTCGGGTCATTGTTCGCTATTGACATGCTAACTGACGCTGACTATTAGTATCCGCAAGATATTTAAATCGGGTAGTTCCAAACTTCCAAACATTTACCGGGAGGGTAAATTTTGGGGTAAAAATATTTGGAAGCAACCCTTCTCACTCAGCCACATGTTGCTGACACCGGCGCGAGACAACGCTGTCCGCAACAGATTTCCATAAAGGCCGGGACACATCTGCTTGCCTGCGTGGCGTGTGCGTCGCGTGGCAGCTCCCCGTTGTGATGTTTGGACCGACTGCGCGCCGTATGCGATGCATGGCAACCATAAACTCCAATGTGTGCGAGTGGGAAAATAATTATACGGCAGTATACCAAAGTAAGGAAGAGAAAACGAACTCAAGGTCATTGTAACTTGTTTTTGAGCAGGTGGCACGTAATATATACGTAGTAATGTTGCATTTTGTATGTTGTCACGTTGACACGCACTTGATGTGTATTTAGGCTGTTTACACCGACCATACATTTACACTTACAAATGTATGGTCGGTACGCGTAGCATTGTAAACAGCCTTAAAATTTGTGGACAACGGCTCTCAAACTAAGCCGAGGCGACTTATACAAGTCTACTATACTAATAAAACTATATCCTCCGTACATACTTGTTTCGTCACTGGTTTATTTGTGTAAATTCACAGACACACTAGAATTTAACAATATTGTGGTTATTAATTTGCTTTAAATAACCACCCGGAAAAATCAAATTTCGCGAAACATCTCATAGAAACAGGTCACAGAATACAGGATAACCAATCTTTTAATATTTTACATACTTGCAATAAAGGCTTTAGATTATGTGTGTTAGAACAATTAGAAATAATTAGACATAAAAATAATGGTCAAATCTTCAATGAACAACTTAATATAGTAAACTCACCACTACTACGCTTAAATGAGTCAGATAACGTCATCGTGCCACAGGGTGGGAGTAGTGGGGTGACGGCGACGATATAAAAGGGAGGGCCGTGCATACGAGCAGTCACTCGGTCGTAAGCTGCCGTTCTGTCAACATCCTGAGGATGCCTCGTAGAGAGGTGAAACACGTGTCGATTTTATATTATTTTATGTTGTTATATACAGTATATTTTTCGCTAGTATTATTATTATTTTGTAATTTATAAATTAGTAAATTTTGACCAAAACATTTTGTTTAGAATAGTAATTTGCATGATATTATTTATAAATTTAGACTTGTAAAATTTATTTTTACTTAATATTAGAATTGTAATTTAATTTCTGTATTACTTACTATATATAACAACATAAAGTTTATTCGCGGGAAAAGCAAATTAATAACCACAATATTGTTATATAATGGATTTCCGCAAAGTAACGCTTGATACAATTAAACACTAGAATTTTAAAAATAACCAAAGCGTTATCTTTATTGAGGTTTTAATAAGGTAAAAATGTAAGAAATAAGTATTTAGAAATAACACGGAACGTATATGGCGTTTTAAAGTTAAGTTTTTCTTAACTAAATAATCTCCACCGATAACTTTAAAAAACACTGAATCCGCACATTGGCTGACTTTCATTAGGTACATACACGTTATACCCGCTTTCAGCCAATACGCACATCTGACTTTCATATAGGTACACCGGTTATACTCGCTTTCAGCCAATACGCATATCTGACTTTCATATAAGTACACCGGTTATACCCGCTTTCAGCCAATACGCATATCTGACTTTCATATAAGTCCACCGGTTATACCCATGAAAGCGGGTATAACCGGTGTACTTATATGAAAGTATGCGTATTGGCATACGCACATCTGACTTTCATATAGGTACACCGGTTATACTCGCTTTCAGCCAATACGCATATCTGACTTTCATATAAGTACACCGGTTATACCCGCTTTCAGCCAATACGCACATCTGACTTTCATATAGGTACACCGGTTATACCCGCTTTCAGTCTTTTACAAATAGAACGCTACAAAAAGACTAAGTATTACGGAGAAGGGTCTACGTGACGTGACGTATCGCTTTGATATCCGCTGGCTTTACGAAACTAATTCTGGTCGCAAACCGTACACTCCAACGTGACCCAAACCCAAATAGGGTTAGGTAAAGGCTAACAGCACGGTATAGGCATGGGATTCAATACCGGAAGTACTACTAGTAAAATAGCTTCTACACAGAATAAGAAAGTACCGGAAAATTAATTTGAAGCGTTCGAATCAGTCAATCGGTTGATGGTTGAAAGGATTTTCATAAAACAAGTTTCAAGTTATTTATTCTTAAACAACATTGTATTCGAATTTTATAAAAAAAATACAATTGAAAAGGTACCTACAATTAAGTATTATTATTATTATTTTTTTTTTTTACGAAAACAGTTATAGTATCATTACAGACGTGTCCAATTCGAAACTGTAAGCAATTAATTTAATGGAATAAATGCCAAGATAAGTATCTAAATAATTGATAACACGATTACTTAATTCATATACTACAAATATACAATTACATAATAATTATTATATATAATTACTTAATTACCTACATATTTAAATTAGAAATAGTACCTATCATAAAAAAGATTTTTTATATTTTTTATTAGGATATTAATTCTGGGGTACATTATAAAGGATATTTTAACGCGGAAGAAGTCCGCTTCCGCGTCCGCTTATATATTATATTTTATCATCACCTGGTAAACAACGATTCATTCCGTGTTTAAGACCTTTGTGATGTAACATCTACACTGTGCCCTATATACTAAAGGTGAAAGGTCAGATGAGTTTGTTAACCAAATGACCTGCGTGCTGCCAACATCGTCACATCCGCCAATCTCTGTTTTAATTAAAATTAGGTGAAGTTACTGCGGTTATGTCACTTAGTTTGACCGCAACGTTGGCTTAGTGCTTTATATTTAAGTAGTGGGTTCGATTTTCACTGGTAAAATGAACACTGTACACTACTTACTTCAAAACAACCCAACTGTTTATTATGTTAATAATTAATTTATAAATAAAATTAATTAATTAATAATTATAAAAAAATTAAATACCTAATTAATTTATAAATAAAATTAATTAATTAATTATTAAGTTAATAAAGTTAATGATGCAGTTTTAATACCAGTAAAAAGTTTTGTCATTTTTAAACAAGTGTACATGAAATAAATACCCACTTAATTAAAGACCAAATATACTGAATGCGCATCAGAGTGCACTGTGCTCTTAGAATGATACAAGGTGTCTCCAAGCGTCTTCTAGAACAGGTAGCTTATGGCTTTTAGTCCTCAAATGGAACATCTTTTGTGCTACCACTTTTGAAAATAATATAATTTCATGATTTTCATTGTTACAAACTGAATATAGTGCTTTCAATGTACGCCATTCCGCGTCTAAATCGTCGCCTGTCAAGAAAACGTCGCTAAATATTCACTAATAAAGTTAGAACCTTAATAAATGTCAAAGAAATAAATAATTTTCCATTTCGTAGAACAAAAGTTGGCCCGTTTGAGGAGTGGATCAATACCTGATCTAGAAAATCCCGACACCTGTAAACATCCTGTATAATGAAAGTCTGCACAATAATTTAGAACAGAATATTATTATTTATTTATTTATTAATTTTTATAATTATGTCTTTATTAATTTTATTCTAATTCTAATTTGAATTATTAGGTTGTGTCGGCGCAGGACACGAAATAATTTGAGCAAAACAGTCTTGATTAAAAGCAATGACATTAGCCATGATTAAAAGCGAACCTGAGCCCAGTAAACAATGGGACAGGATAGGAACTAAACGTGAGATAATTTAAAATTGTCTTTTTTTGTCCTAGATAAAGTCAACCCAGTTATATAGTTTTCTGGAGGTTGAATAATTTATTTAGATTTAGGTAATTTATTTATTTATTTAATTTACTCTAACGTACGCCCCCGCGGTCTCGTGAGCGTTAAAAAGTTCTTTAAAATGTTATTCGAAGTTATAGTCTATCATTGTACCAAGTTTTAGCAAAATTAGTTCAGTCGATATGGCGTATGATTGGGCAGCAATCCAAAGTCACAAACATTCAAATAAGTCGTAGTGGGGTATTTTCCTACAGTCAGTGGTTAGTCGAAACATTAAAGTGTGTGTTCTTAAATAAAATTAAATAACCCAAATTCCGAGCGTCAGTGGCGTCGGGGATAAGACGCGGCCTATCATATCGAAAGGTCCGAAGTTCGATCCCCGGCTAGGCCATGTACTAATGGGTTTTTCTCGAAAACTTAAGTAAATTTACTGACTGCTCTCAAACGGTGAAGGACAACATCATGATGAAACCTGCATACGCCGAAGAAGAAAATCTTAGGCGCATGTGAAGTCCACACTGGGCTAGCGTGGTGGACTATAGCCCGAACGCCCTGAGGGTAGGCCTGAGCCCCAGCAGTGGGGACACGTCATAGGCGGTTGATGATGAACCCAAATTCCAAACACCTCAACAACCGTCCCAGTGTTCATACTGTTACCGTTATATGTACGGTGCTGCATCCAGATTTTAATTTAAAATAAAGATTTCCCATTAAGAAAATTAACATTTTAAGAGACATTTATTACATCTTAAAAGGGGATGAAATCTTTTTATTAGATATCTTAAGGCCTTAGTGAGAACAAAGGAGATTTACGAGTTGAAATCTAATAAAACTGCAATTATGTTGTTCCCCCTTTTCTTGGTCTTTAGGCATCGTCCCCTGGGCTATACATAGTAGATCAAATATTTTAAGATACTATGTTACATAAAGGGAATTGATTTTTATAATGGATATTTTCTCCCAATATTATGGAAATTAGACAAGGGTAGGAAAATTCACAGATAATGTATGTCCAATTGTCAAAATGTCTAAGTGTCAAAATGTCTAAGTGTCAAAATGTCTAAGTGTCAAAATGTCTAAGTGTCAAAATGTATTAGTGTCAAAATGTAGTCCAAGTGTCAAAATGTCTATGTGTCAAAATGTCTAAGTGCCAATATGTCAAAATGTGTAAGTTTCAAAATGTCTAAGTGCCAATATGTCAAAATGTCCAAGTGTCAAAATGCCCAAATGTCGAAATATCCAATGCCCAAGTGTCAAAATGTCCAAGTGTCAACCCACGACCCCCGGCGCTCGAGGCTAACGACCAATCCACTGGGCCAACACGGCGGTCAGCCAGCTGTAAACAACCCATTGAAATTAAAATTTCGCACTCCAAACCAGGACGTAATCCTGTGACGCCCCAGTCGGTTTATCTGTGAGCCCACAGCGGCGTCATTTACATTATTTCAATTAGAGCGAAGGGTTCCGGGACAGAAATTCAGGTTTGACACCTTGTAGTAAGTGGGGGAATACCCCGGTACGAATAATACGTTTCCACCAGATATGCGCTAAGCTGCGTAGCTAACTATTGTAGATATCGAGATCAAATCAAATCAACAGCCTATTACATGTCCCCACTACTGGGGATCAGACCTACCCTCCCAACGGGGGCGTTCGGGCTATAGTCCACCACGCTAGCCCAGTGCGGGTTGGTGGACTTCACATGCGCCTAAGAATTTCTTCTTCGCCGTATGCAGGGTCCTAACGATGTTTTCCTTCACCGTTTGAGAGCAGTGAGTAAATGTACTTAAGTTTCGAGAAAAACCCATTGGTACATGGCCCAGACCGGATCGAACTTCGGACCTTTCGATATGATTGGCCGCGTCTTATGCCACTGACGCTCGACGCTCTGCCTATAGATATCGACCAATAGGATCATTTTATTATTTTTATAGCTTACTTTAGCTCTGATGGAAACGTGTTCAACCAAGCTATGTTTCTTTTTATATAGAGGGATAGGAGGGATGGAGGGATGGAGGGAGGGAGGGAGTGAGGGAGTTGAGTTTCATAGCACATCTTGTCCGTGTAGCTTTGGTGGAGACGGTCTGATAGTTTCGTAGTTACCTTTGACCTCGCTCGCCGCTTGGCTACCTTGCACATCTCTGGTAGAAAAGCACCCTTTTAATCAACTGCGGTGAATCAACGCAAAGTGCTCTAAATGTCTTACCTCACGTACAGTCGACCGCACGTCAGTGGAAACACTTTGACCTTGAGCTAGCCTTGTCTGTTAGGGAGTTTCTAATGAGAGACCAGTTTATACTGGTTTGTTTCCAATGACGCGCGGTCGACCGTACGTTTTAGACTTTCGCGCTTTGTACACATACGGAATGTCCCAAAATTCTACGCCAGACGCCATAAAGATAAAAGAGAACTCATAGTAATTAGAAAAACGTTTGAAGGACCTCATTTTAAAAAAATGTTAACTAGTTTTGAAAAAAATTGCAGTTTTATGAATTTTGGGAAAATCCACAACTTATCCATTTCTCGATTTTAAGGTTCTAATTCTTATATAAGATTCTGCATATTTTGAGGTTCTAATTTATGTTACGAGATAATGAAAATCTGCAACTGACCACAGCCCAACAGAAAACTGGTATCTAGAGCTTTACGCTTAGAAAAAAAAATTGCCCAAGTCATGATAAAAAAAAACAAAAGCTCGCTCGACTGACACAATATTCGCCGACGAGAGACAATAACGCAGACTTCCATCCAACTTCTAGACAAGGATAATCCACGTTTAATGAAACCTCTAGCTTTTTCGTAATCCACAGTTTTTCCTTTATGAGGAAATGAGCAAAATAACGCTGCAATGGAAACAGAAGTACCTAATTAGTGTATCGGCTTTTTTTTAAAATAAAGTTCGAAGATTTTTTGAAACATTGATCAATCAAGAAACGTATGATTTTCTCGGAAAATTCGTGGGAAATAATCAAGAAGTTTTAAATCTAATTGGTCGCGCGCGTGCTCCCTGTGGAGATCGCATCTCGCATATTTAGGGCTTCTTACACCGGTTGCTGATATTGTTACAGATAGAAAACGGACAGATAACGTAATCTATCGGATAAAGCTGTCGGATAATATTTTCCGTTTTCACCACTCAAGTCTCTGTTAAAATATCGGGCAGCTAAACTGTCAGCGATTTACCGGGGAGTCGGAACATTCCGTTCATTCAGTTCATTCTTCAGTTCAATTCATTGTTGCGTTTCTATTTAAGCATTTTTGACCATCGAAAAGTATCATATTTATAAATTAATAACTTAAATTTTATTTTAAAAAAGTATTCATAAATAACAATAAATTATGTATTTATGTATAAAATACAGAAAACACATTTATGAGTCCGTTTTTTGTAATTTATCCTTTAAAAAAAGTAACCACGTTTATTGCGTATAACGAAGCGAAGCAGACTTCTGTCTCATCGTCTGTGGTTCAACGTTTATTATTTTTTCTCAAACATGCTTGGAAATGTGAACATTATTTTGACAACCTTCTTCGAGTTAAATTGTCAATGCTGTACTGGTCAAATAAATGAGAGCAGGCGGGCAAATAATTTGAATGAAAATCCATATCTGTCGTGCCTAGCGGTCAAATAATGACCATATTAATTCATATCTGTCGTGTAACCATGGCAACCACGGAGGTAACATAGCAAAAGTTTTATTTCAATTTCGAATGATGCATGAAATTACATTAATTGCAGGCTTGTATAGCACTTTTCTCAAATAATGCGCGGAAATTGTTTAATAAAAAATTATATATACATGGTGTTTATTTTTATATTATATTCAGATAGATCTCATCGAGCCCTTTCATTTGAGTACCATGAACAAGGGTCTAGCACCAGCCGTTCCGGAGATATGGCCAAAATAGTGTTTTTTTTTTCATTTGGCCATATCTCCGGAACGGCTAGTGCTAGACCCCTCGCGTATGTACTCAAATGAAAGGTCTCGTCGAGATCTAGTTGAATATAATATAAAATAAAAACAGCCTGTATATACAATTTTATATGAATATACAGGGTGTTTTTTTTAATATTATATTCAGATAGATCTCGTCGAGCCCTTTCATTTGAGTACCATGAACAAAGGTCTAGCACCAGCTGTTCCGGAGATATGGCCAAAAGAGTGTTTTTTTTTTCATTTGGCCATATCTCCGGAACGGCTAGTGCTAGACCCCCTCGTGTTTGTACTCAAATGAAAGGTCTCGACGAGATCTAGTTGAATATAATATAAAATAAAAACACCCTGTATATACAATTTTATATGAATATACAGGGTGTTTTTTTTATATTATATTCAGATAGATCTCGTCGAGCCCTTTCATTTGAGTACATGAACATGGTTCTAGAACTAGCCGTTCCGGAGATATGGCCAAAAGTATTTTGATTTGCCGATAGTATTGTGACAACCCTAACTCGTAATCGTTCAGTTCAGACGGTTCACAATTTTAATAAAACATGATATTTTTTGGATTTCCGCGCATTATTTGAGAATAGCATTATACAAGCCTTGGCCCCAACCACTCATTGATGGACTCACGTATGTGTGCCTCGGCTTCGCCTCGGCCTACATTCACACGCTCATCCATCAATGCCTCTGTTGCGGGCCGCGGCAGTAATGTACTATTTATAAATGAAACAGTGATAAATCCATATATCATAAAAAGTTAACACAAAACTGAAGTAATACCGCGTTAAATTCGAAAAAAAACAATCCATATCCGACAGATAAAGAAATAACAGCCCCTTGATCTGGCTGTAAGTTTATAAGGCGTTTTATCGGACAGATAAGACAATCAGATACCTGTGAAACCGAAAAAAACGGATATCTGGTAGATAACCTGCATATAGGGTATCTGGGGCTTTATCAGCAACTGGTGTAAGAAGCCCTTAGTATCGTAACCTATGGTGCCATTTACAGGGGGGTGCGGACAAAGGAAGCGGAGTAGCGGGAGGAGGTTGCTAATACAAATTTATATGGAGTCTGAAAATGAGAATGTGTGAGTGAGTCATAATTTTGTGATTATTTTGACACGATTTTGACACACATAGAATGCTTTAATTGCTCATCCATATGGGAGTGGCAAAATTTTTTGAGTCATGGAAATAATCATCAAGTTCGATCCCCCGCTGGGCCATGTACCAATGGGTCTTTTCTCGAAACTTAAGTACATTTACTGACTGCTCTCAAACGGTGAAGGAAAACATCGTGAGGAAACCTGCATACGCCGAAGAAGAAATTCTTAGGCGCATGTGAAGTCCACCAACCCGCACTGGGCTAGCGTGGTGGACTATAGCCCGAACACCCTCGTTGATAGGGTAGGCCTGAGCCCCAGCAGTGGGGACATTAATAGGCTGTTGATGATGATGATGATGGAAATAATCAATCAATTAATACATCTACAAGTCTTCGAACTAAACTAATAGATTCTATTATCTAGTAACACGTGACACTTGTCCGGTTTTTATTATTATAATATAAGTAGGTACTTAACTTACCTACGTGGTACCTTCCAATAATCTGGACCTTTAAAAAGAAATAAAATAAACGTGATAAAAAATATTATCTTCCCACTAATCTATATTACTTGTTCATGTCAATCAATGTTTACTGCCCTTCTGCCTCTCATTTAGCTGTATTTTTATTTTAAATTTTGGCCGGAAAGTGTGATACAAAACTCGGATACGACTAACAGATGGTGTTCGTTCGCAAACAGCCTGATGTTCGAACTAGCGTCGGACTGGTTTCGGCTTTAGGCATTTTCGGACACATGAATGTATGGGGACAACTTTCGACCTTTGTTCTAAAATTTGGGGAGGGATAATCGTGGAATCATGCTGTTTCTATAATTATAATAAATAAAATACCTAATCAAAATCACATGAGTAGATTTCTGTTTATAAAACGTTTCGATACATTTATCGAAACGTTTTGTTTTGTTGGTTTTCCGAAAAAGGAACAAACCAAATGAATGAGTATTATATTAAAAACTAATTGATTAAAAATCATCAGTTAGAACGCTTTCAGATTAAAAAGTAATAAACCTATATGCATTTCCTTAATACATACATGCTATATTTAGTATATGCAAAATTTAATAGAGATCGGTTATATACAAACAAACCTGCCAAACTGAGAAATTTCTTTTCCGATTTAAAATATTAATAGGTAGGATTAGGATTTAATGATCTCTTTTGGTTTTCGGTAGAAAGACAACCGACCGAAGAATCCCAAAGGAGCGGCACTAGTTCGGAAGCTGCACGTGGGAGGTACCTTCATAAAAGCGTATTAATTATTCACGGATATTCTTGTCCTATATTCGGAAACGGGCTGTTTCATACTCGTATTACATAACACAGTTTATTCGCGTTTAAAAGCTAACCTAACAATACTTAGAGAATGTTGAATTGATGTATGTATTGAATAATGAATGATTGATGTATGTACCTATTGGATGGATGATTTGAATGAATGTTTTCTGAAAATTTAATTTAAAAAACCGAACAAGTGCGAGTTGAAAAACGTCGTATGACGCGCGCATACTTATGTATGCCCAAAAGTAACAATATTGTGGTTAATAATTTGCTTTTCCCGCGAATAAACTTTATGTTGTTATATATAGTAAGTAATACACAAATTAAATTACAATTCTAATATTAAGTAAAAATAAATTTTACAAGTCTAAATTTATAAATAATATCATGCAAATTACTATTCTAAACAAAATGTTTTGGTCAAAATTTACAAATTACAAAATAATAATAATACTAGCGAAAAATATACTGTATAAAACAACATAAAATAATATAAAATCGACACGTGTTTCACCTCTCTACGAGGCATCCTCAGGATGTTGACAGAACGGCAGCTTACGACCGAGTGACTGCTCATATGCACGGCCCTCCCTTTTATATCGTCGCCGTCGCCCCACTACTCCCACCCTGTGGCACGATGACGTTATCTGACTCATTTAAGCGTAGTAGTGGTACCACTACTACGCTTAAATGAGTCAGATAACATCCTGAGGATGCCTCGTAGAGAGGTGAAACACGTGTCGATTTTATATTATTTTATGTTGTTTTATATTGTTATATAATGGATTTCCGCAAAGTAACGCCTGATACAATTAAATGCCCAAAAGTAATCGAAAATGACAAGTAGACGAAACAATCGCAGATGATGATGCTGGATGATTCTTGAGATAAAATATGTAGCGAGTGCTACGCCGTAGTTAGAAGCTCTACGTCGTAGCAAATTCATAAAACGGTGCATTATTACGAGTGAAGTGATTCAATCAATATTTTCATTGTATGCCTACTCCTATCGACTTTATGTAGATTTTTGTTATAAGTAAGTAGGTATATGATCATGTTCCACGCTGATTAATGCTCAGCCATGCCCAAATTTATATTAAGACGTAACCAAGTGTGGGTACCTCAGTGAACCCAAGTCAACAAAAGGTACGGCCACGCCGCACGATTTTCTCAGTCACTCCCTAAGCGACTGAACAAACTCACTGAGATACTTAATTATAATATAATTATAACAAAGATGATTAGATTTCCAATATACTTAGGTATTAGTAATATACTAATTATTATCATTGATTTTCTGGGATCGATACCTACCCATAAATCCCACCATTATTTGTTCTACAACTTTTTGAAATTCAAATCAAAAATCGTCACTTATGAAAAGTTACGACAAAATTCAAAAACTAATACATTAAATTAAAAAGTTGTACAACAAAAGTCGGTGAAATTTATGGATATTTATACCCTTTTTAATCGTCTATACGTAATTGTGGCAAAATTTATTCATACTTTTTAATACAATTTTGGTCCTTCTACTCATAGGAGTAGTAGGTATTCTGGATAGAGATATAAAATACTTTCGATAAGTACGTCCACAATTTATGGAATACCGTCGTCTCATGTACGAAGCCAGTGCCATTATGTCCATAATAACAGGACATTAAATGGCCACATATTAAAAGGACATTACCCCGGACCGTTATTTGAACAAGCCTAGGCCGTAAAAACGTGAATGAACAGCTAAAGGGTACTCGCAAACGATATAATCCATCAAGGATACCGAATGGAGAGCTTTTAGGTCGTTTTGAATAATTTTGTACCCATGTGTAATTGTGTATAATCCTCGAAAAAAATTTAAGTAGCTTTTGGCTTGGAGACCTAGCCATATTTTATCTGTACTATCATAAAACTGTAACGGAAGCATTTCTGTACATTGAAGGGATTTTCAAATTTGATTAAAATTGACTTAAAATCAAGTGTACTTGTGTACTTGGATTATTTAAATTCCACCCATATAGGGGTGAAAATTTTAATAAGTTAAAGATTGTATACTTTTCACGGTTAAACCGCTGAACGGATTTTGATGAAATTTGTTACAGAGATACTTTGAACTCCGGGGCAGGATATCAGTTGCTTTTACCGCGGCAAACTGTTCCCGTGGGAAAAAAGTATGTGGAATAAAAATTACCAATTTCAAAAATTACCTACTTCACTCTTGGTTATGTGGCACTCTCCGCTCGGACATAAGTTAATTTTCCAACGGGAAATCTTTTCCTGCGGCAAAAAACTTATCAGTTAGTAATATATCAGATAGTTTTTAACCCGCACGAAGTCGGGGCTTAAGCTAGTTCAAAATATTAACTTGTCACACGATCCGCGTGTCCAGTTGGTGACTAAACTTCAGATTGTAGAAATATATACCGACTTTACCGTTGAACTGGCATGTAGGTATTTGGGTCAACGTCGAATGGTAGAGTCGTGACGCTCTCTGCTGTTACATGACATTTCACTCAAATTATATGACTCTATGACTCAAGCACATTGTTCTCTGGTATACGAGTTCTATGGGAACGTAACATTAATAATATTATTTCTTATTATTACAATAGATAAAACATACTTGTCTATATTTGGAGATGTGAAGCGAAGGTAAGATTTCGGACCCGAGCTCTACGAAATGAACGAAACTTTACAGGAATGTAGAGCTGGTGATTTTGAACACAACCTCTTAACTTTATATCTCCCGGTTTTTTTGTCTCATTACATTATTACAATATTAAATAATAATATACAGTAATGTATAACCGGATAATAATTGACAGCAGAAATAATTTAAGTAGGTGTGCTCAGATCGCTCTACATTCTGCAAAGTTTCGTCCATTTTGGGGAGTTCGAGTTTTGAAGTTCCTGAGGTGATTTATCCGAGACAGACCGACATTCGGCAGATATGAAATATGTGGCAGCACCAGTCCTACATTCCCATAAAGTTTCGTCTATTTGGTAGAGTTCCGCGCGTAGAAACTATTATAGTTTATTTATTTCTTTAAACTTTATTGCACATGTATTGTACAAGAGGCGAACTTAATGCCGGAGGCATTCTCTACCAGTTAACCTTTGGGTCGTGCTGATAGATTGTGGTAGGTGCGAAGACATTATCATAATAATAAAAGGGCATTTGAAATAAACAAGAACTATAAAAAGTAATAATATAATATAATATAATATAATATAATATAATATAATATAATATAATATAATATAATATAATATAATATAATATAATATAATATAATATAATATAATATAATATAATATAATATAATATAATATAATATAATATAATATAATATAATATAATATAATATAATATAATATAATATAGTTATCTGTGGTTCCGGCCCGAAACCTTTCCTTGTCAGTACAGTACATAGTTTTTAATTTACTCGGTCGACACTTGTCTTTTATCTAAACTATTTGTATAATCGTAGAAAACGTTCTGTAATACGCATTAAGAGACCGTCATCCTCCACAGACCTTTCAAAGTCCACCACCAACCGGATGGTGTCGATCCTGGGACTGTTCGAGCTGTCAGTCGGGGACTCTCCGAGAGCTGATGGAGTCTCCGAGCTGGCTGCGGCCAGGCTGGCCGTGGAGCATGTCAACCAGCGAGGGATCCTTCCGGGATACAAGCTGCACCTCATCACTAATGATACCAAGGTAATGAGCAGAAACTTTATAGGTAGAATGATATTTATGAGCTATAGCGGTTTTAGATTGACAACTGTCATCCTATTTAACTTAACCCTTTGGCCCGGATCTAGAGAGCGATACCTTTGAAATATGGACGTACCTATAGATATATCGCGTCAGGCAGACACCCTGACACTGCCACTCATAAAACTGTCATATTTTACTAGAACATAGAACAAGAATGAACTATAGAACCGTAATCAGCGTATAGCATGAAATAGCAATAGTCTTTTACCCCAATAATTTGAGAAGACGCTTCTTATATGGCGGGGTCAAACTGAACAAACACTATCTATTTTAGTCGGGCTGTTGTTTGTTTTGTCGGTACATACCAACTGCCCCGCAACAAAAAATTCACATACGTAGATAGAGATAGAAGATTTTATACCTGTCTTGCTTACTCTTACCACTTTTGTAATAAGTGTGTCCCTCTCTGATTATTATTGTTATTTTAGCAGCTGTTCTATGGGATCCTTGTTCAATGGTCAAGGACAATGTATGACAAAGTCAGGATAATATGACATTTTACCCGGCGAAATAACTAGCGAAAGTCATCCTTTCTACTACAATATGACCTAGTGAAGCACGCTGAGAGTCAAAAGCCAGAGGACTCGCAAAGGACATTTCGCGTTTAGTAAATTTGCGTTTAGTACATGTCGCGTTCATGATTTAGGACAGAATGCGACTAGAAAATCAAAAAAATTCTGAAATTGGTAATGGTAACTACGTCACTATTACATATTAAATTGACGTTAATCTTCCTAAAAATAAACTGGATAAGAAACTCCTCTTAACAGTGCGACCCTGGTGTGGGGGTGGACCGTTTCTTCCACGCGCTGTACACGGAGAGAGAGGCCAGGATGGTGATGCTGCTCGGGTCAGCGTGCTCCGAGGTCACTGAGAGCATCGCCAAGATCGTGCCCTATTGGAACATCGTTCAGGTAACTCGATACATCTGCCTTTCCATTTGCGACTAGCCGATGCCCCGCGACTTCATCCGCCTATTTTCCTAGTATTAACTTGGAAGTTTTAACTTCCATACAAACCCCCGTTTCCGCCCCAAAAAATGTGAAAGTCAACAGATGGCGCTAGGTGTATTTTACACCGGTCTATCATTTGGTTTTTCGCAAGTTAAGTAAAGCGCCATTTTCACCACACATCTTGGGCGTACGCCCGCCAAGGTCATGTTAGAAGGTCATGTTGGACGTAGCATTCACACCATCTAGCGCGGCACCTAGCAAGGCATCCAGCAAGGCATATACAAGCTTTAAAAAGTAGGTTTTGGTTTGGTTACAAGACTTTTAAGCCATATAACTTGATATTTTAATTAAGATATGGCTTAAAAGTCTAGTCCAACCAAACCAAAACCTACTTTTTAAAAACGTTAGAGCTTGTTAGGTCCAGTACTCATCCTGCACGTCGTGCAAGCAAATAATAATAATTATTGCTGTATAGCAAGCATTTTCACGACAGTTTTGCATGACCTTTTAACATGACCTTGGCGGGCGTACGCCCAAGATGTGTGGTGAAAATGGCGCTTAAGATAAGCGTGCGGTTTGTCTACCCATCACCTCTCTATTATTAGTATAGTTATAGAAGATATAGGTAGATAGATACTCGTAGATGAGCCCACATTACAATACCTACACTGCATGTGAAGTAATGTATTGGAAAAAGCTCGGTGGGTTTTGGAACGAAGTTCTTTAACGCATGTTACACTCCAGACGAATGAGAGCTAGGCCGAATAAAGTGTAAGACTTCAACCGACACGACACTTCGCGATGTGTCCCGAAGATAGACGAGTAGATAGTATTTGGTGTGTTCTGAACCCGAAGGAGCATAATTAGGACTTGATGCTGTATCCAGGGGAGCAACAACATACATACACAACTGCCATCCGTAAATCGAGTTAGGTATTTCAATATAGTTAAATCGAATTGTACCGACCAAAACCGAACCGGCTGCCGCGTCGCGTCGAGCTTAACTCGAGTTGACGTCGATTGCAGTCGGGTGCAGGCGAATGTAATTTCAGTTTGAAACTACCACTTAGCTTGGATTGACGTAATGCATGTCATACCGCATGATCGTGTAGGGACCGCTTAAGAAGTAGCAGAAAAAATGACTACAGATGATAGGTATTTTACACGATCATGCGGTAAGACATGCTTTACGTGCTGTCACTCATGCATGACCGTCTAGTTGTAGTGATTGACGCGAATGACATGCAAACTACGTGCTGTCCGTTGCTTCACTGTACTAAGTGATTGATAGCAAGCATGAGGGTCCATCATGCAGCATGACAATTCACGTTAACGTAACGCATGTTATGCCGCATGGTCGTTTAGGGACCGCTTTACATTAATGAACATCGTACAACTTCTCTGAAAATCCAAACCTTTTTCAATGCGTCTTACCTTTTCATCGAACAAGGTTAAGGTTGTGATCTGAATTTTTATTCTCCACTCATCCGTCAAGACCAATATCAGGGAAGCAATCGCCAGGAGCAGCTGCGTGCCTAATCAACAAAATGGCTTGGCCTTTTCATAAAGAAAGCCGTACTTGGCCGAGCTGATTGAAAAATCGCTGAAAATGAGCGGCCAAACCGCACAAAATGTCTCACTTACCTACCTTACAAACTTAGGACAAACTGCCTTGACGGCCTCGATGGTCTTTTTTATTTGTAGGTAGAAATAGTTATTAGTTTTAGGTAGGTATATTGGTTTTATAATTTAAATTTTTTATAACTTTCAATCTACATAGGTGGATGGATAATTAGAAACAGCTAGAATTTCATACAATCGAGGTCACTTTGAAGCCATGGATCTCCGCGAAGGATTGATCGGGGCCTGATCTGATGACGGTCGTCGAGAGAGTAGATGGAGGACTTTTAGATCGCTATAGATGTCCAACTGATCAGACGAGCCGTTTGGAAGCAGCATCGTCATGATTCCTTAACTTTAAGATTTTCATACATTTTGATGCTATCATGCGGGTTTTATTCTTCATGACGATGCTGCTTCCAAACGGCTTATCTGATCAGTTGGATATCTACAGCGATCTAAAAGTCCTCCATCTACTCTCTCGATAAACGTCATCAGATCATGTCCCGATCAATCCTTCACGGAGAACCATAGCTTCAAAGTGACCTCGATTGTATGAAAATCTTGCCCTGTTTCTAATTATCCGTCCACCTATATATATATCTATACTTAATAATAAAATTCTATAAAGTACTACTATTTAATTAGCTTCACTGGGAAAACAAATTACAAACATACATAAGGTTTTCCATGTAGTAAATGTAGAAAAATTACTGAAATGAAGTTTATATTTGCTGAAAATATGAGTTTATTGTGATGAATTCTAACTGTAATTAATATATTTCCAAACGTTCAATAGAATGTATATAATACTTACTACTTACTGAATATAGGCAATTATTTCGAGAGAATAACAATAAAAAACTTATTATAAAACTAAAACTAAACTTACAAATAAATTATAAATAAAAAAAACCCTCGAGGCTCCATATAATAATAATAATAATATCTTTATTTGTTTCTTCACAAAAGTCTTCACAAATGCAATATAACAACAATAAATATAATTAACAATTTTGAACGGGCTTTTCCACTTGCTGAAATATTAGAGCGTCAGTGGCGTAGGGGATAAGACGCGGCCTATCATATCGAAAGGTCCGGAGTTCGATCCCCGGCTGGGCCATATACCAATGGGTGTTTCTCGTAACCTAAGTACATTTACTGACTGCTCTCAAACGGTGAAGGAAAACATCGTGGGGAAACCTGCATACGCCGATGAAGAAATTCTTAGGCGCATGTGAAGTCCACCAACCCGCATTGGGCTAGCGTGGTAGACTATAGCCCGAACGGCCTCGTTGAGAGGGTAGGCCTGAGCCCCAGCAGTGGGGACATATTAATAGGCTGTTGATGATGATGAAATATTGCATTTTGTTATCGTTTTCAGCACACTAGTACTTAGGGTAGAGTGTTATTATCAGCTTAAAGCCTGAATCGGCAGTCACGCGGCTTATCATCACCACACTACCGCTTAAAAAGCTCAAATTCGGTGCCATCGCCGCTACCGACGAGTTGTTTTGTATAGGTAAGTGCCTATTCTGGAAATGTATTTAGGAAACGAAATAATCAACGATCGCTAGATAAAGGTATTATGGTACAAGACTACTCAAGATCAGCCTCTGCGAGTACCATGGTTCGATGAATTCAAACTGAATAGACGTATAATTAAATTAGCGTGTAGATTACGTTCTGGCCACTACCCATCAAACAGATTTGGACATCTCATGAAAAGGAGTGATACTCCGAACTATGATGTCTGTGGAGTTGTTGAAGATGTCCAACACCTGCTGATGGAGTGTGACAGGTACAGAAATAAGAGGGAGTTAATGATGAGACGACTCAATCTGAATCCACTCGATGTAGGTTTGGCTCAGTCTATTTTGTCCAAGCCTGCATCTGTGGCAGCACGATTGTTATAAATGACATTTTTGAGTCGCCTCGTCAGTAAATCTCGGTTAGGGTACGATGGGACTGACATGTGGTTATCAAAAGTCCTAAAATAAAACAAAGATTTAAAAAAAACGAAATAATTTGTCAAAGTTCTTTTGTATATACATAATGTCCTAGGAAATGTATGTAGGTAAGTACGTTACTTCCTAGGCAATGCATGAAATTCATAAATGATACTGGGAAATGTATTAAAATTAACATTCTAGGTACAGTCGACCGCGCGTCATTGGAAACACTTTGACCTTGAGCTGGCCTAGCCTAGTTATGGAGTTTCAATACTATGAGAGACCAGTTTTACCAGTTTTGTTTCCAATGACGTGCGGTCGATCGTACCTATTGTAGAATTTGTGAATGAATCCATAGAATATAAATACGTCTGAGCATCAGTGACGTCGGGGATAAGACGCGGCCTATCATATAGAAAGGTCCGGAGTTCGATCCCCTGCTGGACCATGTACCAATAGGTTTTTTTCTCGAAACTTAAGTACATTTACTGACTGCTCTCAATGAATGAAATGAAGAAGAAATTCTTAGGCGCATGTGAAGTCCACCAACCCGCACTGGGCTAGAGTGTTGGACTATAGCACGAACACCCTCGTTGACAGGGTAGGCCTGAGCCCCAGCAGTGTTGATAGCCTGTTGATGATGATGAATATAAATACGCGAAAGTTTGTAAAGATGTTTGTTACTCTTTCACGCAAAAACTACGAAACAGATTTTGTTGAAAATTTAGTTCTATATAACGACTGATTTTACATTTCCGGTGACATAAACTCACTTCCCTTCTTGAACAGGTATCGTTCGGGTCGACGTCGCCCGCCCTCAGCGACCGCTCCGAGTTCCCGCTGTTCTGCCGCACCGTGGCTCCCGACTCCTCGCACAATCCGGCGCGCATTGCCTTCATCAGGTACTTACTGAGCTGCCCCATGTACTCATCATCATCATCATCAGCCCACACTAGTCCATTGCTGGACAATGTAGGTTTTATATCGCTCCAACAGATCTATGCCGTGCCAGTATAAGACTCAAGTGTATTAACAAAAACGGCCACGGGCGAGTCGGGCCCTTGTGTATTGTTTCGTAATTAACAGTTTTCTCTTCTTAACTCACAACCTGTTCATCACATCGTCATCATCAGCCTGTACTAGTCCACTACTGGACATAGGCTTCCCCCAAAGCGCGCCACTGAACCCGATCTTCGGTTCTCAGACCGTCGCTCCATCTAGCAGGTGGCGTCCTACACTACGCTTGCCACCCGCGCTCTTCACTTGAGAAGTGGTCTACCGCAGCGGTTATTGGTTCTATACCTTCAAACTTTTAAGAAGTGACTAAATCCACTAACTTGTCTGGTGAGTTTTGTTCAGCTGGTTGTAACATTGACTCATTTTATTTAGGCCCAGAACGCCCTTAAACATATTCCCTTCTTCATCGACTTCCAGGCTTTATTTCTAGCCTTGGCTTAGCCACAGTTTGTGAGCGGTGTCACTGATATGCCACCCTTTCATATTTTTAAGCTTCCTGGCCACCTTACATTTATACCCATAGCTCATGATTACCCTCTTTCTTGACTAATATTGTCCATTTTCCCTGGTCCATCTCCACTTGTATTGTTCAATTTTCTTTGTGACATCCTCAACCTGTATTTTTGCTCTTATGTTAACGAAGCCAGATCCCTGGGGGAGGCCTTTGTCCAGCTGGTCGTCTTCGTCCAGCTGGTACGTCTTTCGGCTGACATGATGATGATGATTTATTCCAGACAATTCGGCTGGGACACCGTCACTGCGTTCTCCCAGAACGAGGAGGTGTACTCGCTGGCGGTGAACGAGCTGGTGACCCAGCTGGAGGCGGCCAACATCACCTGCGCGGCCTCCATCACCTTCGCTGAGTCAGACTTTAAGGAGCAGCTGCAGCTGTTGAAGGTAAGACCTGGAAGACGTTCCTCACAATGAGGGCGTATGCAGGTGGTAATCGAGAAGATTCGCAGTAATTATACAGGGTATTTGGAAGGTCGATGTAAAACTTTTTAGATGGGGTCATTTAGACTGTTTTAAGTCAAACATACCTTACGGTTTTTGAGATACCTATTCGAGATTTTCACCTTGGTTTTTTTAAATGCTAGACTGTATACTATCTGTTTTGGAAACACACAACAAAATTGACCTAATTTACTAAACAAGTAACTGTTACAAATACTTTTTCGAAACGTAACAAATGACATTTTCGATCTAAAAATAAAATTGTTGTAAGCATTGGGAACTCTAAAGATATTTTTTTGACATAATACGACCTTCCGGCATTACGGCATGACATACGGCATTACTCTGACGATGTCGTGTCTCTCACCCTGTATATGGGTGAACATGACACCTGACCTGAAGAAGCCGTCGCAACAAACTTTACTGTTAACTTTTGTTTTATAACTTTTCTACCGGCTCCTGTGACACACTGGTCCTCCTAGCTTAGGAGACAGGGCTTCCCTATTTCATTTACCATAATGTAGGTTTTTTACCCACTTTGGAAAGGAGACGGTAGGTGATGCGTTTTATGATGAGCGGTGTTTGTGTTTATCTCAAAAACGGCTTATCTAATTTGGATGCGGTTTCTTACAAACGTTTTAAATGACTTTCTTCGCCTTCGAGCAGCATCTCTACCATTAGTTTTCAGCGTCGATACTCGCTAACGACTACGTAAATACGTAATAGTGCTGTCTCTTTCAGACTAATTACAAAAGACAGAGAGATGCCTGCGTTTTTATGTAGTCGCTAACGAGTATCGACGTTGTAAATTAACACCCCTTGTGTTCACCTCGCTATCACACTATCACCGCTATCACCGTGCTATCACACTTCGGACATTTCATACAAGGGTCGCAAAATAATTATCTGTTACTACTACTTAAGTAAGGCACGACAAAACAGTGCATATACATAGGTGGATGGATAATTAGAAACAGGGCAAGATTTTCATACAATCGAGGTCACTTTGAAGCCATGGGTCTCCATGAAGGATTGATCCCCATCAATCCTTCATGGAGACCCATGATCTGATGACGGTCATCGAGAGAGTACATGGAGGACTTTTAGATCGTTGTAGATCTCCAACTGATCAGATGACCCGCTTGGAAGCAGCATAGTCATGAAGAAAAAAACCCACAAATTGGCATCAAAATGTATGAAAATCTTAAAGTTATGGAATCATGACGATGCTGCTTCCAGACGGTTCTTCTGATCAGTTGGACATCTACAGCGATCTAAGAGTCCTCCATCTACTCTCTCGATGACCGTCATCAGATCATGCCCTGATCAATCCTGATCAAACCATGGCTTCAAAGTGAGCTCGATTGTATGAAAATCCTGCCTTGTTTCTAATTATCCGTCCACCTATGTAAATTACTTAATCCGATTAATCTGAGCTCTATGCATTGTTTTTTAAGCGTGACACACACTGGGCGGCGGCGTTGCGAAAGCGTTGCGGCGGCGAAGGTTTGTATGAAGAACGCGCCGCGCCGCCGCGCCGCCGCTTTGATGTAAAGGGCTTCATACTATTTCGAACATTACAGAAAAAAACCGCAACGCCGCCGCTCAGTGTGTGTCACGCATTTATCAGATGTGTTTTGTCGCGTGCAGCGTTGCAGTGGTTTGAAATTGGGGCCCGGAAAATAGTGTCAGTTTGCAACTCCGGGTTGGTTAGCCCCGAGGAGAAAGTAAACAAGTGTCGCCAACACCTCACGTTTGTCAAGTTAATTGTTTCTTGGTTCTATTGTTCCCGCGACTGCAGCTCAAGCTTTTGTTTAAATACGCTCTGGAAAGGTTTATTTATTTTAAGAAAGTCCCGATGTTGCCATATTCAAACCCGTAAATCTGTATTGGGTCTTCTAAAAAACTATAAAATCTGTATGAAATCCACTGAAATCCGTTTTTTTTTTATATTTTCGACCATTTTGAGTAAAGTAAGTATTTTTTTTTTTACAAAATAATAAATTAGGTATGTGAAATAATGTATTATAATTATAATAAATTATGTACCTATTATAATTCTTTTGTACTTTAGTTTTAGTTTTTAAGTTATTTTTAATTTACGGTTTTATTGTTCCCATTAATTATAATTCGTATTATGATTTCTTAAATCCAATGAATTAGTGATACCTACTTAATTTATTGAAAAAAAAAAAAGGTTTTTATTGGAAAAAAAACGCCACTCCAGGATCCTAACAGGATTACCATAATAAAACAATCTAAAATACTTTTAAAAAACCACCAAACCGAATCACGAATCGAAACCAATCTAGTCACGCGGCAGCGTGTCAAGCCAAGTTCCAGCAAAGAAAAAGGTAAGCACTTGTGGGCCCAGCCGTGTGTAACATTACACGAACCATTTGGAGCCCTTTTTCACCCCTTAAATCTCAAAAACTATTTAACATAAACACATGAAATTTGGGGCATTTATTAAGACCCCTTAGACCAACTGTAACCCTATGTCATAAATACAGCTCAAACGGTTATTGAGATATTAAGCCGTAGGGTCGCCGGGTGAACCTACAGCCCTATTTGTGAATCGCTCGCCTCGCTTCAAACGGTCGATTCTACTAATTTTCCTTAACATCCGATACAGAATCTATACAAAATTAGTAGGATCGACCGTTCGAAGCGAGGTGAGCGATTCAAAATAGAGTTGCTAGCCCCTATATTTTAAGATAAGATTAGATTCCAGGATACCAGCTATCACTGTACCAAGTTTCGAGCTCAAAGCATCGTATTTTTATAGTAGTGGGACTAGAAAACTGACTACGAAAGCTTTTGAAAGACGATTAATCAAAATTGTCTAATTAAATTCCTTTGGTTTGACGATTTAACTCTGCCTTTGGTTTCATTAACATAAATGGACAGGAACTAATTAATTTAACGTCGAAAGTTTTAATTGCCTTTTAGCTGCTCAATGACTCAGCTGCGCGTACATTTTTCAGTAGATAATTATTATAACACTTTTTGTTGAGCACTTTAAAAAATTGTAAAATAAAAACCGGTCAAGTACCTACGTATAGCACCACCATGGGTTCCGTATTTTACAGTTTTCCCCTTTAATAATCGAAAAGTTTTATCACAAAACACCTGAAATAATTTTCAAAGACAGTTCCTATCAAGGCTTGTATTATGTAATTTAAAAGTTTCTCGATCGGTTTAGAAATATCTATAATTAGTCTAGTCTACAATAAGCAACAATATATTTAAAACTAATTTAAGTAGTTAATATAAATTTAAGTAGTTAGTATAAAGTGTAGAAATAACATTGTTAACGACTTTGGCGGGATATATCTCGCCAACGGTATTGCTGAAAGATTCATCCCCCTTTTCATAAAATGATACCACTAAAAAGGCTTTATGACTTTTTAAAAATTGAAATAGGTACATATTGAAAGAATCATGTTATAAAATTTCATGCATTTCGGTTCATAACTTTAAAAGTACTTTTACTACGGTAATGACTAATGACGCTGTGACAGACTTGAGACGGACGAACTGGACGATCTTTTAAGGGTTCCTTATACCTATCATCATCATCATCAGCCTGAACTAGTCCACTGCTGGACATAGGCCTCCCGGAACCCTAAAAACCACAGAGAAATAAAATTAGCGCAGGTGTGGTAGTCATGGTTTACATTGGTCCTCATAGTACCAATGTATTGAAGAGTGCAGCTATCTTTTTAACGAATATATTCCCTAAAAGCTACGCCAGCTTATGGTAAAAGTGTTTCCACTGACATGCGGTCGACTGTACAAGCAATTGGATTTATTTTACAATTTAATCACAGGAGTTGGACACCCGCATCATCGTCGGCAGCTTCTCCCAGGAGATGATTCCGAAGATATTCTGCGAGGTGAGTTAGCTTCGAGTTACCGTCCTTCGATCGGACTGCCTAAATACCAAAGTTTTTAATTGGATCCATATATGAATAACTCAATCGCAAAATGACTACACTAGAATCAAATTACCTATACCAAATCTCTAGTTTTGCGATTTAGTCATTTAAGCGATCTGTTAGATAGGGCCTGGAGCTCTATTTTCAGATCGCTCTCCTCGCTACGAGCGGTGGATTCTACTGATGTTTGTATCGGATGTCGAGGGAAAATTAGTAGAATCGACCGCTCGAAGCGAGGAGAGCGATTCAAAGATAGAGCTCCGGAACGCACAATTACGCTGCGCGACGCGACATATTGCAATACGTCGCGTCATATTGTCACAGGTATCCATATCAAACAATTACATATTCAAAATCTGACTCGACTATTTATAATGTGTAAAATGTTTTATCCAAATTTAAACGTCTCTGGTAAGTGTCTACGTTTCTGCCCAGCTATCAATGGCCGCCATGGATTTTTAAAAGTTACTTTAATCAACATCCTATTAATCTCCCCACTGCAGGAGCTCAGGCCTACCCTCTCAACGAGGGTGTTCGGGCTATAGTCCACCACGCTAGCCCAGTGCGGGTTGGTAGACTTCACATGCGCCTAAGAATTTCTTCTTCGGCGTATGCAGGTTTCCTCACGATGTTTTCCTTCACCGTTTGAGAGCAGTCAGTAAATGTACTTAAGTTTCGCGAAAAACCCATTGGTACATGACCCAACCTGGGATCGAACTCCGGACCTTTTGATATGATAGGCCGCGTGTTATCCCCAGGGCCACTGACGCTGAGGGCTGACTGAAGTTACTTTCATTTTGTACAATTTCATAATTTCACTGTTAGCGATATTATAAGTGTAAAGTGAAGTGCGCGTGTTAGGCGTACAGGCTGGGCATGTTCGGCGCGGAGTACGCGTGGCTGGTGGCGGGCGCGCCGCCGCGCGTGCGCGGGCCGGCGCCGTGCGCGCGCGCGCAGCTGTCGCGCGCGCTCGAGGGGCTCGTCACCGTCACCGCGCACACCGGCCTCGTGGGCGCCAGAGCCGGATACTCGGGACTCGTGAGTACTCATCATCATCAGATCAGTCTGCAGGCTGATATGATGATGATGATATTTTAAAATCAATTTTATCAACATGCACAAAAAAGAAAAAAAAACATGAAACCCTGTTCACCATCAATCTCATCATCAGCCTGTACTAGTCCACTGGTGGACATAGGCCCTCTATCTAGATTACCGTCTATCAGGAAACCACTCGTCTGACGAGCCCAAATTCGAAGCTATTTCTAACAGTTTTTGGGGAGTCCTAGTCATCAACCTTAATTAACAGCTTGCAAAAGGGGGTGGTACAGACAGACTATTTTCCCGCTGGAATGCCATAAGTTTCAACATGAAATCACAAGCAAAAGAAGCTGATAATTTGCGGGTATGGTTATAATAAATATTTTAACGTGTTATGAGTAACCTCGCCTACGGCTCGGGCACAAAAGTCTTGTAAAGTCTCGGTTTGGAACTTTCCCCACTCGTATCGTAATGTGCTATTGTTACACATTTAAATAACTGAAGGCTTTACAGCTGTTTTATAACGTCATCAACAAAGGCTTCTAGGATTTCCAAAGTTATATATGCTCTCATAAACTGGATCTACATTGCAAATTAACAAACTTTAGTCAGTTTAGAGTTTATGACTTCTCGGAAGACATTAGACCAGCTTTTGTTCCGCGGCTTAAAGTTTCCCGTAGTAAAAATGTACACATTTTCATTTCCATATAAATTTCCCTAAATTTAAAATATGAAATACCTGGGTTTGTTTCTGAAATCAGTGCTAGGTACGCATTTTCTCAGTGGCTACAGAAAATATATTTATCCATATAAATCACTGGGAAAGCGTATTTCCGTCTCCTTCCGCACAAGCGAAGGCCTGGTCTGTCCTAAATACAGGTTGTTACAAAACTCAACGCCAACCCTTCAAAAGGACAGCTCATTGACTAATTTTTAGATTAACTAAAGACCCGGGTAAAAAGTGGTTTTTGATTGATTTTATATTAGCTGATTTAATTTTGAATTCATCATTTGGGCGAAATGTTTTTCCAAACGTGCCTACAAAATATGAAATGATGAATGACTTCGCTTTGCCCAAAGACACAATATAATAATCGATGAGACAATATCCAATCATTACAAAAACCAAGTTGAGTTGGTAGGTAACATTATAGATATTGCTATTGGTAAAGGTGAATATAGATGTTTCATAGCATGCCAGGGTCCTTAGGCAAATATTTATCAAGTTTTTCAAACTAAACTGATTTAAGGTGAGGTATTCCAGAAAATTTTAAAAGTGCAGATTTCTCGAAAACTAATGGCTATTTTCTGTTACATTTAGATATTTTAATTCAATCACTAGCTCATATTAGTTCCTGAAAGGTTCGCGTTGAATTTTAGGGCATCCTGTATGTACAGAGAGTGCTGTCGTGTCGCTGCCTCTTCGATTTATCTTACAAAGTGTATTAGAAAATTATGAATAAAACATTTTACATTGCTACATTACATCACGTACTTATCTACACTTTTATAGAAGTGTAGGTACTTTTTATATAAAAACAATAGGAAAATTCAACGCAAGCGAAGTCGCGGGTAACAGGTAGTTGTGAATAAGATTATATTTATACAACAGTATAACCCAAGTAAATACCTACAACCTGAAGTTGTCAGACTGATAAATACTATAATGTTTTACATAAATAAGAAATAATTTTATTAATAGTATAAATAAATGCAAATAAGACAGAGGTTTCCCGTTTCATTTCATTACTAATTCAAACATGACGCAAACAAAAGTTACTAATTTATGTATATTGAATCTGAGCCGAGCATAGATTCAATTCAATTTGTGAGCGAAATTAACTGGAAGATACTTCGATCGTATATTAATTACCTAGATAAAGCACTTACTTGGCGGGACAATGTATACGCTTCTACAACAAACTACCAGAAGAAATCTTAAATATGAATGACAGAAAATGTACCCACTGTACTTACATGCAATAAAATAGGGTTGACTTTGGCTCCGTTCTTTCTACCTTTCCCTGTCAGGGACTTAGCTTGAAAATATATCATCATCAACAGCCTATTAATCTCCCCACTGCTGGGGCTCAGGCCTACCCTCTCAACGAGAGTGTGCGGGCTATAGTCCACCACGCTAGCCCAGTGCGGGTTGGTGGACTTCACATGCGCCTAAGAATTTCTTCTTCAGCGTATACAGGTTTCCTCACGATGTTTTCCTTCACCGTTTGAGAGCAGTCAGTAAATGTACTTAAGTTTCGAGAAAAAACCCATTGGTACATGGCCCAACCGGGGATCGAACCTCGGACCTTTCGATATCATAGGTCGCGTCTTATCCCCGAGGCCACTGACGCTCTCGAAATCGTAGAAAACATATATTAAATTAAAAATATATACCTATGTATGTTATGTTGTAAGGTATATAGCACTTGTTTTTGAGATTTTACCACTTGTTTTTTGTAATGATAAATGTGTTAATTGGTAGACCACAGATTAATGATATACCTAGTGTCTTCGACATTGGTAGACTGTCATTGAGCAAAGCGAAGTCATTATAAATTGTCATATGAAAATACAACTAAAAATGTGCCTGGAATTTACTTTACTATTGCCCATAAACTTCTACCGTAATATAAAGCGTTACAATTTATATCGGACAAAACACGCGCGTCCCACGCGCACAACACAACTGATTACAAAACAATGCTTAAAGTATATTTAAGCACTGTTGTGTCGTGCCACTATCTGAGCATTGATACGAATCTAGGATAAATGATCGAAGGGAAGATAGCACAGATCCTGTTGTTGCGAAACAAATTGTCATTCTTAATTGATAGGCTGAGATTGTTAATTTCGTCGCTTATTTAATTTAGGGTTCCGTACCCGAAGGGTACAAACGGATCCCTATTAGTGAGTCAACTTAATTAGTTTTTTTTTTCATTTTGTGTTTTCTCTGTCTAAGGACTTACTATGTTTTGACACCGATAGGTATCCAAACAGTCGCGCAGACAATTCATTTTATATGGGGTTTACGGCCCCGGAAACAATTCTTTTAGGTCAATTCATATTTTTAAAATAACCATTTATCAATCAACCAAAGATGACACTAGAAAAAGGGTCTTGACAGATAGACATCCATCCTTTTTCCTTTTGAGGTATGGAACCATAATAATCACATGCAGCCAAAGTCCTTGGACAGCGCCGTCTGTCGGATTCTTACGGAAGCGAGCCTGGAAGACGGCTCATTGTTTTGTTAGTACTCATTGGGCTGGACATATCGCTCGTAGAACTGACGGCCGTTGGGGCGCAGCGTAGGCAGTCCTCCCCCACAAGGTGGACCGACCATCTGGTGAAGGTCACGGGACCCGGCTGGATGAGGTTAGCGCAGGACCGGTCGTCGTGGAGATCCTTGGGGGAGGCCTTTGTCCAGCAGTGGACGTCTACAGAGTGTCTACTTGTGGGAGGCCTGCCTACGCTGCGTCTTCCGATACGTGGTCGCCACTTACTCCCCACAGAACCTTTCTGCCCCAACGACCGTCAGTTCTACGAGGGATGTGCCCAGCCCACTGCCACTTTAAAATATATTGAGACTTATTTACGGTTTGTCTGTGTTGGAACTGTTTGCCTGTGCACGTGGAAATCTTATGTTTATTTCCAGACCAACGAGATGTTCTACCGTGAAATGGAAGGCGAAGGTGTGTCTGTGTCTCTCTACGCTCCTCAAACTTACGACGCGGTGTGGGCGATCGCCCTGGCCCTCGGCAAGGCCGAGCAGCTCTGGCGCAGTTTGGAAATGACTGACCACAACGGTACTCTCCGTAAGGGTGGCTCCAACCTTGGCCTGGGACATTTCGATTACGACAGAAAAGACATGGCCGAGGAGTTCCTGAATCAGCTGGCGAATTTGAATTTCCTTGGAGTTTCGGTGAATAAATTTGTCTATGGCACTGCGCAAACAAAGCGGAAAGCCCGCGCACTTTTTGACGTCATTGTCAAATGAACCAATCACTTTAGCCTTAGGCCTATATTACACTATACTATATATATGATCCTATATGTATGACTCATATATATATGATAGTCTAATACCAACATATGACTACTATTTGTCTACGTCATATAAATAGTATCCTACTTGACAGCATGTCGTGAAATAGGATCCTAATTGTCTTTTTTATTTAGTTTCCCTAAAATAACCTACATTGAGGAATGCGTGTAGGAAACTGCAAACTGGAATACGTTTCTCCGGTAGCTAAAAACCTCAGAATGGCCAATAATCTATCCATTGGGAAATAGGGTTTCTCAAGTGAGTCACCTGTTTGTTGTTAGGGAGAGTAATTTTTGAAAGAATATAGTTAAATGTAGCTTCATTCATACGCAGATAGGTCCTGTAAGATTTTTGTCCTCAATTCTAAGGAAAATACAATCGTAGCATCAAGTATTGTTAAATTTTGTTAATATCCATAGACAAAATAGGATCATATACGTATTATAGTGTAATATAGGCATAGCATCAAGTCTTGTCATATTTATATGATCATATCCCATAGACAACATAGGATCCTATATATAGTATAGTGTAATATAGGCCTTAAGAACAAAATCGTAAAATGACTTCTGCACGTCGGCGTCGCCTGGCGCTCAAGGTGATTGATTCATACGATTTTGTTCTTTAGGCTATTGTGATATGTTCCTTTTAACAGTGACGTCAAAAAGTGCGCGGGCACTTCCACTTGGTCTGCCCCGACCCTTAAGATGCCTCCGATATGACGCGAACGAAATCACGTGCGCAAATCAAAATTCAGTATTAGTCATGTTAATTTTTAAAAGAAACAATTTTTTTATAACTTTCCTTGCATTTTGACGTGTACCTGTACCTACGTAAAACGTATCTGTCAAATTGCTATACAACTAGCTGTAGCCCGCGGCTTCGGCCGCGTGGGATAACTTTCTGTTAGCGGGAACAGTTTGTCGCGGTAAAAGTTGTCTGCCCCAGGTTTAGGTGTGAAAAGGTAACAGACAGAGAGATTTACTTTCCCGTTAATAATATATCCAAAAGTGCAAGTTAATTCACTGTACGTTTATTTATTTCTTTCATCGCGATGTTTATCCTTTCCACTCTTCAGAAAACTTTGATGATTTTGCGCAAAGTACGTAGGTTTTTATATCAAATCAAATGAAATCAACAGCCTTTTACATGTCCCCACTGCTGCGGGGCTCAGGTCTACCCTCTCAACGAGGGCGTTCGGGCTATAGTCCACCACGCTAGCTCAGTGCGGGTTGGTGGACTTCACATGCGCCTAAGAATTTCTTCTTCGGCGTATGCAGGTTTCCTCACGATGTTTTCCTTCACCGTTTGAGAGCAGTCAGTAAAAAGTTTTTATGCGATAATGAAAAACTGTTTCAGGGTCCAGTATCTTTTAACGGAGCTGACAGAATTGGGACTTCAGCTTTCTATCAGATACAAGGTGATTTTTTTCTGAATAAGTACAAGTATTTTAATATTTCTAGTTAAAATTATCTCTCTGATTATCTCTGTGATTCAGAGCCTTTACATGACAAATGAATCCTTACATTACCGCGAAAAATATTAACTTTGCCACTACCTAGTGGCAAAGTTCAAAGTAACTGTCTGTTTTTTAGGGTTCCGTACCTCAAAAGGAAAAGGAGGTGTAGGATCATTTCGTTGTCCGTCTGTCTGTTTATCAAGTCAAGCCGTTGATTGAGTATACCATTCTCCCTCTACGAGTCAAGCCCCTTTTTCACAGCAACGCGTCAGTCCACCTAACATTGCCACAAAAAAAACCTAATTTTGAGACGTTTCTCGCACGTTTTTTCCGCTTTTCTGACATTCAAAATGCCAGATTCTTTGCGACGATTTTTTTTTCTCTGAATATTTACCCCATAATCTTGCAGGTGGCCGCCCCAAAACAGTGGCCCTGTACACCCGCGGCCGCCCGATGGCGTGCGGCGAGTGCGCGCGCCCGCAGTGGGCGGGGGGCATACCGGCCGCCAGGAGGGTGCTGGTGCTGAGGGTGGACTCGGTGTGGGCGCCCGCGCGGCTCGCCGTCGCAGCCCTAGCCGCGTTGGGGGTAGCCCTCGCGCTCGCCTTCTTGGCCTTCAACTTGCATTATAGCAAACGGAGGTGAGTAGCTACCATAGAGTTAGTATACTAGCTATAGAGCGCGCGCAACGCTCATTGCCCATTGTGCCAAGTGTAAGCAGGTGTTCTATGGACGCTTCTATATAGATTTTTTCTAGATCGTTCTTTTCCGTGAATCGTGTTTACAGCTTGGCACTGCACATTTCACCATGATTACTCCAAATCTAAATAAATACCGGCGAGAGCAACAATCAGCGCTACTGACGTGTTGTGACTAGTAGCGTCGCCCCGAACATTTCGAGACTGTTCAGACCCGTGCTTACAGTTCAGACTTGCTAACGCGCGCTCTATGTATACTAACAACTCTCTGGCAACTCTCTCCTATAATTGTAGTCGTAAATTTTAGTGCTACAATAAAGGGCATTCATATCAGCTTTTCCACGTCCACTGCAGGACACAGCCTTCCCCAGTGAACGCCCAGCCGCTTCCGGCCACCTTCTTTAGGTCGTCGGTCCACCTGGCGGAGGGACGTACCGGTCCGCGGTCTCCACCCCAGAACTCGTCTGCCCCAACGGCCGTCGGTTCTGCGACAGATATGACCTGCCCACTGCCACTTCAGCTAGGTAATCCTTTCGGCTATGGCTTTAAAGGGCATTGACACGAGAGTAATATGTGTTTCAGCAGACTTAAACGACAGTCGCAAATTGTAAGGAAACTGTCGCATTTTAACTATTGCTGGTGTATCGTGGTAGTGGGTGGTCTCAAAAAACTATCACACATCAAAGTTAGCATCACAGTTTACAAAACCAAAGTACCCACCTACCTATAGCAAGGGATATGAATCGTTAGAAAGCAGGTGTAGAAGTCAGTTTGAAATCAAATAGGCAAGTATCTCTAAAATCGAAAGACCGATTCTAATTAAACTTTATTTAGAGTAGGTAAGTAATTTAACTTTATAAAAAGTAATTCAACAATTTCGGATCTTGCGTAAGTGTTCAAAGTTTCAATAGAACCGACCTTTCTACCTACTTCAAAGGTTATTAGAATTAAAAGTTTGTATGGGAGACGAGTCGGCCTCATAAGTGGCCATTATTGTTGGATGGTTGTCAAGTAATGTCAAGTCTCCACTACAAGTCCGTGGCATATTTCAATCAATCAATCAAAAATATTTATTGCATGTAAGTACACTGTGTACATTTTAGACAACGTTATGTTTTATCTACCACCGCCAATGTTACGGGATTTAACTGTCTAAATAAACGGAACGGGCGGTAATGTTCGTCGTCATACCGGTATTTTGATGTATTTTTGGAATCGGTACCATTTGGCTATAATCCTACTGCATAAATAAAACCCTACGTCATAAGCTGTCAGGGCAAGCCATTTTGATACCTATATACGCGATCGATCGGTATTCTTGTTCCCATTTGGCTCACACTTAGGCGCGGGACAAATACATGCGGCGTCGGGCGCGGGCGCGGCGAAGGCGTGGCGCGGGCGAGATTCGGTTTTCATATGAATTGTATAGAAGCGGCGGAGCGCGGGACATATACAAGCGGCGTGGCGCGGGCGGGGTGCATGAGTGAGAGGGGTGCAATTCATATGAAACACGAATGAGAGGGCGCCTCGCCCGCCGCGCCTCGCCCGCGCCGCGCCGCATGAGTTTGTCCTGCGCCTTAGATAGGTGTTGGAGCCGTTTTGAAAATACCGGTAATAATACCGGTTCCTAAAATATAAAACTGGTAAAGGTATACTTTGAACTAGTACGGTAGACCGCACAACAGTGGTAACAAAACCAGTATAAACTGGTCTCGCATAGTATTAAAACTCCCTAATAGGCTAGGCCAGCTCAAGGTCAAAGTGTTTCCACTGATGTGCGGTAGACTGTACTTATATTTTGAATAGGTATTAAAGACATGCATTTTGACCTTTAAGTATGATATTAAATTTTATAATTAACTTGAAATATATTGACTCATGTTTGGCTAGACTGTTATTGTAAGTAACATATAATAAATAATTATTTTAAATAGATAATACTGGTGTTAGGGATACCGGTATTTTATGTGTACCGGTATACAAAAATACCGGTATTTCAAGCCCCGCCAACAGAGGCGGACGGTAATCCGGAACTGATCCTCTACCTACGTCCCCTGATCCCCGTTTCGACATGGAGTAGGCTCATTAGTGACTTTTGCGAGGGTCTTAATGGATTCTCACAGGGAGGCACCCTGTATACAATTTATTTCTAATCTCATACAATATTCATATCGTCGCCAAACCGTTACGACGCTTAATACCAAATACGCAGATGGCAAAAAAAACTTTTTACTCTTTTTTCCCTTTGCTCGTTCCGGGGGGCTCCCCCCTCCTCAATGGTAAGCCCCCCCCCCCCCCACCCCTGCCCGCGGTAATGTATTTTTTTATGAATATCGATGATTTTGAGTTTCGAGATATTCGCACTTTGGTTTTTGTCTTCGACTTCGATTTTTTTTCTTTTTCGAACTAGTTTTGTTTTGGGCTGTGGTCAATATAACGGTACCTAACTACCTATAGTGATAATTGCCTGACAGCATAGAGATAGGATCTCTTTGGTGGGTGCTCGCGTCCCCTATCGAACATTCCTGCCTGACAGAAACTAGAATCTTAAAATATGGAAATGTGTAAGTAGTTGTGTCATTCGAAAAATCGATCTAAGGTGTGGATTTTCCCGAAATTTATAAAAGTGGGAATATCTCCAAAACTAACGCCTGCTTACTGAGGTCATTATATTAGGGTGAAATGCAAAATGTATACCGTAACGAAACTGATAAATTTCATTACGTTGCGTTAATTTTCGTTACGAAACTGATTTCGTTTCGTTTCGTAACAATTTATCAGTTTCGTTACAATTTCAGTTTCGTTACGATACATCTATTCTGCGTTTCACCCATTATTATTAAGATATTCTAAGTATGTAGTCAAGGGCTGTCTGTCCATTAACTCATAAGGGTCGGCGTTGAATTTTTTTACATCTGTATGTTTCTCGAATTTATTTTTATATATTTGAACATTGGTAACACACCAATTGAAATCATTAGGTACCGCTTCTGGTGTCGTGGAAGTTGGTACGGTCGACCGCACGCGGGTGAAAACGAACCAGTAATAACAGTCTGGCCTCTCATAGTATTGAAACTCCCTAATAGACTAGGCCAGCTCAAGGTCAAGTGTTTCCACAGACGTGCGATCGACTGTACGTAGAATTTAAGACCTGTTCATTGGCCTAACTTGCCTTGTTTCCAGATCCATAAAGCTGTCGTCTCCTCGACTCAACAACATGACTCTGATCGGCTGCGTGTTGGTGTACACCGCCGTCGCTCTGCTGGGGGTGGACAACGCGACGCTGCCCTCCTACGTGCCTTTCTCAGCTATGTGCACTGTAAGTACACTTTTTCTTTAAGGTTTAATTTTTTACCACTTTCGATTGTCGGTGTCCTACTTTGTGACGGTGAATTTTGTCACCGCCGATTATCGCTAGGATGGCGTAGACGCATTTATGGTACTAGGTAACTATATATTATCTCACCAGAAGGAAAACGGTCTGAAAAAACCACCAAACGTAAATTGTGGACCGTAAGTAGACTCTGCGACTGACCTCGGAAATAAATATATCTTTGTTTTCCTGTGTATTGTTGGAGAGGCGGGAAAATAAACGATTCTCAGACGAGGGACTTTGAATTAAGGGCCGAAATGCGAGTCCGAGAATTGTTCTTTCCGTCGAGGTTATACATAATGCTTTTCACGACTACTGCGAAAAATACATTTTCGGAGAATGATTTCGAATTTTTCTTATTTTTCGCTCATAACCAGAACGACAATTTTTCCGAGATACAAATTATTTAGTACCTATGGTGTAGGTTCCAAAATAATGTTGTTTAGAAAGTGCTTATTTGCAGGGCAGAGTGTACATCCTGTCTGCTGGATTCTCACTGGCCTTCGGCTCTATGTTCGCGAAGACCTATCGAGTTCATCGGATATTTATAAGGTAACTACTGATTTGTAGTTATATATTTATTACAAGTAAGTTACAAATTCGGCCAGAGCCATTGTTCCACAAACAATTTCTATTTCAGCAATCGCAGCGGGGTCTGCAAGACGAAGCTTCTTCAGGACACTCCTTTAATATCTTTGGTATGCGCTCTACTCGTGATAGACGGAATGATTGTGACGTTATGGACCATGCTGGACCCTATGGAGAGGCACCTGAAGAACTTGACCATAGAGATCAGTGCTACGGATCGCAGTGTGGTGTATCAGCCGCAGGTTAGGTCTTTTCCTCATACAACAGCCTTTCAAAGTCCACTGCTGGACATATGTCTTCCCCAGTGAACGCCACCACACCCTCATCCAGCTGCTTCCGGCCACCTTCTTTAGGTTGTAGGTCCATCGGCTCCACGTACCGGTCTGCCCAGAACTCGTCTGCTCCAACGGCCGTCGTTATGTCGGTAACCTTGGTTCTCCGCCGGATCCCCTCATTGCCCATCATATCTTACTATTACAATAAATTTGATTGTTTGAACGAGCTAATCTCTCGAAGTACCAGTCGTATTTGAAAAAATCTTTTTGCATTCGATAGCCCCATTCTTGAGGAAGGTTAAGGCTATTCAACGTCACGCTACGACCGTTAGGAGCTGAGCGAAAAGAAAAAGACAGAAATAACTCATCAAACGCGGGCGAGGCCGTGGAAACCAGCTACTCCTAAGATATAAAGCAACAAATATACATTTTCTCATATCTTTCAGATAGAAATCTGCAAATCCCAAAACACGACCGGCTGGCTGTGTGCCCTCTACGCTTACAAGGGTCTACTCCTCATCGTCGGGGTATACATGGCGTGGGAGACCAGGAACGTGAAGATTTCAGCCCTCAACGACTCCAAGTACATCGGCATCAGCGTCTACTCCGTCGTCATAACCAGCGCTAGTGTAGTCGTTATAGGGACGATAATCTCTGAACGGGCTACGTTGGCGTATATAACGATTACCAGTCTAATACTGATCGCCACTACCTCGACACTTTGTCTGTTGTTCCTGCCGAAAATTATTGCTATTAGGAGTAAAAGTAAGTCCTATTTGACATTTAATTTCTTAGGCTCATCCGTAATGAAATCTAATCAGATTTAGAATTTTACATACCTACGAAACGTAACGGGTCAAGGCTCGAAGTTTGAACCCACGAACCTCGTGAACGATGACAACTTAAATACATTAACAGACTGCTCATAAACGGTGAAGGAAAACATCATGAGAAAACTTGCATACGCCGAAGAAGGAATTCTTAAGCGCATGTGAAGTCCACCAACCCACACTGACTACAGCCCGTACGCCCTCGAGAGGGTAGGCCTGAGCCAACAGTGGAGACAACAAACTAATAGGCCGTTGATTTGATAACTGCTTCTAGAGCAGGCCACGTTTTTCAAAGCTAAATATCATTTCAGCCGAAGACGACCCCGTCATACAAAGCATGGGCCTAAGACTAGAATGTAAGACGCGAAGATTCGTGACAGACGAGACGCAAGAGCTCCATTTCAGGATAGAAATCCAGAACAAAGTGTATAAGAGAGAAGTCGCAGCGCTAGACAAGGAGATAGGGAGACTGGAGAGGCTGTTGGCTGAACCTCTGGAATCGCCGAGCAGTTCCAATTCTATTCCTTTGCATAAACGAGTAAGTACCAAGTTCAAATCCTTTCTTATTCTTAGACGGGGGTGGCAGTCCCTGCACCGACTCCACGAAGACGGGAGTTTTGTGCAAAAGTTCAAATCCATTACCGGCCGAGAAAAGCGAATTGAGCACTATTTTGTATGCATAATACTAGTAAACTACTGGGCCCATTTTAAAAGTCGAGGTTACCATTCGCAAGGATTTTCAACTAAGTACTACGATACGTACGATTGATTATTATGATATTTTCGCGATAGTTTTCCTAAAACAGATATAGAAAACACAATAGAACTCGTCATGCTAGCGAAAAGCCCTGGTGTTGTAGGTCACTAAGGACGGCAATGATCATTACCATCAGAAAGACCATCTGGTGGCTTTCTACTCGTTAAACGTTTGCGTTAACTCGCAAACTTTTTATTTATTGCAGACCGAACTGAATACAGTAGAAGAAGAAGGCCGAAACCGAGACTACGACAGGCGAACCCCAAGCATTACCGGAGGCCTGCCAATGTTGCTGCTGTCGGTACTCCCTCCCGTCATACCTCGAGCCTCCTGGCCTTCCGCAGAAGCATTCAGAGGCCGAAACTCCGTCAGCTTCAGCTCCCAGCCCAAACTGAACTACCGAAAATCACAACCAGCTATAGATCTCTACAGTTTTTGTCTAAGTAAAAGGGACGAAAACCCTGGTCTACTCAAAAGACTGAAAAGCTTCTTTGGAAGCAGACCGTCAAGTCGGAAAGCGTCTACTATGTCCATAGCAGACCCCACTGGTCAGAGCATAGCTTCAGCACTAAAAATGCATGTTGGCATGATAGCAGGTCTCGTTCCGGGAAATAGAAAACACTCCATGGTGTTATCTTGCAATACCTTGCATGTGCCGCATCCAGAATTGAGATTAAGGCGAGAATCCTACGCTAAAAGTGGTCCTATTATTCGGATAACAGACGACGAACCCTCATGTTCAAACTACGTGGAAGACAGGCGAAGATCATCAGCTCAGAAGTATATAGCAGAGCCTGAGACGAAGGTAAACTTCGTTTTACCAACCACTCATAAACAACCAATGTCGCACCAGAACTCATGTGAAAAGATTAAGGGATCCCCAAGGTTTCCTCACAGGATATCACCAACGGGAGCTAGTTTGACTACTCTTGACAGGAGGAAGACCAGTGCAGACAGTGTGTTTAGTATATCAGGGCGGGTTTTCGATGAGCAGCGAAGGTATAGTCATCAGAATGTTTCTGATCAGGAGCATAAGACTAAAGCAGTTTTGGAAAGTAGATGGAAATCCACGGAGGATGCTAGGCCCGGACCATCCTCTGCAAAATAGATAAAATAGAGATTCTATGTGTAAAATTAGTGCCAAGAAGAAACACATAGGATTAATCGAAAATAAGATTGCTGAAAACGAGCTTAAAAACAATCATATTATTTAACAATTGTATTGTTTCCCAACTTGGTATTTTACGAAATTGTTTCCAGTAAACATAAGACAAACTATTATCAGCCACTGCTGGACATAGTCCTCCCTAAAGCGCACCACTGAACTCGATCTTCGGTTTTCCGCATTCAGTCACTGTCAGCCTTACCCAGATCGTCGCTCCATCTAGCCGGCTGGCGTCCCACACTACGCTCGCCCAGTCGTGATCTCCACTCGAGAACTCGTCTAACCCACCCAGCGGTTATCGGTTCTCCGACAGATATGACCAGTTAGTGACTTAGGTAGAAAACGTGTGAAGAAGGCTTCCTAATTGATCATACTGCAAAAAAAAATATATTTTATAGTAAATTATTAATTACTAGCTGTTGCCCGCGACTTCGTCCGCGTGGATTTTGGAAGTAGGTACCTATCTCTGCTATGTACAGACATACATCGTCTAGTTATAATTTTCCAATGGTAAAATGGATCATTCTAAGTACCTTCACCAAAATTTCAGGTATACCATACCTTCAGGAACAAACTATGAACACCGTATCCAATTTGGTGAAGACAGATAAAAATTTAAAAAATTGTTGTTTTCACTTCTATTGCTCATAAGACTTCTCATATCAATTTTTATTATACGTGTGTATTTTTTAACTAATACAGTATGGGCAAAACCAAAACCATAGGAGATACAGGGAAACTGTCTTAGGAACCTCTAGGTATTTTTTCGTGATAACAATTTTGACATAGTAATCGGAGCAGCTGGAGTTCGGGTGGCATGCATGAATAAGTAGTAAGTTCCTAAGTACATTGCACAGTCTGTTTTATAAGAAAACATTTTATTAAATTTGACTAACTTCTGCTGCTTGGATTTTTTTCTTCCGATACAATAAAATGATCCCTACATGAAACTGAGTCGAACCGCATTAAAAAAAATATGTGCAAATTGTCTCATTTTTATGGACAACACACGCTTGACCAAAAAATTTCTATGTCATAAGACACTTTCCCTGCATCTCCTATGGTTTCGGACTTGCTTATACTGTCCCAGTTAAAAAAAACACTGATATCTCCTATGTCTATGACATCGTCTTGTTACGTTAAATGATTTATCTGTAAATGACGATAACTTTTTTCGCTGTCATCCGATTTCAATGAAACAAAGCCTATAAGTTGCGCCAGGCTGTGCTTAATCTACCTGTGAAAACCGCAAGAAAATCTGTTCAGTAGTTTCGGAGATTAGCGATTACAGACAGACAGAAAGACAGAAAGAAAGAAAGACAGAAAGACAGAAAGACAGAAAGACAAAAAAATTTAAAAACGCTTTTTTGTGTTCTGTTACTCTTTTCTTATCGTCCACACTCATTTTTTTATAAATTTATTCAAAGTACAGACACACGATTTCTACAGATTTATTATAAGTATAGATTAAAACATATGTATGTACTTTTACTTAGAAATAGTTTGTGTGGAATGATAACTATTTTCTTATATAAATGGCGTGTAAAGTACTTCTTGTATAGTTTCTGCTCAATCAAAGATAAGCGAAAGTATTACTAATGATATTATGTAAGATAAAAAGATTAGTAAGATAGGAAATTTGAGATTTGACTTAATTCCTAGGCAAAAGGCGAAATATGATAAGACCGAAGAAGAAGAAACACATGGGATTTTAGAATTGAACCAGAACTAAGATTTATGAATAGATTTGAATGAAATAAATAAACTAAATAGCAGAATTTAGAACAGTTCCCCTTTCACTATAACCTAGGATTTTGCAAAAAAAATCTAAACGTGTAATTGTAATCTAAAAACATTGTAAATATGTAGACCAAGAAAAGGAAAAGGAATTTTAACACCAAAATGTAGATTTTAGACTTTTGAAGCTACGGTTTTTGTGTTTTTTTTTAATATGGGTAAGTAATATTAGAAGAGTAGACTCCTTCCTTAGTTTAATCTAATTAAACACTACTTAGATTTTTTTGTTACTTTTAAGTTTTAAGTTGTAGACTTGTCAAAATAAATTTTAAAATTCTTAAAAGCAATATAATTATATTTAAAATTAACTATCTATAATGCGTAGCAGTATTAGTTTTATTGTCTTAATGGCAGTTATTTTTTTTAGAAAAAAAAGACGTGTATTCTATATGAACAGACCTATTTTAAGAGTGGTCCTAGAGAAGTGTTCAAATTTTATATAAATAAGCTCTTTTAATGTGAAGATCTAGACGGTAATATTTAGATTTAGAATCTCTATCGTACGAGAAAATCTAATAAATTTTAAAATATGAAAGTTATTTTATTTGGGCACACAAGTACCTACCTGGGTGAAATGCAGAATAGATGTACCGTAACTAAACTGAAAATTGTAACGAAACTGATAAATTCCGTTACGTTTCGTTACGTTTATCAGTTTCGTTACAATTTTCAGTTTCGTTACGTATTCAGTTTTGTTACGACAGGAGGTCGGTGAAATCCATAATAGATATGGATTTCACCCACCTCCCCAAATTAATCCACCTAAAAACATCCAGTCAATAGACGTCAGGAAGCAAAACCTTGTCTAATAATAATTTTGAATGATGATACCTACTTTGGTATATTTCTAAAAACCCAAGTTTGGAGATTCTGACGGTTGTATTCAGAAATTAAATTAACGTAAGTAAAGTTGTCAATTTCCTGTGTATATAAAAATTTTAAACAGATTCGGGTTGCGGTCGTTTAAAAAAGAAAAAATATATTATAAACTAATATAAATTTATTGTTTGCCTATTCTTAAGAATAACTATACAATACAGTTACTTAAAAACACAACATCAACAAAATATCTAGAAATTTAAGTAAATACAGTCTGTTTTCGGTTACCTACATATTACACACTTAAGTTGTCTCACTTAAGTCTGGAAGAAATCGCTCTTAGCGATAAGGCCGCCTAGATATACATTATTGTATCTGTTTATTTCTTTTTGTCTGTAATTTTTAAATGTGCAATAAAGTGTATTGAATTTAATTGAAGTTGTAATAAAAATAATATACAATGCGACCTTAAAACATGGTCTTAACGCTTGAAGCGATATCCTTTGGAGATAAAATACCCATAAATCTCTTCATTTATGGACAAGGTTTATAGTTATTGTAGTTTGCCCAGGTAACAACATCCTACTAATAATATCATAGGATGTTCGTGATAGCGTAAAAGAGACGCTAAAACTACGGAATAGATTTTAATGAAACTTTACAATAAATATAGATTTATACATTAGAATAACAGTCCGGTATCCGTGGTCAGATCGCATAAGCTATAGACATGTAGGCTAATAGATATATCGGGAAAAACTTTTCTGCGCAGGCGATGACGTGGGAAACAGCTAGTTGAGATGTCCCAATCAATCCGGTGTTTGTTGACGACGCGACTTACCCCGCTCCCAAGATAGCTTTGTCTACGTTCCTCGCCACCCTGTCCTCAATGAGCCTCCTTATATTAGCGTTGACGCTGGGCAGCTCGCCGTGGGTCCTCACCGACGTCTCTATCTTCTGCACCACCTGTAGCCAAGGTACGAAATGATAATTATCTTTGATATGTCATCATCATCATATCAGCCTGTATACGTCCATTGCTGGACTGCTGGCCTCCCCCAGGGATCTCCACGAAGACCGGTCTCGCGCTAACCTCATCCAGCTGGGTCGCGACCTTCACCAGATCGTCGGTCCACCTTGTGGGAGACCTACGCTGCGTCTTCCGGTCCGCGGTCGCCACTCGAGAACCTTTCTGCCCCAACGGCCGTCAGTTCTACGAGCGATGTGCCCCGCCCACTGCCATTTCAGCTTGATCAGCTTCGCAATTCTTTGAGCTATGTCGGTGACCTTTGATATGTATCAAGATAAAAATAGGTGATTATCTACACTAATATAGTAAAGGTGAAGAGTTTGTTTGAACGCGCTAATCTCTGTAACTGCCAGTCGGATTTGAAAAATTGTTTTTGCATTTGATATTGATTCTTGAGGAAGGTTATAGGCTATTTTTAACTTCACGCTACGAGACTTAGGAGCCAGGCAAAAAATTAAAAAAGTCATAACTTACGACACTTTTTTTCTTGTAAAACGTGGGAGAGGTCGCCTGGGCCCCAGCAGTGGGGTCATATTAATAGTCTGATGATGATAATATATCTTGAAAATATCGAACCTGTATCTCTCGCGGCCACGCCACGAAGTTGGTGACGGAGCAGCCGGGCGGGGAGCCGATGCGGCCGGTGCGCCCGCTGCGGTGAATGTAGTCCGCCGTGTACAGGGGGAAGTCGTAGTTGATTATGTGCTGGGTCTGCAAATCAAATCAACAGCCTATTAATATGTCCCCACAGCTGGGGCTCAGGCCTACCCTCTCAACGAGGGCGTTCGGGCTATAGTCCACCACGCTAGCCCAGCGCGGTTTGGTGGACTTCACATGCGCCTAAGAATCTCTTCTTCGGCGTATTCCTCACGACGTTTTCCTTCACTGTTTGAGAGCAGTCAGTAAATGAACTTAAGTTTCGAGAAAAAACCCAATGGTATATGGCCCAGCGGGGGTCAACTTCGGACCTTTCGATATGATAGGCCGCGTCTTATCCCCGTGAGGGAAGGTCTCCTGTATTTTATTTTCTTAGATTATGTATTTTACGGGATTTAATGTGTATTTGTGATAGTATTTATACATTAAGTGCTTGTGGTTGTGCATATTGTGCGGGGAATTAAAATAAAAGTGTGCAACAAGTCTTTCAGCTCGTACCAAAATTGTAGATTGCAAATCTCCATTATAGTTACTATCGATTTAGTGAGGATTTAGGGAGCATCGGGCTCTGTTTTTGTGGAGGCAGTGCTGTAACAGCCAGTTAAATAGTTTTAAGGCTTTAAATATGGCTTAAAGGTCTCGTTACCAAGCCAAAACGTACTAAAAACAAATATCTGAAAACATCCTTTATAATTCAACATTGATCCACCAAATTGTCTGTATGTAAAACAACTCACCCTGGTAGTATCCAACCCGCGCGACGCGATGTCCGTACACGACAGCACATTGACTCTCCCGCTCTTGTACATATCAAACTTGCCTATCTTCAACGGCACTGCCATCTTCCCGTTAATATTGATGCATTCAACGCTGTTCTCGTTGAGAAACATTGAGACAAAGTCGCACGTGGACGTCTGGTTTGAGAATATCATGACTGGCCGCTTGAGATTCATGTCGGCTCGGACTAGTTTCAGCAACTCTAAGGGTTTCTGGGCTTTTCCGAGGCGCATGAATCTGTAATTGAAATTAGTTTCAATATAACTCCCAAACATTTTACTGAATGTCCAAACAAAATTGTGGCAGATTGTAAAAATAAAAGGGGAGATTTTTTTTTCCAAACAGGCTGGCAATGATAAATGACATGACGAATTTCTTGATTTAAGACATTACGGTTTCAGCCAATAAGAGACAAAGAAAGACATTAAAAGATCTGAACTAAACACTTTCGAAATTAGTTAATTTTGAAACTTTGTGTAATTCCATACTTTCAGGCGATTGAAATTCTTTTGGAAAATTCTAATATTAAATTACTTTAGTTGGTAATAATCATAGAGATATGATCTCTTTGGTGGATGCTCGCGACCCCCTATAGAGGCGTAAAAAAAGCATTCTATGGGTGTCAAATGTATTACAATACTCCTCATTTTCAAACTGCAATAAATTTTGCAAGAAAGAGTGAGAAGATACTTTCCCCTCCTCCCGCTACCGCTTTCTTTGTCCGCACCCCCCTGTAAGTGGCACCATCGGTTCGCATACTGAATATGCAAGATGCAGTCTCCATGGGAGCGCGCGCGCCACCAAAGAGTTTCGAACCTTCCTGCTAATAGTGGTTGTTCCCAAGTTTACTTACTTATGAGGCACATGGGGCAATATCCTATGAATGTTGGAAGTGGTGATGGTCTTCAATGAGTCAGGTGCCACAAAGGAGCTGACGGCTTCGGGCAGTTCATTCGGCATCGTCGCACTGACTAGAGTCAACTGGCAGCCTTTTGGTGGTGTTTGGATTTCAACTTTGTAGTGTATCTGAAGATGATATAGATATTTAGACTTGTCGTTTTTTTTTTTTTAATAATCATAATATCAATAAATAATAGTATAATACGATTTTTACACGGAAAAAAAGATTTTAGGTATAAATAAATAAGTCAGACAAAACATAAACTAGCAGTTTCTTCACCATTTAGGATTAGTATAGTGTAGTTGATATATCAAAAAAATATCTAGATTTTATACTTTTAAAATATATTAAAACAAAACTAATAAAAAATACCAATAAATACTTGAATTGAATCATAACCATTAGACCAAGTATTTTTTAAGGTCTGCAGCAATGAACGGCCAGCTCAAGTGGTGGTAAACAGCAACTGGTTAAGCATCGATCCAAGAGAATACTCACAGCAAACTTCTTCAATAAAAGTGACAGCTTCTCAAGAAAACTGTCATCCAATAATGTGTCAGCCTCGTCCAAAACCATGTGATGTACGTTATGAATCTTGAAAATCCCAGTCGTAACCAGCTTGCTGTACGCTCCAAGAGTGGTCACAAGCAGATCGCAGTATTCTATTGGGGGATTCAACATCTTCTGCTTGGTTTTACCTCCGACTAGTGTAGTGACATTTAGGTTGAGGTTTTGTGCTATGTTTTGGGCCACCTCCCCGATTTGAGTAGCTGGATTTAAAAAGTTGAAATAAAAATTTTTTTTTAAATTCATTAAACAATAATTTCAAGAGTCTCATCATTTCTCCTCATACATGTTTGCAGTGGAACATGAGTTTCCGTTTGAGAGGGCTTGTTCTACCTGAGTTTTGTATGTCAGTCTAGTATGTACATAAACACACAAATATTTTAAATATGAGAGGTTGGATGTTTGCCTATTTATTGCCTCAATCACACCATAAACATGAAACATGGTAACAGTGACAACATATTAAAAACAATGAAATAGGGAGTTTTACCTAGTAAATAAAAAAATATACACAATACTAACCTCCGTTCTTTCTGCGTACCCCGCCAGGGACATAGCGTGAAGATATGTATGTATGTATGTATGTACTAACCTAATTCCCTGCTTGGTGTTATAACAACAGCCAACGGACTGTTAAAATCTTCCTCTAAACTAGGTTTCCATTCCAAAATGTGTTGGAAAATTGGTAATAAGTACGCCAATGTCTTCCCACACCCTGTCTCGGCCGTCATCACAGTGTTGTGGCCTTTCAGGATCGAAGGTATCGCCTTGGCTTGTACAGCAGTGGGTATGGAAAACCCTTGATGGGACATAACCTCAATCAACTCCTTGCACACCCCGATTTCTTCGAAAGTTTTTCTGTAAACGGTCTTTTCTTCTTTCTTATTGGCATCTCCGTAGATTACGAAGTAGTCGCCTTTGGATTTATTGTGCAACCAGGCGTGTGAAGCGAGTTTTACGCCGTCAAACTTACTGTACGTCTGGCCCTCGAAATGATTGAATTCTGGCCGTTTACACGTTATTATGGGCAGTTTTTTCTTAGCCTGCTGTACACTGTAATATCTACAGTAAGATAAGTTTAGTATTTGCCGCATTTTCGACATTTTAAAGTATTTAGTTGGGCAAATTCCATGTAAATTCACATGCCGCAATAGATTTTGTTCATTCATTCAGTTGACACTTGAAATTTGACAGCCGCTGTCAGCCGCAGTTCGTTCTGAATTACGGACATTTACGGAAACAAAAACAAGGTGTATTCGTTCAGAAACGTTTAGTTAATAACTTTTCATTTAGGTATCCATTTTAGGCAAGATTGTAGGTCTGAAATGCTGCCCATAGTTTGTATATTTATTTCCCATATCAACAGTATATAGGTAGGTATTTTATAGCTCATATAATATACTTTTACCCAGGCCCTTAGGATACACGGTTAAACATATATCTTCACGCACGCTCACCGCGGGAAGCCGCTTTATACCACTAAGATAAGTAGGTACTTACGTTTAATATTTTTTGGTGTGCATTACCGTAGCAAAATGTGCTAAGTAGTGGTAAGAGGTAGTTCTATCATAGGTGTATTAAGATGAGTAATTTTTTAGATTATTAGGTAAACTGTACTAGTAGTACCTACCTACTTAATCTGTACGGGTCCCTATAATGCACGACATTGTTTTGCACATACCAGTAATGCACGACATCAGCAATGCACGGCACGAGAATGCGCGACACGTATTTTGAACTCCAATGACGCGCATTGTTATGTCGTGCATTCTCGGACCGGACCAAGAGTGCCCGTCATAGTATTGTACAGCATAACAATTGGAATCAAAACAAAGAGTGACGTCACATTAAAAAAGTAAAAAGCAACTAGGGATGGGTGATTTACTGATTTGATTGATTTTTCTTATTTGACGATGGTTGATGGTTCACGTTGCCTAACGTTCTAACTACTGTCGCTCACTTCGCTCGCTCCAAAAGGTTTACATTGAACCTAACAGCTCGTCGCTTCGCTCCTCGCACCTAACCTTCGGGGTGGGCTGACTACATTTCTGGATCAATCGACGAAATCACTCAATGCAATCAATCGTCTTTCGGAACAGCACTACCTAGTATCCAAGCCTCAAAATTCCGAGTCACCTGATTGGTGAACCAATCGGCCAATCACGCGATGTCGCCAAATACGGTGCTGTACACTCTCGGCTCGGACGAGCAAGGTACAGCGGCGTATTTGGAGACATCCCGTGTTGTGCAATCCATTGTCGCGCTCTGCTGGTGTGTACATTCTCTTGTCGTGCGCTCTCGTGCCGTGCATTGTTGATGTTGTGCATTACTGGCTCCCATCTGTACGTGATCTAGACCAAATGTTGTTTTATATTCAGATTCTAGAACCCGGCTGAATCGACTAATATAAAAATAAAAAGCTTGTTTACTTCCCATCCTTTTTCCACATTTATTTAATGCCATTTAGCGGAATATTAGATGTTTAGAATTAACTATAGTTAACATCTAGACCATAAGTAACAGATATACAGTTATTTTATTATTTACAGGAAACACGTTTCGAAAATGATCACAGAATGCAAACTTGCAGCTCAGTACAAAACATTTGTGTTGAACATTTTTATTGTAACATTTCATACAATATCCAATTTATTGCATCGTTTGATCGATGGATATTTTTATTCTTGTATCACTTAGAAATAACACATTCTTCGACAGCGATCGATGATGTTTTGGCCATTAAAAAGTTAGTATGGGATGCAGTACGCATCCGTACGCGTATGCGTTGCGAGCGCGTTCCCAACTCCATCGATCGACGGTCGGAGGCGAACGGATGTGAACGGCATCCCATACCAATTATCTATTCTGTGCCCATACTTATCGTGCATGTGTATGGAACTATGGACAAAACATCGATCGCCGTCGAAGAATGTTTGTCTTGCCTTTCGCAACATAGGTATGAAGCGCTGGTGATACGGTCGACCGCACGTTAGTGGAAACAAAACCAGTATAAACTGGTCTCTCATAGTATTGAAACTCCCTAATAGGCTAAGCCAGCTCAATGTCAGTGTTTCACTGACGTGCGGTCGACTGTACGAAATGTCGGCAAAATTGCTTGGCCGTCGGTAAGTGTATTTGACGTTTACTCTTGTAAATTGAGTAAACAGGCAGGACTACTTTTCTGTTCACATGTAGCGGACTAGTTTCTTTTTGAAATAACGCATTGGTTCACATAAAACAGCAGACTGTTCGCCAAATGAAGCGATTGCTGCGGATAGCTGACGCGTCGCTTCGAGTTGGAGATAAGCCCTAACTCAAATATAAATTTAAACGACTACGGCGAAGGCAAAACAAAGGTAATCTATTAGCGTTTAGGTACTAAATTGAGGGTGCTGCACGCTCTTGAAAACGGTGCCAGCGGGATTATATTTAGCCGACTACGGCGAAGCTCTAAGGAGTGTAATGTTTTAGCCTTTACTAATTGAGTGTGCTGCCGCGCTGTCGTAAACGGCGGAATTATATTTAGCCGACCACGGCGAAGAGAAAAAGAGGGTAACGTTATCCGTTACTATATTGAAGGTGCAACGCGCTCTCGCGGATTCGTATACCCTTATTTAGGGTTTGATAAATCATTGATAGCATTCATAGATAGTGTGATAATATGATAGCACAAGCTCAACCATAGGCGATGCGTTGAAAGAAAATAATAGCTGATTGGTAAAAGCGGGCGGGTATCGGAATGATCAGGTAGCAAGTTCATATCCTGCTCGCATCACCTTGTAATACCATTTGTCGGAGCCTTTTCCCTCAAATTAGGGTATCTGTCACAAAAGCCGTAAGGTAGTCAGTCGTACCTTTCAACCTCTTTAAAAATAAAATAGGTACCCTCTTTTGAAAATGAACAACAATACACCTATCAAAGTCATAGAACGAAACAGATTTAAATTTTGAGAAAGATGTTAGGGTTTTCTTTCTGGGACACATTTGCAATAGGTATATATTTTAACTATCTATATATATTAATAACCACAGACATATGATATTAACAAAAACCTGTAAGAATGACTGCTACATACCTATATTTTTATTTTAAATATACTATTGTATTGCCCCTACGTATGGTGTGGCATAATAATAAAGAGTTAACAGCTGGAACAAAATTATCCTAATCGTAATGCTAGAACAAGGATCATAGATAATTTTTGTGTAGTGGAGGCATAGATAAAACCAAAGGAGGAAGATACAGCGCTCTCTAACATTCCAGAACCTAAGGCGTGCCGTACACGATAAGTTTTGCTGTCAGTTTTACCATGGTTTCACCACAGTCGGACGGTGACTAACAGATCAATGATCTTCTAATGCGGTGACTGATGAAAATCTGCATACTTTATTTTGATTGTCTAATGTACGCCTAAAAGTAGGCTTAGTGCATGGCTACATTACATGCACACACACTCACACAGCTGAAATCAAATTGCATTCATACAACCTCCAGTATTATACGTAGGTAGGTAAATTATTTTTTTAAAAACGAGCGGATGTAAACGACGTGCGAGGTTTTGTGGGGCCTTTTTCATTATGTTAACGTATATTCCTCGTTTTGGTTCTATCTAAGCAGTAGGCACTCTTATAATGCTGTGATAAGTTATAAATATAATAATTAAACCTGTACAAATAAAAGATACTGTAACAGTATGAAACAGTCGATTTTTTTCTTATAGGTACTTAACTTAAAATCACCTAAACGTACAACATACATATTTACAACAGAAAATACATATACCCGTAAATACTTTATTTATACAATTTACTAGTTTAAAATTTGTCCACTGAGGCGACAGGACAAGATTGACTATTTAATGATTAAAAAAATCGCACACCAATGGTGCCTTATAAATCCTGCTATGGGAATTAAAGCGTCGCGCAGTTTCTAAAGATTGCATTAGTCTTTATGGTCTCTCATCAACGGACTTTCGGAATTTTTCCGATGAAAAGCATCGCAATTCCCGGTTGGTCCAGCTCCATGATGTACTACTAGGCATAAAGTATAATACTATCTGTCATCATTGTACAATGTGTTGTAAGTACAATCTAAAATTGATTAATTTTTAACAAGGCTGATTTGACAGGTTGCCTTTACCTAGAAACCGAATGTATGTTAAAAAAAAAATCCAAATCCCTCGACAGACTGCACTGACTGGATCATCAAATGGCAAACTATGCGAGAAAATCATTGCAAAAGCCCGTAAAGGCCATAAAACAATTTATTTTCCTCTACCTCTAGTCTCAATTGAAAATGACAGCTGAGATCAATGCAACTCCACCTATTGCAAAAATGAGTCACAAAAATTTTGTGCCTACCCGTAGGCTAAATACGTTATGACCGCTAGTCATATGCAAAAACCCGTTGAGCTTAAAGACATTCATCACACACGTCGATCGAGGTTTTGGCTATACAAAAAGCACGATTAGTATGGGATGCCGTTGCCATTTTTGCTTGCGGTGACCGGCGAACGGAGGCGAACGAATGCGAATGGCATCCCATACTTATCGTGCTTTTAGTATGGACATTGGACAAACCATCGATTGCTATTGATGAGTGTGTCTGTCTTTGTTAAGCAATCGGTAATAGACGCGTGAGATACTTTTTTTTGGCAAAATTGCGACAAGCCATCGATTAGCGTGTCTTAACCTTCATGTGACCTACACCTAAAGCATTTTCACATATTTTAACAGTGCGCTGGAATGCTGCAAAGTGGACATTTGACCAATGATAAAAAAAAGATAATTAGACATATTAATCTAAAACAGAATAAATGATAAAGAAAATCCCGTTGTGTATCTTAGTATCACAATAACGGATCGGGAGGGGGTAGGGGTTTCTACCTAGTAATGCCTCCTTTCTCCACCCCATAAATATACTATATTAATATTGATATATTAGAGGGCAACTATTGAACCGAATTCTAGAAACTTGAAATTTGAGGTACTCACTTTTGCCGTAGAGCAAACAGCTAAGGGTTAAGTCAGACTAGGCGGAAAAATGCTCCAGCACTTTTATGCCGCTAAAATAAAAACAACTGTTTTCAACTTGTATTATAGCTTAAAATAAAAGTTAAGCAGTTTTCCGCCTAGCATGAATTGACCCTAAAGGGGGGATTTCACAAGAAAGTCAGCGATGGGTCCAAGCTACGGACCACCAAAAACGGATTCATCAACTTTTAAAGCGAACGCAGTCGCGAGCCGTACACTAGTTATAAATAAAAGACACATAGCATTTGTACCTGGGAATCACCCGAATTCGTTACATTATTATAAACATTATTTACTGCGAATAATTTACATAGGTGGACGGATAATTAGAAATAGGGCAACATTTTCATACAATCGAGGCCACTTTGAAGTCATGGTTCTCCGTGAAAGAATGATCGGGGCGTGATCTGATGACGGTCATCGAGAGAGTAGATGGAGGACTTTTAGATCGCTATAGACGTTCAACTGATCAGATGAGCCGCCTGGAAGCAGCACGCACCGTCATGAAGAAAAAAACACGCAAAATGATATAAAAATGTATGAAAATCTTAAAGTCAAGGAATCAGGACGATGCTGCTTCCAAACGGCTTTTTTGATCAGTTGGGTATCTACAACGATCTAAAAGTCCTCCATCCGCTCTCTCGATGACCGTCATCAGATCACGCCCTGATCAATCCCTCACGGAGAACCATGGCTTCAAAGTGACCTTGATTGTAAATCTTGCCCTGTTTCTAATTATCCGTCCACGTATGTATATATTAATAAGGAAATAATAACAATCAGGGAGGAGTAGTAGTCATCAAAATATAACACTTAGTCAGTCTTCGAAGACACTGAAGATCCTTTCACTAAAAACGTCAGACAAGTATCTTATAAGCATGACCCGTTATCAAGCGGGCAGTTTAGTGGCTACCTAACATTAGTGATGTGCAATAATAATAATAATAATAATAAAGTTTGGACAAATTCACACACGGCTGTTTAGTCCCAAACTAAGTCGAATCTTGTAAATGGATACTCGACAACTGATAAACATACTTAAATATTTTTAAATAAATATTTAACCCTTTATGAGGCCCCAGTTATACAGATATGCTACGTGAAAGTTAAATACACTACCATGTTTGTAATGCACTGGGGAACACATCTACGGCAAAAAAAAACATTAGGAAAAAAACATGTGGTCAATATATGCACTCAGCCTGTTAGTGCTCTTGAATTTTCAGATGATCTGTTTCCATACACCTATTCATTGACATTGAATGAATGAGGAAAGAAAGCCATATATATTCGCTATATAATACCATTATAGTTAAATAAAAAAGAGGATGTTCTTCTCCGTAAATGTTTATTAACTAAGTGGTATCCAAATCGCCTCTGCCTGATAAAGGGTTAAATACATTCAAACACCCAGAATCCGAAAACCAACAACTATGCTCATCACACAAATGTTGGCCCCGGGTGGGAATCGAACAAACGACCTCTGGCGCAGTAGAACAATACAAACTATCCAAGTCTCGACGTTGTAGCTATGTATGGGAACTCCAACATTTTATTTGTGAAAATTGTTGGCTGAGTCACTGATATATTTAGGTAGCCACATCATTCCAGAAATTCACCCATGGGGTGGATTTTTTGGGGTGGATTTCTGGAATCACTCCACAAAACTGGCTCTATAACGGGGTTGCAATGAATATGAAGTTCCATTGCAAATCAATTGTATAATTTGCGGTTCACTTCGAGACTTCTCATTAATCATTACATTGTTTTCGAGACGCAAACGCGTTTGTCTTCGTATGCCAATTAATTTGGAATGGAATATACCTAGTTTACAAAAGAAAAGTTTAATAGCCCGAATGGCGTTTATTCTCAACAGTTCCTTTGAAAGTACTACTGAGACTACCAAGCTCCTTTGGTCCTTTAATTTAATTCATCATCATCTTATCAGCCTGTAGACGTCCACTACTGGACAAAGGCCTCCCCCAACGATCTCCACGACGACCTGTCCTGCGCTAACCTCATCCAGACGGGTCCCGCGACCTTCACCAGGTCGTTCGGTCCACCTAGCGTACTGTGGGGTCAAGCAGCAGATATAGAGACCATCTTTATTTTACAAAAGAGAGCTATTAGGGCGATCTATAATCTGCGTTGTAGAGAATCACTAAGAGAAAAGTTTAAAGAAATTAATATATTAACCGTTGTCAGTCAATACATTTTTGAGAATATTTTGTATGTCCGTAATAATATATCTCTCTTTTTGAGGCACTGTGATATGAACACAGCTTATGTTACAAGAAACAAAAACAAACTTGTACCACCACAGTTAAGGCTTAGTAAGGTCAGTAAATCGTTCACGGGGCAATGTATACGCTTCTACAACAAAATACCAGAAGAAATCTTAAATATGAATGACAGAAAATTTAAAACCCACATTAAACAACAACTTTGTGAGAAAGCTTATTAAAAAACAGTCTATTATTTAAACGACAAAGATGTCTGGTGTTAATGTTACTTCAGCCTCGCACAACCTTTACAAACAATAATGTTATGTATAAACTTGATTTTAAAAGATGTGTTGCGGAAGTTTGTTGCGCCACTTCTTCTCGGCTCTAACACCTTGGAAGCGGAGGTAGATAAAAAATTGACGTTGTATAAATGTACCCAGTGTACTTACATGCAATAAAATAGTTTTGACTTTGACCTTGTAGGCTCATCATTAAAATATTTATCTTTTAACTACAATAAAATAAGCTGATTCGCATGATCGCGACTTTCTCTCTACTTTAAATAACATACGTTATTATGTTCAGGCGGGGATTCCCCTTTAGACCAGTTGTGCAAAATTAACAGTAAGTACCTACTAGATAGCTTGGTAGTCTCATTAGTTTTTTTTAGCCCTTGTGAATGAACAAGGACAAATGAGGGAGTAGTCCCTTCTGAAAAACAGGAACAGTTGAGAACAAAGAAGTCTTAGTAGCCCAAAAACATGGAAAGATTTTCCTAGCAAAATCGCTCCAATATATTTTAATCGGATAAATATTTTAAAAAATTAATTTATTTACAATCATGAAAGGAACTTCATAAGTTGAAAGATATCTTTACTTTCATTTCTCTACATTGGTACACTTTGATACGGACTAGACGTATAGTCCCCACGGAATTTCTTGACGGCTGAATGAATATAGTCACAAACTGTTTGCACATCGCTGACAGTGTTTATAAGTGTGTGTTAGCGACATAGTGTGCTACATAGAGATGTCCAAAACTTGAAAGTTTATTTTAGACTCGCGCTTTGTATTCATAATTATATAATTATACACGGGTCTTACACACGAACAAGTTTTATTTACCTTTGCCCGACGTTTCGACCAGGTTACACTGGCCGTGGTCGCGAGCTGACTGGAGAGATAATACAAGATCAGCAGAGGGTAGTTTCAGAAACTACTCACAGCGATCAACAATGACAGCTCGCCTCTCCAGTCAGCTCGCGACCACGGCCAGTGTAACCCTGGTTGAAACGTCGGGCAAGGTAAATAAAACTTGTTCGTGTGGAAGACCAGTATATAATTATATAACTTGAAAGTTTGATTCGAATCAATGAGCCATTTCTTGAAGTTCAATGAGCGTCTCTAGTCAACCCCCGCACAGCTCCCTCTTTGACACCTTATTTTAGTCATTGCGCAGAAATCAGCTAACTTCACACATCCGCCATTAAACTCCGCGGGGACTATAGTTGTACACAGTCGCAGTCTAAAGTTAAGTAAATAGGTATATTTAAAATTCGTAACCTGAGAGCAAGTAGAAGTCAAGGTCTCCTGCGTCTAATTTTTGCGAGAAAACATGTAAACAAACATGTACGAAAGCTTATTATAAAACAGTCGATTATTTAAATGACAAAGACGCCTGGTGTTAATGTTACTTCAGCCTCGCGCAACCTTTACAAACAATAATGTTATGTATAAACTCGATTTTAAAAGATGTGTTGCGGAAATTTGTTGCGCCGCTTCTTCTTCCCAGCTCTATATAACACCTTAGAAGCGGTGGTAGATAAAAAATTGACGTTGTATAAATGTACCCAGTGTACTTACGTGCAATAAAATAGTTTTGACTTTGTCGAAATCATGCTATTTGATTAATAAATTACTCACCCTATTCACCCCACGTATATAATTCTAACCTGGTGTAGAGCGTCAGTGGCCTCGGGGATAAGACGCGGCCTATCATATCGAAAGGTCCGGAGTTCGATCCCCAGCTGGGCCATGTACCAATGGGTTTTTTCTCGAAAATTAAGTACAATTACTGACTGCTCTCAAACGGTGAAGGAAAACATCGTGAGGAAACCTGCATACGCCGAAGAAGAAATTCTTGGGCGCATGTGAAGTCCACCAACCCGCACTGGGCTAGCGTGGTGGACTATAGCCCGAACGCCCTCGTTAAGAGGGTAGGCCTGAGCCCCAGCAGTGGGGACATTAATAGGCTGTTGATGATGATGGTTTAAACAAAATTTATTCACAAAACACGTCAAATACTTGTTAGAAGCAAAAAATAGTCGCAGGAGATCCGACTTCACAAAACAACACTTGACAATAATAACAATATTATTATTTTTATAAACAATTATCGCTTCGATTTATATATTGCCCATGTTGTTTTCACATACATTCAGTAGCTCGGTGAGTTCGGAGAACTTGGAACACGCTTCATGAAGCATGTTTCTGGAAAAAAACATGTTGTAAGCGATTCCAGCTTAAAAAACAAACTCATGAAACAACATTACAGAATTAACACTTAGAGATGAATATGGGGTCACATCAGACGTTAAACACTTCAAAACTTAAATGGACAGCACTTCGTTATCGCACGAGAGCTCGAAACTAACTGATCGTGTGCGATCGGTACGTCTCGTTTATATAGCGGCTGGCATCGATTCACTCTACTACAACATCGATTCATTCGAGTACGACATCGATTCATTCTACCCGCTACACGGCCTCTCCTGACATGAGTCCGTCCTCGGGCTCCCTTGATGTACCAGGCTATGTATATTTTTAGACCGCCTCGTTGGCTGGGTGGTCACTGCACCCATCCTCACTCCGTACAGCCACCATCAGATCACACCTAAATCGTTAGCTGACGGAGGTCGAAGACCTCGGTGATGATCACGTTCGCACGGTCGACCGCACGTCATATAAACCAGGTCTCTCATAGTATTGAAACTCCCTAACGGGGTGGGGGGCAAATCTTCATCAGCCTGCACTAGTCCACTGTTGGACATATCTAATGATATCGATATCCCTGATATTGACGGCCTGGAATTGTCTTCGGTTCTCGGTGTATAGTCCCCGTAGAATTTTTTGGCGGCTGAACGAATATAGTCACAGATTGTTTGCACATCGCTGACAGTGTTTATAGTCCGTGTGCGCAAGTGAGATAGTGCGATAAATAGAGATGTCCAAAAGCTTGAAAGTTTAATTCGGTTGATCGAATCAATGAACTATTTCTTGAAATTGATCGAGCGACTCTAGTGAACCCCCTTGACACCTAAAAATAGTCACTGCGCAGAAATCAGCCAACTTCACAAGACCGCGAAAAATTTTACGGAGACTATATAATAATAATTGTTAATGGTTTTTCTGTTTTTTAGGGTTCCGAACCTCAAAAGAGGAAAAAAGGAACCCTTATAGGATCACTCGGTTGTCCGTCTGTCTGTCCGTCTGTTTTAATGTAGTTAGCTAGTACTTTGTGTTTTATTTCTTTTTACCGACTTCCAAAAAAGGAGGAGGTACTATGTTCGGCTGTATGTATGTTTTTTTTCCTTTTATGTATGTACACCGATTTCTCCGTAAATTGTGGACCGATTGAAAAAATATTTTTTTGTTTTTAATTTTATTGTTGTCATTAATGTTGTGCATGTGTTTTGTAGCAGTAAATAAATATCATTCTATTCTATTTTAAAATGTGTGAATACCTCCATAAATGGGTTTAAATTAAAACTGAAGCGCTGGCTGATTGAGCAGACGTTTTATAGTGTAACTGGATTTTTTATGTAATATGAAATTGATTATTAACTATAATGATTATTTGCAATTTAATATGACATTAATATGATTATGAACTGTTGATATTTCTATTATTATGATTATTTTATGTTTTGACATTTTTGTTTTTTACATATTTTATGTTGACATTTTTATTTATTTTTTGACATGTAATTGAATAACTACCAATAAAGAAAGATTATGATTACCTGCAGCTGGTGCAGAACTCGCTGACGTTGTGGTCGTGGACCGCGGCGTGGTCCATGCGCGTGAGCAGCAGGCTCTCCCGGAACACGGCCGCCAGCCGCCGCACGCGCTCTTCCGCGCACCGCTCCGTCCTCTCGCAGCTTAGCGCTCTGACAACATTCAACATAATTACATTTATTCGTGTAATTAATATCACGTTACATTTACCCATAGAGTTAGTATACTAGCTATAGAGCGCGCGCATCGCTCATTGCCCATTGTGCCAAGTGTAAGCAGGTGTTCTATGGACGCTTCTATATAGATTTTTTCTAGATCGTTTGTTTCCGTGAATCGTGTTTACAGCTTGGCACTGCACATTTCACCATGATTACTCCAAATCTAAATAAATACCGGCGAGAGCAACAATCAGCGCTACTGACGTGTTGTGACTAGTAGCATCGCCCCGAACATTTCGAGACTGTTCAGACCCGTGCTTACAGTTCAGACTTGCTAACGCGCGCCCTATGTATACTAACAACTCTCTGCATTTACCACTTATATGTTTGACCAACATAATACCTCCCCAGGCGTTTACACAATCTATACTAATAAATCATTTTTGTTCCCTTTTTTATTCAAAGAGTTCTCAGCATTTTGTACCTAAGTATCTGATACTTGAGAGCGAATATGGCGTCAGGGATAAGACGCGGCCTATCATATCGAAAGGTCCGAAGTTCGATCCCCGGCTGGGCGATATACCAATGGGTTTTTCTCGAAACTTAAGTACATTTACTGACTGCTCTTAAAAGGTGAAGGAAATCATCGAGAGAAAACCTGCATACGCCGAAGAAGAAATTCTTAGGCGCATGTGAAGTTCACCGACTAGCGCTGGGCTAGCGTGGTGGACTATAGCCCGTACGCCCTCGTTGAGAGGCAGGCCTGAGCCCCAGCAGTGGGGACATGTTAATAGGCAGGTGATTTGATCTGATACTTATCGATTTTGAACTACTTAATTGATCAGCGTAATCAATTTCTTTCTTTTAAATATCCTTTACAAAAAAATTTGATTGACCCATATCTACGCTAAAACCCATAGCTTCATTTACATATTAATTACTTCAATTACATACCCTTTCATGGCCACCGCCAGCGCGTTGATCTGGTTCCGGAACATGGGCCATTTGCCGGTGAGCGCCGGCAGAGGCTCGTCGCCCGGCAACTTGTCCTCTATGCTGTGAGATATGCCCAGGGCGGAAGACAGTTTGGCACTGAAACACAAAATAAAGCTATAGTCACATAATAATTAGGATTTAGGATTAGCAAGCTGAAGTGGCCGTGGGCAGGTCACATCTGTCGCAGAACCGACGGCCGTTGGGACAGACGAGTTCTGGAGTGGAGACCGCGGACCGGTACCGCTGTCAGGTGGACCGACGACCTGAAGAAGGCGGCCGTAAGCGGCTGGATGCTGAGGACCGGGTGTAGTGGGGAAGGCCTATGTCCAGCAGTGGACGTTGAAGTGGCTGATATGATGATATATAATAATGCAACTTGTCAAAACTGATATACTCAAATGAAAACCCTTACGACACAACGCCCAATACGCAAATTGCCAAAACTCATATACGCGAAACGTACTATTCGATAGACCGAGTTGAAAAAAAAAATGACATACCAACCCGTAGACTTACCAATAACTAGAGAATACTGTCCACAGCCCCTCAAAAGCGTCTATAACCACCATCTCCCCTCTCTCATCGGTCGTCACGTTCGCACACCGGCGCAGGAGTCGCTCGACGGTCGCCTTGGCCAGCTCCATGTACTCCGGAATGATCTGGCATTTCCTCGCTATCTCCAGACAGAGGTCTTTGAAGTTTGACATTTCCGACTGAGACAGAGATTTAGGATCTGAAATTATGTACCGCACAATTTTTTATCAAAAATACTGATTAACAATAACAATAAAGAGTAATCAATCAATGAATATATTCCGACTTTAGATAAAAGTATCACGTTTAAAAAAAATAACATTTATTTGCAATGTAGCTGTTTAATTTCCTCACAATCGAGGTGAAAAGCAGAGTGTATAACTCGTTCATGAATATATAGGTTAGGGCGTTCCAAAACTCTGATACCAGCCCACTGGTGGTCTCGAACATCCAATTATACTGGAATATCTAATCAATGAATTTATTTCCGTATTCCCCATAAAATAATTTAGGACACAATTTATTTTTCACCTCACAAGCTCGGAAGGGTATACTTTTTCATTCGAAATCTGCGTGGAAAACTGCACCTGGAAAAAAACTTTTTAAAACTTTTTTCTGATTTGTAGAAGGTGGACATTTAAAGAAGTGGCCAATTCTAATTGTGGTTATTTTCATTTGTGGTTCTAAACCACCGAAAAGATTCAATTCACCTAGTATTTTCCTCGCTGTAGTGAGGTGAAAAATTGTGTGTTGCGCTCGGCAGCAAAGTTATTTTACGTCTCGTACCTTGAAGCCCTCGCTACGCTCAGGGTTCTATCTTTGAGCGTTCAATCCTAGAACCCTTCGCTTGCTCAGCTTTCAATACTAGTACTCGCACAAAATAACCAACTTTGCAGCCTTGCATAACAAATAACTATTGACTTATTTAATCTTCAAGTGACAGTGGGCGGGGCACATCGCTCGTAAAATTGACGGCCATTGGAATAGAAAGATTTTCGAGTGGCGACCGCGTAATAAGGTGGACCGACCATCTGGTGAAGGTCGTGGGACCCGGCTGGATGAGGTTGGCGGGAGACCGGTCGCAGTGGAGATTGGGGGAGGCCTTTGTGCGGACGTCTACAGGCTGATATGATGATGATGAATCAAATATACCTTTGTTTTCGATAGACACCAGCGTGTTCCTGAGATCGGTGACGAGATGCTCTATCCTGGGGAACACCTCGTTGAAGACGGCCACCCAGTGCTTGAGCAGGCACTGCAGCACGTCGGTGAGACTCCACGGAGGAGCCTTGAATATCACGTGCTGCCACAGGTTGTTGTACTTCGCTCGCATCTCGTTCTGAACAAAATGTTTATGACTAACTTAATCCTGCGGATTTCCATACATTTTGATGCGACTTTAGATCTTTTTTATTCCAACTAAAAGGGCGTGAAGATGGCTTGCCTGATCAGTTGGACTGTTAGTATGGCTCTTTCGACCCTCTCATTTTATTTCATCACTAGCTGTTGCCCGCGACTTCGTCTGCGTGGATAAATGAATATGACAAAAAAAATTAATACCAAAAAAAATAATTCTGGACTGAAAGCATCTTTAGCATTTTTAATACTAACCAGTGTACTATGAACTGCAAGTTCATACAAACGCGGAAATGAGAGATTTTTATTGCTGATCGCTATTTTCCGGCCAATTCTCTAGATGTTCTATAGCCCATTTATGTTGGCCAGGGATATACACTATCACTATACAAAGTTTAATCAATATCCGTTCAATAGTTTTTGAGTAATGCTTGAACAATCAAACAGACAACATTTTTAAAAACACTTGTTTTGGGGTACAGGTTTAGCTTCCTTACGATTTTATTTTAAACTAGCTGTTGCCCGCAACTTCGTATGCGTGGATTTTGGAAGTAGGTATAGCTATCTCTCCTATACTCAGACAGCGTCTAGTTACAATAAAATTATGCGAACAAACGCGCGAACAAACCCGCAACCAACAAACCCGAACAAACGCGCGAACAAACCGACTAACCTACCAAGTGATCAAACGCGCGATACGCGCGAACAAACGCGAAACGCGCGAACAAACGCGAAACGCGCGAACAAACCAACCAAATAACCAACCAACAAACCAAAGGCGCACACAAACGCGCGAACAAACGCGCGAAACGCGCGAACAAACCAACTAACCTACCAAGCGATCAAACGCGCAAAAAGCGCGAACAAACGCGCGAAACGCGCGAACATACGCGCGAAACGCGCGAACAAACGCGAAACGCGCGAACAAACCAACCAAATAACCAACCAACAAACCAAACGCGCGAACATTCGCGCGAAACTCGCGAACAAACCAACTAAGCTACCAAGCGATCAAACGCGCAAATCGCGCGAACAAACGCGCGAAACGCGCGATCAAACGCGCGAAACGCGCGAACAAACGCGAAACGCGCGAACAAACCAACCAACATACCAAAAGCGCACACAAACGCGTGAACATTCGCGCGAAACACGCGAACAAAGCAACCAAATAACCAACCAAACACGCAAACAAACCCGCAACCAATAAACGCACGAAACGCGCGAACAAACCCGCAACCAACAAACCCGAACAAACGCGCAAACAAACGCGCGAACAAACGCGCGAAACGCGCGAACAAACCAACTAACCTACCAAGCGATCAAACGCGCAAATCGCGCGAACAAACGCGCGAAACGCGCGATCAAACGCGCGAAACGCGCGAACAAACGCGAAACGCGCGAACAAACCAACCAACATACCAAAAGCGCACACAAACGCGTGAACATTCGCGCGAAACGCGCGAACAAAGCAACCAAATAACCAACCAAACACGCAAACAAACCCGCAACCAATAAACGCACGAAACGCGCGAACAAACCCGCAACCAACAAACCCGAACAAACGCGCAAACAAACGCGCGAACAAACGCGCGAAACGCGCGAACAAACCAACTAACCTACCAAGCGATCAAACGCGCAAAACGCGTAAACAAACGCGCGAAACGCGCGAACAAACGCGAAACGCGTGACAAACCAACAAAATAACAAACCAAAGGCGCAAACAAACGCGCGAAACGCGCGAACAAACCAACTAACCTACCAAGTGATCAAACGCGCGATACGCGCGAACAAACGCGAAACGCGCGAACAAACCTTAACCAACCAACTAACAAAATGCGCGAACAAACGCGCGAAACGCGCGAACAAACCAACCAAATAACCAACAAACCCGCAACCAACTAACGCGCGAACAAACGCGCGGAACGCGCGAACAAACGCGCGAAACGCGTGAACAAACGCGAAACCCGCTAACAAACCAACCAAATAACCAAAACCAACTAAAAGCGCAAACAAACGCGCAAACAAACCAACTAACCTACCAAGCGATCAAACGCGCGAAACGCGTAAACAAACGCGCGAAACGCGCGAACAAACGCGCGAAACGCGCGAACAAACGCGAAACGCGTGACAAACCAACAAAATAACAAACCAAAGGCGCAAACAAACGCGCGAAACGTGCGAACAAACCAACTAACAAACGCGAAACCAACCTAATAACCAATCAACCAAACGCGCGAACAACCCGCAACCAACAAACGTGCAAAACGCGCGAACCAACCAACCAAACGCGCGTACAAACACACGAACAAACGCGCGAAAACAAATGTTGGCCCCGGGTGGGAATGAACCCAAAACCTTTAGCTCAGTAGGCAGGGTCACCACTCGTGGTTACCACTCACCATCAACTAAGCCAACGGCCAGTCACTGTAGAAAACAAATCAGTAGGTATTCGATACCGAGAGCCCCTGTAACCGGTCAATATAGGGATTTTGTTACATCCTGTATGTCAGTCAGTCAGGGTTTATAATAAAAAACCTATGGTAGTTTGCAGAGTAGCCCTATCCTTTGAACAGGGCCCACTTGTAACACTTTCAAAAATAACCAGGCTACTCTGACCTGTAAGTTCATACAAATTTTAGCAAATGAGAGTTTTTTATTGCTGGTTGTTATTTCTCGGCAAATTTTCGAGATTTTTGTGATTTATTATGTTATTCCGGGATATACACTATCACTATACAAAGGTTCGTCAAAATCCGTTCGGCGGTTTAGGCGTGATGCGCGTTCAAACAAACAGACAGACAAAAATTTTAAAAACTGTTCTAACATGTTCAGTTGCTCATTTTAAGTCGCCCTGGTTGGTTTTTTTTCGAATATATTCAATGTACAGACTTTTTGGCCTTTACGATTTTATTATATGTATAGATATCCTATTCTTACTAATATTATAAAGGCGAAAGTTTGTAAGGATGTGACGATGTTTGTTACTATTTCACGCAAAAACTACGAACAGATTTTGATGAAACTTGGTACAGTGATAGCTTATATCCTGGAATAACATATAGGCTACTTTTTAACGCTGACAAAGTCGCGGGGCGTCCGCTAATATCCCCTAAGTAACAAAACGCCTACATAGAGGGCCCTGTTTCACAATGTACACGGGAAAAACTTTTCTACGCGGGCGAAGCCGCAGGAAAAAGCTAGTAAGAAATAAGACTTTAAATTCAAAATAAGATATGGCCTAATTAAAGGTCTCGTTACCAAAGCCAAAACCTACTTTAAAAAAAAAATTAATAGGACAGTAGGATTTGTCTCACCTCTAGTATGTTAGCGAGCAGGTGATACATGGTGTTCTCATAGTGCTTGACGCTGGCGCACAGGTCGGGGTCGGCGGCGGGCTGCGGCTTGTTCTCCAGCAGCGGCTTGAGCTGCGCCAGCGCGAGGCACTTCACGCCGTTCACCTGCGCCTTGTTGCACAGATTCTTGTCGTTGGACAGAAGGATCTGGAAACGTCAAAAGTAGCCTGTGTTATTCCAGGATATAAGCTATCACTGTACCAAGTTTCATCAATATCCATTCAGCCGTTACATGGTGAAGGAGTAACAAACATCCTCACAAACTTTCACCTTTTTATTATTAGTAGGATAGTATAGTAGGATACGTCAGAATAACAACATAGGCTATAGATACCTAGATAGATATAAAAAAAGTATCAAAAAATATGAATAAAAATATGTCTATGTCCTCGGGAACAGGTTGTTTCCGCAGAAAAAGCTTTTCTATGCGGACGAAGCCGCGGGAAACCGCTAGTTAAAATGCGTCAAAGTGTGGTTGGCTTTAGACATTAATTGTTGTTGACTTACCACAGATTTTCCCCTTTCAGACTGTTGCAGGCAGCAGTTGAGGATTTCGTCGTCTGGCAGCTCGCAGGGGTAGATGTGCGAGTTGGCGTCGCGCAGCGATTGGCCTGCAATCGTACACCAAATAAGGGACAGAACCAATACTTAAAGCAAAGAGATTTCACGCCCCCCTTGTGAAATGTCTTTGACAAAAAAAATTTTTTTTTTTAATTTATAAAACTTTAAAAATACATAATTAATTTTAAAACAAAAATTAATTACTTCACGCCCCCCTCCTGAAACGTCTTTGACAATTGTAAAAATTTTTAAAAATTATAAAATTTTGCAAAACAAGAAAAAATCTAAGTATACTAATTTAATAAAGCTAATGCGTTTGAACGCGCTTATCTCCGGAACTACCAGTCGGATTAGAAAAAATCTTTCTGCATTTGGTAGCCCAATTCTTGGGGAAAGTTATAGGCTATTTAACATCACGCCACGACCTTTAGGAGCCGAGCAAAAAGAAAACGCAGAAAACCAGAAATTACGTACCTTTTATCCTGTCGTTTTCAGGCAGTGATTTGTAGAGGTAATCCATGGCGGCCCTGGCTCGCTTGCAGATCGCCCCATTGCCATTGTTGTTGTCTTTTAATCGGTCCAGTTCGTTGACCACCCTCCACGGCACCAGCAACGTGGGCTGCTCGCTGTAGCCTGACACAATTTACACAACAACTATTATTGATTTGGACGGGGCACATCGCTCGTAGAACTGGCGGCCGTTAGGGCAGAAAGGTTCTCGAGTAGCGACCACTTATCGGAAGACGCAGGAGGAGGCCTCCCACAAGGTGGACCACCGATCTGGTGAAGATCGCGGGACCTGGCTGGATGAGGTTAGCGCAGGACCGGTCGTCGTGCAGATCCCTCGGGGAGGCCTTTGTCCAGCAGTGGACGTCTACAGGCTGATATGACGATTATTGACTAGCCCGCGACAAAGTTCTTCATGTTTTATTACTACGTCATAGCTATATGAGGAACCTTTGTGAAAAACTTCAAGTCTCTAGGCTCAGCGGTTTGGACTGTGCGTTGATCAGACAGTTTCTGTGTGTGGGTGAAGTCTACCAACCTGTACTGGGCTAGCGTGGTGGACCCATATGCCCTCGTGGCGAGGGTCGGCCTTTGCCCCAATCAATAGTAGGGACATAATATTTGGACTAATTTTTAGTCCCAAACTAAGCCGCAGCTTGTAAATGGGTACTCAACAGCTGATAAACATATAACATAAACTTTAAATAAATACTTAAATACATACAAACATCCAGAATCCGAAAACCAACAGTTATGCTCATCACACAAATGTTGGACCCGGGTGGGAATCGAATCCACGACCTTTGGCGCAGTAGGCAGGGTCGCTACCACTACGCCAACAGGCCACCCAAATACATAAGACATACTAAGTAAATAGTTTTTTTGTGTACTAAATAATGTATTTAAGATCTCTGTAAGTAAACACATGAAAACATGATTATAAATTACCTTTTATGTGTGAATTGAGGACGTTTCTAATGACATCCAACTCGTGTATAAATATGTTTGTGTCCACAACTAAAACAATGTTCTCCTTGCTACCGTTTGGGCCAAAATTGTTCTTCGTATTTGAATAATAGACTGAAGTTTTATTTGGATTTGTCTGAAATGAAAAAAAACTACATACTTACAGGGAAAAAACATTGTTTTCTTATTGGGCATAAAGGAGTATGACTTCTAGTATGACTCTGTAACCCACACGAGCAGTCAAGTCACCCATGGAAGTGACACAAAGTAACTATTAGTAGTTTTGTCTTATACAAAAGTTACTTTTCTACAGCATTTCCATGGTCACAGAATCCCATTGAATAAAAGTTCTTAGTTTGCTGTTTATCATCATCAACAGCCTTTAACATGTCCCCACTGCAGGAGCTCAGGCCTACCCTCTCAACGAGGGCGTTAGGGCTATAGTCCACCACGCTAGCCCAGTGCGGGTTGGTGGACTTCACATGCGCCTAAGAATTTCTCCTTCGGCGTATGCAGATTTCCTCACGATGTTTTCCTTCACCGTTTGAGAGCAGTCAGTACTTATGTTTCGAGAAAAAACCCATTGGTACATGGCCCAGCCCAGGGGATCGAACTTCGGACCTTTCGATATGATTGGCCACATCTTATCCCCGACGCCACTGACGCTCTGTTTATCATAGCCCAAGATTAATAAAAATAGGGGTAACCAGTACTGGAGTCCACTACATTCTTCCCTATTCCTACTAATATTAAAAACACAAAAGTTTGTATGTATGTTTGGAAGTTTGTTACTCTTTCACGCAAAAACTAAGGAACAGATTTTGATGAAACTTTACAGGCATATAGATTACTTAACACAATAACACACAGGCTATAGATACCTTGGGAAATACTGTTCCTGCGGGAAAAATCGTTCCTACGCGGACGCAACCACGGGAAACAGCTAGTTATAAGTATTTATAATACAAACCTTACAAACTTCGACATCCATTTTATAATCTTCCACGTCCATTGCCTCAGAATACTTCGGCACATCTCTTCTACCTAAAAAATTATTCTCTATAACATTCTTTGTGTCGCTCCCTTCATTACTTAGCCTAGCTCTCAACGACTCCATCCGTGCACTAGCGGATGTATAATGTTTCACATTTGTGTCCTTTGGTGACACTTTATATGATAATTTTGATTTGATAGCGGACATTAATTTGCTAGCCTCCGAAAATTGAGGCGGAGTGGCCGGATGCTTCATGAAAGGGTATTCTGCAGTCTGATTACATATACCTTCTTCTATTTCGGCAAAGGTGTCTTTTGGTTTTGATTTATTACAGTATTTCTCAGGTAATTGAGCTTTCATAGACGAAATGATTTTGTTCGCAGCAAAAAATTGTGATGGCGAAGGGATGGATTGGAAGCTGTCACTGCTAGGTGATTGCGTTGTGGTACATTTTGATTCGCTAAAATTCGGGCTTTTCAAATCTAATCTAGGATGTTTTATATCACATTGCGGTGTTTGTGGACTTATTTTATGCTTAGTTGATTTGATTGGAGACTTTTCTTCATCCGGTTTGTTTGGCTGAGCTTCTGAACTTAATCGAGCTCTCAATTGTGATAATCTAGTATTTGCTAAGTTCTTGGTGGGAGTTGGGTTTGGGGGACTATATCTTCTGCTTGAGTTTAGGCACTTAGCAGGACTCTCCTTTCTGGAATCAGGTACGTCTATCTCAGGTACTGATATGGAAGATGCATCTGTATCGCAATGTCGTTGGGCTGGTGACAACTCAACTTTCCTTTTCACAACACGATAAGTCTTTTCCTGTATTGGTGGATCTGTAATAAGATATTATTAATGATAATTCAGATATATGGTGGACAGAGACTTTTAGGTTTACTTTAAACATTTAAAGCAACATAAACATTTAACAAACGCGGAAGACAGCTCAAAAGGTGGTCAGATGACATAAGGTCAGTAGCTGGAACACTCTGGCTCAGGGTGGCCAAAGACAGGACGGAATGGAGGAAGCTGGAGGATGCCTACGTGTCAGCAGGACACGCTGATGTGCAATAACTTTTAAATGTAAAAAAAAAAAAAAAACTTGTAAAAAATCAGCAATAAAGGCTTTTGTATTTGTAAACATTTAAAGGATCTGTGTACATGGTAAAGAAAGTTTGGATAGCTAACTTATTGGCTCTCTTATAAAACTAACTAACCAAATAATTTTATTTATTTATTTATTTAAAACTTTATTGCACTAATTTGTACAAATAAAATAAAATAAATAAAATAAAAATAAAAAAGCCTTTATTGACATCTTGAAAATTGAAAATATATGAATCAATAAGAAATTAGTGCTTGCAAATAAATATCTCTTGAAGTGTCATTCTTTTCTGTTTCTTTAAATTATGTTACGAATTCTATTTATTCATTTTTAATTTGTACAAAAGGCGAACTTAATGCCAATGGCATTCTCTACCAGCTGACCTTTGGGCCATGCAGATAAATTAGTGGTAGGCATAGAATAATTATAGGTAAGTATATTTTTTTGATTACCCCAGTGTTTTCAATATAGGTACCTTTACCTTGTTTTTGTTTCTTTTTAGGAAAGCTATCTTCTGTGCTGTCACTTTTCCTCTTCAAATTATTTTTCTCTTCCTCTTTTTGACTCTTTTCCGGGTTGGTTTTCTCTTTCTTGTTTTTCTGTTTATTAGGCTCAGGTTTTTCATCGTCAACCTTGAAAATAAATGTACAAATTATTGATTGGATATACCAGCTGTTTGAAACGTGAAAATCGCAAAGCCATTTTTATTTCGGTTTGATATCGTGGTGTCTAATTAGAATCGGTTAAATGATAGGCAGTAACACTAGGAATGTAGCAATTAGATTACGAAATTCACCTGTGGTTGAGTCCAAGAAGATTTTCCGGTTTTCTTATTGAAATAATACTTCCTCCCCGGGTTAGATTTAGATTTACATAGGATCCATCCGTCAGGCAATTTCTCTGCTTCATTTTTATCAGAATTCATGACGATTTGGATCCAGATTTATGAAGGAATTCATTTACAATTTGTGAATTTATTCTGCAATTTACTTTTATTCCGTTCCGTTGACAAATTAATGTGGCATAGACAATTTCTTCTTATTTTCAATCAATGGTTCAATCATCTCAACTCAACCCCTTCTCGGTGCTCCACCCCATCCGTCATGTCCTATTCTATGCCATCGGTGCGTTTTTTTTGCACGCATGCAATGGTGGTGGTGTAGGCACATTTTACCAAATGACAAATATTTGATTGATGGATTGACAATGAACAAAGGTTATTTACTTTTATTGGTCTGATTTATAACCTCACTTTTATCAAAAATTATTTCGACTGAACATATAATTATTTCTAACCTGAAAAAAATGGAACGACTTGTAAAATTTGGAACAACAATACGAACTAACTGGAAAAAGTCTACGTTAGGAGCAATTGCTTTGATTTATGGCGGTGTAAAAGTTAAAGAGAAATACGAGTAAGTTTTACGAATGTTATTATAGCTTTTGTGTAACAAACAAAATTGGTCACAATAATAACGATTTGTTTATTCAACAGAATAAGCGTGATCATGCGTGCTGCATGTAAAGAAGCTTGTAAATATGGGGATTCTCTCATCCCAATGGACAGAAATCCAACACTCGTCACTGTGATACTGAACCCCGTCGCAAACAAGAGGAAGGCCAAGCAGGATTACGAGAAGTACTGCGAGCCACTCCTGCATTTAGCGGGGCTGCAAGTAGACGTCATACAGACAACGTCGGAGGGAAATGCGAAGGAGATAGTGGAGACTCTGCGTGGTACTGAGGCTATCATTGTTGCTGGTGGAGATGGGACTTTATCGGAGGCTGTTACAGGTGTCTTCTTCTTTATATTCATCTATTTAGTCCATAGGTAACCAGCAGGCACGTTCGTGCTTGAAACTGAAGCAAAAACACTCACTGAAACAGCAGTTGCAAACTAATTATGTGGGTTTGTGTAAGTCAAGTATGGGGCATTATAGCTTATGAATTTAGGTTAAGTAGGTAGCATTACTTCGCTAACCTGCTTAGCCAGCACAGTGATTATTTTATTTTATTTATTTAATTTTAATGGAAAGGCAGCTTAAAGCAGATGCTTCCATATCAGCAGTCAACTTGCTTTCATAATTTATATTAATTTATTGCATCTTTTTAGATTTGAGAAAGTTTTCTAGTCCGTTCTTGATTAGGACAAACTATTCTGGAAAGGTTGGTCCAACAGTGGACTTATTATGGGCTGTTGATGATGGTGATAACTAGGATTTTCATATTATATAACCATAGGCTTATTGAGAAGTCGCCAAATGATATGGTTTTTCCCAAGAATATAGTGACTTGCAATAAGCTGATGAAATATGTACATCATTAAAAACACATACTTTCTACAGTTATTTATCAATTATTTAAACTAAATCTCTTTTCCAGGTCTACTCCGAAGAAATGACAACGCCAATCAATTCCCTGTTGGGATTCTACCACTTGGCCGTACCAATACCCTCGGTAACACACTGTTCCCGGGGGGAACTGGAGTGGAGAGAGTCAAACAACTCATTGAAGCGAGCATGGCAATAATCAAAGGCAGCACCGTTTGGAAAGACGCTATGAAAATTGAACAATTGAACCAAGAAGAAGAAGCAAAACCTATATATGCATTGTCTAGTATAGAATGGGGAGCTTTTCGAGATACGTTAGCTAGAAAAGACAAGTATTGGATCTATGGCCCATTACGTGAATATGCCTCTTTTATATTTAATGGCTATAAAAATTCATTAACATGGAATTGTAGTGGCTTGATAAAGTACACAGAGCCCTGTGTAGGTTGCTCCAATTGTTTGAAAAAGGTACCAGTTGCAAAGAGGAAATGGTTATTCTTTGTACCACAGGCTGCAGCCTCTCTAGACAATGGACAAGCCAATATTGTAAATCCAGAGTGTTCAATAGAGCACGAACTCTGCTTTAAAACTTGCGATTTCAAAATCCGATCACCAAATATGGAAAAACTTAACCCAATGCCAGCTTTAAATGTAATTCTAGGAAAAAGTAATTACACCTACACGCAATTTATAGCTGACGGGTGGGACCGTTTAAAAGGAAAAAGCAATGATACGGCATTCATTCCTGTAAGAACAGTGGAAATATTTCCAGAACAACCTAAAGATGTGAAAAATGAAGTCACAATTGAAATAGATAAAGAAGAATTTGAAGTGAAGCCTGTCAAAATCACATTATTACCTAAAGTTGTTAAAATGTATTGTAAACCAGACTCAGAATTAAATAATGGTTAGTGAATTACATTTTTATTACTTACTTTGTCTATTGCAAACCGCAATTAAAATTCCGTCTAGAACTTTTAGTGATGAGGGATCATTTGACAAAACTGTCTTGTCACCGACCACCGTTTGGAGGTAATATAAAGTCAATATAAATGAATAAGCGTAGTTCCAGCTACTTATCAATTTCAAATGAAACACGCATTCACATGAAACAAATAATATACATATATAATTTATTATTTAAGTTTATTATTTTCGGATGTCTTGGCGAACCACTACAGGTGCTTCCACGGTCCACCAGTGGTCCGCGGACCACCGGTTAAGGACCACTGATCTAGAATATAGGACACTAAAACAAAATGAAAAATCATAAGCATAAAATCTAACGTTTTATTACAAAAAATTACAAAATATTCTGCCTAGCATATTCCCAAACGAAGATGGCAGCTGTTACATGAACGTTTAACGACCGGACAAAGCCTTTCTGTGGTATTTCTACACAATGATCCATCATTGGCAGCAAGTCGCATGGGATGCCTTCTTTTTCATGTCTGAAATAGAACAAAGGAATAGTGTTTTAACCAGATTGCTTGCAGTACTTGTGTTGTGATCCATTTAGTAAGTGGTTCTAAAATCGCAACATATTTTCCATCTGTACAGTTACTGTCCAGTCCTGGAATGCATAACCTCATATGTTCCATTTATAAAAAACAGATTTCTAAAATTGAAACTGACATATTAACTTTAAAACACAGACAAGGCGGCGCGTACCAATCTGTGCGCGCGGTTTTGTCGCTTTCGCCTTCGCACCGCGCGTTTGCCGCGCCGCTTTGATGAGAAGGGCTTCATACTATATCGAACATTACAAAAAAATTCCGCAACGCTTTCGCACCGCCGCCGCCCTGTCTGTGTTACGCTTAAAACCATACCCGAGCAATAATAAAGTTTTCTTCGGGAATTTGAACGTCTGTAGTTGACAGCTGGTGGAGGTTTGCTCAGCGGCCACCACGGAGTAGCCTGCAGCCTTCTTCTTTATCAGATACTCTTTAAGAGGCTGCCCTGGTCGGACCTCTTCTATGTCCACCCATCGTTCGGCAGATACGCTGGAAATTGCAATTATAGGTAGAATGCATTTGCAAAGGATTGAAAAGGACAATTACACCCAGAGCAATTAATTTGTACAATCTTTCTTAGGCTGTGTGCTAAAAATTGTTTTGGTTATTTTATTTTTGATAGAGAAAATTATATTTATCATCCCTCACTTGTATTTTTTGTCAGTGAGTAGTTCAGAATAGACTTCCTGAAATCCCTTTTTTTGTAATCATAGTATTCATGATCGCAGTACAGAATCAACTTTTCAAATACTTTTTGTTTTATTCAGAGAAGAAGTAGTATGAATGGACTTTTTTATCACTTTTTTTTAATAATTATTATATTTATAAGTCACTAAAATAATAATATCGATCTAAAATCCATAGCAATTAACTACTACCTACCTCTACGACATAGCGTGAGGATATGTGTGTATGTATGTAGACATAATAGGCCTTAAAGGACAACATACCTTAGTCCTTGAAACTGTTTATCCTGCAAATGCCTCAAGCTGTCAACAACGTATGTTTGCACACCAAAAACTTCACTAGTTCTCGCCATTCCACCCAAATTGGGTAATTTATCGATGAGAGATGCCACTAGAATCAACTCGCTTATACTCTCTTTCTGAAACATAATAATTATTTTCTCACTTATCACTGACATCTTAGAGAATAAACCAATTTACTTTGAGGATTTCCTGGTTTAAAACACTATAGCTCTAAACAGTTAATTACCTTTTTCCCAGCTTCATAAACATCAATATCACTCATGTTTTTCCAAGGTACATATTTCTTTTGTATTGTCCCCGTCAAATCAACATCAACACTTTTATTACATTCTACGCTTCTATCGATTTTGAAATTAAATACGTCATCATCTGTTTTATGATACATCATCCAATGTTTCTTAAAATCGCTTCCAGTAATATTGCCATGGATGCATCCATTTACATCATCTAAAATGTTTCTGATGTATTTGTCATCTACGATTTCATTGATACCAATATCGAAGTATCTAGGCAGAAAGTAATAAATAAAACTCGGCGTCAAGTCACTGACTATATTAAAGTCATTGGCGAATAAATCTTCTTTTAGTTTAACGAAGTTTTTATCTTTCGCGCTTTCAGCAAAAGTTTTTTGTATTACGTCGATGATATAATAATATTTATCGGGGTTTGCTTTGACTTCATTAAGTTTTGTAGCTAGATACTGCGCGTGTAATCTGATGGTGAACATCTGTCCCATGGTATGAGACAGTAATGTGTCCATCATAAATTCAAGCTCATTTTCTTGGCATGCGCCACTCAGAATTCGATGTTTCAACACCCAGTAGAGAATTATAAATTGTGATGTTACAGGAATGTTTTTAGATTTCAGAACGTTGGCGGTCTCTTCGTTTAAACCTTGTTTCTGCAATACAATTATAATTTTAAGAACCATGTAAATTTAACATTAACTGTAAGTTTAAATTAAATTGAGTTAATTCGCTAGAATATGGTCATAAAAAGGTGGTTTAGCTAACATGAGCATTAAAATTTTAAAATTAAAGAACGATCTAATCATCCATTAGTATTATACTCTCTTGATCCTTGTAGAAAGTTTCTGCAATCAACTTACCTTCACATACAAATGTAGAGAAATGAACCATTCCAAACAAATCCTCACGCTTGGTTGATGTGGCAGTTTACCCAAAAGCTCAATACACCAGGACACCACCTTCTCTTCCTCCAATATCCTCAAATTGAGCAATCCAATTAGAAGCAAGTGTTGTAAACCAATCAGCAGTAGTCTATGTGGGTGGGAGTTTCCATGATATCTTTGTCTATTCTTGAAAGTTTCGTCAATTTTGTTGATGATAAACGAGGCGATTGTTTCGAATATTTCTGGATTCGCAATTTTGCACAAAGTTGAGACTGCCAAGTACTGGATTTGGTAATTAAAGTGGATATCCACGCTGGAAACGAAATAGCAAATCAGAATGCATTTAAATCGGAATTAACAAGTAAAATTCATGTGAGAAATCCATTAGACGAACAAAGAGTGCAAGTGAGAAAAAACGAATTCTGTTTTTGATCAACAAGTCGTTTTATGTACATGGTAAGGCTGTATTTTGATTTTGTGTTATCTTATTGTGTTATCAATGATAACTTATCATGTCCAGCTTGACAACAACAAAAATTCAGACGCCAATGAGCTCTTTGTTCCTCTCATGTTTGTCTATAAGCTAGTATATTCTAAGTTTATGGAGAAATCACTGCCATTACACCTAAATACAGCGAACTTTCCTAAATAAGAGTTTCTTTTAACGTTGTGACTCTTTTCCAAAACCACTGTAGGGATTCGTATGGGGTTTTCATTGTTGGATAGTTTGCTTCTCCGGCAAGGTAAACTTCGCGGAAAACTAATTTAAGCCGCAGGCAACAGTTAGTATAATAAAAATGCAACTTACTCATCCTTATAAATTCCATATTTTGAATTGTGCAAAATTTCAACTGCCACATTATCTGCGATTCTGGAAAAAAAGTTTATTTGATTCTGTAGAGTAGGTACAATATTGTAGATATTTATGTAAGACATTATTGTTTTATTCTTTTACCTTTGGTCCTTTCTCGGCACTGGAGAATAAAGCAATATCTCACATAGGACATAAATTAGTTGACCACAATCCACAGTGATATCTATATTGCTCAGTTGTTTTACTAAATAATACAATGGTGTGTTCTTCACAGGGCCATACTCTATTATTTTATTACAATACAATATTACCATATTGTTGTGAGTTGACTTCTTTAGCAAGGCATCTTGAGTAATAAGATTGATAAACTCTATAATGCATTGAGAGTATTGGTAATTGGATTTCAACTCTTCAATCTCTTTCCACAATCTGTTAATAAACTGTGACATGTTGAATTCTACTTCCGTATAATTCAACAATATTGGTAGAACTCCATTCATAATTTTCAAAATCCATTTCAGACAACCATAGCCACCACATTCAGTTACCTTTTCAATAAAATCAATAACACTATTTACATTCTTTTGTATCTTTTTTCGTCCTTTCATTAAATTGTATATTATTTCACAAGATTTCTCATGGAAAACATTCCTTAGCTTACCACTGCTTCCCATGTGTTGTACTTCTTTAAACTCATTGACTATTTCTAAGAATTGTTTCAAGCTTAGCATTTCGTTCTTGTGATGTGTAACTAATACCAAATTATCATTTAAACTGCTGATAACATACACACTTAATACTTTCTTGTTCACATCTGCATTGTTGTCTCTTATAAGTAGAATTGCTGATTTATAAAGCTGCAGTATAGTGTCTTTAACTTCAACATCATCCAGGACATTAGACATGCCTGTGAACTTTTCAAAAAGCAAACTGATGATTATTTTTATTACATCTTCAACATTTAAGGTGTCACTAAATAACAGACATAATATATATTGCACTATAGTCTTGTATTCTCTGGCAATCATTGCATTAATAGTTTCTTTAAACCATTGATCCTTTTTCTCAGTTCTACTGAACAAATGTGTTATGAAAATTAAGTCATTTAGACCCTCTGTCACAACACAATACTGTCTGTTAACCATATCCTGCAAATTCTTTATTTTATCCATTACTATGTCCATAAAAAGAGTAATATCATCATAATGATGGTTAAGATATGACAAAGCAATGTCTATGTTTACATGTGATTCACTTACAAATTTATAAAATTGTGGCTTTTCATCTTCATTTAAGCTTAAATTATAAATCATGGCTATAAATGGATTATTACTAGCTTCTGTAAGTGTTCCAGCTTTAAACGAAGTGTATATGTTAGCAAGTTCTTTCCAATGAAGGCCCTTGCAGCAATTTCCAACAAAATGTAAAATATTCACATGTATAGCATTCCTCATTGCTATATTATTGCATGGCACTTTCGATATATTGCTAAGAGCTTCAGTTATATGTTCAGGATCCATAAGTGATAAAGCATTTTTTGACTTCAAGCTAGCTAATATGTCACTCAAATGGAAGAATGGTATAGGGGACCAATTAATGGCAGCTATTGCTTTGAAAATATGTACAAAAATATTAATATCTTCAAATGATGTTATTAACTTCTGCTTTAAAATATCATATTCATTTGGATGATCAAATATGTTTATATCATTTAGAGCTCTCAGCAATGTGATTGCTTCGGTTTCATCTTTGATTGCCACCTGAAGTCTGTATTCTATGCATTTCAATCTAACTTGAATGTTGTCATGTCTAAGACCAATATTCAAGGCACAATTCAACCAGCACTTTTGGATATTGCTCAGCGATTCAAACAGTCGGAGAGATGGCAATACTATGTTACTTTGTTTTTCTTCCAAACTTTCCATAAGGACAAAGAAATTGTCCCACATTTGTTTTAGTTTGTCATTCTTGTCCCATGTAAACATTGTATCTCTTTTTAGAGCCATCATGTAATCAATAGCTCTTTTCATAAGGTAAATGGATTGTTTTCTAATAGATGAATCGTTTGATATTAATCCGAATTGGAGCAAATTCCAAAATTGTTGTTGGAACACAAGTTCAGACTCCGCTTTTACTTTTCCTTTACTGTCTGCGAATGGTAAATAGAATTCTGACAGACATGTTAAGATTTTCAATGCATTTTCTTTTTGTTCCCCGTCTTTAGACTGCTTTAGATTATTCCAGATTCTATCTAAGATATTGTATCCAACAATGCCTTCAAATAATCTTGGAATAGTGTTAGTTAAGAAATGCATTTTTATTTTTTCATCTGAGCTAGACAAGATGTTCTCTAAAGGTGTGTCTAGGAACATCAGAGATACCTTTTCTCCACTTCTTATGACTGCATCAAGAATACTTTCACAAAGTTTGAGGCTCACCAACATTCTTGTAGACGTATCATCGTCACTCTCATCTTCAGGCAACCCGTTTGTTTGATCTTGCACATTAAAATTGGACAACAATTGTTGAATTAAATGTTCCGATTTACTTACGATTGTACTGGTATTGAGGCTTAGCGAGATATTTGTAATTTTGCATACGTTATCAATGTTATTTAGGTTAATATCCTTAATTAGCTTCACAACGAAGTTGCATTCCTCGTTGTTATCACATTCATCTCCTTCTTGAGAATTAATAAGGTACTTGTATCTCAGTAGACGAATGGCACTTACAAGATGTTTATTTGAATATGTCGTTCTCACCATAATTGTCTTCAGTCGTGCGTCTATAACATCTTCGTCCAAATCCAACAAATCCATGAAGGACAAAATTTCTTCGTGCGAATTCATGTTTTTGGTTAGTTTGACAAATAAGACAAAATAGGAGGCAGTTGGAGCGCTCCAGTTCCATTGCTTTCACTGTCTAGATTAATTACAGTGATAACGCGTTGTAGTAAACAGAAATATGGCTTTATTCCGAAATAAAACCATAACGGAAAATATCGACACTTCGGCAGCGCCGGCAAAGTACTTGATAATCAGATTATTCCGGTTGCTGCCCAACTTATGATGTGAAAAATCTCAAGGCAGTGTGGTGTGGCGCCTGCTAACAATATTCATCAATATATAATAAAAATAGATACTTAGAACACTAAGAAATAGAAATTAATTTCTATAAACCACGGTCGGTACGGCACGATTTTTTTTTACATTTGTTCACTGATTGATTGTTTTTTTTATTAGTTTGACAATCAATCAATTTCAATCATATTTTTTTTGGTTTGTCCACTATTGAGGACGGGCAAGGGAAGCTTTATCCATACAGCCCTGTCTAATTTAAAGTATTATTTCTTATATTTATTTAAACCGGCGGTTACAGCACGGCCTCCACAAAAACAGAGCACGACTAGAGGTACACGGCAATTTTCAATAAAACCGCAGCACGGCCTCCACGAGGGCACAACTACTGCCATTCGGTGATCCACACTGCAGGTTCATGTCCGCATTAAACCGATAGTAGGTTTAATGAAGGAAGAATAACGAGGAACATTTTGGAACGATCCGGTAGAGTCGTTACACGCTTTTATTTAACTATCCCGCACAAACTACACTTTAATAGGCACTTGTTGCATATAAAACTATTACAGGTATATACAATATACATTTTTTAGGAAAACAAGTCTGGTTGGCGCATCATAATTTATATTTATACATAATAACTAAAATATGTTAACTTTTATTAGAGTCTGTGGATTTTTGTTTATTCTATTCGCGGGTTCCAAGCGGGTTCACACAAAGCGACATTCTTTATTCTTCATATAACGAGCACATGCACGGACACACGCATGTGAAAAGGCTGAATGTGCATGCGCCCGTGGCCGCGCCTCGGGTTCAAAGCGACATTCAACCACAAAATATATTGTCTAAAAAAGTCAAATTCACATAATAATAATTGGTGGCGTTCACACGCGTGCCGTGCAGCCCGCCCCGTGCAGCCCAGCAAACAGCCCGGGTGTCCGTTCCGCTAGCGTACACATATAAATTTCAGGGTTACTTTTACTGCTATTATACAGGCTGGATTTTTTAAGGGCACGTACCTTAACCATTGTAATTAGAGAGAAACATTCTTATGAGACTGTCCCTATCCTTTTGAGGCATTTTTGATCTGCATTCACAGATTTTTGAAAAAATTGTACGGTTCACAAAGATTTGGATAATTTACCCAAAAACCTTTTTATCCCAATCGATCCCGTTTCTTATAAAGATCAAAAAACTCTATTGTGCCAACTGAGGTTAGAGTACTAGAAAAGTCAGAAATCGCAAATAAATAAATAAAAAATTAAATAAATTTTTTGCAAAAAACTTCTGCTATACTTTCTAAAGGAAATGAGGAATCTCAAACTTACTTTTATACCCAACAAAACTTTTTACAATGGATAGACTGACCTCTACAAAGATCTTTTTTTAAAAATTTAATTATCCACAAGCAGTCGACAGACTTTAATTGGATTTGTTGATGGAGTTAGATGAGCGTTTTAGGGAGACGAGGCCAGTGCCTCGACTGCCCTGTTCATATGACTTGGCCCCTTTTCAGCCTCTTGACCAGTTTTGAGTTATCCACCAGATCAGCAGCAAGTGGATTTGGATGAGAAGCAAGGCGATTTGCGTGCTGTTTCTTGAACCGCTCGATTTCTGTAGCGACAGTCGGCACGAGGTAATCGTGGATTTCAACGTTTTTAGTGAATCAAGGCGGATTCACGATCGCCCGAAGGATATAATTTTGAACTCGCTGTAGACAAACTATTTTTGTTTTCTGATCGGGAAAAAAAGATCTGGTAGATTTTATTTTAAAACTAACTACCAACCTAGCTAGGAAGCGGTGGTAAGTACATAAAAAATGACGTTGTATAAATGTACACTGTACTTACATGCACTAAAGTGTATTTGATTATAAAAGAATTCATAATTTCGAATTTTAAGATTTTTTACCCTACCGGGACAGGTAGGGTATTAATATAATTTTAAAAAATTTAAAAAAATTACCTTATAGTAGGTACCTAAATAGTACCTAGATCTATTATAGTAATATTCACCAGTAATATGTACGCTGGGGTAACGTTCAGCTAGCGTACACATGGCCGAACTCGAAAACAGCATAAATTACAGCAACGAATTTACATACAAAAATAGTGCTCTTGTAGTGCTTTCGGTATATACGAAATTTCATAACGATTGCTCTTAAAGGAACGGCGATTGAACAAAACTTTCCGAGATTTAGCATTCCGCCAGCGTTTGAATGCGAGCGTGTGAACGCACCGGTAGGCACGGGCGCATGTTCACAGACGTGTGCCCGTGCATGTGCTCGTTGAATGTCGCCACAAACTATATAGGAATACTACGTATCAGACGACCATCTCTCTAACTAAAATCATAGACCACTTTGTAGTATGACTTTGTAGTCTGTGGGCAGTTTTTTTTCATTTTGACAAGTGTTTTTTTGAAAGTGCGACAGACACTCAGGTTTCTTTTTATATAATAACAGGCTTGGAGATTGAGTCATTTGAGCCTTATTGGCAGCAGGGCCACCCAGCCTGGGGGGGGGGGGACGGGGGGGGGGGTTGGGGGCATCCCTACTAGATAATAATTTTATGTTATTAATTAGGGTCAATTTAATGAAAGACGCTTTATTTATTAATTCTTTTATTTTTCAATTTTGTTTTATATTTTTTCAAAGCTTTTAATTGCATTGGAGGTAAATTTTTATTTTCTAAACGGGAGACATCTGTGCCCTTTAAAATTTTATTAATGATGTTGCACCAATTAAATACTGCTAACCTAATCGAAAATCCCAGAAAATAATCTATTACATTCTTTTTGTGATTTTCACATTGTAGGAAGTCAAACGAATACCCAGATACGATGGCATTTTTAATATTTTCTAAAATGCCATCATGATTAGCTTTATGTTCTAGGTATTCGTTTGCTTCCTCAATTGTTTTAGAAAACAATCTCAGGGCATGTTCAGCGGGGTAGGATAATTTCCTTTTTTTAATACTGTTAAACTCACGGAAGGTGATAAATTTATGTATTGGTTCTTCCATTTCACTTGTAAGATTCTTTTCACACACATTACACCTAATTTTATTTAATATTTTTCGAACGACCCACCCCGCAGTATATGCCCTAGAGTGGACATTTAGTCTCTCTTGTCTAACACTAATTAGAAGACTTTCTGGGTCAACGTTTTCATATATACTACTACATGGCTCACGAATCTTTTCGCTGGGGACTGTTGTTTCAAATAGTGATTTAATTTTTAATAATTGGTCCCCAGAATCATCCTCACAATTAAATGAGGATGAATGAAATTTTATAAATCTTGTTATGAGCAGTGATTTAAATGTGCATTTAAAGGTGTGGCAATCCGGATCATTATTTCTAAAATTATATGCCCTGACTTGACCAAAAAAATTTTCTATTGGGTCTGAATTAAAATATCGTGGGCGCATAATTTTTAAATTTTTACTGTTTAAAAATTGCCACACCCTTTGATAACTTTTAAGTGTTACTATCCAGTTCCCTATAGAGGGCACAGTACTCTCTTTACCGTTTTTGTCAACAAAACTAATATTTTTCAATTTTCTTATTGCTTTTCTCCAAAACTCGTGGTGTCCACTATTTGCTGTCACAGCTTTTCGTAAGGGCTTCCCTTTCGACGATTTACTAAAGATTGCAGCTCCATTTACAGAATCAAATAGGTCATCAAAAAAATTCACCATTTCAGCAGTGTTTTGTAACGTAGAACTAACTTCGCTTCCATCAGCATAATGGCCTGAAATAAAATAATAGACATGAAATCTATAGAAAAGTAATACAAGCTTTGATTACAGAAACATAGATAATGTTGTATAACGTAAAGAAATATAATGCCTACCGAACTCTGCAGTGTAAGACAGTGTAGCTGCTACCGACTTGCTAAAAACGCGGGCGCAGTTTTTTACCTAAAAAGTTAATAAAAGGTATTAAAAGAATGAGCTTAAAGTCAATTTGGAAATCAAGAGAACTATCTGCCGTGCAATTTATAAACGCAGTAAGACACTTTACTGCGTTTATAATTTTAGTACATATTTAAAATCGTTGTGATGAGATCTTTCAGAAACAGAGACAAGTGTAATAGAAGTTAGAGAAACAAAAACTATAAACACCAAACCACCATACAACACAACGTACAATCAAATTTTCAAACGCTTTTTACTCAAAACTGTCAAATTGTCCTTACTGCATTTATAAATTGCACGGCAGTATTAGACTTTATGTATAATACTGGCGGTTTCCCGCGAATCGACTTCGTCCGGGTTTTATAATTTTTCTGTCATTTTTGTTTGGCTACTAATGGGGTGTAGCGTGATGTTTCTCAAGAACTAGGCTATCAAAGCAAAAATAATTTTTCAAATCCGACTGGCAGTTTGAGAGATTATTATGTTCAAACAAAAAAACAAACTCTTTAGCTTTATTATATTAGCATAGATGAGATTATCAGATTACTAATTCTCAACATCTACATGTCAGCCCTTCAACGTCCACTGCTGGACATAGGCCTCCCTTCCTCAATTTACGCCACCACACCCGGTCTTCCGCCCAACGCATCCAGCCGATTCCGGCCACCTTGTTTAGGTCGTCGTTCCACCTATGCCATAATTCTCAACAGAATATTCAGAATTACCTTCATCTTTTTTATTTTTTCAGGTATAACATGCTCATCATTTAACTTTGGTAGCAGTCTCATCTGGGCATGGTTGCAATCCCTCTTATAGACTTCAACAATGTCATCCCATTTGGCAATTTTTCCTTCACATTTAATATTTTTGGTCAAAAAATTATTTCTTAATCCTTTTAGTAGGTGTGGTGGATCAAATATTACACTTAATGTGTGTCCATTTATTATGATAACGTCATCTGTAAAAAATCAGGAATACTTATTAAACTTAACCTGAGATTTATTGTAATCATTTTGCCATTATATCTATATTAAATAAATAAATTCAAACAGGTTACCACACGTACCAATTATTTGGTTACTGGCTTGCAATTGCTCTCGCCTTGTGTCCTCTTGTAGAGTCTTTAATGCTGAGCGGAAAGCTGTACCTTGATCACATACTAGTGCTAACGGTATAAGCCCAGAATCGCTAACAGCAGACACCACATCTTTTATTATTGTTTTTAGTTGCACACCAGATGTAGCGCCTTTACAAAAATAAAAGGCCAAAGGCTGCTGCCACTTGTATAGCGCTCCTCTGACCATAAACACCAGTGCATGATCTGCAAAGTCATTTGTTTTTTGGCGATTCACCTCAACCAATCCAGCAATGGCATCCTTATGCTTTTCATAATGGAGTCCTGCCTCCAATGCCACTTCGTCAAAGACAATTGAGCAATATTTTTTGTTTGTCACCCAAGTGTTGACCTGCAATTGAAAATAAATGTGGATAATTTGGTTAGAAATTGATAAAAGTTGATTGAATTTAGTTTATAAGTGCCTCGGACATGCCTGTAAGCTTATAAATTATTATTAAAGAATTATGAAGGGGAACCAACTAATAACGCGATAATGTCACTTTCATCACACATGCCAAATGCATCCCATCTTCAGGAGTTTGAATATTTTATGAACTTACCTCTTCTTTTACTGCTTGAAAAATTTGAGGATTGATGCCAGATTCAATATTTAATTTCGAAATCATTTTATTTAATGTGGTTTTGGACGGCAATATAAAAATTTTTTGAAGAAATTTATAACACTTTGGACTTTGCTTCATAATAGAAAGTCCAATAAGTTTCTCTTCCAGTGTAAACCTTCGACCTTTACTTTTCTTGGTACACTGTTTAACTTGCATCCACAACATTTTTTTTGCTACCCCTTAGCAAAAAAAATGTTGTGGATGCAAGTTAAACAAGTTCATCGCTTTTGTTAACTTATCGAATGCTTCGTTTTCATTAAATTTCAGTGCTCTCCTGGCTCTACGACTAAAGTAAAGTTGTTTCCTTGACTTGCAGTACTCTCGATAAAGCTGTTTACACTTTGGTGTCAGACATTTCATTTTTTGAATTATACGTTTCTTCGACCTAAACCTTCTTTGTGTTACAGCACCTGTAAACATAACATATATAAAAAAAATCATGCAAATGTAGATAGGTAGGTACTATATTTGTTATTATATTTGTAGTTGCAAAACTTAAAAAATATTTTTATTTAGATTAAGTATTCGTGGCTTCGATCATACCGGAGCACTGAAGATTGAGTACAGGAATTTGTTCCATAGGGGAAGAAGTAGATGGCATCACTTCTGCAACAATATTAAGAAAGAATATGACTTAATGCAAAATATCAACTATTTAAACAGATAACTCTACATCAACTGAAATATCGTGAGGTTAATTAGATAACAAATAATATTGTTTGCCCATACCTGGTTGTGGAATTAGAGTGGATGTAGAAGTTTCCGTCATGGCACGAGAAGTACAAGGCACAACTTCTGCAATTACAAAAAATTTAATTTATTACTGAATATTAAAAAACCAATTCCGTAAAGTAACAAGTAGCAATAACGAATATGAGATCTATAATGTAATTGATCAGTACCTGACTGTGGACATAAGTTTGACACAGGAATTTGCTCCACAGTACGGGAAGTAGATGGCATGACGTCTGCAATAACAAGAAATAATTTTGTTGATGAAGAATGTATACTAAAGATAAATGAATTAAAAATATTTTGTTTAAATAATGTTTTACCGGACAAAGTTTTACTATAAGTTCTCTTTCTGGAGTAATTGTGCTCAATGTTTAGATTGACAGTTTCTGAAACAATTAAATAAATATTAATAATAATTTCATCACATTTCATTCGTCTTCTCTTGGTAAAAACTGTAAGATGACTTCAAATGTAAGAATTATTTGTACATACGGGAAGTAGATGGCATGGCATGACTTCTACAACAATATGTTAGGGGGGGTTATCAAAGAATATGACATAATGCAAAATATCAACTATTTAAACAGTGATTAACTCTACCTCAACTGAAATATCGTGAGGTTAATTAGATAATAAATAATATTTCTTGCCCATACCTGGTTGTGGATTTAGAGTGGATGTAGAAGTTTCCGTCATGGCACGAGAAGTACAAGGCACAACTTCTGCAATTACAAAAAATTTAATTTATTACTGAATATTAAAAAACCAATTCCGTAAAGTAACAAGTAGCAATAACGAATATGAGATCTATAATGTAATTGATCTGTACCTGACTGTGGACATAAGTTTGACACAGGAATTTGCTCCACAGTACGGGAAGTAGATGGCATGACGTCTGCAATAACAAGAAATAATTTTGTTGATGAAGAATGTATACTAAAGATAAATGAATTAAAAATATTTTGTTTAAATAATGTTTTACCGGACAAAGTTTTACTATAAGTTCTCTTTCTGGAGTAATTGTGCTCAATGTTTAGATTGACAGTTTCTGAAACAATTAAATAAATATTAATAATAATTTCATCACATTTCATTCGTCTTCTCTTGGTAAAAACTGTAAGATGACTTCAAATGTAAGAATTATTTGTACATACGGGAAGTAGATGGCATGGCATGACTTCTACAACAATATGTTAGGAGGGGTTATCAAAGAATATGACATAATGCAAAATATCAACTATTTAAACAGTGATTAACTCTACCTTAACTGAAATATCGTGAGGTTAATTAGATAATAAATAATATTGTTTGCCCATACCTGGTTGTGGAATTAGAGTGGATGTAGAAGTTTCCGTCATGGCACGAGAAGTACAAGGCACAACTTCTGCAATTACAAGAAATTTAATTTATTACTGAATATTAAAAAACCAATTCCGTAAAGTAACAAGTAGCAATAACGAATATGAGATCTATAATGTAATTGATCTGTACCTGACTGTGGACATAAGTTTGACACAGGAACTTGCTCCACAGTATGGGAAGTAGATGTCATGACGTCTGCAATAACAAGAAATACTTTTGTTGATGAAGAATGTAGCAAAGTTGTATGAATTAAAAACATGTTGTTTAAATAATGTTTTACCAGACAAAGTTTTGCTATAAGTATGTTCGTTATGTTTTCTCTTTCTGGAGTAATTGTGCTCAATGTTTGGATTGACAGTTTCTGAAACAATTTTAAAAAATTAATAGGTAATAATTTCATCACATTTCTGCCGTGCAATTTATAAACGCAGTAAGGACAATTTGACAGTTTTGAGTAAAACGCGTTTGAAAATTTGATTGTACGTTGTGTTGTATGGTGGTTTGGTGTTTATAGTTTTTGTTTCTCTCACTTCTATTACACGTAGCGAAAAATGGGTCTTTGTTTCTGAAAGATCTCATCACAACGATGTCAAATATGTAATAAAATTATAAACGCAGTAAAGTGTCTTACTGCGTTTATAAATTGTACGGCAGATTTATCAGCCTGTGCTTCTCCACAGATGAAAGGTTAAGTTTTCTATTAGTAAAAACCGAAAGGTGACCGAAAGTGTAACAATCATTTTTACGTACCAGCGTCAACGTATACTCGTTCCGGAATTCCGGTGGTAATTTCATTGTTATTGAACAACGTGGGATAGGTACCCACGTGAAGCCGATGTTTGGTTGTGATGAATCTCTTCTCAAAATGTTTGTGACACACAACCAACTTATGGAGTTCCACCTCACATAAGCCTTGTAAGTTAACACAATGAGCACGAAGACACTGTAACCAATTTTGGAGTCCTATCTCAGTCCTTGGAAAGCTATGGAAAATGACGTCCTTGCGCCTACTTTCGCAATTCACTACACAGCACTTACTGTACGGCATGACGCACAAAAAGCATAAATTACAGTAGTATTAGCAATAGTTGAGAGGATAAGCTAAGGAAATCCTAGGAAATCGCAAAACTTCACTCGATCAAACTAACTGTCAAGCCAACACTGTCTGTAAGTGATAGGTCCGCTAATCACTCGATTTATACTAAACTGCTAACAACACCACGGAGAGAATTAATACCACGGCAACACCAAGGGTCCGGAGGCAGCGGGGTGGGTACAAGCGCGGGGGAGGGAGAGTAACTGTTACAATGAAATAAACCTCCATAAACAAGCCCTCTATACCATAGACATAAGTCCCAGTTTATTCACTATGAAGATTACCTGCCATGCAGACAGTGTTGGCTTGACAGTTAGTTTGATCGAGTGAAGTTTTGCGATTTCCTAGGATTTCCTTAGCTTATCCTCTCAACTATTGCTAATACTACTGTAATTTATGCTTTTTGTGCGTCATGCCGTACAGTAAGTGCTGTGTAGTGAATTGCGAAAGTAGGCGCAAGGACGTCATTTTCCATAGCTTTCCAAGGACTGAGATAGGACTCCAAAATTGGTTACAGTGTCTTCGTGCTCATTGTGTTAACTTACAAGGCTTATGTGAGGTGGAACTCCATAAGTTGGTTGTGTGTCACAAACATTTTGAGAAGAGATTCATCACAACCAAACATCGGCTTCACGTGGGTGCCTATCCCACGTTGTTCAATAACAATGAAATTACCACCGGAATTCCGGAACGAGTATACGTTGACGCTGGTACGTAAAAATGATTGTTACACTTTCGGTCACCTTTCGGTTTTTACCAATAGAAAACTTAACCTTTCATCTGTGGAGAAGCACAGGCTGATAAATCTGCCGTACAATTTATAAACGCAGTAAGACACTTTACTGCGTTTATAATTTTATTACATATTTGACATCGTTGTGATGAGATCTTTCAGAAACAAAGACCCATTTTTCGCTACGTGTAATAGAAGTGAGAGAAACAAAAACTATAAACACCAAACCACCATACAACACAACGTACAATCAAATTTTCAAACGCGTTTTACTCAAAACTGTCAAATTGTCCTTACTGCGTTTATAAATTGCACGGCAGAAATGTGATGAAATTATTACCTATTAATTTTTTAAAATTGTTTCAGAAACTGTCAATCCAAACATTGAGCACAATTACTCCAGAAAGAGAAAACATAACGAACATACTTATAGCAAAACTTTGTCTGGTAAAACATTATTTAAACAACATGTTTTTAATTCATACAACTTTGCTACATTCTTCATCAACAAAAGTATTTCTTGTTATTGCAGACGTCATGACATCTACTTCCCATACTGTGGAGCAAGTTCCTGTGTCAAACTTATGTCCACAGTCAGGTACAGATCAATTACATTATAGATCTCATATTCGTTATTGCTACTTGTTACTTTACGGAATTGGTTTTTTAATATTCAGTAATAAATTAAATTTCTTGTAATTGCAGAAGTTGTGCCTTGTACTTCTCGTGCCATGACGGAAACTTCTACATCCACTCTAATTCCACAACCAGGTATGGGCAAACAATATTATTTATTATCTAATTAACCTCACGATATTTCAGTTAAGGTAGAGTTAATCACTGTTTAAATAGTTGATATTTTGCATTATGTCATATTCTTTGATAACCCCTCCTAACATATTGTTGTAGAAGTCATGCCATGCCATCTACTTCCCGTATGTACAAATAATTCTTACATTTGAAGTCATCTTACAGTTTTTACCAAGAGAAGACGAATGAAATGTGATGAAATTATTATTAATATTTATTTAATTGTTTCAGAAACTGTCAATCTAAACATTGAGCACAATTACTCCAGAAAGAGAACTTATAGTAAAACTTTGTCCGGTAAAACATTATTTAAACAAAATATTTTTAATTCATTTATCTTTAGTATACATTCTTCATCAACAAAATTATTTCTTGTTATTGCAGACGTCATGCCATCTACTTCCCGTACTGTGGAGCAAATTCCTGTGTCAAACTTATGTCCACAGTCAGGTACAGATCAATTACATTATAGATCTCATATTCGTTATTGCTACTTGTTACTTTACGGAATTGGTTTTTTAATATTCAGTAATAAATTAAATTTTTTGTAATTGCAGAAGTTGTGCCTTGTACTTCTCGTGCCATGACGGAAACTTCTACATCCACTCTAAATCCACAACCAGGTATGGGCAAGAAATATTATTTATTATCTAATTAACCTCACGATATTTCAGTTGAGGTAGAGTTAATCACTGTTTAAATAGTTGATATTTTGCATTATGTCATATTCTTTGATAACCCCCCCTAACATATTGTTGTAGAAGTCATGCCATGCCATCTACTTCCCGTATGTACAAATAATTCTTACATTTGAAGTCATCTTACAGTTTTTACCAAGAGAAGACGAATGAAATGTGATGAAATTATTATTAATATTTATTTAATTGTTTCAGAAACTGTCAATCTAAACATTGAGCACAATTACTCCAGAAAGAGAACTTATAGTAAAACTTTGTCCGGTAAAACATTATTTAAACAAAATATTTTTAATTCATTTATCTTTAGTATACATTCTTCATCAACAAAATTATTTCTTGTTATTGCAGACGTCATGCCATCTACTTCCCGTACTGTGGAGCAAATTCCTGTGTCAAACTTATGTCCACAGTCAGGTACTGATCAATTACATTATAGATCTCATATTCGTTATTGCTACTTGTTACTTTACGGAATTGGTTTTTTAATATTCAGTAATAAATTAAATTTTTTGTAATTGCAGAAGTTGTGCCTTGTACTTCTCGTGCCATGACGGAAACTTCTACATCCACTCTAATTCCACAACCAGGTATGGGCAAACAATATTATTTGTTATCTAATTAACCTCACGATATTTCAGTTGATGTAGAGTTATCTGTTTAAATAGTTGATATTTTGCATTAAGTCATATTCTTTCTTAATATTGTTGCAGAAGTGATGCCATCTACTTCTTCCCCTATGGAACAAATTCCTGTACTCAATCTTCAGTGCTCCGGTATGATCGAAGCCACGAATACTTAATCTAAATAAAAATATTTTTTAAGTTTTGCAACTACAAATATAATAACAAATATAGTACCTACCTATCTACATTTGCATGATTTTTTTTATATATGTTATGTTTACAGGTGCTGTAACACACAGAAGGTTTAGGTCGAAGAAACGTATAATTCAAAAAATGAAATGTCTGACACCAAAGTGTAAACAGCTTTATCGAGAGTACTGCAAGTCAAGGAAACAACTTTACTTTAGTCGTAGAGCCAGGAGAGCACTGAAATTTAATGAAAACGAAGCATTCGATAAGTTAACAAAAGCGATGAACCCCTTAGCAAAAAAAATGTTGTGGATGCAAGTTAAACAGTGTACCAAGAAAAGTAAAGGTCGAAGGTTTACACTGGAAGAGAAACTTATTGGACTTTCTATTATGAAGCAAAGTCCAAAGTGTTATAAATTTCTTCAAAAAATTTTTATATTGCCGTCCAAAACCACATTAAATAAAATGATTTCGAAATTAAATATTGAATCTGGCATCAATCCTCAAATTTTTCAAGCAGTAAAAGAAGAGGTAAGTTCATAAAATATTCAAACTCCTGAAGATGGGATGCATTTGGCATGTGTGATGAAAGTGACATTATCGCGTTATTAGTTGGTTCCCCTTCATAATTCATTTAATAATAATTTATAAGCTTACAGGCATGTCCGAGGCACTTATAAACAAAATTCAATCAACTTTTATCAATTTCTAACCAAATTATCCACATTTATTTTCAATTGCAGGTCAACACTTGGGTGACAAACAAAAAATATTGCTCAATTGTCTTTGACGAAGTGGCATTGGAGGCAGGACTCCATTATGAAAAGCATAAGGATGCCATTGCTGGATTGGTTGAGGTGAATCGCCAAAAAACAAATGACTTTGCAGATCATGCACTGGTGTTTATGGTCAGAGGAGCGCTATACAAGTGGCAGCAGCCTTTGGCCTTTTATTTTTGTAAAGGCGCTACATCTGGTGTGCAACTAAAAACAATAATAAAAGATGTGGTGTCTGCTGTTAGCGATTCTGGGCTTATACCGTTAGCACTAGTATGTGATCAAGGTACAGCTTTCCGCTCAGCATTAAAGACTCTACAAGAGGACACAAGGCGAGAGCAATTGCAAGCCAGTAACCAAATAATTGGTACGTGTGGTAACCTGTTTGAATTTATTTATTTAATATAGATATAATGGCAAAATGATTACAATAAATCTCAGGTTAAGTTTAATAAGTATTCCTGATTTTTTACAGATGACGTTATCATAATAAAGGGACACACATTAAGTGTAATATTTGATCCACCACACCTACTAAAAGGATTAAGAAATAATTTTTTGACCAAAAATATTAAATGTGAAGGAAAAATTGCCAAATGGGATGACATTGTTGAAGTCTATAAGAGGGATTGCAACCATGCCCAGATGAGACTGCTACCAAAGTTAAATGATGAGCATGTTATACCTGAAAAAATAAAAAAGATGAAGGTAATTCTGAATATTCTGTTGAGAATTATGGCATAGGTGGAACGACGACCTAAACAAGGTGGCCGGAATCGGCTGGATGCGTTGGGCGGAAGACCGGGTGTGGTGGCGTAAATTGAGGAAGGGAGGCCTATGTCCAGCAGTGGACGTTGAAGGGCTGACATGTAGATGTTGAGAATTAGTAATCTGATAATCTCATCTATGCTAATATAATAAAGCTAAAGAGTTTGTTTTTTTGTTTGAACATAATAATCTCTCAAACTGCCAGTCGGATTTGAAAAATTATTTTTGCTTTGATAGCCTAGTTCTTGAGAAACATCACGCTACACCCCATTAGTAGCCAAACAAAAATGACAGAAAAATTATAAAACCCGGACGAAGTCGATTCGCGGGAAACCGCCAGTATTATACATAAAGTCTAATACTGCCGTGCAATTTATAAATGCAGTAAGGACAATTTGACAGTTTTGAGTAAAAAGCGTTTGAAAATTTGATTGTACGTTGTGTTGTATGGTGGTTTGGTGTTTATAGTTTTTGTTTCTCTAACTTCTATTACACTTGTCTCTGTTTCTGAAAGATCTCATCACAACGATTTTAAATATGTACTAAAATTATAAACGCAGTAAAGTGTCTTACTGCGTTTATAAATTGCACGGCAGATAGTTCTCTTGATTTCCAAATTGACTTTAAGCTCATTCTTTTAATACCTTTTATTAACTTTTTAGGTAAAAAACTGCGCCCGCGTTTTTAGCAAGTCGGTAGCAGCTACACTGTCTTACACTGCAGAGTTCGGTAGGCATTATATTTCTTTACGTTATACAACATTATCTATGTTTCTGTAATCAAAGCTTGTATTACTTTTCTATAGATTTCATGTCTATTATTTTATTTCAGGCCATTATGCTGATGGAAGCGAAGTTAGTTCTACGTTACAAAACACTGCTGAAATGGTGAATTTTTTTGATGACCTATTTGATTCTGTAAATGGAGCTGCAATCTTTAGTAAATCGTCGAAAGGGAAGCCCTTACGAAAAGCTGTGACAGCAAATAGTGGACACCACGAGTTTTGGAGAAAAGCAATAAGAAAATTGAAAAATATTAGTTTTGTTGACAAAAACGGTAAAGAGAGTACTGTGCCCTCTATAGGGAACTGGATAGTAACACTTAAAAGTTATCAAAGGGTGTGGCAATTTTTAAACAGTAAAAATTTAAAAATTATGCGCCCACGATATTTTAATTCAGACCCAATAGAAAATTTTTTTGGTCAAGTCAGGGCATATAATTTTAGAAATAATGATCCGGATTGCCACACCTTTAAATGCACATTTAAATCACTGCTCATAACAAGATTTATAAAATTTCATTCATCCTCATTTAATTGTGAGGATGATTCTGGGGACCAATTATTAAAAATTAAATCACTATTTGAAACAACAGTCCCCAGCGAAAAGATTCGTGAGCCATGTAGTAGTATATATGAAAACGTTGACCCAGAAAGTCTTCTAATTAGTGTTAGACAAGAGAGACTAAATGTCCACTCTAGGGCATATACTGCGGGGTGGGTCGTTCGAAAAATATTAAATAAAATTAGGTGTAATGTGTGTGAAAAGAATCTTACAAGTGAAATGGAAGAACCAATACATAAATTTATCACCTTCCGTGAGTTTAACAGTATTAAAAAAAGGAAATTATCCTACCCCGCTGAACATGCCCTGAGATTGTTTTCTAAAACAATTGAGGAAGCAAACGAATACCTAGAACATAAAGCTAATCATGATGGCATTTTAGAAAATATTAAAAATGCCATCGTATCTGGGTATTCGTTTGACTTCCTACAATGTGAAAATCACAAAAAGAATGTAATAGATTATTTTCTGGGATTTTCGATTAGGTTAGCAGTATTTAATTGGTGCAACATCATTAATAAAATTTTAAAGGGCACAGATGTCTCCCGTTTAGAAAATAAAAATTTACCTCCAATGCAATTAAAAGCTTTGAAAAAATATAAAACAAAATTGAAAAATAAAAGAATTAATAAATAAAGCGTCTTTCATTAAATTGACCCTAATTAATAACATAAAATTATTATCTAGTAGGGATGCCCCCAACCCAACCCCCCCCCCGCCCCCCCCCCCCCCAGGCTGGGTGGCCCTGCTGCCAATAAGGCTCAAATGACTCAATCTCCAAGCCTGTTATTATATAAAAAGAAACCTGAGTGTCTGTCGCACTTTCAAAAAAACACTTGTCAAAATGAAAAAAAACTGCCCACAGACTACAAAGTCATACTACAAAGTGGTCTATGATTTTAGTCAGAGAGATGGTCGTCTGATACGTAGTATTCCTATATAGTTTGTGACTGTCTGTAAGTGATAGGTCCGCTAATCACTCGATTTATACTAAACTGCTAACAACACCACGGAGAGAATTAATACCACGGCAACACCAAGGGTCCGGAGGCAGCGGGGTGGGTACAAGCGCGGGGGAGGGAGAGTAACTGTTACAATGAAATAAACCTCCATAAACAAGCCCTCTATACCATAGACATAAGTCCCAGTTTATTCACTATGAAGATTACCTGCCATGAATGTCGCTTTGAACGCAAGCGTGTGAACCCACCATTACAATACTTCCTCTTTGCTGTCTACGTTCGTAGATCATCATAAATCTAGATAATGGAATATGTTGTCCGTAGTACATATTAGTTCCATGATCTAGATCTAGTACGGTCCACCGAACGCTAGTGGAAACAAAACAAGTATAAACTGGTCCCTCATAGTATTGAAATTCCCTAATAGGCTAGGCCAGCTCAAGGTCAAAGTGTTGCCATTGACGTGCGGTCGACTGTACTACATTAGTAGCGTACGAGAGCGAGAAACTAAAAATGATTTTTTTCTTACCACCCTCATTGCCAACATCGCATTGTAGGATTTAAATTCTGTTTTATACCTGTAATATAAATTTACTATAATTTCCCGAAAAAAATACTTGTATGTAGTAATGGCGGTATTCAGGAGCTCACTCAAAGAAATTGATTTCTTTGAGCTCACTAATGTTTGATTGATGGAATGATTGAATAGACAGCAGAGCAGAGCGAGACGTTTCACGACTTGTCATTCATTGCGATGTTCTCTCAAATCAAGTAATAAAAACGCATTTTGTCAAAAACAACATCTGGCAAAAAAAATCACCAAAATTCAAGAAAAAATCCTCCATTGCTTTGCTAGCAAAAAATCATTTTGAGGTTTAATAATAAAATTAAGATTCCAATTAGCTGGAGCTCTAGAGCGTTGTGATTTCCCTCTTTTTCCCTTTTACGTGTAGAAAACCGAATAGGTACAATGGAAGACAATACATCGAGCGATGACGAAATAAAAGATCACCCTCTGAGTCCTATTTTAGGTGGTAAAAAGCTGAAATTAAACGACGGTAGCTCACAGGAGAGTCTCAAAGAAACAGGTAACGTACCGACCCCTCTGGCAAACACCTAGTATTTTTTGTGACGTAAATTATCCGTATCCATTTTGATGTGTGTTTTTCGACAGCTTCGTCGAGCAAAGGAGTTAAAGATGAAACTGTCGACAGCGGTGTGTCGGCAGATAAGTCTGAGAGTACTAGCAGCGACGACCGAGTCAATGGCGCCGCTGAAGGGCTGACCAACGAAGTGGTCAACGTTGCACCCTCTAGCAGCAATGTCCGTGCCATTCTACTGAATATAAGACGTCCAAAAAGAGGCAGGAACTATAGGAAGAGGAAGACGCCAGATAGAGACACAGATAGCAATGATTCGTCGAGGGATTCTGATGATTTGTCCGCAGCAGAAAGTATGCCGGGTTCGAGGCAGGTGGAGAATAGTAATTCAGACGGTTCTGATGATATACAGAGGTTCATGTCTACGTTTTCGGATGGATCACCAAGTAGGTGAGTAATGGTTTTGACCCTGACTGACCCTAGTCAACATATAGACGTTACTGTATAACTACCACTGCTTCGTGCATACTTAAAGTAAAGTTAGAAATTCCTCTTGGTTCCTGGTCTATAATGGCAGTACCCACTCACCATCAGGTGAGCTATCTGCCTGCTTGCCACTATTCCGTAAAAGGTTTAGGACTACCTACTTTTATTCATTTAATATAGTGTCAATAACATAATACAGAAACAATGTCAATTAAAATACAAATGTGGAATTAACTTAACATTCAGCCTTACAAATAAAATTTTCTCCAAAGCATCACAACGAGGCAGTGTGCCTAAAATGCTGGCGGCGTTACCTCTTTGGATCGCCAGACTTGTTCTGTGGTTATGACCAAGCGGAAATTTGCCTGAGCACTTTTTGAAGTCATTGTCAAATGAACCATATCACTATAAATAAATAAATAGCAAAGCCATTTATTCCTTACATTAAAAACAAGTTTGTTACAGTGTTTCAATGTACATAATTATAAAATAATTTAGTTTTTACACATTTTTGTTTCATTTTCTTAAGGACCCCTTTTGGGTATAGGCCTCCTCCAACCCCTTCCATCTGTCCCTGTCCTTTGCCTTTGTAGACCAGGTATCTTTGTAGGACCCTAAAGAAATCACATGATTTTGTTCTTTAGGCTATAGTGATGTGGTTCATTTGAGAATGACGTCAAAAAGTGCTCGGGCAATTTCCGCTTGGTCTGAACTGAACCTTAGAAGCCGAACAAAAGTAATTAAGTCAGAAAAACGTAGTAGATGCGTGACGTTTTTATATTACAGAGAGAGATAGAATGAAACAAATAGGTGGTGCGCAAGCAAGACAAAGGGAGTCAATTACGACAAAGTGGCCTAATTTGAGATCCATGCGCTAGACTCTTGAGGATAGTATCCAAATGAAAGGCTTTAGGCGTATCACAGACACACGCGGCCTGCGGTGGCGGCCTACCGCAGGCCGCAGCTTCAATATGAAAACGCAGGCCGCGCGTGTCTGAAGGTCACTAGGTCAAGGACAATATATGACAATGTCAGGATAATATGACATATTACCCAGCGGAATATCTAGCTATAGATGTTATCCTACTACATACATGTAGTATGCTGAAAGTCAAAGAGTTAAGTGCAAATAATGAGTTTAAAGTGGTCCCTACACGATCATGCTGCATGACATGCCTTACGTGCTGTGTCACTCATGCATGACCGTCTAGTTGTAGTGATTGAAGTGCATGACATGCAAACTGCGTGCTTTTAGACGAATTTAGGGTACTGCTGGACAATTTTTTAATTAGTATTGAGTGAATTAGTGTTGAGTGTATGTGTAACATTCACAGCTCATCGGACAGCACCGACAGCTTCGCGAGCGACAACCTCCACTTGACCACGGATGACAGCAACAGCGGTGACGAGCCCGTGTGGCGCACCAACGACGAGCCGGACGAAACAGACGAGAACAAAGGCAAACCGCCCAGCGTGCTGCTCAAGACACGCCCTAAGCACAACTATTTGATGTTGAGAGGTAATCTTAGCCACGTATCGGAAGACGCAGCTTAGGCAGGCCTCCACAAGGTGGACCGACGATCTGGTGAAGGCCACGGGACCCAGCTGAGGTTAGCGGGGGACCGGTCGTCGTGGAGATCCTTGGGGAGGCCATTGTCCAGCAGTGGACGTCTACAGGCTGATATGATGATGACTAGCTTCTACCGTCATCAGAATGACGGAATGAATTCTGGCGACTTCGTCCGGTTAAAAAGTTTCGTATATGTTACTGTTTGCCCGCGGCATGTATTTGATTATTATTAATGAAAATTATTTAACTAACATGCGTTTTTGCATAGGGAACAAACATACAAACATTGATTTTTTAATTATTTTTAGAGATTTTCATTGATACTTACTTGATTGATACTTAAAACTATATTTCCAGAGATAATAAACCGGGAGATGGGGCTGACATTTCCCTGCGGTAAAACGGCGAAGGCCGATGTGATTTTCGAGCAGAAATACTACGGGTCCCTCCACGTGGTGTACAGGATGAAGAAACTGCACAATCTGTACAAACATAGGGGCTGTGTTAACTCTATTAATTTTCACCCTGAAGGTAAATATAAATTAAAACCTTTTTGGCTATTGTGAATAGAAATATTTTGCATGCGACTTCCTCTGCGCAGAACAGGACTAAATAAAAACAAAACCTAATGGTGGGCTTAGTCATTAGACGAATATCTAAGCAAGATTTTCAAGTTTTTACACCTAGCAGCAAAGCATTTTTTTAGGAAGAAGCTAAAATAGATTTTTTGTATATTGAATTTTTGTGGAAAGATATGTTGGGTTCCTTCCTGCCTTATTAACACAACAGTGTAAAACGACTGCTGATAGTAACGTAAAGAAAATTGTTTGTTCTATCAATTGAGAAGAGAAATTCGAGATTTCTCTGGCCTTTTGTCATATACTAGCCTGGCCGTTTCATTCTGGTCCTCTTGCTGGACATGAATGGAATAGAAGAATAGAATGATATTTATTTTCTGCTACACAATAAAATATAATACTAAAATAACAAAACACAAAGTGATTTACATGAAAGGGTTTTCCCCACTGCGCCACTAACGGTTGCGTGTGAATAAACACCCTCAGGTCTATCCAGTAGGACCACTTTCCCAAAATAATTATTCTCCGAAATGCATTTTTTCCAGACTATTTTCTTAAAATGATAACTTTCCCAAATTGACTGCTTCCCGAAATGACTGCTTTCTAAAAAGACTCCTAATATGACAACATCATGATCATCGTCGGTCCACCTGGACCGTCCCACGCACGGAGGAGAGTCCCACGCTGCGCGTTCCGGTTCGCGGTCTCCTCTCATTAGCCCGCTGAGCGACGATAAACTTGTGGCAATTCCCATAATGACTACTTTCCAAAACGACCACATACCTACCAACAATGTCAATTTTCACAATTTGACCAATTTACGAACAGTTTACCTTTCCAAACAGACTATTTTCCTACAATGACAACTTTCCCAAAAAGACTACTTTCCTGGAAATGACAACTTCTCAAATTTTCCGCAGGACATCTCCTAGCCTCAGGGTCGGACGACACGAACGTAGTGGTGTGGGACTGGGCGCGCAACGCCGCGCTGCAGACGATCAAGACCGGCCACAAGTCGAACGTGTTCCAGAGCAAGTTCCTCCACCTGAATGCCAGGAGCCAGCTGAACATAGTCACGTGTGCGCGGGATGGCCAGGTGAGTTAATACTGGTGCGATGACTGGTCTGTTGGCTTACTACGCCAGCCAGAGGTCGTTGTTTTTATTCCCACCCTGCACCAACATTTGACTGACCGGTTGGCTTACTGCGCCATAGGTCGTGGTTTTAATTCCCACTCTACACCAACATTTGACTGGCCTGTTGGCTTACTACGCCAGCCAGAGGTCGTGGTTTTTATTCCCACCCTGCACCAACATTAGACTGGCCTGTTGGCTTACTACGCCAGAGGTCGTATTTTTTATTCCCACCCTACACCAACATTTGACTGGCCTGTTGGGTTACTACGCCAGAGGTCGTTGTTTTTATTCCCACCCTGCACCAACATTTGACTGGCCGGTTGGCTTACTACGCCAGAGGTCGTGGTTTTTGTTCGCAGCCTGCACCAACATTTGACTGGCCGGTTGGCTTACTGCGCCAGAGGTCGTGGTTTTTATTCCCACCCTGCACCAACATTTGTGTGATGAGCGTATCTGTTGGTTTTCGGATTATTTGTGTTTGTATGTATTTAAATACTAGCTATTGCCTGCGACTTCGTCCGCGTGGATAAATGAATATGACAAATCATATAAGTATGATTATATCTAATGTGTGGTCAGGTGCGGCTACTGCAGTGCCCCCCGAGCGGCGGGGCCACGGTGTCAGCTCCTTCAGAAGAGACAGACTTTTATCATTACCATTCTTCTACGGTTGTTTGTACTGTAACATTATACCAGGTGTATATCTAATCTGTGGTCAGGTGCGCCTACTGCAGTGCCCCCCGAGCGGCGCTCGGCGGGGCCACGGTGTCAGCTCCTTTAGAAGTGGCATACTTTTATCATTACCATTCTTCTACGGTTGTTTGTACTGTAACATTATACCAGGTGTATATCTAATCTGTGGTCAGGTGCGCCTACTGCAGTGCCCCCCGAGCGGCGCTCGGCGGGGCCACGGTGTCAGCTCCTTTAGAAGTGGCATACTTTTATCATTACCATTCTTCTACGGTTGTTTGTACTGTAACATTATACCAGGTGTATATCTAATCTGTGGTCAGGTGCGCCTACTGCAGTGCCCCCCGAGCGGCGCTCGGCGGGGCCACGGTGTCAGCTCCTTTAGAAGTGGCATACTTTTATCATTACCATTCTTCTACGGTTGTTTGTACTGTAACATTATACCAGGTGTATATCTAATCTGTGGTCAGGTGCGCCTACTGCAGTGCCCCCCGAGCGGCGCTCGGCGGGGCCACGGTGTCAGCTCCTTTAGAAGTGGCATACTTTTATCATTACCATTCTTCTACGGTTCTTTGTACTGTAACATTATACTAGGTGTATATCTAATGTGTGGTCAGGTGCGGCTACTGCAGTGCCCCCCGAGCGGCGGGGCCACGGTGTCCCGCCGGCGGCTGGCGTCGCACTCGCGCGCCGCACACAAGCTGCACGTGTGCGCGTCGGAGCCGCACGTGGTGGTCTCCGCCGGCGAGGACGGCCTCGTCATGCAGTGCGACGTCAGGGCAGAGCACGCCTGCAAGTGAGAACACTTTTTTTTAACTAGCCGTTTCCCGCGGATTCGCTCGCGTATAAAATTTAAAGCGAAAGTAAAGCGAAAATAATTTATAGAAATAAAATGTAAACAATACAAAACAACAGAAAATTATACAAAAGGTCAAGCTTATTTCTATGAAATCTCTTCCAGCTAACTCGCAATCGCTAACATTTGTTGCAGACTGTTTCAAGTGAAAGACCGCGGGATGAATGTACCTCTATACAGCGTGTGCGGCCACCCCCTGGACATGACGCAGCTCCTGGTAGCCGGTAGGGACAAGTTCGTGAGGATATACGACCGGCGGGCGTACGCCAAGCCGCTCGCCCTGTACTGCCCCTCCACTTTCGAGGAACACAACGTGAGTCGTTGAACTGTGATAGTTATTTAAGTAACTGTTTCACGAAGAAGGCGGTCACCTCCTAGACATGGAGCAGCTCCTGGTAGCTGGTACGGACAAGTTCGTGAGGATATACGACCGGCGGGCGTAGGCCAAGCCGCTCGCCCTGTACTGCCCCTCCACTTTCGAGGAACACAACGTGAGTCGTTGAACTGTACTAGTTATTTAAGCAACTGTTTCACCATAAAGGCGGCCACCTCCAGGACATGACGCAGCTCCTGGTAGCCGGTAGGGACAAGTTCGTGAGGATATACGACCGGCGTGCGTACGCCAAGCCGCTCGCCCTGTACTGCCCCTCCACTTTCGAGGAACACAACGTGAGTCGTTGAACTGTACTAGTTATTTAAGCAACTGTTTCACGAAGAAGGCGGCCACACCCTAGACATGGAGCAGCTACTGGTAGCCGGTAGGGACAAGTTCATGAGGATATACGACCGGCGGGCGTACGCCAAGCCGCTCGCCCAGTACTGCCCGTCCACTTTCGAGGAACACAACGTGAGTCGTTGAACTGTACTAGTTATTTAAGCAACTGTTTCACGAAGAAGGCGGCCACGCCCTAGACATGGAGCAGCTACTGATAGCCGGAAGGATCAAGTTTGTGAGGATATACGACCGGCGGGCGTACGCCAAGCCGCTCTGGCTCTACTACCCCTCCACTTTCGAGGAACACAACGTGAGTCGTTGAACTGTACTAGTTATTATTATTACTGGGCTAGCGTGGTCCGTGGTGGACTATAGCCCGAACGCTCTCGGGGAGAGGTTATGGTTGAGTCCGAGCAGTAGGGACATGTTAATAGGCTGTTGATTTGATTTGAAATCAACTAACATTATTATTATATTAAGATTAAATCAAAATAATAAATTAAATCAAATTAAGTAAATTAAAATTCAATCATAATTATATCACAACGTCCTTCATCAACAGCCTATTAATCTCACCACTGCTGGGGCTCAGGCCTACCCTCTCAACGAGGGCGTGCGGGCTATAGTCCACCACGCTAACCCAGTGCGGGTTGGTGGACTTCACATGCGCCTAAGAATTTCTTCTTCGGCGTATGCAGGTTTCCTCACGATGTTTTCCTTCACCGTTTGAGAGCAGTCAGTACATGTACTTAAGTTTCGAGAAAAAAACCCATTGGTACATGGCCCAACCGGGGATCGAACCTAGGACCTTTCGATATCATAAGTCGCGTCTTATCCCCGAGGCCACTGACGCTCTCAAAAAGTACAACCACAGAGTATAAGAAACTCCTTTGGCCCTTCCAACCTTGCGGTTATACGGGCCGATTCCGCTACTTGCAGTGTTGTCATGGCGAAAATTGTTTTCACGTTTCGCCCTACCACAGAGTATATCATAGTTTCCAAAACACGCGTGTGTCACCTTCCAGAGCAACGGCAAGAAGAAAGTGCGGCTGTCCATGATGCACCTGACGTGCGCCGTGTTCAACCACGACGGCTCCGAGATCCTGGGCTCCTACAACGACGAGGACGTCTACCTGTTCGACGTCAAGAATGACGTATACGACAAGTGAGAGAACACATTCAATTACATACTTTTTTAAAGGAGATTTTGGCTCGGTTACTAGAGACCTGTCTTAACCTATCCTACTAACATTATAAAGCGAAAGTTTGTTTGTGTAGATGTTTGTTACTCTTTCACGCAAAAGCTAACGCAAAAACTTTACAGTAATATAGATTTTACATCAGAGCAACCACATAGGCTATAATAATTCATAAAGAAATTATTTAAATTGGCCATGAAATATTGAATTGAAATCTCTTTGGTTCACATTGTTTCATTAAAAGGTTTTACGGCCAATTGGGAACAAAGTCCTTATAGGCCAATCATAGTTTGCTCACATTGTACTTTAATAGAAAGCAAGCAATATTTTGTTACGAGAACTATGCTTTAATATAGCTTTTTTATATATAGTATTTGCTGGATGCTCACTCGAATTTTTATGTATCTACCCTACTTAACTGTATTATTTTGTGCTCATGTTCAACTTTTAATACCTTATAATGTTATGCTTTGTTTACCTTAATGTAATTTATGTCTTGTTTGTTATAATGTAACCGATGGACAGCACGAATGGTGGTGTTGGGACAAACCAATACACTGGTTTATCAACACCTAAATACCAATTGTTAATGTCAATAACAATGTTTAATAGTTTAAATAAATAAATAAAAATAAAATAGAGACGTACGTAAATAAAATATGTCATTAATATTTTTTTATTAATAATTAAATAACTGCTCTAACGAAACCCTACTTGCATTTACAAGTTGAACTTGGTATCCCCAGAGACAATCCGTCGGGGAAGGAGGGCTACACGCACCGCTACAACGGGCACCGGAACAGCGCGACCTTCAAGGGGGTGTCGTTCTTCGGGCCCAAGAGCCAGTACATCGTCTCCGGGTCGGACTGCTCCTACATTTACATATGGGAGAAGAAGTCCGAGGCGATAGTGCAGTGGATGCAGGGTGACGTCAACGGTGTGGTGAGTTGCGACCTTGCTTCTTACCAAATTTCATGATTCTAGGCAAGCAGTTTTATATCTCTTTGGTCGCGTCAACAGCCTAATAATCTCCCCACTGCTGGGGCTCAGGCCTACCCTCTCAACGAGGGCGTGCAGGCTATAGTCCACCACGCTAGCCCAGTGCGGGTTGGCGGACTTCACATGCGCCTAAGAATTTCTTCTTCGGCGTATGCAGGTTTCCTCACGATGTTTTCCTTCACCGTTTGAGAGCAGTCAGTACATGTACTTAAGTTTCGAGAAAAAACCCATTGGTACATGGCCCAGCCGGGGATCGAACCTCGGACCTTTCGATATGATAGGTCGCGTCTTATCCTCGAGGCCACTGACGCTCTTTGGTCGCGCTCTCTCATATTTAGTATCGGAACCTATGGTGCCATTTACCGGGGGGGTGCGGACAAAGGAAGCGGAGTAGCGGGAGGAGGTTGCTAATACATATTTATATGGAGTTTGAAAATGAGAATATGTGAGTTACAATATTGTAATCCATTTGACACGATTTTGACACCCATAGAATGCTTTTATTACTCATCCATATGGGAGCGGCTAAATTTTTTGATTCATTATTCTAGGTCAACGGGAAGTACCCCATAGGTTTTGATGACCAAGATACTCAAAAATGCGGCAAAAACGGCCATATCTTTTGACTGCGATGACTTAGAAGTCTGATTTGTTCACGGCTCCAAGGGACAGCAGACCTGAGTAATTGATATTAATTTCAACTTGATACCTCGACGCGTTCCTGAGACAAGTGGTCTTGATAGACGGACATACAGACACGTACAACGGAGTGTTCCTATAAGCGTTCCTTTTTTCCTCTTTTGAGGCACGGGACCCTAAAAAAGAATACATGAGACTAAAATTTAGTTATACACTGTCAGAATCGACACCACTGGAAATAAATTGTTATTGAATTATCCAGTGCAAATTTGTTATTGGCCGTCTGCCTGAAATAAAACGATGCCTACTTACAAAGAGCCGTGGTAATCTAGTTGGTTGTGCACTCGCCTCACGTTCATGATGTCGTGGGTTCGATCCTGGCGCGTACCAATGAGATTTTCGAAACTTAAGTACGGTTTATTATAATACAACATGTTTTTCGGATAAGGAAACACCGTGAGGAAACTTGCATACGCCAAAGACCGGTATTTACTATTCTAAGGCGTATGTGAAGTCCACCAACAAACAGATTGGGGAACCGTTTGGCGGACAGGGGTTTGGCACAACAGATCCCATAGGGTCGAAGTGTCGCCAGGTATTCCTGGACCCCTAAGAAGATAAGATACCTACATATACAAATGATAATTATGTTTTATTTTTCAGGTGAACTGCATAGAGACGCATCCACGGTGTCCAGTGCTGGCGACGAGCGGCCTCGACAAGGATGTCAAGATATGGGTGCCTAGTAGCCACAAGGATCCCACTTATGAAGGCCTTGAAAAGGTATGTTTATTGACTTTCTAGGGTTACCGGTCGGTAATAAAATTGAGTTAGTTATTCTGAAACGGCCACATGTTACATATTTTCTAGGAAACGATTAGGATAACGATAGGTACCATTAACGATAGAATCGTAATTAATATTCCGATAATGATAGTATCGTAATGAATGTCTATGAATATTCCGTTAACGATATCTTTACGTACGGTACCGTTAACGAAAGTATCGTAATGTTACGTTTTCTGGGAAACGATTCGGCCTTGTGAATAACGATACCGTAAACGATAGTATCGTAATTAATATTCCGATAAAGTATCGTAATGAATATTTCGATAACGAATAATAACTATACCTTTACGTACGATACTGCCATTACGATACCGATACCCTTAACGATATTACCGTAATATATTAGTCTCAAAATTAAACCACACACAGAAAATCAATTTTAGTTATAATTAAAATTATTTATATTCCAATTTTAATATTAAAAAGAAACTTTTGAAACGGTGAAGGAGATCATCGTGAGGAAACCTGCATACGCGGAAGAAACAATTCTTAGGCGCATGTGAAGTTCACCAACCCGCACTGGGATAGCATGGTGGACTATAACCGCTCCAACAGTGGGGACACAATATATAGTGCTATCTCTGTCTAACATTAAGTTACTTCACTCACCAGTCACCTGTTGCGACCTCAATTATGTAAATATGAATAAATACCAAATTACCTATAAACACATCGTCAAATTCTCATTCATCCTCCCACTAGCAGACCCCAAAGGCTGTTGATTGATTGTTTTGATTGATTGATTGACATTAAAATGGCGTGTATTCGTCCCGTTGCAGGTGGTCCGCGAAAACGTGGTGTCCCAGCTGCGCAGTCCGTTGTTCAACGATTTTTTACCTACACTCTATAGCGCGTGGCGCGGCGAGAACCGTCTGTTCTCCGACGACGACAGCTCGCCGGCGTACGGCGGGAACATCGAGTTCGACGGAAACGTGTGTACCGCCATCTAGGGAGGTGTGAACGGGTCTTAGTCTAAATGCAGCAGAATAATGAATATTCCTCAAATGTACATTGATGAACGGGGATCGCAGGACTAGTTGTTATAAAGCTGCGTCCAGTAGCTCGCACCGCACGCGACGGATTGTATGGTGGTGGTCGGTTCCATACAAAGCAAACGAAAATTCGTTGCGTGCGGTGCGGGCTAGTGAAAGCGCAGTTTTAGGGCGGTTTTCGCCCGCGTCCTGGTCTGGCGCGCATCCGCGCCGCCCGCAATCTTATCCTTTCATACAAGCTTTTCCTGTCGGGTGGCACGCATGACAGGAAAACGACCCTTAATCCCCAATGAATTAACTTGCTTTGACTAACGGGGAAAGCGGGGGAAGAATCCCGAAATCCCCATCAAGTCGGGGCCCTCTAGTGTCAGTACTTTGGTTGATTAGTTCGGTGCCGAACTTCTGAACCTTCTGTAGTCTCAGCAGTTCGATTCCTTTGTACAGCCGAACTGTTGAGACCAAGAAAGGCTCACGAATTCGGTTTGGCATTAATCCTACTAATATTATAAAGGCGAAAGTTTGTAAGGATGTGAGGCTGTTTGTTACTCTTTCACGCAAAAACTACCGAACAGATTTTGATGAAATAGGCGACAATTCATAAATATATATATTGTGTAAATTGGCCAATAAACCCAAATTTAAATCGGGTGAAACCATATGGATAGACCAGTTTATACAGGTTTTGTTTCCACTGACGTGCCGTACAAAGAAACAGAATTGCTGAGACTAAAGATGGTTCGGCTCAGGCCTGAAATATCCGTTTTACTAAAATATATTTTTTCGCAAAATGTCTGCTATTCCAGAATGTGAGCACGTCTTTTGCATAATGTCATGCTGACATTTTGCGAAAGACGTGCTCACAGTCTGGAATAGCAGACATTTTTCGAAAAAATATATTTTAGTAAAACGGATATTTCAGGCCTGAGCCGATGGTTCAATTAAAACAATAACTTTTCGTTTTACTTTTATATGATATTTAAAAAATGCTGCATTTAAAGTAAGATTCGGTGGTCAGGTTGTTTTAAATTGTAGGATATAAATAATTTGTTGTCATTAGTTATCATAACACACATTTGTCCACCTTTGCATATCTAAATATGTATATAATAATGAAAATTAAAACATACAAATTACAATTATTTATTCACGTTTATCTATATATGCCTGTGATATACTGATTTTGAAATAAATATTTCGTTGGAGCTGTTTAGTTTTTAGTTGTGTAAATAAAACTATATAATTATTGTTTTTGTCTGAGCCCTTAAAGAGGTCGACTTTTTATGTGTAATTGCATTTCTACATGTATAAATATAAAATTTGGTGTGTTTAGAAACTTGGAAGCTTTTTACTTGTTTGATTCTCGAGAATCTTAAGATCTGTGCACATTTCCTTCCATAAATCAAAATTGACAAGTATCTGATTGGTTTGCGTTCATTGAAAAAAAATATCGCACTTATACAATTGCACCTAAAATACGACCTTAAATACAAGGCGTGATTTATTTGGAACATCTGCATAGAGCAATAACCATAATTGCAATGAAAAGTCAAATTAATTCCTTTGTTCCCCTCAATAGGGTTCCGTACCTCAAAAGGAACCCTTATAGGATCACTTCGTTGTCTGTGTCTATCAAGACCCTTTTTATCAGGAACGCGTGGAGGTGTCAAGTTGAAATTAATATCAAATACTCAGGTCTGCAATCCCGTAGAGCTGTAAAAAAATCAGACTTCAAAGTCAACACAGTAAAAAGATATGGCCGTTTTTGCCGCATTTTTTAGTATTTTGGTAATCAAAATCTATGAGGTACTTTCCGTTGACCAAGAATCTTGAAATTTGGCAAGAAGCAATGTCTTATAGCACAAGTAGGTAATGGAAAACATCCGAAAACAGTAAATTTGTAGTTACAGCACAAAAATAAAATTCTATCACCAACAAACTTAACTTTGCGTATAACCATATCTGTGCGTATAACCAAATCATCCATGTAACAGTACCTAGATAATAGTAAAGACGCGAAAATTTTAAAAATTAAATTGTACGGAACCCCCAGAGCGTGAGTCCTATTCGCACTTTTTTATTATTATATTCAGTCTTTAAAGTTTATGCATGTCTTTCATGTTGACAATTTTATTTGATTCATTGTCAGTTGTATTCTTCAGTTTTCATTTTGTGATTATAATTACTCCGGAAGGGTGGAGTAAAACATTTGTAAGGTTAGTCCCAATTGTGTAAATAAAGTATCATTATTATGTATTAATTTTTTATTATTATTGTTACCTATATAATAATAACCTTGAACTTAAAAATTAACACAACACTATTTATTTATAAGGTAAAGCTATTAAAACTTAATGAAAAAGGTCAAAAGCTAAGTTGATTTTGTTCTGCTAGACGGACCTATAACTTGGCTGATAACAAAAGAGCAATCGCAATCAATAAATGTAAGGATTCGCTCTATTAATTAACATAACCATAAATTAACTAAAAACTACATAACCTTGATTAATTCCACGTTCACCAGATTCCATTTTGGTCGCAGATGAAATATCTTCCATTCGTGCTCTGGAAATGGCACAAAAAATCTCTACTCTAACGTAAAACATCACATCGCAACAACCTTTTTGCAAGCTATAATTTTCCTAACGTCAACAAATGTATTTCCTTCTATTACCTATATTGTAAACTTATAAAGTCAACAAGGCCAATGAATAATGTTTATATTTGATCACTGACCTCAATTTAATGACTTGCACTGCATAAAAAGAAGTACTGATAACTTTTACGTTTCCCGCTATTTCTACGAACGACTACAGCGCCGTGTAGTGTTGACATTCGGAACTAATTGCCGCCAACACCGTTGAATTTAGAGTTATTTCTCCTAAAATAAACCCCTTTGCCAAGATTTAATTCAAGGACAGTCATTCGAAAAAGTTTCAAAGCGTTTTCAAAAATGTAATTGTGTGTAATAAAGTGTAATTGCATAAAATCATTGTACAGTTTATTTCCCGCATGCTAGCTGTAGCTTGTCAATGGCGGACGTTTTCGACCAATCACAGGCGAGGCGTGTGGAAGCCCGCGCCATCTTCGTTTTCAAACTCATCTCGCCTCGCCGCTCACTAGCTCGGTCAGTCAGTCGCGCGTCGGATCCGGACAGTCGTAGGGACTTGGATTTAATCTAGTAATTAACGCCAAAATCAGAACAAACATGAGCACTGAAAATAACAGTGAAGTGGCGGTCGACAAAGTCGGCGATGAGAAGTCGGACGCAAAAAGTGATCTAAAAGGAGTGAAAAGGGCGGCAGAGGTGAGTGGCACATGTCAGACCAAATGTATTTAATCGCTCGCCATTTTATTGAACGCTTTATTAAAAAACGACATTACAATATCATTATTGTGTTTCAAAGGTCCACGTGGTGAATAACGTTTTAAGGCGTTCCACTCATGTGTGAAACGAACTCCAACCGGCGTATTTTTGGATGTCATTTCTGCCTAGTACAGCATTTTAGCGTGTGTGAGGTAATCGATGACTCAGTACCATGATGCCCTAAGATGTTACAAGTATTATAATCCACTGATTTAGTGAATTAGACGAGCAGCTCTGTTAGTTGTTAGCATTGTTTACCCGTTTTCGATACGGAGGCATGACCTTGGGGAAAAAAAAACATGGCGCGAGAACGTACGCTGTCCTCGTACCTCGTACAGACGTTATTACAAAAGTCGATATGTAGTTTGAGACTTGAGTCATTCCTTAAGTGGATGTTTATTATTGATTTTATTGCGTACCGTTTGCTATTTTAGACTTTCTCAGCTTACGCTCATGGTAGCGTGACGCTAGGCGTAGGTATTGGAACTATGGAGCGGGGAACATGGCCGGCGAATGTCAGTGCTCGCCGAACTGTCACACAACCGCCGCGATGTTTGATTTAACTTTGATCCTAGGTGTCTGAATCTGAATTGAATCGAGTGACACAACATTACTTGACAAAACTCAAGTATGCCATGGCTCACGTGTTACTGACGCCATCACGATCCGCACGTTAATTGTAATTTTATTTTGGTATCGTTTGACATGAAACTAGTCAATGACCCGGCATTATTTGCGTGTAGGTGTGTTTTGTATGTACACTTCCTTTGTTCGGCGAGTAGTCGCTAAATAGCCGGTGCTTGCGTTAAATGTTAGTTAAGATGAAATTGAGCGGCAATACTTGAAAAACCATTGAATGTTAGTTGCAATAAATGAATATTGTGCATCCTCTATCTCTTTCGTGCAAAGTAACCTACTTACAATAGAAGCAAACGCATGGCATATTGCGGTTCACACGTTTGGAAATATGATTTCCATCGTGCTTTTCGTGTCGGCGCACGTATGTAGAATGTCGGAAGCGTAGTTCTATTGTCTTCTAGGCGTTTTTTTGCGTGGAGACCACTACGTCGTTATGTGAACTGTTATGTATGCGCGGTGACCGCGTTCCATTCTACATTGCCAGGGGAATCTCGCCCGTATGGCGCCGGCCCCGCGCTGTAGGCAAGCGCTCTTTCCCCCACACGCACACTAATAACCCACGCTTCTTTATCGTCACGAATCTTTGTCACCTGCGACTCATTATCTATGAAACTGCCGACTTTTCTCACAATAATTTCACAATAAATTAAGAACGTAGCGTAAAAGCTAACAATTAGGTAGGTAGGTACTTACATACTTAATTTCTTGACCGTGAAAGCGTTCACGTTATTATGCGTAAACAATCTAAAATGTATTAGGTACTTTCCTTTTGGAATAGTATAAAGCCGTCTCTTTAATACAGTGTTTTAATATTTCTTTCATAGGAAAAGGTGACGGAAGCGAAAAAGGCGCGAAAGGAGGAAAATGGCGGGGGTGGGGAAGAGGAGCCACACAGCGAAGAAGAAGACTTGGATGGGGAGGGAGACGGTGATGACGACGATGACGAAGAAGTGGAAGGGGAAGAGGGAGAGGATGACGAAGAGGAATTAGGGGAGGGAGAGGACGACGATCTCGAAGGTGAGGATGACGGTTCGTATAATTTTAATCATTGAAGACCGTACTGAATGATTAACAATAACTAATGTTGTACTAAGTAAATAAAACTGATCTGATAAGGCTGGGATTGTTCCGATTATGATTATAAATACGAATACAACGCTTTTTTATTTCCATTTTATGTAGAGCGGTCGCAATGGTACAATCTTCGTTATTGATAATATCCACTTCATATCTGATATATCGGAACATTGATAATGGCTGTTCTATGATTCTATAAAATACAATACTGATGATATAAATACCGGAATTAAAAGTTGTGCTTTTAGATTATTAACAGCGTCACTACTACTGGGGAATAACCGTAGCAATAAGTGACTTGAGCTATGTATCAAGCTGCTACAGACTGTTCAGTTAGCAACTTCTTGCAATAAGCCCACGAAAAGCTTATTTTCCTAGCTACGTCAATGGCATTAGGTCTAGATTTAACTGTTTCCAATATTGTAACCGTGATTTCCTTTACAGATGAAGAGGTAGAAGAGGAATTATTAGGAGAAGAAGAGGAGGAGGATGCGTAATACGCCTCGAACCTCTTTATGGACAATGTCACAGTGAAGTGTTAGTGCTTGTGACGCCGCGGACTGGCGCGGCCCCGCCTCGCCCCAACTGTCTGCAAGCGACCCAAGATAAATCCCCCACACAAGATAGACCACACACAAGAGAGACCCCACACAACAGACACAAGCGCCCACAGTTGAGAACACGGCGGGGCCGACTTTGCCCCCACCAAAAACGGGTGCAGTTCTATTTAATTTAATGACAAAATGTAATTAAGACAAATCCAATGCAGAATCAATTTTTTACAATAATTTAAGTTTGGTACCGAAGTTGTATCCTTTAATTTTTCCGTCCGCTCGCTGTCGAGCGGTGTAATGAATTAATTATGATTTTAAGACTTAGTAGAATGCTGTTGAATTTTGTCATGAAATGTACAAATGTGTTTTTCGAAAGTAAACTTTATTCTAAGTGAAATCCGCTCTGTATTCTAGGTTTACCTGTGAGCCCGTGTAAAATGGTGAAGTTGTGATATTTTTCTACACAATAGGGACCTAACAGACTTATCAGTTTGTGACGAAACATAGAATTTAGCCAGTTTGGCAGTACTAATAGTCATTTTAAATCACAAAGCTCAATTCCTCATTATCTTGTTGTCGATAGAGTTTGTGTGTACATATTTAGCGTAAGTGAAGCCTGTGATTTTGATAATCAGTACCTAACGTAACTTAACAAGACAGTGTGATTGTTGCATTCAGGGTTATTTTTATCATTTCAGTAAAAATAGCTTCGTCATGTTTGGCTTCTTCGTTCAGCTCGAAACGCCATCTGGACTGGACCCGATGATTTGTATGATTGTAATGTGTGTTAGATGTTTCGATTGCGTTAGATCGTCTAGAAGTTTTCGAGTCTGCACGGGCGGTGACGGGACTGCTCCAAAGACGGGTCAAACTTCGCGCTTCACACGACAGTTTTATTAGAATTAGAAAAGCATCACAATTTTGCCATTATCTCGTGCACATCGCTCGCCGACCGTTCCCCGAACGACTGATAAAGAGTGCGCGACGGTCGTACAGCGCGATAGCGAAACCTCATAAAACCGGCCTGTAATTTTTTGTCCATAATTGTTAATTAGGATAGAACCCTCAGTTCGGTATTCCAGTGTTTCAAAATGTGGAACAGAGATTCCTAGGTTAAAGTGATTTAGTATGTAGGATGTACGTCATTTTTTATGAGAGGACGCTATGGGCGGCGAGGCAGGGGTGGGGGCGGCGGCGTCTGTCCCCGCGGGGAGGGGCGGCGCGTGGCCTCGTTCGATTTGCCGGCGGCGGCGGCGTCACGGCGTGCCCCCCCGCGCGCCGCGCCCGCCCCTCACCACGCCACAGCAACGCGTTCCCCCGTGTGGAAAATCACCCGCCGCGCGATGTACACCGCGGCTCGAGTGCGCCGCCCGCCGATGTATTCGCGGCGGCGCGGTCGCCTAGACGCCGCCGCCGATCACAACACCGTGTGTTTTTCGATACGGGGCAATAGTGTCAGCAACATGGATTCTGAATTTTCTTACATTTCCTACCCCGAGGGAGACGGCGATTACATTTTAGAAGCAAATTGACATTGAAATAAATAAAATTAACTTATGATTATGTTGACATATTATAGATCCTATCGACCCGCCTTTTCGTTTGTGGTAAGAATGTGCTGTCGCAATGTGTAGGTGCGATGTACGACTATGTGAATACCTTAGTACGATTTTTATTTATTAATTTGTGATGTTGAAACACTATTGATTTTCTACAATGGACGAATTGTAAATACAACCGATTTTAAGTAAAAAGTTATTTTGTTTTGTAAACTTATTTATTCCTGGGATGTTGGCATTTTGTCCTAACAAGAATCCCCGACACAATCTTGCCCCTTATAATTTTAAAGATAGCGTTATAAAAATAAATATGGCGCGAGTTGAAGCGCAGTTGATAAGGCAACGTCCATATTGGACGGAGGGGAGTGAGGTTTGATAATCGATAGCGGTTCTAGATGATATAGAATCTATGTTATAGGTACCTCACCACAAAAGCATCCCGCTCGACTGCATTGGACTTCCGGTGGAAATTCACAATAGGGTACCCACCAAATAATATTATGGAAATTTCATATTCAGTACTTTATGGTGAAGCTAGTCGGACTTTTATTATTACTGGATCCGGTCTGAAGTCAGTTCTACATGCGAATCAATGGGCGGAAAAGGAAATGACATTTCCCTAGTCTGATGTCTCTCTCACTTGTGACAGTATAACGGAACAAGGCTTCAAAATAAAAGGGAAATTACTCAAAAATCAGAGGCCGTGGTTCAGCCAAGATCACGCATATCCATAATAGTTAAAGCATTAACGGGAACTATAGAAAAGAAGCAGTAATCCTACTTCCGCCACGCGTTTAAAATGATTCCAATAATATTTTCACCTATGATTCAACCGAGCAATTAAGTTGTGAAATACATTCGTCTCGTGACTTTGCCAGTCATCAAAATATAACGGTAAAAATAATTATGCACGCGCCTTTACGTTGCGTGAATAGACAGTACCGCCATCTGTAAGCTGGAATTTATAACACAATATAAATGACGATAGATGGCGCTACAACAGCGTTGCTTGAAAAATGCGTTTCAATTTAACATAGATGGCGCTGTGCTCGATTGCTAAGTGCAACATTGAATCAATAGATGGCGCTGGCTGTTGGAATTCGAGCGCGAACTTCATTTTGAATTGAACGCTGTTCAAGTTATAGTATTACGAACCGATTACGAAGTAAGTAAGTTGTACTCATAGCGATTACGAAGAAATTTTAAGCTACCATCAATATCACTTACAAAGCTTAAAAAATAAGAGAAATGATAGGAATTATGGTCAATGCCCTTTCTATTTATTGCTGAGCTGATATTGGGTATGAAATAAATTTGGTAGGTATTAAAATTGGTGCTTTTGTTTGGTAGGTTGCGTATTATAACCTTGTAGTGAAATGACCTTCGTTTTTTGCACCAAATTTGACTCGGATCGAATTTAACTTGTTCGTTGAACTACATCGATCGAGGTATTAATGTTGCACTAACGTAAGTTTTGTGTTGTGGATTCTCATCAAACATAGTAAATCCATGAATCGTGGAATCACTTAAAAAAGGTAAGTAGGTACCTAGCTAGATATTCACTCTTGTATTCACTGCACTGAACTGATTAATCACTATCACTCATAATTTACTATAATTCAGAAATTTTCGTTTGTAGCGTATATATAATGTACTCTGTGTTTGTAGCTTTCATGAAAATGATTTAAAGAGCTGTACAGTAATTTTAGTTTGATTGATTGGTTGATTGAAACTTTGGAAGCAAAAAAAGTAGGTTCGTTCAGAAATGAAATCGACTAGCTCAGAATATAATTAAGTATAATGCTTTAGTAACAAGGGTCTAAAAATAAAAGGGAAAGTTCAACCATGTATCATGCGTTTGCTAAAACACTGAAGTAGCCTAGGTACCTACTATTTTATTTTTAGATAGTTACAAAAGCCATATCACTCTATAGTACCTATCTATGTGCCATTCATTGCAAAGGGGTGCTAAAAAAATTACAAGTATCTGCACCGTAGAGGGAGAAAGCAATTCTTTTTCTTAGATCTGCACCCTTTTGTCTAATGTCCTACTGCGAGCGTGAGCGACTCGTGCCTTTGAAGTAGTAAGAATATTTAAGATCTTCACCATCCAAAACAGAGGAAACATTGTAAGTAGGTACGAGATACCTACATAAATGAATAGAAGATCCAAGTCTTTGTGTTTTTATTTGAATAAAGCTCGGTTATTTGCAATGATTGTTTGTTATTTTTCAAGAACATCGGTTTCAATTCATTAGTCTAGTGCTGGTTGCCGACTAAACTATCGATAGTTGACCTCGAAAATCAGTGACATTAACACAAAGTGCATTAAATCGATGGTACCGGATGTAGATTGTGGCTATGACTATCGTTACTTATCGAGTGATACTATTGTTGTAAGTAGGTAATAAATAATATAAATGCGATTTATTGATGTTTGACAGTTTGTTGGGTCAATCACGATATAACTCTGCTGAATGAGTTTTGATAAACCTTGGTATGGTACAGCCTGATTCCTGAATTAACATCAGCTATTACTTTTTAACACATTCAATTCCTAGTACCTAATTAATAAACTATCGATATTATAAAGCTAGATAATCGTTTTATTGTTTGTTGCGATACTTCTTCTCAGTGCTAACACTGAAGCGGTGATAGGAAAAAAATGACGTGTATTTTACCTTGGACTCTGCAATAAAATATTTTGACTTTGACATTTTTCGATACTATTGTTCGATGGTTTACTTGGTAAGAGCAACAATTTAATAACATCGATAGCATAGCGTAGCTGCTATTGCCATCCGAACCTACAGATAGGTACAGTCTACCGCACATCAGTGGATACACTTTGACCTTGAGCTGGCCTAGCCTATTAGGGAGTTTCAATACTACGCGAGACCAGTTTATACTGGTTTTGTTACCACTGATGTGCGGTCGACCGTGCAGTATTTCATTTCGTCAATTTTAATACCTACCACATTCGCGCTATCAGTACCTACTGTTACTATTAATAGTATTATTATTATCATGTGACAATACTGTCGATAGTAACTATCGATATTCTTGCTGTCGATAGTCCTTCGATCGGCAACACTAAAGACAGCCTTTAGTTCGATGTAACCCGTGCGCGGAGGCTTACGTCTGGCTTTAACATCGCTGAATCATATTTTGCGCGTAAATAGTAAACAAAATTAAAATTCGTTGTATAGTCTTAACAATTTTTTTTTTAATTGATAACGTTTCTGAACGCATCCTGGACATTTTGTGTTCCTTTAGTTTGGCGGCAAAATGTGACGTTTCCATAATATTCTTTTGTTTTGTGCGCGCGAATATTTGAACTTTGCTTTTGAACAATTCAAACTTTGTAAGAAAAAGTGCGTTTTAGTTTAAATTAAAACAGGTAGGTGGTAATTATTGGGATTAATTAGGTAATTTTTACTATTTTCAAGTGCTGTAGAAACAATCTGGCACATATTTGGTCATACATTACATGTTGGTTAGCGCCTAGGTCCATTACCTATTTGTTTATTCTTATGATATTTATAATTTCTGCCTTTTAAGTTTAAATACTTGACCTATATAAAAGTAGAATAAATGACTGACTCACTCACCAAATGATCTACGCACATCCTAAACCGCTGAGCCTAGAGACTTAAAATTTAAAACTTTGATAGAGTGTTCTGGGGACGGAGGGATTTTCGCATTAATAACGCATGAAGGATTTTAAGCTGAATTTATAACAAATTTAAGTACCTACCTACTAGCTGTGTAGTAGTATTGTTTTCGAGTTATCCGGCGGGCAGATAGAAGCAGAAGCACAGAATAATATATAAGGACAAGTCGCAGAAGGCAGAAGCTTCTCCAAAAGATCCTATAGAAAGTCAGATAATAAACAGAATTTCAGGTTTGCGTATTCAGGAATAAAGAGTCAATATTATCTAGTTTTAGTCTAAGATACACCTACCTAATTAGTGATGTGATGACACACAGTAAAAGTAAACAAAGGGAATGATTGTTATTCGCTTCTTTCTTTGTTTTGCAATGTTCTTATCTATGTATTTACTTATAGTGTCATCACATCAGATATCGGGCATCTATTGATAGCACCCATGTGTTATTCACTATAATAACCTTTTCAATTTGGAAACTCGTGTAAATTAACCTTCGACCAATAAAAACAACACAAAAACAAAACAAATTAATCAACACACATTCAAATAATTTCCGACCTATATTTTCCTTGTGACATAGTCCAGTTTCACACTCCACAACGTGCATGTAATAGTTGGCTGCATCAGTACCAAACTGCAGCAACCGAACCGGTTCGTAAACGGGCAACGAGACGAGGTAAGTAGGTGTAACTGCTTGACCTAGCTAAAAGTGTGGAGGTTATGTACCTATACAAAAATATTATTCACAACTTGTACCTACAAATTTTACAAAGTTGTACAAGAACTGAATAACAAAATAAGGTAGGTACTTTAATAATAATTACAAATAGTTTATTGTCTTACAGCCCTGAATGAAATTTCTATTTCGGCCCTAATTAAATATTATCACAGCGGCCTAGGCACTTTGTAAAATGATAAATTTAAAAATCATACTGCGTATTACTTGGTAGGTATTACTAATTTACTACCGGAAGTTCCCTATGTACATAATTAATGAGATAGAATGTAGAGGCATAGAGTCATGCATAGAGGTCAGTTTTAGTCAGGGGGCTCTCCCGAAGAGTATTTCCCTTGTCTCTTTTTAGAGACAAAATAAAAAGTTGAGCTGTCAAATTTTTAATTGGTTATGGCCAGGGGCCATATTTTGAGGTTGCTTTTTGTTTTTTATGAACGTAGTACCTATAATATACGTATTATATTAACGTAGCATATAAATAAAACTTATAAAATACTTAGGTATTGCTATTTCAAGTACCTACCTACTATAAATTAGCTCGAGTCTTTAAAAAAAATAATCAAAGTTTGGTTGATTAAGAAATCACGTTGGACACCCCCGATCTAGGAAATTACGATGAGAGATGACCGATATGCGGGTATTTCCGGGAACTCTCACTCAATCGAGAGTGTCATACATAATGTTTGCTCGACTGATGCTTCGTGACAATCAATAGAGACAACAGATAAGTCTAACGTAAGTTACGTATCGATGTAGATGACAGCTTAAAGGAAAGACTGACTTTAAGATTGTCTGGAACAAATCGCTGTCACATGACAAAAAAAACGACTTATTCCCGATCTGTCACACTTTCAATTATATAGCATTTTTTTTAATTATCATGTTCCGTAGGTTAAACTTTTTATTTAACACAAGTAGGTAGGTACTTTAGTTGTGGTCAGACGTCAATGGGAACCTAAAACAGTTACATATTTTAATTTTTTAAGTGTAAATTTACAGGTAAGACTTTGTTATGGTATGCCATGCCATAAATTCGTTTTAGTTGAAATTAGAATATTTTGTTAAGATCGAGGACACACAGATAATTATTAAATTTAGAATTTTTGAGGAAAATTTATTGACTGTACTGTACTGTTGATTACCCAGTGTTGATAAGTGTGACGAAACGGAACTGTTTTAATTAGTAAGTAAGTATATTCAAATATATTGAATGTGTGACTGAACGGGACATGTTTTTTATGCGTGACCGATCGGAAATAATTAAGTCGCGATAAGACCACCTCGCAAATTTTTTAGGAATATGTACATAATTGCAATTATTTGCAATGAAAAATATTGAAAGAATTTAACAAATTACAATGTTTTAATTATGTGGCTAACATTGGTCGGGCATTTTAACTAGCGTATATAAATTCGTACTACGCTAGCATTTTCTAAGTTTATGAAAATTTGTTGCCTAGTTAAACCTAACATTTTATTTATTTTTCAAAGACTTTGGAAACACGAATTGGAAAACAGAGTTAAAATTTTATCGACATGCTAATTTTACAAACACCGCACTAAGCCCGCACTTGCAATGCAATGCAATAACTGCAATGATGAAAGTGTAGATATTTGCATTATGAAACTCGGTGCATTCATCTCTTACAATGTAGCAGCAAACAAACTACTTATACTACCATTGGATGATTGATCTGCACAAGTGGTAGATATAGCAATTGCTTGAATCATAAAGAATCAGTGGAAGTTTCATTTATGATCTCTTATTTTTTATTGCACACGCAAAACATACAGGGTGGGAAAGAACGACCCAAGGTTCCAAGGTTAGCGCTGGGAAGAAGAAGCAGGGCAACAAACTTCCGCAACATATCTTTTAAAATCAAGGTTGTATTTAACATTATTTTTGTAAAGATTGTGCGAGACTGAAGTAGCATTAACACCAGGCATCTTTAAAAAAACATTTAGTTACTGAGGTAGGTAGGTACTACATTTAGTATTAAATTTACAAAGTGCGTCGTTCGGTGTTACCCTGTATAATAAGTTGATAAGAACAAGCTTCATTTCATGAGTGGTCCCTACACGATCATGCTGCATGACATGCATTACGTGCTGTCACTCATGCATGACCGTCTAGTTGTACTGATTGACGTGCATGACATGCATACTACGTGCTGGCCGTTGCTTCACTGTACTGATTGATAGCAAGCATGAGGGTCCATCATGCAGCATGATAATTCACGTAAACGTAATGCATGTCATGCCGCATGATCGTTTTGGGACCGCTTTAGGCTTTATTATTGCCTCATTTTCTATTTCATCTTAATTTGTTCAATCAGTTACAATTTGTGTAACCATTTCCTTGATATCATCTTGTATCCCTTTTGGAGACAAACAAATTTAATACTTAACCTTAATTGTAAACGACGAGTCATCGACCCGATCATCATTACAACCGTCATTGTCTCATTAGTCGCCATGAAACTGGCCACCTTTTTCAATGAATCACGTGCCGTGTCATCGACGGAATCAAATACAAATAAATGTTCATAGTACCTATATTTAGTGTCTACTTTAGGCGGATATAGGTAGAGTCAAACTTCAAGTAGCACAATATAAGCTTTACAGTAGTTCTATAGAGTGACGACTTACTATACATAGTCCACTTTATTTCTTTACGATGACTCATTGATGAGACACAAGCGTTTGACAGATATTTTGATATTTACAATGCCGTAGCTGCTTATTATTAGGTCATGACAATATAGAGTGCACTACCCAGAGAGTTGTTTGAGTTGTTAGTATACATAGAGCGCGCGTTAGCAAGTCTGAACTGTAAGCACGGGTCTGAACAGTCTCGAAATGTTCGGGGCGACGCTACTAGTCACAACACGTCAGTAGCGCTGATTGTTGCTCTCGCCGGTATTTATTTAGATTTGGAGTAATCATGGTGAAATGTGCAGTGCCAAGCTGTAAACACGATTCACGGAAACAAACGATCTAGAAAAAATCTATATTGAAGCGTCCATAGAACACCTGCTTACACTTGGCACAATGGGCAATGAGCGATGCGCGCGTTCTATAGCTAGTATACTAACTCTATGGACACAAGCCATTGACAGATATTTTGATATTTACAATGCCGTAGCTGCTTATTATTAGGTCATGACAATATAGAGTGCACTACCGCTTTCCTTTGATCAATAAATAGAAAAGGTACCTATGATGTAACATCACACTTTTTCCCAATTTCATATTATATATTACATAGATCCCTGGTGGACCAGCACTGTGCGCTTCTCGCGTTCTTTTTGCTGCGCACGTGCAAAATGTGGAATGACCTTCCCTCTGGCGCTTTTCCACAGCGCTTCGATATGGGGTCATTCAAGAAGAGAGTCAAAAGAGCCCTTCAACCAAGGCCGGCAACGCACCAGCACCCCGTGTGTTTGTTGCAGGTGTCTATGAGCTGCGGTGACCTCTTAACATCAGGACAGCCCGCCTGCTTGTTGCCCCCGTAGCATTTTAAAAAATTTAAAAAGATTAAATAGTAGATAGGTGAATAGGTACTTCAGTTTCTTTTAGTTAGGTCCATGCCACTAAATATCATTCTTATTTGTTTCATTTCTTTCAAATGTTTGCAACACTGATTCTTGCACTGGACAAGCAAAAATAGACTTGAATATGACGGACGTTTCCCCACCGCGGATATACTCGTACTGGTATTTATTACTTACCGTATTAACCTAATAGGTTTCAGTGTCCTTTGTACCTACTTCCTTTTAAAATTCCATTAGAAAATTCTGATACAAAACACGTCCAACGGAAGAGGGGCAACTGTCAATGTCATTGCTCTGGTAACACTACACGTGAGTTGAATCATTAATTAGTGTTTATTATTGAGGTCTGTTACCTACCATCTTGCTAGGTGCAAGGTGCATTGTTGATCTATTTAAAAATAATAACTTGTAGGTATCTCACTCAGTATAAGTATAGATCTTTTATTATGTCAATTAAATTCTTCTGTAAAGAAAACCGTTCACAATTTTGATGGTTCGACGAATTTCAGATGGTTCACAATCTGCGAAGATATCGCGACGTATTAAAATACGGTCGAATTAAGAAGCAACCTTTGTAGTCGGTTCAAAATAGACGAAAAAATGTTACTTCAGCTTCGCACAATCTTCACTTACAAACATAAACATTGTTAAACAAACTAGATTTTAAAAGATGTGTTGCGGAAGTTTATTTCTCTTTTCAGCGTTCTCGTAGAAAGCGGCGGTAGATTAAAATTTACGTGTATAATGTAGGTACCTAGTGTACTCAATGTAACAATTTTTTTAGATTTTTTTTTACTTAGTGAAAGTAAAAAAATATCTGTATGAATACAGATTTTTTAAACTGGGACAGTATGGGCAAAACCGAAACCATAGGAGATACAGAGAAACGGTCTTTTTTTGTGAAAACAATTTTTGCATAGTAAATTTTTTGGTGAAGCGTGAGTTGTCCAAATGAGTCATTTTGATCAAAATAATTTTAATGCGGATCGAATCAGTTTCATGTTAGGATCATTTCATTATATCGGAAGGAAAAAATCTGACAGCAGAAGTTAGTCAAATTCAAATGTTTTCTCGTACATACAACGCCAGTGCAAAACTGTGCATGCACCTATCTTACGAAGTTATCCTTGAGCAATATGAATGGTGTGAATAAGTAGCTAATAGGTAGTTCATGAAGTAAAAGGTCGGTTGGCAATTGGCATTGACTGAGAAAAAATGGGGTAGGCTGTACTCGGCATAGCTGTAGGAGTTTTGCGTGAAGTAAGCGCAAGTAGTGTGGGACTGCGTAAGACAGCTAGCAGTGAAGATCCGGTGGTTTATGTCCAGCAGTGGACTCCTGCAGACTGTTGATGTTGACACGTCCCATTTCACTCTCAACTCATGCGTCTTTCTGATATCTGTGGTCGTTATGTAGGTGCACGGTCGACCGCACGTCAGTGGAAACAAAACCAGTATAAACTAGTCTCACACAGTATTGAAACTCTCTAATAGGTTAGGCCAGTTCAAGGTCAAAGTGTACCCACTGACGTGCGGTCGACTGTACCTACTGTAATTGTATCCGATTGAGTTACGTTTTGTTTCAGTCTATCTGCTCTATATATTGCCTATGCTCTCGACTCTCGGCCCTGAGCACAGAGAATATCAAGAAGTTTCGAATCTCTTAGGTGGCGCGCACGCTCCCTGTGGAGATCGCATCTTGCATATTTAGTATGGGAACGGATGGTGCCACTTACAGAGGGGGGGGGGGGGGTGCGGACAACTGAAGCTGAGTAGCGGGAGGAGTTTGCTAATACAAATTTATATGGAGTTTGAAAATGAGAATGTGTGAGTGAGTTTAAGTATTGTCATACATTTGACTCGATTTTGACACCCATAGAATGCTTTTATTACTGATCCATATGGGAGTGGCTAAATTTTTTGATTCATGGAGGATTATAATCGCTGATTTACAAAATGTCGGTCGTCTACTGCAAATTAAATAGTTATTAGTTTAATTACTAAAGAGATCATACAGCTTATTGTGTCACGTCCGCTTTCCCCAGGCAATGGCGCGCGCGCAGTGGCCGGTGGCGGTGGCGTGCGCGTGGTTGGCGGCGGCGCACGCGCTGCGCGTCGGCGTCGGCATCGCTGACGTCACGGGACCACCCGCAGAGATCGGATTTGTGAGTTTATAATCCTTTTTTTCTGACGGCCGTTGGGCCAGAAAGGTTCTCGAGTGGCGACCACGTATCGGAAGACGCAGCGTAGGCAGGCCTCCCACAACGTGGACCGACGATCTGGTGAAGGTCGCGGGACCCGGCTGGATGAGGTTAGCGCAGGACCGGTCGTCGTGGAGATCCTTGGGGGAGGCCTTTGTCCAGCAGTGGACGTCTACAGGCTGATATAATGATGAAATCTTTTTGGCGGTTGAGTGAGTATAGTCACAGATTGTTTTCACAACGCTGTCAGTCTTTACAGACTGTCTATATATGCGCGTTGACATAATGTGATTCGTAGAGTAGAAGAGATGTCCAAAAACTTTTGGTACGACGACGTGCCAAACCCATTATCTTATGAACGTGAGGCGGGGCACAATCAACTAGGCTACCACGGCTCCATATCAAACCTTAACTTGATTTTAAAACTTTGTCGAAACAAACAAGGAATGAAATCCTACTAATATTATAAAGGCGAAAGTGTGTAAGGATGGATGTTTGTGAGGATGTTTGTTACTATTTCACGCTGTAACGGCTGAACGGATTTTGATGAAACTTGGCACAGTGATAGCTTATAGCCTGGAATAACATATAGGCTAATTTTTACCGCGGTAAACTGTTCCCGCGGGAATAACTTATACCACGCGGGCAAAGCCGCGAACAACAGCTAGTCTAATCCTACTAATATTATAAAGGCGAAAGTTTGTAAGGATGTGAGGATGTTTGGATGTTTGTTACTCTTTCACGCAAAAACTACCAAACAGATTTTGATGAAACTTGGCACAGTGATAGCTTATATCCTAGAATAACATTAGGCTACCTATTAACGCGGACAAAGTCGCGGGGCGTCCGCTAATACCCCATAAGTAACAAAACACATAGAGGGCGCTGTTTCACAATGTACACGGAAAAATCTTATCTACGCGGGCGAAGCCGCGGGAAAAAGCTAGTAGGTAGTATGTTTACTGACAAAGTAGGTCGTAGCTCTGCAAGAAAGATGGCTGGAACTAGTTCTGACTCAACTTTCAAGGGCATAGCATAAAGGCAGTCAGCTAATTTGATTCCGTATCAAGATTGTAGAGTTTTGTAAGATGAGAGTCTCGTTGTTGCACGAATAAGTTAAAATAAATTAAGTATGGTGGCTCGAAGTTCGCGGGTCCAAGGTTCCAAATCCGTGCCAACGAAATGTATATGCGTCATCTTGGCAGAGCCACGGCCTCTGATTTGAAATCTGAAATGCTGAAGAAATGTAGGTACCTAATATAATAATAATAATATTACAAATAAAAAATGTCTTCCAGCGCGCCGCATGCATCAAGGCAAGGTTCCCAAGACACTGGCAGCATTCCCCCTTTGAACAGCCAGGCTAATTCTCCAGGCAATTAGGTACCTAATTGTACCTAAATATACTCGAAAATTATTATTAGTACGTCAGCTGTTTAAAAGTTATCTGGGTCTATTGGTGGCTCTGCCAAGATGTCGTCAGCGCAGCAGAGTCGCTCTCGGAAACTACAAAAGATATCAAAATTCTGTAATTTCATTTTAAAGTATTAGTAATGCCATCGATCGCTTCATTCGATCGTCCGATTAGACTATTGTTTACTATACCTAACAAGTATAGAATAATTTGTTGCATGCTGTAAGGATCACAGAGCCCATTAAACAAATGTATGTACACTACCTTTTAACTCACTGTGTAGTTATCGTAATAAAGATTTTGACTTTGGTATTCTGTGAGTGCTATGAACAAAACATCTGCTTTAGTCGTAACAAAACATAGGTATTTAACACTGTAGCAGCTATTAGGTAACTATATTCAATGAGAATCAAAAGCTAAGTTCTCTAGTTATTTACAATTAAATCTCATAAAACAGTACGACTTAGCTTTTTCTAACGTTGCATCTTCTATCAAATCAAATCAAAATTGTTTTATTTATAAAACTTACTTTACACAAAACTAGATTTATGCCAAGGTCCTCTTGTTAAGCATAAAATAAATAAAAAATAATAAAAAATACACTTAAATAGACACCTATGACTAATACTAAAGTAAACAACTATATTAATGTTGACATCTCCAATACTTATGTGTTCTATCAACCCAAAGGTTGTCTGCGAGAAATTGCTTCAGCCGTTAAGACTGCCTAAATTCTATCTACAAATATGTAATTATTTAAGTTAGGTGTCTAATCTAATTGTTATTGTTTTTGGGCATGAAGTGTATTGTACGTACCTAAGTATTGTAATTATGAAAAGCAGAGAGAACAAACGTGGGTACTTTCTCTTTCAATCTTACAATTACGTTGCTCTTCGCTCCACTCCACTGAACCAGTCGGGGCGGGGGCATCCACCGCGGCCGTGCCATTGACCTACAAAATGCTATATAACTCTGCAATTATACACGAGGATTACCCTGACCAAAGAATACTACGCTTAATCTTGTGGTGTAGTTCATTTTGGAAGGCATTCAGGCTGATGATTATGATCAATAGATCCCTGAATAGAACAGAATAGATGCATAATGCCGGCGGGATTGCTCTGCGCTGGTTTTCAAACTGTGTCCTTTTACGTATGTTTATCAAAGAATGACTAAATAAGTTAGTATACCCTTACTTATTTATTTTTTCAGGTACTAAGTACTTGTTACTTAGTTAGTACTTGTACACTCGACCGCAAGTCAGTGGAAACACTTTGACCATGAGCTGGCCTAGCCTATTAGGGAGTTTCAATACTAGGAGAGACCAGTTTATACTGGCCACTGACGTGCGGTCTACCGTACTTGACGGTAAATATACCCCAGTTAACCTTAATCAAATTTTATTGTCACCTCTGTAACAGCTGCAAAAGTTTGAGTAGTAAATTTTAAAAGACATTGTGTATTCATCATCATATCAGCTTGTAGACTGCTGGACAAAGGCCTCCCCCAGGGATCTCCACGACGACCGGTCCTGCGCTAACCTCATCCAGCCGGGTCCCGGGACCTTTACCAGATCGTCGGTCCACCTTGTGGGAGGCCTGCCTACGCTGCGTCTACCGATACGTGGTCGCCACTCGAGGACCTTTCTGCCCCAACGGCCGTCAGTTCTAAGAGCGATGTGCTCCGCCCACTGCCACTTCAGCTTCGCAATCAAAATGACCTATGGTCAAACTATGTGTATTATGAATATTATAAATTAAGCTGTTTCACTCTCTACAAGTAAATAAACATAAATCCAGCCTCAGCGTGTATTGTCTACTTAAAATCCGGCCATGACCTTATGTACAGTCGAGTTCGCAAATATATTCACATTTTAGTACCTATTAGTCGCTCTAACGTAATTGACATTGACACATTCCCCTTTAACATAGTGAATGTAGTGACAAATGACAAGCTACTTATTAAGGCGTATCCCAGACACACGCGGCCTACCGCAGGCCGCAGCTTCAATATTAAAACGCATGCCGCGCGTGTCTGAAGTCTCACATACATTGCGTATGGAATACAACAGGCCGCCACCGCAGGCCATACACCTAATGAATTCGAACTCTACTGTACCTTTCACATTATCAGAAGCCCAACGTCGATCGGTGAATGTTTTTCTCGCCGGCTGCGTCATCGGCCACAACCATCTGGTACTTATAATAAAAGCTGTGGCGGTCAAGGCCTCGATAGGCAAACAATAGCGAATTGTCGGCACGTAACAACGATCCTCGTAACAATAACAATTCCGGCAACGTAAGCTGAGCATATTTGGACGCGCTTTGTCTGATTTAATATTGTTGATGGCAATAGACTCACCTATCTTAGACAATAAAACGTCCCAACGTCATCGTCAGGACAACATTAGGAGTCCTGTTGTGTCTCGTTGGGTGCCTGCGACCTGAAAAATGTCCAATCTGGAACATTTTACACTACAGAACCTTAAAAACCGCTATTTATTTATTTTTCAGATTGGACATTTTTCAGGCCGGACATTTTTCGGGTTGGACATTTTTCAGGTTGGACATTTTTCAGGTTGGACATTTTTCAGATTGGACGTTTTTCCGATTGGACATTTTTCAGATTGGACGTTTTTCAGATTGGACGTTTTTCAGATTGGACGTTTTTCAGATTGGAAATTTTTCAGATTGGACATTTTTCAGTTTGGACGTTTTTCAGATTGGACGTTTTTCAGATTGGACATTTTTCAGATTGGACATTTTTCAGATTGGACATTATTCAGTTTGGACGTTTTTCAGATTGGAGGTTTTTCAGATTGGACATTTTTCAGATTGTACGTTTTTCAGATTGGACATTTTTCAGATTGGACATTATTCAGTTTGGACATTTTTCAGTTCGAGCATGGTCGTTGGACATTTTTCAGATTGGACATTATTACAGTAAACCGTTTTAAGCAATAACTCGCTTGCCTTGTACTTTACGTACTGATGCAACAGACAGACAATATAATATTAACATGATTACCAAAACACCATTGTGTCAATGTTGAACAAACATATAGTGTAGTTGACGATTTCCCAATATCTTATTTAGTTTCAAAACACTCTGGAGTTAGATCAATTCAATTAAGATTGTTTAATTCGTTGGCAATTAATAACAAAATAATTTATTTCAACAATGCATCTGAAGTGAAGTGAAGCTGAAGAGGCAGTGGGCTGGGCACATCGCTCGTATAACCACGTATAACTGACGGCCGTTGGGGCAGAAAGGTTCTCGAGTGGCGACCACGTATCGGGAGACGCTGTGTAGGCAGGCCTCCCACAAGGTGGACCGATCTGGTGAAGGTCGCGGGACCCGGCTGGATGAGGTTGGCGCGGGATCGGTCGTCGTGGAGATCCCTGGGGAGACCTTTGTCCAGCAGTGGACGTCTTTCGGCTGATATGATGATGAAACAATGCATAATGTGTACTACCCACTTCTGTTATCGTAACTTTATGTAAACGTGATAATCCAACTCAAAATCATCCATTCCTTTCCCATTCCCGTACTGTATAATCTCGTTTGACAACGAATATTTAAATTTACAGATGGGTTACGCGAAGCTAGAGCAAACTGGGCAAGGCATCCACCTCCGGCAGTTCGCGAGAGCATTCGTTCTAGAAGATGACACCGGAAACGTCGGTGATAGGATGGTGTTCGTGTCTGTAGATGCTGCTATGATGGGACATGGTATTAAAAAGGATGTAAGTGATCATATTCTCTCATTCCAGGCTTGCCTCAAAACAGCTGAGTAACGGTAACTGTGTTACTTACTAAAAGTAACACAGAAGATTAATTGCACGAAAAAGCGAAAAAAAAGTACCTAGCAAACAGGATATAATTTAAGAATTACATTGAAAAACAACTTTCTAAAGGAAACCTTATAAAATAGACGATTATTTTGAATGACAAAGGTGCGTGGTTATAATGTTATTTCAGCCTCGCATTGTTATATTTTTAAACTTGATTTTAACAGATGCTTTGCGGAGGTTTGTTGCCCCGCGTTTTTTCAGCGCTAGCATCTAGGAAGCGGGGCTTGTACTTATACTTATTCTGTGGCGGTGGTAGATAAAAATCACAGAACTTAGGTACTCCACCAGTAACAGTGATCGAATCCCTCACGGGGGCCACTTCTTCTTGCATCCTGCTAGACCTTGTCTTCTACTTTGAACTTTGCCTTGTCATGTTCAGAGTTAATTAAGTACCTACTTCCGAATATTAACAGATTTAAGGATGAAGCTAGGATCTCTTTGTGGGCTCTCGCAGGAGTAGGTACCTAAATTCGAACCTTAATGGATTTAAGTAATACATTTGGCTTTGGTTCAGTTATAAGTGTTGTGACACACTGTTTATTTCCAGGTGCTAAAACGACTCCAAAAGCGATTCGGCGATCTGTATACGGACAACAACATAATTATAAGTGGGACCCACACCCACTCTACGCCAGGAGGGTTTCTGATGCATTTCCTGTTTGACATGCCCATCCTCGGATTCGTTAGAGAGACCTACAACGCTTATATATCTGGCATTTATAGGGTAAGATTTTATTTCCTTATTTTAATTATTATAGACTGTAATAAGGGCGGGGCACATCGCTCGTAGAACTGACGGACGTTGGCAGAAAAGTTCTCGAGTGGCGACCACGTATCGGAAGACGCAGCGTAGGCAGGCCTCCCACAAGGTGGACCGACGATCTAGTGAAGGTCGCGGGACCCGGCTGGATGAGGTTAGCGCGGGACCGGTCGTCGTGGAGATCCCTGGGGGAGGCCAGTAGTCCAGCAGTGGACGTCTACAGGCTGATATGATGATGCTGAGATTTTAAGCAAGACGTCGTCTTTGAGGCGGCGGTGGTGTAGTGTGCAAGACGCGGCCTGTCATTCTGAGAGGTCCACGTTCGATCCCCGGCCGTGCCATGTACCTATATATACCAATGGGTTTTTTCTCGAAACTAAAACGTCAATACTCGATAGCGACTACTCAAAAACTATATCTCTCTGCCTTTCGTAATTAGTCAAAGAGACAGCACTATTGCGTATTTACGTAGTCGTTAGCGACTATCGACGCTGTCAACTCATGGTAGAGGTACTGTAATTAATAATAAAATAAAAATTTCAGAGCATAGTCGTCGCCCACTATAACATGACGCCAGCTCGCATGGAGTATGGGGAGGCTGAGCTGCTCGATGCCAACATCAACCGGTCTCCCTCTTCATATTTAAGGAATCCACCAGAGGAAAGAGCTAAGTAAGTACTGTTACGAAGGGGTGAAGTCATAGAAACATGAGTCCATTCTTACTCTTTTAAAGTAGGTTTTGGCTAGGATACTAGACCTTTAAGCCGTATCTTATTTAGAACATAATGCCATAGGTGTTTAATTACGTAATTATGATGAAGTTTTTTTATTATTATCTGTGGCTGTATGTATGTTTTTTTCTTAATGCCTCTACACTACACACAGAGTGTAGAGGCATTAAGAAAAAAAACATACATACAGCCGAACATAGTACCTCCTCCTTTATTGGAAGTCGGTAAAAATAAGTTAGTGACTATATGCGCGTATAGGAAAATTCAAAATTTTGGACATTTAGATAAAACATTTGCAATTTCTTTGTCAGTTATGTTATTACCTACTTAAATGTCAATTTACGAAGCTAGTATGACTAATTTTACAATAGGTACCTTTACTTGTATTGTATAGTTTAGGAATAATCAAGTCAGATCACTTATCGTTTCCATCACGTTTCCTCCACCCTGTATAATGTAACTCAGTTTTTCCCGGTTGATTAGTGATAAAGAAGTTGTGCGGTGTGGCCGTACCGTTTATTTACTTATTTGCTTATACATTTCAGGTACAAATACAACGTGGACAAAACCTTAGCCCAAGTGCGTTTCGTGTCGACCGACAACAAGGTACTAGGCGTGATCAACTGGTTCGCTGTGCATCCCACCAGCATGAACAACACTAATAGGCTTATTTCGTCTGATAACGTTGGTTACGCCTCGCTGTTGATGGAAAAGGCTTTGAATGGGAATAACACTTTGCCTGGAAAGGTAAGATGATTTTTATGCTAAAACCTTATTAAGAAAGAATACGGTTGCTAGTTACGGGGCCGGTCCCTGTGGGACCCACTCAAAACTCTATATGGAATGACATAAGTATTACTATGGAAATCCCATACCTACAGTTAGCTATGGGAAATCCACAGCATCGGGAACAACATCCACTGAATAGGTAACGTAGTTCAATTCGACTCCAAAATTTGCACCGACAAATTCTTCCTTAGGAAGCAAGAGTTCTGCAAGAGTTTTTGATGGTGGCGAGTTTTTCTTTGTCTACAACCACAACGCGTAGACAAAGAAAAACTCGAGATGAGTAGTTGAAGTGAATTTATTTACAAAGATCCTAGCTAAGCATAAAATGCAAAATTCGCAACTAGCGTCGTATCGGCGCAGCAAACAATACTAGCCGACCAATCACAGCACAGTGCGCTTATGATACTGACATACCCTCAAAAAATTGCAGGGCAGCATAGTCTGCGCCTTCGCTTCGACCAACCTCGGCGACGTGTCGCCCAACACGAGAGGCCCTCGCTGCCAGTTCTCCGGCAAGGAGTGTGACCAGGAGAAGCTTCTGTGCAAGTTACCCAAGGAGATGTGCTTCGCGTCTGGTCCCGGGAGGGACATGTTCGAGAGCACAAAGATCATCGCTACTAAGATGTTTGAGACTGCTATGGTAATAAAGTGAGGAAGTTGCTGTTTAAGGCGTGAATTATACAGAAGCGAGGGGTAGGCGCGGCACGGGTTTACTGCTCTATGTCGAATGCCATATGGCCGATGTGCTATTTCACCGAAGTCATTTGATCGAAAGGCCGTTTCGCCGAAAAGCCATATGACCGATGTACCACAATATCGACGAGCCATTAATGCGAATGTTTGTTTCGCCGAAAGCCATTGCATCGATAGTCCTATCTATCGAATGTCCATTGGTTCGACGTGCCTGTTAGTCGAAAGCTATTCGGATGACAGCTGTTAAACTAAAACGGCTGTAACTCGGAAACTATTGATCCTAGACTACTAGTTTGTGAAGTGGAATGATAGATCTCATCGAGATCTTCATTTCGGATGACAGCTGTTAAAAGTGAAACTGACATCCGAAATGAAGATCTCGACGAGATCTATCATTTTACTTTACAAACTAGTAGTCTAGGATCAATAGTTTCCGAGTTACAGCCGTTTTAGTTTAACAGCTGTCATCCGAATAGCTTTCGACTAACTGGCACGTCGAACCAATGGACATTCGATAGATAGGACTATCGATGCAATGGCTTTCGGCGAAACAAACATTCGCACTAATGGCTCGTCGATATTGTGGTAGGTACATCGGTCATATGGCTTTTCGGCGAAACGGCCTTTCGATCAAATGACTTCGGTGAAATAGCATATCGGCCATATGGCATTCGACATAGAGCAGTAAACCCGCGCGGCACAGGCGCGCGGCGCGACGCAGGCACGGTGCCGTGCCATCGCCTTACATCGTTTCTGTGTTGTCTTGGTTCTGTCTATCCCCTTGATTGATTATTAAATAATGAAATGTTTATACAACTTTTCAGCAAGTCCTCAACCAACCTGGCGAAGACCTGACAGGTCCAGTCGGAATTGTCCAGCAGTTCGTGGCAATGCCGGAGCAACATGTGTCACCATACGATCCCGTCACCGAAACTTTTAATACTGTAAGTCCTAGTGTATAAGAACAATTAATACTTTTGCATGCTAATGTAAGGTAGGAATGATACATTGTTCGCCAAATAGGTTGGAATTTCGCGCATGCGCATTCTGTGCTCTATGTTTTTGGCAGACAGGGGTTTGGCACAACAGATCCTGTAGGGTCGCCAGTGTCGCCAGGTATTTCTGGTCCTCTATGATGATAAGGTAGCTGAATATTAGACTACTACTAGCAATTTTAGACTACAATCTGTCGTGATCTATTCTTTGCAAGTAAATATTAGTTCATCAGCCTGTACCAGTCCACTGCTGGACATAGGCCTCCACCAAGGTACGCCACTGAACCCCAATCTTCGGTTCTCTGCATCTAGTCACTGACAGCCGCACACATCAGTTCATTCATAACTTCATTTCACCCATTATCTTGTTTCACTTCCCTCAGAGCGTCAACGTGTCCGGATGCCTCCCCGCCATGGGCTACAGTTTCGCCGCCGGCACCACCGACGGCCCTGGTGCATTCGACTTCATCCAGGGTACCACCACTACCAACCCTCTTTGGAACGCTGTCAGGGACTTCATCGCCGAACCCACTAAGGAAGACATCAGATGCCAAGCTCCTAAGCCAATATTGCTGGCGACTGGGGAGGTAACTCATGTTAGAAGAATGAAAGGAATGAATGAAGTAGAAAAAAAGAAAGGAAAAATCCAAAAAAAACAGTATCGATTGTGTTTTGTGATGACACGTCAGTGGAAACATACCTTGAGCTGGCCTAGCCTATTAGGGAGTTTCAATACTATGAGAGACCAGTTTATACTGTTTATTTCCCACTGACGTGCTAGAATGCAAGCAAAAAGGAAAGACTAGAGAAAATAAATCCCAAAAAATATTAGTAGGTAACTACTCAATTTGTTTTTCTCAGGCAAAATTCCCATACGAATGGCAACCAAAAATAGTTTCGTGCACCGTGGCCCGAATCGGAGGTCTGTACATAGCAGCAGTGCCGGGAGAGTTCACCACCATGTCAGGGCGGAGACTCAGGAATGTGGTCGCCAAGACATCTGGAGCCAAGAGAGTCGTGCTAGCTGGCCTCTCCAATGTGTATTCGGATTATATCACTACTCCTGAAGAGTATCAGGTAATTGACGTGTTACTTATACTTTTATTAGATTCACTAGTAAAATTGTAAGAAAATCCTTCATTATTTCGTATTCTTTTCAGGCGCAAAGATATGAAGCTGCTTCAACAATTTTCGGACCACACACATTAGATATCTACCTGAACAAATACGTCGAACTGACAAATGCATTGGTTAAGGTAAGTATTAACATGTAGATATAGTGCTTGCTGTTCCATATTCTCCTGCAATATGGGGCAGACATGAACAGAGCAACTCACAAATGTCACCCAGACTCGTACAAATTGTATAAAGTGGCGATATCCACAGGATTATTGTTAACAAAAAGAACTCGCAGCTTCGTGATGGGGAAAGATGGAAAAATATTCCAGTCTTCCCCAGAAGGAAGGATGAGTCAGTACGGACAAGGACAAGTGAACCTAACTTTCTTGTAAAACTATTAAAACACCTGAAATACACTCATCTCCATAGAGATCAACGTTGGACCCTGGTCCAGACCCGCCAGACTTCAGCGACCAGCTGATCACGCTGATCCCACCGGTGCTCTGGGACAGCACGCCCTGGGGCAAAGAGTTCGGCGACTGCACCAAGCAACCTGAGAAGCAGTACAGCTATGGCGACGTCGTCACGGCTAGCTTTGTGAGTACCGCGATCATTAAATTAATAATGAGTCTAAATATATAACAAGCTTATTAAAATGCACAAAAAATATCTATCAGCATCTATCAACTATTCATTGAGACCAATGCAACGAGCCCATATCTCGTTTCGTTCCGTAGTTCCTATGGCCACCTTCCGACTGCCTCATCAGATCAGCTTCAAGTTACCAATTATTGCATTGTCACCTAAGTTACGTAGGTTACACCTTCAGATCATTCGGACACCGGGATGTGGTATACCTACATACAAATAAAAGCTTGCAGAAAGGCAGATTTTTTCACTCTTTTCTACCCAAAGCCCCTGGCTGCCTACCTCTCTCCCTCATCCTCTTTTCCCCTTTCATCTGCTTCTCCTGAGCGTCTCATTCTCTCCTTTCTTACCTCCATCCCTAGTTTGCGCGAGGAAACCTGCATATGCCAAAGAAGAAATTCTGTTATGTGAGGGTAGGCCTCTATAGGTCTGTTGTTATATTTGATTTAGAGGTTCTCCTTGTATTCGTGCCTCCGTCAGATCCCGATTAACTTTTCATCTGTATACATGATCTTCTTCGATACCAGACGTCTGGTCACCCTCGGAACAACATCCGGCACGGTCGCTGGTTCGCCACCGTGGAGAAACTCGAGTCTGAAGAAGACGACGCTTGGACTGTCTACGCTACAGACGCCGATTGGGAGACCAAGTAAGTACTAGGGAGGGTTACAACTAATGCGTGGGTCTTGTCTTCATTATCGAAAGAGGCTAACAGCAAGTAGCGACCAAAGCCTACCACATAAATAATGAATTCCTTGACGATATAAAACATTAAATCAGTTTTTGCTTGGTGCATACTCAGAATACAGAACAAACCAGAAGGAGCGTACTATTGCATGCTGCGAACTGTGTCCAAAAACAAAACGAACGCCCCAAACTTGGGGTTACCCCCACTCGAGTAATTCTATATTGTTTCGGTGTATTATATTTGGTTTCACTTTCAAGTCCGAATACGTCTTCTGGTTTGTTCTGTATTCAGAGGGTATTATTAGTTACTCCATTGGTACATACTATCAACTATTATCTAATCTGTGATACTATTTCTATCGTCTTACAGAGTTTAATAGTAAACCGTCAAAATTGTATTGACCACCAACGCTTCTTCATCTAATTCATCAGAAATCCTATCATGGTTTTAGTTTTACAGCTTTTTCTTGAACGCCAGGGATAATTGTAAAAAAATTACAAGTTTGTTTTGCAAGTGTATTTTGTATGTATTGGATTCTTTAAATTCTCATAGTAGATAGATATAATATGTAATTTTAAGTCAAGACCAAGTGTCCTGCTTATTGCAACGTTATGATTTTACGTCCTCTCCACAGGTTCATCTGGCGTCGTGACTCCAAAATTCTCGGCACGAGTTTTGCCGACATCGAGTGGGAGGTGCCACCTGGAACCCCTCCTGGAAAATACAGGATCCACCACTACGGAAGCTACAAGTATATCCTTGGCGGCATTTATCCGTACCATGGCTTCTCCGATGGGTTTGACGTCACATAGAGTTGGTACTCAGATAAAATGGACCAGTTTCCTTATGTTTTAGGAATTGACGGATTTGTTGTGTAGTGATGCTTCTTTATCTATCGACCAGAGGGATTGTGGGTCGGATGAATAGAGGAATGGCATTTATTGTGTAGTTACCCTGATGACCCAAAGGTCAGTTCGTATAAAATGCATGTTTGACTTTGTTGAATGAATAATGTAACTGTAAACCTTAATGCAACTCTGTACAATGAGAGAAAATTCCGTTTTGTAAAGCGTATTTAACGTCCTAGATAGTCTGAAGTTTTGATAAAAAACTTAGAAAATAATCTAAGTTAAAAAAAATAAAAATATTACAGTAAAATTCTACCAATGCCCAGTACCAACCACCCAATTTATGATAAGAAAATATACGTACTACGTATTTCGATCACTTAATTTAGTGTTAATATTTGTGAAATTATAAACTGCCTGTATAATAATGCTGTATAATAATTTAGTTGGATCACGTTTAAAATTTCCCTTTGATATTATTATTCATTTTTACAAATAATAAAATTCAATTCGGTTTAATAAAAGCGCTAATTATTTACCTATTTTTCAAAAACACACGTTTTAATATAAATTGATGTTCTTAATTTCATTTAGTGGACATAAGGCAGTTTAATATTTACCAAAACATTTAGGATTGTACTCTTTGAGATGCAGTTTCTCATAGGTACCAAAATTATACGTAGTTTTTACGAAACCAAAGTAACTAGATTTTATGGTGCCAGATATTACTAATACCCAGTTTTTAGATTGTGTAAATACCTTCATACTTAAGTTATATTATTTAAGCTTTAGTAAGTATAGTACATAATAAGTATAATATTAACAAGTAGACTTTCATTGCGCCTCAAAACGTAGTAGACCTGTAAATCGTTCAAATTGGCGATTTTATATTTTATAAAAAAATGAAATAAACCTAGGTACGATCGTTAATGGTCTTGGTAAATTATACATAAGTATGATCTAGGCACCAAGCCTAGTATCCTTTTTTTTCATTCTCAAATCTACAGCTAGTTACAAAATATATTAATCTATTTTATTATAAATTGTGCATTAGCCAATAACAGATTTCCTTTTTGTAAAATAAGTAGTTTCTAAAATATAACACTTATAAGCAAAATGCAGTGTTATATTTCGGTTGCTTGAATTATCCTAGTCGATATACATAGAGATTTAAGATAGGTATATCCTTGCCTGAGAAGTAGACGTAGTTGTTGACATTACAGTCGATAGATCTTATTTATACTATTTTAATCATGGGATTATACATAGTGATTATATATTATTATGAATAATGTATGAAACTGCACATAACTAGGTATTAAAACCCTCGTGTGATTTGGTACTATTAATAAACTCACACTCATGTTTTAATAACCCCTGTTATGTACCAGTTTCATAAACTAGTAGGTACCTACGTAGGTACCTACATACTGTTTAAATGTGTGTGTTTTATAAATATAACAAAGTGCCAATATATTTAAAGTATTAAATGTGATAAAATTTTATATTTTGTTTTATTTAAATTGATATGAATTTATTAACTTCCTGTTTATGAGGGGAGATGGCTTCTATGAGTGACACTTTGGAAAAATTCGGACACCAAAGTCCAACTTGCAGATTGTTCAATTCACACGATAATAATTTCGCAGAATGGCAGTTCAATCGATTCGCGTAATTTGCGATAGACATCTTAATCTTCGTCACAATCCACCTACCTATCGACAACAACTGACAGTAAGAACACAGCAGATCGCTGTAAAAACTGCCTTATACCTATATTTTTCGACAAGGCATTTTTTACAGCACTTTCATAATATCGTTATAGTCCCGGCTGCTCGCGATCAAGTTTCGGATAAATTCACACACGGCTGTCCAGTCCCAAATTAAGCCGAAGCTTGTGGATGGGTGCTCAACAACTGATAAACATACTTAAAAACTTTTAAATAGATACTTAAGGTACAATTCTGCGTAAAGCCACCAAAAATAATTCATGACCTAAAGTAAAGCTGCTTGCACACCGTTCGTTGCGATTAAAGCGATTTTTATAAAATAGCTTAAATTATAAGAAGGCGCTGACGTGGTATAGTACGTCCACTGAGAATTGAGCACATTCCACTCGAAATAGGTGAGTAATTTGCCTATTGTTTGTTGGATTGCCAATCATCAGGTAGGGAAAGCAGGCACCCGAACTGGAAGCAAGCATGTAAGTTTTTGTATAATATTGGCGACCATCTAGAAGGATTTGCCTAGTATATATTTGCTTGATTATTTAGTGACAATGACCGGTTACTGTCAGGCGACTACTAAATAAGAATGTAGCATTCGAGGTGTAAGCAATGTGGACGTTACCTCAGATTTTTGGTCCAATGATGCACTACTTTATAACGAATTCGTTGACAATGATAATATTACCGATAATGCTGATAAATGTTATCATATCAGATTATTCTACTGATTGCGTAGTATTAAATCACTTGATAAATCCGAGCGTTTGTTTGAGTGAAGTGTTGAGTGGGGTAGTCAAAGCTTATGGTCACCGGGAAAAGTTGTTTAAGTACGCATTTTATGTTCAGTTAGCATTATCCGTTTATGGTATTGTCCGTAGAACGCTTAGAGTATGCTAGCTTATGTATACTCTAAGGTCGAACGGTTGCATATAAAGTTTAAAATGCAATGTACCAAAGGTGGCAAAGTGCATACGGATCAAAAGTGACAATTAATTTAAGGTAAAATGTAAAGGATCTCATTCATTTTGGTCCAATTCTGAAATGGCTTGTCTGTGATAGTTTTTGAAAAGGACACCGTACCCGAAGTATGGAAAAAGCTCGGTGATTTTTCGCGCGTTTCGCGCGAACTTTGTTAGGCAAAAACGCGATTGCGCGATGGTCGCGCAAATAAGCGATGCTATCATCGCATGTGCGTCGTACTACAAAGCGATCGTATAAACAAATTTCGCGCGAATCGCGCAACCGCGCTGTATTAGGATCGGGATGTATTGGAATGATGCGTCAGAATGTGTTTGTGTTTACAAAGCATTAAAATACATCATCATCTCAGCCTGTAGACGTCCACTGCTGGACAAAGGCCTCCCCCAAGGTTCTCCACGACGACCGGTCCCGCGCTAACTTCATCCAGCTGGGTCCCGCGACCTTCACCAGATCGTCGGTCCACCTTGTGGGAGGCCTGCCTACACTGCGTCTTCCGATACGTGGTCGCCACTCCAGAACCTTTCTGCCCCAACGTCCGTCAGTTCTACGAGCGATGTGCCCAGCCCACTGCCACTTCAGCTCGCAATTCTTTGAGCTATCTCGTTGACCTTGGTTCTCCTGTGGATCTTAATTTCTGCATATTAAAATACACATACAACATCTATTACAGATATGAATCTCAAGCGAATAGGTAACATAGTGCTGACAGTTCTTGTAATAGCCGTGCCAGTCACAATATTGGTGCTAGTTTTCACCAACAATGAGAGCCCTGCGATTAGCCCCACCACAAGTGCCCCTATTCCGACCACTACTGAGGACCCAGACACGGCGGTTTTGTATGAAGTTGGCGTTGGCATAGCAGACATGACTGGCCCGTGTGTGGAGATCGGTTTCGTAAGTTTTTTTCTAATTTTTTAATTTTACGGCTCCGAAGTCAAGCCCTTCTGACTTCTGAGCCGGTGTTTAATAATTTATATCTTCTTTTATTGGACACAGGAAGAAGCATCAAGAAGAGGCATAAGAAATATCCACAACCTGTACTTATATAACCTGTATTATCTATACATATAATAAAATCGTAAAGGCCAAAAAGTCTGTACATTGAATATATTCGGAAAAAAACCAACCAGGGCGACTTAAAATGAGCAACTGAACATGTTAGAACAGTTTTTAAAATTATTGTCTGTCTGTTTGTTTGTTTGTTTGAACGCGCATCACGCCTAAACCACTGAACGGATTTTGACGAAACTTTGTATAGTGACAGTGTATATCCCGGAATAACATCAAATAAAACAAAAATCTCGAAAAGTGACCGAGAAATGTCAACCAACAATAAAAATCTCTCATTTCCTAACATTTGTATGAACTTATAGGTCAGGGTAGCCTGGATAATTTTGAAAATGTTTTGTTTTCTTCAGTGACTGACTGTTGGCTTAGTTAGTGGTGAGTGGTGACCACGGGTGGTGACCCTGCCTACTGAGCTAAAGGTCGTGGGTTCGATTCCCACCCGGGGCAAATATTTTGTGTGATGAGCATATCTGTTGGTTTTCGGATTCTGGGTGTTTGTATGTATTTGACTCTCATTTCCTAACATTTGTATGAACTTATAGGTCAGGGTAGCCTGGGTAATTTTGAAAATGTTTTGTTTTCTTCAGTGACTGACTGTTGGCTTAGTTAGTGGTGAGTGGTGACCACGGGTGGTGACCCTGCCTACTGAGCTAAAGGTCGTGGGTTCGATTCCCACCCGGGGCAAACATTTTGTGTGATGAGCATATCTGTTGGTTTTCGGATTCTGGGTGTTTGTATGTATTTGAGTATTTATTTATAAGTATTATACAGGGTGGAAATTATGGACCGTAGTTGGAGGGAAAGTATTCTAAATACTGAAGATAGCTAATTTTACTCAAAGCATTCCTTTATTTTCAAAATTAAATACTTAAAACTGCATTTAAAGATTTTTGAAACGTCACTTGCCTCAGCCGGGAATCGAACCGGACAAAATTTTTAAAAAAGCATCCTGTATTTTTATGACACCAATCGAAAGGGGCAATCATCAGAATCAATTCCTTCTAAGTAACATAGTATCTTAAATTAAAAGAAGACCACGAAATTTTACATTTAAATAAATAAAAACTATTAGGTCTTCCTTAGAAGTTTATATAAAAATAATAATAAATTTCCATGAACAATTTTTTTGCGCAAATAGCAATTTTAAAGCAGTAGAAAACCGTGTTTCTGTACATTGAATAAATTTATCCAACAAAATGAGTGTTGGCCACGGAGTAAGGTGTGGGCGATATAAAAAAGTAATAGAACACAAAAATGCATTTTTAAATTTTTTTGTCTATCTGTCTGTATGTAATCACTAATCTCCGAAACCACTGAACGGATTTTCTTACGGTTTTCACAGGTAGATTAATTTGTTTCATTGAAATCGTATGACAGCGAAAAAAGTTATCGTCATTTACAGATAAATCATTTAACGTAACTAAAACAGGAGATATTTAAGAAAAAAATTATGTGATTTTTTATTACGAGCAATAGAAGCCAAAACAATAATTTTTAGAGTTTCTGTCCGTCTGTCTGTCTATATTATGTTTATTTCGGCATCACGCAAATCCGGCATCAGGTAAAAACTACTTCATCAAATTGGATACGGTTTTTACAGTTGTGTTCCTGAAGGTTTAACTTAAAATCTGGTGATTTTCCCATAGGAAAGATAGGATAGCAGAGATATGTACCTACTTCCAAAATCCACGCTGACGAAGTTGCGGGCAACAGCTAGTAATAGATAAAGTCAATCACAAGTGTGTAGTCCATTTTTGTTTAAATTTCAAGATGGGCTACGCGGATCAAGACCAGAGAGGCCGTGGTCTCCACACGCGGCAGTTCGCCAGATCCTTCATCTTCGTGAAGGGAGACCAGAGAGTAGTGTTGGTGACGGCTGAAGTGCAAGCAGTTGGCATTGCTGTGAGGCGAGAGGTAACTTAGCTGATCTAGCAAAATGGCAATATCCAGGGTGTTGGGAAGGTCACTGCAAAGCCTTGCGGAAGTGATCTTGTGGAGGTGCATTAAACAAAACAGCTTACAAGGGAAGCTTTCAGACCCCGAACTATCCGAAACTTTGCTAGGAATATAGAGCGGATAATTCTGAGTACAACCACAATATTTCATTATGAGCGTATTAGACGTGGCATGGTTAATATTAAAATTTTTATTCACGTGTGATTTGGCATGTAATTTTCTAATCATCTTTTCACTCGTCACTCTTCGCTTTTTGAACCTTCTTCCATTCAAAAAGATCTTTGATTCCGCACCCAGTGGCATTCATTTTACCCTCTTATTCGTTCCAGGTTGTAAGGATTCTCCAGGGCGTCTTTGGTGAAGAAATGTACTCCCTTCGTAACGTGATAATGACGGGAACCCACACGCACAGCACCCCTGGTGGACACCTGGTCGACTTCATGCAGGACCTATCGATCTTAGGCTTCTCCAGAGAGACTTACAACGCCTACGTTGATGGTATCCTGATTGTAAGTAATACGATCTGGTATTAATAAAGTCTTGGAGGTAAAAGACGACGGACAACATCCTGTTGTATAGAGTTCGTTCACTCAGATAGTGTACACCCGAACGGAAAATGGGTAAGGCCGCGGATTTATATTTATTTCTTTAGGAAAAAATACGAAAGTAAAGAATATACACAAGTTCATTTCAACACAATGTCGATGGACATCAATTATAATTTGCTTAGGTACATGTTTTACAAAAAGTTCGTCTTTTTGTTTTTGGTTCAACCGAAATTTCGTATTGAGACACCTCACTGTCTTCCCACGGTCGAAAAAACATTTTCTATAAACGTAAGCAGTAGTCAACACACCCTTTCAATGCGACGAACGCCTCGATATAAAATGCCAAGTTTAACAGCGGGTATGCGCCGCTGTCGGAGTCCTTCGTTTTCGCGGCGGCATCCTTTGAGTAGAGGCGGCGCGTGCCGGGCGGCTTTTTACAAAGGCGACCGTATCTAAGCGAACGAACTTTATAAGTTTGTTTGTTACGGTTTCACACACAGCAAATCCCATAGGATCACCGTCTCGCCCCATATATTACCTACATAAGATAAGTACCTACTAACTTTAATATTGTTTCAGAGTATAATCCTAGCGCATTTCAACATATTTCCGGCTCGATTGTACTTCGGACAAACTCGCGTACCGAACGTTCACATGAACCGATCTCCGAACTCCTATGAACACAATCCTCCTGAAGAAAGGGCGAGGTATGTCATACTCTTTAGCATGCAAATGGGTAAGGCATAAATCATATAGAAAGGTTCTCGAGTGGCGACCACGTATCGGAAGACGCAGTGTAGGCAGGCCTCCCACAAGGTGGACCGACGATCTGGTGAAGGTCGCGGGACCCAGCTGGATGAGGTTAGCGCAGGACCGGTCGTCGTGGAGATCCTTGGGGGAGGCCTTTGTCCAGCAGTGGACGTCTACAGGCTGATATGATGATGATGATGATAAATCATGTAAGTACTCAATGATGTGTCAGCAGAGATAGAGACTGCTCTGCCGTGTACGGATGCAATGAACGCAACAACCTTAATTGCACTACAGACTATATGCCGCCAACGCCAATACATTTATTTAGGTTTAAGTCAGTTAGGTTGCTTGCTGATGGCAGGAGCAAACGAAGCAAGCGACAGGACCCAGAAAAAGTCTGCAATTTTTTTACCAATAAAATTATTTAGGTTTAGGTTCTGTAGTGTCATCGCTGTGTTGTAGCTGGGTATGGAATTACTAGTTACTTTTGTAATTACTCCAACGGGGCAGTCCAATCCATTTGCTGTAAGCAATGCTCGAGCGGTTTTGTCCTTATGTTCTAAATTTCCCCAGATACGACACCGATACCGACGACACACTATCGCAAGTGCGCATAGTGAGAGCCTCAAACGGAAACCTCCATGGAGTTCTGAACTGGTTCTCAGTTCACCCGACCAGCATGAACATGACAAACCAGCTGATCTCGTCTGATAATCTTGGATACGCGTCGCTGAGGATGGAGAAAACGTTGAACCCACACAGACCGACTGGAAGGGTATGACTTCCTTAACATACAGTCGACCGCACGTCAGTGGATACACTTTGACCTTGAGCCGGCCTAGCCTATTGGGGAGTTTCAATACCATGAGAGACCAGTTTATACTTGTTTTGTTTCCACTGACGTGCGGTCGACCGTACATAAAAAAAGGCAAAAACGTTCAGAACCAGGTAATTTATAGTGTGGCCAATTTCATCCAGCCAGATATCGTGGCTGGTTTCTTCGCGGCCAGCCTCGGAGACGTGTCCCCGAATATACGCGGGGCTCGCTGCGAGTTCAGCGGGGACGAGTGCGACAACCAGTTCTATCTGTGCGACGCCGGAGAGAGATGCTTCTCCTTGGGGCCAGGGGACGACATGTTCCAGAGCACGAAGCTTATTGGCACTGCTGTCTATGAAGGAGCAATGGTAAGGATGTCTGCCAAACTATTTTATCGAAATGAGACACAAGTCGTTAAGAAAATTAATACAGTTGGTTTACTACACACATTGATACTTGATCCACATCCTATTTATTACTAACTAGCAAACTCCCCGCGACTTCATTCGCGTTAAAATACTACCCCCCCCCCTTCACCCTTTTCTTCCCCTTCCCCAAGTATCCTATTTCCTATCCTAGTTCACACACAGAATATTATCTATCCAACAGCGAAAGAATTGTTGAGATCGGTTCTGTAGTTAAAAAGATTAGTTCTAACACACATCCATCCAAACTTACCTCATTATTATTAGTATAGATCTGTGCAGTAAACCATTACCAGTAGTCCGTTTAAAGTGAAATCATGATCTGGTGCCTTGCTGCAAGCGATAACAACCGAGTTGCAACTAATATGGACTTCTTAGGAGATAATTAAAAGTCAAATTATACTAATCGAAAAAAATGATACGCAATTACAGGAGGTCCTCAATACGCCAGGTGAGGAGTTAAGAGGAGAAATTGCCATAATTCACCAGTTTGTTGAAATGCCAGAGGAAACGGTCCCCAGATACGATCCAGTGCAGAGAACATTTAACACGGTAACTAATAGTATCCTGTTCAGTTTTAGGGTATCCAATTAGACATATTAGTAACAAATTGATATTTCTTCTAGAATGAACCAGTCAGTGGTTGCGTACCAGCTATGGGCTACAGCTTTGCTTCAGGAACTATCGACGGAGCAAATGCACTCAACATCACCCAGGTGAATATCCAAATCTTTAGTCATGCCAATGTCTTTAAAGTTCAACGCTTTAAAACATTGAGAGATTCGTCCTACGTCGTGGTTATAAACTGGTAAGGCAAGAACAACACCCTATACCATTGTTCATTTAGGGATTTTAGGGTTGTTAATCTAACTAGATCAAGACCGCTTTCTTTTTTAAAGAGGTAATTGATCATTCATAGAAGATTGTACAGACAGAAGAGTTTGATGAAGTCTTTTTTTTCCCAGGGTACAATCAATGGTAATCCTCTTTTAGATTCCATCGGTGGAATTGTAGCAGAGCCTACAGAAGCGGATGTGGAATGCCATGCACCTAAACCTATATTGCTGGCTACGGGCCGAGTAAGTATATTTCCTAGAGACATTGCATACATCCGGAATCTGAAGGAAGACAGTTCGTCTAATATTTTGAACTAATTTAATTGCGCAAGCAACTGAAAGTACTTAGCTAAATGCATTAATTAAATCCTGTCTTCCTGCCTTAATTGATTAAATCCAGTCTATTTTCAGCTATATATTAGGTACAGCTGGGCCATGTACCAATGGGTTTTATCTCGAAACTTAAGTACATTTACTGACTGCTCTCAAACGGTGAAGGAAAACATCGTGAGGAAACCTGCATACGCCGAAGAAGAAATTCTTAGGCGCATGTGAAGTCCACCAACCCGCACTGGGCTAGCGTGGTGGAATATAGCCCGAACGCCCTCGTTAAGAGGGTAGGCCTGAGCCCCAGCAGTGGGGACATTAATAGGCTGTTGATGATGATGATAGGTACATTGAGGATTGGGGGTCCGGAGAGATAAAAGAAATTAAAACTTTGTAATCTTTCAGGTCAACTCGCCAATTCCTTGGCACTCTCGAGTGGTTTCTGTCTCACTTATCTGGTTGGCAGACTTTGTGATTGCCGGCGTACCGGGAGAACCTACCACTATGTCTGGGAGGCGTATCAAGGATGTCGTAGGCAGAGTTATGGAGAGTCATGGGTACGAGCCCAGGGTGGCAGTGTCAGGGGTTACCAATGAATACATACACTATGTGACGACTTTTGAAGAGTATCAGGTAAGTTAACAAGGGAATTCTGAAGAGTAGGTTTTGAAGTAAACAGGTGCTTTGAATGAGGCCAAGTCAGAAAACTGGTCAGTAGTTTTTACCAACTTTAAGCCAGGGAAACCTTATTTCGAAAAATAGAAGACAGAGTAGTCATTTCACCTGAAAGCGCGATCACTTAATATAGTCTATCTGGACATGAATACGATAATGAAAATTTGTATTTTTCAGGTGCAACGTTACGAAGCAGCCTCCACAATTTACGGTCCTCACACTCTCGACATATTGTTGAACAAATTCTCAGAGTTCACTACACTTGCCATAGAGGTACAAATAGAATAGTAAATATTACTACAGTTGTCTATTACCGGTCCTTAATGTTTCGTTGGTGTTAGAGTTTTACAAGAATTTGCCTTTCGCTTACCATTCTCGGAATCGTGTATCGTCCTTTGTCTCGGCTTTGGCATACGCAAGCAGTAATCGACAAGGCTATTGAAAGTTTTTACAACTTTCAAGAAGAAATAACAAAAAATTGGGGTGGCGAAATTAATGAGAAGGGTTGCAAGTTAACGTTTAGACTCAGAATACAGATCAAACCAGAATGCGTGTTCGGCTTCGAAAGTGAAGCTAAAATAATATTCTGAGCCTTTGGAACAGTAGGGGTGCAATATAATGCCATCTTATGAGCCTTTAACATTCAGGGCGGCGACGTGGACCCAGGTGCTGAGCCAGAAGACTACCGCGACGAGACCATCTCCATCATCCCACCCGTGCTTTTCGACTCGCCGCCGATCGGCAGCAACTTCGGAGATGTGCTGGAGCAGCCACCAGCCACAATACGAAGAGGAGAAACTATTAGCGCGACCTTTGTGAGTATCCAGCATCTAGATTTACTTTTAGTAATATCTACACTCTCACTATACTGCATCTGACTGTGACGATGACGTCAAAAGTGGAAGGTCTAAGATATATGTTAGAAACCCAGTGAAGTAACTATGGACATAATAAACTGATGAGCCATGATAAACTGAACCTAGGTAACCGATTATTAAAGATCAATTCGGAATTGGACCATCAACACTTGGTAAACCTTAGGATTTACTGTACCTAGTCAGGAATGTAAAAATGTTTATTTCTTTAGGTTGGAGCCAATCCCCGTAACGATTTGAAGCATGAAAACACTCATGGTACGGTGGAAAGACTTGAACTTGATCAGTGGGTTGTCCTTGCTACCGATGCTGACTGGGAAACCAAGTAAGTGTATGTAGTAGAGTCATCAACTCTCTTAGCAGCTGATGTCATTTGTAATTTAAGCGAGTCTATTTTATATGAGTTTACAAATAAAGGGTTTATGGACTTTTCGTATTGGCGTGAAACTTCTGCCACTTCGGTAACGTAGGTACGTATGCGTGTGTGTCTGTGTATGAGGTTGCGGTTGGTCTATGCTTTAGGGAGAGAAAGTTTTCGGTAACATTATAATTTTGTGTATAGAACCAGACACTATTACGTTTGTTTAGTTTAGTTAGAGGGTCAAGGGGAACAGTTTGATGTAATTTATATTAAGTACCTATGCAAATATGGACCATTAAAACAGGAAAATCTAAGCTGCGTCTGCCCTCAGATTCTTCTGGGAGCGCCAGTCGGTCCTTACGGGCACGAGCCGCGCGCGCTTCGAGTGGACCGTGCCGCCTGACGCTTTGCTGACCCCCCATCGCATCGTCTACTACGGCGCCTCTAGAAGCATGTTTGGTAACATCACACAGTTTTCCGGACACAGTGACAGTTTTGAAGTGATAAATTAATAAATAAGTAAATTGTTCGGGTTTTACTTCTGAAGCGGTTTTTATGGTGCTTCACGTGTGCCTTGAAGAGAAGATACTTTGTTCGTGATAAGTGCTCACAACACCGATTTTCTCGCGAATGTAGCTATTTGTAGTGGAGTCCGCTAGCCCAGGGAATTTTGTAAGTGGATTGTTACGAATTGGAGAGCCGTGAGAGAGTTGGTCCACCTGAGGGGTCGCCTTCAGTTGTAAATGTAAGGCTCTTTTTGTGTAATGCCCGTAGGTACAAAATTATCATCGGTTGTATGTTGATTTCTGTTGTATCTTGATTTATTTCAGTGTTAGTTAAGACTGAAAAGAACGCTTACCTAGTACCTACGACATGGTTACTCTCTAATCTATAACTAGTACTATTTTGACATTTCTATTGGACCATGTTCCAACTTTCTATACAGCCACTCAATTACAGCGTGATGTAAAATTGAAATAACATAAAGTTATGTAATAATTAAAGAATATATTTTTTAAATGACTTTATTATATTTACTGTCAACTATTTCTTTAAAACTAGTAGTTCCGTGAGAACAGTAGACCTCGCCTGCCCTTATAAAACCTAAAAGAAACCAACAAAAGTCAACTTTGTAGTTGGAGACAGAAAAAGTACCTACTAAAGTGACAAAAATTAGCACTTTAAAGCTTAATATTTCGCAAACGGATCCCTGAATCGAAAAATGTTTTTCACACACCAGCAATATTTTTGAAAGACCTATCCAACGATATCCCACACTATGGGATTCACAAGAAAAAAAAAGTTCACTCCCACTTTGCGAGTATGGTAGGTACTCTAAAAAAAATGTTTTTCAAAATTTTATTCTACTCATTTTGGAAGTTTAATTAATTTATTTAGTTTAACAAATTTTCGTCAAAATCGGTTGAAAAATGCGACCTGTAGAGAATTACAGACAGAAAGACAGAAGGACAGAAAGACAGAAGGACAGAAAGACAGAAGGACAGACGGACATTAGCATTTTTGGTCAATCTCGAAACTGAGACGCTTCGCTCGCTTCGCTCGCTCGGTCAATTAGATAGTACATGCTGGCCTTTTAAGAAATCCTTTGTAGATATGTTGGCATTGCGTTCGATAGATGTATTTATCTTTTAATCATAGGATTATACATTAATTATATCGATAAGCTGCAGTTATATCTTTAGCTGATCAATGTAAGCAAATTAATAATCTGTTTAGGTAGGTGATTATAGAATTTTATGTTTGTAAGTTTCGTTTAAAGTGCTATGTTTATAATTTGAATATTAAAAGCGATAAAAATGAGTTATTTTGTTTTATTTCAACACAAAGATACTTAGGGCCTCTTACACCGCTTGCTGATAAAGTCCCAGATACCCTATCTGCAGGTTATCTGACAGATAGCCTGTTTTATTGGTTTCACAGGTATCTGATTGCCTATATCTTATATATTTTATATAGTCTATCACACAGATTTATCTGATAGATTAGTTTATCACTAAGATTACTATCTGTAACAATATCAGGAAGTGGTGAAAGAAGCCCTTAATGTGAATTAGAAATTAAAGTCTTTGATATGATGAGTCGGAGATGAACTGGAGTGACATACGAGGACCAGGAGCTCTATTTTTGAATCTCTCTCCTCGCTTCGAGCGGTCGATTCTACTAATTTTTGTATCGGATGACGAAGGAAAATTAGTAGAATCGACCGCTCGATGCGAGGAGAGTGAATCAAAAATAGAGCTCCAGACAGAGCGGGTGCTCACAGACGCACACGGGCAGGAGCTCTATTTTTGAATCGCTCTCCTCGCTTCGAGCGGTCGATTCTACTGATTTTTGTATCGGATGTCGAAGGAAAATCAGTAGAATCGAGCGCTCGTAGCGAGGAGAGCGATTCAAAAATAGAGCTTCAGAGCACTCGCATCTCACGGCGAGCGTGTATGAAGAGAATGATGAGACTGAGCGAAGCGAAAGAGGTGTGTCAGGATCGCGATACTTGGCGCTCCGTTCTTTCTGCCTACCCCGTCAGGGACATAGAGTACTGATATGTATGTATGTAAATGCTCGAAACTATATTGTTCTGGCTTTAGGAATTTTTATTAGCAATGGAGATTTTTTTTTACAAATTCTTTGATAATACTGCTATCAGTGATAAGATGATTATTAGTATCAGTATTAGCTCATTTGATTAATTGCATGGTATTAAAATCAGTAGGCTATCCGTGAGGTCGGTGACGGCATGGACCGAGGGGTTCGATACTAATTAATTAGTCGTTTAATTTAAATTACTAGTGAATTATTAGGTAAATTTAATCAGGTAAGATTAAAATTCAGCAGTATTTCTACCTAGTATGTGACCCACCAGGAATAAACAGGCACTAGATGCGCTGCTTTCTTCAGTGGAACTTTGGATAAAAAAGTATCCTAAGCATTTAATTAAAAACAGCGTTAATTTTCAAAATACATTGATTGACACGATTAAAACAAATAAAAAACACGTTCATGAAAACACTAGCTGCAAAAGTTAACTTGGCAGCTAAATTCGGAACGAGAAGCAAATTTTTGCGTTTGTTTTGGTATGCTATTTGTGTACACAAATTACGTCTAAAATTGTATTACAACTTTTCCAGAAATGGCGATCCCGCTAATAGGTAAAATTATAATCCTGGTGGTCACCCTGGCCGTGATCGGTGGACTAACAGCCACAATAATTCTGGTGGTCAATTACGAGGGTGACTTCAGTGAAGAACCTACCACACCTGTCCCCGAAACGACTACTGATGCTCCAGAAGAACCAGGAACAGAAATACTGTATGAAGTTGGCGCCGGCATAGCGGACATGACGGGGCCCACCGTGGAGATCGGTTTCGTATGTTTTGAAGCATGTGTTTGCCTTTTACTGGGAATGTTCAGCACGTGCAGAAGAAGACAGTAGAACAAATTATAATTACAAATGAGAATAATCAAACGAATTAACAAAGTACAATTATAAATATTTCCACAAAGCAATGAGCGATAGATTAGTGCGTGAAGACATTTTGGACCTGATAAACATAGTCTGCGACCACGTATCGGACATGGCGACCAAGTATCGGAAGACGCAGTGTAGGCAGGCCTCCCACGAGGTGGACCGACGATCTGGTGAAGGTCGCGGGACCCAGCTGGATGAGGTTAGCGCAGGACCGGTCGTCGTGGAGATCCTTGGGGGAGGCCCTTGTCCAGCAGTGGACGTCTACAAGCAGATATGATGATGATGATTAAACATCACTATGTACAAAACAAGGGACTTAACATTATATTCGATCGATGTATGTCTGATGAAGTGAAATAGGCGACGGCAGCAGGTCCTAACGTAGTTGTTGAACTTACAGATGGGCTACGCGGATTTAGGTCAGAGAGGCCGTGGTCTCCACACGCGGCAGTTCGCCAGATCCTTCATCTTCGTCAAAGGAGACCAGAGGGTAGTGTTGGTGACGGCTGAAGTGCAAGCAGTTGGCATTGCTGTGAGGCGTGAGGTAAGGACCTTGATTCCTTTTCACTTGACATTGTATTTTTCACTAAATAATTCCAGCGAGCACCGGTTCTATCTATTCTTCAAATGTCAATCTAGTTCATTCTTCTGCTGCCGCCCTACTCGTGCAACGGAGTCTTTTACTTTATTATAGCACTCTGCCACATTTACTGCTTATGATTTTAGCATCATCAGCCTTTGGTACGGTAAAATGCTACTGAACATTGGACACACACACTATTAATACCTGATATTTATTCTTCTAATTATATTACTCAGCTGCAGGATAGCCGTCACCACCGCATCTTTGTCCAGTCTCTAGCTCTAGGCAAGCATAACAGCTCTTCAACGCTGGCTACTCCTGTTAAATAACTGTAAAATTGCCTCAACCTTTCCAGGTAGTGAGGATTCTTCAGTCCATCTATGGTGAGGAAATGTACACCCTTCGTAACGTAATAATAACGGGAACCCACACGCACAGCACTCCTGGTGGACACCTGGTCGATTTTCTGCTGGACATCTCGATCCTCGGCTTCTCTAGAGAGACTTACAACGCCTATGTTGATGGACTTGTGAGGGTAAGTTCTTTCTGTGGCAGTTTTTGTGTTTTCTGTGGCATTTATGGACTTGCTGGGTTGAATTCAATTGTTGGTTACCAGAGACTCGTCAGAGTGCACGTCAAATTAGTGCACCGGGCCCATTGCAACTACGATCCCAATTTAAATATCGTGTTTACATCTAAGACTGGACGGCAAACTATCATGATAAAATAATGAGGTGAAGTAATCAATAATTTCCTCCATCCAGCCATAATCCATTCTCAATCCATGCATTTGACCCATTTGTAAATGAAATGCTCTGGTGCACCATTACTCTTATCTATCACATTATTTTTTATTATTAAAAAAATTTCAGAGTATTGTCGCAGCGCATGACAATATATTACCGGCTCGACTGTACTTCGGACAGACACGCGTGCAGAATGCTCATATGAACAGATCTCCGTACTCTTACAACTACAATCCTCCTGAAGAAAGACTTAGGTAAGTCTTGTTATTTTAATGATAAGTTCTAACATAAATAACAGTTTAATTATGCAGCTCTTTATAAATGTTCAGCTTGTTCAAGGTTGGTGCATTGACAAACATACTGCAACTCGCAAATAAATGGTTCTCAGTTAAATTAAATGCAAAAGGTATACAAAATTGCTATGACCTGCAAAAACTAAAAACTGAACAGGATTACTACTTCGTATATCCACCTAGTACATATCTATGTAATTTATAAATTATTTACCAGTCTATACAATTTATCTTTATCAATTCTGCCAGATACAACACCGATACCGACGAAACTTTATATCAAGTGCGCATAGTGAGAGCTGACGGAAATCTTCATGGAGTTTTGAACTGGTTCTCAGTTCACACGACCAGCATGAACATGACAAACCTGCTGATATCATCTGACAATCTTGGATATGCATCGTTGAGGATGGAGAAAACATTGAGCCCACAAAGTCCGACTGGAAGAGTATGTATATGAATTCTAAAATTCAAATAACCACTATTCTGTTTCTGGGACGAGAATTCGATCCCTGGGAATTTTGTTTTCTTAGTGAGCAGAGTTCAATCATCCAGGTATTCTATCTAATACTTCCAGCCAGATATCGTGGCTGGTTTCTTCGCGGGCAGCCTCGGAGACGTGTCCCCGAATATCCGCGGGGCTCGCTGCGAGTTCAGCGGGGACGAGTGCGACAACCAGTTCTATCTGTGCGACGCCGGAGAGAGATGCTTCTCCTTGGGGCCAGGGGACGACATGTTCCAGAGCACGAAGCTTATTGGCACTGCTGTCTATGAAGGAGCAATGGTAAATATGTGTGTTAAACTATTTTTCCGAGATGGGCCAGAATAAATGCCCTCTGATTTCAAGAAGTGAATGCAAATGTCAATACGGTTTTAACTACCCTAGAATTTTTTAAATCAATCCATGTGAGTACTCTCAGTAGAGAGCAATAATAAATTTAGGTACCAGTACAAATAAATTGTAAGTTTTGAAAAATAAAAGTGAAATTATACTAATCGTAAAAAATGTTACGCAATTACAGGAGATCCTCAATACGCCAGGTGAAGAGCTAAGAGGAGAAATCGCCGCAATCCACCAGTTTGTTGAAATGCCAGAGGAAACGGTCGCCAGATACGATCCAGTTGAAAGAACGTTCAATACGGTAATAAGCAGCCCAATAAAGTTCAAGATGACCAGAATTTTACAACAAATGAATGATAAACTGATTTTTCTCATAGAATGAACCAGTCAGCGGCTGTGTGCCATCAATGGGCTATAGCTTTGCTTCAGGAACTATTGACGGAGCAAATACACTCAACATCACACAGGTAACAACCGAGTTCTACGAGTAGACAATGTAAACATAAATTGTGGTCTACTGGAAGCCCCGTGACTTCCTTTGGGATAAAATTAACTATTAAACCAGTGACTCAGCCAGGCAGGGGCGCAGGGTATCCCTTTGTTTGTAAAGAATCTGTAGAATTAATGTGAGCTAAGTACTTGTTCAAGCTATGTTATTAATTTTTCCAGGGAACAATCAATGGAAATCCTCTTCTAGATTCCATCAGTGCAATCATAGCACCACCTACAGCAGGAGATATAGAATGCCATGCACCTAAACCTATTCTACTTGCAACAGGACGAGTAAGTATATGATTGCATTGTTTCTGTCAATAACTGAACCCAATACCCCCTTATTCATATCTTCGTTGGTGTAATTGTGGTTCCCAAAATATACTCTGGGGAAAGACAGTTGTTCTCTTCTAATATTAGAAACACGTTTAAATCAAAAGAAACTAAATACCAAAAACCTTACATGAGATCCTGCTTTTCTGCGAAAATCAATGGGATTATGGGAGTAATGTATACTTTTAACCTTGTAATCTTTCAGGCAAACTTCCCATTCCCTTGGCATCCAAGAGTGGTTTCTGTCTCACTTATCTGGTTGGCAGACTTTGTGATTGCCGGCGTACCGGGAGAACCTACCACTATGTCTGGAAGACGTATCAAGGACGTCGTAGGCAGAGTTATGGAGAGTCATGGATTCGAGCCCAGGGTAGCAGTATCAGGAATCACCAATGAATACATACATTACGTGGCAACTTATGAGGAATATCAGGTAATTAAGTTACATAGACTCTAAAGGCCTTGAACATATGTTTAATTATTGATGAAGAAATGTCGGAAATTCTTATGTGGCGACCGTGTGGCGAAGACTTAACTGTCTTCTGAAAGGAGTTTGATGCTGATTCCTGATTCGAGGTGTAGAATTTGTTACGTGCTTATAATTATTTAGTTACGGAAAAGTTTTTGATAAATGTATGAAAATATGTTTTTCAGGTGCAACGTTACGAAGCAGCCTCCACAATCTACGGACCTCACACTCTCGACATATTGTTGAACAAATTCTCAGAGTTCACAACTGTTGCCATAGAGGTAATTTTCTTGATATCATCAAAGTCATCAAAACTATTTAGAGAGAAATTTTTCGTAAGTGATGATTAGTAGCCAGCTTTTTACTAGTCATCATTATCGTAAAAATAACACGTACAAATACACCACAAAAATGGTTTTTAAAATCTCAATTGGTTACAAAATTAGAGTGCGATGACGGCCGGAAAACACATGTCTTTCCCAAACCAGGATTTTCAGTACCTACTTTGACTTCTCTTAACTTTCAGGGCGGCGACGTGAACCCAGGCGACGAGCCAGAAGACAACCGCGAAAGGACCATTTCTCTCATTCCGCCCGTGCTGTTCGACACGGCGCCCATTGGCAGCAGCTTCGGAGACGTGCTGGAGCAGCCGCCAGACACAGTACAGAGGGGGGAGACTGTTAGCGCTATTTTTGTGAGTATCCAGAGTCTAAAACGTTAGTTTTAGGAATCCGTCAATACGGGTACACTTATAGCATAGCTTTTAAGGGATCAGTTTAAACGGGTATATACGCTTACAGCCACAGGCCTAGACTAGATCTGTGCTTCCAGCGAAGCTTTTTAGGAATCAGTCAAAACGGAACACTTATAGCAATAGTACATTGTTAACCTAGGTGTGAAAGTAACTTATTTAAGTCCCGAGACGGGGTTTGGCGCCCGACGCGTAGCGAGGGAAACACTGTGCTTTTCATTAAGAATACACTGAAAGTAAAAACAAAAACATAAAATAAGTGTTAATACAAATCTCTGCTATACGGAAGTATAGACAAAACTCTACAACTCGAAAAAACAAAACTAGTTTTTTTAAATAATTTGACAGCTGTCAGTTGAAAGCGATTCTCCCTAGGGCTGAGATGTATTACTTTCAACCCGCTCCTTAGACAACTTCAGACCTACTTTCAGAGTATGAGTAATGAAAAGGTTCTTTTAAGGATCGGTCAAAACGGAACACTTAATAGCGATGCTTCAGGATTTTAGATTGCATTTGAAATCAACAAACCATTTTATGTTATTTTCATTTACTCAAAAATGCTTGTAATATGGTCATTTCATTATTTTGACAACCTTCTTTAAGCAAAGGCGATCTTGCCGCGCTACTTGAATAGGCGCCAGCAAAGTTGTATGGAATTGAATAAAAACTCGTCGATAATGGATTTACAAAGAAAGTTGCTGGTTAGTTTTAGCCACCAGCAATTTCCTTTGTAAATTTATCCATAATTGATGAGTTTCGTTTCAGAAATAGTCAAGTGCCAAATTTTCGTAGTGCAAAATTTTTGGTCTTGTGGTAAAAAAGAAAAAGAAGTTTAATTATATTTTATTATTATAACGGCACCAGCCGTTCCGTAGATTGGGCAAAAGTGTGAATAATTTTCATTTGCCCATATCTACGGAACGGTCCGCGCCCGGCAGTAATGTACTAGGTATTGGTAATCTGTTAATTTATTCTGTAGGTACCTACTTTAAAATATGTTGTTGTCTGTTATCAGGTTGGTGCCAATCCTCGTAACGATTTGAAGCAAGAAAGCACTCATGCTGCCGTGGAGAGATTCGAGCTTGGTCAGTGGACTGTGCATGCTACCGATGCTGACTGGGAAACCAGGTAAGCAAGCACTTACTACTACCACGTAGATGTTTAATAGATGGTAATTATTGTGTCATTCATCATCTAACTTGGATCTTGCGTAGCTGTGTCTGCCCCGACCCTAAGCCTCCTGACCTTAAATGATTATTTCTTTTCCAATTAAGTATCCTATTTCTTGCCCTCAGATTCTTCTGGGAGCGCCAGTCGGTCCTTACGGGCACGAGCCGCGTCCGCTTCGAGTGGACGGTGCCGCCTGATGCTTTGCTGACCCCCCATCGCATCGTCTACTACGGCGCCTCTAGAGCTGTAGTCGGCACCATCTCACAATTCACCGGAACAAGCAACAGTTTCACCGTAATAAACTGATACGATAAATGTTTGGATTTTATTTCTGTTAATTTTGAGTTTCGACGTTGCATGTAAAACATCTGCGGCTATACCGAATACAGCCTGCTCATTTTTACAAGCTTCTATGCTAACTTGGTTTCCTGTTTGTTTGTCTGTCCGGGTGGAATCTTGCGATCGATTGGAGCTCAAATTTTGCACCCACATAAATTTGGTTCTGAATACAATACAATATAGTAGGTACTTATACTTAAATTGCATTTTATAAAAGCTCATTAAAAAAAATTAACCATACCGTCTAAAAAGCAATTTGAATATAAGTAACGCAAAATGCCTAAAATCAATGTCTAAATTGTAGAATGCCTAAGTAATAATGCCTAATACCTACCTACGTTAATTTTTTGGCAACGATGTTTTACGTGAAATGCTGCGGCTTTACCGAGTGCAGCGACATAATTTTTTTTGCTTTCATTCAACATGGTTTAAGAAATAACAGGATTAACTTACTTTTCAATCAAAATATGTGCTGAATGCAGTGCCATGGTTAGGATAAAAATAACATGTATTTGCCTTAATGGTTTCGTTCCTACCCACCTATTGTAGCATTTGGTGGAAGTTCCACTAGTATCCTACCGAATGATTAAACCAACTGCCAACCCATTGTATTTCTTAAAATGTAACGTTTAGAGATTCATTTCATTTGCATTGTTTATGACACCTTCAATTTAAACGGGCCTGAAGGCAATTTAGTATGATTGTGTTACCCTATTGCATTTACTACTGCATTTGGTACGTCATCTTCAACAAGTTAGTAGGTTGGCAGAAAACGTTTTATTCTATTTTATATCCTTGGTTGAGTTATAATATAACTTATAGTAAATCGGATTGCGTGGATTCAAGGCTAGTTTTGATTATATACCTACCTAGTTTTATTTAATAGAAAACTGAAACTTTCAATTGTAAAGTGGTGAAGAAGCAAGATTTTTTAAATATTATTATTGCTCTGGGGCAACAAGCAGGCGGGCCTCCTGATGTTAAGAGGTCACCGCAGCCCATAGACACCTGCCACACCCGGGGGGTGCTGGTGCGTTCCCGGCCTTGGTTGAAGGGCTCTTTTGACTCTCTTTTTGAGGTATGAAAAATTAAAAAAGTTGTGCACTTTCGATGGTTTCTGGAAGATCCCAAGTGACTATAAAACAACGAAGTACCTACCTATATTTATGAAAATAAACTAAACAAAAACTTAATGGTAGGTGATGTAAACAAGTTAAGTTTCTCACTGATAAAGCAACGGTGCGACCATGGTGGTAAGAGATATAAAAAGCATGATAAGTTATGGATAAATGTAGGTAAACGCCGATAGCCTGCGAGCAGATTTTTTCACGAGAAGGTAGCGTGTGTTCGACATAGTGTTGCCAAAGAGTAGAGTTATCAAGTCTCGAGGTCAATTTTCGAGGGTCGATTTGCACAATCTTCGAGTCAGGACTCGGTTTTCTCTTTCTCGAGTCCTTCTCTCGTAAAGGTAGCGTATGTGTTAGACCTAGTGTTGCAGAAGAGTCGAGTTATTGAGTCTTATTTTATCAAGTCTCAAGGTCAATTTGCGAGACTCGGTTTGTGTAATCTTCGAGTCAGGACTCGATTTTCTCTTTCTGCTCGAGTCTTCTTCTTCATATAGTTTCAACTTGGGGGCTAATATTATTTTCCGAAATCGAGCTTCAACGCTGGAGTTTATTTGAGGACTCTATACTATACTGTCCAAAACTCAAGTCCTTCTCGAGGTTAGAATCATTACTCGACTCGAAATTGCGAGATTTCGAGCCTATTCAGCGCTCCGAGTCTTTCGAGTGTTCTAAATTACGACTCACTCGGGTTTTTTCAACACTATTTCGACTGCTATTCATGGAGTATATTCTTGATGAATTAACGGAATATTTTATTCCCCTTATCAGACAGGGGTCGTAAACTTTAGCTTATATTATGATAATGGTGTGAGATAATGCTATCAGTTACATAAGTGTTATGTTTTCTATAAACGTATAACATTCCAGTTCGATTCTGTTAAAAGTAAGTACTTGTGGGTTTTTAAGAGAGGTTTCTGGCATAGTTTTTGCTTGAAATATGTTTTGTTGCCTTCATACTTAAAGTGAACTATAGAGACAAATCCCATGTTTCTGTCATGAGTTCATGACAGTCAGGGGTTGTCAACTTTGGCTGCTGTAGTGATAATGATGTGATAATAATGGTGCGATACCATGGTTATCTGCTATAAGAATTGTGGTTTCCTATAGAATTCTGGCAGTTGTGTTTCGAAGTTAAAGGTTTCAGTGAATTAAAAAGAGAGTTATTTAATTTTAAACATTATTATTTAAGTGGCCAGCGATTAATTGTAAGTACTTATCTATAAATATTAGGTGTCTTTGAGACAGTTAAACAATTATTTATGGTAAAGTTTAATAACCAATATTTAAAAAAAATCCTGTATCGTATTTTCATGCAGAGAGGAAGACAAACAGAAAGTAAGGACTCTATAAATATTAGGTGTCTTTCAGACAGTTAAACAAATATTTATGGCAAAGTTTAATAACCAATATTTAAAAAAATTAAATTTACTGTATCGTATTTTCGAGTAATCATGCAGACAGGCAGACATACAGTAAGATAAGGGGTGTGCATTTTGACACATTTTTGGGTTTAACATTGTCGTATTTTCAATCTGAATCGTTAACATTCTTTTACTCTCAAAGTAAACACATTGTTAGTCTAAAGATAACATAAATTAAGGAGATAAGACATGACAACCGTCCGTTGGCAACGGATTACATTATTAATATTCAAATTTGTTTTAGCTGGAAGATAGACTGAGACAGTTGTAGATAGATAAGTAGATTTACGTCAAGTTTAATTATAAATGAACTTGACTTCTATCTACGTACCTACTTAAAAACTCTACCTATTTCTATCCTTGAAAATCATAGAATCTACTTTCAGGCAACTTTTTAGAAATCTAATATCATTTCATATTAATGTGACCTTGTCTCACGCATAAAGCACTAATTACACCGCACATCTTGGGCGTACGCCCGCCAAGGTCATGTTAGAAGGTCATGCAAAGCTGTCGTGAAAAGGCTTGCTATACAGCAATAATTATTATTATTTGCTTGCACGACGTGCAGGATGTGTGCTGGACCTAACAAGCTCTAACGTTTTGGCTTGGTTGGACTAGACTTTTAAGCCATATCTCAATTAAAATATCAAGTAATATGGCTTAAAAGTCTTGTTACCAAGCCAAAACCTACTTTTTAAAGCTTGTCTATGCCTTGCTGGATGCCTTGCTAGGTGCCGCGCTAGATGGTGTGAATGCTACGTCTAACATGATTTTCTAACATGACCTTGAGCGGGCGTGCGCCCAAGAAGTGTGGTGTAAATAGTGCTTAAAAAAGTTTCAAAACTTTTATTAATCGTAATGCCGCCAATGTTTTGTTTTCAGAGCATAGACAATGACGAATCGCGAGCCAATAACAAAGAAGGTGATCAACAGCCAGGAGACATGCGTGGACGACAACCTGCGCGGGGTGGTGGCCACGTACCCCACCCTGCAGCTACATCCGAAACATCGCGTTGTCACTGTTAGGCGAAAGGTGAGTAAACGAGATGAGAAAAAAACGTTCGTTCTCAGGAGATCAATTGGCCAGATCCATGATGGATCTAGTGAGACTTTTATTTCTCAACAAGCGATGCAAAGGAACGTCGCCGTATAAATTCGCCCTTGTAGTTAAATCGTCGTTAGTAAAAGAAAATCCTTAAACAACTAGGACAATCTGAAATTTCCCCCATTAGGCTTACCCCCAGCAGACGATTGACGGGCTGATGATGATGAACCTAGAATAACCACATATTTTTTTCAGGGGGACTCTGGAAGAGTTGCAGTATTAGGCGGAGGCGGGTCAGGACACGAACCTTTTGCTGCAGGTAATGTCATCCATACAAATATACAAATAGAAAAGTATATAACTCTGTTTGTGACGCTGAACGGATTTTGATGAAATTTGGTGTGGAGATACATCGAACCTTGGAGCAGGACTTTAATACCACGCGGGCGATGCACGGGGACACAGATAGTTTCGAATATTGTCGTGCACATGTCGGAATATTAATTGCATACATTATTTGCAGGTTTTGTAAGTGCTGGAATGTTGGATGGGGCAGTGGCTGGAGGAGTGTTCGCGTCTCCGCCGACTGGGCATGTTCTTTACGCGATCGCCAGTCTGTACAAATACAACTCAGGTAATTGACTCAGCTTTTAAAAGATGATTTTCAAAATCTTTTTTTTAAATTGCTATGGGGGCAAAAAGCAGGCGGGCCTCCTGATGTTAAGAGGTCACCGCCGCCTATAGACACCTGCAACACCCGCGGGGTGCTGGTGCATTGCCGGCCTTGGTTGAAGGGCTCTTTTGACTCTCTTCTTGATTTTGCACGTGCGCAGCAAAAAGAGATCTCTATGAAAGAAGGAATAAAATGCTCAAAAACGCTTAGTTAATAAATAATGTTACCGCCAAACGACGTACCAAAGCAATTGAATTTCTCTGCCATTGTTTGACACATATCTTCATAAGAAATCATTTTCATGATTTCAGGTGGCGTCTTTGTGATAATTGGAAACTATACTGGGGATCGGCTCAATTTTGGAAAAGCAATTGAAAAGGCTAAAATTGCCGGAATAAAGGTACATAATAATGAAAACTTAACATGAGTTAATATTTGGTTTCTTATACTCTATGTACATTTGCATCGCTGCCATATTCACGGAGGTAAATATACTGCTGAACACAAATAAAAAACCATATCGGAAAATTTAACTAAGTAATTTTAATTTGTTTTTTTTTTGCTTATTATAAAAAAAAAATTTTAAGGCAATAAAACAACCACGCACACTGGATATAAATATGTATTGTCAAGACTTCTTGTCTACACGATAGCTTGTCGCAAACTGCCTCCGTCGGCCGAGTGCCCCTGTTTATATCTAGTCAGCGATTACGAATCGATGAAATAAAGAATCGATTTAACTCGAATCGCTTGCCCGATTCCGAATACAAAATTGTGTATCGATATTTTAAAATTTAATCGTAAAAAGGTATGAAACCCTACAAATTACACATTCAATATCATACTTTCTCGAGTTTTTCGCGATTCCCGCGGTCAAGGAATCCCCATTTGGTCTATTGATTTATTCATATCTACACTCCAAGACCATGGTACCTTAAAAATTGTTGTAGACTTAAACATGGGATTATCTAGATTAATTTGTAACGTTCCTTACTATTGTCTCTGAAAATATGGCAAGCATGCAGATTCACATCCTGTATATTATTAATTGTTTGAAACTTTCAGGTTGAAGGTCTCATAGTAGGGGAAGATGTGGCATCCAGTCATAACAAAACAGGTGGACGAAGTATGTGCGGGGAAAACGTCTTCTTTAAGGTATTAAGCGTATCCCAGACACACGCGGCTTGCGGTGGCGGCCTACCGCAGGTCGCAGCCTCAATATGCAAATGCAGGCTGCGCGTGTCTGAAGTCTCACATACATAATGCATCGGGAAATTTTGCTGTTTGTCTGTCCGGGGAAGTATCCTGCGACCGTTTTATCGACCACTTCCCGATATCTCTAATCGATTGATTATGAATAAATATGTCTATGTCTATCCGATCGATCATGCTCAATTTTTAGTTATATACTTTAACTGATAAAAGCTTGTTTTTTAATATTTTTCTAACTCAGTAATTAAAGGTAGCTTCGCGCTTTACAGTGAACTTAACTACGTAGGTATTAAGTTCCTACAGATATAAGCTAAATTTTAAAAGGCGCTGGTGTTTATTAAGTGCATTTTCTTAATTGCCGATAGCCTGTATGAATACACTTTATTTTTCCTTATGATCGTTTTGTTCATATACCGAGTGCGGCTATGTAAAAATTTATACTAGTTTTGTTTCCACTGACGTGCGGTCGACCGTATCTAAATAATGCTTTTTAAAAGTTGCTCATTAAGTTTATGACGTCTCTCGTTAAAAGATTGTTATTTTACTTTCAGTTATGCGGAGCAATGGCAGCCAAGGGGTACAGCCTGACAGCTATTCGCGACATGGCTACCGAGGCACACAAGTACATGGCAACTCTTGGAGTTTGTCTGAGCGCTTGTTCCTTGCCAGGTATGGTTGCTTTTATAAGACTCGTCACTATTACAATTATAATCCAAAAAACTACTAGGTACTAGGTATACAATCCTTCCTACTAATATTATAAAGGCGAAAGTTTGTAAGGATGTGAGGATATTTGTTACTCTTTCACTCAAAAACTACCGAACAGATTTTGGTGAATCTTGGTACAGTGATAGCTTATATCCTGGAATAAAATATAGGCAACTTTTTAACGCGGACAAAGTCGCGGGGCGTCCGCTGATTTTTCACCCTTATGAGATTTAAAAAAAATTTGAAATAAGACCACTCTCGAAATATAGCCTATTCAATAAAAAAAAGAATCTCTCAAATCCATTCATAATCGGCGTAGATATCGCGTAATAATATACAAATACGCACAAAAAAATTAAACCGTCGAAAAAAAGGAACTGAAAAGCGAATAATAATAATAAGGAACCTTTTAGGTCTAACTAAGCTCCTACACTAATGTAAATCTAAATAATTTTGAGTACGCGCCAAACACATATACAAATTAATTCTTTATTTTTAGTAGGTACTTTATTTAATGATCTTCTCATTGATTGCTTGTTGGCTGCCATCATTTCACTTTACGTAATAACTTAATTAATTTGCTTATTTGTTTGGCGCCGACTCAAAATTATTTAGATTTACATTAGTGTAGGAGCTTAGTTAGACCTAAAAGGTTCCTTATTATTATTATTCGCTTTTCAGTTCCTTTTTTTCGACGGTTTAATTTTTTTGTGCGTATTTTACGCGATATCTACGCCGATATCTCCTTTTTTTTCGTCGGTTGAAAAATTCAGTCGAATTGAGAACATCCTCATTTTTGCAGTCGCTAAATATGCGGCTTTCTATGAAAGAAAAATGAATGGATTATTTTCAGGTCAACCGCCGTTATTCGAGATATTACACGACGAGATGGAGTTGGGAGCCGGCGTGCACGGTGAAGCCGGCATTGAGAAACTAAAACTGGGCACCGCCAAACAAGTCGTGGGGATGATTCTTGAAAAGGTATTGTACTAAAATATCATGGAACCAGCCAAGATGTTTCAAATCTCGTTGGTCGCGCGCGCGCTCCCTGTGGAGATCGCATCTTGCATATTTAGTATCGGAACCTATGATGCCATTTACCGGGGGGGTGCGGACAAAGGAAGCGGAGTAGCGGGAGGAGGTTGCTAGTACAAATTTATATGGAAGTTGAAAATGAGAATGTGTGAGTGGAGCGAGTCATAATTTTGTGATTAGTTTGACACGATTTTGACACCCGTAGAATGCTTTTATTACTCATCCTTATGGCAGTGGCTAAACTTTTTGATTCATGGAACCAGCCAACTATAATAAGTACTTACTGCATTTAAAGTACTCGCTGCATGGAACATTATTTATAATTATACACGAACAAGTTTTTTTTACCTTTGCCCGACGTTTCGACCAGGTTACACTGGCCGTAACCTGGTCGAAACGTCGGGCAAAGGTAAATAAATAAAACTTATTTATTTATTTATTTCATTTTATTTCTTTTCACAAAATCCACAGCACCTAGAAAAATAATAATTATTAAGGTTACATTGCGCATACTGCCAATAATGCAGGATTTACAATATGCTAATTTTACTCTCAGTATACATATCATAGACAGTCTGTGTGCATGTATGTGTGTGTGTGTTCTAAACTTGTTGGTCTTACACACGACCAAGTTTTATTTACCTTTGCCCGACGTTTCCACCAGGTTACACCTAACAATCATTATAAGTATACGTGGACAAAGTTATTGTGGGGTTTCAGGTTATAGCACACTTGAAGTTGGAAGCTGGAGACAGGGTCGCAGCGATGATCAACAATCTAGGAGCAACGTCCCTCCTCGAGATGAACATTATAGCTGCCGAGACCAAAGATTATTTAGGCAAGTTTTTAGTTTTTCAATAACTTAACACGTAATGTTATTGCTTTGGTTCCTTTGAAAACTACGCGTCGCATTGGGAGGAATGCTACCAGGCCCTCCACCCCGAACAGATGACATACTAGGGTCAGATAGAGCGGGTACTTACAGAGACGGGAGCTCAGTTCTTTATGCCTACCCTGTCAAGGACATAGCTTGAAGATATGTATACATGTATTTAACTAACTAAAATAACGAGTAGGCTGTACTCGGTATAGCTGCAGGTGATATATGAAACGTCTTTGTTGCAGCTTTCTTTGTTGCATTTTTTGTGACCATCAAAAAATATATGCCGATTGCTACTCTAAAAAGATTCGAGTCAAGGTCTCCGACCTTATTGGAGGCTTTTTATATCTTAAATTTTTTATCGGTTTTACGGCTGTGGAAACAGTCCTTTTAGCCCAATCATAGTTTTAAAATAAATCAACGTCAAAGTAACTAGTATTTTGTTGTTTTCAACAGAAACGAAAAAGTTACAAGTGGAGCGTATATACTCCGGCCATTTTAAAACGTCACTGGAGATGCACGGCTTCCAAATATGCTTATTGCACCTGAACAAGCGCAACGGAGATCTGTGGCTGGAGCTGTTGGACGCGCCGACCGAGGCGCAGGCGTGGGCGGGGGGAGCGGCCTCCGTGCGGACGGAGGGGAGGCACGGGGATGATGATACGCTGCTGCAAAGTGATGGCAGGAAGGTGAGCTATCATCAATTAGTTGTGAACTGTTTCACAAAGAAGGGTATTTCAACACGAGTGGTAGAGCGAGTTTCACAATAGAATGACATAAAATTGACGACTCACATTAAACAACTGTAAGGTTTAAAGATTCTTTATTCTCATTAAAGATAAAATATCACTTACATGAGAAGAAGTTTAGTACAGGTTTGTAGTGTAGTCGTCGCACCGTACAAAGTCATCCGAACTAATAACAATTTTTAAAAAATCTTAAAATATAAGTTAAACTGCCTCTCCACAATAATAAGTTCACTTTTGGTTTTTATTTAGTTTTTATATGCTGAGCTAGTTTGTGTTTAAACACATTGAGCGAGTTCGTATCTTTTTTTATAGATGAGGGTAGGTTATTATAAAGTTGTGCTCCCTCGTAAGTAAACATTCGCTTCCCATAGTTAGTTCGAATCTTTGGTAGTACAAGGTAGCTGGCTCGTCTTGTGCTGCGTTTAGACGCGTGTTTAGTTTGTGTGAACGTGATTGATGTGTGAATGGTTTTGTTTAGTACTTTTCGAATAAGGATGCATGTGTTGTAATAATATAACTGATTTATGTTCATTAGGTTAGTTTCTTTGTATACTTTAGTGGTTGGCGTTAAGTAGGGATAATGAAATAGTATTTTAATTAGCTTATTTTGGATTACCTGTAGTTCTGATAGTTTGGTTTTGCTTGCATTGCCCCATATTTCAATTAGATAGAGAAGGTGTGATTTTACTAGGGAATTATAAACTGTCATACGTACCTTTCGGGGTATACACCGTGCAATGCCACGTAGGGAGCCTATTAGTGATGACAACTTTTTTTTGATGTGATCAATGTGTACATTCCAAGTCAGTTTACTGTCCATATGTAGTCCTAGATATTTTTCAGTTAATTTCTCTCGTATTGGTATATCGTTAATTGTTAGGGGTGTATGTGCAGGTATGGGTTTGTTTTTAGCTTTGAAGATAATATAAGACGTTTTCGAGATATTTATAGTTAGGAGGTTTGATTGAAGCCATCTATAGAGGGTGTTTAGATCTTCCTGAGCTAATTCAACAATGTCATGTATCGATGACCCAAAATAGAATAGGCATGTGTCATCCGCGTATAAAGTTATGTGACCATGAAGCCCCAAGTTATTGATGCTATTGACGTAGGTCAGGAATAGTAATGGGCCCAAGATTGATCCTTGGGGTATTCCGAAAGACACTGGACGAGCATCACTTTGGTATTCGTTAATTTTTACAACTTGCTGCCTGTCTTTGAGGTACGATTTAAAAATGCTTAGTGCACTGTCAGTAACTCCGATCAGTTCGAGCTTTTTTATGAGACGATTATGGCTGACAGTGTCGAAAGCTTTTTTGAGGTCAATGAATATGCCCAAAACAATTTTCCTGTTGTCAATGTTTTGTTTAATCTTAGTAATCAAGTCTACTGTTGCAGCCAGAGTGTTACTTTTAGGTCTAAAGCCAAATTGTCGGTCCGAGATAAAGTTCAGTGAGTCAAGATAGGATTCCATGCGTTTATGCAATATTTTTTCTAGGACTTTTGAAAGTACCGGAAGAACTGAGATCGGCCTATAGTTTCCGGGATCGGACTTAGTGCCAGATTTAAATATTGGGCTGACTTTTGCAAGCTTAAGTGAGTCAGGAAAACGTCCTTCTGACATTAGCTCATTCAAGCATTTAGTGAGGCTAGGTGCTAACAGAGTTTTTACACATTTGATGGCTTTAGTACTAATGCCATCAAGGCCAGTACTTGTGTTTGAGTCTAAATCATTGATTATTTTCATAACTTCATCATTAGTACAGGGAGCCAGAACGGAGAGTTTTGGAGTGTCTTTTGAGTTTTCGAATGAAAAGGTATTAGGGTGTGAGTTATGAAAATGTGGAGGTATTTCCTTGGCCAATATTGATCCGATTGAAGAGAAATATTTGTTGAATGTGTTGCAGATCTCGATTGGGTCTGTGATTGTTATTGTATTATTTACAAGCTTTGGGGGAGCACAATTTGATTTTAATTTGTTGTTGGAGAGGAAGTTTATGAGACTCCACATTTTTTTCGGTTTATTGATGCAATTGAGGAATCGGTCATAGTAATACGAATCTTTTGTCATTTTAATCAGGTTGGCTGTTGCATTTCTTTCTTCCTTAAATTTGTTTTCCAATGTGACATTCAGTGGATCCATTTGAAGTTCTGCCCATAGCTCATTTCTCCGATTGATGGCATCGATAATGTCTTTGTGTATCCAGTCCTTCTGAGGTAGGTTCAAGATTTTCCATTTAGTCACTTCACTTTGTGTAATAATCTTCTTAAGTGTGTGTTCAAGTTCTTCAAACTTCGCATTGGTGTTGATCTGGGCGTTTTCAGTTAACTGGTGTAGTTTTTCAAAATTAAGGGCTTTATAAAGGTTACGTTGTTTCGGTGGGGGTTTATACTTTCTGAGCGTTAGGTGTATTTGTCTATGGTCTGAAAATGAGGAATCTATTAAAGCAACATTGTAATTGCCGCTTTTTAAACTGGTGCTGATGTGGTCTAGGATAGACTTCTTTGTAGTATTTCCTCTTGTATAATGCTCTTTGTCAATTTTGTTCAATAGTTTGTATCCAGCTGCATTTAGTAGGTTCATATATGTCTGTTTATTTTTGTTTTTCTCTAGGAGGTTTATATTGAAATCTCCAAAAACAAGTGCTCTGTTATGCTGTTGGAGTTGTGACTCAAGTGTATGAGTAAATTCTTTAAAATCAGCTTCAACACCACCAGGACAGTAAACAACACCAATGTCCAGGGAATATTTTTCTAATTTAAGCCAGAGATAATTATTAAGAAAGCTTATTAAAAAATAGTCGACTATTTGAATGACAAAGATGCCTGGTGTTAATGTTACTTCAGCCTCGCACAACCTTTACAAAAATAATGTTATGTATAAACTTGAATCCACTTTTGATAGGTATTTCAAAATGTCCACCTGTTTGAAAAATTCAATTGCTTACTTGTTACCTTCCAGTAGCATATTTAAATTTTTGTTATCTCAACTATTCCAGTTGGAATCCGGACCTACGCTGTCAGCTAAAGAGCAGGACGTATTCCGAGGCAGTCTGACGGCCGCAGCCGAAGAACTGGTCAAAAACGAGGAGCTGCTGAACCGGTTGGATTCGGGATGTGGCGATGGTGATTGTGGGAATACCTTGAAGAAGTTCGGCCTAGGTAAGTTCGGTCAAGACGTTTAACTCACTCATCACTTGGACACTAGGCAATAAAACAGTTTAAAAAATTACCTACTTTTATTTTTTATTATTTTTTAAATGGCTTTTTTTTGCAGCAACACTCAAATATTTGAAGACCGCATCGTTAGAGTATCCGTGCAACGTGATGTGGGACTTGTCGGAGATCGCCGAAACGGATATGGGAGGGACGTCGGGGGGGATCTACAGCTTGGGGCTGTCTGCGGCTTCGCAGTCTCTTGGCAAGTGAGTGTTAGAGTTTGTTAGTGAACTGAAGGTTAAAATCTACTGAAATATGTCTCAATCCGTGGTGTTTAGGAAAACTATAAATCCAATGTGGTATAAGTCCAGGGTTCACCCTAACACCACAGAGATATGAAAAAGCTGTTATAGACTTACCAAGTTATCTGTGAACTGAAGGGTGGCTCTGCCATCGTTCCATGCCCGTAATTTTTTATATTTTGTGCTGATGGCCGAATGACATTCTGCGTATTTCCTGATTCTGCCATATCACAGATAACTTGGTACATCTATAGCATTTCCACTCCCCGCGGATCCCCTTATTCACCTCGCCCCGCACCCCTGTACCGCGCGGGCGTAGTCTGAGTTAAACGGTCCGCCTATAGTCATCATCATCATATCAGCCTGTAGACGTCTACTGCTGGACAAAGGCCTCCCCAAGGATCTCCACGACGATCGGTCCTGCGCTAACCTCATCCAGCCGGGTCCCGCGACCTTCACCAGATCGTCGGTCCACCTCGTGGGAGGCCTGCCTACACTGCGTCTTCCGATACTTGGTCGCCATGTCCGATACGTGGTCGCAGACTATGTTTATCAGGTCCAAAACTCCACCTTGTGGGAGGCCTGCCTACAGTAATGAAATGATACTATTATGCCTCCTATAGTGATGATACTATTTTCAGTGCTAAAACAAACGACGTCGGCGTGTGGCTGGCTGCGTGGCAGAGCGCGATGCAAGCGATCACCAAATACGGGGGAGCGGAGCCGGGGGACAGAACTATGGTAGCTAATAAGTTAAAAATCCAAAAATTATATAGTTCACTGACTGCTCGCGAACGGTGAATGAAAAACATCGTGAGGAAACCTGCATGCGCCGAAGAAAGAATTCTTAGGCGCGTGTGAAATCCACCAATCCGCACTGGTAGTGGCCTGAGCTGCAGCAGTGGGGACATATTAATAGGCTGTTGATTTGTTACAACATTAACCGATCTCATATTTGTTAACAGTTGGATACGATACACCCAGCGGCGGCGGCGTATAAACAAAACCTGAGCAAAGGATTAAAAGTGATATTGAAAGCAGCGGCCGAGGCGGCCGAGAGAGGAGCAAAAGATACTGCTAAAATGAGTGCCAGGTAAATATTAATCATCATCATCATAACAATGACTGGTCCTGTGCTGTCCGCATCCAGTTAGTTCTCGGAACATCTATCATCAATCAATGTATATGAACGAAGCTGACTGACTGACTGATCAACGCACAGCCCAAACCGCTGAGCCTAGAACTTGAAACTTTGTCGGCTCTGACGTCCACTAAGGGATTTTTCCAAAAACTTTTCTAAGCGGGCGAAGCCGCGGGATACAGTTGGTTTGAGTATGAAACGTATAACGTAATGTTATATGGATATACAGGTAGAAACAGGGCAGTTTTAGAAAGAATTGACGTCAAAAAAAGAGAATATTGTATTACAATTTTGAATAAATAACTATTGATTTGATATGTTATGTTACAGAGCGGGCCGCGCGTCGTACGTAGCGAGCGGGTACACGCAAGACGAGGACGCCGGCGCACGCGCCGCCGCCGTCTGGATGCGAGCAATACTCGACCATATTCACAATAAATATTAACAACATTATTGTTTTTCATTAAAAATTAAAAAAACGCTGCGAAAAAACGAACTAAAAGATCAGATAGCACAATTTAGGCGAAATCTAATAATACCTCATTTATTGAAATCCGAACAGCCGATTGGATGCTATGAGGAATAAAGAATCCCAGATACATACAGTGTTTGATTTCAGATTAGGGTCAACCGATTTGCATGAAATAACAATAAATATGCCCTAATTTAAAGGGATCTCTCTTCAGTCTCCGCTTAACTTAACCATAATCTTTAAATTATTTCTGTAAACTGCATTAGATTTTGTTGCGAAGAAATAGTTTTAATTATTGGAAAAGACATTGAACCGATGAGGGTATTTTTTAAAGAATACTGCGATTTCACAACAATCAACTCCTTTATTTTCACAGTGGAAACGTTTAAAAACATCTAGTTATAAATTATTGTTACGTTATGTTAGGAACAACGTCACTCTATCTGATGTTGCTTTGAATATGAGATCATAAATTTAAAATAACTATTTATACCAATTCAATGTAAGTATTATTTGTAAATTCATTTTAAGAATTCATTGAGATTCGAAACGATTAGACTTAATTAAAGTATTTAATCGAATTGCCGGTGATCTACCAATCATTTTGCTGACCGTAGAAATCGTTGATCATTTTGATGTTTATATGTCGATGAACACTTTCAAACATATCATAAATATCAGCGCACATTTATATCATCATTTAAATGTCATACATAATGCATATCAATATGCATTATGACATGTTGTCAAATTGTACCCGCCGTCACTTTAATAGGTTAAAGTTCGCTGATACATATCTTATCCAACCACAGAAAATAGAAAATCACTCAATTTTGACGCCTAATTGTAAGGGGTTAACTTGTAGCAAATGACCTCAAGTATAACCTCTTTCAAGGTATTGGTCAAATTTCCTCTCTCCTTATTATTACGTTAAATCCATATAAAATGCGTATAACGTAATATTAATTATCCAATATTAATTTATTATCCAATTATTACGTTAAACGCATTTTGAAATGGAAAAATTCTATTGGAACATTTTGATAAAGTATACGCACTTTAATGAAAAGGTGCGACTTCGAGTAATCACTCGATAGCCGTGATAGCTAGAAAGTCAAAAAAGGTGTCAAAAGATAGACGAGATCAATGAGGTATCATTACAGAAGGATTCAGAGGACGAGATCTTCTATAATGGTGAAGAAAAAAGTTATTTTTTAAAATGTCTTATTTTAGCTGAGTTTTTGCCCTATTTAAAGGTACATAGACCTATTACTGTGTGAGTTTAGTAGTTTTGCAATAATCAATTCTTGTATTATTATATAATCAAATTGGAATGTAGCCTGTAGAAATTAATGGCTAAGTTTAGCAGTTAATTTTGAAATCTCTTGCAAATTTTGTTCCTTCATTGATTCGTTTTTTTCGCAGTGTATATAGAACAGCTGTTTCACAGTGCAATAGACAAATAAACTTACCAGCAACATCAGATAGAGGTGTAGCTACTGTGTGCATTTTATTGTACGTGTTACAACATTGGTCTATGGTCTCTATGGTCTATGGTCTATGCCCTATGCTAGAAGTCCCACTCTGTGGTCTTCTCTATCTCCATCTCCGACATCTTCTCTTGTAACAGGAGAGCTGACATGTCATCTGAAATAAATATAAAAGTATCCTCACATGTGTATTTATATTTAGACATTTAATGAATATTTATACTTAATTATAAAATAAATAACTTTTATTTCCTCACACACAAAACGAATAATGAAGTTAATTATCCATTACATTTGTCATAAGCAAGGTAGTTTAGATATCAGATTTTTTTATATCTCCAATATTTACGTATAAGTATTTTAACAACTAGCAACACTCTGCAATAAGGATGCCTCCTAAGGTTCGAATTAGCAACATTGCGTTTCAGTGTAAAATAAAGGAAGCAATTTAATAGGTATTGTGAAAGTTACTTTCCCATCTACTAACTATTATATACACTGTGTTAATAACGTCAATCGGCGCTCCAGAGCAAAAGATCTGTGCTCAACAGACCTATCTCTATTTCTATCAGGTTAGTCATCTGCCACCTCTTTCCATAACTCACCTGGGTCCGGTTTGATGGGCTTCACCCTGCCGATGAGGCTGGGCAGGAAGTCAGTCTTTCTGATCTGCTTGAAGAACGGGTGGTTCAGCAGCTGCGTCGCCGACGGACGCTTCTCCGGGTCCCTGGAATCCACAGTAAGGTTTTATGTCAAGAGATGCTAATCCAATCTATACAATATAATAAAATTATAATTTGACAATGTCCGTACTATAGGAGATTTTAAGAAAAAATGATAAGAGGGATCTTATTATGAGCAATGGAAGCCAAAACAATATTTGGAATTTTTGTCTGTATGTTTCTTCTGGCATCAAACAAAAACTACTGCACTAAATTGCATGCGGTTTTCACAGTTGTGTTTTTCAAACTTCAAATCTGGTGTATGTTTTATCTTGATACGCTATCTAGAAGTGGTCTATTTCAGGATACTTTTTAACGCGGACAAAGTCGCGGGGCGTCCGCAAGTACCTTAATAAAATAAGGATATCCAATGATTGCTCGCTCGCATCCAGGCTCTACTGAAAACATTGGGGAAGGCCTATCCCAGCAGTGGACGTAGAAAGTCTGATGGTGGTTCATTAGAATTATTTTTTGATTTATCATATTTCATTACCTATATAAATTTTGTATAACCAAGGGCGGATCACACCGAACTACCTAAACCTATATAAAATTGCAACAAACTTTATACGCCTGTGTATCACAATAAAATCATTTAATTGATGATTGGTTTACCTGTGCAGCGCCAGCTCGCTCAAGTGGTGGAAGGTGTCTGACAGCTTGCGGCCGGCGTACACGTGCCGCAGCCGCGACACGGCGTCCGCGCTGTCGCCCACGCCGCTGTCCGTGTTGTACATACCTACACATTCATTCATTACAATCATTCAACTCAACAGCCTAGTAATATGTCCCCATTGTTAGAGCACAGGCCTACGAAGGCTATAGTCCACCGCTAGTGCAGTGCGGGTTGGAGGACTTCACATACGCCTAAGCATGACTTTTTCGGAGTATGCAGGTTTCTTCACGATGTTTTCTTGCACAGTTTGAGAGCGTCTGTAAATGTACCTACTTAAGCTTCGAGGAAAACCCATTGGTGCACGACACGACACGATTGAGCTCGGACGTCTCGACATAATAGGCTGCGCTGCGTCTGCCCCATTGCGCCACTGGCGCTCTCATTCATATGCTTCTATTTCATTCTATACAACCAGAAGCGATTTTAAGGTTTTGGCTTGGTTACTAGGTTTTTAAGCCTTATCTAATCCTACTAATATTATAAACGCGAAAATTTGTAAGATTGTTTGGATGTTTCTTACTTTTTCACGCAAAAACTACGGGACAGATTTTGATGAAATTTTACAGTCATATAGATTAGATATCAGTTAACACATAGGCTCCTTAAAACAGAGGTGAGGAAACCTACTCTTCATCTCTGCATCATCAAGGCAGGGCTCCGGGAAGGTAGAGCAGTCGAGCAGCTGCGGGCGGCTTCCGCGGACCTTCTCCGTGAACATGAGCGTGTTGGGGACGTCCGCGAACGGCACCGCGCCGTTGGCCAGCTCGCAGCACACCACGCCCAGCGAGTAGACGTCCGACCGCTCGTCGTAGCCCTTCAGGTTCTGTAAGGAAACGGCCAATAAAGTACCGACGTCTTTTCAACAATGCTTAAGTCTTAATTAAGGTCCAGTGCATCCTGCCAGTCATCGTTGATTTTGGTTTAAGACTTAAAGAAATTAAATGAATTTGAGGAGGTAAAAAACACAAACAAAGACTCACTAGGAAAAACAATAAAATGTGAATTATTTACACATTACTTGCATTATATTCATAAAGTTCTAAACGATAATTTTTATCATTCTGTCTGATTCATTATCAGACAAAAAAACAAACGCGAAAGTTTGTAAGTATGGTTTCACGCAAAAACTACGAAACAGTTTGATGAAACTTTACAGTAATAATATAGATTATACACCAGTGACACATACCCTTCAAGATACCTCGGGAAAAGCGGTTCCCGCGGGAAAAACTTTCTGCGCGGACGAAGCCGCGGGAAACAGCTAGTTTCAAATAATAATAATACCTGCTCCAAGAGCTCTGGACTGAGCCACATGAGGTTGGCGTTGTCGTGGTCCGCGGGCGGCAGGTTGTGCAGCTGCCGCTGGCGGCGCCCGCGCACCATCAGGCTCGCGGCGCTGCGCAGACCCGACAGCCGCACACTGCCGTTCGTGCCTAGCAGTATGTGGCTTGCTCGCACACTTCTGCAATCAATTCCAAAGTATATTGTAAAGGCAATTGCGGCACAATATCCAAATTGTAATGTAAATTTAGAAAAAATTACATTCACAGCACTTGTAGCATTGTACATAGACATTAATTCTACACAACTACTGTCGTAATGAATAAAATAAAGAAGTGTGTGTACAAACACAATTACATTTGTTATCTTACCTATGAATGTACAGCTGTTTGTGCAAGTACTGCAGTGCTAGCAACACATCCCTAAGTATAATAGCAGACGCCAGCTCCGGTAAACCCTCATGGAAGTACTGGTCAAGCACATCACGGCACGATCCAAGGTTCATGAGTGGAGAAACCACATACAGTTCCCATCCATGAACAAACGAAGTGAGGTACGGAAGGATGTTTTGGTGTTGAAGTTCTTTCCGTGTTAATATGTCTTGCTAGAAAAATAAAATTTACATACATACAACTGGGAGAAAAGATGATTTAAAGTATCATCGCTGTCTCTTTACCAATTTCATGACTTCACTGTCTCCTTGTGTAACTTTTATAGACCTTCGCGAGGAACATCTATCAGAACGTGAAACCAAAAATGGAAGTTAAGTTCCTTATTTCCTGAAAATGGTCATACAGCCCCAAGCTAAGTGGCTCCTTGTTACTGTTTTAGTGGAAAATACCTAATATGTGTAATACTGGTGATTGCACGAAAGTGTAATCAAATCATTCATGCACTTTGCCCAGTTTTCGTTTATGCAATGCAAAAGAGTACCGTACCGTTCCATCTAAGCCTCAGAACTTTTCCACTGAGGTTACTCAATGTTTACCTGTATCAAATTGGCATTTTCCTTTGTTTTATCCACAAAATACCTCTTGATGGCCACATTCTGGTTGTTTGGCTTGTACAGGGCCGAGTATACGACCGCCACACCGCTACTGCACTCGGTAATGATAGAGGTCAATTGGTAATCACTGATGTCGGGGTTGAACATTTTAAAGACGAATATGACAGAAAAATCTACTAGGTTTGCGAAAAGCACTGTGAAGGCGATTATTAAAACATAATGCTAATATAGTTTCAGCTCTAAAAATAGTTTACAGTACGTTACGATGAATAAATTGAATGAAAATAACATCAACAAAAATTAATTCAATGTTTTGATTTGACAAATTTGACACTTTGTAAATTTTTTTAATCAGATTCACGGCCCTGGAAACAACGTACTTTTAAGCCAGTCGCAGTTTTTATTAATATTCACATACAATATATTAACCGGTGGCAATGAAAAAGAAACTATGGAGATGCCCACGATTTCGACAATTATAAAGCACAACTAGTGCCATTCAGCGATCTGCGCTATAGTTCACATTCTCACTAAAGTGTTTTGCAGCTTCAAAGATGCAAAACGAGTTAATTTGAAAAACCAGGATGGTCAAGTAGTTTGTTTTTAAAAATAATTCCTGCACAATAGACAGGTACTTATACAAATAATACTATCACATTGTACATTTTCTAAGAAAACTAGTTTTAAGAGGAGACAACCATCTCTGAGAAGACCAAATGATTAAAGAAACGCAGGCAGACCGCAGTAAGGAGTTTCTTTTGTCATTGGAGAAGACCCGCCAAAAAGACTTGTGTTCAGAGTTGGTTCCACAGATTTAATAAACGAGCTTTTTCTGTGTTCTGTGGTTGGTTCAGAGGAAATGCTTCTTTTTCCTTTGAGCTCTTGTGTCGTCTTGTGTTGCTAGCATGGAACTAATAAGTACTACTAGAACATATTAGTTCCATGGTTGCCTAGAATTTGAGTAAAATATAATATACCCATTCGTTCGTTTGGCGATCAATCATTTTGCATTTGCTCACTCAATCGTCCATCTACCGTTGCCGTTGGTTTTGAGTTTTGAATTTTGATTGATGGTTGGTGTTGGTTGATTTGTTTTGATCTTTTCGGGCGTGCGTAATTGCCTACTATGTGGTAATTGCCACCCAAGCAAACCTACAACTGGCAAAACAAAGGTGAAAGAAAGTAAACAAAAGTTTAATGAAAATGTTAATTATTGCAGAAGGGAAAAAAATCGTTATGAATCAACATTTCATGAGGTAAGAAATAACTAGTAATTACTTAGAGTTGTTAAACATAGGAATTTGATATGAAAGCCAGATGAAAGCCAAAACGGTCGTTACTTGTAATACTTGGGCGAATAGATAGCATTTAGTAAGGTAGGTACCATTTTGTAACAGTACCTATACCTACTATTATAGTTGGGGGGGGGGGGGGGGGGGGGTCATTGAACTTTATTGTCACATGTTTCTGGCACATAATACTATTTATGTACTACCATAGTTACCTACTACTTGGTAGATGGGTACCTATCTATTACGTAGCTCAAAGTATAAGGGTCGGGGCAGACCAACCGACCGACTTTCCCCTTCCTAACTACCTACCTAATAATACCTAACCGTCTTACTAATTTTCTTTCTCCCTCCAACCACGCCTCTCCCCCATGGCGCGCCACTGAACCCGATCTTCGGTACTTCACTCCAGCCACTGCCAGCCGCCTTACCCAGATCGTCGCTCCATCTAGCCAGGGGGCGTCGCACACTACGCTTGCCTAGCCGGGGTCTCCATTCGAGTAGGTACCTACTCGTCTACCCCAGCGGTATTCTCGAATAAGACTACATTTTGGAGTATACTACCTACTACCAATTTTTTTAGAAAGTCCGATTTAAAAGGCCAGGTTATATCGGACTCACACCGACTAAAAGCCCACGGTGGCAATCCTCGGCGCAAATCGAGAGACTCCGAGCACCGGCTACATACACCGGAGTTCCCTGTACCTCCACGCCGCGGTGCAACGGGGCACAATACAGTACCTATTGTGAAAGGGGGGAGACAAGTTGCTCTCCCCCGGCTGAGGCCACTCCGTGCGGCCCCCCTTCTCGGTTGGATGGGTACGCAGAGCCCCCGCTCCATGCACCCGCGTGCCCAAAGGCCTTTGTTAGTCACCTTTTACGATGCCGTGTCTGTATTCGTTGCCCCAAACACAAGGCAAATGGTAAACCTAACCTAACCCTAATCTTCCTAACCTAAACTATATAGGGCACGCGCCGGAGTTTCCTATTCAATAGATTACCGAATAAGTCCTCCCGCCCAAAAGTTTTTCGATGGTAGGCAAAAACTCTCAATCCACTCAATAAAAAGCCGTAATTCCTATATATATACAGGCGGCGACCGCATCTCGAATACGCTTTATACGCGATGTACTCACTGCTATATAAAACCGGGGAGAGAGCCAAATTCTAAATATAACAGTGGCCGACGGCATCCGAGCGGTGCCGAGCGGACCGCCCGCCTCAGTCCACCGCTAACTGCCGCTTCGACATTTCCAAAACCATCGCAACCGAACGCGCGGTAACCAAACGTTCCTCGGTAAGGGCACCTCGGAAACCCCAAAACTCCAAAACCGGAAACGCGTCCGCGAAAATTTTAGTGAATCAAAAAAATATCGTGGAAAAGTGACAGTGTGTGGGTGTTCTTTTTGAGCGTTTTTCCGTGTTGCCGGTAAAGTAGAAAATGCAATTTTCCGACTTCTTGTTTTATCAGGGATTTAATGCTTACTAACTTTGGATTAGAGCGGCCGATAAACACGTGCTGGAAGCGGGAGTATTGAGTTACAATATGTCTGCCTGCCGCTCCAGAATTATTTTCCTCGTCAATTTCCTTCGACTTTAAAACCTATATTACTATAATTTCCCTGCACTTCAAACACCGGTATTTTTCCTAACCTCTTCTTAACATCTCAATAAACAACACTACTGTTCTATATAAAAAATTTAATAAGTGCTGTAAGTTATAGGTAGGTATTAGTTATCATCACAGTGTTATTAATAGTAAAAGTTCCTAGATACCTAACATCCCGTGCACTCTTTGCAGACCGGAATATTCCTAACCTCAATCTGGCATACAACTATTTCTAGGAATTAAATAATGACTGTAGGTATTTAGCTACATTATATTTCTTCAATTGAATTTCATTTGAATTGAATCAACCTTTATATGAACGCATAAAAACTGCTAAGAATGTTTTCCTTTATTATTTTTGCAACGGATTTCAAAATGCCGCAATTTCCTAACCTTACTCTCAAAAACGTCTTTATCTATGAAATTACGTCGTCTATACAAAAAGCGTCTTTTATATTCCAATGATTTGGTACTAGTGACCTTATTAAATATTTATACGGTATTGCTGTATGTATTCTTTTCCCGCAATGCGACGAGATATAGTCCACAGGACTCTGTAAGCCTAATAAAATTAGGTACATTTTCTTTATAAAAATCTAACCTTTTTCAAAAACGCCTTTGACTGTAAAAATACGTCGTCTAATACAAAAATCGTCTTTTATATTATTAAAGCTTAGTTACCATAGGTCTTATTAAATATTAATACGGTATTCCTGTGTATATTTTTCCCGCATTGCGTCGAGACGTCACAGGACTTTATAAGCCGGCAGGTTCCTGTCTAGACTTTGCGGAGGCTGTAGGTATTGATTTTGTCCTCTCATCCTGAGATTGTGATGTCATTACGTAATTGATCGTATGCCGTCAGATGTTGCGTTCTTTCTTATTAGAATATAAGTTTGAATCGTACGAGAAGTTCTGATAAGTATTTAAGCTACCTACTTAGACTTCCATACTTACGACCTTATTTTCCGTTGGTAACGAACGCCGACCAGAACGCAATAAAATAAAATAATGGAGAAAGGCGTTATAAAGAATATTAAACAAATAATACACTATTAAAATATTGAAGTCATATTCATTACTGTATAGCTATGACCATTGGACTCATGAGACAGGAGTCGTTGGTTCGATTCCGATTAAAATTTTACCCTAATAAAAGCCCTAGGTAGGTAGTATAGGTATACTGTCACCACATAAAATATATAGTATGCTGTCACAGAAAGGATTGTAATAAATTAGGAGAATTACCATCAATTTTTGCAATCGTTTAACTTCCTAAGCCGGTTCCCTTACAGTTGCGTGCACTTCTGTCTTTGTCGTAAAGAAAACATCGTAAAAGACAAAAGCTCACGCTATCGTGGTACCGATCCATGCGATCGCAACATTACGTACGGTCACGCCAATTTTCCCCCTTTCACCTTTCTTTACCCCTTTTCGGTTTACCTTTTCTACGGTTTGAAACTTCGAAGCGGCAAATGGACACTTGGATAGTCGTAGATTCAAATCAAAATCAAATCAACAGCCTATGAACATGTCTCCACTGCTGGGGCTCAGACCTACCCTCTCAACGAGGGCGTTCGGGCTATAGTCCACCACGCTAGCCTAGTGCGGGTTGGTGGACTTCGCATGCGCCTAAGAATTTCTTCATATACTATATACATTTTTTAATATTTTTGTTAATTTCCAAGACTTTCAAATTCTTACCAATTTGCTAAAGGATATGTTTAGTAAAACTACAGAATACATAAAATAGTACAGGGTTTAAACTCCGCGGTAAAACCAATTAACGGCGAGTCTTTAGTGTCTATGCTTTTGACGCCGACTCTTAGCTACGTAATACTACGAGCGCTACGCCGTAGCAACCTTGAACAACCACTTGACTGTCTTTGGTATAGCATTTCGCAAAAGATAGTTATCTTCAGCGCTACCCCGTGGCAACCGTGAACAAGCACTTGACTGTCTTTTTTAAAGGATTTCCCAAAAGATAGTTCTTTTCATAAAGACTTTTCATAACAAACACAGGACTCAGAAAATAGGCACAAGTGAATCGCGCTAACTCTGAACGATATTACCAAATTCAAACAATAACCAAAAACGTTACGCTGCATGTACACGTTTGGCCAACCTTTACAAACACAAGCCAAACCCCTGTTCCACACGTTTAATATCGTTCTGAATCAGCGCGATTGCCCCCAGATAAAGTTCGGGCGGATACTGGAAGTTTACTTACTTATCGAGTTATAATGACAGCTACATTTTCAAGAGATCTTAGTCAACTTTACACGTACTTTACATATAGAATATCAAAGGGCGAGTACCTATGTACAAGCGTTAGAAAAAATAAAACCAGGCCCAGAAGTGCCAATAAATTGTTCCAAGTTTATTCTATCCGCCATAAACTCGAGTTCAAAAGCCTCGACGGCGTTTAAATGTTTGTTTATGAAGAAAACAAATTTAATTTTACTTCGATTTCATATTTTTGTAATGTCTGGTGAGGTGGCTACAGACAGAAATCATGTTTGATTTGACGCGAATGCTTTTTAACTTTTATTCTTAAGTCATGGGAAATTACGTAAATTGGTATAACCTAATTACAAAAAAAAGTTGCGACCTAAATATGGCAGATTTTGCTGATGGTCAATTAATGTACGGGTACGAAATAGGAAATGAACTGATAAAACCTAAATGAGTAACTCAAAATGTTAGAATTGACTTCAAAATCGAAAGAATAACTTCAGAAAACATTGTCAGTTCGTCGCTTCTCTCAGAATTTCTTTTGCTGCTCCGCTCACTTCTATCTTAGCTCTATGGTTTCATTCAAATTATTTCTCTAGCAAAACAGTAAATAATGCTAACGAAAATCGGTGAGGAAAAAATAGAAAAATATACGTACAGTTGAATGCAGTCGCAAATAGTACCTCCTTCTTTTTTGAAGCCGGTAAAAAAAGAAACGAATGCAGCGTCCGCTTGTAAAGCCTAATAATATGTTCTCTGTAAAATACAGGATCTGATTACATGAAGATGATTATTTATGATAAATAACCGACATTCAACTGATAATTTATAGGAAATACGACTAATATGGGATTGCTACTGGAGTGCGACACACGCCTGTCCGAAGTAACGTTAGTGCGAAATACGAGTGTGCGATGTACGGTCAACCGCACGTCAATCGAAACAAAACCAGTATAAACTGGTCACTCTTAGCCTTGGGAATCTCTAATAGACTAGACCAGCTCAAGGTCAAAGCTTTCCCACTGACTTGCGATCGACTGTACGATAGAGTCATAGTTCTATGTAATTATAGAGTGAAAACTTCTTCAAAACTTGCAAAAAATTATAACTAAGCAAATAGATAGATATATAGACATTTATTCACTGACACAACACAAACTCACAAGCAAATAAAAGATGACATATGGTACTAAAACTAAAAATAGATAGCATGTGAAGTCCACCAACCCGCACTGGGCTGGCGTGGTGGACCCATACTGCACTGGGCTGGCATGGTAGCCCATACGCCCTCATTGAGAGGGTAGGCCTGAGCCCTAGCAGTGGTGACATGTTTATAGCCTGTTGATTTGATTTGAAATATGATTTATAGTAAAAATGTGTCCCTGAAAAGAAATAACACGACGATTTTCAAGGTTCTTCATTATTTTTAACGTGTGAAGGTTCACAGATACCGAAGCAGAAGTTCAAACGCTCCTCTTAGCTTGTGCGTGAACTGGGCCAGTTGCCAAATTAAAATGCGTTAAGATAGCGCTACTTGGCGCAATTGAGAAATGAAAAATATAGTTGGTACCTTGTGTGCAGGATGATTCCTGTGCGGTAGCCGGATTCGAATAACAGCCCTCCCAGTCTTCCTGTGCAGAGAGTGTAGAGACCACGTGCTCTGGGAATGCGGAGTGTACGAGGAAGAACGCAGCAAGATGCTGCACTCATTGCATAGAGCGCAAGCGGGATCGGTGTACTTCGCTGATCTTGTCAGTTCGGAGGCGAGCTTCGCGCGACTGAGAGAATTTGCCAAGGCTTGGCATAAGAACAGAAGATTAACCACCGACGAGTAAATGTTATGTGACGTCACGCCCAGAAGGGGGAAACGTGGAAACAATTGAAGATAACACCACAAGTAGCGGAATCGGCCCGTGTAACCGCAAGGTTGGAAGGTCTAAAGGGGTTTCTAGCCGTACAAAGTGACTTAAGGATAAATCCAGGTGATGGGCAACGACATCGCTATCTCTATTTGATTCACTGTGATAATAAACAACACATGAGACAAGAAATAAAAACAACTTGTGCTACCATAGTTCAGATTAGTAAGGCTAGTAAGTAAATTAAATTATATACACTGGACTTCTAGAAAAGAAACAAACTGTACAAGAGTCGTGATTATGATGGACAGAAAATTTATAATAAACTTTGTACGAAAGCTTTTTACGATTGTTACCTTTCCATAATTCACGTTCCGGATTCTACACTAAACTACTACCATGTTAAGACTACTAGACTATGATTTACAAAAACAGCTTTTCATACCTTTTCCATCAATTCGTTCACATTCCTTATTAGTATTTTTACTTGCAGAGTTTTAAATCCACAAATTTTATTTTAGTCTCGTGCGGAATGTGTTTGACTGCAATTTATTAGCTTCATTACTGCAAGTTTCAAAACAAATTGAGTTTAATTTATATTTATGGGTAAACATTGCATCAGTACTGTGATTATTTTTCTGGAAGAGGTCGTTATACTGGATCAGCTGCAATAATATACTTGTGTCAACCGAAATTATTTGGGCGTTTGTCATGTTATGATGAAGATGAGATGAGCTACACCGGAAAAAGTGTAAGACTTCGACCGACACGACACCTCGGATGTGTCCCAACACCCAACCCAAGGATAGCCGAGCAGTCCCGAAGTTCATCATCATCATCATCATATCAGCCTGTAGACGTCCACTGCTGGACAAAGGCCTCCCCCAAGGATCTCCACGACGACCGGTCCTGCGCTAACCTCATCCAGCTGGGTCCCGCGACCTTCACCAGATCGTCGGTCCACCTTGTGGGAGGCCTGCCTACACTGCGTCTTCCGATACGTGGTCGCCACTCGAGAACCTTTCTGCCCCAGCGGCCGTCAGTTCTACGAGCGATGTGCCCAGCCCACTGCCACTTCAGCTTCGCAATTCTTTGAGCTATGTCGGTGACCTTGGTTCTCCTGCGGATCTCCTCATTTCTGATTCGATCTCGCAGGGAAACTCCGAGCATAGCTCTCTCCATTGCCCTCTGGGTGACCTTGAGCCTTCTTATGAGATTGTGAGGGACCACGTCTCGGTACCATATGTCATCACTGGCAACACACACTGGTCGAAGACTTTCGTCTTGAGACACTGCGGTATTTGGGACGAGAAGATGTTGCGTAGCTTCCTGAACGCTGCCCAGCCGAGTTGGATTCGATCTCGAAGTTGGACCTACCTAACTGGACCGTTTGTCCCAGGTATATATAATCGTCTACAACTTCGAGCGTAGAGTCTCCAACCTTCAGAGGAGTGGGTACAACACGGGTGTTCGACATGATTTTCGTCTTGTCCATGTTCATTTTTAGACCCACTTGTTGAGAGACTACTGAGGCCATTGAGCATTGTGCCTAGGTCCTCCAGGGTCTCAGCCATGACTACGATATCATCGGCAAATCTAAGATGAGTGACATACTCGCCGTTTATGTTGATGCCCAGTCCCGAAGTTATTATCAAGGATTTATTTCATTGTGCCCTGAAAGGAATTTCGTTACAACTGGGTGTCCCACGACACCTCTGTCGATTGCACGTCAGTGGAACAAAACCAGTAAAAGCTGGTCTTTCATATATTGAAACTCTCAGCTCTCAGCTCAAGGTCAAAGTGTTTCCACTGACGTGCGGTCGACTGTACAACTTCGTTGTCGCACATCGTATAGTGTCGCACTATCGTAATTTCGAAGCTCCCGTAGTCGTATCATCGCATTATCGTTCGTGCAGTTTTGTCGCAAAACCGTTCTGCTCGGCGTTCGTATAATGGGCTCAAGGGAAGCGTTAACGTAAAGAAACTGTTCTAGACTTTAATAATCACTCAAGATTTTTCCAGACGTTGTCAATGTTAGCCAGTTAGCTGGAGTCAATAGTCTAGCCACGCTAATATTAGCCGGTGCTTCCAGCGATGTACCAGTGATATAATCGACCAATTTAGATGTATGAACTCTACTGGAAGATATGGATGGATGATGGATGAAGTTTTATTACTTTGTTTTATGATTTTTTATAATAAAACTTCTTAGGTTTCGATGTTTTTGTCGCACTCTTCCATCTATAATACTTATTGCGTAAATCAGGGATTTAGAACCAGGAAATGAGTAAAAAGCAAGTTTTGCTTGGAAATTCCGAGCGAAGGTTTGCGATGCGATCGCTTTGATAATTCGGCAACATGTAGTTTTTGATTATCTTTAAGGTCCATGGATACCTTCATGCCGCTGGTCGCGATCGCGTCTCTTCTTTTGTAGCAGCTAGGTTTGAAAGGGATAGATAGATAGATAGATACATGCCTCAGATAAACGTTTGCAAAATATTTAAAAGGCATCATCAGCAAAGTGACGGCAGAAAATTTTCAAAGCTTTCATATTGACCAGATTGACCATCTAATGTAAATCTAGGTGTTAAAAGTCAAGTCATATTTTACGCTGTATCTGAAACAGGTCTGAAACAATGTTTCCTGTTTTAAAAAGATCAATTCGTTGCATATCTTAAGCAAGTGGCTGTTGTACTAAACTGTTTGAAGTAGCAGCGATTATGGATTCTATTTAAACTTGTTCATCACGGTTGCTATATTGTAGCCCACGCTGCCGCCTACATTGGTTTGAAAATATTTTTATGATGACTGTTGCCATCACCACTTCACAGATGCTGTTGTTTACTTTTCAGCTGTCAATCTGTTACCTGTTTATTTATTCCTTTATCGATTTATTCATGTTCATTTATCTTAACGATTTGTTTATACCCTTTAGTGACCACGTTTAATTACGGTGTTCTTCTCGTAATAAATTTCATTTCAAGATTTTTAACACTGGTGTCTTATAGAAATAAACAAAATATCATAAGTGATAAGTCGTTCGTGATGGAGCTCACGTGTTTTCTTAGCTTCATCTTTATGATCATCCATCACATCACATCATGTTGGGTGGTAGGTAACGGTCTTTAACTCCCAAAATCCTTGAATGTCTCTAATCTCTCTGTTCTTTGGCAGGTACAGTTACGGTTGTCATAATCTTTAAAACATTAAGATCCCAACTCCCAGTTCCGCATTTAAACTAACGCAAATCACAACATTCTAAATATTTCTCGAGGTTTCTCATTTTAGTGCCTGTCACCTGTCCATCCGTACATCACGTAGATTATAACAATTACGTGACTTCAGTTTTTCCAGCCTTAGAAATAAGCTCATAATCGTCGAATTACGTAACGGGTGTCCACGCTGGCACGGTTGGAGGGTAGCCAGAGAAACTCGTGCATTGCCCAAAGTTAATTTTTTCCTAGACTTAAGTGATGACCGTCTGGCTAGCGGCCATTTTGACGCCATTTTCTAAAAGGGTCGTTGACTACACCGAGTAAGACATTATTGTTGTGTAATTTATTCGCAATTGTGAACAAGAATAGAATGGATTAATTTAAATTTAGTTTTTGTGCGGCTGTAGTGTTGATAAATACCTGCTGTCCGTTGTAAATCTTTATTTTTCTTTAAGAAGTCTTCCTTGGAAGTTCGTTGTCTCCGGTTTTCCTTGAATTTTGACAAGTGAAACATGTTTCATTGTTACTCGTATCAACATAGATTTTTAGTGTTTGTGCTTTGAATTCAGGTTTATCCTGATGGTAGCTTTTTTGTATTCTTAAATTTTTATTAACTTTACGAGTTTCAACTTGTGTATTACTTTTTGTATTGTATTATGTTCTTAATCTACATGTCTAATGCAATATAGTAGTGTAGTAATGTATGTAGTATTTACAAACTCGGAAGCTCTACATAATTAATGTTCCTGAAATTCCAAAATTTAGTAAATTTATTTTTCATGGATTTTACATTTAATCAATTCATCGTTTACCCACCGGCACAATGATTGCATTTACGTTACCCTAACAGTTTAGAAAACTCTTGAAACTCAAGACTTTTCTCAAAATTTCCTGACATTGGCATCATTCCAATGTAATTTATTTAACAGTTATGTCTTTCAAAATATCATAGCAGTGCAACCGGCGTGCAAGAGACGTCAAGGCTAATTTTATATATTATTTAGGTCTCTTATAAATAACGTTTTTAATCTTTTCATTATATCACGATCAAGAACACTTAATCCTGATGTCATGTTTTTTATTAAAAGCCCTAAAGTAGGTTTGTTGACTTTACTGATGATATTGAGAGCAATGCCACATTTTCAAATTTAAATGTTTTATTTCGATCGCTCTACTAGCATTTTTCGTTCAGTACATTGAACTCATATTGAGCTATAATTTCTGTCTGATCTACTGTTCAATTATCGACTTATTTAGTTCAGTATTAACTCTAGTTAATTACTATAATACTAAATACATTTATAGTTATGTCAATAAAATTTTCGTCATCGGCCGCTGTAGGTTTGTCCATTCTTGACTCCATAGTCTCTATGCCTTTGTTTTCAATTATTATGTTGAGCACAGAACACAGTCGTTTTTACTTGTACTCTTCGAGAAAGAGAATAGGTATACGTCTCTTTTACCACGCATACCTCTCATCCACTCAATCAAAACTGCAGCTGGCAGTGGCATATCTACAAATATCCGAGATATCGTAACGCAAATTGTTTCGTCAGTTAGTCCTTCGGTCTGATACCGTGAGCTACTACGATACGATTCGTACCTAATAAAAGTATCGGAGCATCTGTTTCGTGTTACTGTGTAACACATTGTGTACTATTATCGTATTTGAATGCGGCCTATAACCCCTTGGGTTGTAGGAAACGCCGAAAATAGACTGCACAGTAGCACGCGACTAACTAATGTTACTTTTAAGTTGTTAACTTTTACTACTTCTGATGTTATGTCAAGTAATTTTTGTATGGCTTAATAGAGTTGCAGATGAAGGGATTTCTAAACCTTTTCTAAAGTAGATTTCTGTATTTTAAATAGAAGAGTGAAGTAGGAATGAAAATGAATGAATGAGTTTATGATAGAATTGACGTCTGTCTGTAAGTAAAGGTCAGTAGGCCATACAGTATAATTTTTGTGGTTTCCAAACAAATTTGTGGATACCCCCTAGGTTTTAAGTTGTTCTTTCGGTATCATGAACTGCTTGCTTAGTTTCCTTGTTCAAGTTGAGATTCAATACAGAAATAGAGATAATATTGCCATTGTTCACTTCTAGGCATAGAGTAAATAAATCTAAATTTTCAAATTTATTTCGCATTGCCTGAAATGTATTATTAATAACAGTACACAAATCAAAAATTATATTCTAGATTCAAAATCTAGATTTACTTTTAACTTTCTAAGGAAAACACCACAATGTTTACTACATGCGCTAGTAGCGGCGTCTGTTACACTAAAACCCCAGATTGTCGTTGTAAGTTGTAACGTATTCCTTTCTGTTGTTCCAGCGATGCAAATGGTGGCGTGACACCGGGTTGACGCGTATCAATCCGCGAGATGTCGCAACCGCCGCCGGGGCGCGGGCGCGCGCGGGCCCCTGGGCCGCCCTCCCCCCTCCACTACCGGCCCCCCTCCCCCTGGGCACCGAGCCCCCCACCCCTCATATCAGGCCCCAGACACTCCACCGCCATAGTGTCTCCACCGCCCGTCCAACCGTCCCCGAAACCATTTCGACCTCTCCACTCGCCCGCCTTCCGTCCTCACTCCCCGTCCCCTAGTTCCCATTTCTCCATATCCCCGTACCCCATGTCCCCGACTTTGGGGCAGAGCCCTGAGTACTATTACTCCTCGCCGTACGAGCCGGTTCGGGAGTACGATTATGCGGGAGTGCCGCTGGAGCCGCCTCCGCCGCCGCGACCCATGATCTACGAGGAGGATGAGGAACGGGGGCCGTCCACGGCTGAGATCATCGCCTGTCAGTCGCAGGAAGGCTACGTTGATGAGAAACTTGCAGAGTATCAGGCGACGATTCAGTTATTACAAGGTGAGTCCACGCACAGAACCTAACACTACACAAAGAAATGTCGGAAGACCTTTTTGAACTTTATCTGCGAGCCGTTGTAAATTCCTTTATAAGTTTCCGTCAAAACGGATCACCAGTAAAGCCTTTGCATACGTCTGCCCCTGGATAACTCGAAAACTACCAGACCGATAGAGCTGTAGTATGTAGAATTGTCAGGCAATGATGGAAAAATCATGTAAATTTATTGTTTTTATTTATTTTCCGTTTAAACTTTATCGGCAAGCTATTACTAAATTACTATTTTGTTGATTTGATTGCTCTCTATATAAAAATAAGAAATTTTGATATTGAAAGCTTATCGGTAGAGTATTTTTCATATTAAAATTCCACACTATACAAATACGTTTAAGGTTTTTAACTGTCCATTAATATTTTTATTGCAAAGAGTGGGCTGGTAGCAGCTGGTCTGTGGGATTGTGGTAAAAATATTTTGTTATTATGTTTAAATGAGATTTAATTGCTTCTGTGGAATCTAACATTTGAATGCAAATCTCTATCAGTTATAAGTATTGACACAAAACGCACGATGCTGCAGCGCTGCGGATTACGTTTGGTTTTTCATTTTCCATAATATTCCTTACATTACAACGTCTTATGCTGCTTTGCGCTGCATTAGGTTTGACCAACCCTTTATTGTTAACATTAACACCAAAGTTTTGAGATGGCTACTTTCCAGGCTGCAAGTAACAATCGGGTCTCGACATATGTAGAGTGTTCTTATGCTTGAATATGCCACGGTCGTTTATTTAATTAAACACTTGGTTAGCTTAATTTAATTATATACTTATGAGGCTATGTAAAGTGTAAACTTTGTTCTCGATTTAGAATGAAGTATACTTTAGTCGTTCGTAATCCTTGCGCTTACATTTGACTCATGCGATTCTCTGAAAATATGTCGTAATGAAGTCGTGTGTTTATGAGTTTCAAGCGACGGAAATTAAAGCGTTGGTAAAATATTATCGTTATTTTACTTCGAAAGTTATTATTTAATTCATGCATAAGTCTTCTTTCTGTTGTGCTGTCTCCAATTCATACCTTAGGGACTATTGCAGTTCTGCTCAGAAATTCGTCTGACAACCGACCACCCATGAAGTCTGTCGTAAAATACAATGTAATGAATGGGTTCAACCACCTAGTTATACTATTGGCTAAGTTACTAAGATGTTAACAAGATGCATTTAGCTCTTTACTTGTGGTAAATGCTATCTATTTCTCTTCATTTAACGTATGTCTCAAAAGTATTAACATTATATCCTATCACAACTATATTCCCACCTTTTTCTAACTGCACGACTTACCTTTCTCACCTATTCCTTTTCTCTTCCCTCGTTCCTTCTTCTACTTTCTTCTTTCCTCCTCTTTCCTCTACTTAAATGTTATCGGTTCTCTGTCAGATGTGTGACCAGCCCACTGCCACTTCAGGCGGATCTTGTCTCTCAGAGAAACTCAGAGCATAGCATAGCTCTTTCCATAGCACGTTGAGCGACGTTGAGTTTTAGGACTAGTCCCACTGTTTGTTTCAGCGCGTTTTACACAAAATGTGTAGTAGTAAATTTCTCTAGCTTATATAGTGACTCTCGTAAGGGTATTTTTGTCGGTATTATTTCTAATTCTGACATCCCCATGTCGGCGTTTCACGCACGCTACGTTTTAGAATCACGGTGCCCACGGGAATATTTCCGCCTGCTACAAGTTTGTGTAATCGATTTGTTTGATCAATGTTTTCGTGATTTAATTTCGGGATATTCGGGTCATGTAAACTTACTGAATTTCGGTTGCGTATTGTTTTTCGTTCCCTGTTATTTATGGTCTAGTAATCCTGCATAATCCGTTTAAAAATATTGTTTGAGTGAGATTTATTGTATGGATAAAATGCAATGCTCAGTTACAGTTAGCGAGTATTTTCCATACAAAACCTGATCTTATTTTTATATAAAATTCAGTTGAGTTTAATATCTAGGGGAACTGCCTATTCTGAAGATTTTTATATTTTAATGCTGACTATTGGATTTAAAATGCAATACCTGTTGCTAACTCTTCCAGTGAGCATCTTGGAACTACTTCTCAATGCCACAGACTAAAACGAAAATCTCTCGTTCTTTTTATTTTTCTTTAAGTTCCAAAGTTTTGTTGTCTTCTTCTAAATACTGTTCAGTGTCAACGATCTCGCAGTGCCTTGGCAGTGCTACATAGTAGAAGATAATTGACTCGCTAATGATTGGCTGCATGCACTATTTGCCGAGACAATTTAATGGGTCATTTAATTTAATATAAGTAGTAATAGTAATATATTACACAAGTAACATACACCGAAGTACTACAGACATACTTTTCTTATAAAATATAACATCTGCTCTCCAACTCCGAACTAGCTAGGAATAAGTAGAGCAAAAAGAAGTAAAAAAGAAATTACACATTACAGTACCTAACTACAATAAAATTGTTTTGATTCAAATTGTTTTCATTAATAATTTCGGACGGATCCTATCTTATTTAATTATTTTGTTTATTAATTTTTTAAAGTATACAGGCACTTGTATCAAATCAATGCAACCATTACTGATCTATTGTGATTGCCATCTGGTGGATTCAGCGTTAAGCTTTGCACCCGGAACGAAGTTCCTTTTGAAGCACGCTTTTGGCACTCATTTGTTTTACTTCACCAACCAGGCTGAAGTGAGTATTTGCCTGCACAGCTTATCTTCTTTTGTATCATCGTTTCCTTTAATCCTAGGCTCCATAGTATTGTACGTTGTTAGTCAATTTATATTTTGCTTTCCTAGCGCATACGTGTAGTTATTCTAGGCTTAGACAAGTCAGTTTATAGGAATTGGTTCTAAGCCAAAATCGTTAATTTCTGGGGCGTCGTCGGCCTGCAGTGACGCCGCGTCAATCACTAGTCCACATGTAGGACATCACTAACTTCTAATTGTGCGATTGCATTGCTATTATAATTATCGATAGTCTAAACTAATAATATGTGCGGACTCTGCGGACGTCGATACAACTTCCACTAGGTACTATTTTATTTTCCTGCAAGACATCTCGTAGATGGTTCTTGTACATTCGTTAGATGTAATCAAGGAGATTCGAATCTCTTTTGTCGCGCGCGCGCTCCCTGTGGAGGTCGCATCTTGCAAATTTAGTATGGGAAACGATGAAAAATTCTGTGTCAAAATCAGGGGGTGCAGACAACTGAAGCGGATTAGCGGGAGGAAGTTGCTCATACAAATTTATATGGAGTTTAAAAATGAGAATGTGTGAGTGAGTATCAATTTCGATATACATTTGGCACGATTTTGGCACCCCCTAAAATGATTTTGTTACTCATCCATATGGGAGTAGCATTTTTTTAAATTCATGGATGTAATTGTTGAGAATCCTGTGATGTTACCGGGTATCTTTGTTTTAGAATTTCAACTCCTTGTTTTATTTCTCATTGTCAGTTATTTCTATGATTTATTTAAGTACCAGCGGCAATATTTTTAAACACATGAAACCATGTATCTTTTATTTTTATTAAGGTGTCTACAAAAACTTTATCATATAAAAACTCTGTATTTATGGAACTCTAGTGTATTCGCATGTATATTTTAAATAAACTTATTATTATTATTATTTCATTTTAATCATTGAGTTATTGCTCTATTTATACTATGGTGTGCGATGTTATTCCCATTCATATACCCCTTCCATCTCTATTATTTATTATCTCTATCTTATCTTTAACTCTCATCGAAAATTAAGCATCGGTAAATGACTACAACAAATTATGTGATGCTTTAATTTTCAAGAATTGTTTTAAACAAATGTTTCCATCGTCGTCGGTTAGGTAACATCCAAAATAAACAATGCTCTAATGTAACCTGTAGGAATAGATATGTACGTGAGTTGTAACACTGAACTGGCAGAATGCTGTGAGATCATCCACCTTGTGCCAAATTTGACCGCGGTCATAATTTCCGACGTTTCCGGCGATACGTTCAGGTTACGTTCAAACATATGTTTGAGCTTTGCGATAATAGGAATTTACATTGTAAACATACTTTCAAAAGGGAGAGTATTGTAATCGTCAGATTCACGACCTCTCTCAACACAAATTCTATTTCAATCGTAACCTTGGGTACAAACTTTATGTTATGTTAGTCCATTACGAAACAGAGTTGTTTTTAGTTTATAATCTAAGTATGTCCCTCCCATACAATTTTGGCTAGTTCCGACTTGTACTTAGAAATGTTTTATTTTTCAGATACATTTATGGATCTTTTTCTGTTATTTAGAAAGATATGGCTAGTAAAATTATTTTCAAGGACATTTGGATTGCTGCGTGATATAATCCAAACAATACCAGCGCTTATAGCCATCCTGAAGATTCCGCTGATGTTCGTTTGCCCGAAATTAAATTGGCTCTCTTATTCATACCGAAACACGGCTATCATTATATGACTGAGATAATCACCACACAAAAAGTGCGTGTTATTACGTAGTTGCAGGTCGTAAAGTGACGTTTGTCTTTATCCAGATGCGTGTATCCGTGACGCAAGGTCGCAGAATTGTTTAAACACAAAGTTTCTCTACAACAAAAGCGAATATCCTCTTGGATTTTTCTTTCGTAGTCTGGCACGGTCGGTGGACGGCGCCGGCGGCGTTCCCTTCTGTCCAAACCCCCGTCCCCCGCCGATTTCTGGCTACAAGCCAGCCAGACGGTTCCTCGATATCTCCATTCAATGCATGAACAAATTTAATTAGGAAACGTTACGCGCTTTCATTTGTGATTTTGATTGGTGGGTCCAAGGACTCTTGATATTTGCAAAGAGAGTGCTATATTGTATTTCGTGCATGTTTAACATTCTGATGGGGTTCGCGCACTTCTGCCACTGTGTCTTTCTTTCCTCTATATATTATGTATTCGTATACATTTGCTTTTAGTCTACGTATATCTTCTCTAAGCTATTCTCTGCAGTTATGGTAGTTAAGAGTTTTTTTTCAAGAAAGAAAAGAAACTTTAACCTTATTTAAATATAAAAAATGTTATGTTTAACATATTTACCAGCCTTTCACCCACACCTTTATTTTGGTCACTATATATATATATTTCTTTTTGTTTCGTTGCCACAATCTGCACTTTGATTATTTTCGTTTACATAAGTTTCTGTGTCTTTACGTGATGACAAGTTTTAATCTCAACATCATCATTCTATCAGCCTGTTGACGTCCACTGCACATAAACCTTTCCCAACTGCCAATCTAATTTCCTCCATTACTCCTAAATTCTGACGTAAGTTTGATATTCTTCACGCTAACGCTTCAGCATTGAAGCATCTCTTCTAGTCAGTGCCTTGTTTTCATCTATTAATGTCTCAATATTACGTAAACCATATATCACCACCGTAATTATTCTAAATTTAATCTTGTCCTTTATAATTTATCTCAGCGTCTCATACAGCTGATTCGGATCTCCTAACGTCAGCCACCCACGTTACTGCTGACGTCATCGTATCGGTTATGTAATTAATTTTACAGTTAAAGTAAGAATCAAGATAGGTCGATGTACTTTATAATCCCAAGGTATTAATCGATAGCTGTCTTTAACTTTTATGACTCTTTTGGGTACTATGACACCAAGCCAACGTACTATCTTGAAGTGTTAATAAATTCTGTATGCATGCGTTAAATTCTGTTCAAAGTTTCACATTATTGTCAGTAATTATTTATAAAGGAAAGATTTGATGCGATGACAGACTAGCTAATTGCAGGAAAAGTTCAAAATTTTAATTTTTCCCGAAAGAATCATAATTTGGGACATACCTAGTATACCTACCACATTTTTCTCCCAACGTCGAATTTAGGGCAAATCGGCCATACGCCTAGCACAACGCTTCACAAATTGTGACTGGTTAGTTATTATTAACATAACACAGTTGGCTACACTTTTGTTGGTACCTAGACTTTCTAGGCAGATAGAGTTTCAAAGAAACTTTGCAGATGTTATATTTTTGAAAATGCTTACCACTTCGTTTTACAGGAATTTCTTTTAACATCAGACTATCATTGGATGTAAGTACTGAAATAAATTGTAGGTGGAATAATACAGTTCTCAAAGTCAAAGTCAAAACTATTTTATTGCATGTAAGTACACTGGGTACATTTATACAACGTTAATTTTTTATCTACCACCGCTTCCAAGGTGTTATATAGAGCTGGGAAGAAGATTCTTGATTTCAATCACACAAGTGTATTATTCCAATAAAGACATTGCTGTCTTTTGTTTCAACATCGTCATCATTACTGGCGCTTCGTTCATTCTGCTCTTCTGGGACAGCGTGTAGATGTATATTATATAAGTTAGTCATTACTATTGGTAGTACCAATAGTAATGACAATTTGGCACCTTTACAGACATTGCCTGTGTTTGTGGCACCATTGTCTATGTCTGCTTTTAGTCCTTCCCCACCCTTTTCTACTACATAAATACTACTGCCGTAAATGTGCAGTGATTTATTAAGCTTGCATAACTTGACGCTGGACAGTTGAGTGAAAATGCTGTCAGCAAAGCGTTTCAGCTGATGAAACATGACTAGCATTCCGTAATTACTGATAATAACTGAAACTTGGCAGTTAAAATCTATGTAAAACACGTCGGCGCTTCAGTGGGTACGGCATTTGTTTGACTTACGTTTAACACGCGCCTCTAACTTTGGTCTATTTACGTACCGGTATGACCTACTTGCGAATCTCGCTATGAATGAACGAAGGATTTCTTAGAAATGGCACACATTGGACATTTCTTGAGAAATAAGAAGAAACTTAATAGATGCTAGGAAAATAGTGACTTTGTCATCTCATATTTTGTCGTTTTCTGGTTAGATAGGTTTGATTAACAAAAGTGTATTTACATTTATATATTTACGTATTTTACTTCTTTGACTTCGTACTTAATCGGTTTCGTAGAGTCCGTTTTCTTATTTTGAGGCAACACGAGTAAGATCAGGTGAGATTGAGGGCAAGCGTAAATCTCACCAGAACACAAAAATTATGATCGGATTGTCCACTATTTTCTGTTTTGGTCCAGATTCGTTTCTCTATGTTAACGCTAGCGATGAATGATTTATTGTTTTCGTTGGCAGTTCTTGGTAAAAGCTCATTGTACTCACTGTTTTAATGTAAATTATTGTACTGTTTCATTTAAAATCTAATTTCTCACATGATTTTTGTTCTGGCTTAGATTTATACGCAGAGAAGTCGCTAAGCTTCAAAAAGTGTCCGGTTCATACGAATACTACCTAATAAAACAGAAAGCTTGTAAGATCTAATAAATCAGAGGTGGCTTTTATCTCTTAATTCTTATAAACGACTTTTTCATAGCTTTAGTTGTAAATCAAAGTATTATAGACTTGTAGGCGTTTATTGTTAAAGGAAATATTTTGCGTTTGCACCATAAATGTAGTTATGAAGATAACCAGGTTTGTAATCATGAAGATATATAGTTTATGTGATATTTGCTCGTCTTCATGACATTTGATACTGCAGGACTCCGTAGCAGAATCTTTGGTTTGAAGCGAGAAATTTTAGCTGTGCGCTGAAATATGGGATGGTCTTTAGTTGATCAGATATAATCAAGAATACTACTTTTGACGGACTTGTCTTTACGTAATACTTCAATGGCTCTGTGGATCCGAAATAAATCTTGGTCCCCAAAATTACCTTCCTTGCTTTCACGTTTATTCATTTCCTGAGACTTGTGCGTGCTGATATTTCTGCGTTCCTCCATTGGCTTTGATACTTATAGGTCCTACAACGCCCTTAGCGTAATCATTTCAATCAACGCGTTTTTCTTGAAGTATTTTTTCTCAGCATTATTATAAAAAGTTTTGTGTTGCTTCTTCCTTTGTGATCAAGACTAAAACATAATAACGGTCGTAACACTCTGCTTTTATATTTTCTAAACATCCACAAAACATTTTCTCCTAATCCCCTAACCCATGGTATATACGAGTAACTGTGAAGAGGGTTTTTTAACCAGAAATAACCCTATTACGGCATGAATTCCTATACAACATGTCATTCTGTTAATCTACCGTTGCACACGGTATTCAAATATGTTTAATATTTAAATATAGATTCTAAATATAAAGCTATTAATATAGAAACGGATCGCCTGCTTCGTTCGCCTACGTGGTCTATCTAAAGTCTATTAATAACGTTACTACACTCAGTAGATCTAACGAAAGGCTTATGGTTTCGACGCGTTCTTTGTCTGTCTTTACCTTCCCACCAAATCGCCAATAAGATCGTTCGCATTTTCTATTTCTACGACCTCAACCTTAGTTGTGTCACCGCTATAAATGGATTATCACGTGTTTCACAGCTAATCTACACCAGATTCTTTAGATTTGACGTGCCAAATCATTTTTAGGGTGCCGAACCAAATTGGTATAAACAATCTAGTTTTTTAAATAGTTTCACTTGAATCAGTACTTACGGTTACGTTTTCTTGTTCGCTTGATTGGTGTCTTAAACAAAACCTTACTTATAAAATCTTTTGTCTTAGTGACTGATCTATTAATGCACAGCCTATTATGTATTCTGTGGCACAGCCAAAACTACTAGATCTAGACAGCGGAGGAAAATAGGTTTATTTTATAATGTAAGCATCCTACAATAGTGAAGTATCTAACCTACAGAAAGCACCATAATCTTGTTCTGAATTCTGTTCAAGTCCGAAACTATTTATTTATTTGACGCTCACTGGGTAATACCCCGTGGAAATACTTGTCCTACAGTGGACTTCAATCGACCATTTCATTTCGTTAAAGTATTGACTTGAAAAATTTTATCTGATGCAGCAAGTGAAGCCAAATTTTTCACCGATACCTGTCTCTCGTCGCCGCGCCGTGGCCGCATTCTGGAGGCGTCGTCCCGATGTTTCCGCTGAAACTAGTATTTTAGTGCCGTCCGTTCCCAAGAACAGGACATTGACCTGCTATTTGAAATTGTGAACACACCTTTGCCGTGCCGAATTTGAGGTTATGATTTTATCTCTTTTACTTGCAGCTATTGTACTGTCTTTTGGTTGGCGCTGGCGCTCCTATGTGGAGTAGTTATGTATACCGTAGCTAGGGCCCTGTGGGACCTACTCAACACACGTACTTTGTTGATACTCATTTTGTATAATTGAACATTTTGACACTTTAGTCATTTTGTATCATTGGACATTTTGTCACTCTGGTTATTTTGTATCATTGGACATTTCGGTACCCTGGTCTTTTGACGTACCTACTGGACCAGAAGGATAAAACAGATATTTTGTTTAGCGTTCAGACCAACAGATTCAGTTTGTTGATGAATGTAGAATGTTTATGATCTTCAGATTTTATAGATGCCCCAACATAAGAAGGTATTTTTCCCTTCGCATGCGAGGTCCTTTCAAGAATCTCGTTTCTACTTCAAACAATTTTAGTAATACGTAGGTGTGATTCTTCTTAAATAGATGTATCCGAGTCATCTATAGAATGAGACATAACATCTAGATGCGGGATATATCCCGTGGTATGAAAAGAATTCAACGTGGAAGTCAGAAATAACCTCGTCAGTTGTCAACCCGCCAAGTGTCATGGTGGTTTGTTTTTGAACCTGCTGTGTTGTGGAACGACGGCCACGTGTTGCAGGCAATTGTTATCATTTTGTATTCACAGGTCCACTCTCTCGACTAGAATGTATAGGCTTTAGTCCATAGTAGTTTACTCACTTAAAACTTGTGCGTAAAATTTTACGATAAACTGTTTATATGGAGATTTTGTCTAAAGTCTAGAGCTCATATAAAATATCTTGCGAATCCAGACGAATCCAGACCATCTGGTAACCCTTAGGGTTCTGCGATCGAACGGACTGAAGGAGTCGTCGGACCACGCGGTCCTAGTTTATATAGTTAGTATATAGTTTATTTTTGTAACTTCAAATTTTGTGATACGTGATTTAATTAAGTGGCAAATAAAATATGTTCGTATAAAAGGTGAAACAGCCACGTCAAGTCATAAAGAGTTGTTTGTGGGTCATTCATGTGCAGGTTTTATCCACTTTTATGGTGATGTGGACCTTGGCCATGCATATAGTGATGTCATAGCATCGTAAATTCATGTAGATGTATTTGTACAATTAGCCTGCAAGTACGTTTGTATATCCGCTACTCCCACTTCGATAAATAACTTTACAAATCGAAAAATACGCACTGCCTAGGCACTTCCCTTATTTTAGGGTTAAATTGAGCCGTGGTAGCCTTGTTGGTTGTGCACTCGCCTCACGTTCATGAGGTCGTGGGTTCGATCCTGGCCCGTACCAATGAGTTTTTCGAAACTTAAGTACGGTTTATTATGATACCACAGGTTTTTCGGTGAAGGAAAACATCGTGAGGAAACCTGCATACGCCAAAGACTGGTATTTACTATTCTAAGGCGTATGTGAAGTCAACCAAAAAACGGATTGGGGCACCGTTTGGCGGACAGGGGTTTGGCACAACAGATCGCATAGGGCCGAAGTGTCGCCAGGTATTCCTCGCCCCCTCAGAAGATAAGATAAGATAGGGTTAAATTGTATTTAAATAAAACATCTAACGTAACCCTTTTTTTTAACCTGACCTAACCTACATCATAAATCTGATTTGCACATCAATACATACTAATTGCACATAAGTGCGCACTCTATGCGCAATCAGTATATTTAGTCTACAATAAAGTATTTATTTAGTGTGCGCTTTAATAAAATGTCTAATTTTAACGCCTTTTAGCCTTTCCCCGAATTTCCTAATTCAACGCCTTTTACTCCCACCCTCTTTGATAAAATGTAGCCTATGTTTGCAGTGGCAGTGCAAGATGGTTTGTGAGAACACAGCCTTGGAGGCTTTCAGTTTAAGACATTCAATTTAAATCTTTAGTTTTTTTATTATTAATTAATATTTTAGTTGTTATGTTTATGCAAGAAGAAAGGTCTGAACATGTGTTTCCACTCTAGTTTAAATTTGCACAGTTTTGAGCACACGATATTGCTATTTGAGTGCTCCAGGCGAATCAATGTTGATTGTTGCTGATCGTTTTGCAGTATGATTTTTCCGCCATATCTTTTTCCGCTCTTACTTAGTAGGTGCTTACTTATTTAGGTAAGTAGGTAAGACGGGTTTATTCCATTTGTTCCATGGAACAAATTGGTCTGCTGCTTTTTCAAAGAACTACTAAACTGAGAAAAAATAAAAATAAAATTAATTAAAAATGCATTTCACATTTTCTATCCTCACAATTCTATAGAATAAATATGAAATACCCCTATTTGCTATTCTCATGACAATAAAGGCTCTAAATGCCGCTAGATGTGCACTTACAATTATGCATTTTGTAAATAGACTGATATACTTAATCCTTTATAAGGCCCCAGTTATACAGATATGCTACGTGAAAGTTAAATACACTACCATGTTTGGTATTCCACTGGGGAACACATCTACGTCAAAAAAAAACATTAAGAAAAAAACATGTGGTCAATATAATTATGCACTCAGCCTGTTAGTGCAATTGAGTTTTCAGATGATCCGTTTCCAATACACCTATTCATTGACATTGACTGAATGATGAAAGAAAGCCTGTAGTTAGTTACCTTAGTTTAAGCAGTCATTAGTCATGCATGTATTCCCGGAATTCTCATATTTCTTACTGGAAACGTGACTTTGTACCAGGCCCAAATCACGAACGGTAAAAGGAAATGCTCGAACATACCGACAAAGACAGAAATAGTTTAACTGTTGTTAGGTACCTGCTTAGCATATCCTTTTAACGATTTACTGTAATAATGTCCAATCTGGAAAATGTCCAACGACCATGCTCGAACTGAAAAATGACCAAACTGAATAATGTCCAATCTGAATAATGTCCAATCTGAAAAATGTCCAATCTGAAAAACGTCCAATCTGAAAAACGTCCAACCTGACAAATGTCCAATCTAAAAAATAAATAAATAGCGGTTTTTAAGGTTCTGTAGTGTAAAATGTTCCAGATTGGACATTTTTCAGGTTGGACGTTTTTCAGATTGGACATTATTCAGTTTGGACATTTTTCAACGGTTGGACATTTTTCAGATTGGACATTATTATCGTAAATCCTTTTAACCTTTATAACTAATACAGTACGTATTAATTATAACCTTTTTATTTAAAATTCTGATTAGTAACTATTATGTAAAGTATCCTGTAATATCCAAGATAACCCGTTATGTCAGTAGTACCATTGACCAGTACCATTGATGGTACAAGTGAGACAACTATGTATCCTTAGTACCATGAAAGAATTAATTAAGATATTTCTCGTATATATTTATTATACGAAAACAAGCTGGATGATAGCGCAGGACCGGTCGTCGTGGAGATCCTTGGGGGAGGCCTTTGTCCAGCAGTTGACGTCTACAGGCTGATATGATGATGATGAACAAGCTATCACTGTATGTACTATACAAAGTATTATCAAAATTGAGAATGAGAGATTGAGCAACAAGGGGATTATTAATGGAGTGCGACACACGCTTGTGCGAAGTACCGTTCGTGCAAAATACGAGTGTGCGATGTACGATTGTGCGACATGTCTTTGTGCGAAGTATCGTTCGAACTATCCAAACTTTCGCTTTTATGATTTACGAGCTTTTTCCCGCGGCTTCGCCCGCGTAGAAAAGTTTTTCCCGTGTGCATTGTAAAACAGCGCCCTCTATGTAGGAGTTTTGTTACTTAGGGGGTTTAGCGCCCGCCCCGCGACTTTGTCCGCGTTAAAAAGTAGTCTATATCTTATTCCAGGACATAAGCTATCACTGTACCAAGTTTCATCAAAATCTGTTGGGTAGTTTTTGCGTGAAAGAGTAACAAACATCCTCACATCCTTACAAACTTTCGCCTTTATAATATTAAGTAGTAGGATAGGATAGTTGCAGATTACTGCAACTTATTATTTAGTAAGTATACTACTTACACTAGAGTAGTTATACCTACTAAAAATATATTTACTGTAATGTCAAAACAAAAGTAAGAAATAATAGAAATAATCAAATAACCACTAGCAATATTGCAGCATTCGTATTGTTCTTGTATAAAGAATACATATTCGTCGTATTTAACATGTAGGTACGTATTCATATGTGCAATTGGCAAGGTCACTGAACTCGGTCGTTGCCAACTTTCTTAGAAACTTTCCGAACTTTTCATCTTATGCTCTTACACATAGAAGTTAGGTTACGTGAAAATGTAAATTTGTGCGCGCCGGTGTGGGCGTGGCAGATTAACAGCGCATATTTTGAATTTTGTTACTAAGAAATTCACATTTCTGGGTAAATAATTTTCGATGTACAAATTACCGATTGACTGATAGTTCAAACAACTCGAGTTTTCCCAGTTGTGGCTCCACTGGCTCCCCCACCACCACTGGTGGCAACTGGGGAAAAATCCCAGTTGGAGAATTTAAACGTTTTAGAGTCGGGTGAAAATATCTCTTTCGAGCAAAAAGTTATTTCTTTCTGTTTTCTAGTACATTTCAATTTTATTTTTATTTACAAACGTATTTATGTACAAAATACGTACCACGCGTGACGCCTCGTGATGAACCTATCATTCAAAAACAGATAACAATCGCGTTGTGTCCGTTTTCTCTTTCTCACAGACACTGCCATACTATGTGTTTCTCACTTGCAGACATTGGACGTCTATTACGCTAGTATATTCTAAGTTTATGGTATTTATGCAGATTGAACAAAGAGCTAAAGTGGCCATGTTTGTACGTTACGTACCTGGGGCATAATAAAGAGCACCCAACGCCCACACAAGTGGTAAGTCCAGAATAAGAACACACAAAACAAACCGCTGGCCGACTGAAACCGGTCCGACGGGCCTGGCTAGAAATCTGAGCGACCATTGTATGAGACGCACGGGAATAATAGTCTAGGTCACCTAAGTAAGTCCTACTTAGTAACTTAAGTGGGATACGAGAGCCGTGGTAGGCTCGTTGGTGGTGCCTACCCTCACGTTTATGAGGTCGCGGGTTCCTCAATACATATTTGAGAATATTCAATTCAATTCAATACACTTTATTGCACATTTAAAAATTACAGACAAAAAAGAGAAAAACAGATACAGTAATGTACATCTAGGCGGTCTTATCGCTAAGAGCGATTTCTTCCAGACAACCTATTGGGTAGAGAATTTAGAGCCAATTAGAAGGTAGGTTGCGCAGTTAGCATATTTAAAAAATCTACATACACTAAAATACATAGGTATACAAAAAAATTTAAAAATATTTTGTATGTCCACAAAAATATATCTCTCTTTTTGAGGCACTCTGACATAAACACAGCTTATGATACAAGAAACAAAAACAAACTTGTACCACCACAGTTAAGACATAGTAAGGTCAGTAAATCGTTCACGGGACAATGCTTCTACAACAAAATACCAGAAAAATCTTACATAATCGAGAATAATACTCAAAACTCAAATGATACCCAAAATACTCAAAAATGCGGCAAAACGGCCGTATCTTTTGACTGCGTGGACTTATAAGTCTGATTTTTTCACAGCACCAAGGGGCAGAAAACTCAAATGATACCCAAAATACTCAAAAATGCGGCAAAACGGCCGTATCTTTTGACTGCGTGGACTTATAAGTCTGATTTTTTCACAGCACCAAGGGGCAGACCTGAGTATTTGATACTAATTTCAACTTTATGCCTTCACGCGTTCCTGAGAAATAAGGTCTGACAGACAGATAGACGGACAACGAACTGATCCTCTAAGTCAGCTTGTGACCACGGCCAGTGTAACCTGGTCGAAACGTCGGGCAAGGTAAATAAAACTATTTCGTGTGTAAGACCCGTAAATAATTATATAATTATGAATACAAAGCGCGAAAGTCTAAAATGTACTGATCCTCTAAGGGTTCCTTTTCCTTTTAAGGTACGGAACCCTGAAAATCGTGTAAAATCAGAAAAAAACTGTTTCGTCAATAGCAGAGACAAGAACGAGTCAAGCTCCTAAGAAAAACAGTTACACGACCATAAATTGCAACATTCTGTACATAGTCATCAATTACTGCATCAGTATTCTGCTTCAAGCGATGTCTTGTCTAGCCAGGAATAGACGCGGTCAAGGCGTTTCTACTTTCTATAGTATGCGTAATAAAAACTTAACTCTCCTTGTAAATAAATACAAGTACCTACTTCGCTTAAGTTAACTCTACATCAAAGTTAAACAAAGTACCTAGTAAGTAGCTGTGAATTTTGAGATTCAACATTTTGAGAATTCACCATTAAGAGAATTCAACATGTTGTTCCAGAGCGAAATAAACGTCAGATCGAGGCGAATAGTAGAATAATAATAATAATGTTTGGACAAATTTACACATGGCTGTTTAGTCCCAAACTAAGCCGAAGTTTGTAAATGGGTACTCTACAACTGATAAACATACATAAATACTTATATAAATACAAAAACCCAGAATCTAAAAACCAACAGTTATGCTCATCACACAAATGTTGGTCCCGGGTGGGAATTCGATTCCCACCCACGACCTTTGGCGCAGTAGGCAGGGTCACTACCACTACGCCAATGGAAAAAAACTGCATCGGCCGGCCGTCTTCAAAAGGAGCTATTAGAGTTCCGTAGTCCGACAAGAAACCCTTTGAAATTACTTACCTAAGATCGTCCAGTCCATCCGTCCGTCTGTCCGAAAGATCCGAAGTTCGATCCCCGGCTGGGCCATGCACCAATGGGTTTTTTCTGCTGCTCTTCAACGGTGAAGGAAAACATCGTGAGGAAAACTACTTACGCTGAAGATGGAATTCTTAGTCGCATGTGAAGTCCACCAACGCGCACTGGGCTAGCGTGGTGGACTATAGCCCGAACGCCCTCGTTGAGAGGGTAGGCCTGAGCCTCAGCAGTAGAGACTTAATAATAGGTTGTTGATTCGAAGTTTTAAAGCAGATATTTGATACTGAAAATGTCAAAACCGTGACACTTATTGAATAGGTACCGGTATTAAATAAACTCGTAAAGAGTGAAATGTTAAAACCGGTAGAATACCGGTTGCTATGTCTACACTTGCTTCTGTGAACAAGAAACCTATCTAATTCTCAAAATGCTCGCTCGTTGTGCCCGTTAAAAATTAGGAAGGGCCCAAAATAGGTCACAGTCCGCTGCGCAGTTCCCTCAAATTGGGGGCGCCAGTCAAGGGCACCAGGGCTTTGGCCCTTCGCCCTTCTGGTCGAGACAGACATACATTCGCAATGGCACGGAGCAGGAGAGAGATACACAGCTGATTTTCGTAACAATGACGCGTCAGCAATGTTTTTGTGATGCTCCGTCAGTTTTATGATGGTATAGTCTGTCATATTTCCTGTGGAAATGAGCACATAATTTGTAATGTTAGTCGTGTTTTCGATGAAAGGGCTCTGGGCCAAAGCCAAGTTCATCAGCCTCTGTTCTCCGACAGCAATACAATGCTCAGCCACCATAAAAATCTAATCACTTCCAAGATTAGAAAGTATAACCGCAAAGAAATTTACCAAATCTGAAAGCAAAACTGTCTCATTCCGTTATCGGTCCAAGTGATGAGACCAGGAAATAGGAGTTAGGGATCTGGTGAAGCTCTTTTTGTCTAATTTGTCCCCGGATTTTTCAAAAACTACCAAATCGATTGAATTTTACCGTTAAACTTTTAGTATTGTCTGGCAAAGATTTGAAAATTATTACTTTCTGTTGAAAAAATTTCTCAGGAATACAAAAAATAACGAAACTTGCACATAACGAAGAACACTTTGTTGACATTTTGATCCCTAAAAACCTGTACGAAGCACTAGACTTACCCTCTCAACGAGGGCGTTCGGGCTATAGTCCACCACGCTAGCCCAGTGTGGGTTGGTGTACTTCACATGCGCCTAAGAATTTCTTCTTCGGCGTATGCAGGTTTCCTCACGATGTTTTTCCTTCACCGTTTGAGAACAGTCAGTAAAATGTACTTAAATTTCGAGAAAAAACCCATTGGTACATGGCCCAGCCGGGGATCTAACTTCGGACCGTTCGATATGATAGGACGCGTCTTACCCCGACGCCACTGACGTTCTAAAATCAATACAACTTCTAAATTGAACGTAAGTTAAGTTTCTAAACATCAAATAAACAATAGGTATTGTAGATATTCAACATACAGACATCACAAATACAGTGAAAGAATATCTAGCCCAAAGCTGTATATCAAGTTCCGTGCCTGTCAAGTGAAATCGGCCGGGCAATAACGTTAATGGACTTAAGACCAACATAATAACTGTGGCAGTAAATATAGAACGTAGCTTCGGTAATCAATAAAATAGAGTAAATATTACAGTTTGTTTTGACGTGAAACTTTGGAACAATATACCAACGTTGAACAGTTTAACGAGAAAGTTCGAGGCGAGATCGCAGACCTTTGAGATACGTGGTCACTGGTCACGGAGATTGATAATTATTATAATGTAGCATTGTGGAGAACTTTCTAGCAGTAACTTAGGTATACGATTTTGTTAAAATGTACGAAACTATTTTATTGAATAGCGGTTGCCCGCGGCTTCGTCCGCGTGGAATAAGATTTTCCCGCGGGAGCAGCTTACCGCGGTAAAAAGTAGTCTATATGTTAGGATATAAGCTATCACTGTACCAAGTTTCATCAAAATCCGTTCATTCGTTACAGCGTGAAAGAGTAACAAACATCCTCACTCACAAATATCTTCACATCCTTACAAACTTTCGCCTTAAAAAGGCTATATTAGTAGGATTTATTTTATACGGATTGGAGAACTTTACTATTATACTTACGCCTTAGAATTTGGTATCTTAAGATGCTTTTCGTAGATGAATCTGTGTATGATTTAACACTTAGATATCTGGGGTTTTAGTGTTACCTATCCATGGCTGCAAATGGGGCTCCTATTAGGTACTGAGCAAACTCTGTCTGTCCGTCTGTCAGACGCGTAAGAAGAGCTAATGTTGAAATTTTCCTGGACCCCGAAACTAAATTATTATATTGTAAATAAAAACAATCGAATTTTTGAATTTTCTTTGGGCCTAACTTTTATGCTTCTTGGATAGGTACACGTTTACCTCTGCGAGTGGTATAAAAACGTCTACAATTCGTTCCTGACAAGCGTCCGACATGTAAAACTTCTTCCGTGACAACAGACTATAAAATACTTTATTGGGGTTAAAAAGTACATGTGAGGGGTACAATAAGTGAACAAGTAGGTACAAGTCTTATAAACATTGACTTTATTTTGGTTAGAAAGTTGACTCCTAAACTAGTCTGTCTATCTGTACTCCAAAGTGTTAATAAACTAAGAAATTTTTAGTTTAAATCCATAAAAACTGTTGTGTATGGGTGTGTGAGTGTGTATAATGATTATTTGCGCAAGGGTGTGTGTTATGCGTTTGAGTGTGTGCCTGATTGTTTAATAAAGGGATACAATTTATAAATCTTAAAAAAACTTGGTTGTTGTTTAATTTGGTATATTTTCCATGATATCGGCATTTAATGAAGGGCTATAGCCGTCCAATGAAATGGCTGATTCAACCAGTTGGCTTCGACATGTTACAATGCATTGCCGGAGATCGAACCCTAGCCATTGAAATCAAGCCCGGATCTTTCGCACAACACTACCGACCGAACAAGATATCGTTGTCGGTGACAATGATAGCGTCGAAAAATATTACATATTTTAACTAAGTTACGTCACTACTGATAATGTTGAATTAGTTCCAACATGAATGATCATTTTTAATCGTGAATATTTTTATGACAAACGTGTTGTCGATCAAAGTGGAAAACCGTGCTGTTGTATAATAATTATGCATTACATGTGAATTTGTCATTAAGGATTCTCTATTATAATGAGCTAGGTATGGCTGTAAACATACAATGGGTCAGTAAATAGAAATATGAAAGCAGTAATTTAGTAAGCAACTTTAACTCGGACACAAAAAAAAGAAAGTATCAGGTCCGTATGACGCCACTGTAAATAAAGTCAGTAAAGTAAAGTGCCCATTTGAAGTCAAGCAAGCCAAAATAGAAAAACAATACAATAGTAGTGCTCCGAAAGCACCCCAAAGCTCATTGTCTAGGAGATGTCTAGAGCCTACACGTGGGCCGCCGCGGCGCATGCGAACGGCGAACGAACCTCCAAGTTTGCGATTGCGAGCGGTACAACCAGCTAGTATCGAGCGAGCCTCCAAACAGAGAGGTCATGTCGCTATGTCGGACGGACGCGACTCCCCGTCGCAAGGCGGTCTCCGCGACCGTGTGAGTTTTTTTGAAAAAGTTTGGACAGGACACACCAGTAGCGACACCGTCGACGCTACCACAGACGTGCACGAAATAGAGCGCCGTATCGAGCAGCGCAAACGGCGACCAGACTCGCCCAAAATCGAAGTCAAACTCAAACAGACAAGGGACACGGAATCTCCAACCAGAAGTTATGAGTCGACATTTCCGAATTTGAGACTGAAACATGTGGAGCCAGTTGAGGAATTCGAAACAGTCGAGCAGCAGATCGAAGAGGGCGATCTCGCTACCGGCGTTCGGTTTGTCAAATTCGAAAAGGTGACCGTTAAAAGGACAGTGACAGAATCTCGTGAGGACAGGGCTGGATCTCCACAACATGAATGGTACTCAGAGTACAAGCATCAGGCTCTGCACTCTGCGCCTAGGAGGGAGTATGTTAGAAGCAGATCGGAGTATGATTCTCACATCGCTGAAATAAGAGGTAAATTATTACAGACCATTTATATACAGCAGATATCACTATGCACTCACTCAAACCTATAATACTTACTTTTTTGAGTTTATACAAATATCTGAAAAACTTTTAATCAAATAATTTTCTAAGCGTTTTCATCAAAACATAATTGTGCCATTTGATTCTAATCTGCATAACCGACAACGGCTTGAGACAAAGTCCTTGAATTTGATGTTAAAGACGCAATTGGACGCAGATTTGTGATTAGACGAGACCTATATTTCTGAATAAAAATGTGTTTTCTAGTTAAGTAAAAGTGTATACTGCCTACCTGTAGTATACTGTTGATAGCTAAGCAACATATCTCGTAAACAGGTGTTAATGTCAAGTGGTCGCGACCTCAACCTTGGTAGCCAAGTTAGGCAGTAAACATAACGTAATTCTGTTAAGCTAATTTTAACTTATTATTATAAAGTTATTGTTACATTTCACTAAGCGTTTTATGTCCGCCTTAGTTTTTTCTGGACCCTGCGATCTAGTATTCATGATCGCAGTCTGGACCACACATTGTACCTACCTACCGTAAATAATATAGGTGTTTTGTATGGTTTTATTGGCATTATCTTACTTTCTATGTGTTTAATCTTAGTTTTACCGGTATCTTGTGTCGGAACTGTTTTTACTAGTTAGTTATCCACCCTACTAGACATCCGAGGCATAAAGTTCATTCGGGGTTGCGATCGGGTCATATCAATATCATTATATACTTTCTAATTGTCTGTCTATTGCTTTAGTGAAAGGAGAAAATGAGAATCATCTTCCGAAAAAAAATCAATACAGGAACTATGTAAAGTCAATTCAGACACCATAAAAATACTCAATAGATAAAATATCGACACCTTGTAAGAAAAATGCAATTACACACTAACTACTGTAAATGACGATAAAAACGTGTTGAAAACTGCAATCTATTTGCAGCATTTAATAACTTTATCTTGCCCTATTAGCATTCCTTAAACACTCAAACTGCTGTGATACGTGTACAGAGATTATTCCTTTTAAATTGCACTCTTTCATTTATCTTATCTAGTGTTTGTCTTGACATAATTTGGCGAGGTTATAATTGCCTAAACCTAATAAAGATTCCAACACTGTTGATAAATATACGTTTCTTCTTGCTTTGTAGTGTTTTATTTTACATGTTTGGCTGCTAGGTTTTTGTGAGCTGAAAACGTTACTAGTATACCTATTATTTCTTTCAGTTTTATTTGCCTTTTGATATTGGTTATAACTTATAATCCTTACTTTTTGTTTAACTTGTTAATTGTATACTTCTTTTAAGATTTCAATCTTCTAGATGCATTTAGATGGAATTGAATTACTTTTCTAATATTTAATGTTGGAACCCGCAGTCTTCCAAATGTTCTGATGCTCCAAATGCTCCATAACAACTGCATCTAATCGTACTTTTCTTTGATCATGCTTCTACTGCTGAATGTACCTATAGCCTTGTGTGCCTATACTGATTTGGAATTATTCAGAGTAGGAATCCAATTGCATAAAAATCAATTTTCCAGGATATTCAATGAATTTTACAACCGAACGTTGTAAATACGACATAAGTAACGTCACGTGACGCCGGGGTTTTAATTGGTATGATGTCATTACAGTCATTACTTTAGCTCATTCCGTCCGTGGCTTAGTTAACGTGCGGGAGTAATGAAATGACGATTATCATTCAGAAAATTATTCATTCAATAGTTGCATAATGGAGTCATCAGACAGCAGCGACAGGAAATTGAAGTGTGACCATTTTGTCGACAGCTATGACAATAATAAATTTAAACAGAACAGGTTACCGTGCTCAATTTTGTTACATTTCCTGTTTTTATTTATTAATCTCTTCTCTTTTTCTGCTCTGATGTAGCTCTAGAACTGTATTGAAATACTTTGCATGTAAACTGCAATTGGTTTAGTTAGTTTGAATTGTACTTACGTTCGTATTTCACGAGTCATCATCATATCAGCCTGTAGACGTCCACTGCTGGACAATGGCCTCCCCTAAGGATCTCCACTACGACCGGTCCTGCGCTAACCTCATCCAGCCGGGTCCCGCGACGTTCACCAAATCGTCGGTCCACCTTGTGGGGGGCCTGCCTACGCTGCGTCTTCCGATACGTGGTCGCCACTTGAGAACCTTTCTGTCTGCCCCAACGGCCGTCAGTTCTACGAGGGATGTGCCCAGCCCACTGCCACTTCAGCTTCGCAATTCTTTGAGCTATGTCGGTGTCCTTGGTTCTCCTACGGATCTCCTCATTTCTGATTCGATCTCGCAGGGAAACTCCGAGCATAGCTATCTCCATTGCCCTATCTCATATGCCCATAGTGAGAGACCACGATTTAACGAGTACCTTGAGCATAATTAGACTCTTTACTTTAGATCTTGAAAATTATTCAATTATTGAAATGCGATCGAAACCACGCGGGTCCACTAGTTTCTCATATACGTGGCTAAGCTTGTTTTGTGTCAGTCTTTTCATCGTAAACAGGATTACACCGAAATCCTTTTTGATTCACAAAACATGTTATGCTGATGTGAGAGGTGAATACATAGAGGTAGGTAGGTGAATATGTAACATTATCGGAGCGATGACGTCATGATTTAAACCAGTCGAGGCTATTCCGTCATTTCCCTGGGGCCTAGTTAATTCTCAATTACCCAAAAGTTGCTAATTGGTATCATATCCGGGCCAGTAGTTTCTACTGATGGTATCTAAAGCTCTATGAATCACTAATTTTACCGAATAGAAGCTCTATTCGTATTCACATAATTAGCAATACCTATAATCAAAGCCTCTAAGTACATTTTAGACTTTCGCGCTTTGTATTCATAATTATATAATTATTTACGGGTCTTACACACGAATAAGTTTTATTTACCTTGCCCGACGTTTCGACCAGGTTACACTGGCCGTGGTCACGAGCTGACTGGAGAGGCGAGCTGTCATTGTTGATCGCTGTGAGTAGTTTCTGAAACTACCCTCTGCTGATCTTGTATTATTGGAAAGTCCCGGCACACAACACTCACGGTATCCGCGGGTGTATTCGACGATAAGTCACGAGATTTAAGTTTATCGATCACTGGTTTCCACGACGGTGACAATTTAAAACCATCTTCCCTATTAAAATTTTTGAATTTCTTGATTTCAATAGCTTCTCGCACTATCCGCGACCAGTGTAACCTGGTCGAAACGTCGGGCAAGGTAAATAAAACTTATTCGTGTGTAAGACCCGTAAATAATTATATAATTAAAGCCTCTAAGTGTAAAGATTGTTCAAAGTAATCTTCAAAACTAACGTGCCGTAATTTATTTTTAGATTTCCCAACCGAATGTGCACTTCATGTAAAAAATTGACACACAAAGAAAGTTATGAGGTATAGAAGAAAAGTCTTCTTCTACACAATATTGATGAGTACCTATGATCAGTATGAATAAATGAATTATGATAGAGACAGCCAAGTGAAGAGCATTCGCGCATGCGAAGAGAATGATGAGACTAAGCGAAGCGAAAGGGTGTGTCAGGATTGCAATACTTGGCGCTCCGTTCTCACGAAGCGTGAAGATATGTATTATGAGGAATTCTTCAGGAGGCTCGCCAGATGGCGATAGCATGCTAGAAATGGAACTAAAGGGCATTTTCTTACATAGCAAGTTTTGAGATGAGTTTGAGACCTTTACATTGATATATTTTGCATTTTGCGGGTCTCTCTCTAAGCCTGTTTTAAGTTTAGGGAACACGTTTTCCTGTTTGGTTTCTGCTTTTAGCGTCTGCATGTTACGTATCAGATTTTTCTAATGAGCATAATACCATTAATCAAAGTATCAACAGACAAGTTTACCTTGAAATTATTGGTTGTATTCTCCAATAACATTTTTATAGATTTTGTTTACGTGTACCTATTACTGCAGTGTTCGTAACATGAAAAAATATTCATTCATTTAACAAAATCGTCACGTAGTAGTTGTTACTGACAAAGGTCCGCAATTGCCAAGTATGTTATTAAATAATTGATAAAGTACAGAAATAACTTTGTAAGTATTATTAGCTAGTATGCTCAGCACATCTAGATACATAACTGGTAAAAAGTTGTCTGTTCATAAATACCTGTTGATTTTTGAACGATAACGAGGCCTTTTTTTTAAATGCAAATATGCATTAAAAAAAAACTCTAGAATACTACTGAGGGTCGGAGGGAGGTAGGGATGGAGAGACGGTAAGCGGCAACAAAAGTTTCATGTAGATAAAACGTTTTTTTTTTCTTCAAAATCTATAAAATGAAACGGCAATGAGCTATGCCAATGCCAACGGCAAATATTGACGAAACTTTGTATGGGGATAGTCTATATCCCTGGCCAACATAGGCTATAGGTAGAACATCTCGAAGTTGGCCGAGAAAAAGTGACCAGCAATAAAAGTCTCTTATTTCCTAACATTGGTATGAAATTGCAGTTCAGAGCAGACTGACTGTAGTTGAAAATGCTACAGATTTTTTTAGCTTAAAAAATGGGGTTTTGGCTTGCTTTGTTTGGTAACAAATTAATTTGATGGAATTTTGCACTATATTGCACGCGTACGAAGTCGCGGGCAACAGCTAGTAGTAAATATGGTAAAATAGGAATGACATCATTGCTATCTGGTCGATGGTCGTGACTTACTAACTATCGCGTTATCACGTCGCAGAGCGAGACCTCTCAGAATAATGGGTGAATCAGATTCTTCAACAATACTCAAGAAACTAAAGTCTGATTTGATTGCGTGCGGTGAAATATGGCCCTTAGGTCTGAGTCCGATCCCCGGCGTGCCTATACCAATGGGTTACATTTACTGACACCTCTCAAACGGTGAAGGAGGAAACCTGCATACGCCGAAGAAGGAATTCTTAGGCGCATGTGAATTCCACCAACCCGCACTGGCTAGTGTTCCCTCTGGCTGGCTGGCCTCAACTGGTCCTCGTTGAGAGGGTAGACCGTGCCTTATTAGTAGGCTGTTGACTTGGTTTATTTTTGGAACAGATTAGTTATTGTAGTTATAGACTATAAGTATGACAAAAGAATGTATTCATGGATTTGGTGGACATTTTGTTTTAGTCAAAGAGTTTGGAATAGGTAGCCGCCGGCCGCCCCTACGCGGCGATGCACAGTGGTCTGGAAATTGGGTTTCATACAATACAATTTCCAGACCATTGTGCGACGCCAGCGCATGCATTCTGTGCTCTATGGTTTTAGTAAAAGATGGTGGTAAGTAGGTGATCCACAAGCTATTAAACAATTTAATATTTAGAAGAATATGGACTGCAAGCCACCGACCTTGATTAAATAGGGGGGTACTATCTATTCTAATAATGATGATAGCCTTGGAATTTTATTAGGTTTGGAATCACGTGTAGAGAACAAAGGAATCTATCAGAATTCACAAACCATATCATATCTGTTTGGACATAAAAACTAACGACTGCAAATTACAGTGTTGCCGAAAATCATGTTACCTTTCGCTCTCTCTTGACAATGAATACCAGTCTCAGCTATAAATGATATAGATAAATGTATGTTACATTGTTTTTTGAATACTATAGGTATTATAAAGAAGAAAGTGTAGATATTTGGGCGGAACTGCCGCCTGAGCCATAGCTAGGAAAAAATACCAAAGGAATGAAGTGTTATGAACATTAAATGGGTAGGGCTCACAAATAATGTACAATAACACACGTGAAATTGTATGACAGTGTGATATATTCAGATTGGACATTTTTAAGATTGTATATTTTTCAGATTGGACGTTTTTCAGATAAGACGTTTTTCAACGGTTGGACATTTTTCAGATTGGACATAATTATTGTAAATCAATTTCCCGTGTGTTATGGTACATTCATTGTGAGCCCCACCCAAATGCTGAAGAAGCTCAGGAAAAGAATACGAAAATTAATAAAGATAACATTATGATCATGGAATGAATGATAGCATATCCTGATGCCGAATACAATTAAAAATATAACCTTTACTAGGTAATTTAGGTTACTTTCATTCTTTTAAAAATATTTGGCCAACAGCAGAGTAGATGCCCCTTGTGGAATGGATGGCAGTCACACCGATGACGTCATGGTGGCGGAGCCGCCGCCCATAGTCGTAAATAAGCCCTCCGAAGGAATGCGTCGTGAAATCGACCCTTCATCATCATCATCATCATATCAGCCTGTAGACGTCCACTGCTGGACAAAGGCCTCCCCCAAGGATCTCCACGACGACCGGTCCTGCGCTAACCTCATCCAGCTGGGTCCCGCGACCTTCACCAGATCGTCGGTCCACCTTGTGGGAGGCCTGCCTACACTGCGTCTTCCGATACGTGGTCGCCACTCGAGAACCTTTCTGCCCCAACGGCCGTCAGTTCTACGAGCGATGTGCCCAGCCCACTGCCACTTCAGCTTCGCAATTCTTTGAGCTATGTCGGTGACCTTGGTTCTCCTGCGGATCTCCTCATTTCTGATTCGATCTCGCAGGGAAACTCCGAGCATAGCTCTCTCCATTGCCCTCTGGGTGACCTTGAGTCTTCTTATGAGGCCCATAGTGAGGGACCACGTCTCGGAAATCGACCCTGCTGACCCTTAATTCCATAAACTAAAAGACGAAATATCCTATATAAGATTTGCTATTTAAACCTAAGATTAACCCTTGAAAGGCGGCTATTGTCCATAGTAATAAAAACGTGTTGATATCTATGAATTTAAATTGGGATGAGTTAGGTATAACCGACGCAAACCTCTTTAGAATCTAACGTAGGGGTGGAATGAGGACCATACTCAGGAATTAAGGCATGGGGTCCTTGTCATGGTGCTTCCATCGCCTTTTTTTTGCCTAGTAAGTTGATTGGAAAATAGAACATGGCTTTAGTTTACGGATTATATGTAGGCATTTTTTAATCGATTGCGAATAAAACTTTTTTTTTAAATAAAAAATAGCGTCTTTAAATATCTTCTAAAAATAGGTTATTTGAAGAACAATCCGAACTTTTACCATTGTTCGGACTTATAGCAAGAATCTACACAATTGTACGCAACGACAATCGTACGTCATGACAATTGTATATTACGACACGCACACGTTTCGACAATAATTAGACCAATTTATGAATTAGACATTTTGACATGTGGGCCACTGAGTCCCGAAATCAAAAAAAATTAAACGGACTTAACAAACATGGCTTTCTTTTCTTCCTTTTGGACCAAGTAACCATCCTTTCATCATCATCATCAACAGCCTATTAATCTCCCCACTGCTGGGGCTCAGGCCTACCCTCTCAACGAGGGCGTGCGGGCTATAGTCCACCACGCTAGCCCAGTGCGGGTTGGTGGACTTCACATGCGCCTAAGAATTTCTTCTTCGGCGTATGCAGGTTTCCTCACGATGTTTTCCTTCACCGTTTGAGAGCTGTCAGTACATGTACTTAAGTTTCGAGAAAAAACCCATTGGTACACGGCCCAACCGGGGATCGAACCTCGGACCTTTCGATATGATAGGTCGCGTCTTATCACCGAGGCCACTGACGCTCTCATCCATCCTTTATTTCATGGTGTATTTAATGTGATTCTTTATTTTTGTGTCTCACACGGATTTAGTATAATCTAATGGCGCTACAGCCATTACTAAATTGCATTTCAACCTTGACCTTGGTTCCGCCTCGGCTGGCCCACTGGCAGTCATTTTCGTTTTTTGTCCACCATTATAAAACACCAGTCATTACGATATATGCGTAGGAGTGTTGACTTATCTGTCATGCTAATTAATTTATCGGAGGTATTGATCATTTGTAGATGTCTATTGACTACCTGATGTTTTTACATTTTAAAGGTATTTTGTATGATTTACTCACGGGATTTACAGTAATAATGTCCAAACTGAAAAATGTCCAACAGTTGAAACATGTCTGTCCAATCTGAAAAACGTCCAATCTTAAAAATGTCCAATTGTATCACATCATCAGCCTGTCAACTATCACAGTCATTCATGTCATGATCATTGTTTTGTATGATTGGTATTTCTTCTCTCTTCCTTCGTTCGTACTGCCTGTAAAGTGAAATGACCAAATTTGTATACCTATATTTTATATACCTTCGAAATGTAGGTGCGCTAACGGGAAATACATAACTGGTGCACACATAGGTAAAGAATAATATTTTTGTTGTTGTTTCACGTAAAAACGTAACGTAAGTTAATTTTGAAATACCTTAATAGACAAGAAATCGTTTAAATTTAATGTAGTCTTAATTATAGTTTGTTTATAATCACCGATGCATTAACGCTCAAAATAACTATCTCTAACCACCACCAGTGCAAAGAAACTGTGCTAATCCTTTTTGTAGCCAACACTATAGAATTCAAAAGAACCAGTTAGATTATTATTTAGAAAGCTATGACAACATTTGCCTGCCTTTCAGATGAATTGAACTAATGAGAGATGTTGGTACAGTTACAAAGGGGTATTATGTTGATTATTGGCGAATTAAAATTCGTGGCATTTCTAGTATATATCCGCGAATTCGTCTGCTTAAAAAATATCGTTTTCAGTAATGCCGATTGCCATTACGATGTGATCGAGAAACGACCAAATAATTAAGTACTTAAGAAAATTTTAAATGTGCTCATCAAGACCTTTCTTTTGATACCAGACAATAGTACTTTCACATTTATAATATTAGTGTGATTTGCATACCAACGAATTTTGCGCGGAAAAAACGTTCATCATTTATTTTTACCATCATCATCATATCAGCCTGTAGACGTCCACTGCTGGACAAAGGCCTCCCCCAGGGATCTCCACGACGACCGGTCCTGCGCTAACCTCGTCCAGCTGGGTATTTTTACCAATTTGAGTAAAATACTTTCCATTTCACTCGTTTTAGTGTTGCGTCTCTATCGAACCGGCTTTCGGATGACCTCATCGCATATGTTATAAATATAACGTATTGCGTAACTGACTAGTTTGATCGTTTTGTCAGTTTTTTTGTGGGTGATCTACTGACATTTCTGTTTTACTTTCAGGATCTATTTCCTTGTTCGTTTTGTTAGTTCAATTGTTAGTAATGTAAGGCTTAGTAATTTAATGAGTGGGTCAAAAGGATAACCTTATAGCTAGCGAAGTCTTTGACATTCTGCTAAGTATATAACCAAATTGCTTTTTAGACGATACGATCTTAACCGGTTTTTTTGGTCTGTCTGACCCGATTTACTCGAATAATGTCAAAGCAGAATCACAGATTAGATAATAGTTCCTACGCAGAATGTCAAATGCCTATGTTTAATTTAAATAAATGAAACCGAGTTTGTAAAAAATATGATTATGTAATATCAATGACTTGTTGATTCTCTAATTCTTGAAAATTATCCACTCTTACAGGTGAAATATTGCTTTCAAATCGAAATGGGACCACCCTCAAAACAGCCTATTTAAAAATAAAATTATGTAAAACATAAACACACAAAAAAACACACTTACAGTAGAAATGCGGACCTCCTTTTGTTGAAGTCGGTTGAAAATTTTAAATTAGGTGAAGGCTCTATGTTAGTATTCTATATAGTACATTTCGAGACGTGTGTTAGGTATTTCATACCATGTTAATGCATTGCGTAAATGTCCACTTCATACCGAAGGTGACCTCATGCATCTTTGTTGTTGAATACCTCGGAATATGTGAAAACAACTTTATATTTGACATTTTAGAGGTGAAATCTGCGCAGAGTTTACTAGCAGCTGCATTGAATTGAGACCGTAACATAATACTTGACTTATACGTGTTTTACATGACTTCCAAATTGTTACTACTTATACAGTGCATTTGAAATGCTAGTTGTTTCCTGACGTGAAATTATCTACAGTGTCATTATAACCTATTTAATATATTGTAGTCTTTAAATATACAGAGTGTAAATATGCATGCTTGTCATATTTTCAGATACAAATAAGTAAGGAACGCTACAAATTAATTTTTTTCTATCTCTCTGGACTTTGTCAATAGTCGTGAAGTTGCTGCTGCCTACACAGAAATATCCAAATTCCTCATTGATCACACTCTACTTACATATAATCGAACATTCATAATCATTGTTGTCACAATAGGCCTCCTTTTAGTACATTTCTCTGAGAAATTCTTGCTTTTTATCAGTTATTTTCAAGAAAATCGAATGTTTAACCTATAAAACAAATCACTGACATTCAAATTTTTTAATTTGAAAATAGTGATGTCACCTAGCCTGAATGAATGATGGTATGAATAGTTGCCTTTATATTGATCTGGTTTTGGACCGGATCCATCTGGTCGACCAAATCATTTTAATATATAACAATAATAGCCAACATTTCAGACAAATGTTAAAAAAGTAATTATTGCTTTCCGTGACATCTGTGGGTATCTTGCAAACGGGCGTAACTCGGAAACTAGTGATCCTACTACTACTAACTACTAGTTTGTAAAGAGAAATGATAGATCTCGTCGAGATCTTCATTTCGGATGACAGCTGTCAAACTTAAAACTGCTGTAACTCGGAAACTAGTGATCGTAGACTACTAGTTTCTAGAGAGAAATGATAGATCTCGTCGAGATCTTAATTTCGGATGACAGCTGTCAAAATTAAAGTGATCCTAAACTACTAGTTTGTAAAGAGAAATGATAGATTTCGTCGAGATCTTCATTTCGGATGACAGCTGTCAAACTTAAAACTGCTGTAACTCGGAAACTAGTGATCCTAGACTACTAGTTTCTAGAGAGAAATGATAGATCTCGTCGAGATCTTAATTTCGGATGACAGCTGTCAGAATCTACTGGTCCTTGATGACTTATTGGCTGTTGATTGTGACTGTACTTACACCTTAGCAATGGATCTTAACAAGAAAAGCCCTAAGTGAATTAAAGTTACTTGCAATAAGAAACCAAACGTAACTATTAAGTAATCTGTGTTCAAACTAAATCGAGCACAGAAAACAGGTTGTCACGATAAGCAACGTTGTTAAAATAGGAGTGACACAATCCTACCAGCATGTCGTGATGTTAGTGCAATTTGTCACTGTTTACGCATTAAAATGTCACAGGTTATAATAAGTTGTGATAACCTAGAACCAGATGTTTATTTTTTCTTACTTTGATTGTGTGTATATCATTTCATAACACTACAACAGACTGACCACCTAGTAGGCTTAGGCGTTTGGCGACTTAACCGCCCATTGCCTAACCATTACAAAAAGGTTCTAATTGATCTAAAACAAACCAATAACAATAAGATTTTTACTTTAATTTTAATTTTTAAGGTTCTTTTCTGAGTTGAGTCAAGTACGTTGTATGGTATTTGGTATTTTAGGGTTCTTTTCTGGGTTGAGTCAAATACTATACAACGTATTTGACTCAACCCAGAAAAGAACCCTAAAAATTAAAATTAAATTAAAGACAATCCCAATAATTCAACCCTCAAACTTGGAGCATTCGTTTTCCTTATCCATGCCTCTGAATGTCACAAAGCCTCGAGGTCGGCGATCATGACTGAATAGTTTGGATCACGCCACATCGATCCTGCAGATTGTCTCAATAAATAGAACCGAATTGACCTTTTCAACATTGTTTATCTTAACAGGATCACCTCGACATCGATGCTGAGCTTTTAGCTGGCGAGTACCTACGGTAGAAGTTGTATTCTAATGCTCATTACTCTATGATAGCAGGACTTGCTTTAATAGGGGTCATGATCTTTAAGTCAAGTCTACGTTAATAGAATGATGTTCTTTCATTTAATGAAGAACTTACGTTTAATTTCTCCTCTAACATACCTACTATTATGATGGTGTCATCAAAATTAAAACTCAGAAATGTCTGAAAACCCAATCAATGCGGATTGTTTGAAAGCATGTTTGGATTGGAGGTGATCCAGTCTTATCGTTCAATCTAACGGCAAATATTGGCAATCTAACAATTTGGCTGACTAACCTTGTGTTTAGAGTATTAGTACAATTTCAATAACCATTATACTTACGAATCAAGGCGAGGAAACCTGACAAGTTCATGTTTCGGACATTAACCTAATTACCTATTTAATTTTGGACTAGGCGTAATATGTTTACTGTAAGAAGGTCACTCTTGTTAAAGTAAAGATCAAATAAAACACACCCAGTCACCTAAGCTAGAAGGTGTCATACAAGGGAATTAAAAATAGCACTACTAATGCAACAGAAATGACTTTGTACAAAACTCAATATGTTTCTGTTATAGATATCCTGTCTTGCTTGTCTCTATAGTAAATTTGATAATGATATGACAGAATACCCTAAACATATCAATCAAAGTGACCAGAGTGTCTGTCTGTTCCGAATATTGTTTACAACTTGTGTAAACAACTCGTCAGTTCATGCCCCGTTATGGGAGTTGATGATGATCGCAATAAAATTTAAATGTTTATTTTTATCCGTCGACATATTGTTTTGATGTTGCCGTAAAATGTTAATAGACATTATTTTTAAAATTTACACTGTATCTGTTCTTCGTGACTTCGTTTGCATGGTAGGGATGAAATTTCAAAATATGTTTTAACACCTTTTGAAGGACCTTTGTGCAGCGTTTCAAGTTTTCAGTCGCAGACGTTTGAGCTGCAGGTTGATAGATCTGTCAGTCAGTGTTGGTATCCTTTGATGTCTAATAGATTTTGGCCAATTAACAGGTTAAACCGTCTTTCGGACAGAATGGGAACCTGTCGTCTCGATATCATTAGTTCCGCTGTCGTTTACATAGATGATGTAATAGCCGGCGTCAACGACCGTCAAGGGACTGAATGCAAGCCAAGGTTGGCGCAACAAAAAATAGACCATTCACAGGTGTGGTTAACTGCTCCATTGTATCTAGAAATTTATTGGTTGAGTTTTCTCACTTTGTGTTACCGAAACGACCTGTTTTGATAGCATAAAAGGAAAATTTTAAGAAGATTGTAAATAAATACACTTGTTCTTTTAAGTACCCACCCAAGAAAAGAAATATAAAATCCAGACTATAGTATGCGTCAGGAATTTTAAAATTAAATTGCAATCACTAATGTATTTGAAAAATTCGTCCTACTAATATTATAAAGGCTAAAGTTTGTGGGGATGGATGTTTGTTATGTTACTCTTTCACAGTGCACCGGCTGAACAAATTTTGATGAAACTTGGTATGTACAATGATAGCTTATATCCTGGAATAACAGATAGGCTACTTTTTATCGCGGTAATCTGTTCCCGCAGGAAAACTTATTCCAAAGCCACGGGCAACAGCTAATACATAATAAATAGATCGGGGTTGATGTCCATTAATGTCAAAGCTCCTGGCACATACTATAGGACCAATTTTATAACTCAAACATTTATAGCAGTTAGTCTCAATGAGGGTTTCCTAAATACATTTCTTTTTCTAACTACATTATTTTAATTAATTCTGCACGGTTATTTTCTACGCCATAAAAGTTGCGATCATGATAAAAATGTGATTAATGATGGTGATATTAAAATACTGCATTAAGTTGGCGATGCAGTAAGTACATCGAAGCGCGATGAACGTATAGGGCCGCACGCGCAGACGCGCGCGACGTGCCAAGGTTGCAGTATTAGATCATCGGTCTTGCGGTCGGCCTCACTTGTTTACCGTACACTTTTTAGATAATTAATCCGTTTTATTAGATTTATTAACTTACCTATTATGGAAGATAATTGCTTATTAGTTATGACTACTTCATCATCATCATATCAGCCTATATCCACTGCTGGACAAAGGCCTCCCCCAGAGATCTACACAATGACCGGTCCTGCGCTAACCTCATCCAGCCGGGTCCCGCGACCTTCACTAGATCGTCGGTCCACCTTGTGGGAGGCCTGCCTACGCTGCGTCTTCCGATACGTGGTCGCCACTCGAGAACCTTTCTGCCCTAACGGCCGTCAGTTCTACGAGCGATGTGCCCAGTCCACTGCCACTTCAGCTCCGCAATTCTTTGAGCTATGTCGGTGACTTTGGTTCTCCTGCGGATCTCTTCATTTCTGATTCAATCTCGCATGAAAACTCCGAGCATAGCCCTCTCCATATGACTACTTTGGGGAGTAAAATGAGCTTGCGTTGAAAGATTTTTGAGACTAGCTGAAATGGAATCTTCAATCAATTAGCAACCTATTAATATGTCCCCTTTGTTGGGGCCTACCCTATCAATGAGGGTGTGTAAGCTATAGTCTACGCTCCAGTGCGGGTTATCTGACTTCACATGTGCCTAAGAATAGATTTTTTGACTTACGCAGGTTTCGTCACGACGTTTTCCTACACTGTTTGAGAGCCGTTAATAAATGTACAAGAAAAAAACCCTTTGGTATAGGTACATGGATGGAATCGTAGCTATTTAACTTTTTTTACGCATTCGAAATACTTTCACTGTATTTTGAACAACTTTGGCTATCGTTCACACACTTCGTGCCTTAAACTACAGAATAAATAATAATACAGGAACTATATAGAAAATCCAGAAGTCTTAGCCTTTAACGGTTGAAATTGATAGAAGGAAGGGTTTCTATATAGGCTGGAATCTATTGGATGAAAAGTTTTGGCAGAAATGTTCGATAGTGGTGAAAAGGATGGTAATGATTTTAACAACAAATAACTTTAATAACACTTGAACTTAAAATTCTTGACTTCAAGTGAAAATGCGCGCACTGAACATACAAAAACACATTCTATACTAGCTGTTTTCCGCGGCTTCGCTCGCGTTTTATCAGTCACGTAATGTTACACATGCCACTAATTCAATCTCGTGTCAAAACCGGACAACAAAACGATTCTAACCGTCTTGTTTACTACTGTCGACCTTGGCATCGATTGGTTACGAATTCGGACGTGTCACACTTGTAAAGAACTCACGTTCACACGTTTTTTATTTAAATGAGCTTACGATCGTTCTTTTTAACTTCTAACATAAAATTATTTTATATTACTTACTGTTTATTTCCAAAAAAAAAGGTAATTTTAACTAACAATTCTTAAATATTAGGTAAGTAACAATAACAATATTTTAAAAAATTAACTTCTTAGTTGTCTTGCTTTGTGTAACTATTTTAATAGCTTGGATTTTGTGGGGTGTTTGTAAGCAATGCAATCAATACATTCCTAAGTGATTTAACCGATATCTTTTGAAAGTCGATAAAAGTGAAATCCCTATGAAATGTAGTATACTTACGTAAAAACTGCGATGTATAATAGTAATAAAACAATAAAAATTGAAGATAAACTTTACCGATAAACCGGTCTAACTAGGACGGATTTGCGAAATATAAATGTAAAAAATATATTGAAAAAAAAAATGCAATGAAAAAAACAACCTCTTTTAATCACGCGAGGAATTTTGCCAAAATTTTATAATAACAATAAATAATTATCAAAACTTTGCGTTGTATTTTGTAAGAACGTCAACGGCAAAACGCCATTTATAATTCCAAAAGCTAATTTTGTGGGTGCAAAATGTAAAAAAATCTTGCCTAACACCATTTCCTGTCGGTAATGGTTACAATAGCCTGACATTGACTCTGCGGCGCCATGGTGACGTCACACCTAAAGTCGTTCATTGCCAATTAGTAGTTTTTGTGGCACGCGTAATGCTAGTGTTTGTTTTCATGTAAGGTTTGATCGCGTGTATCATCACCTTTATTACGGTGTTTGATTCATTCATAGACGATATTGAACTGATTCTGTTTTCAAAATATTTTTATTATTATAAAAGTTTTCTTTAAGTATATTCTTTTCCTTGCCTTGTATCAAATTTGACTAGGCAGTTGTCGTTTTGATATGCTTTTGGTTTTTCCGCATCGTGTTCATTTAAATTTGATATGGGATGCAGTTTTTCAACTACAACAGACAGTAGAATTTCATGTGTGTCCAAAATTGGCATAGCCTCTTGTCTACATACTTTTATTGGGGATATAATATGTCATGTCACAGTAGAGGCTTGTACACATAGGTGGGCGAATTTTATTGAATAACACACTATGAGAGCAGGTCAATTCAATGAACAATAATTTGGCAAGCCGAACAGAAAGGTCAAAGTGCATACTATATGCTATGTATATGTAACGCCCTCGTTGACACCTGAGCCCCAGCAGTCGGGACTATTAATAGGTTGTTGATGATGATGAATGTATATGGACAAGATGAAAGACAACTTAGCAACGGACAGATGGTCGATATACAGGTAGCAAATTAGAACCGAAGATCGGGTTCAGTGGCTCGCCTTGCTATGTAATCTCGCAGTGCTACTAAAAGTCCTAGGCTCATCTGAGCTGATCGATCAGAATGACAGTGAGCAACAAAGGATTAGCAGATCCTATTCGAACGGTTCAAGTTGGAGGTCTTTAGTAAATTAGACTGCTGTAACTTTTTTCAGACCGATTTTGTTAGGACAAGAAGATCTGAGCCGTTGGCAATAATGACCCAACTAGCACAGTCTACTGCAATCAACAATGGCATTAAAGTTTTGACTATCAAACTTTTATACGTAGCCCATTTGCTGAGTTCAAACAAAACAGAAACAAACGCCGGTGTAATTACAGGGCCAGAGGTAAGCCGTAAACTTCGATAAAAGCCTACAATGAGTAACGATTTCTCATGGAGTTTGTACCTAGTTGTAAATAAGAGTATGATTGCCAGGAGCTCTATTTTAATCGCACTCCTCGCTTCAGTTTTTCTTCAGATTTTTGTATCGGATGTCGAAGGAAAATTAGTAGAATCGACCGCTCGAAGAGTGATTAAAAATAGGGCTCCGGGCCTGATATGAAGATGACCATAATATATTATGACGCAGTCTGGCTTTTTAACTGACTGATGTACGCCAACGGTTTCTTTTAGTACAAGTAGAAGAAACCGTTGGCGTACCTCAGTCAGTATGAGCCCTTGTCGAACTGGACGAAATGCGTCTGGGACCAAACGCGCCTATACTCTCTATATATTGGTACGCGGAAGAGAAAGAGTACATTACGCTTTTTCGGAACCATCCTTTAGCCATCCCGTTTTTCTTCTACTGGGTCCTATTCTTTATTTTGGTGTTGGATTGGTTTTATATGACATCGTTCGTCGATCCAAAATTGTTTCTCAACATATACGCGGTCTTTCTTTTTGTTGTCAAGATTTTGCCGTTTTGTTCCATGCGGCATTTTACACAAAAATACTGCATTATGTCAGCTCCGGCAAAGACTGATTTGTTCTATAGAACAATTTTTAATGCGTTTGTTCTGTTTGAACTGGTACAAATTCTTCATATTTCATGGAACAAATGGGAATGTATCATTAAGTTACAAAACCCAAAAAATTACTCCTCCACCCCTAAATTCCCCAAGATCGGCCGTTGCCCGTGTCAGCTCGTACCACCTGCGTGCCACAACTGCCTTCCGACAGTTGGAGTGACGGGGATGCAGTGCGTGACTCCAACTTGATGGGGTATGCCTGCGGGAACTTGTGGGCGCCATGCTTTTACTCCCGGAATATTTAAGACGGGAAATGTAAATTCTTAAACGTATGAGTATTTTTTTCCACGCGAACAGAAATGTTTCTTGTTTAGTTTCATCGTTATACCTCGGCTTTCGTTTCTAAAAATGATATTAAATAAGTAATAACACTTCAAATAAGTAATTACATGTAAATTTATTTGTATTTTATTGATAATAAGTATAGTTTTGTTTTTTAGTAATTACATAATTTTCGTATTTGACATCGTTTTTGCAAAAGGAATTTAAGTTAGTTCACTAACGTCTGTACAATTTTAGACTATCCTTCGTATATATTCACCTGTCTTACGTTATGACTAAGAATTCAGTCATTGCCTTCTTGTCGCTTGATGTCCTGTAGATCCTTAGAGTATAGATAAGCTAGCTTATCTATACTCTAAGTGTAGACCTATTTACTTATTATATATTTTGTTATTCCTCTGACAAAAATTTAACAACTCAATTTAAATAGGTCTTACGTCGGGGATTCACCTAAATCTGAAAACTGTGCCATCTCTAGACAAAGGGTGTCTATGAACTCATAAAAACATAAATAGATCCATTAAGAACATACGACCATGTACGTTTCGACCAATTTATTTCCGATGTTTGGCAGATGGTGTTATAACAAACACTTTAATAGATGACTAGTGCAGTGAACTTGGCAGAAACTGTTGGCATGCTATGATGAAAGTGATTCATTGCATTCAAATCATGTTAGGTCATACCATACCGTCACACCCGGATTCGGCTTGGGTCTTTACTTGGCGCCAACAATGTTACCTTTGTATTTTAAAGGGCTTACATATAATAGGCATTAAATTGATTCTTTGTTTGTTTCAGATGAACAGGAAAGAGTACAGAAGAAAACATTCGTTAATTGGATCAATTCACATTTATCGAAGGTAATAGTTTTATAATAATCATCATCAGCCTGCGTTAGTCGCCTGCTGGCAATGCCCAGGCGCGCAACTGAACCCGATCTTCCGTCCTCCGCATCCAGTCACTCTTACGCAGCCGTCTTACGCAGATCGTCGCTCCATCGACACTGCGCTTGCCTAGTCATGGTCTTCACTCTAGAGCTCGTATACTATAGAATAACAGCTGTTTCCCGCTGCTGAGCCCGCGTAGAAAAGGTTTTCCCGCGGGAACAGCTGTTCCCGAGGTATCTATCTATAGCCTACGTGTTATTCTGATGTATAGTCTATCTTACTGTAAAGCTTCATTATAATCAGGTTCCGTAGTTTTTGCGTGAATGAGTAACTAACATATTTTACCTTTATAAAAGTAGTACGAAGGATTAGTAGAATTGTGTCCAAATAAATTCTGGAAAATTTTAAAACCAATTTTAGAGTACAAGCGTTCGACACACATTTTAGTTGTTTTTTTATATCTGGGACTGTATTTCACTCGTCTGGCGGCTCGGACCAAGATACCTCGCGGACCACTAGGACATGCTTTCCGCCTTGCATCAAAATGTTACTATTTGCGAAACTTGTGAAAGGACGTTCTGCGAACGAGATATTATGTTCCTAAATGAAATTGTCCGCCTAAATGATCAAAGGATGTGAACAACTCATGGTTTAAAATCATTTCTCCGTTTCAGCGCATACCGCCAATGCGCATCGATGACCTGATATACGATCTGCGCGATGGAACCAAACTACTTGCGCTGCTGGAGGTATTGTCAGGGGAGAAGCTGGTAAGTCATTATTACATGTGAAGCATTATAATTTAATGAAGTAAGTATCCCAAGAAGTTGTGGAACTATATACTGCGGTCCACGAGTCCAGAGATTAGCGCGTTCAAACAACAAAACGAACAAACAAACAAATAAAAATAAAATCTTCAGCTATAATTAAAGCTGTATAATTAAAGTAGTATAGATTGGGATTCGAGTATGATTGACTTAGTTCTAATATGAAAAATGTCCAACCTGAAAAACGTTCATGCTGAAAGATGTCTTGAAACGGCGGGCCTCTTGCTCATTCCTGTTAGGAGCAACATTATATATATTTTTATTTAACAGCCAATGGAGCGCGGCCGAGTCCTCCGCCGCCCCCATTTCCTATCCAACGCCAACACCGCGCTGCGCTTCCTGGCTGGCAAGAGGATCAAGCTCGTCAACATTAACGCCGCGGACCTGGTCGATGGCAGACCGGCCGTCGTCCTCGGCCTCATCTGGACCATCATCTTGTACTTCCAGGTAACATGGATCACGTTCTTGACTGGTTTCATGTTGATAAAGTCGTGTGTTCAGAGAAAAACGTTTAGGGCTTAATTTTGTGTCACTGTCACTTCCCCTAAGCTAGAGAGACGTGTTGGTTGGTCAATTAAGAATTCCATGATTTCATTTTCATGTTGATTTATCCGGTGTCAATTTATGTACTTGCCAGCGATATGGTTACAAGTGACAATAATGCCTTGATTAGATAATTAGGGTTCCATTTTACTAGTTTTGGTACAGAACAACCCCTAAATTTCCGGAGGTTTTTCTCTGAATTGACGACAAGCTAAAATATTGTTAGTTAGGTACCTACGTAGATGACTTACTTGCGATTAGGTGTCTAAATGCTAGAAGCACTTGAGTGGTTCAAGACTTTAGTTTAGATTAGATTGCAATCCTATTTGGATTTGCACCCATTGTTAGTAGTTGATTTAGAACTGCAGAATTTCCTTCTACAGATATTAAATCGGCAATAAAATTCTCAGCTAAAGCTTCATCAACATTTGTGTATTGTAATTGTAATAATTATTATACTTTCAAATGGTACTTATATATGTTTGCGATTTTTGTATTACTATTCATTATAGCATTATTATATGTGTACCTTTCATTCATCTACCCTCTGAGTAATATGATAAAATCGTCTATAATGCTCTATCTAGGTATATTATGAAAAAATCTATGTTTCTTACAGCCAATAGCAAGTGATGTTGCATTTTTATTTCTGCTATCTCTTCTTAGTATCTGTACCTATTAGTGAAACTTCATAATAATAAATATTGAGAATACTTTGTCCTTCTCTATATAATGTGGTCAAAGTTATTTTAAAGTTTTTTTGTAACATAATGACCAAGTATGTTGGAAATTTAATAACTCCTAAAATTAGTATTTATTTGTAATCAATTGCTGTCAGATTTGTCAATTTGTTTGATTTTAAATTATCGTATAATAGAGGCACTAATCAACCTTTTCAAATGAGGATAAACCCTAATCTGTTCTTACATTTTCCTGGATTCCAAAAATGTTCTATTTATGTTTTCCTTAAAACATATTGGTATATTCTCATTTTAATTGGCTTGAACGAATTTTGTTTGCGCAAGCTTCGATCAATGTATTGGACCCACAGGAACGAAGACAAAAGGTGGGTAAATATGCATCACAGCTTTTAGACTATGTATCTTGTAACTTTGGATATCGTATTATATCTAATATTTAGTAGGTAAATCAAATGTAACTATATCTGTATTAAGCTGTAGTACTCGTATCTAGAGATAATTGCTATCATTGTTATACCTATTCGTATTGCTTTCAGTTAACTGGTTTTATTTCATGTTTTTTTACTATTGAATTAATTTATATTTATGTTAACTTGTAATTATAGGATATAGCCTAGGTTTTTGGACTAAACCTAGGTTATGATAGAAACTGCTATTGGTTGGCGTCTTTGAATTTAGAAGCACTGTTACAATAGATCACCTCACCATCACCAATCACGTCACTAGTTTTTAAAATTGTGACGTCAGTATGTTGCGGTTTTTTAGTGTTTATCTTTTTCATCAGAGTCGTAATTACTTTCAATCATTGTGTTATTTATAAGGTAATTTAAGTTTTTTTACAAGAGCTTAGTTTTTACTAAAGCTCGACTCTTCAGTCCCGGACCCAAAAAACCTGATCTTTAGTTCTCCAGCTAGCTGGGGGCCATCATCATCAGCCTGCACTAGTCCACTGCTGGACATAGGCCTCCCCCAAGGCGCGCCACTGAGTCCGATCTTCGACTCTCCGCATCCAGTCACTGCCAGCCGCCCTGCGCAGGTCGTCGCTCCATCTAGCCGGGGGGCGTCCCACACTACGCTTGCCTAGTCGTGGCCTCCACTCGAGAACTCGTCTACCCTAACGGTTATCGGTTCAGATGTGAATAAGACACTGCCACTTCAATGTACTTTGTGCTATGTCGAAGACTTATAGTTACTAACCTAGCGGATCACCACCTCGTTTCGGATTTTGTCTCTTAAGGAAGCTCGGAACCCCTTCTATAGTCATTTCATCATGATGATTATGGTTTAGCCACCCTTTGTTTGACCCGGCCGAGTTTGACAGCCAACTTATCCCTTGACATCACTCCTCCCCCAAGTGAATTTTTTTCCAATATGAATATTTTTATTTAATGTATAAAAAAAATCCCATCCAGTTCCACTTAGAAGCGTAATAGCTAGCAAACAACCAAAATAAAAGAAATATGAAACTACAAAACCAACGTAAAAATTTCGATTAAGTAACTAAAATTATCTGACAGGCGACCAAAGTTAAAGCAAGTGACAGGACTGAGCACCGGAGTCCTAGGACGGTTCAGTGGCTTGGCCAGTCAAGGTGGGGCTGTACTTCCCAGCTTAACCAATGCGCTGTCGACAGATCGAAGAGAACAGCCGAGCGCTGGAGTACCTCGGTGGGTCGCGATGCGCGTCGGCCATGTCGCAGGAGTCGGGCGCAGGCACTCCCACGCAGCGGGCGGAGGACAGGTGGAAGCAGGGGGCCAAGAAGACGCTGCTGCAGTGGGTTGCCAACGCGCTGCCAAAGTAAGACAATGTGACATAAACTTAGAATGTTTTCATTCTAAATCTATGGTTTCGTATGCGATAAATAATATAGAAGGGTTATTCTACTGGGAGGAAAATAAAAACAAGCATTTATAAAATCAACAAAACTGTTTATTTTTAAGTTACAAACCGCAAGAATTTCAAAGATATTTATGTAATGTTATTGGGTTTTTTATAATTAAAACTTGGATTCGGGAGATCACAATACTTTTATTAATTACTTTTACAAATTGGTAAGCGGGAGATGCGTGTACGTCGCTGTCACTTTTGAGGGCAAAGAGGTCGAGAGTCGCGTTTTATTTTTTTTACATAATATGCTGGTGCGTTTAGTTTTTACAGATTTTTGGTCACTTAATAGAATGACCCAGAAATACATATTGACACAACCAAACCGTTTCCAGGGACTCCAACATCCAGGTGACGGACTTCGGGCCGTCGTGGCGCGACGGCATCGCATTCCTCGCCATCATCGACGCGATCAAGGCGAACCTCATCAACCTCGCAGAGATGAAGCGGAAGACTAACAAGTAATAAAGTGATAAGTGATAAAGTGCTTTATTGTGTAAGAAAAGTGGTACAAATTGCAGATCTTAAAGCTAATACAACAGTTCAAACACATTTCTACCTTTACAGGCGTATACACATAATGTTGGTACCTAATTAAATTATAGCTATTACATAAAATCATTTTAACTTAATATTTATTATAATTAAATTGTAATTCATAGTATGTCATTCATAGTATATACCTACCTACTCGTGTATTTCGTCTATTCCCAGCAGTTCTGTGCTGTGTTATTATATACTAGCAGTTGCCCGCGGCTTCGCTCATGGGTTATATAAACCACCCGGAAGAATGTGATGTCATGTCGAGAGGTCCCGGCTGGGCCATGTACCAATGGGTTTTCTCTCGAAACTTAAGTACATTTACTGACTGCTCTCAAACGATGAAGGAAAACATCGTGAGGAAACCTGCATACGCCGAAGATGAAATTCGTAGGCGTGCGTGGAGTCCACCAACCCGCACTGTGCTAGCGTGGTGGACTTATAGTCCTTATATAAACGTCCTCATTGAGACGATAGGCCTGAGCTTCGACAGTGGGGACACATTAATAGGCTGTTGATGAAGATGATATCCTGCTGGGAAAAATAAGTGTCGACCACGTCAGGGAAAACGCAGCGTAGGCAGGCGTGGATCGACGATCTGGTGAAGGTCGCGGGACCCAGCTGGATGAGGTCAGCGCAGGACCGGTCGTCGTGCAGATCCCTGGGGGAGTCCAGCAGTGGACGTCTACAGGCTGATTTGATGATGATATCCAGCTACTTGTTTAACTTGTTGGTACGCAATAAAAATGTTATAATGTACGTGTAGGCAGCGCTTGGAGCACGCGTTCGACGTGGCGGAGAGCGCGCTGGGCATCGCGCGGCTGCTCGACGCCGAGGATGTCGACGTGGACAAGCCCGACGAGCGGTCCATCATGACGTACGTGGCGCAGTTCCTGCACAAGTATCCAGAACCCAAGGTAAATGGATACAGATCTACTATCCGCCGGACGCGTATAGCGCTAGGCGCTACTAGTATTGACTAGCCTGTTAGCTTAGTCGGTAGTGACCCTGCCTTCTACGACCGAAGTCGTGGGTTCGATTCCCACCCGGACCAACATCAGTGGACGTCTTCCGGTTGATATGATGATTAACGTAACCGTTTGTTCCCAGACAACAGGGCCAGATGCCGTAGCGGCAGTACAGGAGGAGTACGAATCCCTCCGCATGTGGCTGGCGGAGCGCGTCACCACCGTGCAGAGGCTCTACGACTCGCGGACGCTCTCCCGACACTACGAGGACTACGTCCGCGCCGAGAACGACCGCCTCGCCAGGGAGCCCACCTACCAGAAACTAGAGAAACTCATGTACACCCAGAGCCTAGTCGCCATAGCACCCAAGTCCTGGAGAGAACTCGTCTCCCTCTGGACCGAGCTGGAGAGGCTGCACAGACGCTGGCTCTGGCTGCTCGACTCAGAACTGCCCGGAGACTTCAGGACCGTCGGCGAGTGGCTGGCCAAAGCTGAGTACCTTCTGTATTTCGATGAAATCCCAACTACTTTAGACGAAAGAACGGCGGCCGTCATCAGTGAGAAGCTAGAAGAGCACAGCTCCTTCTTTGCAGGTCTACCCGAGGTTATAGAGCGGTTCGAAGCGGCACTCAGGTCCCCGGAAGCCGCGAGGATACCCCCAGAGAGGCTGCAGGAAATGAAGGAGCGTCTGGAGACTGTCAGTCGAAGGGCGCCCCAGAGGAAGGCCAGGTTAAAGTATCTGGAGCACAAGTGCTGCATAGTGGCGTTCACTGAACTGACTAAAGCGAAACTGGCAGCGTGGACCGGCAAATATGGCCGCGTCGACCACGTCCGTGCCTTATTGGAGGACTACGACAATTTTGTGACCAAAAACAAGATTTTCCAAGAGTTCGACAGAGCTTACGTAGATATAAAGCAAGTGGCCGAGGAGTACAAAAGGGTGTGTGAAGTTGACAGGGCGGAGGCGAGGGAGATAGATGCGTTTCTGAGAGATGTGTCCGAGACTTGGAGGAGAGTGGCCTCCGACGTGAGGTGCGCTAGAAGCGTGCTGGAGGAAGTGATAGCGCATTGGGAGCGGTGGACCACCTTAGCTGATGACTTTACCACCTGGCTGGACAAGGCGCAGCACATGCTGCGTGTGTCCGAAGACGAGAGGCTGGAGTTCTTCCATGACCTGACGGTCTGGAAGGAGAGGCACCAGCTGTTGGGGGACGCAGCAGGGTTCCTGGCCGCGACGTGCTCTGAGGAAATAAGCTCGGAAGTGAAGAGGAAGTACGTGGAGATCACGGAGCGTTGGGAACGAGTGTGGGAGGAAGCGGAACGGTGAGATATGATTTTTTCTACTTTGACCGAACTTTGGTCGTTAGACTCGAGCGCCGATCGTGGGTTCGATTCCCAGTATTGGCAGACTACTGGTTACAATTTGTATACAAGTTCGTCCTGGTCTGGATTTTTTATTTGTGAACGGTCCTATACATGTGTAATATCGTCGTACAGGAGAAAGTCCAAGAACGGTCGACCGCACGTCTGAGGAAACCATGAATCAAAAAATTTTGCCACTCCCTTAAGGATGAGTAATAAAAGCATTCTATGGGTGTCAAAATCCATAGGTTCCGATACTAAATATGCGAGATGCGATCTCCACAGGGAGCGCGCGCGCGACCAAAGAGATTTGAAACTTATTGGAGGAAACTAATCCAGTATAAACTGGTATGTCAAACTCCCTAGTAGGCTAAAGTCAAAGAGTTTCCGCTGACGTGCGGCCGACTTTACGTATGAAATATTTATTCGTTTAATGCATCCTTCGAACAGCGCCATCTATGTTTTGTAAACTCAATGATTTAAACGTCAAGTCGTACATTTTGGTGTGGGCGACACTAATCGTTCACTCTGATACCAAAGAGATTTTAGCTCCATGACTCTGACACTACGCTACACTAAGATGTTAGCTAATTTTTCATTTTATTCCAGCTACGTCCGCGGCGGCGATGCGCTCAGACACCGCCGGGAGCTGGCATCGGGCGTGCAAGCGCTGGACTCCTGGCTGATGGCAGCCGAGAACCTGCTGGCCAGACAGCCGCGAGCCAACACGGCCGACATACAGACCTACATCGATCAGCTGTTGCAGCTGAACTCTGAGATAGAGAACCACGAGGAACTCTTCAAGACTATCAGCAGGTAAGATCCTTTTTTATTTATTGCTACGTTAAGAGGTCGCCGCCGCCTATAGACACCTGCAACACCTGGGGGGTGCTGGTGCGTTGCCGGCCTTGGTTGAAGGGCTCTTTTAACTCTCTTTTTGAAGGACCCCATATCGTAGCGCTGTGGAAAAGCGTCAGAGGGAAGTTCATTCAACATTTTGCACGTGCGCAGCAGAAAAGAACGCAAAAAAGCGCACAGTGCTGGTCCGCCAGGGATCTATGTAATGTGGGTGAATATTATGCTTACCAACATTACAGCTGGGTTCCGTCTCTTGGCTGATTGCAGCCAATAACCTGCTGGCCAGCCTACATACAGACCTACCTGGACCAGCTGTTGCAGTTAAACTCTGAACCTTTAACCTGCCTCAAGAATTGGGCGGTCAAATGCAAAAAGAAATTTTCGAATCCGACTTGTAGTTCCAGAGATTAGCGCGTTCAAACAAACAAACAAACAGACAGACACACACACAAACAAACAAACAAACAAACAAACAAACAAACAAACAAACAAACAACTTCATTTATATTAGTATAGATGGCTCAATAGCAATTGAGATATTCCAGCAAACTACTAAATTTTGCTGACATTTCCACCTTTCCAGAACCTTCCAAAACGCGATCGCCGAGCTGCCGCGCGACGAAGTGGAAGCCAACATGGCGAAGCTGAAACAGCAGAAGGAGGCGCTGGTCCGCGTCAGGGCGACGGTCCCCGTCAAGATACACCAGTACCGGCAGCTGCTGGTGCAGCACGAGTCGCTGGAGACCGGCCAGAGGGAGATCGGCCAGTGGCTCGACAGGGCGGAGGAAACACTGCAGTCCGGCGTGGAGACCAGGCGGTGAGAGCCGGGCCTAACAATACTAGTTTTAAATTTATCTATTTGATTTATTTATTCGTGTTCGGCTAATATATGCGTCAGTGGCCTCGGGGATAAGACGCGACCTATCATATCGAAAGGTCCGAGGTTCGATCCCCGGCTGGGCCATGTACCAATGGGTTTTCTCTCAAAACTTAAGTACATTTACTTCTCTGAAACGGTCAAGGAAAACATCGTGAGGAAACCGGCATACGCCGCCAACGAAGTCCACCAACCCACACTGGGCTAGCGTGGTGGACTATAGCCCGACCGCCCTCGTGGAGAGGGAAGGCCTGAGCCCCAGCAGTGGGGACATGTTAATAGGCTGTCGATGTGTGATGATGTTCGGCTAATAGTCCCTGTAAATCTTCCAGCCTCACGTAATTATTTTGCTTATTTTTTACTATGAAATATTTCCTCACAACAGCGAGATAATAGAGGAGCGCTACGAGACGCACCGCTCGTTCTTCTCGCGCACCACGTACTACCGCTCCATGCTGGAGAGCAAGAACAAGGTGTTCCAGAACATCGTGCGGGCGGCCGACCACGACCGCAGCGCCGACGTCACCGACCAAGTGCGACACATGCGCGACCTCAACGACAGGTGAGATACAGCCAAAACCTACAGTAGATGGCTATACGCCCGGTTACACGTTCAATTTTGCTAGCGCAAACTCCAGACGTACCCAGATTTTGGTGTAAGGAGGAGACCAGATGATTCCCATAGTGTATTGTTAAGGAAATTGACTAAGTATTCTAGTATTGTCTGTCAGGTTCGCGCACGTGTCGTCAGAGGCGACGCGCCGCGAGGCGGATTTGCAGCGCCTCGTCCGCGCGTGGGAAGAGTTCGAGACCAAGAAGCGGGCGGTCGAAGAGTGGGCGTCCAGGGCCGAAGCGCTTCTGACCGACAACAGAGTGGACTCGAAGCAGGCGGTCGACTTCCACAAGAGGTTCTTCCAAGGGGCCGACGAGAGGGCCGTGTCGGAGCTCGTACGGTCTGGAAGGGAGCTTATCGAGGTATTTACTTATTAACTCTAGTCATACAGAGTGTTTTTTTAACTGGGACACTTAGTTACACAACTAAGTCGATATAAAGAAAATTCATCAAAATTACTTTGTACTGGCGTTGTATGAGAAAACATTTTATTGAATTTGACTAACTTCTGCTGCTCAGATTTTTTTCTTCCGATATAATGAAATGATCCTTACATGAAACTGCATGCATCATAAAATTTTTTGATCAAAATGTCTAATTTTTATCGACACACGCTCGACCATAAAAATTTTCTATACCAAAATTGTTTTCACAAAAAAAGACCAAATGGTTCCTAAGACAGTTTCCCTGTATCTCCTATGGTTTCGATTTTACCCTAAGTGTCCCAGTTAAAAAAAACACTGTATGCATATTGTTATAAAGTCTGGTAGAAGATTGCGCAGATAGAAAGCTGATATTTTGACGAACACCACTTCGGTTCTCTAAGCCAACGAAGTTAAGGTAATAAAGTTGGAGTCCAGGAAGCCGGCGGTCGAAGAGAGGGCCTCTAGGGCCGAAGCGCTTCAGACCGACAACAGAGTGGAATCTAAGCAAGATATAAAGCGTAATTTCCGGCAAAAATAGTCGATTGGCGAATGAATGAAAGACAAAGTGTGGCCGTACCTTTTATTTTTTCTCTCTTTGAATCATCATCATCATCTCAGCCTTTTAGCGTCCACTGCTGGACATATGCCTTCCCCAACGAACGCCACCACACCCGGTCCTCCACTCTCCGTATCCAGCCGCTTCCGGCCACCTTCTTCAGGTCGTCGGTCCACCTGGCGGTGGGACGTCCCACGCTGCGCGCACCGGTCCGCGGTCTCCACTCCAGAACTCGCCAGCCCCAACGGCCGTCGGTTCTGCGACAGATGTAACCTGCCCATTGCCACTGTCTTACTTTGAATGAGTGTATATATGTTTGATTGTACTTTGTCAGTTGGTGAGCGAAGAAGACCGTCCCCGCGTGGTGGAGGCGGTGGAGGGTCTGCAGCGGCGCTGGCGCGAGCTGCTGGCGCGTGCGCCGCCGCACCTTATGCGCCTCGAGTTCCGCCTCGACGAGGCCGTGTTCCACCACTGCATCAAGGACATCGAGAAGGAGATCGTCTACGAGGAACAGGTAGTTACGAATACATCTTCATCATATCAGTCCACCGCTGGACAAAGGCCCCCCCCCAGGGTTCCCCACGACGTCCAGTCCCGCGCTAACCTCATCTACCTGGGTTCCGCGACCTTCACCAGATCGTCGGATACATAAAAATAACGCCCGTACGCCTACCATGAGTGAACAAAGTCAATTCTCGCTAGCGACTACGTAAAATCTATATCTCTCTGTGTTTCGTAATCAGTAGAAAAGAGACAGTACTATTACGTATTTACGTAGTCGTTAGCGAGTATCGACGCATACGTCAATTCATAGTAGTATTACTGAGTCTCAGGTCTCGACAGGTTAAATAGAAATTGTAATAAATAATATCTAGGTAAAGGAATTATTAATATTTTCCTTGTCTGCTAATAGTCCCCGTTGGCTGATTTCTGCGCAATAACTAATTTTAGGTGTCAAATGGGAGTTGTGCGGGGATTCCCTAGAGACGTTCATTCAATTTCAAGATAATTATATAGTTCAGTGATTTGATCAACCGAATCAAACTTTCAAGTTTTTGGATCACACTATCTCGCTTACGCATACAGATTATATTCATTCAGCCGCCAAAAAGTTCTACGGCGACTATACATAGCAAATACCTCTCTTTCTCAGGCCTACAACCAAAGCGACGACGCGGACGGCATCCTCATCAGAAACGAGGAGTACTTCCGCAACCAGGGCAAGATCATGCAGGTGGAGCACTGCTTGCAAAACCTGCACAAAATCGCGACCAGTTACACGCATCAAACCGGCGACCCGGCCCTTGAAGAGGAGCTGAGGAAGTGCCAGCAGCAGTGGGAGACCACGGTGCATAGAGTGGAGAACTTCAGGCAGCAGTTGCAGAGGATCCCGGCGAAGTGGGACGCGTACAGAGAGAGGTTCCGGGAGATGGAGCGCTGGATGGACCACGTGGACAAGACGATGGACAGCATCGTCAGAGAAGTGGATTCGGCCGAAGCGTTTGAACGGGAGAAGACCATCTTCCAAGTAAGTTTTAGTTTTGGGCATATTTACAGGATTGTTAGCCGCTGAGAGTCTAAAAAGTTGCTGATAAATTAAATTATATTTTTTGCAAATGCTTACCTTGGAAACAGTTGAAGGAACTCATGGTAATTATTACCCCATTATGTTTGTGTTTAAATACAATGATTATATTATTTCATTTTCACTGTACGAAGAGTACATTTTGATAAATGCTGAATTCGCGCAACTTCTCAAAAAAAAATTTGAGCTATTTTATAGCGTAAGAGAATTGCGTCATGTTAATATTGTTTATATGAGTATTTGACGTTAAATTTTTAGAACATCTGCCGCGAAGCTGACAGAAAACGGGAAGACATGAAATGGCTGGTACAAACCCTAGACATGCTCACAAACCACTGCTCAGAAGTTGAAGCCCAAGAGGAACAAGTCAGACTGGAGAATCTCATCGCGAGGTACAAGAATCTGATACCGACCATTGAGATAACCATGATCAAGACCGAGACTTACACAAGATGCTACACATACAGACGGGAAGTGCACGAAGTCATTTGCATATTGGAAACTGCTAAACAACAAGCCTTGGTAGAAGCAGCGCCTCAGACGTTGCAACATGTCGAGCAGTTGGTCTTGGAACAGCAGGCTGCAGTTCAGAAGCTCGACCGACACCGACCATCGGTTATGTCCATGCTGCAACGCGGCAAAGATCTAATCAAGGACGCAAATGCACCTGCATTTGTCAGAGAAGATGTTAGAACGCTTGAAACTGGCTGGAATACTGCATACGAGACCTCTACAGACCGTCTTCATAAGCTACGTGATACGCAGAAAGTATGGTCTAACTATGAATATCAGAAGGAAGAATTATTGTCTGATCTCGATAAGATTGAAAGCTACGTCGCTCACCCAGGTTTGGAACTCGGTGTAACAAACATCGGGCGTGAGCTTCAAGAAACTAAGACTCTCAATGCTGATTTGGAGAGGGCCAAATCAGAAAGATTGCCTCAACTGCAGCACGCTTACGCCGAATTGCAGTCCCTTACTGCTAACAAACCTAAACCAGTAATAGAAAAAGATTTGGAAACTATTGAAAGAAAACTGGGCAGAGTTCAAGATGAAGTGCAAACTAAAGTAGAACATTTAGAAAAGTTCAACGAAGAATGGGTTAAGATTGAGCACAAATTAGAACATGTTAGAGAATGGATCAAAAAGGAAAGTCCTGCATTGATAGGTCAGATTCAATCTGAAAATATTACTCCAGAAGAGCGTGTGGAAAAGTCACAGGCTCTACAACAGGTTATTGCTAATAAACTAGGTATTGTTAGGGGTATTGCCGATCAAGGCACCAAACTGGCAGTAGAGCATCGCGTCCAAGATGCCAACAGACTGAAAGGAGAAGTACATTTGCTAGAAAAAATGATGGCCGATCTTCAAAGATCAACAGAACACCAGACTAAAGTCGTCGAACATGACTTGGTCAGCTGGCAGAAGTACCAGAAAGGTGTTTCTGAAATCAAGCCATGGATCGAAGAAGCCGAGATGAGATTAGGAAACGTACCCAAACCCACAACATTACCTGAAGCTCAGCAACTCCAACAGCAATCTAGAGCCCTCGTCACTGATTGTGAAAAACAGCTGATGAACTTGCAGATATTGTCTAGTGTTAGCCATCAGCTATCAGGGAAAACTAGTGCTCCTGATGAGGTGGATGCCATTCATTCCAGGTGGGCTGTGGTTCACGATTTGGCTGACCAATGGAACAATAAACTGGACAAACTTGTTACTAACTGGGAGAATTTTGAACGTGAAGCAGAAAAACTTGAGACGTGGATCGAAAATGGCGAGAAGTTGCTTAGCAGCCGTAACATAACTATAGAATCGCCTCAAGTAGAGAAACTAGATAGAGAACTCAACAAACTCAAATCGTTTGGTAATGAAATTTCACAGCAACAAGCTAAGATCATCAGCTTGTCTCAGACGTGTGATAACATCTGCCACAGCATACAACCCGAAGGCGCTAATTTATTGAAGAACAAAGTATCTGACATCAAACAACGCACAAATACTCTTGCTGAAACTGTAAGGTCTAAAGTAAACGAACTATCAGACAAAATCATTGTCCGTCAAGAATTTGTGACCAAACTGCACACTTTCGACAATTGGATTACAGATTTCAGGAGGAAGACTGCGAGCTTTGACCAAGTCAGCGCTGATAAAGTAGAGCCGACACTACAATCTATGCACGTTTTGCTACAAGAGCATGCAGCAAAGGAACCTGAGTTTACTGATATTTACAATGAAATCAAGAATATGACCCTCTCGTCACACCCAGATGAATCGCGATCATTGAGTGAAACCTACTCGAATATTGCTCAACATTACCAAATAATTGAAAACAACATTCAGCAAAACAAAGGTGTTTTACAGAAATGGTCTGATCTACTAAATTGGTATGAGGACACTAAACAGCAACTTGGTCATATACAGTATCAGATTGAAGGTCCAAAATTAACACCAGAAAGCTACGAAATACTGAGACAGGAACTTGTGAATGTGATTACCAAAGTTCCAGAATGGAAAAGCAATGTAGCACTATTGGATGGGCCTTCAAGAGTTAAAGTGACTGATCAAAATACCGGCAGAATTATGTCGCCAACGAGTTTGGTAAAAGAAATTGAAATGAAAGCGGAGGGATTGCTGAATCAGGTTACGTCGAAGAGAGATATAGTACAGAAGGTTGGTGCTAGGTGGGACAAATTTAACGTACAACATAATGCTTTAGCTAAAGTCTTACATAATGTCCAATCCGTCCTTAATGAAATGGCTCAGAAACCAGTGCCTTTAACCGAAGCAACGATACAAGACATGACTGAGCAATTAGACAAACTAGATGCGGAAATGAGAGATAAACAATCTGTGAGAAAGGAATTGAGGGAGGAAGGTCTGCATTTAATGAGAGAAGATCAGCCAAATATGGGAACGATACAAAATGCTCTGTCTGCTGCTGACAACAGCTGGGATCAAGTTGTAAATTCCGTCCGTGATACTAAAAATAAATACATACTACTGTCTTCTACATTGCAAGAGCTGAAAAACTTTACTGTAGCCTTTGACAGAGAAATGGGCCGAGCAGAGCAGCTATACAATGATTGTAAGGATGCTCCAAATGACTACGTTCAAACGGCTCAGGCCCTAGAAAAGGCTAAGAAAGCTTACGAGATATTAAAACGATCTAAGGGATTACTAGACCAAATGGACGTTATTAAGCAGTCTGTTCTTAAACAAGCTTCAACTCTTGGAGGATTTGATACTAGTCCCTTAGAAGAGGCGTTCCTGAACTCCCAAACACATTGGGAACGAGTTAACGATGCAATTATCAAAAGAATCCAAGATCTAGAATCTCAACTTATTGTCTGGCGGCAAATTGATGATACAAAGAATCAAGTTGTAGCTTGGCTAAGCGAGACTGGCCAAAACTTATCAAATGCCTGTGATAATCTTGAAATCCGGTTTGGACAAAATCATTTAACTAAATACAAAGAGGAATTACCACTGTACTTAGGTCTAAAGAATAGTATTAAAGCTAAATGTGAACAAATAACTAATTTGAACAAGAATATTCCAATGGGACAAGTTTCTTCTATTATTGATTATCTGGATAACGAATTCGAAGCTTTGCAAACTCTGGCAAACAACTTAGAAAGCGCAGTGTCTTCCTTGGGGTCTAAAGAAAATAAACTTAAAGATAATATCAAGCGGCTCTCGGATAGTGTAAGTAAGATCCGTGACGATATCATTCAATGCGATGATATGACAGGAGATAACGCCAAGATCTTAGACCGTTTAAAGAAATGTCAGGCATGTAAAGCTGAATTACAAAATCTTAATGATGAAATAGACAATCTAACTGAGAATGTCTCTGAAATGAATGCCAACTACCCAGGCTTCTACGAATCTCTAGTTCCAAAAGAATTAAGTACACTTCAAAAGAGATTTGAAAGTGTCGTAATTCACGCTAATAAAACAGAGACAACTCTCCTTACTTTCTTACAAAAATTGTTCACTGATAAACTTGGTATGTTCAATAGAAATCTGAAAATATTAGACGATAAGACAAGATGGTGCATGCCTGATGTAAACAGTGATAAGTATAACTTGGAAGTTAAAATAGCTGCTCTGATAGACGTTGAGAATGGAATTGAAGATTGTAACAAAAAAGTAATAGAACTAAAAGAAGCCAGTGACATTTTACGTGTTGTAGCTGAACCAGCATGTGCACAAGAAGCCGCCATACAGACTGATAAAGCAAAGAAGAACCTAGATGTTTTGTCATCTAATTACGATGAAATAAAGAACAGATTGAAAGAAAATATAGAAGCTTGGCAGGAGTACGAAACTATGCTTGAAAATGTTTCAGATTGGCTAAAAGATAAAGAAAATAAAGTACGACAAGAAGCTGCTAATCTTCTCAATCTGGTGGAAATAGATAACAAAATTGACGAAATTGAACGTCTGAACCAAGAAATCAAGGATTATGAAAGTGAAATAAATAAGCTTACTGAAATTGGAGAGAAAATCTTGTCTCGTAATCCTGACTCGCGTGTCTTGCAATACATAAATCATTTGATGACTAGATATCAGGCGGTAGGAAAGTTTATGGACGGCCATCTTAATAGACTGAAAGATCTTAAAGATAACAAAGGAAAATATAACAAATCTATAGCAGACTTTAAGACTTGGCTGCAAGATGCCAATGGAAAGATTACAGATTTGGCTGCGATGAGCAAACACGCAAAACCATCAGTAGCTGATCTAGAACAAGTAAGGAAACTGAACGAAAACAAAGATATCGGGCAAAGGCTACTCAACAATGCAATTGAATCTGGTGAAGCTTTATTCAGTGGAATTACTCCTGAAGGTCGTGAAGAGATAAGAAATGAACTGAGAACATTAAGAGACTACTTTGAAAATTCAGTGGACCAACTAAACAATGTCATCAAGGATATTGAAACTACGATTAATAAAAGATCATCATTTGACGACACCTTCAACCAGTTTCAGAAATGGATCACGGACAAAGAAAAAGAATTGGGTGAATTTAAATTATGCCCTACACTTCAAGAGAAAAAGGCCCAACTTCACGCAAACAAAATCCTGCATCAAGAGGTTGAGTTGCATCAATCAATGATATCACAACTGACTGAAAAAATTAAGCTTATGCCTGATGAAGAAGCTGAAAAAAGTTTAAACAAAACTATAAACAGATACAAGGGCATGTCCAAAGAGTTAGAGAACAGAATAGCAACATGTGAGTCTCATGTTGTGGATCATGAAAAATATGTACAGCTATTTGAAGACTGCCGTGATCGTCTTAATCACATTGTTGCAGAAAATAGTTTGCTCAATTATGGAGGTGTAACGCAAAAAGAAGATGTTGATTCAAAGATTGCTGCTATCGAAAAAGTAACTACCAAGGCTCAAGACATTGATAATATTCTTGCTGCACTAAAGACTCAGCTGGACGCTGTCTTGGAAACTACCAGCTCTAACGGACATCCTTTGCTTATCAGTGAATACGAACAACTCAAAGTTACATGGAACCAATTTGCAACACAATGTAGAGAGCAAGATAAGAAATTAAAAGATACATTACAACAGTGGAACGAAAACCAGAGAACTTTGGATGAATTGGAAGAATGGTTGAAAGTCAAAGAAAATCAGCTTAGAGATCAAAGTTTAAAGAGTAACCTTGAAGCTAAGATAGCTCATTTGCAAAAAGTTAAGGACATACAACGTGAATTAACTTCTAGGAGCGCTGATTTTGCTGCACTGACTGATGGTAAACAAAATATAGCAAGTGAATCGGAAATTAGTAACAAAACATCGAAACTGGCAACAAGGTATCACACTTTGAACAACCTTGTAAATGAAAACATATCTAAATATGAAGTGTTTGTATCTGAACATCAAGCCTTTGAAAAAGATTACAATGACATGGAGAATTGGCTTATGGGTATGCTTAGTGAGCTACAAGACCTAAATGAAATTGTAGGTGACTATGCAGTTCTTCAAGAGAAACAAAACAAAGCAAAAGAATTGTACGAGACTAAAAATAAGAGGACTCCGATTTTCGAAGAATTCTTGAGTTTGGGAGAAAAACTGTATACGCATACCAGTCCTGATGGTAGAGAGGTCATTCGTCAAAAAATTCGCAAGATCAGAACTTTATGGGATAGTTTCGGTGATAGTTTCCAAGAAACAGTTAATAAATTAGATCAGTGTCTACTCCAGTTTTCAGACTTCTCTTTAGCTCAAGAACAGCTGACTAAATGGTTAAAAGATGTTGAGAGAGCAATGCAGAGACACACGGAATTAAAAGCAACTCTAGAAGAGAAAAAGGCGCAACTGCAAAACCATAAGATAATGCACCAAGAGATAATGACTCATCAACAATTAGTTGAATCTGTTTGCGATAAAGCTCAGCAGTTAGTGGACCAAACACATGATGCGTCTTTGAATGTTTATCTACAATCTATCAAACAGTTATTCCAAAACATTGTCACGAAATCTCAAAACCTTTCGGATAATTTAGAAGACTGCGTTAAAAGGCACGAGGATATGGTTCATCTTATTCAACATTACAAAGAATGGCTCGGATCTCAATCGGAAAAACTTCATGATATTGAAACCGCTACAGGTGAAAAACCTGAAATTATAAGAAAACTTCAATCAGCTCTTGCGATGAAAGATATTGAAAAAGTGGGTTCTAGTAAATTAGATGAAATTCGTAACATTTTCTCAGCAGTTAGTAAAAGTACTTCCGAAATCGGAAATACGGCTATAAAAGCAGAAATTGACAATCTACATGACCAATTGCGTAATGCAGTTGACAGTATCGGCACGTCTGAACAAAAACTCAAACATACATTGGAAATTTGGAACAAGTTTGATTCGTCCATTGAATCTATTACTGAATGGCTTAAAGACATGGAATCCAAGTGTCGTGACCAAAGTCTTTGCTCAGCTTTGCAAGAAAAAGAATCACAGTTACAGAGATACGTCAATTTACGCAATGATATAAACGGCAAGGAGAAAGAAATTGATGCTTTTGTTGATGAATCCCACAGCCTTATTCAACTAAGTGGTGTAGAACGACTTAAACCTCTTGTGACACAAGTGAGCAGTCGTTACCAACAATTACACTTAATTTCCAAGGAGATTGTCAATCACTGGTCTGAGTTAGTCGCAGATCACAAGAAATATGTGCAATTGCGTAATGAGTTTGACGCCTGGCTAAAACCCTTAGAAGAACAATTATCGCAAATAGTTACTAAAGAAGACAAGCTTAGCATTGAAAGCAAAGGCAGTAAACTTCAAGTGTTCTTACTTGAAAGAGATAATGGTGAGCACAAAATTGGTATTTTGACCACAGCAGGCGATAAAGTTCTACCTGAAACAGCTGCTACTGGTAGAGAAAACATTCGTTCTGAAATTAGAGCACTTAGAGAAAGGTGGGACAAACTTAATGACACTATTCTTCAACAACAAAAAGAGTACGAGTCACAGACTCTTCAATGGTCAAGTTACCAAGATGTGCTACAACAAACACTGTCATGGTTAGACGAGAAAGAAAAGATAGTTGAGTCAGAGGAAAAATCTGTATTGAACTCAGCGCAGGAGATAAAATCTAAATTGCTGAAAAATAAGACGTTATTGCAAGAAATTTGCTCACATAAGAGAGTAATTGAAACAGTAACTGAAAAGGCAAAGAATGTCGCCGCGAATCTTCATTCAGGTAAAGGGGAGAGTGATGAGATGACAGCTATTATCCAATCAATATGGGACAGGTACAATGCCTTAACTACTAGACTATCAACCATCATAGACAAACACGAAAGTACTTTTGAAATCTATCAGCAATTTGTCGATCAACAAAAGTCTCTCCAAGACTATCAGAAGCATCTATGGGACAGACTTCATCTCTTGTCTGATTTCACTGGAAACAAAGCCGCATTACAAGGCAAACTAGTTAAAATACAGGAATTGTTGGATGCTATTCCAACGGGAAATAACAAATTGAAGATCTTGTCCGACTTAATTGAAAAGAACGGTGCTAAATTGTCGCCTCGTGGTAAAGAAGGCATGTCTAGGGAACTGGGTTTGCTTCGAGCTGATCTGGAAAAGTTCACAGCAACAGTTCATGACGTAAAACGAGGCATTGAAGATAAAATACAGCAGTGGATCGAGTTCGACAGTGCCAATGACCGCTTGCAGCATTGGTTGACTGACACAGAGATGACTTTAAAGACATACACTCCTAAGGCGACATTGGAGGAAAAGGTTGATCAACTCAACAAATACCAGGTATCTATGCAATGTTTTTATATTCCAGTAGTAACTAGTAGGTAATAAGTTGATATAATTTAAAAAAAAGTTTTGACGATGATACATTTTAAACAGGATTTAAGTAAAGCGATTGATAATCACGAAAATGATTTGAGCACGGTCATTTCCCTGGGCGAAACCTTGGATCAAGTAAGATTTTGATAAAAAAAGTTTTGCGAGTATTATGTCCTCAGCACTGTAGGATTTGTAGTCTAATTTTCAGTAGAAGATCTAATTTCACGAAAAATAATACTAGGAATATTCTAACAAGAAGCGTGTGATAAACTCGTATTATACTGATGTAGTTACTTCTCTATCTTCTATTATTTAATACAAATAAAAGAGTAAACTGATACTAATGAAATTTAGGGGCGTTGGTACTTGGTAATATTATATTTACTTCAAAAACCTTACGTCACGCCTATTTTATTTATTTATCACCCGTAATTTAATGATGATACTAATATTAGATGTCGTAGTTAGTTTAATAAATAAAACTGTCCTATGTAACTACCTAACATACTGATACATGCTTAATATTTCAGGCTATCTTGGCTAATTTGAAGAAAACTGAAAATGACGTTGACAAATTAACTGATGAATTCAGTGACCTTATCGAAAATTGCAATGACACTAGGATCACAATGAATTTGCAACAAATGACATCACGCTTCCAATCGGTACAGTCGACAGCCAAGGAACTCGTCAAGAAATGCGAACAAGCTGTCAACGACCATAACGCTTACCAAGATAAATATAACCAATGTACAGATTGGATAAAAGCAGCACAACATAAGTTCCAGGAATGTCAAAAGAATTTGTCAAATACTCCTGAGGGAATCAATGCTAAACGAGAAAGTCTTAACGAGTTGTTGAGTCAACGAAGAAATGCTACCCTTCTTGTTAACAATACTTTTGAATTAGGAGAAAAATTGTATGGTTCTACATCACCAGAAGGGAAAGAATTAGTAGAGCAACAACTACATGACATTCAACAAGCTCTTGACAATTTGTATGACAATATCATCAAAGCCGAAAGGGATCTTGATTCTGAACTGAATAAGTGGTCATCGTTTGAAGATAACCTCAAAAACGTGCAGCAATGGCTTAAAACTGCTGAAAAGAATTTGCCGAAAGAGATTGAACTGAGGGCTACTTTAGATGAGAAACGTAATCAGCTCAATGTCTATAGGACATACCTTCAAGATGCGATCGCTCATCAGCAAGATATTGCTAATTTAGAAGCCCGTGCCCAAAGCTTGCCTGATGTTACAAAAGATATAACGAAAGAAATCAATAATCTCAAACAAAGACATGAAATGATACTTGCAAGAGCAAAGTCCTTTGTTGAACAATACGAAGCTATTGTTAATAATCATCAACAATATACTAAAGCTGTTATGGATTTGCAAGAATGGGTTGAAGCCACTCACAACACTGCTCAACTTTGGGGAGATGTTAATTTGGAAAGAGTATCCTTGAGCAGCAACTGTGAAAAATTAAAATCTTTGCAACTTAGTCTACCTGAAGAAAAGAGCCGTATAGACAAGATACGTTCTTTGGGTGAAAAAGTACTGCCAGGAACAATAAGCAGTGGACAGGCTAATATTAGGAACCAAATCGATGCCTCTCATCAAGAATGGGAAGGATTAGTGTCTTTTATCAACAAGACTATTGAGGCATTGGAAAATAAGATACAACAATGGAACGAGTATGAGAACATGAAAGATCAGTGCTTAGCGTGGATCAGAAACACAGATACGCAAATTCATGCCGTTGATTTAAAGGCTACATTGCCCGAAAAACAGGAACAGTTCAAAAAGTTCCAGGAGTTGCAAGGTGAAGTCCGTGCTAAAGAACTTGAAATAGATAACATAACTGAAAAAGCCCAGAATTTGTACACGGGTGTGTTAGGACCACGTGGATCTCAAATTTCAGATTTGGCATTAAAATACCAAACACTGTCACAAAAAGTGAAAGATTTAACAAACAGGTGGCAACAATACGTGAAGACTCATCAAGAATTTGCCAGCAATGTCACCGAATGCTCTCAATGGATCGAAGAGCTGAGAGACAAATTGGACTTTTGCGCTGATTTGAGCTCCTGTTCTCAAGACGACTTGGAGACTAAACTGGTGCTGATACAGAACCTATTGCTCGCTAAGGATGAAGGATTTACAAAAGTTCAGTCATTGGTTGAGTTAGCTCAAATTGTAATGGCTAATACAGCACAATCTGGTCATGAAGCTATCAATAACTCGTTAGTGGCCTTGCAAGAACAATGGTCTGCTTTATTATCCCGGATGATTGAAACCAAGAATATGCTAGACGACTCAGTGACCAAATGGGCTGGGTTCTTAGAACAAATACAGTTGATAGACAAAAGCAATGCTTATCTAGAAAACATGTTGGCTGAGTTAACACCATATGAAACTTCGATGTCCGATAAGAGAGCACAGCTTGAGAAACTTAAAGAAGTTGAAGAGAAAGCGCGCTGCGATCGTCTGGATGTCGATACTTTGAAAGCTAAAGCAGCAGAAATGATTGCAAGTGGCCAGCAAAATCTGGCAGCATCCAAAGCTCAAGATACTTTGAATAAATTCGATTCTTTATACGATAAAATAAAGAAACTGCTTGCGGATCGTGAAGAACAGTACAAAGATCACAGATTATACAAGGAAGCTCATGATGAACTAATTCAATGGTTAGGTCGAGCCAGAGAGAAGGTTCCGTCTTTAAAATCGAAACCTTTAAGTGACAAACTAGCTATTGAGAATTCAGTTGCTCCTCTCGAAGCTCTGATCAATAAGCAAGCTCAAGGAGAACTATTGTTGGAACACTTGCAACATACTGGTGAAGTTGTTTTAGCTAGTACCTCGCCAGACGGACAAATTATTATTAAAAATGAGATGAAAGCCCTAAAGGAAAGCTTTGATGACCTGTTCAACGAGATTAAACAACAGAAGAGTCAATTAGAAGACGTTGTTAGTTTGTGGCGCGAGTACAAAGATGAGTATGAACGGCTTTCGGATTGGTTGCAGCAAAAAGAAATTCTTATCAAGAATCACAAGCTTGCTCTTCTTGGAACGGCTAAAGAGAAAGGTGCTCAAGTAAACGAAGTGAAAGAAATAGTTGATCAGTTGCATAAAGGTAAAATTGACATTGACAACTTCAACGCTTCTGCTGCTGGACTTTTATCCTCACATCTAGATACCTACGTGAATAATCAGTTGAGACATCTTAACTCCAGATACCAAGTGTTGGTGAATATGGCTAACGATGTTCTCAAGAAAGTTGAGACGAATTATGAACAGCATCAAAATTATGATGATAACTATACTAAAACTAAGAAGTGGATTGATGATGCTTGGGAAATCACTCGAAGTGGAAGCGATACAGGCAGCAATAGTAGCAAAGAAGCCTTACAAAAACGCTTGGAGCAGATTGAAGACTTACTAAAGCGACGAGAAGAAGGTCAGAACCTTGTCCACGCAACGGTCAATAGCGGAGAGAAAGTTCTAAGAAACACGAGGTCCGATGGCAAAGACAAAATCAACACTGAACTAAAAGAGCTTCAAAATGAATGGGACCGTCTTGTTAAAAAGATGACGACGGCCAAAGTTCACCTTGAGACAGCAATGCTGCAATGGGCTGACTACAGCTCCAGTTACTCACAGCTTCAACAGTGGATCTCCGACAGGGAAGCAAAACTACAAGAAGTGTGCGAACAGAAAGTTGCGAAGTCTAAAAAAGGACAAGACCGCCTCGCCGGTCTCACAACAGGTCTTAGCTTGGGTGAGAGAAAAGCCACACTTCGTCAAACAAACAATATTGTTCAAGATATCGTTTCGTTTGAACCTATGATTCAGTCTGTAACTTCTAAGGCTTCAGAACTTATGCAACAAGCTCCGGCATCTGAAATTACCAGCAAATATGAAACATTGTCAAAACAAGCTAAAGATTTATACGAGAAACAGAAAGAAACTGTTGAACAACATCAAGTATTCATCGATGCTGGTACAGATTTCGTCCAATGGATTAGAGCTGCTAAAGAAAGATTAGGCAAGTGTTCTGATGCCACCGGAGATAAGGAATCGCTTAGTAGTAAGATATCGCAACTCAAAGTATTAGAAAGTGAATTACCTGAAGGTCAAGCGAAACTACAGAAAGCACTTGAACAGGGCGAGATTTCCTGTGGCTTAGCTGATGATGAAGACAGAGAAGAAATTGAGGAAGAAGTAGCTCTCATGCAAGAGGAATACGATACATATGTGTAAGTCTTTTTACATTTACTTTAAAATATCATGCTTATCTTCATCATCATCATCATATCAGCCTGTAGACGTCCACTGCTGGACAAAGGCCTCCCCCAAGGATCTCCACGACGACCGGTCCTGCGCTAACCTCATCCAGCTGGGTCCCGCGACCTTCACCTGATCGTCGGTCCACCTTGTGGGAGGCCTGCCTACACTGCGTCTTCCGATACGTGGTCGCCACTCGAGAACCTTTCTACCCCAACGGCCGTCAGTTCTACGATTGCTAGAGAGATGCTTATCTTAAATTTGGTTTACTTAAGATGCTATTATAAATTGCAGTGAGCAGCTAAATAACACCAAAGCATTGATAGAAGGAGGTATCGTAAAGTGGACAGAATACGAGGAGCAGTACAAGGAAGCCTTGGATTGGTTGTCAAAGACTGAGAAACTAGTGCAATCGTTTAACAAGCTCCAGAATAACTTAGAACAGAAGAAAATTGTTCTTGAGGAATTCCAGGTAAGTGCTTGAGCTTGACGTATTTAATAAATTAATTTGTCTATTGTATTTTAAAAGTTTATTCAGCAGTAAATAATGATTTATTTTTCAGGGGCATTTGCAAATGCTTTTTGACTGGCAAACCGAGTTAGATAAGTTAAATGTGCGCGCGCAAACCTTATTGGAGACATGTGCTGATACAAGAATTTCTAATGGAATTACTCAGATAACCACTAAGTACAACGCATTGCTATCTCTGGCCAAAGAAGTTATGAAACGGTTGGAACTTCATTACCAGGTAATAAGAGTCTTCATCTTTTATTTATTAGTATCTATTGGTTTTTTAAAACTATATTTTTTGCAAAAATGTACCTTTGTTACAGGAATTTCAGGTTGGGATCCATTGGGTTCATTCCTGTTTATTTTATTTTACATGTTTTAATTTACTAAATTATAAATCCTTATTAGTTAAACCTTTATCAGAACAAAGGTTAGGGGTAACGAGAATTTATGACAAATTTTCTTCTGCCCCCTTTACTTTTTACTTCACATATTCTGAGTTTTCCTACTGGGCAAACATTTTCTTCTCAATTCTAACTATCACTCCTTTTAACAGGAACATCAACAACACAATGCTCTGTACGGAGAATGCCAGGACTGGCTTGACAGGACGCGCGAGAAACTTAACCAATGTGCCGAAATACCTAACAGCTTGCAAGAAGTTAACAGTAAACTTAACACAGTTAAACTACTACGTCAGTCTCTAGAACAGGGCCAAAACAAGCTCAGATATCTTCTAGAACTAAAAGAGAAGGTCATAATGAACACAGAGCAAGCTGGAGCGGCTAAGATTCAGGAAGATACCGACAGTTTAAAGCAAGAGTTTGATAAGCTCATTGCCGATTTGCAAGACGTTCGTAACAAACTGACTAGTAGAGCTTCTCAATTTGATGATATTTCTAAGGTAAGTGGATCGCAAAACTTGTTTTTTCTATTAACATATAATGGAGCATTTTATTTCCATATTGTTCTATGTTTTATTTGCAGATCCACAAACTCCTGGTTGAATGGCTCGATGACATTGACCAAAAGATACAATCAGATGATTCCCTAATGAACGACTTGTCAGAAAAGAAAGCTAAATTGGAGAAATTTAAGACCTTCAACAGGGATATAGATTCACACAGTGATCTCGTAAAGAGACTAAACGAGAAACTACAAGAGGACTCTTCACTGAAGTCTAAGGAAATTGAAGACACTCTGAAACGTTACGATGATATTAGGAAGACTGTGAATGACATGATTGTTGTAAGTATTTCGATTATATTTTTCTTAGTATAAAGTAAAAAAGTAAGTAAAGTAGAAATAATAAACGCCTTTCAATTTCCATTTTAGAAACTAGAAGACTTCGTAAACTCACATATTCAATACAAAGAATCGTATGATAACTTCTACGATTGGATACGTAATTGCAAAGCCGAAATCCAACAATGTTCCGACTCTCATGGCGAGAAAGAGGAAGTGCAAAAGAAACTCAAGAACGTCAACAAAATTATTGAATCTCTACCTAAGGGAGCAGCGCTACTTGAAAAAGCTGTCAAACTCAGTGAAGCTGTCATGGAAACAACCGGTAATGAAGGCAAGGACAATATAAATCAAGAAATTAAACAACTCCAGATAGAGTGGGAAAACCTCCAACAGATCTGTAAGGACACCAAGAAGTTGCTAGAGAAATGCTTGTCTGCCTGGTCAGATTTCTTGGAAACATCGGACAAGATGAGCAAGTGGGTTAAAGACTTCGACAATAAACTAAATTCTATCCACAAAGTAGATAAAATCACTCCTGAACATCTTGAAAAATGCCGCGTAAGTACTTATTGTGTGTATTATTGTTTTGGTTTTCGTTACGGCTCTTAACACTATGTTAACTTGTGGCTCTTTACAGGAACTGCTTGCAGAAGCGGTAGGACACAAACACGTTTTAGAAGAGCTGAATGATAGATGTGAAAATCTAATGGAGCTGAGTGCTTGTGCTTGGGTTCGTGACAAGACAGTAAACTTGCAGACCGAATATACCACTCTCCTAACGAAGATTCAGGGCCTGGTTTCCAATGGCGAGAAGAACTTATCAGATCACACTGAGTTCATTAAAGCTAAAGAAGACTTACAGCAATGGTTGGAAACAGCTCACGGCACAGTCCAGGACTCTATCGGTGTGGGAGATATCGATACTACTAAGGATAAACTTGAAACTATCAAACTTGTTAGCAACCGAATGACAGAGGGCCATCATCTATTGGTTGTCTTACAAGAAGCCTTTAAGAGAGCGCTCAACAACACTCCACCTGAAGAACAGGACGGTCTTCGCAATGATGTTAAAGTTTTACAAGAAAGCTGGGACCAACTCAAAATAGATCTGAACTCTATTACCGCGCAGCTCAAAGCTGCTATCGGTAAATGGGAGGACTTTGAAGAATCAAAGAACAAAATGAACCAGTGGATCAAGGATACTGAACAGAATTTGGATAAAGTTCTTCCTACTGGCGGTGAGCTCGGAGAAATGAAAACTCTGCTTGAAAAGTACAAACATATAGAAGACGAATTAGATAACAAGAAACCTGAACTGGAAAGATTAAAGGGTGAAGCGGCTGAACTTAGTTCTTGGGCTAGAAAACCAGCCGTCAAAGAATCTGTAACAGAAATTGAAAGGAAATGCAACGCGTTGCGCGCTAAATGCGCAGCTAAGAAAGCTGAATTAGAGTCTGAAATCAAACACTACAATCAATATCATCAGTCACTGCAAGACACGGAGAAATGGCTCCTACAGATTTCCTTTCAACTCATGGCTCACAACTCCTTGTACATTGCTAATAGAGAGCAAACTGAGGAGCAGTTGGCACAGCACGCTGTGTTGTTGGATGATATTCAGAAGTACCGTTCAACTCTCGACGATCTAGAAGCTAAAGGCCGGGCGCAGATCGAACGCTACGAGGCGACTACTCCTTCAATTCGTGACACAGTCGGAAAGCAGCTGAAGAACGTTAACGACAGCCACAAGTCGCTGCTGGCCACGGCGTTACAGATCGAACGCCGTCTCAGGGAAGGCCTTGCTAAGTTCAAGGAGTACGAGGACACTTTGGAAAGTATTCTTATCAATTTGGACGAGTGTGAACCCGCTATCACCGAATTGGATGTTCCAGTCGACGGTCTTGCTCATGGTCGCGAATTATTGGACAAGGCTAGAGTAAGTGTTTTTGAATTATTATATTAGCAGTTTCATTCTCTTTTCTAAACATTTGGTTCAATTGTGAACCGAACTATGCGATGATTAAACGGCTCAGTTGAAAGAAAAGGGGTTAGAACATATCTGGGATACCTACCTAAACTTTTTTCTTTTGTTTTAGTGTTTTTTTTTTCAATTAGCGCGGAATATCTAGAGACTTTGCATATCGACAGAGGACATCGTTACATACAAATACTTTCCCTTGGCAAAAACTCCTACAGTGCTCAGTTGACTCCAAAGTTTTGATTTTGAACAGTACGCTAGGAGATTTTGCCAAGGGAAAGTATCTGTTTGTAATGATGATATGCAAAGTCTCCAGATTGGCCGCGCGCATTGAAAAAAATCACAAAAGCAAAAGAAAAAAGTTAGGTATACCAGGCTTCATACAAAAATGTTCTAACCCCCTTTGTATTCTATCTCATCTAGGCTCTCCACAACCGCCTTCAAACGGAGAAGAGCCGCTTGTCCGCTGCCGTGGCGGCCTGCTCCGCCGCGGCGGCTTCTGTCTCCCGACCCTCGTCGCCGGCAGACACGGCCCCGCTGCCCATCCCGGCGAGGGAGCTCCACGTGCGCGCGCGCCTGGAAGATCTGATAGATCAGGTACTGGCCGCCTCCGGTACCGTGCTCGCTTCCGATGTTTTAACTTCGTTTTGATCACAGAACTCAGGGAATAGCAATCGCGGTGGCCCTAGCGCCGCACGGGTGACGTATAAACCACCAGTTAATATGTGACACAATGTCTAAAATGGTGCGTTGCAGCCTGCGATTATCTAATAACTAGATTCAGCAGGAGTGCTCAAATGGTGGCACGACAAAATAATGCTTATATACACTCTAAGCATTGTTTTGTAATCAGTTGTGTTGGGAGCATTGCGCAGTTGCGACATAATATCTAAATGCCGAAACTATACAAAAATCTGTAATTAAAGCAATTTAAGGAAATAAAATACACAAGTTTTTTCGAATTTTGCATATACATGCTTATGGCCTATTTTTCTGAGTTCTGTGGTTTTGATTGTCACTTCGTATGCCTGAAATACTAAAGGAATTGAGATTTTTAACTAACTTTGCTGTGCAAGGTTTTCTTGTGAACTTTTTAGTGAGTGCTTTCCGACTCCATGTTTTATTATTAGACCCACTAATAACATTTGTTTCAACGTGATTTTTGAAGATATGTCAAGTTTGCCAGGTCTACAAAAAGAACACTACCAACGAGTTATTTTTGAATTTAAAGTAAGGTTTATACTTTTACCAAATAGCTAATTTGAAGTGGTAGATAGTGTAGTTAGTATGAATAGTATAAATAATGTATAGGCTTGGTCGTTGGCAATGTATTTTTGTGCACCTGGCACAACTGATTCAAGATGGTTCAATAAAATTCACTCAAATTAAATCATCCTTTCAAATCGAATGACATACATTCTAAACCCCGTTATCTTGGTGTCACGAATGCTTAAAGCAAATACATATTATGTAGCGTAGGAACATGGTAGGAACCCACCCACACTTATTATGCCTACTTATTATAAACCTCTAAGAGAACCCTTACGTACCCTATATGTGAAAGCCAATTAATTATTATCCCAAATCAAGTTATCTCAAGTATTTATAGACATAATCATATTCAGTGAATGTCCATTTATTGCACGGGAAAGTTAAATCTATCGTCGTACCCATGGCACCATTCCTTCAATTATTGGTTTAAAAAAATTGTAATGTAAGTAGGTAATTAATTATGCAATGATTTCAAAAGGAATAAATATATTATGGAAATTATGTAAGTAATTAATTTTTCGGCGAAACTATCTACGTTAGGGGTGTAACGCTTCAGTTTTTTTTGTTCGTGCAACCAAGATAACGGTTTCACTGAAATTGTATAAAATAATGCAAAGGACAGATCGTCTTGACTCAGAAACGATTACTTAAGTCACTGTTTGATAAGCATATTGTCAGTTAGCACTAACACAGGCGTGATTCACGTGTATCTGTCGTTTAGCACAGCCACGTAATGCTTCAGCAAATAAGTTGACATTGTACGAAATAAACCTAACACAAATAATTCATCCGTACACTTTTTTGGAATGCGAAGTGTTCAAATGCAGGAAGCTTATCCTTTGTTGACGATGTCTTATTAGGAGACGAAAATATTCGTTTCTTCAGGTTCAGATCCGAAAGTGCCTTCAATATTACTAACACATGAAATAAGAAGATTACTGCGTTTAGAACATTGATCTACGATGGGGAAGATAGGTAACTGCTTACGTTTCTTAGAGGTAAACCAGGTTCGCTGGCTACACTCACACAACTGAAATCAAAGTTGCAGTTACAAATAGAGCCCATACGCCCTCGTTGATGGTAGGTCTGAGCCCCAACATTGGGGACTTATTATTAGGTTGTTGATTTGATTTTTTCATAGATAGAGACAGTGTGCTCTCACTCTGGAAGAGTGTGTTCTCACTCAGCGGGAAACCTTAGAGAACAACTAAAGTTATTGAGAGTCATACTTACGTTTATCTTTTTTTTTGCTGTATACTGACAAAACGTTCAAAGTGGTTCTTTTGGACCTATACATATAATGATTTATACATGTATGATATTACTAAAATTGTCTATGGACTATAAAATCGATTGGGTAGTGAACTGTAGAGCCATCCTTTTTACACTTGTTACGCGTCATTTATTTGTAAAGACGCCTTGCTCTGAGCTAAAACAGTAATAATGATCTAATTTAAGTGTAGCGCCAAATCTAAGTACCGTGTAGGTACTTTTGTAGAACCATGAGCAGCAAGTAGTCACCTATCTTCCCCTTTTGTTTTAATCTAAGTTTGAGCATAAAGATTTTGCACTAATATTGCACTGTGTGTTTTGATGTTTGTCTTTGTGTTGTCTGTCATGCATGGTTTGTTTATAGACGCATGTGAGCGATGTAGGCAGCGCGCCGCGTATCGATACTATAATAAAGAACTTGGAAGCGCCAGATTTCAACCGAAAGTTGACGGCTTACGAGGCAAAGGTAAGGCTTTTCGCATGCTGTCAGAACACAACGTAACAGCGTATGTTAGTAATAGAAACATCATAGCTGTTTGTTACTTGAGAATAAATTCAGATTTTATTGAGGGATATGTAAATGAACTTTAAATTAATAGTTTTCACTTTAATTTTAATAGTTTTTACTTTAAAATGTCTCTAATTGTCTGCATGAAAAACAATATTGCTGGCAAATAAGGATCTAGCGAAAAATTAATTCTATAAATAAATCTATCATTTACTATGGCAACAAAATTTTAAAGGTGTATTATTTTACTTTAAGTGGGATCTATTATTTTTAATGTGGGTCCATTAATTTTTTAGATACATCCCGTTCATTATTAGTCAAAACCCTAATTACATCTAGAGTACAATCACAGAGATTTTTCTTAAATCGAAAGTCTTAAAAAGAACTCAACTTTAATGAACAATTTAATTTTTACCTTCATAGGTGCAAAGCCACCTCGAGACGCTAGGCGATGCTGTTCAAGGCATGGAGGAAGCCATGAAGCAAGTTGTTGAAATCCAGGAATGGATTAACGTCCACAATGCCTTAGCCCGCGACTGGCTGGCCAACCCGTCCAAACTGAGGCCTGAAGCTGCCAAACAAGACATGGCTGCCATGAATGATGCTCTAGTGTCACTGGGCGAAAAGAGAAATAGACTTCTGACAGAGATACCCACCGATGGTAAGACAAAGTTTAATTTTATATGAATCAATTATTTTCAAGAGTGAAGTAAAGAAATTTTACGGTTGTAGTCACTTACCATCAGGCGACCCGACTTTTTAAGTAAATGTGAGATAATAATGTCTTAAAAACTATTCTTTCTTACCAGGTTTGGAAGATGAGATCAATCTAGAAGAAGAATTGGACAAACTAGAAGAAGCTATCTCAAGGGCCATAGAAAGAGAGAAGGGCAACCAAGGAATAATCGATGACTTCAGACATAAATGCCAAGAAATCCACGACTGGTTTGACTCAGTATTAAAGAAGATGTGCTTAGCAGACAAAGGGTCTGGTCTCCCATGCCCTCAGAAACTGAGTGCCATTAGGGAATTGTCTGAGGAGTTCGGAAAGTCAGGGAGAGATAAGGTAGACAATATTAAGGCAGTCGGTTCACAAATCATCAATATTGTCAGCAATTTGGAATCTCAACAAGTGGAAGAACAAGTAAGTATAGAAACAATATTAAATTCAGCTTTATTAGGTTAAGTCCAAAGTATGGCAAGTCTTACTCTTATAAATCTTATCATTTCAGATGAAATCAGTTGAGAGGAGATATAATGACATCGCGAAGAGGATTCAACGTAAACTTCAAATGCTTGAGATTACTTATAAGGCCATCGATGGTACAAAGAGCGAAGTCAAAGCACAAAACGAATGGATGCAGAAAGAAATCGACAATATCCTTCATCCTGAACCACTTGGTTACGAAAGCAAATCAGTCAAAGAAAGACAGAAGAAAATGGCCAATCTTTTGAAAGAAACAGACGGTAAGAAAACTGTCATTGACTCTTTGGAAAAGAAAGTTAGCAATATCCAATCTGAACTCGAGCCATCAGAGCAAATGCAATTAGAATCTGAGTTGTCTGAACTTGCATCTAAACAAAAGCAGCTAGCGTCACTAATTAAACAAGAGATCGACAGATTAGGTACTTCAACTGAAGACAGAAAGAAATTAGAAAATGATATTGAAAAAGCCAAGAACTGGCTTAAAACTAAAATAGCAGAAATTAAGAAATTAGGTGGCCCTGTGCCTTTGGAAGCGGCTAAGATCGAGAAAGATATTGCTGTTCATAAGAAACATCAAAACGAACTGTCGGACTTTCATAATGATACACTTGCCGAAGTGATGCGTCGAGGCAACGCTGTATCCAAAGACTGTTCCCCGGAAGACCGAGCCAAATTACAAGCCGTTATGGAAGATTTGAACAAATCGTACACATCAGCTAAAGTAGATATTGATGACAAGCTTGCGGCATTAAACAAATTAATACAAGGCAGAAATGACTTCGAATCGGAGGTAGCCAAGATCCAAAGCTGGTTGAATGAAGCTGAAGTGGCAGCTACTCCCGAACTCCGTACCACAAGTCTACAAGTTTTAGAAGAACAGTTAGCCAAATTTGAGAAATTAAGCAAAGAAGCTGAGGATGTTGAGAAAAATATCAATAAGATTAAGGACAAATCTAAGGATATTATGGACACGCTATCAGATTCCAATAAGTTACAACTCAAGGAACAAGTCAATATCCTGTATGATAGGTTTGCTAGAATAAATGCTATTATCAATGACAAGAAGAATATTCTTCTGAAACACATTAAGGAGTACAAAGACGCTGCGGCTAAGATTGCTGCTGCTCTTGAATTCTTACATGAAATCCAGAATAAGCTGAAGGCATTAAATAAACCGATAGGCAGCAAAGTTGAGGATGTTCAACCAATCATCGCAGCGTATGAATCTATTCTAGCTGATCTCAAGAAAAACAAGGCAATGCTCAATGAGTTACAAGGTGGCAATTTACACGACCTGCAAGATATTTTAACCCAACAAGACGATTTAATGAGCACTATTGAAGATCAGATTTCCAAATTGAAACATCTGTTGTTATTGCGAGAGCAATTCTTTGCACTTGTCAAGGAAATCGAAGACTTTATTGCCAAGTACACTGATCTCACGGCTGAAATTGAGAAGTCCAACGACTCTTTGGAAGAGAAAATTAAACGCTACGACGACATTATAGGTAAGATTCAAGGGTGTGAAGCTTTGTTGGCCACAGCAACAGACAAGGGTCAGCAGATTGCAGCGGAAGGCACAGTTATAGATAGAAACAATATAACTGAACTTCTTCAGTCGTTGAAACAACAGCTACTGACCCTGAGAAGAACTGTAGAGTCGAAACGTCAAGAACACGAAAGAGCTGCAGCAGAGCACAAGAAACTGGCCTCTGATTTATCAGATATACTACAGTGGCTTCACGACAACGAAGCAGCAGTACATTCAAGACCATTGCTGAATAGAGACGTGGCCAGTGTTGATAAGAAACTAATAGAACACACCACCTTAGCTAAGAGCATCCAATCATATTTAGATAAACTATCAAAAATCACTGACATTATTAAAAACGATGATGGAGTTCCGGGGTCTTTATTAGAACTGGTATCAGAAGGAAACTCATTGAAATCATCATTACCTGAAGAATTAGCTAACAGAGAAAAATACTTACAAGACAACAAAAAATATAGACAACAGTACATTCAACTAGTTGAGAAACTAAATATCTGGGTGAACGAAGCCGCAATACGACTTGACATGGGCAAAAACGGGACTGACTTTGAAAATATTGAAGCTGATCTAGAAGAGCACAAATCATTCTTCAACACATCGGAACCAGAGATGAAAGATTTAGTCGGAAAGCGAATGCAGGATATTGTCGACAAGATATGGCCATCTTTAGCGTCGTCAGAACAGGAGGAATTATCTAAGGAGCATCAGAAAAACAATCAACTGCTGAAGAACACATTGAACTCTGCAAAATCTCGTCAAGCACAGCTGGAACAAGACCTGGAGATCTGGAAGGACTTCTGCCAGCTGGTGGACAAGATCAATGCAATTTTGGACAAGAACGACATCAAGGATGAGCCGATCACGTCTGTGGATGCCTTGAGACTGCATTTGGAGAAACTCAACCACGCCAAGAATGACCTAGAGGTGAGTCTTTAAAACACTTATTTTGTATGGATATCAGGCCATTTGGCAGTGCCAATTTCGGAGGAGATTTAGTATTCAGTTGACGTTACTACAGTCATTCCATAGTTTGTTGAGGGTCTACAGGGGTCCCACAGGGCTCTGCTGTACCTACCGGCCGTATTCATGTCTCCAAGGGACGTCGGAAGCGGCTCCCACCAATGTTTCCAGCTGAAATCATTATAGGTAATGCATTCCACAATGTAAAAACAATAGGTGTAGATCATCGGGGACCCTTGTGGGTACAACAACATAGGAGAGAGAAGCACAACTGGAATTGATATCTATTTGTTATTTCATCATAGTTTATCGTTCATATATTTGCTTAAGGTATAGCAGCTTCATGGTTACAGCCATAGAGTTAAGATCTCTTTGGTGCGTGCTCGCGACCCCTTAAAGAAGCGTAAAAGAAGCATTCTATGGGTGTCAAAATCGTGTCAAATGTATGACAATACTGCGACTCACGCACACATTCTCAATTTCAAACTCCATATAAATTTGTATTAGTAACCTCCTCCCGCTACTCCGCTTCCCTTGTCCGCACCCCCCCTGTAAGTGGCACCTTGGTTCCCATACTAAATATGCAAGATGCAGTCTCCATAGGCAGCGCGCGCGCCACAAAACAAACCGTCAAACCGTTTCTGAATGCGATACAAACTCAATTTGCTTCGTAGCCGCAAGATGGCGTGTAGAGACGACATTTCTACGGATGATTCAGGCATCGCGATGCGCAGCGTAAATTAGACCGCCGTATTTTAATTAGATCATTGAAATGTTTTACGGGTTTCGTGAAAATATCGTCTGGGTTAAGTACATTTAATTTTACTGGCTGCTCTCAAACGGTGAAGGAAAACATCGTTAGGAAACCTGCATACGCCGAAGAAGAAATTCTTAGGCGCATGTGAAGTTCACCAACCCGCACTGGGCTGGCGTGGTGGCCTGTTAATAGACTGTTGATGATCGTCTGGGTACGTAGAAATATTTTTGAGAACAGACCGAAAATGAAACACTGACTATACAGGTGGATAAAACGAGAGCTAGCTGGAGGGAAGTGCCTTAAATATTAAAGATAGCAATTTTTTCTCGATTGAAACTATTTGATATTTGAAACTCTACTCTTTGGCGAAGATATTATGCACGGAAGACACTTCCGTGATAATAAGTATATACATGTAATTATGCCATTCGCTTTTTAATTTTTTTTAAAGTCCTTCTGGATTCCTTAGCTGGGAAAATTCGAACCATCATTCGCGAACGGTACCATTTGCGAAAAATACCACTTTTAGAACGAGAAAATTTATGTAGGTATACCGTCCGTTGCGCTTTACGAACTAAAGAATAACAACTCAGAAGTCAACGAGCTGTTTACATGCATAAATTACATATTAAACTGCCATTACAATTTTAAATCGTCTCGCTACCACAGATAATATTTTAATGTCTCGGCTTTAAAACCAAAACAGCTGTTGCTAATACAAAACGAATTTTTTTGGCTGGTTTTCGAACACAGTGGCTAACTGATATAAAACTAGTATTGAACCAGTATTTGCCTTATATTACGCCCGTAGATCCTTCTTTGATGCACCTTTTCTGGTTTTATTGGGATTTGACCATTTAAAAATATTTTTTTGAATTCAGATTGAGTTCTTCGTACTGCTGTTGTTATCTTTGTGGAATTTAATATCACTGATAATATCCTCCCTCCTTGCACGATGATTTGCAGCAATATTATTATACAAGCTTCAATAGATTAATAGTATTATAGTAAAACCGATAACCTAACAAATATCAGATAGACGGTTGCAAATGACATGTGTATTTTAGTAAATCATTATCAAATTCCCTCTATTAGGTCTTTAACAAATTATGTGAATCGTTTAATTTGCCATAGCAACAATAATAATTATACTTTACTACCATGGCTCTAAATTTAATTGTAAATCATCATTTGTAAACAATTCTAAATGAAACGCATACGCAAGATGAATGTTTTTATTGAAAAGAATATCATAAAATACATGTCTATCTATCCGCCGTATCAGATACTGTAAGTAAACAAACATTCACCGCTCGCTCTAGTATTATTTATCGTATCCACGTCTGAAAAATCTATATAAAATGGGGATTTCCCGAACACAGTATGTAGGTACGTACTTCTAATACAGGCGGACACATATTTAAAATTTTGACAGCACTTATATATTAGTACCTACTATAGTATGTCGTCCTTGTCTGCATGACAGGGATGAGAACAATTTTAGTGCCGTCTTTTGACTTTTCGCCTTCAAAATCGGCCCTAGTAATTAGAGCTGTAAATAACCCCTTATTATTGTTCGTAAAATTATACAAATATACTTTACTTTAAAAAATTCGTTCTATTTTTTTAATTTTATTTAAGGTCACGTTAACATTATATGGAACAATTTTTTATTTTATTAGCTCGCTATGATAAAAACAAATAATATCTCACTTGAACCTTTAATTATAAAAAGTCGTCTCGCAAAAAGAACTTGCCAAATTGCTTAACTGCTCGTATTGAATTCACAGCACAAGAGGGTCCCAGACTTGTTAAGGCGATAAGTCTCTGCTTATAATTAAAAAAAAATATGGAAGATATTATTTGATAACACGTTAAAGAATTGAGGAACTATTATCTAATCTGTGGAATGGATAAAGCTGTCAATAAAATTAGTTTAGCGTAATATTTTCTATTTTTTAAATCGTGTGAATATGACTTGCTTTCAAGCGGTGTTGAAGTTGGCATCAGGTTTTTTTTTTCTTTTATTAGTTTGTTTTTTTATTCAATTGCGTCTTCTAGCCACGTTATTTTGTTCGTATGTCTGCCCCCGGATGACCTAAAAACAACTAAATTGATATTAATTAAACTTATAGCCAATGATAAAAGTTTTAGAACTTTCATTGGGAAGACAACACCTGTGATATTTCAGACTAGATTAATTGATACTGAAATGTGTTCACAAATCTTTTTAATATTAAAGAATTATTACGGTAGCACTTAGGTATTTAAGAATTTAAATTCACAAAATGAATTTGAAAGTATACTTAGTTAGACCCCAAAAAATAATATACCTAGCAGCGTAGGTCTTCCTACGACAAAAAAAATATTGCACAATAATTTCTGATGACTTAATTCGCTCAATGATCGCCTTAACGGATGATGTCACCGCCAATCGTCAGTCAAGGCCTCCCTTGTATATTGTGGCCAGTCTTTGACAGGGCACCATCGCAATGAGAGGATTAAACATACCAAGCTATTTGTTTTGTGTTACTTTCACGTTGACCAAGTGCGAAATTCACGTGCCTACCTAATTAGTGTTACCAGCGTTTTATTTTTGGAAAGATAAGTAGTAAACATTCCGCGAAAAAGGAAGGTAAGGATCATCGTAGCTCATAGTAGCTCATCACAAAACACACGTGTTTTGTGATGAGCTACTAACTAAAGAGATACCTAAGTGATGGGTTTGCTGGAAGAAACCTCTTATAGGGATACGTTCGTCTTGTTGTGTGAATTGATAAATATTAAAGGAATTAGTAACTGGACATTTTGGTAAAAGAGATCTCTCTCTCTCTCTCTCTCGGCCTTTCTATTTTGTTTTAAAAATGCATACTTACAATATTAAAGTTACAAAAATGCTGTAAGTGAATAAAATTCGGTTCATGATTAATGTAAGTGTGGCGCAACGCTCCAGAATGCTCCAAGGATGACTAACTGCGAGTCGTTAAAAGCCCAATTGTATACGGTTCAGTGATCTTAGGATAAACAGTTTAGGTAGGTATTGTTAATATGGATTTACATCGTCCGCTGCCCACTTCAGATCGTTCTCATACAAATTTTTGTTCAATTTTTTTGGTGAGTTTCGAAAATCACAATACAAAAGTTTTTCAGTATCTGATACTGCGTGTCCCTGTAACCGGTTACTACAGGTATTTCGTTGCACCCTGTATAAAAACAAACAGCACGTGTCAAACTGCAGCAGTTTGAGATTTTAACAATGATCTATAAATAGCCTAAGCAAGATAACCTGTCAAGGCCACCATGCCGACGGAATAGGCACAAGTTTCCTCATTCATGAATGGTAAAATACAATGAACAATTTCAAATAAATACCTACCTTGTGTATCTATTTAAGAAAAGTCCGCAAAGCGTAATAGGTTCGTTTTAGCGTAATAGTTTTCCTAAAAACCTCGAATCTTGAAATCTTGTTTTTTTTTCCAAAATTCTCAGTCTGGCATTGTGTTATTTAAGTACTTATATTAAAAATAATAAAGGATAATCTTCTATGAGAAATATACACAATCATTTATGGATCGATAGGTACCCAAATTTTCGATAATTTAATCAAACACTGCCGGTGAACGAGTTTTATTCGTTCAACGAATACAGCCATTTGTTATTCCTGCCACCGCAAATCCGGTCACCGTAAAACCGTTTTTGACGTTCTCATTAGCGTATTGTAGTGAGGAAATAGAAACAAAATTACGGAGAAATTGAAATTTATTGTAGGTTCTCGCACGATAAGCAATATCGTGCGAAATTACGTAAGATAACAACAATGTTATCGGTATAATCATTGTAAGTTGTCCATCGCTCACGGTCTCGATAGCTCTGTAAACAGCCATATGGAATGCAATTTCAGTTGCTAGTTTGCGGCAAATATTTTTATGTAGTGCAATATCTAGAGACACAATAGTTCTACCACGAAATAGAAAGTAGTACACCGGACTAGTATTTTGTTTTTTAATTTACAAAAAGCCTGTGAAGTTATCAATTTACACCAGTGACAATTCGGATTCTAATCGACTGTGATTTTCAAAAATACTAAAGTTTTAAATTTTTTTTTGGCTCAAAAGGCAACTCGTTAAACATTGCTTCTGTGAACGACCGACGCGTATTTTTGTGACTCTGTATTTTAATTTGACGCTAATGTATGTAACTGTATAGTTTGGTCTTTAGTCGAGCGGCTACGGAGCGAAGCGAGTTTGTGTTACAGTTTTTTGGTATTACATCCGTAATTGGATACTGTTTAAATCGGGATTTTAATGGAATTGTTTGCCGGCTTCTGTGTTTTCGGACGTGTACAATTTAGATCTCTTTAAAGAGATCGTCGGGGTAAGTGCGTTCCTTTACCGATTTCAAAAGGCGTTTTCCCATTAGCCGGCCCGGCACCGGAGAAGCAAAAATGTATGAATATTATATGGCATATCTTTCCACTCGCCGGTGCCGGCAAGTACGTTTATAGAGTTTAACTCTATATTTTAATAGACCTGGACTCCTAGTTCTTTCCATATACGGCTTGGGTTTGATTTAGAAACGAGTACCCTTAATTTGAATAAAGTTCGAGGGGGTTCAGGGGGCTTCACTGCCCCCTTCATTCATTTCAGCTGTCGGAAAAGCGGTTTTTTACGTAAAATTGTATGAATCTGACAGGTTAGGTAGCCGGAAGTATCACACATAGGCGATCCCCTCTCCTTCCTACCCTCGTGTCCAAGTTTTAATGAAGTTCTCTTGTCGTTCAGAACCAGCAGCCGCTTCTGGACGTAGTCCGGGAGCGGGCGCGCGAGCTGTGCACGGGCGCGGACGCGGCCAGCGGCGAGCGCGTCGAGCACACCACCAGGGAACTGGCGGACCGCTGGGGCGTGGCGTGCGAAGGTAAGCAAGCCCTGACTATAGGATCAACAACTTAGAGCTCTCTTGCTACTTCTGTGTTTGCCCCTATTGTGGGAAAAGTCGCTGAAAAATGGAGCGTTGGTCATAGGAAGTTGACCTCATCCTGCTGAGAAATATCGCCTGAAAAGACATGGTGAAATAAGAAACCGCCAACCTGAATTTTTATAAAATTTTTTGTCTAAAATACAGCTGAACCTTTGATGTCGGCGGGTTTCACTTAAAAATATTTTTTTATACTCTGTAATAACGTAAAATCAATTTAAAAGAAAACATTGGTAAGTAAGTTTGTACATAAGTAACTCTCTTTTGGAATGATGTAGCTTGTTCCGCCGGCTGTAGTACAGTCGACCGCACGTCAGCGGAAACCCTGACCTTGAGCTGGCCAAGTCTATTAGAAAGTTTCAATACTATGAGAGACTAGTTTATACTGGTTTTGTTTCCACTGACGTGCGGTCGACCATACTATTCCTGATCCCCCTATAAATTATGATTTGGAAACTTCACAAATATCTTACCGTATTCTTTTGTCTGCCGAAGGTCTGGCCAAACGGTCCGCCACCGCCGACCATCAGCTGCAGCGCTGGAGCCAGCTGTTGGACGTGCAGAGGAGCCTCGGCGCCGCCATCACCGCCGCCTCGGACCGGCTGAGGCAGCTCGACGCCAACCCCAGCACGAGGCGGCGAGCGTTGGATACTAGACATGCTTTGCAAGTAAGCATAAATGCTACTCAATTAAAACAGAGATATTTGTGACATTTTGACTCCTTGGCTCACAAGGGGAGGTCGCGAACCATAACAACCAAAGTGAAACCTAACTCTCCAGAGAGACTGAAATTCGTTTGTAGAGAAGGTGATAACAAAGGCGAAATTAAAAAAACTAATGATAATCATGATTAATTATATTCCCTTTAGAAAGTGTCGTTTACAAATGTTAACCTCGTCTTGGTAGATTTTCCACGCTGACTAACATTTTGGGCGGTATAAAATAATTAGAGTTCTGATCAGAATAACCTACCTACTCTGGAAACCTACGAAACATTCATTTTGGAGAGTTCTGGTAGAGAGAGGCTGTTGGTAAACCAAATAAATGATTCATTGCCACACTTATCCTTTCCACCGTAAATACAAATATAGGAATAAACATAAGAATTGTACTAATCAAGTGTTTCCTTCCGTTCAGGAACTCAAGAACGAGGTGTCAGGATTGGAAGACAGCAGAGACGAGCTGCTGGAGCATGCTGACTTCGTCGTGACGCTGCTCAAGCCTCACTCCAAAGACGCCGCCGAGGACACAGAGAAGTCTGTCAAGGACCTAGTGGAAGCCTATGAGAAGTAAGTCTAGATATAGGCTAACTGGGAGTTCAAGCTATTCCTTTATAGAGGTTCTCGAGGTCATAATTGCAACAAGTTAACCCTGTCACTATAGGCGTCGAAATTGAGTGTAGTTCTTACCGAAGTTACACACTAAAAGTGTTTAATTGAATCGGGAATTATTTATTAACCGATTGCAAAAATCAGGAGGTTCTCATTTCGACTGTTTGGTTGCCGATTGTAAACCGATTTGAATGTTCTTTTTTTATTGAATAGGCTATATATTTCGAAGGTGGTCCCATTTCTATTAGAAAAATATGTCACTTCTAAGGTTTTATTTTTTGTTATTTATGATTTTAAAAGCCGTTTTTAATATGCTCTTATTGAGAATTATGAGCTTGTAATACTCGTAACTTCTCCTTTTGCTTCTAAAATACACAGATTCATCTCCGTTAGTACCTACTTATTTTTTAAGCGGATATTTATTTTTTTCTATGTAACGCTGGTCACATAATAACAGCAGTATAACCTTGCAGTGTTTCCTTTAGTCTAAAACCTCAAATTAGCCGTGAACTCGTTCGATCGTCTCCCAACGGTCCGAAAGAACGTAAACATTAAATCATTTTGCGAGACAAATGTCGGTACGATTCGCAAAAGACATATCGGCTGCCAATTAATTCCGGAAGTACGCTGGTAAACCTGGCATAGCTTCAACCACCTGACAGCTTGGCGCTTGTAACTTCGCACATTAAAAACTATTGGACTCTACAACATTTTAACTGCTAATTATCTGCTAGAGATCCGAAGTCGGCGACACAGCTCAAAATGTAAGTGGAAATAGCAGTGGGCTGGTCACATCTAAGAACCGATAACCGTTAAGGTAAACGAGTCTTTCAGTGGAGACCACGAGTTTTTTTATTATTATAATGTTTGGCCAAATTTACACACGGCTGTTTAGTCCCAACTAAGCCGAAGCTTGTAAATGGGTACTCGACAACTGATAAACATACTTAAATACATACAAACACCCAGAATCCGAAAACCAACAGTTATGCTCATCACACAAATGTTGGTCCCGGGTGGGAATCGAACCCACGACCTTTGCCGCAGTAGGCAGGGTTACTACCACTACGCCAACAGGCCAGTCAAACGAGTGGGCAGGCGTTAGTGTTGGATGCCCCCCGGCTAGATGAAGAACTGTAAGAACCGTCTGGATGATCGCCACTCCGATCTTGGCACAAGTAGACGCCATCTCAGCTTGTTCTGTGATACCTCCTACCAGTAGGCGGCTTGTAACTGCCGTAGGTCCCGCTCGACTGCGTCCTTCCAACAATCCCTGGGTTGCCAGTACGGTCTTCGTCCACTCGGTCGTCCAAGATAAGCTCTCCTCGCAGCCCAAAGCTCTATTCTCTCAACAGCCTATTAATATGTCCCCACTGTTGTGGCTCAGGCCTACCCTCTCAACGAATACGCCCGTATAGGCTGCAGTCCACCACGCTAGCCCAGTGCGGGTTGGTGGACTTCACATGCGTCTAAGAATTTCTTCATCGGCATATGCAGGTTTCCTCACGTTGTTTTCCTTTATCGCTTGATCAGCAAATGTACTAAACATTGGTACATGGCCCGACCGGGGATCGAACTCAGACCTGTCGACATGATAGGCCGCTTCTTCCCCACCGCGCCACCGACCCTCTATAAAAGGTCGATCCGACTTAACCTCGTCTATGATGCAGAATTTCAACACTTTCCGCGTTCTTTCTGTTCCATCTTCTTTCTTTATTAACCTCAAGATCTTCCTGTAGATTTTCCTCTCTGTTATCGGGAGTTTGATCTCTTCCTTAAGGGTTAGGGTCCAGGCCTCACAGTCATCCCGCGACCTTCACCAGATCGTCGGTCCACCTTGTGGGAGGCCTGCCTACGCTGCGTCTTCCGATACGTGGTCGCCACTCGAGAACCTTTCTGCCCCAACGGCCGTCAGTTCTACTAGCGATGTGCCCAGCCCACTGCCACTTCAGCTTCGCAATTCTTTGAGCTATGTCGATGACCTTGGTTCTCCTGCGGATCTCCTCATTTCTGATTCGATCTCGCAGGGAAACTCCGAGCATAGCTCTCTCCATTGCCCTCTGGGTGACCTTGAGCCTTCTTATGAGTCATAATGTGACGGTTGAGGATTGACCTACTTTAAAAATGTTTTAAAGAGCCCACTATGCATTGGATTTTCCATTTTATCACTAGTAAAATTAGCGTAGAGTGCGGCTTCCAACATTCTACGTTTTCCACGACCACCATTCATTTGATATTTCTGGCGACTTTCGGTTTTTTATTTTGTGTTTATACTCTGTCCGAATGATTGATTGGTGTGGTTTGATTTATGGTTCTAATTCCGTTTTTCAACTTTTCACCGTATCGCTGATTTTAGTTAGATCTGGTTCAGCGGATTTAATATTTAGTTAAGTTCATATAATCAACTGTATTTTACGAACGCGAACGGGATATTTTATTAAATAAAAAATTCGTAAGCAGCGAGACATTAGGTAAAGTTTCTCCTGTAGTGCGAATTATGCAATGACATGACCGGGACCAAACTTGCATAAATTATACAATTATAATTGGACACTAAACCGGAATATCAAACGTCTATATTCGCGTTTAAAATATTAATTAGATTAGAATTTATATTATAGTGCGAAAATTCCTCAGCGTTCTTAGCTGATCTGTCAGTTTTTATTTTTCTTTATCTAAAGTATTCTTCAAATGTCGCGACTAGCAAAAACACGCACCCTTGAATTTTGTCATGAAACAGAAAACTCATCTTTATCCTGAAGCAGTAAAGACTACAATAACTTCCTCCGAGATCTGAAGGTATGCCGTAAGGTAGGCAAACTTGTCTGTTGCAAAAAGACAATGACGGTAACTTGAACCATATGCTGTTGTCTTGAAGAACGCAACTTGATTGCCTTGACGTATTCAACTGTAATTTGAACATTGTTTGAACGTAATTTGGCATCGTCTGACACATATGGCGCGGTCAAGGGCGAGCTTGTACATTGATTGAAGACTGTTGACTTGGCATTGGCTTTAAATGCATTAGCATCAAATATTATTGGTTCAATTGATTTTGGTACCGTGGGAAAGTGTATCTTTTCTTATATATCTTTGACGTGATGGACTGGTCGTGTTCGAAACTAGCCGATTGAATCGCTTAGCTTGGACATTCCTATTAACGCTCTCTGACATTATTGTCTGTACTGTATAAAGCAGCCTTAAGCTACGCTGTTGATATAGGTAACTTTTAATGAAATTCATTTATCGCACGCTGATAAAATCCCATTTGAAAGAGATTATTCTCTAATTATATAAGTTGGTTATGGTTATCAGATGGTTTACTTGGGATATTCTGGCGTTTATAATGAACATTATTGTTTATCTATCTATACTTAGTAAGTTAGACATCGCTAGACTAGCTGAACGACAAAAATAAAATATCTCGCGGAGTATGTCACTAAAATTATAATGCGAAGAAAAAATGATGTCACTACTTCACTGCTTGCAAGAAGGACATCATTTACAAACGTGACTATTTTCGTTGGATTTCTAGTCTGTCGGTGATGTCAGCGCATGAATATTTCACACGGAACTCCTGTGCGAAAGACCGAAGGTTCGAAATCGTATGAAAAGTATTTATAGCACGGCTTATTATAAGTAATAGTCCTTTTCGTGCCGCTGAATGTCTTTAATAATACTTGGATCTGTCGCCTTACGTAATTTGAATTTTTAGAACGGTGGGTTTTATTTAGATTGCTGGCTACAAACGTTGGAAGATAGATTTAAAGGACGTAAAGCTGTAATGGATTGTAAAAAGCATCGTTTCTGACGCACTAGTACGATTCTGTACAAAGATATGACTTCAGTCTAAGCAAACGTTTTTAGATGTGAGGTCATGTTATAGGAATTAGGGATTCGATAATTTCAATATTCGCTGGTTGACTTCAAACGAGTTGTTGCCCTGAAAAGGGTCTTAATTTTTAAGAAGAATAAGGGCAGTGTATTCATAATCAAATATGAGTATTTGATCAAAATAGAATAATTATACGTACCTAGGTGTTTTTCTAAAATAAAAACCGTGCACTTACACGCCCATATTACCGTTTTTGAATACAGCCAAAAACAAAAAATTATAAAAGTCGATACTTTTGCTTTCGCTACTATACTAGGTATCTTACTACTTATACAACTGTGAAAATTTTATCATTCTGTCTGTTCACCTTTCTGAGATAGAGAGGCCTCTGAAAGACTGACAGACAAGCAGAGTAAAAGGACTCAGTTCGACTCTTTGGGTCCGGAACCCTAAATAGTAGAAATTTTCTAGAAAATTCTGATAGAGACTCTATCTAGAGTCGATATGATAGAGTTGATAAAATTACTACTGAACCAACCTGTATTAAATCAATAGGAGCATTGCACCGACTCTATTCTGATAACATTTACATAATACTAAAGCATATTTACGTGTATGGTGTATGATCATTTAGTTAGTGTGTTTATTTAGTAGTATTTACTGGTAGGTATTGAAATTATGTCATCGCTATTTCCGTTAGAGGAAACTGATAAGTTTAAGCTGTTACTATGTAACACAATAAATAGCTTTGTCATTACTTGGTATTATTCTCTACCATTGTTTCTTCATGAATAATATCATTGTGTATACCACTCTCTATATAAACCTTTATGAAAACTATGTTTTAAGACTCTCGGGTAGCTCATTCTAGAACAAGAATCAATCGCTAACGAACATATTATACAATGTAACGCTATCGTTATGCCCTACGTTTCAATCACGTAGTGATTGTAGAGCCTTCTGAGTCATGATAAGGTACATATTTAATCGATACGGACTCCAGACAGACGCCGCGGGCGAGGGGGACTGTACAATCGTTATTCAGACTACAGACTATTTTCCGAGCTTACAGCGCACGCGTGGAACAGCGGGCTTTAATAGGTCAGGGCTTCAGTCTGCACTGGAACCCGGCTACCAAGATATACTTAGAACATACGCCATTTTTCCCAACAGCTGCCCACAGATTTCACTCGAGCCCTAAAAGTACGAAATGTGCCGGAGCGATGGTATTGTGAAACTCGACGTTTCGAAATGCGACGTCCGTGCCGGAGTTTTCCTTCCGCGTGCTAAATAAAAACAATGCCGGCGGAACCGGTCCGAAAATAAGTGGCTTCGAAAAGTAAACGATTTCGAAGCTGATTTTTATGCCGCAAGGAGGCTGGGACGCGCCTCCGTCGCGATCGCGCCACGAACCGGTTGGTGTTTTATCGTCTGTGAACAGTTTAGTCTGAAAGTATGTGATACATGTGACTGTGATTATAAATTCGCTCGCCGGCGATGAGTCACGGTTCTAGTCGTATTTCTGTGAACTAGCGGCGCAGTCGGACACGATACTCTGTAAGATCTGTTAATGCGTACTTTTTGGCAGCGGCCTTAATGTTTACTTTTCCCGACTCACGTATAGAGTCAGGCCGCCCGGTCGCCCGTGCCATGCTGGCTCGCATTATCATCCATTTGCGGTCGCCATTCGCACTTTTGTCGTGTTACCACTTCCGCTTTGAAAACTCGCTCGGCCGGCCGCACTAAACGTTCACGCGAACGTCGAATTTAGTCGGAATATGGAAGCCGGGCGCCAAGGTCGCGAGTGTCACGTCATCTATCATAAAATACAGTCGCACGGCCGTGTGTGCAAACGTAAACACACGGCGAGTGCACCGAAAAAACTCGCGCGCTCTGATGTCACCGCACCGTGCAAACATTAGAGCGTGGAATTTAAATTTAGATGCGTCCAGCGGATCTATCGAAATGGTTCATTGAGCGACGGGAGGGCGACGCGAGCGGAGCGCCGCGAGCGAACGAGCACGAACGAAGAGGTACCTACATAGGGGGTCGGCCTGCAGCTCGCCCGTGCTGCTTCCCTCTGCGTACGACGCGGCGCGGCGGGTGCCCGCGGGCCGGTGCCCGGCGCCGCCCGCCGCGACCTTGCCGCGTCACGGGCGCCGCGTCACGCCGCGCCGATAGATTATTTTCGTCGCATTTTGGCAGCTCTCCGTCCCTCGTGCGCTCGCGAACACCATATTACCGCATCGCACTGTGCCGACTGTACGCGTTAATTGTGTTTTTAACGTGCGCTTGTATTGCAGATTGCGACAGACTCTAGCGGCGCGGCTCGCGGAGATCGACGACGTGGTCGCGGAGTTCGACCGAGTGTCCGAGAGGATCGACGAGCTCCGGCAGCTGATCGAAGTTTCCATCGCTAAAGTGAGGACTTTCTACGTGTTCGGCGAGGACGACGCGGACGGCGTGCGGGCTCTCGAGGGGGAGGTGTCCGAGCTAGTGGGGCGCACGAAGAGCTTTACCGAGGAGAGCAGGAAGCGGTACGGCGGGTCCGCACCGGCGGACGTCGCACAGGAGCTGTCCGCGTTGGAGCTGTCTTCGGAGGCTCTGGCCGCAGCCATGGAGGAGAAGGAAAGGGAGTGGAAACGCGCGCGCACCGCCCGCTCGGAGTACGCGACGGACGTGGAAGACGTGCAGGCGTGGATCCGGGCCGCGGAGCTCGCGGCGCGGGACCGCACCCTGCCGCCGGAGGCTTACCGAGAGCGCCTGGTCGCGACCAGGTCCGAAGTGCCAAACATTGCCGACCGCGTGGAGCGGCTGACGCGCAACGCGCGCGCCATCGTGGAAGGCAGCCGAGACGCCGCCGAGAGACAGCTGGTCCAGTCCACGGTGACGGCGCTGTCCGAGCAGTTCACCGCGGTGTGCAGCGAGCTGGAGGCGCGGCAGGCGGCCGTGGAAGACGCCTGCGACGCGGTCGCCAGGTTCCTCGGGTTGTTGGAGAAAGTCCTCCTTTGGGTGGAAACACAACGTGCATTCCTTGCGCGGCCGCTCCCATTGGCCGACTTGCAGGAGGCGCAACAGAAACAGACTGAATATGGGGTGCGAATTCCAATCACTATCTTGAATTTCATGTTTAGACAACTTTTTTATTTATTTATGTTATACGTCATAATGTATGTTTCAGAACGCGCTCAAGAGCTGTAAGCAGCAAGCGAAGAATCTTGCTGATATGGCTAAAGAGATCGAGGCGATCGAACGCGTCACGAGTCCAGGGGACCTGCCGTCCCGACTCGAGGCGGCAGAGAATGCCACCGTCGACGTCGAGAAGAAATTGGCGAAGACAGTCAGTATAACCACCGAATCGAGAGAATACTTCAACAGAATAAACATGTTACTAATCCTTTGGTTTACATTCCAGAACGGCCTATTACAAGAGCTGGCAGAAGAATGGGAGAGATGCGAGAAGAAGTTGAAGGACGTGGGTCACTGGCTGGAGGCCACCGCCAGGACGCTAGAAGCACCACAGAATGCGAAGAAACCACTAAGAGACCGTCTCGGGTTCAGAGAGAAACTCATCAACGACATCTCCACTCAGAAAACAAAAATTTCCTATGCAGTCGAAAAACTCAATGTGAGTGAACGGTGTAAACTTTTCTCATGTTGCAGGGACACGGTGGAGAGAGGCGGCGACTCGTGATTTTGTTGCGAATTCTGATGTGTATGTTTCGGACAGGTGCACTTCGGGCCGGACGGCGTGGCGGCGCAGTCGCGGGGCCCGGAGGGGGTGGAGGCGGCGGCGCGCGAGCTGACGTCGTCGCTGGACGCGCTGGGCGCGCAGACGGGCGGGCAGGCGCGCCAGCTGGCGGCCGCGCTCGCGCAGGTGGAGGCCTACTGCGCCGACGTGGCGCGCCTCCGCGGCCAGCTACTGCAGGCCGAGCAGCAGCTCCGCCACGCCGCGCAGCCCAACTACAGCCCGCGGGACCCCGACAGGGCCCACAAACAGCAACAGGTAAGCACGTCTTTTGTCTCCGGCGGCGCCGGCTGACCCCTCCAGAAAGGATAGTCACGGAGTACGATCCTCTCTCGAAGCGGTGGAGACCCGCGCCGCCCACAGCATCCGAGTAGGTGGCTAGCGAATATTCTAGTTTTGTTTATCTCGAACTCGAGAGGCTCTCAGTTGGATGCCCCCATCACGGTGGCGGGTCTCGGAGGTGGCGGGCACCGCTTCACATGCACCATACCGTCATTAGTCGAGTTTGTGGACGGTACTAGGCCACCTGTACATTACCACTGGCTACGCATTCATTTTTATTTATTTTTCTTTTGTTACCTCCACCCCTCACCCTCACCGCTACTAACTCGTCAACTGATATCCTCTGTCAGGCGTGTCGAGAGAGAGTTAAGTCGCTCCAGAGCAAGATTCAGGCGCGCAACGAACGTATCAAGCTGCTAGTGCAGCGCGGCAGCCCGGACGCTGACCCGCTGAGGGACACCTGATCGCGTGTCGCGTCCTTCATCTAGCTTTAAGTCGATTTCTTAGTCATCTATTCCTACTTTATAAATTTTTAAATATTAAAACAAATAAATATACATACTCGACACATCGCAGACACTGTCGTTTCTTTTCATGAACCTCAGCTATCATCGCCTACACGATATAAAGAAAGTTCGCTAGATCATTTTGTAAATTATGTATGTCCGTACTTGCGTATCAGGAGGTCGCCCGGCGTATCGAAGAGCTGACTCGCGCTATCTACGAGCTGGACCCGTACTTCGTGATGCCGCCGCCGCCCGCCGACTCGGACGAGTCGGTGGCCACTCTGTCCATGCTCGTGTCGACCGGCGACCGCGCGCGGGCCTACCGCCGCCCGCGCTCGCCCGACCGCCGCGACCGCCGCCGGCCGCTGCTCACCGAGCGCCTGCAGCCCACGCTAACCGTCCCGGAGAAGCCGGCCAGGGCGCGTAGCCCCGCGTGGGCGCTCGGAGGGACCACCTATGCCGAAATAGTCAGAGGCTGCGGCTCCAGATCCAGTTCGATCGGATCGAGACAACACAGCTCTCAAAGACAGCCCAGCGCTCAGAGAATACAATACGAGATCGATGAACCAGTGAGGAGAAGTCCCTCCGTCGCCGATGAGGATTACCCGAGTGAAGTTATCAGTGTGTCTGTGCGACCTTGTGTTCCCAACATACAAACCGACGAAAGAGTGTTCGAACCGAGCGATCGGTATAGTGAGACCCGTGTGTACGAACACGTCAGTGAAAGTGAACAGAGTAGGGATGATGAAAATGTTTACGTATATGAGGAATATGTCTCTGGTAACACTCCTGTGACTCAGGAAGTACCCGAGTTTTATGCGGAACAGCCCATGGAATACCAAACAGCTCCTAGAGAAGTGCATACACACGACCCAACCGTTCAACCTGTCGTGAGGGAGTCTCCTACTCCTTCTGTTATGGAGTTACATCCTACTGAACATCATGACATAGCTCCAATTTCCGTGACGAAAAATCGTTTACAGGATTTATCTTACGCAGAAATATTAGCGCTAGGTTTACGTAGACAGCCTAAAACTCACAATGTAATGTCTTTACCGAAACCACAAGTGGCACAAGTAGAGATTGTAAAGGAAATAGTTGTGGAACAGCGCGTAGAGAAATCCTCGCCTATTCCGCAGTTAGAAACTAAAGTCGAACGTGTTGAATCAAAGAAACAGAGGCCGGAAAGACCTGAAAGGCCGCCTCAACGCAGTCGTTCAAGAGATATGCCAAGACAAAGGCGTGCACCGGAAAAGAGACCAACTAAAGCACATGATGTACAAGCATATAAAAAGAAAAAGATTACAAAGAAAGTTCTTGAAGTTCAAGATTTTGATGATACACCTGAAACTATAGAAATAATAGAACAAACTCCGGAATTAACATCATCAACTACGGTACACATCGAAGAACCTGTTGTAGAAATACTTACAAAAGAGGCTACCAAAAAATTCCATCATAGCGCTACTGTCGTAGAAACTTTTACGGAAACTGTCATTGGGGACGATTTGCAACCAGAAAATACTGTAGATGAAACTGAGCATAAAAAGTCTAAAAAGAAACACAAAAATAAGAAGCCTAAACCTAGCGAGGATGAAATAGAGAAAGCTCTTAAAGAACTAGAAGAATCTGATAAACATAAGAAAAGGAAGGTTAAAGAATCACGTGACAAAAGTAAAGATAAAACTGCTGACATAACGGTGGAATTGACTCCTGAGGAGGTGAAAGAAATTCCTGAGACAACAGCAGATAAATACCCCGAAGTATCAACTAAACACAAGAAAAATAAAACTCAAAAAGATAAGTTAACAGAAATCGTTACAGATCCTTTATCAGCAGAGTCTTTTGCTCAAGTATTCTTAGATCCTATGGAAAAGGATACCAAAGATAAGAAACAGAAGAAGAAGAAAGGACATAAAGATTCTGAAGATACTGCTGTCATCACTCCGTTAAATCCGGTGGAAATCTCTGTTAAGGAACATAAACAATCTAAAGATACTACTGAGGTAAAAGAAACCGTTCCACCAATTTTATCTGCTGTTTCTTGTGCTGAAGAAATTTTAGAAACTATGAATAAGGATAACAAGGACAAAAAACATAAAAAGAAGGGGCATAAAGAATCTAAAGATACAACTGATATTGCTCAATTATATCCTGTGGAAATCTCTGATGAGTTTATCTCGGAATATGAAAAAAGCGATAATATTAAATCTATTGAAGAAACAACTAAGCCATATTATTTTGATACGGAAATTTCTCAAGAACCCGAAGAAATTAAAAAATCAGATTTACAACTTGTAAGTCAGCATACGCTATTCGGGGATAAAATAGAATCAAATGTGTCTTCAGAAAATGTGAAAGATCGTAATAAATCTTTATTTCTGAGTGAGGACAAAACAAACATTGTAATTGATATGGAACCGCCGGTAACTCTTAAAGTCGCAGCGATAAAAGCAACAGACGAAATTGGACCTAATTTCGTAAATAAAAAATCAGAACCAGGAAAATCAAAGAAAAAGCAAGGAAACAAAGAGAAGAAAAAAATCATGGAGGCAGTCAAACCACAAACATCAGAATTCATTGCGACTGAATCCATCAAAGAATTACCAGAATGTTTAGAACCACAGGGTTTAACAAATATTTGCATTGATACTAGTGAAGTGTCAGAAGAAACAAGTATGGAAACTACGTTAAAAACAAAGAAAAAGAAGAAACATAAGAAACACGACAAGTCTCCAGAGCATGTTGTATCAGAAACAAGCGCAACTCTGGAAACTCATCTGATAAAACTTGAACACGATACCGTGATTAAGGAGATACCTAAAATCATAGAAGCTGTTACTGAATATGGTGAAAATGAAATTTCAAAAACCTTAACCCAGGAAAATGTTGCCGAGTCATCCGCTGTTACGGTCGAAGTAGAAGACCATGTAAAGAAATCGAAAGATTCTAAAAAGAAATCTAAGCGTAATAAATCAAAACTTTTAGATAGTACAAATCAATCTGCGGCTAGCGTTGTCGAAACAGTGCCTGAAGAAGAAAAATGTTACGATACCATTGCAGAACAAGAGAACCAATTCGAGATAGTTAAAACTAATAAAAAGAAATCAAAGTCTAAGAAACTGAAAATAGACGACGATGACATAGAAAAGGCTTTAAAAGAAATAGAACAATCTGAAGCCTCTAAAGAGAACAAAGCTAAATCTAAAAAGCAAAGTTTGAAGGACAATGAACATGCCGATCCCTCCAAACACAAGAAAATAAATTCTAAGAAACAACAAGATGATAACGTAAAGATGATTTTGAAAGAATCAGAATTATTCCAACCTTCTGACGAAAATATTTCTATAGATAACTATGAACGTTCTAAACCTGACAAAGTTATAAAAGAAAAATCAAAGGAACGTTCATTTCCAGCAGAAAAAGACATAGTGATTCTTGAGACGCTTCCAACTGAAGAGCCTACCATTCAGGGCCAAGACAATCTCATTACATTAGACTGGAATACATTAATGGCTGAAGAAGATGGAATTTCGGAGCCAATACTTGAACCTATTAATCAACCTGAGCCGGTATGTAAAACGGCTGAATATGTAGCCAGTGAAGTCACCATTCTGCAAGAAACAGATAACTTGTTGTCAGAGGATATTCACAATGTGGATATAGAGAGACAAATTGATTATTCAACATTAGAGCATTCTAAAAATAAATTACGAAAATCTCAAAAGGAAACCAATATTTCTAAAGTATTGACAGATGTACCTTCTGACAAAGGTTCGGAAATTCCAGAATCGTCAAAAGAAACATCCTCACTAGAAAAGCAGCAGGAAACGGCTTCAAGTGCATCTAATGAACAAAACAATAACGATAAATTCTTCTCCACTGATTCCTTCAAAGAAGCGTCTGTTAACATTGTAGAAGAGATCACTCGTTACGAGCCTATCGTTAAGGATCCGGAGACGCGGACAATTTATCTAATAACTCACGAAGAAAAAAAATTACCACCTATAAGAACAGTTAAAGTGTTCGGCAGTAAAAGTAATTCGTTAGAAGAACCGTTTGCTGTCGATGAAAATATTTCTCGTTGTGTTGATGAAATCGAAGAAAACAAAATCACTGACGTAAAGTCTTCCAGTAGTATAGAAGAGGTAGATAAACAGGTAGTTGATACACCTAGGTCATCTACAATTGTTGAAAACCAAATTAATGAACCGGAAAGTCAAGACGTTCCGGTTACGATAAAAACTGTTCCCAAAGAAGAGACCGCAGATACTGAAATGATTGTTTTGGAGCAAGTTACGTTAAGTTCGAAAGCAGACTCTTTCGATACATTAGAAAAGTATGATTCAACAGAAGTTAAAGAATCTAATAATACTGTTATAAACAAAGATGTAACTACAAATGCATTATTAGTTACTCTTTCAGAAAGTAATAACATTGAGTCTACCAAAACAGACGTAATTCAAAATCAGGATATATTGGAGCCGGAAGATAGTAAACATGATTCTGCTACAATTAGTGACACCAAGCCAGAAGAAAACGTCATTCAAGTATGTGAAGCATCACAAGATGAAACTAACACAAGCGTAATTACAGAAAATGACTTCAGTGAGATACTTGAACAAGCTATTTTCGGATCGGTGCAAGATCGTACCAGAACACCAATGGGGAAAAGGGATCGTCATAAGGCTGTTGGTATTCCGTACCAAGAACTTATCGAGGAAGTTAAAACGTACTCTCTTGAGTTGGACATGGACCAGTTAGGCTATGATTACTATCAATTAATGCTCAATGAACGTAAACAAAATTCTTCATTAGAAGAGAATACGAATGATATTATTTCTGTTGGGAAATCGAAATCAGAGGATAAAGAAGCAACACATAGTATGGACGTTTGTTTAGAAGATCCAGGGCAGAGTCATATTGCTACAGAAAAGAAAAATGTATATGCTGCAGAAAAGTCATTAATTGAACCTCTACCTATAATTGAAAGAACTGTGTCTGCTATAATAGAAGAGGCACCTAGGTTTAGTTATCACGAAATACACGATGCAGAATTTAATCTTGCGTCGAGAATCACTCAAGTAACAGAATTACCTCGAGATGTTGCAAGCGATTCAATTGAAACTACTGAAGACAACACACGATTTGTAACTAATTCTATAGCTTCTGAGCCAATACAAGTTGTTTTACTACATCCTCCTGTTACACAAACTCCGGAAGTGTCAAGAAAAACTGTTATTGACCGCACCATTGACTTCGTTAATAGTGAGATAAAATCTGAACCTTGCTGCGGTGCTGTTGATGTACCAAAATTTGAATACACAATAGAAACATTACGTGACGAAGTTCCTCATTGTAGTTATCATGAGATAGTTGATGCTGAACTTCTTCTCGCTTCTAGGTCTACGGAAAAGGATGTTCAAGCAACAGTTGGTTGGAATACCGTTGAAAAAGTACCAGATATTGGATCTAAAGAAACAAAAGAAATTTTGGAAGAAATAAGCCACAGTTCTCACGAAATTTCTGACACAGAATATTTGTTGGCAACTATCAATTCAAGAGAACAAAGTAAAGAGCCTTCTCCTACCAGAGAAACAACTGAGGAAGAAACTGTTACACTCCCAACGAATGAAATTTCAATACTACAGAACACTACAGTTCACGATAATACTTCAAGTATGCATTATGAAACACCTTTAAGCAACGGTGTTATACAAGGTCCTCTTGTCATAAATGAAGAAATAGAACCAGAACATAATGATATACTAAGCACTTCTGAAGCCCCAAGGTTTAGCTATCATGAATTAAATGACGCTGAACATTCGTTGGCCTTATCATTACAACTTCGACAAGAACATGTTGAGTCTCAAGGTGAAAATGTCATGGACGATATTGTTGAAACAATCATAGCTGTGCCACAAGACTCTGTAACAGAATTTGCCAACGAGAAGGAAATACTTGAAGCTCCTGCATCATTGTCAGAAAACAAACTTACACAACAATCTCCCGACATAAGTAAGCAATCTGTAATAGAACTATCACCACGGTTCAGTTACCAGGAAATACAAGATGCGGAACGTACCCTTGCATTCATAATTTCTTCTAGGTCAACTGACACACACCAAGAAGACCTTGAACAAACAATTGAATGTCAAGAAACTACTGTTTATATGCCTCCTCTCGAGACCACCGAGGATAACACAGCAAGAACTGTCACCGGTGAAAGTACAACTATTTCTGAAAGGATTATTGAACATACAGTTGATTTAATTTCTAGTGAAAGCGGTATTTTGAAATCTATAGAAACAGTGGAGACTAAGGCAACAGAACTCATTAATGCTAATGAAATAGATGTTACACCAACTCAGGTTGAACATCCATTTGAAATTGATGACCTTGAAAACAGTCCTGTGCCCGTAATATATGGTGATGTTCAGAATATTGGGAAAATTGAGTCACAATTAGCAGATCCTAACAAACTTGATACACATAAAGAAAATGAAAAACATACGTCGGAAGGACAGTCTTCTGTGGCATCCTCAATAGTATCTAACGTTGACTTTGCAATTGATGATCTCAATGATACACTTGTGCCGATGGTTTTCGGTGATATCAAAAATGTGAATAAATATTTACTTCAACAAGAACTTGAAAACGAAATTAAAAAAGAAGAAAAAGAGGAATTAGCGCAGATAGTTCCTTATGTCCCTGTCATTGTTCCTGAAGGAAACGAACCAGTTCAACTAAAGAATGTGGAAGATATACCAGAAACTATTGAAGCTTTAATGAAAACTCAGAGTGCAGAATTTGAGTCACAATTAATAGAAGAGCCTTGTAAGTTTGATGAAATTGAAGTTGACCGAACGCCTCAAGAAGTTGAGAAACAAATGCCGGAACAACAGTCGTCTGTAGCTGTCGGTAGTGAAGAATCCCCAATTCCAATTAATGTTGATTTTGAAATTGACGATCTTAATGAAACACTTGTACCGATGGTTTTTGGTACTATCAAGAACGTAAATAAATCTTTACTTCAACAAGAACTTGAAAATGAGATTAAAAAAGAAGAGAAAGAGGAATTAGCGGAAATACTTCCGTATTTTTCTGCTATTGTCCCTGAAGAAAACGAATCAGTTCAACCAAAGACTATGGAAGATATAACAGAAACCATTGAAACTACAATGGAAACTCAGAGTGCAGAATTTGAGTCACAATTAATAGAGGAGCCTTGTAAGGTTGATGAACTGGAAGTTGACAATATTGACATAGAAATTTCTAAAGTTGAGAAACAAATACCGGAACATCAATCGTCTGTAGCTGTCGATACTAAAGAATCCCCAATTCCAATTAATATTGACTTTGAAATTGATGATCTTAATGACCCACTTGTGCCTGTGGTTTTCGGTGATATCACGAACCCAAATAAATCTTTACTACAACAAGAACTTGAATACGAAATTATGAAAGAAGACAAAGAGTATGCAGATATACTTCCTTTTGAACCTGTAGTTATTCTTGATGAAAACGAATCTGTTCAACCACCTACAGACGAAGTAATATCAGACACAAAAACGCGGATGGAAGTCTCTCAAGTTTTAAATGATATCGCAGAACCATCAAGTATTATGCCTCAAGATATTTCGGCGGAGTTTATTCAAAGCGAAATTTTACACTCCGTATCTCCTTTACCCACACAAAAATATATTGAATCTCAAATAGTTGCATCGACTCCTATTGATACGCCTGAGAAATATATAGACGTTACAAGTACGGATCTAAGTTTAGAAACTACGGACATGCCTAAAGATTCCATTATTAGTGTTATAACTGAACAAGCTAATGTAACTAAAACGGACACCGATGATATTCGTCCCGAAAAATCTCCTATACATAGTCTGCATGATCTCCTTCCTGAAATAGATTCCATCCCTGAATTCAAGCCTTCTTATACAAACACTGTACTGTTCTCCAAGTTGTCAGCTGATGCACCTGAATTCACACCTTCTTATATGTATCAATCTGTTAAAAGTACTGTTTCTGAAACAAAACCGACTGACATTACCGTCGCTGTCAGTGTTGTTACGGCAAGTCAAGAGCAGGGGCAACCCCGTATAGTACAAGATATAAAAGAAATAACGAAACCTGACACCATACTGTCACCAACGACATCAACCGTTTTACAAAATACAAGCGAAAAGCAGGATTCGCAGACTGTCAAAGAAAATATAGTTTTAGAACCTGATATTACTACACAAAAGGGCCAAATTGTAGAAGAGCATGTTGAAACTAAAACTAAACGCAGTAAGAAAAAGAAGAAGAAGGAAGATAAAACTGACAAAACTGTCACTAATGTAGCCATACCTTCACCAGCTACAGTGGAACCACTTAACATTTCCGATCCAGTGAATGTTTGGGCCAAAGCATCTGAGGAAGGTAAATCTTATGCTGATGTAGTAGCAGAAGGCTTGGTCCCATTGGAACATGAAGAAAAACAAATGTTGATACAATTCTTGGAACCTATAATTTTGGATGAAAATATAAAATCTTCCCCAGTCACAAATTACAATGAGCCTATTGAAGAAACTGTAGAAGAGAGTGACAAAGATTTTGGATCTTGGGCAAAAATAGTGGCAGCCAACCGCTCATCGCCAGATAAAGAACAAAGGGGAGAGATTTATCATACGGACACCGTTCACACTGTGCACAAACCTCCTATTATTTTAGTCGATGAATCAGATTTTGAACATCACCGCCCAGAAGCGGAAGTAGATGCTGAAGGATTTATTACGGTTGATAGACATAGAAGGTCAAGATCACGATCGCGAGATAACCGGTCGGAATCAACGTCAAATAAACCGCAGACACGGGAAAAATCTGAAAATAGATTTGAAGCACTGACCAGCACCCTTAAACCTGTTGACAATGAATCTATACCAAGCGGCCCAACTGATGATGATAAACTACTGGAGAAGGAACACGTTAAAAAGGGTAGAAAAAGCCGCTCATCTAAATCTAAGGAAAAAGAAGTCAAGCCCAAAATAACAGATGTACCTTTAACCACATTGGGTGAGGATAAACAATTGCAGAAGAAAGACAAAAAGAAACGTTCATCAAAGTCTAAAGAGGAATTAATTAAATCTGATAAAGTACAGACCGACAGCGCTGCGGTGCAGACATCAGAGACTCAAATCACAGAATTAGCAGAAGAGAAAGAAAAGTTTGTAGCTGTACCACCACAGACTCATGAAAGTAAGAAGAAAAATAAGAAAAAGAAAAAAGACAAGAAATGTGAGTCTCATGTTACGGACATTACTTCTTCAGAACATGAGGCAATACCAGAAAGTCCAGTCACCATTAAAGTTCAATCTAAACTTATCGGCACTCCTGTTTCAACACCAGAATCTATGCATACACCTATCAAAGAAAGATTTTACTCAGAAGCCCAGTTTTGGAAAGTAAATCCTAGTGAATTAGAAGACGTAAGTAATTTAAATGAAACAATGTCAGTTGAAGCAGAAGATATAGCTGAACATGTAGACTCATGTATACTAATAACGGATATTGACATAAATAAATCTGATTTAGTTATTACTCAAGAAGCGATGAAAGCGACACAAGATACAGAGGCGAAACAGTCGCTTCAAGAAAAAACTGTTGACAAACCAGTTGAAAATATAAAACAGGAACAACTTTCAGAACAAAAGATAACAGAAGAGCAGTCTCTCGAAAGCAAAATGGCTGACTTACAAAGAGAAATTGAAGAAATGTTGCTTCCTGAAAATGACTCCTCCCTTATGAGTGACGATACGCCTAAAGAGTTGAGTGATGCTCAAACCTCAGCTGACTATCAACATGATGAAATATTGGAAAATATTACGCCTTTATTGGCATCCCCTGAACTAGATGAAGAACTTATTTCTGAACATAAGCCGTCGCCTTTAACTGATATTACATTCGGCTATTCACATATAGAAAAAGACAGAACACAGCAGTATGACGTTGAGTTAGATGATAAACATATCAGTGTCAGCATGATTGATTCATTGCTAGAGGATTCGGAACCAACTGAAGTGCAATCTATCGACCCGGTACATGAAGTTTCATCACAAGAAGTAATTAGTCACGAAACTCAGGAAGACATTGTTACACTTGAGGATCCTGTAAAACTACCAAAACCTGTTAAATCTGAAGAGACCGTTAAAACAAAGAAACCTGAAAAAGTAATTGAACCTAAAGATGAAGGACATATAAAAGAAATTATTGCAGTTAGTAAACCTGAAACAAAAGACACAGCCGATACAGTAACCACACAAACAACATCTGTTATTAAACCTGAGATAGTAGAAAACAAACCCATTGAAGTAACTCAGCCCTTACCTTCTAACACGTCTACCATCATTGCTAACAAAACACTGAATCTAAAAAAAGACAATTTCTGGACCGACAAATTTGTTGTAGACGATGCAGAACGGTTATTGCTTGAACAAAAATCAAATGTAGGAGCTGTCGAACCGGTCGTCGATAACGTAATCGAACAGAAACCTGAATCTCAACCCCTAAATGAGAATGATGTACGCGTTGAGGAAAATATCGTTAATGACAATTCATTCTGGCCCGAAAAGCATCTTTACCATGATGCGGAATGCCAATACTTCCTTCAAATGGCTAGGAAACCGAAATCACCATCTCCATCTAAAGTTGAGTTTGAAGTTAAAGACCAAAATGACAAAGACAAAGACAGGGACGGTGGCTCAGGTCACTCGTCAGAAGCGGAAGAGCCCAAAGACTCTTGCGGTTCGCCGTTCGATTCCAATTACATTTCCATGGACTTACCTGGCGGTATCTGTAGTTGGCAAGACCACAGTTCTTACTTGAGCTTAGAAGCACCTACGGAATCCCTGACGGGCCCAATAGACGAGGAAACCCCGCGGCTAGGAACCGACAACCGAGAGGATATACTAACAACCTCACACCCCGAACCAGTTGCCCCCCCCACACCCCAACAGGAGCCAACGGGAGGAGAGGACCCATCCCAGAGGACAGCCAAGGTGACTGACCCCCAGTCGTATTGTACAATTTTACACTTTTTATTTTATGTTTGGCATGATATTCTTACTAAATTTTTAATTTCACTTATTACGAGATTATGTATCGTGAGATGTCGTGATGCAACGTCGAATTTGCCGTTCGTCTTGTAGTGCCGATTCTTGGCATGCACTTGTAATGTAGACTATAGTTAGAAATTATTAGATAATTAATGAAACTTAAATCGATGTAGCGTGCGTGTGAACTAATCTAGTCTTGTCTAGTCAGATCAGTAGTTAAAAATGTAGATTTCTAAAATACTCAATGTTTTCTAGTCTATAAAGGTCTGATTACTTGTAATAAAATAAATACTGATAAATATATTGTTTTATTTGTAATTCATTTTTATTTTGTTAACAAGATCCCCTTTTTTGTTGTGATCAGAATTGTGTGTCCCAGAATTTGGCCGCTACGAGACGATCGACAAAATTTATGCTTTGTTCAATTTTGTCACATTTATAGATATTTTAATTGGGCTAGAAATTAAATGCAAACACAACCAGGAGAAGAATAGAAAGCAACCTCTAAAGTATGCATCTTTATTTTTATTTATTTGCTCAGGTCAGTCCTGTTATTAATATGTTATTGTCTATAATATTTTTAATCCTGGTAGATGATTATGTATTCGTAATGGATCCCATGTAATAAAGATGAACATACTGTTGAATTAAAATCGAAAGCTATAAGCTTTTTTGTGGAAATAAATATCTCATCTATTTATAAATCTTCCGTTAACCAATGGAGCTATATTATGCAATAAGATTAGTCTTTAACTTGGTTAAGTTTGTCAAGATATCAATAATGTTCATCTTCAGTAACTTCCTTTTATTTATTCAAAGTGCACTATAAAAATTTATTGTTTTTGTATTGCTTTAACCGCCTGGTTGTTACCTTACATGAGTGTTTCGTACCAAAATACAAACGAACTCGTCTGTTCTGATTTAAGATTATTTTGTCGTATTATCTGCTTGTCTGTGTGTCTGTCACACGCTTGTAAACACGCTAATTGACTGTAACTAACATAGTACAGATTTGTGACACATTTTGTCGTAATTGTATTTCAGACCTTTCAAAACAAAGTCTTCAAAAATTGTACGCTTATAATTTTATTTTAATTATTTGAATTACAACCATCGGTTAGAATAAACGTGTCCCATTTCTGTACGTATATAAGTTTAATTAGAAAAAAATTGATTTAATTGGCAGTTGAAAATTTTATATAAATATAATAAAACTTAGTATTTTAATGGTATAAAATTTAAGACCAATTGTCTTTGTCAAAACTTCTATTAGGAATAGACAAAACTACTTATCACTTACGAAACATATTGTAAAAATTTATGTTTAATAGTAATAAAAAATATAGAAATGGTACGGAACACTAATAGCCCGTTTTTAAAGCCCATTTGTGATACGGAATGTTTCTCAGCTCATAGCAGCTGATTCAAAATTAGCATGTCATGCCAAATGAAAAGATTTGCCCTAATAAGTGATATTTTTGTTGTTTTGTGTAGCTAACAGACCATAGCATCCTGAATGCTGTTTTTGGTTTCAATTATGCTCCCCGTATTGCCATAGATAAGTGTTGTGGAATCAAAACATTAGATTTTTTATGCAAATTTTAAATATTTTGGTGTATTTAACTAAAGTGGTAATTCCAGATACCTTTCTGACTAATAACTGCTCTTAGTCATTACACTAAAATGTATTGTATTACCTACCATAATATTTTATAATGTTAATCTGAAAAGTGTGGTTTATTATAAAATTCTAATCCACTTTTCAGCTTATGTAATAGTATAAAATAATTCACGTTCAATCAGCGAACTTTTACCTATTAAAGTTCGCTGCGTGCAATTAATTTTATTTTTCAATAACATTTTTTTGTATAAGGCTTATTTAAATAATAAATAATAATAGTTTTTTCCACATTAATCTTTTGGTTCCACGACACCGAATGTAATCTCGTGTGTTTGCTAATCGAAGCGTGTGTTCTCAGGATGACTTGTCTAACGATATTGAAAGCCTGCTCGAGGAAGTGAGGAGTGTCCAAACCCGTCTGTCGGACCTCCCCGACGAGAGCCTTGAGGCAATGGAGGACGGACTCACGGTAAGTTCATTTTACTTCTTACGCGAGCTCCATGCAATACAGTTACAGTGTTTTTCATGTAGGACAGACTTGACAGTTACTAGTAGGGAGGCTAAGTAATAATAAAAAATATTTCCGTGGGACTGAACAGTATTATACCGACAAGTGGTATTCAGTGGTGTTTCCCGAGTATAAAAAATGACGTCGCTTCCTTAACCCGTGGAGGCGGCATATATGGCGTCACAAATATGGCCAAATTAAGAAAAAATATCCTTTAAAAAAACCATATGGGGTTTGTGAGTAGATTACAAATATAATATAAGTAATATAACATACTAGTCAAATCATTAGTGTCAAAAAATAATTAACCAGAAATATTATAAAATTAAATATCAAGAAGCTTAGAAGCACAAGATTATGTTGACATTAATCTAATGTGTTGTTAAACCTGTTAGATAGTGTTTTTTTTAGAAATTGACTGAACATTAGCTATAAAAGTTAGAAAATTAATTTAGTCCAAATGACTATCATGACTGTCATGCTTGGAGCTCGCGCCAGAATTCTAGTTCCATTTAGTGTGACAAGGTTCGCTATTTTCTGTTTCTGATTTTTAAAAGAAATGCGACTGTTTTACAATCACAATTTGTTATAAAAACCCAAAATAGACACAAAAATGAAGATGCTTACAATCATTTTCACATAAAATCATTATCAATATTTAATTCATTGATAAATAAATAACAATAATATTTTTTGTGAGATTATTGCCTGAAAATAAAAACATAGGTAATTAATAATGCCTACCTACATAAATGTATTATTAATTATTAAAATATTTTCGAGTGCTTTGGTAACTTACGAGTAGTTAGGTATTATTTTATTTCAGTTTTTGTTTGTTATGTACAATTGTGTTTCTTACAACCAAACGTAAATTGTCTATCTTTTCAATCAGCCAAACCATAGAAAATAGAAAGCTCTAGTCACACTGTTCCACTGTAAATATACCATTTAAAATAACTGTTCCAAGTCCCTACTGACGCGCATAGAGAGTAGTTCATTTTATATTTAGACGAGCTAATCGCTTTAAGGGGGTCCTATTCTTGGATACCTAACGTACCTTGTTTGGGCGAGAAGTTTGAAATAAAAAAGAAGAATGCTTTAAAAATGGTGTTCAATTCTTATTCAGTTTAACCGGTAAGGTTCAGATTTTGTTGCCTTTTTATTTCAAATTCCAACTTTAAATGAGTCAAGAACGACTTCGAATAAATAAAAATACAAGCCTCATTGTAAACAAAACTAGAATGCGGAGTCATCACGTCATAATAATTGTGTTACGTAATGGCTTAAAAACAGTTATTGCTCATGTGTGGTTTATAATCTCCGAATATAGATACGCTTTATTGATATGAACAATGGTGTTTGTCTTCGGCTGAGATTTATCTGTGTCATTTTTTATCACTAGTTTGCTTACCCGTCTCTGTACGCTGGTTAGTCGAATTTGCGGTATTTGATTCTCCACGGCTATAATTAACGGAAGCTAAAGTTACACCTGCTCAAATGCACGATCCTACTTGAAAGAATGTCTAAAATCAATTCGTTGGGTATAGTTCCAGAGATAGGCTCAAGCAAACGAAGAAATTATACTCTTTATTAATACTGTCCAACAATCAAGTATTTATTCTCCATTGTTTTCTTTTGCGTTTTTATTTATTTTGTGAATAAAATGTTATTTATTTAATTATTATCGATTCAAAGAAACTAGAAATCTATTAACATATTTAATTTACAATTGAAAGAAAATTTTACTGCATAATTAAAGGCAAATAATAAATTATATTTAATTTAATAGTATTTCATTTGTAATTTTTTTACGTTTATAATTCTGTTTTGTGTGTAAGTAGGTCTCAATTTGTAAAACAAAATTAAAAAAATATTATTAAAAACATTTTTTGTTATCGCAAAAATTTTCTCCAATTCTCAATTCGACATTCTTTACTATACGAGCCTTGGCAGTGAGTATGCCTATAGACCCATATGCGATGATGTCATCTACAGGGGCCTATTACGACACACGCGTTAATAATACACTCTACTGTTTGGCATCATTCAGTAGGGCACTAGTACGCGATTCGAATCGCGGCCGGATCCCAATACGAACGCAAACGATTTTCGATCAATCGAAATATTACAAAAACTTTTAGAATTGGAATATTTTTGCTTTTGGAAATTATTGTGAACGTTTATTATTATTTTGGGAATTATGTAATTTTGTTAGCGGCGTCGAGTGAAGCATGGCGTTATATTAGGGAGTTGACATTCCTGTGTTGATTAAAAGTGCAGTGATAGTTGAAAAAAACTTTTGTTAAAGGTAAAAATCACTAAATACTTACTTGAAAGCTGAGGCAGCGTCCTTTTGACACTATTGCTGTCCCATTTATTTAGGTAATAGTTTTAAGCATATTTTATCCTCCTGGGACCCCAGGGGCCTCGCTTGAGGTAATAAAAACTAAAAATGAAACATAACTAAAACGTCAAAAAAATAGTAATCATAAAATAATTGTATTTTTTGACGTTCACTTCTCTTGAGGACTAAAAATTAGAAATAAAACAAAACGTAAAACATAAAAATAAATAAATAAAAATTCGGTCACTTCTCCCAGGACTCAGGAGGTTAAAATAGTTTTGCAGTGGTGTCAATAAAGTGTAGGTACTCTCTCTCTTTGAGTAAGAATTAGGTACTTTACGCGCTACTCCAAAATAACTAAATGGATTCGTATGCGGTTTTCATTGTTACATAGCTTAGTACTTTAGATAGGTTTTAAACTGCGCGGGAAACTTATTCAACTCGGGCAAATCCACGGGCGATCACTAGTTAATAATCCAACTCTAATGCGAAATTGAATATTATTTACGAGTTTCGATATTTGTTCCTCCTTTGATTTGGAACGCCACAAATCAAGGTAATTGAATATAAAGATTGTCTAGAAAACAAATAAAAAAAACCTGATAAATAACTATTGGATATAGTGCAGTGCCATCCACTGTTGCTTACAACGCTGAAGCTAAAAAATTCTTAACCCTAAACCACATTTTCAATGCTTTAATAATTCTCTAAAATATAATATTCTTCACAAAAGATAATTTGAGCAGTTTTTAAGCTCTTGAGTTGGATTATAAATAGGAAATAGAGCGCGCGTGTTTGAGATGAATGATTTTACGCGTGCTATAAATTTTAGAGAGCGTTGTAAAATAGCCGGCACTCTGCGCCAGGAGCAGAACAGCTATTTCATACAGCAATGAGAGCTATTGCAAACGCGTCTCATAGACAAACTGAATTATCTTCTTAGTAGGGGACCAGGTTTACTCGGAAACACTGCGACCCTATGTAATCTATCGTGTTAGCCCCTGTGTTTACTCTCCTCCCCAAGTATTAACTGCTCAAAAGCTATTATGCAGCTGAGGGGTAGGACTCCATAAGCCTCTCCTCGGGTTAGGATAGGCTGTAACCAGGCCTTGCAGCTGGTGTGTTGTATTCGAACGCAGTTGCTTCATCGTCTCTATCTCTATGGTAATCTATCACATCAAAATGCATTCCATCTATGCCATATTCCATTGTTGAGTAAGCTTATCATGTTATCGATAAAATAGTGTCGACAAGAAATCACTACAAATATTTTATACGTGATACCAAATTCTGCAGATATAGCTAGGAATAGTACATTTTAGACTTTCGCGCTTTGTATTCATAATTATATAATTATATAATATATAATAATTATATAATAAGTGGTCAGCTCGTGACCACGGCCAGTGTAACCTGGTCGAAACGTCGGGCAAGGTAAATAAAACTTATTCGTGTGTAAGACCCGTAAATAATTATATAATTATAGCTAGGAATGTATTTCATCAACAGCATATTAATATGTCCCCACTGCTGGGGCTCAGGCCTACCCTCTCAACGGACTATAGTCCACTACGCTAGCCTAGTGCGGGTTGGTGGACTTCACATGCGCCTAAGAATTTCTTCTTCAGCGTATGTAGGTTTCCTCACGATGTTTTCCGTCACCGTTTGAGAGCAGTCAGTAAAATGTACTTAAGTTTCGAGAAAAACCCATTATTACATGGCCCAGCCGGGGATCGAACTCCGGACCTTTCGATATGGCCGCGTCTTATCCCCGACACCACTGACGGAATGTATTTACCAGGTAGAAATAAGTTTACAGTGACGTGATTCATCTCACAAGGAAAATAAGCTACGCTTAATAACGTTATAAACTGTATTTAAATGCGGTAATAAATAATTATTGTCTCAGTATGACGGTATATAGCAATGAGTAATAAAATTTGAGCGAGGTGGAGTCACGTACAAATTTAGCATTCATATTATTGCTAGAAGTGTCGCCATACCTATTTTCGTTCTGTTATCATCATCAATTTAATGTCAATGTTTCACTAACGCGTTAAAACAAGTATAGCTAGCTATTTAATCAATTGAATTATCAATATACTTGTCAAATAAGGAAAATCTAAGCAACCAAATAGGATCGCTTATTGACATAACCTGACCTTTGAAAATTAACTTTTCTAGGAGGGCATAGAAGTACTAGTCAAGTGTGAAGAGGCAGCGGATCTTCTAGAAACGAAGATCATGGAGTACCGTCATGAGCCAGAGGTCCAACCACTTCTTAAGGACCTGATTGTTATGAAAGCCCGAATCTCAAAGCTGCTGACTCAAGCGCGTCAAGGATTGATTACCATCCAGGTAAGGAAGGTAACTTTTTTCTCTTTTTTTCTTTTTCATTTAAGTATTACATTAATTATTTCAATGTAAAGTTGAACTTAATGTTTATTTTTACTATAATACAATTAATGTTAGAAAGGGGAAATATACCCCAGATCGCCCCCAGTCGCATGCGGCAGGGTGCCAAAGACGCTTGCGGCGTTACCCCTTTGTATTGCAACGCCGATGAGTTGGCAAAGGAATGAGCTCGTCCTGTGGTCGCCCGTTGTTTCTACAAATTTCTTTTTAATCTGGCCTATTAAGCGCTGGGCGTCTTCTCCCCAAGGACCGAGCGTTTCAACTGCGAACGCGACAAAAATGTAATTGTCACCTAGACATGAGTATTTGCGGCGTTTAGCTGCCTCAGCGGTCGCCCTAATTATTTCGTATCGCAGTTAGAAATATGTAAAAAATGTAATAAGTACCTATAAATATTTTTCAGGATGTCAAAATTGAAGTAGCACGTCAAGCGAAGGAAGTTGAAGAGCAGAAAGAAAAAATTGCTAAATTAGACTATTGGTTGGAATCTATAAATAATGAACTCAATGAGTCTACTAAGCAATCAGACGTACTCACAGAAGAGGATATTAGTAGGTATATTGAAATTTATGAGCGGTATATCAGGGAGTATGAAGAGTACGAGATTATTTTGAAGTCTATCACTGTGATAAATCATGATGAATCTAGTCAATCGTTGAGAGGAAAGTTGAATGCGATGCAGAAAGCATTAGAGGGTACGAAAAATCTAGTCATTGTAGAGATAGAAAGGTTGAGACAGGTATTACTGCAGATAAGATCTGCGCCAGAGGTCGTTGAAGACGACATTTCGCAGACGGATAGGACGATTGACTCAACGTCGATGCCTGAAGAAGTTGTTACTCCAAAAGAGGAGATAAAGATTCAAGAAACAGAATCTGATAAAAATCCAACAATACAAGAGAGTAAGCAAAAACAAACTGTGGCAATGGAAACTCAGACAGGAAAGAGCCTGTCGTCAATAGTAGTTGAAGAAACCAAGCAAGAAGAAATAAAACCGACTGCAGCAAACGAAACACAAACTGGAAAGAGTCTTATATCAGACCCACCATCTGTGTCCGATAAATCAGTGATATGTAAACCGCAAGTGATCACGACACATGATGTGGCGATAACTTGTGCAGTACCTCAGGAAGTTGAAGTTCAAACAAGTGAGCCACAGTTACAAGACAGGGATTTACTTGAAAGCATTCAAGTTAGACAAACTATATCAGATGGACACGAAACAATTGAAATTGCTAGTCGACCTATCATTAGAGAACAAAACATCGACGAGCAATCACTCCTTGTTGATGCTAAATATAGAGATGACAACTTATACAAAGATTCGCAACTCAATATTGTACACAGTTTGCCACAATCATTTGAAACTGTCATGGTTGAGCCTGATGAAACGACGACTGAAGTTGTCGTCGACGCGGATGGCTCAAGAAGGATCATTGTGAGAAAAGTGAGAAAAACATTAGTAACGAGGCAACAAACGGTTCAGACTCAACAACACAGGTCACAAATACTTTCAGGTGAAGGTATACCACATGAGCAATCCTACTCACAAATTACCCTGAAAGAAGACAAGGGATCTACCTCAACTATGATGGACGATGGTGGTGTTCAGCACCTTCAATACCAGACTTACGGCGGTCAATTAATATCAGGTCTGCCTGGTGGTGAAGTCACGATCCAAGAATTCACATCTAAGCCCGACATGGTTATCAGAATGGAGAAAGGTATGAGGCCTGAAGAAATCCTACAGCTAGCAGAGGGCGAAGTTCCTCAAATTCAGACCTCATCGTCAAGCGTCACTGCTGTCGTGCAACAAGTGACAAGAAGGAAAATTATAACCAAACGACGTATCATACGTCGTGTTGTCATCGTTGATGGCAAGGAACATGTGACTGAGGAAATTATCGAAGAGCCAGATAATATTGAAGTTACTGAAGAAGAGATCCCCAGAGTGTCTATCAGTGTGAAAGAACAAGGTGGTGTACAGTTTGAGGAAATAGATAATTCACACGACAAAGGTGACAAACCTCCTCCTGCTTTGCCTCCTGACTCGGGTAACGACAAAAAATATCCTAAAAAAAGAAAACCCGAAAGCAAAGATACACCAAAAGATAAAGAGGAACCAACGAAATCGTCATCCGACATGACACCTTCCCAGCATCATAATATAGAAGGAATAACGAAAGAGTTTATGCAAAGAGAAAGTGGACTCAGTGAACACCCACACACGTTTACATCGGAGCGCTACATCCGCACATCTGTAGAGAGAGAAGGAACACCAATACAAACAGTAACGACATCTGAAACTTTCCAGACATTACCATCTGAAAGTCACACAGTATATCATGTGCAAGAACCCCAAGATAACCAATACACTGTAGTAGGTGATGGTATGCAGCACTCGACTGTTGAATCATCGTCCTCCAACATTGCTACTGTTGTCCAAAAAGTGACTAGAACTATAAGAAGAACCAAGAAACGTATCATTAGACACATACAGATTATTGATGGTAAAGAGCATGTTACGGAAGAAGTGATTGAGGAACCCGATGATGTGGAAGTTATAGAAGAGGAACCAAAAGTGACCCATACAGTACAAGAACAGGGTGTCAAAACAAAACGTATAAAGATCATTCGTCAAGTTCAAATAATTGATGGTAAAGAACATGTTACAGAGCAAGTTGTGGAAGAACCAGATGATGAATATATCCCTGAGACAACTGTAACTGCCGAAATTGACGTACAAATAACTAAACCAGAAGTTACAGAGTTTAAACCTCAGTCCACAATAGCTAACGAAACAACAATTGTTGCAGAATGCATGTCTCCAAAAGATACCACTATTATCGATACAACTAAAAGCTTAATTGATAGTGAGCTTGGTCATTCTGATATGTCCCAAACACTACCGAGAGAACCTGAGGTGAAGAAGAGAAAAGATAAAAAATCCAAGAAAAGCAAGAAGGATGAAATACACTTACAGCAAGATATCGCTCCTACTAGTGAAGCAGAGAAGATTTCAGAGCAATTGACTGATTCACTTACGAAAATAACAAAAAAATCGGAGTCTCCCCACGAACCTGGAATCATTATTTCCACTACAACAATAGATATGACAAGACTAGTCACAACAGAACCAAAAATGCTCGAGACAGTAGTAACTTCTCAAACAGAAACAGCTACTCCTGTAGAGGAATCTTCAATTGACAATATAGTTATTGATTCTACCAAAACTTTGATCAGTAGCCAGATTGATCACTCGGCTAAATCTCAAACACAATCAATTCAACCTGAGATAAAGAAAAGAAAGGATAAAAAGCACAAGAAGGATAAGATTGACGATGTGCAAAAATTTGACAGCGCTCCTAGCGAAGCAGAAAAGATTTCAGAGGAGTTAACTGAAACAGTAGCAGGAATTACCCAAACAACAGAACAACCAGTCCAGCCTGAATCTATCACGTATACTACACCTAAAAAAGAAACGGAAACCATTCGCGACGAACTAAAGCCACTCTTCGAAACCATAGATACGACACAAATAACGCCAGTGGCTACAGAAACTACAATAGTTGCTCCTATAACAGCAAAAGACACTTCTATTATTGATGTCACTGAGAGTCTGATAAGTAGTGAGCTGAATCAATCTGACAACACTCGTATGCTACCAAATGAGCCTTCAGTAAAGAAAAGGAAAGACAAGAAATCCAAAAAAGGTAAAAAATATGACCATCAAGATGATAGCATATCAACGAGTGAAGTAGAGTATCAAGCGCACAAACCGAAAGTTATTACTTCTATACCAGCAGATGTGACAGAACACGTAATTGAAGAACCATTTAAAATTGAGTCAACAACTGAAACGTCAGTCACTTCTTCAATAGATACTCCAAAATACGACGTTATCGCTGAAATACCTAAGAGTTTGATAAGTAGGGAAGAAGATGAATTTGATGTTGCACAAATGCCAATTAAGGAACCCATGCCAAATAAGAGGAAAGACAAGAAATCTAAAAGAGCCAAATCAGTAGATGAAGTTCATAAAGATGATAGCACTCCTAGTGAAACGGATATAATATTACATCAAGCAACTGAAGAACTTAGGCCTGAAGTTATTGTTTCTGTCATAGCTACAGATGTGACAGAACCCGCTATCGAGGAAACAACTACTGTCCAAGAAGCAGTTACAGCAATTAATCCGACATTTACTGAAATACCAGAAGTAGGACGTCCAAAAGATACCTCACTCATCGATATTACAAAGAGTCTGATTAATAGTGAAAGTGATCACTCTGGTGTATCACAAACCGCACCTAAGGTACTGATAAAGAGACAAGAAAAGAAATCCAAGACAGTCAAAAAACCAGACGAACATCAAGAAGATAACAGCTATTCCGCTAGCGAAACTGAAAGCATTTCAAGGCAAGCTGAAGAAGTTCTGAAACTCGTTTCAGCAGATGAGAAACCAAGCATAGCTCATATCAAAGACAATATAACAAAAGATGTTATAGAATCTCTAACTGATGAACCAAGAACATTTAAAGAAACAATTACTACTCTTGGTCCCAAAACAGAAATTCGAGATAAAACAAATGTAATTATAACTAGAACTAGGAAACGAATTATTAAACATATACAAATTATCGACGGTAAAGAGCATATCACTGAGGAAGTAATCGAAGAACCAGATGATGTTGAAGTTATGGAAGGAGACTCTAAATTGGTTCAAACAATACAGAAGGAAGGTGTTAAAACCAAACGTTTAAGGATAATACGGCAAGTTCAAATAATTGATGGTAAAGAACACATAACAGACCAAGTCGTGGAAGATCCCGATGACGAATATATACCAGATTCGACTATGACTGCAGAAATTGATGTCCAAATTAATGAGAAACGTGAACCTATAATTGCCTCTGATGTAAGGACCATCCTTGGTCGTGAAATTGAACACTCCGTTGACACTCAAAGCCCAGCGATTGAAAAACCCATACCAAAAAAAAGAGATAAGAAAACAAAAAAAGGCTCGATAACAGATAAGATTCAAATAAGCGATGTTACTTCATCAATGGAAGTAGAAAAGACTGAAACACCGGAAATAGCTGCGCAAATTGTGCAAGAAACAATTCAGTATACTGAGCCCATTATTAGCACCACATCCAGTACAACTGTGGAACAAGAACAACAACCGAAAATGACTGAAATTCCAACTGCCGAAATATCTTCCGTCACCCCCATTACGGAGTCACAGATGAATACAACAATAATTGATGTCATGAAAACTTTTATTGGAACTGAGATTCACCAATCCGCCGCTTCTCAAGTACAACCAGACCAACCGGTTCCAAAGAAGAGAGAGAAGAAACGTAAGTTAGAATCTGAAGAGTTTAAAGAACCTGTCGTTAAAGAATCATTACCTAAAACTGAACCAATGGATGAAAATTTTGCTCTATACCTTAAAGATAAGTCGCATATAGCATCTGTAGTTCAAGAAACTAAGACTATTTCACCTGAAATATCAAGAAGAGAGGATGTAGGAGAACCAAGAATTATAGAGAAATTACCAAAAACGATTGATGACTTGACACAATCTCCAGAACTAAAAGTTACATTGCCTGTATCCGAAAACCTGACTAAATCAGAATTATTTGAAGGAAAACCTGAGTATGAACTTCAAGTCAAGACTTCTCTAACAAAGGAATTGACGTCGTCTGATCAACATTTAGAACAGCAATCCGTTTTAGAATTAACTAAACAACTTATAGAAAAAGAAACAATCCAGGCAGGAAATATTTATTCTCCTGTAAAAACTCTTGAAGGCAAAAATGTATTCCCTGAAATTGAGCAAGTATCTTTAACGGAAAAAATTGTTATTGCGGCACCAGATATAGAGGAAGGTGAACTTAAACAATATCCTACACAAATTATGGCAGATATTCTACCCAGAATGACTGCGGTTACGGAAGATGAACCAAAAGATCCCGATGGAAAAAAAGTTGAACACTTTTTAACGAAAACAGTATATCAAAGTCATGACAGTGTTCCATTAATTATCGAGCAGGAATCAATAGAAGATGACAAGGAGCCTTCGAGCAGTAGCGCAAATAAGCTAATTGAGGCAATAATAAAGCCACTCAAGGAAGAATCAGCAGAACCTATTGATCAAGAAGCGCTAGTTGAAACAAAAGATATTGCGTCAGTAGTCGATAAGGAATTACATCACTCACAAGTAGTGAACAAAACATTGAGTCACATGATTTCAGAACAACCTCCAACACAATCATCTGTGGAAGTAGAACCTCTGAAAGTTGGAACTGTCGTCACTGAAAGTACAACAACTGTAGTGTCTGAAGCTCCCGAAGTGTCTTACATTCAACAATTTGAACCAAGGGTACAGAGTTCCACAGACAGCGTTGATAAGCTTCTAAAGTCTGAAGCAGCAATAGAACACCCAGAACAAAAAGTAATGCCTTCAGATGTTATAGAAAATATTAGTTCCATTACAATTCCAATCAAACCAGATAAAAAGTATGATATCAACTTACTTCTTGAATCTGAACGTGAAGATACTCATTTGCGAGATGTCAAAAACCTAGCAACCATTCAACCTGATACTAAAGCAGTTACTCAATCGGAAAAGCCCGTACAGACTGTCGATATTTCTATGTCTATTGCTAGAACTGACGTTGCTAAGAAAACGGAGCCTAAGGTGCAATTTGACCTTAAAGTTGGTGGTTTCGAGTCTAATGAACCGTTTATAGTAAGAAAAGATATAGATTTTGATCTGCCTAGTGAAATAATGATTACTAATGAAGCAGCTGCAGTTCCGAAAATTAATAAACAAGATCAATCAACTGAAATTACGCCTGAAGAGTCGATCAAGGAACCTAAGAAAAGTAAAAAGAGAAAGAAACATACAGCCACAGAAGGTAAAGACTCTGAAACTGAAACTGACAAGAGTTTTATAGAGACTGATAGTTCATCTTTAAGTCACTACGTTGAATTACCTACTTCTCCACCTATAGAATCTCCAAAGCCTACAGAAGATGTATTGAAACAAACAGAAGAATTACCGGAACTAGAATCCGATTCCCTAGTTACTACATCTGAAACAGTCACAGAAGGAAAAGGATACGAACCAGAAGATGTATCATTAGGTACTTCTACAGTACCAGATAAGAAGAGGAGACAGAAAAAACGCAAGTCTCATGGCGTAAGTGAAGAAACAACATATCCCAAACTAAGTACAACTGAATCAGATGGTACATCGGTGTCAACGCCAGTTGAAATCGCCGAACCCTTACAAGAAAAGAAACGGACAAAAGCAAAGAAAGGAAAGAAGAAGACTCCCGCGGAATTTGATGTTGAATCAGAATCAGAACCGGAGGTTAAGCCGGAGAGTCCTAAGGTTGGTGAAGTCCTAGAGACCTCGCCTAGAGACGAATCTTACCGTACAATGAGTGAAGCTTCAGATATCAGCACAGTGAAAATAGTAGAAGAATGCGTGCAGAGCAGCCCAGAAACAGTAAAAAAGGAGGTTACTACAACAATAACATACCCTGTATCTGTTGTAGAGGAAATCCCGACCCAGGAATATTCCATTCAGACTTCACCAGAAGTTGTGGAAGAACCTGTAAAAGAGGATATTATTGAAGTTCCTAGACCAGAAACAGCTGAAACTGCTTTGCAGACTTCTCCTACACCCGTAACAGATTCTTTAATTCAAACATCACCTATTGACGACAAAGAAGCTCATACTCAAACCATAGAAGAAGTAATAGCCGTAGTCGAGAAGTCAGATTCTCAAATGCAAACGAGCCGGACGGAAAGCCCAGAAAAGATTATCCAAACAGAAGCTATGACACAGGTCATTCCTGGTGATATAAATACTCCTGAAGAAAAGTTTTCACAGACGTCACCTATTGAGGAACCACCACAACCAGAGAAACCAGCAACGCCCGTAATTGTAACGGAATCTAAAGAAATACAAACATCTCCTTTACCTCAAGTACAGAAGGATGAGAAGAGCACTGAAATTATAATTGAGACGACAGAAAGTGATATTCAGACTGTGAAACAAGAAATTGTTGACCAAGAGACATCTACTTCTCCAATAAAAGAAAAAGAAGTAACTGAGATAAGCAGTCAAACACCAGAGGTTCCTTATGTTAGTACTTATACACAATCTGATACACCCGAACTACTAGAGCCTAAGATTGAGCCAGAAATATCTCAGCGTCCCGAAACTGTTACCGTTGACAGTACTCAACAAACATCTCCAAGGGTAGAGGAACCGGTATCCATACCTCTACTTGATCTCACTACAAAAGAAATAATCACTACCGACAACACTCAACAAACATCACCAAGAATATATTCTGAGGATTCAATATCCACATCTACTGATGAGCCTTATGAAGTGCATTTGCGAGCTCAGATCACTATTCCTCAAGCTACTGCTGATTTCATTGACAACGAACGTCAGATTGAACCACCACAATCCATTATTGGTGACAAGCAGAAACACAAGAAGAGGAAGTCTAAGAGAAAGGCAGAATCTCCACTACAATCTCCTGAGAGTCTATCAGATCCTTTCACAACAGAATTGTCAGTATCTTTAACACCAACGAGTGACGATCTGTCAAGCAAAGACATATCTTCAATAGATGAAGGGATTTATCAATTAGCTAGCCCCTCGTCACCGATGAGGCAAGAAAATAATTTTGTTTCTCAGAAACCGACATATTCATCTATTGTTCAAAGATCGAAATCCAAATCACCATCCCCTACTAAGAGTTATCATCCTCAAAAATCTGAAAACGCTAGATTGCTTGATGCTCTCGAAAAACGCACCCAATCGCTTACAGAGCCACAAAGGAATGCACCAGATGACTCTATGGCCGTTGCTTTGTTGGAGCCATCAGTTGAAAAATCTTACGATCTTGTCGTAAATAAGGAATTACATGAAGTAAAGTCAGCTATCGCAAATAATGACCCAGTCAGGACTGAAAGAAGCATAATTATCGTCATCGAAACCATCTCTATATGGCTTGAGGAGATTCAATATAGGATCCAGAGAGAGACCACCACTGGTTCCAGAAATGTAGAAGAAACTGAACGTTTGCAATCGCTACAAAGCTATATTCAGAGCTTAAAAGAAATTATAGAAGTGACTGAAGTAAATGAAGAGATAATCACTTTAATTGAGACGTTAACGCGTCAAGTGGATGCTGTTAAAACTTTGAGCGACCAAAGCTCGGTTAAAGTTAAAGAAGTTGAAAAAGAATGGATCAAGTTCTTAGATGATACCGAGGAACTAAGCCAGTCTGTTGAAAGCATTAAAAATAGTGTTGATGATGTGATTTTGTCAGATACACCAATGCAACAGAAACTAGACAGACTAGATAAGATTGAACTTGAGAACATCGATAACTTTGATACAGTTAACAAATTGTTTAGGAGATATCGTATTCTTGTCGAAACTAATCCTAAACGAGAATGTCCCTCTATTCTGTTCGCTTGCGACGACGACACGAAGCAAGTAGAGAATGTCATCAATACCGAAAGAGATCGCCTGTTGCAATTAACATCATTAGCCGAAGAGTACGAGCAAACTTTACAGGATTTCGGACAAATTACAGATGTCGCTGAAGCGCTACTTGACAGCAAGATCATAGTGTCGAACTTAGATCACTTGCACGAAGAAATTCAAAAGCATAGAAAGTTCTTTGTTAACCTGAGCCATTGCAGAGCTATCCTCGAATCTTTGGAAGACAACCTGGATGCTGAAACTAGATCTAAATACTCGTCTCTTCACAATTGTCTTCACGACAGAGCAACCACAATTATAGATCGAGCAGCAAGTCGTGCACAACAGATGACATTAGCTGCTTCTAGATGGAACATGTTAGAGCATGGAATGAAGGAGGAACAGCAGTGGCTTCAGGTAGCTCAGCAAAGAATCCCTGACCTTACCAATGTCACTTCAATTGACCACGAACAGTACATCAATTTATACCAGTCCATAAGTCAAGATGTTAATCATCACCACGCAAAAATTTTACGCCTTCTATCTATAACGGAAGGTTTACAGAACCTCATAGTTTGCTCGGGATTGGAAACTGAGTGTTCTACGGCACTTGATACTTTGCTGAAATTACAAGAAGACGTAGACTCTAGATTGACACATTTGACAGCTTTCAAAGAGAACTGGATGACGTACGACCACCTGATGGACAGAATCGAAGGATGGATGAAGACAGCAAACAGAGAACTAGAACACATAACTCCAGAAAACATTACAACTACCGCTAACTTGCGTCGATTCTGGGAATTAAAAGCACAACATGAAGTCAACAACAATTTGAAGAACGAATCCGGGATACAATTCGATAAAGCTCTAGAAATCCTGCCTATATCAGATGAAATGGTTCAGAGGCAGTTCTTCTCTAAGATCGAGGATAAATGGCGTGATTTGGCTGCGAGAATAGACGACATACACGCCACAGCCATCCAAAACATTTCCGATCGCGACGTGTCTTCGAGTGAGAAACTGAACATTCTCGAAGAAGAGTTACGAGAACTTCGCGCTGCACTAGACGGTCTCAAAGGAGTCATCAAAAGCGAAGACGAGCTCAACCTATACATAGAAAGATTGCAAGTGATGACTGCCCGTATAGACAGAATCCAAAACGAACTTGGCAGGCTAAGTTTGCTGCCCACAGCGGAATCAGAACGCGTGGGAGCGTTGTTGACTCAGTCGGGCAACTTGGATGATCAGATAGGCGAGGAACTCGAACGAAGCCTGTTATTGAAGGAGAAGATCGTACAAGTTCAGGCTGGCATCACCCGTTGTCAGAAGAACCAGCGGCGCGCGCGTCTGACGTTAGAAGAATGCGAAGCGGCCGAGCGGCTCGGCAGCGGCGTGGTTGAAAGGGCGTCTGAAAACTGCGACAGGCTGCTAGAAGATCTGACGACTCAATGGAGGGACATCCTCGCTCTGAGACAGGCGCTGCACACGCTGCCGATCAGTCTAAGGGTGTGCGTTTCACCTACAGGCGTTGAGAGGGACATCTCCGCTTTGCAGGTAAGAGTTATCTATTTATCTACTAGTTTTCCTGAGAAATACATCAGGTTTTATGAATTTTTGATTGCCTCTGGGAACCTACTGTAAATGTCTGTTCCCAAAATACAAAGGAAAATGGATTGCAGATATTAATAAAACTGTATAACAAAAATTTTTTAGTTCCACTGTTATATGAAAAGAAATTGCAGGAAACACTACATCAACATAATAAATAATGAAAAAAATATATAACTATTGTTGTTCTTAAAGATTTTCTCTTGAAAAGGTCCCTGACCTAACATAAGGATGGTTATCCAGTCCTAATCATCCCACCAATCATGGAAAAATAAACTTGATATCTATGATTTTTTTTTCTCTACTTGCAATGCAATGTCACACAAATTCGATTTTCTTATGCTTATACTCTATTGTATTGTAAGGAAACGCACGCGGACCTGGAAGCGGCGTGCAACGACCTGAGCGGGCGGCTGCGAGGCAAGGTGCAGCTGTGGCGGCGCTTCGAGAGGCAGCTGGAGCTGGTGCAGGGCGCCGTCCGGGAGGCCGACTACATGGTGGAGCTGCTCACAGTGCAGGGGCAGGTGGACTACGACCGCCTGCTTAAGGCTACAGAGAAACTTGAGGTTGGTATTACGCGTCTACTTTTTTTTTTTCTAAAGAGTACAATTTAGCGACTTGGCCGCACTCCACGCACTGACCTCCACAGTACGACATTTTGACTTCAAAAAAATTTTCGATTGTTTTTTTTGTATGTATGACACGATATCTTCGCCGAGTCTTGTTTTATTGAATAGGCTTTATTTAGAGGGACATTTCACCTCTTAATTTGGGTGGAAAATTTTAAAAGGATATCAACAAATCATATTTATTTACTAGATAAGAAATCGGTTTAATTTTTTTTTTTAAATCTGAATTTAATTAAATTAAATATATATTTTTTTGCGGAAATACATCATAGTGTTAGTACCTAAACAATCTTAACCACTAATGTTATTATTCTATACTACTAAAATCGTAACGGGAGTATTTACGTACGGGGATTTAAAAAAAACTTTTGGAATACGTTATTTAGGCTTACAAACACTTTTCAAAAAATGTATTGTCTGTCTGTCTGTTTGTGCCCACGTTCGTTCATCACGCTGAAACTGCTGGTCCGATTTGAACCGGTTTTTTTTGTTAGTTTGAAAGCAGGTGGTCTGACTGCTAAAATCTGGTGTACTTGGATTTTTAAAATTCTAACCCTAAAGGGGTAAAAAGGGATATTATGGTATGTATGGGAACAAAAATTTACAAATCAAATTTAGATGCCGCGGACAAGCTAGTAACATATACGATACTTTTTAATGCGAACGAAGTCGCGGGGCAAAAGCTAGTAAAATAAAACGTACCTACATCCTCCCGTGCAGACGCTGAGCGAGTCGCTGACGCGCCGCAGCGGCGAGCTGGTGGGCGAGCTGCGCGCGGCGGCCGCGCCGCTCGAGGCGGCCGCCGAGCCCGCCGCCGCCGCGCAGCTCCGCCGGGAGCTCGACGACGCCGCCGCCGCCTACGAGCACACGTGCGCCAACCTCACGCACCTCTGCGACAAGTCAGTACAGTTATTCTTTAAGTGGTCCCTAAAAGATCATGCTTGCATGACATGTTCATATTCATTTATTTTTTAATGAACGTACAGCGTCAATAGTTTAATAATACATTAAGTATTATGGTTTACCTATTATATGTATATAATTTATTAGGGAGACACAAAAAACTGATATAAAATATTATGATAAAAAATACAAGTATTCTTACTTACCCAGATTATTACAATCAGATTAATATAAAATACAATGTCAAAGTCAAATGTCAAAATTGAATATTAAAATGTCAAAATAATAATATAGAACTATGTCAGATCTATTTTAGTCATAAAATAATTTGTCAAATTAATTAGGTATGCCGCATGCAATGTGTACGTGAATTATCATGCTTGCTATCAATCAGTACAGTGAAGCAACGGCAAACACGTAGTTTGCATGTCATGCACGTCAATAACTACAACTACATGGTCATGCATGAGTGACAGCACGTAATGCATGTCAGGCCGCATGATTGTTTAGGGAGCCCATTACAAATTTAATTATTTTGGGGGTTAAGTCATCCTAATTGACTGGATAGGCGGGAAAGTTTTAGTTAAAGGGGATCCCAGACACACACGGCCTGCGGTGGCGGTGGCGGTGGCGGCCTGTTGTCTTCCCTATGCAATGTATGTGAGACACGCGCAGCCTGCGTTTGCATATTGAAGCTGATTAGCTGAGGCCTGCTGTAGACCGCGTGTGTAACTAGGAACGCTTAAATAAAACTTACGATACTTTTTAATGCGAACGAAGTCGCAAAATAAGCTAGTCGGAAAATAAAATAGAGAAGAGACAATAAATGACAATGACATTTCGGTTCGCGCCAAAAGAGTAAAAAAAGTCCTTAACCCTTACGTCCGTCCGCAGGTACCACAGAGCGGTAGAGCTGTGGAAGCGGTACCGCGACGCGGCGGCCGCCGTGCGCGCGTTCGCCGAGTACCACGAGGGCCGGCTGCACGCGCTGCGCCCGCACGACGCGCCCTCCGCCGCACAGGTATGTGCTATACTTTATGTCATCATCAACAGCCTATTAATGTCCCCACTGCTGGGGCTCAGGCCTACCCTCTCAACGAGGGCGTTCGGACTATAATCCACCACGCTAGCCCAGTGCGGGTTGGTGGACTTCACATGCGCCTAAGAATTTCTTCTTCGGCGTATGCAGGTTTCCTCACGATGTTTTCCTTCACCGTTTGAGAGCAGTTAGTAAGTGTACTTAAGTTTCGAGAAAAAACCCATTGGTACATGGCCCAGCTGGGGATCGAACTCCGGACCTTTCGATGTGATAGGCCGCGTCTTATCCCCCACGCCACTGACGCTCTTGACCACACTTTATGTATTCCAATTTATTTATTAAATAGACAAGTCTACGTTTTATACACTGTATAGATATATGTTGCGTACGTAAATCGCCATCTATCGCGCTTCGTGGGAACATTTAGAAGACGCTGAGCGGTTTCCACGATTTGCGATAGATGGCGCCTTATGTACTCCAAGAACGGTAAACATGCGCATAGGCATGAGTATGTACATAGGTATTGTATGTATGTAGTATAGTACCCGTAGAGTTTCTTGGCGGCTGTGTGAAGTTGCCGATTTCTACGCAATGACTAATTTTAGGTGTCAAAGGGGAGCTGTGCGGGGGGTTGCGCCGCTCCTCAGCTCTAACGTCTAGGAATCGGTGGTAGATAGAAATTTACGTGTATATACATAGGTGGACGGATAATTAGAAACATGACAAGATTTTCATACAATCGAGGTCACTTTGAAGCCATGGTTCTCCGTCAAGGTTTGATGGGGGCATGATCTGATGACGGTCATCGAGAGAGACATGGAGGACTTTCAGATCGCTATAGATATCCAACTGATCAGATGAGCCGTTTGGTAGCAGCATCGTCATGTAGAAAAAAACCTGCAAAATGGCATAAAAATGTATGAAAATCTTAAAGTTAAGGAATCATGACGATGCTGCTCCCAAACGGCTGATCTGATCAGTTGGATATCTATAGCGATCTAATAGTCCTCCATCTACTCTCTCGATGACCGTCATCAGATCACGCCCCGATCAATCCTTCACGAAAATGGCTTTAAAGTGAACTCGATTGTATGAAAATCTTGCCCTGTTTCTAATTATCCGTCCACGTATGTATATAGTGTAGGTACTCATTTCAATTATTTTACTATGACCAACTTTAGCTATCAACATAGCAAATATTGACATGAGAGTGCAAACGCGTCGGCTCTTCGCGCGTGTACCGTTAGAGGAAATACAAATATGGACGGACAGTCATTCGATTTGTCGATATGGTTGCTTACCTGGCCTGTTGGCGTAGTGGTAGTGACACGGCCTACTGCGCCAAAGGTTCGATTCCCACCCGGGACCAACATTTTGTGTGACTGGTTTTCGGTTTCTGGATGTTTGTATGTATTTAAGTATTTATTTAAAAGTATACCTATAATAAGTATGTTTATCAAATTGTTGAGTACCTACCCATCTCCACAAATTTGTCCAAACAGTATTTATTATTATTATTATATTAATAGTGACAGTGTTCCATGACAACTAACATCTTTTTCTAATGTTTTGTAATTGGGGAAACCTTTAATTGGCTTTTGTATAACAACATCTATTAGGAAAAATTTGTGTAATATTAGTTGTTGGTTTTCCATAGAAAAAAAATATTCCAAAATGCAATGCAATACGTATCTCAAAGCAGAAACATGACTCATACAATGTCTGCCCGCGCCTTGCCTTATGCGGCATCTGGAGGCGCCCCGGTCGATGCTCTTTCAATTAGCACGTAAATGTATTGTGTAGCATTGTCGCTTAGAAGGGCACCTGTATATGAGGTACTAGGTTTTGTCCCGCAATAGTTTTTCCGTACGTTGTGAAACAGCGCCGTCTATGTTTAGGCGTTTTGTTAATTAGGGGGTATTAGCGGACGCCCCGCGAATTTGTCCGCGTTAAAAAGTAGCCTATATGTTATTCCAGGATATAAGCTATCACTGTACCAAGTTTCATCAAAATCTGTTCGGTAGTTTTTGCGTGAAAGAGTAACAAACATCCTCACATCGAAACATCCTCACATCCAAACGTCCTCACACCCTTACAAACTTTCGCCTTTATAATATTAGTAGGAAGTAGGATTCCACGAAGAGCACCAATCTGAAAAGCACCAACGCGAGTAGCACCAAAGCTATTCCACGAAAAGCACCGATCAATATTTTGGCTTGGTGCTCTTCTTCTTCATGAGGTGTATGAAATTGACTAGACGGGAAATTACATCAATCCACTGTCATAATACCGGGTGGCACCCACTTTCCTGAAAATGACAGATTATGTTGCCTTTGTGCTAAATTTTCCCCAATGGAAGTTATGTTAATATTTTTAAGTTTTCAAGTAAGTAGTTATCAAAGTTTAAGCTACCTATTTAATCTTAAATTTCAGCCCTAACCAACGGTGCTCTTCGTAGAATAGCTTTGGTGCTTTTCGCGTTGGTGCTATTCAGATTAGTGCTCTTGGTGGAATACCTCAAATATGTTTTTAAAGAACTGCGATGCCTTAGGTTAACTAAAATACCCGAAAAATTGCACACAATGCTTCACTTAACTACCGTAGCTAACAGGCGGTCAGTTAAGTATAATGACCTACGTAAATGTTCACACGCTCCCAAGTTTAGTTTACTTAACGGTGACCAATCTTGACCATTATTTGGGATATGTTTAGTAAATATTAGACGTGATCAAGTCTTTAACACCTAAGAAGTCCACAGCTGGATCTAGTCGACACAAAGTAATATATACTTCTATAACTATAACTAATATAATAAAGTTTGTTGTTTGAACCATGTTTGAACGCTCTAATCTCTGGAACTATCAGTCGGATTCGAAAAATTCTTTTTGCATTTGATAGCCCGGATTCATAAGGAAGGTTATAGGGTATTCAACATCAAGCTTCGACCCTTAGGAGCCGAGCAAAAAGAAAAAGTCTATAAAACAAAGTCGCTTCCGTCTGTCTATCCCGCTGTACGCTTAGATCTTTTAAACTACGCAACGGATTTAGATGCGGTTTACACTATCATTCAGATAATATCTTCTGGTTTATAGGTATATACTGAGACTAAAGAAGACAGTAATAGTCCGCTACCAGAAAAAACAGCCAAACTAATGAGACTAGACCGAATAATCGTCTTCAAATGTGTTATAATAAAGTTTAGCACGGTTTGAGCCATCGTTTAGATGGTAATATATAGGCGATTGATTGGTAACATGTATGTGTCGAAAGGTACCTTTCTACTTACCTAACGAGGTCTTATCTTATCTTAATTATTTTACTACTTGATATCAATAAGAAATTTCATCCTAGAATCGTAAAGATATTTTTTTATTGGCACACGAAAGTACCTAAATTGCATTATTAAAAATGTACCTAGTACCTACTACATATATTTTTGCTATATTAATAAAACGGTACCTTACATAATACGTCAAGGCGGTCTTATCTCTAAAGGCGATTTCTTTCATCCGACCACTATAATATAAATGCGAAAGTTTGAGTATTTGTTTGGCTACGTTGGAACGGTACTGAACGGGTTTTGAAAAAACAGTACAGGTAGAGGTAACAGTGATTGATAGCTTAGCTAGGATCCTGAAATAACATATTTTGACGTAGGTAGACGAAATCGCAGGGCATTCACTATAATTAATAGGCAACTATAGAAGGAGAAGAGTGCAAGGACTTATCGCAAAGCTATCTTACAGACAACCTTAGACTGAACGCGAGGAAAATTCGCCGATAAGACGTGGTTAATGAACGAAAACATGCGAATAATAAAATGAACTGATAACAGCTCTCTGATAAGAATGAAACCGACCGGCAACCAGTTGTTCCGCGGACGTCCGACCGATAGGACGTCGCGCGACTGTCGCGATCAGCGGAACATACACGCGAACGAACAAACTCAAACAGAACACTCGAATGATAAACGAAAAAATGTAAAAGAAAAACAATCGTGTTTTCTTTGCGAATAGTAGGGATTTTCGCGCGCAAAATCCAAGGTCGTTTGAAGTGTGACATCGTCGCAGAATGCAACCAAGTTTTAATGAAACGTATGCATAATTTCGTTTGATTATTAGATAAAAGTGTTGCATACACTGGCCTTGGTAGTACGACCGTGACTCCATTCGATGTACCAAATTTTGGGTTCCGCATTCACGTCAAATTGAATTTGTGAGCTTCGCGAACCAGTTGTGAGTTTTGTTATTCAGCTGTTTAATGAAACGTCACGTCAGAAATTAGTCAAACAAAATTCGTGCATTAACTAAGTGTAATAAAAAATATAATAACTAAAACTGAATTTACATTTTAATTGTGTTGTGCTGAATATTTATGAATGACACTGCCATTTAAAAATGACAATTCAGATGATTTCAGAACGAAAAAACAAATTGCTTACATGAAGGTTAAATCAAAAAAATAAAATACAATTCAATAACTCCTCTATTAGTTTACCTAAAAGTTGTATTTTGTACAATATAATTGAAGTTAGTAATTAATGTTGCATAATCGTCGAGGTATTAAAAAAAATAAAAGGAACTGAATGAAGGAACTTTGTTCTTGGTGTTTTTAAACGTTCGTCACGTTCAGAAATTATTTTTTTAAACAGTGCATTATCAAACAGTACCTGGAAGTGATGTGGGATTTTATTAATGAATTTTAATATTATTTTTGTTATTTATTACTTAGTTCATTTTGAATGTATTCGATATTTTTAACGAAGTGCCATTTTTATTACTCGTATGTCAAAAGATGATGAATTGTATTGTTACTGTGACTAAATTGATAAGAAATATGTGTCAACAGTGCAAAGTGTGATTTAGATTTTTTTTATCTACTATGTCACTACAAGAGGTGAGATAAAAACATTTAAATTTTTGATTGAGGAGGTAGGTAGTATATCAAATATATTTTTAAAAAATTTAAAAACTATTAGCCTTATTTTTGAAAAATTTTGAAGTTATTTAGCAAAGAGCCTAAAAATAAACAGCCTATTTATTAATTTAGTGGTCCCCACTATGCCACTGACGCTCTATTTTGACGCGTTTGTTAAAAATTGTTAGTTGTTAGTTAAATGTGTAGCGATTTATTTGCGTCGATTACCAAAGTTTCAGTCATACATACCTACATGATATTCTGAAAAGTAGGCAATTTGCGGTTTTCCTTTTAACTTATTATAACCGATTTGGTTTTAGTTTTGAGACTATCTTAATAGCTGCAGTTAAGTTAATGAGAACTTAACTAGCAGCAATTAAAATTAATAATGTATGAGGCGACTTAGATGATCAGATGATAGGCAGCAGCATTCAACTTCTCGTTGACCTAGGGACAGACCACTTTGTACAAGTTAATCTTGATCGGGCTGGTATTAAAAAATATATAATAGAGATTTCTTTTTAATTTCGTTTTTTTTTCTGCCAGTTTTGTCGCAATTTTTTTTAAATCATGGCCATCACTTTAATATGTTCAGATTTGCTCAGCCGGTTTTGAAAGAGCAATAAATCAACGAAAACGATCAAATAAAAGAAAAAAAAATTACAAAGACAATGTCAACATATAATTTCGTCTGCGATAAAAAGAATCCTTTATGTATTGTTAGTCCTGAATATAGACTATTGCGGAATCTACAAATTTAAGTTTCATGAAAATCCGTTCAGCCGTTATACCAGAGGTTATACGTGATTAATGCACAAAAGAAGAGCGTCAGTGGCCTCGGGGATAAGACGCGACCTATCAAATCGAAAGTTCCGAGGTTCGATCCCCGGCTTGGCCATGTACCAATGGGTTTTTTCTCGAAACTTAAGTACATGTACTGACTGCTCTCAAACGGTGAAGGAAAACATCGTGAGGAAACCTGCATACGCCGGAGAAGAAATTCTTAGGCGCATGTGAAGTCCACCAACCCGCACTGGGCTAGCGTGGTGGACTATGCACGCCCTTGTTGAGAGGGTAGGCCTGAGCCCCAGCAGTGGGGAGATTAATAGGCTGTTGATGATGATGATGATGATCCAAGCTTACAAGTAAACATCCAACCTTTCGCATTTAAAAGTAGTGGGATTATACATGATTAGGTATGAAATAGTTGCATTTTCGCCCTTGGTATCGTTCGTTATTCGTAAGGTACCCCCGACCCAGTTTATCCCAAATATATTTATTAAAACAAAAATATTCTAATGTACAGATACAACTTTTCAACAGTTTGTTTAGATAACAGTTTGTATAGATAACATGTTGTTATCTTTAAATATCGAATAACAACCTCAATGATTGGCGGTTGTTAGCTGAAAACGTTACAAATTAACAAACAGGCGGACAAACGTCAAAACAACGTTATACAGGATGTTTGGTGGATCAATGCAGAAAATTATTCTGAATATGTTTGCCCATTTTTTTTTACAAATTAAGGTATGTACCAAGTACCTAACTAAAGTAGGTAAATTGGACGTGTACCTACTTTTTTTATGTCAAATTTTGTGGAAAGTAGGTATTAGTTATTGTGATAAAACATTTTTAATACACTTATCAAAAACGTGTGATTCCCTGACGAAACATTAAGTTCGGGAAAGAAATATATTCTTACAAGAACATATTACATACATTGTATGAATACTAAATATTACTGGTTTTGCCTATACTTAGAAATGTATGTATTAGATTTTGCATATACTTAATATGTATATCTAGCGAAATTATTTAGAACTAGCTGTTGCCCGCGACTTCGTCCGCGTGGATTTTGGAAGTAGGTACCTATCTCTGCTATGTACAGACATACATCGTCTAGTTATAATTTTCCAATGGTAAAATGGATCATTCTAAGTACCTTCACCATAATTTAAGGTATACCATACCTTCAGGAACAAACTATGAACACCGTATCTAATTTGGTGAAGACAGATAAAAATTTAAAAAATTGTTGTTTTCACGTCTATTGCTCATAAGACTTCTCATATCAATTTTTATTATACGTGTGTATTTTCTAACTAATACAGTATGGGCAAAACCAAAACCATAGGAGATACAGGGAAACTGTCTTAGGAACCATTAGGTATTTTTTCGTGATAACATTTTTTTATAAGAAAACATTTTATTAAATTTGACTAACTTCTGCTGCTTGGATTTTTTTCTTCCGGTACAATAAAATGATTCTAACATGAAACTAAGTCGATACGCATTTTTTAAAAATAATAAAAATTATTTTTCACTGGCGTTCTATGAGAAAACATTTTATTGAATTTGACTAACTTCTGCTGCTCAGATTTTTTTCTTCCGATATAATGAAGTGATCCCTACCTGAAACTGAGTCGAACCGCATTAAAAAAAATATGTGCAAATTGTCTCATTTTTATGGACAACACACGCTTGACCAAAAAATTTCTATGTCATAAGACACTTTCCCTGCATCTCCTATGGTTTCGGACTTGCCTATACTGTCCCAGTTAAAAAAAACACTGATATCTCCTATGTCTATGACATCGTCTTGTTACGTTAAATGATTTATCTGTAAATGACGATAACTTTTTTCGCTGTCATCCGATTTCAATGAAACAAAGCCTATAAGTTGCGCCAGGCTGTGCTTAATCTACCTGTGAAAACCGCAAGAAAATCCGTTCAGTAGTTTCGGAGATTAGCGATTACAGACAGACAGAAAGACAGAAAGACAGAAAGACAGACAGACAGAAAGACAGAAAGACAGAAAGACAAAAAAATTTTAAAATGCTTTTTTGTGTTCTGTTACTCTTTTTTTATCGTCCACACTCATTTTTTTATAAATTTATTCAAAGTACAGACACACGGTTTCTACAGATTTATTATAAGTATAGATAACCTTCTTTAAACAACCCTACATGTCTTCACGCTATGTCCCTGAAGGGGTAGGCAGGCAAATACCTTCTTTATCATCCCTTTAAATTTCTACACTTATCCTCCAAACACCCTGTACACATGTAATTAGCAACTTGCCGACTCGTCAAGGGCACACTTTCCTAGTTTTGCCATTTGTGTGCAGAGTTAGCGATATTTTAGACACGCCTGTCACTTTAATTATGTTTCTTTGTTTGACTTCTGTCCGCTGTGCTGCCAAATAAAATGTTGTTTTCCCGTGAAGTTAGTCAAGGATAACCGACGGACTAATATAGACTATAGGATTTCGTCCCGTATTATGGGCGTTGAAACAAGAATAGGACAATTCACAAATATAATATCCCGTTTCGCATTGCAAACCCAGGCGCTAGAGTTCAATGAGATAATTATAATATATAAGTAATCAGATTTTTCAGACTTTGTAAAAAAATATGATTTATGTACATCGATGACTTGTTAATCTCCAAAATTTTTTAAATTTTAAATCCACCCTTAGAGGTGAAATTTTGTTTTTAATTTCAAATGGGACCACCCTTGAAATATAGCCTATTCAATAAAATAAAAAAATCATTGAAATCGGTTTACAAACGGCAAAGATATGTATTTATTTATTTAAAAGCTTTATTGCACACATTCGTAGAAAAGGCGAAAATAATACCAGTATGGCATCTATGGTATTTCTACCAGTAGAAATTTGGGTCATTCAAATACTGCGTGGTAGGCGCGAAATACATGTTTCGCGTAACATATAAAAACATACAGTCGACTTACCTCCTTCTTTTTTGAAGTCTGTTGAAAACTTAGACAATTGCTATGAAACGTAGATAATTCAGTTATGCCACTCAACGCCTCATTACAGTTGAAACTATTAAGACTCATCATCATCATTATATCAGCCTGTAGACGTCCACTGTTGGACAAAGGCCTCCTTCAGGGATCTCCATGACGACCGGTCCCGCGCTAACCTCATCCAGTCGGGTCCCGCGACCTTCATCAGATCGTCGGTCCACCTTGTGGGAGGCCTGCCGACGGACGCTCTTGCGATACGTTGTCGAGAGATTGAGACTGGAGGTTAAAAATTCCATGTCTAAATGTATCTATGTCTGTAGTTTGAAACAGTTGAAAGTAGTGTTAATTGCGGGCAGGCGCGATAGAGGCGCGCGCCCTCGCGTTTCACAACTACCCGCCCAAACAGTGGGGTTGACCTTCGGACTACCCTCGAATCGCCACTAAATCAATATAAACTCTGACGCTAATGTCTGGATTTTGGTTAACTAGGATTTCGATCGATATTTTTCTAACGCCTTTAGGGTGGAATACGATGCCTATGGGTTGAGACTCAACTGTTAATTGATTTATTCATAATGAGTTTATACCTCGAAATTCTCGAAGCTCGAACAAAACTTGCATTTAAACCTCTACCCAGGTGGGAAAAGAATTTTTTATTAATACGATTATCCCAAGTCGCTTTAGCGACTAAGTTCTTTAAATAAGAAAAAAATACGCCTTGGAGCCTTCGAGATTTTTAAAACGGAGAAAATTCGGAGTCCCGATTGTGAATGACCCTATTTTTGAACATTTGATACTAAACGTTTATACTTTCAGCATAGGTACATACTTTCAGGATACATACAATAAATACCCTGCTTTTATTTAAAGGTTACTTAGTAGAAACTGGGACTAAAATCTGCAATAAAATATAGGTTACCTAATAAATTAAGGTGTTTATGTTTCCGCTACGGAAAATAACGGTGCGTAATACATGCGTGAATAATTATATCAATATCTCAGATTTAGGGTGTCATTACGTACAGTAAGCGTCAAAAATAGCTGATCAAAAACTAACTTCCAAAAGTACTGACTATTCTTAATTTCACAATAGCCTGAAAGTTAAAATTGTTCATAATATTGAAAAAAATGAAAATGAAAAATTATTAATTTCAGTAACATGATTTTAAATTTTTTTTTTTGACATGTTCTGGAACCTTCCTTTGAGCAAATAATTGCTCGTGTGGGGAGGGTCCGCTCTCGTATATCTATTACAGTTGTTACTACGTAATATTCTACTCTAGCTAAATATTCTATTGTTTTATTAAATTAATTTAAATTAAATTTGTTACATAAAAATTTTAAGAAAATTTTAACTAAAATCAATCAATTCAAACAAGATTATATGTAAGTTGGATAGTTACAGGCTAGGTATATATAATCATAATAATAATAATTTAAGTTTACTACAGGCTAGGTTTATATAATAATAATTTAAGTTACATATTTTATAGATTTTTATTTTATTTGAGTACATTATTAATTTTAATTTAAGTAAGTTTTAATTAGAGGAAATAGAAGCACACAGTATGTAGGGTGTATGTGTGTGTGTGTGTGTGTCATGCTTGTGGAATATATCGTAGATAAAAATAATCAGTAACAGCCACTGCAAATGACAATGTCGGAAACGAAATAGACATAGCACAATGTTTATATGAAAATATACCTCGACATTTAAAAATGATTTATATTCGACGAAATAAATTTTATTCTTATTTCAGATACTTTTGAAACAATCTATATTAGAACCACAGTGTTGATATTGTTAATACTTTTGAAATTTTCAAATACAACTTTACTTTTGAAAGTTTAATAAAAATTATGAAATTTTAATTTATCCTACTTACACATTTGCGAAGTTATAGTATCAAACTATATGCGATTCTTTTGGAATATCAAGCTACTTTTGATGTTGACTGTACGTATATGTACGTACGTACGGTCGCCTGATCATAGGTAGTGTCAGCATAAATAAAATCTTTCATAATACACAGATTACGTAGGTTTGATTCTGAACGTACCACGACGCTTGAGTTTCCGTTTTTTACGCAAAAACCGTAAATAACCCAGTTTTCTGTTTACACGTTCTTAGTTTACGACATCGCTGAGGCCCTAGCACAGTTTTATTTGATTACACATCACTATTCATAGCGTATGTAGTCACGTATGATGTAATTTCCTTTCTTTTTACCCGTAATCTAGGCTTGATAATGATATCATCATCAACAGCCTATTAACATGTCCCCACTGCTGGGGCTCTCGCCTAGGTTAGGGTAGGTAGGGTAGTCAATGAGGGTGTTTGGGCTATAGTCCACCACGCTAGCCCAGTGCGGGTTGGTGGACTTCACATGCGCCTAAGAATTTCTTCTTCGGCTTATATATGCAGGTGTCTTCACGATGTTTTCCTTCACCGTTTGAGAGCAGTCAGTAAATGTACTGTAGTATCGAGAAAAACCCATTGGTACATAGCCCAGCCGGGGATCGAACTCCGGACCTTTCGATATGATAGGCCACGTCTTATTCCCGACGCCACTGACGCTTTAATGATAAACAGGAGGATTTTTGAGATGGGGCAGTAAGAGCAGATACCTACCTACTTACCTTAACAATTGTAATTTTTAAGAGACTGTCCCCAACTTTTTGAGACACTTTAATCTGCATTCACAGATTTAAAAAATATATACGGTCAGCAAGAAAATGGGCAATTACACAAAAACTTTTCTTATGCCTTTCGATCCGATTTCTTAAAGAGACCAATAAACTCTTGGTGAATTAGAAATGTCATAAATCGCAAAAAAAACTTCTCCCATACATTTTACAGGAAATGCGACTCAAGCATACTTTTCATCATATCAGCCTGTAGACGTCCACTGCTGGATAAAGGATCTCCACGACGACCGCATACTTTTATACCTAACAAAACTTTTTACGGTGGATTTCAATAAGTCGTCAAAATGATGCGGACCGCCAAGCAGCTAAATATATCATTTTAACGACAAGCATCGAGACTCCCACGTGCGCACGATTCGGTTTTTGTTTGGATTCCAGCGCATTGGATCACATCTGTATTAATGCATCATCGTCGCTAATATCTGCCATGATACCGCCTCTTTGGCTTAGTGGCTGGACTTGAGCACCAGGGGTCGTGGCTTCGGTCCCACTGGGGACGGACTGCTTCGTATGTACATTTGTACAAATTTTGTATATTTGTGAAATGACCTATCCTTGGCTATTCCCGGGTTCGTAGGCGTTTTACCCCATGTGCGGTTAGGACCACGATGTCAATCGTCCAAGTGCTCTTTTTCAATGGGACTTTTAGGACCATTGGTGTCAATTGCCCACGAATCTCTTAATTAGCTGATTAGGACCATGGTGTCAAACGCCCCAGTGCACTTTGCTTTGGTAGTACAGAAGGAAATCCTAATTTGATACTAGCCAAGGCTTAAATTTTAGATTTAGTTTGCGTTGAAATTTGAGTGGAAAATCTCGTTTTATCGTCACGGAACTGATAAACTAACTGATTGTGTAACAGTCCTTGAACTAAAATCATATTTTGATAATGTTCTCGTATATGGCGACTAACTCGTCTAACTAGTTATTATTAACATAATCTCATTTATATTTTAAACGGATTTAGAAAAATAATTAACTTCAATTTTACAAGAATTTTGTTTGGTGATAGTGGTGATATAGGTGTTAGGAACTATTAAGAAATCTGTGAATCTAAGTTCTAATAGTAATTAGCGATAATTTAATGTATTTTATTTTCCTCGCGCCTGTAGTATACGCATCAGGTATAGGTATCTCCCTTTGATACATAATGAAGTCTAGATTATCTAGAAGATGTAAAATCACATAAAAAATAATATAAACAGGTACAGTTAGTAGACGATAAATTCTGTCCGTAACATAAATGCTAAAGTAATTTAGTAAGTTTAACTGTTTCAGGGCAGACAGACATTAATTAAATTTACAAATTAATAGCAATTTAAAAGGAATATGCTTCAAATTAACAGTGAGAGAACATTAAGTATATATTTATTTCTTCCTCAATCTACTGATTTTTATAAAACCTGGTACAGTAGCAGCTTATATCCTGGAATAACATAGGTACTTTTTATTACGGAAAGCCGACTGGTATGCATATTTCAGCGAGGTCTAGGTCGCCGGTATAAGATATATGAATAATGTTACAAAACTAGTTTTTAGAATGATTGCAATTAGCCTTTTACCTTTAGGAGAAAAACAAAAACACTGCAAGAAATGTATCTTTAAACATTCAAGTAGGTATCTACTTACCTAGTTAAAAGTAGCTATCTTCAGAGCATGTTAATACTTAGCTATATTTTCTATTCGTTGTTCAAAGAATCTTAAGCTCAATGGAGCGATCTAAACAATTGTGTGAGAGATATAATGAGATGATTATGTGAATTGAAATCTCGTAGCAGATCAATGCTAAACATAGGAGGCAAGCGAGACCCTCGCACTGGACTGTCCTGATTACCTATTTTGTCCTGAGAAACCTATATTTTCTCATTTGCTCACCAGTCGCGTTATAAAAACGACAATTGCGTTAAACGTGTCAAGTTATTTTGCGTAGAAACACCGTTATTGCCTTGTTGAAACGAGCAAATGACGTAATTTTTAAATTTAGCATTCAACGCATCGTTGAGCATAATTTTAGACTTTTATTACCTAGATCGAAGATAATTTTGCTACTATAGATATATTATACTGCGTACTTTTTAACTCACCGAGTACAGAACACTCGCTGCTGTGACCGCAAGGAAAAGTTTCAAATTTTTAGTACCCTGTTAGAAGCGCATAGTACAGGTTTAGGCTAACCTAAAAGAGCTCCTTAAATTTTGAGGCGTACTTTAAAAGAACAACTGCAAACGAATCTAAGAAAGTCCATCGAAACAGAGTGTCGGTCGCCCAATAAGATTCCGGAAAATAAAGTAAACTCAGGGTCTAAGAGTTTACTTAAAAGTTTAAAAGCAATAAGTATTATAACTCACACACATTGGTCTTCCACAGGCATGTTTAGAGCAAGAGGCAAGAGTGTCTGAGCTCCGATCCCTGGCTGCCAGGGTCGCAGCGGAGACGGGCTCCAGAGCTCTGCAGGCCGACGCGGACGCTCTAGCGAGGAGGCTGCAGCTGGTAGCTGGCGCCGTGCAAGCCCTGGCAGACCTGGGCGAAGCCAGGCAGCTGGCGCGGTCGAAGGCGCACAGCGCTAAAGAGCAGCTGTATGACATGAGACAGGTTAGTGGCAGATTTATGATAGACAGGCTTTTAGACCTAAACTTTGTTAGTGGTTTTTAAAATCTACCAACAATAGAAATTGTATTAAGGAATCATTTTTTCTCCTAACCTAATTATAAAAAGGCACCTGACAATGCCTTGGAACAATGCCTTACCAGTGGACTTTTCTGGACTGTGAATATTGATTTTGAAGGTACAATCATTTGTTATCAGTGTGAAATTCAAATGCAGTTATTATGTAAATATGCAATTAGATATGCATCACGCACGAGGTCACAGCGATCTGATTTATCGATTGTCCTGCTTTTCTGTCCCATGAGGCGTGTTTTCACATTTAATTTTGTCTATGTCGTCAATTTGAATGATTATCTGTGCAAAATGTGTTACATTTCAGAGTTCACAAAACAAAATAACTAGGTACCTAAATAAAATATGTCGTTTTCTTACAGGATCTGACTCCTCTACACGAAGATGGCGAAATCGTAGAAGACAAACTAATAGCTCTCCGTGACAACCTAATAGCACTTGGTAAAAGTGAGGCCGACATCGTCCCAGCCAAAGCTGAGCTTCCTGACATCGACCGAGACGTATCTGACGAGCACTCAATCGTGAGGATCTTGGAACTATGGCAGGCTATGTTCAGAGACACTTTCCTGCACTACCACCGATTATCGACAGCTCTAGTCAGATCCGGAGACGCTGCAACCGCTCTAAGATTATGGCAGGAATATTTATTAGATTTACAATCGTTCCTATCAGGCACAGTCCCAGCAGATTACGAGAACTTGACAGAACACCGTCGGTTATGCAGGGTACACAGAAATTTGCTGGCTTCTCAAAGATCAGTGCTGATGAATGAGAACAGAGAGACGACAAATAGGGAATTAGCGGACAAGTTTGATACCCTAACGAATCGTCATAATGAAACTTTGGCGAGAATCGTTGAGAGACACGACGAAATCTGCACTCGAATCGCCGCATGGGACGATTACAGAGAAATTTACACCGAACTACTTCGATGGCTCAAGGAGACGGAACGTGAGAAGGAGAAATTACAACTTAGATACGTTCATATCAAGAGAATACACAAAGTACTGGCCAAAATACAGAATCTCTTAGATAAGGTACCTGAAGGCAGAAAACAGTCGGAAAAACTATTGGAAAATCTCAAGAAAGTACTAGACTTCACGGACGAAACGTATGGAGCGTCCGTCAGGATGGAGTACGCCGGAATCGTGAAGAGAGTCGACAACTTACAGGCTAGCCTTGACACTTGGCGGGACTTCTTAACTCGAATACTAGGACTTATCGGCGAATACGAAACTTTGACTGGCGATCTCCACAAATTATACTCAAAAACGCAAGACGAAATTTCATCATACTCAGACGAGGATCGGCTATCGAGGCCTCAACTCAAGAAGGCAATTGATAAATACACAGATTTAAGGACAAAGATTGACAAGACCGAAACCCAAATTGAAGCTCTCAGCGTCATTCAGGAGCAATTGAAGGAATGTCTTAGCCCTCAAGACATCAGAGTGGTCAACCAAAGGATCTGGCAGCTGCGCCAACAGCGCGCCGATTTAGAACACCAGCTTTCCATCATCATTCACCGATTACAAGAGCGGTTGGAAGTTTACAGCATATTCGAGTCGCGATTGACGCGGTTCGCCGACTGGATGACCACTCTCGAATCACGTCTCGAAACTTCAAGTCAAAGCATTGAGAGAAGCGCTCTCGATCCTCAGGACTTAATCAGGCGAATAAACTCTGATGTGCAAGCTGAAACGGCTTTGAAAGAACGCGAGTTCGAATGGCTCGCTCATACTGGCAGTGCTCTTATAGAACTATCCAAAAAAGACGAGAAATCGTACAGTAAGAAAACAACAAAACAACTGAGTGATGTACAAGAACGCTGGCTTAAATTACAAGAAACCGGAAGATCGAGAATTGCAAAGATCGAAGAGCTCCTCGAAACGATAATTCAACTGGAAGAGAGATTAACAGAAATCAGACTGAAGCTACATTCAATCGAATCCAAACTATCCGCACCGGTCATCCTGGAACATTTGACAACTAAAGCCGTTGACGAGAAATTCCAAGATCGCGATGATATTCACAAGACCATCGAGAACGAGAGCGGAGAAGTGGGAGAGGCTTTGAATCTCTGCGATCTCGTTTTTAACGACCCCGACGTCACCAAAGGCAACTTTGATTTGAGAAACTTGCGCACCGGGGTGGATATCGTTGAAAAGAAATGGAAGAACCTCTGCGATATGTCTGAGCAGCGTAAGAACGCTTTGAAGGAAATCCGCAAATCAGCTGAACTCGTCAACTCCTCACTGCCTAAGGTGCAGAAGAAATTGGACTCAATCGAAAAGCGAGTCGAAAAGATCGAGACTCGAAAACAGCGAGGCGAGGCGGAAGACGAAGGCGTATCTAAGGCGGTGATAAAGGATTTAGAAGCATCGGAAGCTGATGTCAAACGGCTGGAAGAAGCTTACAGTCGCGTGGCGTCTGCTCGAGGAATAGAGCTTTGTGGTAAAGGAGCAGACGATGCAGCGAGGTTGAGGGCTGCGGTTCGTCGCTGGCAGCAGCTGAGAGGTCGTGTGGACGCGGCAGGCGCCGACACTCACAGGCAGTTTGTGGCCGCGCACGGCAAGGCAGTCGTCGCGCTGGCTGAAGCTGACGTGAGACTGACTCGCGCCCTGCACCTTTCTCCTACGCCACTGGACAAAGTTGCTACCATGAAGGAACTAGATGTAAGTGACATTTGCTTTACTCTTTGTTTTAACCATTAGTAAAAATACTATTTTTTAATCGATTGTTTATCTTCTATCTTCTAGGGCGTAGAACAAGAACTCATCGACTGCCATGCGATGGTCGACGATGCTGATCGTCTGTCAACATCAGTGTCCTCAGCGTCAGGAGTGGCAGACATGGTGTCGGAGTACCGCGCTCTGTTCGCTGATGTCCGGACGCGGCTCGACCTCGCCAGGGCTGAGGTGGTTGGAGATGTGGACAGCGCTGTCCAGGTAAATTATTCTTATATCACGCTGCTATAGGTCTAGATACCACGATATTCCTAATGTTTTTCCTAATTTGATGGAACGTATGGTAATTTTGCACATCAAGTTTTTTTATTACCAAAAATTTGAAACAATACACTTGATCCTTAGGTTGATACCCTAAAATGGGAAACCGATGCAGCGCTTCAAGTCGACACCCTCACATCCAAAGAAACCTACCACGCCGAATTAGCATCAGCAGTCAAGGAGGCTTCCGAATCTCTAGAGGCACTAAGAAACGCATTGATCCAACAACCCAAGGACAACGCTAGCAGCGAAGAATTGGCTGTCGCTTCGAAGGAAATCGCCAAAGCTGGCGCGAAGCCAGGCCAAACTCTGGAATTGGCTAAGCATCTATCTGAGCTGCTCTTGACGGAATGTGATGCGACAGAGGACGAGGCGATGATGAAGGAAGTGGAGTCGCTATCGTTGAGATACGAAGATCTTCTGGCTCAGGCCAAAAAGCGGGAATTGCAGATCAACAATTTGCGGTGAGTGGAGTTTTTGGATGTTGCATTTGATTTCTTGAGCGAATTTTCGTGTTTTGGAGTGGCCAGTTTTTGGCTTCGAATTCCGAATGGCAGTATGTTTTGGCTTGAAATTTTAAATTTGAATTTCAACTTGATTGGGGATTTTGCATAGCTGCTTGACAATAAAGTTGGCCATTCCGGTTCGCGATTGCCTCAAATGAAAAAAGAGATGTGGGGTAGCACTAGCACTGATTTGCATTATGGTGACGGGGCTTTGAGAAAAATCATCATCATCATCGGTGGCGTCTTCGCACGTCTCTAATTGATGATGTCATTTTCAGACATCAAAGATCTTGTAGTTACATATAATATGACACTAAGTTCTGTACTTCTGTCTAAAGTCAATGCAGCAGACTTTTTAGATACTGAATGAACTGAAAGAATATTTCTTACTTCTTCTATTCACTATTGTATGATCTAATAAAAATATTTCTTATTTGCGCAGCGGAGTGTTCAGACTAGTAATAAATGAATTTAAATGGTAAATAAATATTTAATATAATATATTTATTTATACATACTTAAATAATATCTCGAAAATGGAAAAAACCCGATTCAATAGCCCTCTTAAAAGAATAACACTGAACTGATTTAAGTGATGTTTCCAGTTTATTGCTAGTCTTAGGGGGAGTGCATAACGGCTTCCTAACCCGGCATGCTCTAAACACTGCGTTTTCTCGTCCCCTAGGTTGCCTCACTCCGCGTCATACGCTCTCACGTGCGAACAGTGAGTATGCTTCCTAATATTTTTATCTAATTCTATTGTTATTTTGCTACACAATCAAATAAAACTTTTTAATTTTTTCTTAACTAGATTATGGTTCAAGGTAGCTACATCAGTAATTTTTTGAAATTGTGCAACCAGAAAGAACCCCTGAAACTAATAATATATAACTGCTTAAATATAACTTTTCTTGTAACTACAACATAAAAGTTTGGAAGAAATCACTTTTAGCGATAAGACCGCCTAGATGTACTAATTCAACCTAACATTATGTATGTATTTTTATTAAGTTAGTTAAAAGAGTATTAAGAGATAAATTTTATTTCGTTATTTAAAAGAGTATGAAATAAATTGATTAAATTAAATCTTCAAGCACAATCTCTGTTAACTTGTCAGTATTTTTTATCACCAAGCGAAGTTATGTAGCAAGATAGCTGATGCATGTTATTATAACTGTACGGGGCGACTTGGGACATGTGATCAGAACTTACTTTTCCTAACTTAGTAATGGTTATTAGTTCCGGAACTAAATTAATGAAAACCGTTTATTTTAAATAAATACCACCCTACCAAAAAAAAAGAAAGTTTCATAGGGTAAAAAAATAGTAGGTAGTAATCATACTGAAGTTAGGAATACTAAGTTCTAATCGCGTCTCCCAAGTCGCCCCGTATAGTTTTCTTTCTGTAGTTAGTGCACAGTGTCTTTAATGCACTCGGTTACTACATACTTATTTGCACTGCACATGTTTTGACTCGCACCTGAGTTTATTATTGAGTTATTTCTTCTTTATTTTAAATTATTTTTAAAGCTGGTCTTACGATAATCTACATATACTAAAACTGTAGAAAAGTTGTTTCTGTACACCAAATATTCTTGGAAAAACTGGGTCGGGGGTACTTTATGAACGATACCGACGCTTTCAGTTCAGAAAGTAAGGTTCACCAAATCTACCTATAAGTGTCTTACTATAAACTGACTGACATATACCACAGGGTGTAACAAAATACCTGTAGTGACCGGTTACAGAGGGCACTTGGTATCGAATAAATTACTTTGTCCAAGCGAACGAAGTCGCGGGCAACAGCTAGTAAATATATAAACTTTTGACTTTCCATGCTCTTAAAGTTCTTGTATATGCTGGATGTAGATAAAATCTCCGTCTTGTTTCTTAAGTTTATTTATAATCCGTGTTTTAAAAAAATGAAATATAAATATAATTTTTTTTTATAACTTGTTAAATATAATTGAGCAATATGTATTCCGACCTTAGTGTCACGTTTAGAAAAATGAACATTTATTTGCAATGTTGCTGTTAAATTTTTCGCAATCGAAGTGAAAAGCAGAGTGTATAACTCGTTCATAAAACCTATTTTACCCTCGATTTGACTATATGCAGGGCAGAGTAGTAACCGTATGTGTTCCGCCCTCCCCGCAGCGAGTCCGGCCGGCTCACGTGCCCGCTGTGCTCCGAGCGCAACTGGAAGCAACTGGACAACGACCTGTGGCGGCTGGAGCAGTGGCTGCAGTTCGCGGAGGCGTGCGAGGCGGCCAGAACAGACCCGCCCGAGGAGTACGACGCCCTCGAAGACGCTATACAGGTATTAAACAGGCAACTAATAGAAAACTGGTAGAAACAACTGATAGAAAAACTATACCATCTATGTTCAAAATTTTAATGAATTTTTAATGAACAAAAGCTCTTTGATGAAAATACGATAAACATTTGAGTTTCAACTGAAACTGTTACAACTGGACGACGCCTCTGGGTATAGTGATGTCATAAGGATCAGCTTTTTTTTAGCTTTGAAGGCTTTCGATCCAAAAAAAAGTTACGGGTTTAATATACGAGCCAGGCTGCACCGAGCATTTTAGACTCAAGCCTTCAAAGCACAGACCACAACGCAAACTCTCAAAGGCTGGTGGAGCCTTGAGCCTTAAGCTACAAGGCTCAAACTTAAACAAGTCTACCCTGGCGGCTGCAAAAATAGCTGCAGTTTTGTTTAATTGTCCAATAAAATAGGTCCTCTTCATCATATCAGCCGGAAGGCGTCCACATGAACCTCTTAATGACCGATTATGCGCTTTCCGCATCCAGTTATTTCCCACGAACTATATAATGGTAATGAAGTGGGTATTCCAATTCAGTAGAATTTTTTATGGCGCTGGACTCAAAGGATGTGGAAAGATTCCTAGTACCCCTCATTTGAGACTGACAACACTCACACACACTCACCCACACAAATGGCTTTATTAGACTTATATCCTGTTAATAAATTGTAATTTTAAATCATTTTGAAATAGAAAAAATTGTAAATCTGTTGTATTGTAACCAGGTATTTATAAATGCGAATGACACTGACTCCTGAAATACAGCTTGACTAGTTTGGGAGTCAGGGCTTCGTTAAATCATGTATTTATCTAAATAAGTGAATAAAGTTTATGTTTAATTGACATCCAATCTCTTCGGCAGGACCACCGCGAGTTCCTCCTAGACCTGGACTCGCACAAGTCCATCGTGGTGTCTCTGAACGTGGTGGGCAGCCACGTGGCGGCGCACGCGAGCTCGGCGGCGGACGCCGAGCGCGTCCGCGAGCGGCTCGCCGCTGGCAACGCGCGGTGGGACGCAGCCTGCGCGCGCGCCGGCGTCTGGCAGAAGCGGCTGCAGCGCGCGCTCGTGCACAACCAGCAGTTCCACGACATCGGTGAGTTGTGACCGTTCTTGATCTTCGGTTCTCCGAGTCCAGTCGAATCAAATGGTGCAAGCTATAAGTCTCTTGTGCTCTTTTTATAATTTTAAAAATAAGTAAGAGATGGCATGAGCTTTAGAACTGTCAAAATAGTTTAGTCCTGTCAGACAAGAAAATAATCGGGTTTCTATATGCGAGATATTCGACTTCAAAGTTTTGATTCTTTAACTTTGAAGTCAAATATCTCGCTTGAACAGCACGCTAGGAGATTTTGCCAAGGGAAAGTATTTGTTTGTAATGATTTCCTCTGTCGATATGCAGTCTCTAGATTGGTCGCGCGAATTGAAAAAAAAACTCAAAAAAGTTTTGTTTCTGACGCGATAAACGACCGATTTTCAAGGTTTGTCTTTTTGCCTTCTGGGCCGAAAGGTTAATCACCTTTTACTGTCCCACAGTGGTGGAACTAGTGTCGCGGCTGGCGTCGGCCGAGCGCGGCGTGCGCTCCCGCGAGCCGCTCCGGCTCACCGGGCGGCCGGCGGGCGACGTGCAGCGCGACTTCCGGCGGTTCAGCGAGCTGCGCGACGAGCTGAGCCGTGCCGAGCCGCGCGTGCTCGCGCTGCACGACGCCGCGCAGCTGCTGCGCACCGGCGACGCGCCGCCGCACGCTGACGACATATGCCGCAGGTCGGTGTCTTCATCTACACTACAATAACTGCACAAAAAAATAAGGGCCAGGCACCAGGGGTCTTTTTCATACATTCGAGGTCACTTTGAGTCCTTGGATCTCGTCAGGGAATAGTTTACATGAGATCTCATGGCGGCAAGCCGTTTTCACCAGGAACTATAGTCCACCATTGACAGATTTTTGTATAGAGAGCACTGTGTCACCCAGACACACGCGGCCTGCGGTGGCGGCCTACCGCAGGCCGCACGTGTCTGAAGTCTCACATACATTGCGTATGGAACACAACAGACCGCCACCGCAGTCCGCGTGTGTCTGTGATACACCTTATTGTACAGTCGACTGCACGTCGGTGGAAACACTTTTGACCTTGAGCTAGCCCATCCTATTTGAGAGTTTCAATACTATGAGAGATCAGTTCATACTGGTTGTGTTTCCAGTGACATGCGGTCGATCACACATTTATCAAAAATATTCCCCCCTCCCGCCTACAGACTAGCCGAGCTGCGTCTGCGACTGCAATCGCTCCGCAAGTTGTCCGGCGTGTACGCGCTGAAGCTAGGCGCGGCGCTCGCGCGGCTGCCCGCCGCCGGCGGCTCCGCGCTCGCCGCCGCCGTCGCCGCGTCGGCGCCGCAGGTACGCGCGAACACAGTTTTAAAACCAGGACCCTTAAAAAAGAACAGGCTTGGATGAAACCAACAAGGAAGATACCTTACATTGCAAACGAAAATTAGGACCTACTCTCGCACAGCTGAAATCGCAGTTGCGTTCGTAAAATCATCAGTAATATTATCAAAGGCGGCAATCTGTCGTTTTTATCAATAGAGTCGTCGTATACGTAAGTTGCAGTTAACGAGCTAAAGTAAATGAGCAATCAATCAAACCATCGTTCCGTGCTGACCTTACATGGTTGTAGAATCCATTTTCAGTGATGTAGGTATTTTCCTCTTGTTGGTTTCATCTGAATACAGGAAGTTTAGTGCTGTGTCAATATTTTATTGCATTTCTATCGATTAATAAGAAAATTCATACAAGGAAATATAAATTGCTACCTACCTAATTAAAAAATAAATATTGCATATAATAGTGAAATTGATCAATATAATTGCACCTTAGCAGTTTGTATTTTATTTACTTGAGTTAATTAAGGTTTATGACGAAGAATACACATTTTTGTTTACACTGACAGCCTTATATTGAATTGACACAGCACAGGCTATTTATAAAATACTAGAAAATCACATTTTGTGCTTCACCATAATTGGAAAAAGATACTTTTAAAATTATTTTCAAAAAAATTTAAATCATCAAATTTAGTTACAAAATCCATACATAAAATATTATTCCTGAGTTGCCCTTGCTTCCCACCGCTTCCCACTGCCACCTAAATATAACAGTGTCCTCACGAAGCAAGCTTAGTTTCGGTTATTTAGACTAAATAGTCGTTGAAATCCCGTAATTTTGGTAATAAATTAAGTAATAATTACTAAAACGTCTGTAAATTATACAGAGTGCCCTAGAATACCTAATTAATGTTTCCCTAATAATTATAGATTATTAATAGTTGTATTTTTGTAATACTTATCGTCATGCATACACTATTTTATTACATAGATCTTCACGCTATGTCCCTTGCGGGGTAGGCAGAAAGAATTATTTTATTTACAACTGTATTTTGAAATAACTATAAAAACGTAATTCTGAATTCGTATAAAATACTTAGTAAATATTTAAGTTGCTAAAATAATTCTCAACACACATTTTTTGATGCCAAGTCGTTTGATAAAAAAATAAAAAAATGTTGGTTTTTAATGTTTTTGATAAGTAAGCTACCTTTAATTGGCAATAAATTTCATTCCAATTAATACCAATGTATTTTATCATTTTTTAAGTGTGTAATAGTAAATTACGAAACAAGTGAGCTAAGTTAGTCATTACACTCGAGGTTGGAATGTACACTCGAGGCATGCCGAGTGTGTAATGAAGCCAAGAAGTGTATGACCAACGTAATCTCTGTTACATGCACAGTGATTACGAGTCAATTTGCGAGCAAGTGAAACTTGAAAAAGCACTTTTTTCATCGGGCGAATGGATTGTATAGTCTCCTAAATAATAGAGAAATGGTTTATAAATAGTGTATGCATTTCGATAAATCCCCTGTGACATCACAGTAGTTGCTTCGCACCGTATTTTGACGTACTTTTCTCCTCTCGCTCTAGCTTATGGAGGAAGAAGAAGAGCAGATATCGACGTTGAATCTACCCCCCCTTGATGAAAACGAGTAAGTAGAAATCACCAACAAAATGCTTGTTAATTTTTGATGTAGTTCGATCGCTGTAACACCTCATATATTGCTTCCCATTCATAGACTTCACTAAATAATGTAAACATTGTGGCGTACTGGCCACCTGTTTTTTGATGATTTTGTTTTGTTTGTTTGGCATTAGGATTTTTATATAATAGAAAATTAGTACGTGTCAGTTTTTGCCTTCAATAAATTTAACATCTTCAGAAAATACCTGGTTTCCCTAAAAACACATAAAACCCTAGCTCCTCATTATCAGTAAGCCGCTAGTCGGCCACATTTTAGTCCTTCGAGCCGGATCTGAACCAGCGACCTATGGATAATGTGGAAACATTGTTTCAAAAATATATTTGTCTCCATACTCTATGTTAATTGACTTTGACTTCATCATTATTTTGCATGAAAATCCAAAAAAATATCTATAAAATGCATCGATATGGTAAAAGAAGTGGTAGATTGGTGACGTTCTTACATTACCGTACTCAAACAATTGACATGATTTATTATCTATAACAACAGATAGAAGGACTCTTTTGGCGGGCGCGAATTGTCATGGTCGTCTCTGCTATTTTATTTTCATAAATTATATATTTTGCGGGTTTTAATGTGTAATTGTGATAGTATTTTACACATTAAGTGCTTGTTGTTGTGCATATTGTGGGGGAAATTAAAATAAAAGCGTGTAACAACTCCTTCAGCTCGTACCAAAATTGTCCATTGGAAATCTTTATTAAAGTTACTATCGATTTAGTGAGGATAATCCTTAGTGAAAATCGCCGACTAACTCTAGTCGTGCTCTGTTTTTGTGGAGGCCGTGCTGTAACCGCCGGTTTAAATAGTTATAAGAAATAAGGCTATATATTCAAAATAAGATATGGCTTAAAGGTCTCGTTACCAAGCCAAAACCTACTTTAAAAAAAAGAGAGATAAAATGACGGAAACAGGTGGTGCGCGAGCAATACGAAGTAAGTCTTACAAGACTAGACGATAGTAACCAATCTACCGCTTGTTATACTTATATCGATGATAAATAGTAAAAAAAACTAAACATTTTTTTTCTCCAACAGCGTGGTCGTAAGTGAAGAGACGGAAGATCAGGAATTGTCAAGGTTACAGAGAGGACTGCGATTTGTGTGCCGAGTGGCCAGGGCCTCCCTCCCGTTCCAGGCCCTGCTGCTGCTCCTCCTGGGGGCCGCCGCGTTGGCGCCCCACGCCCATTCCGACTGCAGGACCCCCGGTTTGGCACTAGAACCGGTCCTGCGCTACCCAGATGGACCCCCGCCGCTCTGATTACGAAAGCGAAAGTAAATTAAGCGCAAATGTCAAAAGTAAGTCGATCTACCCTCTGGATTGACTAAAAATTTACTGTCGACACTGGCAATGCTTTTGGATATAGTTTTTGCGAAATACCTACACTTCAAATTATGTTTTTCTATGGAAATTAATGAAAAAAAACCCTAAAAATCTCAAAAAAATGTCGAAACATTTCTGAGTAATTCATAATCTGGAGTTGTATAGGCTGTATTAATCTAGATCAATGAAATTCACTTCGAATTATATTATTCTTGTGAAAATTTTCGAAAAAAAATCTAAAAAACATCCAAAAAAAGCGGAAATTTTTGTGAGGATCTGTAATCTGGAGTTTTAAGGTCGTTTAGTGAACAGGCTGCTTTAATCTAGATTAATGAAATACGCTTTAAATTATATTTCTCTTGTGAAAATTGAAGAAAAAAAAGTCTAAAAATCACCAAAAAAAATCTGAAGTTTTTGTGAGGAAATTGTAATCTGTATGAGTTAGGCTGTATGGAAATCATTATCAGTGACTGCGGTTTTAAAAAGACACGCTTTTGACATTGGCAGCGCGTGCGCTCTCGCCACTGCTTTTAGTCAAAACGCGGTGTCCGAGCGCGCCAGTAGACATTCCAATTTTGAAAATGGTGCTACGCCCAACGCGCGCGCCCGCCATGGCATGTAGATACCCAGTTTTGTATATTTGTTACTTATTTAAAAAAAGACAAATTCGCGCCACGGCGGGCGATGCGTACCGAACGATACGCGCCAAAACAAATTATATCGAAATATTTATAAAATATATTTATTATTTATGTATAAAAAAAGTTTGTAAGGCGCCGCACAAATGTATGACGGCTTTCGATCGCATCACGCATTGTTACTTAAATGAAAACTTAGTTATTAAGACAATGAAGTCAAATAAAGCCTTTGCATTGATTATGTACATTGTTTTATTTGTATATTTTTACAGCTATTACATAATAATTTACAAGCACGATACTTTATTCTAATTTATACAAAAATAGCTTATTTAATCATCTCTTAGAATCGTGCTATCTGAAACAAAAGTTTCTAGTTCAAAACTCCAAAAGTGGCACTATACAGCGCTTAAATATGCTATAAGCATTGTTTTGTAATCAGTCGTGTCAATAGTACAAGGTAAATAAAACTATTTCGTGTGTAAGACCCGTAAATAATTATATAATTATCAGTCGTGTCAATCCTATCCATAACCAAAAACATGCTGCACGTACACACGTTTGGCAGACGTTACAAACGGAAGCCCCACATGTTTGCGTTTGTAAAGGTTTGCCAAACGTGTACTTGGAGCATAACGTTTTTGGTTATGGTTTGGATTTGGTAATATCGTTCAGAATTACCGCGATTCGCCCCCTGGTAGTGTCATGGGAAATATAACACCAGTGAGACCAGCATTGACGTGTCATGGGAGATGCTAATCGAGATTGCAGTACGGTCGACCGCACGTCAATTGAAATAAAACTAGCATAAACTGGTCTGGACTTAGTTTTGAAATAAGCAATGTAATGTAGGTGCCTACTACCTATCTATAATGATTATCTATTATTGTCAGAAGTGACAATGGCCAGCTCAAGGTCAAAGTATTTCCACTGACGTGCGGTCGACTGTACCAGTGCTATGGAGGATACGCCTTAAAAAGTGTGTCTAGGTCCAGCAGTGGACTGAGCGCTACATACCGCTACGACAGATAGGGGTAGCTGCAGCTGTGCGCGCGCAGGTCGCGCCGGCGCCCGCGCCGCCTCCGCCGCGGCAGCGCGCACGCACAGTTCCCCATCTGATAAATATTCACTTGACGAGAAAAAAAAGGAGAAAGGAGCTTGGCGTTATTTATTTATGTATTTATCTGACAGTATTTTGACAGCCTTCACTGACTAGACCGACTACAGAGCAGCCCGACGACGAAGGCGTAATTGTGGTGCATTGCCCCTGAATGGGGAGAGTTGCGTGACTTGCGTGTGCAAAGCACCTAGGGACAGAATAAATAACTTGTAACCTAAGGGCGCCCATGGGGCCCGGACCTCGGCTTATGTAGGGCGCTGCTGGCGTTGTGTGACGTCGAAAGAAGTTAAACCTGAGCGGCCCTCTGGTGGGGGCGCAGCGCGCCGAGCAGGCAGCCGGCGCCCGCGGCGTCGCAGTCCCCGCTGAGCACCGCGTCGCGCGCACTCGTGCGCACCAGCTGCGTCAGAATCACTATCAATATCTGAAATAAACCAACAGTATAGTCCCCGTGAGAGCGTCAGTTTCGTCGGGGATAAGACGCGGCCTATCATATCGAAAGGTACGAAGTTCGATCCCCGGCTGGACCATGCACCAATGGGTTTTTTCTAAGTACATTTACTGACTGCTCTAAACGGTGAAGGAAAACATCGTGAGAAAACAATTCTTAGGCGCATGTGAAGTCCACCAATCCGCACTGGGCTAGCGTGGAGGACTATGCCCGAACGCCCCTCGTTGAGAGGGTGGCCTGAGCATGATAGCATCATCATCATCAACAGGCTATTAATGTCCCCACTGCTGGGGCTAGTAGTCCCCGTAGAGTTTTTTGGCGGTTGTGTGAAGTTTGCTGATTTCTGCGCAAACTGATTTTTGATGTCAAAGGGGAGCTGTGGGTTTTTTTTTTCACTTTTCCCACCCTCATTACCTGAATGTGCTGGAATATCACCTGAAACATGAGGAGCAGTACGTTGAACGTGCGCAGCGCGAACAGCGCGGCGGCGAGCGGCGCGCGCGCAGCCTCCACGCAGCCGCGCGCGTGCAGCGTCGCCGGCGGCAGCGGCGACCCGCCCGACCACGCCTCGCGCCACTCAGACTACAACGTTTTATTTAATTTAATGGTTTACGGCCAATGAGCCGGTTTCCAGGCTAGCTTCCGTAAAAAAATATATAAACCATATATCCTGGAATAAGACACGGCCTATCATATCGAAAGGTCCGAAGTTCGATCCCCGGCCGGACCATGTACCAATGGGTTTTTTCTCGAAACTTAAGTACTTACATATACTGACTGCCCTCAAACGGTGAAGGAAAATATCGTAAGGAAACCTGCATAATACGCCGAAGAAATTCTTAGGCGCATGTGAGGTTCACCAACCCGCACTGGGCTAGCTAGCGTGGTGGGCTATAGCCCAAACGCCCTCATTGAGTGGGTAGGCTTGAGCCCCAGCAGTGGGGACATGTTAATAGGCTGTTGATGAAACCATATATCCTGGAATAACATACAGGCTACTTTTTACCGAGGTAAACTTTTCCCAAGGAAAAAAACCTGTATTGCCGAGGGCAACACCAGTACATAATATATAACCAGGTGTCCCAAGACACCTGTAATTTTTTTCCAAGACTATTAACTGAACGGGTTCATTTAATGTAGGTGCTTGCCTGTTGCAATGGGTCGTGGTAGCACGCGGCCAGCACGTGCGGCGTGCAGCAGGAGTATGGCGACACCGGCGGCAGCACCTTGCCGTCGCTGCCGGCCAGCCTGCAACACGCAACAGAGGACTGTGGCCGCTTGCCATCAACAGCTCTACTTCTACGTGCCCGCCTGGAAGACCTGGACGTTAAACGTCACATACGGAAGACGCGGCCGAAGCCCTCCTATAACTACACCTACAACGCCTGTGGGCAGCTTTACTGCGCAACCTGCAACCGGACTTAAAGACCAAGTTTGGTTTCGCGAGTCATATTCGGGCACACTCCAGACGATGACTGACAGGGTGTCGCCGTCGAGGATGCGTCGAGGAGGACATCATCATCATCATACTTTTGAATAGCAGGCTTTTTTACCAGAAAACACCTGGAGCTCTATTTTTGATTCGTTCGTCGCGCTTCGACCGGTCGATTCTACTGATTTTTGTATCGGATGTCGAAGGAAATTAGTAAAAGTAAAAGACAATTCTGTTTGACGAGAGAAACAGGTAAGAGGGTGGTGACCATTCAGACGGACCTACAGTCCCATCACCTATAAATAAACAAATATATATCCGTACTTCATAACGAGCCCTGAGTTTTCGTTGAGCACGTCCATGTTGATCCACGGTATCTCGTGCCAGTCGTCTGGTTTCTCCGCGCCGCAGCAGCTAAGCTCCACCTGAGTAACACAAAGGAAAGAGGTGATCAGCACCATAACGATAGTAAATCAAATTAAAATCAACAGCCTATTTTTATGTCCCTACTATTGGCATTCTCGAGTGGCGACCGACACCTACCGGAAGACGCAGCGTAGGCCTCCTACAAGGTGGACCCAGGATCTGGTGAAGGTCGCGGGACCCGGCTGGATGAGGTTAGCGCAGGACCGGGCGTCGTGGAGATCCCTGGGGGAGGCCAGCAGTCCCGCAGTGGACGTCTTTCGGCTGATATGATGATGAGGATGATTGGGGCTCAACCTACCTCTCAACGAGGGCGTATGGGCTACAGTCCAACACGCAAGCCCAGTGCCGGTCGGTGGACTTTACAAGAGCCTAAGAATTTCTTTATCGGCGTCCTCTTTCACTTCATTATAGTCAAACAAAAAGCCTTCGACATACCTAGCTCAAAAAGTTCGTTGAAGTGGCAGTGGACTGGTCATATCTATCAGAGAACCGATAACCGCTGGCGGTGACGGGATGCGGAGAACCGAAGATCGGGTTCAGTGGCGCGGTTTGGGGGAGGCCTGTAGCAGTGGACTAGTGCAAGGCTGATGATGATCGAAAAAAGCTCCAGCTACCTGCATTGTGTCCAGTAGCCGCTTCCAAGATGGCTCCGTGAGGTACTGCGAAATCCCAACGCGTAGCGACGAAGACAACTCCTTTGTCAGTGCCTGTAAAACATTTTCCACTGGTTCAGCTTTCCATTACGTACACACGCATATTTCAATAAGCTCTAGGTTCGTTATTTGTTATGAACATTGGTAATTTGGACATTTTAACGATTAGACATTTTGACACTTGGACGTTTTGACAGTTGGACATTACGCCCACACACGCTTGCAGCATACACCAACATTCCATACACAGAGATAAGGCTACCCGTGATTTATCACACTATTAATTCCGTTGCCCCTAGTACGGGCAGCGCCGAACTTAGGTTTATAGGACAGTAGTAGGTAGTCACATAATATCATCTTAACGTCCACCTTCAGGTCGTCGGTCCATGTGGAGGACGGGTGTCCCACGCTGAGCGTCTCCACTCCAGAACTCGTCTGCCTCAACGGCCCACGGTACTGCGACACCACTGCCACTTCAGCTAGTTAATCCTTTCGGCTATGTCGGTAACCTTAGTTCCCCGTCGGATCTCCACATTACGGATCATATCCTTCAAAGAAACTCCGAGCATAGCCCTCTCTGTAGCTCGCTGAGCGACTTCAAACTTGTGGATCAGGCCCACCGTCAGTGTCCGTTTCTGCGCCATTTTTTTTGGTTTAATCTAATTTGTAAATGGTGAAAAAAGCATACATTCAAAGTCCCCCTACACGCAGCGTACACGAGCATTCCATTAACAGAGATGAGAGTGCCGCTAATCAGCCACACGCTGCTGATGCGGTCCACCCGCCCCCAGTGCGGGCAGCGCAGGAACCAAGACAGGAGACGCAGGCCACTCGTGTAGTGCAGCTTCATGCAGTACGCCTGCAGGAGGATCAGCCCGTAGAGAAGAAGGACCGTCACCTGCACAGGCAATGTGGTCATTATTGTTTCATTTTGCGATCGAGTATTTCTGATACCATCCCGATGAAATGCACAAGCAGATTTTTAATCTGCATATTTTCCACTAAAACGAGCAATGCAATTAAGATGGTCTGGACTGCGTCACCCCTTAGAAATTATGGCGTTGAAATTTTAACCAAATTAGTTTTGTAAACTGACTCAAACGACACACGACACGATTGGGTCACTACAAAATAATATTTAAAAAAACATCCATAGAGCTAGGAGGTTGGTTCTTGGATCAATGGTTACGTATATTTATAGTTTACAGCCCTGTAGATAACTCATTTCCGCCACAATGTCCCTTTTAGATTTGTTTTGCGATGTGAACTAAGAGCGGTGTGGTCATTATGCGATCTAGTCATTCTGATGACAACCCCATATCTTGGCAAATAGTCAACCTCATAGAGGCAAATGACAGCTGCGAAGATCACAAAGAGCAGATTCCACCTGATAAGTTAACAGCCGTATTTTTGAATCGCTCTCCTCGCTTCGAGCGGTCGATTCTACTAACTCTTGTATCGGATGTCGAAGGAAAATTAGTAGAATCGACAGATCGAAGCGAAGCGAGCGATTCCAAAATACGGCTCCAGATCAGCTGCGATGATGACGCAGTGACAAAAGCAGGTCTTCTCAAAAGTGCACATCAAAAAATAAAACTGCCAACTCACTTTATGCACATGCCGGAGCAGCAGAAGCACCTTCATAGAGGTGTTGTAACAGAAGATGACCATGCACAGCGACACCACGAGCTGCGCGATCAGCAGCGCGCGCAGCACGCCCGCCACACGCTGCCGGCCATCCTTAGTGAACACGAACACGCCCCACGCCATCGGACCGCATGGTGCGCCCGCATTCTAGCCGCCTCTACAATTCGTAAAGTTAGAAGTCGCCCCATGTTGTCACACCGCATGCTAGCTGCGTCTACAACGTGACACGAATATGCCCCAGCATGCTAGCTGTCTCTGAACACGAATACCTACGTTCCATGCTATCGCACCGTATGCTAGCTGCTTCTACAACGTAAGCAGTTACTGAACACGAATCCCAATGCTATCACACCGTATGCTAGCTGCTTCTACAACGTAAGCAGTTATTGAACACGAATACGTCCCATGCTATCACACCGCATGCTAGCTGCTTCTACAACGTAAGCAGTTACTGAACACGAATACGTCCCATGCTATCACACCGCATGCTAGCTGCTTCTACAACGTAAGCAGTTACTGAACACGAATACGGCCCATGCTATCACACCGCATGCTAGCTGCTTCTTCAACGTAAGCAGTTACTGAACACGAATATGGCCCATGCTATCACACCGCATGCTAGCTGCTTCTACAACGTAAGCAGTTACTGAACACGAATACGTCCCATGCTATCACACCGCATGCTAGCTGCTTCTACAACGTAAGCAGTTACTGAACACGAATACGGCCCATGCTATTACGCCGTATGCTAGCTGCTTCTACAACGTAAGCAGTTACTGAAGACGAATAACAATTAACAATAGAATAAAATAACAATTAATTAGGTACCTTCTGGATGTTTAGACCAAATATCATTGATTGTTTCCAAGAAAAATATATCAATAAACCTCCAATAAACCATAACACATTTGTGTCATTTTGTCACTTTGGCATTGTTATTTCATGTCTGACATTTTAAAAAAAGGTATTATCATGGAAATAGTATACAACTATTTCCATGGGTATTATTATAATAAATTCAAATCAAAAAGCTGTTGATCAAAAAAGCCATGTTCATCGTTCATTATGACCAATGATCTTGTACCTACATAGTATTGACGATCGCCGACCTACCTTCAGCAGAGGGAACGCCTCAGTATGGCGACTCCTATTATTTCGCCTAAAGTGCGTATCATACATAACAACATTAACGCGCATACGTTTTGTTTGCTAGGAAACTAGGAAAAGGCTGGCAACGTTAAAATATCGATTAAATACTTATTGGCAGTACAGGCCGCAGAGAAAATTAACTAATACAAATCGTTTCTGACACGAATTGTCAACTTCGGTATTTTCCGTCTGACTTTTGGTCGAATTAGAAAATAACAAAAATAGTTCAGTGGCGAATTTTATTTGTTTAGTGCTAGCACTGGAATAGCGAACGCCAATATGGCGGGCGATGGTAAAAAAAGGGACAAAGTTGCGTGGAGCGACGACTTAAGTCATGATTCTGAAGCTGACAGAGGTAGTTAATTGTTACCTATTGTACTTGTTTGGAATCCATGAAAACAGATCAGGCGCATGAAAGAGGCGAGGGGGGAGGGGTAGGCCAGGAATCACAAAAAGCGCTCTAAAAAATACTTAATAACTTTACAAAGAACTTTGTCTGCACAGAAACTAGGTAATTTCATCAAATCCTGCTTTCAGAGAGAGAACGCCTAGCGGCGATCGAGGCCGCATTAGCCTTGCTTCCCAAAAAACCCGTGTACGACCCTGAGGAGTTGCAGAAGCTGATAAAATACATCATGAAGATGACCACACTGTACGACCTTCGAGACGAGGACTGGAACGAAAATACCATCCAAGCAGTTGAGGACTGGCTTCTAGAACCCCGGGCTTTGATCCTGTGTATATATTTCAGAGGAGATACTCTGAAAGTCACTTCTGATATACCTTTAGCTCCAGTGTATGATTTGACATATTTCATAAGGCAGCCGGACTTTGTCTTCAAAGCAGATACGTTTCACGAAGATATAGTATTCGGGACGTTTGTGGATTCCATTGAGGACAACATGATACAGCTGCTGGAGATGTTTTATGCCCCATATTTCTTTGCAATTACTACGTGGCCGGATAGTAAGCACAACATTTTTGAATCATGTTATTCCTAATCCGCTGTTTTAGATCTTCCTCAATATGTAATTCTCCCATCCTGAAGGAGGAACGACCCGCCACTATGTTCGTCCGCGTTAAAACGTATCGTTTGTGTTGTTCTAGGATATAAGCTATCGCTGTACCAAGTTTCGTCAAAATCCGTTGTAGCGTCATTGAGCAACCAAACATCCAAACTCACAACCATCCAAATTTCACATTAACATGGTAGTGGAATGGGATGATACATTGATACATTAATTTATTTGTACACCTTGTATTTTAGGTGTGAAAAGCGAATTCTGCGCCCACATCCACACATTCCTGGCTAAACTGACAGATATGTACTTCAAAATGCTCGGGTTGACCGTCCTGTACATACCGCGTGAAGGGGAGAGCCTCTCTTTCGAAATGGCTAGTAACGACAGAGAGCTGGTAAAGAGACTTGAAGGCGTGGTGGTGTACTGGACCCATCAGATCAAGTCTTGCTTGGAGGACCAGGCTTCGCTCTCTTCGCAGGAGCTGATGTGTCCAAGTGACGAATACGACTTCTGGATTTATAGACGTGAGTTGACTTTTGTGTTTGAATAGACGAGGGTTTTCTGGAGCCCTTGCCTTTTAGCCCTTCTCTTTCTGGACCTTGATAACGATTGGCAATTTTAGGGAACTTTTTCGGTGTTTAAAATCATAAACAGCACATAATTATTTCCAGACGAAAACCTAAACGCCCTCCTACACCAACTGAAAAACCCAGCCGTCAGACACATCACCAAAATCCTCGTGACGACCCATTCCACCTTCATCCACCAATTCCAATACTTGTGCGAGGAAATAATACACAAAATCAAGGAGGCCACGTCCAATATAGAGTTCTTGCAAGTAATAAAGCAGCCGTGCGCTGTGCTGGAATGCGTTGTCGACCCCGACGAAATATCCCGATACGTTCCCCAAATCATCAACCTGTTCCGATTCATATGGATGGAGTCCCCACACTACAACAACGAAGCTCGCATCACCAATCTCTTCAAAGCCCTGAGCAACCAGATCATAATTCTTTGCCGAACCTACATAAACTTGGCTGAACTCTTCGAGGAAGGTACCACCAAGAAGGCTATGGGAGAATTCAGCAAATGTATAGATTGTTGTAAAAGGTACAGAGAGATATACGATCTTATGGCAGAAGCGCATAATGAGGTGCAACCTGGCACTTGGGAGTTAGATGTCAGCTCCATTTTCAGCTATATAGACTCGTTCGTGCAAAGGTGTTTCGATATGCTCGACGTATGCAATTGTATGATTATCTTTGGAAGGTAAGTGTATCAACAATCGACGTTCACTTCATTACGTTCATGATTACTTGAATGTTAAAAAATCCATGGAGTACCTGATGGCTCAATATAGAAAAATATAAATGATTGTAATGAACAAGATATGTATGAAACAAAAGCAGGGTCCTAAATGCTGTTGGGTTTGTTGCTGTTTCTTCCCCTTGGCTATTCAGGTGGAAACAATTGACGTCACTGACAATTAGACAAAATTGACGTCAAAAAGAGAATATTGTATTCTAATTTTGAATAAACGAATTTTGAATTAGATTTTTGATCCAGGATAGACGAACTGGAACCGGTCGACAAGCCGATATTCGGCGGCACCCGCGGAGACAAGTTTGAGGACAAGTGCGACCAAATCGAGCACATGTTCCACGACGCGCTGGGGAACGTGAGGAGGGTGTCCCACACAATACTGGACGTGCAGGCGCCCTCGTGGTACGATGACATACTGCAGTTCAGGACGGTCATTAAGGACATTGAGGTAAGTTAGTTTAGTGGCCTGGTCGTCGTGAGTTCGATTCCCACAATATCTTTTGAGTAAAATTTTCTATATCTAGGGTACTCTCCCTCCAAGTGGCGTTTCGAACTTCAAACCCTGTACACGGGACCATAAACGTATTGATTTCAAAAGCGGCGGGTAACGTGAAATCCTAAAATAAAAATGTTGTGTAATTTCCAGATTATTATTGAAAATCTAGTGGAGTCAGTATTCGAGAATGTAAATCATGTCGAAGAAGCTGTCGTGGCCTTGTATTCATTGCAAAACTATTCGAAAAGGAAGAATTTGAGGCGGATCTTTAAGAGGAAAACTGCTGAGGTAAGAATAACACCTACCACTGTTTTTTATAGGAAAAAAACATACATACAGCCGAACATAGAACCTCCTCCTTTTTTGGAAGCCGGTAAAAAAGTAACAGATTAGTCGGTTTCTTTCTTCTATAAAACACTCCCTTAACTTTGAAATTACACTTTGGTTTAATACGTTAGGACCATTCAGAAAATTTATGGCAAAACGCAAATAATAATATATCGAGCGAATGTGATTAGTAACAGGAGCCGAGGACGAACTGCTGACGTGTTTTAAGAGAATGATGAGACTGACAGGATGGCGATAGTGACTTGACGTCCGTTCTTTTTGCCTACCGTCAGGGACATAGCGGGAAGATATGTACTTAAAATATGTATATGAAAATTCCTTGTTAAGGTATGGGCGATGTTTAGCGAGGAGGTACAAGAGGCGAAGAAGGAGATGGTGGCAACCCGCAGCCAGCACCCGGCTGATCTACCCTCGTTCGCCGGCCGAGGGGCTGTTATGAAAATGAGGAAGAACAGACTTGTGTATTTGAAGAAGGTATTCCAAGAAAATCTTATAACAAAAGAATGAAAGAGACGACCATACAAAGCCCAGAAAGTTCATCTTAGAACTTCCTAATACGCTCTCTCGACATTCTTATTGGCAATGTTTTGTTTGTTTTCATCACAAACATAATCTTTAACTGACATTAATAATAAAATGTCCATGTTTTACAATTTGGACAGGTGATGACCGACGCGTCAGTATGGCTAATGCCGTGCAGCAACTCTGAGGATGTGATCATGCATGTTAACAGGCTTATGGGAGCCATCGATGTCGCGATTCGGGAACTTTGGATATCTTGGACGGTTAGCGTTTGGGTCTTTTTTAATCTACTCATATTATAGAATTCCTCAGAAAGAAAGTATCTATCATTGTAATATTTCTCTAGTTTAGAAGTTTAAAGTGTACAAACACATAGTTAAGGAAAATTAAAATTTACCGAAGAATTGAATCCAACGGTTTATTTTTCTGTTGTATCACATTGATTTTCCCCGATTTTTATCACCATCATCACGAAAAAGGTGAAAACTATATTGATACCCACAGAACACGGAAAAAGCTCGCTACGCTCCTTGTTTATACTAAACTAACATTAAATAAATAGGTACCTATACCTAACAGATGTCAGAAAAATATGCCGTTGGATTCAATGCAATTTCTTCGAACAATTTCATTTATTTTTCATAGACTACTACCTACCTATAGGTTTGTGTCTTATTTTGTTATTTAAGTATCGTTAGAAAATGTAAAATAAAAAATTGAAAAAAATAACCTACATTTGTTTTAGCACAACCTCGACGAAAAATGCGCTCTAGGTTTAAATAGAACTCTAATGAGAAAAAGTGTTCTGAATCCAGGCCTACTGGAGTGTAATATAGACGTGTAAGTACCTAAGCGTTATCTAACAGTAGTTGTGGTCGTGAAGATTGTAATTACATATTCGTTTCTGTTCTAGGAATATTTTGGAGCTATGCAAAGAAGCAACCCATTGGGAAAATCTGATGCTTGACATACCATCACACGCTTTTCAGGTAGGTTTTCGAACCATAAAAAAATTATGTGGGTACCCTCCTGTCTTGGCACAGGCCTAAAATCTTGTACAACGTGCTTATAGTCCATCGAGTAGTCAAGTGCGGGTTGGTGGACTTTAGGCGTATGCAGATGTCCTCACAATGTTTTCCTTCGCCAAAAAACCTGAAGAACTATAATCATGTTCCGAAAAACTCATTTTCATTTCATTGCTATGGACTAATTTAAACAGGTGTTTTCAAAAAGCAAGACAATCTATTACGTTTACGAAAGTGTACTGGCCGTGGTGAAAGGGTACAACAAGATTTTGGACTCGCTATCGCCTGAAGAGAGATTGCTGTTCAAACCGCTGACTTCGGTAAGTACGAACGTCGAGTAAATCTTAGGGGCCTTATAGTATTATTATAACGACCTGGAAGGAATACGTCGAATTACAAGTAACCCTGTATAATGTTATTCTGGGTAAGGTATTATAAGCTATCACTCTACCAAATTTAATCAAAATCCGTTCAGCCCAGAGAGTTGTTGGTATACATAGAGCGCGCGTCAGCAAGTCTGAACTGTAAGCACGGGTCTGAACAGTCTCGATATTTTCGGGGCGACGCTACTAGTCAGTAGCGCTGATTGTTGCTCTCGCCGATATTTATTTAGATTTGGCCTAATCATGGTAAAATGTGCAGTGCCAAGCTGTAAACACGATTCACGGAAAAGAACGATCTAGAAAAAATCTAAATAGAAGCGTCCATAGAACACCTGCTTACACTTGGCACAATGGGCAATGAGCGATACGCGCGCTCTATAGCTAGTATACTAACTCTATGGTTCAGCCGATATAGTGTAATTGAGCGACAAATATCCAAACTCACAATCATCCAAACTTTCACATTTATAATAGTAAAGTTTTAATTCAATATCACACATTTTTATTTGTTTATATTATTGACTTTTATGTATTACGATGACAAATAATATAATAATTTATATTTATTCTAATATCACATTTGAACGTAATTTAACTTTATATTAAACAAATTAAATTAAAGCAATTTAACCAATTGTGGACCAGCACAATTGTACACAATGTCTATTTAGAAATCAGATCACAAATTATGAAAAAAAATTACCTTAATTTTTTTAACTTAAGCATTGATCCAAATGAACATTCATCGTTAATTCTTCTGTCATTGTAAGGCAGCACGGGCATGGCACCTTCGTTCCCGTGGCGTTCATTGTAATACTTTCGTCCAATACGTCGTCATCATCATCGATGACAATTGTTTGATTGCCGAAACTTGTAGATGCACCCTCTTCAGGTATTGTGGTATCATTAACAAAGAACGCAATGCATTCATCCAAATGATCTTTCATCGGCTTATCAACTGTTTCCCCGCAACAAGCACAAAAGTTGCCATTTCTTGTGGATCCCACATCCTTACTTATGCCAGGCTCTATTTTCATTTGACTATAGCCAGGCTCTATTTTGACTTGAGTATTGCCAGGCTCTACTTTGACTTTAATGCCAGGTTCTGTTTTGACTTTACTAATACTAGGCTCTGTTTTGACTTTAACATCTAAAACTGTGTTGGGCAAATTAATTTCAGTGTCTTTACGAAGAGTTTCTATTATATCCTTATTCAAACATTCATCTATATGCCTATTTACTTCAGTGGTACATACTTTGGTACTGCATACAGGGCAATCTACCAAATCTGACGGAGCAGCCACAGTTGCTACAAGTTTATCTTTCGACTGAGTGACATTGAAATCTTGTCCATATATATCTTTGAGTACTGTGGCAGCAGTTTTGAAGTAATCATCAATTTTCCTTACTTTAGTTGGAGGAGAATGCACAGTTTGAGTTTTATGTTTATTCACAGTATTGGTTTCAGGTGTTATAGAGGTTTTGCGTTTTGCAGCAGCCTGAGTACCAAGTTTTGGTAAATTGGGCAACTGTTTATTCGCCCAGACATTTCTAACAGTTTCAGTTACATCAGCTGATTTGCTTCTGTTTCTGCCTTTGTCAGTAAACAAGGCACCATTAGGTTTTGTTGCAGTTTTAACTGGAATATTGTTAGAATCTTTTAGTACAGGTTTTGGTATTTGACCATTCACTGGAAGTTTTTTAGTCACAGCTGGCTTAACTGAATTAACTTTTCCTTTTATCGTTTTCGTATTTTTTTTCTCGGGTTCCTTTATTTTTATGAACGTCCCGCCGCATTGTCTCATATGCTTACTGAACCAATAATCTTTTGGACTAGGGGCGCTGTTCACGGAACGGCGGACAATGCCGAAATGTGGTCTTAGTTTCTGGCATGGCCCATTACAGCGCCACCAATGCGTTTGGTACAGTTGTACCTGTAAACCCATAAAATTATCTATCAGGCATTAACTTTTGTTTAACTTTAGTGCATGTGTTATTTACATAATAGAGTGCAAGCAGTCCTTTAACATAATTCACCCTTTTCAAGATGTCAATGCCCCTTGTCTATTACAGGACAAACACCTATTTTAACACAACCTGAACCTTTTGAAAGACCTATACCTTTTTTAATCATTTCCATTACTACTGTTATAATTGTTTTTTAGGGTAATATAAATTTTTTTTATATAATGAAGTGACAAACGGTCAGACAGCTCACCAGATGACGACTTCAGTCGCCCTAAGGACTAAGTCTGATCAGATAAACTAAAAAAACTCAAATCGATAAGACCGCCTAGATGTACATTACTGTATCTGATTTTTTTCTTGTTTGTCTGTAATTTTTTTGTATGTGCAATAAAGTATATTGAACTGAATTGTATTGAAAACTCACCTCATCATGAAAATCATGATATATAGTAATGTTGATTCCCGCAAGTTGGTTTATCCGATGCATATGTGCTTGGAAGTTGGGCCCATGGCCATCCCTATCTCGATCCCGCACTGCGACGAAAAGATATGCATGTATCATCTCATGTAGGAGAGTCTCGACTAGGTCTTTACGTGGGCGCAGTTTTAGGAGAGGCTCGCTCAAAGATATGGTACAAAGCCCTCCAGAGCCTTCATAGCTGCAAAAAGAAAATCCATACCCAGCATGAATAAACCAATTTATTATTGAAACTTGTGTGGGAAAAACATTAAATTTAAAAATTATAGCCAATATGAAGAGAGTGTAATCAGTGATGAGCCACAGTACTGTTGACCTAGGTCTTCCCCAAGAAGCGCCCAGCGATACCGACGATGTTGTCTGCAATGTCAATAGGTCTAATAAAATAGGATGTCTCACGTGCACACTCCCGCGCAGGAATACATTCTCTTACTCCACTTGACAATTACCCTGCTCTTTAATTTGGTGTGAAAAAATATGTCATCGAAGTGGAGGAAAAGGCTGTGTATATTGGGTGTTGGGTCGATCAGCTCCAGTTGGGGATCGCCCAAATTCATTGTGTCTCTGTTGTGGTTCTTAGAAGCGACCAAATAATAATAAAAAACATCTAAAAATCTACTCATTACGACAACGTTAACAGGTACGGGAAGCTAGCTAAATAGCTAACATTATTTATAATGAATTGAGGAAAATACACCAATAACCGGAGGAAATGAATTTTGTATTTTGTGTTTTTGTTACTTTTTCCTTCAATCATTCATTCAGAATTCTGTCAATAAAGTCAGTCATGGGAACTACACAAAGATAATTTGACCGGTCGCGGTCGGTGACTAGCCAATAATGGTCCTGCCTTTTCAAAATGTAATTGCCAAGTTTTTATATTTATTTTAAGTTTTTTTTTCTTCTGTTATAAACTTGTTCGCGAAATTCTCTATCATCCGTCTCACGAAATCTTCTGAATTAAGACCCACTACTGTGCTATTCGCGTGTATGCGTAAAAACAGTACCAAGTTTAGGCTGTTTAGTTATAAATATCTTAGCTTCAAGGCGTTGAAAAAAATATTGACGATGTTACCAGCTCTATTTGAAAGCGTCTAAAACCGTAACAAAAATACTCTTTTTACCGTTGTTTTGCAGGCCTGTGAAAAAAAAGTTCAACCTGGAATTACGAAACTAACATGGACTTCTACAATGTCAGACGCCTATATAGCAGACTGTGTAATGCAAATAGGAGAGGTATAGAGTTTGCAATTATGTAAAATCATTTCCGTCTGTTGGCGACGCACAGATTCTCCCCAGCGCTCCTAGAAATCAAAAATCGAAATATTTTTAATAATAATTGGACAACTCGCAAGAAATTAACGTAACTAAGAAAGAACCACAAAGAACATTACACTTGCCAATTTTCAAGCGTCTTGATCTCTGCATTGATAGGTTAGGCAGTTTACAAATATTCCGCGCTTCATTTTTGCGCCGCCAATATTCTGTTCAAATGAATAAGTAGGTAGCTACCAGAGAGTTATTATACTAACTCTATGGTAGCTACTTTATCTAAATTATGTTTTGAAATTTTAATCTGCCTGGTCACACGTTATACCTATGCAAAAATAGAAGGAAATAACATTTCCTTTACAGTTGATGTCTATCTCTCTCACACTTATTGTGTTACTGTATAGTTAGTTGCATATTTAATTTTAAAAATGGCATTTAACTCACTGTTTATGATTGCTTTCAGTTGCAAGATTTCCTGACAACATACAAGAATTGTAACATTAACTTGGTAAAAATAATGGAAAAAATTTGCGACACCCCATTTTTGGCATTTGACTTATATAATGTATTTAAGATACAAGATCTCAGAGAATCTATTCGAACTATGGAAGTCTGTACATCTGAAGAAATATTGGAAATGTATAAAGAAATTATAACATACCTTGTTATTGTTTACGAGGGTTTCGAGGCTCAAATCACTCAGGTTAGCTAGTAATTAACAGTCGTTCGTAGCTTGGCAAAAATGCTAGTCTAGTCTGTTTTTTAAATGCCAATTTTAGTCTACTCTCATTATTCTATCCTATCTATCTATCCTTGATCTTTCCCTTAGTACCTACCTACTTACAGGAGGTAATCCTTTTTTAAAAATGCATAGGTATAAACTGTATGAAATATTTACTATGATTATTTAATTATTTTTATATACAAAGTTACCTGCTACTATCATATTTATTTCATTTCATTATTCTTTTCAGATGGCAGAACATTGGATAAAATATGTTAGGAGGTTCGATCGTTTATTAGAAGATGCTTTGCGATTATGTATTAAAGCAACAATGCAAATTATGTACAAGTGTGTACACGGCGATGGTGGGTATTTAGAAATGTAGGAGAAAAGGCTGTAAGAAAAACTCTATACTAAATCGGCGTTAAAGTCTATTTTATGTAAGTTAAATGCGAATAAATGTCAAATTAACACGATGGGTGACATTCGATTGTAAAGGAAATGTCATATACGCCTTTTCCATGCATTAAGTACTTAACATTGACAGTTATTCGCAGTTAAAAATAATAATAAATCTACTACGATGATAATGATACAAAACTAAAAGATGTGAAGGTATAAGATGATATCAATCATATAAAAACAATTTTCTTTATATCCCTCTAGGTACAATGGCACCCGCACCTCTAATAAAAATGAGTTTGCATCTGTCCGGCAAAGAAATCATTTACATACCAAATGAACAAGAAGTCATGGACACATTTTCAACTGTCCTTGAAGAGATTATTCATATCGTGAGCACTATCCCGAGGCTTTATGAGAAGTTCTGTTTGCCATCTGGAGGTTTAAAGAGATTTTGTGAGGTGATTTTAACAGATCCAGACAGCAACAAGCTTCAGTCGCTGATTAACCAAGGTATAGAAACAATATATCTCAAATTAGTATATTATGTACCTACATGTCATATAAATCTGCATAAAGTACCTACCTAACCTACGTTCTTCCTCTAGGTATACTATGACGAAGTTTATGGAATAGGTAACTGTCAATGTCACACAATGGCAGGAAAAGAGAAACCATGACTCTCCTGTCTCTCTCACACTCATTGTTACTTTGACAGTGATTGGCATCTAAACAAAAAACGGAGATTAGAATAACTTACCAATAATAATAAATAACTAATAAATAATTGAAATTGCGTAGTAATGTCAGTCACGTAATGAATGACATTTGAGGAGGTAAAGAAGAAACCCTCACCTAACCGTTTTTTTAAGTTTAGGAAAAGCCATAGAGATACATTCACATTACAAAAAACGGACTATAGAAAAAAGACAGGACCTACATTAATTTTAAAAATAATTTAAATGTGTATCGTGTTACTTTCAGAGGTGGAATTCAATCTTGAATTAATACGTAGCCATATATGTATGTGGGATGATTATGCTCACATATGGCAAGTAGATAAGAATGAATTCCTAATTAAATATCGCGAGGAAAAGCATCCAGCTGCAGACTTCGATCAATTGATCATCAACTACAGTGATCTGGCGAACAATGTTCAGATACAAGAGACTGTTAACCAAGTAAGTACAAACATTTTACTAGGAAGTGTAACAAACCTACAGTCCGCCATTATGAAAAAAAAATGGCGGCCATGCGTAAAACATATTTAAATGGATACCTGAGATCGAAACCAGCAATAATTTACCTTACATTACATTCCCATCTTTCATTCAAACTTAAATTAATTATAACTCTATCTATGGATGATTTATTATTTAAATTGTCAGCGTTAAATCCGATGCGCTGCTCTCCTCTAGGGTTGCGCTGAAGCAACATTATCTTTTAAATGTGACACTTTGGAGATTTTGTAACATAATATGTCTGTTTGTATTATTGAAGTCGGCCATCGATTTACATATATTTTATGTATGGATGGACGCATTTTTTTTTTCCAAAATATCGGAAAGTGTATGTGGAGCCGAAAAACTTCAAACCCCTTTTGTTAAAACAAGGCTTTTGAAAACCGACACAAATTCTTTGATATTCTGCAGATTCACTTCATAACACTGAATTCGAGTAAATTAAAGAAATCAATTATACAACATTGTTTAATCTGGCAGACAAAGCTAGGTGACTTGTTGCGAACGATGGCCGAAGCAGATATTGATGAAATATACGCTTATGTCGAGAAGAGCAGCGAGGAAGCTATGAGGGTAATTATGTGACATAATTTTTTCTACTCTCGTAACTAGGATTTGCTTAGTACAAAACCCAAAACAGTGCGAAATAACATACTTTACAGCAGGGATTAAGTAATGGAATATTACCATACAGATTAATCCGGAGTGTGCAAGGATCCGTTACTGTTGACAGCTTCCATTGCGGGCTGTGGCACAAATCTGAAAACCAATCCGACGCGGCGATACTTTTATGAGCCGCTGCGCCACACAGCACCATATCTGCCTGACGAACATTCTCCACCATTACGAATTTTGATATTTTGGCCCTTGGTGTGTCGTAGAAAAAGTCCTACCTAGGCATTAAACAGTTTCGTGCTGTATATTTAGTAAAAATTACTAATGTATATTAGTATATTTAGTAATTTTTACTACAGTAAAAATTACTAAATATTAATTTAAAAAATTATAAGGGTATGTAGTTATTTTAATCTAATTAATATTTAATTCAATTCAATACTCTTTATTGCACATAATTAAAAAAACAGAACAAAATAATAAGTTAGACTAAGAAGGTACATCTAGGCGGTCTTATCGCTAAAAGCGATTTCTTCCAGACAATCTTTGGTAGTTATTGAAAAAAATTAATGTTGTAGATGCCAGCCACATTGAAAGAACTTGCATCTGCAATTGCTACCTACGAACGGTTAGTTGGAGATATACAACGTGTGGAACGTACCTTCCCTCCAATCACTGATCAGATGACTACCCTCGGTATGTTTTTTCACCTTAGAGTGACGATATTTTATCCGTCTGTCTGTTTATATATCTCCTGGATAACTCGCAACCTCCAGGACCGATTGGACAGAAACTTGGAGCTTAACTTAGTGGAGCGTTACTTACATAATATTATAAAAAATATCTACTACCTACTACTTATCGACTTTTTGACGTGAAACGTCTGTAATTTTGGCTTATAAAAGAAAAGCTTTACTAACCAAACCATAGACCTTGACTTGAAACTTTCACATAGGAGCACTCGATATTAAAATAAACGAATACCTGAAACGAAAAAGGTTGGAAGCTAATAATGGCACAAGCTGCAACGAACACGTAAAACGCTGCGGTATAGCCTACCCAATTTTTTATACAAATACGATTTTGAGCAACACGCTTAGGAACATTTTATTTTCAGTTAAATTTGAAGTGGAACTGAGTTCAGATATGGTGGCCCGTCACGAAAATATACCTGCGCTATGGGCAGACTACTTAGCACTCTTGGAGGAAGCCAAGAAGGCTTTGGAATTGAATAAGGACAAGTTTAGAACTGAACTTCTGGAGCAAGCTGAGGTATTGTACATTTAGATAAAACAAACGGGACCCTAGTCGAATAAATAAAAGAAATGCGGTGCATAGTATCGTCCGTGACTGGTATTACTAGTGGTACACTTTTGTATTACGAACAAGTATTGAATACTCGACTTTTACTGCAGATGAGGTTAATGTAGGTATCTACTTTTTGCAGTGTTATGGCACGCATTATACCTCATAAATTGCATGTACATGCTATCACTTTTTGGTGATACTTCAATTCTATTATCCTGACCTTTCAACAACCTTCTAGCATTCCTTATAATGTCCTATAATCCTATTCCCTGGCAGGTTTTCAAGGAAACCGCAAAAGAATTTTGTGAAGAATTCTACAGAACAGCTCCTGTCACTTCTGATATAAGCGCGAAAGATGCGCTAGCGCAACTAAAAGCGTTTAGAGAGCAACTAAATGCGCTTCGCGCACAAGAGCAAGCGATTCGGGATGGTCTTGCCGTTTTTAACTTAACGTAATTAAAATTTCAAGTTATCATACATAATCATTATCACTACTACATAATTTAGATGTCAGTTTCTATTCGCGTTGAACGGATTGGGGCAGAAAATTATATTCAACGCGAACGAAGCTTCATCAGCTACATACAATCATAAATGTTAATTTCACAATAAAAATGTTTAATATCTCATTTTATATTAGGTGGATCAGATCATTTTACTTGTATTACAAACATAAAATCCTTTGCGATAGGTACCTAGTAGGTATCTCAAAATACGTTTTTCCAGGCTGCCGGTGAATCTGGACCTCCAGAGAATGGAGAAGGAACTGGAGAAGTTGGAAGAAGTTTGGGGCTTGGTCAACCAATGGGAGGAGTCCTGGGAGAAATATAAAACACAAACCTTTTGGGAAATGGAGACAGACGAGATGGAGGAAAATGTTATGTTCTTGTTTAGGTGAACTTGATATTCATAATTCAAATCAAACTGTTTCCTAGTATTTGTAGAAAGTAAAACTTATTTTCACGTAAATAAAGAAAGTCAGCAGTCAATACGGCGGCCCTATTACCTTGTATGAATAATATGGTTAATAAAAACAATGTTCATGTGAATAATATCTTTATTGGAACTTCAATTTGTAAGTGATTGTGAAATTTACACTGTGATAAAATGACGAAGTGCTTTGTTTACTTATTTGTCAACTTGTAATGAAAGCTACATTACCGCGGATTGGAACATTTGTCTTCTTGTGTAATGTGTCTACTTCTACATTCTATAATTCTTCTGTCAAAGTGGCACAATGAGTGTGAGAGAGACATAATACATCCAATTGTTTATGAAACATTATTTCTTTCTCTTTTCCACTTATTGACAAAAAAATCGCATTTGAATAAAAAACAGACATTAAAATGAAATGTTTTCATTGTGCTCACAGGAATTTCAACCGTCTGTCACGGCAACTTAAGGAAAAGAATTGGGAAATTATTGATACGACTCGAGTAAAAGTGGACGCATTTAGAAGAACTTTGCCTTTGATTGGCGATTTGAAGAACCCGTGCATGAGGGAAAGACATTGGGACAGAATAAAAGCTCTTGTTGGAGTGTGAGTCGATTAAAAATTAAAATTACTTGAGAATGTTTGATTATGGCTAAACGGATAGGTATGTACTAACTCATAGAAAATACACAAAAAAATATTATTAGGTACCTATGTTTGTAAAAATTTGAAAAAAAATTGCATAACAAATAAATTTAAAATATTATAAGTACCTTTATGGGTAAACGCCGACGTGGCGGAGAGTAACACTGCGGATTTTAGGCTGACAACTATTGTTAGGTGTCATTATTCAGTGTTACTAGATAAAATTAATACCTTTCAAAGGCGGAGCGAGAGCGTACCTACGCCTTTCAAGCAAATTTGAAATTATTTTAAATTTTTCAAATACGATTATTAATTATTGTCAGCAAAATCCCGCCGCGCTGCTCTCCGCCAAGTATGAGCTAACCCTACCCTAACCATATCACACAGAGATTTCGATCAAAACTCAGAAGATTTCAAATTGGACGTGATAATGCGTCTCAACTTCCAAGCGTATGCTGATGAAATAGCTGAGATATCTAATGCGGCTACTATGGAGCTAGCAATTGAAAACGGATTGAAAGCTATCAAAGAAGTATGGAAGAATACAACATACGAAATGTCACATCATAAAGGAGATATGTATAGGATTAAGAACGTTGAAGATGTTATGCAGGTTGGCCATACATTTTTGATCAAGTTATGATGAATTTAATATATTTTTTGTAGTTATGCATACCTGTTTGACTGACCTGGAGTAGGTATAAATTAAAAATTGTTTTGTATATTATGTCTGAATACCGATAAACACAATTTTAAAGTGAGTGTTAATTGGCACTATCTTCGCTGTTCGATTGAATGTATTGAATAAGATGGGGCTATTTGGAACTTATGGGGCTAATCGGAACAAACCAATTATTTATAAGTTTCCGTCACAACTTTTTTTTGGGCAATGGTAGAAAAGCAAAGCAGCCATGCCCGGCAATGACTGTTCAAGGACAGCTAGAGAAGCTTCAAAAACTGCTTGAAATCATGAGAATTGGAATATTCCAAATAGCCCCATCTTACGGAACTTTAACACGGTGAAGTGCAGTAAACATTGGCTGGTAGTCGCCGAGGCGCGCCTCGTTGCGCTCGGTCGGTGTCCTGTCCACAGAGTATATTATATATTATGGTCCTGTCGTCCCATCAACCAATCAGACGCTAGCGCTTGCGTCACTCGCCTCGCCCAATTTCGCGTGCAGTTGCATTGCTTTGAGTAAAAAAAACTTACAAATCGTCTAACAAACGCGCATAAGTCGCGTTTGAAAAAAATGCTGACATTTTGAGATGTGGATGGGCTACTCCACCACCTCCTTATAGGATTCGCGCGTTCAATCAGTCACGATGTAGATATAAATAAATCTTTTCATTACTCATACTCTGAAAGAAGGATACATCTCAGCCCTAGGGAGAATCGCTTTCAACTGACAACTGTCAAATTATTTTAAAAAATACTAGTACTATTTTGACATTTCTATTGGACCATGTTCAACTGTCTATACAGCCACTCAATTACAGCGCGATGTAAAATTGAAATAACATAAAGTTATGTAATAATTAAAGAATATATTTTTTTAAATGACTTTATTATAATTATTACTGTCAACTATTTCTTTAAAATAACATATATTTGGGCAAAATATTTATCATTTTTTCAATGATGGAAATGAAAAATAATGGCAGAATAGCTGGCCGGCCACAGAAAGAAAAACAAAATAGACGGGAAAGCGGCAATCCGATTTGTTTTCTCGAGTTGTAGAGTTTTGTTTATACTTCCGTATAGCAGAGATTTGTATTAACACTCATTTTATTTTTGTTTTTACTTTCAGTGTATTCTTAATGAAAAGCACAGTGTTTCCCTCGGGTTCAAGACTTATTTAGAGGTCCCTCGAACTATTGGCGCCCTCGCTACGCGTTGGGCGCCAAACCCCGTCTCGGGACTTAAATAAGTTACTTTCACACCTAGGTTAACAATGTACTATTGTTATTCTAGTTCTTAGAAGACCACCAAGTGCAACTTTCGTCATTCAAATCAACCAAATATGTCGAGCCCTTCATAAAAGAAGTTGATTACTGGGAAAAATCGTTGGGAGTAGTTGCAGAATGTATTGAGGTATTGTATGCCTATTTTAAACACTACTTGGAAGGTTAAAAACACCAAATTTTACTCAAATGAGATTACTTAATTTTAAAAATACAAAAAATTGCAAAAATTCTTAGACAATTTTACAATCAAATAATTTTATTTATTGTAGGTAGGTAGGTACCTGTAGAAAGTTTACTAGTGAATAACCAGAAATCTATTAATGGAGTATTTTATTGTTATTTTAAAAAGAAAATGAAGTGTTTTGAGTGAAAATCACTAAGTAGGTACCGCTATCTTCAGTATTTCACGTAGGTACTTTCTTCTCTGGTAGCGTTCGCTTTTTCCCCGTACGTACCTACGTACGTATTTCTATCTTAAATATATAAAACAAAGTCGTGTTAGTTAGACCACTTATAACTCAAGAACTGCTGAACGGATTTTGATGAAACTTGGTACAGTGATAGCTTACATCCTGGAATAACATATAGTCTACTTTTTACCGCCGTAAACTGTTCCCGCGGGAATAACTTATTCCACACGGGCAAAGCCACGGTAAACAGCTATCATAATTAAATAATGAGTGATTACTTACTCTGTGATGACGGCTTTTTATATTTTTACATTTTATGGGAAGGGAGGGGGAAAGCAGGGGGGGGGGGGAATAACGCAAGCAAATTTACACGGGAATATGCTTTTGACAGAACGACGTCTGTCGGGTCAGCTAGTAGTAAATAAATAATGAGACATAACTTTATGACTTTTGTTTCAACTAGATCTCATTACAAGTACAACGCCGCTATCTTTACCTCGAACAAATATTCAGCGGTGATGACATAAGAAAGCAATTACCAAAAGAAGTAGTGGTCTTCGAAGGGATTATGGCTGAGTGGACCGACATAACTAAAAAGTAGGTAAATAAGAGTAAAAACTAATAAAACATAATTGGTTGAAACCGATACGAAATAGTAAAACCTTATGGGGCTAGGTTCTCTCAAATTATTTTATTTGGGTCCATTTAGTTAGGTACTGACTTGTTCCAACCCAATCTCAGTTACGAAGAGACAAATAACAATCCTGATTGACTGACAAACGACATAGTTTATTAACAGTGAATGTTACTATTAATAAACAAATTGTATTTCGTCATCAGTATGCATGCCGGAGCAAATGCAGTTGAAGCATGCCTATACAAGCCACCGCCATACCTTTTCAACAAGCTCAATGAAATGGTTGACAACTTAGATAATATTCTAAGGCAGTTGGAGAAATATCTAGAAGTGAAGCGTCAATTGTTCCCAAGGTTCTATTTCATATCAAATGACGATTTGCTGGAGATACTTGGTAATTCCAAAAAGCCACAACTGATACAAGTGCATTTGAAGAAATTATTTGATAATGTTAATAAGATTAGAATTGATAAGGTAAGCGGTTAATTTTATATTCAGCGGCATTTTAATTAGCGACTTTTTAGGTAGGTACGCGATAGATGGAACTGGCTGTATAGTCAAACTAGTGGTTCGGGCAGCGGACCGCGGAGGTTCGGCTGTGTTGCCAGTTTTTTGGGACAGGAATTCTAATTGAATTTTGGGTTTTGACTGGAACCGGATTCTTGTTTGGGGGCACCTCAAGCCCGTTAATACACATCACAAAGGCCTTTGGCTGTGGTGAAAATCGAAGAAAAAAAAGTACGCTCGTTTCGCTCACTTCGCTTCGCTCGCTGCGCTCGCTCAGCTCCGCGCTAGCGCCACGCTCGCTGCGCTCGCTTGACACCTAAATATTTTAGAGGATCCCTAAAAGCTTCTACATTCCAAATTTGAGCTCAATCGGCCCACTACAACTTTGACTTTTTCCACTTTAATGTGAAAATTTGTGTTTCGGGCAAATCTGCAAAATTAATAAATAAAAGGAAACGGCGCCATCACTATCGTCTTTAGGGGACCCTAATACACCACGGATCTGAGTTTCAGCGTTCTATGAAAAAAAATTTGGTACACCATTTTTGAAAAATTTGGACTTACGACGTCAAAGTTGTGACGAATCAAAAAAATTAAACCTACTATCAGTATAATGCGGATGTGAACTGATGTGTGGATCAACGAATGGCACTTGTTGTGCTTTCGTGGAGGCTGCGGTTTTATTGAAAATCGCCGACTGTTATAAGTAGTTAGTCATGTAGGTTGTCATGTTGGCAACACATGTCTCAATAACTTGAGTTATGCGGACGACATGGTGATTCTCAGTCCCTCAATTAAGGGTCTACGGAAACTTCTGTCAATCTGTGAGCGATATGCACAAACACACGGGCTCAAATATAATGTCACAAAAACAGAGATCATGGTGTTTAGGTCTGGTACTTGGGCCACATTCTGACGGAGGATCTGAATGATGACGCAGACATTGAGCGGGAGCGACGGGCTCTGGCTGTAAGGTGTAACATGCTCGCGTGAAGATTCACTCGGTGTAACGATGACGTTAAAACAACGTTATTCAAAGCATACTGTCAATGTTTTTATACCTGTCAGTTGTGGGTTAAGTTCACCAGACGATCATACAGTGCTATTAGGGTGCAGTATTTAATGACGCATACCGCATCCTAATGAAGTTGTCCAGGTACTGTAGCGCGTCGGGCATGTTCGCCTCAGCCAGAGTTCCAGATTTCTATGCCGTAATTAGGTCTCGCATTGCTTCCTTTTCGAACCGGCTCCGTTTGTCGAAGAACCAAATCCTGCTGACGACTGCTGACTACTGCCTTTCTGTGCATCGCGACGAGAATCGAAAATAGACTCTGAATTTTGTAATAATAATGTACCGTAAGTGCCTAACTGTAAACCGTATTTTCTTGATTTTGTATTTTATTTTATTTTTATAACTATGGTTTTTTTTTTACAGCCTGAAATAAAGATATATTTAATTTAATTTAATTATATAGTCGTGCCTTGTTTTTGTGGAGGCCGTGCTGTGACCGCCGGTTTTTAAAGAAAAACAAACAAAAAATATGACTTGGTTGTATAGTCTATGACTTTTGCCTGTCCATCAAACGAATTCAACAACAAAAATAAATAATAAAAAATGCGGCTTTTTGGCGGGATTTTGTCAGAGATGGTATTTGTTTAATTTTCCAAAAAATGTGTATTGTAGGTTTTGGTGTATATTTGTGATAGTTTTTTAAGCAACAAGTGCCTATTAAAGTGTATATTGTGCGGGATAGTTAAATAAAAGCGTGTAACGACCCTACAGGATCGTTCCAAAATGTCCCTTGTTATTCTTCATTAAACCTACTATCGGTTTAATGCGGACATGAACCTGCAGTGTGGCACTAGTTGTGCCCTCGTGGAGGCCGTGCTGCGGTTTAATTGAAAATCGCCGACTGTCTCTAGTCGTGCTGTGTTTCTGTGGAGGCCGTGCTGTAACCGCCGGTTTAAATAAATAATAAGAAATAATACTTTAAATAAGACAAGGCTGTATGAACAAAGCTTCCCTTGCCCGTCCTCAATAGAGGACAAATAAATCAACAAAAAAAACGCGACCTGTCTAGTGTTATTCAACAAAAAGCCTGTATAATAAACTTTGATTGCTTGTGAGTGAGGAGTGAATTGTGTGAAATAATGGAAATAAACGATTTATCAAAATGCTGCTTCGTACCTATGAGTACTATGGTAAGTTAGATACAGCCCACCGATTTATTATCTACCGGTTGTAGTGAAGAAAAGGGGGCGCTGAGGGTTATCACTGTGTGACAGACTATTATAATATTCTGTAGTGACAGCAGTCGGAGCACCCCGAAGGTTAGGTTCGTTAGGTTACTGCTAAGAACAAGGATCCCATAGAACACCTGCTAAAATAACAATAATAATCAGAGAGGGACACACTTACTACAAAAGTGGTAAGAGTAAGCAAGACAGGTATAAAATCTTCTATCTCTATCTACATTATGTGAACAACAGCCCGACTAATATAGATAGTGTTTGTTCAGTTTGACACCGCCATGTAAGAAGCGTCTTCTCAAATTATTGGGGTAAAAGACTATTGCTATTTCATGCTATACGCTGATCGCGGTTCTATGGGATCTTTGTTCTTAGACCCCGAAGGTTAGGTTCGTTAGGTTACTGGTGACCCTTGGAGCGAGCGGTTCGTTAGGTTACTGGTGACCCTTGGAGCGAGCGACAGTACCTGGAAGGAGGTAACAAGGAAGAGCGATGTGTGTCGAGTAATTTTTTCATTGCGCCCCCTTTGGTCCACACTGACCGAACCCTGAAATACATGGAAGGATTGCAGCTTTGTTATAACCATTTCGATTTAAATTTTAGCAACGAGTGAAAGCACTAATCGAGAATCCAATGTTGAAACCGAACAGACAATGCAAACAGAATCTTCTAGACCTGCAGCTGAAAGGACGTAATTCTAGTCTGCGGTGGATGGCCATGTATCAGAGGGCAATGGCAAGGGCAGTGTATGCTCATGATTGGAACAAATTGTTGTATTTGTTGAAGAGTTCTCCGATATGGGAGCATCGTCAGGATCAACAGCTGCACGAGCTGCCTATCTATATTAGGGTGAGAATTTTTGAGACTTAACTTAAGACTCGTTTGGTGTGACATGTGACACCCAGTGAAGAGGGAGGCTGTATTTTATATATATATTATATGTATGTATATATTTTAGTGTTGCTATCTTAATCTTTCTTATTGACTTGTAGGTATAAGATATAAATATTTATTCTCTCATAATGGGGATGGTAAACAGAGATTATACCACCTAGTGGTTCTGTGAGAACAGTAGACCTCGCCAGCCCTTATAAACCAAACCTAAAAGAAACGAACAGAAGTCAACTTGGCTCATCTTTAGAACACGACACGTTAGATACCGAGTTCATAATCTTTTTATAGATGATGGTAGGTTTAACATACCAAAAGCGCTACTTATGAAAATTAGTAGTTTTAAAGATATTTATTTTTGAGTTTATTAAGGCAAATTCACCACAAACTGTGCAAAATAAATGGACTATAAATGTCAGATGACAACGATGGAGCGATGTGTCTCGTAGGTGGTAACGAGTGACATTAAGTAGTTGGAGCATCCCGAAGGTTAGGTTCGTTAGGTTACTGGTGACCCTTGGAGCGAGTGATGCGAGCGACAGTACCTGGTAGGAGGTAACAAGAAGGAAGTACCGCCCATGGACACAAGATATTTTTTAAAAGCGATAGCGATTTACACTCTACACAGTGACTTAACCACAAAATTTAAAAAAAATCATATCTTCAAAAATACTAATTTTCGTAAGTAGCGCTTTTCGTATGTTAAATCTAGCATCTACTACTACCTATAAAAAATTATGAACTCAGTATCTAACGTGTCGTGTTATCGCCAATTTACCAGCACCAATTTTAGAGGCACATGGAACCATATATCTCTGGTTTTTTTATATCTTTATAATTAAGTTGTCTACAAAATCTTTGTTTTACTATGTTTCTGTGTCATACTAAGCATGCTTATTCTAAATAATTAATTAATTGTTATTTAAAAAACTTGTCTCAATTTTTTCAGGCCCTAACCATACTGCTTATGTACCACCCAAGTTCCAAAGCACAGGGTCTGCTTAACGACTACTTTCACATGGTGCTGTCATGCCGTACCGACCAAGACAAGAAGGCATTACTCAAAGTGTTGCTGTCTCTACAAGAGAAGATCTACAAACCAAAATATAAACCAACACCTGGTCATAAATGAGCAGGGAATAAACATTGCAGTGATAAATTGGCATAAAAATAAATTCCAATGTCTAATAAAGACATTGAACAATAATATTATGTACCTGTCTATGCTGTATTTTGTCTAAGGCCAACGCAGCTCGGAGGATTTTACTCTGACAATAATTGAGTGTTACAATAAAGTTTAAAATTGAAATATTGTATCTAGCGGATATCGGCCTATGATCGCGCTCCGCCTTTGAACTTTATTTTAACACTTTTTCTCATTCATTGTGAGCGTAATCAGCCAGGTCTGTTCCGACAAAAGGCTTATTTATAGCACATAGAATCTTATATTAAGAACAGAAGCAGAACCGTTCTACTTATTACATTATTTGTGATGGATGATACAATGTTTGTTTATCCTCTTTTTATTTGAAAGTTGGGGAATTATTTCTTTTTGTTTATATAAGGTGAAAATTGAAGTACCTACTTAAGTTTAGTGCCATAAAACTAGTGTTAATAAAACGTCAATAGCTACGTATCTTTTTATTTACTAAGCTTCATGTCTTGGGATTTAACTAGGTACACCTCATCTGCGATCAGTAACTGCCTAGATAAAGCAGTTCATTCAAATTCAACTAAAATGTGACTCGAAACACGCGAGCGGCACGCGACCGCATCGCTCACAATCACAACACAACTGATTACAAAACAATGCTTAGGTTATATTAGCACTGTTTTGTCGCGTCACTATTTGACCCCTGGGGAATCTAGTAGAAGCTGATCGTAGTTATTCATAGTCATGGAACTTGATGAGTTAAATTGTATGAAACCTCATCCGACCCGTACGCACCGCAGTACTGAAAACAGACGAATCCCGTCGCACCGCAGTCGCCGCTGCGGCGCGGGACTCGTTAATCAATAAGGCGTTAAAGGCGATGGCTGCCTCGACTGCGGCGCCTCCGGACAGGTGTGCAAGGCCGTTAAAATAATGCGATGACTGGTGCGTCCAGGTGTAAGTTCACCTTTAGGCACAGGGTTCACATTAAACTGATTTAAATTCGAAAAATCGATAAATTAATGAATGATACAAGTGAGATAGGTTGGTCATTTCACACAAGGCAAGGATTCCACAACCCAAGCCGAAGGCGAGTGCGAAATTAAGCTGAGTGTATGGTGACCAATGCTCACGCGCATGGGCGTATCCGGCTTTTAGCCTAAGGGCGCAATACAGGAGTTTCCTGAACGAATAATTCAACAACTCAAACGTGAGTTCTGAATGAAAATTTTTAAACCATAAAATTTTACTTCATCTACAATTTCATAATTAACAGTCAATGTATGTAATGTTAATCAGGTAAATGTATGGCAGGTGTAAAAGATCGCAGGGGCGGCCCAGGTTCAGGGGGGAGGGTCAGCTGCATATATGTATTTTATGTGTATAAAATACAAATGTTGACTTATAATAATTAGGTATTGCAAAATTAAATGTACCTAGGTATATATTTATTTATTCACAGAAATATTTCCCATTTTTCAACCCGCGTGTTTTATAAGCTGCATTATGCACCTAAAAGCGGTGCAATAAGAGCCACTTTATTAGTGGAAGGAAATTTTTTTTTGTGTTTTTTTTAACTCTACATAAATCTTTTAAAGTTTGTGTAGTTAATTTTGAAAGAACACTTTATAGAAAGAAAGAGTACTCTTTATTGACAGCATTGCTAAAATAAATAGTTTGGACTTTTGGCTTTTTGCCGCAAAGTAGTCTGCGGCACTGATTTTCAGGCAGAACCTTAGACTTGTTTTGTTTTGTCAGGGATCACTGGGGCCTCTTTCGCTTTTGATAATAAGACCGTTACAGAACGCTCTCGGGCTGCCAGTGGCCAAAGCGATGATGTCCGAAGACGGAGAGTGCATCGAATGGAAGTACAACTTGATTCTGGACGGACCAGCCGAGTCGTGGCTGCTGGGCCTGGAGCACACCATGAGGGTTGTGCTGAGAGACGTAAGAGTTTACTAGCTTTAAACGAAACAATATGGCCAGAAATGGCAAATGGGCTGTTTGTGGGTAACCCTTGTGTAGAGGCTTATAGTCAAAAGAGCATAATGTCAAAAGAACACAGTCGAAAGCCCAGAATGTCAAACGCTCACATAGTCAAAAGCCAAAAATGTGAAAAGCGCACATACTTAGTTAATTAATTTATGACTTGACTTGATTTTTAATTTAATTTATGTAAAAATATGAAACTTGTTTTTCGAAATAAAAGAATTTAATAGTCAAAAGGCAAGAATGTTAAAAGCGCACACACGTAGAAAATCGTTGAGGGAGGCCTGAGAGTGCCACGGAGAGCCGTGGTAGCTTAGTTGGTAGTGCACTCACCTTACGTTCGAGGGGTCGTGGGTTCGAACACTGTGTCATTAGGAGGTTTTTGGAACTAAGGTAGTACGGTAGAGCGTCAGTGGCGTCGGGGATAAGACGCGGCCTATCATATCGAAAGGTCCGGAGTTCGATCCCAGGCTGGGCCATGTACCAATGGGTTTTTTCTCGAAACTTAAGTTATACTAACTGCTCTCAAACAGTGAAGGAAAACATAGAAACCGGCATACGCTGAAGAAATTCTTAAGCGCATGTGAAGTCCACTAACCCGCACTGGGCTAGCGTGGTGGACTACAGTCCTAATCGTTGAGAGGGTAGGCCTGAGCCCCAGCAGTGGGGACATATTAATAGGCTGTTGATTTGAAGGTAGGTAGTACGGTTTATTACAGTCTTTTCGGTGAAGAAAAACAACGTCAGGAAACCTGCATACGCCAAAGATTAGGATTTCTATGCTAAGGCGTATGTGAAGTGTACCAGAAAACGGATTGGAGCACCGTTGGTGGACAGGGGTTTGGCATAAAAGATTCCAAATATAGATCTAAGTGTCGCCAGATATTCCTGGTCCCCTAACAAGATAAGATAGCTCTGATTGCTATGTTAGATGCCTGATCATCGTCATCATGTGATTTTTTTCTAGTGGTGCTATTTTTAATAATTTATTAAAAATTTATGTAATACAATTTTATGTTCCATTATTTTATTAAAATTAATTTTAATAATTTTTTTTTGAAATAAATGAATTTTCAGCAACTAATCCTAACACGCGCGGCGCTAAGGAAATGCCGATACCAAAGGGAGCAGTGGATCAATGACTGGCCGGGGCAACTGGGTATAACTAGCAGCAAGGTAAATTAGCAATTTCCCGCGACTTTGCCCGCATTTTTAAAGTTATTTCTTACTTTTTATTCTTGCTTAGCTCCTATAGGGTCGTCGCGTGGTGTTAAACATCTTAATTCTCGAAGGTTAAATGCGAAAAGACGCGGCCTATCATATCGAAAGGTCCGAAGTTCGAAGTATCGAGAGGTCAGCTGGTAGAGAATGCCATTGGCATTAAGTTCGCCTTTTGTACAAATTAGTGCAATAAAGTTTTAAATAAATAAATAAATAAGTTCGATCCCCGACTTGGCCATGTACCAATGGGTTTTTCTCGAAACTTAATTACCTACATATACCTATTGACTGCTCTCAAACGGTGAAGAAACCTGCATATTTAAGTACACTTAAGTACATTTTACTGACTGCTCTCAAACGGTAAAGGAAAAACATCGTGAGGGAAACCTGCATACTCCGAAGAAGAAATTCTTATACGCATGTGAAGTCCTGCAACCCGCATTGGGCTAGCGTTGTGGACTATAGCCCGAACGCCCTCGTTGAGAGGGTAGGCCTGAGCCCCAGCAATGGGGACATGTTAATAGGTTGTTGATGATGAAAGCAGATTTCATTAAACTAAATAGCAATCTAGCCTTACAGAACAAGGGTCATAATGCTATTTACTAAGTCTACATTATTTGGCTGGTGAGTTGATTTGATTTGTATCCTAAAACACCCAGATCCAATGGACGTCCGACTGCACCCGCACGCTCTGCCGCTGCGAGATCATGAAGGAGAAGAAGCCGTTGAAGAAGCTGCGCAAGAAGCAAAACTTGATCTTGTCCACGCTACAGATGATGTCGAGGAAGGAGATACCCAAGATACTGCGGTGCAAGGTCAACGCGCTGTGCGTCATAGAGATACATTCCAGGGATACCGTCGACAGGATGTACAAGATGGGTACGTAAGGTCGGGTGAAAGGAATACCGGTGAAAGAGAGACGACCAGATCAAAGTAGACTGGATGATGGTACAGCCTGTCCTGAACCCGAGGACTACAGACCTTGGGCAGGGGAGCGGTAAGTAGACACAGAGGCCGACACAAGAAAACTAGTAGGGCCGCAGTGTTGCCAGGTGTACATAACATACTTAATACTTGACTTCCTGCTCTTGTCTACTCTTTTTTCTTTCACCTGTGTTCGTCTTACCCCACCTGACCTTAATTAATTATTGTAATTTTTATTATACCCTTGGGACCAGGCTTATTTTTTACCCATCTGTCTCTAACGGATAATCTTAGCTCTATGACTACTAGATTGACTGAGCTGAAAGGATTAAGGATATCATTCGGGGTCATACATTTTTGCTCAAAATTGAAATAGCCGTCATATCCCTCTAAGCATTTTAACCTATTTTTTTTACATTTCATACATATATATTGTTATACATATACTGACATACATATTGTTAGAAAATATGTATGTCATTTTAGGAAATGACAGTGTGCCAATTGTTACAGTTTACATCATCTTATTCGATTGTGTTTTCCCAGCGCCAGATTCACTGGTTACAAAGTGTTTCTGACAAAATACCGCCGCGTACATAATACATACCACGCGTGACGACTTGAGACGACCTGGCATTCAAAAACGTTTTCTATATCTTACTTGTGACGCTGCCATAATATGTTTTTTCTCACTTGCACACATTGGACGTCTATACTCTAGTGCATTCTAAGTGTATGCTCCATACTGTCTTTTTCTACCCAGGCTGTATGACCGTGACGGCATTCGAGTGGTTTTCTCAGTTGAAGTTCTACTGGGACCGCGAGCGGGAGGACTGTTACATCAGACAAACAAACACCAATTCGATCTACACGTACGAGTACATAGGGAACTCTGGTCGGTTGGTCATCACACCGCTTACTGACAGGTGATTAGATCTGGTCAACTGAAGTTGTTTACATAATTTTTTGTTTGTTTTTGAAAGAGGTCTGAAAATTTAGGCCTACCTAAGTACACTTATACGATTTTGAAAAGATATTTGAAGGGATTCTTTCACCACTTGCTGATAAAGTACCAGATACCCTATTTGCAGATTATCTGACAGATAGTCTATTTTTTTTGTTTCACAGGTATCTGATTGCCTTATTATTTAATAAAACATGTATAATCTATAAGACAGATTTATCTGACAGATTAGTTTATCTGTCGGATTACTATCTGTAACAATATCAGCATCTGGTGAAAGAAGCCCTTAATATTTATTAGTAATGTCAAGTACTTAGGTCTGTATTTAATTATTTTATTACAATACAATAATTTGTGTTCTGTGACGTAAGATTAATTTTTATTTTAATATTAAGTATTTAATTATTTATTGACATTGATGTTATGCTTTTTGGCTAAAATTTTATTAATTTTGTACCGATTAAAGCTGAGGTAGACGAGTTCTCGAGTGGAGATCACGACTGGGCAAGCGTAGTGTGGGACGCCCCCCGGCTAGATGGAGCGACGACCTGCGTAAGGCGGCTGAGTGACTGGATGCCGGGGTCATTGGCGCGCTTTAGGGAGGCCTATGTCCAGCAGTGGACTTATGTATTCTGTGCTAGTGCAGGCTGATGATTTTTTTTAAAATCTTTTATTTATTTATTGAAGCTTTGGACTATATATGTCCATGCCAGCCTCATAGGGAAGGCTGTTGATGATGCTGACATTATAATTTATTTATACTTCTGTTTTGACTATAGTGCAATAAATTAGATTAATCTAATTTTATAGGTGCTACATAACATTGACGACAGCGCTGCACCTATTCCGAGGCGGCAGTCCCCAGGGGCCGGCGGGCACCGGCAAGACGGAGACCGTGAAGGACCTCGGCAGGGCGCTGGCCAGATGGGTGGTCGTCACCAACTGCTCCGACGGCCTCGACTACAAGTCCATGGCCAAGTGCTTTGCTGGTATGTCATATAGTTACATACTTACATACCTATATACATGCATACATCATCATCATCATATCAGCCTGTAGACGTCCACTGCTGGACAAAGGCCTCCCCCAAGGATCTCCACGACAACCGGTCCTGCGCTAACCTCATCCAGCCGGGTCCCTGCATACATACATTATTGGAATACATTATTTAGGCTTAACTGACCCCAAAACACTTTTCAAAAAATTCTTGTCTGTTTGAACCCCCATCACGCTAAAACTAATGGTCCGATTTGAACCGGGCTTATTTTGTTTGAAAGCACTTGGTCTGACTTAAAATCGCGTTACTTGGATTTTTAAAGTTTAAAGAAGTTAATATATTAACAGTTGCCAGTCAATACATTTTAGAGAATATTTTGTATGTCCGTAAAAATATATCTCTCTTTTTGAGGCACTGTGACATGAACACAGCTTATGTTACAAGAAACAAAAACAAACTTGTACCACCACAGTTAAGGCTTAGTAAGGTCAGTAAATCGTTCACGGGGCAATGTATACGCTTCTACAACAAAATACCAGAAGAAATCTTAATTAAGAATGACAAAGATGCCTGGTGTTAATGTTACTTCAGCCTCGCACAACCTTCACAAAAATAATGTTATGTATAATAAACTCGATTTTAAAAGATGTGTTGCGGAAGTTTGTTGCGCCGCTTCTTCTTCCTAGCTCTATATAACACCTTGGAAGCGGTGGTAGATAAAAAATTGACGTTGTATAAATGTACCCAGTGTACTTACATGCCATAAAATAGTTTTGACTTTGACTTTGAGTAAGATAAACGGTACTTTTTAATGAGAACGAAGTCTCGGGGCATAAGCTAGTTTTTAAATTCATCATCATCATCAACAGCCTATTAATGTCCCCACTGCTGGGGCTCAGGCCTACCCTCTTAACGAGGGCGTTCGGGCTATAGTCCACCACGCTAGCCCAGTGAGGGTTGGTGGACTTCACATGCGCCTAAGAATTTTCTTCTTCGGCGTATGCAGGTTTCCTCACGATGTTTTCCTTCACCGTTTGAGAGCAGTCAGTAAATGTACTTATGTTTCGAGAAAAAACCCATTGGTACATGGCTCAGCTGGGGATCGAACTCCGGACCTTTCGATATGATAGGCCGCGTCTTATCCCCTACGCCTTAACGTCTAACTAGTCGTCTACGTCTTAACTCAGTCTGCTTTGCACTGACGCTCTCAGTCAACTGAGAGCGTCAGTGCAAAGCAGACTGAGTTTTTAAATAATATATTTATTATTATTATCTGCAGGCATCGCCCAGAGCGGCTGCTGGGGCTGCTTCGACGAGTTTAACCGCATCAACATTGAGGTCCTTTCTGTGGTCGCGCAGCAGATACTCGCCATCCTGTTGGCTCTTTCGCTCTTCCAGAAGAGATTCATCTTCGAGGGAGCTGACATTAAGCTTGACAGCAACTGTGGCATCTTCATTACTATGAACCCAGGGTTCGTGTACATTTATTCCCCTATCAGATATCGTGTTTGAATTGCTGATGTGCTAGTTCTGTCACGTTGAACCTACATCATTTGGACTAGGGTTGTAACAAACCATATCGACAGCCTATTAACATGCCTACTCTCTCAATGAGGGCGTTTGGGTTATAGTCCACCACTCTAGGCCAGTGCGGGTTGGTGGACTTCACGTGCGCCTAAGAATATTGGCTTCGGCGTATGCAGGTTTCCTCACGATGTTTTCCTTCACCGTTTAAGAGCAGTCAGTACTTAAGTTTCGAAAAAAAACCCATTGGCTACATAAGTGCTTCACGATTTTTAGCTTAAGATGGGAGTCTGTTCCGTTAACGTGGACGATTGGACGTTATTGCGTTCGGTGTTGCCACTGTACGGCGTTCAATTGCGAGATAGTGCCTACTGCCACTTCAGCTTTAGCATTACCCTTTCAGTCAGAGACCGAATCCTAAAGAAGAAATTCCGAGCATAACACTCTTTTACTCGTGGATCAGGCCGTAATTAAAACTTACATTCTTCCTTCCTTACTTCCCTCCCGCCTTCCTTCCCTCCCTCCCTCCCTTCCTCCCTGCCTTTCTTTAGTTTAGAATTTGCATTACATGGAATTGATGGTATTTCCAGGTACGCCGGCCGAACGGAACTGCCTGACAACTTGAAGTCAATGTTCCGTCCGATCGCGATGTGCGTGCCCGACTCGCTGACCATAGCCGAGAACACTCTGTTCTCCGACGGGTTCACCGCCTACAAAGTCAACGCTAAGAAGGTAAAGCTTGGTTTTCCTAGAGTAGCGGTGCCGTCATTTAGCGGACATAATACAGCGGTGAATGACGTCACTAGAACAAATGGACTAAACGACGACCGCTCTCTAGGAAACCGCGCCAATTTGATTACATAGACAACGTTTTAGTGACGTCATTCACCGCTGTATTATGTCCGCTAAATGACGGACACCGCTACTGGATGAAAACATAGCTTAAGGCATTGAAGATATGGCGCATTATAGGCATTACACGATTCGCACGCTATAGTGACCCTTTTTCAAAATATTAACAAGTTATTTTTTTAAAAAAAATATCTTTCTATTTTATTTTTTATTCTCTTTATTTTTTTCTTCTCTATTTAAAAAAATACCATGTATATGATCTTCGGATATTTGTGATCATAATTAATTTGGGATATAAAACATATAATTTAATTATGTGAATAATATACAGGATCATTCTTTTAAATGGGCCCCATCCCTCTGTAGGCGTTATGTCCAACTTTCAAAATGTCCAATGTGAAAATGTCCAATGTCAAAATGCCCAATGTCAAAATGTCCAATGTCAAAATGTCCAATGTCAAAATGCCCAATGTCAAAATGTCCAAGTGTCTGTGTTTCACATCCAAGTCATTTCCGTTTCCGGTACTATGCGTCTGAACGAAATAAAGCGGCTTCTCTGTCCTGCAGGTGTTCACGCTGTACCAACTGGCGATGCAGCAGCTGTCGAAGCAAGACCACTACGACTTCGGGCTGCGGTCCATGGTGGCGCTGCTGCGGTACGCCGGAGTCAAGAGGCGCGCCTACCCGCACTTGCCTGAACAGGAGGTACTACTTGACCTATCAAATCAAACAGTCTAAATGTCCTCACGTTGGGGCGAGGATTACCCTCTGAACGAGGGCAGTAGTCCACCACGCTAGCCCAGTACGGATAAGTGGACTTCACATGCGCTTGAGACGGTTTTCTCAGTTTTTTTTGTTTGGTTTTTTCAACGTTTTTACTCCTAAGCAGCAGTTTTACTCCTAAAATTCTGGGTAACTTGGTTTTCTACAAGAATTAATGGTTCAAAATTTGTACTATAGCTCGACTACTTAAAACTATATCCAATAGTTTAATTCCAGCTCAGACAAGTGATAATAAAAAAAAATCTTTGAATAAAATTTCGTATAATGTTCAAGTTACTTTCCCTGGAGTTTTTTTTTAAATCATTTATTTAAAATGGTATGATCATATAATGATGACCATGTCACCCTTATTCCCTGGAGGTACGTTACAAGAAATACTCTTATCACAGATGGTGATCCTCGCGATGCGGGACATGAACGTGGCCCGGCTCACTGCCAAGGACGTGCCGCTGTTCGACGGCATCATGCAGGACATATTCCCGGACGTGGACATCCCAACGCTGGACTACGAGATGCTGGAGACGGCCATATCGGCCGAGATGAGGCTCGTCGGTCTGCAGCCAACTAAGGCCGCTCTGCTCAAGGTCATACAGACCTTTGAAACTAAGGTAAGTATTTCTACATTGTTAAAATGTTTAATATAACATTGGAATTATTTGATTGACAATTAATTCATTATATTAATCACCATTATTCATAAAAAATTTTGTGGTATAATTAAGTACCAGCGACGTACAAACATCATAGATTACAAAGTCGGTTTTATTTTTTTGTAAAAATTTATGATTATTGGTACCAAATTCATAAACACTCCGGCAATGGATTTCCTTCACACATTGCCGGCGCGTTTTTGGCTGTGTATGTAAATACGATACTACGCGTTTTCTTTTCACGAAAGTAATGACAATGTTTCCGCGCATGTTTGAGAAAAGTGCTTATTTTTCCGTAGTCGGATTTTAACTTTTAAGTCTTTTAAGTTATTAGGGCACATCGCCCGCAGAACTGACGGCCGTTGGGGCAGAAAGGTTCTCGAGTGGCGACCACGTATCTGAAGACGCAGTGTAGGCAGGCCTCCCACAAGGTGGACCGATGATCTGGTGAAGGTCGCGGGACCCGGCTGGATGAGGTTAGCGCAGGACCGGTCGTCGTGGAGATCCTTGGGGGAGGCCTTTGTCCAGCAGTGGAAGTTTACAGGCTGATATGATGATGATGAAGTTATTAGGAATCAAATGCATTTGCTTTCAGAGGCAAACAATATAAATAACTCTGTGGTTGCTCTATGGTTTGCCTGGTGTGCAGAATTCTCGTCACTCGAGTATCCTGCTCGGCAACACCAACACCGCCAAGTCGGTGTCGTGGAAGATGCTGTCTAACACCATCTCCCGGCTCGCTCGAGACAAGGTGCCCGGATTCGAGCATGTGCAGGTAAGTGTATAGGTAAGTCAAGAAAGGGCTGTATAGGTAAAGGACCAATAATTTTCAATCGTTGCCCAACGGAAAATGTTTATTCGTACCTTTACAAATTTCCGTTGTGACGCACATTCGTGTCACTCGTCGCACAATGGGAAGAAAACTTCACTACAGGGTAACAAATTAAAGAAATACATTTAGATATTAATTGATTATTAAAATACTTATGTTTTTTTTTACATATTTGTTTTAGTTGGGTGGTACTGTACGCCTAATACCGGTCTGTACTAATTTGTACAGTCGACCGCAAGTCACTGGAAACAGTTCGATTGAGTTTCAATACTATGAGAGACCAGTTTATACTGGTTTTGTCTCCAAGTCTCCACTGACATGCGGTCGACCGTACAATGACCTGGCCGTCCGTGAGGCCCAGGAAGGTTCGAATATCTTTGGTGGCGAGCGCGCTGCCTATGTAGACTGCATCTTGCATATTTAGTATGGGAACCAATGGTGCCACTTACAGGGGGGTGCGGAAAAAGGAAGCGGAGTAGCGAAAGGAGGTTGCTAATACAAATTTATATGCAGTTTGAAAATGAGAATGTGTGAGTGAGTCACAGTATTGTCATACATTTGACACGATTTTGACACCCATAGAATGCTTTTTTTTCCGCCACTTTAAGGGGCCGCGAGCACGGACCAAAGAGATCTTAACTCTATGGTGAGGCCCATTTAAAATGTGTTTGTTTAAAGGTGTACCCAATGAACCCGAAAGCTCTGACGCTGGGAGAGCTGTACGGGGAGTACAACCTGGCTACCGGCGAGTGGAAGGATGGCGTACTCTCCTCAATCATGAGGACTGTGTGCCAAGGTTATACCAAATGCTGATACAACTATTTTATTTTTATTTTTAGAAGATTGTAGTTAGCTTAAATTTAATGTATCTACTCCTAGTTGGGCTAAAAAAGTCGTAATCTTCCTTTAAGAAAATAAATAAAATAAAATATACCAGTTTATAAATTGTTAGTTTATTATTTATTATTATTATTATTATTATTATTATTATTATTATTATTCACTTATTTATTTATATTCTCAAGTATACATTTTTTATAATATTTTTATAAAAAACTAATTACAAAAACATTATAAAAAACCTAACCTAGAGTGCCGCCGGCAGCGGGGCAGGGCCCAAGCTACCGGTGGTTAGGGCCGCAGAGTGAGGAACCTCCGGACAATACGCGCCGTGTCCAGGAGTACTGCCTTCTGGATCTGGCCCTTGATCCAGCCGTCTAGCGAGAGCCTCTCGAGGTGTTGGTCGAGGCTCTTCGCTATAAGGCCGTTCGCCGAAACGACTATCGGGACAATGCTCGTTGAATCAACATTCCACATGGCGGTGACCTCGTGAGCCAAGTCAAGGTACTTGCTGAGTTTGTCCTTCTCAGCCTTCACGAGATTATCGTCATGCGGAATGGTGATGTCAACGAGCACTGCCCGGCGCTGGGACCGGTCTATCAGCACGATATCAGGCATTATTATTATTATTATTATTATTATTATTATTTTATTATTATTATTATTATTATTCACTTATTTATTTATATCCTCAAGTATACATTTTTTATAATATTTTTATAAAAAACTAATTACAAAAACATTATAAAAAACCTAACCTAGAGTGCCGCCGGCAGCGGGGTAGGGCCCAAGCTACCGGTGGTTAGGGCCGCAGAGTGAGGAACCTCCGGACAATACGCGCCGTGTCCAGGAGTACTGCCTTCTGGATCTGGCCCTTGATCCAGCCGTCTAGCGAGAGCCTCTCGAGGTGTTGGTCGAGGCTCTTCGCTATAAGGCCGTTCGCCGAAACGACTATCGGGACAATGCTCGTTGAATCAACATTCCACATGGCGGTGACCTCGTGAGCCAAGTCAAGGTACTTGCTGAGTTTGTCCTTCTCAGCCTTCACGAGATTATCGTCATGCGGAATGGTGATGTCAACGAGCACTGCCCGGCGCTGGGACCGGTCTATCAGCACGATATCAGGCTTATTGGCTACAATAGTCCTGTCCGTGATGATAGACCGGTCCCAGTAGAGCAAAGCACGACCATTATTATTATTATTATTATTATTTTATTATTATTATTATTTTTTTTTTTCTCTTTGTGGTCGGGTTTTAGTTTTTATGCAATTTTTTGCCCTTTCGCTTTGGTAACTTCAGACGAATCGTCGGACCTGAAGTGGATCATATTCGACGGGCCGGTGGACGCCATTTGGATCGAGAACCTCAACTCTGTGATGGACGACAACAAACTGCTCACGCTGGTGAACAGCGAGAGGATTTCTATGCCGGCACAAGTAAGATAGAGATACCAGATGTTATACTAGACGACCGAGACGTGGTCGCTCACTATGGGCCTCATAAGAAGACTCAATGTCACCCAGAGGGCAATGGAGAGGTGCTTGGAGTTTCCTTGCGAGATAGAATCAGAAATGAGGAGATCCGCAGGAGAACCAAGGTCACCGACATAGCTCAAAGAATTGCGAAGCTGAAGTGGCAGTGGGCTGGGCACATCGCTCGTAGAACTGACGGCCGTTGGGGCAGAAAGGTTCTCGAGTGGCGACCACGTATCGGAAGACGCAGCGTAGGCCTCCCACAAGGTGGACCGACTATCTGGTGAAGGTCGCGGGATCCGGCTGGATGAGGTTAGCGCAGAACCGGGCGTCGTGGAGATCCCTGGGGGAGGCCTTTGTCTACAGGCTGATATGAATGAATGAATATTATACTAGCAGTTTCCCGCGGCCTCGCCCGCGTTTTATGAGCTATATCTGACTTTTTTGCTTTGCTCATAAGGGCCGTAGCGCGATGTTATATTTAACATTCATCTTCTTCAAGAATTGGGTTATTAAACGCAAAGAATTTTTTAGATCCGAATGGTAGAGATTTATCGATAAGGTCATTACGCGAACAGTTTATGATTTCGAGGGGGACATCTTGTGAAAGAAACCTACTCGACTGATCCAATCACTGGCTTAGTACATATTAGAACTAGTTCCGTGTGTAGGACCCGTGGTAGGACCTGTAAATAATTACATAATTATTAATCACTGGTTATGTTCTTCAGGTATCGCTGCTGATAGAAACTCTGGACCTGGCGGTGGCGTCGCCGGCGACGGTGTCGCGCAACGGCATGGTCTACAACGACTACCGCGACTGGGGCTGGTGGCCGTACGTCAACTCCTGGCTCGAGACCATCGACGAGCCCGAGTATCGGGAGATGGTACGTACCGATATATTTACGAAGCGGGGAAAAAAATTAAAATAATCATAATTTGTCTTATGATGCAGTTTACATTCTCAAGCTATAAGTATATGGTTAAAAACTAATACATACCGGCAGTAGATGGTAAGGTTGAAAGTACGAACCGGTGTATCGGTAGATAGGTAATATATCAGAAGGTTGTATTGGGACATGGTAGGTATCGACAAGGTTCGTTTCTCATGCTCTTGTGAGAACGGGATGTAAGAAATGGTGAGGTATATTAAAAGACAGTAGGTACAAGATGGTACTTAGATATCGAAATACATTACGAATCGGAGTATCAAGAGATGTTAGGTATCGAAAGGCACTCGGAAGATGATGAGGTGTCGGAATACGCTTTGGAATAGCCGGAGTATCGAAAGATGGTAGTGTTAATTAATTTCCATTTTTCCCACACCAGCTCCGCCGCCATTTCGTGAACATTCTAACACCTGTCCTGGAGCTGAAGCGACTCCACCTCTCCGAAGGTCCCAGCGTGAGGGGTCAGGAGTTGACGGGCGTGAGGTCCATGTGCCGCCTGCTGGGGCTGCTCCCTCCGCCGCTGCCCCCGGCCCCAGACGAGGAGGACAACGAGGGGCTGGCGAAAATGCGCTTTTTGTTCGCGTAAGTTCTTACGTGGGGGTTCTTATGTACATTACTTTGGGGCAGGAGGATCCTATTGCGGTATCCGTCTGGATGACCATCACCTACTTACTACTAATAGGTAAGAAGGAGATAGTTGTTGTCACCAAACGTAGGAGGCATTCTGACACAGTCCTCGGTCACAGAGTAAGTAATAGTCTTCAACCTCAGTGTGGCCACGCACTTGTCGAAGTCAAAATATTTTATTGCACGTGAGCACACTGGGTACATTTATACACGTTCATTTTTATCTACCACCGGTTCTAGGTAGGCGTAGGACTGCAGGTTTATATGGGTACAGTGATAGAGCCCCTCCGTCTGCAACCGGAAACCCGAAAAAATATCAGACTCGCCTTCGACACCCTCCTTATCTTTTAATAAAGTATTTTCACCATTAAATGCCTGAACAATACCGCTTACCATCTCTTACCGCAGCATGATTTGGTCAGTGTGCGCGACGCTAGAAGACGAGCCGCGCCGTCGCCTTGACAACTGGGTGCGAGAGCACGAGGGCATCTTCCCGCTGAAAGATACCGTCTACGATTACTACGTGGACGAACGGCTTCGCCAGTTCAAACCGTGGGAGGATAGACTGCCTGAGGGCTGGAGATATAATCCTAGGTAAGGTTACAACAGTGCGAGACGCTAGAAGACGAGCCGCGCCGTCGCCTTGACAACTGGGTGCGCGAGCACGAGGGCATCTTCCCGCTGAAAGATACCGTCTACGATTACTACGTGGACGAACGGCTTCGCCAGTTCAAACCGTGGGAGGATAGACTACCTGAGGGCTGGAGATATAATCCTAGGTAAGGTTACAACAGTGCGAGACGCTAGAAGACGAGCCGCGCCGTCGCCTTGACAACTGGGTGCGCGAGCACGAGGGCATCTTCCCGCTGAAAGATACCGTCTACGATTACTACGTGGACGAACGGCTTCGCCAGTTCAAACGGTGGGAGGATAGACTGCCTTAGGGCTGGAGATATAATCCTAGGTAAGGTTACAACAGTGCGCGACGCTAGATGACGAGCCACGCCGTCGCGTTGACAACTCTGTGCGCGAGCACGAGGGCATCTTCCCTCTGAAAGATACCGTCTACGATTACTACGTGGACGAACGGCTTCGCCAGTTCAAACGGTGGGAGGATAGACTGCCTTAGGGCTGGAGATATAATCCTAGGTAAGGTTACAACAGTGCGCGACGCTAGATGACGAGCTGCGCCGTCGTCTTGACAACTGGGTGCGCGAGGACCAGGGCGTCTTCCCGCTGAAAGATACCGTCTACGATTACTACGTGGACGAACGGCTTCGCCAGTTGAAACCGTGCGAGGATAGACTGCCTGATGACACAGCGGGCGTATAGTAGGGACTGGCTGGTTTGTTTAGAGACCGTCACACCTTTCATATCTATACTGTAAACTAGGCTACCATACATACACCACATGAATTTGTGCCTTTTTGTATGTGTGTGTGTGTCACGTTTCCCCAGCCTGGGTTTCCACAACATCCTGGTGCCGACGGTGGAGTTCGTGCGCGTAGAGATCATCGTGCTGGACATCCTGCGCGCTGGGCACGGCGTGCTCATCGGCGGGCCCACCGGCACCGGCAAGACCTACCTCGTGCAGGGCACGCTCGCCAACCTGGACCCTTACAGGTATCACATTATAAAAAGGGGGGGCGTTCCACGCTGCGTATTGGTCGCGGTCTCCACTCCAGAACTCGTCTTGGCCAAGTATGATAGTCGAAGAGTGGAAATCACAAGGGGTATAAGTGGAATGTATTTTTGTTTCTTTCCATTTGTCTAAAGTTGTTAGAATCAGATAAATTAATAGTAGACTATAGCAATTGGCACTTACCGTTTGGAATTTCCCTTCAGTTATTGCAGGAACTGAAGTTTTAAATTGTTTGTTATCATCATTTTTCTTTTTTTATGTCCTTTTTGGTCTTTGTTACTATGCTTTTTAGGTTAAGTCAACGTAGTGGAAAATGCTCGAAGGAGGACAGCTGGTTTTTAACCGACTTCAATATGGAAGAGGTTCTATGTTCGACTAAGCATGTTATTTTTCTTTATTCTTTTACTTTTCCCACAGCTACAGTACTCAGGTGATTAACATGTCGGCGCAGACGACGGCGGCAAACGTGCAAGACACGATCGAGGCTCGCCTTGAGAAGCGGACGAAGGGGAATTACGTACCCGCTGGAGGTCAGCTTACAACAACATCATCATCACATCAGCCTGTTGACGTCCACTGCTAGATAAAGGCCTCCCCCAGGCCTCCCCCAGCCTCCTCCACGACGACCGGTCCTGCGCTAACCTCATCCTGCCGGGTCCCGCGACCTTCACCAGATCGTCGGTCCACCTTGTGGGAGGCCTGCCTACACTGCGTCTTCCGATAGGCAGAACATAAACTTAGATACACTAGCGTATAGACGTCCAATGTGTGCGAGTGAGACAATATTATTATTTATGGCAGTTGACACTGCCATAAGAAGGAAAAAACTAATCAAAATGAACAACTCATATTGATATGTCTCCGCTGTTGCCTATATTACCCTTTCACTCAATAGGGTGCTAGGTCCACCTCGCTAGCCCAGTGCGGTTTGGTGGACTTTACATCATCATCATCAGCCTGTGCTAGTCCACTGCTGGACATAGGCCTCCCTCCTCCCTCATACGCCTTAAGAATTCCTTCTTCACGAGTTTTCCTTCACCGCTTGAGAGCATTCAGTAAATGTATCAGTTCTTCGCATTCACGTCTAGAACCGACTGCGCCATGTAATGTTAGTGGGTTTTTTAATGAAACTTGGATTCGGGAGATCACAATACGTTTTATATTAATTACTTTTACAATTTGTACGCGGGAGCTATGTCTAGCTGTCACTTTGGTTGGGGGGCAAAGAGCTCGAGGTTGTGTTTTGTTTTAACATAAAATGTTACTTGGTGCGTTTAGTTTGTACGCAAACCTACTACAGTTAATTTGTGAACGCAGGAAAGAAAATGATCGCGTTCATGGACGACATAAACATGCCAGTGCTGGACAACTACGGGTCGCAGCCGCCGCTCGAGCTGATGCGGCTGTGGCACGACTACGGGTACTGGTTCGACCGGCACAAGCAGTGGCGGAAAAACGTCAAGGCATGACAAACATGACAAAATCTTTATAATAAAAAATAAACGAGGCAAAGGCATTAGACTTCCAAAGTTTAGCATTTCCACTGATGATTAGTGTTAAATAACAATGATAAAATGTATTTAATTGATTCCTTTTTACCCATTAATAATTTATTCATATTTTTATTAATAGCCCACAAAACGGTCTCAAATTTAGTAGTCGAGACATTCTCGATTGTAAACGGTATTTCTAATACATCCTAGAGAACATCGTTGCGTTCACACATCCATGAGATCGTCGACGAGCGAATGGCGCGTCACATCCGTGAGCTCGTCGATGAACTTATCAAAGATGTGCCGCTTAGAGAATTGCATTCCTGACTCTGGTCGCTGAGTCAATGGGTGTTTTCACACGCGTGCGTGCTTGCGTGCGAGCGTACGTTACTTCGTTTTCGCTTAGCGTTCTTTCTGACTTTTTTCTTTTTGCTTAGCTCTTAACGGTAGTAGCATGATGTTAAATCGCCTATAACCTAGAATTGACCTATCAAATGCAAAAAGATTTTTCAAATCCGACCGGTCGTTCTAGAGATTATAATATAGCGCGTTCAAACAAACTCTTTTCAGCTTTATTATATTAGTATAACGTAACATGGCTCAAAGGTCTAATAACCAAGCCAATACTTTCTTAAAAACGAAGCGATTAACTTTTAACATAGATTTAGTATATTACCATAATTTCCACTCAGCGTATACGCTGAGTGGAAATTATGGTAATATTTATATTTATGTAAAGACTATTGCTATTTCATGCTATAGCATAATTATGGTAATATTTATATTTATGTAAAGACTATTGCTATTTCATGCTATAGCATGAAATAACAGTAAATGAGCAATAGTCTTTTACCCCAATAATTAGAGAAGACGCTTCTTATATGGCGGGGACAAACTGAACAAACACTATTTATTTTAGTCGGGCTGTTGTATGAATAAATTCGCATACGTAGAAAGAGATAGAAGATATTATACCTGTCTAGTTTACTCTTACGTCTTTTGTAATAAGTGTGTCCCTCTCTGATTATTATTATTATTTTAGCGTCTGTTCTATGGGAAGCTTTTTCTTTGACTTTTAACTATTTAATTCTGTCGGCTACAGAACATGGTGTTGTGCGGCGCGGCCGGCCCGCCGGGCGGCGCGCGCTCGCCGCTGCCGCCGCGGCTGCTGTCGTGCTTCCACGCGTTCTACCTCACGCCGCCCACGCAGATGCAGCTGGTGAAGATCTTCGGCACCATGCTCAGCCAGCACCTGCAGGAGTTCGACGAGGAGACCAAGGGAGTCGGTACGGATGCAGCACTCTTTGCCCCCAATAGATATACATAGCTTGCGGGGCTACGACTTATGGCTTTCAGGTTGGTCGAAATGCTAGACCTAGTCACTAGCTGTTTCTTGCGGCTTCGCCCGCGTAGACGAGTTTTTCCCGAGATACAGATGTTAGATGAGAGTTATATACAGAGTGTTTTTTTAACTGGGACACTTAGGGTGAAACCGAAACCATAGGAGATACAGGGAAACTATCTTAGGAACCATTTGGTCCTGTTATTTAAAAAAAAAAAAAAAATTAACATAGAAATTTTTTTGGTCAAGCGTGTGTCCATAAAATTAGACATTTTGATCAAAATTTGTTTTTATCTGAATCGACTCAGTTTCATGTAAGGATCATTTCATTATATCGGAAGAAAAAAATCTGAGCAGCAGAAGTTAGTCAAATTTAATGAAATGTTTTCTCATACAACGCCAGTACAAAGTAATTTTGATGAGTGTTTTTTAATGCATATCGACTTTGTTTTTTTTTCTTCTTTTTATTATTATTATTCTATAGTGCATGTTTTTGTTGCAATTATGGCAAAATAAGTATGATTTGCGGATTGCGGATTATGTCCTTCAAAGAATCTCCGAGCATAGCACTCGCTACATGGTCTTATCATCATCGTCATATCAGCCTGTAGACGTCCACTGCTGGACAAAGGCCTCCCCCAGGGATCTCCACGACGACCGGTCCTGCGCTAACCTCCTCTAGTTGGTCATATAATCATGTCATATAGTCAGTCATCATGGTCTTATAATCGTTTATTTTTTATTTTTCCAGGCAAAATAGTTCTGATTGCAACGATAGACATGTTTAATGCCGTGGTGGCCAAACTACTCCCGACCCCGAGCAAGATGCACTACCTGTTCAACCTGCGTGACATTTCCAAGATATTTCAGGTAGCCTCGTTTTCTAATAATAATATGAAAAGAGTGAAGCATTTGTAATTTTAATAAAAAATCTTTCATTTAAAAAAGTGCCAAGTGCGTGTCGGGCCACATTGTTGAAGGCCTTTGTACAAATTTTAATAAATAATAACTTTCATTTAAAAAAGTGCCAAGTGAGTGTCTGGCCACTCATAGTTCATTGTTGAAGGCATATGTACAAAGTCAAAGTCAAAAATAGTCAAAATATAATTTTAAAAAATCAAGTCATATGTACAGCAGTGGAAGTCGAGGTGTTGAATGGAAACATTGTCTCATTTAAAAATACCTCTTCAACGATGCCTCCCACGAGGGGCTGCGTTTAAAAACATAATTAATTCTCCCTTTACGTAACCTTAAAACTAAAAGCAAAGTTATCACATTTTTTTTTTGTTTTTACCAAAAATAAAAAAGTGTCTCTATAACGATACCCCGCACGAGGAGCTGCGCTTAAAAACTTACGAACTCTTAAAAAGGATTAGCTGGAAGAGATTTCGTAGAAATAAGCTTGACCCTTTGTATAATTTTCTGTTGCTTTGTATCGTTTTTATATTATTTCTTTGTGTACAATAAATTATTCAAAAAAAAGCAAATTGAGATCTATATCGAAATTATCCTATGTAGTATCAAAATTTATGCATTTCGTTTCTTAACTGTGAAAAGTAATGACGCTGTGACAGACTGGGATGAACTGACCTACTGGCCGATCTTGTAAGCGTTCTGTCGGACTACGGAGCCATAAAAAATAACCCGAAAAAAACCTTTCGCACAGGGCCTGCTAAGGAGCAACAAGGACTATCAAAACACTAAGCCGCGGTTCCTCCGCCTGTGGATATGCGAGTGTTTCCGAGTGTTCTCCGATCGTCTCACCGACGAAAGGTACGTTACACTTCTCTACAAGTTAACACAGACGTCTGATTATCAAGATAATAAAACTAACCTATACCTAGCCAGCGGCCTAGGTAGCGGTTCCTACCTGTTAGGTAGGAACCGCTGACGATTCATTCAACATGATCAGCAGCCTTGAACTGGTTAATGGTGTAACGAAATGCTTACTGATAGACACGGTACCTAAGTGGATCATGGTTAATAAAATGTTTTCTATGAGTAGGAACCGCAACTGGTTAATGCGGTGACAAAATTGCAGGTAGAAACCGCATCTAGGTCATGGAGCAACAAAATGTTTGCTCGTAGCAACCGCAACTGGTTAATGGAGTAACAAAATTGCAGATAGAAACCGCATCTAGGTCAAGGAGTAACAAAATCTTTGCTCGTAGAAACCGCAACTGGATCTTAACTTATCTTAGGGGTCCAATACCTGGCGACACTTCGACCCTATGGGATCTGTTGTGCCAAACATTTGGTGGACTTCACATACGCCTTAGAATAGTAAATACCAGTCTTTGGCGTACGCAGGTTTCCTCGCGATGTTTTCCTTCACCGAAAAACCTGTGGTATTATAATAAACCGTACTTAAGTTTCGAAAAACTCATTGGTACGGGCCAGGATCGAACCCACGACCTCATGAACCTGAGGCGAGTGCACAACCAAGTAGGCTACCACGGTCTTTGGAAACTGGATCTTGGGGTAACAATGTTATCCGGACAGGGACCGCGAATGGTTCATGAACGCGATGGGCGACATGCTGGGCAAGCACTTCGAGCTGACGTTCCACGCGCTGTGCCCCAACAAGGAGGCGCCGCTGTTTGGCCACTTCCTTAACCCGTTCGAGGTGTACGACGATATCGCCGACCCCGCGGCGCTCAGGAAGTGAGTAATGTGATTTTTAATCCTACTAATTTTTTAAAGGCGAAAGTTTGTAAGGACGTGAGGATGGATGTTTGCTACTTTTTCACACAACAACTACCGAACAGATTTTGATGAAACTTGGTACAGTGATAGTTTATATCCTGGAATATATAGGCTGCTTTTTAACGCGGACAAAGTCGCGGGGCGTCCGCTAATACCCCATAACTAACAAAACACCCTCATAGAGGGCGCTGTTTCACAATATACACGTGAAAAACTTTTCTACGCGGGCGAAGCCGCGGGAAAAAGCTAGTACTACATAATTAGGGGTATAGTCTCCGTGGAGTTTTTTGGCGGCTGAATGAATATAATCATTGATTGTTTGCACATCGCTGACAGTGTAAGTCAGTGGCAACAAACCCAGTATAAACAGGTTCTCATAGCATTGAAACTCCTTAATAGGCTATGCCAGCGGTCAAAGTGTCAACCCACTCACATGCGGTTGACTACACAATGATAATCCCGCGGGAATAACTTCTACGCGAGCGAAGCCGCGGGAAACAGTTAGTTTTCAAATAATTCAAAATTTCCTTCTCCTCGTTACAATGAATTAATAGTTTTTTTTTTCTTTTTTTTTTATACACCACTAGCTTATCCGTACTTCGTTACCATCCCTTTTCACTTTTTTAGGGTTGGCATTTTAAAAATCCAAGTACACCAGATTTTAAGTGTCTGACTTAAACACATGCTTTCAAACAAACAAAAAACCCGGTTCAAATCGGACAAACAGACAAGATTTTAAAAAAAAAGTGTTTTGGGGTAAGGTAAACCTAAGTAACGTATTCCAACAGTTTTTTTTATATCCCTTCAATGTACAGAAATACTCCCGTTACAATTTTATGATAATATAGATAGATACAAGTTGGTAATAGTTTATAGAATAGAATAGATAAAAGTTATTATACGTTAGTTATTTTTTCTTCATATGAAGTTATGGAGTGAATTTTGTCACTGAACAGGCTGGACCACAACATCTCGGTGACGCCGGTAGATGGCGCTACTACTATATTAAAACGCGCTAACGACACGGTTCAGACAACCACATAAGTATTATATTTCATTAATTTGGCGATCGCTCATCTCTCCGGTGAAGCTGTGACGGCCAAAGAAAGGCCAATAGCAAAGTCAATTCTAAAAAAAAAAAATTATTCGAAGAGAATTAGAGCAGTTGTTTAATTGCAAATAAATTTTTGAAGACGCATTCATTTTTTTTAAGCATGCGTTCGTTTGTTTATGGTATGGGTGATATTATTATGAATGAAAAAAAATAGCTACTAGGGGGCGCGGGCGCCCACCAAAGAGATCCTTAAATCCTAACTCTATGGGTACATATATAGAGATATGATCTCTTTGGTGGGTGCTCGCGGCCCCCTGCGGCCGGCCACCAAAGAGATTCGTGACTGGGGTATTATAGACGCCCCCCGCAGCGTGCTCTGTGAGATTTGACAAGCGGCGCCACCGCTGCTTATACCATAGTCACGGATGTAAATATGCTCCTAATACTGAACACAAATAAGTAAAAAAACACATGGCATCAAATTTATTTATCTTATTTTATTTTGGCGTAAATTTTTTTTGTATGTGAATTGAATTTTAAGTTTATCGTGAAAATTGAACACACGGAAATCGCCATATATATATATTTATAAATATAAATATATATATCTTTAACTCTATTCCCATTGCGCAATATATAAAGTTCGTTTATTCCGATCACCAAACATATCTATAAGTACTACCTACTTATAAAATCGTTACATGTGTATTTCTGTACATTGAAGGGATTTTAAAAAAACCTTTGGTAAACGTTATTTAGGCTTAATCTAAGCTTTAATTTAGGCTTGGATCTTTAAAATTCTAACCCTATAGGGGTGAAAAGGGATATTAAATTAATCATCATCATCGACATCATTACATTGTTTCACAGCGACGCGGATTGTTCCGTACGGGGCACGCTCCGGGTCGAGCAAAATGTAATTTATTAGTTTTTGAGCCTGGTATCATTGTTTTTCCTTTTTTATTACCTATAACTTTTTTGGATATAAGTTTTTACTATTTTCTGAATTGAAATTGTAAATTAAATTAAAGAGCGTCATTGGCGTCGGGGATAAGACACGGCCTATCATATCGAAAGATCCAGAGGTTGATCCTCAGTTGGGCCATGTGCCAATGGGTTTATTTCTCGAAACTTAAGTACATTTACTGACTGCTCTTAAACGGTGAAGGAAAACATCGTGAGGAAACCTGCATACGCCGAAGAAGAAATTCTTAGGCGCATGTGAAGTCCACCAACCCGCACTGGGCTAGCGTGGTGGACTATAGCCAGAATACCCTCGTCGAGAGGGTAGGCCTGAGCCCGAGCAGTGGGGACATCTTAATAGGCTGATGATGATGATGAATTGAAATTGTAGAGTATTTTTTGAATTCTTTAAAGAGTGAACGAAAAGGTTGACAATCATCATTCCCCCCCCCCCCCCTTCCCCCCCACGACGACGACTACGTTGACCCACCAAACACTTTATTATTTGTTATTTACAAAGGTACATAGCGAACCAGATGGAAGAATACAACAGTTGTCCGGGTGTAGTCAAAATGGATCTGGTGCTTTTCAAGGATGCCATCGAGCACATCGTCCGCATCGTCAGGGTCATATCGCAGCCGAGAGGGAACATGCTTTGCGTTGGCATAGGTCAGTCAACATTTGGTAAATCAGTTACACATCAGTTCGATCCATCAGTCTGGTTTCAATCCATCAATCGATGGGTTACATGGTCAGTCTGGCAGCAGTCCGATCCATCAGTCTGCTAAGACTGATGCCAGACTACCATCTAACCCTCCGACTGATGGACTGAAACCACAGGCTGTGGGTGTGAGACGATCAGTCTAGCATCAGTCCGATCTATCAGTGTGGTAAGACTGATGCCAGACTACCATCTAACCCACCGACTGATGGACTGAAACCTCAGACAGTGGGTGTTAGACGACCAGTCTGGCATCAGTCCGATCTATCAGCCTGGTAAGACTGATGCCAGACTGACCGTCTTTAATCCACTGACTGATGGACTGAAACCACAGGCTGTGGGTGTGAGACGATCAGTCTGATCCCAGACTGATGTCTAACCCACTGACTGATAGACTGAAACCCCACAGTGACGAATTTTTAACCTGGTACTGATTATTGATCTTGAAAAAAATTATTTTGTAAAATTCTTAAAAGATAAGTTTGGTAACCACAGGCGGTTCGGGGCGCCAGAGCTTAACCCGCGTCGCGTCGTACATCTGCGAGTGCAACTCGTTCCAGGTCGTCGTCACCAAAACTTACGGGGTTAAAGACTTCAGGGAGGACCTGAAGGTTGGTAAAACAGTCGAAGTAACTCTTGATTTAGCATGTTCGGACGGCATCGCGTCGGAGCGGAACGGATTTTACGATCTTTAGGCCTGTTGTATTCCATACGCAATGTATGTGAGACCTCAGACACGCGCGCCCTGCGTTTTCATATTGAAGCTGCGGTCTGCGCAGGCCGTGTGTCTGGGATACGCTTTACGCTAGCTACATGTACCCTTCATGTTGTCATTAAGCGATTATTATATTATTATTATGCGATTGATTATATTCATAGAGTTAAGATCTCTTTGGTGCGTGCTCGCGGGGTTAAGGGGTTCAATTCAATTTATTCAAACAAAATTCAATTACATATCGTTAAGCACAATATCATGTACACTGATAAATATTATAATACTAGACTGACACTGTAATAAATAACCTGTAATAAAAATAATTAACCCGGTTAAGGAGGCGTAAGTAAAAGAAGCATTCTATGGGTGTCAAAATCGTGGCAAATGTATGTCAATACTGTGACTCGCTCACACATTCTCATTTTCAAACTCCATATAAATTTGTATTAGCAACCTCCTCCCGCTACTCCGCTTCCTTGGTCCGCACCCCCCCTGTAAGTGGCACCATTGGTTCCCATACTAAATATGCAAGATGCAGTCTCCATAGGGAGCGCGCGCGCCACCAACCTTCGAACCTTCTTGGTTATATGTTCCAGGCGCTGTACACAAGCACAGGTGTGGACGCCAAGTACACGACGTTCATATTCAGCGACACACAGATCACGGAGGACACGTTCACTGAGATCATCAACAACCTGCTCTCCTCGGGCGAGATCACGAACCTGTTCAAACCTGACGAGTTTGAGGACGTGAGTACAAACCTTTAACCACACGGGTACTTTGCAGTACGGTAGTAAAAAAATGAAATTTTGGTGCCGAATGTTAATTTTTAGGGTTCCGTACCTCAAAAGAGAAAAAAAGTAACCCTTATAGGATCACTTCATTGTCCGTCTGTCCGTCAGTCCGTCAGTGTGTCAAGACCATTTTTCTCAGGAACGCGTGGAGATATTAAGTTGAAATATAAATCAAATACTCAAGTCTGTAGTCACTTGGAGTCGTGAAAAATTCAAACTTCTAAGTCATCGTAGTCAAAAGATATGGCCATTTTTGCCCCATTTTTGAGTATCTTGGTCATCAAAACTTATAGGGTATTTCCCGTTGACCCAGAATCTTGAAATTTGGCAAGAATCAATGTCTTATAGCACAAGTAAAGGGAAAAATCCGAAAACCGTAAATTTGTAGTAATATCACAAAAATGTCTTTTTTTCTCGTACCAACAAACTTAACTTTGCGTATGAGCATCTCATCCATTTATGTTAGTACCATGTCATATAACTACAAATTATTACGGTTTTCTTATTATTTCTTTAATGAAGTTTGTACTGGACCCTCATGGCTAGAGGCCTACTCGCACTTGTCCGGTTTTTCCCCTCTCTTTCTCAGATAAAAACTGCCCTGGAGAAGGCGATGAGGGCCGCGAACATAATGCAGACGGCCGAGTCGGTGTACCTGTTCCTGGTGGACCGCGTGCGCGCGCATCTTCGCATAGTGCTGTGCTTCAGCCCTATCGGCGAGGAGTTCAGGTACAACTCTTTTGGCGATAGCGGAGTGTCATGTTCGTCTCTTCTATTTTTTTTTCATAAAATATGTATTCTGTCGGTTATAATCAGAGGTCGGCGGGGGTGTGCTGTTTTCAGTTTTTGCATAACATGGACATACCTTATCATTAAATGATAAATGCCCCATGTGCAATTATATTAAACTTAAGAAATGATTTTATTTAGGCTGCCTTTCTGCTACGAGCTTTACGTCGCCATCAAGACAAATGAATTTTATTAGAACCTACGGAATGTGATTAATGATATTAAACTCAAGGCGAAACTCATTAAAAATTGAAAAAAAAAAAGTTAATTAATACAATAGCACAGAAAATTTACATTAATAAAAACTCATTTATGTCTTCTTTTAATATTTCTTTAAGGATCTTATCCATATTAATATCTACAAGACACAACTACATGACATTAATGACGTAAAAACAGCACACCCCCGCCGACCTCTGGTTATAATGTGTAATTGAGAGCGTCTGTGGCGTCGGGGATAAGACACGGCCTATCATATCGAAAGGTCCGGAGTTCGATCCCCGGCTGGACCATGTACCAATGGGTTTTTTCTCGAAAAAAAAAACCAAAGTACATAGTATACTGACTGCTCTCAAACGGTGAAGGAAAACATCGTGAGGAAACCTGCATACGCCGAAGAAGAAATTCTTAGGCGCATGTGAAGTCTACCAACCCGCACTGGGCTAGCGTGGTGGACTATAGCCCGAACGCCCTCGTTGATAGGGTAGGCCTGAGCCCCAGCAGTGGGGAGAATAATAGGCTGTTGATGATGATTATGAAATGTTTCTTTTAAATTCAACGGGCTATCTTGACAATTGTTCCTCGTCAATTTAGACAGAAGATTCGTGGATAAAAAGTTAAATTGTTATTCTCTGGAACAGGAAACGTATCCGGCAGTACCCGGCGCTTATAAACGCCACCACCACGAATTGGTTCCTGGAATGGCCGCGAGAGGCGCTGCTGGAAGTCGCATACAAGTTCCTTGAGGGCGTCGAGCTGCTCGCCTCTATCACTGGACCTAGGGTATTATAAAACCGAACGGAGGCGGTATATGCGTTTTCTATTTATTTACTAGCAGCGCCCCGCGATTTCATTCGCGTTAAAAAAGACTACACAGACAATGAGCTGTGCATGCCATACTTCAAGACAAATAAACTTAAAAAACCCCATAGTTTCTTGCGCTCCTCCTCTCCCGCCTTACTTCCTCTCCTTACCCTACTTTCTCCCCCCCCCCCTTCCCGACCTCCCTGTCCCCGACCACGTCTTCGTTCCCGTTTCCGTCCCGTTCCGTGATGTTTTTTGATACAGTAATATGCTATAATGCAATCCTATATAAAAAATTTATAATCGATTTTCCAACATTTACACAATCTAAAACGGACCTTAGCGTATTACATTAAGGTTCGTTTTTGTACTTTACAGGTTTTTTTAAACAAGAGTTTTCTGTGTTAGGTACGCAGGAAGGAGTCGATAACGGACTCCCGCGAGGACGTTCTCCGGGCCGCGGTGGCGTCCATCATGTCGCTGATCCACTCGTCGGTGGGGAAGTACTGCGTGCGCATGTGGCAGGAGATGCGCAGGACCAACTACGTGACGCCCACCAACTACCTCGAGCTCGTCTCGGGGTACAAGGAGTGAGTTTTAGTGAATAAGATTTTATAGGGTACCTGAGTGAAATAGGGTTTCTTTGAGGCACACAGATTTACGATAACTGATAGATACAGATAGCTATAACGACAGGTATATAGATACAGCCCCAAATGTCGAATTTTTGGTTTTTCGGCCTCCAACCCCCTTAGATTTTGACTTTTTTTAATTTTGTGTATTTGTCGTTGGATGCGCCGCAGGTACGCGTCTTTTGTGAAAATTTCAGCTCGCTACGTGACACCGTTGCGGAGATACAACCCTTTGAATATCGGACAGACAGACAGACGGCGTAGCGAAAGCAATAGGTTTGCTTAATTTTTTATTAGGTTTCCGTTCCCGAGCGCTAGCTCGGCAACGCAAACCTAATAAAAAATTTGTCCCGTAGCTAAAAAATATTAAGTAAAGTTTGCTGTGACAAAAGCCAATATAACTTTTATTAAAAAAGCCCAATGTACTACTAGTAACTCTGTGGACAAAAATACTGAGTTTATGTATTTATGTATATTTTTCAGAATGCTGAAAAACAAGAGATTCGAAATAGCTTTGCAGGCGAACAAGCTGAGGAACGGTCTGGGCAAGGTTGAGGAGACGACCAAGCTGGTCGGGCAGATGTCTGAGGAGTTGGCCTTGGCACAGGTACTATACCACTTTTAGTGGGTAGAAATTACTCATAACCAGCCCCCCCCCCTTCCCCTCCAACTACCAACCCCTACCCAATCTCAGGAACATTTCCCCCGTTAACAAGAAAAAGGTATTATCCCACTTAAAGGTCAGACCTCATCGTCATGTCAGCCCTTCAACGTCCACTGTCGGACATAGGCCACGGACGTATCGCATTAGCCTATAACATTATAGGCTGATTATGATTTACTAGTTGGCATATGTCCATTGACAAGTCACACCCGTCCTCAGATCCAAGTGGCGGAATACACGGAGCAGTGCATCGAGTACATGGGCGTGATCAACGTGCAACAGCGCAACGCTGACGAGCAGCAGCGCAGCGTCGCCGCCAGGTCCAAGAAGACCGCCGAGGAGGAGGTGCAGTGCAAGAAGCTGGCTGATGCCGCCATGAGGGACCTGGCGTGCGCCATGCCGGCGCTGGAGGAAGCCATCAAGGTAAATGTTACCCAAACGTGTTGGCGGGTTAAGTGATAAATGCTAGCTGATGCTGCCGTGAGGGACCTGGCGTGCGCCATGCCGGCGCTGGAGGAAGCCATCAAGGTAAATGTTACCCAAACGTGTTGGCAGGTTAAGTGATAAATGCTAGCTGATGCTGCCGTGAGGGACTTGGCGTGCGCCATGCCGGCTCTGGAGGAAGCCATCAAGGTAAATTTTATCCAAACGTGTTGGCAGGTTAAGTGATAAATGCTAGCTGATGCTGCCGTGAGGGACTTGGCGTGCGCCATGCCGGCTCTGGAGGAAGCCATCAAGGTAAATGTTACCCAAACGTGTTGGCAGGTTAAGTGATAAATGCTAGCTGATGCTGCCATGGTTTGTGCCACGCTGGCTCTAGAGGAAGCCATCAAGGTAGTCCAAACTTGTTCCATAGGGCTATTGTGAAGGAAAAATCAGGACGACGCCGACGTTCAGTACAAGAAGCTGGCTGATGCCGCCATTAGGAACCTGGCGTGCGCCATGCCGGCTCTGGAGGAAGCCAGATAAATGTTACCCAAACGTGGAGCCGTGGTAGCCTAGTTGGTTGTGCACTCGCCTCACGTTTATGAGGTCGTGGGTTCGATCCTGGCCCATACCAATGAGTTTTTAGAAACTTAAGTACGGTTCGTATTAAAATACCACAGGTTTTTCGGTGAAGGAAAAAATCACGAGGAAACCTGCATACGCCAAAGACTGGTATTTACTATTCTAAAGCGTATGTGAAGTCCACCAAAAACGGATTGTGGCACCGTTTCGCGGACAGGGGTTTGGCACAACAGATCCCATAGGGTCGAAGTGTCGCCAGGTATTCCTGGCCCCCTAAGAAGATAAGATAAGATACCCAAACGTGTTGGCAGATACAGGACGACTTTCAGTTATAAATGCTGGCTGATTCTGCCATGAGGGATTTGGCTTGCGCCATGCCGGCTCTGGAGGAAGCCGTCAAGGTAAATTTTATTGTCAATCAGTGCAAAACGCTGGCTGATGCTGCCATAAGATAATATCTAGATCTGTGGCTACTTCGCTATCTTGGAGTATTTTTTTTGTTTTTTAGTAAGAGTATTTTAAATAATAATTATGTTGTCCGTAGGCATTGGACGCGTTGAACAAGAAGGACATCAGTGAAGTGAAATCCTACGCGAAGCCTCCACAAAAGGTCGAAATGGTGTTGGAAGCAGTACTCATATTGTTGCAGGTAATATCGGTGACTTCCAAAACATGACATGGTCCATACATCCTATCCTATCCTACTAATATTATAAAGGCGAAAGTTTGTAAGGATGTGAAGAAGATGTATGTTTAATACTCTTTCACGCAAAAACTTGCAACAGAAAGAGCCGACGTGGGCGGAGGCGAAGCGCCAGCTCGGCGACCAGTACTTCCTGGACCGTCTGCGCGACTTCGACAAGGACAACATTCCAGACAAGGTGCTCAAGAAGATTGGCACGTACACGGCCAAGCCGGACTTCGACCCGGAGATAGTGGGCACCGTGTCCGCGGCCGCCAAGTCGCTCTGCCTGTGGGTGCGCGCCATAGAGAAATACGGCAAAGTTTACAAGTTAGTATCCTAATACCAGGAAGGTTCGAATGTCTTTGGTGGCGCGCGCGCTCCCTATGGAGTTTACGTCTTGCACATTTAGTATGCTAACCGATGGTACCACTTACAGGGGGGTGCGGACAAGTGAGGAGGGGAAAGTATCTTGTCACTCTTTCTTGCACATATAAATTTATTGGAGTTTGAAAATGAGGAGTTACAGTATTGTAATACATTGACACTCATAGAATGTTTATTTTTACGCCTCTATAGGGGGCCGCGAGCACCCACCAAAGAGATCATATCTCTATGGTTAATACCTTCTTTCCGCTGATATAAACTCGACCTGGGGACCTTTTTATACAAACAAGGTCGCATTGGACCTTTAGATGCCCGTCAGTAAACGATTTGGGTGCGATCTGAAGAGAGTCAACACACGTCTAACCGATCAGGCAAGCCGTTTTCACCATAGACTAACCAGAACAAAAAAGATCCAAACTGGCGTCAAAATAATTGGAAAATCGCATAAGCAGGATTGTGACTAGTCTATGGTACGGCTGTCTGATCAGTTATATGTGTGTATGGCTCTCTGAACCTCCTCCGGACAGCTACCATCAGATTTCTCGCATATCGTGTTTGTATGAAAATTCCCCTTGACTCAAATTTATCACAGTCGAGATATAATAATTGAAAATAATTTGTGTATTTCAGGATAGTGAAGCCGAAAAAGGAACGCCTAGAGGAAGCTCTGGAGTCGCTTCGCATGAAGCAGCAGATCCTCGCCGAAGCCCGCGCCAAGCTCAAGGAGTTGAGCGAGATGATCGCTCGCCTGCAGAGGGAGTATGACGAGAAGGTGGCTCAGAAGGAGGAGCTGGAGCGGAAGTCCAGGCTGCTGCAGCTCAAGTTGGAGAGAGCTGAGGCGTTGATCTCTGGACTCTCGGGTAAGTGGGCATCAACAATTGAATTCACCATGCATGCGGATTGCGAAAGGAGTACGACGAGAAGAAGAACTCCTTCTGGGCGGTGGCCCAGAATGAGTTCTTCTTCTTCTTCAGGAGTTGTAGCAGAAGTCCAGGCTGCTGCAGCTCAAGTTGGAGAGAGCTGAGACATTGATTTCTGGACTTGATATTTTTATTACCTCCCAGGCGAGAGAGAACGATGGGAGGCGACGGTAGAACGCCTCGACAAGGAGTTCGACAACCTTCCGGGGGACTGCCTGGTCGCCACCGGCTTCGTTGCGTACCTCGGGCCCTTCGTCTCGGAGTACCGAGAGCGGCTCATGAGCGATTGGTTAATGGAGGTAGGCCTGTTGCTCCGCTTTAAGATCTTGTTTCTTTTACCGATAATTTTCTACCAGCTGTAGTTTTATAAGCTATTTCTGACTTTCTTTCCTTTTGCTCGACTCCTAACGGCCGTAGGTAGCGTGATGTTAAAAAAGCCTATAACTATCCACAAGAACTGGGCTATCAAATGCAAAAAGAAATTTCCAAATCCGACTGATAGTTCCTGAGATTAGCGCGTCACACACAAAGAAAACTTCAACTTTATTAGTATAGATTTTTGAAAAACAAAGATGGCAAATATTTTCCATTAGGTATGGATTGTACTTTTTACCTCTATTTGCCCATATGTGGATCAGATTATTCTTTTGTCTGTTCTATGCAGTCCATGACCATAAAATCTTTTCTTATTATATTTCTTTCAATGACCTTTTTTTTAAGTGTTTTTATTTATTTAGACAATTTTTTTTATTCCACAGGTGGTGAACGAGGAAGTGCCAGTTACAATGGACCTTTCTATGAAATATTTCTTATTGGACGACGCTACTCTTAGAGATTGGAACTACATGGGCTTGCCTGGTACGACATTTATCCATCCTCTATACAAAATGGGGTCTAGTCAGTAAAGCTGTCAAAAATTGAAGCTGTTTTTCACTATCTCTTACATTTTTTGAGTGGGATGAGTGAAACGAGATGATTGAACGAGCGAGCCAGCTAGACCGTTCACTACCATTTAGTACGCCAAGCCAATTTTGTTAATACATAATTAAACACTCAAAACACTATTAATTGAACTGTTCATTTCACAAACGGGCTAATGAACAATTTATCTAAGTGTTCTTTTATGGTTCCTTGTAGAATAAAGCCGTCAAAATTTGAAAGCCTTTAAAAAAATTAAAATTTGATACAGATACAGTTGTCTACGTCAACATTTTTATACGTTGTCATTTTGACATTATTTGCCGATATCTTTAAAAAGTGTTAACCTTTTTCTGAAACATTTTATGCAGTGTTATAAGTCTGTTTGTAAAATAAACGGTTCAAATTGTAATCGATCCTGTGTTTTCTGATGATTTTTCATTGACTTTACATTAGAGGTATTTTTATTTTCATTTCAAATTTTTTTATGTTGACAGACGACAATTTCAGCGCTGAGAATGGTATAATAGTAGTGCGGGCGACTAGATGGCCTCTAGCAGTGGATCCCCAGGGCCAGGCGCTCATATGGATTGGCAGGCTGGAAGAGAAGAATGAGATTCAGGTTCGTTCTTGATTAAACTTTACTGCTATTACAATAAGAGCTACCACTCCTGGCTTTTACACAGTTTGAGAGCGAGTCTTTTGTACGGTAGGTAATTCTAAAACATGTGAGTAATCCTGCATACGTTGGTGAAGAAATTCTTACACGCATGTGAAGTCCACTGACCCGCAGTGGGCTAGCGTGGTGGACTATTGCCCATACGCATCTTGAGAGGGTAGGCCTGTGCATAACAGTGGGGACATATTATAGGCTGTTGATTTGATTACGTGTAGGCTGAAGTTTAGGTTTTTTTTATGAAATTTTTCTTTTTTAAAGACTGAAATGTAAAACACAACTAATCATACTATTTACATGGTCCACTTGAAAAATGATTCAGAATAATGATTGTGGTTTGAAAACATTGCGTACAATGTTTGCAAATTTTAATTTTCTAATTGCCATAGTGCAAGAGAAAATGGTAATTATGATCTTTTTTGTATTTTTCCAGATTGTGGACTTCGGCCAGCCGAACTATTTGAAGATAATGGAGGGCTGCCTGTCAGACGGCAAGCCGATCATAGTGCAGAACGTGGGCGAAGTCATCGACCCGTCCATAGCTCCCATACTGAACAAGGAGATCGTAGTCATCGGGAAAGATCAAGTCATCAAATTCAACGAGAAAATGGTGGCGTACAACCCCGCCTTCAAGATGTACTTGACAACTAAATTGGGTAATTTTTTATTTATATTTGTTAAGAATACCAATCTATACTAATAATAACAGGGTTGATGATTTTTATGCCGTTATGAGGAAGAGACATGCCTCTTTTATGGACCGCTTAAGAAAATTTCACAATGGTGTACTAAGGGCTGTCTATGACAGTTGTAAAATTGTTATATGCAGTCTTTAAGTACACCTGCTATAGTGTATGACATGTTTAATATTATTAATGCTATTACATCCTGATTTTCTAATGTATTTTTAATTTAATTTAATTCAATTTGTTTTTTGTAACAATTTTATGTGTCTTTTCTATGGGCTATACCGGCCCGAAATAAATACAATTTAATTTAATTTAATGAAGAGGTAAAGTTTGTATGTATGGATAGATGGATGTATGCTTGAAGTTTTCATTGTAACTACTGAGCCGATTCTTTCGCTATTGGATAGGTGATACTCTCTGGGTGAGCATAGGCTATTTGATATTGGGTTTAATAATACCTAGCTTATAATTATGCAACATTAACATTTAGTATTACATACTATTCAAAAGAAAATAAGGACCAGAGAGCTCTTTTCATACATTCGAGCCCACTTTGAGCCCTTAGATTTTCGTTAGAGAACGATTTGGGTGAGATCTGATAGTGTCTGTCCGGAGTACGGATGGAGGAGGTCCAGAGAGCCGAGAGACACTAACTGATCAGGCAGGCCGTTTTCACCATAGACTAGTCAGAATAAAAAAGCTCTAAAATAGCATCAAAATGTATGGATATGTTCCGGATTTTACCGCCACCACACCCGGTGCTCCGCCCTCCGCTTCCGGCCACCTTCTTAAGGTCGTCGGTCCATCTAGCGGCGAGGCAATGGACCTACTTTCGCTGTTATAACTGCAGGCAATCCCGTATACTCCCCCGAGACTTTGACGAAGACGACTATGGTGAACTTCGCGGTGAAAGAGCAGGGTCTGACGTCACAGCTGCTCGGCATCGTGGTGCGCAAGGAGAAGCCTCAGCTGGAACAAATGAAGGACACCCTGGTGCTGTCGATAGCACATAACAAGAAAGTGCTCGTAAGTTCAATAAATTGTTCTTTACATAAACCATCTTAATAATTGTTACCAGCACATAATAATAAAAAGTAAAAATGAAAAAGTTCTAAGTTTAGTAATTTGTTCTTTGGTACTAACTGTTGCCAGCACGTAATAACAAAGTGCTTGTAAGTTTAGTAAGCCTTCAAAATGTACTTGAAAACGTCCACATAATACAATATACAGCCACTACAACTGTCAACGTGGCAGGCAGCACATAATAACAAAAAGTGCTTGTTAAGTATTTTGTTCATTGGCACTAAATTGTTGCCAGAACATAATAAAGTACTTGTAGGTTTAGTAATTTATTCTTTGGCTCTAAATTGTTGCCAGAACATAATAATAAAGTGCTTGTAAGTTTTGTAATTTGTTCTTTGGAACTAACTGTTGCCAGCACATAACATTATAGTGCTTGTATGTTCAGTAATTTGTTCTTTGGCACCAGTTGTTGCTCATGGTCATGATGATCTTATCCAGGTGGACCTGGAAAACGACCTTCTCCGAATCATGTACGAGTCGCAAGTGCCGCTCCTAGAGAATGAGGAACTGTTCATCACCCTGCAGACCTCCCAGAGGACATCACTTGAGGTCAAAGAGGCCCTCATCACATCTGAAGTCACAGAGAAAGAGATTGACTCGGCTAGGGCGGTAAGTCCTTTTCTAGAGATAAACTGTGCGTTGTGAAAGGTGATAGACACGATTTTTTTTTTGTATTCGACGATTTTTTAAAAGTCAAATACTTTGTGTTTAATTCTCGAACACAATCTCTTCTCAACGGCTACAATGTGCGTTGTGAAAGTCATACACACAAAATTCTTTATCTATCTCCTTGCATTTAATTCTCGTCGCCAATTCCCTCCCCAAGGGCTACGTGCCGGTGGTGGTCCGGGCGTCCGTGCTGTTCTTCGCGCTGAACGACCTCTCCCGCATCGTACCAGTTGTCGCTAGACGCATACATCGAGTATCTATGACAGCTTTTTAAAGAAATGCTTTGCGTTCATTCACAAAATTTTTTCAAAGGCCACAAATGTGCGTTATGAATGTCACAGACACAATTTTTTAAAACAAATACTTTGTTGCGTTTAATTCTCGTCGCCAATTCCTTCCCAAGGGCTACGTGCCGGTGGCGGTCCGCGCGTCCGTGCTGTTCTTCGCGCTGAACGACCTCTCCCGCATCGACCCCATGTACCAGTTCTCGCTGGACGCGTACATCGACCTGTTCACGTACTCCATCGACCGCAGCCCCAAGAGCTCCGAGCTCGACGACCGCATCAACAACCTCAACGAGTTCCACACTTACGCCGTGTACAAGTAAGCACAGAATCGGTACACGTTATGTCCTGTCTAAAGTCGGTTCCGTCAGAGTGAACGAGAGTGCGCTTGTATGAAGTTTCCACACTCTCGTTCACTCTTGTTTCGTTCATCATCATTATATAGATGGGGTAATTTGTTCTTTGGCACTGATTGTTGCCAGCACATAATAATAAAAAGTGCTTGTTATGTATTTTGTTCTTTGACACTAAATTGTTGCCATAATAATAAAAAACATTTAAATGATGATGATGAACGAAACAAGAGTGAACGAGAGTGTGGCAACTTCATAAGTCTTTTAACGTCCACCTGAAAAAAAGGAACGACACTACTCTATACTCTTTATGCGACCCTTCCTTTCCTATCCTTTAGGAACACCTGCCGCGCCCTGTTCGAGCGCCACAAACTCCTTCTCTCCTTCCACATCGTGTCCCGGATCCTGTTCCAGAAGGGAAAGATGAGCATGCAGGAGTACTTGTTCCTTCTAAAGGGGGGCGTCGTCCTCGACCGGTCGGAACAGCCTGACAACCCTACCAGTGAGTGTTGCCACTCTAGTAGTAACTGGGTAGAGTAATGAGATATTCCAACCTAAAATCGTATTTTTTATCAGACGAAGTCAACTGACAGATGCTATGTCACTTTGTATGTAATGTTGCGAGGATTGGTTTAAATGGGGCGCTCCCCATGGACCAACTGAAGAGTTGGTTGACAGAAAACTGAAATTTTCATTCCCGAAAAATTTCACTACGAAGGTAGTATCTATCTATCGTATAAGTATCTTTATTTCGCTCGGTCGGGACTTTCCCTTTACTTTAATACGATACGACATTCTGTTCAGGCGGGGATTCCCCTTTAGTACACTTTACGTTGTTGCTAATTCCCCCAAAAGCACTGAAATTATCATTTTGTTAAACGATGGGAAATGGAAATTACTGTTTTTTAATGTTCAACAATTTCTTTGGTCCACGGGGAAGTAAAATTCCCATTGGTACAATCGACCATACGTCATTGGAAACACTTAGTATTAGGCAGTTTCAATACTATAAACGACCAGTTTACACTGGTTTTGTCTCCATTGACGTGCGGCCGACCGTACAACTAGTTGGATTTTTCATTTGGACCACGAGGAACCTCTTCTGGTATTTGAGTGTTCATATTATGCCTCATTATGAAGACTGGCTGCCGGAGGAGTGCTGGGACAACATTACGGAGCTGGACAAGATCCCCGGCTTCCACGGCGTGATCGAGGCGTTCGAGACACTGTCCAAGGAGTGGAAGGACTGGTACCTCCACCCTGAGCCAGAGACACTGCCCATACTTGGTGCGTACCTTCATAACTTTATTTAGAAATTATTTTTATTAGCATTTCGGACTATAGTCCACCACGCTAGCCCAGTGCGGGTTGGTGGACTTCACATGCGCCTAAGAATTTCTTCATCGGCGTATGCAGGTTTCCTCACGATGTTTTCCTTCGCCGTTTAAGAGCAGTCAGTAAATGTACTTAAGTTTCGAGAAAAACCCATTGGTACATGGTCCGACCGGGAACCGAACTTGACTAAAACCGTGCTTTATCTCCGACGCCACTGACGCTTCCGCGTACCACATTTACAACAATAAAGTTCCATTTGATTATGAAGTACTATGACCTGGTGCGCATTGCGAGGCTGAAGTGGCAGTGGGCTGGGCACATCGCTCGTAGAACTGACGGCCGTTTGGGGCAGAAAGGTTCTTGAGTGGCGACCACGTATCGGAAGACGCAGCGTAGGCAGGCCTCCTACAAGGTGGACCGACGATCTGGTGAAGGTCGCGGGACCCGGCTGGATGAGGTTAGCGTAGGCCCGGTCATCGTGGAGATCCTTGGGGACGCCTTTGTCCAGCAGTGGACGTCTATATGCTGATATGATGATGATGATGCCCAGGTGAGTGGAACGAGATCTGCAACGACTTCCAAAAGATCCTGTTCGTGCGTTCGCTGCGCGTGGACCGCGTGTCGTCGTGCGTCACCACCTTCGTCATCGCCGTGCTCGGCCCGCGATACGTCGAGCCGCCAGTACTAGACATTCGGGTAACATAAAAAAAATTAAAATAATTAATAGTAAAATTGTATGTTTATTGTATTAGCCTAAGTTTTATAATGAAATAAATTTTATCTTATCTTAACTATATCCTCTAGTCTGGACAATGAAGAAATCTGTAGGAGAACCGAGGTCACCGACATAGCTCAAAGAATTGCGAAGCTGAAGTGGCAGTGGGCGGGGCACATACCTCGTAGAACTGATGGCCGTTGGGGCAGAAAGGTTCTCGAGTTGCGACCGCGTACCGGAAGACGCAGCGTAGGGAGGCCTCCCACAAGTTGGACCGACGATCTGGTGAAGGTCGCGGGACCCGGCTGGATGAGGTTAGCGTAGGACCGGTCGTCGTGGAGATCCCTGGGGGAGTCTTTTGTCCAGCAGTGGACGTCTTTCGGCTGATTTGTCTGGACAAACCCTAGTTTTGACAATACCTATCTGTATAACCAAACTATTCATCATGACCGATCTAACGCATGCAAATTCGAAGGCTTTACGTTGGGTTCCTGGGATTTCTAATCACCAACTTCTAGCTTCATCATCAGACCTTGATCGCCATCTGACGGCAATCTACTCATTGAGACCAATCTAACGAGCCCAAACAAGGCGGGGCTATCTTCTCTCGTTGCGGAGTTCCTATGGGGCCAATATTTGTTCCTTCCCACAGGCTGCGTGGGAAGAGTCGACCTGGAAGACGTCCCTTCTGTTCGTGCTGTCTCCGGGCGTGGACCCGACGGCGGCGCTCATCCAGCTCTCCACCGACGTGAAGATGTTCGACAAGTTCCAGACGCTCAGCCTCGGCCAGGGCCAGGCGCCCACAGCACTCAGGTCAGTGACGTCGTCGCTGCTCTTAGACGAGGCAATTTTTTAAAAAAAATTTGTGGCTTAAACCCGAAAGTTATATAGCCAAAGACAAGGTTGAGTTTGAGGCGTTTTATTACTTAGGCATTCTACAATTTAAACATTTTTCTTTGACGCAAACTGCTTTTTAGACGATACGAAGCAAATGTGTGGCGTTCCAAATCAAAAGGAACTTTGTGGCGGAAACGAGTTATCTGCCTGCAGGGTTGACAAAATACATAAATACACCTAACCATAGATCCAAGAATCAGCCTCCTAACCCTGATGGTTATTATTTATTATTTAATGAAATCTAGTAGGTAATCGTATCGTGTCGTCATTTGTTTGAGTCATTTTACAAAACCTTAAATTGTCTTGGAAACTATATCCCACGATAAAGTCGCCTTTGATTTGGAACGCCACATATGTTAATTATCTTATCTTATCTTATAGAAGGGGGCCGGGCACACCCGGCGACACTGCGACCCTATGGGATCTATTGTGTCGGCCCCTATGTTTACCTGGCGCTCTCCTCCCCAAGTGTTCGCTGCACAAATGCTATTGTGCAGCTGAGGGGTAGGAGCCTGTAGTCCTCGGGTTCAGGGTAAGCCACACCCAGGACATTCATACGCCTTGCGGCTAGTGCATCGCATTCGCACAGCAGATGTTTCATCGTCTCGCTGTCCTCTCCACAGGCTCTACATATGTAGGTCTCCGATAGTCCCATCTTATGCAGGAGGTCCCTTACACCGAAGTGACCGGTAAAAACTCCTACAATAAGGCGGGCGGTTCTCTTATCATATCTTAAGATGTTGATTTTAGAGCCTGTGTCACTTGTGCCGATGAACTCTTTAGCGTGCGCCAGCCCCTGAAGAGCCCTCCACTCCGCTAGGTGTTGTTCGTCGGCATATGCTTTTAAAGCCGTCTTAATGGTACTCGAGGAGAGTCCCACAAATGGTTCTGGTCCGATCAGGGCCCGTTCTGACCCTTTTCTGGCCAGTTCGTCTGCGTTCTCGTTTCCTCGAATGCCTTCGTGCCCCGGTACCCATACCAGTCGCACTGTGTTTGTACTCCCCAGCTTATTTAGTGCTTGCACACAGTTCAAGACTAGTTTGGAGTCCACTCGACAGGACTTCAGGGCTTTGAGCGCTGCCTGGCTGTCGCTGAGTATATAGATAGTTTTATCCTTGATATTTCTATCCATAATCTCCCGTGCGCACGCAATTATTGCGTATGTCTCCGCCTGGAAGACTGTTGCATTTAGTCCCATACTCTGACTTATGCTACAGTCTTTGTTGTACACCCCGGCTCCCGTTCCCATCACCATTTTGGATCCGTCTGTATACCATATTAGACTGCCCTTTTCAGGAGGTTGCAGTCCTTCCTTCCATTCGTCCCTGGTAGGGACATATATTTTATACCTTTTATGGAAGACGAACACTGGCTGTGTTTTGTCACAGTTCATGCTCATGATCCCATCGAGATATTTCGATATCTCCATCTTAGCATGTCCAGTGGTCGTCTGGGCGTTGCCCTTTAGACCACTAGTTGATAGCCTGTGGAGTGCCTTTATGGCTTCCACCTGTATGCTGATGTGCAGTGGCTTGAGGTCGAGCAGCTTCTCCATTGCAGCTGTGGGCGTGGTTTTAAAAGCCCCTGTTATGGCCAAACATGCATAGCGTTGCACTTTCGATAGTGCCACTTTGCATGTTGCCAGTTTTGTTCGAGTCCACCAGACGATGCTGCCATACGTAAGTATGGGTACCACCATCATGGTGTATATCCATTTGATTACCTGTGGTTTAAGACCCCAGGTTTTTCCGTACGAGGAACGACACATTCCGAACACCCGTAGTGCTTTAGAGATAGTCTGTTCCTCATGTAGGCTCCACCTTAGTTCTTTATCCAGCATAATGCCCAGATACTTAACTTGGGTGGACCATTCTATCCTTGTGCCATACATGGCTAGTTCTTTTAGACCCGTTAGGTCCCTTTTCCTTGTAAAGGGTATTACCGTTGTTTTGCTCGGGTTGATAGAGAGATGAGTGTTATTGCACCACTCCTCTACTATGTCCAGAGCCTGCTGCATGAGTCCGGATACAGTTCCTGGAAACTTGCCAACTGTTCCTGGAAACATATGTTAATTGCTTTGTATCACAAAATTTGGACAGTCTGGCTCTCAGGTACGGAATTAGCCATCCTCTTATGAATCTCGATCTTGTTCGTGTCGTCAGGATGCTGTGCGTAGGATAACTGGTTAACAAACTTGGTTATCTGCGTGGAACAAACCAGAATTAACCAAAGTCAAATTCAAAACTATTTATTGCATGTAAGTACACTGGGTACATTTATACAACGTCAATTTTTTATCTACCACCGCTTCCAAGGTGTTAGCGCTGGGAAGAAGAAGCGGCGCAACAAACTTCCGTAACACATCTTTTAAAATCAAGTTTGTACATTATTTTTGTAAAGGTTGTGCGAGGCTGAAGTACCATTAACACCAGGCATCTTTGTCATTCAAATAGTCGACTATTTTATAATAAGCTTTCTTACAAAGTTGTTTAATGTGAGTCTTAAATTTGGAATACTCGTGTATCCTATTATGATACTCGATGTTGGCCGTCAGGATGCTGTCGCAGGGCATGAAGGAGGGCGGCTGGGTGTTTCTGGCGAACTGCCACCTGGCGTGCGAGTGGCTGGGCTCGTTGCGAGGGCTCGACAACCCCAAGATCCACCCGCGGTTCCGCCTGTGGCTCTCGTCCATGCCGGACAACCTGTTCCCCCTGTCCGTGCTGCAGAGGAGCATCAAGATGACCACGGAACCGCCTCAGGTAATTGTTTCCTTTTTTATTCGCTCAGGTTCAAGATGTCCAAATCCTAAAATTAAATAATATTGATAATTTTTTGCTTATTTCATAGTTTTGTAATGTAACTAGCCGACTCGACAGACGTCGTTCTGTCAAAAGCAAGTAGCTACAATTCCAATTTTCAAGTTACTGCTAGTTATATAATTAGATTTTTTTGGGGATAGAAGTTATTCATAATCATAATCAACCTACACTAGTCCACTGCTGGACATAGACCTCCCCAAGGCGCGTCACTGAACTCACTGAATTGATCTTCGTTTCTCCACATCCACTTACTGTCAGCCCCATTAACGAAGTTATTATTAGCCTAATTTTTGTATTTTTTTGAAATTCCTAAAGAATCAATTTATTCTACTGAGGTTTGAGTACTGAGGAACGTTTGTCCATTTTTTAAAATATTGTGTTTTCATTTACTCTTTTATCATCATCATCATATCAGCCTGTAGACGTCCACTGCTGGACAAAGGCCTCCCCCAGGGAACTCCACGACGAATCGTCTTTTTGTCGTCGGGAGGCCTTTGTTCAGCAGTGGACTTCTACAGGCTGATAAATGAAAATACAAAATTTTAAAAAAATGGACAATCGTTCCTCAGCGCTCAGCAGTAGCGGGGTAAATAAAGCAGCAGTAAGGGGTAGGAGCCTGTAGTACTCGGGTTCTGACATGCATCAGGGTTTAAATCGCCGACTTGACGCCCGTTTTTCCTAGCTTTGTGTACTGTGCAGGGTCTGAAAGGCAACCTGGTGCGCATATTCGCCAACATAAACGAGGAGAAGTACGACGAGGCGACGCCCATGTACCGGCGGCTGCTGTTCTGCGTCTCGTTCTTCCACTGCACGCTCATCGCGAGGAAGCGGTTCCGGCAGCTCGGCTACAACGCCGTCTACAGCTTCAACGACTCCGATTTTGACGTGAGTACTTTTTAAAGGAGGTTTTGACTTGGTTACTAGACCCTTTAGCCGTATCTATACTAATATAATAAATCTGAAGGGTTTGTTCGTTTGTTTGTTTAAACGCGCGCTAATCTCTGCAACTGACTGGTAGTTTGGTAGGATTTGAAAAATTCTTCTACTTTGATAGCTCAGTTCTTGAGGAATGTTATAGGCTATTTAACATTACGCTACGACCCTTAGGAGCCGAGCAAAAAGAAAAAAAGTCTCTCTGAAAACTACATTTACAATTTCTTTTACATAAGTTCCCATTTTCTTAGGCATACCAGCAAATTGCTCCAGTAAAAATATCTTTGAGTGACGGATCCCTTTTTTCTAACTCATACCTTTTCGTGTGCAGGTGTCCGACAACCTGCTAGCCAACTACCTGGAGGAGTACGAGGAGGTGCCGTGGGACGCGCTGCGCTACCTGTTCGCCATCATCAACTACGGCGGCCACATCACCGACGACTGGGACAAGCGCGTGCTCGTCGCGTACATCAACCAGTTCTTCAACGAGGACGCGCTGGAGACGCAGTTCTATAGGTGACACGTTTGCTAGCCGACTACCCTAGTTTTTAGTCAGCGTCAGTGGCGTCGGGGATAAGACACGGCCTATCATATCGAAAGGGCTGGGCCATGTACCAATGGGTTTTTTCTTGAAACTTAAGTACATTTTCTGACTGCTCTCAAACGGCGAAGGAAAACATCGTGAGGAAACCTGCATACGCCGAAGACGAAATTCTCAGGTGCATGTGAAGTCCACCAACCCGCACTGGGCTAGCGTGGTGGACTATAGCCCGATCACCCTCGTTGAGAGGGTAGGCCTGAGCTCCAGCAGTGGGACATCTTAATAGGCAGTTGATGATGATGAAGCTAGTTTTTAGTATAAATAAAATAATTATCAAAAAAATAATGAATGAATGCGTCTTATGACGTAAACAGTGACATCTAGCGAGGTGACAATGGTACAAACTCACGATTTTCCCGGAGCCCCACGACTTCTTGGACCAGAAACCACTTGCCACCAGAAACGTCAATCTGTACTGCAAAAGTAACCACATTTCACGCCTGACTTATGTATCGCTCCGAACCGCCAGGTTGTCAAGTATGCCGGCGTACCACATCCCTCGCGACGGCAGCCTGGAGTCGTACCGCGACTTCTTGGACCTGCTGCCCGCCCAGGAGCGCGCTGAATCCGTCGGCCAACACGCCTCTGCAGATGTCGCCACCTCTGCGCAGGTTTGGGAATACAACATCATATTACATAGAATACACTCACATCACACTTATACACACACACTAGTAGATAATTAATTTAAATTATTGTATTGTTTTACATAATTTTACTTAGGCTATTGAATAACGGCACGGAGGAACCCTGACCTCATCACACAGATAATTCTCTCTTGAGGTCAGGAGTACAATTCTTGTATTACTCAGCCTCACAAAAATTAGTTTTATTATATTAGCTCCTAATGTATTAGGCTTTTTGTGAATAAAATTTATTATTATTATATTTGTATCATCATCAGCCTGTACTAGTCCACTGCTGGACGTAGCCCTCCCCCACGTCTTCCTCAGTCACTGCTAGCCGCCTTACGGAGATCGTCGCTCCATCTAGCCGGGGGGCGTCCCACACTACGTTTGCCCATTCGAGACCTCGTATACCCGAGCGGTTAACGATTCTCCGACAGATGTGATCAGCCCAGCCCATTGCCACTTTCACGTACTAGCTTTTTCAGATATATCGAACGCTATGGTTGTGGCTATGAATATTCGTATGTAAATGAGCAATTAATCGTCAGAGGTCATGTAACAGTATCGTATGTCAAAAAACGCCATTCAAACCTAAATACCGATTGACCATCAACAGCCTATTAACATGTCCCCACTGCTGGGGCTCAGGCCTACCCTCTCGACGAGGGCGTTCGGGCTATAGTCCACCACGCTAGCCCAGTGCGGGTTGGTGGACTTCACATGCGCCTAAGAATCTCTTCTTCTGCGTATGCAGGTTTCCTCACGATGTTTTCCTTCACCGTTTGAGAGCAGTCAGATTGACACTTTATATATTGTGTATTGCAGGATGCAATAATATTGTGCCACACACTGTTCTCGTTGGCCAGCACTGGCGGCGGAGGCGCCGGCGGCGGCGAGGACCAAAAGGTAAAGTTCTTAGATAAGAAGAACTGGAAAACTGACCACTTTTTACTGGGCTAATCTATACTAATATAATAAAGCTGAAACATTGTTTATTTGTTTGTTTGAACGCGACAGTTTTCACAAAATCGAAAAAAATAATTACAGAAAAATAAAAGATCATAACACAAAGCAAAAAGATTAATACTAGATGAGGTCGCAAAGTGAAGTAGCACTCACTTAGGGCTAGTCATGACTCATGACCAAGGCGCGGATTTTTCATTGCACAGTAAGACGAAAGAAAACTATGAAGTCGATATTAAAATTAAAACCTATTTCGACTTAGTTACGTAGGTACCTAGTCATACAGACTATAATATTGTTGCGATGGGTACGGGCCGCATCAAATTTAATCGTCAAGTGTCAATCATTATCGACTCCATGGTTTTCTTTCATCTTACCGTGCGATGAAAAATCCGAAGCTTGCTCATCATCAACAGCCTATTAATGTCCCCACTGCTGGGGCTCAGGCCTACCCTCTTAACGAGGGCGTTCGGGCTATAGTCCACCACGCTAGCCCAGTGCGGGTTGGTGGACTTCACATGCGCCTAAGAATTTCTTCTTCGGCGTATGCAGGTTTCCTCACGATGTTTTCCTTCACCGTTCGAGAGCAGTCAGTAAATGTACTCAAGTTTCGAGAAGAAACCCATTGGTACATGGCCCAGCTGGGGATCGAATTACGGACCTTTCGATATGATAGGCCGCGTCTTATCCCCGACGCCACTGAAGCTTGCTCATGACCATTCCTATTACCATTGAACCATTGAAGATAAGATTTATTTTACTAGTACATAGTTTTACTTAGGTACTTAAAAGGTCATAGTGACGTTAAATTTTGAGATACCGTGTCCACAAGTTTACTTCCGTCAGGTGGACGAGCTGGCTCTCGAGATGCTGATCAAGCTGCCGGCCAAGATCGACGTGGAGACCACGGAGAAGCTGATGGGCCCGGAGATCGTGATGCCCATGTGCGTCTCCCTGCTGCAGGAGATCGGATACTACAACATGCTCATATCCAAGATCACGTCAGGGTTGAAGGTGAGCGCTTAAGTGCTTCAAAGTGACAGTCAATAGTAGATTGTATAACAAGTGCATAAAACGCGTCATTTTACCCGAGACGTTTATAGTTAAGTCGAGGGTAAAATGGGTTTTATGAACGAGTTATACTAGTTACTCTGCTTTTCACTTCGATTACGAGGAACTTAAACAGCAACATTGCAAATAAATGTTCATTTTTCTAAACGTGACGTGAGCAGAACGTTCTAAAAGAAAAACTAAAGGAAATTCTAAAGGTATAAGCGATAGTTTGACTTCATAATGATATAGTTCTTGTATTAAAATGAAGTTGAAATGTAAATTTGTCTATTGCCATGCCAGGAGCTGCGTCGCGCGATCGAGGGTCTGGTGGTGATGTCGGAGATGTTGGAGACCATGTTCCAGTGCATCTTCGAGGGGCGCGTGCCCACCTTCTGGCAGAAAGGTGGGGCGCTGTTCAACCGACTCATTCTTACTGTTACTGCCTAGTCATAAATATTTTAGACTAGCTTATTTCCGCGGCTTCGCCCGCGTAGAAAAGTTTCTCCCTGTTTTTGAGTCGCTCTCCTCGCTTCGAGCGGTCGATTCTACTGATTTTTGTATCGGATGTCGAAGGAAACAGTAGAATCGACCGCTCGAAGCAAGGAGAGCGATTCAAAAATAGAGCTCCAGAGCTGTATGTGGAACCTTTGTGCAAAATTTCAAGTCAGCTGTTTGGGCTGTGCGTTGATCAGTCAGTGAGTGAGTATGTTTCTCCTTTTATATATATTGATTGATGTATACAGAATGAAAATGACATAACCAAGTGTTCCATAGGTTCTTGTGGTTTTGATAAATAGTATGAATATGAGTATGTCTTGTACCATGAGTTGACAACGTCAATACTCGCTAGCGACTAGGTAAATACGTTGGTAAATACTTAACAGTGCTGTCTCATTTCGACTAATTACAAAAGACATGTAGTTTTTTGCGTAGTCGCTCGCTAGTAGTGACGTTGTCATAGAGTTAGTATACTAGCTATAGAGCGCGCGCATCGCTCATTGCCCATTGTGCCAAGTGTAAGCAGGTGTTCTATGGACGCTTCTATATAGATTTTTTTTAGATCGTTCTTTTCCGTGAATCGTGTTTACAGCTTGGCACTGCACATTTCACCATGATTACTCCAAATCTAAATAAATACCGGCGAGAGCAACAATCAGCGCTACTGACGTGTTGTGACTAGTAGCGTCGCCCCGAACAATTCGAGACTGTTCAGACCCGTGCTTACAGTTCAGACTTGCTAACGCGCGCTCTATGTATACTAACAACTCTCTGGACGTTGTCAACTCATGGTAGGCGTACAACAGTGGACTATTGCAGGCTGATGATGATGATGTTGTGTGCGTGTCAGGCCGTCCGTCTATGAAGCCGCTGGGCGCGTGGTGCCGCGAGCTGTACCTCCGCGGCGCGCACCTGGGCGCGTGGGCCAACGCGCCGCGCGCGCCGCCCACGCTGTGCTGGCTGCCCTCGCTGGTCGCGCCCACGGGATTCCTTACCGCCGTCATGCAGGTGCATAGTACATGATTTTTTAAAATATGGACCGCTTTACAGTCCTTTTGACCGCGTACGTAACTGACTTTCGTAACTGTTTTCGGCGGAGGAATTTTAATTCCTTATTTGTAACCTGGAGCTATATTTTTGAATCGCTCTCCTAGCTTCGAGCGCTCGATTCTACTGATTTTCCTTCGACATTCGATACAAAAATCAGTTCCACCGCTCGAAGCGAGGAGAGCGATTCAAAAATAGAGCTTCTGGCTTCCCTTATGTGAGCTGAGCGGAATCCCCTGCCTGAACAGAATGCCGTATCGGATTTTATGTAAAGGCCAAGTCCCATCGCACGAAATAATTATCAGATACTAGCTAGTTTCGATAAATGAATACATATCCTTCTGCCGCAACCAGTTACGTACGCGGCCGAAAGGTTTACAGCAGAGTTGGAAATGAAGGAAGGACATTTACAAGTGTAATATTTATTTTAGAATTTGTTTCATCATCATCATATCAGCCTGTCGACGTCCACTGCTAGACAAAGGCCTCCCCCAAGGATCTCCACGACGACCTGTCCTGCGCTAACCTCATCCAGCCGGGTCCCGTGACCTTCACTAGATCGTCGGTCCACCTTGTGGGAGGCCTGCCTACGCTGCGTCTTCCGATACGTGGTCACCACTCGAGAACCTTTCTGCCCCAACGGCGGTCAGTTCTGCGGGCGATGTGCCCAGCCCACTGCCACTTCAGCTTCGCAATTCTTCGACCTATGTCGGTGACCTTTTGTTTAATCGTGGGTTAATAAAAGTAAAATTAATGTTTGTGACAGACGACGGCTCGAGGCGAGGGTTGGCCCATAGACACCATGTGCTGGGAGTTCACGGTGATGCCCATAGAGGAGGCGGCGTTCGTGAGGCCGCCGCGCGACGGCGGGGTCTACATCCGGTGCGTCACTTACGTGTTTTATAAACACTTCCAACCCTGAAGCTACATCCGAGACCCCCCCCCCCCCTCTACACGCCTTCGCACATTGAGTAACCTTGAATAGGTGCGGGCCTGCGATGGCGGAGTCTACATCAAGTATCAGCGTCACTTACGTGTTTTATTTATACACACTTCCAACCCTGAAGCTACCCCCCTTTTTAATTACCACTTCCCAAAATGACCACTTCCCCAAAAAACAAAATGAATGAGGTCCTTTCTCTTAATATGCAGAGTAATTTTAGAATTCCGATTTTTGTATTTCAATTTTGAATACGAACTTTGAATTAGAATGGAATTTCCCTGTTGTCTTTAGAGGCTTATACCTGGAGGGCGCCAGCTGGTTCCGCAAGGAGTCTCACCTGGCCGAGCCGCTGCCCATGCAGTTGGTGTTCGCGCTGACGCCCATACACTTCAAGCCTATCAGGACCACTGGACGGCGCATGCGAAGTGAGTAGCTCTAACACAAATCAGCTTATTTATATGTCCCAGTCCCCCACTGTTGAAGTACCGGCCTACCTTCTCAACTAGGATGTACGGTCTATATAGTCCACCACGCTAATTCCGTTGCGGGCTGGTACTTAGTTTTTGCTTTAAAGGCGTCAATGCTTAAATAAAAATAAAATTACAAGGAAAGGTAATCTACCCAAGTCGGAGCCACACACTTGCGTACCTTTCCTTGTTAAATTTAATGGCATTTTGACTTAATCATAGACTTACTATACAAGTAATGACTACCTCTGTAAAGGGTGTAAACCACCCACTTTAAAGATGTGGTCAAATCCGGAAATGGTCATCCCTAGAAGAGGTCAGTGTAAGAAGTAGTCGCCGAAAGTCAAAACGTTTCGACTACTAGTTATAGTACGCCATAGAACCGCACTCAGCGTATAGTATGAAATAGCAATAGTCTTTCACCCCAATAATTTGAGAAGATGCTTCTTAAATGGCGGGGTCAAACTGAACAAACACTATTTATTTTAGTCGGGTTGTTGTTTGTTGACAGTTATGGCTTAACAAAAAATTCGTATACTTAGATAATATATCTGTCTAGCTTACTCTTACCACTTTTGTAATAGGTGTGTCCCTCTGTGATTATTATTGTTATTTTAGTGCGTCCTCTATTGCTTTCTCTCTTTACGACTACCGCCATCTAGTGTTACACAAGCCGTGATGTACCCCTTAACCCCTGCATGGACAGACATTATGATGATCAGTAGATACCGTATTTTATTTATTTTTATTATTATTTTAGTTATTTAGATATATTTTTTTATATTTTACTGGCTTCTATGCACTAAGCCAAACCTGGTATATTAAAAAAGTCCATGCATTATGAGAGATGCTCTGCTGGTTGCCCGCAGACCGCTACATCTGCCCCTGCTACTACTACCCGAAGCGCATGGGCGCGTTCGTGGTGGCGGTGGACCTGCCCGCCGGGAAGGAGACGCCAGACTTCTGGGTGAAGAGAGGCACCGCCCTACTTTGCACGCTTGCCACTTGAGTGTACCATTACCATTACTTGTTTACGGATTTATGTAGCAAATAATAACTGATGTGTTCATATTTGAATATATGTAAAATGGAAAAATTCTTTCTTCAAGTTCGTTTACAAATTGAATATTAGAAAATGTTAAGTAGGTCGTCTAGGTAGATTTTCCAAAGATAATTTTTATACATAGGTGCAAATTTAGCTGGTTATAGGGTTCTGATCTGAATCGCCTACTCTACAAAGTTGCACTCATCTGTTGAGTCTTTTGGGTTGACTTAATAAGGACTATTCAATGCTAGTCTGTGTAGATCGCGGAGACAAGCTTAGGTTAGGTCGAAGACGGAGAATGGTTCTCCGTTTACGGGTTAAAGGATTCTGTATTGCAATGAATGAATGACATGAACGATTGAATGGATGAGGAAAATGACAGCTAACATGTAGACGTCAGTAAAACACTATGGTAAAACAGTACGTTAAGAAGTTATTGATAGTGTACACTTGTGTATACTAGATGGCGCGCAACAGCCTAGATAGTCAAACAAGAGCCAATGTATGTATGTAATTTTGAAGGTGATCGTTTGAAAAGTAAACCACAATAGTTTTATAAAAATTTTATTATTAAATAAGTACCACGTAACCCTGAATAAAATAAATTCCAAGTCTATCTACAAAATTATTCTAAAATTCATAAGTCATGTTTTTCGTTGGTACCCAATACAAGGTCTTTCAAAATTAACTTACACATTGTCAGTAACATAAACAGGGTGTCGCAATAACATTGGATTATAACCATTTCCGTTATATCGCCGAGTTTTTGAAAAAGAAAAAACGTTAAACCACTAGTTCAAAAATCTTACAGCTTTTTAAATAAATGCAAAATAAGTTAAAAACATAATGTTATTACTATAAGCATAGCAGTTAACTTAACAAAGTAACAAGTGTTTCAAATGATACTACGAGATTTAGAATAAAAACTTTTTTTTTACTAAATTAAAAATTTTAAGTAACTTAAATCCCTAATTAATTATGAAGGACCTTATATTCATTAATGAACGATTTTCTATAGCAGAGTTCTATCAAAAATATAGTTCATAAACCGCGGTAAATGGCATCATCAAATGTCAAAGTCTACCAAAATGTTTGCAAATAGTGTTGCGAGCGAATAAAGCGCATCCCAGACACATGCGGCTTGCGGTGGCGGCCTACCGCAGGCCGCAGCCTCAATATGCAAACGCAGGCCGCGCGTGTCTGAAGTCTCACGTACCTACATTGCATATGGAATACAACCAGGCCGCCACGGCAACCGCAGGCCGCGTGTGTCTGGGATCCCCTTAAACTGCTCACACTTGTTTGCAAAAGCCAGGGAAGTAAGTCCAGAAAATTAAAAAAAAACTACTCATATTTTGGAGTTTTTGCAATTGACAATGACAGATGAGATCAATGCCACGTCATCTATTGCCAACATTAGCACACAAAATTATTACATACTGGAAAATTGTTCATTCATTTTACTCCTAAGTATTATATGCGGCAAGAATTCGTTTATTATTTTACTTACACATAAACATTATCAACAGACCTCGAAATTATCGTAGCTCGAACGGGATGCAACGATGTTTTGTTCGAGCTAATTTCGAGGTCTGATTATCACAGATGTCTTATTCATAAGTTCGGGAGGTAGAAGTGGGTTTCATGGGACCAACGGTGGTCCAAATGATTCAACTGGACAAAATTTTGCCTGCCCCATACAATTTCTTATAATTCGATGAGACAGTCGCTAGATCGCGAAGGCAAGTCAATGATCGCTTGATCACATCATTTTGCCCTAATAAGAATTTTTAGGATATTTATTTGAGATTTGTCTCATTAAAAAATTAGCCACAAAATGTAACTTTAACTTACAAATCAATTCAATAGCTTTACTCAAAGGAGACTTGTTTAAAATTCTATCACATACCTACCAAAGTAAAATAGGATAGGTACTGATTCTTTAAAAATCAAAGGCTAAGGCAAGGCTAGATATTAGGCGTATACTGTGCCCAACAGTAGAGCGTTATTTTGGGCTAATAGGAAATAAGCCAATAGCACTGATTAATTAATTGAAATATCACCATTAAAACCATTTTACTACACTAATTATCTATGCTTTAAAAACTTACTAATCCTAGACATCACCTTATTAGAGAACTCCGTCGTCAAACGATACCTTAAGGCTAAGTACGCCAACACCCGGTGAATGGTTGTGAACGCCAGCAAACCTAACATCTGTATATAAAAGGTGTTGTATTCCATTCCCAAATCTCGAAGAATCAGATCAGTATGTTTGTACATGCAGAATGTTTGGCCGCATTCCATCGGGGGTCGGTTTGAGAATAACGCTAGGGAAAATCCTGTGACGCCGAAGCGGAGGTAGGAGACGGACATCAAAGCTTTCATGGAGGTTTCGATGTAGGGACCGAAACCCATTCCGTAGCAGGACAGTGCTAGCAGAGGAGCGGCGGTGGCTGGGCCTAGGATGGAACCGTTCTGAAAAGGAAAATTTAATAGAATATACCTAGATGAATCAGCATAAGAAAATTCCTGCATTTTTTTTATAGTAATAAACTTATATCAATACAATATTAGGTACGGGATTGTTTTTTTGATTTCGCGATGTGATTCATATGACACTACTACAAATGCATCTTATCAAAGTTAAAGCATTTAATTTGCAAGAACATAGTTAAATAAACATGTAAATTATTTTATAAAGGTTGGTATCATTATGTTCTGCCAACAACGGTATGCAAATATTTCCTATTTCCTATATTATCCTGATCTACCTATACTTGTCTATCTCTAGTGGCAATCTTCACTAAGCCAACGCAACGAGTCGGTCAAACCCAGTAAAAAGAAATTTTATGCGGGTATTTGGTTACATAGTTTCATGATCTTGATTTATCGAAACTGATCCCCAGCCTAGTCTAGCTGTATTTAAGGAGTCAGTGTTTGTGTTTTCTGCATATTTTGGTACAAAAAGTTAAATTACAAAAAAATACAATAAAAAGTGTATGTCTGCGCAAGTGTGTATTGGTGCGAGTGTGTGTAAGAGTGTGAGTGTGACTATGGGAGTGATTTGGATGTCAAAAAATGTGTACTACGTACAGTGGCGCTGAAAGCAGCCCCAATGAACAGGCCGAGCCCCTCTGAGCAGAGCGCAGTCATCAGCCCGCTGAACAGGAATAGCGAGAACCTCTCCCACTCGAGGAGCTGTCCCGACATCACGAAGCAGATCGCGACGAACATCACACTCAGGGTCACCTACAAAATACACGTGGTAAAAAGTTTTTGCTACTTTTAAACTAACATCAAAAAGAAGGTTCCCAGTTCGATTGTTTTTGTGTGTAGGTTACCGATTTGAATGTTTTTTAATAGATATTTCCTTCGAGGGTGGTACCATTTCAATAAAAAAAAATATTTCACCTTAGACGCTGGAAAAAAATGCGATCATTAAGTCATTGGCAGGGGTCGGACAAAAAGTGCGGGTGACGTCAAACCACTTAAAGGATGATTTCAAATAGTATTTTTGATTTTCATAAACAATTTATTTATTTTATTTAACTGAGGTTCCCGCAGATTTGTCCTAATTAATTTCAAATAATCGTACCTTAGGGTAACAAGTTTCGTGAAACTTATTTTATTCACTACATTAATAAATTCCATTGATTTATTTACGATTATTTTGTTACTTCATTAATACTACTTCATTACTACATGTCACACGGAAGTTTAAATACAAACATCACCTGTGTGCAAGGTTACGTAATTTTTACGTCACCCGCACTTTTTGTCCTGAACCCTGGTCATTGGTGTACAAAACTCAAAATTTTTACAAAGTCGGTTTTATTTTGGGGATTATTACAGAAGTGCGACCACGAGTGTGCGAAGTATCGTTAGTGCGAAGTACGAATGTGCGATGTACAATAGTGCGACATGTCGTTAGTGCGAAGTATCGTTAGTGCGAAATACGAGTGTGCGATGTACGATAGTGCGACGTGTCATTTGTGCGAAGTATCGTTAGTGCGAATTGTAAAAATGTATGAATAATGAGAACTACTTTTATTCTTCAGGGAAATTACAAAGTGGTAGGTAGTTGGCGCATAGCTGAAGTTGGCGCATAGCTGTAGTTGGCGCATAGCTGTAGTTGGCGCATAGCTGTAGTTGGCGCATAGCTGTAGTTGGCGCATAGCTGTAGTTGGCGAAACGCGCCTAAGGGCGAAGCAAGCAAGTTGGCAAACGACTCGTAGGTAAGTACTCAATTTTGTTATAATAATAATAATAATAATAATAATAATAAACTTTATTTCAGCCTACGAGGGCCATATTACAAATACCTTACAGACTAACATACATATTATCTTAACAATATAAAAATATAAAATCTATAAATAAAAAAATAATCTAAAATCTATAATCTTTTGCTTCCACCGGTGGTGTAATGTCCTCCAGCTCTATGTCTCCCTTAATCCGTCCCTGGGCCCTCTGGCGGATGTGGTTATGCCAGTAAAATTATGCCCGCGGTGACCCCCAGTGTCAAAAGTGTCAAAATTAGTCAGTGGTCTTGTTTTTTCTTCGGACCGCTCATGCAATCATTTTATTGCGGTTATCGAACTGCCTGAAAAGTACCTACTCACCATGAAAGGCAGAGATGAGAAGGTCATTGCGGCGTAGTACGCTTTCAGACTGTACCAACGGTTGAAGTACTCGCGTCTCAGCAGTCTTACTTCCATCGGAACTGCAATGAAAGAAGAAAGCCATGAGAAGTACTGGATTCTTTATCTCGTCCGTTTTAGTAGATTTGTTACGGGTTCGTGGTTAGATATTGAAATTGTATTTTTTATAAGAAAATACGGGTTGTTATTACTCATAGTATGAATTAGTATTATTATACAGTAAGTATGGGAGTGGCAAATTTTAGCGTTTTATTGCACACAGTTTACATTTTTATATATTATATCAATTTAAAGTTGTATAATAAACATCTGTTAAATTAACGAAATAATTATTATTTTGTTAATTGAATTGAATAGTTGAAGAAATTTATCGTTTCCAGAGCCTCTATATGCTTTTATTTATTTATTTTTTCTTCGTTTATTTTCAAGATTTACGATAATAATTGTCCAATCTGAAAAAGTCAAATTTTTATGCAAACTTGTCTTTTCCAGAAGTATTATTATAAGTACCTATATATTATAAGCTATCTGGTGGCCCTCACTTTGCTTTAAGTAATAAACTGACGAAACGGAAATGTGGTTTTCCTTCAATATTAAGTTTTCCTAAAATCATGGCGTTTATACTTAACCTATAGCTACTTTCAGTCTATAAATCATGTCCCCAAATAAATTGAAACAAAAACTATAAAATCGGGACCGCAGGAGCTTTAAGGAGGTCATTATGATTCATGAGTCAGACAGTTTATCATCACAAAAAGGAAAAGTACCATGTCCCTCGCTTTATTACTTTCGAAGAAATGTCTTAGAAATACTTTAAAAACAGTTTTTGCTTTCAACACTGAACTTGCTTGGAAGTAATAAAGATTTAGAACTTTAACCGTCCCAAAATTCAACATTATTTTTTCTTAATAGAGATATTTTTACCCTTTGCATTTTTTAGAAAAACGTTATTTTATTTTTCACTTTCTCAAATTTTTATTTCGCACACTTTCTGGGCGTTGCGTGAATTTTTCGGTGGCATGTTTTTCTCAAACTCGATTTTACACTGCTCAAAATTTTCTAATTTACTTCAAAGAAAAAGCGAATAATGATCTCTCCTGAGTTTCCCAATGCACTCCATGCATTTTTAAACTTTTTATTATCACATGTGCTGATCTAAAGAAAAAAAACCGATTGTGAAAAACTACGACTGGAAAATAGCGTTTAAAAAAAAAAGATATGAAATGAGAGAATCTATCTCTCTCTCTCCGTTCCTCTCTCTCTCTCTTTACAATGACTTACACAAAAGCACGGGAATCATGATATGAGTGTACATGAAGAACACCAGACAGCTGAGACAAAACTTGAAGTTGACAATCGGCGCGTTGCCATCGTTGCCGACGTTGAAGAATATGCTGCCCAGCAGAACCGATGAGGTGAGGTGGTGGGCAAACTGGATCCATAGGGTAGTCTGGAAATTAAGCATAAAAAAAATTAGATGCCATTTTAAAACAACTTTACTTTAAAGTACCGCAGGTATCGCCAAAACTTCGTCCGTGTTTTTTTTTGTTATGCCAGGTTGTAAGCTATTGCTATACCTTTCTTCAAAATCCGTTCAGCCGTTATCGAGAACAACAAACGTCCAAACCTACGCGTAGCAGTGGTATGGGATGGGATTACCATTTTTTAACCACAACCGAGTAGGTACCTACCTACTGCCTAGCTTCTTATATCATCGCCAATCCCCTGTTTGTTGGCCTTTTAGCTCGTACCAAAATTGTCCGTTGTAAATCTCCATTAAAGTCACTATCGCTTTAGTGAGGATGTAAATCGCCGACTAACTCTAGCCATGCCTTGTTTTTGCGGAAGTCGTGGTGTAACCTTCGGTTTTTTGTATAAGTATTTTATAACTACAAAATGGGACGACAAGGACTTTGTTTCCAAGGCCGTAAAACCCAATTAAAAAAGTTTTCTGAAGCTCGAGGATTGCTTACCGCATTCCTCTTGTTCTGGACGAACATCCGCTTGGTGAGGATGAGGAACTGCGTGAGGAACGTGGTGGGGAACTCCATCTTCTGCTCTTGCTCCTTGGCCACGTGCTCCACGAATATCCTCTGTATCGACTCGTCGGACCGTAACACGGGCTTTCTGTAACAATCACCATTTTATTTAATAAATGAAATTATTATAAACTTTTACAAAAAGTAAAAGTGACTTTATAAAAACTTATGATTTTTGTACACCCGACATAAGTTGTCCCTTTACTTTTTTACCCCAAAAGAAGTGAAATGTTTTTACCAATTGAAATGGGGAAAGGATCATTAAAAATCAGTTCACAATAGGCTAATATATCGTGTAACTTGTGTGACTACCATCTGTCATAACTTGAACTTTCTTAGCAATTATATATCACTATTCATCATCAACAGCCTATTATTATGTCCCCACTGAGGGTGTTTTTATCACTATACCACTTCATTCCATTCTATTTCATTGGTTTCGATTCAATTCCATTCGTTTCCATTCTATTCCATTCCGTTCCGTTCAATTCCATTTGATTTAATTCGATTCCATTTCTTTCGAATCCGCTCCATTCAATTCATCATCAATTATTAGGTCTTCTACTATGTCCACTGCTGGACTAGGCTTTCTCCACCACACCAGATCCTCCGCTCTTTCATTTAATTTTTTTAGTCCTTCATTTATAAGTGATATATATCTCATCATCACCACAATCGTAATAATCTCCACCAATGTAATTAAGTGTGACCGCGATATTTATTTAAATTAATGTTATGGTGTTGTTTGGTCATAATTTTGGACATTTCACGAAGGTAGTAATCCGTTAATGGACTATATTATGTATCTTAACGTTAATCTTTATGATTGAGCTGACATGCCTACTTCTAATTAAGTGGGTTAAATACGGTTACGGTAGGCAGTGAAAACTTTTCGAAATCCCAAAATAAAGCAAACTAGTAAACTCTACATAAATGTCTTGGAACCTTAATTAGATTTTATTATTTGTTTACTTTATATTGTATTAATAGGTTTTTGACTCAAATTAGATATTACGATAGTAACTTTAACTATTCTATGTTAACGTATACCTACGTCTTAATACTAGGTTTCAAGAAAAAAAACTACTATTGCTGTAATTAAATTAATACCTATATATTAAAAATTACTCTAATTCAAACCCGTTTATATGTTTGATAATCTTAAAATTTTCCAAAAAATAAAAACGACTTTGTAAAAAATTATGATTTTTGTCGATGACTTAGTGATATCCCTTATTTATAAAAATATAATACTTCTAATGACCAAAATATATCTGGAAGTATGTATATCCTGTCAAATAAAAAAAGAATTTTCAAAATCGGTTATACTTATATGACGGAGTTCTGAGGTACTTAGGTAACAAACAGGTAAAAAAAACCGTACAACGGAATTGAGAAGTCGTTTTTTAAGTCGATTGAAAAACCCTAAAACTAAATACGACTCACCTTCCACCCCTGACCACTATCCTCTCCAGTTTCCTGCAAAGCTTCCCGTTTTGGCAGAGCTCGGACAGCTGGGCGGGGGCCTCCACGTCACTGAGTAGCGTCTCCAGCACGAAGTCCGCAGGGTTGTGGGTGGTTGGGCAAATGTGGCCAACTTCGGAGAGAAATGGGACCAGCAGAGGCGCAGCGCCCTGGGAATAACAGATTATATTTTTTAAACAAAAAAAACTATTTAAAAGGACTCTGAACTAAAACGCTCTACTCAAGCATCCCAGAGAACTGCAATCCCCGAAAAAATATCGCAACCCAGTGCAGTCGCTAGGAGCAGGACTCGGAAACCGATTAAAATTCTATCCGGTTTCGGGTAAGTACGTTGAACTGAAATAATTTTATTTCGGTTTACGGTTTCGTTGAAATAACCGATTAATAATTAAATAGAGAACAGATACCGTAAGATGTCAGCTATTCTACTTAAATATACGATATTGATGAATGTCATGATGAATTCTCTTCAATTGAATTATAAATCAATGATTTATGTTTTACCAGGTTTATTTCAAAACCGGTTCCGAGCCCTGGTTAGGAGGACCTGAAGATACGCCACAGCACTCTCATTTCATTGTTGCAAATGCAAATTTTCTATTCATTTTTGCGCCCCATTTGGATATGAGGAACTTATTAAATAAGATAAACTGTACCCAATTTTGTGGAAAATTAAATCAGATCACGTATATACCGATAAACAATATTGGTGATGTAATGTGGTTTTCGTACTTAATAAATCAAGTCGCTATGACAAGTTTGGGAAGTAAGTAAATAAGTTTTTGCAATAAGGCGTCGATATAAGTAATAGTTGACGCAAACTTATTACGTTTATTGTTGTGGGCCGCCATAACTGCCCACCTCGCTAGGGCTGCCACAACAATCAAACCATACATACTCACATATGTCATAACTTATTTGAAAACCGATAAAACTTAAAAAACACTACCATTCCTATGCAGTTAACCCTGTAATTTTTGTATTCAGATTATACGTGTAACTATTGACTTATATAGCTTACAATTGTATAAATTGGTAGATTAGGGTCAAAATCAAACGTTTAAAACTCGAAAACTACTACACCAATTGAGCTAAAACTTGAAATATACGTGTCCTGTCGGTAAAAACTAAAATTTACGGATGTGGTGGACATTGAAGATTAATTTTTAAAAATTACAATAATATCCTTAGCAAAGAAAAAATACTTGCCTATCGATAAAATACGTCTACTTATAACGGTATTGTATTATGCCACCCCTATTACATTATGGTGTTTATAGTCGACATAACTTTCGAACTTCTGAAGTTGGGAAAACTCGTAAGTTTTTGTCGAAACATAGAGTAGAAAAGTTTGCAAGGAAACAGGTAAAAAGAAGTTAGTTAATAGATCTTAAAAAGTCGGTGTTAGTTGGAGATGGCACCTAAGTTACAAATTCTTAAGAAGCAGTTTTAATTCTCGGTTACAGGCTAACAAATGTAATCTAGCTGAATAGTGGAGCTATTGTATGATCACCACCACCTGTTCGAACCCTATTCTTTGCAATTAACTGTACTTCATTTCATTTCAATGACTTGTATTAAGAAAATTGTAAAAATAGGGACTTTTGTTAGTTTACTTTTATTTGTTTTAGAAACATTTCTGGCATTTTCATGGCTGGCCTGTTGGCGTAGTGGTAGTGACCCTGCCTACTGCGCCAAAGGTCGTGGGTTTGATTCCCACCCGGGACCAACATTTTGTGTGATGAGTATATCTGTTGGTATTCGGATTCTGGGTGTTTGTATGTATTTAAGTATATATTTAAAAGTATTTCTGTATGTTTATCAGTTGTTGAGTACCCATTTACAAGCTTCGGCTTAGTTTGGGACTAATAAACAGCCGTGTGTATTTGTCCATACATTGTTATTATTTCGATCCGTAATTCGGATAAGTCCGTACACAGAGTTACACATTTGTTAATATCGCACTCGGCCACCTTGGTGGACTATAATAGTCGTCGTGGTAGGCCTGTGTCCCAACAATGGGGAAATTAATGTTGATTTGAAGAAAAATATTGTGCTATAATTAAGAACCGGCAATTTATTTTAAGATGTTAACAATCGTTATTAAGGGCTTCCTTCATAAATAAAACATTAAAGCGACACCAGATTATGTTTATAATAAAATATTTTACGCACCATTTATTATTTACAGTTAGGGTTGTCTAGTTTATATAAGTATTTTAAGGGTAACGAAATTTAAAAGGTTGAGCAGCAGAAGAGCTTGTGATCTTCCTGAGGTAAACAATACTCTCACACAAGTACTTAACTGGTTCAGCATTAATAATCTAGCATTAAATACAACAAAAACAAAATGTATTAAATTTTGCCTACCAAATGTAAGACATGTAGATAATAATGTAACTTTAGGTACAGAAAGATTAGAATTTATCAAAAGCACGGTGTTCCTAGGTATAACTATAGACTCATCTCTTCAATGGGGGCCCCACATAGCTTCACTAGCTGGCAGACTAAGCTCGGCCGCCTACGCCGTTAGGAAAATTAGACAATTAACAGATATTGCTACTGCGAGATTAGTCTATTTCAGCTACTTCCACAGCATCATGTCATACGGCATCCTACTGTGGGGTCAAGCGGCAGATATAGAAACCATCTTTATTTTGCAAAAGAGAGCTATTAGGGCGATCTATAATCTACGTTGTAGAGAATCATTAAGAGAAAAGTTTAAAGAAATTAATATATTAACCGTTGCCAGTCAATACATTTTTGAGAATATTTTGTATGTCCGCAAAAATATATCTCTCTTTTTGAGGCACTGTGACATGAACACAGCTTATGTTACAAGAAACAAAAACAAACTTGTACCACCACAGTTAAGGCTTAGTAAGGTCAGTAAATCATACACGGGGCAACGTATACGCTTCTACAACAAACTACCAGAAGAAATCTTAAATATGAATGACAGAAAATTTAAGACCCACATTAAACAACAACTTTGTAAGAAAGCTTATTATAAAACAGTCGATTATCTAAATGACAAAGATGCCTGGTGTTAATGTTACTTCAGCCTCGCACAATCTTTACAAAATAATGTTATGTACAAACTTGATTTTAAAAGATGTGTTGCGGAAGTTTGTTGCGCCGCTTGTTCTTCCCAGCTCTATATAACACCTTGGAGGCGGTGGTAGATTGACGTTGTATAAATGTACCCAGTGTACACATGCAATAAAATACTTTTGAATTTGAATTTGAGTTTGAGCTTATTTGTAAAGATATATTTTCTTCCGGCCTAGGGATGGAAAAGTATTAACTATAGAGGCAGTCGTCGCCTGTACAAATTATTTATTAAAATTATGATAAAGAATATAAAAAACGGTAAATAAAAGAAGTAAAACTGACACGCAATATTGGAAGACAAGAGAGTTAATTATTAGGTAAGTAGGTACGTATTGTATACAATAATTCGAAATAGGTAATATTTAGTACATTTTAGTATTTCGCGCTTTGTATTCATATTTATATAATTATTTACGGGTCTTACACAAGAAATAGTTTTATTAACCTTGCCCGACGTTTCGACCAGGTTACACTGGCCGTGGTCAACTCAATTAAGTCAACTTAACTAAAGGTAAATAAAACTATTTCGTGTGTAAGACCCGTAAATAATTATATAATTAGGTAATGTTTATTTATTCTTTTGACAAAATTTTTTTTTAATTGATGGAATCCTCACTATATACGTTTTATGTTTTTTTTATTTTTTTTACATTTTTTGCCAACTAAGTACTAATAGGTAGTACCTACTTATATTTTTGGCAACCCTAGACAAGTAAGTTAAACCCTCTAAGGTTAGGAGTTACGACTTTACGACACTCTGTTTACGACTTATCTTTTGAGGATTTAAACACGTCACTAAATTCATAATAGTCGTTTATCACAAAGGCATTGTATGCTGCAAAATATATCTAATTTAAGGTTTTATTATATTAATGATTTTTTTATCAGAAATGAGGAGATCCGCAGGACAACCAAGGTCACCGACATAGCTCAAAGAATTGCGAAGCTGAAGTGACAGTGGGCGGGGCACATCGCTCGTAGAACTGACGGCCGTTGGGGCAGAAAGGTTCTCGAGTGGCGACCGCGTATCGGAAGACGCAGCGTCGGCCTCCCACAAGGTGGACCGAGGATCTGGTGAAAGTCGCGGGACCCGGCTGGATGAGGCTAGCGCGGGACCGATCGTCGTGGAGATCCCTGGGGGAAGCCTTTGTCCAGCAGTGGACGTCTACACAGGCTGATATGATGATGGTGATGTTTTTTACTGAACTTTCACCAACTTTCTATTATCTAGCCTAAGGGTAGTCTCAAGTGTGTCGACCGTAAAAGTGTGGATGCGTGGAACCCACCTCAAAAAAAATACAGGATGGTACGAACCGCGTCCCCTGTTGATCTAACAAAGAACGACTGAGAATTGGAATCTCTGTAAAATACAGTTACCAAATATCTAGTGACCCATTTACAAGGTATCGGGAACCCTCCGAAGGCTCAAAACCTTTGTGTCGTCCTACTTTATATTGACAAAAGGACTAATTAAACGCTTTGATGTTGTCATTAAAGCCGCCCTGTTAATAAGTGGTTGGCTACGAGCGAAGAGCACTACATATTTATTGAAACCCTTTGAAATTCCTTTTGATTATCACAGTTTATTGTGATTGTGGATTTGTCAACATAACATATAAATAACATTATAACAAACATCTTATTTAGTTATTTATTAAAAAAAAACTTAACTAAATTTGTTTCTTAACATGACAGATTTTTTTTATTTTTTGTGTTTATTTTAAACTAGCCGATGCCCCGCGACTTCATAATTCGTCTGTAAGTACCCCAAAAAGTAAAAATAAATAAATAATATTTTACTATTTAAATAGGATATATACTAAAATAAATATATAACTAAATAATTGGCACTAACGAACCTTAAACTATCTTTGACGATATTCAAATAAGAAGACCGAGAACGCTAAGGTTTTATTTACCGCGAGCGACGTTTTTCAAAGTACCTCCTTACATCTTCAGGAAGCTTCTTAGGCAAAGTGGTATAGTCTTATACTCCAGTTCTGCGCAACAAAATTGAACTTTCCAGACAATTTTCATAATATTCCTGGTAGTCTGCCACCATCTCTTTTAAGTTTGTGAGTTATGCGGTTGAATGTGGGACATATTTTATTGAACGGTTTTCGGAAAGTTAGATTAGAACATTGACCAACGGACTTCGACATACTTCCGCGTTAAAGACGTCTAAACTAAGAGAGAAATAAAACACGAGAATAGAAACAATTTCGCGTCCGTGCTCGTTTATATTTCTTAATACTAGACGAACACTGACGCGAAATTGTTTCTGTTTCTTTGCAGTGTTTCACAGTTGGTTCATAGTGTTTCTTTACAATAGTCACGATGACATAATATTTTGAGAAACGTTTACGAAAAATAATATTTTTTTATTTACAATTTTAAAAATTACACCAAAACGCTTCCGGTGTCATGGCGTCGCATGTGACGTCACGTTTGAAAAACTCGTATTCGTTTTGACGTTTGTTTATTTAAACGTGACGTAATTTCCTGTGATTGGTGTTCAACATAACATGCCGGATTGTCGTAATTTGTAGTTTAATTTTATTTTATTAAATTAAAATAATATTATATCAAATCGTGGGCTTTTTTTTGAATATTGTACTAGAACCTCAGTCCATTACGAGTATAATATTATATTTATCTAAAGTTTTATTTTTCGTTCACAATTATTCATAAGGTGATAATAGTACATTGTGCAATAAGGGAAGTAAGTAGGATATTACTAACGAGAGTGTTAGAAGCCCGACGCCGAAGGCGGAGGGATTTTAATGACTCGAGTTTGTAATACCCTTACTTCCCGTGATGCACACAATGTTTTTCATCACATTTGCGAGGAATTAATACCTACGACACAAGGGAACAAATCTATTTTCTTAAGACTTTGCTGGTAACAAATTTTCACTCAGCAACTGAGCCGCATTCACTCTATCCGGAGGTGTTAATATTGTTGTTGCACTTTCAGACTCGGATTCTTCACATGACATAGACATATTTTAAGTTTGTTTCTCTCTTTATTTATACTAATAGGTCACAACTACAGGTAGTTAATAAAATAGTTTTATTGTCAACTTTGTCAATGGAGCTTCAAGTTTTTTTCATATGTAGTTTTACGGCCAATTGGAAACAAGTTCTTAAGCCAAAATCGTAGATCGTAGTTTATAATCACGAACACATAAAACCGCAGCACGGCCTCCAAGGCACAATCAGTGCCATTCGGTGGTCCACACTGCCACAGACAATGATAAAAAATGCATTTAGAAACTCCCAAAGGCGAAAGCCCATACAGCCAGTTTTTATCGAATTTCAAAATAAAATTCACTGAAATAATTGCAAAGTAAATTAAAACATTTTTAAAACACAAAAAATAATGCATTTAAATAAAGCGTAAATGTTTAAATTACCATTTGTGAAAGTTTCGAAGACATAAAAAAACATGTTCGATTTAAAATCTCCTTAGTGTGGAATGTCATACCTGTTTGCTATAAAGTTCTTTGCCTTCGAGTGAACGCCATTTTTAAAAACTACAAATTATAGTCCCTAGGGGTGTAATATTGTACTGATTTTCATTACTCCCGCGGGTGTATATAGGCCATTGTGTTTCTGTATGCATGCATATAATAATCCACATAACGAGCAAGTGTGATGAAAAAAAATTTACTTAGGTAGTCCCTAGGTACCTAAGTGCCGAGTCATATTTTTTTATGGAAGGCCTAAAAATAACCGATATCAATAAAATGTGTTAATGTTTGATTGGCTATACAGCGATCGAGACCCAAAGTAAAAAAGAAAAAAACAAAGTCCCGAGCAAATAACCAGCGGCCATTCGCAATGCCACATTATGAAATTATCGTCGCCTATACAATCGCGTACTGCTGACCAAAGGTTGCACAAAACCATTGCAATGTAGCCTCTATTACCGGTGCGCAAGGCGCCAATACAGATGGACGTGTGGTCGACTGTTCCTTTTATCGCATTTCGATGCGCGGACGCGGGAACGTACAAAATTCATTCGATTCATAATACATCGAATATCGTGGGTGGAATTTTGCAGAATATTCCGGATATGTCAATGCGTTTTGATGACAGGGCCGGATGCAGGGCTGGACAGAGAGGCGTATGAAGATAAAAGTAACAATCATTTGACTGACAATACATGCCTGTGTAAATTTGACTGGCCTGTTGGCGTACCCTGCCTACTACGTCAAATCTCATGGGTTCGATTCCCACCCGGGACCACCATTTGTGTGATGAGCATAACGGTTGGTTTTCGGATTCTGAGTGTTTGTATGTATTTAAGTATTTATTTAATAGTATTTATGTATGTTTATCAGTTGTTGAGTACCCATTTACATGCTTCGGCTTAGTTTGGGACTAAAACAGCCTTGTGTAATTTGTCCAAACATTGTTATTAATATTATAAATAAAATAAAGTTATTCATGTAAAGTTTGATTTAATTGTCAAATTTTTCATTCGATAGGTACCTACCTAAATTAACAAAAACTTTTTAGCTATTTGTACTTGTGTCAGGCGTTACCTCGCAGCGATAAATTCGAATATTTTTCATTAAAATTTAATCAGTTCCATCAACCACTTGGGAATGAATGTATCAATAATAATATTTCTAATCTGATTCATTTGGTTCTAATTTCAGAAAGGTAATAAAATACCAGATGGTTTCAGACTTTTAGTCTATACTACATACATAAACAACATAAACAGACTATGAAAAAAGAACTTTTCTGTACTTTCATGTCCAATTTATATTTCTATGTGTGAATACATAAATAATACATACTTTTTTACTAACCGTAAGAAAATATTGCGATTATTTAGAACAGACCCAAAGTTAGGTCGCTAAATACCTTACTCCCACTCTGTAACCACACTGGGGTCCACAAAAATTCGAATATAACGCCAATGAACGATGTTTTTTCCAATTAAACTTTAATGCGATCCATGCGGAGTGATCCGGAACAATTTGCGTCGTGTACAAAAGGATCGTTTTATTTTATGACCAAGACCAATATCTGTTGAATTTGAGTTTGTGGATAGCCTTTATTGGTCAGATAATACAAGCAATAAGACTGATATAGGATCCGACAATATGAAGAGTACGTCTCCAATGATTGGATTTTTTTACAATACAATACAATAAGTACAATATAGGTACCTACCTACTTAAAGCATAAAAAAAGTTAGGTAGGTAGAGTCACCTTCAAGCTAACTAACAAAGTGTCGTCCAATTTTTGCCCAATTTAATCCTGACCAATAAAGTTTGATTGTTCCGAAACTAATTACTGGAGTCGAGCGAAGAAGCCAATCTATCACAACTTTTTCCTCTTATCAAATCACTTATTTAATAAAATGAGAAATGTACCAAGAGGCACTGTGACATTAACACTTATAAATGATACAAGAAATAATAACAAACTTGTACCTACTACCATAGTTAAGACTTAGTAAGGTCAGTTAATCGTTCACGGTTTGATGTATGAGCTTCTAAAACGAACTGCGGAAAGATATCTTGAATATGAAGGACATATAATTTAAGAATCACATTAGAAACAACTTTGTTAAGAAAGCCAAAAACATAAACGATTATTTGAATGACAAAGATACTTGGTATTGATCAGCCTCACCCAATAACAAACCGATGTAATGCCAACTTGATTGAAAAGATGTGTTGTGGAAGTTTTTTGCGCCGCTTCTTCTCAGCGCTATAACACCTAGGAAGCGGTGGTACCTAGATAAGCGGGGTGGTGTGAAATATATATTATCCCCTGAACCATATACCCACTAGCTAATAGCACTGTCCCCATACCTGATAGCAGCACATTCCTCGTGCCACCACATAAACTCGGTCGAAGAGCGCGAACAGCGAGGCCGAGGGCTGGTGAGCGGTGCAGACGATGGTGCGACCCTGGCGCGACAGCAGCCGCAGCAGCACCACCAGCTGGCGGATGGACACCACGTCCAGACCTCTGGAACGAAGAATCAAAGTCAACATGGATTGCTGTATTCAAATATGTGGAGCTAAATGTATAATTCTTTTTTATCCTAGCATTCGTGGTGAAAAGCACGAACATTAACTATCATGGGACATCTTCTTACAACAAGACCCAGACTTATGGAAGGAACAACCAAAGTCAACAGGGATTGCTGTACACAAATATGTGTAGCTAAAAGTCTAATTTTTTTTCCTAGCATTCGAGGTGAAAAGCACGATCATTAACTATAATAGTGTAAACTAATTATAAGAAGGCTGGGTGTGGTACTGTTTTACTTCGGTGATCATATCTAAAGTTATCATTTTCATTTAATGTATTATTTAGTAACATAAGCAGTTCATCGGATCTGTCCTGTAGAACGTCCACTGCTGGACATAGGCCTTCCCCATTTCTCGCCTCCACACCCAGTCCTCCGGCCATTTATAAGTGGATCTAGGTTATCAGAAACACTTAGGTATTTTAAAAAGCCATCCATTAACGAAGGGGTTGGTAAACCCACCTTTTCATTCATAAAATATAATTACCTACCACTTTAAAATGATTACTGTACGTTCCATTCGGTGCCGGGTAAACATTATCGGGTTGCCAGAGCCGGCTCTAGGTGTGGTTAGAAGTGACGGTGGGTTACTTCGGTACCCTTAAAGCTCTAGCGTGCTGATACGATATACCACTGGAATTGGCTTTAATTCAATGACGGTCACAATATTGTTAAAACACTAGCTCAATCCTAGTCTTACTATAGACTTTTTAATAAATAATGAATCTCTTAAAAATGGACAGGGTTTCGCCCTACATAGAAATAGAAAATACATCAGTCTGAAGTTGCAATCCAATACAATGAAAAGCAGGACAGATCCAAGCCCTTGTTGAATTTGAAATCATTTTTGAGTTATCCGTCAGACGACCTGTTGGTTGTGATGGACCCATAATAGTACATTGTTACCCCAGGGGTGAAAGTAACTTATTTAAGTCCCGAGACGGGGTTTGGCGCCCGACGCGTAGCCAGGGCGCCAATAGTTCGAGGGACCTCTAAATAAGTCTTCCACCCGAGGGAAACACTGTGCTTTTCATTAAGAATACACTGAAAGTATAAACAAAAACATAAAATGAGTGTTAATACAAATCTCTGCTATACGGAAGTATAAACAAAACTCTACAACTCGAAAAAACAAATGAAGATCGGATTGCCGCTTTCCGGACAATTTTTTTTTCTATGGGCGGCCAGTTTTCTGCCATTATTTTTCATTTCCATCATTGAAAAAATGGTAAATATTTTGCCCAAATCTATGTTATTTTAAAGAAATAGTTGACAGTAATAATTATAATAAAGTCAATTAAAAATATATATTCTTTAAATAATACATAACTTTATGTTATTTCAATTTTACATCGCGCTGTAATTGAGTGGCTGTATAGACAGTTGGAACATGGTCCAATAGAAATGTCAAAATAGTACTAGTTTTTTTTAAAATAATTTGACAGCTGTCAGTTGAAAGCGATTCTCCCTAGGGCTGAGATGTATTACTTTCAACCCGCTCCTCAGACAACTTCAGACCTACTTTCAGATTATGAGTAATGAAAAAACAATTTGCATTACGGAAAGGACCTAAAAATCAACCCAACCCTAACTCCGACCCTGTCCTCGTGTTACCGTGTTGCCACAACAATAAAATCAAATGTACGATCCGCGGAGTAATCAAATTCAGCGATCCGATGAAATTGCGCGTTCAGAGTACTTTGCGCGCTTTAAATCAATCACTAGGAACCATCATAAAAGTGTCATTCGGTGTTTACGTCTTATTTTTTATACCGGTTGTGTCGAGACAGGTGCTCGAAAAAAAATAATTACATGAAACCCAGGGTGGAAGATACGGTATCTACTACCTTACAAAAACAGATAAGGTAGGTGCGATACGTAGAATATTTTTTCCTAAAACCGCAATAGTAACCGCAATAGTAATGACTGTAGCCAGGGCAACAAGTTAATTACTGTCAACTATTTCTTTAAAATAACATAGATTTGGGCAAAATATTTACCATTTCTTCAATGATGGAAATGAAAAATAATGGCAGAATAGCTGGCCGGTCACAGAAAAAAAACAAAATAGACGGGAAAGCGGCAATCCGATCTTCATTTGTTTTTTCGAGTCGTAGAGTTTTGTTACTTCCGTATAGCAGAGATTTGTATTAACATTCATTATTTATTTCGAATACTTTTATCCGAACACGATTTGAAAAAGCCGAATTTCAACTGGTCTTAAAATTACTGGCTGAAGTACATGAGAGTCTGTAAATAACGAGCATACAAGCCGCAGTTCTGTGCTGCATGACCGCAATGAAGTTATTGGTTTTGTAGGACCATTCTCAGTAATATAATATTCCTATTTTTGGTTTCATCTAAGATTACGACCCACCATCGTAAGGTGTCATTTCCTCCCTAAACTCTTGTCACTAATAACGTAGTTATTATCATCCGTGGACGTCATTTAGATACTTGCCACAGGTTTTCCGGAATCTTATTATTTATATTGAGGAAAACATGGAAGCTATAAAAGTAATTACGGCAATTTATTCACATTTAAAGACAACAGTTCTCTTAAAGCGTACAGCTATAATAATATGGAAATTTCGCAGAGGTTTATCAAAAATCTTTGACTCTATTTATGGGCTGTTAGACAAACATTTACGAGAATAAAATGCTTTAAAAAAATAGAAAAACCTGGAATAATTTGAGTTGATAGAGGTTTATGTAAATATTAAAGGAAGAAAAATAACGATGTCACTAACTAGCAGTTTTTCAAATTGAGCAATAAACCCTTACATACAAACTTAGATAAGAGGTACATAAAATGAACTCTAGTTAATGAACTAAAACTATAAAAAAAAGTTTGTAGAGGCTACCCTCTGGATTTTAACTAAATATTTTTTTAGTTTCATTCCAAGGTATGGAATCCTCGTTGCGTGTTTTTTTAAATATTAAAAACTACGTGCAACTATCATAGCTATATGTGTAACCGTGTCTTTATACAACGAACGATATTTTCCTTCTGTTATATGCAGGATTATCTCGACGGTTATTACGGCCTCTTTCAGGGAGGTAATTGTTTCTTTTAAGTACAGCTATAAGGGATGAATTTCTTATGGTCCATGAGGTAATATTAGGAATTTTGTGTATTTGCCAACGTTTTTTTAATTATTTTGTACCGTGTCCCAAAAATTCAACGCCAACCATTCAAGATCAGCATCTATATTAAAAAAGACTTCCAAAAACCTCAATACGGGCACTGACTGTATCATCATCATCGATGTCAATTAAGGCAGGAATGCTGGCAAAAGCCTTTGAAGCAAAAGCCATAAAACTGTAAAAAAAACTCTAAAAACTCTCCCTTGATTGACAATGACAGTTGCAATGCACACCATTTATGCATTGGCAACTGCACTGGAAAACCATTCAGAATAACCAATCTGAATATGACTTCGGTAATGTTAGGACTTTCAACTAGCCTGTTTATAATGAGTACCTTTACCCCAGTGTACCTACCAACCAAAGCCACAGAATACATAATCAAAGTTTACCGACCCCCCTCTCTCCATTCCTCCTTGTCTTGCTGTCTGAGCGTTGAAAGCTAATCATTAGGTAACTAAATCTTATCACATATTCAATCTCATTTACACCTCCGTTACCTAAATTCAACAAGTAAAATGTTGTTAGTTTTCAAGATAATCTATATTATGCTTCACAAAATACATTTGCCTTCCCTAAAAATACACTCACGTTGTAGGCTCATCTAGAAAGATGATGGGTGGGTTGTTGACGAGCTCGAGAGCGACTGACAGCCGCTTGGACTGTCCTCCGGACAGATGCTCCGTCATGGTATCCCTGTGGTCCCATAGCCCCAGGGTCTGGAGAATCTCCTCAATCTGCAACAGGAAGAAACGTTTCAGATGGTTTCCTTAGTTCCAGTTAGGTACCGCAGTTAAAAATAATAGAATGCTTAATTAACTAGAGTAAACTCACAGGTGCTAAATAGTCAATTTGTAAATTAATGTTGCCATGTTTAAAATAGTGATGCATTCAATTCACTCAAACAGAGTCAAATAAACTTAAGCACGGTTGTTTCATTTTTATTAAATACCTCTATGGAGTATGTCCACTACGAGTAATATTATAATGTACGTAGGCAGGTATAAATATTGGCGTTGATTATCTTAGTCTATAAAAGAGTCCTCGTAAACGTAGCAAGACCTTAGAGCAAGACATAGTATTTTGATCGAGAAATTGAGTGAGTGCAGTCAATCCTTTTAACACAAATAAAATAAATAAATAAATAAAAATAAAATATATTAAATTATATTAATATATAAAATATATTAAATAAAATATATTAAAAAGTTTACATAACTTACAGGCCTATAGTCATCGCTGTGACACACGTGCCGTAGCATGTCTGACACAGCAATGACTAATATAGTCAAGCCTGCCGGCTATCATGACCAGGGCGGTGTTGGCGCTGCCGCGCACACGACGCACCAGCGAGGCGGCGCGCTTGCGCATCGTGGTGTGGAAACAGTCTGTGCGCGCCTCCGCGAACATGCCAGAGGCGCTGCAGTGGCGCGGCAGCCCCATCACCGCCCTAAACGCATTGTTGAATTGACAAACCGCTATTTTGTTTCATTAAAAACTGGCAACACTGTAACAGTCAGTTTCACAGGTAATTAAAAATCGAGCTTTTTAAAATTAACTAAATTTGACTAAATCAATGTTGTCCTATTTGTATAAATATAAACTTAAGGGACGGGATCGAAAGATTATGACAACTTTGTACCTATACGTAGTAATATCAATTTTTTTTTATGTCGGCTCAATAAAGATCGACGTGAAAGTATCGGTAATAATATCTAAAGAAAATGGGGTAATATAGGTTAATATAGAACATTTTAAGTGAACGCTTCTCCGGTACAAAATAAAACGTGGCCTCTTTACTCCAATTTTTCATGGGCGACTTGAACGGGACATCTAATCAAATAGAAACCTCTTTATACCCTTTTCTACTTTCTGAGCAAGTCGCGTGCAGGATGAATAGGCCAATTAAAGAAAATCGCTCGAAGGCCCATGGTCGTGACTATGCCACAGTCAGTACCTATTTAGGCAGTATTATAAGGTGTAGCAAAAAGAAACCAGAGCCCGGATTAGAGCGAGCAAATAGATTGGAAAGAATGTGGATAATAATATTCTCATTTGCAAATATTATTTGTACATGTATTTATTTACTAAATAATAATAATAATATAATAATAATTGTATTTATTTCAGATAAAGCAATTCAGATAAATAACATTCACTAAAGGTTACGTCATATCTTTAGCATCTTTTTGCATAAAAACTCGTTTCATATCTCGAATAATCTCGATCAATCAGGTTAACCATATTCTTTCCAATAATTGCTCACTCAAATTCTGGCTCTATTTATAACTGTCATAAATGTCAATTTGGCGACGCAAAGATTACCTACGTGCGCACGTGGCAAAACTTGATATGATGAGTCAAGTGAGAATCGACTTCAATGATCTTTAAAAACAGCTTTAGTTAAAATAATTTTGAAAACGAGACAAGAATTTCTTTACTCTTTTATGAAAAGTACATTACCTATACTCAAGTTTACATGCGTTATTTTTTGCCGAGGAAAACTTTCAAAAAAGTGTGAAACAGAATTTGCCACTAATCCGTGGAATTTGCATTATATTCATGAGAATAAATTGCATTAAAAGTTGTGCTGTTTACTGCACAAGCATGCACTTGAGTTACGCTTTATAGTTTACTGTGGATTTAGCTAATGTGTAGTTACAGTGACCAGACCATGACCGTAAAGGACTATCTACCTATATTGAGTTTCATTCGGCGGTATGAAACTAAATATATTTTTGATGATTTTTGTTAATAAAGAACAGGCAATCAGCAAATAAGATCTTTATAGTGGAGGAAAAAGGTGGGACCTCGCATCAATTCGAACTCGATTATTTTTATATATTTTGTAGAGTGAGAGTGGGAGTTAATCTAAAGCACTATTTACACCACACTTCTTGGGCGTAGGCCCGCTCAAGGTCATGTTAGGGCTAGATGCAAAACTGTCGTGAAAAGACTTGCTATACAGCAATAATTATTATTATTTGCTTGCACAACGTGCAGGATGTGTGCTGGACCTAGCAAGGCATAGACAAGCTCTAACGTTTTTAAAAAGTAGGTTTTGGCTTGGTTGGACTAGACTTTTAAGCCATATCTCAATTAAAATATCAAGTAATGTGGCTTAAAAGTCTTGTAACCAAGTCAAAACCTACTTTTTGAAGCTTGTCTATGCCTTGCTAGGTGCCGCGCTAGATGGTGTAAATGCTACGTCTAACATGACCTTGAGCGGGTGTACGCCCAAGATGTGTGGTGAAAATGGCGCTTAAGTTAAGTTTAATCAAAATCTGATCCGTAGTTTTTGCGTGAAAGGGTACCTAAAAAACATTTAAGTATCCCCACAAACATCCTTACAAACTTTCGTCTTTATAAATTAGTAGGATTAAAAAGTCAAACACTTGGAAAATGTAATCACGTAATTTTTTATCGATCACCGTTTCCTAGGTGTTATTTGTACCTAATTGGTGTTAATTAAAATGTATAGGTATGTATTTCAGTTAGTCTGCAGATTAATATGCTAATTGTTTCGCTTTGCCGGCTCGTTACCGCGCTAATTGGCTGATTATCCCAAAAAGTGTTTCTGTAATTTCGCCAAAATGTTTTCACACTTCCCTTTCAGTTAATTGTTTGTCGAAAAAATTAAGGTTCAAAAGAGATTTAGTCGCTCGGCGTTGCGGAGCCAAGTTCAATTTTAAGTTTTGGGAATAAAACGTATACATATAGGTACCTTTATAGCGTATTTTTTGGGTAGATAGCTACTCTACAGTTAGGTACCCACACTGCAGTCTTTGTTCGAAATAGAGGCGGTGGAGCCGTGGTTTATCCGATTTTTTTTCTGTAAGTACTTTTCGTCAAGCATATAAAATATTTAAAAATTTGGTATGTACGAAATGCAAGTAAAACAATGATTATGACAGTTCTATCTTGATTTATTCCTGTGGTATGGTGTTTAGGTACCTACGTATATAGTCACGTCCCAAATTCTTCTGCCAGGTTGTACTTCACTCCTCAAAAAAAAGTTTCAAAAGCACTTACGATTAGGGCCTTTTCTGCCCTTCCCAGCTCTTTCCCCAACTTGAGGTTGGCAGCTATCCTCATTGACTCGACCACTGTGAGCCTCGGCTGCAGCAAGTCGTCCTGCATGATGTAGCTGCATAGCTTCTTGAACACGTCCATGTCACGCGCATGCCCGTTCACTGTAATGTTTCCGGTCACCCCGCTCGAACTGCAAAGTTAAGTCTTTTTAAAAATTCGGAAAACAAACAAGCGGTAATGTATAAAAGTTAACAAAATTAGTATTGTAAATAGGTCCATCCCAACAAGTCCGCATTTATAAATCGAAAATTAGTAGACTGCAGAGCTGAAACTCTTAACATCCAGCCGATCCGAAAGGAATGAAAGGAAATAGGTAGGTACGTAATCTTTTCAGGATTCCGTCAAAGAAAACCATTATAGTGAACTGTTTGACGTGAAATGTCGTAACTTAAATGTTGAGAAACTAAAAAAAAACAATAATGGTTAGAGACGTTGACTCGAAACTTTTTTAATATCAGCACTCGGTTTGAGACTAAAACGATAAGAAAGAAGATAGACTAGTGTGTTTCCACTCAAAGGTAAGTTTACTGTGTATTTAACAAAAACATACACAAAACAAAAAGAAAACATTGGAACTAAATCGTCGAGCATACCTATCTAGAATTCTACCTACCATTTAAGTCGAATTTAGATTCTTATTATAAAGTTACATTAATAACACATACAAAAAACAAATACCTACTCCTCATTCGAAAAACATAAAATACAATCTGCTTAATTGTCGTCATCATCGCCTCTAAGGAATAATTAAATACAAGTTCAAAGACAACGATGAAGCAAAAAATATGATATTTCCAACATCCTAAACATGTTTTAAGTGGTAAAAATATCTATTAATAAACAGGCAAAAAGTCTAAAAATGCCACTAGGTAATTTAGAAGACGTGGGGATTAGACTACTTGGCCCGGTACTCTGCCGTGCGCAAAAAAATGTCGTGACTCGAGTGATGTTGACTTGTCACGGCCATGCTAATCGTCTAGGCCTAATAATACGATGTCACGAATTCTAACTTATAATTATTTGTTTTTGAAGACCGTGGCAGGTTATGGGAAGCCAATTTGCCATTGAAGATAATAGTAAATTTATAAAATAAATAGAAAGGTCGTTTTTGACATAAATAGCAAACAGTAAGTACCTAAGTTCTTTCATTTGTACTGTCATTGGCATTGGTCATTTTCGATCCGTAATTCTTATGACACTATACAAAATTGCAAGAATTTCCTCATCCCGCCTGATTCGTCTATAAGTTCAGTGTATTTTGTAGAATACATCTCTATATTGATACACTAGCTGATTCCCGCGCCTTCGTCCGTGCAGAAAAGTTTTTCCCGCGGGAAGTTTTAGTGGCCGTTAGAGCTACCTATAATGAACCTTTGTGCAAAATTTCAAATCTCTAGGCTCAGCGGTTTCATCAATAAGTTTCTTCTTTTATAGAATTTATTTAATTTTATTTAGGTATAATTGTAATGTATGACTATGAAAAATCCATTAAAATATGTTTAATAAATCATTCAATCAATCATCAATCAATAAAAACTAGTAGTTCCGTGAGAACAGTAGACCTCGCCAGCCCTTATAAACCAAACCTAAAAGAAACCAACAAAAGTCAACTTTGGAAACAGAAGAAGTACCTACTAAAGTGACAAAAATTAGCACTTTAAAGCTTAATATTTCGCAAACGGATCCCTGAATCGAAAAATGTTTATCACACACCCGCGATATTTTTGAAAGACCCATCCAACGATACCCCACACCATGGATATCACGCGGAAAAAAATAATTTTCCATTTTACGTATGCAGTTCTATGAACATAATTTATTTTTTCAACTTTCTTAAGTCGATCCACTATTACTCAAAAACTAATAGAACCTACTTAGCCGTAATAGTTTTCCTTGTAACTACGTTATATATGCTACTGCCATGAATTTTTTCACATTTCCAGAAGCAACCGTTTAGCTGGCAGGGGGGGGGGGACACGTGACTCTAACAAAAATTACCGCTTTAAAGCTTAATATTTCGCCAACGGATCCCTAAATCGAAAAAATGGTATTCACACACCAGCAATATTTTTGAAAGACCTATCCAACGATATCCCACACTATGGGATTCACAAGAAAAAAAAAGTTCACTCCCACTTTGCGAGTATGGTAGGTACTCTAAAAAAAATGTTTTTCAAAATTTTATTCTACTCATTTTGTAGGTTTAATTAATTTATACATATGCCAAATTTTCGTCAAAATCGGTTGAAAAATGCGACCTGTAGAGAATTACAGACAGACAGACAGACAGACAGACAGACAGCCGGACAAGAGCATTTTTGGCCAGTCTCGAAACGTAGACGCTTCGCTCGCTTCGCTCGCTCGGTCAATAATAATAAAAATTCACCTACGAGTAGGTACGGGACTACTCCAAGTTTTCCTTTCACGTCAATAATTAAAATTTATAAAAGTTGTAAATAATTACAGAAAAAAAATCAGCTCGAAATCATCAAAAGGGAATATTCGCTTCCTTAAACCTGCCATGGCCTTTGCATTAAAAGTTTTTTAAAATTTGGCTTATCCATTTATTCTGATGACAGCCCGTTGACATCTTGACAAAGAAAATTTAATGATTTTATTAGTCACGACTCACGTTATGTACTATGTTCAGAGTTTCTTTTGAAGAATAAAAGCATGGTATTACAATACATAACAATAGCGGAATAGGCCTGTCCATTTACAACCGGATACCCAAGCAAATAGACGCGCTTTCATAAGTTCATTGAAAAAAAGTTTTATTAATGGTGTTTATTTTATTATTTGTATACCTATTAGCACTGATTAAAAAAAACCTTGTTTAACATCGTAAACTGTACAAATTGTACCTAATGTTTATAGGTGCCTGTTGATTTTAGAAATAAATATTTACGTCTAAAATCACTGATATGAAAGGCCAGAGGTTAGCAATCGTTTGTTTAATAGTTTCATTGGAATCGGCGTGTCTATAAAAAATGTTGAATTTTAAATTTGTATAGGAGAAGAGTTGTCAAATAGCCTAAATGGATGACTCACACGTATCCTGCTAGGATGTTGAGCAGCGAAGACTTGCCAGCGCCAGATGGTCCCAGGATGCAGGTCAGCTCGCCAGATCGAAATTCCCCTGACACGTTGTGTAGTATTGTATTGTCCCCTGAAACAATTAACAAATTATTTAGATAGGTAATACATAGTATGAAATCGAAACGAGTAAACTAGTAGTTCCGTGAGAACAGTAGACCTCGCCAGCCCTTATAAACCAAACCTAAAAGAAACCAACAAAAGTCAACTTTGGAAACAGAAAAAGTACCTACTAAAGTGACAAAAATTAGCACTTTAAAGCTTAATATTTCGCAAACGGATCCCTGAATCGAAAAATGTTTATCACACACCCGCGATATTTTTGAAAGACCCATCCAACGATACCCCACACCATGGATATCACGCGGAAAAAAATAATTTTCCATTTTACGTATGCAGTTCTATGAACATAATTTATTTTTTCAACTTACTTAAGTCGATCCACTATTACTCAAAAACTAATAGAACCTACTTAGCCGTAATAGTTTTCCTTGTAACTACGTTATATATGCTACTGCCATGAATTTTTTCACATTTCCAGAAGCAACCGTTTAGCTGGCAGGGGGGGGGGGACACGTGACTCTAACAAAAATTACCGCTTTAAAGCTTAATATTTCGCCAACGGATCCCTAAATCGAAAAAATGGTATTCACACACCAGCAATATTTTTGAAAGACCTATCCAACGATATCCCACACTATGGGATTCACAAGAAAAAAAAAGTTCACTCCCACTTTGCGAGTATGGTAGGTACTCTAAAAAAAATGTTTTTCAAAATTTTATTCTACTCATTTTGTAGGTTTAATTAATTTATACATATGCCAAATTTTCGTCAAAATCGGTTGAAAAATGCGACCTGTAGAGAATTACAGACAGACAGACAGACAGACAGACAGACAGACAGCCGGACAAGAGCATTTTTGGCCAGTCTCGAAACGTAGACGCTTCGCTCGCTTCGCTCGCTCGGTCAACTAGCGAACGCCCCGCGACTTTCTTCACGTAAAGAAGTATCCCCCTCATTTCTCCCTTTGACTCGCGAGGTCCAGAGCGATACCTTTGAAACTCGGACGTATTTCGCGTCAGACAGACACCCCGACATTGTCACTCACAAAACTGTCATTTTTACGAGGTCAAGGACAATGTATGACAATGTCAGTATAATATGACATATTACCCGGCAGAATAACTAGCTATCTGTCATCCTATTACATGTAGTAGGTAGAGAGTCAAAGAGTTTTACAAAAATCCTTTCCTAGCAAATGCTTACGTTATAAAATAAACCTATTTCATTAGACTTAGTAGTTTTGGCTGTGTGTTGATAGATCAGTCAGTCAGTGAGGACAAAATTTTATAAGTTCGGATACCAACTCGCGTGTGAAAGGTCAAGGTTAGGTAGGGTTAATGAATAATCACTTCCATAATAATAGCTGTAAGTCAGTCAGTAAGTACGGCACTTGTTGCTGAGTTGCTGGTGCAAGTATTATAATTATCAGTTAAAGATTATCAAGTATAGATCCGTGTACAGTGGAACAAATTTAATTTAAATTTAATATTATAATGTAACTTTCAGAGGTTAAATTATTTAAATTAACAAGGATAGCGACGACGTTCGTCAAAACATTGTTTCGTCAATTCTTTGATTCGCCAAAACCTTAAGGGTCGAGGCAGACCAAGCGGAAATTTGCCCGCGCACTTTTGACGTCATTGTCAAATGAACCATATCACTTTAGCCTAAAGAACAAAATCGTATGAATGACCTCGACCGCGAGGCGACGCCGACCTGCATTAATGATATGGTTCATTTGACAATACGTCAAAAAGTGCGCGGGCAAATTTCCGCTTCGTTTGCGCAGTCCCTAATTCCTAAGTACTTGTTTCGTCAAAGTTTGGACAATTAACATCAAAAACGTTCTGTGTTAACATTTTGTAGAATTGGATGCAACCCTAAATTTATCGTAAGGAAAATGATCTCAGCCTATCACAATTATTTCTCAGAAATATGCAGCATGCTTCTATGTCATTTTAGTGATAATGTAGCCTTACTAACCTTAACTATACTGTGCCGTACTACCAGCTGATATTACAGCTAATAATTTTAAAACAGTTATGTAAGAATTTATTGCGTGACTCGATGTATGAAGGTGAAGGAAAATTCTTTGGCATAATATTAAGTTAGTTTACAACCGCTGATCTACCCGGGTTATTTATTATTTAAATAAATACTTATCATATTGAGCATCTATGGCGACTGACAGACACATAAACAGACAGACTGACAAAAAGTTTCGTTGTAAGTTATGCGCACGGGTTATGCGGAGCAGTTTTAACGGAACTGTAACTGTCAGTAAATTGATACAGTGCAATTGACACAGTGCAATTGACCTGAAGATTATACAGTAGGTAACGGGTTATAAGGTATCGTTACCACAATCGTTACCAATTAAATAACGAGGTATTATTTACGGTCTTTGCGTGCAATTATTACCTCGTGTCTTGTGAGAATGATTATATCCTTGAAGATTTCTCTTATTATAGTGTATTAGTAATAAGTGTTATTAAGTCAATGGTGGAATTATTTATCTTTGCATCTTAGGTAGGTACTTACATACTCGTAAATACTATAGACGTTTTATCAAAATATTAATAAATAATAGGCTATACCTCGGGAAATGATATTCCGAAAAACTTTTCTACGCGAGCCCTCTTCTATGTTTGACGATTCCTAGATTTGACCACTTCTCGTTTTGACTACTTCTGTACAACCCTTTTTCGAATCGTCCCGTTACTGCCTAACCTAGGTATAGGTAAGCTAAGGTGAGTAACATAGCGCCTGAGGCACCTGCCGGGTTTCGTAACTGAGTTAAGCTGACTGTAAGTTCTGTGAGCTACTCCAAATTATAGCTCTACGCTTGAGTGTCGACAGAAACCGGTGAGATTATATAAGTGGGAAAAATGCATCGGGTTTTGCAATGCAGTGCAGTGATGTTGCCAACACTAAAATATTCCAGAGGTAAAGTTTTTGAGTAGTAGATCTTTATAGTTCTAAATAAATAGAATTTTAAAAAATAGGTAAGTTCAGATATACCTGTATGGCTTGTTGATGGGCATATTATGTAAACATTTTAGCATATTTTTAGAAGGTTCCGTACCTCAAAAAGAAAAAAAGAACGGAAACTTTATATTTTTATATTTTAGCCAATATTTTTATACAGCTTTATGCAGCTCTGTAAAAAACTCAAGTAAAATTCCAAATATTCTTGATAAGTAGGTATTAACTGCCTAGTACAAGTACTAAAGACAAAAATCCGAAAATCATTAAGTTTCCGTTCGTTGCATTATTACTGGACAAACATTATTTAATAGTTATTTTATACAGCGCACATGAAATAAACCGCAAAATTAAGTTTGTTACGCAAAAATCCACATCACGGTTGTAGGAGCGAGTGCATAGAATCTTCGAATTCGCAATCGCTGCGGGTGATGCTTTTAACCGCAAAATAGCGAAATGCCGTCGTTATGTGTGTTTTGACCTATGTAGTGTGTTTTGTTGAGTGTGTTATGTTTTGGTTTCATAATAAATGGTAGATATGGAATCTAGCATTTTGGTAACTTAATTTCGCTTTACAGAACCGAGACACGAAATGAAAACAAATAGTCTTCTCATCAACCTAATCAAAGTCATACGGGAGACCTCGGCAGCATAATTACAAATGCGGTTGCAACACAGATACCCATATTCTGTGCTGTAGTGTACGTCGCACAACCGTCCATCATCATTAGCCTGCACAGTCCACTACTGGACATAGGCCTCCCCCAACGAGCGCCGCCTCACGCAGATCGTCGCTCCATCTAGCCGAGGGGCGTCGAACACTACGCTTGCCCAGTCGTGGTCTCCACCCGAGAACTCGACTACCCCAGCGGTTATCGGTTCTCCGGCAGATGTGACCAGTGGCCACACTTTAACATACTGACTTTTTGAGCTATGTCGATGATACTTATAAACAAATGAAAATTTCTAAGTCATTTTCTGGCTTTGGTCGCTCGCTTCGCTTGCTCCATGGTCACCAGCAACCTATCTAAGCTGAATGTAAATAACTGTATTGGCCAAGAAGTTTCAAATATCTTTGGTCGCGCGCGCGCTCCCTGTGGAGATCGCATATAGCATATTTAGTATCGGAACCTATGCTGCCATTTACCAGGGGGGTGCGGACAAAGGAAGCGGAGTAGCGGGAGGAGGTTGCTAATACAATTTTATATGGAGTTTGAAAATGAGAATGTGTGAGTGAGTCATAATTTTGTGATTAGTTTGACACGATTTTGACACCACAGAATACTTTTATTACTCATCCATATGGGAGTGGCTAAATTTTTGGATTCATGGTATTGGCGACATTTTACAATACGTTGTCTGTAGTGTAATAGGGGTTTGTTGCGTTTATTGTATACATACACGGCGGCATTGCAGACAGTCACTGTCTGTGATACAGCCGCATTTGTAATCACGCTTCCCGGCATAACTAAATTAAACTTTGCGACGAGATGCCTTGCGCAGGGGATGAACAGATATTATATAAAATACAATTTTCTTATAAACTACCTATTGCCCGCTACTTCGTCCGCGTGTAATAAATAAATTTTTAATAATTTTTTTAGCGCCTTTCGGTACGAGTATCAAAATAACACCAAGGTGAGAAAAAGGTCAGAGGGAGGTATCATTAGGCGTTCCAGGGTGACTCAAATGTCTTAATTAAAATTCAATAATTGTCTTGCTCGAATATTCTGAATTCCTTGTCCGTCCCAAGGCACGGATGCATTTCTAGTTTTGTTACAAGTTTGTAACTGTTTAGTTCGCAGTTGAACTAAGTGCTGGTAACTTTGTGCAGTGCAGCAGAACGGGCGGTTAATTAAAACGGGCAGTGGCTCCTAGTACGCTACTTACTGAAACTAGTGCAAGACTGGTCTCTCAGTGAAGACCGATGGCCTAATAATAAATGCTACTAATCCTATCCTACTAATATTATAAAGGCGAAAGTTTGTAAGGATGTGAAGATGTGAGGATGTGAGTATGTTTGTTACTCCTTCACGCAAAAACTACCGAACAGATTTTGATGAAACTTGGTACAGTCATAGCTTATATCCTGGAATAACAGATAGGCTACTTTTTAACGCGGAAAAAGTCGCGGGGCGTCCGCTAATAACCCCTAAGTAACAAAACGCCCACATAGAGGGCGCTGTTTCACAATGGGAAAAACATTTCTACGCTGGCGAAGCCGCGGGAAAATGCTAGTATTATAATAAAGACAAAAGTTTGTACGGATGTTTGTGAGTGAGGATGTTTGTTCCTCTTTCACGCTGTAACGGCTGAACGGATTTTGATGAAACTTGGGACAGTGATAGCTTATATCCCAGAATAACTTATAGGCTACTTTTTACCGCGGTAATCTTATTCCACGCGGGCAAAGCCGCGGGCAAGATTAATAAAATATATTGAATTGTATCCAACATTTTATTTTTGGTTTAAATTGCGAAGGACAAAAGAATGTTTCCAATCATTCAAAATTCCACTTCGAAATGAAACGCAAATTTCAATCTGTCAGAGGTCCGTATTTATTGGCAATGAAGTTACCACCCGAAGTGACGAGAGCCGAGTCGGGACGCACTTGTCCCGCTATTCAATCTCGGTTGACGTATGCACGACCCTTGTTGCGTCCCGGAAAAAGATTGTGCGGCGAAAAGGTCCTCTTAACCCTTCTTCGATTGGTTATATAGAGATGACCCTTTTTAATTCTTAGGGCGTGAAATTGATGGTATTTTCCGAATTTCTAATATATCTTGCGCATTGGCCAATGAATTTTTGCTTTTGTTTTATGAGCACCTGTGAATGCTTTCTGTGGAAGGCGATTAAGGGTTGAACTCGACTATAGTATAAAAGAAAAACTGACAAAACGACAAAACATGACTCAGAAGCCCAACTGGTGTCCCGGTAAATTGGACGCCAGTGGCTGTCACAGTGTGCTCGGGCCCTTATTCATAATTTATAATTGGAGAAGGTAATGAGTATCTTTATTTTTCTTTCCTTTGACTAAAGGAAAGGAAAATATAGATACTATACTTACCTTCTCCCGATGTTCGGACCTATTTCATTTCACTCCCACTGCTTTCATGGCGTGGAAAATTATAGCATTGAAAACGAATACTGTTCCTTTAAGTCTACTACGACGTCATCTAGACTTATTATTTACATTTCAGCCGAACTCTATGGTAAGGAAGCCCCATTTTTTTTACTTCATGCCCTAAGTCATGATATAATTGCAATGTAAGTATTACGTTTTTCTTCATCTGTGTACATTTAATCAGTAATAAACTCTATGTCTTCAGTTTTTTTTCTATCTATACTTTTTGTTCTTTGTTCTCGATAAACATCAACTCCGAGTTTTCTTCATCTTCAGCTGAATTATCTTCATACTTATGTGCGCACAGGATTATTTATTTTCCATTCGTACGGTCGACCGCACGTTAGTGGAAACAAAACCAGTATAAACTGGTGTCACATAGTATTGAAACTCCCTAATGGGCTATAGGCCAGGTCAAGGTCAAAGTTTTTGCACTGACGTGCGATCGACTGTACTTATATAATATCAACTGGATTTAGCATACCTAATTGTACTGCATTAGAAAGTATCATAAGCGAGCGTCATTTAATGTTAAACCCAAATAATTATCTTTCATGCAAACGTTTGTTTCCAAAAGATAACTTCGCATTGTTTGGAACAATTTATTGATACCCAACTTGGAGGGCCGCTGGAAAACATTTCAAGGTTACGGTTTGCGCACACGAGGACAGTCGTTCAAGCATAGTAGATAGATGATTATTCTATACTGGCAAACAACTTAATACTTACCCAAATTGTGGCTAACTTATCCTGTTAAGTACCACACACCAAATTCCTTATAATAATGTCCATAAGTTGTATTTAAATGAATCATTTACCTATAAAAACAATTTTTTATTTTGTAAACATAATTTCCTGTTCAATTATTTTCAGAAGATGTAGAAATCTGACCTCAAACTTCAGTAGTCGTCATAAAATGGTCTTATTTACAATAGATCACATTTCAATTTATAAAATAGGTAAAAAAAAATTGAATACACCAATTTGACTCCGCTAAATCTACGTTTTTAACAATTTGGTATCAACCATATTTATAGAATTTTATCAGTAAGGCAGTAAACTCTGAGACTGTCACCAATTTCCACAATAAAGTACAAAATATACTCCTTTTATAACGTACGAGTAGTATAGCTAATAAACCTTTGCAATTCCTATTCGGAAGTGAAAAGAGGCAAAAAAGGATGCGCTCTAATCAAATTGAGTGAAGCCCAACTGGTGTCCCCGTAAATTGGACGCCAGTGGCTGTCGCAGTGTGGCCGGGCCCTTATTCATAATTTATATTAATTGAAACCGGGGAAACTTTGCACGAAGAGTTCGGTTAGAATTAGACGGTTGTTTAAAAGAACAATTTATTCCAACTGTGCCTTCATGGCAGTCGCAGTAAATATTCTTAATTGGTAAATGTATTTGTTCGATACTTGTATCTTAGATTTGTTCTCTCAAAAGGGGAAAGCCAAAATCTTATTTGTCAAGTTTTCTCGGTCTCCTTTCCTCAAGAAACCATAAAAGATACGACATAGACATTTACTGAAGCGCTGGCTGATCGAGCTGACGTTTTAGAGTGTAACTGTTTTTTTTTATGTAAAATGAAATTTATTTGGTGACATTTATATGACAAACAGCAAATCTATCTATCTAATTAAATAATATAACTTAAAAACCAACTTACTTAAATATAATACAAATACATACTTATTTTAATTAATAAAAATTAAAACAAAAAAACCTATTAATAAAAATCTTATGAAAATCTTATCTTATCAATATGAAATTGATTATTAACTATAATGATTATTTGCAATTCAATATGACATTATTATGGATATCAATTGTTAATACTTATTTCTATTATTATTATTAATTTATGTTTTGACATTTTTGTTTTTGACATATTTTATATTGACATTTTTATTTATTTTGTGAGATTATTATTTATGGGTCTTACACACGAAATAGACTAACGACTATTTCGTGTGTAAGACCCGTAAATAATTATATAATTATGAATACAAAGCGCGAAAGTCTAAAATGTACTATTTTGTGAGATGTAATTGAATAATTACCAATAAAGAATGATTATGATTATTACGTATTTGGAAATGGAACAATTGTTGTTGCACGATTTAGTCCCATTAACAATGGTCAATTTTCCAGGCATTCCCTTTACTAATATCCCTTTGTCTTTCGTAATTAGTCGGAAAGAGACAGCACCAATACGTATATATGTAGTCGTTAGTGAGTATCGACGCTGTCAACTCATGGGTAGATGTAATATACGAATCAGTGTCTTACAAACAGAATGTTTGTTAGAAATATTGTATTGCAAGATGAAATGCAGAAAGAAAAATAACATAAATGCTCTGATCAAGCAATTTCCACCAGCTGAATCAAGAGTATCCGCAGGTGGCACTAATATCCTCAGAACCGTCGCAAAGCTCGCAGGGCTGCGCTCACGGATTGCCAAGCCCCTAGAGGAGCGGTCTACGAGGCATCTCATTATCACGAACACCAGATTGGCACGTACCAACCGTTCCCCTGGAAATACAACCTTCGAACGATCACCTGAAAGTAAGATTTCTAGTCTAGGAAAATTAGGTAAAGTTGTTCAGAAATGGCGTTAAATCCAATGGCATTTTTTATGTTTCTACTCAAAGTTATGTAAAAAAGTTAGTTTTCCCGTTTTAATTTTTGAACTTTTGTATTATAGGTAGAATAGGTATTTTACAATTTATTACAATTTTTTATGTGTAGTGCGCGCACGATGCGGGCAGGTGGACGCAGCTCCACAAATACATACAAAGCAAACGAAAATTCGTCGCGGTCAAAATGTTTAAATAAAAAAAGGAACTCATTCTGTAAAAGAATAATCTCCACTTCACTTTGATAACAGTATCCTACGTAATCCACCTATTTCTCCGTATCCATCTAAAACCTGTTCTCACAAAATTGTAGTCACCTGTTACCTTTTTAAACTCCAATTTCCAGCCACACGTATCTTTGCGCTCGCATCTCGCTCTCAGGGTGCTTGACTAATATCCTGCGACTTGCGAGGTAAGTCCATGTTGAGCCAGAGCCGTATTCAGTATTGTGGGCCCCACCCCATGAAATTTATTTATGCGCCTCTTACTAAATCGAGTCGTAAAATTTACAATTCTGCCCAGATTGCTAAGTTTAGTAAATGACTTATAGATACATAATAGTAGACAGAACTAATGAACAAACCACTACTATAATGTCTCCTTGCTCTGGAGCCCTATTTTTGAATCGCTCTTCTCGCTTCGAGCGGTCGATTCTACTAGTTTTCCCGAAGGTTGTCGAAACAACCGATACAAAAATCAGTAGAGTCGACCGCTCGAAGCGAGGTGTGCGATTCAAAAATAGGGCTCCAGAGCAAGGAGACATAATTATTAGTAGTGGTTTGTTCATTAGTTCTGTTAATTATTTCTCCAGGGCCCTGCTCACCCGCCTCTTGTTACTTCCCTGCTCAGATCGGGCCGTGTAATGCTCTCACGAATGCCAGCAATGTTTCTTCGCCGGCCGGTAATGTATGTCGTACATCTAACTGGATCGCATCGACTATTGTTCGAGGTACTCTTTGTGAAAAATCTTAATGCAGTTAGACGGGAAGCGATGTGATTAATTTAAAAGGTCGACCCCCTTTTTGATGGTTAGTTCCGTATACAGGAGAATATACTAATTTGAGATTATACGATTTTATGTAATGCATAGGGTTATAATGTCCATCCCACTTTACCCGTACACTTTACGCAACTCGTTGTGTGGCATCATAAAGATGTGATAAAAGCGTAGTATTTATTGCTTGCATGGATAAAACACTACAATTACAAGAAAACAGTACGAGATTTCAATTTTCAATTTCAATTTAATTAAATAAACCTTTTGCCACGAATCGAATCTAAGGTCAAATTTTACAAGCCTTCTATCAGGTTTGAGCCAGTTTTAAATCAGGTTTAGTTCAGTTTAGGCCAGGTTTAGGTTACAGATAGATTTAGTCATACATACATATCTTCACGCTATGTCTTTGGCGGGGTAGGCATAAAAAACGGAGCGCCAAGTATCGCGATCCTGATACAACCTCTTTCGCTTCGCTCAGTCTCATCATTCTCTTCACACACGCTCGCCGCGGGACGCGAGTGCTCTTTACATGTCTGTCTGTGGCACCTATCTGATCCTCGGATGCTCCTATACTCCTAACATTATAGTCGACTTTGAATAAACCAAAAAGTCAAGTACCGTTCACTCCAACTCATATAGAATGGACATGTAAATCAATGTATGAGAAGTGCCCTCTGCGCGAGCTAAGACACGTAACCCAGATCAATCAAGTGTCAAAGGATTTTGTTCGTTGACTTTTATTACATTCCGTCCGTCTTGCTTGCGTTATTATTAGATTCCTCAAGTTGACTCTTAACACAGTATAGAGTAATAGTATAGGATAATAGTTACTTGGTGGAATGTGTTGGAGACCATTCATTTTATATTTATTTATGTCACAAGTGGCATATTTGTGTGGAGGAAAAGCCTCAAATCTGATAATTATCATTACGATTTTTCTATCTACAATTACCTTTACGGTTATAATCGCCCTACCGTATCTACAATAAAACCATTTAGTTTTTAAAAATCGGATAGTTTCGAACATGTCATGTGTTATTTATAAATTTGAGTGTAGATTATTTTAACCAAAAATATAATAATGTTTACTTTCAGAAAAGTCGTAGGTAACTGCATCTTAAGTGGGTATTGTACTTACCTTATCCATCAACATAAAACTATAAGTATCCTACTCAGCTTAACATGTTATATTTGGAATGATTATCCTCATCAAAAACTTTAATATGCTATTAAGTTAAGTAGGTATTACACCCACTTCACTTTTTTATAAAACATGTTTCTTTAGAGGATAAAGACGCACTCCGATACCAACGCCACCTTATATAAATGACTGTTCAGAACGAACCAAAATACTTCATCTGTGTCTGGTTAATTCATTTATGAAGTTCATTCGTTCATAGATCTCTTTCGCTCACTCAAGCACATCTTTATATCAATGTACATTATGCCTAAATGTACATTATTGTACCTGTTTTTTCTTTTGTCTGTAATTTTTCAATGAGCAATAAAGTGAATTCATCAACAGCCTATTAAGATGTCCCCACTGCTGGGGCTCAGGCCTCCCCTCTCAACGAGGGCGTTCGGGCTATAGGCCACCACGCTAGCCCCAATGCGGGTTGGTGGACTTCACATGCACCTAAGAATTTCTTCTTCTGCGTATGCAGCTTTCCTCACGATGTTTTCCTTCACCGTTTGAGAGCAGTCAGTAAATGTACTTAAGTTTCGAGAAAAAACCCATTGGTATATGGCCCAGCCGGGGATGGAACTCCGGACCTTTCGATAATGATAGGCCGCGTCTTATCCCCGACGCCACTGACGCTCAATAACGTGAATTGAATTAAATATAACTGTGAATTAAATTTAAAGTCTTCATCCTCATATCGCGTCAGCCTTTTAACGTCTTCTGCTGGACATAGACCTTCTCCAATGAATACCACCACACCCGGTCCTCCATTCTCCATTTACAGTATTCAATTCAATTCAATTCAATACAGTCTATTGCACATTTAAAAAAATACGCACAAACAAGAAAAACAGATACAATATTGTAAATCTAAGCGGTCTTATAGCTAAGAGCGATTTCTTCCTGACAACTTTACTTTTATATAAGCTTATCTTAACAAATTACTGTCACCAAGCCTTTGTATTTTTGCGTGAAACAAACTACAATATTGAGAGGGTAAAGACAGAAATGACCCTACTACTTAGTGGTCGAGTCTAGAAGATCGAATGCCGAATACAATTTTTTAATAATATGCCCAGTGAGGCATCCTCAAACCAAAAAGATTGGAAGAAAATCGAAGACGCACCAAATATAACAAATACCCAAAAGGAAATTGGTGTTTTGCGGTCAGGGCGTAACAAATTACGTCGATTTCCATTCTATCGCGTTTTGGCTTTTGCTTCATCCTGTGGATACCACAGCGTAAAGAAATATGAACTAGGATTCCATAATATGTATAATGTGTAATTTTTTTTCTCTATTGACCTATATTTCCATTATATCTGCTTTACATTATACGAAACTTAACAATAAAAAAATTACGATGTCTATAAATGTGGGATTGACCTATATTAAATCGTAGATTTTACCCGATGGTATTTGAACAGATTTCATGGAAACGCTAATTGGATTTTGATGATTAATTAATTAAATTATTCATACGTCAATTAATAATAGATTAACTGTATATTAGGGCGTCGATGTCGTTTGTGTACTTTACCTAGGGGGAAGATTAAGTCTTTGATTTGATGAATTAATAATGATGATGGGAATTCCATTCTGATGTGTTGCTGAGTTCTGTATTTCTCTTCATTTTCCTCTGGTGTGTTGGAAATTTGCACAAAAAATAAATTAAAAATCCCTGACACAAAAAATTTTTAGTGGACTCCACATGCACCTAAGAACTCCATCTTCGGCGTATGCAGGTTTCCTCACGATGTTTTCCTTCACCGTTTGAGAGCAGTCAGTAAAACGTGCTAAGTTCCGAGTAAAACCATTGGTACATCTAGTCTGCAGTTCGGTACCGAACAAAACATCCGAAATAGGTACTTCTGATCTCATCGACTAAACCGTTGAACCTCCCAATGGACATAGGTACCTAAAATGAGAGTTACAGACCAATCCAAAATGCAATTTCCCCAGATTGGCTGTAACCCCACTCGCGGTTATATTTGCTGAACTCCACTCAGCTTGCTTGCAGTCTGTGGTTTCTAGATTCATTGGCGAATCTACGTCCGAATACCGGAATACTCATCAAAATTAAGTATTCATTATCTTGTGCCTACGTAACTGTTTTTCATTTCATTTATGCAATAAAGTATTTGTATTTATTTAATTATGTATTTAAATATATATCTTTAAAATAAGATCAGTAGTCTAATAATTTTGAAACATAAATAGGTAGGTATTTTTACATTTTATTAAATAAACGATACGTAGTTACATATATTCATATTTAATATACATACATACAGACATCAAATATGTTTGTTTAACTTGTTTACTTCATTTTAATGTTAACCATAGAAACAATGTTTTTAACATTTATTTTATTGATTTTTCTTATTAACACTGGAAAAATGTTTCCAGAAGTATAAAAATTTGTTGGCTCTTTTTAATGGTATTTAATACAACGGCTCGTGTAATACTAAACTAAGGCAAAAGCAAAACATGTCTGAAATTTTATCCTATTAAAGTTTTCAGGAGCGTTCCGTAATCTTCATAAAGAGCTTTTGTGTCGATGTCGGCGAAAATAATGCCGGTGAATGTCGGCGAAATTGTGACGGTGAATATCGTGCCGACGATAGAGGCAAAGGAATCACGTTCCCGCGATATATTGGAGGCGCGTTTCTGCATCGCGGCGCTCGGCGGAATATCGCGTTCGCACTGCACCGCCGGAACTGCCAAATTGCATATCGATATGGATATGGGTTAGATGGAGAGAGCTGCTGGAACCGGCATTGAATAATGTTTTTTTTAATGTTTTTTTTGGACAAATCCACACACGTCTGCTTAGTCACAAACTGAGCCGAAGCTTGTAAATGGGTACTCAACAACTGATAAACATACATACTTTTAAATAAATACTTAAATACATACAAACATAATAATAATAATATTTTTTAATTAGTTTTTGAAGACACATTTTACAGGAATGAAAATTAGTGATTTGAAGCAAGTTTGACTTAGGGTTTTAAAACGGATACGCTTACGATAAGCTTTTCAAACTTTCGATTTGTATGATTTTTGCTTACAGCGATCCAAAGACGTAGGGCTATCAGCAGCGAGCGGGCGAGTATAGCCGAAATACGTGCACAGCACGCAGCGAATGTGGGAGTCTTATGTCTGTAATAATAATCTCCATCTTATATCCAATAGTCAGTATTCTTTGCTAAATTACTCGGCATACTTCACTTAGTGTTTCTGTAATACTTTGCAGCAGAAATTTGTGAGAAGGTAGAGGGCGGAGGGCCGGGTGCGGTGGCGTTCTAGGGCAGTTCTATGTCCAGCACTGGACATTGGAGCAATGACAAAATGACGATGATGGTACCTAACAGAACCTGCCCTAGAATCCCGCTATCTCAACTCGGCTTGCCTTTTCTAGTCTAGCTCTATATCCTTGCCGTACGTGGGGCTTCAGCGCACGGCTGGTAACCGGTGTTGCCACCGCTTGGGATTTATTAATTTTTCCATATCTAACGATGCGCACGCAGTACCTAGGTATCTATCGCGGACAGCCTGTTAACGGATGTAGGTTCTAGTTTGTTAGTTATATCGTCATTCTTCGTCCTCGCCTCTCCCCGTTACGCGGGGTCGGCTTTTCTAATCTCGAGGCGCCATTTACTCCGCTGATAACTTGAATCAAAAAATTTAGCCACTCCCATATGGATGAGTAACAAAAGCATTTTAGGGGGTGCCAAAATCGGGTCAAATGTATATCAAAATTGACACTCACTCACACATTCTCATTTTCGAACTCCATATAAATTTGTATTAGCAATCTCCTCCCGCTAATCCGCTTCCTTTGTCCGCGGCCCCCCCCTGAAATTGACACCGAATTTTTCTTCGTTTCCCATACTAAATATGCAAGATGCGATCTCCACAGGGAGCGCGCGCGCGACCGAAGAGGTTTGAAACTTCTTGGCTGATAAGCACCGTCTACAGACAGACCCAACACCTTCATGTCCCTCTCGACATTGTTATCCAGGTTGTTTGTGGTCTGCCTTACCCTCTCTTTTGTGTAGTCATGGATAGGCACCCCTTCACTACGTGGTTCTCGGGTCTACGTATGACATGCCCATACCACCTTATCCTGGACTCGGAAAGTTTCTCCGCAATGTTTTCTTGTAATTAACTGGCTTGTTTGTTCCGTTGGCTTCTCAGCACTACTCGATCTATAATGTTAACCAAAATGCTAAAAAAACCTGTTAGGTCTCATCTCGTTTTCTACCTGCTATAGTTTGACGTCACGCATTAGTTAGACATATGGTTTTGATTCAAATTTGGCAACACAAGTATACCTAAAACATTTAATCGAATTCGTAGCAATAAATATCACATTTTAAGTGTTCCGAACGAAAACAGGAAAATGGAGATATTTAAAAATATTGTGTTTTAACACTCTGTCACAAAATAAAATATGACTCTGTATTATATTTTTGTTTAATACATTATTAGGGCCTCTTACACCGCTTGCTGATAAAGTCCCAGATACCCTATCTGCAGGTTATCTGACACATAGCCTGTTTTTTTGGTTTCACAGGTATCTGATTGCCTATATCTTATATATTTTATATAGTCTATCACACAGATTTATCTGATAGATTAGTTTATCACTAAGATTACTATCTGTAACAATATCAGGAAGTGGTGAAAGAAGCCCTTAGTATTATATAGTTTTTGATAAAGTATCAATGATAATTCGTAAAACAACGTGTCAAATGTTACGATACGAGTATTTATTTATAAACGTAGCTGTAAAAATACCGGTTTAGAAAAGTCTTCTATGTTTTAGATATTTTTGTTATAATACATAAATACTTTGCTTGTTTAACTGATTGATTGTTTGTTTGTAGCTATACCTACTGAGCCGTCATTCGGATATAGGCTTCTTACTAATTTAGCCGTTGGAAAATCTCTTCTTACGGGATACTTGTATAGCTGTCAGCTGCAGATGCTTGCTTGTAAGATACCTACCTAATTGTGGAAGAAGACATACTTTATTATAATGCCCTTAGGTGTTTATTGTATACTCGCTGCAGATAGGAATCTATGCAAATGAATCAATTTGCATTGTCTAGGTCAAAGCAATATAAATATCATAAAGCAAAGTAAAGAGTCACATAAGATGCACAGTGAAACATTTGTCCTATAGAAAATGCTATTTTTAATATACAATGAGAATACTAATATTATATTAATACGAACGAATATTTAGTTTTAATACAAAGTCAAAGTCAAAACTATTTTATTGCATGTAAGTACACTGGGTACATTTATACAACGTCAATTTTTTATCTTACTTACTTAATTGTAGACCAAATATTAAGTTAAATTAAAAAAAAAAGAGGATACTATTCTTATTGTTATTGTCTACCGCAATCCATCAGCACGACCCAAAGGTTAACTGGTAGAGAATGCCTCCGGTATTAAGTTCGCCTGTTGTATATACAGTACTAAGCAAGAGATAAATAATTACCCTACTAGGTAGGGTAATTAGTTTTAAATGACGATACAATTTTGAATGAAGCAAAAAAAATCTACCCCATTAAATATACAGGGTGGCAAATTGAGATAGGGTCATTATATTAGGGAACGTCCGAAACTATAAGAGATAGAAAAATATGTTCGTCGATTTTAAAGATAAAAAAAACTCATACACTACTCGGGAATCGAGCCTAGATATTGAAAAAAAAAACACGTTATTTTATTATTGTGTGGGTTGTAAGGAGTAAATGTTGCTATGAAACCTTGTGTCCCATCATCATCAGCTTATTAACACGTCCCCACTGCTGGGGCTCAGGCCTACCCTCTCAACGAGGGCGTTTGGGCTATAGTCCACCACGCTAGCCCAGTGCGGGTTGGGACTTCACATGCGCCTAAGAATTTCTTCTTCGGCGTATGCAGGTTTTCTCACGATGTTTTCCTTCACGGTTCGAGATCAGTCAGTAAATGTGCTTAAGTTATGTTTATGTATCTAAAATTATTAGAATATGTCGTATTATTATCTTTGCGTATTAGTTATTTAATACTATTAGGTCTATTCGTTTGCTAGGTTACGTTACATTTATTTAAAACAAATCAAATATTAAAAGTCAAAACAAAAAATGCCTGATTCACAAAATTGTGTGGTTTAGAAGCAAACATTTAACTGTTGATTGAAGCGTGCGAAAAGGTTTATGTTTAACTAGTCATGTCATGGTAAGGTAGTCTTGTTGACCTACAGTACTGTTCTGAGGTTCCGAGTTTACTGTTAAACTATGCTATGTTCAAGACTAACATAAAATAATAGTAAGTACAAATGTTTCTACCTAATGAGCCGTGGTAGCCTAGTTGGTTGTGCACTCGCCTCACGTTCATGAGGTCCTGGGTTCGATCCTGGCCCATACCAAAGAGTTTTTCGAAACTTAAGTACGGTTTATTATAATACCCCAGGTTTTTCGGTGAAGGAAAACATGGTGAGGAAACCTGCATACGCCAAAGACTGGTATTTACTATTCTCTATACTCAACTTGCAAATTTAGTATGGGAAACGATGAAAAATTCTGTGTGAAAATCAGGGGGGGTGCGGACAAATGAAGCGGATTAGCGGGAGGAAGTTGCTAATACAAATTTATATGGAGTTTGAAAATGAGAATGTGTGAGTGAGTGTCAATTTCGATATACATTTGGCACGATTTTGACACCCCCTAAAATGATTTGTTACTCATCCATATGGGAGTAGCTTTTTTTAAAAATTTATGCCCTGTATGATTACACCAAACAAGATTCTTCCCTACAGCCGGCCCTGTAAAGGTACCTAGCTCAGACAGGGCAACTCAAATACGCTTGAGGTAAACATTCAAAGCGAAACTTTATTCATTAGTTATGTGTGGAGTGGGGTCGTAAGTTTGTATTGTTTCAAATGGGTTCCCGATCCCTCTGGGAATGGTTATTGGGCCCTTTTGGGGAATTAGCATTCTGCTGGACGTCTGCATCATTGTTCATTAGTCAAAATAAACAACTGGCAACTAAACTTTTCGTTGAAGTGGGTTCTAGGCGTGATTGGCATCTATCATCACATCGACAGCCCTGTCCACTACTGGACCAGTCCGCTGGCTGGGGTATCCTTGCAAGGCCCTAGGCTTATTTTGAGATTTTGTGTACTACGAACCAAGTGCCTTTTTAAATGACCAATAATTATTATTGGTCCTAGAAAAAAAAAATTGGGTCTGGGTCTGAACGACAACTGAGCTATAAAAAAATCATTTTAAAAGGACCGTGGGCCTTAGAAGGGGAAAACCTCTTGTGTACAAAGTGAAACGTCTTTGTTACCTCTTGCTTCCTCACTCCTCCCTCACACCCTGCCTCCCTGATCATTTTGCATCTATAAATAGTTCAAGTCAAGGTCTCATTAGTATCCTTTTTTAAATTTCAGACGTTTCACGTCAAAAGTGGAACGTATAATCATGGGTGAAATGCAAAATAGACGTACCGTAACGAAAATGAAATTGTCATGAAAATCAGTTTCATTGTGCAATTTGTGCAAATTGTCAGTGCAAATTGTTACGAAACTGATAAATTGTTACGAAACTGATATTATTATCAATTTTGTAACAAAACATACCTAACGAAGCTTAACGTAACGTAACGAAATTTATCAGTTTCATTACGGTACAACTATTCTGCATTTCACCCTCATCAGACCACTCCAGGAATCAGTTCGATAACAGTACCAGTATATCCATCAAAAATATGGCGAATCTGGCAACTGAGAAGACTTAAACGTCTTATGTTATCGACGCGCACAAACGTCATCTTCATTTCGATCAGTCATGAATAGTGCGACCTTGACTGGAGCAATCAGCAAAAAATTATAGAGTTCATATGACACTGAATGCATTTACGACCGGTCACACATGTATTTTATTATTACATAGAATTAAAAGTACAACACTGGTATATAGTATGAGACTAATAACACATATTTCAGAACGAATGTTTACTACAAATAATACATTCAGGTCCATTATTAAAGATCGCATAATAGCCCGGAAACAATTGTCTGTGAAATTATACTTTTCCGGACCTTTTTCAGCGAAGCGTATCGTTATGTCGTAATGATTTACTAGTCAGCTGTTCAGCTGTAAGGAACAATTCTCTGTCGTCAACGTCTTTTGTATCAGTGTGTTTTGTAGCCATATTTAAGTACCTAGAAGACAAGAATTCTTGATTGTTCTAAAGGCAAAGTTGGTAATTTAACTGTCATCATCAACAGCCTATTAATATCCCCACTGCTGGGGCTCAGGCCTACCCTATCAACGAGGGCGTTAGGCCATAGTCCACCACGCTAGCCCAGTGCGGGTTGGTGGACTTCACATGCGCCTAAGAATTTCTTCTTCGGAATATGCAGGTTTCCTCGCGATGTTTTCCTTCGCCGTTTGAGAGCAGTCAGTAAATGTACTTAAGTTTCGAAAATAAAACCCATTGGTACATGGCCCAGCCGGGGATCGAACTCCGGACCTTTCGATATGATAGGCCGCGTGTTATCCCCTACGCCACTGACGCTCTATAAGGACATCCATGTTTCATAAATTTTTGGCCCAAATTGAAATGGCCGGTCAAGAGAAATTAATGATATTTTCTGTTAGATCTACTTGTTCCGTTATGCGTCTATTTTAGCAGACTTATAATGTAAAAGTAATGGACTTAGAATCATCGTTTTTTACTAAAAGATGTTGAAAATGACATGTTTTTTTTCAAATGAATGATAAGACGGATTCTAGAACTCAAATAAAACCGAGGACAGTGACCTTTCACCTTTCTTGTCATAGTAAAGAGTGCTTCTTACATGTTATTACGACTACTTCTTGTAAGTTACACTGCTTTTTTTAAAATGTATTTTTTATAAATATGGGTATTTTAAATACCTAATTAAAACACAATTTGATAGCATTGTAGTCTAAAAATTATATTGATTTGCTGTTTGCTGGCGGAATGATGTAAGAGGATATTGTATCCATCTATTGGCATTATAACTAGCAAGGAAGCACCCAGAGTCAAGTTTGAAACAGCGGCAACCAGTTTTGTGGTATTTGCCTCATTAAAAACTATATAATTATAATAAAATTCGTTTAATAAAGGGTTTGGTATAAAATAAACTACTTAAAATCCAAAATAAATAAACCAGTTCTATACACATCCTGAAACACAGGCTCGTAAAACAAGTTCGTAAGAATTTATGGACGAAATAAAGTGCCAATACTTATCAATCCGATAATTACTTAGGTATGAACAAGCCACCATTGATTGACCTGAAGTTTTGTTGAACCGGTCATTTCAAAAATTTCTCATTTTTCAGAATGTTTTAAATGTTTCCTTTCCATTCAAAAACAGGTTACAATGACATTGAGACTGCCATGTTTTTTTTCCCATTCGCACACATTGGACGTCTATAATTGATATTCTAAGTTAGGTATATGGTATCAAATATCTAGTGACTTTTGGAATAGATACGAAAAACTTTGGAGTTCGCCGCAGTCGGGTAATAATAGACTTCGACGCGAATCCGGCAACATTTAGTTGAAATGGCATTGGTATCTTTTGAATCTACCAATATTCTAATAACGGTTATTATTATTTATAAATTTAATATAAAAGTATGCCATGGCCTTTAAGATTATCGTTGGTCTAGGATAATTACCATAACACATTCACAATTCACACGTTTCAAGGTAGAGTCGATGACTTTTAAAGTTTGTCATTTAAACTTTACCGTTTTGCTTCACTAGCCACTACCGGGTTGGTCCAGTTCGCATTTTTTGCCATACCTACCTTTTATAATATTTTTTTTATAAAACAAGCTTAAACAAAATTGAACTACTTTGTAATAGGCTTCTGAATAAAAAGGGTGGTATAAAATTTGAGCATGATCGGATATCGGGAAGTGGTAGATAAATCAATCGCAAGATTCCTCCCGGACAGACAAACTGGAGACGAAGTGAAATAAAAGCTTGTTATAAAAAGCAAATTATTGGTACAAAAACCTCGCAGTTCATATTTGAAGGTCTATTTTGTAGGCTTAAAATGCTTAATAAGTACAGCCTGGAAGGTTCTGGCGACTAAACAATGACTGGAGATAAGTAGGTATAGGTACTTATTCTTAGAGCTTCACTGATAAACCGCTTAAGAAACGCTGTCTACTAAGAAACGCCGGAGAAAATCATGGTTTACCTCAACTCATATCCTAATCCTGACTAATATTAAAAACCCGAAACTTAATTTGTTTGTATGTCCATTGATTTGTTTTTACGCGTTCACGGCTCAACTATGAACTGGGAACTGTTTGTGAAAAACGCGTTACGTCAAAGTTGCATTTTATTAAGGTTGCGATACGTCATTTGTTAAGTCAATGCGATTTGTCAAGGTCAATCGATCTTTATATTTTTCATGCACATATGTACCACTAGAATGTGTAGTGGAGATGAACATGAACTAATTTTTACAATAGGAAAATCGATTAACGTCTTTTAAAAACTTATTCTGCGCGGGCGAAGCCGCGGTCAACAACCAGTTTAGTCGGTATTCAGTCACGCAACGTTGAGATGGAGCACAACTCAAAATAAAATTCCCATAGGTAAATTTGGGTAGTATTTAAATATTTATAAAAATAAATAAATAAATTAGGTACCTATCAACTGCCATACGAAAACCTAAAAAATCCTTGTAGAAAACGTTAAGTTAGATAACCGCAGTTACCTAGCAGGAATTTCATATTTCATATTTCTTTATTTTGTTACACATTAATTAATCGTATTAATTATTACAGAAACGATGTAAAAGGCAAAAAAAATTTTTTTTCGAATGAATTTAGTTGTATTTGCCTCCTAGTTACAATTATTACCTACTGCCCCCGTGCGGTTGCACCTTTAAAAAAACTGAACAACTTAAAACTGACCTTTTCTGCAGCTGACCGTGTAGCTGATATCCTCGAAGAGTATATGGACCGGTGGTCTCTTGGCCATGCGATTGAGAGCCTTGAGGGTAGAGCCGGCCCTCTCCAACGCAGCCGGCGTCCATTGGTTCTCTTGCACCGGTTCCACCACTAAGGGGTTGGGAACGTTTAGCTCATTGGGTGGCGTCACGTTGTGAGCTAGGGCTGCGCCTGCGATCGCGCGACGGACTAGCGGAACGTTTGACATTGTTAGTTTTTTTTCACATCACACTTTAAGTTTCGATTTAGTTTATTTTAATTTTCAAAAGATTGTTGGACGAAAAAAATGTGAAAATTTGATCACTTTTGACGCAAAAATTTATAGTACATTATTTAGATTTTGTACATTATTTATCTATACTAACACTAAAATATGAAAATAAAACTATTTGATACTTTTAAAATTAGAACGTTCTCGTCAAAGTCGCATAGTTGCGCCCGCGCACGCCACGTTACGTCCGCAGCGTAAGTCCAACGTAAGCCGACTGAAGAATCATAGAATTGTATGTGGACTGATCCAGTTTTGTGAATAATTAACACAAAATAACCAATTTACAAAGTATTCTACCGGATTTCTTCAATCCCTCGTTTCTTATGTCACGTAGTTTGAATACTATAACATTAATAATAATATAGAATAAAATACCTAACATAAAATTAATACGGCAACAAATAGAGCGAAATAGAGTAGAAATAATATATATATATATATATATATTATTTCCACTGTTTCAAATATTCTGCTCTTCCCGTGAAAAAAAATTAGCACCTTTTTCGATAGTACAAAGTTATTTATAATTTTGTACTTTATAATTTTATTTATAAATAAATAATGGTAATAAAACCTATGTTAACCAAATTTAATTGACTGACGATTAGAGGGAATTATAAAAAAGACGATTATTTCAATGATAAATAAAGATGCCTGGTATTAAATGTTACTTCAGCCTCGCACATATTTTTATATTTTTATTTAAAAGATTTTAAAAGATGTGTTGCATTTTAAAAATGAGTTTGTTGCCCCGGGGCTTCTTAGTGCTAACCTCTAGAAAGCGGTGGTAGATCAAATTGACTTCTATAAATTACCTGGTGTACTCTTAGGGAATGCGCAGACCAAGCGGAAAACTGCCCGGCGCACTTTTTGACGTCATTGTCAAATGAACCATATTATCACTATAGCCTAAAGAACAAAATCGTATGAATGACGTCGAAAAGTGCGCGGGCATTTTTCCGCTTGGTTTGCGCACTCCCATAAGCAATAAAGTTATGTATATCGATTAGTGCAAACAAAAACCATAAATAATTAATATGTCTCAAATCATCGCATTTGTGTCATAGAAAAAAATGAAAATATCTTAGAGATCAGTTATAGTCGAACCATGATAGCGTGGAAACAAATCCTTTCCGATTCTAAATTTAGGTAGGATTATGATGGGATTAGAATGTTATTATTTCTTAAAACACAGCCAAAGTTACAAAAAATACAATAACAAAACCCGAAGTATTCACACAACATCAATTTTGTTTACCTTTTTTACGTGGGTATAATTCCACCATTACAAAACAAATAAAAGGTCAAATCCAATGTCATATATTATTACTATCGGCCTCGGCAAAAACTATCGGCTTGATGAATAAAGATAAAACGTCTTAGTAACTATGTATCATTTAAAGTTGAGAAATTCATTGAGAGCATTCGAATGCACTTGAGCGGTTCGAACAAAGACCTTGATTTAATCAGCAGAAATTATTGATTTACTATTTAGTCTAGATAACGAGTTCCGAACAAAATCTTGTACGACAATAATTGTATGAGTTCCTGTAATGATAAGGGTTATGTTATGATTGTGTCGCCTAACAATCAATTTGCCTATATGACGAAATGCCTAAAACGCACACTGTCTATATCTAAAAAGCAAAGGACTACTAATCAATTTGACTTAAACGCATATTGTCTACTTTGCAAAATGCATACAACGTAAAATGTCTAATTTGCAAAACATCTAAAATGCAAATTGACTACGAAATAAATTGCATGAAATGCATGCCAAATGCCATAATATGTCAAATTGCTTTTTAGACGTTTCACTACTTAGGCATCTAGGTTTTAGGCATTTTACTACTTAAATAATTTGATTTATAATGGTATGAGAAAGCTTAGCTTTGTTAAAGACCGGCAAGATCATCGGATCGGAAGTCTAGAATATTATAATAATGGTTCTATTTCAAAAATGAAAAAGAACTTTTTATATTATGTTTAGGGAAACGCGAGGCTGACTCACACCTGGCAGATTTTAAAAAAATCAGTTTTAGAGCATTCCACACTTTGTTAGATAAAGAGCATTTAGTTCAGTAAACTCTCTTTACAATGTGCGACAAATTACTTTTCATTACTCATACTCTGAAAGAAGGTCTGAAGTTGCCTGAGTAGCGGGTTGAAAGTAATACATCTCAGCCCTAGGGAGAATCGCTTTCAACTGACAGCTGTCAAATTATTAAAAAAATACTAGTACTATTTTGACATTTCTATTGGACCATGGTCCAACTGTCTATACATCCACTCAATTACAGCGCGATGTAAAATTGAATTAACATAAAGTTATGTAATAATTAAAGAATATATTTTTTAAAATGACTATTATAATTATTCATCATCATCATCATCAACAGCCTATTAAACTCCCCACTGCTGGGGCTCAGGCCTACCCTCTCAACGATGGCGTGCGGGCTATAGCCCTCGCTACGCGTCGGGCGCCAATCCCCGTCTCGGGACTTAAATAAGTTACTTTCACACCTAGGTTAACAATGTACTATTACTATAAGTGTGGGTACGGTAAATTATTCAATGTACGTTCTAGCCCGATGAGTATATTTATTTTAATAGTAATCTACTTATAAAAAATCGTATTTATAGAATTAGGCAACAGGTTAATGATGTCGACTGACCTAAAACAAGGCAGGTGATTGGACGTCTAGGCCGTCCATTAGTTGCGATTACATAATTATGTAGTTTTATGCACCGACTCTAGTTTTCGGCGAAGCAATGTACGAGAGTCACGCATCTTCCTACTTTAGTTTAATCTAAGATAAGATTTCTGTTCGTATAAGTGACATTTAGAAAACTGTTTGTCATTGCAACAATGAGATAATTGATGATAATTACACAGCCCTTAGCATCTTATGCACGCGAGAATCTGTTAGTATATTATTATCATTGACTATTTCTACGTCTATTACGTATTAAGGATATTATACTGATAATTTTCCATGGTTATTTTTAAACTGAGTCCAAATTTGCATCGAACTACGTGTAGCATTTTTCGAAACTTAAGTATGATTTATTAATATATCACAGGTTTTTATGAAGGAAAACATCGCGAGGAAACCAACCATACCTAAGTCAAATAATTCTATGGCGCTTGTCGGTTGATTTGTTTTGAAATGATTCACAGCAATTGGCTAACACATTCAATCATTTAAAATCTACACTTTCTTTTCTGTGTATAAGTAATTAGATTGTAATTAATTATTTAACTACATATATTATTTATCACACTGCATTTCTCAGCTACAAAGTAAAATGGTTTGTAGTAATGATAATGTATGACAATATACAACTTTTAATAATGTCTACTTAACACCATTAACCCACCTCTTAGATGCCACTGAGCATTTAATCACTGCAATGAAGGACGTGATCCAGTGGGAATCAATCTTTTTCCACCTCGGCCGCATACCGTAAGGGCACGTTCAGATAACAGGCGTTAACGCCTGCCACTGTTCAGTTCGAGTTGAGCATTTTTGGATGGACGATTGACGTCACTCTCATTATAGATGAACTCATAGCAGACGAAAATGATGTATGATCCGATGTTGTATTTCACCAGAATACGAGAACGAGTATGTCTCTCTTGATTTAGTTATAATGGTCAGAACTTTTCATATGCCATATGGATGGACGTTTTTCTATTTCTTAAATAAAAAGATCTGTATTAAAATTTTCTTTCTCTATTTTGGACTGTTAAACGCCTGTCATCTGAACATAGCCTAACCCATGAAGGTACCTCATCTTATTTTGTACGAGTAAGATTTGCTCTAAGTCTGTTTTCCATATCATAACGTAAAAAAACCTAAGCTTCATCAGAATTTTACGAACACAGGCAAAATTATTGTCTATTTCCAAATATTTATTTTTTGTTAATAAGTACCTATCTCTATCTATATTCAAATCGTTTTCTTACGCAGCGAATCGATTTGAAATCACATCCTAATCAATTGGTTCTGGCTTTCTTCGACAATTTTGTGACCACAATCTTGTTAGTAAAGCAATACGAAACCAACTAAGAAAATAAAATTCAAAACTGCCAAGTAGTTAAATAAAAGACGTAGCGGGCCGTAGATTAATAAGCCCTGACTTATTATACGCCTCTTAGTTTATTACACGCTTAAACTGACGTAGAAGACACAATTTATAATTATAACCGAACCGGTTAACCGATCGGGGAAGTATTGAAGATTAAAAACATTAATAAAAAATAACTTTGACCTAGGCCGACCTTGTAATCAATATGTTAATTATTTAACCATGATGTATAACCTCGGAGCAAGCTGTCAATATTTTTATTTAGTGTTAAAATTATACTTTTGCATTCAGATGACCGCCATATCGACCGCTTCGTCGGCTTAATGACTTGATCATTCCACTCGAATGTCCAGAGGTCGTGAGTTCGACTCCGAATGTTGACAGAAAACCTAGTACGGTCGACCGCACGTCAGTGGTAAAAAAACCAGTGTAAACTAGCCTCGCATAGTATTGAAACTCCCTAATAGGCTAGGCCAGACAAAGGTCAAAGTGTTTGCATTGCACCGACGTGCGGTCGGCCTATTAGTACTAGAATACAAAAATATCTAGTACGTGAAGTAAAATTATCATGTAACGCGTAAGTAACGTTTGAATACGCTTGAATGAGCACGCTGCCGGATACCAAAAAAAAGACTGGACTCTTTTGAGCTGAAATTTGTAGTCTTAATGTAAAGAACTAGTACAGTCTTAATGTAAAGAGTAATTAGGACTGTTCTAATTTCAGCTCAAAAGAGTCCAGTCTTTCGGGCGCAACAAAGAGCGCATGTGTCAATTAGTAATTGACACATTCGCTCTTTACATTAAGACTGTACTAATTTCAGCTCAAAAGAGTCCAGTCTTTTTTTGCTGCGCTCTTTGCTGTGCTCTCGGGCGCAGCTCCATGCTGAGATGGGGCCTTTTGGTTACTGAGGGCAGACACCAACCACTTGTTTAGGCCAATTCACTTTTTTATAATAATGTGTAATGTGTGTTAACCATAGAGCTAAGATTTCTTTGGTACGTGCTCGCGGCCCCTTAAAGAGGCATAAAAAAGCATTCTATGGGTGTCAAAATCGTGTCAAATGTATCACAATACTGTGACTCGCTCACACATTCTCATTTTCAAACTGCATATAAATTTGTATTAGCAACCTCCTCCCGCTACCCCGCTTCCTTTGTCCGCACCGCCCCTGTAAGTGGCACCATTGGTTCCCATACTAAATATGCAAGATGCAGTCTCCATAGGGAGCGCGCGCGCCCCCAAAGAGATTCGAACCTTCCTGGTGTTAACCAATAAATATATCTTTCTTTTTTCTTACATTAGAGTGACAAGGTACTAAAGTGACAAGCTACTTTTGACGCTGGCTCTATACTACAAACACTAAACCTACAGTTTATTTTGCTTCTCGTCTTCGTCAAAGTAGTTAGGTATAACTTACTTATCGATAAATCGCATCGATAGATAGCATCGACAGTGTACAGCACTAATAGGAACAGTGCTTATAATTTTGTTGGCACGCCGGTGGTCACCCCACTTTCTTGTTCGACTCAAAGTTTGAACTTCCAGAACTAAATTTAACCAGAAGTGGTAACAACTAAAATTGAAACTCCCAGCAGCGTTCACTAAGCTCTGAACTACTGTACCGCAGAATCGAATTAATTACTAGAATATTATTTTTAATATGGGTACAATTAGTAACACAGAAATTTTGGAGTGTAATCAAGGGGATAATTTATTAGTTAAGAAGCCAGGAATACACCTGGCGACATTTCGACCCTATGGGATCTTTTGTGCCAAACCCCTGTTCACCTAGTGCCCTAATCCGTATTTTGGTGGACTTCACATACGCCTTAGAATAGAAATTCTAATCTTTTGCGTGTGCAGGTTTCCTTCAAAATTCAAAAGTATTTTATTGCATGTAAATACACTGGGTACATTTATACAACGTCAATTTTTTATCTACCACCGCCTCCAAGGTGTTATATAGAGCTGGGAAGAAGAAGCGGCGCAACAAACCTCATGATGTTTTCAAACTTAAGTTAAAAAAAATCATCGGTTGGAGCCAAAAATATATAATAAGTAAGTACATACTTAGTTACTTATTTAAACAAACTGTTATTAGTAGTAATGGAGGATTAATGTATTTTACTATATGTAATAACAATTAACCCTAAAATGTATACTGCACTCGGGCACAACTAACTGAACATCCGAAGACACTAGACTCCTCAACACGGGGAATCCTAGTTTGGGGACTAGAGTACTCTCACTCAAGCGCTATGTACTGTAGCTAAATCATTTATTAATTTAATATTCATCACACTTGCTCGTTCTGTGGATTATTATATGCATGCATACAGAAACACAATGGCCTATATACACCCGCGGGAGTAATGAAAATCAGTACAATATTATACACCTAGGGACTATAATGTGTAGTTTTAAAAAATGGCGTTCTCTCGAAGGAAAGAACTTTATAACAAACAGGTATGACATTCCACACTAAGGAGATTTTAAATCAAACATGGTTTTTTATGTCTTCGAAACTTCTACAAATGGTAATTTAAACATTTACGCTTTAATTAAATGCGTTATTTTTTGTGTTTTAAAAATGTTTTAGTTTACTTTGCAATTATTTCAGTAAATTTCATTTTGAAATTCGATAAAAACTGGCTGTATGGGCTTTTCCCCTTTGGGAGTTTCTAAATGAATTTTTTATCATTATCTGTGGCAGTGTGGACCACCGAATGGCACTGATTGTGCCTTGGAGGCCGTGCTGCGGTTTTATGTGTTCGTGATTATAAACTACGATCTAAGATTTGGGCTTAAGAACTTGTTTCCAATTGGCTGTAAAACTACATATGAAAAAAACTTGAAGCTTCATTGACAAAGTTGACAATAAAACTATTTTATTAACTACCTGTAAGTTGTGACCTATTAGTATAATTAAAGAGAGAAACAAACTTAAAATATGTCTATGTCATGTGAAGAATCCGAGTCTGAAAGTGCAATAACAATATTAACACCTCCGGATAGAGTGAATGTGGCTCAGTTGCTTAGTGAAATTACCAGCAAAGTCTAAAGAAAATAGATTTGTTCCCTTGTGTCCTAGGTATTAATTTTCTCGCAAATGTGATGAAAAACATTGTGTGCATCACGGGAAGTAAGGGTATTACAAACTCGAGTCAATAAAATCCCTCCGCCTTCGGCGTCGGGCTTCTAACAGACTCTCGTTAGTAATATCCTACTTACTTCCCTTATTGCACAATGTACTATTATTATTTAATTAATCCGCGTAGCATAAGTATATGAATTTAATTCAAGTTAATTTAATTGTGTAAGCTTGTACCAACCTATTGTATTTATGAAATAAATTATTAAATATTAAATTTTTCGACACAAAATCCCATCGTGAAAATTTTGACTTACATTTTTCTGAAAAACATTTATACAGCTGAGCCATAAAGCCTCGGTTTTATGTTATGGACAATAAGGTGTTTAGGCACTCTATGTAAATTACGGGTGGGGCACCAATCTCGTGGGAAATAAACGGGCGTCAGTGGAGGTGGGTGATTCCCCGACATATTTTATTATCTTTATGTTGGTAGGATTGGATGAAGAAAAATATCGCGCGGATAAATATGCTTTCTAGGAGTTTTTATAGATGAAGACAAATTTGTTACTGATCTCGAAAATACATTTCTTTCGTTCATCATAACTATTAACAATTTCTAAACGAATTCTGACATCAACATGTCAATTATCGTCCACTGTTGCATCCAACATAGGTTTTTCTTATTAGTAAATGTTCGGTACTGATTGGTACTGATGCTACTTCCCGTCATCTGTCTTTAGAATTAATGGTCTAGCTTAAATGGGTATATCGAGAAATTTCGGCCGTCAACCTGCGAGATTTATTAAAATTGTTTATGCAGATTACAGAGTAAATACTCGTATTTCTTGTAAAAGGAAGTATTTCCGCATAAGATTGATGTTGCATTTGCATGCAACGGTTGCATTGTCCTTTACTTGAACATCAGTTTATAATAATTGCGTTTACCATTACACAAAATGTAAAATCGCATTGAAATATTTATTGACTATTTATTTATTATTACCAATAAACTTTTGTATTTGTGAGTATTTCGTAAATACTCAAGGGGCTTTTCTTTTTTAAACTTTGAAATAGAAACTTATAACTCTGAGAATGTGCAGTGTGGCCTTTATTTTGATTATAGGCCTTGAAAAAAGATTTGTGACCTACTCCCTCCTATAAGAGTAGGTTCTAGCTACATGTCTACACTGAGCGGTTTGCCCTTTGTTTCTTTGCATGTAAATATTTGAAAAGAAGATACAGTTTTCTGACTGCGAAGGACTTGAAGGGACTGATACTGGCATTTGCATTGCCAAGGGACTGTTTCTGACTTTATCTGTGTTTTTCTTCAGTTTAGATTGTTGATATTAGGGTAGCATGACGGTCACATACCTAAATGTAGGTCTGTGATGACGGTAGTATGAAAATTACAATGTAAACAAACGATTTTGTTCCTGGGTCCGGTAGGTTTGCGTGATTACAAAAGCGGATACAGCATCTAGACTGCTCTGCAATGCCGTCGTGTAAGGAATTACGGATATAATATACACAACAAACCCAATTATACTACAGACTATGTATGTCATCATCATCAGCCTGTACAAGTCCGCTGCTGGACATAGGCCTCCCCCAAGGCGCGCCACTGAACCCGATCCTCGGTTCTCCGCATCCAGTCATTGCCAGCCGCTTTACTGGTATGAATAATAATCTGTCGCCAATACAGTTATTTACCTGCCACCAGTAAAATAATAAAATCGTTTGCTGCTCCGTTTATTAGACCTTATACGCGATTTTTATTTATTTATTTTATAATAATGACCTTCCTAATTACAAAGTTAAAAAATTATTCATGCGACTGCGGGCGTATTTAGTAATGCGTTTAATTAAAGTAAAAAGTAACAAAAAATATTTCACGGCGCCTGCGTTTTGTTTATTAGCAAGACTACAGACGGGTGTCTTCAAAAATGTTAACTTTAAATAAATGGGCGCCTGTTTTAAAACATGGCGTAGCTAAAATATTATAGAGAAAACAAAACAAAAATATTTTTGAACGTTATAGGTACACTTAAAAATCATGCAACATAAACATAGTTTCTTGCAAATTAAATATTACAAGTATTATTATTATAGAAAACAAAATTGAAATTATAAAAAAAACATACATAGTACCTCCTCCTTTTTTGGAAGTCGGTAAAAAATTAAATCGAAATCTGAATAACATAATTAGATTATTAAATTTAGATTATTAAATCTAAATACTTTACCGAAAAATAATTTTACCTAAAATAAAGTCAGTAAGTAATTATAAATATTTAACGGCGGATATCGGCGTATGCTAGCGTTCCAGCCTTTGATCTTTGTTCTAAGGATTGAAAATTTTCAGCGTAATTTGCTCAGCTCTGAGTTCTGCGCCGACCCTAGGAATTGAACAGACGAAGTCGCGAACCATAGCTAGTTATTTCATATTTTGCGTCGCCAAAAACAATTTCCGCATCAAAGCCCTAACGCTGTAGACAAAGGCTCGTTTCACTGTTACATTTTAATTAGAGCGAGACAGTGGAATTAATATTAACTAAGGTTGAGAACCGCTGAGGGCCTCCGTTTCCTACGACTGAGAAATTTCCCTCAAATTACAAAATGAAATCTTATTACTGTCGTTATTTCGTTTTAAACTAGTGTCTGAATTTGGCTTTGTCTTAGCTGTTATATTACCAAATCAAATGGCATACGAAAGCCCAACACGTATTGTTGGAAACAAAATATAAAATTTATATTGCTCTTGCTACTGCACTTATGAACCTTGACTGTACATTTAATTTACGGTCAAGGTTCGTGCAGTGGCTTGACTGTACATTAATGTACAGTCAAGGTTCATAAGTGCAGTGGCACGGTAATAGTAATTTTTCTGTACAACGGTGCGCACGAAAACAAGAAAATCATTAGACGTAACTGACCACCCAAGTCAATAGTATGTTTAAACCAAAACCTTTAGATACCCAAGTCAATGGTGTATTTTAAACCTTACTGTCATAGCAATACGTCATCAATTCATCATAATCCAGGATATAAATAAGTGGATATGTGCGTGTGTGGGTACAGAAACAACTTGATATTAAAATATAAGAAGGTCGTAAGTGAAACTGGTCTCTCAATCTATTGAATTGCGAAACTGCTATGCAATTATGAACTTAACTGTACATGAAATGACTGTAATAAATATAAATAAATAAATAAATGAAATGACTTAATGAGCGATAAACGAAAGATGATAAACGAGTATATCAAGCAAATATGATTGGTAATAGAAGCTGGGGACGAGCTAGACTGATCTATGTAACAGGACTATATTATATATTATAGCGGGTGCTCACAGCATTCTTTCCGCCTACCCACCCCGTCAGGCACATTGCGTGAATATAATTATGTATTTATATAAATGTATGTATTCTCCAATTTCTCACACTGTACATACCTAGTAATAAGCTTGGCGACAACCTCCTATTAGGCCTAGAAATGCCTTCAGAAGGTTACATAACGTCTCCATCCTGTATCATCAACAGCCTATAAACATGTCCCCACTGCTGGGGCTCAGGCCTACCCTCATAACGAGGGCGTTCGGGCTATAGTCCACCACGCTAGCCCAGTGCGGGTTGGTGGACTTCACATGCGCCTAAGAATTTCTTCTTCGGCGTATGCAGGTTTCCTCGCGATGTTTTCCTTCACCGTTTAAGAGCAGTCAGTAAATGTACTTAAGTTTCGAGAAAAAACTCATTGGTACATGTCCCAGCCGGGGATCGAACCTCGGACCTTTCGATATGATAGGCCGCGTCTTATCCCCTGGGCCACTGACGCTCCATCCTGTATACTCCACATAAACCAATAATTCCTTCTACGAACAATATCGACGTTTCTTGTAAGAAAAAACCAACATTATGTTGATTTCCCCTGAGAAGGTTAGAGATAGAAATTGACGTAAAATAATACGAAAGCTTACACTCCGTAAAACTTGCCGGAGATACCTACCAATTCTTCTAGATGTAAAGAAACACGTGTAAAACAGGTATTTTTAATATTTTTATTTCTGTACCTAACCTAGTTACTAAAGTAATCCGACCGAAAGTAAGAGTTGCATTCCATTACCAACTCTCAATGTATGGTGTTCGTTCACTAATAATTATAACTTTTTAAATATTATAATAAAGCTTTTTTAGGCTATTTATTTTTATACACACATACAATCTTGACGCTATGTCCCTATCTGGGTAGACAGAAAGACCGGATGCCAAGTCGTATCGCGATCCTTACACACCTCTATCGTTCGCTCTTATTTGTACGGTCAACCGCACGTTCGTGGAAACAAAACCAGTATAAACTGGTCTCTCATAGTAGTCTAATAATAAGAAGCTAATAATTATAAATTTACGGCACAGCTTTTAGCAATCACGAAACCTACATTATTTTTTGACCATTTCGTAAAGTGTCTTAGACATGAATTACGGGCAACAAAAAAAATATTTTCCTTATGAAAATAAAGCACAGCCAAGCAGAATAATGGCTTGTGACAAAAAATGCTTGCAACGTTTCCGCTTGCGGCAAAGGGATGCTTCCATTAAAGAAGGTATAAATTTTGGAGCGAAAACCCCCGCTCATACTCGTATGTAGGTGAACGAAGATAAGATTGTTCAGCGGCGAAAGACAATGTAAAGTTACCCGCTTAAGGTGACGATGATGTTTGAAAAATATGGGACAAAAGGAGAACTGAGACGAAGGACTTTGGTCTAATTGAACTGTAAAAGGAAGTTGAATGAACAAAAAAATTCAGTAACTTTTAAAAAGTGTGTATACTGTCTCACTGCTGGGCAAAGACTTTCCCTCGGTTCTTTCATCAATAATCTCCTGTAATTATTCTTGCTTTGATTGATTTGCTGCAAGTTAGATGACCATCTTGAAACGTAGACTCTGCTAAAGATTGTGTGTTTAATTTTCATTTCAATACATTATTTGTTTTCTCTTATTCAAAAACTCGCCTACACAATAGCGATTATTAATCAACGACTATCACATGGCTACAAATAACTCTGCATTTATCGACGAATGTATATGTGTCACTGATTTTCATTTTCTCACGACTAACTTAGTCTAACTTAATTCGTCTAACACCACAAATAGACGAAAACTTCAGAGGTACTGCAATTTTGCTCATTTGCTTGCACGTACCTTAATTAGAATTTGGCTGAATTTGAACGTTACTCCCAAACCTTCAGTCCAGTTGTATAGAAGGAGTAATTTTTGAGCAGTAAATTTAGGACTGTATCCGAGAAAACCGACAAATGATAGTGTCTGTACACCCTACGGTTAATGGTCTGAACACAATGCCGCGCAACATGGGATAATCTGTTTGCCTAATAAAGGACCTGGCGTTGTTTAAATAAAGTTTCCCGCATTATCACTACGGAGGTCCTCTTAGAGGCAATTTAATATTTTAGCACTGTTTGCGGAGGTCTGTCTTTATGTATTCATTATGAACAGTAACGCACCTCTATTTGTGTAATAAACAGTGTTATCAGGGAACTTTGGAGACGGGCTTGTGACAATTTTAAGATCTCAGGGGAGTTCGTCCTTTTGTCACGGTTTCGCAAGTGCCGTTGATACAATGTTATCCGGTAGGTGGTTTTGACGCTGTCTACCTTGTTTGTCCTGATATCCCCTCTAAACCAAAATCGGCTGCAATGAATTGGAGTCAATACAAACGAGGCCACTTTGGGCCTTTAAGTTTCCGTCAGGGAACGATCTGATGGTGACTGTCTGGAGCACGGATAGAGGAGGTCCAGAGAGCCATATACCCCTAACTGATCAGTTTTATTCTGACTAGTCTATGGTGAAAACGACTTGCCTGATCAATAAGGTGTGTATGGCCCTGTGGACCTCCTCCATCTGTACTCCGTACTGTCACCATCAGATCTCACTCAAATCGTTCTCTGACGGAGATCTTAAAGCACAAAGTGATTGCATCTGATAATTTTAATTGTATATTGATGGTCATTTCAATCCAATAAAGTCTGTGTCAATTGTACATCCTAAAAGCATATAATCTGTTATTTTACCCGACCAATTATTACACTGTACGAAGCTCTAGATACCTTATCAAGATATCAGCGAAGGCAGGATCCATTGTCTTCGGTAGACAACAAGCTGTATTCCAAAGAACAAGCTCGTTTAACTATACCATTATACTCTGTTATTGTGGTTATCTCTCCTTCACTTGGATATTTAAACTTCAGTCTCACTTATGTCCAAACAAATTAAAAACTAAAGAAATCTAATCCTACTAATATTATAAAGGCGAAAGTTTGTAAGGATATGAGGATGGATGTTTGTTACTCTATCACGCAAAAACTACCGAACAGATTTTGATGAAACTTGATACAGTGGTAGCGTATATCCTGGAATAACATACTTTTTAACGCGGACAAAGTCGCGGGGCGTCCGCAAATACCCAATAAGTAACAAAACGCCTACATAGAGGGCGCTGTTTCACAATATACACGGGAAATCTGTCGCGGGAAAAAGCTAGTAATACATACATCCGTATTGGCCTGTTAGCTGATTGCGATGGAACTTTTTATGACCTGTCAGAATATTACTAGTGGTTCTGTGAGACCTCGCCAACCCTTATTTTATTATTATTTTATAAACCAAACCTAAAAGAATCGAACAGAAGTCAACGTGACTAACAAAAATTACCGCATTGAAGCTTAATGTTTCGCAAACGGATCCCTAAATCGAAAAATTGTTTTCACACACCCGCAATATTTTTGAAAGACCTATCCAACGAAACCTACACTATAGGATCTTCAAGAAAATACTGAAAATACTCTAAAAAATATTTTTTTAAATTTTATTCTACTCATTTTGTCGGCTTGATTAATTTATACCCATGTCAAATTTTCGTCAAAATCGGTTGAAAAATGCGACCTGTAAAGAATTACAGACTGACAGCCGGACAAAAGCATTTTTGCCCAATCTCGAAACTGAGACGCTTCGTTCGCTTCGCTCGCTCGGTCAATAATAGCGGCGAACGGCCTTATAGCAAAGAGCCTCGACCAACACCTCGAGAGGCTCTCGCTTGACGGCTGGATCAAGGGCCAGATCCAGAAGGCAGTACTCCTCGACACGGCACGTATTGTCAGGAGGTTCCTCACCTTGCGGCCCTAACCACCGGTAGCTTGGGCCCAGCCCCGCTGCCGGCGGCACTCTAGGTTAGGTTTTTTATAATGTTTTTGTTAGTTCTTTATAAAAATATTATAAAAAAAGTGAATAATAATAAGAATAAAAAACCGCACCGTTTTCATACACTTGTCTTATCTAAAGTAGGATTTCCTGTACTTTTGTAATGAGTAAGACACTGATATATAATTCATAAAAACACGTGGACTTAGACCTGTACAAATATAGAAAGTTGTCTGTTCCTAGAGTTTAACGCCCAACAAGGCGATAACATAATGACCTGAATCATACCTGCGATTCAGGTATTTTAGTACTAGTAGTTCCGTGAGAACAGTAGACCTCGCCAGCCCTTATAAACCAAACCTAAAAGAAACCAACAAAAGTCAACTTTGGAAACAGAAAAAGTACCTACTAAAGTGACAAAAATTAGCACTTTAAAGCTTAATATTTCGCAAACGGATCCCTGAATCGAAAAATGTTTATCACACACCCGCGATATTTTTGAAAGACCCATCCAACGATACCCCACACCATGGATATCACGCGGAAAAAAATAATTTTCCATTTTACGTATGCAGTTCTATGAACATAATTTATTTTTTCAACTTTCTTAAGTCGATCCACTATTACTCAAAAACTAATAGAACCTACTTAGCCGTAATAGTTTTCCTTGTAACTACGTTATATATGCTACTGCCATGAATTTTTTCACATTTCCAGAAGCAACCGTTTAGCTGGCAGGGGGGGGGGGGGGACACGTGACTCTAACAAAAATTACCGCTTTAAAGCTTAATATTTCGCCAACGGATCCCTAAATCGAAAAAATGGTATTCACACACCAGCAATATTTTTGAAAGACCCTATCCAACGATATCCCACACTATGGGATTCACAAGAAAAAAAAAGTTCACTCCCACTTTGCGAGTATGGTAGGTACTCTAAAAAAATGTTTTTCAAAATTTTATTCTACTCATTTTGTAGGTTTAATTAATTTATACATATGCCAAATTTTCGTCAAAATCGGTTGAAAAATGCGACCTGTAGAGAATTACAGACAGACAGCCGGACAAGAGCATTTTTGGCCAGTCTCGAAACGTAGACGCTTCGCTCGCTTCGCTCGCTCGGTCAAAAATGATACCATTTGAAAAAAATAAAAAGCGAAGGTTGAACTTTTCAACGACTACACGAGTTTTAACGCTGTTTCGTGCGTAGTTTTATTGAGATATAGCGGAAAGTGGAAGTGGCCTGAGCCGTCGACGGGTGGCACTCGATAAAACGTTTTATTTACGGAGGCAGCATCTGGCACTGGACCATCGCAACTGTCTTTTTGTCCGTTAGTCCGTTACCATGGGTTTCAAACTCACAATATTCTTTACGTACGAGTCGTGGTAGTGCCTTTGCCTTATGCTTGTGAGGTTGGGGTTTTTAATGATTTTTTGGAAATTTAACTGTAAGTATTATGTATTTTAGTGGGTTGTCAGGACATAATATTTACTATAGTTCAAGTTCAAGTTCATTTATTCAGTAACAATATCAATTGTGTTTGAATTTTTGTACATTATTGAAATTAACATTAAGAAATTAAAACAACTAAATAAATTAACAATAATAATTAACCAACTATACAGTTTAATTTAACACGATAATGTCCACAGACTACAGACGGATACTATGATAAATGTCAGCAATGAAAATAAAAAACTATTAATATGCATCTATTATAAATACCTCAAGGGAGGTCTTTGTCCAGCAGTTATTGTATTTTATAGTTATTGTATTTTATACATATATTAGGTATTATGGCGTAAATATCTAACATACTTATTATGTAACATACTCACAATAGGTGGGTTCCCTTTCCGGCATCCCGTTCCCGAGATATCCCGAGAAAAACATCGTAACGCCTACTGCGGCACATGGGGCAATGCAATTCAATGTTATTTCCAGCACACCATAGCGTGCTATAGGTACAGAATTTAGACGCGAAAGTTTTAATTCCATAAAGCGAAACGCAACTGTTTCGCATTCAGCAGAGACGCGAAACTCGTTGTATATAAACAACAATGCTTTTCCGTGTTGCAGTAAACAAGCCGCGTAAATGCGCCTTCCTTGCGCCCTGGGGCAGGCACGTACTCAGCCTCCTTCTTGGGAGGCTGGGCCCTAATCTGTATCTTCAGTCTAACCTTTGTAGAGTCATAAACACCTAGATATCTCTACTTTTATAAAACTGTAACGGAAGAGCGTCAGTGGCGTCGGGGATAAGACACGGCCTATCATATCGAAAGGTCCGGAGTTAGATCCCCGGCTGGGCCATGTACCATGGGTTTTTTCTCGAAACTTAAGTACATTTACTGACTGCTCTCAAACGGTGAAGGAAAACATCGTGAGGAAACCTGCATACGCCGACGAAGAAACTCTTAGGCGCATGTGAAGTCTACCAACCCGCACTGGGCTAGCGTGGTGGCCCGAACACCCTCGTTGAGAGGGTAGGCCTGAGCCCCAGCAGTGGGGACATAGGCTGTTGATGATGAACGGAAGAATTTCTGTAACATAACAGTGTCGAGGTAGATGGAAATTATTGAGAAGTAAAAATGTCACTGACATAAAAGGATACAATAATACCAAAACATGCTAATATACTTACTAAAACATCCGGCCATCCGCCCAGGGCAGACTGGACGCAATTACGAACAGCACCAACCTGCACAAAGCGGCCAGAAATTTTCAGTACTCGTAGTTCCCGGCGAATGTAAAAGTTTTATGAGCTTTTAACCGCCCGATTGCCTTCAAAGTGACAAAACGCTTTTTGTGAAACTATGTAGGTAATTCGCTACACGGGTTTTATTTAAAAATGTTTCAATAAAAAAGCTTCCGTAAAGAAAGGTAACCATTGAAACAATTAAATTTGTTTGTGGTGGAGTTTTGTAATTTTTATCAATTATTTACTATACATTTACTTATGGAAATGGCGAGATTTATCTCGTTATTACTGTTTTAGTGGAAAATACAACATGTCATTATCTACTAGCTTATGCCCCGCGACTTCGTTCGCATTAAAAGGTATCGTTAATGTTACTTACCTATACTAACTAACTGTTGTCCGCGGCATGTAAATTTGATCTGTAAATTTTTGTTCCGATACAAACCTTACCATCCCTTTTCACCCCTTTAGGGTTGGAAATTAAAAAATCCAAGTATACCAGATTTTAAGTCAGACCGCATGCTATCAAACAAAAAAAAACCCGGTTCAAATCAGACCAGTAGTTTTAGCGTGATGCAGTTTCAAACAGACAGACAGACAATAATTTTTTGGAAAATTGTTTTGGGGTCAGATAAGCCTAAATAATGCATTACCATAGTTTTTTTGAAAATCCCTTCAATGTACAGAAATACTCCCGTTACGATATTATAATAATGTATACTATTAAAAAAACGGGATTATGTCTGTACATTGAAGGGATAGAATAGAAGATAGATAGATCCCTAGGTACATCAATAACTAACCAATTACAATAATTAACTACCTATAATAGAATTATTTTCTGTTCGGCCGATTAATTTTAAAGTAATTGAATATTCATAAATTGGGAATGCCAATTTGAAGCTTATTAATTTTGGTTGGTAATCGAATTTAAAAATATTAACGATTTTAATTTAACGTGACCAGGGTGACAGAGCGGCAGATAGATGGAACGTAATTTGTAAATATATGGAACGTCATTCGAGCGCAGTGTAACGGCGGTGTTAGTGACACTGCGCTGTTAAAAGACGCGACATTCGCGTCATTGCGGCGTTTTTCAAGATTTTCACTAGGATTTCCATATCCATTTCCAATTAAACGATGATACAAACACGACACACACCACTTACGGAAAGTATGTACTTGCAAGAGAAATGCCATTGTCAGCGTATTTTAAGCTGCAGTGTGGAGGTACGCGTCAAAAACGCAACGCAACATTACGCGTCACGACCACAGGTCACGACGCTACCCCAGCGTCAACAAATTTTGAGCTACGTCAACAAAACTTCTACCAGATTCAGTAAAACTAGCCGAAAGTAGTCCAACTAATATGACAGGGAACGAATGGTCAGAAAACTGTTTGTAAGAGATAAACTTCTCTAATTATTCGGTCTACCAACTTCGTGGACTAGACAACTAGTCCTAGACTACGTATACTTGGAATTGAAGATTAAATATCTCTCCAGATCTATACAATAAACATTCGTCCATACAAAATAGATTTTGTTATAATATATTTCCACCGCTCCCTGTTATTGACCTTGGGTTTAAGGGATCGTGTTGCCATTGCCATCATCAGGATCAGCCTAATCACACCATTTCCTAATCACATCTGGTTCTCCGCCTTTCTGGGGTTATGCTATGTACGAGTAGCCAAGCACGCATTCGCTATGGCAGTTGACCTTAACGCTATCAATGTAAAAGGGCACTGTGAAAACGCCCGGCAGCATGCGGCCGCACGCGATCACATGCAGTCGCCTGCTGCCGCGCGCCCGCCTCGCCCCGGTGCGACGCGATGCGGGCTCTGTCCTATACAAAACACGCAGTTTTATGGGCAAAGTGCGACTTGCGATTGTACAGGGTTCAACCCTTATTCCTCTATCCACGCTCAACTTTGTAAACACTGAAATACCCTTATACTAGGCGTTGTATCGAACGAAGTCAAAAGGAGCATAGGTGGCGTTTCTGTAGCCAAAGTGTTCAAGAGATAGGTCTAACGCTGCGGGCTTGGACATAAATAAAAGATTTTATCGTAACACGCCGCCCGTTACGAAACTCGCGCCAGGGCAGGACGTAGGAAGGAGGATTAGAGGCCCAAAGCAAAGATCAGTCTAAGCTCTTAACTCATTACGCCAGCGAACCTTAATGTATAGAAATACAAGCCCTAAAAATGATGACACCAAAAGAGTCGCGGCGGCGACTCTTTAGTAAGTGATTTGAGTATGAGTACTAGACATGAAAATGTATTATGTAGAATTCAATACAAGCAAATGTATACTTTGTCGCATAGCGATATGGTCTATAATCATCTTACACGCTTTGTTACTTCGGACTAGCATATCACTAGTAGTTCCGTGAGAACAGTAGACCTCGCCAGCCCCTATAAACCAAACCTAAAAGAAACCAACAAAAGTCAACTTTGGAAACAGAAAAAGTACCTACTAAAGTGACAAAAATTAGCACTTTAAAGCTTAATATTTCGCAAACGGATCCCTGAATCGAAAAATGTTTATCACACACCCGCGATATTTTTGAAAGACCCATCCAACGATACCCCACACCATGGATATCACGCGGAAAAAAATAATTTTCCATTTTACGTATGCAGTTCTATGAACATAATTTATTTTTTCAACTTTCTTAAGTCGATCCACTATTACTCAAAAACTAATAGAACCTACTTAGCCGTAATAGTTTTCCTTGTAACTACGTTATATATGCTACTGCCATGAATTTTTTCACATTTCCAGAAGCAACCGTTTAGCTGGCAGGGGGGGGGGACACGTGACTCTAACAAAAATTACCGCTTTAAAGCTTAATATTTCGCCAACGGATCCCTAAATCGAAAAAATGGTATTCACACACCAGCAATATTTTTGAAAGACCTATCCAACGATATCCCACACTATGGGATTCACAAGAAAAAAAAAGTTCACTCCCACTTTGCGAGTATGGTAGGTACTCTAAAAAAAATGTTTTTCAAAATTTTATTCTACTCATTTTGTAGGTTTAATTAATTTATACATATGCCAAATTTTCGTCAAAATCGGTTGAAAAATGCGACCTGTAGAGAATTACAGACAGACAGACAGACAGACAGACAGACAGACAGACAGCCGGACAAGAGCATTTTTGGCCAGTCTCGAAACGTAGACGCTTCGCTCGCTTCGCTCGCTCGGTCAATAATTGCATTTGTTTTTATTCGAATCTCACAATTTCAAATAAATTTGTATGAACTAATGCTTCTATACTTATTATAGTTCGCTGCATTACGCTGGTTGATCTTTTTTAAAGAAGCATTTTTTTATCTATTTTATTATTGAGGCTTATGACTCAAGGAAGTCAATGCCAGCTTATAATATGAAAAATCAACCAGTAAGTATAAAGTTTGTGAGGATGTTTGGTAATTTAGATGACAGTATGTTTGGATGTTTGTTACTCTTTCACGCGAAAACTACGAAACACATTTTGATCAAACTTTACAGTTAAATAGATTAAATTTCAGAATAACACATAGGCGATATACCTTGGGAAAAGCTGTCCCCGCGGAAAAAAATGTTCTACGCGGGCGAAGCCCCTTTTCATATTCTTAGACGGGAGTGGCAGTCCCTGCACCGACTCAGCGAAAACGGGAGTTTTGTGCAAATTACAAAACAATGTAAGTGTTGTAAAATTTGTAGTTTTGTACAAAAAACGGGAGTTTTGTGCGTTGTATTAAACTCACTCGCTTCAATTTGATTAGCCAATTCTCGAAGTCCCTATTTCCTTTAATCCGTGCCTGGTTAGCAATGTTCCGCCAAATAACTTGCACGTTTATTTGTCAGGAATCTGATAAATTTTTATCGGTGTGCACGTACGATATTTCGCATAAAGAGCCATTCTCACGGAAAATTCTCAGGAGCAAGTATAAACGAGCGCTAAAAGAGCACCCACTGATATGCTAAGCTTGAGAAGCCGAGAAGTAAGAATAGGAAGGGAACGGAAGAGTTCCGCTGACGTTAAGATCGTCTTGACCGTTTTACTAATAAAAAAGCTCATACGAAAAAACTGGGAAAACATTTTTTTTAAAACTTCGTAGTACCTTAATAGGTACCGAACAATATTTCATTTATTTTTCCCTTACTGTTAGTCGCGCAGGGTGCATCGCGTAAAGGCAACACAAGTACTCACTTGGAATACTTAATGTCTTCTATTTAAATGCATGAAAATCTTTTTTAATTTAAAAAACAAAATCGTGTTAGTTAGACCACTTAAAACGCAACAACGGCTGAACGGATTTTGATGAAACTTGGTACAGGGATAGCTTATAGCCTGGAATAACATATAGGCTACTTTTTACCGGTGTAAACGGTTCCCACGGGAAAAACTTATTCCACGCGGGCGAAGCCGCGGGGCAACAGCTGGTTTACTCTAAACCAATAATTCGTTTTACAAGCAATAGGTTTCGCCTTTATGGCAGATCCCTAAAAGATGTTTCCGAAAGTTTCGTTCAACGCATATGCCAACTCGATACCGAACTCAAAGTGGTCTTCACGAAGTTATGGTTACAGTTAGACTCGATTTGGCTCGAATATTCAAAGCGGCGGGTTTCCTTGCGAGATTTTTAACGCTATAAAACTTCTTATTTCGTGTTGTACCGACGTGCCTTGTGGGAATCGAGATCACATCATCATCATTTCAGCCTCTTAGCGTCCAAGGCCTTCCCTAACCGATGCCACCATCACACCCGGTCCTCGGTTCTCCGCATCCAGCCGCTTCCGGCCACCTTCTTTAGGTCGTCAGTCCACCTGGCGGAGGGACGTACCGGTCCGCGGTCTCCACTCCAGAACTCGTCTGCCCCAACGGCCGTCGGTTTTGCGACAGATGTGACCCGCCCATTGCCACTTCAGTTTGCTAATCCTTTCGGCTATGTCGGTAGCCTTAGTTCTCCGTCGGATCTTCTCATTACGGATCATATCCTTCAAAGAAACCCTCTGAGCGATCTTAAGCTTGTGGGTCAGGTCCACTGTCAGTGTGAGATCACGACGTCTTTTATTTGTGATGGGGCTCTTTCAAGCCTTATCCAGCTTTGTATCACTGCGATCATTGCTGATCTATTGTGATATAAGTTCAGTAATAATCTAGCATGAAATACAACAAAAACAAAATGTATTAAATTTTGCCTACCAAATGTAAGACATGTAGATAATAATGTAACTTTAGGTACAGAAAGATTAGAATTTATCAAAAGCACGGTGTTCCTAGGTATAACTATAGACTCATCTCTTCAATGGGGGCCCCACATAGCTTCACTAGCTGGCAGACTAAGCTCGGCCGCCTACGCCGTTAGGAAAATTAGACAATTAACAGATATTGCTACTGCGAGATTAGTCTATTTCAGCTACTTCCACAGCATCATGTCATACGGCATCCTACTGTGGGGTCAAGCGGCAGATATAGAAACCATCTTTATTTTGCAAAAGAGAGCTATTAGGGCGATCTATAATCTACGTTGTAGAGAATCATTAAGAGAAAAGTTTAAAGAAATTAATATATTAACCGTTGCCAGTCAATACATTTTTGAGAATATTTTGTATGTCCGCAAAAATATATCTCTCTTTTTGAGGCACTGTGACATGAACACAGCTTATGTTACAAGAAACAAAAACAAACTTGTACCACCACAGTTAAGGCTTAGTAAGGTCAGTAAATCATACACGGGGCAATGTATACGCTTCTACAACAAACTACCAGAAGAAATCTTAAATATGAATGACAGAAAATTTAAGACCCACATTAAACAACAACTTTGTAAGAAAGCTTATTATAGGACAGTCGATTATCTAAATGACAAAGATACCTGGTGTTAATGTTACTTCAGCCTCGCACAATCTTTACAAAATAATGTTATGTACAAACTTGATTTTAAAAGATGTGTTGCGGAAGTTTGTTGCGCCGCTTCTTCTTCCCAGCTCTATATAACACCTTGGAGGCGGTGGTAGATAAAAAATTGACGTTGTATAAATGTACCCAGTGTACTTATATGCAATAAAATACTTTTGAATTTTGAATTTTGAAAAAGTGCTAAGCTATGCATCAGTTAGGAACTGCAGCACGCTTTTGGCACAGATTAGAAGTTGCCAAGATGGATGTTTCTTTTACGCATCAGTGGGCCACACTCGGACTGAAGGTGCAATGGTGTTTCCTCTGCCTCGTGCCAGAGTCTGCACGCTTTAGTGTTCCGGTGCTTGAGGTTGAACATTGTGTTTGTTCAGGCCGCTGTGTCCGGTGAGTGCTCTCACTAGTATGCGTAAATTCTTCCTAATTAGCGCTAGGCGGTGCTGTTTGTGTATTTGCATATCTTTTTCGTAATTATACTTCTCTGAAATTCATTAGGTTAGCGTAAAATTTTATCTTATGACGTTTTTGTCCATCGAAAAGCGTATTCCCCATATCGGATTTTATCAAAAACTCACACGCAAAATCACGGTTGAACAAATCGGACCAAATACTTACCTTATGGGCGCCCAAAACTGGCTCGCGTCCAAGTGAGCTGTCATTTCAATAACAAAACAATACAAAGAATATCATTCGAAATGTCGATCGTTCGCAAATAAACAAGCTTCAAGTTTCGCAGTCTCAACTGTGAAAATCGTATTGTCCTCGAACGAGTACCGATTTGGAGATAAAGGCTCAAAACTTTGTGTTACGGCGTAGGGTCTGCGGAACTGGTTAAAATTTCTACCGGGCAAACTTTTAACCGGTCCATTTGCTTTCGGTCGGTAATACATTTGCAGTGGACCAAATAAAAGCACATTAAATTGTAATGTAGCAGGAAATTGTTGTATTATATTGTATTGAAACAACAATGTTTAGAGAAGGATTTGTAATCTTTAATAGTATGTATTTTATAAAGTAGGTATGTGCATAATTATTTTTTTACATTATTTTCATGCTATAACTGCGATGTTTGTTGTTCAAACTTGGTACAGGATAAGTTAAATATTACTTTTTAATAAGAACGAAGTCGCGGGGCGTCAGCTAGTAAGTAATAAATATTAGATGTACATATTCGATACATTAAGCATTCCTACAAATTGTCAAACTTCTGCAGTTTTTACGTCATCATTGTAACCGGTTTTCACAGATAATTTAACCGGTTTAAACCTCCTACTAAGTTATATGAGGCTTCACTCGCGTAGATTATGTCCCTTATGATAATGTTATCTTTGCGGTTAACCCTGGTTAACGTGTCTTTTGTATCTCTAGTTTGAGGGGTGGATTTTGTGCGAGTTCATTGTTCACGAGGAGATACTTTGAAACTTAACGGAGGCAAGTTGTAAATAAGTAGATAAACTTACACGAGTCGTGGTCGTGTTACTTTAATATGCAACTTATGCTGGATCAGATTCGGTACTTTGTTTCGGAGAGGATAGCCTGATTAACGTTACTTTTTTTTCCTGCAAGATTTTCTATCGGAAAGTCGGCTTTTTACTTGCGTTTTTGGACATCTGAAAGGGTTATAATACCTTTCAGATGTCAAAAAACGCAAGTAAATCCATTACAAACTCTATGTAACTAGTATATTTTCCGACGAATCTGAGATTTTTAGACATTGCAGCGTATATTACATCGCCCCTTTGTAATCTGTGGCCATAAATACTATATAGAAACCTTTTCCGAAGTCGTACGAACCGTTTTTAAGAAACCGCATTCAAATTCGTTACGCCGTTTTGGAGATAAATGGTAACATACACACAAACCTGCGCTCCGTCGTGGGAACTGAACAACGTCTTCTGCTAAAAATCTGCAGTAACTTCTACTAAAATCTGTGCAATTTGCACAAAATGTTACTGTGGGATAGACATGACAGTTTCACATCCCAAATGTAACAATCACGTAAGTGTAGCATCAGACGACCGTGTCAAGTCCCCGAGCGGCCAGAAAACGACAAATAAAGCGCCATTGGGCATTTATTCCTTGTTATTCCAACAACAAAGATCCGACGCGGGATTAGCCGGTCCCAAAAGTAGAATGACTATCCTAGCCCAAGCTTAAGGTTGTCCGTTTTCGTTTTATTTAGGTTTATGGTTGAATGAACTGCTGTAACGAGTTGTCTTGGATCGGGATCCCATTACAGGGTTTATCGCCTTTGGCAATTCGTTAACGATTATTTATTTTTATCCCTTCGAAAAACGATGATCGGTTCTTCAATAAGTGCGATCAAAGCAGACGATTTTCTCCAAGAGACTCGCGGCGGGTTGTAAAGAGTTTTGAATTAGGAACATGAATATTGTTTCGTGTCGCGAGCAAAAAGATCGAACGAAAATAATGTATGAAATAAGTTACTGGCCGGTTACATTATGGTCTGCGGACCGCCTAATATTATTAAAAAATAATAAAAAAACAAAATTGCAAAACCCGCGACAAACTCATCAACAAGAGGGCTTTTTGGAGGGATTTTGACACAGATGGTTGTCACTTTTTAGTTTTCCAAAAATATTATGTTCTCCTTGCGGAGATCGCATCTTGCATATTTAGTATCGGAACCTATGGTGCCATTTACCGGGGGGGTGCGGACAAAGGAAGCGGAGTAGCGGGAGGAGGTTGTTAATACAAATTTATATGAAGTTTGAAAATGAGAATGTGTGAGTGAGTCATAATTTTTTGAAACATTTGACACGATTTTGACACCCATTTGTTCACACACACACACATCCATAAGGTAGTGGCAATTTTTTTTGATTCATGGTCATAAGTGTAACATTCGCTGCTGACTGTACAACACTTCAGCCGAGAATTAATTATCAAGATACAGCGCACCATGAGTGTTTACCTCGTCTGTTTACCACATCTTTCAAACTCCAGCCGGCATACAATTTGCGTCAGATGCTAGCTATCTGCCGGATTCGTTCTGTCTTGTTAATTTACTCCAGAGAGTTAACAACTTCGACTGTACACCGTCCTACACTTGAATCAAAAAATTTAGCCACTCCCATATGGATGAGTAACAAAAGCATTTTGACACCCCTAAGTGTCAAAATCGTGTCAAATGTATATCAAAATGGACACTCACTCACACATTCTCATTTTCAAACTCCATATAAATTTGTATAAGCAATCTCCTCCCGCTAATTCGCTTCCTTTGTCCGCACCCCCCCCTGAAATTGACACCGAATTTTTCTTCGTTTCCCATACTAAATATACAAGATGCGATTTCACAGGGAGCGCGCGCGCGACCAAAGAGGTTTGAAATTTCTTGGTCCTACAGATACGGAGTTCTTACATGTCTTCACGCTATGTCCCTGACGGGGTTGGCAGAAGAACGGAGCGCCAAGTGTCACGATTTGTCATGTATACATTATGCAATTTTGACATTTTGTCACCTTACACTGTGACATTTTTATTTTGTACAATTTGGCACTTAGGCCATTCACCGTTATATTTCCAACTAGTATTTCGGTGGGTGCCGCGGCCCGCAAGCGGACCGCGGAGGTCGGCTGTGTTGAGCTTTTCTTTTGACAGGAATCCTAAAAAAATATATTTTTTTATGAGTTTCGACGTTTTAGTTTTTGGCCGGAAACCAAATCTTCAGTGGGGGCACCTAAAAGCCGCAAAACAAACTTTCATGACTCGTGATTGCAGTGTTGTGAGCTGTTTTTTGACGGGAACCGGAATCTGATTTGGAGCACCTCAAACCCGTGAATACAAATTTACTCGCAGACCCCCGCGAACTCATTCGTGTTAAAAGACTACTATTTGAGCTGTTCTTTATTTCTTTCAATACTTCAGACCGAACAACCAACCAAACCGCGAACGAACGCGCGAACAAACGCGCGAAGCGCGCTAATAAACCAACCAAATAACCAACCAACCCGCGAACAAACGCGCGAAACGCGCGAACAAACCAACTCGCAAACAAACGCGCGAACAAACCAACCAACCAACCCACGAACAAAAGCGCGAAACGCGCGAACAAACCAACCAACCAACCCGCGAACAAACGCGCGAAGAGCGCGAACAAACCAACCAAATAACCAACCAACCAACCCGCGAACAAACGCGCGAAACGCGCGAACAAACCAACCAACCAACTCGCGAACAAACGCGCGAACAAACCAACCAACCCGCGAACAAACGCGCGAAAAGCGCGAACAAACCAACCAACCAACCCGCGAACAAACGCGCGAAGCGCGCGAACAAACCAACCAAATAACTAACCAACCAACCCACGAACAAACGCGCGAAACGCTCGAACAAACGCGCGAACAAACCAACCAACCAACCCGCGAACAAACGCGCGAAGCGCGCGAACAAACCAACCAAATAACTAACCAACCAACCCGCGAACAAACGCGCGAAACGCGCGAACAAACCAACCAACCAACCCGCGAACAAACGCGCGAACAAACCAACCAACTAATCCGCGAATAAACGCGCGAAGCGCGCGAACAATACAACCAAATAACCAACCAACCAACCCGCGAACAAACGCGCGAAACGCGCGAACAAAGCAACCAAAAAACCAACCCGCGAACAAACGCGCGAAACGCGCAAACAAACGCGCGAAGCGCGCGAACAAACCAACCAAATAACCAACCCGCGAATAAACGCGCCAACAAACGCGCGAAACGCGCGAACAAACCAACTAACCAACCTGCGAACAAACGCGCGAAACGCGCGAACAAACGCGCGAAACGCGCGAACAAACCAACCAACCAACCCGCGAACAAACGCGCGAAACGCGCGAACAAACGCTTGAAAAGCGTGAACAAACGCGAGAAACGCGCGAACAAACGCGCGAAACGCGCAAACAAACGCGCGAACAAACGCGCAAACAAACCAACCAACCAACCCGCGAACAAACGCGCGAAGCGCGCGAACACACCAACCAAATAACCAACCAACCAACTAACCCGCGAACAAACGCGCGAACAAACCAACCAACCAACCCGCGAACAAACGCGCGAAACGCGCGAACAAACCAACCAAATAACAAACCCGCGAACAAACGCGCGAAGCGCGCGATCAAACCAACCAAATAACCAACCCGCGAACAAACGCGCGAAACGCGCAAACAAACGCGTGAAGCGCGCGAACAAACCAAGCAAATAACCAACCCGCGAATAAACGCGCGGAACGCGCGTACAAACCAACCAACCAACCCGCGAACAAACGCGCGAAGTGCGCGAACAAACCAACCAAATAACCAACCAACCAACCCGCGAACAAATGTGATATAATTAATTTTTGGCCATAAATAAAAGCCGTAAAATTTTGAAAAAGTCGCCATTTTGAAAAAAAAATATGACATCACCAAATTGCCTAAGATTCTGAAAAATATTAGTTTCAGCTCGGTCCAGTTATCTGGTACCGTTTCTGCGGGCCGTTGACCCAACAGCTGAAGATGACCATAATCTCCAGATTTCAGAGTTTCAATCTGCTCACCAGAAAAGACTGCGCACATTATTAAAAAATCAGTGCAATCGGAGAGTAAAATTTATTTTTAGCCATAATAAAAGCCGTAAAATTTTGAAAAAGTCGCCATTTTGAAAAAAAAAATGACGTCACCAAATTGCCAAAGATTCTAAAAAATATTAGTTTCAGCTCGGTCCAGCTATCTGGCACCGTTTCTGCGGGCCGTTGACCAAACCGCTGAAGATGACCATAATCTCCAGGTTTCAGAGTTTCAATCTGCTCTCCAGAAAAGACTGCGCACAATATTAAAAAATCAGCGCAATCGGAGAGTAAAATTTATTTTTAGATTTAAAAAAAAAGCCGTATAATTTTGAAAAAGTCGCCATTTTGAAAAAAAAATATGACGTCACCAAATTGCCTAAGATTCTGAAAAATATTAGTTCCAACTCTGTCCAGCTATCTGGCACCGTTTCTACGGGCCGTTGACCCAACAGCTGAAGATGACCATAATCTCCAGGTTTCAGAGTTTTAATCTGCTCACCAGAAAAGACTGCGCACATTATTAAAAAATCAGCGCAATCGGAGAGTAAAATATATTTTTGGCTGTTAAAAAAAGCCGTATAATTTTGAAAAAGTCGCCATTTTGAAAAAAAAAATGACGTCACCAAATTGCCTAAGATTCTGAAAAATATTAGTTCCAACTCTGTCCAGCTATCTGGCACCGTTTCTGCGGGCCGTTGACCCAACAGCTGAAGATGACCATAATCTCCAGGTTTCAGAGTTTCAATCTGCTCACCAGAAAAGACTGCGCACATTATTAAAAAATCAGCACAATCGGAGAGTAAAATTTATTTTTATATATTAAAAAAAGGCCGTATAATTTTGAAAAAGTCGCCATTTTGAAAAAAAAAATGACGTCACCAAATTGCCTAAGATTCTGAAAAATATTAGTTCCAGCTCGGTCCAGCTATCTGGCACCGTTTCTGCGGGCCGTTGACCCAACAGCTGAAGATGACCATAATCTCCAGGTTTCAGAGTTTCAATCTGCTCACCAGAAAAGACTGCGTATATTATGAAAAATTCAGCGCAATCGGAGAGTAAAATATATTTTTGGCCGTTAAAAAAAAGCCGTATAATATTAAAAAAGTCGCCATTTTGAAAAAAAAAATGACATTACCAAATTGCCTAGGATTCTGAAAAATATTCGTTTGAGCTCGGTCCAGCTATCTGTCACCGTTTCTGCGGGCCGTTGACCCAAGAGCTGAAGATGACCATAATCTCCAGGTTTCAGTTTTAATCTGCTCACCAGAAAATACTGCAAACATTATAAAAAATTCAGCGCAATCGGAGAGTAAAATTTATTTTCGGCAATAAAAAAGCCGCAAAATTTTGAAAAAGTCGCCATTTTGAAAAAAGATAGTATGTATGGAGCTCCAAAATCAAAAGAAAAAAAAGTTCGCTCGTTTCGCTTTGCTCGCGGTGCTCGCTTCGCTCGTAAATAATTGTATTCAGGAGCACTTAGAACCCCTACATACAAATTTTCAGCGCAATCGGAGAGTAAAATTTATTTTCAGCCATATAAAAAAGCCGCATAATTATCAAATTAATCTAAAAAAAACACAACAACAAACTGTAATTTGAATTTGTATAGAATGATGGCCTGTGCGATGTAAAGCAGCCACACACGTAACTACAACAAATTATAAGTTATTTTGGCTGGTGTATGACAGGTCCGTGTATGTATGCTTTACATATTTTCTTTTCTTTTTGAAGTGGCCAGTGCGTTGTAAAGCAGGCATTCACTACAATATTAACTACTTATAATTTGTGGTAGTGTATTTTAAAAAAGTCGCCTTTTTGAAAAAAAAAAAAGACATCATGAATTTATCAAGATTCTGAACAACATTAGTTCCAGCTCGGTCCAGCTATCTGGCACCGTTTCTGCGGGCCGTTGACCCAACAGCTGAAGATGACCAGAATCTCCAAGTTTCATATTTTTACTCTACTCACCAGAAGAAGCTGTGCACATTTTAAAATATATGACGTCACAAAAGGTCCTAGGGTTCTGTACAACTTTAGTTCGAAGTCAGTCAAAATATCGGTTTCCGACTCCACGGGCCGTGGACCTGAAGGGTGAAGATGACCAAAATCTCCAAATGTCAGAATTTTCCCATATACTACGGGGTATGGGCTACACTCATCCCTATACCACTTTGGTCCATGACCACTCCTTCTGGGAGATCAATTCGGGTAAAGTTTCTCGAAAAAACGGCGCTCCGCCATCTTGAAAACGCCGCCATTTTGAAAAAAAAAAGTGACGTCATCAATGATCCCAGGATTCTGGACAACTTTAGTTCAAGGTCACCCCAGCTATCTGGCACCGTTTCCGCGGGACGTTGACGCGATAGCTGAAGATGGACAGAATCTTCAAGTTTCGGACTTTTTCTCTACTCATCAGAGGAGGCTGCGTATTTGTTTCCTACATCACTTTGGTCCGCAATCACTCCTTCTGGGAGAACTACTATGTCAATCAGTCAGTCAGTCAGTCAGTGGTAGTCGAACTTTATAGTATATAACTAGTGTTTCGGTGGGTGCCGCGGCCCGCAAGCGGACCGCGGAGGTCGGCTGTGTTGATCTTTTCTTTTGACAGGAATCCTAAAAAAAATTTTTTTTTAATGAGTTTCGACGTTTTAGTTTTTGGCCGGAAACCAAATCTTCAGTGGGGGCACCTACAAGCCGCAAAACAAAATTTAATGACTTTCGTGATTGCAGTGTTGTGAGCTGTTTTTTGACGGGAACCGGAATCTGATTTGTGGCACCTCAAACCCGTTAATACAAATTTACTAGCAGACCCCCGCGACCTCATTCGCGTTAAAAGACTACTATTTGAGCTGTTCTTTACAACGCGCGAAACCCGCGAACAAACCAACCAACTCGCGAACAAACGCGCGAAACGCGAAAAACCAACCAACCAACCCGCGAACAAACGCGCGAACAACGCGCAAAACCCGCGAACAAACCAACCAACTCGCGAACAAACGCGCGAAACGCGCGAACAAACCAACCAACTAACCCGCGAACAAACGTGCGAACAAACGCGCGAAGCGCGCTAATAAACCAACCTAATAACCAACCAACCAACCCGCGAACAAACGCGCGAAACGCGCGAACAACGCGCGAAACCCGCGAACAAACCAACCAACTCGCGAACAAACGCGCGAAACGCGCGAACAAACCAACCAACTAACCCGCGAACAAACGCGCGAAGCGCGCGAACAAACCAACCAAATAAACAACCAATCAACCAACCCGCGAACAAACGCGCAAAACGCGCGAACAAGCGCGCGAAACGCGCGAACAAAATAACCAACCAAACCGCGAACAAACGCGCGAAGCGCGCTAATAAACCAACCTAATAACCAACCAACCAACCCGCGAACAAACGCGCGAAACGCGCGAACAACGCGCGTAACCCGTGAACAAACCAACCAACTCGCGAACAAACGCGCGAAACGCGCGAACAAACCAACCAACTAACCCGCGAACAAACGCGGGAAGCGCGCGAACAAACCAACCAAATAACCAGCCAATCAACCAAACCGCGAACAAACGCGCGAAACGCGCGAACAACGCGCAAAACCCGCGAACGAACCAACCAACTCGCGAACAAACGCGCGAACAAACCAACCAACTAACCCGCGAACAAACGTGCGAACAAACGCGCGAAGCGCGCTAATAAACCAACCTAATAACCAACCAACCAACCAACCCGCGAACAAACGCGCGAAACGCGCGAACAACGCGCGAAACCCGCGAACAAACCAACCAACTCGCGAACAAACGCGCGAAACGCGCGAACAAACCAACTAACCCGCGAACAAACGCGCGAAGCGCGCGAACAAACGCGCGAAGCGCGCGAACAAACCAACCAAATAACCAGCCAATCAACCAACCCGCGAACAAACGCGCGAAACGCGTGAACAAACTAACCAACCAACCCGCGAACAAACGCGCGAACAAACGCGCGAAGCGCGCGAACAAACCAACCCGCGAATAAACGCGCGAAGCGCGCGACATACCAACCAAATAACCAACCAACCAACCCGCGAACAAACGCGCGAAACGCACGAACATACTAACCAACCAACCCGCGAACAAACGCGCAAACAAACGCACGAAACGCGCAAACAAACGCGCGAAGCGCGCGAACAAACCAACCAAATAACCAACCCGCGAATAAACGCGCAAACAAACGCGCGAACAAACGAACCAACCAACCCGCGAACAAACGCGCGAAGCGATCGAACAAACCAACCAAACAACCAACCATCCAACCCGCGAACAAACGTGGTATAATTTATTTTTGGCCATAAAAAAAAGCCGTATAATTTTGAAAAAGTCGCCATTTTGAAAAAAAAAATGACAACACCAAATTGCCTAAGATTCTGAAAAATATTAGTTCCAGCTCGGTCCAGCTATCGGGCACCGTTTCTGCGGGCCGTTGACCCAACAGCTGAAGATGACCATAATCTCCAGGTTTCAGAGTTTCAATCTGCTCACCAGAAAAGACTGCGTCCATTATGAAAAATTCAGCGCAATCGGAGAGTAAAATATATTTTTGGTTGTTAAAAAAAAGCCGTATAATTTAGAAAAAGTCGCCATTTTGAAAAAAAAAATGACGTCATCAAATTGCTTAAGATTCTAAAAAATATTAGTTCCAGCTCGGTCCAGCTATCTGGCACCGTTTCTGCGGGCCGTTGACCCAACAGCTGAAGATGACCATAATCTCCAGGTTTCAGAGTTTCAATCTGCTCACCAGAAAAGACTGCGTACATAATGAAAAATTCAGCGCAATCGGAGAGTAAAATATATTTTTGGCTGTTAAAAAAAAGCCGTATAATTTAGAAAAAGTCGCCATTTTGAAAAAAAAAATGACGTCACCAAATTGCTTAAGATTCTAAAAAATATTAGTTCCAGCTCGGTCCAGCTATCTGGCACCGTTTCTGCGGGCCGTTGACCCAACAGCTGAAGATGACCATAATCTCCAGGTTTCAGAGTTTTAATCTGCTCACCTGAAAAGACTGCGCACATTATGAAAAATTAAGCGCAATCGGAAAGTAAAATATATTTTTGGCCGTTAAAAAAAAGCCGTATAATTTTGAAAAAGTCGCCATTTTGAAAAAAAAGTATGACGTCACCAAATTGCCTAAGTTTCTGAAAAATATTAGTTCCAGCTCGGTCCAGCTATCTGGCACCGTTTCTGCGGGCCGTTGACCCAACAGCTGAAGATGACCATAATCTCCAGGTTTCAGAGTTTCAATCTGCTCACCAGAAAAGACTGCGTACATTATGAAAAATTCAGGGCAATCGGAGAGTAAAATATATTTTTGGCTGTTAAAAAAAAGCCGTATAATTTAGAAAAAGTCGCCATTTTGAAAAAAAAAAATGACGTTACCAAATTGCTTAAGATTCTAAAAAATATTAGTTCCAGCTCGGTCCAGCTATCTGGCACCGTTTCTGCGGGCCGTTGACCCAACAGCTGAAGATGACCATAATCTCCAGGTTTCAGAGTTTTAATCTGCTCACCTGAAAAGACTGCGCACATTATGAAAAATTAAGCGCAATCGGAGAGTAAAATATATTTTTGGCTGTTAAAAAAAAGCCGTATAATTTTGAAAAAGTCGCCATTTTGAAAAAAAAATATGACGTCACCAAATTGCCTAAGATTCTGAAAAATATTAGTTCCAGCTCGGTCCAGCTATCTGGCACCGTTTCTGCGGGCCGTTGACCCAACAGCTGAAGATGACCATAATCTCCAGGTTTCAGAGTTTCAATCTGCTCACCAGAAAAGACTGCGTACATTATGAAAAATTCAGCGCAATCGGAGAGTAAAATATATTTTTGGCTGTTAAAAAAAAGCCGTATAATTTTGAAAAATTCGCCATTTTGAAAAAAAAAAATGACGTCACCAAATTGCCTAAGATTCTGAAAAATATTAGTTCCAGCTCGGTCCAGCTATCTGGCACCGTTTCTGCGGGCCGTTGACCCAACGGCTGAAGATGACCATAATCTCCAGGTTTCAGAGTTTCAATCTGCTCACCAGAAAAGACTGCGTACATTATGAAAAATTAAGCGCAATCGGAGAGTAAAATATATTTTTGGCTGTTAAAAAAAAGCCGTATAATTTTGAAAAAGTCGCCATTTTGAAAAAAAAATATGACGTCACCAAATTGCCTAAGATTCTGAAAAATATTAGTTCCAGCTCGGTCCAGCTATCTGGCACCGTTTCTGCGGGCCGTTGACCCAACGGCTGAAGATGACCATAATCTCCAGGTTTCAGAGTTTCAATCTGCTCACCAGAAAAGACTGCGTACATTATGAAAAATTAAGCGCAATCGGAGAGTAAAATATATTTTTGGCTGTTAAAAAAAAGCCGTATAATTTTGAAAAAGTCGCCATATTGAAAAAAAAAATGACGTCACCAAATTGCCTAAGATTCTGAAAAATATTAGTTCCAGCTCGGTCCAGCTATCTGGCAATGTTTCTGCGGGCCGTTGACCCATCAGCTGAAGATGACCATAATTTCCAAGTTTCAGAGTTTTAATCTGCTCACCAGAAAATACTGCAAATATTATAAAAAATTCAGCGCAATCGGAGAGTAAAATTTATTTTCGGCCGTATAAAAAAGCCGCATAATAACAAATTATTCAATTCCATAGGTTCATCATAATGCATCTCTTTGGATGTATCAGGCCACTTTGTACAAAGAAATCTAAAGTAAAAGCCATTTAAAAAATAAGCTATGTGAACCTTTTTTTTCTATTAAAAGTGGCCAGTGCGTTGTAAAGCAGGCATTCACTACAATATTAACTACTTATAATTTATGGTAGTGTATTTTGAAAAAGTCGCCTTTTTGAAAAAAAAAAAAAAAACATCATGAATTTACCAAGATTCTGAAAAATATTAGTTCCAGCTCGGTCCAGCTATCTGGCACCGTTTCTGCGGGCCGTTGACCCAACAGCTGAAGATGACCATAATCTCCAGGTTTCAGAGTTTCAATCTGCTCACCAGAAAAGACTGCGTCCATTATGAAAAATTCAGCGCAATCGGAGAGTAAAATATATTTTTGGCTGTTAAAAAAAAGCCGTATAATTTAGAAAAAGTCGCCATTTTGAAAAAAAAATGACGTCATCAAATTGCTTAAGATTCTAAAAAATATTAGTTCCAGCTCGGTCCAGCTATCTGGCACCGTTTCTGCGGGCCGTTGACCCAACAGCTGAAGATGACCATAATGTCCAGGTTTCAGAGTTTTAATCTGCTCACCTGAAAAGACTGCGCACATTATGAAAAATTAAGCGCAATCGGAGAGTAAAATATATTTTTGGCCGTTTAAAAAAAGCCGTATAATTTTGAAAAAGTCGCCATTTTGAAAAAAAAAATATGACGTCACCAAATTGCCCAAGATTCTGAAAAATATTAGTTCCAGCTCGGTCCAGCTATCTGGCACCGTTTCTGCGGGCCGTTGACCCAACAGCTGAAGATGACCATAATCTCCAGGTTTCAGAGTTTCAATCTGCTCACCAGAAAAGACTGCGTACATTATGAAAAATTCAGGGCAATCGGAGAGTAAAATATATTTTTGGCTGTTAAAAAAAAGCGGTATAATTTAGAAAAAGTCGCCATTTTGAAAAAAAAAAATGACGTCACCAAATTGCTTAAGATTCTAAAAAATATTAGTTCCAGCTCGGTCCAGCTATCTGGCACCGTTTCTGCGGGCCGTTGACCCAACAGCTGAAGATGACCATAATCTCCAGGTTTCAGAGTTTTAATCTGCTCACCTGAAAAGACTGCGCACATTATGAAAAATTAAGCGCAATCGGAGAGTAAAATATATTTTTGGCCGTTTAAAAAAAAGCCGTATAATTTTGAAAAAGTCGCCATTTTGAAAAAAAAATATGACGTCACCAAATTGCCTAAGATTCTGAAAAATATTAGTTCCAGCTCGGTCCAGCTATCTGGCACCGTTTCTGCGGGCCGTTGACCCAACAGCTGAAGATGACCATAATCTCCAGGTTTCAGAGTTTCAATCTGCTCACCAGAAAAGACTGCGTACATTATGAAAAATTCAGCGCAATCGGAGAGTAAAATATATTTTTGGCTGTTAAAAAAAAGCCGTATAATTTTGAAAAAGTCGCCTTAATGAAAAAAAAAATGACGTCACCAAATTGCCTAAGATTCTGAAAAATATTAGTTCCAGCTCGGTCCAGCTATCTGGCAATGTTTCTGCGGGCCGTTGACCCATCAGCTGAAGATGACCATAATTTCCAAGTTTCAGAGTTTTAATCTGCTCACCAGAAAATACTGCAAATATTATAAAAAATTCAGCGCAATCGGAGAGTAAAATTTATTTTCGGCCGTATAAAAAAGCCGCATAATAACAAATTATTCAATTCCATAGGTTCATCATAATGCATCTCTTTGGATGTATCAGGCCACTTTGTACAAAGAAATCTAAAGTAAAAGCCATTTAAAAAATAAGCTATGTGAACCTTTTTTTTCTATTAAAAGTGGCCAGTGCGTTGTAAAGCAGGCATTCACTACAATATTAACTACTTATAATTTATGGTAGTGTATTTTGAAAAAGTCGCCTTTTTGAAAAAAAAAAAAAAAAAACATCATGAATTTACCAAGATTCTGAAAAATATTAGTTCCAGCTCGGTCCAGCTATCTGGCACCGTTTCTGCGGGCCGTTGACCCAACAGCTGAAGATGACCATAATCTCCAGGTTTCAGAGTTTCAATCTGCTCACCAGAAAAGACTGCGTCCATTATGAAAAATTCAGCGCAATCGGAGAGTAAAATATATTTTTGGCTGTTAAAAAAAAGCCGTATAATTTAGAAAAAGTCGCCATTTTGAAAAAAAAATGACGTCATCAAATTGCTTAAGATTCTAAAAAATATTAGTTCCAGCTCGGTCCAGCTATCTGGCACCGTTTCTGCGGGCCGTTGACCCAACAGCTGAAGATGACCATAATGTCCAGGTTTCAGAGTTTTAATCTGCTCACCTGAAAAGACTGCGCACATTATGAAAAATTAAGCGCAATCGGAGAGTAAAATATATTTTTGGCCGTTTAAAAAAAGCCGTATAATTTTGAAAAAGTCGCCATTTTGAAAAAAAAATATGACGTCACCAAATTGCCCAAGATTCTGAAAAATATTAGTTCCAGCTCGGTCCAGCTATCTGGCACCGTTTCTGCGGGCCGTTGACCCAACAGCTGAAGATGACCATAATCTCCAGGTTTCAGAGTTTCAATCTGCTCACCAGAAAAGACTGCGTACATTATGAAAAATTCAGGGCAATCGGAGAGTAAAATATATTTTTGGCTGTTAAAAAAAAGCGGTATAATTTAGAAAAAGTCGCCATTTTGAAAAAAAAAAATGACGTCACCAAATTGCTTAAGATTCTAAAAAATATTAGTTCCAGCTCGGTCCAGCTATCTGGCACCGTTTCTGCGGGCCGTTGACCCAACAGCTGAAGATGACCATAATCTCCAGGTTTCAGAGTTTTAATCTGCTCACCTGAAAAGACTGCGCACATTATGAAAAATTAAGCGCAATCGGAGAGTAAAATATATTTTTGGCCGTTTAAAAAAAAGCCGTATAATTTTGAAAAAGTCGCCATTTTGAAAAAAAAATATGACGTCACCAAATTGCCTAAGATTCTGAAAAATATTAGTTCCAGCTCGGTCCAGCTATCTGGCACCGTTTCTGCGGGCCGTTGACCCAACAGCTGAAGATGACCATAATCTCCAGGTTTCAGAGTTTCAATCTGCTCACCAGAAAAGACTGCGTACATTATGAAAAATTCAGCGCAATCGGAGAGTAAAATATATTTTTGGCTGTTAAAAAAAAGCCGTATAATTTTGAAAAAGTCGCCATATTGAAAAAAAAAATGACGTCACCAAATTGCCTAAGATTCTGAAAAATATTAGTTCCAGCTCGGTCCAGCTATCTGGCAATGTTTCTGCGGGCCGTTGACCCATCAGCTGAAGATGACCATAATTTCCAAGTTTCAGAGTTTTAATCTGCTCACCAGAAAATACTGCAAATATTATAAAAAATTCAGCGCAATCGGAGAGTAAAATTTATTTTCGGCCGTATAAAAAAGCCGCATAATAACAAATTATTCAATTCCATAGGTTCATCATAATGCATCTCTTTGGATGTATCAGGCCACTTTGTACAAAGAAATCTAAAGTAAAAGCCATTTAAAAAATAAGCTATGTGAACCTTTTTTTTCTATTAAAAGTGGCCAGTGCGTTGTAAAGCAGGCATTCACTACAATATTAACTACTTATAATTTATGGTAGTGTATTTTGAAAAAGTCGCCTTTATGAAAAAAAAAAAAAACATCATGAATTTACCAAGATTCTGAACAATATTAGTTCCAGCTCGGTCCAGCTATCTGGCACCGTTTCTGCGGGCCGTTGACCCAACAGCTGAAGATGACCAGAATCTCCAAGTTTCATATTTTTACTCTACTCAGCAGAAGAAGCTGTGCACATTTTAAAATATATGACGTCACAAAAGGTCCTAGGGTTCTGTACAACTTTAGTTCGAAGTCAGTCCAAATATCGGTTTCCGACTCCACGGGCCGTGGACCTGAAGGGTGAAGATGACCAAAATCTCCAAATGTCAGAATTTTCCCATATACAACATGGTATGGGCTGCACTCCATCCCTATACTATTTTGGTCCATGACCACTCCTTCCGGGAGATCAATTCGGGTAAAGTTTCTCGAAAAAACGGCGCTCCGCCATCTTGAAAACGCCGCCATTTTGAAAAAAAAAAGTGACGTCATCAATGATCTCAGGATTCTGGACAACTTTAGTTCAAGGTCACCCCAGCTATCTGGCACCGTTTCCGCGGGCCGTTGACACGATAGCTGAAGATGGACAGAATCTCCAAGTTTCGGACTTTTTCTCTACTCATCAGAAGAGGCTGCGTACTTTACTCCTACATCACTTTGGCCCACGGTCACTCCTTCTGGGAGAACTACTATGTCAATGAGTCAGTCAGTCAGTGAGTGGTAGTCGAGCTTTATAGTATATAACTAGTATTTCGGTGGGTGCCGCGGCCCGCAAGCGGACCGCGGAGGTCGGCTGTGTTGAGCTTTTATTTTGACAGGAATCCTAAAAAAAAATTTTTTTTTATGAGTTTCGACGTTTTAGTTTTTGGCCGGAAACCAAATTTTCAGTGGGGGCACCTACAAGCCGCAAAACAAAATTTCATGACTTTCGTGATTGCAGTGTTGTGAGCTGTTTTTTGACGGGAACCGGAATCTGATTTGGAGCACCTCAAACCCGTTAATACAAATTTACTAGCAGACCCCCGCGACCTCATTCGCGTTAAAAGACTACTATTTGAGCTGTTCTTTATTTCTTTCAATACTTCAGACCAAACAACCAACCAAACCGCGAACAAACGCGCGAAGCGCGCTAATAAACCAACCTAATAACCAACCAACCAACCCGCGAACAAACGCGCGAAACGCGCGAACAACGCGCGAAACCCGCGAACAAACCAACCAACTTGCGAATAAACGCGCGAAACGCGCGAACAAACCAACCAACTAACCCGCGAACAAACGCGCGAAGCGCGCGAACAAGCGCGCGAAACGCGCCAACAAACCAACAAACCAACCCGCGAACAAACGCGCGAAGCGCGCTAATTTACCAACCTAATAACCAACCAACCCGCGAACAAACGCGCGAAACGCGCGAACAACGCGCAAAACCCGCGAACAAACCAACCAACTTGCGAACAAACGCGCGAAACGCGCGAACAAACCAACCAACTAACCCGCGAACAAACGTGCGAACAAACGCGCGAAGCGCGCTAATAAACCAACCTAATAACCAACCAACCAACCCGCGAACAAACGCGCGAAACGCGCGAACAAACCAACCAACTAACCCGCGAATAAACGCGCGAAGCGCGCGAACAAACCAACCAAATAAACAAACAAACAACCAACCCGCGAACAAACGCGCAAAACGCGCGAACACGCGCGCGAAACGCGCGAACAAACCAACCAACTAAACCGCGAACAAACGCGCGAAGCGCGCTAATAAACCAACCTAATAACCAACCAACCAACCCGCGAACAAACGCGCGAAACGCGCGAACAACGCGCGTAACCCGTGAACAAACCAACCAACTCGCGAACAAACGCGCGAAACGCGCGAACAAACCAACCAACTAACCCGCGAACAAACGCGCGAAGCGCGCGAACAAACCAACCCGCGAATAAACGCGCGAAGCGCGCGAACATACCAACCAAATAACCAACCAACCAACCCGCGAACAAACGCGCGAACAAACCAACCAACCAACCCGCGAACAAACGCGCGAAGCGAGCGAACAAACCAACCAAACAACCAACCATCCAACCCGCGAACAAACGTGGTATAATTTATTTTTGGCCATAAAAAAAAGCCGTAAAATTTTGAAAAAGTCGCCATTTTGAAAAAAAAATATGACGTCACCAAATTGCCTAAGATTCTGAAAAATATTAGTTCCAGCTCGGTCCAGCTATCTGGCACCGTTTCTGCGGGCCGTTGACCCAACAGCTGAAGATGACCATAATCTCCAGGTTTCAGAGTTTCAATCTGCTCACCAGAAAAGACTGCGTACATTATGAAAAATTCAGCGCAATCGGAGAGTAAAATATATTTTTGGCTGTTAAAAAAAAAGCCGTATAATTTCGAAAAAGTCGCCATTTTGAAAAAAAAATATGACGTCACCAAATTGCCTAAGATTCTGAAAAATATTAGTTCCAGCTCGGTCCAGCTATCTGGCACCGTTTCTGCGGGCCGTTGACCCAACAGCTGAAGATGACCATAATCTCCAGGTTTCAGAGTTTCAATCTGCTCACCAGAAAAGACTGCGTACATTATGAAAAATTCAGCGCAATCGGAGAGTAAAATATATTTTTGGCTGTTAAAAAAAAAGCCGTATAATTTCGAAAAAGTCGCCATTTTGAAAAAAAAAATGACGTTACCAAATTGCTTAAGATTCTAAAAAATATTAGTTCCAGCTCGGTCCAGTTATCTGACACCGTTTCTGCGGGCCGTTGACCCAACAGCTGAAGATGACCATAATCTCCAGGTTTCAGAGTTTTAATCTGCTCACCTGAAAAGACTGCTTCACATTATGAAAAATTAAGCGCAATCGGAGAGTAAAATATATTTTTGGCCGTTTAAAAAAAGCCGTATAATTTTGAAAAAGTCGCCATTTTGAAAAAAAAATATGACGTCACCAAATTGCCTAAGATTCTGAAAAATATTAGTTCCAGCTCGGTCCAGCTATCTGGCACCGTTTCTGCGGGCCGTTGACCCAACAGCTGAAGATGACCATAATCTCCAGGTTTCAGAGTTTCAATCTGCTCACCAGAAAAGACTGCGTACATTATGAAAAATTCAGCGCAATCGGAGAGTAAAATATATTTTTGGCTGTTAAAAAAAAGCCGTATAATTTTGAAAAAGTCGCCATTTTGAAAAAAAAACTGACGTCACAAAATTGCTTAAGATTCTAAAAAATATTAGTTCCAGCTCGGTCCAGCTATCTGGCACCGTTTCTGCGGGCCGTTGACCCAACAGCTGAAGATGACCATAATCTCCAGGTTTCAGAGTTTTAATCTGCTCACCAGAAAAGACTGCGCACATTATGAAAAATTAAGCGCAATCGGAGAGTAAAATATATTTTTGGCCGTTTAAAAAAAGCCGTATAATTTTGAAAAAGTCGCCATTTTGAAAAAAAAATATGACGTCACCAAATTGCCTAAGATTCTGAAAAATATTAGTTTCCGCTCGGTCCAGCTATCTGGCACCGTTTCTGCGGGCCGTTGACCCAAGTGCTGAAGATGACCATAATCTCCAGGTTTCAGAGTTTTAATCTGCTCACCAGAAAAGACTGCTCATATTATGAAAAAATCAGCGCAATCGGAGTGTTTATTTTATTTTTAGCAAAAAAAAAGCCGTAAAATTTTGAAAGTCGCCATTATGAAAAAAAAATATGACGTCACCAAATTGCCTAAGATTCTGAAAAATATTAGTTCCAGCTCGGTCCAGCTATCTGGCACCGTTTCTGCGGGCCGTTGACCCAACAGCTGAAGATGACCATAATCTCCAGGTTTCAGAGTTTTAATCTGCTCACCAGAAAAGACTGCGCACATTATAATAAAATCAGCGCCATCAGAGAGTAAAATTTATTTTTGGCCATAAAAAAAAGCCGTAAAATTTTGAAAAAGTCGCCATTTTGTAAAAAAAATATGACATCACCAAATTGCCTAAGATTCTAAAAAATATTAGTTCCAGCTCGGTCCAGCTATCTGGCACCGTTTCTGCGGGCCGTTGACCCAACAGCTGAAGATGACCATAGTTTCCAAGTTTTAGAGTTTTAATCTGCTCACCAGAAAAGACTGCAAACATTATAAAAAAATTCAGCGCAATCGGAGAGTAAAATTTATTATCAGCCATATAAAAAAAGCCGCAAAATTTCGAAAAAGTCGCCATTTTGAAAAAAGATAGTATTGAGATCGAAAATCAAAAGAAAAAAAAGTTCGCTCGTTTCGCTTTGCTCGCGGTGCTCGCTTCGCTCGTAAATAATTGTATTCAGGAGCACTTAGAACCCCTACATACAAATTTTCAGCGCAATCGGAGAATAAAATTTATTTTCAGCCATATAAACAGCCGCATAATTATCAAATTAATCTAAAAAAAACACAACAACAAACTGTAATTTGAATTTGTATAGAATGATGGCCTGTGCGATGTAAAGCAGCCATACACGTAACTTTTATTTTGGCTGGCGTATGACGGGTCCGTGTATGTATGCTTTACTTATTTTCTTTTCTTTTTGAAGTGGCCAGTGCGTTGTAAAGCAGGCATTCACTACAATATTAACTACTTATAATTTATGGTAGTGTATTTTGAAAAAGTCGCCTTTTTGAAAAAAAAAAAAAGACATCATGAATTTACCAAGATTCTGAACAATATTAGTTCCAGCTCGGTCCAGCTATCTGGCACCGTTTCTGCGGGCCGTTGACCCAACAGCTGAAGATGACCAGAATCTCCAAGTTTCATATTTTTACTCTACTCACCAGAAGAAGCTGTGCACATTTTAAAATATATGACGTCACAAAAGGTCCTAGGGTTCTGTACAACTTTAGTTCGAAGTCAGTCAAAATATCGGTTTCCGACTCCACGGGCCGTGGACCTGAAGGGTGAAGATGACCAAAATCTCCAAATGTCAGAATTTTCCCATATACTACGGGGTATGGGCTACACTCTTCCATATACCACTTTGGTCCATGACCACTCCTTCCGGGAGATCAATTCGGGTAAAGTTTCTCGAAAAAACGGCGCTCCGCCATCTTGAAAACGCCGCCATTTTGAAAAAAAAAAGTGACGTCATCAATGATCCCAGGATTCTGGACAACTTTAGTTCAAGGTCACCCCAGCTATCTGGTACCGTTTCCGCGGGCCGTTGACACGATAGCTGAAGATGGACAGAATCTCCAAGTTTCGGACTTTTCCTCTACTCATCAGAGGAGGTTGCGTACTTCACCCCTACATCGTTTTGGTCCACAATCACTCCTTCTGGGAGAACTACTATGTCAATGAGTCAGTCAGTCAGTCAGTGGTAGTCGAGCTTTATAGTATATAACTAGTGTTTCGGTGGGTGCCGCGGCCCGCAAGCGGACCGCGGAGGTCGGCTGTGTTGATCTTTTCTTTTGACAGGAATCCTAAAAAAATTTTTTTTTTTAAGAGTCGACGTTTTAGTTTTTGGCCGGAAACCAAATCTTCAGTGGGGGCACCTAAAAGCCGCAAAACAAAATTTCATGACTTTCGTGATTGCAGTGTTGTGAGCTGTTTTTTGACGGGAACCGGAATCTGATTTGGAGCACCTCAAACCCGTTAATACAAATTTACTATCAGACCCCCGCGACCTCATTCGCGTTAAAAGACTACTATTTGAGCTGTTCTTTATTTCTTTCAATACTTCAGACCAAACAACCAACCAAACCGCGAACAAACGCGCGAAGCGCGCTATTAAACCAACCTAATAACCAACCAACCAACCCGCGAACAAACGCGCGAAACGCGCGAACAACGCGCGAAACCCGCAAACAAACCAACCAACTCGCGAACAAACGCGCGAAACGCGCGAACAAACCAACCAACTAACCCGCGAACAAACGCGCGAAGCGCGCGAACAAACCAACCAAATAATCAACCAACCCGCGAACAAACGCGCGAAGCGCGCTATTAAACCAACCTAATAACCAACCAACCAACCCGCGAACAAACGCGCGAAACGCGCGAACAACGCGCGAAACCCGCAAACAAACCAACCAACTCGCGAACAAACGCGCGAAACGCGCGAACAAACCAACCAACTAACCCGCGAACAAACGCGCGAAGCGCGCGAACAAACCAACCAAATAAACAACCAATCAACCAACCCGCGAACAAACGCGCAAAACGCGCGAACAAGCGCGCGAAACGCGCGAACAAACCAACCAACCAAACCGCGAACAAACGCGCGAAGCGCGCTAATAAACCAACCTAATAACCAACCAACCAACCCGCGAACAAACGCGCGAACAACGCGCGAAACCCGCGAACAAACCAACTAACTCGCGAACAAACGCGCGAAACGCGCGAACAAACCAACCAACTAACCCGCGAACAAACGCGCAAAGCGCGCGAACAAACCAACCAAATAAACAACCAATCAACCAACCCGCGAACAAACGCGCAAAACGCGCGAACAGGCGCGCGAAACGCGCGAACAAACCAACCAACCAAACCGCGAACAAACGCGCGAAGCGCGCTAATAAACCAACCTAATAACCAACCAATCAACCCGCGAACAAACGCGCGAAACGCGCGAACAACGCGCGTAACCCGTGAACAAACAAACCAACTCGCGAACAAACGCGCGAAACGCGCGAAACGCGCGAACAAACCAACCAACTAACCCGCGAAAAGACGTGCGAAGCGCGCGAACAAACCAACCAAATAACCAGCCAATCAACCAACCCGCGAACAAGCGCGCGAAACGCGCGAACAAACCAACCAACCAAACCGCGAACAAACGCGCGAAGCGCGCTAATAAACCAACCTAATAACCAACCAACCAACCCGCGAACAAACGCGCGAAACGCGCGAACAACGCGCGAAACCCGCGAACAAACCAACCAACTCGCGAACAAACCAACCAACTAACCCGCGAACAAACGCGCGAAGCGCGCGAACAAACCAACCAAATAAACAACCAATCAACCAACCCGCGAACAAACGCGCAAAACGCGCGAACAGGCGCGCGAAACGCGCGAACAAACCAACCAACCAAACCGCGAACAAACGCGCGAAGCGCGCTAATAAACCAACCTAATAACCAACCAATCAACCCGCGAACAAACGCGCGAAACGCGCGAATAACGCGCGTAACCCGTGAACAAACAAACCAACTCGCGAACAAACGCGCGAAACGCGCGAAACGCGCGAACAAACCAACCAACTAACCCGCGAAAAAACGTGCGAAGCGCGCGAACAAACCTACCAAATAACCAGCCAATCAACCAACCCGCGAACAAACGCACGAAACGCGCGAACAAACCAACCAACCCGCGAACAAACGCGCGAAACGCGCGAACAAACGCGCAAAGCGCGCGAACAAACCAACCCGCGAATAAACGCGCGAAGCGCGCGAACATACCAACCAACCAACCAACCCGCGAACAAACGCGCGAAACGCGCGAACATACTAACCAACCAACCCGCGATCAAACGCGCAAACAAACGCACGAAACGCGCAAACAAACGCGCGAAGCGCGCGAACAAACCAACCAAATAACCAACCCGCGAATAAACGCGCAAACAAACGCGCGAACAAACCAACCAACCAACCCGCGAACCAACGCGCGAAGCGAGCGAACAAACCAACCAAACAACCAACCATCCAACCCGCGAACAAACGTGGTGTAATTTATTTTTGGCCATAAAAAAAAGCCGTATAATTTTGAAAAAGTCGCCATTTTGAAAAAAAAATATGACATCACCAAATTGCCTAAGATTCTGAAAAATATTAGTTCCAGCTCGGTACAGCTATCTGGCACCATTTCTGCGGGCCGTTGACCCAACAGCTGAAGATGACCATAATCTCCAGGTTTCAGAATTTCAATCTGCTCACCAGAAAAGACTGCGTACATTATGAAAAATTCAGCGCAATCGGAGAGTAAAATATAAATTTTTGGCTGTTAAAAAAAAGCCGTATAATTTAGAAAAAGTCGCCATTTAAAAAAAAAAAAATGACGTCACCAAATTGCTTAAGATTCTAAAAAATATTAGTTCCAGCTCGGTCCAGCTATCTGGCACCGTTTCTGCGGGCCGTTGACCCAACAGCTGAAGATGACCATAATCTCCAGGTTTCAGAGTTTTAATCTGCTCACCTGAAAAGACTGCGCACATTATGAAAAATTAAGCGCAATCGGAGAGTAAAATATATTTTTGGCCGTTTAAAAAAAGCCGTATAATTTTGAAAAAGTCGCCATTTTGAAAAAAAAATATGACGTCACCAAATTGCCTAAGATTCTGAAAAATATTAGTTCCAGCTCGGTCCAGCTATCTGGCACCGTTTCTGCGGGCCGTTGACCCAACAGCTGAAGATGACCATAATCTCCAGGTTTCAGAGTTTCAATCTGCTCACCAGAAAAGACTGCGTACATTATGAAAAATTCAGCGCAATCGGAGAGTAAAATATATTTTTGGCTGTTAAAAAAAAGCCGTATAATTTTGAAAAAGTCGCCATTTTGAAAAAAAAATATGACGTCACCAAATTGCCTAAGATTCTGAAAAATATTAGTTTCAGCTCGGTCCAGCTATCTGGCACCGTTTCTGCGGGCCGTTGACCCAACGGCTGAAGATGACCATAATCTCCAGGTTTCAGAGTTTCAATCTGCTCACCAGAAAAGACTGCGTTCATTATGAAAAATTCAGCGCAATCGGAGAGTAAAATATATTTTTGGCTGTTAAAAACAAGCCGTATAATTTTGAAAAAGTCGCCATATTGAAAAAAAAAATGACGTCACCAAATTGCCTAAGATTCTGAAAAATATTAGTTCCAGCTCGGTCCAGCTATCTGGCAATGTTTCTGCGGGCCGTTGACCCATCAGCTGAAGATGACCATAATTTCCAAGTTTCAGAGTTTTAATCTGCTCACCAGAAAATACTGCAAATATTATAAAAAATTCAGCGCAATCGGAGAGTAAAATTTATTTTCGGCCGTATAAAAAAGCCGCGTGATAACAAATTATTCAATTCCATAGGTTCATCATAATGCATCTCTTTTTATGTATCAGGCCACTATGTACAAAGAAATCTAAAGTAAAAGCCATTTAAAAAATAAGCTATGTGAACCTTTTTTTTCTATTTAAAGTGGCCAGTGCGTTGTAAAGCAGGCATTCACTACAATATTAACTACGTATAATTTATGGTAGTGTATTTTAAAAAAGTCGCCTTTTTGAAAAAAAAAAAAAGACATCATGAATTTACCAAGATTCTGAACAATATTAGTTCCAGCTCGGTCCAGCTATCTGGCACCGTTTCTGCGGGCCGTTGACCCAACAGCTGAAGATGACCATAATCTCCAAGTTTTATATTTTTACTCTGCTCACCAGAAGAGACTGCACACATTAGAAAAAATATGACGTCACCAAAGGTCCTAGGGTTCTGTACAACTTTAGTTCGAAGTCAGTCAAAATATCGGTTTCCGACTCCACGGACCGTGGACCTGAAGGGTGAAGATGACCAAAATCTCCAAGTTTCAGACTTTTCCCATATACTACGGGGTATGAGCTACACTCCCTCCCTAGACCACTTTGGTCCATGACCACTCCTTCCGGGAGATCAATTCGGGTAAAGTTTCTCGAAAAAACGGCGCTCCGCCATCTTGAAAACGCCGCCATTTTGAAAAAAAAAAGTGACGTCATCAATGATCCCAGGATTATGGACAACTTTAGTTCAAGGTCACCCCAGCTATCTGGTACCGTTTCCGCGGGCCGTTGACACGATAGCTGAAGATGGACAGAATCTCCAAGTTTCGGACTTTTCCTCTACTCATCAGAGGAGGTTGCGTACTTCACCCCTACATCGTTTTGGTCCACAATCACTCCTTCTGGGAGAACTACTATGTCAATCAGTCAGTCAGTCAGTGAGTGGTAGTCGAGCTTTATAGTATATAATAACAACAGCACATTACAATGTTTGCAAGGACTCCGTACTAAGTTTAAACTTATATTACGGTAGTCCACATCCGGGTTACGACTATTTCTATCAATTTTACAATAGCAAGTAAGTTAGCACAGTAAAGTCAAGATAAGTTTTAGAAATTTACGTGCATATTTCAAAAACATTGCATCAAGATAATTAGTATTGTGTATGTATGTTGTATATGTATGTATGCATGTACCTATGTATGTAAGTATGTACCTATGTATAAAATTTGACATTTTGACACGTGGGCCATTGAGAACGGGAATCATCCTGACACACCTCTTTCGCTTCGCTCAGTCTCTTCATTCGCTATAGGTACAGGTTGGAAAGAGCGAAGAAGGTTCCCTGGAGGGAAAGTACCCTAAATATTGAAGATAGCAAATTTTACTCGAAGAAAACGTTCCTTCATTTTTAAAAGTACGCGAAAGAGCCTTCAAATCATTTGGAAAAGTCTCTTGCCTCAGTGGGAATTGAACCGACAGAAATGTGGAAAAGTAACATTCTGTATTTTTATGACACCAATCCATAGGGTTAGGTATTTATAAAGATCAAAGCACTAGAACAAACATTGCATCATAACTTTAAGGAAGACCATGAAATCTAACGAACTCTAATAAATGAAATGGGTCAAGAGAAGACCAAAGAAAAGGACATAAATTCCTTGTCCACTTGATACATCAGCCCTTTGACGTCCACTGCTGGACATAGGTCTTCCCCAATTAACACTACCACACGGCCTTCATGTTCATGTGGCTTCCGGCCACCTTCTTCTATAAGTCGTCGGTCCTAAAAAAAATCTGTCCAAAATTTTTCAGTAAAAGTGTTGTTTTACTTTGAGACTAAAACTTATTAACCCTGACCCCTTCAATTATAACATCAACACTGGACCAATTTGTATAATATAAAAAGCTGTGTTTCCCAGTGGAAATCGAAACCGCTATCCCTGGCGCTCGAGGTCATAACCAAGCCACTAACCACTGAGCCAGCGGTCATAAAAGTACGTTCTCACATATTCATCTTTCTCTAACTAATCATAAGTCACTGTGAAGGAGCAGAACTACAGAATAACTGCATACAATATTCATAAGACAAATATATCCTCTTGTTCAAATATTATAGTTACGTTTTGATCTCTAGTGCGCTTAGCACAATGTACTTCTATGCAAAATTCTCTTTCACATTGAGTTATAATGTACTTACGTACTAGAACAGTCGTTTATTTATTTATTTAAAAAAATATTGCACAAAAAGACAAGGCTGTTGGCAACCCAGCCAACACAACCGTTCATTCTATTGTTTGTGATTCATTCATTCATTCAACTCACTCATTCTTTCGCTCCGCCATTCCTTCTTGTCTGTACGCCTCCATTACTTGTACACGTGAAAACCTATAAAATAAATTGCAGTGCAAAATAAAACTTTTTCTCTGGATCCACACCAGCAATTCAAGATACATACATTGGTCCTTCGAGCCGGATATGAACCAGCGACCTATATATGTACATCGTGTACAAAACAAAGAAAAGAGTTCTTGTTTATAATATTTTTGAGCGGGGTATCGCTTTGCCTCAGTGGTGGCAGGTCAGACATAGTAGCGTGATGAAGCTATGTAATGTATGTAAACACTTATAATCTACCAAAATATCTAACAACAATAACAAATACGAATAAAACTATGTACAAAGGTGGACTTATCCCACTTAGGGGTATCTTCCAGTCAACCTTAGAGTAACTGAAAGTATACTTACCTACACTAAATATATTAAATAGGACATTAAAAAAACATTTAAGTACACATTTTATTCAAAATCTATTTTATATGTTTTTGAGTAACCTATTGTAAGAAGTGGACATTAATTTTATGGTGTCGCATTTAGAAAAATGACATCAATGTCCACAAAATGTATCACTAACGAGTTCACGTACCATACTTTGTGTGTACTGTGCCAAGTCGTGTCTTTCACCAAAATTGTCTTTGCCACTTTGACACTGTTTTATTTATGAAAAACATTGTTGTGTCACGCGACTTTACTCGCGGTTTCTATTACAGGCTTCAGAAACGTGTAACGGATTTATTTTTGCACTCGAAATTTAATTGGGACTCTTTAGGTTCGTATATTTATAAAAGGTAAACCACGACCTTTATTCGTATAAAGGTTTTTTAAATGGTATTAATGTTACTTCAGCCTCAAACAATTCTTATACAAACTTGATTTTGCGGATGTTTGTACCGTCATTTAAACACGTTAACTTTATCTACGGATGTGATAGATAAAAGTTGACGTCTATAAATGTACCCAGTGTACTCTAAAGGGCTCCCAAAACATGACATGCAATACGTGCTGTCACTCATGCATGATCGTCTAGTTGTAGTGATTGACGTGCATGACATACAAACTACGTGCATGACATGCAAACTACGTGCTGGCCGTTGCTTCACTGTATTAATTGATAGCAAGCATGAGGGTCCATCATGCAGCATGACTTCACGTAAACGTTGCATGTCATGCAAGCATGATCGTTTAGGGACACTTTTATACAATGAACTATTTTGACTTTGACTTAAATGCATACTAGAGAAATGTGCATAATCTACTGCAGAGTGTAAACTAGACATATCCCTAGGGTTCGCTCGCGTTTGGCTCGTCCAATTTTCAGTTCCATTTTTCATTGTGTCATAAAATTCCAGTGCAGTTGGGATACTGCAGTTTCTGCAGGAGCGACAGGTGCAAAGGACACGTACTGTGACAAATTACAATTTCGTTTTCTTTGCAATAATTTAAAGATTCAATATGACCCGAGCGCCATCTATAATTATGGTACTGTGTTTATCTATATATCTTTATTAATTCTATCTATGTATATCTATACTATTAAGAGGTAAAAACTGGTGAATAAACCGTACGCTCATCTTATATATCTTGCGAAGAACCAAATAATAGTGCGCTGTAAAATACACCTATCTGTTGTCTATATCTACCATCTATTGACTTCACATTTTTAGGGGAGGGATCGGAAGTATCGGTTTTTAACTATAGGAAAATACTAATTACAGGATACTTTATAACGCGGGGGAAGTCGCGGGGCATCGGCTAGTTATTGAATAAACGCAGATGAACGGGCTAGGAAATGGTCGGAGCGGGCTCTGATCGGACCAAAATATTTTGTGGTACTCTTCATGAGTACCATTCAAACCTGGCGGAGTGGAGGGAACTTCAAGAGCTGACACACGCTGAACATCATTTTTATTGGCACAACTGAGAAATACTACTATTAACATCCTAAGGTATGACGAGAGAACTGTCCGTCTTATCACAGGAGCGTTTACCGGACTATCGGAGACCGTCCTCTGTAGAGCAGGGAGAGGACAGAGAGATAATGAAACACCTGATGCTTCGCGAAAGCAATGCACTAGCAAGGCGATAGAGTGCCCTGGGTATATAGTCTATCCTGAACCGGAGGACTTAGCAGCTTAATATAGCTTCGTCGCCAGGATCCGGGTAGAAACATCTGTCCAATATGAATAATGGCCTATGATAATGATGTGCAGCAAACAGGAGAGTAAAGCATGAGAGTAACAGATAAACGCAGGAGCTGACACAATTTTAATAGATCTCATAGGGTCGCAGTGTCGCCGGGTGAACCTGACCCCCTATTATACGGCTGGTTCCCTTATAATCATAACAGACATCAGAAATAAAGAAGTCTTAAAAATAAAACGTTGTTTCTTAAACTCCCTTCAGGACTTGTCTCAACTTCGTTCGGCGTAACTTCGAAATACAATATTTCCGAAACTTTATTTTGCGGTATCCGAAAATGAACAAGTTTTAGAAGAGCAGTCTGGCATGGCAATAAAGTTGGCGGAGAGATTCGTAAATTAATGCAAAATCTGTGAGTGGGAGGGAATTGTGTCCACCTGTAACAGATGAAGGGTTTAACCGTAAAAACTTCTTGGGACCTTCATAAAATCTGCGTCACTTTTAGGTTTAGGATTTGGCAACGGTTCGGCTCGCAGTTGCGTCTAGGAATGGAAATTTTAGCCGTAATAGGCATAGGCAATTTATAACTAGGTTTCTAATCTTCAGTGTAAATACGGCAACGCATAGAGTGCGCAATACTAGAGACGAGCTCATTTTTGTCCTCAGTCGGGAGATCCGCCGGGCGTGCGACGGATAGGTCGTCAAAATGACGAAGCATTATTTCAATAGATAATTTTTTAAAGATTTGTTTCTGACTCAGAAAACTGTTACTTCGGAACTATTAAATTCTGTGGCTATTATTATAGCACTGTGTACCAAATTTGAATGGTTGAATGAACTCAAAGTGGTTCCGTAGAAAATATGAAATTCAAATCGATTTTTTTTCTCCTTCATTATTTTACATAGTACTTATAACAAAGTCGCTTCCCGCGACTGTACGCGGAAAGCGACTGTACCTTGAATGAAAAAAAAAATAGCTAGGGGGCGCGCGGGCGCCACTAAAGAGATTCGAACCTTCCTGGCTTAAACGGTCCCTACATGATCATGCGGCATGACATGCGTCACTCATGCATGACCGTTAATTGTAGTGATTGACGCGAATGACATGCAAACTACGTGCTGGCCGTAGATTGACAATCGCGCGTACTCTTCACTGTACTGAGTGATTGATAGCAAGCATGAGGGTCCATCATGCAGCATTGCTGCTGCAGCACACACACAATAATATGTTCTATGCTACTGCTGAGTACTGGTGTCTCCTCCCCACAAGTGGGTGCACGCGCCCGCGCCCGCCCGCGCCGGCGCCGGTCGGACGGACACGCTCTCCGCGCTGTCCTGCAGCTTGCTTGCTCACACGCCGAAGTACGGCTGGTTCGTCCGACACCGCGACACAGTATCTGGCGTGTGCACCCCACTTTTTTAATGGTTTCTCTGTTATTTTAAGTAGATAACTAGTTATTTGTGTGTTTTATTTATTTCCTTTTAATTTCATTATTGTAATTATTGTTGTGTGTATGTTTTTAGCAGCAAATAAATATCATTCTATTCTATTCATTATAATTCACGTAATCGTCACGCATGTCATGCCGCATGATCGTCTAGGGACCGCTTTAGATCTTGCAGAAATATTTTCATTTGATAAGTATTGGTAGTATATAGTATACAAATAATGCTTTAAAGAACAATAAATAAGGAGCGTAGCTTAAATGTAAAAAGTTTAAGTTATTATTACATACTATTAAATAGGTGGACGGATAATTAGAAACAGGGCAAGATTTTCATACTATCGAGGTCACTTTAAAGCCATGGTTCTCCGTGAAGGATTGATAGGGGCATGATCTGATGACGGTCATCGAGAGAGTAGATGGAGGACTTTTAGATCGTAAGAGATATCCAACTGATCGGATGAGCCGTTTGGAAGCAGCATAGTCATGAAGAAAAAAACCCGCAAAATGGCATCAAAATGTATGAAAATCTTAAAGTTAAAGATCATGACGATGTTGCTTCCAAACGGTTTATCTGATCAGTTAGATATCCATAACGATCTAAAAGTCCTCCATCTACTCTCTCGATGACCGTCATCAGATCATGTCCCGATCAATCCTTCACGGAGAACCATGGCTTCAAAGTGACCTCGATTGTATGAAAATCATGCCCTGTTTCTAATTATCCGTCCACCTATGTATATAGAAGTGGCAAATTAATAATTGCCGGAAATGATTCGAAAGTGGCATCGCATGAATTGCGACGACCGACAGGGTTCCAGTTATTAAATCATTAAATATTCAACGTTCATTTTCTGTCCGGCTCTATTTTAATTAAATTTTCACATGTTAATGAATTTAAATGTGAGGACAATCCTATTTCTCTTCATTCCGATGTTTTACATTGTGAGGAAGGTTTGTGTTTTGGTTTGCATGATTGTCGGTTATTTGAAAAATATACCCAGCCTCCCACAAGGTGGACCGACGATCTGGTGAAGGTCGCGGGACCCGGCTGGATTGAGGTTAGCGCAGGACCGGTCGTCGTGGAGATCCTCGGGGGAGGCCTTTGTCCAGCAGTGGACGTCTACAGGCTGATATGATTATGATGACCCAGCTTTGGTTTTTGTATCTTTTCTTGAATAACCCCAGCCACATGATATAAATAGGGCACATAGCGAAGTAACCGAAATGGTACACAAGTATGTACGTTCATATATTTTTCGGATCAGGGGTTCTGTATATTATTTACTTTAATTTGATGTATGAATGATTTACTGTAATAAAACTGTAAAAAACTGTCCAACCGTTGAAAAACGTCCAATCAGAAAAATGTAATTAAAATCTATGTTTTATTCTTTTTTTTTAATTTCATATTTTTATATATTTTTTTTAAATTTATTTTTATTTATTTATTTAATCTATTATTATCTCAAATGAGCTCAGGAAGGAAAAGGCTTCATTGATATTATAATTAAATAAAATAGCTTTTTATTAAGACTTTCATTTACATCAGGTACTTACCTATCCTGGTGGCTTGCAATGTATTTTTGACAACGTCAGAATTGTTTCGCAGTCTAGGTGTGTCTTCTGATAAAAGCCTCCTCTGATTCTTCCACGCCTCTCTGTCTCTCGCCAATCTAGTCTTGGGTTTTCCCGCTACTTTTACGGGGTCGTCATCCGCCATCTCTTATGTGGTCCCTAAACGATCATGCTGCATGACATGCGCTACGTTTACTTGAATTATCATGCTGCATGATGGACCCTCATGCTTACTATCAATCACTCAGTATAGTGAAGAGTAAGTTTGCATGTCAATCAACGGCCAGCACGTAGTTTGCATGTCATTCGCGTCAATCACTACAACTAGACGGTCATGCAGTGACAGCACGTAATGCATGTCATGCAGCATGATCGTGTAGGGACCACTTTAGATTGTTTGTCTCTTCTGCATTTGTTCTATGTATATTAATATTGTAGTAATACATAAATTACTCAGCCAAAGACGAGTGGCGGTTAATCCGTTTTGCATACGGTTGGAGAATAATTGTCCCCAGTCACACTTACCTCACCACATGTATGCAAATATGGGGTCGATTATAACATATTCTGAGTGTTATGATTAGGAAGGTCGAAGCCGCAAGTGTGGGCCCACAGTGCGGCTTTGGAGCAAGGTATAAATTACCTAAAGGTCGTCACACATAAGGAATCATATAAGTAGTCTTTAAAGTAATTATTTAAACCAAAAAGAATCAACAGACAGCCTATTAATATGCCTAAATATGAGACTCGTGTTGGAGCTATAGTCCACCACGCTAGTCCAATGCGGATTGGTGGACTTCACATGCGTGTGATGGCTTCCAAATTACTTCTAAATCGCATGAATAGTTCATAAAACTTCACAGAAAACCAGAATTCCTCAGAGAATTTTCTCCTAAAGTGTCTATCTCCTTTTTAGCAGAACAGTAAAATTCAATGTAAGTTTGAGAACACTCGCCGACCTATTTCTCAGGTCTGTACCTAGTTCACTTCCTACTCATTTACTTAACGCTAACAGCGAGGGAGTTTTATGCCGTTTGCGAGAAATTCTACTTATTGTTTGTTCATTCAGGACATATTAGGCGTACTTTAGACGGTCTTGACTGATGGTTGAATGATGCAAAAGCAAAGTATGGAGATTTTCGTCAGTCACCGCATTAGACGATCATTCATCCGACAGTCACCGCCTCGACTGTGGTAAAACTGACAGCAAAACCTACCGTGTAATGGGCCCCTTACGGTTTTAAAACTGTCTTTTTACACGTATTTAGGTACCTACATATTTGGACGGATAATTAGAAACAGGGCAAGATTTTCACACAATCGAGGTCACTTCGAAGGCGTGGTTCTCCGTGAAGGCTTGATCGGGGCATGATCTGATGACGGTCATCGAGAGATTAGATGGAGGACTTTTTGATCGTTATAGATATCCAACTGATCAGATGTGCCGTTTGGAAGCAGCATCGTCATGATTCCGTGACTTAAAAATTTTCATACATTTTCACGTCATTTTGCGTGTTTTTTTCTTCATGACGTTGCTGCTTCCAGAGGGCCCATCTGATCAGTTGGATATCTATAACGATCTAAAAGTCCTCCATCTACTCTCTCGATGACCGTCATCAGATCATGCCCCTATCAAGCCTTCACGGAGAACCATGGCTTCAAAGTGACCTCGATTGTATGAAAATCTTGCCCTGTTTCTAATTACCCGTCCACCTATGTATATCCCTAGCCAAACATGACATCGGCTACATTATACAGTGATAAAGTGTTCCACGCGGCGAAGCCGGGAGAAACAGCTAGTTCTCATAACGTAAATTTGTTTCACCGTTTTTATTTTGCAGTAAAGCATCTTTGTGTCTTGGAAACTAATAAAAGTCCTGCAGTCAGCTGGCGGAAATCTCAGGGGTGTTATGAGGAAAACTCTTTCATATGAAAACGACAACAAGTCGAGTTGCGACTAAGTGCTGGAAATATTTTTATCCTTTTTGTGCAGTTAGTAAAAGAGATAAAAATAATTGTTTTGTTTGTTTCTTTCTTTGATATTTAAAGTAAAGCTAAGCTTGGTGCTTTATGCTTAAAATCGAATCCCGTCCTCAAATAACCACGAGCAAATTTCTGGCAGTCAGTACCAATCGGATTTGAAAAATTCTTCTTACATTTGATAGCCCAATTCTTGGGGAAGGTAGCCCAGGAAGGAAGACTGAGGAAGTTCTCAGGCTATTTAGCATCACGCTACGACCCTTGAAACCGAGAAAAAAGAATAAAACATACGGGTCGACTTGAGAACCTCCTCCTATTGTTTTCGTCGGTTGAAAACTCAGAAATAACTTATTAAACGCAGGCGAGGCCGCGGGAAACAGCTAGTATTGTATATTGACGGATCCGTAAAAAACAAAAGTATCCGCTTTGACGGATCCGTAAAAATTCATCAATCTCGGACGCCGCAAATAACAGAGTTACCACTAACACCTACCCTCATATCGGCGGTCCTATTATTGGATCGCCTCGGTAATGGAGAGCCAATTGGATCGGTAATGTAATAACAGAGGTCCCAAATACACATTGCGTCAAAATAGCAGATTAATTAAGGGATGATTATCGTAATATTTGATTATATTGATCATTTGGGCTTGTTCTAGACCCATAAGTCAATCAACAGGTTATATTAATCCTATTCTCACATTTAGACCAGATAGGCATCAAACGATGATAGACGCTGATAAGTATAGTGTGGGACGCCCCCCCGGCTAGATGAAGCGACGATCTGCGTAAGGCGGCTGGCAGAGACTGATGCGGAGAACCGAAGATCGCGTTCAGTGGCGCGCCGTGGGGGAGGCCTATGTCCAGCAGTGGACTAGTGCAGCTTGATGATGGGCTTTCACAGTGCCATACTACAAGTTTCTTCACGATGATTTCCTTCAGCTAACGCCTGTGGCATCAATCAATAGGTAGATACTTATTTTATATTAAAGGTTGAGAGATTACCTCAAGGTAAGTAAGTATGAATACCAAGAAAATATTTAATTCACTATTTCTTCAAACAGAACCAAGTTGATGTATCTAGAATAGAAACACACAGAGTAAGCCGCCGGCAAAGAATTCCTTTATTACGCAGTCCATAAAATAATAAATCTACTTCTTCTTCTATATTTCTACAGAAATGCAAGATGAGTTAATCAAAACTTAACTTTTATTAGCTCAATTAGAAAGCTTCTGTTTAATCAACTAGTTTCGTGGGGTGGTACGTTTGTAATTCATGCGCGAATATTGCAGACGGTAACAGAAATGAGAAGTTCGTCTGAAGTGAGAGGACTTTAGCGACTTACTTCTGTTAACTTCACGACTTCTGAACGACTACAGGTTAAAGTCGGTGCTCACCTTTATAAGTTACGTGAAACACTGCAGGTATGCGAGACTGACTACCTACATAAAGTATAAAACATGTAATTTGTAGGTACAAAATATTTTTTTATTTTATTTGTAAAATGGACAAATTCGTCGGAAAGGCATAAATAGGTGTGTGACGTGCTGATGTGAAGTACTTTTGATCACCATACTTACAATTTTTAAAAATATCGATTCTGTTTTGAGATATCCATATAATATTCTGTTTGTTATTGCTAAAGAAGATTATACCTACTAGAAATATTCTTTTATTCCTTGTAGAAAACATATTATGGTTTAGGAAGACAATGAAATTCAACATTTTTTAAATAATGCAATTCGATAAAAAAAAAATACAGTCATTATGTAAAATTTCCCATCTTTAATATTTTAGTATTTTCCCTACGTGTACCATAGCCGTGGGATAGTCTGTTAACAAAAAGCTCTCAGGGTAACGCTAACACCTAGAAAGGTGGTAGATAAAAATTTAGGTATATGAATGTACCCAGTGTACTTATATGCAATAACAACAGTGTAACAATATTTTGACTTTAGGTTAACCGATTCGCTTCTTACAGTAACATACTTACAATATGACGTGCTCTGTACGCGAAAGTTAATTCAATCTAACTTTTGCACAGCTTGCTAATTTAGCCGAAAGTGATGAATTCACACTCCCAGACGAACTTGAGAGGAATTACTCTGACGAAAATCAAATCTTCCATCTACAGCGCATTCCTGCCTTTGACGAGGGAGTCAGGTTTTTGATTCACAAATTGTATTAAATTTTGTATGATTGGATTCCTTATGAAGTGGTATGAGTGTTTGAGAATGAAATTGTCTTGGATTACTGGTAATAAAGTTCACGCACGTGGATATTTTGTCGTCAGACTCACAGAGATGGACGGAAATTTTCAGGAAAAATATATTTTCAGGAAAGCAACTTTTTTCGCCGGCCTGTCTGCCTGTCCGATTAACAAAGACGATAACTCAAACCCTACTGAACCGATTAAATCGAAATTTGAATCCAAACGTGTACAGGATAGAAAAATTCTGGAAGTTTAGGTGAATCAGAACTTTAGTTTTTATAACTCAACCGATCTGCATGACAATTTGTATGCAGGTGGGTAGTTTGTTTATGTATCTGCGTGTAAAATATGTGAACAAAGACCTACGTTAGAATTTAACTCTTCAAAATATTATTACGAGTATATCATGTTAGTTGATGCGAAAAGCAAATCAGGGTCCGTTGAGCTTTTGCTACAATATTCAGAACCCTACGAATAAATTGGTATAAAATCGTGTCAAATTAAATTAATTATTAACTATGCGACGTCGCGACGTCGCCGTGAGACAACGCATGTTATAATCCTGTAGTCATGATTTCCATTCTGGGAAGCTGAAATTCGACAGTATCCACGACAGTGCTAAATTCAAAATCGATTCGTGTGGGAGTCATTGATTTTTTCTCTTAATGTTTCTGTTGGCACGTTCTAAAGACCTTCAGGCAATGTCGATACTCCTATAGGGTAGGTTCCACCCCTACACGCCGTTCGACCATCAGTAACGCGGTCGGAGGTTTCAATAACAACAGGAATTACAATTCCGAACTTGAATAATTCATAACCTATTTTAGCTTTGGCTTCCTATTCAGTATTGTTCGTGAACTTTTCAGCTGATATCCGCGGATCGTTTGTTTTAGTTAATGTTTTGACAGGTTCGCGTATTCGTCTGTAATTTGTTTTGGAATCGTTTAAAGTTTCGATTACAGGTAGTGAGCTAACTAGCAGCTTTGTGTATATTAAAAAATATATTTTGTTATAGAAGGCAATCAAATGAAACAGGAATTTTCTACATTTCGTTCTGTTAGAGTGCATTCAGTTTGTTGCCCGACGCGATCTTAGTTATCTTTTCACCTCATTTTTTTTGCCGTTAGTTCTATTTCTTATGGTCAGGTGATTTCCAACCCACTTCACATAGGCGGTTAGTTATCTTTCTTGACCTTTGCTGTTTGTGTTTTACCATTTTTGTTTCTTCGCTTTTTTGCGTTTCGTTCATCATTACACTCTTCAGCAGTTTGGCATTGTGTAAGTTTTGCTTAGTATATAAAAAATACAGACAGACAGACAGCGGAGTGATTCTATAAGGGTTCCTTTTTTCCTCTTGAGGTACGGAACTATATAAATAAAGAAATTAGTTTTATTTCTCACTGTGATATTGTTTTAGGTATTTTTGAAGGATTCCTCCATCTGAATGTGGGAGTAGATGAATGTACCTATTACGAATGTCAATTTGTTGCTATAAATTATCGTATTTTATAATGTCATTATTTTATTTGTACTTGAAATGAAACTGAAAAATCTTTAATCAATTTGTAATTAATTGGCAACATTCCTTTCAAAAATGTTGCCAGTTTAAAATATTCACAGCACAGAATATAACTGCAAACTGACAACAGTAGGTATCCCGGCCGGATATGGATTACATACGAGGATGGTTGATTCGGGGGCGAACATGACTAATCGGAATGTCCAGATATCTCCATCAATCAGGGGAACGTGATGTGTCATACCGAAGCCCCCCATTCAGTCCGTGATTGAGAGGCTATGAACTTATGATTGATAAATATAGAAGTAGGCTCTTGTGGTTGCGCGTAGATATATTTCAGTAGGTACATTTTTGCAATTTTGTATGCGTTCACCCTAAAGACGTGAACTGGGGGCCGATCGCACTATTTCTGAACGATATTACCAAATCCAAACCATAACCAAAAACGTTAAGCTGCAAGTACACGTTTGGCAAACCTTTACAAATGCAAACGTGTGGACCAGGGGTTTGGTTTGCGTTTGTAAATGTTTGCCAAACGTGTACATGCGTTTTTGGTTATGGTTTGGATTTAGTAATATCGTTCAGAATTAGCGCGATCGGCCCCCTGATGGGTATTAATGTCGCTTTGTAAAATAATTTTGCCATGTTTATTGTAATAGTGATGCATTCAGATTTCTTCGTTGTGAATAGGCTCACTCACACGGAGTCAAATAAGAACAAGCTGTTTTTATTTCATCAACCTGGAAATCGAGGTCTCTTTTAGCAGGATACCCAAGCAAGTTCGTTTCTTTTATTTTGTTTTCATAAAAATATCTAAAGCGGGTTTTAATGTATGATTTTGATAGTATTTTATACAATAAGTGCCTGTATTTATATTGTGCGGGAAACAAAAATTAAAGCGAGTTATTAGGTACTCTTCCAGTACGTACCAAAATTGTCCATCGTAATCCTCCATTAAAGTTATTATCACTCTATTGAGGATATGAAACGCGAAACGCGGACTAGCTCTGGAGCTCTATTTTTAAATCGCTCTCCTCGCTTCGAGCGGTCCACTCTACTGATTTTTGTATCGGATGTCAAAGGAAAAACAGTAGAATCGATCGCTTGAAGCGAGGAGAGCGATTCAAAAATAGAGCTCCTGGTCGTGTCCTATTTTTGAGGGTGCCGTGCTGTAACCGCCGGATTTTATAGATTTAAGAAATATGATTTTATATTCTAAACAAGACATGGCTTAAAGGACTGGTAACCAAGCCAAAGTATACTTTTAAAAACTGGAAATCCAGTAAACGTCAATTTAATGCCTTCGAGTTCAGAACGAACAAAGTATCGCAATGTCCATAGTATCAAAATGACCAAATCAAATCGCCCATGTAACAAAATATCAGCCAATTAAAATTCACCAACAAACAGATATTATAACGCTCGTTTGATAGCAAATCAGCGTCACCTAACCTACTTTATTAACCCTTATTGCCACAAAAATACATTTTAATTACATGACACGTCACTTATTTGCTTATCCGTGTAACAAACACACACATCTACTTTATGGTAATATTATACAGGGTGGGTGGTTATTAAATCCATAAAATGTGCAGTAATACTCTCTGCGTCACGCTACGAGGTACACTCGACTCAATAAATTTGGACAATACACCGTTTCAAGGCGTGCTAGTGTAAGAAAATTATAACAAAACTCGTTTTGCCCTGCATCTTTGCCTGCAGCTATTCAAGTTTTCCGCAGGAACAGTTCTTTTCGTGGGAAAATAGTCCTAAGTTCGAGCGGAAAATAAAATCTATCAAACAGCGAAAGAATTATTGAAATTGATTCAGAAGTTACAAAGATTATTACACACAATATCTATCGATACAAACTTTACCTCTTTATTAATAGTAGGTATAGATAGTGTGACGTCTACTGGTCACTGGGGAAAGTGGACATTGGGTAGGCAGAATAAATTTTAAAAAACTACATCTATTATCACTATACGATCGTGGTCGCACGTCCGCCCAGGCCGGCTGACAGCTATCGAGTGGCGCCAGCGCGCTCTCCTAATCCATCTCTCCTTTCCATAACGTAATAAATATTACCAACATTTTGTTCATTTGATCTGAACAATGTAACCTGCATCAAATCCGTTTTGTATGAACATTTAATTTTCATTGTCTTTACACTTAGTATGCGTCGGATTCATTATTCATGAATACTATTTAAAACTGTTATTAATTAAAACTAGAATTGATTTTTTAGAATCCTAGCCACACCATAGCAGTATTAATTATAAAGTTACATATTGTACAGCAAGCCTTAAGTAAACACATAAAAGCGTATTTTACAACTGTAATGGAGGGCATATCAGTTCAAAATGCCGCTTAATTTTATGGTTGACTGTACGTTAATCCCAACAGACTGTAGCGTTGTTTTTGATGTCACATTTAATGATTACGTATATAATATGACGGAAAATTTGGGAACAGAATATTATGTAGGTATATTTTATTATTTAGAGAGGGATGTTAAATAAGATAAGCTACCCCGTTGGTTTAAAAAGTTATCCCATTTCAGTATACATTTGTGAATACTAGTTATTACCTTACTTGCGAGGAATTTCAACCATGGCATAACAATAATGTTCCGAATTATTATCTTCGTAATCATCAAGAAGTTTCGAACCTCTTTTGTCGCGCGCGCGCTCCCTGTGGAGATCGCATCTTGCAAATTTAGTATGGGAAACGATGAAAAATTCTGTGTCAAAATCAGGGGGGTGCGGACAAATGAAGCGGATTAGTGGGAGGAAGTTGCTCATACAAATTTATATGGAGTTTGAAAATGAGAATGTGTGAGTGAGCATCAATTTCGATATACATTTGGCACGATTTTGGCACCCCCTAAAATGCTTTTGTTACTCATCCATATGGGAGTAGCTTTTTTTTAAAATTCATGGTAATCATGATGAAAAATTCAAAGCTTTAAAGGCTAAGACTGATTTCTTCGTATCAAACATACATAAAGGCAAGAAATAACTTGCATCTTGCTTCAACAAATCTCTCAAAACAAGTTATAGGGTTTAAGTAGGTCGATTCCTCATACTATTGAATTTGGGCAGCTCCAAAAAATACATGTCAAATAATTTTCATTACTCTACATAATAATAATAGAATGGTTCAAATCGATCGGCCATTGGGGCAGAAAGGTTCTCGAGTGGCGAGCACGTATCGGAAGATCGAGCGTAGGCAGGCCTCCCACAAGGTGGACCGACGATCTGGTGAAGGTCGCGGGACCCGGCAGGATGAGGTTAGCGCAGGACCGGTCATCGTGGAGATCCCTGGGGGAGGCCTTTGTGTCTACAGGTTGATATGATGATGATGGTTCAAATCGAAGCAGGGCACTTGGGTTCCTTTCTTTGTAAGTATGACTTTACAAAAAGTATCAAGTATGTAGGTAGGTATATATGCGCTATTTCTTTCATACAGATAAAAGCTTTCACGATTACAGCGGACGGAATTGAACGTAACTGGGAGACTCAAGTACCTATATAAAGATAGAGTTCGACTGAAGCGAACATGAGTATGAAACTTGCAAATACGTATCTATTTACTGCTCATATTAAACAATGTGACTTACGACGTATTGATGGTCAAATCTGATCATTTGCTTGTGCTTTGTGAATACGCCCGTCGGTAGACTCGAGCGTCAGAGGACGTGGGTTCGATTTGCACTGGGGACACATTTTGCATGCAATCGCACGCCACCACATCGGCTGGATGTTATATTTATAAGTTGAGTCCTGGCCGTATTTAATAAAAATTTACAGTGTGATTTTGAAGTTTCTGATTCAAATAAGAACAAAAACGTTTTTGTTTTGTTTTGAACGTTTGCCACGTTTTGCGTAAAGCTAAGAGTAGACGCTATTTTTCTAAACAAAATATAAAAGTCGCAAGAAATCGTATAGGAATGCGAACAATTTTATTCATAATATGACATAAGTGTGATCAAAGCCTTATTCGTTGTCACCTTAAGCCCGGCGTAATAATGATAATCTTGTCCTGTCTAGTGGGGAGATAGCTTTATCCCCTTCATCCTTTTCACACGAACACTGCCGTATAATAAATATTATTATTTTTTATTATTGCGGACGTATTTTATTAGGGGCGGTAAATCGTATTTACAGCAAAATAAAAGATCTTTCAATTACTACCTATACATAAACTTTTGCAGTGACAGTACAGGGGTGTAACAATCAAATTTAAATCAATCACCTACCGACAGGTAATTGTAAAACGATTTTAGTAATACTTGACATCATAAGGAGAATTCATTTCGAAATGCTACCGCGACTTTTTTTGAAATGCTACCGCGACTTAATATAATTAATTCTGAACATCAAGAGAAGAGAAATAAAAAGTTGGTCTTTGTATTTCCTGAGGAAATAAAATGTTTTTCCACAACGCCAGTAAAGTATTCCTTTCCTTATAAAATATAGCAGTTTAGATTTTATAATAATTTTTACTCTAGCTCTTTGATAGAACCAGTTGAGTTTTTTAAACTTATTCTACGACTCGACTTTATTAGAGCTTGCGAAAGCATCATTCTATGAGTATCATCAATTACTAAAGTTGAATTTATATTAAGTGGTGAGGCAGCGCGCAGCGTGCTCTGAACGAGTGTGAGTTTTCGACCCTATCGTTGTTACTGATGCCAATATAAATGTACATACATACAGAAAGACACATACATACATTCATACATACATTATCTTCACGGTACGTCCCTGACGGGCTAGGAAGAAAGAACGGAGCGCGAAGTATCACGATCCTGGCAAACCTCTTTCGCATCGCTCAGTCTCACCATTCTCGTCACACAAAATGTTTACCAAAGTAAATGACAAACATTATTATTATGAAAATCTATGAACGACACAGAACTCAGAAGGCGTATGATAGTCTCGAAACTTTGTCCCCTTAAAAATAGGAATTTATTCATTAAATTCATATACATAAAACTCATGAATTTTATTTCACATAAACTTTAAGTCCGTAACATTTGACTGTACTGCTGCAACTATGTACATTTCCAACGATACTACCACAGCTTAGACCAGACATCATCAACAGCCTATTAAGATGTCCCCGCTGCTGGCGCTCAGGCCTACCCTCTCAACGAGGGTGTTCGGGCTATAGTCCACCACCCTAGCCCAGTGCGGGTTGGTGGACTTCACATGCGCCTAAGAATTTCTTATTCGGCGTATGCAGGTTTCCTCACGATGTTTTCCTTCACCGTTTGAGAGCAGTCAGTAAATGTACTTAAGTGTCGAGAAAAAACCCATTGGTACATGACCCAGACGGGGACCGAACTCCGGACCTTTCGATATGATAGGCCGTGTGTTATCCCCGACGCCTCTGACGCTCTTATAACCAGACCAGACATTACCGTATTTTATTTTCCACTCCATCATCAAGCCTCAAATCTAAAACCTTTCCCACATTTGCACAGTTAGTTTCAGGGGGCCCTAATTATGTAAATAATCATAGCCACAAACGCGGGGGGTTGTGTAAACGTATGCTAATGTAACCAAAGCCAGCCAACGGTCCGCGCCAGTCCGTGTACCATCCGAGGAAACCGTGGACAATTAATAGTATATCTGAGGGGTTTAGGAATTGCTTCAAAGCTCGTGCGATAACCACATGCTATGCATACGAGTCGTAACTGGGAATTTGAAATCTGCGGTGAAGCGAAATCACTTGGAAAATAGCTTGAATTATACAACATACAGATATAAGAGCTGCTACAGGTAGGAAAATGTCTATAGTGGATAGCGGTCACAGATACATAATTATCTAAACATGATGAACAAGGTAGGTAGGGAGTGAGTAAGAGAGAGAAAGAGAGAGTATAAAATCGGGGCGATTTCGTGGTCTGTAGCATAAACAATACGAAAGGAGATAGCCCACATGCAGAACACTGGACTCAATAATAATATTATATTGGTAAAATAAATAATAAATAAATATCTCATAGTAAACAGGCAAAAGAAATCGCATATAAAGTGAAGTGAATACAGCAAATAGACAAAAACGAAAACAAATACGAGATAAATTAATGTATAAACTTTATGAAAGTAAATGAACACATTAGAAAAGACGCCAAGCAAACGAGAATTTACTAAGAATCTTCTTCAAGGGTACTTAAGTTTCATAGAATACAAGCTGGTTCAAAACAAGGGGTGCTTGAAGATGTTGTGAAAACGCAATAAAAGTACGGAACGCCCGTTATGACTGAAGTTATGGAGATGACTTCACTAATGGATGTGTTTTCATTGTAGCTTAAAGCTAACGAATTCTAAAGAATTGGCAACGTAAGCGAAGAACAGTTAGAGATAAAAGATAAAAAGATACAGCGCACCCCAAAATGATTCGAACCCGTATGTATACCTTTCGAAATTACCAAAATAGATGTTAGTTGCAGATTGGAGAAATTTACTTAGAAGAAAGGAACTTAGGGAGTTACTTTGGTTGTTCTGTGGTTTGGATGTAGATTAATCACCTTTAAATAATGTTGCCTTAGGTATTATTAAAGTTATATTGTATACAGCTAACAATAACTGTTAAATCATCATCAACAGCCTACTAACATGTCCCCACTGCTAGGGCTCAGGTCTACCCTATCAACATCAACGAGGGCGTTCGGGCTATAGTCCACCACGCTAGCCCAGTGCGGGTTGGTGGATTGTAATGATATTGATTATGATTATAATGACTCTGTCAAATGGCAGATTCTGACCCACACACAGACGGACACGAAGGCTGCCCCTCGGCGATTCCAATAGATTTATTTTAGGTAACGTTCAAACAGATACTTATTATATTTTTAAATCAACGGGTTAAAATAAGAAAAAGAAATATAAAAAAAGAATATCCAGACAAGGAAGTTGCAGTTGAATCCGCTAGATAAGTACTTAAGGACAAGAATGCAGCCAATTCACTAAGTAGAAAGTTGGAATTTTCGCTGACAATGAACAAACTTTTGAGGGGAACGAAAAATAAACATCAAGACGCATTGAAAAAGGGGGTTCAATACATTTTTTACAAAGTATAAGGCTTGATTTTGACAACGATTGAATGTTGAACAAATCATCTGAGGTTGATGACGTCATACCAGCGCTCAATATTTTGAAAAATTGAACAGAATTTATGCTCATTTGCTAATGGATTAAGAGTCGATTTTTTTAAAATTTAGCAGATGAAACACAATTTTAAATTTTAATTTAATTTAAATTTATTGATAAGAAAAAGTAACGTTAAAATCAAATTCATTGTGATAATGTTAATGCATAAAAACCTAAGGCAAATTTTATTTGACAGGCAAGTTTTGGCGTTTTTCCCCATCTTTATACGTTTTCCCAGTTCTACAAGAGGTGTAGCCTGCCCACCGCCACTACGACTAATTCCATTGCCTATCCTGGTTAGTTTTTATCGTCGGATCTCCACATTTTTCTACACGGAACCCAGAAAAAGAGCAAACAACTGCTACAAAACTGGCAAATGTGAGCACGCCATAACTTTGCTCCCAGCTAAGGGGTGTAAGTTTATGGCTAAAAGCGGCGACTTTTTAATTTTCTTCCCTTTGAACAGTATCGCACTGGCCCGACGCCAGGCGTTTACGTTAAGCGTTTTGTTATGAGAGCCGCTTGATTCATCTCAACTCTGAGTATTTAAAAATCTCTAATACCTACGTAGTCACAAAAGCTTTGAAAGTTTCTACCCACCGGGGTAATTAGTGAAAGAAGTACAATTTTTGTCGTATTGCGGGAAATGGAAATCTTGCGTTTTCTGATAACTGGTTTTCTGGGTCAGTAGTGAATGACGAACCTAATGAACGAACTGATAGATCGATAAAAGAACGATAATGAATGGAATGTGAATAATACAGTTGAATACTATGATAAACAGTATAGCTAGTGAATAAGTTACTTCAATAGATGGCGCGCAACAACACTTATCATACTGTGATTTCCTGGCAAAAACCTTGTCGGGTTTATCCGCCGGTAAAGCGTTCGGATATATTCCTTTAATTAAATTTTATAAATAAGTAGCTTTTCTATTTAATGTGTGGACTCCCGGGCCGCACACACACCGTGCGCCGCAGTTAGTAGGTAGCATTGCATTCGCACAGTATCAGGTGTTACATCGTCTCGCTGTCCTCTCCACAGGCTCTACAGATGACAGTCTCCGATAGTCCGTCCCATCATATGCAAGAGGTGCCTCACACTATAGCATCGGAATCTTCTCCTCTATATCTCGAATGTATTGCATTGCTATTTTGGCGACAGAAATAGGTACAAACAACATTGCATAAGGTGCACATATTCGTATTTAAATTATTATAATGTAAATGCATACAATTTCGGGCGCAGTTGCGCTGCGACGTCGCGGTAGTTATGCAAATAAAATAGCAGTCCGAAACCAGCGGATTTATTGACCTTATGTTGAATACGACCCGTGACAATGTGGACGTAGCGAGCGACGTATTTGTGGCCGCCCGTAGCACACAATACATAATAGAATAGAAGCGTCAGTTCAATGTATTCATCATCATCAGCCTGCACTAGTCGACTGCTGCTCATAGGAAGGTCTACGTCCAGCAGTAGACTAAAGCAGGCTGATGAAGCATGCATTGGCTTGCCCTGATCATCGGTTTTCCGCATCCAGTCACTGGCAGCCGCCTTAGAGTCGGCTCAGACCAAGCGGAAATTTGCCGGCGCACTTTTTGACGTTCTTTAGGATTGATATTGTTCATTTGACAATCACGCCAAAAAGTGCGCGGGCAAATTTCCGCTTGGTTTGAACCGACTCTTACGCAAATCGTCGCTCCATCTAGCTGGGGGCGTCCCACACTACGCTTATCGTCGTGGTCTCCATCCCCAGAGGTTTTGGGATCTCCGACAGATGTGACCACCCATTTCGGACCTTGCGAAATGTGTGCTCCGTGCATGCGAAATTGAGTTCTCTGATTGGGCGAGGGCGCTCTTATACCCAACGTTGTGTGGTCGGGCACTTAGTACCTTTTTAAATTAACACCTTGATTTTACAGTTAAATGAATGCAGTAAAAAGTGTCAACTGGGTGACTGAAATTTCAACTGTCATAGAAAACCTTTTTCTGACTTCAGGTTAGAAAGGTCAACCTAAAATCGTGCCTAGTCCAACTAGCAAAATAAGCAAAGCGGATACTGTCATTGAGCAAAGTGATTAAGCAACCGTCCCCTTATAATTAGGAGTAGGGCTACGGGTTAGGGCCCTCGTTAATTTCGCTTATTTGTTTTTGCGGTTCCGTACGTTTATTGCGTTTTGGATCGTTAATTGTAGAGCACGTATGGTGGAAGGTACATACATGGGTGCTTATAATTCGTGTATTAAATCATCATCATCATCAAGACAGAACCAGTTTTAATTTTCGTTCGTGTAATTACTATCGCTGAAACTTTGCCCCAGTCGTAGCAGCCCAGTTGGTCGTGCCCCTCACATATAAGTACATACGTGCGTTCGAACCTTGTCTCGTCAATACATGGCCCAGATATTTGAACTGTTTTACAACCCGAACTGATAGTCCGTGCCACCACTCCCTTGCGGAGGTAATTTGACAGATTTGAGCCTAGTTAATGAACTCGACGCCTAAATGATTTATTGCTCTTACCACTAATTACTCCAAATCCGATGGAGCTATCGTCGGTCCTTGGATTTATTATCTGTTGCCACAGAATCAGTATAAATATAGGCACTAGAAATGTATTTACACTCTAATTTAGCGGAGAAACTGTCTCCTTTTGCACCAAACGTGTATTTTATAAACAGCATTTTTGCTCAAAAAAGCATACGCAGATTCTGGTCGGCCATGACTGTTTCAGAAAGAGACTGTATAGTGCAGGATGATGTGAGGTGAGAAGGAGCAGCGAAAGGGGAAATGCATCAACCCCTTAATAGTTAATTGGTAGTGAATGTTCACTGCATGAAGAACAATAACTATTGAGATGCAAGATGATGAATGAACGAACGGAGGAAGGCCTGATCTTTTACTGCGATGCGAGCTTTTAGAACTGTTAGGGCTTCCTTCACCACTTTTTATTTCACAGGCATCTGATTGCTTTATCTGTCAGATAAACCACCTGAATAACTAACAGCAAGATAAAGTGGCTGATATTTATCAGGCTTGAGGTGTGAGACACGAAAATATTATCAGACAAATTTATCCGAGTTTATCTGTCAGATTACTATCTTTAATAAAATCAGTAAGTGGTGAGAGAAAGAGGCCCTAAGAGGCTCAGAGAGTTCGCGCTCGGGTAGCATCATAGACTTAAAAATTTTTCGCTACGCTAAAATCATCGTAAATCATCCTAAATCTATAGGTAGCATCGAATAGAGACCCCAGAACAGTCCAACGACGAAGACGTACCTGTGGTGTCTTGCCTCAGAAAGGGCGGCTAAATACGGGAGACAGAGACCGTTAATTCCAAAATATTACTTTTAAAGACTATAGCATTATTTTTGCTTCATAAATAACAACCACGACTCAGTATAACATTGTAATCGCACCCAACTGAAAGTAGAAAACACTTTAATGGATACTTACGACGATAATGAACACTTAACATGTACTTAATGGCGCGTTCATTTTATATTTAAGTTAAAACTTGGGTAGCTTCAACTTGGGTACTGAAATTAAATTTGAATTTATACAGTAAACGAGCTTCGTTGCGTTTTAATGAAGAGTTGATTTAATAGTAACTAAGGTGTTCGTAAACAACATTGTGAGGAGGCACGCGATTTGCGACCTTAATGTGGTCAGCTGTTAGTTTTGGTAGACAAAGGCACTGAAAAGTTAAAGTTAAGGTTTGTTTTATTCATGGTACCTGGCGGTAACATCGAAGACGCTCTTGAGGAAAAACTTGAAGAAAACGGCGTAAACCTTCGGAGTGAAATCGAATTTTTATTTAGCTGGGTAGTAACTGACAGGTGGTAATGACAAATTATAAAATGTTGCCATGTGTATTAATTGTAAATAGTAATGCGTTCATATTCTTTCCAGTTGGGAATCAACTCACACAGAGTCGAGTGCCAACCACTAGATTGCCACGACTAGGAAGATATCTAACTAAAATGAAACATAAACAGTCAACCGCAAACCAACTATTCCTAGTATCCTATACACCTTATCATTGTAAGAAAGACCAAACTGTTAAGCTTGCCCCAATGCTTGCCCTGCCATTGACCGCAGCTAAATAATTGATAGATTTTAGTTCCACTACTGGGGGGGTTCAGCTAATCAATCAATTAAATAATTGATTGATTAGCTGAGTTGCTGACATCACTAAATTGACGGATCCCTTACAGGTACAACTATCAATGGAATTACTGCAGCAATGTGTCGGTTATTCCTATTGGATATGCTATTCACTACAATAAACTTGTTTTAATTCACTGATTCTGTGATAATAATAATAATTTTGTGATAATGTGATACCTGATATAGGTAAATAATTTTTATTTAATTAATGTAATTATTTTAGACATTTGTATTTCAGTTTTCTTTGACATGTTGTATCTTGACATTTTTATTTTATTTTTTAGTACTGTTCGATTTCTATTGACTGTAATGATTCATGTATTTGATATTGATTATTGACATTTTTTTTCTCCTTTTTGACATGTAACTAAGAAATTACCAATAAAGATGAATATGAATATGAATAATGCTGTGCGGTACTGACTCATTACCAGGCATCGCTGTAACCTATATAACTTTTTGAAGTAAACAAGAAAGTTAATAGTTTGTTTACAAAAATTCAAAGCATTTCCATTTCAACTCCCAAACAAACAGAAGGATTTTCCATTCTTCTATAAATTTATTGGTGCCATAGGGAGGAAGGAACGAATGCGACTTAATAATGTTGATACTTTATGTCGTAAGTACACCGATGTGGTCTCTAGAGATCACATACAAATATGTAAGTAAGCACTTACGTATTTCCTATTCAAAGAGACCAAACAGAGTAAGTCTATGCGAAGGTAAAGTTGAAAATAGTCACGACTTGGTGGACAATTTTACAGAAAAATAGGTAGATATTTTTAATTTGATTTTCACAAACGATTTTGATCTTGTTAGGATGCTAAATTAGTATAGATAAATCAGCAATCGATTTAAAAAAATGTTAGTATACTTAGTCAAGTGTTTTGTTAAAAATATTTGTGTATTACTATTTACTAAAAGATAATAATGTTATAGTACATTGTTAACCTAGGTGTGAAAGTAACTTATTTAAGTCCCGAGACGGGGTTTGGCGCCCGACGCGTAGCGAGGGCGCCAATAGTTCGACGGACCTCTAAATAAGTCTTAAACCCGAGGGAAACACTGTGCTTTTCATTAAGAATACACTGAAAGTAAAAACAAATACATAAAATGAGTGTTAATACAAATCTCTGCTATACGGAAGTATAAACAAAACTCTACAACTCGAAAAAACAAATGAAGATCGGATTGCCGCTTTTACGTCTACTTTGTTTTTTTTTCTGCGGCCGACCAGCTATTCTGCCATTATTTTTCATTTCCATCATTGAAAAAATGGTAAATATTTTGCCCAAATCTATGTTATTTTAAAGAAATAGTTCACAGTAATAATTATAATAAAGTCATTAAAAATATATATATTCTTTAATTAATACATAACTTTATGATAATTCAATTTTATATCGCGCTGTAATTGAGTGGCTGTATAGACAGTTGGAACATGGTCCAATAGAAATGTCAAAATAGTACTAGTTTTTTTATATATAATATGACAGCTGTCAGTTGAAAGCGGTTCTCCCTAGGGCTGAGATGTATTACTTTCAACCCGCTCCTCAGGCAACTTCAGATCTACTTTCAGAGTATGAGTAATGAAAAATAGTATTACGTACCTTATTATTTATTCTTTCCAATTTATCGAACGCCGACAAAAGATCAGCATCACAATAAGAGCTTGGAGGCGCTGGGGCGCTGAGGCTTGAACTTGGGGTCTCCATTCGACACACCGACAAACAATTTGTTGAAGTCTGACTTAACCATGAAGGAACAAATTTAGCTACTACCACCAAAAGGTTTTTAGCTTCACGGACTTGTACGCGCAGCGTGTGACAATGAACGGGAAAGTAATTGTGTCTGTTTGTTTGTTACCGTTTCACGCCTAAACAGCTGAACGGATTTTGATGAAATTTGGTGTGAAGATACATCGAACACTGGGGCAGGTCCTAGGCTACTTTTTATCGCGATAAGCAGTTCAGAACTTTTCCAAGGGGGCGAAGCCGCGGGCTGTTGCATGTGCTACTGTAATGGAAACATACTAACATTATTAATTTTTTGCGCTTAAGCAACAGTCTGTATGTCTCACGACGCTTTGAGTTTCACAAAGCGTGGCGCCTTCATTCAGCGAAATTCCGGCCGGAGCGGTCCGCGGGAGGAATTTCAGCGAAATACGTCGTTTATCCGACGTCGTATTATCATCTTTGCTTAACTTGCTTTCCGGGTGACCTGCTGCGTTTCCGATACTTGAGATAAATTCGTAATTTTTTATTCCCCACTCCGCAAAGACGACGTGGGTTAAGCTGTTTTTGGAGCAGCCAAAGTGTTTTACGTGAACCGATTCTGTTTGCCGCCTGCTCAGTGCTCACTATGTTTTGTGTCGATCAGATCAAATTCCTGGATGTCGGTCAGTCTAAAATACTTGTTGAACTCCGATATGCAGCTATGCATATTGGTTCAAAGTTAACGACACGTCTCAGTCCAAGATGTAGAAATTATGAAATCTTCTGACTCACTCGCTTTCTGATATCATGAACTTATCATAATTCAGAAAAATCACTGAACACCAATTAAAATTAGTGTTAGTATTTTTTACATTACTACTTTAGACCCGCTTCTGAAGACATTATTAAGGTCAGGTGGGGTAGCAGGAACACCGGTGAAAGAGAAGCAACCAGACCAGAGTAGACTGGACGTCGACAAAGTTTAACTCTACGTCTCTACTCTGGTCTGGTCATTTCTCTTTCACTGGTGTTCCTCTACCCAAAATTTGTTTAAACTAAAATTAGTTTCCACATAATACGGTTCGACAGGGATAGAAACAACTTTATTGCTGTCTTTGAAGTTTGTGTATTCAGTATTAATGCTGTCTTTGAAGTTTGTATCTTCAGTATTATTACTGTTTTTGAATTTTGTGTCTTCAGTATTATTAATGTCTTTAAAGTTTGTGTATTCAGTATTAATGCTGTCTTTGAAGTTTGTGTCTTTAGTACTAATGCTGTTTTTGAAATTTGTGTCTTCAGTATTATTACCGTCTTAGTTTGTGTCTTCAGTATTAATGCTGTCTTTGAAGTTTGTGTCTTCAGTATTATTACCGTCTTAGTTTGTGTCTTCAGTATTATTACCGTCTTAGTTTGTGTCTTCAGTATTAATGCTGTCTTTGAAGTTTGTGTCTTCAGTATTATTGCTGTCTTTGACATTTGTGTCTTCAGTATTAATGCCCTATCAACCTATATCTGAGATCTAGGTATTTGAATGTTCTTTGGATATGATCCCAAAGAAAATTTGATAATTTTTCAATTAACCATTTTTAGGATTACCGTAAGTGATAATGTAATTAATGATAATGTAAGTAAATCAATAGCCTTGTTACGAAATAACTAAAATTGAAACCCAATTTAGGCACATTTCCGGGACAAAATAACCGGCAGAGAATTTTCTGCAATAAAGTTAAACACTATCCTCTGTTATGTAAATAGGGGTGATTAAGCGAACAAAGGTCGTGTTTAGGGGTCCTACATTTATTACGGTCAGTCGATCGTTATCAATTTCAATTCGTTCCTTATAAAGTACCTCAATACGCTGCGAAAGCCGTCATCGAATCGTGTCATAGTCGCTCGGTTTACAAGTTAATTTTCAGGATTCCTTCAACACAGTGTTTATGCCTGTCTGTCTGTGCCCTGGGCAACTCATTATCTACTGCACCGATTGAGCTGTTTTGGTCACACTTACACGTCGAATTGGCAATGATGGGAAGTTTATGAAAATGTCAGTTTTATTTTTTATTTTCTGACATATGGGAACTAAAACATAAATACATATTGACGGTGGCCTAGCTGACTGTTTCTTTATAATATTATTGTTCTAAGTGTTGTATGCAATACATTGTGGCCTCGACTGAGGAGTCGCAAAATTTACTCTCGTAATAAAACATCTTATTAAAATCTGATAGAGAAGGAAGGCACAAAAAATATTTTTTCATAAAAGTGGAATTTCGCCGACAATGTTTAATTAAATATACAGGTAGCTCGTAAGACGTATAGTAGGCTTAGTCATACCTCCTCAAAAATGTAATAAAAATTTCTTATATAATATGGTAAATTACGTTGGTGGGATTGTGTGCCCTGCTTGAAATTGTGCTGGCATACATTTCATGAGTCGGAAGGTAACATTATAGCCTATAAACCATTTGTCCCTGAACAGTAAAGTAGCCGGCTGCCAACGCAGAAGCTTATTTTGGGATTTAAAAAAGTTAATAGTCCAACCTTTTTGCCCGAGAACCAAAGCCTTCGACATATCAAAGTTAGTACCTTGAAGTAGCAGTCGGCGGCTGGTCACATCTGTAGGAGAACCGATAACCGCTGGGGTAGACGAAGTCTCAAGTGGAGACCAAGATTTTGGGCTAGCGTAGTGTGGGACGCCCCCCGACTAGATGGAGCGACGATCTGCGTAAGGCGTCTGGCAGTGACTGGATGCGGAAAACCGAGGATCGGATTCAGTGGCGCGCCGTGGGGGATGCCTACATCCAGCAGTGGTGATGGACAGTCCAACTCTTTTTTTTTGTTAACGTGATACGTAGATGTCCCCTTTACTTTAAAGTTTTTCATTCCGAGTAGCCCTCTTGTTATTGGCTTAACAATGCCTGTCCAGTTGCTTTATCCTTTCCAATTTATGGACAGCCGAGGAACTAAATAATGAACCACCTTGTTCATAATGAAACTTTGCTGCAGATGAATTTTATAAATATTATTTCTTTGTTTATAACTTTCACGTGGCAGACTTAAAAATACGAAAAAAGAAACTTTTTTTTGCCATAGGTATTGAATTGAATTCAGTCGCAGAAATTTTATCTTTATAATAATATTGACTTAAACTCCAATAATAACCCATCAGGTATGAAATAGAATTTTCTTTTTCCAAACAAGTCAAATTATTCTTGTTTCGTAACTTGGTTACAAACAATGAAAAAAATCTTCCTTTGTAGCTGGTTACAAAACTCGGTTACAAACACGGCCGGAGCCTTTATATTAAATTCGACAACCCCCTTTAATGCCAGTAGTTAAGGGTAAGAACTACGCACGTTGTCAAACGTCGTAAAATGAAGTGTTTCTAAAGAGGGGCAAAACTTAACTCGTTTGGGGTAAGTCGGGTGCGGCAGAAACTTTTCACATGACGTGTGGTTGCCAACTGGGTGTTCAGGCTACACTACTCGAGAGTACCTGTCCGTTATTCTATGAGATCAGAGGAAAAGGGTTTTATCGTATCGTGTATGACCATAGAGTTAAGATCTCTTTGGTGTGTGCTCGCGGCCCCATATAGAGGCGTAAAGAAAGCATTCTATGGGTGTCAAAATCGTGTCAAATGTATGACAATATTGTGACTCACTCACACATTCTCATTTTTAAACTCCATATAAATTTGTATTAGCAACCTCCTTCCGCTACTCCGCTTCCTTTGTCCGCACCCCCCCCCCCCTGTAAGTGGCACCATTGGTTCTCATACTAAATATGCAAGATGCAGTCTCCATAGGGAGCGCGCCACAAAAGAGATTCGAATCTTCCTGTGTATGACCGTGTGTTAGTACAGAATAAGTAATTTGTGTTAGTTTCTTTGAAAGATATGATCCATAATGAGGTGATCCAAGCAGAACTAAGGTTACCGACATAGCCGAAAGGATTACCAAGCTTATGGGAATGGGCAGGTTACAATTATCTGTCGTTCTAATAAAGTTATTCTGAATGGAATATAACTCCTGGATTAGGGATCCGAATTCGATTACTAGAAAGTGCTTAAGTCCTTAAATAAAACAAAGCAAATAAGGCTGCGTTATAAAACGTAAATGAAGGGTTTTTATTTATATCATCCAATGTAAGAGAACTGTTTAAATATTCTTGCGAAGCAAAATTATTCTGCTTTGCATTTATCAACCAAGTCCTTTAAGTCCTTGCAATGTCCTTTCTCCTCCCATTCCGGGCAAGTCTGAAATAAAAGCAAATTATTATTTACAGTTAGAGAGCATCAGTGGCCCAGGGAATAAGACGCGGCCTATGATATCGAAAGGTCCGAGGTTCCATCCCCGGCTGGGACATGTACCAATGAGTTTTTTCTCGAAACTTAAGTACATTTACTGACTGCTCTTAAACGGTGAAGGAAAACATCGTGAGGAAACCTGCATACGCCAAAGAAGAAATTCTTAAGCGCATGTGAAGTCCACCAACCCGCACTGGGCTAGCGTGGTGGACTATAGCCCGAACACCCTCGTTATGAGGGTAGGCCTGAGCCCCAGCAGTGGGGACATGTTAATAGGCTGTTGATGATGATGATTCTTTACAGTGATTTGAAGAGCGTTCTTCCTTCGAGGACAGCCTCTGTACCTATACCGTTGCAAGAAGACTATACAAACTGTCACACATATACACAAGCATTTATTTTTAGTCCATGAGCAATGGCGCAGAAACGTAGATACTGACGGTGGGCCTGGTCCCACAAGCTATCAGCGAGCTTTGGAGAGGGCTATGCTCGGAGTGTCTTTGAAGGATATGATCCGCAATGAGGAGATCCGACGGAGAACTAAGGTTACCGACATAGACGAAAGGATTAGCAAACTGAAGTGGCAATGGGCGGGTCACATCTGTCGCAGAACCGACGGCCGTTGGGGCATACGGGTTCTGGAGTGGAGACCGCGGATCGGTACGCGCAGCATGGGGCGCGTCTCTGCCAGGTGGACCGACGACCTGAAGAAGGTGGCTGGGAGTGGATAGATGCGGAGGGCAGAGGACCGGGTGTTGTGGTGTTCGTTAGGGAATGCCTATGTCCAGGAGTGGACGCTAAAAGGCCGAAATGACGATGATGACGAGCAATTGGCTTCCAGAGCAGGTATGACATCTACTCCTGAAATGGAACGACTTTTTTTCTACAACTATTGAAAATAATATAGTTTCATGATTTTAATTGTTTTAAACAAACTAATTAGTATCTTCAGTGTAGGGTGGGCCAGTTTGATTTCTGAATTATCGAAGTTTATTGACATAGTTTTGTCAAGCGTGTGAGAATTGATGATTGTGTGAGAATGCAACAGCATAGCATGATTTGATGGGTTAGAAATTAATTTGTCCGGTCGTCTGTCTGTCAAGAAAATGTAGCTAAAGTCACGAATTCACAATACACTGATTTTACCATGAATTTTTAAAAAAAGCTACTCCCATATGGATGAGTAACAAAATCATTTTAGGGGGTGCCAAAATCGTGCCAAATGTATATCGAAATTGATGCTCACTCACACATTCTCATTTTCAAACTCCATATAAATTTGTATGAGCAACTTCCTCCCGCTAATCCGCTTCATTTGTCCGCACCCCCCTGATTTTGACATAGAATTTTTCATCGTTTCCCATACTAAATTTGCAAGATGCGATCTCCACAGTGAGCGCGCGCGCGACAAAAGAGGTTTGAAACTTCTTGGATTTTACTAATAAAGTTTGGAAAATCTATTTTTTTGAAGTCGCAGAACAAAAGTTGGTCCGTTTGACGAGCGGAATCAATACTGTTATAGCACTCCGATACTCATAGACAAGATTGTATAGACAATTAATTTACCAGTGACATTTGCTTGTGGATGCACATCTTTATCTTGATTAGTTCACAAGCTCCTGCCGGGCCGTATTTAGTTATATCTCCCTTCATGCACTCTTTCTTGATAGCTTCAATGAGATCGGGGTCGTCTATAAACATTTCCACAAGGGAAGCTTCAAATAGACTCTTGTCAGCAGTGCCTTCGTCGGAGCCGTAGTACCCTCTCTTCTTAGCGATGCAGATGTCGGTTTCGCACTGAAATAATTTTTAACTTTCATTCAAGCTTTTATTTAACTTGCTGTTAGTGTGGGTCAAATCTTGCAAGTTAGTTTTGACCCACTTCCCGATGTTCAATTGAGCCAAAATTTTACATACGTATGTAAGTCGGATGACAATGCAATATTATGGTGTCATTGAGCCGATCTGATGATGGAGCTGGAAGGTAGCTACGGGAACTCTGTGATGATAAAACCATGCAAACCCATCGAGTTTGGACTCGTTTTTTAGTCCTTCCGGACTAATTCGACCACTTTCCTAACTTAACTAATCCTTGATGCATATTTGACCCACAGAGCATTGTATGTCCTCTGCATACCTATTGCTCACCTGCTGATCACAATAATTGGCAGTATGCCCTGAATAAAGTCAGGGATGAGTGCTGGAAATCAGCGCCAATAGTCAAACCAGAAAAGTAGGTTAGGTTTTACTATGTCAGGCTTACTAAAATGCTAGGCTATGTTTAGTTTTTCTTTAAAGGTTCTGATGAAGAAGTAAGATCATCAGACATAGAGTGAAATGATTAACAAGCTGAATTCTGGAGTGGAGAGAGGGTTTATTGGGCAAGACTTAGTATTGGACGTGGTCAGCAAGATTCCGGGACTCAGTTGGCCACGATGTGGTCCATGCTAGCGGTTTTCCACATCATACATTTATGCTGATGACATCATAGACGATATGCTGATATGATGGTGAATTCTATGTAAAATACTCACCGAAGGCGGCGGTTTGTTGGGAGGTCCGAAGCATTCCTTAACATCCTCCATTTTCTTATCTTTGAAACTGTTCTCGTTATATTTCTTACAACAGTTCATGATATGCTGAAATTATAATTAAAAGATAATAATTTCTGAACGAAAAACATTAAATTTAGCTTTGAAGTTACAGTTACTTAATATTAGGTATATATAGCGTGCAGTATATGGCAAATTAAGGTACTTACAGGATGCTCCAGTTTCTTACATTCATCTTTTTGAGCGATCTGAAACAAGCAAATAGAAATATTTAATGGTGAATTAATGGTTCGTTCTTTCTTCCTACCTTACTTGAGACATAGTGTTAAGTATAATGAATAGGTAGGTAACTTAATGAATGGAGAAAGTTTTATTATATATTTCTTTATCTCGAAAACTATACCTACTTACATTATGATGTTTATGCTCTTCGGATATTTTTATAGACGTAGCATCGAGATTTATTAGAGCTTATAGTTTTAAAAAATTAAGTAACGTTAGCCGATATTTTTTTCCATCAAATATACTTCGTGTGCGGTGTCCTTTTTAAATTTTTGTTAGTTATTGATTAGTAGTCTTTTAGGTATTAATTAATACCTCAAAGAATATAGTTTTATTAATAGGTATTAATGAAGTTTTGATGATCTTGTTTATTATGAAATACATACTCATAATGTTACCTACCTACTCTCTCCAAGACATCATAAAGAATCTGAAAATTGTAGTCTCGTCTATTACTACTATGTAACCAGTCGAGAGAAAAGCAATTTTGCACACAAACAATAATTTAAGAATATTGAACAAACTCAGTGTCTGTAATAAATACATTATCCTTCCTGTATTGAATTTGTTTTGTTCGAAATTGTGTGAGTTGTTTGTGCAAATCTCTTACAAATACGGTATTAATATAGTCAAAACTTTATTTAGTTCAGACCTATTCTAAGGTAGATATATTTTTAGTTAAAATTATAAATAATTTATTTCAAATAAATTCCAAGGATCGATTCCAAAACAATGATGAAATTCAAAACAGTTTTAGGTTAGATGATTAGAACAGACATTGTCAGATATTTATACAGAATGCTGACATTTCTTAATGACGTTAGATGCAGAAATCAAAATATTGGTGCATGGAAATTAAATATTATACCTTCATGTTTGGCAGAAATTCAATTTACTCCTACATTCTTTTGACACAAAGACCATGATAACTAGACAAGACTAACTTAACACAATAAGCCAACGTTACAGCGAAGTGAATTCTGCATCAAGTCAGATTCAGATTAAACTTAACTCAGTTTCTACATTTAAATAATTTACTCACCGAAACCGCGGCTAAGCAAGTCACAAACAAAATCACAACTGTGTACATTTTGACAATTGAAATCAGGAATGAATTAGTAAATCCACTACACCTTTTTATATGCGAAAATTTCAATCAAATATCAAAAATGGCGTGACTAAACACTGTAATTCAACTTCGCACTCAACGGATGGATGTAAACACAATTTAAATGTAGTTTACAATAATAATGTTAGTGTCAAAGAGATAATGGTGTGAAGGAGGGAAATTACCCTATGGGCAGGCGGTTCATGACGTCACCGTTTAGATTGTGTGAATAGGGAAATGATTGTCGGAAGTGTGAGATGGAAATAGGCAAAGTAAATAGATAATGTAAAATACGTAGTGTACGAACATTACAATGTACAGGTAATCTCATATAACATGCAACTACCGGGGGGTCAGTGCCGGCCAGTCTCACCCTTTTGGGCTCCCTAAACGATCATGCGGCATGTCATGCATTACGTTCTGTCACTCATGCATGAACGTCTAGCTGGAGTGATTGACGTGCATGACATGCAAACTACGTGCATGACATGCAAAGTACGTGCTGACCGTTGCTTCACTGTACTGATTGATAGCAAGCATGATCGTTTCGGGACACTTTATGTGGAGACCGGTCATGTATCACTTCACTTGGCGACCTCAGCTAGGATTACATAATCTTATTGTTTCTTGTTGTTATGTTTTATTCCTCTGTGCCTTTCTTGTTTGTTTTTATTTTAATTTGTTAAATTCTCTCGCTGTGTGTTGTCATTGTGTACGTTAAATAAATTCTATTCTATTCTAATAAATTAATTAATTAACTGCAAGACATAGGCTAAACCTATAAGAACATCCTCGTTCCAATTTTTATTTATGCTTGGCTGGGTAAGAGATCTATTGAATAGGTACTTATGTATCTGTACTCCCGTAAAAACGCATTACGATTGACTTTGGATTTCATATAACTTCAATAACCATAGCCATTTTCAGCTAAATCGAATCACATATATCCGAACAGGAATTAAGTAAGTACTTTTGAGATCATTTCTCTAAACGACGTCATATTCATTTCCAAGCGCGTCAACGTAGCAGAGCCTCATATCGGGATTCTGGGTAAATATATGAAATCTGACTATGCGGGGATATAAAAAATTATCAAAACACACACAGACACACATACACACGCATATACACGCACACACACTCATAAACATACAGACTGTCTATGATAAATGTATATTGCAGTAAAATTTAGCATATTGTAAATCCTATTTATTGGCAGTATGAGCAAACCTTTGTTAATAGTTACCTATTTTTTCTAAGTGCTGTGGATTTTGTGAAAAAAAATTAAAATAAATAAATAAAATAAAACAATTAATTTGTGCTCGTAGTTACTAGCGGTAGGTACGCAAGTACACAAAATACACGGTACTTGAAAAAAATCTATACCGCCCGGTATTAACTATGAATAGGAATTATTCCACGCGGGCGAAGCCGCGCGCCACACCTAGTACATTATAATTTTCAGACCGCACTTTATCAGATTTTTCCCCCGCACCTATAAATATTTAAATCGAAGTCTATGATGGGACTCTGCTACGATCACGCACATTTCGATTCCTGAAGTCAATTTTACGGCATCATCCGGTTATCGTTTGGTGGCAGGCTGAAAATGCTGATATTCTAATCTTTGTTACAATTTCTGACGGTGAGCTAACTGGAATTGTTGGAATTCACGTACACTGGAAATTGGAATTATTAATCTTAAAATAAACCATGTACGGATTAGGAATATTAACACTTTTTATACCCATCCCGTATAAGAAATACACATATGTAAATGTAACTTTAACTGTTATAACAGTGCAGTATTTACTTAAGTTTCAGGGCTTCAGCTCAGCGGTGATCAGATGGTTTAAGTCCCAGTAGTATATTTTTATTATACACATAGTTCCTTTGACAGTTTTTATTTATCCTGAAGGAATTACTGGGTCTTAAAACCATCTGATCACCGCTGAGCTGAAGCCCTGAAACTTAAGTAAATACTGGACTGTTATGTCATCATAATAATTATTACATCTGGCAACACGCCGTAGTCTACGTACCTACGCGGTAAATTGTCCCTATGTACGGCAGGTTCATAAGTGCAATACCACGCTAAGAGTAATTTTTCTGTACAACACTAAAACAATTAGATATTACTGACCACCCAAGTCAATAGCGTCTTTTAAACTTTATTGTCATAGCAATAGTCATCAATTCATCGTCATAATATCCAGGAATATATTTATAGTGGATATGTGCGTGTTGGTAAGATATAAATGAAGGTCGTAAATGAAAGGTTGTCTGGAATCGCTCTTAGCGATAAGACCGCCGAGATGTACCACCTAAGTCTACTGTATAATTGTGTTTTTTTTGTGCATTAAAGAGTATTGAATTGAATTGATTGAAACTGGACTCTTTATTAATATTGTTGTTGCACTTTCAGACTCGGATTCTTCACAACTTCCTCAAATAGGGAACGTGAAAAGTGTTTATGATTCTTAATATCTTTCATAGTTATTTACTTTTGAATAAAGTCAATAAAATGAGGAATATTGTTTCATTACAATTATTATAAAGTGTATCATAAGCATGAAAAACACATAATTCTGGAGAAACAGTGACGTAACTGAGGGGACTTTTTCGAATAAACGCCCATTTTTGGGGGTAGTACAACATTTTTTTTCGAAGTCATGTTTCATTTAGGAAAGGATACCAAAGCAATATTTTTCAATTTGTTAGAACATTCTAGACCTCTCTGTATACAGCCAGTAACTGAAAATACAAAAAATAAATCTTTAATTACGTTTTCTGTAAATTTATCAAAATGTAAGTTAAGTCACTGTAGCACCGGATGTGCGACATGTTAAAGACATATTTTATGTTCGTTTCTCTCTTTATTTTTATATGCAGTTACTATACCGTATCATACATATACTGTCAAGTTTTAGTTCGCGCAAGTGGCACCAAGCAAGGCGCAACTCGCATTTAATTGATAGGTTTTATTTTTTTTCTAATAACACTTTTATTTTTGTATACCTTCATTATTGTAATTTTAGATATTGTTATTAACACGTTTTACTCTAAGTAAATTTCTTACTTAAGTGAATCTTATTCTTGTAAGAAAATAAAGAATCTTAAACCACATTTATATTAATGGGTCACAACTACAGGTAGACGACTATTAAACTCGGCAATAAAATAGTTTTAATTTAATATTGTCAACTTTTTCAATGGAGCTTCGTTCCTGCTACTGCGCTTATGAACCTTGACTGTACCTACCAACGTACGTTACTAAGAAAACAATACCCCTTGCTACGGCCGGCGACAGCCACGTTAAATTTAGGAACGGTGTTCTCCTTAATTAAACTCGTATATTATCTCGTTCACAGATTTGATTCTCGAAACAGATGTTGTTAACCGGAGTCCTAATTGCTTACGTCCAGTAATTGAACGTTATCTTCGAGTTCCAATACCAATTACAGGGTTATTACGCAAGGGGAATTAGGGTAAAACAAGCTGTGATAGTGTGATGTTTCCCCTAAGCGTACTACATGAGGTATATGAAATCTATACTAATAATAAAGAGGTAAAAACTGGTGGATAATTTGCACGCTTAACTTAAGCGTAACACAGACAGGGCGGCGGCGGTGCGAAAGCGTTGCGGTTTTTTTCTGTAATGTTCGAAATAGTATGAAGACCTTTACATCAAAGCGGCGCGGCGGCGGTGCGACGGCGAAAGCGACAAAACCGCGCGCACAGATTTGACGTTTTGATTTGACAGATTAGCGCAGACAGGCGTTGCGGAGCGGGTATTCCTTTGTAGTGTATGAGAACCCCTACACAGAGCGGCGGCGGCGCGGCGCGGTGCGGAGCGTTCTTCATACAAACCGCCGCCGCGCCGCCGCCCTAGCGGTATTACTGTCTGAAGGGCTCCGCTTTTTATTCGTTTTCCGCAGATTCGCCGCCGCAACGCTTTCGCAACGCCGCCGCGCTGTGTGTGTTACGCTTTAATGTTGCGAAGAACCAAATGATAGCGGGGTGTAAAATACACGTAACGCCATCTATTGACAAACTTTAAAACTAAGAAACTGGCATGATTAGAACGGGTTAAACATTTTTGAATAACATATAAATAAACAGTATACTTTATAACGCGGATGAAGTCGCGGGGCATCGGCTAGTAGATAATAAAATCTAAAAAACACTAGCTGATTCCCGCGGCTTCAAAGTTTTTTCCCACGAGGACAGCTTTACCCCAGGTATCTTTAAAGTCTATCTGTTGTTCTGATGTATAATCTGTATTACATAGCTGTAAGGTTTCATTAAAATCTGTTCCAAAGTTTTTGCCTGAAACAGTAACAAACATCTTCACAAACTTCAGCGCACACTTTTATCAGCTTCGAAAAAAATTTGTACCTATCGCAATGATTATGTACAATTATTTATAAAGGTACTCTAAGATGTATGTAGTTAAATAATGTACGAGTAAGTATATGGTATATTTTAACTTCTATTTTCAGTTTATTGACCATGAAATTCCAAGAAAAGAATCCTCGGTCTTAAGACAGCAATAAATAAGGGAAAAAAAAGGAAAATGTAACCCGAGAGCGAAGCCAGGAACGAATCTGTATCGACATTATTTAGCGGGAGGCAGCTATGCAGCGTGGTGTACTGCTGTTATCTAGTTGGGGACCAGGGATACTTCGAACCTACAGAATCTATTGTGCCAAACCCCTGTCCACCAACGATCCACCAATCCGTATTTTAGTGGACTTCACATACGCCTTAGAATAGAAATTCTAGTCTATGACGTACGCAGGTTTCCTCACGTTATCCTTAAAGCTAAGTATCATAATACAACTTACATAAGTTCTAAAAAACTCATGGGTACAAGCCAAGGGCCGAACCCACGACCTCACGAACGTGAGGCAAGTCAACTAGGCTACCATCGCTCTGGTATTCATTCAAATTCAAATAATTTATTTCAGACAGTGTCCAAAGATGTTAGTAATACAATTCACTAAGGAGGTATACTGCTCACTAAGGAGCATGTCTGACATGACTCTGATAGGTCATCATCATCAACGATGACCTATCAGAGTCATGTCAGACTGTCATGTAAGTAGTAGGTATATCTCCCCCGTCTCCTAGCTCCTTAGTGAGCAGTATACCTCTAGCTAGTAAGGAGCTAGGAGACGGGGGAGATATACCTACTACTTACATGACAGTTGACATGACTCTGATACGATTACATTTTTATTGCAAACATTTAATTGTTCCTTAAATAATGGAAAAAATGCCGCAAGATTCTTTAACACGAAAGGTGAACGGTACCAATTACTTAGTAAGAAGTAAACAAAGCTAAGTAATGAAATAAATTAATGAACAAGTGTTAGACATCTTGACATGGTGGGGGTCATAACTCTCGTGGTGATACTGGATCCGTTCCTGGTCGAGGCTACAGCTGTGAGTGGCAAACACATATTTTATCCTGGGGCAAAACTTGCCTGTCATACTATGGAAGTTGGTCGTTGAGATGTTTTAGCTAGAGTGCTCACAAGTGGTGACAAGTCGGTTTCGTTACTAGAAGGAAACTAGCGCTTAGAGTTCGAGTTTCTGACGTTTGCATCATCTACATATATAATAGTATCTTCACGCTATCTCTATGACGGGGTAGGCAAAGAAAACACACCACTTTTGCTTCGCTCAGTCTCATCCATAGATTACAATAAACCTTTAGCGAGCGGGAGCGTAGCGAGCTTTTTCCGTGTTCTGTGCTGCTCCTATTACCAAACAAATTCGCTCGATATTATTTTTGTCATTATTCGTTCATCAGTTCATCACTCATTCGCTTAACATGTCCAAACCATAATTATATAATTATATACGGGTCCTACACACGAACAAGTTTTATTTACCTTTGCCCGACGTTTCGACCTGGTTACAAAATCTAAAATGTACTATGTCCAAACCAAATGGAGTATGCCTTTTTTCATCATAATGATGACACTTCACCATTTAATTCGGGACAAAATTCTACAGTCAGCATAAAAAGTAACTGACCAAAAACTAACTTCCAAAATTACTGAGTGTTTTAAGTTTCTCAATAACATGATGTAGCTCACTTAAAATTTCAGGTATCGGTAAGATTCTTTTGGAAACTTTAAATACTAAGCTATTTTAGATGCTGACTGTACTAAGAGCATATAAATAAAAAAATACTTGTTGACTAGACTGAACCTTGTGATTGAAAAACATTTTGAGGTACCTATTCACAAAGAATTTCTAAATAATTTTATTTGGTTCTAAATATATATTTTTTGTACTTAATTATTTATAGGTTTGTAATTTTGCAGGTATTCTTTTTCAATAAAATTTACTACACACGAAGCAATCTTGACATTTCAATTCGTATAATAATCTCAGAAAAAATGTAAACGATTCTTCTTATAAGCCAATTCCCACGTAATATTTTTACCTTCAAGGGAAAGGGCGTGAGAGATACATACGGCTATGAGTGAATCAGACGGTACGATTTAGGTCCATATTATTGCAGAAATGTTATGTCTGTAAAGTTTTCACAAAGTTTTCTTCATTTTATGAAGTTGCTTCTCAACTTTTTAAAAATTGCTTCTTGCTTCTTCCTTGCATTTTTGATATTGTTTCTCTATCAAACCAGGAAAATGTATGAATAATTATCAAATTCAAAGGAAATACAAAACCAGCATTGCTTCTCTCGGTTTCACAAATACTCTACTTTCATAGCTACTATTACATACACAGTCATCTTTAGACTAGGTATATAAAAAATGTACGATACACAAAATTATTTTTTAAAATGCAGCCAAAGCCACGTTCTTAGCGAAGTGTAAAAGCTAAGATTACACGCTAAGAATCCTTTTAGCCACCAATTTTTCATCGCGATATCTACTGCTGGCCGCACAAAAGGCTTAGCACAGATATACTAGCACAATCTACCTACGAGGTATAGGTATACCTCGCACCTACCGGTCTAAAGACGAAATGCTCATAAATATACTTACCTATAAATGCAACCGATGTGCTATTGAGCTATTTTCAAAATTTGATATTTGTAAGGAAGAGCTACACCTCCTGCCACAAGTATTTTTATACGAACTAGGAGGTCTCAACAACTATGTTTATTCAATTCAATTCAAATTATTTATTTCAGACATTGTCCATATAATTATGTTAGTAATACAAAAGACTTAAAACTATGTTAGTAATATAAAAATAGAAAAAATCAAAAAAAAATATTTATTTCCTGTTTATAGCTATTAAGTTTAACGAAATAAACATTTTTTCATTTAATTTCATTTTCATAGTGCCATGTTACAGAGACTTTCAGTACTAAATATTAAACCACTTGAGCTTTGCTGTTCTAGGACTTTTGGAAATCCAATAGCCCTGTATGCGAAATTCAGATTCTAACGGGTATAAACTATAAGAAGCGGTCTAGTGCGTGTCGTAATACACATAGGTAGGTTCTTATCTCGAAAAGTGTTTATTTATCATCCAGAGTCGCTACCATCGTTACCAACGTAAAAATATGTTATAGGTAACCTATATAAAAACTATTGTGTTTCCTTGACATGATGTTTTTTTACGATTTACTTTGAAATTACCTCTTCAATGATACACACGGAGTCAAAAAGTCAATTTATTGCAAGTTAGATCGCTCAGAGGATTAGCCTCACAATCCAGCGGGGTAATGCCGCCAGCCTTCTGGGCACGCTCCCAGCGGTGGGGGGCCTCGAGGGGTTTTTTTATTTATAATTTATTTTTAAGTTTAGTTTTAGTTTTATATAATAAGTTTTTTATTGTTATCCTATATTTAGATCTACATTGAAAGTATCTCTGGACGATTGGTCTGATTTAATGGTTTCTTGCCGGACTACGGAACTCTAACCAGTCTGTATGCAGTTTAATTTTATAGACAGGTGTTCACACTTGATCACAATTAACAGACCTAAAACTCTTGTCTTACCTAAATGGCCAGATTAAAGCACACTTCGTCCAAAACCTAATCTCTTTCGAAGTATCATCAGGCACCGCCAACATTTACCAACCTTAAAGGGTATTACAGCTATCATTTTAACGCGATTGTTTGTTAGCCGCATCGGCTTAACCCTTAATAGAATGTCAATGGAGACCGTCAGTTAAAAGTGTCGGCTTAAGTTAAGTCGTTAAAGTGTACTGTTTGAGTAGAGCGCAGGCGGCATGGTTGGAACTGATGAGGGCTTCGTGACTAGAATGATAAAGGTGCCAGCAGGATCGTAGAATGCACGGCGATGCGGCATGTTCCAATAGTTCCATTAATGAAGTTCCGTGACAGGACTACTGCCTACTTATTTTCTTAGAAGTTCCGTTTAACTAAAAATAAACATTTCGAACTCCCATTGGATCCCTGATTTAGAGGAAGGCCAGACAAGAGTAGGTAGGTTATTATGTAGAGGTGCACACCGACGTCATGTTATTATGTGAGCTATATAGGGAAACCCCAGAGACGTACAGTGGACTAGGGGAATTCCCGGCTAAACAGAATGGAACTACTAAGGGTTTTTACACTTAAATGTTCCGTTGTAACGCGCCAACGTTTTTATAAAAAAATTAAAACATTCAAAAAAACATTATTGTTCCAGTATTTGTTTTGAGCAGTATCGCTACTTAGATTAGGTTAGGTTAGGTTGAGGTTAAACATAATGGCACATCCATCTAAATTCTGCGATCCATGTTTTCTTTTGTCCTGCACAGAGCGAGCGGTCACGCGCCATGCACTCACAGGCCACAGATTTCATGGCAACATCGATTATTTATATTATTTATGTAAATAAATATAAATAGAGCTGTAGAAAATTTATGTGATTCGGTAAATTGTATCTCCTTCGATTATTGTAACATTTAACATAAGACAGCCAAGATGGGTTGTCTAGAAGAAATAGCTTTTAGCGATAACATCACGTCAATTAGAATTATAATAATGATGTTTGGACAAATTTACACACGCCTGTTTAGTCCCAAACTAAGCCGAAGCTTGTAAATGGGTACTCAACAACTGATAAACATACATAAATACTATTTAAAATTGTTAATAAAATTAACAATTCTAGTTAAAATTATTAACAATTCTAATTGAATTCGGTTAATCGACGCAACATAGTATTAATATTATATTTAGGGCTTTGTTAGAATAGGTATTGATTTGAATAGACCAAACTGAAAGGCTAACAAAATACCTCTGAACACACTGGCTAAAAAAGTTCGTCAAAAGAAAATACCGAAGCTACAAAACACATTCCAATCGCAAAAACTGCTTTGCAAGTTGTTCCTTGAAGTTACCCGAAAATCGTAACACATTTCGTACACAAAGTTCAATGTAGACGGTACAAAGTTGACTTTAAGTTCTGAGGAAGCTGACCACTCTCGTAAACTACCGGTGACCGCAGCTGCCTAACATCCGTACCTATTGTATCCTTGTAGAATGCAACTTTGTGCAGTGCATTTCTCTTTGATTTACAGCTGTTACTATGTCCTGTACGCCTAATAGATGTACCAAGTTATCTGTGAAGTGGCAGAATCAGGGACTACGCAGAATGTCATTCGGCCGTCAGCACAAAATATAAAGAATGACGGGCATGAAACGATGGCAGAGCCACCCTTCAGTTGACAGATAACTTGGTAACTCTATACCATGAGTTGACAACGTCAAACTCGCCAGCGGCTACATAAGTACTTAAAGTGCATCTCTTTTCGACTAATTACAAAATACAGAGACATAGATAGCTTTGAGTATTGACGTTGTAGGCGTACTGTATGGTATTTACAATATACTAGCAACAAAGACAATATTTGACCGGCCGGAAGCGACGGATCCGAAGTAGTGTGGTGGCGTTCATTAGGAAAGACCAATGTCCAGCAGTGGAAGTTGAAAGGCTGATATGTGTGTATGTATGTTAACTAGTGGCTTGGGCATTGGAATTCAACGCAAGAGGTCGTGGTTTCGATTCTCACTGAAAATAATAATAAATTTAATATTGACCAAGTTAGTCCTAGCTTAAAGATTGTTTATTATTGATTATTATACGCGGTGATACCACAAAAAATAAATAATTATGATTAGAAAGAACTTTTAAGTTCCTTTGTTCTACCAACCCATATTTTACACAGGTACGTAAAGTGTTAGTAGAAATAAAAGAACTATGTACATAAAATACGCCTTTTTCCGTTATCTGTCCGTTACAAATTTATTCTGTATAATTTTATTATTATTTTTAAGATTAATAAATAGTACAATAGGAAATAATAAGCTATTTACAATCTATTGCAATACACCCTGTAAAAACTTAGTCCCTTGTTGGGCGCCAAAAGAGTTTTGAGCCAGAATTTTACGTACTTCACTTTTTTAAGTACTTCATTGAGAGTCCCTTTTCCCGTTGCGTTCTTCTTCCTTGTCACACTGTATATCTTCCTTTGAACAGAACTCATCGTATCGCAACGACACTTGTAGAAATAACCCCGCCGTCGCTTCCGTACAAATATATTCAGTTCGCGTTTGCTTTTCTCATTAAATAAAGTCAATATTGACTGAGCCAGCACTTTCAGCTACGTCTACTTTGGCACGTGAAATAACATTACCGAATCGGTGGATGTGGTCGGAGATCACAGTCTTCTATTTCTTTTTTTTTGTAGTCTTTTTTTTTCTTTTATAATCTTTTCTTTCATTATCTACAAAGTGCGTTATTTTGTATCCTTAACCGCACAAATCGTCACAACCCAATGAGCTCTTTGTATAGGCTAGTTTCTAACTATCATCTACTTACTAATTATCATTTTGCCAATATTAAATAAAGGGTTCTGATCAGAAGCATCTAAATAATCTACAAAACTTTAATCATTTTGGAGAGTTCAGGTTGGCGACGCTCCCTTGTTAGTCTCAATTTGTAGTGCTTTTAGAGCAGTAACCGTCTAATTTGCCTACTTGAACTATATAAAATTTATGTATTTTCTTTGTATGTTAAAATATTTCACCCGCAAGTACCAGTACTGCATCTGAAAGTGCAACATTTGCATTCCAACTCATGTTTTATTCATCCGTTATTATTCTTTATTTTTCTGCTTGGTTGGGCTGTTTGATGTACAAATAATTTGCTTGAAAGTAGCAGCGATTTGTTTCATGTAGATTGTGATAGTGAAATGTTTTCAATAATTTGATAATAACTTTATAATTTACTGCATGGCTTCTGTTAATCGAGTTTCCAAAAAATATCATAGTAGAGTCTCAATATTAAAAGTATACAAACAAGAATAAACGAACAAATAACACAATACGCTTGCGAAGAACAAAAAGAATTGCACTCTACCCTAGGCACTGGGAATTAAAAGATAGATTAAACATCCAGAAAACTAGGATTAAGAATCTAATTAAAATCTCATTTAACTCATGGATGCAATAGGAAATGTTGGAGCCTGGGCTGGTTGTTGGGTGCTTTTCACACATGAGTATGTATTTCTAATTTGTTTTTGTTTGTAAGTTGTGATATTTATCGATTTACTAGTTTAATGTTTATAAAGGTACCAATGTATACGATTTCGTCGAAGATATCAACTCAGGGCAGTCCAGAGCATGAGAGCTTCAGACTAAAGCAAGTAACCCACAGGAACACCCTGTGCTGTCTGCGGGAGAGCGAGACAATGAAACACGTGAATCCGAAACGGGGCTGACAATAGATCCCGACCTCTCGACAACCTGCAATAGTGCTGCCGAGTCAGTGAAGGAACCGCCACGCCTGTCTAAGAATAAGAATAACCCACAGGAAAATAGAGAAAAGCTTTTCTTCTCAAGCTTTATGAGTTCTACCTTTACTGGGTCAACGACGCGTCGATAAGTGACGTAAACAGGCCATCGCACGGTGCAAGCAAGGCTGAATAATCTGAAGTTAGCATCGTTTGCTTCGGCCTCGGAATTATCCGTGGACAGACGGGCGTCGACAGCTTAATTACTGATGATAACATTCACGCTTGCCGACCTGGCGTCTGGACCCATTTCTATGCTAATAGGTAACGTGCTGGCGCAGTCGGTAGAAAGGTTTTAGTTTTAGTTCCGGGTTTGATGGTGGCAGCTGCTAAAGTAGATTTTTAGGGTTCTGGTTTCATATTGATACCCTTTAAGCTGAGCTTCTCGTCTACCTGTCCGCTAGACAACACAAAAGCGACTGGACCAGAAATTTATTGTTTTCCAAGATATTCTAGAAAAAATACAATAATTGACGGAATAGTAATTACTTTATTTTTTGTTTCAGAGCCTTGGTGTATTGTTTACATGTATAAATAGGACAATGCTTTATTTTCCTTTTGAGTTGCAGTCGTTGGGTTACTTACAAGACACTATTACTGCTACTGATACTTAGCTGTTGGTTTGTTTGAGCAATGTTTTGATTTTTATAACATTTAAGTTACATGAATTGATGAAAAAAATGAAGTTTTTAAAAATATATGTAAATTTATAATAAAATGAAAATACATAAAAAAACATACATACAGCCGAACATAGAACCTCCTCCTTTTTGGAAGTCGGTAAAAATTAGTTCTAACAGCGAGTGGTGGTTACATAAATAGGTACTACGTGACAAAGTGAAAAATTTTCTGAAAAAACTGTTTCGGAGAGACTTGTACCCATTAATTTTTGGAACTACAAGGTCGTAAATTCAAAATTTTACACTCGGAGGTGGATTCCACCCATTTACACCGGTTGAGTTATGGCTCCCACTCCGTGTCGCTAATGTGTTTCATCTATCATCAGAACCCGACGTTATTGGATTTCTATTTTTAAGAAGATTCTGGCTTGGTTACTAGGCTTTTAAGCTATATCTAATTTTTAAATGTAAATTCATATTTGCTATTTATTAAACCGGCAGACCACAAAAATACGGCTACTAGAGCTAGTTGGCGATTTGTACTAAGGTTAACAACCCCACAAAAGTGGTAGCAGCTTTGATGGAGATTAACAACTGTCAAGGAGCGAACTGGAAACACGGTTTAATTTTAGTTTCCTGAACAATATACACATTCAAAGTCAAAGTCAAAATTCGTTTATTCAAAATTGGTATACAACTATACAATATACACTTTTTGACGTCAATTCTGTCTATAACTAAAACTACTCTGTTTCCACCTGTACGTCGCCGAAGGGAAGAAACAGCAACAAACCCAACAGCACAGGCCCTGCTTTCATACATATAGCTTGTTCATTACAATATTTATCTATGTTGAGCCATCAGACACTCCATGGAAGTTTATCATTTAGGTAGTCATTTAACTTATATTATGCTTTTTTGCACAAGTTTGACTTTACGGAGGACTTAAATTTGTTCACAGATAAGTTGATAATATCTTCCGGGTCTTCATCACATGCACTTATTGTATAAAATACTACACCAAATTATACAGTAAAACGCACAATAAGTAGGTATATACATTTTAAAGGAAAATATAATAGAAGAGACAGACATGACACTTGTTCCCGAACTGTTAATTAGGGTGTTTGTTATTATTTTAATTACGACTTGGGTAAATTTGTGGGGAAAATCTAGTATAGTTGAGTGTGTATAAACTTAAAAAATATAAAATTTAAAAAGCTTTAAATTTCCCCCATTAATTTCCCCAAATCGTTTGATTAAAGACAGACAACAATCACAAATAGAAGATTGCAAATTACAAGATTGGAGTGTAGTTACCTAGTAGATTTAGAAAATACTGTGCAATCCAATAAACTAATGAAAGGTTTGCTTGCGTAATTCTTTCATTTCCAATTCATATTTCTTAGTATCCATTGTTAAGATAGTGAGATTTATCAACAACTAGTTTCACGCAGTTTTTGTGAATTTTATAGCAAAGATTGTAGGTGGATTCATTTTGTCGTTTTTAGACATTGACTATTATGGTTTTTAGGAGTTTTCCTGAGGCACTTTGAGTTTGAGAGATCGTAACATATATTATATTTTTAATATGAAGAACCGAGATTTAAGAATCGTATTCAGAAACAACTTTGGCAGAAGAGATTGTCTGGTGACAGCCTCGCACAATTATAAGAAACAATTGTTAATGATTTTAAAAGATGCTTTGCGGAAGTTAGTTGCACTGCTTCTCAGCGCTTGCTTACTCTTAGGATGCGGTGGTAGATAAGGTTTGACGTTTATACATGTACCCAATGTACTCAGCCATAAAATATTATGACTGACTACAGAATAAATAATAATGATAACAGAGGCAACTATAAATACGAAGCAACACTGAATATAAAAGAGAAATATGAAAAGTATTCGTGTTATGGAAACGTTACGGAATGAAACTGTTACCGTAAATATTGGCTAACGGTTAGCGGCTGAGTTTCAGTTTTCTCGGCTATGAGCGGTTGCAAACATGGGCCACCACTATATTATGTAAGTTTAAAAAAAATTAAATAATAACGTTCATACAAATTTACTGTTACAGCTTTCATTTTTTTACAGGCAGCCTCCGAAGAATCAACGGTTTTACCGAATGCTGGCTTCTATTCTGACCTTCTTGAATCTAGGGGATCGAACCTGGTGGGGATTCGAACCTTGTAACAAGTTGTTTACTTTCAACAGATGGTTAATCTTAATCGTAGGGCCGGCTGCTTTTGTATCCCAAATGGCATATCTGTACGTAAATTTTTCTGAATTGACGTTTGATACACTGGGCATCATGTTTGCTGTAATACCTGTAACAGTTTTGGTTGACGTAAGTATAAATATTAAGGTTTTTATTTATATTAGAAAATTTAACATTGAATGTTTAGGTGCGTATTGAGTATTCTGGTGTAGATCGATTTTTAGGATTCTGCACTAGTCCCTGCTGGACATGGCCTACCCAAGGCGCGCCACTGAAACCGATCCTCCTTTCCCAGCGCTCACATTGTTCAAGGCGTCCCACATTATATGCTTGCCCAGTCGTGGTCTCCATTCGAGAACCCGTCTACCCCAGCGGTTATCGGTTCTCTAACTGATGTGACCAGTTCTCTGCCGACTTAACATAATATGTTTTTGAGCTTTGGTACTCTAATGGATCTTTCCATAGCCCGTTGAGCTACTTTGAGTTTTAGGGCCAGTCCCACTGTGAGTGTTTTGGGTCCGTCCGTTTGGAGGTTTTTGGACTCCATGTCACGTAAATTAATATAGGTACGTTTCAAATTAACAACACTTGTATTTATATTATTATTATTAATATTGGTTCTAACAATAAATATTTCTGATTTCTGAATTATAGTCAATACTATTATCGGCACAACAAAAAACCTATGAAAATGTTATGAAAGATTTTATGGAGAAGATTCATGTTTTTAACTACAAAGATCACGATGAATTTGTTAGAATGGTGAGTGAAGTACACTGGCCACCCAACCGATTGACTGTGTATTGACGGCGAAATGATCGTCTTTTGCTAAGTAGTTCGTGTATTTGTTTAAATTGTTCGGACATTTTCAGAAACTAATGAGGATTGAGCAGTACACCCGATGGACCAGCTACTATTTATTCGTGTTCCTAATGGCAGACTGGGCAGCCTGGATTATTGTGACTGGTCTAAACAACAAAAACAACATGGAAGCAATTCAAAACAAAACCGAGCGATTGCAAACTGTTCTCTACTTTCTCATGCCTTTTGATTACGAATATGACTTGCGTAACTGGATTTGCTTGCACTGCTTTAATACCTATGCCGTTTGGTCTGGATGCATCGTTATTGTAGTTTTTAACTCCATCAACTATGCTTTTATATACAATTTGATTGGTCATATAGAAATTTTAAAATACAAGATTAAAACGAAATTTTCAGGGCATTACACCGAAGATGAAGTGAAGACGAAATTGATTGATATCATTGAATATCATTCTTTTGTATTAAAGTAAGTAGAATGCACTAGGTATCCTTTTAAATTTGTTTCATATAAATTTGATCTGTAAATTTTTGTTCCCATACAAACGTTAACATCCTTTTTCACCCCTTTAGGAATGGAATTTAAAAAATCCAAGTACATGTCAAATATTTTACTTGTATTTATTTACTTTTTTTTCTCTTCTTTGTTGTGGCCTGAAATAAACAGATTACTTACTTACTTACGATATGAACATTTCATTTTTCAGGATTTTCAGAGACATCGAATCCGCATTTGGAATGAATGTTGCCGCAAATTATTTTTATAATTTCATTGCGGACAGCCTTTTGTTGTACCAAATTATGTACGGGGTATGGTAACACATTTTTAGATTTACCTACCTTTTTATCTTTTCACAGGATCTAGTCCTATGATTCTATAATTTTGCAGACTTGTATATTTGTGTTACATGTTAGTGTTACAGATTTTTTAAACTCGCCACAGGAAAAAGATTTACCTATACTCAAAATCCTTTCTTGGAAGACATTATTCGGCTTAGTTTGGGACTAAACAGCCGTGTGTAAATTTGTCCAAACATTATTATATAAAAAAATAACGATGAATGCTTCATAAAAATCTAATCAGCTTTTCTTGAGTTCAAGTTGCAACTCAAGCAGTTCTTAAGTTAAAATCTAAACTAACCACTATTGTTAGTTTAGATTATAACTAAAACGATATAACTATACGACTAAAACCCTTTAACACATATATAAGATACAAGTACGTTTACCTGAAAGAGTAAAAGCCCCTGAATAAAACAAATCGAAACTAAAGCTGAATTCTAAAGCAACAACGTAACAAAGAAGGTCAGAAATACGTCATAAGACGTTCCTGGAAGAACACGTCGTGCGGCATAAAGCTCGTCATAAAAACTAAAAGAAAGCCGCAGATAAACCTACCCACAAATTCGGATCCTCGTCCGCTGAACGAGAAAGTTGAATGAAACCCTTCAAATAGATACTCTAATTTTTATGAAGGCCGCCTAAATTACCCACAATGCACATAAAGATTCAGTACTGACCGTAATGTACTTTTACAGCTATCGTTGGCCTTAGAGATAAATTTTATACATTTTTTACGTCGTGTTTTAGGACAAAGGGAACCTAATGATGTACGGGCTGATGTTCGTGGTTTATGTGGGGGGACTCATTTTGCTGTCATTCGTTTTGGAGGAAATACGGAGACAGGTAAATTATATCTAGTAAATGTTAACCTAAAATCGTATCTATCTTTGGTCTAATTTAGTTAGCATACCATCGCGCTCGAAACATTAAAAAAATTACAGAATTCAAACATAGCACTGATAATGACAAAGTCTTATTAAAACAATGAATGGGATGATAATCAGGGTAAAGATGGGTGATAAACAAATTCCTGTTTCCAGGCACGGAAATCCCAAACCGAACTTAGGAAATCAAGCAACCTAATGAGATGACATTTTAAATGTACTAGTAAGAGCTTAGAAAAGAATCACACTATACCAAAGCAAGTAGCAATAACACGAGAAGTTTTTAGTTGAATACACGAATTGAATAATATAAAAACGAGGCTACGAGGCTTGGTCACTTTATCTAAAGGTTGTTCCTGTATAAAACCGTAAGATAAACAGAAGAAGGACATTACGATACTATTTAGAATGATCATCAGTTTCCAAAATAACTATGCTTGACGTAAAATGAAAGTAAACAAAATGTAAACTCGATCGACTTACATTGTCCAATAATCACAGTAATAAACAAAGTAGTTAAGTCAATAAAGAGAATTCAAAATAAAAGTATGGTTGTTATACATTTTACGATGTCACGAAGTCACGTATAACGAAATTCTGAATTAAGATTTATAAATGATAAAATTTAACTTAGAAGCTAAAGAAGGCAATAATGTCTACGCACTGTGCTTATTTAAGTAAATGTGAATGTAAATGGAAGTTTATTACTTGGGATGTCGCAAAAAGATACGAAAGAGTCGTGCGAACTTCACGCGAAGGTAGAATTCTCCTGAGATAAATTAGTAGGCTCGTTTGTGGTTAGTCAATAGGTAGGTGATTTATTTATTTACAAATGCGTATTTTTGTTTCCTGTTGTCCCTTAGCATTAGCCTGGACATAGGGATTTCTGCACGTATAAGGCTCTCCATTTAGTTTTATATTGGGCAGCCGAACGGTGTGTCGTATTTGTTGCTATAGCTTAAATAACGGTATGGTAGCACTCGTTCATTCAAGCTACGACGGCGCCTAGTTAATTTTGAACATCCTAGCTTGTCTTTCCGACTAGAATTAGAGTTTGTGGTCAATTTTGTTTAATAGTGGTCGGATCTCGTAAATAAAATTGGTACATTTCGAAATATTTGAACCACCAGGAAATCGTCTCTCGAAAATCTTAATCGTCCAAATATTCGGACTGTTTAGCCTCGTCCTTATAAATAATATTATAATATTTGACGGCCCGAGTACTTACCTACAATTGTTTGGAGACAACTTAATGCAAACAAAATATACGGACAAACCTGAGATGTTATTTACATTATGCGCACGTTTTCCTCATACAAGCATTGAGTCCATAAGAGAATTGAATCCCGGTACCTTTGGCACAGGAAGTAAATAGACTATCTATTCTGTCAATTGAACCAAAATCTTCCCTTGCTTTCTTTCTATCAGTTTCAATGGCTTACTGAAGAAATAGGTCACTAGCGAAATAGTTGAAAAAGTAATTATTCAACTCATGCTTTCACCCACAGTGGACTAAGATGCCTTGGGGAATCTACTTTTTTTACAATACTGTGGCGTTTTGCCAAATAGATACGTGACTTGTTCTCATAATATGACGTACACTCGTAATAAATCCACAATTTAGAAAGTAGTACAAAAATTATTGTCATTTATATCGTTCGCTTGTAGGTATTACAAGTTTGGAATTATTTAGGCCTTCAAGAAAATTATTTTAACGAAACTGTTGTGGATAGATCTTGTGGACTGTATATTGTTCTTGTTCGATCAAATGAAACTAAGATTGCTTGTTCAGAGACGATATGCGACCATTGACGACCATGATTTATTTCCCAAATGTTCCTACTTAACTACTATTTACAGGTTCTTAACTACTAAGTGTTCGGAGCCGCACTTGTGGCTTGTGTGCTGTCTCCCTCTCCGTCCTCTCGCTCGCACACCCGCGCCGCTCAGTTGACCGCGGGCAGGCTCGGTGCTCGCAACAGCTCTTGTGCGCGCCATCTCCCTGTGCGCCGTCTCGCTCGCACACGCGTGTTGCTCAGGCTCGCAGTTCGCAACATCTCTTGTGCGCGCCATCTCCCTCTGCGCCGTCTCGCTCGCACACGCGCGCCGCTTAGTCGGCCGCGGGCAGGCTCGCTGTCCGTAACAGAAACCTTGCACTTTTCTGCTAAAATATATAACTAATATTTTTTCTTGCATTCCATTATTTCTCAGGATGGAAGTAGGGTTAATGAAAGGCTGTTCATTTAGGTCGGTCCTTGGAAGCGGTGGGTATTTCTTGTCAGCTTAAAGGGTGGCAGTCTCCCGCTCACCCAGGCTGGTGACGCCACGTTAATTTCAGAAGTAATATTGTCGCCATAGCGCCTATTATATTATGTCTTAACAACAACTAGCTGTTGCCCGCGACTTCGTCCGCGTGGATTTTGGAAGTTGGTACCTATCTCTGCTATGTCATCGACATCGTGTAGTTATAATTTTCCAATGACAAAATCACCATATTTTAAGTTATACCTTCAGGAACAAACTATGAACACCGTATCCAATTTTTTTAACTGGCACAGTATATGGACAAAATCAAAACCATAGGAGATACAGGGAAACTGGGTTCAGGTGGCATTCTTGATTAAGTAGGTACTTTGCGATGGGTCTGTTTTATAAGAAAACATTTTATTAAATTTGACTAACTTTTGCTGCTATATATTTTTTCTTCCGGTACAATAAAATGATCCTAACATGAAACTAAGTCGATCCGCATTTTAAAAAAATCAACAAAATTATTTTGCACTGGCGTTGTATGAGAAAACATTTTATTGTATTTTAATTAACTTCTGCTGATCAGATTTTCATTTGATTTGCTTCCGATATAATGAAATGATGAATAATGAAACTGAGTCGAACTGCATTAAAATTTATTTGTACAAATTGTCTCATTTTTATGGACAACACACGCTTGACCAAAAAATTTTATATGTCAAAGACCTAAACGTTCCTAAGACACTTTCCCTGTATCTCCTATGGTTTCGGACTTGTCCATAGTGTCCCAGTTAAAAATAACACTATATCTCATATCTATGACACGTCTTGTTATGTTATATGATTTATCTGTAAATGACGATAACTTTTTTCGCTGTCATCCGATTTCAATGAAATAAAGCTTATAAAGTTGCCCCAAGTTGTGCTGAATCTACGTGTGAAAACCGCAAGAAAATCCGTTCAAAGGTTTCGGAGATTAGCGATTAGAAACAGACAGACAGACAGAAATACAAAAAAAATTAAAAAAAAATGTTGTGTTCTACTCTTTTTTTATTGCCCACACTCATTTTTTTATAAATTTATCCAAAGTACAGACACACGATTTCTACTGCTTTATTATAAGTATAGATATAGATTTGATTTTAAGGTAAGCGTCTGTGGCGTAGTGGGGAACATGCGGCCTATCATGTCTATAGATCCGAGTTCGATCCCCGGTCGTGAAATGTACTAATGTATTTTTCTCGAAACTTAAGTACATTCACTGACTGCTTTCAAATTGTGAAGGAAAACATCGATAGGAAACCTGCATACGCCGAAGAAGGAATTCGACCAACCCACACTTAACAACCCGAAATTAATCTTCTATCATATCGTATAATACATTTCTATATTTCAGAGTGATGGCCTATCAGATTTAGTGTACAACTTGCCATGGGAGAAAATGTCAGTTTCCAACCAGAAGATTGTTGTGATGATCTTGGGACGAATGCAGCCAGTACTGGTATTCAAAGCATCTGGAGGACTAAGGGCTGGTGTAATGCCTATGTTATCTGTAAGTTCTGAAAATATTTTATAGCAATACAATGGGACCCAAATACTTATACTAGTAATCCAAGGTAATAAATAAACATGGTAGGATCAGTGGACCCTTTCAATTTTCCAATGGAAAGTTCAATACTTTAAAGTACCTACATGTATATAAAATGTATGTTGTTCTAGATTACGGATAAATATTTTGTTTGTATTTTTCCCAGATATTAAAATCAACTTTTTCATACTACGTAATGTTGAAATCGAGCATGAAGTCCTAAAACATTGCAATTGCATTGAAATTATTGCAAGGCTTCTAAGAAAGACACAGAAATCGATTTATTGTATTTTATGAGTCTGTTGTTACGTTATAAGCCAATACTTAAGTAGTTATTTATTCGCAACTAAGCATTTTCTTTGGTAATTGAAGTTATCAAAGAGACTGTGGAAACAAATAACCAATTAGTGTATCGAATAGACGACAATAAAAGAGTAGAAGCCAATAATGCCTTTGAATTTACGAATTAGTTGCAGGGGTAGTAGAGCTTTAGACATATAGTAGAGTAGACATATTTAAGATGGACAGATTCACAGAGTAGGTATTGTTAATTTTTAAATAATAAACTGTTATTCATTTATTTATTCATTGAAAATTTACGGTTCTTCATCCTGTGCTTATTTGACAGCTGCAAACATTTGTCATCATCATCAACAGCCTATTAACATGTCCCCACTGCTGGGGCTCAGGCCTACCCTCTCAACGAGGGCGTGCGGGCTATAGTCCACCACGTTAGCCCAGTGCGGGTTGGTGGACTTCACATGCGCCTAAGAATTTCTTCTTCGGCGTATGCAGGTTTCCTCACGATGTTTTTCCTTCACCGTTTGAGAGCAGTCAGTAAATGTACTTAAGTTTTGAGAAAAACCCATTGGTACATGGCCCAGTCGGTTACGGTATCCAGCTATGGGGTACAGCCAGCCACAGTAACATTGAGATACTTGAAAGATTCCAAAATAAGACCATGAGACAATTGTTTAACATCCCATACTATATCAGTAATAAACTAATACAGAAAGACCTAAAAATTGCAACTGTAAAACAGGAAATCAGTTTTTATAGCAAGAAATATCAAACGCGACTGTCAAGGCATGTTAACGAACTTGCAGCTCAACTGAAGGGAACGGAAAGCGTACAATTCGCCAGAATTAAAAAAAACAGTGTGGGATCGCTGGCTGAACGATTTCAACTCCAATGACGAGGATAGCAGGCATCATAGGATGCCTCTCCTCTAAAGAACTGACCTATAGACTAACTGAAGTATAGCTTATTGTTAAATAACGACAGATTGCTGTGATGAATGATACAGAAGAGAAAAAAAAATGGCCCAGTTGGGGATCGAACTTCGGACCTTTCGATATGATAGGCCGCGTCTTATCCCCAGGACCACTGACGCTGTCAAACATTTGTAAATGAATTTAATCAATCTCTGAACCAAAGCAAATACTTATTATAAATGAAAAATAGTGTAAAATTCAGAACATAACTTTTTACACTGAGTATTTTGAAATTTTAATCTTTACGTTAATCTGACGTGGTGGGTTTTTCCGAAAATATTTTTGTTAATTCGGTTAGTGAGTGAGCGAGAAAGTTGTGCGGTGTGGCCGTACTGTTTGTTCCTAAGTGTATTTCGACAAGCCATTAAATTTTGTTTCTATCATCATCCTGTCAGGCGCAGACCTCATTTTATGCAACGATGTTGTAAAGAAAAACTTGAAAAAGAAACCTCCGAAAATTCTCACAGACTACCTACAGAATTATTAATGAAATTTCTGTTTACATAACGCTTCTACACGAGGGTAACTTATTGCATTGTGGTTTTTCATCCAACCCACCTGTATTTTACAAAATTGTACCAATTTGAGAGAAGCTTCAAGAAAATGTTATCTCTAATCTATATCATTCTTGTGTTATTAATCTAATGTTATATCATTCTTTGCTTTTTCCCCTTCGAATTTATGAACCCATTTACTCCTAGTACTTGTATGATCATTATATTGTCATCGAAATGATACTGGCTATGTATTTAATGCTTTAAAGTTCATTTTCCTGGACTAAAATAGCGATTGAAGTTACTGAACTACCTATACATAGCAAATGTTACTAAACAATAGACCTCATCATCATCATCAACAGCCTATTAATGTCCCCACTGCTGGGGATCAGGCCTACCCTCTCAACGAGGGTGCTCGGGCTATAGTCCACCACGCTAGCCCAGTGCCGGTTGGTGGACTTCACATACGCCTAAGAATTTCTTCTTCGGCGTATGCAGGTTTGCTCACGATGTTTTCCTTCACTGTTTGAGAGCAGTCAGTAAATGTACAGTCTACCGCACATCAGTGGAAACACTTTGACCTTGGGCTGGCCTAGCCTATTAGGGAGTTTCAATACTACGCGAGACCAGTTTATACTGGTTTTGTTACTACTGATGTGCGGTCGACCGTACTTAAGTTTCTAGAAAAAACCCATTGGTACATGGCCCAGCTGGGGATCGAACTACGGACCTTTCGATATGATAGGCCGCGTCTTATCCCCTACGCCACTGACGATCGTACTTACGCACAATAGACCTAATTCATTTCAAAAATATTATGTAATTTGCATTCAAAGATTTTAAAAGTCGCATGTATTGTGCCTGAGCCGGGAATCAAACCCGACACAAATGAAAAAAAATTACTACTTTTTTTATGGTTATTATTATTACGTACTAATCTAAGTATACATATTTATTTTCTTGAGGTTCTTCCTGTTCATTCGTAAAATTAATAGAGGTTGTCGATTCATTCATAAAAATCCATTTCCTTAAATTTTTGCCAAATACGTCGTCGTCAATAATTTTAACAACCCTTTAAGGAAATATATTAGCATCCGAAATAAAAACGATTGTTTTCGTAAATAATACTTTTATTTACGATTCGTAATTTAGATTTCGAATGAAGATACGGTTTTCAAATACATAAAATGAGTCGTGTCGTTGCTTTCGAATCTGGGCTCACTGGCTCGAGCCAAGTGCAGATAAGCTAGCGGGATATACTTGTATTACGGTTAGTAATAAAATTCTCGGAATTTAAATGTAGGTCCCAAAAGTGTCCCTAAACGATCATGCTTGCATGACATGCAACGTTTACGTGAATATCATGCTGCATGAAGGACCATCAGTACAGTGAAGCAACGGCCAGCACGTAGTTTGCATGTCACGCACGTCAATCACTACAGCTAGACGTTCATGCATGAGTGACAGCACGTAATGCATGTCATGCCGCATGATCGTTTAGGGAGCCCATAAGATAGTAAAAGTTAACTCAAGTAAAATTAGAGGCGGAACAAAGACATATGACAATCAAATTACGTGGATTTTGTTTTCTACCAGCGGTAGGAAGCGGTACAAATGTATGTGCCGCCAGCAATACAAGACTCTGTCATGAAAGTTATGTACCTAATAGCAGATTATATTCAATGTAACTCGCGGCTGTGTCTTCTTAATTTTTTTATAATTATAATTATTTTTTTCTTCAGTTTTTAAAATCTTTCTTTACATGCAGCGAGCCTTTATCAAGCTAGTATAATAAAATAATTATACAATGACTACCTAAAGAACAAAGACTACCTAAATGATAAAATTCCATGGAGTGTCTGATGGCTCAACATAGATAAATATTGTAATGAACAAGCTATATGTATGAAAGCAGGGTCCTGTGCTGGGTTTGTTGCTGTTTCTTCCCTTCGGCGACATACAGGTGGACAGTTTACAGTTTTAGACAGAATTGACGTCAAAATGAGAATATTGTATTCCAATTTTGAATTTAAACGAATTTTCATTACTAGCTTTTATTCATTTTCAATTCCCTACGAGCTAATCAAAAATAGAGCTCGTGGGATATTGATATTTTTCGTATCGCCAGTCAAAAAGCTGAAATGAAAGCTAAAACAGTGAGTAAGTGAGCCAGGACTATCAGAGCGGGTTCATTAGAGCCGAGCCGGCCATGAGCGGATGTAGAAGTTAATCCAGTTATAGGCTACTCATAGTCCGATAAGTCGTGTCGTTCCGTTAATGTAGTGAGACTACATGGGACTGCGTTTGCAACCATTAAGAGTCGGCGTTGGCTGATGTTACATTTTTAATGGCACAAAATCCCCAGGGTTTTAACATTGAAAATGTTTATGGGATCGATTTCACGAAATAAACAAAATCTGCGATAACTTCTAGAAATTCAGGGCTACGGGGTCAGACTAAAGCTCAAAAGGCGCAGAATTTATCGAGACACATTATAGCGTTGAAAGTTTGAAAATAGGTTGGCAATTTTTTTTAAATCGAAAAAGTTTGGAAAAATCTGGGGATTTTTTGGGACGAAATTTCGAAAAGATTTTTTTTAACGAATCTATTTGGAATATCGAAAAAATGACAAAAATGCACCTCTGCGCTTAGACTACCAAATATATATATTTTGAAATTTTATCTTTCATACGTGACACCAAACTTGGGACATTTTGTCAATATCGCTGTGCTGACGTTATGTTCGCCGAAAACTGAGCAAGCGAAGGGTGCTAGGATTTGTAGAGAGAGGAGATAGAAATTGTGCTAAAGATAGAATCCTGAGCGTAGCGAGGGTTTCAAGGTACGAGACGCAAAATAACGTACAGTCGCTCTTATCCACCGAGCTATTATGGTCCGTGATTATGGTACATTTTCAATGTACTAAGATTCTTGCGTACTTCGTAAAGTCAGTGGATTTCTTATGTACTTCAATCATCAACAGCCTATTAATGTCCCCACTGCTGGGGCTCAGGCCTACCCTATCAACGAGGGTGTTCGGGCTATAGTCCACCACGCTAGCCCAGTGCGGGTTGGTGGGCTTCACATGCGCCTAAGAATTTCTTCTTTGGCGTATGCAGGTTTCCTCACGATGTTTTCCTTCACCGTTTGAGAGCAGTCAGTAAATGTACTTAAGTTTCGAGAAAAGACCCATTGGTACATGGCCCAGCTGGGGATCGAACTCCGGACCTTTCGATATGATAGGCCGCGTCTTATCCCCTACGCCACTGACGCTTGTATTTGTACTTGTTATGTACTTACATGACGTATAAAAATAATAAGTCGGACTCGGTAGAGATTTTGTGTGTTGTGTGTATGGGATTACATACCTTTGTAAGTAGGTACACGTGGGCTTTCAAATTAACTACTTAATTTTGGCTGTAATAATCAAATTTTATTTATTAAAAAAAATTCGTTTATTCATAATTACGACTGAGTAGTTTCAAGAAAACCGATATCTCTAGACAGAATTAAATATCTTACGTTTATAAACGTAAATGCAAAATAAATGAGATGACTTATTAGACTGTAGCGTAATACATAAATACCTAGTGTTTTCAAATCTACTTATATATTTTTTTCTCTTTTATTTGACTAAATAAATTTGAATAAACTGTCAATTATTATTTTAAGTTCGAGAAAGAGAAAGAAGTCAATCGTCGAATCCAACTCGGCTGGGCAGCGTTCAGGAAGCTACGCAACATCTACTCGTCCCAAATACCGCAGTGTCTCAAGACGAAAGTCTTCGACCAGTGTGTTGCCAGTGATGACATATGGTACCGAGACGTGGTCCCTCACTATGGGCCTCATAAGAAGCTCAAGGTCACTCAGAGGGCAATGGAGAGAGCTATGCTCGGAGTTTCCCTGCGAGATCGAATCAGAAATGAGGAGATCCGCAGGAGAACCAAGGTCACCGACATAGCTCAAAGAATTGCGAAGCTGAAGTGGCAGTGGGCTGGGCACATCGCTCGTAGAACTGACGGCCGTTGGGGCAGAAAGGTTCTCGAGTGGCGACCACGTATCGGAAGACGCAGTGTAGGCAGGCCTCCCACAAGGTGGACCGACGATCTGGTGAAGGTCACGGGACCCGGCTGGATGAGGTTAGCGCAGGACCGGTCGTCGTGGAGATCCTTGGGGGAGGCCTTTGTCCAGCAGTGGACGTCTACAGGCTGATATGATGATTATTTTAAGTCTCGGAATTGAGCAAATATAATTTAGTTACGTATAAGCTCCTTGAATTTTCCATAAAGAGATAGAAAATTCAGCCAGAAAGGAAGCCCAGATTAAAGTTGTAAAATTTTAAATCTTTTAAGAGCAAGATCTATAAATTCTGTGATGGGGTTCAACAAAGTATTACTTCATAATCTTTTAGGGTTAATACACGGAATCAACAGCTTATGTAGGTGAGCGCGAGCCTAAATTTTCAACAAGGCTTTGAGAAAATTGGTAGGTTCACTGATTTTATAATTTGATTCACGAAATAGATTTGTTAAAAACGTTCAAATCGAGTTTCATCCTCATATTATCAGCCTGTAGACGCCCACTGCTGGACGAAGGCCTCCCTCAGTTATCTCCACGACGACCGGTCTGCGCTAACCTCATCCAGCTGGGTCGCGACCTTCACCAGATCACAGTAGCGAGCTTTTTCCGTGTTCTGTGCACCAGATCGTCGATCCACCTTGTGGGAGGCCTGTCTACGCTGCGTCTTCCGATACGTGGTCGCCACTCGAGAACCTTTCTGCCCCAACGGCCGTCAGTTCTACGAGCGATGTGCCCGGCCCACTGCCACTTAAGCTTCGCAATTCTTTGAGCTATATCGGTGATCTTGGTTCTCCTGCGGATCTCCTCATTTCTGATTCGATCTCGCAGGGTGTTGTAATTGTTTACACAAAATCCGCCACGCTACTCTCCACCAGCTCTGCTAAGATCCTAAGTTCCAGTCACACTCTATTACCTCTATGTCTTGCCATCATTGCAATTAAATTAAAACTGGTAAAGTTTTTCATATTGGACGTTCTTCAGATTGGCCATTTTTCAGATTGGACGTTTTTCAACGGTTGGACATTTTTCAGATTGCACATTATTACTGTAAATCAGCCGAAGTCCCAGTGTCTGACTGGGACTTCGGTTACTTCTACCAAGGTACCTACTTGTATGTCTTGCCGTCATTGCAATTAAATTAAAACTGGTAAGGTTTATCAGACTGAACATTTTTCAGATTTAACGTTCTTCAGATTGGCCATTTTTCAGATTGGACGTCTTTCAAATTGGACGTTTTTCAACGGTTGGACATTTTTCAGACTGGATATATTACAGTAAATCATCCTAAGTCCCAGTCAGACTCTATTACCTCTACCAAGGCATGTCTTGTCGTCATTGCAATCAAATTAAAACTGTCGGTCCGTGTGTAAAGTACAGCCGTTAGCACAATTAGGCAGTCGCACGTAGGCACGCGGTGAGTCGCACCTGACCTCACCGCAAACAAATTGGGCGGCCTAGCCAACACTCTGTACCGGCCGGCCTTGCTGCCGAAATCCACTAATAAATGACAAGCGACTCGTAACAAATCACTCGGGCTAGAAGTGCTTCCTAGATAGCTTTGCTAGGTGGTAGATAGCGGGCTTAGGACTATTGCACAATTAGCAAATTTCCTGTAGGTACCAAGTTTTAGTTGTTAATATTGGTTAATAATGGTAATATTGGTATTATATTTGGCGCTGCAAATAGAAGTGATATAGTCCACACGGAATTTCTTGGCGGCTGAATGAATATAGTCACAATTATTCTGCTATTCGCTGACAGTGTTTATAGTCTATGTGTACGTAAGCGAGATAGTGTGCTACATAGAGATGTCCAAAAACTTGAAACTTTGATTCGGTTGATCGAATCAATAAACCATTTTTCACTCTCCTGTAGCATTACCAGACTATAATAACTGTATTGTTGAGCTATATTATACTAAGTAGAAGCACAGCAACTCTTGTAATATAATAACACAATGTACTTGTAATTAAGTGAGCACTTACTTACTGCCAACAAACTGTAAATACAGTTTGGCAGTTTTTTAAGTAAACTGTGTTTGTTGCAAATAAAATTATTTAATTATTATTATTATTTCTTGAAATAGAATGAGCGTCTCTAGTGAACCGCACAGCTCCCCTTTGACACCTTATTTTAGTCATTGCGCAGAAATCAGCCAACTTCACACAGCCGCCATTAACCTCCGCGGGGGCTATAAATATAGATACTAGGTACTTATTATTATTTGTCATGTGGCTTTTACACGGCTTACCTTACTATTACTGATCCATTGTGAGTGAATTTGTGTTGCGACCTTACTAAGTTCAGTGCTAAGCTTAAGAACTTCAGCACGCTTTCGGCACTGATTTCTTTTACTTCATTAGGTTGATATGAGTACTTGCCCCGATGCGAGTAGGTGTTCACATTTGCACAGAAAGTGCAATGGTGATTCCTCTGCCTCTTGGCAGAGTGTGCACACTTTAGTTTCCCGGAACTTGAGGTTGAACGTGTGTCTATTCAGGCCGCAATGTCCGGTGAGTGCTCTCACTAGTGTGTTTGAATTCTTCATACTTTAGTGCTAAGTTGATTATCTATCAATTGGAATGGTTCAAGCCTGGCCAGTTGGTCCAGGCACTACTTAACCCAACTTCCTTTTCCTGGGTTTCCTTATTTCTTTAACTCATTTAGGTCATTTAGGTCCTTCGGCAATAACCTCAGCTTCACCTCAGTATTAATTGTTCGATAAAATGTTTTCTAACAGTCGAAGACATTCCAGAATTAGTCTATGGAAGTCCAAGTTGAAAAGTCACTGCTGTAACATCTATTCAGGTAAGGCCATTAAACCAGATAGTTCCAAATGAGAGACGTAGCCATTCTACGTGACAAACATCCCCCTGCACATCGAGATAAGAGTTAAATGGGGGAATAAACAGCGATCATGAGCCATCATTGCAATACATTACAGCGATTGCGAGACTGTTGGCACCAGTATAGTTTATGTTAGCAGCCACTCTGCGGATAAAAACTTACGGGTCAATATTTTGTTCGTTCCCGCATCGGCTTCGTAGTTCGGCATTTAAAATTTAAGTGGAATACTGTGAATTTCAAGATGGTCATGTTAGCAGTCAGGAAAGAGACGAAAACATACGACGCTTTTCTGCCACGTCAGTAAGGTCAAAAAGAGTTTTCGTTTCTCATCTTTGGTAATTTGAATTGTACCTGTTTACGGTTACGTAGGAAGGAAAAAAACATTAGCCTGTCAAATTTTAGCAAAACGAAATGGTAAATGAGTAACAATAACATTTAGTTAAAAACGGGACATTGTCCGCCTAAATGAATAAAATGGACCAGTCATCAGACATTTACGTCTTCTTCTATGGTTTATTATTTTCCATTAAACAAAAACCTAGAAAAGCAAATTTAATTCACGTCTTATAAAAGTTAGGTCAAGTTTACAGACGCCGCGGCCGCAGACGTGAAACTAGATCGTGTGTATACGGACAGAGTGGTGGAGAATAAAAAATAAAGTTTATCTGTTCTAAAGTGGGGAGGAGAGCTACTTTTAGTTTCTTTAGAGAGAAATAAAAACACTAAGTAACGATGTAGTGACCTTTTACTGTGAAGAGCGTATCAGTTTTATCTTGATCGGTGTTTACTACAGAGATCTTGCTGTGAATTGCGTACTTCGAAAGGCACAGTCGTAGTTCTAGGTGTACAACGAAACCTTTGTTTATGATTTTCTCTACTACTTCGTCTTTAAAACAGATAGTTTGTTAGTGGTATTTTGAGTAATGTAACTAGTATACAGGATTTACATTTTCTATCATTATAAGAAAAAAATTCTCATTTCATATTTAAAAAGTTGTTTCAATGCGAAAGAATCGAGGTAAGTTAAAAAATAGTTGACTTTTCTTACTGGCTTACAATGTTGAATTCTAATATAGCTGTAAATAAACTACTAGGGGTAATTTAAATGTTTTTTTTTTCAAAATGCACGTTTGGGGACAAATTGGCGACTGTTTCCCCGAGAAATTAACGTATGATTATTTTGTGCCGTTACAATGGAAACTAAAAATCACTAAATTTTTTACCAAATCTAGAAATTCTAAGAATCGTCAAGTTTTTATTAATAACAAAAAGTTAGTTGTTCGATGAAGGTATGGAAACCTTGGCATTATCGTAAATTCTTTCGGAAACTGATGTATTTTTCTTCCATTAATAAGATAAACTTGGAAAGATGATATTAAATCCATAGCTGACAGCCGAAGCACTTAGTCTGTTTTGGCTTCGAATAAATAATCCAGATTTTGTATTTCACTTCAAAAATAGCTGTAATTTTAGCATGTTTTCGAGTAGGCATTGGTTTATGTAACAAAATAATGAATACATATTTATGTCCCAACACGCGGCGAATTCAAAGGCTGTTGGTTAATTTTTAGAAAAAAATTGCTTAGATTTAAAAAACACCAAGAAACAATTTTTATTATTAGTTAGACTAATTGTTTTGATCAGTAGCTATAACCAGCGAATTACATACCAGGAGCTCTATTTTTGAATCGCTCACCTCGCTTCGAGCGCTCCATTCTACTACTTTTCCTTCGATATCCGATACAAAAATTAGTAGAATCGACCTCTTGAAGCGAGGCGAGCGATTCAAAAATAGGGCTCCAGGTCAGATAGAGCTAGAGCGGGTGCTCACAAACGGACACGCGAAGTACATTATGTAAGAGAATGATGAGACTGAGCGAAGCGATAGGGGTTTGTCAAGAGAATGGTGACACTGAGCGAAGCGACAGAGGTGTGTCCAGCGAATGATGAGACTGAGCGAAGCAACAGGGGTGAGTGAAGAGAATGATGAGACTGAGTGAAAGCGAAAGAGGTGTCTGTGAAGAGAATTAAGAGACTGAGCGAAGCGAGGTGTATCGAGAGACTGATGAGACTGAATGAACTGAAAGAGTTGTGGCAGGATCGCGATACTGGCGTTCCGTTCGTTCTTCCTACAGGGACATAGCGTGAAGATTATGTATGTTTGCATGAGCGGTATTTATTAGTAGATACGAAAGCATAGAATATAGAGTCACCTTGCTACATCCCACCTTGAATTGCAAAACCGAAGCTTAAACCCATTTTTGGTGGACGGATATGGACGGAGCAGGCTATATTGATTTACGACACGTGAAGCCGCAACCCGTGGCCGCATTGTGCGATGAATTAACTGTTTCCGAACACTTTGTCATCGGCCATTTTGGTGTGGAGTGACACGCTATTTGCAGCCTAACAAGCCTTGGAGTTCGGAATTTTAATAATTTCATAACGTTTAATAATATTGTAAGTTAAGGCTTAGAAAATTGGGAAAACGTCTTTCAGTACTATTATGATATGAAATAGATGAAAATTCAAGCAATATTTTTAGGTTTTTAGATAGGTACTCTTTATTAGCAAGAGCCATAGACATAGACATAGACATATATTTATTCGTATTTTTTGATACACGTCATTAATTTAAATTCAATAACAATGCCTAATTAATAATAATGATAAAATAAACACAAAATGAGTAATAAATACAAAAGTCAAATTAAATGAATCTTCAAAAATTCGTCAAAGCTATAAAACGACTGCTTGACAAGCCAGGCGCGCAATCTTTTTTTAAAAGCAGGTAAGCTCGGAGCGGCGGTGACGTCAGCGGGCAGCCGGTTGTACACGGCGGGGCCCATCACGTGGATGGTCTTGCCGCACTTCGCGAGCGCGTGGGCGACGGGGCGGAGCCTGCTCGAGTGCCGCGTGCTGTACGTGTGACAGTCACCGAGTCTCTCGTAGTCGCTCAAGTGTTCCCTCGCGTAGGTAGCCACTTGGAGGATCAGTAGACACGGCAGCGTCATTATGCCTAGAGCTATAAAATGCTCTTTAGCCGGCTCGTCATATGCCACTCGTGCGATCACTCTCACGGCTCGTTTCTGCATCCTGAAGACGCGCTCCCAGTCGGCAGCACGTCCCCACAGCTCGACGCCGTACTGGAGAAGTGACTGCACGGTGGCAAAGTAGCATGTGCGCACAGCCTCCTTCGGCAGGGTCGAGCTGAGCCGGCTCAAGGCGAAGCACGCTCCGCCTAATTTCGCGCAGAGCTTCTCGATGTGGGACTGCCACGTGAGACACTGGTCTATTTGAAAACCGAGGAAGGATCCGACCGACACTTGCTCGATGGCGACTCCCTCGACGTCCACCACGAGTGGGCGACGCGCACGCCCTGATAGGTCGAATTGAATGAACTGTGTCTTAGTTAAGTTGAGCATCAGTCCATTCTGGCGAAACCAAGTCAGCAATTGGCAGGCAACAGAGTTTAGTTTGCATTCGAGCAAGTCAATGGACGTCGCAGTTACTATCGCCGCCACATCATCCGCATACATAAACACCTCTGCTCCTGTTATTGCATTCGGCAAGTCGTTAAGCAGCAACGAGAAGGCCAGGTTCGACAGCGACGATCCTTGCGGGACGCCTTTTACTGCGGAAAGTCCATCAGACCGCACCTCACCGCGCCTTCCGACGACGTACTGCGTCCGAGCCTTCATGAAGCTGGTCATCACAGCTAACGCACTACCGCCCACCCCGTAGTGGCCGAGCTTGGCTGCCAACGCACCATGATCCGCGACATCGAAGGCTTTGGAGAGGTCGCAGCTCAGCATCGCGACCTGCTGCTTGTGCTCTCTGGCGTGCACGATGCAGCGCACGACGTCGCGCGCCAGCATGGTGGTGGAGTGCCCGGCGCGGTACGCGAACTGCCGCTCCGATAAAGCCGTCGTCGCCTCGAGGAACTGTGTAAGGCGTGAGGTGAGTCCGTTTTCAAAAATTTTTGCAACGGCCGGAATAATTGATATAGGCCTATAGCAATTCGCATCTTTCTTTTTTCCTTTCCCTTTATATAGGGGGCACACTTTTACTTCCTTGAACGGACGTGGGTATACACCAGTTCGGAGACATTTATTGAAGAGTGTGGCGAGCGGTTGGGCGATGGGACCTGCTACATCTACAAGCGTTTCGACTGATATGCCGTAGATGTCCTTGGTCGGCTTGTTGGCTACCCTCCTGGTGATGATGGAGTACACCTCGTGGGCGGTGAACGCCGTGAGCCGCAGGGAGCGGTCGGGCGCGCGCACTGCCGCAGAGCAGAAAGTGTCCTTTTGATACAAACCACATAATATTTTTCTGTCATTGGAAATTAAGTTTAATGAAAACAGTTACTTTTATATAAGCCCATTGCTGGACATAGGACTCAACTAAGCCGCAACACTGAACCCGATTTTGGCTCTCCGCATCCAGTCATAGCCGCCTTTGCAGATCGTCGCTCTATCTAGCCGGGAGGCGTCCCACATAGTCCCACTACGCTTGTCCAGTCGTGGCTATTACATTTGTAATGGCAAGCTCCTAAAATAATCGGATTACAAAGTCACTTCCTAGCCGCGAATTGCACAACATTGTTAAATAATATATTTCACCACCATTGCAAGGTAAATTACCGCTAAACCTTGTTCGGCTAAACGTTTTATTACCCGCTAAGAGGCCGTTTCATGTTTACGGATGTTGGCGTTTAGTTCGCTCACTGCAACTAAATTATAAATTGAAACTACTTTCACTGACGATAGTGTTGAACTACTCGTATTAGTAAAGCGATTTAAAAAAAGATTAATGCGACTTTCCGAAGGGTCTTACCTACATGTGAAAAAGATTTTTAAAATACATGTCTTCATAAACGCGGTAGGCAGAAAGAACGGAGCGCCAAGTATCGCGATCCTGGTGTGTCAGGATCACTATGTATTTTAAAGCGTCTTTCGCTTCGCTTAGTCTCATCATTCTCTTCACACACGCTCGCCGTGAGACGCGAGTACTCTTCTTGTCCATTTCTGAGCAGGGCATGCTCAATCTGATCCTGGTATAGCAGTCTAGCTCATCCCCGGCTCCTAATATCACTCACATTCGTCCGATATATTTGTGTCGTCATTCGTTCATCACTCATTCGCTCAACATGTCAGAAACAATAGAGCATGCTTTTTTGATCTCAATGATGACACTATGATTTAGTCCTTTTGTTGCGTATTCAGTCTAAACAGAATTAGTATTAAAAGTCTCGATAGATGACCTGACTGTATCATCAAACTTTTTAAGGTATGTGAGATGCTTCTAAACTCGCATGGAGCAATACGATTTTGGGCCCGAGTGGAATTCAATGATCCTCGTGGTTCGAGGGACGAAACAGGTGGAATTTTAAAAATCCTCGTGGTTCGCGGATCGAACCTTGCAAGAGGAATTTTAAATATCTTCTTGGTTCGATGGTCGAACTAAGTGGAATAAAAAAAAACACAGAGAGTCCACGTTGTCGAACCACGTGGCCGGAGGGGAGACGATTACGGCGACAGTTGAGAACACACAACTAATCTATAGCCAACTTTAGCAACTAAAATCGAATACCTACCAAAATCAACAAAACTTAGAACCTTCTTACCTACAAGCTCCATCATCTATTATTTTGTATGAAAAGTATTTTTTTCCTTGAAATTCAAAAAGTTGTTGCTACGATTTCTATTCTCCTGTTTACACCCTTGTATTTTTCGACATATCCCCCTATTCCTTATATGGCAATTCTCCCTGGTATATAATGCTGTCAATCAACACAAACTTTCCAGAACGAACTCAATTATAAAGGCCGGAGCACACCGGATGCCGATACTGCCACTACTACGTTACTACGCACGCGCTGGTACAGGGTACGGTCTTCACGCTCCGGTGGCGTCACGCTGTGTCTACTTTCACTACGGGAATTCCTCTTTAGTTCACTTAAAGTGGGTCAGGCGGGATTCCCCTTTAGTGCACTTCACGTTGTTCAGGGGGTTCCCCTTTAGTCGACTTTAACGTTGTTCAAGAGGCGATTCCCTATATAAGCAGTGTAGTGTGACGAGGAAATAATGTCCTACTGATTACACCAGTGGTAGCAAAGCAGCCGTCCATAATATACCCAGCTATTGCAGCGATAATGCAATTAAACTGAAAGATTTTTTTTTTTGTAATTTTCTGCATCCCGTTTCAGCAAAAACCTAACCTTAACCTAAGTTACTGTATTGGCTACATGATAATATACATAATAATATATAGTCTGTAGTGTAATTGGGTTTGTTGCGTTTATTGTATCCTACACGGCGGCATTGCAGAGCGGTCTGTGCGCATTTGTAATCACGCCATTCGGTGTGCTCCGACCTTTACACGAATTCCTTTTCCGTTGACAGCTACCGACACCATATAACACGTTAAGGCAGGAATAATCCCATTTCTCGAGGCTTTGAGCAAACACGAGAGTATTTACTCGATCCCTCTTAGATCGACGCGTATACCTATATAAGGGTGGGTTTAGTTAGATGTAGACAAGCCGAATGTAATTCTTTTTATCCGCCTACGTAAAAAGAAGGGTTATGTTTTTAATGCTTTCTTCTTCCATAATGACGGAGAAAGAAGAAAAATTCGATATCTCTAATTAGGAAGGTAGCACAGTTTTCTTTATAAATTTTACAAACAAAGTTAGCAATATGGTCCCTAAAATGAACTCTATAGAAAGTAAAACTATGTATGCGCAAGTCCGACTCGTACTAGGTCGGTTTTAATTTACTTATTAATATTTGTGTATCATTTCAGGGCATTCTATATGGATCGAAGGAATCGTTTTATCTTAAAGTGCATTGTGTACTTACCATAAGTAGTACTGTACTTACCTTACCTATTGAAGAGACGTAGACAGTCGTCTCTACCTGACAGATAAAAGTAATTTTTTTTATATAAGTTTTTAATTTATAGCTTAAAAATATTTAATTTTAATTGCAATGTGTCCCTCCCTATGATTCACGAGAGTTCCTACATAATAATTGTTGACAGTTTTAAATTTTGACATTTGATGCACTGATTTGATGACGTTATTTTTTATATTTTTTTTATAACTTATATTTTATTTATTAGTTTATGAAATGAAATGAAATACATTTATTTGCAGAGAATAGGGTTCGAATATTAATATTCGGGTTTTAATATTTTAATTTTATTTGACATGTACATAGCATTTTCCCTCAGAGTGTTAAAACGGGTTTTGCGACCCAAAAAACAAGTTCAAATACTAGACTTATGAGAAGTCTAGATAGAGTTCGTTTTTCAAAAACCAAAATCTGACAGCCACATTCTAATGATTATATTATTATCATTGGACGTATATTATATTTCTACACAACTATTGTTGTAAGGAATAAAATAAATGATGATGAGGCATAGAGAAACATCCCTACTGCCAGGGAAGAATGAAAAAAATACCACGAATCAGAACCAGTGGAAAAGGATAGTATTAAGGATAGATGTAACAGACTCTATCGTAGATGGAAACCGAGTATTTAGATCTTGTTTTACTCGAATATTCACTACCTAGATGTTTTAGTAACCTTCTCCGCGTCAGTGTAGTAACACTATTTTATATAAGCGTTAGCCCTAAGGCGTGTTACTCTTTACACATGCCTAAGGCTTTAACACAAAACCTCATTAACAATATAAATTATGCATAGGATTTAGCTTAGAACTATCGAATTTCTAAGAACGCGTATAGAGTAATTATTCGACACAAAAGTAGTTATTCACGTTAACGGATGAAATAACTCTACAAATATTTAGCTGTGTATACATAATTACCCAGTTCTCCCGATGAGTCCGTGTTTTCCTAAAATGCTGAGACGGACAAATTCTAACAGATAATACCATAACATTTTTTTGACCGGCTATTTCAGATTTTTGAGCGTCAGGGGCGTCGGGGATAAAACGCGGCCTATCATATCGAAAGATCCAAAGTTCGATCCCCGGCTGGGCAATGTACCTACCAATGGGTTTTTCTCGAAACATAAGTGCATTTACTGACTGGTCTCAAACGGTGAAGGAAAACATCGTGAGAAAACACAGAGAAGAAATTCTTAGGCGCGTGTGAAGTCCACCAACCCGCACTGGGCTAGCGTGGTGGACTATAGCCCGAACGCCCTCGTTGAGAGGGTAGGCCTGAGCCCCAGCAGTGGGGACATGTTAATAGGCTGTTGATTTGATTTCAGATTTGGACCAAAATGGATGATGTGCTTTAAGGAAGAATTTTTGTTACGTCACAGATTTCATAAAAATACACGATGTTATATTATATTGTACAAACGCGGCACGAATTTCAGAAAAGTGCAAATGTGAAATATATTCGATAGAAGCGACGATGCATCTCCGCATTTCTAGAACGGTATTCGGTTTGCTACTATAGTACTGAATATTGTAGTTTGAAACCATATTTTCCAGTAAACCTTGTTTTTAGGGACCGTCAAAATGGATACCCCTTTTAACGATGCATTTTTGTTCGTCTGTCTATGCCTTGTATAATATAAATTTATGTAAAATAACCCGGCATTTAGGTAAAAATGTGAGATATTTCAGAAAAAAATTTTTGTGTCTGCGATGCGTTTTTAAGAGTTTCAAAAATACTAAATGGCAGCTATTATCTCTGTCACTTGAGGAAAAAAGTCAGGGGACCTTTTCATACCAGCAAGGTCATTTTGAGCCCTTGGGATTGACGAGATGAGATTGATTTGAGGCACTAGGAGTTATGCCAATTGCTAAAATGCTAGGAATCCAAAAAATAGACTCGTGCATTGTGATTACAAAATTACTAATCAAATTGTAAAGACGATTATTGAATTAAATCGAAATACATATTACTCATTGAGTATTACGTATTCCTTTGGACATTGGAATCTATTACCGCAAAATCTCCCCTCATACCTTTCCCGTCCCTTCCTGAATGACGTCACTAATATAAAATTCTAGCGTGTCACGCTGTTTATTAGGAAGCGTCTTTCCAGTCTGTCCAGCCAGACAAATGATTCTACCATTTTATTCTGTCTTTGTATACATTCTTAATGCTTATTTTATTAGATATTTACTTTATTCGCAGGAGGACCTAATGCGTATAAAATCTAAAGCAGTACTGTGATTGAGCTGTAAATGTAGGTACTTAATAAAAAATAAAGTAAAATACATACATACATACATATCTTCACGCTATGTCCCTGGCGGGGCAGGCAGAAAGAACGGAGCGCCAAGTATCGCGATCCTGACACACCTCTTTCGCTTCGCTCATTCTCATCATTCTCTTCATACACGCTCGCCGTGGGACGCGAGTAAAATATTATGCGTAATTACAACAAAAGTACTTAATATACACTTTATGTCTACTTGAGGCTGGCATTGACTTCCATAAGTCATAAGCCTCAATAAAAAATAGATAAAAAACGTCTACTTGGAGAACTTGGTTACTAAGCAAGAAAAAGCTATTTGGTTGGTGTTAGAAAGCATGAATGTACCTACCTAACATAAAAAACAGTGCACTTTCTGCCAACAAACTGCACTACAAATTGGCATATTTTTTGTAAATAATTCAGGCTCTTTTAAGTGTTCTATAATTATACATTAATTTCATTATACAATTATAATTATACAGAGAGCGTCAGTGGCCTCGGGGATAAGACGCGACCTATCATATCGAAAGGTCCGAGGTTCGATCCCCGGTTGGGCCATGTACCAATGGGTATTTCTCGAAACTTAAGTACATGTACTGACTGCTCTCAAACGGTGAAGGAAAACATCGTGAGGAAACCTGCCACCAACCCGGGCTATCGTGGTGGACTATAGCCCGCACGCCCTCGTTGAGAGGGTAGGCCTGAGCCCCAGGAGTGGGGAGATTAATAGGCTGTTGATGATGATGATGATAATTATACATACTTATTACTTATTTCTCTTTTCAGCTCCAGAATCGTCGAGACGAATGTTCTCCTCAATATTGACTTAACATTAATTTATTCTCGTGGTAAGGGGTAAACAAACTCCCGCCATTCCATTTTGAATGTCAATGTCTCCCACTTAACCTCATAATTTCATCCATGCTAACAAACATGTCCCCTTTTATGAATAACGATGAATTCATTTGCGATTGTGAATATGCGTGGTGCTTAATATATTATGCGTGAACGTTTTGGAGATTTTTGCTTCAAGTTACTGTAGGAAGCGGTGTTACTACTCGGCAACTATAATGAGTCACTCCGCGTCTCCCGCTTCCCCCTACGTCGCCCTGCCGTCATAGGTACAGAGTGCAAAAACGATTGAGAAAGTATTGGGCGAAAGTATGGGAATAAATTATTATTTATTTATACATATTTTCAATAAAAAATAAAACATTGTGTAAGAAGCAGTTTGATACATAAAGAAATCTTCATCTTTATCGTCATTTGTTAATGGCATGACGTCACATAAGCCCGACTTCTCACATGCGATCGGTACCTACTGTCGCGCCAAGATGAGAGCGGGCGGGCGAGGTAGGGAAGCGGCAGGTGGAGGGAAGCCAAGGCCAAGTGACTCATTTCAGTTGTCGGGTCGTAACTTACTACAATCATCCTGTAAACTAGCTTAGTCTAATTATGAGGGCTGTTTGCAATCTTAGTCATTCATTCTTTTATTAGAATTTAATTATCTTTAAAAAGGAACGTAACCTGGACTCGAAATTGTTAAACTCGTAACAAGATTACTTATTCTGTTACTTCTCTCTTACTTTTTCTTTTCTCTCTTTCTTTTTCTGTGTACTTTAAACAAACAGGAACCCTTCTAAAGCGTATCACACTCACACGCGGCCTGCGCCTCATTAAGCAAACGCAGGCCACGCGTAGCGCGTGTCTGAAGTTCCACATACATTGGGAATACAACAACAAGCCGCCACCGCCACCGCCACCGCAGGCCACATGTGTTTATGATACGCTTAAGATCATCCTGTCCGATTCCAATCAACTGACAGATGCGACTATCACATTGAAAAATAATGTTGCTTCATTTTATTGTAATACTTAGTGATGCTTTCTTGTCTCGTTCAATCATAGGAATGAGTTATGAATGTGTCTTCCAAGTTATTTGTGAACTGAAGGGTGTCTCTGCCATCGTTTCATGCCCGTCATTCTATATATATTGTTCCGAATGACATTCTGGGTAGTTCCTGATTCTGTCACTTCACAGATAACTTGGTTTAACTATACACTAGGGGTAATGCTCGCTTAGGCCCCTAGAACTGTTCTCAAATTTTTATGGAATATTTTAGTAAGATCAGTACATAAAACTTGGTCCTTCAAAATCGCTGGTCCCCTGTACCGGACACTGTTGCGAAGGCCGGTGTGAACTCGTGAAGGTAAGGCGCCGGTAACAATGATGGATGTTCACATTAGCATCGCCGGGCCCTATTTATCTCGTTCGGATCTCAATCAAGCTGACGTGATCGGTTACAGGAATGCCTCCCTATTTATTAGAATTAAGGTTTTTTTCTGGAAAATAGGAAGGAAGTCTTTGAAAATTTTGCGAATACATGGCTGGAATGAGAGATGTTTTAAGTCTACATTCAACGTTTTAATTATCCATGTTGGCAGCAGATGGCGTACCTATGGGAAAAGATAATTCGGACTGAAAAATAACGTTTGGGAAAAAATGCTAACGGAAAATTCGCTACAAATCCTTTGCTTTAGTAAAAACACATTTGGAAAAATATGTAAAGTCCTTTTTTGTAATTAGCTTATTATCTATTACCAAAAATCGGACATCTATAAGTAATAATAAAGAGATAAGAACTGGTGGATAATTTGCACGCTTAACTTAATGTTGCGAAGAACCAAATGATAGCGGGGTGTTAAATACACCTAACGCCATTGACAAACTTTAAAACTAAGAAACTGGCATGATTAGAACGGGTTAAAAAATTTTGAATAACATATAAATAGCTTTATAACGCGGATGAAGTCGCGGGGCATCGGCTAGTTTGATATTGTTTTGCGATAACCGGTCCGAGCTCAGCTTATTACCATTTAACTTATAATTACCATTTGTTTCGTAAACTACTTACGTAGACATCGTTAAGCACAAACTGCAGTTTCAATTTCCATTTCCACTGCATTCCTCATTCATGTGAATTATGAATGAAGAATGCTAATGGCTTTTATCGTATTACATTTGATGTACGAAAGCACCATCTATTTGAAATTGGATTTCGCAGCCGTCATTATCATCGAATCATTCATGCCTAGCCTATTGAAGTAACGTCATTTAACAATACCTTTAATATCTACTAAAATAATTTAATGTGCCCTTGAGTTCTGTGAAACAACAGTAACTTTAAATTGAAATTTAAAACTGGTTATCCTGAAGGGTTGAGCATATTAATTTCGCCATTTTCCCTAAACTATTTTAGCACAGTAATGATTACAATTTGGGTGTAATTATTTTACGTTTGTTTTAATGCCGTATAAGGCTCTCCCCACACACTGCTTGAAACCATATGGCTCAAAATAACTTTATTTCACCACTTGTTTAGTTTGTGTATAAAGGCCTAAGCAAGTGGTGAAATCAAGTTTGTTTTGTAACCATTAAATATTATTTTTCTTTCTTTATTTATTCCCAGAGTCAACTATACGTTCAATATTATGAACTTACAGTTACGGATAGTTGAAATTGTTGACGTTAGCGGTCGTGCTCTAACTAGTTCATCTCGAGTAACATTTAAAAAAAAATTTTTTAAAGTAGGTTTTGGCTTGGTAACGAGACCTTTAAGCCATATCTTATTTTGAATTTAAAGTCTTATTTCTTATATCTATTTAAACCGGCGGTAGCAGCACGGCCTCCACAAAAACAGTCTTTATAGTCGGCGATATTCACAAAGTTTCTTATCCTCACTAGATCGATAGTGACTTTAATGAAGATTTCCAATGGACAATTTTGGTACGAGCTGAAAGAGTTGTTACACGCTTTTATTTTAATTTCTCGCAAAATATGCACAACCACAAACACAATATGATGTGTAAAATACTATCACCAATAGTACTATAGCCAATAGTTCGAGGGACCTCTAAATAAGTCTTGATCCCGAGGGAAATACTGTGCTTTTCATTAAGAATACACTGAAAGTAAAAACAAATACATAAAATGAGTGTTAATACAAATCTCTGCTATACGGAAGTATAAACAAAACTCTACAACTCGAAAAAACAAATCCCGACTACTTTGTTTTATTTTCTGTAACCGGCCAGCTATTCTGCCATTATTTTTCATTTCCATCATTGAAAAAATGGTAAATATTTTGCCCAAATCTATGTTATTTTAAAGAAATAGTTGACAGTAACAGTTATAACAAAGTCATTTAAAAAAATAATTTAAAAATAGTTTCTTATGAATTTTATGTGAATTCCATTGAATTTATTTACAAATTTTGTTTAAAGTAATATCACACAGTTATATTATACTTTATCTGCTAACTATTTGTTTAGAGATATCATTCATAAACAAAACCTGATTGTTACGCATTCCGTACAGTTGTGAGTTATAGGGTGAAACAGACAATTTATGTTGCAAAAAATAATTACCTATATTCTTTAATACATAACTATATGTTATTTCAATTTTACATCGCGCTGTAATTGAGTGGTTGTATAGACAGTTGGAACATGGTCCAATAGAAATGTCAAAATAGTACTAGTTTTTTTATTATATAATTTGACAGCTGTCAGTTGAAAGCGATTCTCCCTAGGGCTGAGATGTATTACTTTCAACCCGCTCCTCAGGCAACTTCACACCTACTTTCAGAGTATGAGTAATGAAAAAGCTTTACCGAGTCTTATTTTCATAATTTGAACCGATGAAAAGCCAAATCCGATTTCAAACGTCAAAGGTAAGCGATTATCAAAACCCTGAAATAAATTAATCAAAAAGGTTATGGAAAAAGGATAAGGTGGCCATTGTTTTATTATGAACATGTCAAAACGTGTCGGGTGCTTCATTACGGGATTTATGGCAACCAATGTTGTTCTTTATGACGAGTTTGCGTCAACCGGCGGGAAACCGCGCGGTTTATGACTTTCGTGACAATGTCACGCTCGGCAACAATACAGTACAGTGGCTAGGGTAAAGTTCATTTCACATGAGATGAGAGTTTTATGACTTCGTGTTCACCGCGCCACTGTGATTGTTGTTCATTTTTCACGGGGCATTGTCGGCCAGCGATCATCCATCATTGACAAAAATTCGTATTTTAATATTTTTAATTCTAGGTTAAGTGAAAACTTTTAGTGTGTTCGCATTAATAATGTGAATATTATGTTAAATTGCTCATATTATTTGTATTTTTTGCGAAGAGAATGGTGATGCTGATCGAAGCGAAAGCGGTGTGTCATGATCTCAAATACTTGGCGCTCCTTTCTGCTTGCCTAGTGCCTAGTTACTATACCATTAGTGTCGCATCTTGAAGGTATGCCAGGTGTACTACGTAGGATTATAAATATATTATACCTAGTCCACAACCACGCATATTCTATTATGGAACCTAGCTCCCATTTTCACATTTATGTTTTTGATGGGATTTTTATTAGGTAGATAGAAATATTGTATTTAGACCCATATTTTGTTCCTTGTTTAGCAACAAGGAGATCTGTTTGATAGAAAGTCTATCTTGTCATTTTAAATCATCATTACAGTCCTACATTGCAATAAAACTTTAAAAATATATTATATAGGCAGGTAAGTAATTGAAATAAATTTAAAGTCTGGAAAACGTTCGTATGTGAACGCCCTTACATGTAGGTACATAAATAATGAAGGTCGGAGTGTAAAGCGTATAACAGACACACGCGGCCTACCGCGGGCCGCAGCCTCACTATACAAACGCAGGCCGCGCGTGTCTGAAGTCTCACATACATTGCATAGGGAAGACAACAGGGATTATTTATTATAATAAATCATATATAAGTATAATATAATAAATATGTCATAGATAAGTTAAAATATATAGATAGCTCACATTTTATACCGCAGAATGATGGTTAATGCATTATTTCAATCTACTGCGGTTGCCCGCAGCTCCGTTCAAATAGAAATAAATTTTCTAAGCTCATCACCCGGGGTTTTAGTTTCAGAAAAGCAAAAAATAAAACGTTAGCTATATATTATTATAACTTAGTCTCTGATTCTGTTATCTACTTGTGATTTCAGAATTAATTGGTAGGTAAAAAGCATGTCCATCCGACTCGACCATGAGGCGTTACCTTAAGGTATAAAAATCTGATCAAAAGCCTAATTAATATACCCACCCTACAGCGAGGTCGTACTGAATTGAATATAAGTCCACCACGCTGTAGCCTGTGGCGAGTTGGTGGACTTCACATGGGCCTAAGAAATTCTTCTGCGTATGCAGGTTTCCTCACGATGTTTTCCTTCACCGTTTGAGTGCATTCAGTAAATGTGCTCAAGTTTCGAGAAAAACCCATTGGCACATGGCCCAGCCGGGGATCGAAGTCAGACCTGTCGACACGACAGGCCGCGTCTTCCCCACCACCCACCGACGTTTTTTGACGCTTTATTGTCGAATGGTTGATACAATTTCTTCTTATTTCCCATTTTTAGGTCTAAATTAACAATAGGAATAAAACTGTGTAGAAAGACAACTTTATCCCACTTAGGGATCTCTTTTTGCGACCTTATATAGACTAACTGAAAGGAGTACCCAGTTAGGACTTAAGTTTTAGAAGTGTTTCAAGTGCTTAACTTCAACTTAATTAGAAAGCTAATGGCAGAACTGTAACATTGTGTATTTAAGTATATTATGTATTTTGTCAAAAGTCAAAATTCGTTTATTCAAAATAGGTATACAATATACACTTTTTAACGTCAATTCTGTCTAAAACAAAAACTACTCTGTTTCCACCTGTATTTTTATTAATTTGTGTATTTTATTGTAAGATTTTATAACAATTTAAATTCGCAAAATGTAGATCCGAAATGCGAAATGCTATCGTTTTTTTTTTCGTTTCCTTTGATATCGAAAACAATAATATTAAGTGAATGGATTGTCTATTAAGTAAGTGGTCTATGGTAGGTACCTATAACGTTGGAGGAAAAATCTCCATCTGAGCCGCCGACGAGTCAGCTTGGAGGAGGTACTTATTTTGTTTTATTTGAATAAATTGCCCGCTTTTCTCCGGCGGGTGGCAAGCGAGCATTTGTTTTCACTTAGAAAACCACTCGACGCTCGCGAGCCAACCACTTAGGATGCAGCCACGAACTCAGCGAGTTTATCGCTTAAGAACATCTAGGTAATATGTACAGTCGACCGCACGTCAGTAGAATTACTTTGACCTTGAGCTGGCCTAGTCTACTAGGAAGTTTCAATACTATGACAGACCAGTTTATACCGGTTTTGTTTACACTGACGTGCGGTCGACCGTACTACGTACTAGCGAAGACACCCCAACTCGACTGTTTGCAACACGAGTTGGTGTTCATTGGCACCAACTCACGTGGCGGGGCGGCCATATTTCGGTGAAATTCATTCATATTCAGACAAACGGTCAAAGAAACGGATTACGGTGTTTAGTCTTAATTTAAAAATATACTTCCATACATACATAGTTACATACATACATACATACATTATACTGTATACCTATGTCTTATTATGCATAAAAGGTTGTGTAATCCTAGAAATAACCTCAGTTGAATTCACCATTCTCCTGTCCCAGGCTCTCAACACACTTTTAAATCAAGATTGTTGTGCTATGCTGAAGTAACAGTAATACCATGCGTATTTGTCATTCAAATACTGGTCTATTTTATTATACACTATATTATGTATAATATGCTTTCTTATAAAGTTGTGATTCTTAATACTAGAGATTAATATACCACGAATTATGTTTTCGTGGCTCCATGATTTCGTAGGCTGACCGAGCACTGAAGCGAAGTTTCTCGTCGTGTGAAGTATAATGAAAATTTTACTTTGTTAGCTTTGAATTACGATATTCCTATTCAACTCCTTCTAGATTTTTTCGAGATGAAATTAATTTTCGTTAGAAATTTATAATTCAGCTGTGCCAGTATGAATTATCACAAGACCTACGATATCAGTATTGAAGAAATGAATTGCTACGAAGATGAAAATGAAACCTAAGCAGGAAGATACGGTACTACTAGTACTCTCTTATACTGAATTAACGAAGCTCCGTGTACTCTAGCTGAAATCAAAAACCAGTGCTGTATTTACACAAAATTTTCAATTAATAGTACATTGTTACCCCAGGGGTGAAAGTAACTTATTTCGTCCGCGTCAATAGTTCGAGGGACTCTAAATAAGTCTTGAACCCGACGGAAACACTGCTTTTCATTACGAATACAATGAAAGTCAAAATAAAAACATGCATTAGCTAAAGATAAAATGAGTGTTAATACAAATCTCTGCTATACGGAAGTATAAACAAAACTCTACAACTCGAAAAAACAAATGAAGATCGGATTGCCGCTTTCCCGTCTATTTTGTTTTTTTCTGCGGTCGGCCAACTATTCTGCCATTATTTTTCATTTCCATCATTGCAAAAATGGTAAATATTTTGCCTAAATCTATGTTATTTTAAAGAAATAGTTGACAGTAATAATTATAATAAAGTAATTTAAAATATATATTCTTTAATTATTACAGACCTTAATGTTATTTAAATTTTACATCGCGCTGTAATTGAGTGCAGGCTGTATAGAAAGTTGGAACATGGTCCAATAGAAATGTCAAAATAGTACAAGTTTTTTTATAATAATTTGACAGCTGTCAGTTGAAAACGATTCTCCCTAGGGCTGAGATGTATTACTTTTAACCCGCTACTCAGGCAATTTCAGATCTACTTTCAGAGTATGAGTAATGAAAAAACACTAACTAGGTACATGCGAAAAAGGAACGAAAAGGAGTTACGAAATGGGTCCAAAGATCGGATGGAACATACAACATTAATTTGCAAGATTAAAATATATGAGAATTATGTCTAAAGTCCCCCTACTTTAGGCATAATTCTCACATATTTTAATCTCACAAAATAGTATTGCCAGTATCAAAATATCACTAGATCTTTTTGCATAGATACCAAACGCAATAGAAAATAAACTGCATGAGAATCGTTTGGTTCGAATGAATAAAATGTCTATACAATGAAATGAAAATAAAAAATACAAAAAAATACAACAGATATGGTTCTCAGTGTCAACAAAAATGTTGCCCTTATTACAACAAGAAGACAATGCAGTGCAATATTTTATTTAAATATATTCTGTAATCGCAGCTCCCGTTATTCATGCAACACGCACTTTTAAAAGAGTGTTCAGTTAGAGCTTTTGTAGGGAGTTCTTTGTTTTATTCAACGTTTATTTATGACGCCATGCCAGGCGGGGGGTCAAGAAAAGAAAGTTTCAACGACTTCCAGAACGTTCCATCTGAATAATTAAGAGTTGTTTGGCTTGATCTTCACTTCCTAACCTTAGTGGAAGTTAGACGATGAAAATATATTTGCGTACCGATAAAAATGCTGTTATATACTCGTAATTATAGTTTTAGTAAGTACATTCTGACGCAGTCATGTGAGCTAAGTTGATCATTACACACACTCAAGGCTGGATTTTACAACACGAGCCGAAGTCGAGTGCGCAATGAAACCGAGCGTGTAATGGCCAATGCTCACGAATTTCATAAGACGTTTTTCAACACACTTTGCGAGGTTTTTTTTTCCTAAAGCTATTTTCCTTTGATTTCCTTTCATAGCTACCACTTGACCCTAAAAAGTTGTAAAACAACTTAAATATCTACTTACAACTATCAAGCACAAAGATGCATTGAATAGAAAAATAGTGAATAATAAATAACTTCCTTTCACAAAAATACGGCAAAAGAGTTGGTCCTATTATTCACTTCTCACGACACCTCCTTGCTTTAAAACTTGATGGTGCTAAGGATAGAAAGATGTGTCACTTGTACCATCAATGGTATAATACTACTCAATGGTACTACTGACACTACGCGGATGTAATGAATGGAAAGAAGGCGTTGCATTCATTATTTTTTAATGACATACCTGAAATTCTTCAAAAGCAACCCCTTTCCTATTTAATTTTGTTCATTTTGAGCGTGTGAAAGGGTTTCTCAAGGAGTCACACTATATGACTTCATACTAGTATTTATTACTATTTTGTGACTAATGTTTATTATTTGGGTCAAAAAACATAGGTAATATTATTATCCATACTTCGTTTTTCTTCGTCTGTCTGTGTACCAGACATCCCGATTACCGTATGAACAGAAACTTTGAACATAATGCTGTTTAGAGTTTGCAATGGTTTTAGTACCAATATAAAATTATTTGACCCTTCGGTAACTACAAATCTACCGTACCGAACGCTGGAAATTTGAACTTACAATGTAATATTGCCTGGTTATGATAGAAAAACACATATTTTATCATAGACAATCTGCAGTTTTGTGAATCCATGCAATGCACAATAAATGAAATAAATGTACATTACTTATTCGCTGAAACGTAATAATGTTACATAGTGTTAATGGTCAAAGTGGGTCTCATGCTTTAACCATGGAATGGCATTGGCATGGAATGAAGTATTAAGATTTTAAAATTATTACCCTGAGATATCAACAATTTATTGTTTTATCACAAATTGTTCAGCCGGACGCGACGTAACAAGTAAACTAAATTTAATTCATATTTGTAACAATGGCTGCCGCTCCGAAATACGTAAAGGATTACCAGCGTTTAAGCAAATCCGATTCGGAATGACTTAGCAAGGTGTTAGAGTATTAAGTAGGACTTTACGGACAAATTCTTGAATGGAATATTGATGCGGATCTGTAGAACAGCGAGACACTTTCAACCAAACTAATATTATACGTGCAAAGTGCGAATGTTTGCTGGCCAATAACACCATAATGACTGAACTGATTTTCATAAAACGAATGTACACATTCAAGTGTTTTTAGCATTTTGCGTACAATTTTAAGTTTGGCGTTTAGAGCTTGTCGTTACAACAATAAATGATTTATATAGTAGCAATTCAGTATATCTGTCAGATTATTTTTGTCAGTGAAAATAGACCTTATTGTATTGAGACGTGCAAACGAATTTCAACATTAAGGTAGCACAGCACTTTATTGGCCAATTTATTCTAGACTTTTTTGGGCCTTAAAAGGTTTCCAAGGCCGTAAAACCCATAAAAAAAGAATCCTAATATACCTACAAACGTAACAGCCAGTAATCAAGTGAATACCAAAACGTCGTAACTCGCAAACAGCTAATAATTCCAGGGTTGACAAGCTGCCGCGTGTCTACAACACGCTTCACAAATGGCGTCTAATTTATTACAACAGCTCCCATTATGTTGTCGTTATTGAACAGGACTCCAGTTAATCTGTGTTTAGGCGCAGCCATTGTATTAAATTGGGAATTAGCCGTTGGACAGACAACCACAGCAGAAGGACCGACCACCTGAAAAAATTGCTCGACGGGATGGGGGATAAGCTGGCAATTGGCGCTGCTAATAACACAGATAACCCCAATAGATACTGCTTACAGGGCAACTGAGGCTTACCATCACACATCAATTCATTGCTCCAATGACCGCCACAACATTTCTTCCCCCCTTCGCATCGAGCCGCCTTTTTTAGGTCGTCGGTCCACCTGGAGACGGGGCGTCCCACGCTGCGCGCACCGGTCCGCGGTCTTCCCTCCAAAACTCGTCTGCCCCAACGGCAGTCGGTTCTGCGACAGATGTGTCCGGTTCTTCGTCACAAAGTCAAAGAGTAGACATATATAATACTAGCGGCCGTCCCGCGACTTCATCCGCTATAAAAAGTATTCTGCGTGCTATTCCAGGATAAGCTATCACTGTATAATTTCATGAAATTAACCGTTCAGCGGTTGTAGCGGGATTGAGTAACAAACATCTGATTAAACCCACAAACTTCCAAATTTTTTCATTTAAGAGTGAGATATTGTGTGCTCTTAGCATAGAGGCTCTAAGTCATCGACTTTGTCATATTGATCGACATTAATATCCTATCCCATTACTATTACTTTTACATCATACAAGAAGCTATCTATGAAATAAAATTAAAAAGCACTCAGCGCCCGATTCATCGCTAGTGGCGTCATAAATCAAAGTGCACTGCAATGAACGTCACTCACTTGTGAGATATGACGTCACAGGCTCATTCGCCATAGATATATCAGCAGTACATTTCACTACCGAGGTTGGAACTTCCAAACGCAGTGATTTGATTTTTTTTGTGATGAAAAACATCTACGATACATTTTTAAATTTACGATCACTGAATTTAGTTTCAAAAATATTCCCATAAATATTTCGGCTCTGGAATATTTTTATATAGCAAGCATTTATTAGATAAACTAAAATAATTGACCGAGCGAGCGAAGCGTCTAAGTTTCGAGATTGGCCAAAAATGCTATTGTCCGTCTGTCCTTCTGTCTTTCTGTCTGTAATTCTCTACAGGTCGCATTTTTCAACCGATTTTGACGAAAATTTGGCGTAAGTATAAATTAATTAAACCGACAAAATGAGTAGAATAAAATTTCGAAAAACATTTTTTTTAGAGTACCTACCATACTCACAAAGTGGGAGTGAACTTTTTTTTTCTTGTGAATCCCATAGTGTGGCATATCTTTGGATAGGTCTTTAAAAAATATCGCGGGTGTGTGAAAAACATTTTTCGATTCAGGGATCCGTTTGCGAAATATTAAGCTTTAAAGTGCTAATTTTTGTCACATTAGTACTTAATCTGTCTCCAACTGCAAAATTGACTTATGTTCGTTTCTTTTAGGTTTGGTTTATATGGGCTGGCGAGGTCTACTGTTCTGTGTTCTACTAGTTAATATAGGTGCCTACTATGTTGCATTGTCTTCAGAACCAAAGGTAGGTGAAAAATTTGTGCAAGATTCATCTAAGAACAGGAAACCAATAAAAAAAAGTTGTAAAAATATCACTTGAAGGTCCGAAATTCTTTTGTTTACGCGTCGCAAAAATGTTTACAACATACAGAATTGTACCTGTTTTTGGTAAAAATTTGCTGAACATTAATCTATTAATTCGTTATGAAAATTGCTGACCGCTCGAGAGCTCTCGTTGGAGGGCTCCTCTTGTCAAGAGTCATCGCTTCGTCGTGTGAAAAACTCCTTTTTGCAGCCGTAAAAAACGTATAAAACATTGAGTTTCATAGAGTTACGGAGTCCTTTTAACATGTATGAATTGGTTTTTCTAGCCGATTACTAGGTACCTACCGTACGTACCTGTATTTTTGTACAGCTTTTTCAGCTTTTTGTACAGGTTTTTATGAAATCAACGTAAAGCAAACAACGTACGGTACGTACAGTGATAGATAATCATCATCATACCAATATTATAAAGAGGAAAGATTTGTATTTTTGTAAGTTTGTAATGTATAAACTCAAAAACTACTGTGCCGATTTCAAAAATTCTTTCACCATTGGAAAGCTTTCACCCTGAGTAACATATATATATTATTATAATATATATTTATGCAAAAAAATGTCCTACCCGTGCGAATCCGGGACGGGCCGCTAGTACCGTAATATAGGTAGTGTTTATCTGAATTAAGTTGTAATTGTGAAAACTAAAATCTTTTCTTAACTTAACCTGTTATGCTGATTGAATAACTAGGTAGACTACAGATTCAAGGAATTAGACGTTCCAGACCTAAATCGTCTAGAAACTCGATATTAATGATTATGTTTTTTTTAATAATAGTAATAGTGGATCATCAAATGTGTCGGCAATCATTAAGAGTAGATTTTTTGCAATATCACCCCTAGGACGTACAAAAATATAACTGTTAGAACAGAATTTCTCGTGCGACGCCTCCGCCGTACTTTGATCTCAGGAGTATTTATCCACGAAGTCGACTGCCTCACTCCGGGTCCCCAGAGCACCCTCAAACATACCCACTTGCTCCGGCCTGAAGCCATTTTCTGAAGAGCGCTCCACAAAAATCGTGCAACGAAACGACGTGAGACGCTTTCAGATGCTTTGTGTTGCTCCGTTGCTAGTTGTTAGTGCTGTAGTCATCAGACAAACTGCAGTCTGCATAACAGTCTGCACAAAAGAATTTTCTTTCTTTCTTTTTTTCTTTCTTTCTTTCTTTCTTTCTTTCTTCCTAATTTTCGCAGAGAAATTTCGAGTTTTTGAGATTGCTGGTTATCGAACTTTGGTTGAGAGGACCTGTACCCAACAGTGTGGAGATAAAAGGCTGCTGAAAATTAAACTCTAGTTTACTTTGGTCACAAAGGTACATAATATTTCATACAAACCGAAATGGCCCGTCGTACAACACAATCAGCTGTTTAAACGATCACAGAACGGATATACCGATGTGAAAATAAAAACTGAAATCACTTTAATCTAGTATTCGGGTAGCAGTAACGGCCTGACGACGCTTTCCCCTGGGGCTGTTACCGGGAAACTCTTTGTGACAAAATCTGCAGTAAACCGACAAAACGTCGTTAATTTTCTCCGTTTTAGTTTTCAGTTACGTGAGAATGAATGGTTATGTTGAGTGAGAAACAGTGTTGTTGTAAGATCTGTTTAACAAAGCATGTAGAATTAGAAAGAGATTGCAATGAACAAGATATTATGTCAAGGCATATTTCTTCTGTGGTAACGGTAGGGCCATAGGAACTAATAAGTAATCTGTGGTAGGGCTCTGTGCTGGGGCTGTTGGGATTGTTGCTGTTGCTTCCTCTCGGCTATACAGCTTAGACAGAATTGACGTCAAAAAGAGAATATTGTATTCCAATTTTGAATAAATGAATTTCGACTTTGACTTTGAGATTACGTCAGTTAAGTACCTTGACAAAAACTGTAGTAAATTGACAATGATGTATTATCTTATTGCATTCTGTATTCATTACTGAAAGTTTGTATGGAAGTTGAGAAACTTATTCAACGCGGGCTGAGCCGCGGGGCATCCGCTAGTTCTTTATATGAATTTAATAACTACCTATCACACTTGGAAGGCTTAAAAATAAATAACAAAGGAGATTTTATCTGTGTCAGAAGTCAGTCAACTGAGAAATTACAAGTTGGTCAAATTAGAGCTCGTGCCGAGAACTTGTAGGAAAGATCGTGGAATGGGTCACGCTAATGGAAAAAATATGTTTCTTATAATGGAAACCAATTATTATACATGTAGGTACATATACCAAAACTAGTTAGCGCTACGGTTTTGTTCGAAATACGTTTTCCTGACCTCGTATCAAGATGCGATTAATCAAATAGGTTATGAATTATTTCTACATTTTTTCAAAATATCATTGGCAACACTACAGACTATAACACTTCTCTTTTTTCGTTGTCGTCTGGGGTTAAAATTAACCTATCTTGTATCAAGCGTGTTTAAGAAGGATGATTTTTGTAGTTCACCGTGAGACTTCGCGAATAGTTTTTTGATATTTTGCCATTAACTTCGTAAACGAAGTTAAGAAGTCAAAGTCAACTAATAAAGTGTTATCTTTGAGTTATTCAGCTGTGTGATTCTGTAAAGTACGAATTAAAACTCGACCATCACATCGCAAGTCACTTCACTTCGCGTCCGATCATGAAAGACCTTGATGTCGCGCATTGTGTAAACAAATACAAGCTACACAATAAACACTTCACTTGCGAAGTAAAGTGAGTATTGAACTGTGAATCATTGAGTTAGAGACCGATCTCACTGCGGATTTAGGATCGAGTTGCACAAATACGCTTACAGGGCAGGCTTATGTTAGACTTAGGTTCTCCTAATAAGAAATTCATTGAAATCGCTTTTCAGACATTCAGAAAATAAACCTATTGAAGTGGGTTTCTTTTAGTCTGAGAACAGGGCGAATTCCTATTGAATTTTGGGTGACGATTTGCGATAATAAATAAGAGCACTTAGCTACGCTGTGTTGAAAATTTAATTAAACAGAAAACGAAGCGACCTAATTACAGAGGAATTAATGAATTTATTGACTCAATCTGAGGTTTCCCCCTAATCTTTGCCGAACTAGTGTTGCAATAATAGGTAGGTAGTCGATAGTTTCACGGAAAATCAATCATACTATCGTAAGGTGGATATCGATCGATATATTAATAATCATAATATTATTATGGTTTGTATCAAAACAGGGTGGTCAAATCTATTAATTAACACGTTCAAAATTTGACCAAGGTTTTGAACTTTTTATCTCAAACAAAAAACTCTGTAGTGTTAACCGTTTAGGGAACATCTGATTTCAAAAAAAAAATTGGATCCTTCATACAAGTTAAGTAGATCGCTTCGTTGACGACGTTTCGACGACTGTCGACGAATTTGAAAAAAGATGTTTGATAAAAGCTTTTGGGATTTATGGTACATTGACCCCTCAAAGTAAAGTCGTAGGCTAGTTGGCTGTGCACGATTCCTGGACTCAGTGGCCCACAAGTAAAAATGTATACTACATGTAAATCATATTATGATTATATTAAAACAACGTTAAAATTCAGATACTATCGATATTTGGCAGATTCCAGCACTAATACGCAAACAATACAATTTAGGTATTTAAATTCACAATTTATTCAGAGAAAGTTACGTAACCATTGCCTAATACATCTTGGCCAGAGCTTATCGGAAATTGATATCTCCGCATTATGTGCATTTCATTTAACTTCGGGCAAAATTTTGCTTGGACTTTTCTTATAAATTGCTTACTGTGTTCAAGACTATAATGGGGATATCGACGTATGTCGCTTTATTTGAGGAAAATGAAGACATTTATCGTGTTTTGACATGATTTATTGCTGTTATCACCAAATTTCTCGAGCGGTATTCATTCTGGTATGTTTATTTCCGTTTCGTAGAAGCTTCCTTGAAAGCGGACTTGCTCTTTTGGTACTTTCAAATCATTTAAATATTAATAATAATTTTAAAATAATATTTTATAATACACAAAAATAACTCGCGCTTTCTCCTTGTTATGGAAGAGAGGGATCTTCTTCTTCAGGCAGTATCGCTACTAATAGAAGGTTTAAGCCACGCTTTTTAATAATATAAGTAATAGGCGATCAGGCTCAGAATGTCCAAATTTGTCGGAAAATTGTCAAAATATCCAACTATACATACATATGAATCCATCCCCCAATGTTTGAATCCCAGAATGTCTAATTAATTTCCAGATTGACCAATACCCAACTATAATTGGACATTTTGGGAATTGGTCATTTTGGGAATTGGTCAATCTGGGAATTGAACATTAGGGGACTGATTCATAACAGGTTTCACCTATAAGTATAGTGTGAAATTTAAAGATAAGCATGTTTTTCTATTATTTTTCATTTATTGGTTCTTTGGCAAGGTTTTAGATATGCGGGAACTTATTGAACGCAGGCGAAGCCGCGGGGCTCATCTATACAGTTATGGTCCCAAACAACGGCCGTTCACAATTTGGTAACTTTGATGATCACTCAAAAAGTGAAAAGCAATCCAGCAAAGTAACAGACACAGCTGTCAAGGAGTGTAACCTCATTATTTTTCCACTACATTATTCATCCAGACTACAGAGGGGACGATCTGCTATGCGAGGAGGCTGTAACTCAAAAAATACAAGCCCTTGGCGTTGCGGCACGAGAAGTTGCGAAACCATTTTTAAATCTTTTTATAATAAATCTAATGAATAAATGTCTCACATTATAAGAAAACAATTACTTAAGTACATTTACTGACTGCTCTCAAACGGTGAAGGAAAACATCGCGAGGAAACCTGCATACGCCGAAGAAGAAATTTTTAGGCGAGTGTGAAGTCCACCAACCCGCACTGGGCTAGCGTGGTGGACTATAGCCCGAACACCCTCGTTGAGAGGGTAGGCCTGAGCCCCAGCAGTAGGGACATGTTAATAGGCTGTTGATGATAAGAAAACAATATAAAACACTAATTTAATACCCAAAACCTTTAAAAGTTAGCCGTGTGTGTGACAGCAAATGTTATTTCAGGTTCAGCTCGCTAATGGTGGTCGAAAAGTCCCATTTAATTACACGGTAGATACACTTTGGTTGGCAGCCAAAAGCCTTCGAGTTCAGTCCAGTTCGAGTAGGCAGCTATCGTAAACCGTTTTTATAGCGCTTTGCTGGGTACCTATACAGCTAACTCATGTAATAAGCGACATTCATCTACCAGTGATTATGAAATAAACGCTGCTATTTTGATTCTTTTACACTTTGATTTTGACTGCCTCAAAATAAACAAAAAAATGTTTTTCGTGCATGGGGAAAGGGTGGAGGGGGGGATTAATTCATCATCATCAGCCTGCACTAATCCATTGTTGGACATAGGCCCCAAGGCGCGCCACTGAACGCGATCTTCGGTTCTCTGCATCCAGTCACTACCGTCCGGTCGCTCCGTCTAGCCACTGTTTCTTTCTCAGAGAAATTCACATTCATTCATCATACTCATAGTACCTAATATTGTCTAAATCATTATATTGGCTTATTAGCCGTAATCGGGTTCAAACAATACGTCCTAAGTATGTATTTATTAAGAGTATTTACAAAAATATGTATCCACGCAATAATATAAGATTAACTATAGGGACAAATGACACAGCTGTTTTGCCACTAAAGTCAACTTTCATATCATAATAATCATATCACCAAACTTCAGTGTTGTGCAAAAGGTCTATTCATCTTTGTAGGCATTGTAAGTCGCTATAATGTGCTCGTAATATGCTTCGCTCGTAGGGTTGTCACATTACCGGATAATTACGGTTTCGACTGGACTCCGGATTTATGTACATTGATTGAGTGACCATATTACAGCAATAGCATAGATTAGTGATATAGTGTCTTCGACAGTCGGATGTGGCAGATAGATGGTCTCTTTTGGTGATGGTTTGGCACGGCCTATATTAGAATACACTGGCTCTCCTACCTTTTAAACCCGAACACTACAATCTTTTTAGTTTATCTTGTTTCTGAGGGCTGAATAAAATTGAAACTTCTTGGCAAATATAATCTACATCTAGTCTAAGTCATCTGAAAGATCTGACTCTAACTTCTAGTGGAATTTTGAGAAAACCATTCCATTTACCATGACAATCTTTAGCAATTGTCAACAACATTTCGACTTATTAATTGCAGAATTAAAGAAGTATTGCAGTTTAATTGATATTAGAATTTTAAGTCAATTTTTCTGGATAAAAACAGATTTTTTATTTTGTTTTTAGACAGCCCTAGTCGCGTGACTTGCCGAAACAAGACCCACGCTGTATCGTCATAGTTTCTCTTTATTTGTGTCATGACATACACTTTTCTTGCCTTGACATTTTGTGTAAGTATACATGGTGTTAGGATTAAAGTATAGAGTACCTAGAGGCCGAAATATCTACACTGCCCTGGTACTAAAAAGATCATCTGAATTTCTACAGTTTAAATATTTTAACATGTGGAGCGTATATATGGTACATAGTATTTAAATAAATTAAATAATTAAGTCAAGTCAAAACAAGACAAGTAAAAAGCCTGACTCAAAGTACATTAAAAATATTAAATCGAGTTAGGTAACATTAGCTATTGATAGGTAACGCCAAGGCAATTTTTTGTTGAATCTTTCATACTAACACGAATTTACTTAGATGAAATTGACTAAGAATTAGCTGGCAGTTCCACGTGAGTCGAACAATTAGTTATAGAGCTAGCACAAGCTTTCAGCAAATATTCATTCCAAATACCTAGCAATGGAGCATGGAATTAGACGGAACAAGGTTTTGACGAATAATGGTTTTGACGAATCACGGATTTGACGAAACAAGGCTTTGACGAACGTCGTCGCTTCCTTTTTAACCTTTGATCCCACTTTGTTACAGATCATAAGATCAATGTTTCTATTAGGTACAGCTTATATAAGTAAATCCACTCCTTTATACTCAAACCTCAAGCATTACTTCACTCATCGCATACAGATTAGTAACTTTATCTGTTTTGAAACATTCTACCTATTTACTATAACTCTAAAGCTGGGCTGGGCACATCGCTCGTAGAACTGACGGCCGTTGGGGCAGAAAGGTTCTCGAGTGGCGACCACGCATCGGAAGACGCAGTGTAGGCAGGCCTCCCACGAGGTGAACCGACGATCTGGTGAAGGTCGCGAGGCCCAGCTGGATGAGGTTAGCGCAGGACCGGTCGTCGTGGAGATCCTTGGGTGAGGCCTTTGTCCAGCAGTGGACGTCTGCAGGCTGATATGATGATGATGATGATTATAACTCTAAACGTACGTAAAAAAACAAAATACAGCTGACTACTAACCTACTAAGGCAATAGGCATTTAGGTAAAATGCCTATTTGACAACTTTTGATTAACTGACTTGATATCAAATACAAAAAACCGGACAAGTGCGAGTAGAACTCGCGCCCTGAGGGTTCCGACAAACTTAATTAAACAAATAATTCGAAAAAGCGTTATTAAAAGAACAAATTGGCGAGCTCCCATATCAATTTTCATAACCTCTGACTTGGCTGTATGGACTAAGATTCCTTTGTCTTTCCCGTAAGGGATAATCAAAGTGAACGAAAAAAAAATTACTCAAGTCCTGTGATTCATGTCAAATGTTAAATCACGAGTTTATGTTAATGGTCAAAATGCTATTCATTTTTAAGTGATTTTATTTCCAGACTTAGATAGACCTTTAGTATAATTTGTAAAACCTTACGAAATTATTTAATATAGATTTGTAATGATGAAACTTCTAGACGCTAGGGAATTTTTTCAACCATTATTTACGTCATTGTACTAATTTGTAAGGGTGGCGTATGAGCAATACGCAAAGTTAAGTTTGTTGGTACTTTTGTGTAAATAAATTTTTGTAATGTAAATACAAATTTACGGTTTTCGGATTTTTTCCTTTACTTGTGCTATAAGACCTTGCTTCTTGCAAAATTTCAAGATTCTAGGTCAACGGGAAGTACCCCATAGGTTTTGGTTACCAAGATACTCAAAAATGCGGCGAAATCGGCAATATCTTTTAACTGCGATGACTTAGAAGTCTGATTTTTTCACGACACCAAGGGACTGCAGACCTGAGTATTTGATATTAATTTCAAATTGATACCTCCACGCGTACCTGAGAAAAATGGTCTTGACAGACGGACAGACGGACAACCGAGTGATCCTATAAGGGTTCCTTTTTTCCTCTTTTGAGGTTCGGAACCCTAAAAATCAGCACATCTTCAATATTTGAAAGAGAATACACACCCACGCTTACTTAAATCCTCATTATTACCACTATCAAAATATCCTTCTTACAAAATAGCCATCAAAGTTATTTCCGGGATAAATGATACCACTCTCAAGGAATGCCAGCAATAACCGGGTAGATCCGGAAAACCCGGTACGATTAAACTATCCCTAATGGCAATCGAAAACATCAGATTGGACAGCCCATAAAAGATGCGACGCAGGCCCCCCGAGGCATAAATCTAAAATTTTTAATCCCATAAATGGAAATATCTGGCGAAGCGAAGTGTAGGTAATGCAGGTAATACCTACACTTAGCTTCGCCAGATATTTCTCGAGAGCCGTACTGAGAGTGGGTCAGTTTGTTGGGGCGAAATAACAGAGTCCAAGTCGTGACAGAGGCTCTAATTAAAACAAAAATCAAGGTAAGTACCTAAATACTGAAAATTTGATAAAGACCGCGGTTTTTAAGAAGTTATTTTATTTCACACACACTAACACATATTTATATATATTTAATTACGTACATACTCTAAAAACATCTAACCCTAAAATGTATACTGCACTCGGGCACAACTAAATGAACATCCGAAGACACTAGACTCATCAACACAGGGAATCCTAGTTTGGGGACTACCTAATTCATTTATTAATTTAATTTATTAATTAATTAATCCGCGTAGCATAAGTATATAAATTTAATTCAAGTTAATTTAATTATGTAAGCTTGTACCAACCAACCTATTGTATATGAGAAATAAATTATAATTATTATTCATTAAACATCATTTTCATTTTTAGTCGGATTGTAGGCTTTTGTAAATTTGTATAAAAATATATTAATAAGAATTATATTAATCTACAGTTGAAATAATGTAACATTCGAATACGGTCAATCCCTGTCTAGCCCCCTTTGTGACTTAGACCGATGACTACACCAAACAATGGTCGAAAGTAACCAACCGCCGCTGCGCTGGACTCTATTTTCCCGGAGTCCGTTACATTTTCCGGCCGGCGTGGAATATGGCAGGAATCCAAGCCGGCGCCAACGTCCCCAAAGGCAAGATAATGTGAGCCGGAATTATGCAAAAGACTCACGTATTTCCCTTGCCTCAGCAGTGTGAGCACAGTCTTGCAAATACGATGAACATATTTTTAAAGGTGACACTTTTTTCTAAAACGTGTGTAATTTATCCTCGAGCTGCACGGTCTTTCTGAATTGAACTCACATCACAGCAAACAAGGGAGATTTGGCACGCGGCGCTTCTCCCACTAACTGTAGGCGTAACAAACATATTGTAAAACTTGCACGTGGAATGAGATGCCATGGTAATTTGCGAAATAAAATCAGGTATATGCGCATTTGGTAATTTGCGAAACAAAATCTGTTCATACGCGTATCTGGTCATCTGCATATCTGGTAATTGCGAAATGCATATCTGGTCAACCGCGTATAAGGTAATTTGCGTTTCTGGTACTATGAGTCGGAAGGAGTTTACTTAGCTGCTTGTAATTTTACAAATAACCACTGTATAAGTCGGCATTTTGTCAAAAATCGAGAGATGTGTCGCGGTCGCTTAGGAGCTGAGCCTGGCGGCGGTCATTTACACGAAGCCAAATTATAGCCAGATGCGTTCGCAAGAGCTGACCCTTGTTTCTCTCTCTCTCTGAGGAAATGAACTATGTACTTTTAAATTCCTTTTATGCTTTGACTTTATCATTATCAAACCAACGTCCACTACTAGACCTTCCCCAGTGAACGCCACCACACTCGGTCCTCCGCCTTCCGCATCTAGCCGCTTCCGTCTGCCTTCTTCAGGTCGTCGGTCCACCTCGGGTCCCATTTACTAAAGTAATCCGACCGAAAATACTAGTCGCGTAATCCTTAAATTTTCATCTTTAAATTTATTTAAGGTGTTTACTATTATAAAGTTTATACGCGGTGACAGCTGTCACAATCACCAAGTTAATCTGAATTCTTTATTATATGCTATAAGAAACGGCGTATTGAGTAAAATAATATTATATTCATCACGCAACATCTCGTAACGGTCTAAAAGTCGATGTATATGTATTGATTCGGCCGGAAGCCTCCGGCCGGAAGCCAGCTGGAGTTACAACCAGTTTTATTGCCTTAGCAATTTCCTTTAACTGACATTAGAGAACACTAAAGAACACCCCAAAGGCTCGTTTCTCATATCAATTTGAAATGTGATCGAACGAGATCAGTTTTAGTATTTCGTCATAAGTAATATGTATTGAATCGCTTCCTCTTGAGAAAGGGTGTTAGGGGAAGGTATTAAAATAATCGATCATGTTGGAACCCCCCCACCCCCCCACCCCCTGCTATCTGATGATGCCACTTTAATAATTCATATTACATCATTTTTCTTAAAATACGACCGTAATCCAAAGCGTTACGATTTAAAGTATTCGATCTACATATAGGGCACAATACACAAATAAGTAAAAGACACAATGTCTAGGGCATATTATGACATTTGCTAATCTGGCATTATGCTAATCTGGCATTTTGCGAATCTGGTATTTTGTTAATTTGACATTTTGCTAATCTGGCATAAAACGTACAAATCATAATAATTATGATTGTTTAAAGGCCCCAACGAAATCCGATCTGCAACCAGTCTGTGACAGATTTTGATTTGCCCACTGCCACTTTTAAGAAAGTATCTATACAGTTGCAACAAGGCAAAAAGCAGTTTTGATCACGATATCACAGAGGAATTAATAGACGATATTGCGTAAAAATTCACATGTAGGTAAGTACTCATACAACTATATCATATCGAAACAAAAATGTGATATATATTTATCGAACTCATGTCTCGTGCTCGTTTGGTTTCTATTCAAGGCCTGTCAACGCGTATAACGTCAATCTGTCGATACAAAAAAGCCTGATTTGTTTTTAGTATTGTCGCGTCCCGTTTTCATTTTAGTACTCACCAAGTTTAAATGATTTTCAGAGAATGTGTATTACGTTACTGTAAAAGCACAGAATAAATGCCGAATGTGGTAAATCACGATGTTTTCCTTCACCGTTTGAATGCAGTCAGTTAATGTACTTAGGTTTCGAGAAAAAACCCATGGTACATGGCCCAGCCGGGGATCGAACTTCGAACCTTCGCACACTAGGTTAGCGTGGTGGAAGACCGGTGCCCTAAATGAGGAGACAATATTATCAGACTGTAGATTTATCATAATACCAAGGTCTGAATAATGATATCTACTTACCTACTTGGGTATCTAGATCAGCATTTCCTAGCTGACGCAGTTGAGGGTTATTTATTCAGTTTATTTATTTATTCAGCGCCGCCACTACAGGAGGTTTATTCTGGCTGTTTATCCTACAAGTTGCGGTGATCAAACGCAAACGACGCGAGTTAAGTCGTTCCAACTTCCAAACTGACTCGCTTATTGAATCTCGCACTAAATTGGGCCCATTTGTGTAATTAGTTGCCGTGGGCCTTTGTCTGGAGGCTTTGATAGCTCATTGGGAAAGTACATACAGCTAAACAAATGAAGACGCTGTTGTTAATAAGAGATTGTACTTGCTTTGGTAATAAAGCCCACGGCCATTTTGATAGGATTAAGTTGGGTAGTCGTTTAGACCCAGATTGACATATTGCGTTTTTGTATCTTACCACTACAGCTAAATAAATGAAGGAAGACGCTGTTGTTAATAAGAGATTGTACTTGCTTTGCTCATAAGGCCCACGGCCCTTTTGATAGGATTAAGTTGGGTAGTCGTTTAGGCCCAGATTGACATATTCCGTTTTTGTGTCCCACCACCCAAGTACATTTTTCTAGGATCAAATCTACTATTAATTATATAAAATCTACTATATATTACACACCTCAAGTCTCTGATAAAATATCTGTCAGAAAAAAAACAGCCACTAGATTTTACTATTACTTTATCTCACAGATAAGGCAATCAGATTCCTGTGTAACAAAAAAATAGGCTATCTGTCAGATAACCTGCAGATAGGATATATGGGACTTTGTCAGCAAGCGGTGGCCCTTAGACTGTCGCTAAAATGATAACAAAACCCTCGTCTTGGCTTCAGCGTAGTCGGGTACATACATATATATCTTCACGCTATGTCCCTGGCGGGGTAGGCAGAAAGAACGGAGCGCCAAGTATTCAGTTTATTATTATTATTGTTGTTACGGGAGCAACAAGCAGGCGGGCCTCCTGATGTTAAGAGGTCACCGCCATCTATAAACACATGCAAAACCCGGGGGTGCTGGTGCGTTGCCAGCCTTACATGGTAAACAGCAAAAATATCAAAACCTATCTAGATCATAACATAAACACAGCTAAATCTCAAAAGAAACAGTTATCAGTTTATCACGGATTCCCCGCAAAGGAACAAAACGCCTAAATCTGTCTTTCGGCCACTTTTGTCCCGCACGTATGGTGAATTTCCACCGTGTTCAACGTAAGCTGAAATAAACCCTTTAGGTGGCTCGCGAACACCGGAGAGCTATACTTTGTAGCGGTTCAAATAGGTGGAGTTACGTGACTGAAATGTAATGGAACTTTGGTCAGTGTGTAGATCTGAAAGTGTGCTGGAAGCGAAAATAAAAATAGTTTAAAAATTAAAAATTGTAAAGGAATGATAAAAGTAGTTCTAAAGATTTTTGACCGTACTTCTTTTTAGGATTCCGTACCTCAAAAGGGGAAAAAAGGAACCCTTTTATGATCACTCCGTTGTCCGTCTGTCTGTATGTCCGTCTGATTTAAAATGTTTTTACGTTTATTTCGAACCAATATATAAAAAATTACAATTAAGAAGTAAAAAAAATGTATTTTTAAAACTACATCGGTTGTGTACTTTCTTGGACAAAATATTCTAAGTTGTAGTAGTAGTAATAATATTACAAAAAATATATTTCTTTCCAATATTTAGAAATCTATTGGACTTTGCATATAAATAGGTAAGTAAGTAAATCATTTATTTGCATGAATACACATTTACAAAAGGGTCTTAAGTTTACATTATAGTTATTGTATATGCGTGCAAATATTTATAGAGCATGCATTATAAAAAAAAGAAAGGAAAAAAAAAGGAAAAAAAAGGGAAAAAAGGAAAAAGATAGTAATATAATAAGTCAGTAATTAGGAACTAAGACTATTGTCATATTTTAAATATTCTGATATGCTGTAGAAACATTTTTCACATAGCCATTTTGTAAATTTTTTCTTACTCAGGTACTCAGGTAAGTATATCCGGGGGAAAATATCCGGAATAACCTTCTTGATCATCCCATTTCTATATCTATCCACCAAACAACCATTATCATCTATCCAGAGATAAACTGGGTTGTCACGAGATTTTCTATTGTTCTATAATCACCATTATTATCAGCATTCATTTCGCTACATAAGTGTACTGGCTGGAGTTTGTAACTTAGGCTGTTAGTAACAGATGCTACACACGAAATAAATGTTGAGTTCTTTGGTAAAATAGATGACACTTCTAGTTTTTCGTTTAAATCTGCGGTTATCACAACCCGTTTCAGTTATAGTGACATTTTGCAGCTACTGTCGGAAAAATTGTTAAGACATACTATAACTAACACCAAGCGGCTTTGGCTAACATTGAATTTTTTTTACTCATAATTTTTTGTCGAAAAGTCTATTATCGATTCTAGTTACACTAACTGACTGTGGGGACACAAGATATTACTATCTCCTTCTAACGTTAAGCGCTCCTCACAACCGTCGCCGGTTGCGAACCTAATATTGTAAATATTATTAAGGACAATTGTTAATAATAATATTTACAATATTAGGTTCGCAACCGGCGACGGTTGAGAGGAGCGCTTAACGTTAGAAGGAGATAGTAATATCTTGTGTCCCCACACTGACCATCTTAGGTTCTATTTTTAGTTAATATTATTAATAACTTTTCTTTTATGGTTAGGAAATATCGAGATATTTTAAGATTAAACATTGTTTGAATCTGTTACAGACTACAGTCTCCTTATACTATAGGATGTTACAATAAATGAATTTTAAAAATATTGCATCCCACTTTAAAAGATTGGCTTTAAAATTAATGTTCTGCACTTTAATTTTAATTTTAAATCTAATAAATTTTAATTTAAATTTCTCCAATCAATTGTCTTCCATAAAAAATAAAAAATATTACTGGTGACACAGAAATGACTTCAAAACATTTTACTATTTTGGTTAATTGGTGATAAACCTAGACTTATTTGGGATTTAAATTTTGATGGTCATTTACTGTGAGTATATTTTTATGGTGTATTTTTTTATTGACGTCTATTATTTTTAAAGTGCATGGGTACCATTTTTAAAGTGGACCCATAAACTGTTTCATTTTATAACGTAATGGCAACCATAGCGAATAATTGGCGGAAATATACGACAATAATCCAAATCTTGTTTCACCAAACGAATATATCTCAGGGTTATTCCCAACGAATAAGAGTTGATAATAATTAGAATTCATGATTATTTATTTCACGTTTAAAATGCGAGAATGCAAGTTCTCAGTAGCTACACACTTTCAACATTGGATCTATTGAGAAAAATAATCTCACTAGATCTATCATGGATCTGGCCAATGAATCTACTGAGAATGATATTCCTATACGGTAGTCTATCTGTACCAGTTTTCCTAACGTATCTATAGTTCATTTTAAACTTACGCGCTTTGTATTCATTATTAATTATAATAGACACGGGCATTAATTATTTTTATAGAGTCAATGTACGAAAACGGTCGAAACGTCGCAAAGGTAAATAAAAATATACGCGAGTCTAAAATACATATTAGGTACCTATATTAACGTACCTAGTTTTACATGTATAAGCAAAGCTATCAAAACAGATAAGACAAACTGTTCGACATGAATGAATGGCAAATTATTCTAAAATTTGAATATAAATGAAAACCAATCTTGGAAAACATTTTGGACGGTGCACAGCCCGCACTAAATTCATTCTTCTGGGAGCTAATCACACTTCTGGCAACAATTCAAGCTATATTTTCCAAACTAACCTCTCTTCGTTTATTTACTCGTACCAGTATACGGTTAGAATTTGTTTACCTTCGGTTGTTCAAAACTTCAAAAGCAAATAATGTGTGATTGGCAGGTAGATACAAATACCGAACTGTAAATATCAACATTCAATTCTTCGGTAAATAAATAGGTAATGTAAACCTGAATAGAATAATAATGTACACTGTACAGTGCGCAATTATAATGGAGATGACCTATCGGTCTTGGTCACAGACCACCAAACCAATTGACTGCCCATTGACGGCGCATAAGGCCATAAGGCCATCTCCGCTTTGGTATATTACTGGCAACAAGCCATAATTGTTTTAGTGTATTTGATTTTGACTAAGGTAAGGAACAAAGTCCCCTTGTAACACAAATAACTATTGCGGGAGGTCTCATCAAAATTGAACTCACACTAAAACAAGTATGACTTGACGCCGTTAATATACCTAGGCCATCTATAGCGATCTATATATTCGTTTATGATGAGATCGGTCAAGCGTAACCTCAGCAAATCACAGAATAGAAAAATAGTAGGGCCATGGTTAGGTGGCAGGCATCCTAGAGTCTGGATGTTTTCATATAGCAAACTACATTACATCAAATATGAAATTTTTTAAATTAAATCCCTATTTATTCTCAAATACAATAACTTCATAACTATATTAATTTTAAATTAAATAATTGCAACTTAGAAATTTAACTCACTGTTGGATGAAATTCTGGAAAAGCCTAGAAAATACATTTCATTTCTTAATCTTAGTACAATTATTAGGTACCTTTTATAATCAAATATCTAACCTACTTTTAGTATCTCTCGAATTAATTTATTTGTCATAAATTATTACGGTTAATTAGATTAATTATACCTGTTTTTCATCACAGATCTACACAGAAGTCCGCAATGTTTAAATCAGCATAGAAATGTGTACAAAACACCGTATGATGCTCTCCGCCCGCTGAGTTAATACCCCAACTGTCTAGTTTCGACTGAAACTTATTCATCAAATGCGCTACCATTTACATATAGATGTAATGTAATAACGGTTACATACGAGCGACTGATCGCAGGAACTCGCGATTTCTGGATATCGGGCGGAACCATCAGTAGGCACACAATTGTTTTTTGGCTTTTAAAATGTGGCTTTTATGGATTTTATAATATAAAAAAATTGAGCGGTTTCGACAATTTTCGTCGGTCAAACTATAGTTATCATAAAACAAGACGTTTTGTTTAGGAATCTTCCATCATCATTAAATCAAATTTATTCAAAAACAATATCCATTGTAGGTATTTGAAATTACATACAATAATAATAGAAATTAAAAAGGTAGGTCATCTATTTAATTTCTATTATTCAATCATATTTGTGTTGGCGGCAGATGGATCTTTACAACCAATAGGTATAACTAGGCTTTTTGTAACTTTTGCGCTCAGCCGGGACGACGATGAAGACTTTCATCGAATTCACGTCAAAAGAATACTAGGGTATAACTCGGTAATACGCCCCACTTGACAAAACGCCCCTCTCACCTAGCACGCACACTAACAAAGCTACGCAGGCAGGAAATGAATAGAAACGCAAGTAGCCATACAACGCGAACGTAGAGACAGATTGTCGGGCGACTGATGGCTACTTGCGTTTCTATTCGCGTGCTGCATAGCTTTGTTCATAGTCGTAGTACGAGCGTCAGTGGCGTAGGGGTTAAGACGCGGCCTATCATATCGAAAGGTCCGGAGTTCGATCCCCAGCTGGGCCATGTACCAATGGGTTTTTTCTCGAAACTTAAGTACATTTACTGACTGCTCTCAAACGGTGAAGGAAAACATCGTGAGGAAACCTGCATCCGCCGATGAAGAAATTCTTAGGCGCATGTGAAGTCCGCCAACCCGCACTGGGCTAGCGTGGTGGACTATAGCCCGAACGCCCTCGTTGAGAGGGTAGGCCTGAGCCCCAGCAGTGGGGACATATTAATAGGCTGTTGATGATAATTGATGATAGCTTTGTTAGTGTGCGTGCTAGGTGTGGGGCGTTTTGTCAAGTGGGGCGTATTACCGAGTTTTACCCTAATTGTAAAAATGGCTTGCTTCAACCAATCGCAAGTATGCGGAGCACTTTATATTGTACGAGTTTTCACAGCCGCGGGGTTGGCGTGATCTTCATTTGTTTGGCGATGATTATGCCCATTCATTGTTCACGGTTTCCCATTGTATAATAGACCATCTGTTTGTTTGTTTTTCGCTCGTCTAGTAAACAAAGGGACGTGGAAATGGGACCGCAATTGCATTGCAGTGTAACAGAATAAGGCGACACAGTTTTAAACGATAGGTACCTATTTGCATTTGGTTTATTCAGTTAATAATTATTTTAAATCGTTCTTATTTATGCCTAAGTAACATAAGAACTTTCCGAAAAGAAAAAAACTAAAACTAACTTTTACCTTTTTAGCTAACTGAAGTAACAAATCAACAGCCTATTAAAATATGTCCTTTCTTATGAGGCATAAACCAACTCCCTAAACGAGGGAGTAGGGGTTTTGTCCACCTCGGTAGAAAATGCGGGTTGGAAGACTTCACATGCGCGTAAGAATTCCTTCTTCGGCGTATGCAGGTTTCCTCACAGCGATGTTGTCTTTCACCCTTTAAGAGCAGGCAGTAAAGAAAAACCTACATGGCCCGACCGGGGATCAAACTCTGACCTCGCGATGCGACTGGCCGCATCATTCCCACAAATGATGAGACTCTTAAGAGACGGACAGACGGACAACGAAGTGATCCTATAGGGGTTCTTGTTTCTTTTGTTCTTTTTGTCTTTTTTACCCTAAAAATGGTAATGGCTTTTTAAGAACAAATCCTATTCTATCCTACTAATATTCTAAATGTAAAAGTTTGTAAGGATGTTTGGATGTTTGTTACTCTTTCACACAGAAACTACTAAGTAAACAGATTTTGATAAAACTTTACAGTAATGTGGATACATCAGAATTACACATAGGCTATATATACCTCGGAAAAAGTTGTTCCCGCTGGAAAACTTTTCTACGCGGGCGAAGCCGCAGGAAATAGCTAGTCATACATAAGTATACGTACATCAATAATTCAAAATCGATTGTGTAGAGATTATTATCAGTATGTATTCCATAGTTCAATTATTATAGGTTTGACGTTTCCATGTCGCCTTCGCATTAATTAACGATCGTCTAGGGGGACCCCCTTAATCAACCGACTCCCAATTTGCATTTCATTCAAATTTAACTTTGATGAATATTCGAATATACAAAATAAATAAATAAAAAGTTAATTTGCATAAGTTCGAAATGCGTAAATTGATTTGGAATAAGTATTGTGTGTAGACAAATTCATTATAAAGATTTATTTTCACGTAGCTTAAAATAATCTGCAAGATTTTGAAGATTTACTGTAATAAGGCCGAGAGCCCGAGGCCGAGAGAGTGTCAGTGGCCTCGGGGGATAAGTTGACGCGGCCCATCATATCGAAAGGTCCGAAGTTCGATCCCCGGCTGGACCATGTACCAATGGGTTTTTTTTCTCGAAACTTAAGTATATATACTGACTGACTGCTCAATTTAAAACACAATTATGTAGGTTGTAGAGTCAATTATATTTATGTGGATACCTACTAACGCTTTTCGCTATTTATTATTTTCCGTTAGATTATACTCTTGTACCTATAGGTACACAACATTTCTTAAGTTACAATTTTATGTAGAAACTAGCTATTTCCAGCGATTTCGCCCGCGTAGAAAAGTTTTTCCCGTGTATATTGTGAAACAGCGCCCTCTATGGAAACGTTTTGTTACTTAGGGGGTATTAGCGGACGCCCCGCGACTTTGTCCGCGTTAAAAAGTAGCCAATATGTTATTGCAGGGTATAAGCTATCACTGTACCAAGTTTCATCAAAATCTGTTCGGTAGTTTTTGCGTGAAAGAGTAACAAACATCCTCACATCCAAACATCCTTACAAACTTTCGCCTTTATAATATTAGTAGGAAAGATAGGATAGGTAGGTTGTGTAAACGGAAGATACTGTATACCGCATATTCATAATTACTTTATTTCAGCTAAGCATAAAAAAAAACTTACGTAATAACCACTTTCATTCGGATCAAATAGCAGATTTTCAATAACGAAAGCCAATCTGCTGAGAAATAATTAAAAGTTATTATTTCGACTTTGTAATAATCGTCTTTTGTTAACGTTATTCAGAAACGTTAATTAAAATAGCATTTTCAATTAACAAGATGAAAGCATTCGCATTCGTTAACTAAATAACTATAGAATCGAATGATTGCTATCGATATGAAATATCGGTACATAATTTACAAATGTAGTAGATAGATAATTCAGTGTTTCTATTAATTATCGTAAGTGTGCAAGTGAGAAAAATATATTTATGTCTAGAATAATGATGAATGACTTCTAAATCAGTAAATACCTACGTTAAAGGTACGTTATAATACCTATGTCATAAACTTAACATATTACTAGCATAAATGGATATTAGACGAACAAAGTGTGTAAGTGAGAAATATATATTTATGTCTAGAATGATAATGATGGATGACTTCGAAATCAGTAAACATTTACCTACGTTAAAAACATTAACGTAGGTAAACAATATGTCAAACGCATCTAGGCATTATATTATTTTATTTGAAACATAATAAAGGTTTATTATTCCATGAAAATGATATTAAAATACGATTTAGGATTTCATTTCACGAAAGATCTGCCAGCTGGGCGTCATGTGCATTTTACTGCATATAGCAGCTGCATACTTTGCTAGTTTTTTTTTATTAAAAAAAAGCATGCATTAGCCTATGAATGTGGCAAAAGTGCAAAATAAAAGGTAAGTACACCTAGTGGATTTATTTTGAATGTTGCTTTGTTCAGCTAGAAAATTGATTATGGAGAAATAAACAAAGTTTTAGACTATGTTTATTTATACTAAACCGTACTAACATTAAAGCGTATCACAGACACACGCGGCCTGCGGTGGCGGCCTACCGCAGGCCGCAACCTCAATATGCAAACGCAGGCCGCGCGTGTCTGAAGTCTCACATACATTGCTGGCAGACAACAGGCTGCCACCGCCACCGCAGGCCGCGCGTGTCCGTGATTTGCCTTAAGAGGAGTTTGTTAAATATAATTATAATAGAATGAATACAAAGCGCGAAAGTCTAAAAATAGAAGTATTTAAGGGGGGATTACATTTTACATTAAGTAATTTAATTTCGTAATTGGCGTCTAATCCTGAATTTTTGTGAATTGGCATGAAATCCTATTTATATTTGTTTTGGTTTGTAGTGCTACGCGCGCTACGCCGTAGCATTTGCCGTAGAGTGGCGTATTAGGATCGAATCAATGACAGTCAAGAATTAAGGATTTTTTTATTTGATTACTAGCGGACGCGGAGCGACTTTGCGCAAAAAATATTATATATGGTATTCCAGGATAAAAGCCATCACTGTACCAAGTTTCATCAAAATCCGTTAAGCCGTTACAGCGTGAATGAGGAAAAAACATCAAAACTAACAAACATCCAATGTTTCTCATATACATAAAAAAACTCGTATGGTAGTGGAATGGAAATTAACCGCCTTTAGACATAACATTTTTATCTAACTTAACATTGAAAGGTTACAGAAAACATAAGGTTAGCAAGCCTAGAACTTAAGGCAGCTAAGGTGTACTTGAAATACGACTACAGAAAATTCTAGTATTTAGAAATGAAAAATAAACAAACACTAAGGGCTTAGCTACATGACTACATCACCACGAAACATCGCAATACAATAGAAGTTTTCGCCGCCGCTCAGTTGATGTTTCACTCTCAAACAGTTCGTTCATGCTTGTTTGCAACGATGGTTTTTGTATGAAGTCTGCGATACCAATTTTTTTTTGTGAGGTGTACCTATTGCAATTCGCGCAGGCAATCTGAAAACTTTGCATATCGACAGAGGACATCCCTACAAACAAATACTTTCCCTTGGAAAAATCTCCTAGCGGGCTGTTTAAGCGAGATATTTGACTTCAAAGTTGAAGAATCAAAGCTTCACAAAAATTAGAAACAAGTATAAGTATCGAACGGTGGCGGCGGGGCGGGGCGCCTTACGGCATGACTCTGTGCCGTAGCGTGGTGATGTGACCGAACCCTTAGTATTTATTTAGATTGCCGACAGAAAACCTCTGAGGATTTAATAATCAAATCACAAATATATTCTTTTTACTCAGAGAAAATCATTTAGAGTCTCTATTTTCTAGTCTAAGCTTTCGTCTAACATTGCAATGTCAAAAGGATAGCGCTTACTTTATTCAACATCAAAAGGTACTTAAGATTTATTTGTAAATGTATCTTTAACGTCTTATTTAATAATAAGACCGCCTAGATGTACCTTCTTAGTCTACTGTATTATTTTGTTCTGTTTTTTTAATTATGTGCAGTAAAGAGTATTGAATTGAATTGAATTTATTTACCGAGTTCGCAACTCCTAAACACGGTTTTTAATTTTCAAATAAATTATTATGTTACGTTATTACGAAATGTTTGAAAAAGAATATCTGTATCTCTTTTGCTTCTAGCTTGTTCCGCTGGCTGCAGTACTATAATGATAGAGAATGATAATTTTCGTTCTCTGGTATCCAACCTACGCAACACCTGAAAATGAGTCCCTCAGCACGCATTATTTAGTCGGATAATAATCTAGTAAATTAGCAGCTTAGGAGTGGGGTGCGAGGTGCTGTTTATCCGATACGGGCACAGCCATTACAGACTGGCTACGTTTTCCCAGGTAGAAACAAAAATAGTAACGACGTAGTCCAGCTACAGCACCCGTCTGAATAGCACCTGCGCGAATAGCACCTTGAATAGTTTAGAAAGGGCACCGATCAATATTTTTGACAGGTGCTATTATAGGATTAATTTTAATTTTTAAATTTTTGAATAGCACCTACGACTTAACAGCCTAGTGATGTATTGGAATATATTACAATATATTAAATACACCAATATATTACATCACTTAATTTACAAAATTTAATTTAATCCTATAATAGCACCTGTCAAAAATATTGATCGGTGCCCTTCCTGGACTAGGCAAGGTGCTATTCGCGCAGGTGCTATTCAGACGGGTGCTGTAGCTGGACTATGTCATAATAATTGTGTAAGTCGGGTATATTCATACAATACTCGATACAAGAATCGAAACATTTTAATTATAGTGTCGAATGCCACATAACTATTCAGATTTTGCCCTCGATTGCGCAATCTTATCACTAATTTGCGTATTGCATGCGTATAATGCGAAACGTCTCTAACTGGCGCTCATTATCTTGCGTGTTTCGCGATAATAACGTTTTACGACAGACGCAGTGGTACAGAATAATGCCTTTTATATTGTCGTAAACAATAAGAGCTACATTGCACTGCGCCCGAACCGAATACGTAATTGATTTTTTTAAATTATTTTATTAATCCAAAAAACCTAACATTTTATTTCTCCCAAACTACATTGATGTTTAGTTCTGACTGTCAAAACTCTAGTACGGCTTTATTCGCTTACTAATAATGTTTAAATCGGTTTATCTATCGGTCCCACGACCTCTGGCGCAGTAGGTAGTGCCCCTGCCTACTGCGCTTGCGCCAGAGGTCGTGGGCTCGATTCCCCCTCGGGGCCAACATTTATGTGATGAGCATTTCTATTTGTTTTCGGATTCTGGGTGTTTGTATGTATTTAAGTAGATTCTGTAGATTTTGTATCTGCACAATTTTTCTTTGTTCTTATTATTTACCAACTCCGTACAAGAAAATAACTGCGAAGCCCAAGGGAATTTACAACTTTTGGGAAAGTTTTAACTTGCGCAAAACTCTTTGCCCCTCGTGTGTTAAGTATGTCAGTAACATCATAAATACCAGACTTTTTGAAGTTATGAATGTTCCACAGTAACACAGTGGACAATAACTAATTAATAACTACTGAAGCTTTTAATTTTACATTTGTGTAGACATGTTGGATCTAACCTAACGCCTTTAGTAAAGTTTGAACAATCTTCCATTAATTTGTAGTTTGTAGCTGAACCTTCAGTTCAGTTGTTTATGTATTTTAGATTAACTGAAGTCATTTTCAGCATATTCTTGGGATTATTTTAAATACGTCAAAATGAAAGACCGTGGATAGAAATGTAATACAAATAAACAAATAAAATACAATTTATTCGTCGATCACGCAATATTACATTACTTAATACAATCCTTATGATAACTTTTTGTAGTGAGATGAAATTCCCGATGACTGTTTTTCAGTCATCACCATCATTAGAACATCGCTAAATTCGAAGTGTGAAAGAAAGTGGTGATCGTCATCTCTGCCAAGCGCATATAATTACGAAATATTATGTGCGTAGCGACCTTTTATCTTTTTTAACGATCCTCGCTCTTTCTAGCCGAAGGCGTCCCACGGTTGCCCAATCGTGGTCTCCACTCGAGAACAGTCTATCCCAGCGGTTATCGGTTCTCCGATAGATGTTAATGTAGCTGCCATTCAGTATTAGGTAGTCTATTACTGGTTTACAATTTCATATAGTAGTAAAAACATAGTCCGTCCATTTAAGATCGGTCGTTTCCACTCTCCTATAAAACTTGGTTTTATATCCTCTCCCTTGTAAAATTCGTAATCTATTCTGTCCGTACTTAAATAGTTTTCTGAATTCTTTTACGGACTCGTAAACTTTGTGTTCGTTGTTGATAAGCCGATTAATTTACACGCAACTCCCTTTGAAGGACGCGAAACAAATTAAAAACTTTTCCATTTTCAGCTTCAGAATCAAAAGCTAGTTTCTAACTTTGCAGCGGTGACTCGGCTTGTAGAAGTAACAGATAGACAACATTTGACTTACAACTAAAGTTAAATTACGAATTAAATAAACGATTTGTAAGTAGTTGTATGCACAGTGATTTACCTAGAACTAATTTCAAAATTTACTATAATTTTTTTTCAATTAGGTAGGCCATATACCTACACTATAAGTGGTACCTTCTCGTACCTATAGAAAGCCGTTAAGTATTACCATATCTTTTTTAACTTTTTACTTAAGTAGTTCTTTTTAAAAATCTTACTTCATACAATTCATTACAATAAAATTTTGTCTTACTTTATTTGAATAACTTCAGAACCCCGGGTCATGAAATGACTAAACCTAAAAAATGAACTGTTGCCTGATCGACTGGTGAATTATAGTCCTAGAAAAGGTACTCGGGTTTTATGACGCTATTTATTTGTCATAAAACCTCTTTTCGGAATATTCATAGTGTGAAAATTTTCCGAATAAGTAACTCTAAATACGAATAACACTATATTATGAATACGTATGAGTAAGACGCACATTCTAAATTAATTGTGATTTTTGTTATGATTTTAATCCATTATTTTTCGCATTATATTAAGAACACAGTATACCTATGGAATCGGCACCAATTTTGGTAACTTGATATTTATGTATGGGAAAAGCTGTCAAATTAAATCATGACAACGAGGGAGTACGGGCCGAGTCCACGATGTAGGTTGGTGAACTTCACATGGGCCTTAGAATAAGGAAACAGAGTAGTTTTAGAAATTGCATCAAAAAAGAGAATATTGTATTCCTATTTTTTTGAATAAACGATCAGGAATTTGAATAAGTCCTTCTTGGGCGTATGCAGGTTTCCTCACGATGTTTTCCTTCACCGTTCGAGAGCAGTCAGTAAATGTACTTAAGTTTCGAGAAAATCTCATTGCTAGGTCCGTGCCACGCTCGGGGATCGAACTCGGACTACTCGACGTAGCCGACTTTTGCCAAGTCGTATTTTCTCTCTACAACGCACTCTAGGTATCTGTAGCAACATCTTGTTACATTTTTACAAATTGGGTAAAGGCTGTGTATTAATATTGTACGGTCGACGGCACATCAGTGGAAACAAAATCAGCATAAACTTCTCTTTCTCAAAGTATTGAAATTCCCTTATATGCAAGGTCAGCTCAAGGTCAAAGTCTTTCCAGTGACATGCGGTCGACTGTACCTATTAATACCACCTGAAAACACTTGGTTTCAACGGGTAAACCATCATTTATAAATACTTCATCATCATCTCAGCCTTTTAGCGTCCACTGCTGGACATAGGCCTTCCCCAACGAACGCCACCACACCCGGTCCTCCGCTCTCCGCATCCAGCCGCTTCCGGCCACCTTCTTTAGGTCGTCAGTCCACCTGGGGGAGGGGCGTCCCACGCTGCGCGTACCGGTCCGCGGTCTCCACTCCAGAACCCGTCTGCCCCAACGGCCGTCGGTTCTGCGACAGATGTGACCCGCCCATTGCCACTTCAGTTTGCTAATCCTTTCGGCTATGTCGGTAACCTTGGTTCTCCGTCGGATCTCCTCATTACGGATCATGTCCTTCAAAGAAACTGCGAGCATAGCCCTCTCCATAGCTCGCTGTTAGTAGTTATAAATATTTGCCACAAATAAATTCAAACAGATAAGTACAGACAGGTATTAAACGTCGATATTGAGGATTCCTTCAAAACGTTTGCCAATCAGCCGAAGGAGCCCACTCCCCCTGATTACGCATGCAAAACGAACCCCATGGGGCGTACCGTCGCTAACAGACTGACAATGGTTTCGACAGATCGAATCTCCATGTTTTGAATTTAATCAGTATGGTAAACAATTCTCTTAGCATTGTCATGATTTTGCAATATCAAATAGTCAAATAAGTTCGATGAAATGAAATTGACGACCGTGATTTATTTCTGAAATGTTCCGATTTATCTACTATTCAAAGTTCTTAAATACTAAGGGTTCTGAGCCGCACTCGAGGGGGCGTGGCTTGTGCGCTGTCTCCTCTTCGTTCTCTCGGTCGCACACCCGCGCCGCTCAGGTTGGCCATGGTCTATTTTTAGTATTTGTGTCCTAGAAGCGGTATTTCATGTTGAGAGGTATGAGTTCGATCCCCGGTCGAGCCATGTACCAATGGGTTTTTCTTGAAACTTTGGTACATTTACTCACTGCTCTCGATCGGTGAAGGAAAACATCGTGAGGATCCTGCATACGCCGAAGAGGAAATTCTTAGGCGCATGTGAAGATTACCAACTCGGTCTGGAGCGTGATGGACTATAGCCCATACGTCGTCGCCCCAGCAGTGGGGACATATTAATAGGCTGTTCATGATGATGTACCACACAAGTGCTAAAATTCAAAGTTTATGTTGTCTTGACCATAATGTGCCTTTTTTATTATATTTTTAGACTAGTTCGTTCGAGCGACCTAGCTACCATTTTGGGAGAGGCTGGGACTGTTAATGGTACAATTATTAGATACTAATACTTGCTGTCTTTATCTGTTAGTCGTCACCGAAGTGTGACAGTCGACGCTTTTCGTAAAATTAGCACCATTTAGCCTTAATCCTGCATAATCCGCGTACAAACGCACCCAGGCAGGCCTGGAGGGCTTAGAACACAGATTAAATTTAATGACTCGATCCCAATTTCGGCTTTCAGACATTAAGCAATTTAATACTTCGATGACATTGGGGAGGATGGGTGAAGTGTTATAGTGGGCTTTTATGATTATGATTTGCGTTATCAGCAGTATTGCAACTTGCAAGTAAAGTTTGTTAGAATCATCGTATTATTTTAGGACTATTAAAAAGATGTCACGCTTAGAAAAAATATTATTTTGGATCAGCAAAGCGAGAAAAATGTCCAGAACAATGTACAGAACCTTAAAAACCGCTATATATTTATTTTTCAGATTTGACATTTTTTAGGTTGGACGTTTTTCAGATTGGTTATTTTTCAGATTGGACGTTTTTCAGATTGGACATTTTTCAGATTGGATGTTTTTCAGATTGGACGTTTTTCAGATTGGACATTATTCAGTTTGGACATTTTTCAGTTCGAGCATGGTCGTTGGACATTTTTCAGATGGGACATTATTACAGTAAATCATTTGTTTCTGTCTGTATCTATTATGTCTGTCAAATAACTTAAAATTACTGGAAGTTGGAGTTGAAATATGAAAATAACCTCAAAATTTGACCACAATGCGACAATAATTATGAAATTTTCTAAAAAAAAAGAACTAAAAAATAAACTTGAGAAAAATCAAGCCATCGATCATAAAATCGGAAACGGATGTGTATATAGATTGCAAACTTTATGACTTACACATACCCGAATTATGTAAAACGACGGCATTCATTCATGTCAAATTTATTAAATTCTCCCCAAACATGTCCTGACAGCGTTGAACAAGAGATATATATTGAATTACCTTAAGGGTGCTAGTTCGGTATGAGGATGAGGTGCTAAGGGCCTATTGAAGCTCATAAACAGTTTATTAAGTACTTATTGGACCCAGGGTTGAGGGCTCGTTAATACAAATTATTATCTCCATAAGGTTTAAGACAGAAGGGATCCAATATGACTTCAAAAATGTTTTCTTTATATTGCATTAAAACAACAGATTTGTATAAGGATATATTCATTAGAATGTGGCTGTCAGATTTTGGTTTTTGAAAAACGAACTCTATCTAGACTTCACATAAGTCTAGTATTTGAACTTGTTTTTTGGGTCGCAAAACCCGTTTTAACACTCTGAGGGATAAAGGACACCAAGGGCCTATTTGAAATCCATTTGAACAGTTTATTAAAACCCTTATTGAACGCAGTGTTTGAGGTCTTTTCTCCATAATAAAATTATTATCTCCATAAGGTCTAAGACAGAAGTAAATACACAAGGTTACTTCAAAAATGTGATCTTACTGCAATGAAATAACAGATTATGTTAGGATTTTAAAAAATCGCCTTTAAAAAAACTATTTGTTATTAGGTCACTGAAAAATAAAGGTAATAAACTGACCAGGTACAAAATTGTTAACGTCGTCAGTTAAATATTAACGTAACAATTTTAATTGTAACCTGTTTATTGTAGATAAACCAGTATTAATAGTGTTTGAAAACCGTGTTGGCAATATTAAAAATTAATGAAGATAATAAATTGTTGATAATCAATTCATGAATATGCATTCCCACGATTCGTGGCAAAATTACGCTTTAATCGTAAATTAATAAGCAAATCAAAAAGGTTCAGTGGCATTACCATAATCAGAACGAATGATTTTTTTACTTATTTTGGAATATTTAACTAGGTATGTTTCTTTGCAATTAGATGCCTAAATAATTCCTTTCATACATACATTACAGGGATTTTGCAAAAAAACCACTACTTAGGTACTTTATCTACAAAGAAATTGTGCATAAAAAGATTTTCCGGAAGAATTTAAACTACAAACAACACCTATTAGTAGGATAAGAAACAGGTTATAAATAGAGTCTAAGAGCCTCATTCACGATTATCTTACGTATAAAAGGTTCTATTTTTACAGTCGTTAATTTTCATTTACCTCAAAGTAGGAGCACGCTCTAGGGTCACCATTGCGTGACTTTCTTCTTAACACTCCGTATGGTAGCTAAGTATTATTAGGAAAAAAATTAATAGGTACAAATATTATGGTAAGTAAGATCTATTACAAAATAAGTTTCTATTACAAGAACCTTTCATTTTTATACGTAAGCTAAATTACTTCAAGTTAATACCTGCTAAAGAGAAATAAAACATTGTTTTTCGAAAACGTTTACAATTCTGAACTTTGCAAATGAGTGTAAATGGGGCAAATTGAGTAAAAGTAAGTAATATCAATTGAATGACAAAATAAAAATAAAAATGATGTAGTTATTTGCAGTTCAAACTATATAAAACCATTAAACAATACCTATAGGGCTAGTCCTTAGGGTATAATGTTTTACAATAGTTTTCGCATACTGGGTAAAACTCGATAATACGCCCCACTTGACAAAACGCCCCACTTGACAGAATGAGTAGGTAGTAGACAACTTGTCGGGCGACTGATGGCTACTTGCGTTTCCATTCGTGTGCTGCGTAGCTTTTTTAGTGTGTGTGCTAGATAAGTGGGGCGTTTTGTCAAGTGGGGCGTATTACCGAGTTTTACCCTATGTACAGTACGGGAGTATTTACAATCTAATGCCATTATGAAATTTCTTTCAGACAACCACGACTAGAAGGCAGGCTATACAATTAAATGAGGCAGCCCTATATCTAGTTGACTAGACTTCGAACCAGTGAAGCGGCTAACACACCACCCCCTATCTGGAAGTACTTTTCCATCGGACTGGCGTTCGATTAGCTGCTCTCATCCGCGACTCATGCCTGAGGCATGCCTTTGGGCTACTGCAGCATATTGATTCAAAGGCGTATTTAAACTTCACCACAGTAGCCGTGGTAGCCTAATTGGATTTTCACTCGCCTCATGTTCGTGGGATCTTATCCCGTACCAATGAGTTTTTTTAATAGGTACCAGGAACCTGCACTCGACAGAGAATATTTTTTTCGTATCGTCTAAAAAGCAATTGGCCTATAAGACAAAATGCCTAAAACGTACAATGTCTAATTATCAAAAGGTCTAAGAAGCAAATTGGCTACTAATCAATTTGACTTACGCATATTGTCTACTTTGCAAAATGCCTACAACGTAAAATGTCTAATTTGCAACACGTCTAATGTGCGAATTGACTACGATACAAATTGCATGGAATGCATGTCAAATGCCACATGGCAAACTGCTTTTTAGACGTTCTAGGTTTTAGGCATTTTGCTACCTAGGAAATTTGATTTTAAAACGTATTACAACTTAGACAAGAGGCATTTTATTACTTAGGCATTCTAAAATTTATATATTTATTTTAGGCATTTTACTATTACTTATTATACTTTTTAGACGTTAAGATCATAACCGGTTTTTATTATTCTAAGGCGTATGTGAAGTGCATATACGTCATAGAGCACAGAATGCGCATGCACGGGTATCGCCGCGCGGCCCCTGCGGCTACCTAAATATTCCAAACTCTTTGATATAAGTAAAAGATGTACCCCCACTGCCGGCTGTTTCAGCTTGCTAATCCTTTAGGCCATGTCGGTAACTTTACTTCTTCGTAAGATTTTTTCATTGCAGATCATAACATACTTATATACATACATATCAACCCTTCAACGTCCACTGCTGGATATAGAACGTCTCCAGTGAACGTGACACCCAACTGTCCGTCAGTCTGTCCAATGGGCGGGGGCGTCCCACGCCGTGCGTACCGGTATCCATTCTGGTACTCGTCTGCTCCAACAGCCGTCAGTTCTGCGACAGATGTGATCTGTCGACTGCGGTTCATATGCTTCAATGAAACCTTGAGCCTAGCTCGCCATGAGCGACTTGAAAGATGTGGATCATTTGTGGATTTTGTGATCACTTAAGTACATGTACTGACTGCTCTCAAACGGTGAAGGAAAACATCGTGAGGAAACCTGCATACGCCGAAGAAGAAATTCTTAGGCGCATGTGAAGTCCACCAACCCGCACTGGGCTAGCGTGGTGAACTATAGCCCGCACGCTATTGAGAGGGTACGCCTGAGCCCCAGCAGTGGGGACTTTAATAGGCTGTTGATGATGATGATGATTTGTGGAACGGAATAAAGACTTGTGTTTATGTATTGTGGAATTTAGGTGATGTGAAGACGTGAGTTTTCCCAATGCAGTCCAACCCAATTGGATTCTTCTGTCAGCTTCCTTATCGAAGTTGTTTCAACTGAGCCTGTTTAGAGTCCTTGTCAGTGGGACCTATGCCTATGTAGGCAGTTGAATTGAAACCTTGCTCGGTCCTTTACAAGCGAATAACCCACTTCTCTCAATGTTTCGGAATTCCATGCTGTCAAGAATGTACGCGTACACCCACGATGAAAAGCGTTAAATAAAACGTCGAAAACGTCTCAGATGAAAAGACAGGATGACGTGAATGTATTTCCGAAGCAAGCCGACTGAATGGTTCATTTCAACCGATCACGAAATGGGGAAACATGGAATTAGTGTACGACCAGTCTCGTTTCGGTTTCGTCTTTCGCCAAGTTTTGGCTTTGAAAATTTAACCCTTAACCAGGTCAAGGAAACATGCTTGCACCTAGTTTCTTTAAACAGGTTTTGTTAAAAAGTATCCCAAAAACTGACAAAAACAATGTAGAACTTTTAACGTGTGCGTTTCGTATAGCGACATCGACAGCGTACAATTGTGTATGTGTGCGTGAATTTTCCGCGAAAAATGAGCGGATGCTTCCCACTGAAGAAAACGCTATCGCATCTTCCTTCGGGGTCGTGTTAAAGTATAATAAAATAAATAAAAATAAAATAGCATTTTATTCAGACTTTAAAATGCTTTTTACAAGAAAGTTTACATAATGACAATGTCAGATACTTGTTTCGCCGTCTGTGTGTCCTCTGACAAAGGCCTCCTCTGACTCCTTCCACGCCTCTCTGTCTCTTGCCAATCTCGTCCAGCTTTTCCCGCTACTTTTACGAGGTCATCGTCCCATCTCATGTATTGTCTGCCTCTTCTGCGTTAAAGTATAACGTAAGTGTGATGAGGTCACCAAAAGAGGGGTGTGACGTTTATATTTTAAACACTGTTACCTAATTTGAATTTCTCTTCTAGTAGTAACGTCATGAAATTATGATAACGTCCATTATACCTATCGCCGTCTGTGTGTCCTCTGACAAAGGCCTCCTCTGACTCCTTCCACGCCTCTCTGTCTCTTGCCAATCTCGTCCAGCTTTTCCCGCTACTTTTACGAGGTCATCGTCCCATCTCATGTATTGTCTGCCTCTTCTGCGTTAAAGTATAACGTAAGTGTGATGAGGTCACCAAAAGAGGGGTGTGACGTTTATATTTTAAACACTGTTACCTAATTTGAATTTCTCTTCTAGTAGTAACGTCATGAAATTATGATAACGTACATTATACCTATACACGTAATATTTAAGTGGTTCTGGCCTCCATGGTATGGACCATTGAATGCCCATTTTCCTGAGACGTCCATTTCATGGAACGTCCATTTCCTCGGATGTCCATTATCATATTTTATTTGTATAATTAGGTTACCTACTTGCGTTCTTGGCGTTCGACCAAAAATTTCGATTTCGGTCGAATGTAAAACACATTTCGTTGCCGGACTCTACTTAGGATTTCTTTACGTTCTGTAACTTATATTTGAAAGGGTTGCCCGTAGTTGCGTTGATGTAGGTACCTATTTTGCTTGTAGAGTCCACTGGCGATTTGAGTGAGGATAATATTTACTTACCTATTAATAAATAGCAATAATATTTAATTTCCTACTCAAGTTTACTGACATCTGTCAATAGTTCAGGTAATGCACTTACATTGAGGCCTCTACGATCCAGGCCCCAATCGGTAGGGTACCTACGAATCGGCATGTCAGTAGGCAAGTTTGGTAGGCACCATGTTTTTTTCCTGTCTGACCCTTATTTTCACCTTTTGATTTTTTCAGTACCTCTATGTGGTTTTGGTTCAATACCACTAATTCACAAAATACCGAAATGAAGTAAGCAGAATTTAGGAAACAGTTCTTTTATTTAAATCAACTTTAAATTAGAAAAAACATGTGACTAGATTATCCTATAATAATATTAAGTTTACTACAATATTTTTACTGTCTGAACATTTTTTGACAGTAAGAAATGAACAGTACTTTAGAATGTTATTACTTAATACGTATTTTAGAAGATACTTGCATCAACATTTTGTTAATTCATACCCACTATTTGAATTTGACTCTAGTTAGTAAAACATTTTTGTCGTCTAGTAAAACTTATACATCCTGTAGTCAGGTTTCTGCCAGATTACTTCATCTGGGTAAAAATATTTATGTTATATCCAAAAAAGTCTAGTTCAAAAGACGGTAATGTTAAATTGATGATTTTTTAAGTTTTGTTGTTACTATTTTTTCATTCTTTTCAAATTCTAGCGATCTTAGCTGATGCAAGCAATTTATTTTGATGATTCTTAATTATTATCTTTACCCTGATTTTTAGGATATAATTCCATGCGGCGTTGGCACAGATTCCTCCTTCAGGTCCAATTAACACTTTCGATGTTTCACATCTGTACACTATACGAATAACACTAGAACTTTTTAAAATTTGATAAACACAACTTGTCTTTTAACTCCTCGAAGCTTCTTTAACACGTCCAATAATGTTAAACACATCTCAAACTTTTAACGTTCATTTAAATTTTTTGGCTTTTTGTTTTAGGTCACTCATTTATAAGAAAAATGTAGGTAGATGGATGACACTGGTGGAAAACAGAAGCACTGATAGGCCAAAACTGCCCACCCACGTGGCACTGCCCTGCATAGCTGCCGGAGTCTCTCCTGTGGACAAAAACATCATCAATCAGCAATATCTAAAAAAAAGAAATGACCCCCACCCGAGAAAGGGTTTTGCAAAAGTTAACCCCTGAGTGGGTGAAATAGGGGTTCAAAGATTGTAATTAAAGTCCGTCATTTTTAAAAATGGAAGTGAATTTTTATATTATTCTTTATTATTATTACATTGCCATATTAGACGTTTAGTTAAAAAATAATAAATGACGGAATTTAACAATTTTGAAAATTCCACCCATAATAGTAAAATAGGGGATGAAAATTTGTGTGGGAGTTCCGGCAATTGTAAAGTTAAAACTTTATACTTAGGGTATAATTGTTAAAAATATAAATAAATAATTATACCTCGGGAAAAGCTTCCTGCGGGAAAACTATTCTTCGCGCGTGTGTTTGCGTTTCAAAAAAAACATTGCGTTTCTAAAAAAAACATAATTCATAAGAAAACGCCTCTTGCATCTTGGTGTAAGTTCTTTTAGTTATATTAGCCCTTAACTCAAAGTCCACAAAATGATTAGGAAGAGACACACAAACAAACCCTGTGACCTATTTTACACAATGAGGGCGCCTTGGCACACTCTACTCATTCAAAGCATCTTACATAAACCCTCACTGCACTGTGCAGTCACTGTTACGTATGAGGTACTTATATACAGGATGAGAATATATCCGCGTACGTATCCTACGTATTTAGCTACGTAAAAAAATTTTTGTTTTCTAACTGGTTACTAAATAAAACCCATATCGGCCGTGATTATAACTGGCACTTATGTTCTAAAACACTAAGGGCTTCTTTCACCACTTCCTGATATTGTTACAGATAGTAATCTTAGTGATAAAGTAATCTATCAGATAAATCTGTGTGATAGACTATATAAAATGTATAAGATATAGGCAATCAGATACCTGTGAAACCAAAAAAAAAGGCTATCTGTCAGATAACCTGCAGATAGGGTATCTGTGATTTTATCAGCAAGCGGTGTAAGAGGCCCTAAATGTGGCTCGACCAACCTAAAAACACAAACAACCCACGGAAAAAATGCAGTCATGAGAATCTCTCAAATTAAACTGTCTTATTACCTACAATATTTTTTATTACTCAAACCGCTAGTTTAAAAATACTTTTGATCATATTTATATTTATTGGTATAAGGCTATTACACGTCAGAAGGTTAAACTTAATCGAATATAACATGCATTTAGTAAGTAAATTCAACAATGTCAATGAATAATTTAATTAATTAATAATAACAATGTCAAAATGTATATTATAATGTCTTTGTCATTTTTAAATAAAAAATAAAATAAAGTAATACGACTTAGAAATGAGAATGATGAATCTTTTAAGCAGTTTGAGGAATTTCAATGCAAAATAAAATCCACACCAGCAGTTTGAACCGTATAGATTAATATATCAAAAAGGTTGTCTGGAAAAAATCGCTCTTAGCGATAAGACCGCCTAGATGTACATTACTGTATCTGTTTTTCTCTATTTTTGTCTGTAATTTTTAAATGTGCAATAAAGTGTATTGAATTGAATTAAATTGAATAACAATCAGTCAGGATCTAGTTTTCGGTATAGTTGTAACATCCTGTATAAAAGTGTAGAAAGCAAATATCCCGTACAAGAGCAAACAGAGGTTGGAGACGGGAAGCATTCCGGAAATACCTCGGGCTAGCTTTCAACGCGAAATAAACGATTCTATTTCTAAGCCACGCAAATAACTACTATATTTAGGGCTTCTTTCACCACTTCCTGATATTGTTACAGATAGTAATCTTAGTGATATCCTAATCTGTCAGATAAATCTGTATGATAGACTATATAAAATATATAACATATAGACAATCAGATACCTGTGAAACCAAAAAAATAGGCTATCTGTCAGATAACCTGCAGATAGGGTATCTGGGATTTTATCAGCAAGCGGTGTAAGAGGCCCTTATAATTGCTGATTTTAGAGTACATTAGTAAGTGCGAGGATGTTTGAGTCTGTGGAGTAAAGTCATGCAATTGTTTAAAAAAATAAGTTTACTTGATTGACAAAGAAGTTGTTTCTAGGGCCGCAAAAAATCGATTGACAATGCCAGGTGAGATATAAATGAAAACGCTATCTATTGCCAATATTTTCAACTGAAAAGTCCTTTAAATTTCACTCATTGAAAACCGATAAAAAAACAGCAGAATAACGGCGCTGCGCCTCCCGGGTGCAGCATCATGCTGAGTTGGCGACCCCTTCGCATCCACAGCATCGTCTACATAATTTATATTAAGTAGGTTTAAGTAATCTTTATTATAAGTATGTCTGTGGGTGGTCGAATAAATTATTTTTCTTTTTCTTTCTTTTTCTTTCATTGAAAAGAATACAAAAATTCCAAGTCAAAAAGGTCACAGCGTTATTGAATTTTAAGTTAAGTAATCACGTTTTTATCACAGACAGAATTTAGATCGAGGCTTATTTAATTGGAGCAATTGTAAATTATTCTAACGTTTCTTGGCAGAAGAAGATGGTACTGGTGATGAACGTAATTTATGTCAAAACCTATTTCGTCAATTAGTTCCGCTTTTGGCCAGCTTCCAAGATGGAAAGCACTTCGTACAGTCGGCCAAGAAAGTTGTGTTTCAGTTTTGACAAGTTTTCAGTGGTTACCTATATAATTTGCTTTAAAGAACGCATTAGTATTAATTTGACATTGAAAATATACCTTTGTATTGTTACAGATATGACGTGAAAACGAATGTAAACTTTAGGAAATGAAGACATAATAAATTGTTCAATCCTAACTAATTACAAGGAAAGAGAATCCAGCGATCAAATTATTATTGTTTCGTAACTTGGTTACAAACAAAGGAAAAAATCTTCATTTGTAGCTGGTTACAAAAAAAGGGCCGGAGTCTTTTTTCAATAATTTTCTTGTTTTTGAGATTACAACAACCTCTTTCTTGACTGACAGTAAAACTTTGTTGCACAGTAGGTATATATTTTTAGGGATCCCATCAAATTAGATCGGATCTGTCTATTTTAAGGATATCTTGAAAAATTCTGAACCGATTGAGCTGAAACTTGGAAAATACCTTGTATGATGCAACCACCAACTGATCATAAATGATCCGTTGGGAATAACTCATTATTTGCAATAGTCAACGATAGGAAAAATATGGAAATTTGGGAAATTAAATTAATTTCCAATATAGTTCTGGGTAAAAATGACTTTAAAATTGACGATTAGAAATGGACGTACATACTCTTTGCTGACTTTAATTACATGAACTCTGACTGTGGCCTCTCGTACATTGAAGAAATACTGCAGAAATAGGTAGGTAAGTAAGAGCTCTTCAAATCCGGCTATCCATACTTACGTCAGGAAAAGAAGTAAGAACTATATTTTACTGCCATGTAAAAACAAATAAAACTGGAGACATTTTTCTATTAATGCCACATAAAACAAATTAAAGTCATACTAAATTAAAACAAAGCACAGTAGAGAAAAATAATAGCCACAGAAATTAAACCGTGAAAATTGGCCGCCGACGAAATAATACAATTAACGGAGAAACCGCACGTAAAATTATAGTTTACCGTTTCAAGTCACGGAAAGTGAAAATATTAGCTCTTTTTCGACAAATTTCAATTCAATACACGTTTGGAACTGGGCATAAGTTAATAAAAATAAATCGGGGCCAGCAAAAAAGCCTTGGACAACGAAACGTGTGCGTTCCCCTTCAGTACAGGATTTGGCTGTAGATTTCGAATATCATAGGGATAAAGAAACTTTATCAATATTTTGAATATCACTTATTTATATACCAAATAGGTCACATTTGTGATGTCAAAGCCTTTGAAGGCTTGGCTCAAAGAGTTGTTTGATACTGAAGCAATTGTTATTAAATGCTAGCTGTATAAGGATAACAATTCTTTAAGACTTATGGTGAAAACGGCTCAAGTTATCAGTTGTTCTCAAGTTATCGGTGGCTCTCTGGACCTCCTCCATCAGTACTCCGGACAGCCACGATCAGATCTTACGCAAATTGTCCTGACAGATAACTAAATGCACAAACTGACTTTGGTGACATAAAATTAGCTGTCATTTGTATTGTAAAGCAGTGATAGTAACTGGTCAGGTGGCTAAAATACACTAGCGTCGTCGCGCTACTTACCGGTGAGCACGTGTACGCGTGCCGTCGCCGCCTGCGCGTTGTCCGGCGCGCACTGGTATGCGCCTGCGTCGGACGTGCGCGCCGCCTGCACCAACAGTCTACTGCTACTGTGCGTGCCTTTCTCTGTGACGAGCGATATACCGCCACGCGTGGAGTCGAAGTTTATAGTCTGTGAAAAAACAATTGGGTAGACTTTGTCAGTTCCTTGACCCTCTCGTCTTCCTCCCTGCTTACCTCTTTCACCCTTTAACTTTGCCAGTTCCATCGTCTCTCTCTTTTCCCTCCCTGCCTACCTCTTTCACCACTTAACTTTGCCAGTTCCCTCGTCCCTCCCTTCTAACTCGATGCCTATCTCTTTCACCTTATAGCTTTGCCAGTTCCGTCGTCCCTCTCTTTTCCTTCCCTGCCTACTTCTTTCACCCTTTAACTTTGCCAGTTCCCTCGTCCCTCTCTTCTCTCTCCCTGCCTACCTCTTTCACCCTTTAACTTCTTTCTTTCTTTGATCATTTTTTGAATGAAGGTAAATAGGAGTATCCGCTTATTGTGTGTGGGTGTCTGACAATGTGGCGGTAGCAATTTTGTAGGAGAATGTCAATATAAGTTAGTGTATCATGTGCGAGATAGTACCTATAATTATAATTCATAATCCTTGCTACGCCAGAACGATTAAGATAATGTTTATACTAAATTGAAGTCCTACTTAGCCTTACATCTAATACTAATATTGTTAAACACATAGAACTAAACATTGTTATCCTTAGAGAAGTTCTAAGCAAACATTGCCAACTAATGGGCCGGAGAGTCCTTGAATAACAGCGCGTCGTTACACGCCGCTAAATCCAATCCGACATGCGGTGGAAGTAACTTGTTTGGGACTTGTCATGTTATTAACATCGGCTTATAAGTTATCCAATCAATTTTCAAAGATTACGCTGATACGCGTCATGATTTAGGAGACAAGACACGACACTACTTTTATTTACGGGTGTATATTCGGCCCTACCTCTTTGCTTAATCCTAGACAGATACTTCAAGCAGCGCTCAAACATTGAGTCCATGTCAAATGAATCGGTCGTATTTAATCTTGAATGTTCACGCAGAACTACCAATGATCTTAATACTTCTTTGCCCTTCGAGATACGGAACCTGTCGACGCGGCAACACCGGGATCGTGACTAATAGAATACTTAATGCTCCCCAAGGATCCCTAAATGGATCGAAATACAATTCTAAATAGTTTGATGCAAACGTTTCGTATTTATACTTGAAACATACGTACCTTTAAAATAATGAAATATAAAGACAAGACCGAACTACCGCGAAAGTTTGTTTAGATTACTTAGTTGGTAAAATTTCATCATCATCTCGAATCAGCCGGAAGCCGCCCCACTGTTGGATATAGGTCTCCCCCAAAATGTATACAATGATCGGATCCTGCGCTGTCCGCATCCAGTTAGTTCCCGCGACTTTGACCAGATCATGCGTCCATATTGTGAGAGGCCTGCCCAAAGTACGTCTTCCGGCGTGTGGTCGCCACTCGAGAAACTTCCCAACCGAATGGCCGTAGCGTCGGTTCTTTTAATAAATCCGATTGCGAGAAAATCTAGGGTCATTAAAAGTGTGGATTACTGAGAGGTCAAGCAGCCGTCTTCGTGGTCACAAGTCAAGCATTACATCGTCATGGTAACGACGGTAAGCCGCTGTCACTGGCGGCCTGCTTTTCAAAGAGACAAAAGCCTAAATATATAGACAAAGCTACTTAACCTCTATCTTCCATACCATTTTCCGTAATCCCCTTTGTTGTATTCAATATTTGCTCTCTTCGAGCGAGTAGTTTTAAAAACTAGCTCTTTTGAAACCTTAATCGATTTCATCCTTCAGTTAAGCTCCAGTTTCCGTTTGAATAGACGACATTTTAGAATTTACTTTACATTTTAGTTTAGTTTTACGGTCAATTTAACCAATCGTTACGGCGCTAACTTACGATAATGCTTAGATAGTAAAGGTGTGCTTACCTTTCCTCTATGAGTCCAATTTATGGTGCTCGGAGGCTCTGGGGTATGCCGGACGATACATGTTAGGTTTATCGTCGAGCCAGCATAGATAAACAGGTCTGTGCCGCCCATGATTTCTGTTTCTGGTTCTGTTGACAAACATGTTTACTGTATTATTTCACTTGTGTTAAATACATGGAATATCATCATCATAATTATTTATCAGGCGTTCGACGTTCACTGCCGGACTTTTTATTTTTAGACGAGGATGGTGGTCCCTGCAATGACTCCACAAAGTGCATTTCGCCCCGGGCCGTGTGTCCAGCCGTCCAAAATGCCCTGAAGTCACTTCTTTACTACTAAATACACTATTAAGGCTTCTGGCCAGGCAGTCCACTGCTGGACATAAGCCTTTCCAAATGAAGACCACTACATCGGTCCTCCGCCCTCTCCATCCAGCCTCTTCCGGCCATCTAAGGAAAAATGGATTATACCAACGCCAACCACTGCAAAATCATTGTATTATCCCGAACCCTCTTATAATTAATTATACTGAATTATTAATCTTAATTGTACTGATTGAACCAATGTTGGGAAGTTTTGCTTGCTTTTATTTCATTCCGACAGTTAGAGTCGCTTAATGATTGTCAACAATCAAAGGTTTAATTTGAGTAAATTGGTATACAAATACAGAATAGAAATTAATTACCTATATTAATTATTAAACTAATTATAATTACTCTAGTGACTATAGGCTGTCCATAGCGATACAGCGCGGCAACGCCGCGAGCGTTATGGGCACCTTTGCACCGGCTACGAGGCGAGGCGGGCTGTTCGACTGATAGGGTCGTATGTACATAGTTTTATCTTTGTATTTTTGTGTTAAGTTATCTATAATTATTTGATAGTTAAGTAACCTATATGTATTATTACAATCAAAGGTTGACACAATGGCTGATGGATAAATGATTCTACTCTGTAAAGGATTATTTAAATAATGGTAGATATGTTTGATTATTAGTTTTTTATAATATCTGTTTGAATAAGTAACTGTTTAATAATGTTTATCTAAGTTTAGTAAGACATTTGAGAATAAATTTATAATAATACTAGCTTTTCCCGCGGCTTCACCCGCGTAGAAAAGTTTTTCCCCGTGTACATTGTGAAACAGCGCCCTCTATGTAGGTGTTTTGTTACTGAGTTGGTATTAGCAGACGCCCCGCGACTCTTTCCGCGTTAAATAGTAGCCTATATGTTATTCCAGAATATCAGCTATCACTGTACCAAGTTTCATGAAAATCTGTTCGGTAGTTTTTGCGTGAAAGAGTAACAAACATCCTCACTCACATCCTTACAAACTTTCGCCTTTATAATATTAGTAGGAAGTAGGATTTGCATGCCTTCACCGGCAAGGCATAAGATGCTTGAATTGACACGTATATTATGTACGTAAGTACATAATATATGTGAATCTTTATTTATTTACAAGACATAGTTACAATAGGGTGTAAACCCTATTGTAACTATGTCTTGTAAATAAAGATCATTTTCATTTTCATATACTAATGCACTGAATGCTGCAGTTTGTACAAATGTTAAACTAACTTGTAGAAGTTATTTTATCTCCCAATTTGCCTGTGCTGCTCCCTTTGTACATTTGGCGGCGTATAGCAACGCTGCCGGTTGGTCTTACACATTTAGACAAATGTACTACGAACACCGGTTGTTTTGTTTAAGCAGTTCGCCGCCACAGTTTCGAAACAAACTTCTTAACATAGGTTTAGCGTTAATTAATTTTGGCTGCACAGCACAGTTAGGGATCAGAATTCCACTTTCACAGATGTGCGAGTTGTGCGAGATGAAACGCGAGGATAGTGAAGAAATCTTTGGTAGGTAATACCAAAAGTGACCTCCGAAAATAACAAGCCAGTAAAGTATTTGACGAAAAAAACATTAATAAGGCGGCAACTTACACAATGGCTATGATACACTGTTTGTTATTCATGTGTTTTATTATTTTTATCTCTGGCAAAAATACCGCATCTTCTGAAATAAGATTTATTTTGATTCCAGTAAGTATTTTGTTTGTCTTGGGAGTTGGCTGTATAAAACTGAATTAATATTAATGAATTTAATAATAATATAATATATAATAAACTAAATTATAGTTAAATATTTATCTAGTACTATGGCTTATATTAATCTCTCGTTGTTTCCCGCTTTTGTGGACTGTTCCTAGCAGTTTCGTCCGTACCCTGTCCGTAATATTATTCACTCCCGCAAACGCTTTCCTAGCCAGAGAATTACAAATGGCTTGCACCCGTCACTATTCAATAGCGATTCAGTAGGTATTTGCCGACGAAAAGTAAATATTCTTAGTAGGATTAACTCTTTGATATTGGGACGGAGGTAAACAGACATGGTGGTCGGTGGCAGAGCGCGCGACACGGTTTGCCGATGGGGCGTTGTCAGCATGCAAACAATCGCTTTTGGGAAACGTTGGGCAAAGTTCTAGTTTCTATTTAACTTCGCCTTCTGAACGGTCTGAATACCACGGGGATGCTTGCTCTGAATTTCGTGGCCTTTGAAGTGTCAAAACATTGTGCTCGGTACACAATTTGGCATAAAATTCTTAATTGGATCTTTAGCTACCTGGAAAACACGTTACTACAGCTTCAGATTTAGGTACCTACCTACTCCTTTCGTTTTCAGCCCACATATTGAAGAAAAACTACTCAATCTTAGTTATTCAGAATTTAGGGCTTAGCTTTCCCAAAAGGGTATCGTATGGGCGCCCGATCCGAATTCGTCAAAATACCGAACAGAATCGTATTGAACCGAACAGATTAATATTGTCGTATAAATGCACTATCATTCTGGTTGCAGAGGCTTTAAAATGGTGTAGTGCACAAACGCTCTAATGCTCTTTAATTGTCTTTCATCAGTTTCACCTTTAATAATGCTTGCACGTTATTTGTAAATGACTGAATAATTATGAAGACTTAGTTTTTTTAGATCAACTGATAAGTATGATATTTATCGGCAAATAAAGTACTATTAGGTACCGTCAAATCCTCTATCTTTGGATGCTAACGGTAACTTTGGCCATAGCCAGAAAGTGGTTAAATTGAATGATGGCACCGGAAAACGACGAGCCATTTTTTTAAAAATGATGCCCACCCATCTCTATCATTTACCGGTGCCACCATTGAATTTAGAGACTTTCTGGCTATGGCCAAAGTTACCAGCAGCAGCCAAAGGTGGAGGGTTTGGGAGTGGAGGGCTTCAAAAATCAATACTCTTTATAGTAAGCTTTTACCTTTTCAGGTTGTACTCAACTCACCTACGATGTTGAGGTACACGGCGTGTCCGATGGGCGGCGTGGTGGAGATCTGGCACTCGTACTGGCCGGAGTCCCGGCGCTGCGGGCTGCGTATGCGCAGCTCCCACTCCTCGGTGCGGGACTTGTGCTGCGCCTCGAACCGCTGGTCGGACGTGTACGTGTACCGCCCCACCGTCAGCAGGTGGATGTCGCGGTGGCGGACCCATGACACCTGGTAGAGAAACTTACAGTTCAGTAAACAGTCAGTAGCTACAAACAAACAAAAAAAATTAACAAACAAACAAACTCCTCAGCTTTATAATAAAGCTGCTGAGTTTATTTGTTTGTTAGTTCGTATGTTTGTTAATTTGTTTCTTTGTTTCAACCAAACACTGTTTACTCTTTATAAAATACTCTGATATTAATAAATCTCCCATTTTGTTGCCCTGAAGCGTGCGTCACGAAGCAAATATGAAACAATTTTAATATTACGAAGTACTTTAATGACAATGTAAATATCTATTTGAATTGCATGTCGTAAACCTCACCACATATTACATTTTCCATGAAAGATGCTTCGCCTTTCCACGACACCTGTGTCCTAATTAAACTTATAAAGGGGACTACGAACCACAGATATAAATCAAGATAGAACGGTCATAAATTCATAATCATTGTTTACTTCGGCTCCCTACGGGCAGCTTTTTCGGATAAACCACGCCTTTGTCACGCCTCTTTTTAGTTTGTGGAATTTTTGGGTACACGTGGAGTTAAAATTTCGTTTACTTCTAAGCAAACAAATTTATAGCTAAATTACCCACTTTACTTTTCAAGTTTACGCAATATAATTGCTGTTATATGTTTCTTCAAAGTTCTATATTGATTTATTTCTGTGCTAGAAATTCTCAGTCTCAGTCCGTTTTTTGATTATGTGTTTATAATTTTAAACCTATTTTTATTTTACTAATATTGTTACCAGTTAAAAAACTTATAATAGGTATTGATTACAATAATACTGAAATAATTAAGTTATTTCTATTGGATTATTTAATAAAATTCTATTAATTTTAGGAAAGTTATAAATAGTGCGCAAAGTGACTGTAAGATAATGAAAATATTCCGGTATTCTCAATTTCTGGGATAGGTATTATTCCGACAACAAACAGATTGAAATCTTTAACGTTAACTGAATCTTTTTAAAAATCGATTTACAATTCAATACAAGCCCTAAGTATGGTGGTAGATAGCTCATTAATAGATCGATATTATAATGTTTAATAAGTTCCAGATTTCACAGTGCCTGTTCCTGCGACAATACATGTAAACTGATTGCTTTCACTCTCTCGCGTTAATGAGTTTGTAGGAGCGAACATCAATTATTGTGTGTCCTTGGACGCAGTATAGCAGATGTCGGGTAATTTGCGCTCCCCTTAACACAATGCCTGTCAGAACTTTGAACGGATTTTGTGCAGTTCGTAAATGTGGTCTCGGATCGCTTCAACTTTCCCCAAAGCCTGATATTGAGCTGGAACAAAAACTGCCATTATCGTCTCCAGTTTTACATCGTCAAGGACTGGCTGGTATCAAAATCGATTTACGCATACTTTATTTATGTATAATAAATGTTTATTCACTTCTCATGCTCATAAAGTTCTTGTTAGTGCATATCTCTTTTTTTTCTAATCCTAGTTCTATATTACTAAAACTATGCAATACTTACTAATAAATATAGAAATATAAATGTATAAAAAAATAGAAGCTCGTAAAATATAATTAAGCATTATGTATTCCGACCTTAGATAAAAGTGTCTCGTTTAGAAAAATGAACATTTATTTGCAATGTTGCTGTTTAATTTCCTTGCAATCGAAGTGAAAAGCAGAGTGTATAACTCGTTCATAAAATATATTTTAACAGAGACGTTTATATTATATCCACCAGAGCGCAAGGAAACCGCGTTTATTGCATTTTTTGTACAATCTACTATTGAATTCTGTATTGTAAGATCAATACGAATTATTGTTTGCTAACTATATCCTTTTGTCTGATTCTTCTCCTTAATCTTACTTATTATTATTATTTGTGATGGAGCTCTTTCAAGGCTTCTCAGCCATCATTGCGACCATTACTGATTTAATGTGATCGTCACCTTACTATAGTTCAGTGATAATCTTCGCTTCGGTTAGAAACTTCAGCCCGCTTCTGGCACTTAATTTTTTTTTTCGTCAGGTTGAAGTGAGTACCTAGTTATCTTTTACGTATCCGTGCGGGCCATCGTTCTTACATAATTGGCTCCAATAATCTAGGTAACTTATATCCTAACTATAACGCATTGGTTTTTACTGATAAGTTTATGTGAAATAAATAAATTTGAAATTTGAATCCTCCCACCGGTTGCGATGTTGTACAAGATGTTGAGTTCCATGAGACAAATTACAAATTTTCTCACTGTCACTTTGCGCACTATCTACAATCTTCCTAAGATTACCAGAATTTTCTTATATCCAATAGCATTTACATAATTATTTTAGTAATAAGTAATCATGTATGTGGTTTCGATAAATTAGTTAAGTAACACACTCAATTTCTCTATCTTTACTCACTAGGAATTAAAGTAGAGAAAGCTAAGTGTTTTAGATGGAATGTTTACCTCCCACGGCCTTCATCATCCTAATTGGATAAATACAAGAATTAATCGAAGACTAATAGGTAACATCCACCAACCATAGATTGTATTGAATCGATAACTACATTGGATTGTCCCCAATTCGTTGCTCGATGAAATTAATTGTTTCAGTTCAGACGGAATGCGGGTACTTACATAATTTGTTTTTGTTTCACAACTTCAATTTACTATTGTTTGAATAACGTTTGCTGCTGGCATGATCGAGTTTTTCGTGTATTTATTTAATGTCCTTTTGGACTCATACTTTTTCGCAAATTTCCCACTTTCTTTATTTTATTTTTGGATTTCGTGTAGTAGGTGCATATTATTTTTAAATCGCTTTAAAAATATAAATAAAAATAAAATTATAAGTAATTTTTAGAAAGACTTGCGACCCATAATGACTGTGAAAGTGAGAGATACAAAGTTGTATAGTGACTAAGTCGGTGGCAAACTCTCATTTTATATACTATCAAAATACAGTCATCTATTACATTTCTGGATAGTTAGGTATCGTACCGACTTAATTAAGGGTATAAGTGTATTCTTGAAGCAATATTACACTCACAATCCTTTGATATTTTCACCTTAATCAAAGCATCCTGGCGTTCGTTATATTTGTAAGGTTTTCTGAAAATTTCGGGGTATAAAACGTGGGCAAGATGTAGGGAACCTCTATGTATATAATAAACATCAATATTATGCGGATACAATAGAGTTCTAATTTATCCGCAACTTAATTAAGAAGGGAAGCAACTTAATCGCTTAGGGTTAAAATTATGGAGACTTAGGGCTTCTTACACCAGTTGCTGATAAAGCCCCAGATACCCTATATGCAGGTTATCTACCAGATACCCGTTTTTTTCGTTTTCACAGGTATCTGATTGCCTTATCTGTCCGATATACCGTCTTATAAACTTACAGCCAGATCAAGGGGCTGTTATTTATTTATCTGTCGGATATGGATTGTTTTTTTTCGAATTTAACGCGGTAATACTTCAGTTTTGTGTTAACTTTTTATGATATATGGATTTATCACTGTTTCATTTATAAATAGTACATTACTGCCGCGGCCCGCAACAGAGGCATTGATGGATGAGCGTGTGAATGTAGGCCGAGGCGAAGCCGAGGCACACATACGTGAGTCCATCAATGCCTGGTTGAGGCCAAGGCTTGTATAATGCTATTCTCAAATAATGCGCGGAAATCCAAAAAATATCAAGTTTTATTAAAATTGTGAACCGTCTGCACTGAACGATCACGACATAGGGTTGTCACAATACTATCGGCAAATCAAAATACTTTTGGCCATATCTCCGGAACGGCTAGTGCTAGAACCATGTTCATGTACTCAAATGAAAGGGCTCGACGAGATCTAGTTGAATATAATATAAAATAAAATCACCCTGTATATACAATTTTATATGAATATACAGGATGTTTTTTTTATATTATATTCAGATAGATCTCGTCGAGCCTTTTCATTTGAGTACAAACACGAGGGGTCTAGTACTAGCCGTTCCGGAGATATGGCCAAAAGAGTGTTTTTTTTTCATTTGGCCATATCTCCGGAACGGCTAGTGCTAGACCCCTCGTGTTTGTACTCAAATGAAAGGGCTCGACGAGATCTATCTGAATATAATATAAAAAAACACCCTGTATATTCATATAAAATTGTATATACAGGGTGTTTTTATATTATATTCAACTAGATCTCGTCGAGACCTTTCATTTGAGTACAAACACGAGGGGTCTAGTATTAGCCGTTCCGGAGATATGGCCAAATGAAAAAAAAAACACTCTTTTGGCCATATCTCCGGAACAGCTGGTGCTAGACCCTTGTTCATGGTACTCAAATGAAAGGGCTCGATGAGATCTATCTGAATATAATATAAAAAAAACACCCTGTATATATAATTTTTTATTCAACAATTTCCGCGCATTATTTGAGAAAAGTGCTATACAAGCCCGCAATCAATGTAATTTCATGCATCATTCGAAATTTAAATAAAACTTTTGCTATGTTACCTCCGTGGTTGCCATGGTTACACGACAGATATGAATTAATATGGTCATTATTTGACCGCTAGGCACGACAGATATGGATTAAATAGAAACGCAACAATGAATTGAACTGAAGAACTGAATTTAATGAACGGAATGTTCCAACTCCCCGGTAAATCGATGACAGTTTAGCTGCCCGATATTTTAACAGAGATTTGAGTGGTGAAAACGGAAAATATTATCCGACAGCTTTATCCGATAGATTACGTTATCTGTCCGTTTTCTATCTGTAACAATATCAGCAACTGGTGTAAGAAGCCCTTAGGGCTTCTTACACCAGTTGCTGATAAAGTCCCAGATACCCTATATGAAGGTTATCTACCAGATACCCGTATTTTTCGGTTTCACAGGTATCTGATTGCCTTATCTGTCCGATATACCGTCATATAAACTTACAGCCAGATCAAGGGGCTGTTATTTCTTTATCTATCGGATAAGGATTTTATTTTTTCGAATTTAACGCGGTAATACTTCAGTTTTGTGTTAACTTTTTATGATATATGGATTTATCACTGTTTCATTTATAAATAGTACATTACTGCCGCGGCCCACAACAGAGGCATTGATGGATGAGCGTGAGAATGTAGGCCGAGGCGAAGCCGAGGCACACATACGTGAGTCCATCAATGCCTGGTTGGGGCCCCAAGGCTTGTATAATGTTATTCTCAAATAATGCGCGGAAATCCAAAAAATATCAAGTTTTATTAAAATTGTGAACCGTCTGAACTGAACGATCACGACATAGGGTTGTCACAATACTATCGGCAAATCAAAATACTTTTGGCCATATCTCCGGAACGACTAGAGCTAGAACCATGTTCATGTGCTCAAATAAAAGGGCTCGACGAGATCTATCTGAATATAATATAATAAAAAAAAACACCCTGTATATTCATATAAAATTGTATATACAGGGTGTTTTTATTTTATATTAAATTCAACTAGATCTCGTCGAGACCTTTCATTTGAGTACAAACACGAGGGGTCTAGCACTAGCCGTTCCGGAGATATGGCCAAATGAAAAAAAAACCACTCTTTTGGCCATATCTTCGGAACGGCTAGTACTAGACCCCTCGTGTTTGTACTCAAATGAAAGGGCTCGACGAGATCTATCTGAATATAATATATAAAAAAACACCCAGTATATTCATATAATATTGTATATACAGGCTGTTTTTATTTTATATTATATTCAACTAATCTCGTCGAGACCTTTCATTTGAGTACAAACACGAGGGGTCTAGCACTAGCCGTTCCGGAGATATGGCCAAATGAAAAAAAAAACACTCTTTTGGCCATATCTCCGTAACGGCTGGTGCCCTTGTTCATGGTACTCAAATGAAAGGGCTCGATGAGATCTATCTGAATATAATATAAAAAAAACACCCTGTATATATAATTTTTTATTAAACAATTTCCGCGCATTATTTGAGAAAAGTGCTATACAAGCCTGCAATCAATGTAATTTCATGCATCATTCGAAATTTTAAAAAAACTTTTGCTATGTTACCTCCCTGGTGGCCATAGTTACACGACAGATATGAATTAATATGGTCATTATTTGACCGCTAGGTATGGATTTTCATTCAAATTATTTGCCTGCCTGCTCTCATAATGTTCACATTTCCAAGCATGTTTGAGAAAAAACAATAAACGTTGAACCATAGACGATGAGAACTGAAGTCTGCTTTGCTTCGTACGTAGTTACTTTTTATTTTATTTTAAAGGATAAATTACAAAAAACGGACTCAAAAATGTGTTTTCTGTATTTTATACATAAATACATAATTTATGGGTATTTATGAATACTTTTTTTAAATAAAATTTGAGTTATTAATTTATAAATATGATACTTTTCGATGCTCAAAAATGCTTAAATAGAAACGCAACAATGAATTGAACTGAAGAACTGAATTGAATGAACGGAATGTTCCAACTCCCTGGTAAATCGCTGACAGTTTAGCTGCCCGATATTTTAACAGAGACTTGAGTGGTGAAAACGGAAAATATTATCCGACAGCTTTATCCGATAGATTACGTTATCTGTCCGTTTTCTATCTGTAACAATATCAGCAACTGGTGTAAGAAGCCCTTAGGTAGGTAAATAAAATAATATGTGTATATGGCAGTCGCTGATATTCAGTCCATATTAATTGTCGTTGGAAAACATAACTACTATCATGAAGTAAGTACATGAAAGAAATGAAAAACCAGGTTTATTTCATTTTGATGTGTAAAAAAATCTTACAGCATTATTAATCGGATGCAAATGCTTTTGTAATAATGACTGTGTCAATTGATTAGAAATGGAATTTAGTTAGGGTTTAAAAACTTACAGTTCTGTTTTGCAAATTCTTCACTTTGCACTGCAATGTGACTGGATGCCCGACCAGACCAGTGACGTTCTCAGGAGTACTGGGGTCGAAGTAAGGCGCGCCAGGGGTCTGGGGCCAGTCTTCCAGAAACTCTGCGCGGAATCTTCTAGAAGACTCCGACACCGTGCTCTGGTCCCGGGGCTTGTTGTTCCCGCTGTCTTGGCGGCAGACTAAGAAGATAATGAACATCTGATAATTAAAAATGTCTAAAAAGTTTGAAGTGGTTAAATATGTGTAGCATAATATATCCGCGTTAAAAAGTATCCTATATTTTATTCCAGGGTATACACTGTCACGGTACCAAGTTTCATCAAAATCCGTGATGCGGTCTCCGTGACGCATGACTGCGAAACTATCATCCAAACGCCAAACATAAAAACTTTATTATATACTTATTTTATTTTATTGTTATAACTTTATTTTATACTTATATATTTTTAATTTAGGGAATGTAAGCTCCTAATACCTTTCAAAGATGATCAAAGTTATTCAACTCTATTAACAGGGTTTCAACTTAGAATCCTGAATATCGGCTCCATAAAATTCTTAGGGTATATTTTCCCCAATCCCATATAATTCCCCCCAGACCTGAGATAAGCTGATCCTTTTAAACAAGCTTTGAACCTTATTCGAAAGACATTAATATAGAGACCACTAAAAAGGGACTGACAATAATGTCCCAGTGAAAAATCCAGGAAAAATCATAAATTAAATAGATATCCGGTGGTCATTGACTAGTTAATGTTATTTTTTCTATAAAAATAGCAATAAGTCGGTGGCATGATGGGGAAGAAGCGGCCAATCGTGCGACAGGTCCGAGTTCGATCCCCGGCCGTGTCATGCTACTCTCAAACGGTAAGCTTAGTCAGGAACCGTGCGTACTACACCGATGAAGAAATTACACCCGGGACCACTTGAATGGGACCTGGGGTAACTCTTATACGGACGTGGTCTCAGATTTCATTTGACACAGTATTTTATGCGGCTCGAAAATCGGACGTCTCTCGATTTTCAACCGTTTCGGTAAGATAACAGTGATACAAAAAAAAGTCTACTTTCGCTTAATTTGGGGATATTTTATAATATTGCAATTGCGACTGTTCGAGCAGTCAGTAAATTGTAGCTACAAAAATACAATTACTAATCTGTGTTATAAATCATTATCACAGATTTATAACACAGATTAGTAAAATATTAGTTTAGCACAGATTAGTAATTACATTAAAATACTCTTCATACGGCATTGCATATTTCTTTTAACTGCGGTTTCAAGCGACTAAAACAAACAGAAGTAAAATATTAATTTACCAAAACAGGAAACAGATTAATTTACACGTAACGGAGCCTTTTGAAACTTCCAGTAAAGTCGGAAAGAAAGCAAAATAGAACATTTAATGGAAAACGAAAATTAACTTTAGTCCAACTCGGGTTCGTTATGTAAACGTAATCGTAAATCACTGGTAACTGGTGAATATTCAGCCGACTGTGGTACTATAAACAAACGATAACTTCATTAATTTAGGGCGGCGGGTCTCTCCCGTCTGCCACGGCGCTCGTTTCTTAAGAGAAATTTGAGTCCGTGAAGAATGAGTGGATTTACTCGGTGGTATTATTCAGGATTAAAAAGATATAACAGGAAGCTTTAAAGTAAGCCTGAGGTAGATTCGACGGACCACTGCCCCTAGTTTTTCTAACCTCAGTTAGGAGACATTTTCTTACTGGTCTTACCAATAAAATACTAGCGGACGCCCCGCGACTTCGAACGTGTTTAAAAGTACCACCCCATTGTTAGGTAAGTATTCCAGGATAAAAGCTGTCAGCGTACCAACTTTCATCTAAATCCGTTGAGCCGTTAAGTATAGCGTCATTGAGCAACAAACATCCAAACAAACAAACTAATTAACGAAGTAACAAACAAACAAAGGCGTGAAAATGTAACACACAGACGCAAACAGCGTTACTTTCCCATTTATAATAGAAAAATCAGATGGTGATTTGTGGTTGTATTACATTATTATTGTAGCATAATATTATTAAGTTGTTTTCTAAATTAATTTAATAGTCTATATGAGAATATCCCGTCCGCGGTAGGGGTGTGTCGACGTCTCACGTTTAGATTAATGGTCGTTGCTGATCAGATTAAAAATTAATCGCGTTATCGTTCTAAAGACCTGCCGAAAGAAATGGTCTGGAAAATAAAACGTCTCCGAGGAGACATAAATCTTGATTGTCAGCCGAAGCTTGATTAAGTGTTAAATTTTAAATTATGATCGCGGGCCTTTGTCCGGGACGGGAGGATTTAACAGGCTGCGTTTTTGTGATAACAATTTTTATTGACCTGTTTCAGGGAAACTTTATTGCTGGGGAATAAAACTTGATGAAATTTTTTGTGCAATGATTATTTGGATTTAACGTGTTTACTTACCTATTTTAAACTAATGTCTTCATAATCTATTTTATTAGAAAAACCGACAGTTATTAAACACACACAAAAAACTGTTTATTTGTTCTTATTTGAATTCTAATTTTCATAAGTTCTGAAATTTTTAATGAAAATAAAGATCTAAACACACATTTGAATCCTAGATGGACTGTCCAAAAAAGTCAGCAAAAGTATACGCAGTAAAAATGACTGCAACTGATTAATTTGTATTTTTGTGTGTAAAAGCAATCACTGTTTTAGTAGTGATTTTGATAGTGCATTTTTTATTATACTGCTAAATTAAATTTTAATATCCCAGCAAAACCTGGATTTTTATAATTTTCTCATCATTACTAGTAAAATTTTAGTATTGGCCAATTTCTTATCCGTTTTGACTGATCAGATTTCACTCTTCTTACAATAAATAGAAACATTATAATATGTATGGGTGTGTGTATCAAATCATATTAATATTAAGAAACTAGGAGAGGACGTATGCACAAAACAATCCCGTCAGATGACTCACCAATAATGCACGACAGAAAATGAACCGTGAGCAGGCAGGCGGCTGCGGTGCCCATCTTTCATGCCACAGGCCCCAGGGGGAACGGGGTCATCGCACCTGAAACAAAAGGGGGGTTAATGACTTTCCCTAGGAACCCTTTGAACATTCCAGGCGAGAACAAAACAGCTCATAAACGGAGTTCCTTAAAGTTAACTAACAGAAAACAGCCTACCGCCAAAATATTTTTGGTTTTGGTAAGAAGGTACGAATGGCGACTCATATTATTATTAACTCATATATATTTAATTACGGGTCTTACACACGAAATAGTAACTTATTAACTTATTATTATGGTCATATTAACTTGCAGATCAAAATGGCGCACCAAGGTGAAAAATACCATTTTCCATTTAGTTCCACTGTGTGCCGGTTTATAATGCATGCATGGCAATGAGATTTTTTAACGGAATGCGTTCCATTAAAAAAATCTCTTTCATCAACAAACTTACTCAGCCACAGCGAACAAAATGAGATACTTATTAAGCACGTCACGATCTTTTGATCGTTTCAGGACAGTTTGCATTAGCGTACTTATTTAAGTCGAGAATTTATTATGTAGGCTCGTGCTAAATGTGGAACCTGCCTAAATAGCCTAATCATTTTACGTGGAGTAAGGAAAATGTTTCGCGTTTAAATGGACACTTTATTACAAGTTTGGTAGCTTGTCTCAAAATATATATGTGACCTAACACGATGTGACCTCATCATCATCATATCAGCCTGTAGACGTCCACTGCTGGACAAAGGCTTCCCCCAAGGACCTCCACGACGACCGGTCCTGCGCTAACCTCATCCAGCTGGGTCCCGCGACCTTCACCAGATCGTCGGTCCACCTTGTGGGAGGCCTGCCTACGCTGCGTCTTCCGATACGTGGTCGCTACTCGAGAACCGTTCTGCCATGCCATGTGACCTATGTACGTAAAAATGTGCGAAAAGTAGTTTTTACAAGTAAAACAAGGCAATTGACGGTTTCATAGACAGTAACCCTAACACTTTCCCGATGATCCAAGCTATTCAACAATAAAAACCGCATTGAAATCTATTCAATGGTTCTGAAGAAGAAAAGTATGACTGGCCTGTTGGCTCAGCTGGCTGTGATCCTGCCTACTACGCCAGAGGTCGTGCGTTCGACATTTGTGTGATGAGATTATGTGTTGGTTTTCGGATTCAGGGTGTTTTTTCTGCATAATTTGGGACTAAACAGCCGTGTGTGAATTTGTCCAAAAACATTATTATTATTATAGTAACAACGCGAAAAGCAAACTTACTCTCATTTTAAATAAGTAATGACAAAGTTGTCCCTTAAGTGTCAGTAAAAACCGCTATATAGTAGTTTGAAATATTTAGATTTATAAAGCTTTGACAATAATCTTCTGTCCAAAGGAATGTCAATACCGTTGGGTAAAATTAGCGACTTCCTGCCACTGAATTCACTGACCCATTGACACGCCGTTCAATTTTGTATTAAACCGGAAATCCGGTCGAAATTGCCCGGGTCGGGCCGTCCTCGGTTACGTTCAACTGTTTCTCGGGATTGACCCTTTTTATTATATCTGCTTCTCAAATAAAATTGGGCGAAAAGCCTTCGAGTAACCTACATTCTTTATTGCTAATCATCGAAAAGTTCTTTCAGAGATCTAGAGGTATTTCTGAGCAAAGTGCCTTTTTGTATCGCATCCGAAAAGGTACGAGCCGCTTATTTAATTTCTCAGCCGGAATTGTATTCGGTGGGGCGTCTAACGCTTTTAATCTCATTAAAAGGATATAACGAGGTGTTTGCTACGCTTGCTACGCTCGCTTCACTGTTCGCAGGCCGTAGCAACCGTGTTCAGTAGATGAGACACACAATTTTAATATAGTACTTCATAAGACTTTAATATACTAATGTAATTTTTGGTACCTAATTACTGTATACAGAAATGTAGTGTAATTAATTCCTTTTAGATTGCTCCGGGTTTCTAATAAAAGTCGTAGAATTAATTTGTATACCATTACCTTAGTAAAGACTCTATTTATTCACAAAATAATATTTTCTTCTGTTACTATAACAAACCTTTTTTTTAATGTAAGTAATAAACGATTGTGCGACTAAAATTCCTATTGTGTTTTGTACGCACTTTCGAGATCACACGAAAATACTTTCAAGGAACATGCTAATAAAAAGCATTCAAATGATCTAGAAGAAACAGAAACAAGCACTAACTTGCTCTATTGTAAAAATTCTAATGAAAATCTCTTTCACACTCCTAAGAGCGTTCAACAATGTTCACGTCTGGGATTCGTGTCAAAATTGAAAGCTCATAGCGTTGAAAAGAATTCTTTATAACTTTTCCCCTAGCTCGCACACCCATGAATTTTAACTAGGTGTCCTAGTTAATAATAGCGGCGGTCACCACAACATAGAATACATAATAACCACATCAGCATTTTACTTCCCGAATACATAGATAAAAAATTATCATTCAAGAGCTATGTGGACTCTCCGTCCGTGAGGAAATGTATGTAGGTATGTATGTATGTAAGTATTAAACTGATAGGTATATGGACGAATGTTAGGTTCTATTCAAAGAATCGGATGTTTATTGATTACGATATCGAATATTGAGTGGTAATTGAAAATGCACACGGGCAACATTAAGATTTGGGGAGAGAGAGAATTGCGCGCTGGCAAGGTTGCGGGGGGGAAACGGGGCACGGGGAGATGACATATGGACTGGTTGGAAGGAAGATGAAGATAGGAGAATAATTGTATTAATTGTTGTATGTAAGAATTGAATATAGTTTACCTACTTGAAGTATGTGGTGGTTTAATTCTACACTTTTTAAATCTTGTTCCCTTCAAATCTATCAAAGCAGAACCGGCGTAATACCCTAATACCCTATAGTGAGGGCGAGGGTGGACCCTAACAGGGCTAAGTCCACCACGCTAGCTCAGTGCAGCTTGGTGGACTTCGCATAAGAATTCTTCCTTCGCCGTTTACAGGTTTCCTCACGACGTTTCCTTCACCGTTAGCGAGCAGTCAGCAAACCCATTGGTACAAGACACGACCGGGGCTCGAACTCGGACCTCTCAATATGACAGGCCGCGTCGTTCTCACTGTACCACCAACGCTCTTGGCGCAGTCGGCAGGAGCCGTCGAGTCATTAACTTAATTATTTTTATTTGACTATTTTTATTTTATATGACTGGCCTGTTGGCGTAGTGGTATTGACCTTGCCTACTGCGCCAAAGGTCGTGGGTTTGATTCCCACCCGGTACGAACATTTGTGTGATGCATAAGTGTTGGTTTTCGGATTCTGGGTGTATTAAATATTTATGTATGTTTATCAGTGGTCATGGCCCATTTACAAGCTTCGGCTTAGTTTGGGACTAAACAGCCGTGTGTCAATTTGTCCAAACATACATTATTATTATTTGTGGTGACCAATGAACAACTCCTTTTTAGTATTAATAAAAAAAAAGATTAAAATCTCTGAAGTCCACAAGAATAGCAATTCGTTAGTAACCGCGTGTCGTAACAGCAAATAATACAAAGTGTTTACCTACTTTGTTACGCCCAGAGAGTTGTTAGTATACATAGAGCGCGCGTCAGCAAGTCTGAACTGTAAGCACGGGTCTGAACAGTCTCGAAATGTTCGGGGCGACGCTTCTAGTCACAACACGTCAGTAGCGCTGATTGTCGCTCTCGCCGGTATTTATTTAGAGTTGGAGTAATCATGGTAAAATGTGCCGTGCCAAGCTGTAAACACGATTCACGGAAAAGAACGATCTAGAAAAAATCTATAAAGAAGCGTCCATAGAACACCTGCTTACACTTGGCACAATGGGCAATGAGCGATGCGCGCGCTCTATAGCTAGTATACTAGCTCTTTGGTTACGCCAGACTGCACTGGGACTCAGTGACGTTTTATTTTCATTTCAAAACCATTCTATTTTATTTCCACATCTCGCGCAGAGCTTTATATTGGTTTCTTTAAAAGGTTTAATACTAAGAAATTGCGAAGGCGGTCAGAGCTTTTTGCGACTGTTCTGATTTAAACAAGTCATTTCTTAGAAAATAAGTGCTTATTGTTTACCCGGCCAATGTATTAACTATAAGTAAGATACTATTATACAGTGCCTTTTGTAAAGGCCAATAATTAATAGTACATTTTAGACTTTCGCGCTTTGTATTCATAATCATATAATTATTTACGGGCAAGGTAAATAAAACTTATTCGTGTGTAAGACCCGTAAATAATTATACAATAATTAATACTTTGTAGATTTGGTGCTAGAAAAAGGTACTTGGGTGTACACGAAAACTCACTAAGTTAAAAATCTTGCTCTGGGTCTGACTGTTGACTGGTCCGACTGACTTTCACTGTGAGACGATTCATGAATTTTAAAAAGACAAATTTTATTGTACAAAATTTGTACAATAAAATTATTTTTTTTGTACTAAATTTGTACAATAAAATTTAATGTAATGAATTAATTAAAAAATCAATAAAATTGATTGTTATGCAGTAAATATTATTTAACATCGTGAGGAAACCTGCATACGCCGAAGAAGAAATTCTTAGGCGCATGTGAAGTCCACCAACCCGCAGTGGGCTAGCGTGGTGGACTATAGCCCGAACGCCCTCGTTAAGAGGGTAGGCCTGAGCCCCAGCAGTGGGGACATTAATAGGCTGTAGATGATGAAATATTATTTAGAATCTAAGAAATTTATATAAAGTTATCTAACAATTAAGCTAGGTATTATTAAAAGTCTTGGAATCCTTTTGTTTGCATAAATTACTCAGAAATTGTCAAAGTGGTAAAGCGAAAAACAAACAAGCTATACCACTTAGCAGAACAGCAGCTTTGAATATACAGCATTTTACTCGAGCTCTTGATTTTTACACGAGCCGCAAAATCCGCGCTTTCACTCACTTTTTGTGCCGAAAATTTTGAAAAGAAAAATCCGACAGCGCATTCTGAAACCATGTTAATTGGTGCACAAAAAAGAACCGTTGAAACACGAGCGCTTTTATTGAAAAGCACAGAAACGTGTACTGGGCTTTGAATAAGAGTGGCTGAAGATATAGGGAAAAGATGAATGGATGCTTAGATTTTCTATCTTTACACATTATAGACGTACGACTGGATAAACTTGACAGCTGTACCAGTTAATCACATAAACTTTCAATGAATTGGTAGATATTATACCAGGAAACGTTTATGATAATTATTAACAAAAATTATGTGGCATGGTAGATGTTCTTGAAATAATTTCAAACAAATCTGGACCTATTTTGATAAACGAAATTGCCTCAGGCCTCAGACGCACGGACAGAAGAGATAAGCTTAAACCAAAGTCTATTAATTCTATTGCGGTGAAACAATGCTTTATAAAGTAATAATAATATGAATAATTCATATTAAGCTTATTATTGGCATCTATACAAAATAATTTTTTTTTCGTTGTCATCAAAAGCATTGTTTGTAACAGTATTAATAGTATTAGATTTGCCTGTAATATTATTATTGCCTAGATAGTACCTACCTGATAAGTTACTACTCCAAAAAGTATATTGACTTTGTTCACATGAATTTGTCTGAATTTGTTTACATGAGGTTGCCTGAAAGAAATCGCTGAAAGCGATAAGGCCGCCTTCTGATTGTACACAGTTTAGTAATATTTCGTAATGTAAACTTTTGATATAATTTGGTGCTCAATAAAGTATATTTGATTTGATTTGATGAATATATTTATACGCTAGATGTTACTATGTCTAGCAAATTCATTATTAATCTACATGAACATAACTAGAAGTCAAAGGATCAGGAAAAAATCATTTATAGACCGGTGAATTTTTTTCCAAGAACCGAAATAATATTCATTAGAACCGCAGGCGAAACAGAAAAACGAGATGAAACGTCGGGATAATTGATAAATTGGTTAGTTTCTATTTAGACGGAAAAACCCTTGGGTCGAAGGAGGCAAGTATGATATATCGCCGTGGAACCGATCTGTCTTGTTTACACGAAAAGCGGTGGCGTCGACAAATCGTTTCATTTCCTTCTACCGCGGTAACGTAATGGGGCTATTGTTTAATGGACGGTAACGCACCCTGCACGTTCCACTTCTGATGCCGGCACAATGACCGAAGTAGGTTCGTGCCGGCAAACGGGGGAGTTAATTATTTCGGTTTCCTTTTTAGGGTTTAACTGCGGAAATCCTATTAGAGAAGCGATTGTTTGAACGTCTGTTACTCGTTTTATTTTGGGTTCTTACATGGGGTACACGAGTAACAAAGTGGAAGTACTCTTTCATAATTAGGATTTGTCTGACGGAACTTAAACTTAATTACAATTGGTTTATTAAATAACTAATTAAAAAAAACTAAATTATCCTAAAACTTAAACCTATATAAAAACTAAAATTACATAAATTTACCTAAAATCTTCGTGGCTGGGCGATGGACCCATGGTTCCGAGGACGCTGGCTGCATTGCCTCGTTGGATGGCCAGGCTGATCCTCTGAACAAGGTATTCCTTGCACAGAGGATCACCCGTGGCCTCCCTCAGCTTGGTTTATTTACAGGTAGCAAAATACTTATAATACCTTCTACAAAACTTAGAATTATAGTCACATTGTGTTGTAATTTGAAGACTGGGAAAGTCAATTTTAATTGAACTTGAAATTAAAGACAAAATTAATATGATCATTTATTTTTGTGATTACTTTCCACCAACAACATTTATAAATAAAATAACCAATTTAAAGGTTATTTTATGGATTGATTTTGTTATATATTTACAATTATAATTGATATTCCCAGTCTTCAAATTACAACAAAATGTGACTTTAAGGGCTTCTTTCACCACTTCCTGATATTGTAACAGATAGTTATCTTAGAGATAAACTAATCTATCAGATAAATCTGTGTGATAGACTATATAAAATGTATAAGATATAGGCAATCAGATACCTGTGAAACCAAAAAAATAGGCTATCTGTCAGATAACCTGCTGATAGTGAATCTGGGACTTTATCAGCAAGCGGTGTAAGAGGCCCTAAGTCTATCTAAGTTTTGTAGACGGTATTATTAGTATTTCGCTACAAGCAAAGTATTTGAAGTCCCGCCGGCATACTTCCGCTTCCAAGCGATGAATTCTTTTGAGAGCTTACAAAAACCAACACGAAAACTTTTTCTGCAAATCCGAGAGACAAACTTTTTATGTCTGGTAGGAGTGACCAAGACAAACTTTTCACATACCTATCTCGTACAGCCAAAGAATTGTGTAGGATTGGTTCGATTTAAAAAATCGCTTCTATGTTGCCTAAGTTTCTTTCAGAGTGCTAATCGCCAAAAATTCAAAATGATTCTTTTCGATGACGAAAACATCGTGAAGAAACCTGCTGCATACTCCAAAATAAAAATTTCTCCGGCGTATGTGAAACCGACGAAAAAACGGATTGGGGCACCAATCCGTTTTTTCGTCGTTTTCGGTCAATTTAGTGGACAGGGGTTTGGCATAAAAGATCCTAATAGTGAACATCCTAGTCAATTTAGCATGGGAACAAATCCTAGTTTGTAATTAGACATACTGCATGATAACGTAAATAAACATGAACATAATTATATTTGATTTCGGTTACAATATTCATCATCATCTGATCATATTTAACCTCTACCAGTCCACTGCTGGACATAGGCATCCTCCAAGGCGAGCCATTGAACCCGATCCTCGGTTCTCCGCATCTAGTTACTGCCAGCCAGCATCCCACACTACGCTTGCCCAGTCGTGGTCTCCACTCGAGAACTCGTCTACCCCCGCGGTTACAATATTAAAATGTATGAACAATTAAACAACAAGATCTTGAAGCAATGGAGCAAAAACTCCACTATTAAACACAAAGACCAAGTTTCGAAACGTTTGAAATGTTTTCGAGAAGGTATTCCGGTATCCGGGAACGATTCGCAGCAAACAATGAAGACGCTCGATTTAAAACCATTGTTGTTGGAGTAAATATTTTTTTAATCTACACCGATTGTTTGTGTAACCGAGAGCGTCCTTTTAAAAGATTCTAAGATGCCCCAAGACGGCGTGCCTAAATATTTTGAACTAGCCGATGCCCCGCAACTTCATCCGCTTTATAAAATTTTCTATTTATATGTTATTCAAAAAATTTTTACCGGTTCTAATTATACTGGTTTCTTAGTTTTAAAGTTAGTCAATGGTGTTAGGTGTATTTTACACCCCGTTATCATTTGGTTCTTCGCAACATAAGCGTGCAAATTAACCACCAGTTTTACCTCTTTATATTAGTAATATAGATTGCATAATGAATGTCTGTGAAAAGCCCGTGCTACACTCAGCTACAATGAATTCATTATACTTTTTACCTTTACATACAAACAAGGTTTTTGTGCTCTGATCTCCTTCAGAGAACAATTTGCATTTTCGCCATAGTCAGATAAAAAGATCTAAAATGGCATCAAAATGTATCATGGTAATGGAGGATCTTGACTAGTCTCAGGTGAAAATGGCTTGAGTGATCACTAGTGATCAGTGAGGTGTGTATGGCTCTTTGGACCTCCTCCATCCGTACTACGGACAGCTGCCATCAGATCTCACGCAAATCGTTCCCTGACGGAGATCTAAAGGCCCTCATTTGTATGAAAAAGGTGCCCTGACCCGAATTCGTTGCAGCCGCGTTTTGAAAAGAAATAAAAAACGCCTGAACGTGAATAAAATATTTTGCATTGTGTTAGGCACCTTCCTATGTAGTATTTAATACATAAGGTCTTTCAAAATTACCTACACATTCTAAGTTGGGTATACTCGAAGTAACTACGTTACTACGTTGTATTTTGCTGTTCATCAAATACCCTGTGCCTACACTGTGTATATTACAATTTCACCAGGTGGCACTAATTACCTTTTTTGATTAAATTTTCGAAAAATTTTGATGAATTTTTAAAATTTTTGAAAAAATCCATTTCTATAATGTTTGTTACTTATAGGTCTTGTCTTAATTTTTCCGGTAAAAAGTCAAGTAGATAAGTGACTGAGTGAGAAAATTGTGTAGCGTGGCCGTACCTTTTATTAATAGCTGATCTGCGCTCAATCAACAGCCGTAAGACCAGATCGATTCCTACCGGAGTCCAACAAACAGGAAACCAGGAAAGAAATAATAATTTTCCATCTACTGTGATAATAGGCACGTTTTAGGAATAAAACTGCCAAACAGTAAACCAGGCTAGAACAATGTTAAGACAATTGCTTCCCCTCGCCCGAACTGAAAAGGGTTACCAGCTGTCGCGTCAATTCGTCGCAAGGTCATACGTCACAGTTTCAAGGACTATAGGGCTATTTGCACTGCCATTTGTTACGTCACGAAGTTGTACGTACAAAGTTTTATGGGGAGAGACAATTTGTACGTACTGGGTGATAAACGTTACGCAAGGGTAATGGCGACAGCAATTATAATAACTTCGAACTCAAAAAATTTTACAGTTTGCGAGATTATTGGTTGGTATTATTTGAGGTGGGGCTCTTCCAAGGGTTATCTAGCCTTGTATCACTGCGACCCTTGCTGATCTATTGTGATCGCCGCCTTTACTATAGTTCAGTGTTGAGCTTTGCATCCGCTAGGAACTTCAACACGCTTTTGGCACTAATTAGTTTTACTTCATCGGGTTGAAGAATGTAGTTGCCCAGATGAACGCTTCTTTTACGCATCAGCGGGCCACATTCGCACAAAAAGAGAGAGAAGATTATTGGTTGACATAATAATTAACAACACTACATAAAAGATGAATCTACCACGAAACACTCAAATTAAGCAATCAAAAATGATAACTACTCATTACTGATTGTAACTATTTTAATTAACTTATTGCTAAAGCATTTTCTACGCGTAAAAAAGCGGCGTCATTAATGATGAGAATGCGGAAGAGCACCAATAGCATCCTGAATGTGATAGCGGAGAGATTTGACAGCCCCTACACGCGTCATGCTGCGACAGCGACACGCGAGGTGCTGGTCAATCATCATCATCAACAGCCAATTATTCTCCCCACTGCTGGGGCTCAGGCCTACCCTCTCAACGAGGGCGTGCGGGCTATAGTCCACCACGCTAGCCCAGTGCGGGTTGGTGGACTTCATATGCGCCTAAGAAATTCTTCTTCGGCGTATGCAGGTTTCCTCACGATGTTTTCCTTCACCGTTTGAAAGCAGTCAGTACATGTACTTAAGTTTCGAGAAAAATCCCATTGGTACATAGCCCAACCGGGGATCGAACCTCGGACCTTTCGATATCATAGGTCGCGTCTTATCCCCGAGGCCACTGACGCTCTTGCTTGGCTTGCTTGTGCTGGTCAATAAAAATATAAAATATTTTTTGCATAATTATTTGTTTCAGATACCTACTAACATAGTGTAATGTGGCATACTAACAAATTAATGATCAATGTTTTCCGAATTAATTTGTTTATTTCATTTCGTATTAACTGAACAGTGAAATAAGAGTCCCACAAATAGTTAACTTTTATTTGTATTATAGTTGGAGGAAACTAATCGTGTTTATTGTACACGCCCCATTACGCTTCCTATCGACCGTTTGTACCGACTTTCGTTCGTTTATTTCAAACTAGCAGAAGCCCCGCGACTTCGTCAGCATTAAAAAAACATCCTAGTATAGTTTTATCCCCGCAAAGTTTTATGGCGGTTGTGTTATGTTGGCTTATTTCTGCGTAATGACCAATTTTAGGTGTCAAAGGGAGAGCAGTGTGTGTGTTCACTAGAGACGCTCATTTAATTTCAAAAAATATTGATTCGATCAACCGAATCAAACTTTCAAGTTTCTGGACATCGCTCGCTATGTTTAGACTATATAAACACTGTCAGCGATGTGCAAACAATCTGTGACTATATTCATTCAGCCGCCAAAAAACTCTACGGGGACTATAAATATCCTATATAGTTAGTTTCATCAAAATTGATTTAGCCGATAACGCGTGATTAAACATCCAATCAGTCCCATTTTGTAGTCAGATTTATTCAAATGAGCACGAACGGCTATCAATTAATAACCCTATAGAACAAATTGCTAACATTAAAATATATGTCTATACTAATATTTCTATCCACATATTTTTCACATTAATAAAATTATTAAGGATACGTGAAACTTGAGTGACACAACTCCCTTTTTGTGAGAACATAATCAAAGCCCTACAGGGCCTTATACTACGCACAAGTAAAAATTCAGTTGGACTTTTATTGTCACGCATAAAAATCCCAGATATTCATATTTCGGGGCCCAATCACATCTGCCTCGAAGTCTTCTTCTACTCGAAGTGCGAGAGATAGTCTGAGAAATTGTTTTCTCCCGCATTTAATTCAACGGTTCTTTTATTAATACTTTTATGTAATGTATTACAAATGAGAAAGTAGATCTGTCTATCTGTTACCTTTTTACGCTTAAACCACTGAATGGATTTTGATGTAATTTGGTGTGGAGATAGGGGCAGGACATAGGCTACTTTTTACCACGATAAACTATTCCCGTGAGAACCATTCCACGCGGATGAAGTCGGGGGAAACAGATAGTCTATTATAAATGAACATTAAGATTGACTTAACACATAATAATTTATAATTTTTCTTGATATTGAGCTATAAAAACGCAAAAAAGCAAATTTTAATAAAATGAAAAACCTTAATTTTGTTGAAGAATGATTGTAGGAAGTATTCTTCATACACCATTAGGACTTACAGTTCTTGTATTAACTCATTTTTGGGATCAGATTTCACGCCACAATAATTTTTTATTTTCCTGGACTACTGGGAAAGTTCGTAAACGCCTATATTTTAGTATACGGAGTTTATTCGGATAGTCGCGAAACTTTTCGTTTTTTACCTTTCTTCTTTCGCAGGGTAGAAGTTTATATGACATTTATAAGTGTTTTCAACACGCTTGCTGAATAAATGAATAGCTAACAGCAGACCTTATTAAGGCGTGGGTGTTTTCAAATTTCTTTTTGTTCACGCGAAGTTGTAAAGAGACGTAAAAATGTGGGCTAGTGTGAGTTTACAGCCTATGAAATATTAATGTTGGAAATACTCGAAAGTAGGCCTCGGTATTAAAGTTTTGGCCAGAAACCTTTCTGTAAATAATATATATAGCTTAAATATAGGAACCGTGTGAAGTAAACACAATGGAAAAATTAATGGAGGTAGGTATCCATTTTCCTAAACAAATTTTTAAATTAAATTAAATGTTATATTTCAATGACATTACTTAGTTAGGTATTTAGAAGGAATTATGATCGCCCATTTCGCTCTATTACTCTTAGCTTGTACTTAACAATAAATATCTCTTTCGACACGAATAGTGCACCATTTTCCTTTAAAAGAATAGCTAAATAATTGTTTGGCGACCGGACGGAGAGTTTCCGGAATAGTACCGTTGGGTATTAACGCCTTTGCCAGTACGGAGTTTGCTTTAACACCTAATTTAAAAAAAAGATTGTAGTGTGCGCTTGCTTGAAGATGAAAAAGTTACTTATAGTGTTGCTAGTACTAAAGTACTAAAATAATGAATTTTATTTTTATTTCATAATTAAAAAAAAATTTTTTTATAGAGAATCTGTGGCCTGCAGCTGGGCCAAATAATTCGTTAAAAATACATTCTTATCTTATTTTCTTAGGGGGATAGGAATACCTGCCCCTACAGGATCCACTGTCCACCAATCCGGTGCCCCAATACGATTTAGGTGCACATTTGGTGGACATACGCCTTAGAAATTTACTTCTTGACGTATGCTCGTTTCCTCACTCTTCAGCTGTTAGGGCGATCTATAATCTACGTTGTAGAGAATCATTAAGAGAAAAGTTTAAAGAAATTAATATATTAACCGTTGCCAGTCAATACATTTTTGAGAATATTTTGTATGTCCGCAAAAATATATCTCTCTTTTTGAGGCACTGTGATATGAACACAGCTTATGTTACAAGAAACAAAAACAAACTTGTACCACCACAGTTAAGGCTTAGTAAGGTCAGTAAATCATTCACGGGGCAATGTATACGCTTCTACAATAAACTACCAGAAGAAATCTTAAATATGAATGACAGAAAATTTAAGACTCACATTAAACAACAACTTTGTAAGAAAGCTTATTATAAAACAGTCGATTATCTAAATGACAAAGATGCCTGGTGTTAATGTTACTTCAGCCTCGCACAATCTTTACAAAATAATGTTATGTACAAACTTGATTTTAAAAGATGTGTTGCGGAAGTTTGTTGCGCCGCTTCTTCTTCCCAGCTCTATATAACACCTTGGAGGCGGTGGTAGATAAAAAATTGACGTTGTATAAATGTACCTAGTGTACTTACATGCAATAAAATACTTTTGAATTTTGAATTTTGAATCACGATATTTTCCTTCATCGAAAAGCCTGAGATATTTAAAGTACTTATTTATGATACCTATAAAAACTCAATAGTAAGGGCCAAGGTTTGCACCCACGACGTAAGGCGAGGGCACAAGCACCTAGGCTGCCACGGCTTTTAAATAAATTCCCCCCAAAGTCTATAAAAGAATTTGAATAGTTAGACTTACAAGCTCCTTTTAAAAATGCACTCAGATTTTTGCCAAGCTCTAACAAAAGGGTCTGCACACATCGACGTCATTTGTTGGCCAAGCAGTCTGCATTACTGAGCCATTGTGAGACTGTGGCGCCTAAAATGAGCCCGTGGTGGTTTTATGGCCCGCTTTATTTTTACAGCAGCTAACATCTATGCTGTATAAAGGTTTCAGATTTTATGTTTTAGACCTGAGAGAGGATTAAATATCTCTTATATTTTCGATGTAGTTTTGTAAATTAATTTTTTAATACACTTACTTGTAGCAATTACAGTAATTAGTATAAACTAGGGTAATTTTAACCGACTTCTAATTCGAGAAGTAAAGTGTAAATTTTCGTGAAAAGGTTTCTGGTCGGCTAAGCTACATGCGTGAATAATACAAGCTTAAATAAATGGTTCACATTTCAAGCTGCTGTAAAAATAAAGGAGGCTATAACTCCACCATAGTGTAGGTACTAAAACTAAACCACTATATAGCTCATTTACCTAGCTTTACGATTTAATGTTTTAGGTACGAGAGGATTGAATAGTTTTTATTAATGAACATCATTTTATAAATATTAATATATTAGTAAAATTCAGTATTTTCTTTTTAATATTTTCATATACTTTTAACAATGTGTGAGTACTTATATGCTTATAATTAAAATGTTTGTAATACCCTTAAGAACTGTAATTTAAAATCAATTTACTAATTATAATTACCACGCTTTAGGAATTTAATAAAATACCGATATTTCCTAAACATATTGCAGTAACCATAGAGACCCTGGATCTTATAAATTAATCGGAAAATTTCTTGATTATCAATATTGAAAATTACCTTAAATTCCAATTAACGAGAGGAATTTACTCATAGATAAATTAAAAGCCCATAAAATGAAAAGCGACTTTTGGAAAAAAACGTAACCACGCAACACTGAGAGAAATCAAATTTTTTTATAAACAAAACTATCAGTATATCTGACTTTTTTTACTCGGCTCCTAAGGGTCGTGCACACAGAACACGGAAAAAACTCGCTACCTTCCCGCTCGCTACGATCTATGGTCGTGCATGATATGATGTTACTAACCTTCTTCAAAAATTGGGCTATTATATACAATAATATTTTTTCAAATCGAACTGGTAGTTCCAGAGGCGCGTTCGAATAAACAAACGAACGAACGAACAAGCAAACAAACAAACAAATACTATCAAACAAAAAACAAAGTCTTTAGTATAGATAATGAATGTCCTCTGAAACTCTCGTTAAAGTTGTTTTTGATGGATTTGCTTCAAATGTGGTTAAAATGCTTTCTGACAAACATAAGTTTATAAGACTCAGTTAAAAAATATACTTCATTGGCATTTTTATGTGACCCCTCCTCGCGTCACTTCCGAATTTAGGAATAAATCAAATCGTTTTGGCAGGTAGGCATTTCCTTTTCGTTTTTATGAAATGGATTCGCAGAATCTGATGAAATAAGCCGAGGGCTTTCAAATTCCCGCAAAGGCTATTTCAAAAAACTTTCACACAAATTAAGTTGGCACTTTGAAACATTGTCTTGTATTTAGCACGATTGTCAAAGTCAATTACCTATTTAATTTAAAAAGAGGAATTAAGAAAAATTAAAAATGTTGTGCGTTTAAATTGTTATATTTAATTTTTAAATGGAAATTAGCAGGAACCGGTATTTTAAGTGCATAGGGATTGAACGTTGTAGTCTATAGATTTTCGAAACTACACAAGTAACAAAAAAATATGAAAAAAAAATACGGGTCGACTTGAGAACCTTCTCTTTTGTTTGAAAAATGACAAATGAATTTTAGACTTTCTATTTCTAGATCTATTTTAGATCTTTAAATTCGTCAGAATCGCATCGTACTGAAGATATAAACAAGATTTTTGAATTTCTTATAAAATAATAATTTCTTTTAAAATATAATTTCATAATTATAATAAAGAGGTATGTGACGACTACAATCTGATAATTAAATCAGAATCTAATTCAACAGTGTTTGTACTATACCTACCCTTTCCACGAACCGAAACTGCAGAAGTTATTCCAACTACTTCAATTTTAGAGCTAGGGGTATGCGGTAAAGGAAGGTTGGACCCTAACCACGGAATAGTTTTACTTTGACAGAAACGCCTTGAGAGGAAAGACCACAAGTGACGTGCGGGAAGGACGTGAAGTTCTAGTCACCTCATTGGCTTAGCGGTTAGAACCATCGCCTCTGGTGTGAGAGATCTTGACTTAAATTCCCGCGAGTAACAAAAAAGTTTTTACAATTTAAACGGGTCGGTAATTGTCTAGGTCTACTATAATTTTCAATTACATAATAATGACTTTGTCGAATTAATTTTTTGTGGTGGTAATATTGGCAAATTAAAAAGAAACAAAATACGGTGATTTGGTGAAGGGTACACCTTACAAATGAACCAATAATAAAATAACAAATACAAAGACAAAATACACAAGAGAAATAAGTACAAAGAAATAAGGTTAAATTTTTTATTTGTTTATATTTTTTTCATAGATTTCAATTTTAATTAAATTTAATCACCAGCGTGGTTGCCAAATCACAAGAGTCATGCACAAGTAAAATAAAGATCACTTACTTGATCACTTAAAAGCAAAAAGTTTGATTTCGCAGTAACATTTTCATACAATAGGGTTACTTTGAAACCTTGGTCCTCCGCCAGGGATAGATCGGGGTATGATCTGATGATTGCCATCGGGAGAGTGAATGGAGGAGGTCCAGATTGCTGTACACACCCAACTGATGAGATCAGTTGTGTTGACCAGTTAACTTGTGGAGTATACTTAGTTTTAAGTTGTCCATACATTTCGATGCCTAATAGCTGTGTTTTTTACCTGTCTTAGCGTAAATCTATCTATACACAACTGGCAATCTCCTGACCTATCCTAATCTTTATTCATCATCATCATCATATCAGCCAGTAGACGTCCACTGCTGGACAAAGGCCTCCCCGAGGGACCTCCACGACGACCGGTCCTGTGCTAACCCATCCAGCAGCATTCTTTCTTTGATAATCTTAATTAATTTGGAAGAACTGTATAGGTATTACTTAATAAACTGCAAAATTATTAAGTTTGTGCTACCTTTAACATAGAATCGAGTTGAATTATCATCCATCACTACCTACTTCCTGAAGTTTCAGATTCCGTAACTTTACGTAAGCAAAGTCTCTTTGCGATATTTCCCGTCTCAAAAGCCACAACAAACAGAATTATCCGGACAAAGAGAGAATTTCCCCAAAAAATATATTTATTTTTCTGTGATGTCCGGCCTACCATTAACAAGTATAATAGGTACTTATATATGTGATGCTTATATTGGAAAAATGCGGTATAATGAGGAGAATCCGGTAAACGAATATTTTTACAAATGGGGGATTGTATGATTTATTTATTCTTTTGTTTTGAAATACGTCCCATTTTGGTTTTTGCTTTGGCAAGTTCGGCCATAAAATATTATCAATTGTTGAAATAAACATAAATAAAAACTAATTTATAAAACTTTAAACAAATATATTAATTATAAAATATAATCACGAATGAACTTTTTAGATGAATGAATTTTCATTCGTTCTGAACAATTATCTTTATTTGTGATGTTGACTGTTGATGATATCAAATCAACAGCCTATTAATAACTCCGACCCTCACAACGAGGGCGTTAAGGCTATAGTCCACCATGGTCGCCCAGTGCGAGTTGGTTGAACTTCACATGCGCCTAAGAATTTCTTATTCGGCGTATGCACGTTTCCTCATGATGTTTTCCATCACCGTTTGAAACCAGGCACTAAATTTACCTACATGTATAACAAATACTTTAGGAAGTTTACATAAAAAATGTAGATGTGTTTTCAAGTCATCAATAAAACTAGTCTGCATTTCTTTGTAATACAATTTGTTTTTAGAAATAAAAATAGAAATAACCATGAATTTTAAAAAAAGAGCGCGCGCGCGACAAAAGATGTTCGATTCTCCTTGGAAATAACAATGAAAAATCTCTGAATGCATATCGAAATCCCGAATTTCGAACGCGCTTCGTACAAATGACGGAATGACATGCAAAATTCGGAAATCGGTAAAGAAGAATCGCGATATTGGAAAGGAAACGCTCTGGCTGGGAATATTATCGTTTTTGTACGTTTTTGCATACAGCTCGCCTCGCCTCCCAGTGGCAGATCTATTGGCCACCATTTCAGCTCACGTAACCTTTCTGATCAAAAATTTACAAGAGAAGCCTTCCAATCCTGGGGAGTGACAAATGGTAACCTTTTTAGCCTTTTCCAGAATGACGCGCTATTTGCGGAATAGGCCGTTTTGGAAACAAGTTCAGTATTTGCGCAAAAAGCGTTTCGTAGAAATAAAAATCTTATTTTAGTATTTCTTGTCGAGTGTTTTTAAATAATACTTTTATTAATAATAATATATTATTTGGTACCACAAAAAGGCGCGTTGTCTTCTGCCACGTTCAAAGTTTTAACGAGTTTAAATAAGTATGTCCAAGGGTGTACTTGCTTGAAGTCTGTGTAGCCACAGAGGATTTTAAATCCCGGGATTCCGGGATTTTTCACGGGGGCAAATTCATGTTATCTGTCTATTCCTTTCCCTGGTAATAAAATACAATGTATGGAAACGGTCTTTTGAAAATAGAATGTATTCCATAAAAATGGCGCCGCATGTCGTAGAATGTAGAATAAAATATGAAGTGTTGTGTGTCAGGTGTCCACACGGATGTATGTTAACTTGTCTATGTGTGTCATGTTTTGTGTCATGACGTTCTAGTGTGTGTATGGGTGTTCTTGTCTTTTCTGGCAGAAAGCGACAAAATTCTGTATTACACTGTCTAAGACAATAGATTTTATTATTTTTATTATTTACACAAATTAATTTGTTGTCCCTTACTATTTAGTTTAGTGATTAAAAAAAAAAGACAAGAGATGATAAAAATTATTAGGTACTTACAGTATTACTTAGACTTTAAAAAGTGTAAAAAATATATCCAAAATTATATTTTCATCGTCGCTGTAACTGTCAAATAGCTAATCCTTCTAATATTAAAGGCAAAAGTTCGTAAGGTTGTTTGTGAATGAGGATGTTTATTACTCTTACACGCTAAACGGATTTTGATGAAACTTGGTACAGTGATAGCTTGTATCCCGGAATAACATATAGACTACTTTTTACTTCGGTAAACGGGAAAAACTTATTCCACGCGGGCAAAGCCGCAGGCAACAGCTAGTAATAAAATAAAATGGGGTAAGATAGAGTTTGCATGTAAAGTGTACATTCGTAATTAACTTGAGTGTAAATTGGTAATGCAAAAATCTCTGTATCTCTTTAATTAAATGTATGTTAAATACTTGAAAATAAATCAATGATTTTACTTAGTAATATTTTAATCAGTTTTCACTTTGAAAAGTTTTAACATAAACAAAATTGAAATTGAACTAAAGAAAAAATTTTGCACTATTTTTATTGGTCAATTAGGACAAAACGAACAAAAATGTTAAAAATCGAGATGATATTTAATTCGATTTTACAATGTGATTTATTGAACATTATCACAGCAAGATTCAAATTAATATGGGTGGTCAAACTATACCTAAACTCATGAAAAGTCAAGAATATCTAAAATAAGTATCTAAAACTATTTCTAAACTAGATCTACATTTATAGAGAACCGTAATAAAGCCAACAACTGATATTATTAGGGTCAAACCATTTCATGTCTACGAGTCCATTGTTTGGTTGAAAACATTTTACGATTTGACATCATTATCGGAAAGCAGTAAACTTCAGCTCCATCTGATTTAACTCCAAATAAAACCGACAAATTGTTTCCTTTTTCCATAATCCAATCCTCATAAAAAATCAGTATAAAACCTTTTAAAGGAGATCGCCGAAAAAATCTTACCCATTAAATTGCTTTTGAAGAAAGAGAGAAGTTTGAAAAAGAACACTTTGCGAAAGAAAGCGATGATAAACAGTTGTTGACAAATCGTCACAATTAAAAAAATGTCAGGAAGTTGTCAGATTAATCACTGAGCGAGGGTCCTATTTAAACTCAACGTCACAACACTTCAAAGGAGCACTCGCGACTACAAAAGATAAAAAAAAAACAACAGCGCGCGATTTGTCCCAGCCGAGTCTTTTGTGTATTCGGGAAAACTTTTTGAATATCTGACGCGTTACTTTTCACTCATTCGAAATTGTGTTTTATTTCGAAGGAGTGAGTGGATGCCGCGCGGGTGTCCGATTCGTTGGTGAAACCGCCACTGCGATACCCGAGCGGCAGCGCGCGTGCGTGACTTTGCACCAACGGCTCTGTCCTGCACTTGCGATACATTCTGCTTCAATTAATCCGGACTCTGTGCTCAATTACACCTACAATTCCTGTTCCCCTGGTAGCACACGGGATATTGAAAAGCGATAAAGTACTGACGGTCGTTAGTAAGCTGAGCGTTATTTGTTTGAGAACGGGTATATAATCGTTCACCAGTGTTAGGAATTCTTGACCGGTTTTTTCAGGACTAGTACTACAATTTCAGCCGTTGGGATCGAAGCGCTCGTGCGCTGGGGACTGGGAGTTGACCGTCTCTTCCGGAAGATCTCCAAGTCTCTGGTCGAGGCTTCCAACGATCAGAAGGCTGGGTATTACCTCGCTCAGAGGATCAGCCTCACCATTAAGTGGGGAAATGACACCATTCATTTAGTACATTCATGAATAGAAACAATTTTAGGGCTGTCAAATTTTAACTTTGTGTCTTCAGCGGACTTATTATTATGGTTAGTTAGTAAAGTAATTTTTAAATTTTGGATTATTAAACAATAATTATGCAAAATCTCGTTTAATTCTTGGCCTTAATATGCAATATATTTGGGCTGCAAGAGCTAGCGGACCCGCAGTGCGTAAGGCGTATCATACATTTTTGCGCGCGCGTGTGACGTTATGTGTCAGATCGGGATCTAAATTACGTCTTTAAAAAACACTTTTTTATTTATTTGTTACCTTTTTTATCGTTACTGTATTTTTATCTTGAAATATTTGACAACACACGTTAACATCGCCGGAATTTTAAAATCCGTTTCTGAATCGCTTTTATTACACGCGCCCAGCGCCCACACGTATTTTATGACATTTTTCGTCATTTTTTATGGATTTCAACTGTGTCATACAGACGAGCCGATACTATAAAAGATTAATAGATGCGCGGAACCCTATAAAATCATGGTTCAACGGTCCAATCGCGAACCGACCTTCACGGTCCGTTAGCGCCCTCTATGTCGAAGAAAAGTTTTTCTTTTGTTATAAAGAAGCAAGGCTCATCGTAGCGAGCGGTTTATAGTTCCTTAGAGGGTTGTGGTGCAAAGATATGAGATGTAAGTAGTATAGTCTAGTTCTTTTTTAAGGACAATGTACGCATGAATGTATTCTTTCGTAATTTATTGCGTATAGGTATACATACAAGTGGGTACACTCTCTAAGTGAGTTTACTCTTTTTTCTTTAATTGTTGATGACAAATCATTTTAGAAACTGTTTGACTTTTATTCCGTCAGTGACTGTACCATGAAGTGATTTATGGCAGAGGGTCATGGTGGGAATTTTTAGTAGAATTTTTAGTCATGGTGGGAATACAGTAGGTATATTTTTAGTAGGTGTATATATACCTACTTGGGAGCCAAGATGGGAAGGGGGCGAGATGGGAATAAACCCTAAAGCGGTAGTCGGATGTCCAAAGGCCGATTTTGCTACTTTAGCTGGTTTGTCTGTTTATTTAGTGAAAAGTAATCTACCACCATTTTTGGACGCGCAGCGTTGGACCCCCCTCCGCTAGGTGGACCGATGACCTAAAGAATGCTGAATGAGAATCTGTCTGTAATGCTCTTCTTTCATTACCTTTTGTGAATAATTAGTGGAACTTTAGGTCTATTATAATTTTTTAGTTTAATTTTCATATTTGTTTGTGACTGTCTGTTTCCAGAAAAAAGGTATACCGCAATAATAGCTAGATGCTGCGGGCCGGTTGTGGGGGCGTTCATTGGGGAAGACCTACGTCCAGCAGTGTACGTTTAACGGCTGATAATTATGCGAAGATAAAATAGCAAATTAAGCAAAATTAGACAGTCATTTAAATTAGTACATGGAAATAGATTTTCCATTCTGATTTCTATCTCAAAGCAGTAATGAGAGAGAATAAGTCAAATTATGTCTAGACAATATTTTATTCATTCATTAATTGCCTTTGTCGGCACAAAGAAATTGAAATGACTTGAAGCGGAATTGTAATTATGTGACTGTTTGATTTTTAACTAGCCGACGCCTCCGACTTCATCCGCATTATAAAGTATCCTATATTTAGTATTTTCCTATAGTTAAAAAACCGATACTCCCATACAAACTTTCACCCTCATTTCCCCCCTTAAAATGTGAGAAGTCAATAGATGGCGCTAGGTGTATTTTACACCGCGCTATCATTTGGTTCTTCCCAAGATAATTCATGTATCGGAAAACGCAGCATAAGCAGGCCTCCCACCAGGTGGACCGACGATCTGGTGAAGGTCGCGGGACTCCTCATCGTGGAGATCCCTGGGGGAGGCCTTTGTCCAGCAGTGGACGTCTACAGGCTGATATGACGATGATGATGAAGGTAATTATAAAGATAAGCGTACGGAATTGCCCCAGTTTTTACCACTTTATTATTAGTACAGTATAGAGATATAAATGCTAAGGTGGTGTTTTTAATTTCGCACAATCTTTACAAAAATAAAGATGTACAAACTTGATTCTAAAAGATGTGTAGTGGAAGTCGTTTGTTGCGCCGCTGCTACTTCCCAGCGCTAACACATTGGAAGCGGTGGTAGATAAAAAATTGGCGTTGTATAAATGTACAAAGTGTACTTACATGCAATGAAGTATTTTTGATTTTGATACAAGCCACCCAACATTTTTGATTTGCATAACGTTAGTAAAATTGTACATTTTAGACTTTTGCGCTTTGTATTTATAATTATTTACGGGTCTTACACACGAATCAGCTCGTGACCACGGCCAGTGTAACCTGGTCGAAACGTCGGGCAAAGGTAAATAAAACTTATTCGTGTGTAAGACCCGTATATAAATAAATAGTCAAATTGGGTCTCACCTAGTCACCAAAAAAAGTTGGTTTATCAGACGCAGTTTAAAGTAAAAGACGTACCTAACTTTAAAGTATTACTTACTCTGTGGTATAGCTCGAAAGCACAGAGTAAGTCGAAAGTTTAACCAAACTCTAATAGCCTTTTAATTAAATGAAATCCACGCCTTATTTTTGAGTTCAAAGGTACCTGCGATAGCCCCTCTGAGTTGTAATTAAACGTAATTGAAAGGTCGATCCACAAAATTTTACGTCTTCCTCGTCAAACGGTTCGTTAAAAGTGTCCTTAATAATATTATAGCCTACACATTTTTCGGCAGGATCACGACCCCTTGCCGATCCGTTTTATTGTCATTGCCTATAACGACTTGTAAATCCGTTTGATTGTAATGACTTGCGAACTGTTAAGCGTATCCCAGACACACGCGGCCTGCGGTGGCGGCCTACCGCAGGCCGCAGCCTCAATATGCAAACGCAGGCCGCGCGTGTCTGAAGTCTCACATACATTGCGTAGGGAATACAACCCAGACGCCACCGCCACCGCAGGCCGCGTATGTCTGTGATACGCTTTAAATCCTTAATTATTACAATCTATACAAAAGTCGTTGACGACGTTCTTTAAGGCCAGCTGATGCCCTAAATGTGTATGAAAATTATGGCACACCATTTTATAAAGGTTATAATAAGCCTAAGACATATTTTTAGTTGAATTTGTAGGAGGTGCAATTTCTAGATGAAACATTATGTCATATATGTCCTATATATAGAGCGTCAGTGGCCTCGGGGATAAGACGCGACCTATCGTATGGAAAGATCCGAGGTTCGATCCCCGGTTGGGCCATGTACCAATGGGTTTTTTCTCGAAACTTAAGTACATGTACTGACTGCTCTCAAAACGGTGAAGGAAAACATCGTGAGGAAACCTGCATACGCCGAAGAAGAAATTCTTAGGCGCATGTGAAGTCCACCAACCGGCACTGGGCTAGCATGGTGGACTATAGCCCGAACGCCTTCGTTGAGAGGATAGGCCTGAGCCCCCAGCAGTGGGGAGATTAATAGGCTGTTGATGATGTCCTATATATGACATAATGTTTCATATTTATCGATCTTTCGAAAAAATTCTTCGGATCTTTGCGAAAATCTTAGGGAGATTGAAAAAGCCGGATAATTATGATCTAATAATGAATTTCGTTATCATCCGATCTATTTTCAGGATCTTTGCAAAAACCCGAGTTTCTTTAGGACGATTGGAAATTTGAACGCTGATTGGCTTATCTATGAGACGATTTACAACATCGCTCAAAGTAACGCACAAAGAAGCCAATCAGCGGTCATTACTTACGAAACGTGAGCCGTTTTTCGCTTTTATCCTAAAATACGCCAGATTTTTTGCAAAGATCCTGAAAATAGCTCGGATGATAACGTAATTCATTCTTATATTCCAATTAACCGACATTTTGCAAATGTCCTAGGATTTTCACAAAAATCAGATATTTCCGATCATCCTACGACATTTATATATCCTACTACCTATTGGCGTAGTTGGCAGTGACACTGCCTACTACGCCATAGGTCGTGGGTTCGATTCCCACCCGGGGCCAACATTTGTGTGATGAGCATATCTGTTTGTTTTCGGATTGCAGGTGTTTGTATGTATTTATTTAAAAAGTTTACAATTATGTATGTTTATCAGTTGTTGAGTGCCCGTATAATTAATGACCGAATGTCATACAAACAGGTGTTCACAGCCATAATACGCATAACAAGCTTTCAATTAGCTGAAAAGCCAGTCCAATGGTTAAACCAGAGCTAAAGTAAACTTTGAGCGCTCGAGTGTGATGAAAACCCCGGATTTGGCTGCGTTTGACATGCAAACATTGGTTTCGTGCACGCGCACACATGGTGCACTATTATTCTGGTTCTATTAATAAAGTTCCTAGCCACAGAGCGTAATGAATCATTTAGGTATTAGTAATGACTTATGTATCGCTGAGGCATTATTATACATAGTTGCAGAAGTTATTTCAAAATTAACTACAGTTAGATAGTTGAAGTTAGTTTTTAATTTTGTTTACTTACTTAAGTTTTAATGTTAATATTAACTAGTGTAAGAATATTTATTTTAAATAAAATTTTGTTCACATAAAAAGAATCAACTATAAACAAACTTTGAGGGATTTACTGTAAACATAAGTCGTATGTATTGTATGTAGCTATGATAACGCTTTATTGCCAGTTTATTGTAGCAAAGATTACAAAAACAACCACAAATAAAAAAATGTATTATGATAACCACCATAATAAGCAAAAATATAAAAATTAAATTGAATCCCAATAGCACCAGCCAAAAATATTGATCGGTCCCCTTCGTGGACTAGGCTAGATGCTATTCAGACGAGTGCTGTAGCTGGACTACGTCTAATTTTTAATCGCTTTCATCATCATCATCATCAGCCTGCACTAGTCCACTGCTGGACATAGGCCTCCCCCAAGGCGCGCCACTGAGTCCGATCTTCGACTCTCCGCATCCAGTCACTGCCAGCCGCCCTGCGCAGGTCGTCGCTCCATCTAGCCGGGGGGCGTCCCACACTACGCTTGCCTAGTCGTGGTCTCCACTCGAGAACTCGTCTACCCCAGCGGTTATCGGTTCTCCGACAGATGTGACTAGCCCACTGCCACTTCAACGTGCTAACCCTTTCAGCTATGTCGAAGGCTTTGGTTCTCTGGCGGATCACCTCGTTTCGTATCCTATCTCTCAGAGAAACTCCGAGTATAGCTCTTTCCATAGCCCGTTGAGCGACTTTGAGTTTTCGGACTAGTCCCACTGTCAGTGTCCACGTTTCGGCGCCGTACGTCATTACGGGTAGGACGCACTGGTTGAAGACTTTTGTTTAATCGCTTTGTTGGCCTTTATTTGGTTTGGTCGTCAACCTCGAGCCTCAGAACTTCGATTCCCACATTCCCAACCTTGTACAAGTTTGGGCTGGATGTCATATTTGTGAATTGCTCCATCCTTATCTAACTCCCGTGGCACATTATCTCAACAAACAATAAATATTAATCGACTGGCCTGTTTGCTTAGTCGGTACCTACCTTATCTTGCCTTCTACGCCAGATGTCGTGGGTTCGATTCCCACCCGGGACCAACATTTAATTTTGTGTGATGAGCATATCTGTTAGTTTGTATGTATTTAAGTATACATTTAAAAGTATTTACGTATGTTTATCAGTTGTTGATAGCCCGTAGGACAAGCTTTGGCTTGCACAAAACATAAAAAATTACAGGACAAAAACATTAAAAATTTGTCCAAAAACATTACTATTATTATGAAGGAAACGTAGTAAAAATACGCCTACCCCGTTTCCCGGACGCGAAACTTCCAGAATAACGCGGCAAACTTCCACGATTCCAGCACATCATCAATAACCATATTTCCAAATTACCAAAATGGAATTCGTCTTCGTATCTCGAGCTCTCACCGAGCAGTCACTCAATTTTATGAATCGCGGATTTGCGTGCTCCGTGTTTCACATAACGAGCTACTTGTACAAGGTGGCACAAAATAGTGACCACAGAAATTAGAAATTAGTGGGACTAGAGCCACAGAATATTTAATAGGACAAGTATATATTTTTAAGTTTATTGATAAACGAAATAAACATGTTATCTCCAACTACCTTTGTTTTATATAAAACGGCATGGGTGACAGGGTTCGTGTAATTGCAACTAGTGAAAGAGTTTTCACATGTATATGAGAATAATAATTTCAAGATGCCAATTACGATCCCATAAAATAAAACATAGTATCTACACACAATTCAAAATACAAAATAAAATTAAGGTGAATAAAAAATGATGCACTGATAAAATTTAAATTGAAAAAGCTGCAAACACTCTATTTTCAGACTTATACTTTTTGTCCCGCATTGAAATATAAATCGCAACAAAATCATAAACGATGTTCAAAAGGCATATAAATTGTTCATCTAATTTGTAAGCAACAATAAACAAATACGTTTCATCAAACTGCGTTGTAATTACTATCTGTGAGTACTTTTCGAAACAGACGCGGCGGTTTACTTTCCGCGACTATACCTCTACAGCTTAAAATGTCCGAGCGATTGGTACCCTGTTGATACCTAACTAAATATTAAAATTTTAAAAAACGCTTTTTTAAAATTAGTCTTTATTAATCTTTGGTACACCTTGTACCTGAAAAATAATGAACTACTGTGTAACTGTGTGAATAGACGGAAATGAGAATGCGAATTAAGTAAACGTTGGGAAATATTAACGAACGCGGGCAAAGTTGCGTCATTTTAATAAAAAAAAGTAAACGAACCCTTAATACCTACTTAATAAAAACTAAATCATGCGGTTGTTTTTGTATCTTGGATCAAATCAAATCAACAGCCTTAATATGTCCCCACTGTTGGGGCCCTACCCTCTCAACGAGGGCGTACGGCGGGCTATAGTCCACCACGCCAGCCTACTGCGGGTTGGTGGACTTCACATGCGCCTAAGAATACCTTCTTCGGCGTAACCAGGTTTCTTCAGGATGTATTCTTTCACCGTTTGAGAGCAGTCAGTACAGTACAGCGACGGCACGTAAGTAGAAACAAATCCAGTATCAGTTGGTCTCTCATAATATTGAACTCCAGTATCAGTTGGTTCCTGATATGCTAGGCCAGCTCAAGGTAAAAGTGTTTCCACTGACGTGCGGTCGACTGTACATAGCACGGCCGTAGTAGGTTAAATATTTTTGACCACAGTAAAATTGATAGGTTAGAATTATTTATAAATATTTATTTTAAAACGTAATTAGACAACTTAGTGCATTTTTTAAATCATTTAATTTCAACACGCTTTAAATAAATATTAATAAAACATAAAAATAACATTTTTCTTCTAACTTTAAGCATTTTGAAATTATAGGTATACTTTTTAATGTAAAACAAGAACTAAAAAGTTATAAAAACTGCCTTTGAGACCTGCTAAAGTTTAATAACAATTAAAATGATGGAAAAATGGGTTTACTCTTTAGGAAGGTAGCCAACTTTTAAATTGGATCATTTAGGTATAAATTACAATTTTTTTGTATCTCGTCCGAACATTAAAAATCTCTTAACATGGACTTTTTAATTTGTATTGTCCCTTGTTAAAAACATTTCAATGCATCGGATTTTTTCTACAGTAATCGAGTGATAAACACAAAATACAGGGTGATTCATCGAGATTAGTTGCGTAGGGTCGTAAAATACTATTCATTATAAATAATGAAAAAATGATTATCTCTAGTTTCAGAGTTCCCCATACTGACTGATCTCGATGAATCACCCTCTATACCTTAGCGCCTAAGTATTGCAGCGTAGCGGTAATTTTGGGTCAGCCCAGTTAGTTAAAAAAAAATAGAGAATTTATTCTAAGTATTGTATTATACTCACTTCGATCCGTAGAGCACTTTTGTGCGTCCAGTCACTTACACACACCGGAAATTGCTTCTAACAAGTTTAATTGGACTCTCACAAGAAAAAACTTTTCCAATCTGCCTTTGTGAGTGCGGCTAAGCTTTTAAAGCTGGGATTAATGCGTTTATTAAGCACAGTTACTCACAAAAGATACAAGTTTTATTTTAGCTTATTAAAGAATGTGATCATCATCGTGATCAGCCCGTAGTCCACTGCTGAACATAGGCCTTATCCAATGAACCCGGTTCTCTGTCGCCACCGCATCCAAACATCGTTATAAACTTTCGCGTTTATAATTTACGTAGGAATCCCCAGATTAAAAAAGTTAAATTTCATGGTATTCATATTAATATTATGTTATAACTGTACAAGGAATAGCATTTGTCAGGTTCGATTCCCGACTCAGGCAGGTGACTTTTCAAAAAATTTTTATGCAGTTGAAATTTACATGAAAAAAAAATTTTTCAAATCGGTCCACAATTGACGGAGAAATCGGTAAACATACTTAAAAGGTAAAAAAACCTACATACAGCCGAACATAGTACCTCCTCCTTTTTTCGACGTCGGTAAATAAAGTAAAGGTTCCTTTTCTTTAAAATTTGCTACTATCTTTAGTTTTAGAGTACTTTCCCTTCAGCTCTCTCCCTGTATATTATAACTACCCGACTTTAGTACTTAAAAAGGTCAATACGGAACGTTGCTCGTTTAAAACTAGCCACCGCTGCTAGCCATCGTCTAAGCGCAAGAAACGTTGGCTACTTTGCATATACTTACTTCCAACGGTCTTATTTCATTTTTTGTAATAACGACTTGAAGAAGCAAGTTTCAAAGTTTAATAGCTATCGACAGCAACTCCGTGTTTGAGTCAAAGCAGACTAACTTTCAAACTCTAGAGAACTCTAGCTACGTTGAAAGGCGACTGCTTGACGTCTTGCTTTTTAGACTCGCGTCCTTTATTTCAACTTCGATATCCAAGCTGACAGAAGAATCCAGTTGGGCTGGGCCGCGTCAAGTCTTCACATCGCCTGTTCCATAATTGTCAAAGACGAAAGTCTTTAACCAGTGCGTCTTGCCAGTCATGGCGCAGAAACGTGGACACTGCTCACCAGTTATGCTAATCTGACATTATGCTAATCTGGCATTTTGCTAATCTGACATTATGCTAATGTGACATTATGCAAATCTGGCATTTTGCCTTATTCTTATTCTTAGACGGGGGTGGCAGTCCCTGCACCGACTCCACGAAACGGGAGTTTTGTGCAATTCCCCCCGGGCCGTCAGTCCAGCCATCCCAGCTCCTTGAAGTACTGGAGTAGGACTTCTGGCTGACGGCAGCACTGTTGCAGGTTGCTCGTTGCCGAGAGGTCGGGATCTATTGCCAGGCCCGTTTCGGATCTGAATTCCTGTGTTGCTGGACATTGAAGCACTGTGTGCTGGCATTTTGCCATCTGACATTGTGTCATCTGACATTATGCTAATCTGACATACTGCAAATATGATATTCCGCTAATCTGACATTATGCTATTCTGGCTTATAGCGTACAAACCGATCCGTAATGAGAAGATCCGACGGAGGACTAGGTTACCGACATAGCCGAAAGGATTAGCAAACTGAAGTGGCAATGGGCGGGTCACATCTGTCGCAGAACCGACGGCCGTTGGGGCAGACGGGTTCTGGAGTGGAGACCGCGGACCGGTACGCGCAGCGTGGGACTCCCCTGCGTGGCCGGAAGCGGCTGGATGCGGAGAGCGGATGACCGGGTGGCGTTCGTTGGGGAAGGCCTATGTCCAGCTGTGGACGCTAAAAGGCTGAAATGATGATGATGATAATGTCCTTTATTGATTTTTTTATGACTTGTAAACCAAACAAATAGACTAATTTCCTAAAGTAGACTAGACTGCTAATTATTCATAAAAATTATATAGTTTATTTTAGACTCACTCTACCGACTCTATTCCACGCGGACGAAGCCGAGAGTAACAGCTAGTATATAATAATTTATAATTATATCTAAGTCGTTTTACCATATCTTCCGACATACTTTTTTAAAGATGCCGTGTGCTATCAAACCAAATTAAATTTCCCCCGAGGCATATTTCACGTGCAAGCCGCTGGAAATGTTCGTGGATGCCAGTGTAAATAAATTTGCATATCAGCTGAAACTCAGGAACGCAGCGTGTTCCATGCCAACGCATATACTGAATTACTGGCGATGTTAGAAGGCCACGAGATCAGCGACAGAGAAGCGCACGGTGTAAATAACGCGACTGGAGCAGGTTTTTTTAATAATGGAATTTTGCAAAGTAGACAATATGCGTTTTTATGTCGAATAGATTCGTAGTCAATTTGCTTTCTTTTATTGCTACGGGGGCAACACGCAGGCGGGCCTCCTGATGTAAGAGGTCATCGCCGCCCATAGACACCTGCAACACCCGGGGGGTGCTGGTGCGTTGCCGGCCTTGGTTGAAGAGCTATTTTGACTCTCTTCTTGAAGGACCCCATATCGTAGCGCTGTGGAAAGCGCCAGAGGGAAGGTCATTCCACATTTTGCACGTGCGCAGCAGAAAAGAACGCGAGAAGCGCACAGTGCTGGTCCGCCAGGGATCTATAAAAGCTTTTTAGACATTTTGTGAAATAGACATTGTGCGTTTTAGACATTTTGCCATATTATATGCAAATTGCTTTAAAGCGTATCACAGACACACGCGGCCTGCGGTGGCGGTCGGTGGGGCGGCCTGTTGTATTCCCTATGTAATGTATGTGAGACTTCAGACATGCGCGGCCTGCGCTTGTATATTGCGGATGCGGCCTGCGGTAAGCTGCTTGTGTCTGGGATACGCTTTAAGACGATATAATTATAACCGGATTTTACGACACGATCAAAAGAATAAAGCTCGTTTCCAGACAGAAACTTATGACTATTAACATTTTATGTATGTTAGGTTAGGCAAAACCTTTCAATACATCTTGCCCTGCGATTATCAATTGATGATCGCAGATCTTGCCAGTTAATTCTCCAAGGGAGAATACCTATTTCGGCAGTCAAATAGTGTTCCTATTATTCTGTAGTTATTGATTACAAAATTACAGAGAAAATACAATAATAACCAGGTGTCAAAAGAGGAAAGCAGTTCTGTCGCCTGTTTCGTGGCCTCAGTTATACCGAAGTCATTATGATACACGTAAATATGTTCCAGTCGTGTCTACGTTACTTCAGACTCGTTTCGGAAATTAAAACGATGTTAATAACATTAGCAGAACACTTTGAATGTCATAATATTGTTACGTGTTTGAGTGTTAGGAGTGGTTTTGAATTACTTAATTTGAAAGTCGGTAATTGTTACTTACAGACAAAGAGGATACATTGACCCGACTTATTGGCTGGCTGGTGACGGTGACGATAATAGGGATAATGACTTTTTAATTAATAAACATTTAAGTCATGATAACTATTTCAGTTATTTATTTATTTATTTAAAACTTTATTGCACTAATTTGTATAAAAGGCGAACTTAATGCCAATGGCATTCTCTACCAGCTGACCTTTGGGCCATGCAGATAAATTAGTGGTAGGCATAGATTTAGGATGTACGTAGCAAAAAGTTTTAAGGTATTTGGTGGTAGGCGCAAAAAGATTGTTTTGTTTTGTTTTTTATTTGTGCTACAAAAGAGGCAACGTTGATTTTTGTTGCAAATACTGATTTTAAAACCAAGCGAAGGATTCAAAGGCTCGACATGCAAATAACTTTACTGTGGTTTCGTTTGACACATTCAACTTTTCACCTTAGCAACGAGAACATTAGAGGTAAAAATATACTTAACCTAAATAAAACGTCATTTATATTTAAAGTTTAGCATAATATGCGTTTCCGACCGTTTCATTGTTTAGTAATTTTTCATTGGAGGTCTACCATGAAATTCGATGGTCGAGTGACTTCTTTCTATCCCTTGTATTTACGCAGCTAAGTGAAAGAGAGCAAAATAAAGTTCAAATATTTCGAATTTTGTAGTCAGACCCGGCCGGCATGAGAAATGATAATTTGCGACATTCGAAATTCAAATCACTTTGCCTCACTCAGTGAGAAAAATGCGATTCTGCTTACTGTTTTCTCGCACCAAAAGCTCTCTGTTCGAGCTGCATGATATCATTACCAAAATTTAACTCTTCTCTACTCTCTTCTGCACGCGGTGGTACCTTGGCAGATAAGTGACGAGGTTTTGACGATAATTTAGTCTGGCGAAAAATAAAACTGGCAGTATAAAAATGGCAGTATAATTTGGTAATACGTATTACCAGTACAACAATTGTACCTACTAGGTACTAGTCTACTCATATGCAAAAAACCTTTTGTCCGAATTCTGCCGCTTAAGTACTCTCTTATTAGAAGAAATGGGATTCCTTTTTTTTGTCCTGTCGTCCTTTTTCCGCCAATTATGTCTTTACTAGCAAATAAGTCCCGCAAGCCAATTATTTCTCAACGAAAAAAGGGTGGTAAACGGATTCAGGGTCGACCTTTTACCTTTCGAACCCAACTGACCTTTGGTAATACAATAGCGGATGTACAGAGAGATAAAAACAACCTACGTAATCACCATGTAGTTGGCAAAATGTTTGGTTTAGGTTAGGGAGCTTCTATAAAGCACACAGTTCGAATTTGATCACTTTTGTAGTCCTCTCTTAATGTAGGCCCTTGCCTTTTTAAAATCTGTTTATTTCTTTTTAGGGGCCTTTTAAAATAAATAATGACAGTCCCCATCATAGCATGAGATAAAATAAACTTAGCCTATAATGGTACATTTTTCTCAAATGTCAATAAAACATTCTGGCCGACCTCGAATGATTTGTGCCTTATTAAGTAACATTTGTAATGTAAAATAAATAAATGTAAATCTATCGTGCGTGAACCTATCTAACTAGCTGTGTGATCAGCATCTCAGGGGTCCTGGAGGATCTCCAAACCCGTCCACCGGTTATGTTGAAATTCCATCTCTCTGTTGCCTATCAAAGTCTCTTATATAACAAAGAATGTAATAACAATCATCATCATATCAGCCCCAGGGTCTCCACGACGACTGGTAAAAGAAGAAGAAGGAAAGAGAAGAAAGAATGTAAAAAACTACATAATTAGTACTTGGATTCTTCCATCCACCCGTAACCCAAGCAGCATAACCTTTAAAATAATCTGCTTTCTTACCTTAAACAGGCCACGTATTTTATGGAAGTGCCTTTATGTAAACGTGGCGGGTCGCGCGTTCGAATCGATACGCACAGGTTTTCTTGCCCGAGTTGGCCGGTCGCCAAATGCAGTCGCATTTGTACAGTCTATGAACAAAGTGCTTGTTCAATTTACTGGTCTACAAAAAGAGAATCAAGAGAAAACATACATTATTGTAGAAGATATTCGTACTGTAGGTACTGTAATAGTGTGAAAGAATTGTGAGAATTGATCCCACCAGATCACCTTAAACTGGTTTAAAACTTTAGGGAATGGTGATGCTCGTAGGTAGTAATAAAAAGGTACAGGGGAAAACAAAAAACGTGGTGTGGTAGACGAAAACTCAATTTCCATATCACCAGAAGATTAGTGACGGATATTTATTTACAAAAATAGCCTAACTTATAACTATGAAAGTTCGCAACTAGCGAGGTATCGGCGCAGTTGACAATCTCCGCTGACCAATCACAGCATAGTGCATGGCGGCGCGTTGCGCGATAGGGTCGCACATGTGCATTTTCAGCGCGTACTGTCGGCAGCTACACCACCGAATGGTAAAGTAATAAAATTTAGTGTAATTTTTTTCTGTCTAGTACAAGTCTATCATCAGTCTTTCAAATTTGTTCTCCTGAGGATTTAACTAAAGTGAACCCTCCCCTTTGTGCCCTTCTTCTAGTAATCTAAAAGCATCAATTATTGATGCAAAAAAGACATAATATAAACATTTCAATGAAATTTACCCCTTGCGTGAGTCATGCACTTCTTTCGCTTTGTGTACCAATTCCGTGCCTGGTTGCATAGTGATTTATTAAAGCTCTAACAGTTAGCTAATTATTTCAGTCATTTAGCTAAAAGGCCACTTCTGTAGTGCTAAAGAGAGGCGATTACGGATCTTTTGCATAAAAACGTTGCCAATTACTAGCTCTACTTTTAACTTTGTCGCGGCAGTAGAGTTTTTTGGTACTTTTTAACTTTACGGCAAAGATGTAAAATCCTAAGTAATTGTACACTCAGCTCCGTAAATGGAATTGAAAGATATTAAAAATATATATTACTATTTGTCGTAAGGCTGTATTAGTAATAAAAAAATAGGTCTAACAGGATATACACGTCACAATTCGGGCGGGACTGTTAATTCCTTTCTAGTACTTTCAATTCAATTCAATTCAATACTCTTTATTGCACATAATAATAAAAAAAAACAGAACAAAATAATACAGTAGACTAAGAAGGTACATCTAGGCGGTCTTATCGCTAAAAGCGATTTCTTCCAGACAACCTTTTACTGGTTGTTTACCTACTTTATTGGTTGTGAAGGTAATTAAAAGAGGATTTCTATGAAAGATTATGAATCCCATCTAAATAAAACGTCAACGAATGTCGAATTTATTGCCACAAAGCAAACAAAACATTTTGCAAACTCAACCTGTGAATTGAATATTCACTAGGAATTTAGATTGCAGTGAGTTTTTTAACAAATGGCATCAGCATTTATCTTTTCCTGCACTACCAGCTTTTCAGGTTTCTCATCAGAACTTTTTTCCATCCGGTGGTAAAAAGTGGTGAGAAAAGCTGAGCACTTGTTTATATTAGGTGAGGTAAATGGTTAAAATGAAATAATAAATAAAGGTTGATAAAGAAGTAGGAAAACGGGCGTTGTAATGCCTTTACAAGTTTTACACTAAAGGGCTAACTTCTGTACACCGAAAACACTCTGGACAGCAACAGAATCAATAAACAAAGTACTTCTTGCATACATTGGCATGTAGCCAGCACCATTTGTTTTCCATTTGCCAACACTGCGTCAGCTGTGTCGGACACAGCGTTAGGGTTGAGCTGCATACACTACCGCCCATCGTATTATGGAGGTTGACCTCGAAGCATCAGGCACCAAAAGGCCGGATGCACTTATGACGTAAATATCTACTTACGTACCAGTACTTAAGTACCAGAGTGTTTTGCGTGGCGTATGCGTCGCGCGTTGTAACGTATGAAACTGTATGGAAGACGTCGCACCGGCTGCGTGGAGTGTGCGACGCATCCACCTAGAAACCGTCAGTTGAATGGTACGCAAAGATTACATATTTCCTTTCAGAATACTCAATAAAAAGTGAGATTTAATAGCAAATTGTTTATTGTTTTATGCGAGCTATGTTCATTGCATGACATAACCTTTTCCTTACTACAGGGCGCTTTGAAGGTGACATTTGGCAAGACACGAAGTCCTCAGGTACAAGTAGGCTCCCAGGCGCTCAGGTCAAGTATTTTGCCCCCCAGGACACTTTTCTGCAGGCACTACTAAATTTTAAAACGTTTTTGTTACAATCTTTTGGCATTCTGTCTAACAAGGAAAGATGCCCAAGTTTCCGGCTTCTATTTGATTCTTTCTAATATTGTAGTGTACTTTAAAATAATTGACATGTATTTTTGTAGCTGCATTTTGAATTTTCCATCATGTCGGGAAGTAAAATGAACAGGTAAGGTCGACCGCACGTCGGTGGAAACTAAACCAGTATAAACTGGTCCCTCATAGTATTGAAACTCCTTAATAGGCTAGCCCAGCTCAAGGCAATGTGTATCCACTGACGTGCGGTTGACTGTACTACCAAACAGTAGAACTACTGTGAGGAAAGGTCCCAGTAGTTTCATCAAAGGAACTGAAAAAGGTACTGGGAATAATCGCTTCTAAACAATCAAACTATTTAGAAGTTTTTTAATCACACACAGATTCTTTTCATCGTCACCAAACTAAACCTAACCTGGTCAAATTGGAATCAGATCTGCATCTAGGTTATTTTAATCTATTCTTGTGTAGGTTTTGCACTAGTTTTCAATACACAATCTTATATGTTTCTTTATTCCTGTATTTTTCCTTGTTTCATTTCGTAGGTTTTTTATTATTTTGTTATGTAAATTATACTGCAATCTGCAGTAGATTGCTTACCGTGTATGCGGGTGTATGTGGGCTAGATTAAAGGCTAGAGTCCCGCCCAAGCTGTCAGCAGCCTGCCTTGATTGTTAATATGCAAATCAGACCTCGCTGCTGAAACGAGCTTAATAATTGCTACTTCGTCATTAGATTTTGTTCGTTTAATATATTTCTACAATATAAGTACTGCTTTTTTCATAACTAATCCGTCAAAAGTTCTACAATAAACTGTTATTCACATGTTATTCGTCAAAAGAGTGACATTTTGTCCGCCTGACAGTGGTCTGACAGGATGAAACTTGGAATACGCATGTAAAATTGACTGGCAATGATGGAAAAATAATCGAAATTCAGAAAAAAACTAGGTAAGTAAGGAAAACTAAAATTGATTTACCCATTTACCCATACATTGTGTATGACGTGTGTTGTTTTTAGTCTACGTTCAAAAAGTCTAACATCTACTCAGAAAATACTGTGTTTAAAACTTGCTATTGTGAAATTGATAGAAATAGTCGTAACCCGGATGTGGACAACCGTAATATAAGTTTAAACTTAGTACGGAGTCCTTGAAAACATTGTAATGTGATGTTGTTATTGGAAATAAAACATTTTATTATTATTTTATTATTAAAATGAAAATCTATAGGTATCTAAAGGTTACTCAAGTAAGTGTACGCATTAGGTGTTTATGGTTCTACAAACTGCGGGTTAAAAATTTAAAAATTATTTAGATAAAAATGTTGAAATCTTTATGTTGGTAATTAAGAAAAGACGGACAAGTGCTAGTAGGACTCGCGCAATGGGTTTCTTTAACCGTAAAATTACTTGACAAACTTATATATTTTTCTTTTAAGTACGCTATTTTCGAGATGCGTAACCCTAAAAAGCACTAACCTAATATTGGTGCCGAGAGAAATACATAGCGACAAAACGCAAATAGAAATCAGACATGGATTAGAATCCGCCCCCGTGGTAGGTTTATTTATAACGACGTCACAGAATCCAACAATACCTAAATATTCCATACTTAATGCCCTTATCAAAGACCCGACACCTTCTATTTTGGGACGAAATCTCAATGTTTATCGAACCAGTAAGGTAGTTTGTCTCACAAAGCTGTACAAACGTGGTTATCCAAGCGGTTGGCCGTACGCAATTTGGGCTTCCACGTAATTGTCGTTTGTGATTAATTTGTACTATTAAAACTATTGAATGGAATAAATTATACAATTTCAAGAATTAACCACTAAGTTATTATTATATTAAATATTTTACTTTAATTCAATTGTTCAAATAATGACATTATTTATTAATAATTTATATTAATTTGTCTGAAAAGCTCATTTTCTCTCTGATTCATTCGCGATTTATTTTACGGGCTTAAAAGTAACATTGATTTAATGATACTAGTAGAAACGAACCGAATGTGAACAAATTAAAATAAATAAACATGCATCACAAACACAAGTTGATAAATACAGTCTGCAACAAAAGCACCTAACTAAAACACTGTAATCTTAACATCAGATTCATTGAGTTCAAAATCACTTGCGAATTACGTTGCCGTATGTTACGTGAACCTCATTTGTAACCCCGTGCCATTAGTACCTGATGAAAAGCCTGTTGAATACGTAATGAGATCTGATTGGCTGGTAAACGTGTGACTGTAGGCTCTGATTTCAGTCTGTGGAGAAAATTACAGACCACGAACACTTTAGAGACATAATTAAACTCGTATCAGACCCAGAACGTTATCGAATGACAAGTCAAAGTCAAAACATTTTATTGTTGAGTACACTGGGTACATTTATACATATCAATTTGTATACCACGGCTTCCTTAGTATTAGATGAGAACAAGAACTTCCGCAAAACATCTTTAACAAAAATACCAAACATGGATTTGGTATTCATGATCGCAGCTTGAAGGTTAATAAATGCAACGTTACAAGAACATGATTTATTTATAGAACAACTTGTAAGTAGGTGCTTAACAATTACAAAAACCACACTTTATATAAAAAAAAGAAAACTTATATTAATAAATAAGAATGAACTAAGTTGCACAAATATCTTATTTTAAAATATGTAATTAATTATATAATATATTATAATAAACATATAACATCATCACACACACACACATACACACGCATATACACGCACACACACTCATAAACATACAGACTGTCTATGATAAATGTATATTGCAGTAAAATTTATCATATTATAAATCCTCTTTATTGGCAGTATGAGCAAACCTTTGTTAATAGTTACCTATTTTTTCTAAGTGCTGTGGATTTTGTGAAAAAAAATAAAAAATAAATAAATAAAAAAATAGAAATAATAATAACGCTCAGATGTTCTAATCTGAGTAATAACGTTTGGACAAATTACACGCGGCTGTTTAGTCCCAAACTAAGCCGAAGCTTGTGGGTGGGTACTCAACAACTGATAAACATACATTAGATACTTTTAAATAAATACTTAAATACATACAAACAGCCAGAATCCGAAAACCAACAGATATGCTCATCACACAAATGTTGGCTCCGGGTCGGGTGGGAATCGAGCCCACGACCACTGGCTCAGTAGGCCACTGCCAACTAAACCAACAGGCCAGTCAACTTAGTAGTCACTCCAACAACACACCAACTTAAATTTTTAAGTTTTAAGACAACAGTAAGCATAGCATAATTAACATGAATAAACATTGTTACCACACCTAGGCCTCGTATGCGTATTAGAGCGTGAAACGGCCAAAGTTACACATACAAAGGTAAATTATGTGACACTTCCCTATCCTGTAACATTACCCACCTACTATTAGAGAAACTTTGCCTTACCTGGACTTACTTTACAAGGAGTTTTCACGACCTTGAATAAGGTTAGATTATGAAATGACATAGTACTATATATATAGTATAGTCTTTGGAAGCCTTATTGGGAGATACTTTTCTTTCCATACGATGTGTAAATTGTTGGAAAATGGTAACATTGCCATGGCTGTTATTGTGGTTATTGTTATTGGTAAAGATTCGAAAATTCTTTGTATGTAACTCCGTTGCAAACGAAGTTATTTAAATTCTTCGATTGTAACTTACACACTTAACAACGAAAGAAAAGACCGCGATGAAACCATTCGTGTTTCGCACGCAACTTGGTTACAAAACTAGAAAAAAAATCTTCCGGTTACAAATATGGCTGAAACGCACTAATAAAATAAAAGTTATCGTTTGGTTTTTTGTTGCAGATGAATATTATTATAAAACAAACTGCTTATGGCGTAACGATAGTGTTATTTTGAGGCTTTAGGAAAGTCCACTAATATCCGCAGTGATTTCATATGGTGGTCTTTGCCTCACTATGATTATGATCACATCGTAAGTGGTTTATATCCCTCAGAGTGTTAAAACACCCGATCGGGTTTTATTAATATTGTCTGCAGAATATGACGCGACCCGTTTGGGTGTCGTCGCTGTAGGCTATTATCACGTATATATATGTATAGGTATGAGTGATTTCTCGAAAATCAAAAAATGACGTCAACATTCTGCGGAGTTTTCTAATTTTGACAGCCACATTCTAAAGGATATAGGATGTTGATATTAATATGTAAACAGCTAAAACTAATCAAGAACAACACTTTTATAGTTCCTCTAATGAAGAACGGTTATTGTGTATTAATTTCTCGAATTCTTTGTTAAAATAATCTGATATCATATTCCAAACGTTAACTGAATACCACACAACAACTGACATTGAAAATACCACACGAAATATCAATCCCAGCATTATTTTTAATATATTTTTATCTGATACCAAAACTTAAATTTACTTTGCTGATACTTTTACTATTAATGTAAGGTATGTCAGTTTTCTAGTCTACTTACCTATTATCTAAAGATAACTGGTGTTACAAATTGATTTATTGGAAATCCCCCTTACTGTTTTATAATGGTTAAAATTTTCTAACCTTATTACTAAGATTTGCACACCTGCAAGCAGGTTGAGTACATGGAACTAACCACTTTTAACATATTATTTACACTGTGCTCTAGCAAATAAAGAAATTTCATTAAAAATAATAATAAAAAAAGGTAAAAGCGTTTAAAATAATAATTGTTTCATGTCGTTCAAAACTTTAAGTGATTTAAGGTAAACTCGATAGACAAGAACATAAATAAACTCAAGAAGAACTAAGATCTATGTAATAACCACTAGGGACTTAAAATTCAATAATACGTCAGTCAAAATAAAGCAGTCAGTAAAAACTATCGAGACCAAAGAACATATCATAGGCAATCTGGAAGACAGTGTGGATGTGTGGGTATGCTAAAGTCGTCACCATGACTATACTGTTTGCTAAGACGAACAGCTTCATAGTATCAAGGCCGTCTGTTGACCTGAAAACAATAAGACACAAATGACTAAAAATAGCATAATTAACATCATGGACGTAGGCCTCTCCCATGGCGCGCCACTGAAGCCGATCTTCGGTTCTCTGCATCGAGTCACTACCAGCAGCCTTACGCAGGTCGTCGCCGGATTTAGCCGGAGGGTGTCATCACACACTAGGCTTTCCCACTCGTGGTCTCCACTCCAGAATTCGTCTATCCCAGCGGTTGATCTCCGACAGATGTGACCAGCGCAGTGCCATCTCATCGTACCTATTAACTTAATGATAATAATATGTCAAAAAGTTTGGTTCGGAGGGTCATCTTTTGATACTTGACTCTTGTTTCCTGGTCTCTTCCGCAATTAAGTTTCTCGGACCCGTTGTGGTCACCTCGTTTCGGATCCTGTCTCAAAACAGCATTAAATATAATAATTCCTGTATTTTTCAATTGCTTAATTTATGAAACACCGGGTAACGAATACCGAAGATAAGATAGTACTTCGGTGTGTAGTACATCGGTAGTACATCGAGTGATTTATTTGAACCTGGTCTACATGGCTCGCACGTTCAGTCATCTCATTTCACTCAAATGTATAGGAAGAGTGAGAAAGCATAATCATACCTGAGCCAACCTCCAAAGCCCTGTTCCTCTTCATCCAAAGTATCTGGTGTGACTTCAGTCTTTTCAGCCTCAGGTTCTTTTTCTTCGGTCGTTTTCAATGATTTCTTTTTCATGGAGACATTGTGCTTATTCTTCCTCATAATCTGTGGTCATGTTTTAAACGTTAAACTACTGGTGGCTACATCTAGCCGGGAGGCGTCCTACACTGCGCTTGCCCAGTCTCCACTCGAGAACTCGTCTACCCCAGCGGCTATCGGTTCTCCGATTGATGTGACCAACCCACTGACGCTTCAACCTACTAATGTGTGTTCGTGTTTGTTACTTTACTTCTTCATGGTTCTTCGCTTATGGTTGTATTCTATCGATGTTGTCGCACGAGTATACAAAATGACAATGAAATTTACGTTTTATTATAAATTTACGTTAAATTTTTTGCATTTAAAATTTCACAATGAAAATTTAGGATCTTGTTTTAGATTGCAAATACGTCATTACTATACGCATTGCAAATATTGCAACTAGGCTAAGCCCTATCAACACATACACTAAATTAAAACAACACGGACTTTGCTAACAAAACACTACCTTCCTCACACACCTGACTCCCTAATCAAATATTATCTGATCCAATATTACCCTGCTGGAGTTGTTCAAAGGGTGTAGAGAAAACAACTGACGGGCACGCGTCCGTACCGCCACTAACACAGCTAACGAACCGCATTCAGAAGCCTCTCAAATGCTGATCGATACTTACGTGCTGTATGAGGGTCCAACCTGGCCTCATAAAACAGCGGGAGTGTAAGCGGAGCGATTGGCGCAGAGTCTGGTGGAATATAAGATTTAAATACCCAGTGGGATATTTATGAAGAACTAGCTTTTTCCCGCGGCTTCGCCCGCGTAGAAAAGTTTTTCCCGTGTACATTGTGAAACAGCGCCCTCTATGTAGGCGTTTTGTTACTTAGGGGTATTAGCGGACGCCCCGCGAGTTCGTCCGCGTTACAAAGTAGCCTATATATTATTCCAGGATGTAAGCTATCACTGTACCAAGTTTCATCAAAATCTGTTCGGTAGTTTTTGCGTGAAAGAGTAACAAACATACCTACATCCTCACATCCTTACAAACTTTCGCTTTTATAATATTAGTAGGATAGTAGGATTTGTCGTTCGAAAGTAAAAATGGGAGAATCGTGTTTGGCCACCTCATTTAAGCGTAACACAGACAGCGCGGCGGCGTTGCGAAAGCGTTGCGGCGGCGAATATGCGGAAAGCGAATAAAAAGCGGAGCCCTTCAGACAGGAATACCGCTAGCGGCGGCGGCGCGGCGGCGGTTTGTATGAAGAACGCTCCGCACCGCGCCGCGCCCGCGCCGCTCTGTGTAGGGGTTCTCATACACTACAAAGGAACACAACGCGCCGCCGCCGCTCCGCAACGCCTGTCTGCGCTAATCTGTCAAATCAAAACGTCAAATCTGTGCGCGCGGTTTTGTCGCTTTCGCCGTCGCACCGCCGCCGCGCCGCGCCGCCGCCGCGCCGCTTTGATGTAAAAGGCTTCATACTATTTCGAACATTACAAAAAATTTCCGCGACGCTTTCGCACCGCCGCCGCCCTGTCTGTGTTCCGCTTTAATATTTTTTGCGTTTGTTTCGATGGATTTCACTGTTTTAATGTTTAGGTTTAAAAAATTTCTTATCTTACTACTGTACATTATACACAGCGTGAAAGTCTAATAATACATACTAATGTTAATTATTTATATTACTTATTCCTAGCTATAGAGGAATGTGGATAGATAGAGGAACAGAAAACAAATACTAAGATAGAGGTGTCCGAGATATAGATAACCTCGAAGACCTACTCGAACTGACTATCTATAGCTCATGTCCGTCGTAGCATACATAGTGTGGCTATGTGTGGCAGATAGCAAATTGGCCACGCTCTATTTGCTTGTCACCCTAACACTACAATCTAACAGGCTATACAATTACCTAGGCGTCACAATCCATTCATGGATTTGACTAGGGAGTTAGAGTGGAATAAGAATGTTTATTTCTAACAATACAAAATTGAAATAGAAACAGGAAGGAACCAAGAAATAAAATTAGAAAAAATATCAAAACAAAATAATAGAACTGAATAGAAAAAAACTTTTTAACAAAAAAATTAAACCGCCGAAAAAAAGCAACTGAAAAGTGAAAAATAATAAAAAAGAACCTTTTTAGTTTAACGAAACTACTACTCAAATTAATGTAAATCTAATTAATTTTGAGTCGGCTCCAAACACACATGCAAATTAATTATTTGATTTCTAGTAATTTAATGATCTTCTCATTAATTGCTTGTTAGTTGGCTGCCATCATTTCGCCTTACGTAATAACTTTAATTAATTTGCTTGTTTGTTTGGCGCCGACTCAAAATTAATTAGATTTACATTAATTTGTGTAGGAGTTTCGTTAGACTAAAAAGGTTCTTTTTTATTATTTTTCACTTTTCAGTTGCTTTTTTTCGGCGGTTTAATTTTTTTGTTAAAAAGTTCTTATTTTTTACTTTTTTGTGACTAAAATATACTATTTATTACACTCGACAGCCTTTCGTCTCCATCATTAACTATCGATGGTAGTCATAATCCATAAATCATAAGTTAGGTATAAAGTTCTAATTCACCATCATCAGCCTGTACTAGTGCACTGCTGGACATAGGCCTCCCCCTAAGGCGTGCCACTGAACCCGATCCTCGGTTCTCCGCATCCAGTCACTACCAGCCGCCTTTCGCAGGTCGTCGCTCCATCTAGCCGGGGGGCGTCCCACACTACGCTTACACAGTCGTGATCTCCACTCGAGAACTCGTCTGCCCCAGCGGTTATCGGTTTTCCGGCAGATGTGACCAGCCCACTGTCACTTCAACGTGCTAACTCTTTGAGCTATGTCGAAGGCTTTGGTTCTCTGGCGGATCGGATAGCCCAAACACGAGGTAGCTGCTGTACACCGTTGAAGAGTTCCCTCGACTGTCTTCCGTCTCCGTCATCAGATCAACTTCACCGTCATGGTCTCCGTCATGTTGTAGTGTCATTAGAACTACCTAAGTGTGCCTAGTTTCAACAGAATCGGTCCAAAGATGAAAATTTAGTAGGTGAACGATCAGTCATCCCCTAATTTTCTACCCTTAGGGTTGAATTTTTTTCTTCAAATTTAAATGGGGCCAACTTCGACGTATACCCTATCCAATAGAAAAAGAATTATCAAAATCGGACTGCTCTGTAAAAAGTTATGGTCATACATTAAAAAAAAAAACAAATATACGGGTCGAATTGAGAACCTCCTTTTTTTTTCGTCGGTTGAAAATAACGAAGTGTGTAGAATCTGTCACTATATCTGTCTATTTTCTCAGCGTAATATACCAGCATTATGTTAAATGATTTTCTGTTCTAAAAATATAGCTGCACTGCCTAAACTTATTTTGATAGATATCGGGATCGGGAAATAGATCCCACAATAGTACTTCAAGGGTAGTAACTTCCCTTGATGCACACAATGTTTTTCATCACATTTGCGAGGAAATAATAGTTTTAATATTGTGCACTTTTTCAATGGAGCTTCCAGTATACTCCAGTAAACTCCAAAGGCAAAAGCTTATACAAACCAGTTTTTATCGATTTTCAAAATAAAATTCACTGAAATAATTGCAAAGTAAACTGAAACATTTTTAAAATACAAAAATAATGCAGTTAAATTAAGCGTAAATGTTTAAATTACTATTTGTAGAAGTTTCGAAGACATAAAAAACCATGTTCGATTTAAATATTTTATTTATTTAATTACAACGGTTTAACCAATTACAGTAATCAATCAAATTGTAAATATCCATAAAAAGCAATGTCATGAAATTATAATCTAAGTCAAATAATAATAATAAAGAATGTTAAAATTACACTATGATCATGTCAAAACTTAACAATCAATTAAACATAAACTTAAAACCTCCTTAGTGTGGAATATCATACCTACGTGTAAGCGCCATTTCTTAAAACTAAACATTACTGCCCTAGAGAAATTTGCATTGTCAATAATCTCCCGCGGGAATAACTTCGGCGATTGTGCTTCTGCACGCCTGCATAATAATAAGATCCTTTCCAAGCAAGTGTGATGAAACCCAACATATTAAACAACATACAGGTATACTTAGCTACCTATAACGTAAAATAAAACAAAAAATATACGAATTCTAAAAGAACGCTTCTATTTGCGGTAAGTAAATGTTAATTAGTTGTTTATTCCATTACAAACACTTTGTAGAACTTCATCAAAGTGTTCTAAAATATATAGGTATTTCGTTATGATTGATGATTAAGAAAATAATATTAATAGCAGAGATTTAGTACATGTTATTTACATTATAACCTTCTAAAATTGCTAATAAAATATACGTCTGGGTACGAGTAGCAATCAAAAAGTGAGTTTCCGCTTTTTGAACAAATTTCTGCCTCAATAAATTAAATCAAATTATAGAGTAACATCTCTTATTTGCTCGTATATGTCAATCGTTTACCTACGTTCATATCTATCATTCAAATATTGCTGGTTTTGTTCTTAATTTAACATCATCATTTCAGCCTGTAGATGTCCACTGCTGGACAAAGGCCTCCCCCAGGGATCTCCACGACGACCGGTCCTGCGTTAACCTCATCCGGCCGGGTCCCGCGACCTTCACCAGATCATCGGTCCACCTTGTGGGAGGCCTGCCTACTATACGTTGCGTCTTCCGATACGTGGATTTAACATGAGTCACTACAATTATGACTTTAGGCATAAATACATTCACGCTATGTCCCTGACGGGGTAGGATCGAGCGTCAAGTATCACGACCCTGACACACCTATGTCGCTTCGCTGCTTCTCGTCATTCTCTAGACACTTTGCGTGTCCGTCTGTGAGGGACATTATCTAACTATTTTTAATTTATTTGTGTAATGGGCTCCCTAAACGATCATGCGGCATGACATGCATTACGTGCTGTCACTCATGCATGACCGTCTAGCTGTAGTAATTGACGTGCATGACATGCAAACTACGTGCTGGCCGTTGCTTCACTGTACTGATTGATAGCAAGCATGATGGTCCATCATGCGGCTTGGCATTAATAGTAAATAATAAATAGTAATAGTAAACGTTGCATGTCATGCAAGCATGATCGTTTAGGGACACTTTAACATTATGGCATTCTACTTTCAATATGTTTTTATACAGTGTAGTCACAATTTTCACCTAAAGCTCCCAACACAGTTGTCGCGTTTTTTTCACCACAGTTTTTTGCGCGCCCCGGCGGCGTCGGACGACAAAAAATTTGGACCCTTGTTTTGGTAATCCTAACGCAGAGCCGACAATAGGTTTAAGTTGTTTTTTTATGAGAAAAGAAGAATTGTTTTTAGTCTATTGAAGAATCCATTAGTTCGTATTATATTACGTCATCCAAATAGAATTAGATTACCTATTGGCTGATTGATAAACTGTTTCGTATTAAATACTATCTGTTACCCGTGATTTCGTGCGCTTTGGATTTCAACCTTATGACAGGACCGAGATTTAATTTAGTATTGCCAATTTTAGGTATCTCTAAAAACTATTTATATTAGTTATAAGTCAAAAATTTGTCATTTTTCCAACAAAGAAATTTACTGCGTACTCTAGCAAAAACTGAAGATAATTCATTCCTATTTTATTTTAATAATTCTGTAATAAAATTTTAATTTCATGCATGATGATTAATTAAATAATGCCTAAAAGATTTCATAATCTTTTAACTTTAACGATAACAATTTTAATCTATACTAATAATAAAGAGGTAAAAATTAGTGGATAATTTGCACGTTTAAAGAACCAAATGATAGCGGGGTGTAAAATACACCTAACGCCATCTATTGACAAACTTTAAAACTAAGAAATTGGCATGATTAGAACGGGTTAAAAACATATAAATAGTATACTTTACAACGCGGATGAAGTCGCGGGGCATCGGCTAGTGTGGACATAAAATCACTATGAACATTTCGTAAGTTCTAGAAAAACTTCTACTTCTATGTAAATGACTGATGATGTCTGATGAATATGATGCTACGCGTGCTACGCCGTAGCGCACTCGTAGACCCATAAAGGGGATCCCAGACACACGCGGCCTGCGGTGGCGGTGGCGGCCTGTTGTATTCCCTATGCAATATATGCCGCGATCATAGTATTGGTGATCGCAGAATATATGTGAGACTTCAGACACGCGCGGCAATATTGAAGCTGCGGCCTGCGGTAGGCACACTACATCTACACTGTACAAACATTGTTCTAGCATGACTGTATATTGTATTGGGATAACACATGTCCATGACATAGGCTTAGCTTAGTTAGATCATTAGTACCTATCAATAACAAGACAGTTAGAACGCATGGCGGCGAGTTCAGACAAGGTTTATTATCCCCGGTTTAACTGTAAAATATGTAAATACAATGTAATTATATCTGATGTATAATCGAAATGCAATAGTCATTCCAAATACAATCAATATTGTATGAAACATGATTTTAAGAAATCGAATTTTTGCTGTGTTTCTGAATGGAAACTGGCGTATATGTATGATATCCAAACTACTGGACGGATTTTATTAAATGTGGTATCCTTAGAATCCTCGTATATTCGAGTATCATTGCATGCTTTGGGTTGTCTGGAAGAAATAGCTTAAAACGATAGAACCGCTTAAATCGCAATCTTACTACTTAACTCTCATCTTTTACTTCGCTTTTCCGCGGGCGTTTCTGTTTTTGTAAAGTACTTGTTTTCCAGTCATTTTTTAGGTATTCATAGTCAATTAGAATTATTTTATACTTATTTGTAATGAATGTAAATGGTAAGTAGATATGTAGGTAATTTACAAACATTAAGTACCTAATACAATCATCATCAAATCATCAACAGCCTATTAATCTCCCCACTGCTGGGGCTCAGGCCTACCCTCTCAACGAGGGCGTGCGGGCTATAGTCCACCACGCTAGCCCAGTGCGGGTTGGTGGACTTCACATGCGCCTAAGAATTTCTTCTTCGGCGTATGCAGGTTTCCTCACGATGTTTTCCTTCACCGTTTGAGAGCAGTCAGTACACGTACTTAAGTTTCGAGAAAAAACCCATTGGTACATGGCCCAGCCGGGGATCGAACCTCGGACCTTTCGATATGATAGGTCGCGTCTTATCCCCGAGGCCACTGACGCTCTACGCCTAATACAATAGTGGGTTATAATGTATTAAATTAGTATTAGTAGGATAGAATTATCCAGAAAATAAAACTTACAAAACAACTCTACCAAAACACCTCACAGCTTAAACAAAGTCGTATTCAACACTTCTCGCATCCGAAAGCTATTTCGATTTCGAAGTAATCGCTCAGTGCCCACGCGCTGGCGACACCCGATCCAATCTCCTTAAGGTGTCACCAACGCGATCGTAAACGGACAATAAAGACGAAAGCGATCGACAAATCAACTGACCTTTACATTGTTGGCAAATAAGTAATCGAGTTCGACGAAGCGACAACTGTTTAAAACGTTTTTTTCTTGGGCAGTAAACTCTTATTTAAGTGCGAAAGTAGTGTCGAGTGAGAGCGGCGGTGGTGTCACATCGAGAGGTCCGACTTCGATCCCCGGTCGGGTCATGTACCCATGGGTTTTTTTTGACACTTAATTACATTTACTGCTCTCAAACGGTGAAGGAAACATCGTGAGGATCTGCTTACGCCATAGGAGGAATTCTAAGGTGTATGTGAAGTTGATGGTTTTTTTTTTACACTTAATTACATTTACTGCTCTCAAACGGTGAAGGAAACATCGTCCGAAGGAGGAATTCTAAGGTGTATGTGAAGTTCACCAACCCGCAGCTAACCTGGTGGACTATAGCCCTTACACCCTCGTTATAAGGCCTACGCCTGGTCCCCAACAGCGATAACTTTTTCACTCCGCAGCATTGTCATTTAACTATATTCAATATACAACTGTTCCTTAAAAATCCTTTTTTTTCTGTAATATCTTCGATTATCTCAAGAAAAATGTTTACAAAATATAACAGCACCTTAAATTGAATGTGGGATATATAGAGAAGCTTCGACGTCTTATTTCTTCAGAAGAGACCGTCTCTTTCTACGGCTTCAGTTCTCGATTTTCGTATTCCTAGGGTATCGAAATCTCTAATGGCAGCTGCTACTGGTGCTCAAAAAGTGCAATAACACTAAGTGTAAGAATTTTTAGTACCTACTGCAATTTTCAGTGGCATAAAAATAAACCTAAACCAACAATAAAATATTCCGCAAGTACCTATTATATATCTTTGGGGATTTCACTTAATTGGATAGAGAATGCCAATCGCTAACCTTATTAGCTTCTATATTATAGAGTTTCACACGAGACCATTCTTTTGCTTATTTCCAATAAGAGAATTAAATCGAGCAATTACATCATTTTTATGTATTTCATTACTAGTTGGATAAAGTTTTTAAAAAGCCGTGACTACCACATACCCAAACCATTCGTGAAGAAAAGAGTGTTTAAAATGTACTAAACAAAATCCGGTTTTTTTCCAACGAATGCTCACACAAAAGACGCGAGGGGTGCGCGGGCGCGGCATAATACCCATAAATTCTCATGTTTTTCGGAAAACTTGGAAACGTCCTTTTTATTTTATTTAAACAACTTATATTTTCATTACACAACAGTTTCTCAAAAACAGCTAAGCTTTTTTGTCAAGTACGTCCCTACCTACCAAAGTAACAATTTAGCGACATTTTTTTTGCAATTTCTGAGCTGAAGATAAAGAACATAAAAAGTAAATTCATGGATATTTGAATCGAGCAAGAAATTCATTACATTTTACGGTGTCTTCTTTAGACGCGCCAAAGCCTTTCAACGATTGTAATTTGCAATAATCCTGAGCATTTCTTTCACCATCGAATGATTTCAAATTACGCAATGACTTTTTAGCTCTTTGCACGGATGAGAAATGACGTCACGAACAAATCCCTTTGAGTGTGTCTAGAGTCTGAAAACATACGGATATACGTTTCATACGCGGCCGCTTTATTCTGACATTTGACTTCATATTTCATTTATTCTATAGACAATTAACAATTGTGTTGGAAATATCTTAATAATTACTTAATCTAAGAAATACTTATAAATTAATATTTACCATTCGTGACGTGGTGATGATTGACATAATCTAGCATATAACCACGGCGAAAGTACAAACCAACGAGCCTTCTTTAGTGTCAATAGTTCGATTACTTTGATCTTTATGTACAGTCGTACGACCGTACATAGAGATGACCGGTGATTTATAGATATTGATATCATATATTGAAATCATTATTACCTACTTTGACATTGAAATTGTATTGAATTTACCAGATTAATAATAATTTAATTTATATTAGGCGCTTGTGCAATTTATGTAAGTATATGATTATATTTTCATTTTATTAATATTACTGTCTGCAATTTGTATGTCGACATGACAGATTTTAAGAGACTTTTTAAGTTAAAACACCATTTTTTAATACCTAAAATCACCAAGAAATTTTGAATTTGATCCCTAACCGAAGTACTCAGCCTTTCTTGGTGTCAGCAGTTCAGTTGTATAAATGAACTGATCTACTGATACTAAAAAAACCTCAATAGTTCGGTACTGGGCAAAGCAACCGAATTACTGAGGCTCGAGTATAACAACCAAGGCACTACGCGAACAAGTGTAGTAGGGTTGCCTACAAACTAAACACACCAAGTGAAACATTTTATGTTAAAACAAGACGCACAACCTCGTCCTCTTTGCCCTTCAACGTGACAGCGGCTTACACGCAGCTCCCGCAAAAAAATAATTAAAAGTATTTAATTGTGATCTCCGAATCCAAGTTTCATTTTATAAGAAGACCAACATTACAACGGTACTCTTATCTGCTTAGTTAGGAGACGGATGGAGACTAGGGGTACATTTACTGACTGCTCTCAAACGGTGAAGGGAAAACATCGTGAGGAAACCTGCATACGCTGAAGAAGAAATTCTTAGGCGCATGTGAAGTCCGCCAACCCGCACTGGGCTAGCGTGGTGGACTATAGCCCGAACACCCTCGTTGAGGGGGTAGGCCCGATCCCCAGCAGTAGGGACATGTTAACCAATCTCGCGTGGCTATCAAAAGTCAAAAAACTCCATTAAGTGTGGCTGTCAGTTTTGGGTTTTGAAAAATCGCTCATATCAAAAAAATAATAAAATTGACGTAAGTGTCCCTTTAAAGACCCATCAACACTTGAAAAGCTATTAGACTAGGGGTAGCTAGTAGCAAAATTTGTACCGTGGCCTAACGGAGTGGCATAGTCGCTATGCGACTCAACTCCCAAATTAAAATTTGAAAAAAACGTTTCAAATGAAGGTACCGCAGCCGACCCGCAAGCAATAGCGGCTCGTATAATCTCGCACTGACTTGACGCGATTATCAAAGGTCTGTATTCCGGACGTGGCCCATTCGTTTGGCGGACATTATCTCCCGCTCACACGTTCCGCGTCGCGAGTCCGTTTGTCACTCGGAATATAGTCTGTGACGTCGGAGACATGCTGTAAAGGTGTGGCTAGGACGAAACTTAGTCAGAACAACGGATATAGTCGCAAATTGTTTGCAAATCGCTGACAGTATTTATGGTCTATGTATGCGTAAGCGAGATATTGTGCTATATAGAGATGTCCAAAAACTTGAAATGTGATTCGGTTGATCGAATCAAGGAACTATTTCTTGAAATTGAATGAGCGTCTCTAGTGAACCCCCGCACAGATCCCCCCTTTTAACATTAGTCATTGCGCAGAAATCACCCAACTTCACACAGCCGCCATTAAACTCCGCGGGGACTATACCTAACATGGCACGGCCTGGGATCAAACTCTGACCGCTCAACATGACAGGCCGCGTCTTCTCCACTGCGTCACCGACGTTCTCATTACAACATTAGTGACGCATAAACAAGGATATCCATATGATATGTATATCCGTAAGAGGTTTCAGCAATATACCTACCATTATCAGTATAATCCCAAGTCATAATCATAATAGTACATTGTATCTTAAATCACTTTTATGACAGATTGCTTAATGTGCACCCTTCCTAATCCGCACCAGCATGGACTCCTCGGTCTTGACATAGGAAGCGATTAATCGTATACAATGGGTAATTTTCAAGTAGATAAAGCTATCTTGAATGTGAAGGGCTGTGACAAGCGAACTAACATAAATTCATGGAATCCCCATCATACTGTTAGTTTCAAGAGTTATTAGACAAGTTAGCGAAATTCATTCGAAGAGTTTAAAGCGGAACACAGACAGGGCGGCGGCGGTGCGAACGCGTTGCTGCGGCGAATCTACGGGAAGCGAATATAAAGCGGACCCCTTCAGACAGGCATACCGCTTGCGGCGCGGCGGCGGTGTGTATGTAGATCGCTCCGCACCGCGGCCGCTCTGTGTGGCGGTTCTCATATACTACAAAGGAATACAACCCGCGCGGGGCGTACCAATCTGTGCGCGCGGTTTTGTCGCTTTCGCCTTCGCACCGCCGCCGCGGCGCGCGTTTGCCGCGCCGCTTTGATGTGAAGGGCTGCATACTATTTCGAATATTACAAAAAAATACCGCAACGCTTTCGCCGCTCTGTCTGTGTCGCGCTTAATGGCTAAGGATGATTATTTGTCAGTGTCGTTTAAATTCGGTGGCTTTAAAATGCATTTGATAGGGATTTCTGGTTGCTTCAGTTACTGCTGTTATTGTTTGTAAATAATCCCTTGCACAGTACAGTAATCGTCAAAAGTTGTTGTATTAAATTTAACGTCAGATTGTTGGACTTTCATTTAGGTACTTACCTAAATTTTTAGGGGGTAAATACGTTGTGGATGGGGTAAACGCATGAATCAAAAAATTTTGCCACTCCCATATGGATGAGTAATAAAAGCATCCTATGGGTGTCAAAATCGTGTCAAATGTATCAAAAAATTGTAACTCACCCACACTTTCTCATTTTCAAACTCCATATAAATTTGTATTAGCAACCTCCTCCTGCTACTCCGCTTCCTTTGTCCGCACCCCCCCGATAAATGGCATCATAGGTTCCGATACTAAATATGGGAGATGCGATCTCCACAGGGAGCGCGCGCGACCAAAGAAATTTGTAACTTCTTGGGTAAACGCGACAAAATGAAATCGATTATGATAAAATTCAAGTTGACTATGAAACTTTAAAAGTATGTCTTAAAAATACTAGTTGACCATAAAGCAGACTAGTTGAAAATCCACGTACGAAAAACACTAATCTATTTTTCAAAGGATTTTATGAAATCCTGCAAGGGTTTTCGACTATTATCTTCACCAATTAAATTCATTGTGTCACATTTTGCCCCATCGACGCATATACATAAGTGGTCGAATAATTAGAAACAGGGCAAGATTTTCATACAATCGAGGTCACTCTGAAGCCATGGTTCTCCGTGAAGGATTGATCGGGGCGTGATCTGATGACAGTCATCGAGAGAGTACATGGAGGACTTTTAAATGGCTATAGATACCCAACTGATCAGATCAGCCGTTTGGGGGCAGCATCGTCATGATTCCTTAACTTTAAGATTTTCATACATTATTATGCCATTTTGCAGGTTTTTTCCTACATGACGATGCTGCTACCAAACGGCTCACGTGACATTTTTCTCTAAATATTCTTAGACGCAACAATTCGCGTGAAAAACTTGGAACAAATTAAGTTTTGCATCAAGGGATGGCTTGGGTAGTGTCAGATCAGAACTGCTCGTACCCAAAATACTTAGTTACAAACAAACTTGTCATCTCATCCAAAACTCGTCGAGTTTTTTGTCGCAACAATGTACTTAGTGAGTGTGTTCCGAATGCGTAAATAGCACTCAGCACCAATGAGCGCGCTGGAAAATTCGTTTTCAAACCGGCTCTGTCTCACTTTGAGCCGTCTGACGGGCCTTGCTGGGGGAATATAAAAGAGGTTTCCTTTAAAAACACTCAAAGCCGGTTTGGGGACTGCTTGACTTTCAATGGAGTGTATGAATTTATTTATGTTTGCCCCCGACCCAATAGCGGGCAAGCAGATAAATCTTTCATTTTACACACTGTATCTCGTTATATTTTTATTGAAACAGTGGGCCTTTAATCTTATTTCGACACACGTGATGTAAATGTCAAGTGGGTTTCGCTCCAGGGGGTGGTGGCGGATAAAAATTTATTACTTCGAAACGCGGAAATATTTTTGGGCAGCGAAAATTGTGCGGGAAATCGTTGCGTGGCGATGGTAGTGCCAAAGATTATTAACTACTACTACGTGAAGAAGCGACATTCACCTAACACCACTAATTATAGTCGCCCGCAAATGAATAGCGCGATGGGTAGTGGCGGGACTACTCGATGTCGGCGCCATTCGCTGTGAGCGCATGTGACTCGACTATAACGTAATATAACGCTCGCCTCTGATAGTCCTACATAATTTACACACACACCCACACACACACCCACACACACACTCTCACACACACACACACACTTACGCAAACGTGTACGGAGTGGATAGTAATAATGTAAGATTACGAAGGCGTGGTAGTGTATTTGGTTGTGTGTGAAAGTTTCTATTTGTGGCAATATATCAAGTTCAAATTGACCAAAACCAAAATGTCTATTGTATTTAGATGATGACTGGCCTGTTGGCGTAGTGGTAGTGAGCCTGCCTACTGCGCCAAAGGTCGTGGGCTCGATTCGCACCCGGGACTAACATTTGTGTGATGAGCATAACTGTTGGTTTCCGGATTCTGGGTGTTTGTATGTATTTAAGTATTTATTTTTAAAAAGTATTTAAGTATGTTTATCAGTTGTTGAGTACCCATTTACAAGCTTCGGCATAGTTTGGGACTAAACAGCCGTGTGTAAATTTGTCCAAAACATTATTAACTAGAGCATTTGCCTTACACAACATATTTCGCGTTTAACTAGAAATTCCTTCAAGTCCCAAGTAAGAAAACACCTCCCTATTATTAAAGTGTTGAACTATAATAATTTAAAGCTATTAACGTGTCTAGCTGTAATTTGTCATCTGAGTTAAATAGCTCGTGACACGAACTGACCAATATCCTGGATTTATTTATAACAGTCCACCTCAGTTTTGAGGCCGTATGTTTTAATATATTAGCCTGTAATAAGTAATAGTAAAAAGTAATTATGATACAAAAGAGATTTCTTAATGTGTCCCTAAACGATCATGCTTGCATGACATGCAACGTTTACGTGAATGTCATGCTGCATGATGGACCATCATGCTTGCTATCAATCAGTACAGTGAAGCAACGGCCAGGATGTAGTTTGCATGTCATGCACGTCAATCACTACAGCTAGACGTTCATGCATGAGTGACAGCACGTAATGCATGACATGCCGCATGATCGTTTACGGAGCCCATTAGAATAGCCTAGCGCTATTGAATGGTCTGCGACAGATATAGGTAGGTATGTACGAGCAGATTTCTGCAAGAATGTTTTAAATCATTTTAGGCTTTGCTCTCTCGTATTAGAGCTATTTTCTATGACTGCACGTAAGTAGAAACAGAACCATTGTAAGCGGGTCTCACATTGTATTCAAACTCCCTAATATAGGCTAGGCCAGCTCAAGGTCTATGTGCGTCCACTAACGTGCAGTCGTTGTACTGGTTTTACTTAAATCGATACTTTGACAGTCCCAGGCATGAATTAAAAAAAAAAGCTACTCCCATATGAATGAGTAACAAAATCATTTTAGGGGGTGCCAAAATCGTGCCAAATATATCTCGAAATTGATACTCACACACACACTCTCATTTTCAAACTCCATATAAATTTGTATGAGCAACTTCCTGCCGCTAATCCGCTTCATTTGTCCGCACCCCCCCTGATTTTGACACATAATTTTTCATCGTTTCCCATACTAAATTTGCAAGATGCGATCTCCACAGGGAGCGCGCGCGCGACAAAAGAGGTTCGAATCTCCTTGGTCCCATGTGTCGTAGTTTGACAGTTAATTTTAACATCATTATCATCAGCAGGCATTTTAACATCAACTTAGCTGGCGCCTACCAAAAAGTTCTGAGCTTCATGATTATCATTATAATCATCAGTCTGTTTACATGCACGGCAGATTCTTGATTTATTTTTATTTAATAAACAATGTAGAAATCTATTTAGGTAGGTACTTAATTTTAATTTTTATGGGGTAGGTACTCGTAAATTAAGATTCAAGATTCAAACTTTATTGCAAAGCCACATGTTAAAAGATGTCAAGGTACAAATAAGCCAGTACTTGTGACGCCCTGCAAGGGCACAGCAATATGAGGGTTGTATCAATATTAATATTAACAATAAATTCTTACATTACTAAACAATATACATTATAAATTATGTTGTGTTCTACTCGTATTTATTATATTTATATAATCTTTTGTATCATTAATGTCATACCTACTTACATATCTATGTTATTAACACTAAATTATTTTTGGAAATAAGTAATTTTCAATGTCATTTAATTTTGTTTATATATTTGTATTACTTTTTATAATATATTAGGAGTCAGGGTACTATGTGGTTTGGTCTGTCAATTACTTATATTGGTGTTAAAATTAACAGACGAAAGTACACCACAGGTAATTGTTAAAATTAACAGAGGAAAGTAAAGCACAGGTAATAAAATAAATAATTCTGGTAATTAAAATTCTAAAGCATGAAACCCGCACATTACTGCATTTATAAAGTCAACGAGACACGCAATAAAAACAAACTATTTAAGGGTCAAGCTTCATTAAACAACACTGCGAACCTTGCCCTTACAAAAATCCTGTTCGTAATTGGCGCGTATTTTTCAACCGCCATATACGAATGCATGCTGACTGGTGGAGCTTGGCCCTTATCACAGATAAAGCAAAACTATTATTAGGTAAATTGTTGAAAGCAGCAGTTGACAGGTTAATGGTGCGCATTTTTTAAATAAATCATTTCATTATTGTTTCAGCATAGGTTATATTTTTTAACTTTAAAAATAGGTATGTATTTACTGCTGTTTGATCCGAATAAAATAAATATATAAATAAATAAAGTTCAAAAAGTTTAAATATAAACTTTAAATAACTTACTTTAATCACAAAAATAAATAACTTTAATCACAAAAAATATACTTTTATCACGCTTTCACAGTTCTTTAAAATGTTGTAAGTACATGATTATCATACGTAATCATTGCAGAACAATTTTTATAACGTCAAAGTATCGTTATTTGTTTTCTTCATGATTACGGTAATTTTTAAGTTTATACACACTATACTTACCTACTGATTTATGGTATTTTACCTCCAATCGACATCGCACACACGTATTTCGCACGAATGATACTTCGCACAAATGACATGTCGCACAATCGTACATCGCACAATCGTATTTCGCATAAGCATGAATCGCAATCCAATCATCATCCCAAAAATACGTCATGGTTACGTCGATTATTTACGAAAAGGAATATTTTATTAACCCTTCGTTTATCTATTTGATTAATCGTCAAAATAAACACGTTACTTCGTATACAAAAAGAGTATACATTTATTCGCTTTGTTTGTAGTAAACTTTGCGATTTCATCTCTGTTTGTGAAATATTTATTCATAAAGCTACCGAATCGAATTACACAGCCAGGTTAAAGATACATTTATTATTATTATTATTTTATTTAATTAATTTCACAGCATTAGATACACTTGATACATAGAATAATACGAATTACAGTATGCCAATCACGAAATTAAAATCATACTATATACATTTAAAGAAAATAATGGAAATAAAACAGAAAAACATTGACGCGACAAATAAATAATTAAAAAGAAAATATATATATATGTAGTGTATGCGAATCAACGTTGACGAAACCGTCTCTGACATAACAAAGTTTGTATGTTTCTTTCGTTTATAAACCGTATCTACTAAAGTTCCAAATTGGTACTAGTCAAGGTCGAACTTTGGTTCGAACCAAAGCCTTCAACATAGCTAAAAGGGTTAGCACGTTGAAGTGGCAGTGGGCTGGTCACATTAGCCGTAGAACCGATAACCGCTGGGGTAGACGAGTTCTCGAGTGGAGACCACGACTAGGCAAGCGTAGTGTGGGACGCACCCCGGCTAGATGGAGCGACGACCTGCGTAAGGCGGCTGGCAGTGACTGGATGCGGAGAGGAGAGGGTTCAGTAGTGCGCCCTGGGAGAGGCAGTGGACTAGTACAGGCTGATGAAGATGATGAAGGTTCGAACCCACGACCTCGTGTTTTAGGCAAGTGCACAACTAACAAGCCTCTTCTAAGGCTAAAAATAGGTATAAACTGGAGTGCTTTCTAATACCCCTTTCGAACCTCAACCTAAATACCTATTGCTTCTATCCGTTATAACAACTTGCCAAAGTATTGCAACCGTTGTTCAAATATCAAAATGTTACTCCCAGAGATAGAAAGGGTAATTTATAACGGAACATATTGTGGACTTTTCCAGATATATTTTTCTCGAACATTGTATAAATTTTCAGTAATAAATCAGTGTTGCAGGATAGTGAACGCATGCCGCATACATTTCAACTTTGTGAACTTTATACCGACTATAAAGTAAGCTAGTATGTTTACAATGGATTTCGTGTAGCAAATAAAAATAACCAGGTACTTAATTCAACTATTCGCAGAAGTTTATGAAATAATGTTTTCGTTGAAGAAGCAAGTATCGCTATAGATAAGTATAAAATATAAATACCTGCCGCCATCGCAATTGAGTTTTGTAACTGTTGCGTTAGAGGAATAGCTGTTCCTTATCCGAAACCAGTTACCAACTAAGAATACTTTTGCTATAGGTTCAGTAGAGGATATTCTTCTTTAAGCGGAATCCTGCCTGAACAACAACGTAAAGTGGATTAAACGGGAATCCCCGCTTGACCAGAATGTCGTATTGTATTGTATTTAAAAATTAAGACAAGTCCCAATCGCATTTCGAAAACTTTGAGAACAGCAAATTGAAATTATAAAAAAATTTGGTGCAAATTATCTACTTACCTACTCTATTAAATTTATTAACTATCTTTTATATTTTTTCTCAAACATGCTTGGACATGTGAACATTATTTTGACAACCTTCTTCGAGTTAAATCGTCATTGCTGTACTGGTCAAATAATTGAGAGCAGACGGGCAAATAATTTGAATGAAAATCCATATTATGTAGTGCCTAGCGGTCAAATAATGACCATATTAATTCTTAACATGTCATGTGACCATGGCAACCACGGAGGTAAAATTTATTAAAAAAAAATTAATTTTGAAATTGCAAGCAGTTTAGTGTAAAAAAACAAATGAACATTTTGGCGCGTGGAAATTTGTTGTTGTTCGTCATTGATTTTGGAATGTATATGTATGAAATAAAATGGTGTACATAGGTAATAGTTTGAATTTCCGCGCATTTTTTTGAGAAAACTACTATACAAGTCTTGGCCACAACCAGGCATTGATGGACTCACGTGCCTTGGCTACCGCCTCGGCCCACATGCACACGTTCATCCATCTATGCCTCTGTTGCGGGCCGCGGCAGTAATGTACTATTACTTAATTTTATATTAGATAATTGAACCAACTTTACTTTTAAGTTAGTAATATTTATACGTTTCAATTTTTGAAACCGCCATTTGAAGATTTTTAGAGATGACCACTCGATAAATAAATGAATTATAGAAAAACCTACCTTCCGAATCTTAAAGCTAATTCCGTATAATCTTTTAAGGCCAGTGAGATAATTGAGAGTTACGTGTTTATTTCTTTAGAAGGTGATTCGCTCGGTCTTTCTCATTCCTTCGTAACTAAATCCATCAAAACTTTTTATTTCTCCCCAACTGTTTGATTAAATTTTATCTACTTACATGCAAATGATTTGGAGCTTCTTTCGTTAAATTACCGAACACCTCAATTTTGAATTATTTGTTTATATCAATATTTACAACAACAATAACAAATTGGAAAACATGAAAAAAATATATACGGGTCGAATTAAGAACCTCCTCCTCTTTTTTTCGTTGGTTCATAAAACTATCTTTCAATCCCTTCTTATCTTTCTTCTTTCTGCCTCTTTTGATCATAATTGTGTCATTTACAGGATTTTTTGGATACAATATTTCACTATTCGAACGCCTGTTTGAAAATGCTTGTCTTTTTAAATTATAATATTGTTATTTAAACATTCCTTTGAATTTTTTGTAGTATGTTTTATTTTATAATATTAAGTTTCTCGCTTTATAAATGTTGTGGCCGGAGGTTATAATATATGCGACTCGTTCCTAACAAAGGTGTCGTGTTTCTGACAAAAAGGCTGCTTGATGCACGTACGTGCTAGCAGCGCTTAGTATCTTCACAATAGAGCTTTTACAGCGTAAAAATTCAGCGGATTTTCTTCGGAGCGCTTTAAAAAGTTTTATAAAAGTTGAAGTTCTTTATTATTGTGGCCTGGCGGAGCATTAAAAGTTTTATACAATTTATTGTAACACGCTTAACTACGGTTTTGTCCTCTGGCGGCGAGGTACTTTTTGCAATGTAAAAATTCTGCTTCGCACGAAGATTTTGTGAAAGAAAGCTTTCGATTTTACCTAACTGAACATGATTAGACTTGTACGAGATTCTGGACCAAAACTGAAGTGTAAAGAAAAGACGCCAGAACTATAGGCAAACCACATAACTCGCGGGACGCCCGCGGGGCAAGAGGTAGGTGGGCGCGGGTATCGATACACACGTAATTACTTGTTCCGAGATAAATCCAGAGATATATTACTCGAATGCAAAAGAAGATAATGAACTTTGTCATTTCATTTCATACTAGCAGAGCCCCGCGACCTCATTCGCTTTAAAAAGAAGGCTACACATGACATACTACTGAGCTGTGCGTGCAATACTTCAAACCAACCAACCAACCAACCAAACCCGCAAACAAATTGGCAAACAAACAAACAAACAAACAAACAAACAAACAAACAAACAAACAATTACGAACACAACAAAAAATAAACTGAGATTCAGCACCCCCGAGAACCTAGAAAATGGTATAACATCGATGCGTTGCCCGTGATAGTATGTACCACCAGATCAAATGGCATCGAATCTTGTGATAATCTTTTTGCTAAATAATAAATAAAGTATTCTACTTTTTACATGAAATCTTTTTCTTCATATGGAAAGTCAGTTGCCGATTTGCGTGCATTTTGGTTGCCATGGAGATATTTCTTGTTGAAAGAAAGAATAAACGTTGTATATTAATTGTTTGACTTGCTTGTTAATTTTCTTAGAAAAAATTTTGGACCGTCCATCTTCAGCGTTCATCTTGGGAAATATCTCTGGAAAATTAATCTCGTGTAGATTTTGTTCCGAGCGTCCGTAATCAAAAAGCCGACTGCACGCCGCGGGAGCCGCTAGCTCCCGCCGTAGTTAGGAACGTCACTTGTGCTCCCTGCCGCGCGCGCGCGCGCCTTCACCTCCGAAACGCCTGAGAGTTCCTCCGGCCCCACCTACTTTTTGCCCCGCGGGCGTCCCGCGAGTTAAATGGTTTGCCTATAGTTGCACAACTATTTTACATAGCTTGCACAAACATACACAAACATAGCTTGCCATCATAATACCATTGATTGGGAAAAAAATCATTACGACCTTTTATTAAATTGTAATATTATACTTAAAAATTCTCACTTATCATTATATTATAATGTAGGGATAAGAGTGTGTCGCATATATTTATATGCGGCACACTTTGGCGACAATTTGAAACTTTTGGGATCTTTTGAGTCATTACCCTGTCCACCAACTCGTGTTTGGTGGACTTCACTCCTTAGAAACCTTACTTCTTTGGCGTAGGCAGGTTTCTTCACAATGTTGTCCTTCGCCGAAAAGCATGTATTATTATAATAAACGCTACCAAGTTCCGAATTAAATTTACACTGAAAGTCAATCAAATGAAGCTCAAAACAATTTCTAAAAACTAAAGCTGACGTTCAAAGGAAGGGTAGTTGATCAGAGAAAACATGAAACATAATAAAGCTTAAAGAGGTATCCTAGATTTGTCCGTGCAACCGTTGACATTTGCAAACACTTGTGGAAAGCCGCTTATAAAAGTAAGTGATGGTACCGACGTGATCGGAATGCCACGTGGGTTGCAGGACAATATGGGACAAACGCCAAATGCATTACTCTGCGTCCAAATCTTGTTGATGGAACGAATGTTTTTGTATTTGTGACTAGGAGTGGATACCGGTATTCTGAAATAACGTAAAACCGGGACACCAGGCCGTGTTGATGTGTTTCGAAATACTGGTATTCGAGTTTAAAATACCGGTATTTCGGTATTAAACGAACGAATAATTATACTTGCATTTCGTCACCTAGTTAGAAATAATATAAAATAATTAATGTTGATTTTTGTTATAAAGCTTGAATCCGTGATTTTTGTTACAAAGCTTGAATCCGTGACTTCGTCGACAGATATACAAGTAGGTTACCATTATAAAAAGTAGCCGGCACTGCACCAAGTTTCATTAAAATCCATTCAGCCGTCCACTAAACATCCAACATTCGCATTTATAATAATAAGTGACCGTTGACACTTTACTATTTCACTCTGTATAACTCTGTTATCTTAGTAACTGTTAGAAACTAAATACCTTTGACCACTGGACCCTTCAATTATTTAGAAACATAGCTCTGATCCCTCTGACTTTACTCTAGAACTGGAAGCCTAGCCGTTCAATGTAGGTATAGACCATAGAATTTTGCCACTTTGAAATTGCCAACACATGTCAAGTTTATCCAATTGAAAACTGTAATGATGATATAGGTAAGTACAGAGAAAATGCAATAAAATGTATAAATATGAATAAAGTTTGGTGTTTGTATTTATTATTTTATTTATAGACTAGCTGACCCGACAGACTTCGTTCTGTCAAAAGCAAGTAACTACAATTCCAAGTTTTCACCCCCGTTTTCTCCCCCCCCCCCCTCTCCCTTTTCTTAAAAATGTGAATCTAAGACTCTAAGCTATCACTGTACATACCAAGTTTCATCAAAATCCGTTCAGCCGTTCTTGAGTTATAAGTGTTCACCCCGTCCCACCCTCCCCCTCACCCTTAAAATGTAAAATCCAAAAACCCGTCATTATTTATTTATGATACATTTTCATTTTCAAGTTAATGCCTTTAAAGAAACCTGTACTCCCGTGCAAATTTTCACCCCCCCCCATCTCCACTCCCCCCCACCCCTCACTCCCGCCCCCAATACAAAATCCCGTCATTATATGTTTATATCCGGGAATAAGTATGGGTTATTTTTTTATACAAATTTTTTTTATCACTATACAAAGTTTCATCAAAATTAAGTTTTTTCCCAGCGGGAATATCCAAAAATCTATCACCATTTTTTTATGATATCGTGAGAATGAGTGGACGTCGTAGGGCCACAAAGGGGAAACAAGTTTACTTACGGATTGTTGGGATTTTCTCGACGTACGGGCCCGTTGATTTCTTCTATAGGTGGCCTAACCAGTGTAACCCGTGGCTAGGACAAATTCACATAATGGTTTTTCACAGCACAAAATCGTGTCGTGTTCGCTCGCGGTTCGGAGTGCACTGCGGCGTCGAGGCCGCGCTCGCCGGAGTACGGGAAAAGTGGGTAGTTGGAGATTAGCATGGAATTGTAGGTAGTGGGCAACCACTCATTGTCACAATACAATTCCAATTTTCAAGTTACTTAAAAGAAAGCCTTTAAAGAAACCGATACTACTGAGAAAATTTTCACCCCATCCATTCCCCAAAGGACAGGTACAGTTTGACTTGTCTACAACTTGGGTCGAGTAGTTGACGCCACGGTGAAAGAGATGGCGCCACTTTGTACTTGAATTGAAGCTATGACAAATAAACTGAGTTTCCCATGTTATCGAATAGTTGACGCCACGGCGAAAGAGATGGCGCCACTTTGTACTTGAAATGAATTGAGTTTTCCATGGGAACAGTTTACCGCGGTAAAAAGTAGCCTATATGTTATTCCGGGCTATAAGCTATCCCTGTACCAAGTTTCATCAAAATTCGTGCAGCCGTTCTCGAGTTATAAGTGTTGTAACAAACACGACTTTCTTTTATATATATAGATAATTGGAATCAGCAGAACTATCTATAACAATTCGATAAATTGTATATCACTAGTTTATTAATAATTCGACACTTGTTTGTCGACATTAGTACAACACTAGTCTTGCCTCGTATTGGTGGGCTCCCTAAACGATCATGCGGCATGACATGCATTACGTGCTGTCACTCATATATGACCAAGCTCTAATGATTGACGTGCATGACATGCAAACTACGTGCGTGACATGCAAACTACGTGCTTCACTGTACTGATTGATAGCAAGCATGGTCCATCTTGCAGCATGTCATTCACGTAAACGTTGCATGTCTAGAAAGCATGATCGTTTAGGGACACTTTATAAGCTGGGATGCGGCTTTGACAGTTTCATTCAAGGTATACATTCGTTCTCTTCAGTGTCCCACCTGTGTTGAAGATATTATAATATCTGTGATTCTTTCTTACCACAGATCTAAAAACTATGATGGTTATTATTTTCCACCACGGTCAGCCTCCCTGGCAAGAAACACCATTAGATACATGTTGTGTGGATATATCCCGGATATGTCTGGCGTTGTGTAACGTTCTCTTTATTGTGATGATTAATGACGAATGTAGCCTCGCACTAGTTGGGTTTTTGGCCAACGTATATATCTTTTAGTAAGGCATTAATCCACTGAAAGCTAGTAAGGGTACACGAAAAACGTACCAAGGGATTTTAATCACGAAAGTGCACACTGCACTTTCGTGAATTTATACTCAAAGAAGCTCAAAACAATTTCTGAAAACTAAAACTGACGTTCAAAGAAAGGGTAGTTGATCAGAGAAAACATGAAACATAATAAAGCTTAAAGAGGTATCCTAGATCTGTCCGTGCAACCGTTGACATTTGCAAACACTTGTGGAAAGCCGCTTATAAAAGTAAGTGATGGTACGTACCAACACTGAAAGCTAGTAAGGGAACACGAAAAACGTACCAAGGGATTTTAACCACGAAAGTGCAGTGTTACAAAAACGTAGCCACTGATAGAAAGCCATAAAATATAGCAAGCAGAATTTTAGGAAACATTAGAATATATCGAGCGAATGTGATTGGTAATAGGAGCTGGGGACGACCTAGCTCGACATACGGGGATCAGATAAAGCGGGTGCTCACAGACGGACACGTAAAGAGCATTCGCGTCCCACGGCGAGCGTGTATGAAGAGAATGATGAGACTGAGTGAAGCGAAAGAGGTGTGCCAGGATCGCAATACTTGGCGCTCCGTTCTTTCTGCCTACCCCGCCAGGGACATAGCGTGAAGATAATATGTATGTATGTATTAGAAAACTCGTTTTTTTTTAAGCAGGTACTCGATAATAAATATTTTCTGAATAAGAAAATCACACAAAACTTGGAAGACAATTCAATATTTGCTAAGCGATGGTTTGCGGGATGACCACCCTTATAAGTCGCCTCACAAATGAACTATTTCCTTTGTTATACAATATTTATTATATAGAGGTTTGACGTTTGATGATCGGCGTAGTTTACGGTATCTATTTCTTGCGAGGGAGGCGAGAAAATATTTTTTGTTACAAGAAATATTTAGACGTAACACAAAGTAAATCGCTATATCACCTACAATGTAGGAGAGGATTGTTACGGATGTGAAAAAGTTGACTAAAAAGGGAATATAATTTTTAAATAGGTACCTACTAGAATTTACCCTGTCATGCTCAGGAGAGAAAATGGAAGAGAGAAAGCCTAAAGCCAAAAAATACTTTTTGTTACAATAAATATTTTGACAACTCAAAAGTAAATCTCTAAGTATATAAAGTAGGACTGTTCGTGGACTCTTTTAAATACTATAATTTTTCCTGTCATGCTCAGGAAAGGAGAAAAAAGGGGTGTTATTATACGTGCATGACATTCAGATATTTTATTTAATTATTTAAAATTATTGTAACATAACAGATGTCATGCATAATCAACGCGGATCGATTAGTTGCAATAGCTCAGAATGATCGATGATTGCGGCTCGTAGTCATATTATTCAGTTAATCCACGTTTTACCATACATAATCGACGTTTCACCATACACAATCGACGTTTACCATTATAATCGATATTTCTCCATAGACAATTGACGTTTCACCGTACATAATCAATATTTCACCATACTTAATCGACGTTTCACCAAACATATTATTCTTCGTTTCACCAAACAAAATCGACATTGTTAGGATGCCATCGATAGACGTCGATAGCGCAGATGTATTGACGCTTTAAGACAAGTCGTGAAAGAGGAATAAACTATCAATAGGTTGTTAAGAAATGCAGAACTCGTCACAGAGTTTTTAAACCAAATGACGTTCTGTTTCCTGCCCTAGATCGAGAGTAAACTATGTTACCGAGTTCTTTGAATCTAAAAGTCCTCCCGACTTCGACTCTTCTGGGAAAAGTCTATGACATAGACTCTATCTGCATTACATCTTTAAAGAAAGTAGTTTGGAAAGATGTGAGTTATTTTATTTAGAACGAAAATACAATATATCAGAGTAGATATTTTAGAATTCTTTTACTGTAATTTAAATATATTTTACTAAATGTTTTGAACCTAAGACGTGGAAAATAAAAAATGCATAGTGTAATTTACACTATTATATTTGTACTTCCGAAAAACATCAAAATATAAATTATAGTTTCAATTAATCACGTATACAACAATCGTATACAAAATACCTAATGATGGCCTTAACTAAGCTAACCTACTCGTATATTACAAATAAAGATCGTAAATTACTATTATATTGTATTATACTTATTGTATTACTTGTTGTTGTATTTATACTTATTTTGTTTATGTGCTTATATTGTAATTCTACTCTAAGTTCTAAGTTCTTTTATTAAAAATATGTTTGATCAAACCAAAAGCTGTTGACCCTGAATCCCAAAGGTATGTCCTTTCCAAGAAGCATAATAATGTCATAATAAATTATCACCAATGACAAAGAGCCTGCGGCATTGAAATTTTAATAAAATGTGAAAGTTCGAATTTCGGTAAAGCCTTCTAGGTCGTTCACACTTTGAAAATTGTAAATGATATTTATTTTCGCGTTTTGTCATCTGATTTAAACAGGTGTAATAAACACTATGATTAAATTATTCTTTGTGACAAACATGTTTTGAATTTCAAATATATTTCGTAGTAAAAAATTCTTGGTAGAAAATTAACATAGCACGTATTTATTCTGCTATTCAATTAGTGTACATTTCAACTCATGTTCAACATAACATACGGAATATTAAGATCGTTTCTGATGAAGATTAATTACAGGTCTGATTTTCGTATTCAGATGCAAAGTGCAGCCAAGTGAGCCGTGTCTTGAGTGTTGTTTGGCACTTTGTACTACATACAAAATTCGTCGCTTTAGGTCTGTCCGTTCGCTTGCCTTAATCGACTACCTACCGTTGATGGACCGACTACCAGAAGAAAATGATCATCATCATTCAACGGGTGATGACAATGATGAATCTCACTCGTCGATGCTTTCTTCCTTGCAGTCACAAGAATACTTCTCCTGTATACCTAATTTTCTTATCTAAACAAATAAAATCATTTGTCCTCACTGACTGACTGATAATATGCTCATCAAACAACTCACACGTCTCTGGCGCAGTAGACGTCACTACCAACTACGCCAACAGGCCAGACAAAGTAGTCTTCAGTGTTGAGTCGCTGGGCGTCAGCTAGTGATAATACATTTTAGACTTTCGCGCTTTGTATTCATAATTATTTACGGGTCTTACACACGAATAAGTTTTATTTACCTTGCCCGACGTTTCGACCAGGTTACACTGGCCGTGGTCACGAGCTGATTCGTGTGTAAGACCCGTAAATAATTATATAGGTAGTGATAATACGTAATACAAGTACACGAGTAAAGTCGTGTGTAGAGACAAGTGTTTTATAAATTTATGCTGGGCACGTTTCAGTCTCAAGTGTGTCTCATCTTGTAGGTGTTGATGAGATGGCAGGTGTGTCTGCGAATTACTTGAAAACAATCTCTCGTCTCAAGTAATTTATGCAGGTTTAAAGAAGTTGAACCACTTAAAGGTTGTCGCACACAATATAACAGCACGGCATCCGATCAGCATTGTTTCAGATCCAGTCGTTCACAATTTCTTTTGTATAACAATGGAGTGGAAGGCATACTAACACAGGAATGTCATCAATCACCGCAGCTCGCATTTTTTAATTATTTACAATAAATCAACACAATGCCAAACTGGTAGACAGTTGGTTCATCATCATCATATCAGCTTGTAGACGTTCACTGCTGGACAAAGGCCTCCCCCAAGGATCTCCACGACGACCGCTCCTGCGCTAACCTCATCCAGCTGGGTCCCGCGACCTTCACAAAATCATCGGTCCACATTGTGGGAGGCCTACCTACACTGCCACCTTTAATCTTATTACCGTGACGCTTAGCTTATGTTTGTGAATTTTGCTGATATTATATTTTCCCAGAAGCCGAATTCCCGAAGCCTGTAGTATGATGATAAACCTTAAGTTCCGAATTTTATTTATTTATTTGTATTTGATTGTATGAAAGTTAGCCGAGCGCACTCTGCCAACATTGGTGCTTTGTTATTAGTGTATATTTTTAAAACCCGTCATTTCCACCGTTATTATTCCATAGGTGTAACCTTTAGAGAATCTGTCATTACACAACCGTCACGTAGTGTTTCCACAGATGTCATTTGTCAAGCTTACCTAGCCGCATCTGTCTTCCTGAAGAGGGTATCAAGTCATCTCGTTCCCTTGGAACAGGGTAGAGTGATATATTTGTCCAAATCTCTCCATAGAACATTTACATTCACGAGGTATGCGGGTCTATTTTGATTTGTCATCTTGGAGAGTCAGGTGAATGGAAGAAATGTGGAGGGATTTACTTATAGAGAGTTTTCGCATTGGCCAATACCGACACCGATATATTGTATTAGAAGGTACTGAAAGCGGTGGATGTGGGATCTCATAATATTACGTCATGGTCATCAAAACTGCACAAACTTTGAGGAATTTAGGTATTTAACCTCCTTATGGGAGGCCTAATGTACTGCAGTGGACAAGGTGTAGGATCAAAAAAATCAACAGCCTATTAACATGTCCTTACTGCTGGGGCTCAGGCCTACCCTCTCTACGAGGGCGTTTGGACTATACCACGCTAGCCCAGGGCGGGTTAATGGACTTCACATGCGCCTAAGAATTTCTTCTTCGGCGTATGCAGGTTTCCTCACGATGTTTTCCGTCACCGTTTGAGAGCAGTCAGTAAATGTACTTAACTTTCGAGAAAACCCATTGGTACATGGCTTAGCTGGGGATCGAACTTCGGACCTTTCGTAATGATAGGCCGCGTCTTATCCCCGACGCCACAGACGCTCATTATGATTAGGCATTCGTAAATATAAGTGATCAAAAAAACTTTAAACTAATAAGTATTGAAATTGAAATCACGTTACCTAATGAGTAAAATTACGTCAAAGTCGTATTTAGTCATAGAGTTAAGATCTCTTTGGTGCGTGCTCGCGGCCCCTGAAAGAGGCGTAAAAGAAGCATTCTATGGGCGTTTTTCCATTAGCTGGCCCGGCACCGGCACGGCACCGGCATGGCCGTGCACCGGCACCGGCGCCGGGGCTTGGTTTTTCCACTGCACCGGTGTCGATGCCGGTTTACGCCCGGTAAGTGGTACAGTACTGAGACGGACTTCAACGCGACGACACTATAGGCACCCCGTACACGCTAAGTTTTGCTGTCAGTTTTACCATGGTTTTACCACAGTCAGGCGGTGACTGACGGATGAATGACCGAAAATTTTCATACTTTATTTTTTGCATCATGCAAAGGGTTTTGAATGACGCTTGCATGACCGTCTACAAGGTGCCATAGACTCGCCGTCCTTTCCGCGTCCTCCTACTCGCCCCGCGCACTCACACGCGCACACTGTTACAATTCATATGCAATACACATGCAGTTTTGCCAGGCCGGCACCGGGTGGGAGTTGGTAGCTTGCTACCCCGGCTCCGGTTTCGGCGCCGGCGGGACAGTACGCCGGGCCGGCGCCGGAACCGGTAAGTGAAAAAGCGAGCCATACATTTTCATACATTTTTGCTTCCCCGGCACCGTCACGGCGCCGGCGCCGGCGTCTGTGCCGGTGCCGGGCCGGTGAGTGGAAAAACGCCCTATGGGTGTCAAAATCGTGTCAAATGTATCACATTACTGTGACTCACTCACACATTTTTCATCATCAACAGCCTATTAATCTCCCCACTGCTGGGGCTCCGGCCTACCCTCTCAACGAGGGTATTCGGGCTATAGTCCACCATGCTAGCCCAGTGCGGGTTGGTAGACTTCACATGCGCCTATTCTTCGGCGTATGCAGGTTTCCTCACGATGTTTTCCTTCACCGTTTGAGAGCAGTCAGTAAATGTACTTAAGTTTCGAGAAAACACCCATTGGTACATTTCCCAGCTGGGGATCGAACTTCGGACCTTTCGTAATGATATATGTAATGATATGATATGGCCGCGTCTTATCCCCGACGCCACAGACGCTCATTATGATTAGGCATTCGTAAATATAAGTGATCAAAAAATTTTAAACTAATAAGTATTGAAATTACGTTACCTAATGAGTAAAATTACATCAAAGTCGTATTTAGTCATAGAGTTAAAATCTCTTAGGTGCGTGCTCGCGGCCCCTGAAAGAGGCGTAAAAGAAGCATTCTATGGATGTCAAAATCGTGTCAAATGTATCACAATACTGCTCAGATTAACCACCGAGCAATTCTGTGACTCACTCACACATTCTCAACAACTCCAATAAAACGAACTTTTCGAACTCCATATAAATTTGCATTAGCAACCTCCTCCCACTACTCCGCTTCCTTTGTCCGCACCCCCCCTGTAAGTGGCACCATTGGTTCCCATACTAAATATGCAAGATGCAGTCTTCATAGGGAGCGCGCGCGCCACCAAAGAGATTCGAACCTTCCTGTATTTAGTGGTGGACATTTAAACTTTCAGACCCGTTTGGTCTTATTCCCGGAATGTCCACTCGTATTACGTCTATTTCCCGGAACGTCTGCTTTTTGCTCATTGTGCTTAATCTGCAGCTAGCAATTAAATGCAACTACTAGCTTGCGATAGTAGCAATTATTTATCTTCCGAGTAGCTATTTAGCTTTACTGGAGCTAAGCTGATCTGTGCAACAAATCAAGCAGTTTTAATTAAGAACAGTTCTTTATAAATAAATGAAACATTTTATTCTTCCTCCTTGTGAAACTCTCGTTGAAAAGGAAAATACTTTTATGAATACCTAAAGAAATTCAGCAGGTCATAGTCTTTCTTGTCTGTCTTTGGGGTACAATTGGAAGTCAGGGCATCAATAAAAACATGCATTCCAAATGCAATATTTGGCAAAAATTAAACGTTAAAAGGATTTCACGTATAACGACTTTCAAAGATATCGAAAATGAATGAAAGTTCCTATTTCCTAATACCGATTTCCTCCATCTTTCATAATTGACCGAGCGAGCGAAGCGTCTATGTTTCGAGATTGGCCAAAAATGCTATTGTCCGTCTGTCCTTCTGTCTTTCTGTCTGTAATTCTCTACAGGTCGCATTTTTCAACCGATTTTGACGAAAATTTGGCATAGGTATAAATTAATTAAGCCAACAAAATGAGTAGAATAAAATTTTGAAAAACATTTTTAGAGCACCTACTATACTCGCAAAGTGGGAGTGAACTTTTTTTCTTGTGAATCCCATAGTGTGGGGTATCGTTGGGTAGGTCTTTCAAAAATATTGCTGGTGTGTGAAAAACGTTTTTTCGATTTAGGGATCCGTTGGCGAAATATTAAGCTTTAAAGCGGTAATTTTTGTTAGAGTCACGTGTCCCCCCCCACCCCTGCCAGCTAAACGATTGCTTCTACAAATGTGAAAAAATTCACGGCAATAGCATATATAACGTAGTTAAAAGGAAAACTATAACACATAAGAAGGTTCTATTAGTTTTTGAGTAATAGTCAATTAACTTAAGAAAGTCGAAAAATTAAATTATGTTCATAGAACTGCATACGTAAATTGGGAATGATTTTATTTCGCGTGAATTCCATGGTGTTGGGTATCGTTGGATAGGTCTTTCAAAAATATCGCGGGTGAATGGAAAACATTTTTCGATTTATCGATCCGTTTGCGAAATATTAAGCTTTATAGTGCTAATTTTTGTCACTTTAGTACTGAATCTCCAACTGCAAAGTTGACTTCTGTTCGTTTCTTTTAGGTTTGGTTTATAAGGGCTGGCGAGGTCTACTGTTCTCACAGAACCACTAGTTTTTATAATGTTTAAAATACTTTGTAGAATTTTCCTACGAAAAAAAATTAACGTGAGTCGTGGGGCGTCAGCTAGTCATAAATATAAACAATAACATACATTTCCTAATACTACAATATTATAAACGGTTATCTAAACACATCGCAACAGTTAAATTTATTGCGCAACATCCTATCTATTGACATTGATATATCAATAGGCCAATAATTGTATTGGCATGGACGTGAACGGCCGTAACCATGTTTCATCGAGTAATAAATATATGTAAACCATATCTGATTGTATATCGAATACTAATAGCATGCTTTGATAGCACCAACCCGCACTGGGCTAGCGTGGTGGACTATAATAGCCCATAGCTCGTTGAGAGAGTAGGCCTGAGTCCCAACAGTGGGGACTTAATAATAATGGGCTGTTGATTTGTTTACAAAATCACTTTCTAAAGTAACTTTGCTTTTTCAATGTTTTTCCACAAAGGCAGGATTTCTTTTATGTTCAATTTAGCTTTAATACAATTAGATTACTACTATTTCTCATTAACAGGAAACAGGCTGTAGATGCATTCCCCTTGGGGTTATAGCTGAATATAGGCATAGCTAAGCTATAGATTTTAACAATTTCCGCTTCCAACTTGCCGGCAGCGTAACCTACCTGTTTGAAACGGTTACGTAGCAATATGCGGAAAATATCTCTAAACCGATAATGGCTGGAGTAGATGAGTTCGCGAGTGGAGACCACGAGTGGGCAGTGACTGGATGAGGAGATCCGAAGATCTGGGTCAGTAGCGCGCATTGGTGGAGACCTACGAGACCTACTCAATGTATTGAATCAATTTAATAAATGCAGTAATGGAATTTATTCGTAAGAATAGTAAAGTATTTAACTTTTAGTATACCTACTTTTGGGTCAATGTACTTTTATGTAAATATAGTGGCACGTAACGTCGTTGTTGACAGTACAGCAGAGATTTATCTCCACTCGTGCCTAATCCGTCCGCCGACCAACTACCCGATTTTCCTTAAAGTGTATTATATGTATTATGTGACATAATTTATGTGTCAGGACTACCCCAGTAGGGATTTAGGTAAACAACTGAATGTATACTCGCAGTAAACTTCGTAAGCTCACCTCTCTCTGGTTGTAGGGCTCAACCTGAGAGCGGATCTGTAACTTCATATATCTATACCACCCTATACATAATATCATCAGTATACCCCGTTATCATGCGGGCAGTTTGGTGGGTACCTAACATTAGTGATTCAGCCAATGAAACTGATTATTTTCACAAAAAAAAATTGTAGTTCCCATACATAGCTACAACGTCGACTTGGATAGTTTGTATTGCACATCACTAATGTTAGGTAGCCACCAAACTGCCCGCATGACAACGGGGTATGATCATCATCATCATCATCAGACATAAAAGATAATTAAGAATGAAATTTTCCTTCTTATGTTTAAAGCTGTATTTTATCGACTATCAAAGAATACTGTCGTATTTAGATGCAAATGATTGCACGTCTGTTATATTTCGTAATCGATTTTTCTCTATACATTTTTATACCTGGACATTTTTTATTTTAGACCAAAGTCGCCCAAGATTTGGCGCATAATCTATTATACTTTAGGATTTATTGACGTCTTTGACAAATGAACTATATCAACATAGCATAAAGTATAAAATCGTACGCCTGTCGAATATGTACTTGATGATTTGTCAATGACGTCAAAGTGCTCGAACATTTTCCGTCCCGCTGCCACGACAGTAACCCCTTACAAGGATACCTATCTATTACATCAAGCAAATAGCATTTTCATGTTTGGATTTGTTAAGTTAAGTATACATTAGTTATCGATAAATTAGTGCCGACAAAAAATCACTAGAATGTTTCATACATCAATGATTGTCCTATATTAAGTGCGTGCACATTTTCTATTGTGGTATCATGACTGACATTAATATATAGTAATCCCAGCACAGCGTAGTCCATTCGCAACAGCGGGCTGTCTCATTTGTTACGGTGACGTTATCATTGTCCGCCAGTGGCCTCATATTCGGACGTCATTTGTCAGCTGGGCTATATAATATGGTCCTCCACACATGGACAGTAAATTCAGAAAGGTCAGTGATCCCACATAATAATCCTTGTGATTCGTGAGCTTCTTGTGATTTCACATACCTACCTAAGTGTTTTTAGTGAATTTGTAAAATGTCAAGTCTGTAATAATTTATGCGTTTATGAATTAGGACTTTATGCGTCTGAACTAATAGGGCATGGCACTTAATCACAATTTTAATATTTTCTACACAAATAAACGATTTTTAAAAATTACTTCACCGTTTTTTTTCTCGAAATTAACAAGTGCATAAAATCCATTTAAATAGGTAAGCCATTCTAAATGTGGGATTTGAGTTGAAAAATCAAAATTGTGGACAACTAATAATAGAGTTTGGATATGAGTGAGAAATTATTTATAAAATATGGATATTTCCATTTGTAAATAAATTATTATCTACTGTAAATAAACTAAGGAAATGTGAAATGAGTCGAAATGAAGTAATGTAAACTGAAATGAAATATTATGAAATCACTATTATTAGTTTTCATACTGTCCATTTGAAAATAATAATAATATTAACACTTGTCTGTATTACAAGTATGATATTTGGGCAACTACCTACTTCAACTCGGTGAAGTTAAACAATTAGTGCCAAAAGCGTGCTGAAGTTACTAACGGATGCAAAGCTCAACACTAACTTTAGTAACAGCGGCGATCACAATAGATCAGCAATGGTCGCAGTGATACAAGGCTAGATAAGCCTTGCGAGAGCCCCACCTCAAATAATAATAAATAATAATGATATTGATAATAAAATCTTCTTTAGTCCCAGAGAAAAATCTCAGCATCGAATCGAACGACAAACGAAACACTAATCTGCTTTTCGTGGCCCTGATTTATAGTAGGTATCTGCTTGTCGCTCCATTCCCGTACCCCTTTGAATAAAATACACCTTTTAAAAAACACTTTCTTACCCCAAACAAGCTCTTACTTTAGCGAACCAAATAACCCGAAAAATTGCGAAACAAAATACGAGCCAATAGTGCCCCTACCCGGGCGCTATCTCCGAAAATTTCGTCCCCGTGATATATTGGCTAGTGAACGCGTCCAATCCGGTTGATTTACAGTGCCAATAATCTTCGCAGTGACGCGACGCCCATCAGGTGTCGGGCGAAGCCGCGGGGCGCGGTATTGTCACGTAGAATAGAGTTTGGGGACATAGCGGTGGTTAAACTGTGCGGGCGCGCTTAGTATTAATAACCGTTACAAATGCGGACACACTCAGTACTTAGTCTTGTGTACTATTTTGTTGCGCCGCTTGTTCTTCTCAGCGCTAACAGGTAGATAAAAATAGACGACAGGTAGATAGAAATAGAGAAGAGAAGTATAATAAATGTAGACGAGTGGAGACCACGACTAGGCAAGCGTAGTGTGGGACGCCCCCCGGCTATACGGAGCGACGACCTGCGTAAGGCGGCTTGCAGTGACTGGATGCGGAGAGCTGAAGATCGGACTCAGTGGCGCGCCTTGGAGGAGGCCTATGTCCAGCAGTGGACTAGTGCAGGCTGATGATCTTCGCCTCGCCCGTCACCTGATGGGCGTCGCGTCACTACGAAGATATAATGATGAATAAATGTGCCCAGAAAGTAATGTAGGTAAGCCAATGCTGCTTATTTTTAAATATATTATTTATTTATTAAAACCATTATGTACCTACGGAACACTTGGTTACGTGCTGCGATCTAGTATTGGTGATCGCAGGTTACGTGTTAAATTATTTCAGTAAGTACATCTAAGATACATGGATGTGCAACAGAACAGACAAAATATTTTCACAATTAATAGGTAAAAGTATTAAATAAAATAATATTCTGATTGTATGGCAATTTCTTGTAAGAGTTCTTTAAACTCCGTAGTAGTTGTGGTAGACGGTAATTATAGTACATTGTTAACCTAGGTGTGAAAGTAACTTACTTAAGTCCCGAGACGGGGTTTGGCGCCCGACGCGTAGCGAGGACCTCTAAATAAGTCTTGAACCCGAGGGAAACACTGTGCTTTTCATTAAGAATACACTGAAAGTAAAAACAAATACATAAAATGAGTGTTAATACAAATCTCTGCTATACGGAAGTATAAACAAAACTCTACAACTCGAAAAAACAAATGAAGATCAGATTGCCGCTTTTACGTCTACTTTGTTTTTTTTTTCTGTGACCGGCCAGCCATTCTGCCATTATTTTTCATTTCCATCCTTGAAAAAATGGTAAATATTTTGCCCAAATCTATGTTATTTTAAAGAAATAGTTGACAGTAATAATTATAATAAAGTCATTTAAAAATATATATTCTTTAATTATTACTTAATCTTTATGTTATTTCAATTTTACATCGCGCTGTAATTGAGTGGCTGTATAGACAGTTGGAACATGGTCCAATAGAAATGTCAAAATAGTACTAGTTTTTTTTTATAATTTGACAGCTGTCAGTTGAAAGCGATTCTCCCTAGGGCTGAGATGTATTACTTTCAACCCGCTCCTCAGGCAACTTCAGACCTACTTTCAGAGTATGAGTAATGAAAAAATAATATGGTGATTATTCCATTGCAAGACTAGATATTTTGGTTTGTGCTGCAATTATTTTGAATACTTCCTGTCACCATTCCACGTGGTCCGAAACAGCAACGCGCCAGCATATGATGTGAGCGCGTATATTTTCACCATCACTGCAAGCGAGCGGCAAAAAATGGTGGATTAAGGTCAGATGAACAATAGAGCCGAGCTTGGCTGTCGGTTGATGCCTGTTTTCCTTGGCCTGGTGTCAAAATTTGCATTAGGAAAATGAAGAGATTTCAGGACTTTTATGGGAAAGTTCCTGAATCTCCTGTGGAAATTGGAGTGGAAGTTAGTATAGAAAATATAGATGTATCTAGTACATTTTTACAAACCGATTTGTTCAAAACTGGCTGTGCTTAGACGGGTTTCCGCATTTATTTCCAAAATTAACCTACGTTCAACTCCATGATAAGTGTACCTCTATGGAAAAATTTACAAACATCGGTTGAATAGTCGAGCTTAGAACGATACACAAACAAACAACACACACTATCTTTCGATTTATTATTAGTTGCATTGACTAAAATCCTCTCTAAATGGAGTTCATAAAAAAAACTTTGACTTGATATTTTTGTTTAACAAGTGATGGAGAAGGAACCTCCATTCTCCCTCCATTACTACTTTCTTTTTCTTATATCGGAATTTGATATACTTTGAAAGTTCTGTTGTTATCTTACCCATAGCATTAACAGTCTTATCATTCTAGTAGTTTTTCCAATCTGTTATGTCTTTATTTATACAGTTGACTACCTATGCATAGTATGCTATGCATATGTATGTTATTTACTTATGTATGTGCTGTTTGGTGGCCGTTTTTGGTATACCTACTTGCATTTAGTGTTGTAAAAGACATGAGTCCTTGAGCCGCAATTTAGAAAACTTGACTCTATTATCCATAACTCGTAGCGCATAGGAGAGCTTGCCAGACGAGTCTTGTAAATAATTTGAGACCCCAAAAAATTAAAGCACTAAGATTCAACACGAAAGTTTTTGATAACGGGGGTTAGAAGTTGAAACTTTATTTATTACAACTTGATTGTTGACCTAAGACTCATAGACGAGAACTTGGGTAAGAATTTCACATGCGATAAAATGAGAATGGAGGGCAGAAATACTCGATCTCTAATGAAAATCGAGACCTGCTAGATGATTGTAGAAACGAGTCTTGTAAATTGACACGAAGTCTATAAAAATAGGGCTCGAAGACTCAAGTACTTTGCATCACTAGGAACATTGACTTCTGGAAGTACCAGTAAATAGTTCAGCATTTTCGACTTAATCAATGAAAGTACAGGGGATATAGAGGAAGTGGATAGTATCTTATCTATAATCCCGTTCAACTATCCTAATGGAAACTTGACCCAAAAGGATTGGGGATATCAACCTGATAGGCCTTGTGTTTGGGCCATGGGTTATGGGGTTAGATACCGGACTATCTTTAACAATAATCATTGTATTTGTTTATGTACCTACCTACATTCGAATAGTTTGTTATGTTTATATTTATGTATGGAATTGCAGGAAAAAATCTACATATTTTATAAACACTATGTTCATACACAGAGTATTATCTATCCAACAGCGAAATAATTATTGAGATCGTTTCTGTAGTTACAAAGATTACTTCTAACACACATCCATCCATACAAACAACCAAACAAACTTTACCTCTCTATTATTAGTATAGACTTATATCATAAAAGTAACTAAAAACAAAGTAAATACCTTATTTTCCTTATAAGTATATAGGGTGGAATAGAAAAGTGTCACCAGTCGATTAATCCATTAATTAATTAATAAAGATATCTGTCCGAAAAATTCAATAGACAGTTACTAATAATTGGCCTAATGCAAAATCATATAGGTACTTTAAAATAAAAAATTTGTGTGCGGAGTCTTCGCCGATTGTGAACCGACTTGAATAAGCCGGTTTTTATTGAAAAATATATAATATAAAATAATATTATATTATTAATAATATTATAAAATAATATTATATTAGAAAACGAACTGGAAATAATAACGATAACAAAAAATTTTTTCTGATTCATACTTTAACTAGACCGCATAATTTGTAATGGATATAAATAAAAATGTATTCCAGTATGATAAAGCAGACTAAAATCAGTCAGTTATTTTCAAAGTGTAAAAGTTATAGGTTTTTTGAGAATAAAAATAATAAAAATTCAATCTCACTTCTTGTAAAATTTTCAATTTTTTTTCTTATTAATCAGAAAACTTCACGGTACAGTTAAACTCAGTGGTTAATATTAAAAGTGGAATTTCTATTAAAAACCACCAGACGAAAAAACGAATTGAAGTCGGAATGTCGCTTTTTAATTTCGCAGAATTGCATAATTATTCAGGTTTAAATAGAAAATACGGATTGTATAATTGTTCATGGAAAATTATATTTTTGAGATCAGACAAACCTGTAATTTTCATTAAGAATCCCAAATTAAACAAGGGATTCATTTTTTTACAACTTTAATGTTTAATTTTCTTTTTTCTTAGCTTTATTATTAGGCGACCTAAAATGTTACAGAAGTAGGTTAAGAACAGAACTTAGGACTTCGAAATAATTAGCCTCGCAAACTTAAGAGAAAGGATGCTTAAATTCTATTGAAACAACTTTAAACTCTGTCCCACTTAAAACCGTTGGACTTATTTATTTAAATAAACTTTAATAGTACTAGCCTTTCATCAACAGCCTATTAATGTCCCCACTGCTGGGGCTCAGGCCTACCCTCATAACGAGGGCGTTCGGGCTATAGTCCACCACGCTAGCCCAGTGCGGGTTGGTGGACTTCACATGTGCCTAAGAATTTCTTCTTCGGCGTATGCAGGTTTCCTCACGATGTTTTCCTTCACCGTTTGAGAGCAGTCAGTAAATGTACTTAAGTTTTTGAGAAAAAACTCATTGGTACATGGCCCAGCTGGGGATCGAACTCCGGACCTTTCGATATGATAGGCCGCGTCTTATCCCCTACGCCACTGACGCTCTCAGCCTTTAAAAATGTGTTATTAGTAGACCTACTACTAAATATAATTTATTAGACATATATAAAAAACCTAAGTATTTAAAAGTGAATGAAACCGGCCGAAACATTTTTTAATACTCGTAGCTGTAGTTATAAAACGCGAATTTTTTTGTCATAAACTGGCCGAACACGATTTTAAGACCAGTTTCGATTTGACTTTTTCAAGTGATCTTAAAACCAGCTACAAAATGTATGTTTTATCAACATATTCCTCGAAATAGCACCTAACACCTACAACGCACGAAGTCCCTAACAGACAACATAAGCCCTCAACAAGACGAGATAATTTATCCGTCCCCAGTTAGAAATAAACAGGGCGAAACATCCGATATTCATGCATCAATTGAACCAATAGAATATACCCTTGAGTTTCGCGTTAGGTGAGAGGACTCCGTTAAAATCGCACGGCTGGATGTATTCCGTGACACCGCCGGGGGGAGGGCAAGCCAGGTTAGTTATATAAAGCATCTAGAGCAGACACGGAACATTTAAGCTTATTTATTGACATCAGTGAGTGGTTCCGTTATTTTATCCGGTACCGAAATACTGAGGTACAGAAATACCAAACGTGGACACTGACAGTGGGACTAGTCCGAAAACTCAAAGCCGCCCTCGGAGTTTCTCTGAGAGATAGGATCCGAAACGAGGTGATCCGCCAGAGAACCAAAGCCTTCGACATAGCTCAAAGGGTTAGCACGTTGAAGTGGCAGCGGGCTGGTCACATCTGTCGGAGAACCGATGACCGCTGGGGTAGACGAGTCCTCGAGTGGAGACCACGACTAGGCAAGCGTAGTGTGGGACGACCGCCGGCTCAGCGACGAGCGTAGTGCGGCTGGCAGTGACTGGATGCGGAGAGCCGAAGATCAGACTCAGTGGCGCGCCTTGGGGGAGGCCTATGTCCAGCAGTGGACTAGTGCAGGCTGATGATGATGATGAAATACTGAGCCTTCTTTTGTCTCGGTATTTCTGAGAGTAAAGAAGCTCAGAAGTTCGGCTTCTTATAGATATTGAGGTCTAAAAGAAAGAATGGGTCAACGGAGCCTTTCTTACCCAACTGCTGATACTAAGAATAATACTACTACTACTAAGATATAGATACTAAGAAGAATAGAATATTAGTTCGGTACCGGACAAAACAACCGAACGAGACTAGACGAAGTGAGTGTTATAATACTTTACAGCTTAAAATTAAGGCTGTATTCCTATGTCTAAAGAATTGGTCCAATAGAAACCAGCGCTGCAGATCCTGCAGCATAATTATTATGCTAAGATGGAGTCGCTTTTGACGCTGCACAGCAACACTCCTTCATGTTGTAAAATTATTATCTGTGTTGTGTTGCTCTTGTACGCGTGAAATAAATACCTAATTATTTTCATTTTCAAAAATTGTTTAAAATAACAAACGCTCATAAACCAAAGGACTCCTTAGACAAGTCGAAATCCCATCATCATTTAAGCTCGAAAGTACCATAACTACAATATTAGTCTTTTGTTTTATTTTTATTTTATTTTATTCAGGAGACCAACAGCTTGTAAATACATCACAAATTACATGTAGATCTTAAATTAGACTAAAGCTATTAATAGGTTTCCCTAGGTTAATTGAACATATTACAAAGATTGTGGTTGTTGACATTGAGGATACATATCAGTTTAAATAATAGTTTTAACTAAGTATTTTTAATAGTTTGCACTACAAATCTCTTAAATAAGTAAGATTGATTCTTGAGAAGAAAAACTAAACAATGGATGTGTGTGTGTGTGTGTGTGTGTATAGTGTGTATGTGTGTTGATCAATTGGCAAGTATTGATTCAATTATTTTCTTTTTAAAGCTATGTTTTGAGTGGAGAAAGATATCTATATCCGAAAATTTATTATTGTATGAGCGACAAATGCGGTTAAGCGTGGAGTGATGTGCATAGTTGGTACGACAAGGAGGTAGTGAAAACAATTTGACGTGTCTAGTACGCCGGACCGGAGCTGAGAATTTTATTTGCATTAATAAATGTGGACTATCTAAACGGCAATGAAGAATATCGTGTAATAAAGATTGATCCAATAGAATTCTGCGATCTGATAGTGATAGTTGGTTGTACTGGGTGCATCTATCCTTGTAGCTACTACAGCGATTTTTAAATTTAAGGTCTAAATATCGAAGGAACTTTTTTTGTATACGCTCGATTGTCGCTGTATGAACACTATAATGTGGAGACCAAATGCAACTTCCATATTCAAGCGTGCTCCGCACGTAAGCGCAATATAGGGATTTAATGCAACAAATGTTTGTGAATGATTTACATGTACGCATCACAAATCCTAAGTTTTTATATGCTTTGTTTGTGATTAAATTGATATGGTCAATAAAACTTAATTTACTGTCCAGAAGAATCCCCAGATCTCTAATGGATGATGTTTTCTCTATAGAGTGCCCATTCATACTGTACGCGAATGTAACCGGTTTTTTTTTGCGTGTAAAGGTTATAGATTGACATTTATTGATATTGACAGTAATCCTGTTTGCTGTATAGTAATCTGTTAACCTATTTAAATCGGCTTGCAGATTATGACAGTCGGTTATATTATTTATTTTGTGATAGACTTTTTTATCATCCGCGTACATTATAAATGAGGAATTCTGAAAACATGTATAAATATCATAAAGGTAAGCGTTATAGAGAAGAGGACCCAAATGTGACCCCTGGGGCACCCCAGAAGTAATTTGAATGAAATCAGATCTGAACCCTCCTACTACCACAGCCTGACATCGATTACGTAGGTAGGATTCAATCCAGCGTAAAAGATCTCCTTGAATGCCGAGCATTTTTAGTTTTCGCAACAGGATGACGTGATCCACACGATCGAAAGCTTTTTCAAAATCAGTGTAGATCACGTCAACCTGGCCGCCATAATCCATATTTTTTAGTGTGTAGTCAATAAATTGAGTTAGATTACTGATGGTAGATCTTCCTTTTAAAAACCCATGCTGGGCTTCGGGTATACCTTGAACTATGGTGGGGTAGATGGCATTATAAATAAATTTTTCAAATATCTTTGCTAAAACATTGAGAATAGATATCGGTCTGTAGTTTTCAACTTTAATTCGCGAGCCTTTTTTGAATATTGGTATTATATGGGCCTGTTTCCAAACTAAGGGAAATAGTCCTTCGTTAAGTGAACGATTAAATAACACGTAAACTGGTAAGGTTAACGCATCTGCGCATCTACAGATGTAAATTGGGGGTATTTTATCACTACCAGGACCTTTATTAATATTAATTTGTTTAAATGCTTTATGGATTTGTTGTTTAGATATATATAATTTATTTACGTTTAAATTATTACTGCTGGGACATTCTGGAAGATCGTTATTTGGGTATGACTGGGCAGGGCGTGAGAACACACTTTGAAAGAAGCTATTAAAGGCAGTAGTAATATCAGACCCGTTGACATGAACCTCGTTATTATAAGATACCTTAGCAACATAGTTAGAAGTGTGGCCACGCTTTGATTTCACATAACCCCAAAAATATTTTGGGTTTATAAGTATGTTTTTTTGTGTAAAGGCCAAGTAATTATTGTAACAAGATGTCTGAAGATCAGATACTCTTTTCCGCAAGAATGAAAATGTATCATAATCGGCCATGTTGCCGTATTTTTTCCAGCGTCTATGTGACTTAAATTTCTCTTTAATTGCTTTTTTCAATGCGTTACTGTACCAGGGTGGCCACTTCCTTGAATTATCATTATGCCTAGTAACAAGGGGGATATGCTGAATAAAAGTTTGATAAATAGTTTCATAAAAGAAATCAACTGCATCGTCCAAGGTGTCATCATACAGTTGGGACCAGTCTACTTCATATAAAAAATTATTAATAGATTCATAATCCGCTTTATGAAAGTTATATTTAAGGTTTACAAGTTGTTGGAGCGGGGAAATTATAATATCTAGTTCAAAGTTAATAGAAGGATGAAACTTTTGGCACCAGAGTTGAAATGTTTCAAAGAGATATAGGTGAAAAGTGAGTTCTAACTCAATGTCTAGCTGTGTTCTCCATCTGTCTGTCCATCACAAAATTACTGGACCGATTGAACTGAAATTTTGAACGCAGACTTTTTGCGACAGCGCGCTGGAGGCTGTCTCCATCTATATTTAGAGTAATTAATATTGTCGTTTCCAGAATTCTTTAGGTTAACGTCCCCGAGCATTTCATATCGGAGTTGAGCACGCGTTGGCATTTCCCGAACCTCGAGGGAGGCGCGTCTACGTGACGAGCCTCCGCTGCTAAAATATTTGTACTATTCATCCCGCGAGGTGTATTAAAATGCGCGCTATGCGAGCCCCTTTTTATCACACTTTATATTTTTATAACCCTGTTTTTGAGCATATATTATTACTAGCCGGTTCCCGCGGCTTCATTCGCGTAGAATTTTTTTCCCGCGGGAACAACTTTTCCCGAAGTATCTATAGCTTGTTATTCTGATGTTTAATCTATATTACTGTAAAGCTTCGTTAAAATATGTTCAACAAACATCCTTACAAACTTTCGCGTTTATAATATTAATAGGATTGTAGAGTTAAATGACGAATCTCTATCAAATGTGAAAGCTCATATTATTGTGTGCAGATGTTGAATTTTTGTATTATAAAATTATTATTTATTCTTTCACCTCCTACTTATTGTATTAAGACTGAAGACTTGGCCGATTTGTTGTACTCAGACATTGTTAAAATTCAACATGTAGATTTTGTAGTCTAAATAATGAGAAGCTACGCAACATCTTCTCGTGCATTTGGGATACCGCGGTATTTGGGATACCGCAGTGTCTCAAGACAAAAGTCTTCGACCAGTGTGTGTTGCCAGTGATGACATACGGTACCGAGACGTGGTCGCTCACTATGGGCCACATAAGAAGGCTCAAGGTCACTCAGAGGGCAATGGAAAGAGCTATGCCGGAGTTTCCTTACGAGATCAAATCAGAAATGAGGAGATCCGCAGGAGAACCAAGGTCACCGAGATAGCTCAAAGAATTGCGAAGCTAAGGTGGCAGTAGGCTGGGCACATCGCTCGTAGAACTGACGGTCGTTGGGGCAGAAAGGTTCTCGAGTGGCGACCACGTATCGGAAGACGCAGCGTAGACAGGCCTCCCACAAGATGGACTGACGATCTGGTGAAGGTCGCGGGACCCAGCTGGATGAGGTTAGCGCAGGACCGGTCGTCGTGGAGATCCCTGGGGGAGGCCTTTGTCCAGCAGTGGAAGTCTGCAGGCTGATATGATGATGAATGAGATTCAACGTTATTAATAATATTATTGTGAAGAACAGGCACTATCAAATAAACTAACCATCATTATTATAATACCAACCACGTTAAAGGAAAAAATCCTATTTCATATGAATTCGGAGACACGGCACAAATACAACATTCTGACCCTAAACAAATACCTGAATTTTGCGTAGCTACAAGAATTTTGTCGACGGAAGTAAAAAGGGAAAATTTCCCTAAGATCTTTTGGAATGTTTGTAGTCAGACATCAAGCAATTTATTTAAATCCATGTATTCCTTTCTGTGACCACAAATATTTCATGTAGGTATAATACATCACTTGTAGAATCCCAAACAGGAATTCCCCTGAGAATTCATCATCATCAACAGCCTATTAATGTCCCCACTGCTGGGGCTCAGGCCTACCCTCTTAACGAGGGCGTTCGGGCTATAGTCCACCACGCTGGCCCAGTGCGGGTTGGTGGACTTCACATGCGCCTAAGAATTTCTTCTTCGGCGTATGCAGGTTTCCTCACGATGTTTTCCTTCACCGTTTGAGAGCAGTCAGTAAATGTACTTAAGTTTCGAGAAAAAACCCATTGGTACATGGCCCAGCTGGGGATCGAACTCCGGACCTTTCGATATGATAGGCCGCGTCTTATCCCCTGCGCCACTGACGCTCTCACTGCGCCCTGAGAATTAAACAAGGATAAAAAAAACACAAATTTTAATATAACATTCAGATGTAAAAAAGTTGTCTGTCCTAGATAGAAATCGAACCCACGCCCTCTGGCACTTTAGCCTAAACCCAAGCCATATATCAACGAGGTGGACTTTTGTAATTCCATTAAAGTCTCAGTAGTTCGGTTACTTTGTACAACCGAATACCAAGACAGGCTCGGTTACAGATGAATCTGTCATCAATAAGTACAACTTTGTACAAAGAAACCAAACTACTGACAGTAAAGAAGTCTCAGTAGTTCGTTACCGGATATAACAACCGAACTAATGAGACTAGACCTTCGGTATATAGAGATATAATAGATCTAGCTAACTACTGAGCCTATCTCGGTTTCAGCAGGTCGGTTGTACAAAGAAAGCAAACTGACATTAAAGAAGGCTCAATAGTTCAGTATCGGACATAACAACCGATCTGTTGAGACTAGAGGTGCAAGCACGATGAAGCCGATAAATCATTAACTGACTTTGATTCTTACTTGTATTTAATTAAATCAAATTGCATCTAAGATTAAAAACGTTCTTGAAAAGTTCATTCTATTCCATGGAAATGAATTGTATTTTACATATTAATCCGTGTGAACTCACAATTTATAGTGCGAAGGTAATTACTTAACTATGATTCTAGTAAGGATACCGTAAATAATACTACTGACGGTAGCAGGAATATTAAATTACTAATTATAGAAGACAGAATTGTTACAGATAAAGCTAAATAGTTCATTATATAAAATAAACAATGAACTAAAGGAGCTCCCAGTTTCTGTTATTAATTAAACAATTAAACAAAGAGAGAAGGGACTGTCGTAATGTAAATAACAAATTCCCAGTTAAATTAGACGACGATAACCAACCCACCTCTCCAGACAGAATAACTACTAAATTATACAGTAATCTGGACCAACTGTAGGTAGCTATAATTAAATTTTGCTGTACCGAGTTTATGCTAATTTTCTGGTCGATTATGAGATTAAGTTAGGTGTGAATTACCGTTTCCTTTTACTAGAGGGGAAGGAAAAAAGGGAAAAACGGGAATAAAGACTCGTTATTCCGCCTTGTTGTTGTTAGGGTGATTACATTGAGGTAAAGAATCCCCTTGGCACATTTCGTACCTTCAACGGCCGGTCGGTGGTTTTGCAATTTAGTTGGAACGGGCTGGAGCGGAGAAAAATTTGCGGCGATGGGAGCGGGAAGAGGTGGATCGCGGCGAAAGGACGCCTGCGCCGGGAATGTGTCGGTGCTGCCACTACTAAAACTGAAATTCTGCACATTACATACGAGTTGCTCTGAAAAAAACAGCTGGGTGTAAAATTTTATTTTTGTAATTGTTTGTTTTGCCCAAAAACAAAAAAATAATTTGTTTGTTAAGGCCAAAATTCCTGCACTTGGCCTCTTTTTCAACCCTTTTTTTATAACATTTTGGAGCCAAGACGTTTAGTTGGTCATTCGTTAACTTTGTTATGTATTATAAGCTCAAAGGTTATTAATATTGCATATTGGTTATTAATAAGGTCATTATTATTGCTAAATTAACAAAACTCTTTGATTTTAAGCAGTATATAGCTTATTAGCGCAATTTAACCGTTCCATCTTGATTTATTTCTCTGAATCTATAACTAAACCTTCTAGCAGGAAGTATCTATAGTAATCGGTTACAGGGCCACTCTAGTATCAGACAGTAAAACAAAATGGCCACATTTTTCTAAACACAAAATAAATTGATTTTTCATCTAAAATAAATGAATTGCTCAGCGATTCATGTAATAGAACAGTACCAAAAATAAGGAATTAAGAAGCTATACAAAAAGTCGTTTAGCATTCAATATTGAATGCATCTAAAAGGTCTCTATGTATTTTAATAATAATAAATAAATAAGTTTTATTTCAGACTATTTCTTTTTATTCTCTTTTTGATATTAATCTGTCTAAAACTGTATTGTAGATACTTACAACTATAATTTATAAACTAGTGTTAGTACCTATTATTAGTATCTTATTACATTTAACTTATTTGTGCATATTATTGCCCGTTACTACCTCCATCCAATGTCTTTGGATGGGGCAGTCAAAACGCGCGTTAATAGTTCTTTCTCAGGGTGCTGTTGATGCTGTCACATCTGGCTGTACAAAATACTAATTGACCGAGCGAGCGAAGCGAGCGAAGCGTCTACGTTTCGAGACTGGCCAAAAATGCTCTTGTCCGGCTGTCTGTCTGTCTGTCTGTCTGTCTGTCTGTCTGTCTGTCTGTCTGTAATTCTCTACAGGTCGCATTTTTCAACCGATTTTGACGAAAATTTGGCATATGTATAAATTAATTAAACCTACAAAATGAGTAGAATAAAATTTTGAAAAACATTTTTTTTAGAGTACCTACCATACTCGCAAAGTGGGAGTGAACTTTTTTTTTCTTGTGAATCCCATAGTGTGGGATATCGTTGGATAGGTCTTTCAAAAATATTGCTGGTGTGTGAATACCATTTTTTCGATTTAGGGATCCGTTGGCGAAATATTAAGCTTTAAAGCGGTAATTTTTGTTAGAGTCACGTGTCCCCCCCCCCTGCCAGCTAAACGGTTGCTTCTGGAAATATGAAAAAATTCATGGCAGTAGCATATATAACGTAGTTACAAGGAAAACTATTACGGCTAAGTAGGTTCTATTAGTTTTTGAGTAATAGTGGATCGACTTAAGAAAGTTGAAAAAATAAATTATGTTCATAGAACTGCATACGTAAAATGGAAAATTATTTTTTTCCGCGTGATATCCATGGTGTGGGGTATCGTTGGATGGGTCTTTCAAAAATATCGCGGGTGTGTGATAAACATTTTTCGATTCAGGGATCCGTTTGCGAAATATTAAGCTTTAAAGTGCTAATTTTTGTCACTTTAGTAGGTACTTTTTCTGTTTCCAAAGTTGACTTTTGTTGGTTTCTTTTAGGTTTGGTTTATAAGGGCTGGCGAGGTCTACTGTTCTCACGGAACTACTAGTCCTAATCTCTCCTCCTCTTTAGAATTGGTAGAAATACAGCGAATTCGACCCGATACGTGGCAACACTGAAACACGACGGGCGGAACGCGAGAACCCCGCAGTCCGCCTTCTTCGCGGTGCGATTAGCCCGCGCCTCGCGCCGCGGCACGTGGGCTCCCCCCGCCTGTCAAAATAACTAATTGATTTATACTGAAAAGCGAACTTGTCTGAAACTTATGACGCAATTTATAGTGTGGAGAACTTTTGCCTGTCTGCGCGAGGATGGAGTTTGTTCAACAGTTCCGATGTTGATTTTCTAAGGATGCTTTAGGTAGGTTGAAAAAGTTTTCTTACTATATACCTAAGTACACTATTTAATTTTTTTATGCACTATCTGCAAATGTAGGTATTTACAAGCCTGGCTTACTTTCAAAATAAAACGTAAAAAACTTGTGTACTAAAGAAGATAACTGGACATTAGTACCAAAACGACACAAAAAGTATCCAAAGAGTCAACTTGGATAAATTTTATGTCGTAATAATCGCACCTGTACAGACGATGAGTCCGTACATTTTGTAATCCAGATAAGTATTACTTACACTACTACCAGTCATCTGCACTTAGTCCCAGGGTCGCAGCCAGGTAACGGATTTCGGGAGGTTTTCATAGATTTAGATAACGGTTCATTTTTTTTATTGCTACGGGGGCACCAAGCAGGCGGGCCTCCTGATGTTAAGAGGTCACCGCCGCCCACAGACACCTGCAACACCCGGGGGGTGCTGGAGCGTTGCCGGCCGCGGTTTAAGAGCGCTTTTGACTCTCTTCTTAACGCTTAAAAGACCCCATATCGTAACGCTGTGGAAAAGCGTCAGAGGGAAGGTCATTCCACATTTTGTTCAGATCCTTGCAACCTGATTCAAGTAGGTAATGGTTTTGGAAGGAAAGGGGGGTGGGGTTACCAATACATCCCCCTCCGCCTCCCCTCCCTCACGGGTCGGCTTTGTCTATATCTGGCCCAAACCTTGGCGAATTCGATGCAATTCTGATAATGATACTGGGCGTAGCAGAGAGGAATTTCAGCATAGTTGCATGTTCTGTTAAATTACATACAAAAACACGTACATTGTCTTCAATGTTTAAAATAAATATCGTCCTTAGACAGGGCTTCAATTAGTACAGTCGTCATTTTATGATTTTCCTAGAAAAACGTTTGCATGAGTATGTATAAATTACAGGGTTTACTTACAGCCTAACAAGTTATACTACTGTACTAGGTACTAAATCCTATACCCATTATTATGTAGAGATTATACTATAGTTTGTAATATGAGAATATGATGTATTTGTGTACTTTATAGATACCTACAATATAACATACCTATGTAAGAAGGTTTCCGTGCCTGTCGAAAATAGTAGATTACCTTTTTTCCATATTCATAATTATTTTTATGAGTGAGAGAGTATACTCGATAATATACGACATGACGTTATGGAACCCGATGAATGAGAATATTTACGTGTATGAGAAATGTTTGTTTTCTTTGTTTTTATGTTCAAGCAAGACACCAAGAAGATTAACGTAGGGGTAGGTACTTCCTTGTGATCGTGATTATGATACGTGGACCCCAAGTGGTTGGGCGACAATGAAAGGGTTTTAATTCACAATGAATACTGCCAATAAAGACGTATTCCTGCGCTGCATTGTAATGCATTTAAACTACAGTTTTCTTTTACTTCGAGCTAGAATTAAAATGCAAAATCGTGGCAGAGTTTTACTGCCACGATTTCTCGCTGCAGCCATACTGTAGGATTCGATTGTGAAGCGATCAATCACAGCATTTCATGCGATGAAAAGTATTAAGCTGTATTCACAATCCACGCGCCGTAATTTCGCGATACGATTAAAAAGCTTTCGTGAAATGGATTACTTTGTGAATGCACCTTTGCATGAAACGAGCTTTCTATCGCAAAGTACATGACTGAAAATATCTGGAACCATTACAGTTAAAAATTCATCAAAATACCCATACTCTCTACGTCCTTGATTTCAAACGGTTTCTTTTAGGTTTGGTTTATAAGGGCTGGCGAGGTCTACTGTTCTCACGGAACTACTAGTCCTAATCTCTCCTCCTCTTTAGAATTGGTAGAAATACAGCGAATTCGACCCGATACGTGGCAACACTGAAACACGACGGGCGGAACGCGAGAACCCCGCAGTCCGCCTTCTTCGCGGTGCGATTAGCCCGCGCCTCGCGCCGCGGCACGTGGGCTCCCCCCGCCTGTCAAAATAACTAATTGATTTATACTGAAAAGCGAACTTGTCTGAAACTTATGACGCAATTTATAGTGTGGAGAACTTTTGCCTGTCTGCGCGAGGATGGAGTTTGTTCAACAGTTCCGATGTTGATTTTCTAAGGATGCTTTAGGTAGGTTGAAAAAGTTTTCTTACTATATACCTAAGTACACTATTTAATTTTTTTATGCACTATCTGCAAATGTAGGTATTTACAAGCCTGGCTTACTTTCAAAATAAAACGTAAAAAACTTGTGTACTAAAGAAGATAACTGGACATTAGTACCAAAACGACACAAAAAGTATCCAAAGAGTCAACTTGGATAAATTTTATGTCGTAATAATCGCACCTGTACAGACGATGAGTCCGTACATTTTGTAATCCAGATAAGTATTACTTACACTACTACCAGTCATCTGCACTTAGTCCCAGGGTCGCAGCCAGGTAACGGATTTCGGGAGGTTTTCATAGATTTAGATAACGGTTCATTTTTTTTATTGCTACGGGGGCACCAAGCAGGCGGGCCTCCTGATGTTAAGAGGTCACCGCCGCCCACAGACACCTGCAACACCCGGGGGGTGCTGGAGCGTTGCCGGCCGCGGTTTAAGAGCGCTTTTGACTCTCTTCTTAACGCTTAAAAGACCCCATATCGTAACGCTGTGGAAAAGCGTCAGAGGGAAGGTCATTCCACATTTTGTTCAGATCCTTGCAACCTGATTCAAGTAGGTAATGGTTTTGGAAGGAAAGGGGGGTGGGGTTACCAATACATCCCCCTCCGCCTCCCCTCCCTCACGGGTCGGCTTTGTCTATATCTGGCCCAAACCTTGGCGAATTCGATGCAATTCTGATAATGATACTGGGCGTAGCAGAGAGGAATTTCAGCATAGTTGCATGTTCTGTTAAATTACATACAAAAACACGTACATTGTCTTCAATGTTTAAAATAAATATCGTCCTTAGACAGGGCTTCAATTAGTACAGTCGTCATTTTATGATTTTCCTAGAAAAACGTTTGCATGAGTATGTATAAATTACAGGGTTTACTTACAGCCTAACAAGTTATACTACTGTACTAGGTACTAAATCCTATACCCATTATTATGTAGAGATTATACTATAGTTTGTAATATGAGAATATGATGTATTTGTGTACTTTATAGATACCTACAATATAACATACCTATGTAAGAAGGTTTCCGTGCCTGTCGAAAATAGTAGATTACCTTTTTTCCATATTCATAATTATTTTTATGAGTGAGAGAGTATACTCGATAATATACGACATGACGTTATGGAACCCGATGAATGAGAATATTTACGTGTATGAGAAATGTTTGTTTTCTTTGTTTTTATGTTCAAGCAAGACACCAAGAAGATTAACGTAGGGGTAGGTACTTCCTTGTGATCGTGATTATGATACGTGGACCCCAAGTGGTTGGGCGACAATGAAAGGGTTTTAATTCACAATGAATACTGCCAATAAAGACGTATTCCTGCGCTGCATTGTAATGCATTTAAACTACAGTTTTCTTTTACTTCGAGCTAGAATTAAAATGCAAAATCGTGGCAGAGTTTTACTGCCACGATTTCTCGCTGCAGCCATACTGTAGGATTCGATTGTGAAGCGATCAATCACAGCATTTCATGCGATGAAAAGTATTAAGCTGTATTCACAATCCACGCGCCGTAATTTCGCGATACGATTAAAAAGCTTTCGTGAAATGGATTACTTTGTGAATGCACCTTTGCATGAAACGAGCTTTCTATCGCAAAGTACATGACTGAAAATATCTGGAACCATTACAGTTAAAAATTCATCAAAATACCCATACTCTCTACGTCCTTGATTTCAAACGGTTTCAATATAATTTTTTTGGTACAGATCTTGTCTTGCCAAAGACCTATCTATTTCCATAAACCGAATTTTAAGTTCGTAGCAGTCATTTCTTCCAAGGCTACGTCAATGATGGCAATGAGAAATATTTTTCACGTTGTGGCAGCGGTGATGATTGAGGTAGTTGCAATCAGGACTACAGGGAGAATTGTCCGCTCATACACTCCATATATTTTAGTGAGATATCGAAGACTTAAACAAATTAGCAAACTTTTATTAGCAAATAACTTCCAGCTTCCCCAGTATTTCTGCGTAGATATTTCTAAGTACACGTCCAAAGCGAGCCCAGCAATCTGTCATGGTAAAGTGACACGGAATGAATGATCGTAAATATTGCGGCCTTTTGTGCTAGTTGGTGTCGCAGAGTCACCGTGACAGAGGGGCGCGGAGGCCTAATGGATTCCTCTCACACAAGCGGGAGCAAAATTGTGGGTCGGACGCACCACATCCTGCTTGTAGGCTGTGATTCATGTTCCTTTATAGGTGTAGGATAAACGATCTCTTTCTTTTTAAATCATGTGACTAAGTGATACTTCAAAAATGTACTACGAGTCTAAAACCTGTGTAACCTTTAATCTGTAAATAAGCTTTTGAAACGCAGACAAGGTCGTAGAGCGTCCGCTAGTCAATAAATAAAAGAAAAACTGACTCACTGATAGACCATATCAACTCACAGCTCAAACCGCCGAGCCTAGAAACTTAAAAATTTGCACAAAGGTATAGCTCAGGCATCCACTAAGAAAGGGATTTTCAAAATGCAATTCTTAAGTAGGTAGATGAAAAATAAGAGTTGAAAATTTGTATGAATTTCCGTCATTTTTAAAGCTAGCAATGTGAAATTTTACATTTAGGCTTTTAGTTAAAGACCAATAGTATCGTGTTTTGACAATTTTAAAAATTCCGCCATTAAAAGGGTCTAAAGGGGATACAAATAGGTATCTACATTCTAAGCAAAAAGCACATCACGCTTAACTTACCCGAGGAGCGTTTGAAATATTTTTCCACAAATAATAAAGAAGAGATAGATTCTCAAACCTTCTTGGGATGTATGTATTTACGTATTCACAGTGTTTTATACAAGAGATTAAAATGGACAAAGAATATGTACACCCCCAGTAGAATGGAAACCCTTTGTTGACACTCAGATAAATCCTCCGTAAAGAAAGCGGTTTGAAAAGGGACAACCTAAAACGCAAAACCGCGAAAAGGACACGTGGCGCGACAGAAAATCTAATCCTACGAGAACGCAAAAGTATTACCCTAGTATCTACCCTCATTAATACAGGGAAAACTGTAATTTGTAACTTGCTAGTGGTACGAATCGAAAATAAGCTATTGTCATGGGTTGAACTCTAATTAATATCGGTTTGGGCGTGTCACAGAATTACACTTGAGGGTTCAACTAAACGAATGTGGCCGCTGTATAAAATTTTGCCAAAATCCATTCAGTAGTGTTTGCGTGATGTGCAAAATGCGACAACAGGACTGGATCTACACCAGGATCGCTGAAAAACACTATTCGGAAAAACTAATTTACATGAAAAAATACGCTTTTGAGAAAAGTATTACAAATTGTTTTTTATTAATATTCGCCTTTACCTATATGTTTGTCTGTTCGGTAAAAATTATTTCAATAGATTTTAATTACCATCCCGATGAGCTAGAGAATTGAAACTTTAAATATAGCTCAGAAATGGTTGACAAAGCTACACGAGCGCTCAGAAACCAAAAAATTATTTGCATTTAAATATTTTTTATTCTTATTTTAAACGAAAAACGTGGCGCTGAAACTATACTGTTAATTGTGTTTTCTCAACGACGACGGCTATACTCTCTTACTCCATACTTCACAATATCCAATTCAAGACTTCAGTCCCAGCTGTGGACTTTACAGGGTGTTGATAATCTTGATTACAATCAAACTTGTTTCCAAGTGAAACGTACATTTAGGAACGCAGCCCTCTGCGGCTGGTAACACGATTCGAAGGCAAGTTTATAGTAACGGTGTGGGTGGGCCTTAATTAATATCGGTTTGGGGCCTGTTGTCACCGAGTTCCATTATCCAAATTAAATTACACTTGCTAAATATTAACAGTGGAGTCGTTAGGCGCGACTTAATTTGTCGTTAAGTGTTTTCAACACTATAGACAATCTGTACACGCGATCCATGCGTTTCAGTTTGTGACATTATTAGTAAAAATACATACTTTTTTGTTCCATTCGCGGTTGAGACGATGGGCCCTTGGTCCGAGAACGCAAAGTTTTTTATACCAGACTTGGCTGCAAAGCTGAGGAAGGCCACGGGTGATCCTCTGTGCAAGGAATACCTTGCTCAGAGGATCAGTCTGGCCATCCAACGAGGTAATGCAGCCAGTGTCCTCGGCACTTTGTGCCCATCGCCCAGCCTCGAATATTTTAGGTTATTTTAGTTTTTATATAGGTATTAGTTTTAGGTATAATTTAGTTTTATTTAAATAACTATCTTCCGTTTTTGTCATACTGGTCCATGTTCTTGCCGATTCTTTCTTAGTAAAAAAACAAAGTCATTTTTACCCCCAAAGGATGATGCGTTTGGGGCTTGAATGAAAAAAGTTAGCTACTCCCAAAGAGATTCGAACCTTCCTGGTTTGGGATAAGAGGTGTTGAGTGTAAGTTACAATTTATTTCCAAAACGGTTTAACCAATTTGAATGGTAGTCAGCAAGGCGACTAAAGGAGTACTGACGCGAAATTATACCTCATGTCATGTTTTATGCTTATTTTAGTTTGGACGCTTAAAAGCGCGGATCTTGCGTCAATTGTTTAGTAGGTCAATGTTTTTTTAAATCTTTTTATAACTTTTTTGTCGTAGGTTTAAAATATTTTATTTATTTGCCTGATTCACATTTCAGCAATCCTTCAAATGGATGCCCTTGTAGCGAAGTTTATTTTGTTGTCTGTAAATTAATAAAATCTGTGTCTGTCTTCTGGATAACTCAAAAACAACTCGACCAATTGTTACGGTAGTATAAGAAGTACCTATAAATAAGTCTAAGTCACATTTCAGTCGAATTTCTGTGAAGTGCTTAGCCTAAGCAATACATAAGCTCGTAGGTTCCAAGGAATATCGTCTCAAGGCTCAAGGTCAACTGCGCCAATCCGCACAAAGCCAGGAGAATGAGACTATCAAACGAACGATCGTATGTCCCGCTCGGTCATTATGTCCCGGTAACAAATTGAATAAAGGCTGACAGACTGACAACCGTGTTGTTAACTCGTAATGTCCCGCCAAATGGCTAACAATTGACGGGACATAGAGTCGGCAGTAGGTATAAAGTCAAGTCAAGGTGAATGTGTTGATGTATTATTTATTCGTGGTGTGTCATTTATGGACGCTTTATATGGCGCTAGGTTCTTTAGGTCTAAAATCGCTCTTCTTAAGTTACTTAAATTAAGTATCCATTGCCACCCCGTAACTACAAATTGCAAATTTAAATGTTTTAAGATAGTGTGCAGTTACACTGGGAAACAATTTTTTTTGTCAATACTTTTTGGCAGGCTATTTCAATTTGGACCAAAAATTTATAAAACCTGAACGATGTTATTAGCTTCATCTCTATTGATGGACCGCGTGCACAAATTTTTAATATATCTTCCAATCACACTTTACATCTGAAACCTAATTTGATCGGTAATTTATTAGAATTTAGAATTTTTATGTATGTTTGGAAGCAATTTAATTTTTAAATCTTAAAACGTTTATTCTCAATCCTAATTCTCACTTTCCGTGCAATCTTGTCAAAAAATGTATACGACCACTTTGTTTGACGATGGTATTAAATTAGGGTACAAACTTAAAGTTTTAAGAGTGATTGCAGGTAGACATCTGGTAGCCATTTGAAATGAACAACTTTGTTCTAAGACTTTTGAAACTTGGCGAATTAATTTCCCCTTGTTGACTTAAGCACCTGATTTAAGAATGCCTTAACATTTAATTTAAAAGGCAAAACTTGGCGGTGGAATTGGAAATGCCTTCTAAAAAAAAATAAGCCTGTCTTTTTTGTCCAGATTAGCGGAGTAAAGTCTCAATCAATATAAGGCCCAAGTTTATTAACTATTAGGTACCTACTTTACTTTAGAAAGTGGATCTTAACCTCCGACCATTGTGTAGGTACCCGGCATTTTACTAGCAGTGGAAGAGTTCATAGTCACATTTACAATATACCTAGTAAATAGGTATCCCATAATTAAAATCATTGCAACTAATAGCATTCCAAAGTAAACCAAAGCCAGTGCTATAAAAACAACTTTATATCTCTATTTACATACGTTAATGAGACCATTGGAATTTGTGAACAAAGATATGTTTGAAATCTAACCTACAATGTGTTGCCATCTCAGACGAGTTTATACGAAATGTTTAATGGTATATGACATCAAATAAGCCTAATTATACATGCTCAGATGACAGAGAGGTTGTTTTCCTTCTAATTTCAGAAGGTTTATTATTACCACTCTCCGTGGGCTTTTGTACGAAACGGGGAAATCCTTCAATAGAACAGGGACAGCCCTCTAAACCTAAATTACAGGTGTTTAAACCATATATCTGTGAGGTCACTTACGGTGCTGATAGAATACCAGCGCCGCAGTATGCGCAGCGTGCTGCATCATTATGCTGAGTCAGCGCCATTTTGTTGCTGCGACACATGCCTAACAAAATTCTAAAATGTTTTAGGACTTTTTTGTATGTGTATCTCTTTTGTCATGTATGTGTAGTAATAAATAAATGTTATATCTATCTATATAATAGTTGTACCGTGTTCGCGCCTTAGCACTTTCCAATATGAAGTCTACCATTAGAGATACTTGTATGCCAACATAGGACAAGCTGAGCATATTAATATTCCAACAAGATTGCTCTCTCCAAGATATGTGATAGCATACTAGAATGTCAGATAGGTACTAAAGACAACATCGCAATGTCTGAGGGTTGTCTAACGTTTATGGTACGATCATTCGTATCGCATGTCGTCTTTACGACTTACCGTATCGTGCCCTTTGGTTCAGGGACGTATGACAGATAGAAACGGCCCATCAAATTTTCCACGGTTTATGGATCCGGTTTCAATTCAATACAAATATTTCCGTATTTTAACATAGTTTAGAGTTTCAGTTGATTTCAAAAGGTACAACCCGTTAGCCTAAGATAGCAGAGCATAGTCTCGTTCTGCTTGCAGCTGGTTGGAGTTTTCATTCAATTCTTGTGCGGATTTCCACGAAAAAACTATGGCAAAGAAATGAAGAACGGAGTTCATGGCATCTATATCTACAAATTCTTTTAGCGTAAGCTACGGCTGCTCATAATTGCATCGCAATATCTATACAGTTTTGTCGCACATAATTAACACGTGAGTTGTGTGAGATTGTTTGGCTCCTGTTATGTCACAGTGGATGTGATAATGAGGATTGTATTGTCGTCGCCGGACTAGATGTAATAGCTTAGATCGACAACGGCTCGTAATCGAGCAACAATCCATCAAGCTTGTCCGTCTTGCTATCGACCTTTATGCAATCAACATAGGACGAATATCTTCGTCGATCAATCGGCAATGATAGGGCACGAACGGCGACGTCGCATCGATCTCATTGATGGCAGATCAGTTTCGTGTAATAGCTCAGGACGATTGACTATGAAATTATATAATAATCGCCCTCTGTGGCTTTATATTTTTTATTTTCTGACTACGTCACTGCCTACGCAACATCACAACCAATTATTCCCATACGCCGTAAAGGCTTTTTATTACTTTATGACAAAGTTCAGACCATAAACGACGCATGCGAATTGCTTTGAATAAAAATGAGCTTCCACTGTTTTCCTTTTCTTCGCGGCGAAAAAAACTTTATTGAATCAAGCAGGTTTGATCGTTCAGTTTATTTTCAATATCAACTCCGAACTCAATTCCTCACAGTTTATTTCGTGCTATATTTCAGTGCAGTACTTAACATGGCTGCAAAAAGTTTGTAAAGTACATTTTCGCTGAAAGTTTTGACAGCTTAGCAAATGAAATATGGTTCTAAGTAAATTATGAGTAAATTCGTTTCAATAATAGAAATAAATCACATACAATAAGGACCTGCATAAATATAAGTCGCTTGTACTTTTTGATTCGACTTTGAAAACAATTTGTTTTTACAATTATCCAAACTATATATTTTAAATGCGTTTACCCGCGCATTAATAACGTGACAAAAGCTGCGATTGAATCCGGCTTTACTCGGGACCCGTAACTCCAGCAAATTGTGACCCATTGACACGTTCTACATAGAACGTGTATATCTATATATGTGTACTGCGTGTTGGTTGTTACGTAATAACGAGTATATCTATCTATGACACTTCCTCGTACCACGACAAACATTGAGCAATAAGGTACGTCATAAATCATAACATTCATCTCATGAAATCTAAACCATTTTCCTTCTTTTGGTTCTATTTTCGGAGATTTATTGTTATATAAAACGCTAGTGGTTTGTCCTGTGGTGTTTACTGTCGTTTTTAAGGTTTCCATTTAGTCTTTTTCCACATTTTTAAACATTATTTTTAACATTATATCTGTTGGTTTTCTGATTCTGGATGTTTCTATGTATTTAAGCATTTATTTAAAATAATGTTTATCTGTTGCTAAGTACCCATCCACAAGCTTCGGCCTTGTGTGAATTTGTCCAAAACATTATTTTGTTGTACAGTAAAGTCTTAGGTCGATCGCTACAACTGCGACGTGATATCAATGCAACAAAAATCAACCAACAAAACACATATTTCACATCATATTGTATCCGTACATAAATATGAAGTCCAAAGAAAAACTTGCCCTTGTCTAATTCTAAACTAGGAACTCCTTAAACTACAACAATTAGCTAAGAACAATAGAGTACGAATGACGAGAAAAAGTAGACATAAGCTTTTTATTAAACTCGAGGTCAAGGTTAACAAATAATCTTGTTTAGTATCCAGTTCAGAGTGACGTCGTTTGGACAGAGACAAGGAAATGGAGTATGGGATTAGGTATATTAAGGAAATTGGATACAAAAAACGACTTTATCCTACTCTTTAATCGCAAAAGCAATGCGTGCTCACGTAAAAATGTGTAGGTTCTTTTTATCCCACTGAATGAAAGAAAACTAATTAACATATTTCTGAAAACCGCAAAAAATTGTGATTTATAAATAATCCTTTTCAGTAAAACCAACGATAAACGTCAGATTGTATACAAATACGTTTTTATAAAACCAGTTAAAAAATGAGCTTGGTTTCTAAGCAAGATTTTAATTATTTTGGGTTCAGCTACTGACTCTGCGACATCTGAAACTATTTCATGACTCTATGACTCACTCACTCATGACTCATGACTAACCATGACTCTGAAACAGAATACATTACAAGTATTTCCAGTGCTATACCTACGTTTAAAATCCTTAAATAATTTATATGATAATCCTTTCAGTTTTTACGCCAGTTTTTGGGTTGGTCATAAAAATTTAGGGTATGGATTTTCCCGTCAACGAAGCGGTCCCCGCCGAGCCATTTCAGTTAAGCCGCTTATTCCTCTCGTTTTCATGTATCTCTGACTTTTGAGCCTTTTAGATTTCACTAACTCAGAAACGTGTAAGTTAAGTAGGTATACGTATATTTTTTCAGTTGTTTTTGGTTCCGTCAAAACAGAAATATAGGATTTCTATGATATGCAAAGCGAATATTTCTGTCTATTCGGCAAATAGCTCCCCGCTACGAACTAGCCGATACGAAAGAATCCTTTCGACTAAAATGTTGAATTTACCAAATGTCGAATTTTTAATCCCAAACTGTTGAATTCACAAACGTTTTTTTTTTATATTTGTATTTTCGTTTTGTGATTTTGTTTCAACATTTTGAGAATAAGCACATTTTGGGAATCACCATTTTGCAAATTCGACATTAAAAGAATTTAACATTTTAGAAATTTAACATTTTGGGCTGGAAGGGAAAGATTTATGCGATCGCGCGCGGCAGCACGCCCCGCTTGCGAAAGTGCCCAATCGCACGCCGACGCATGCAATCGCGCGTGAACGACCGCCTTGCCAGAGTAGGTAATAGAGTACAAGGCACAGTGGGGTTCAACCCTAAACTGACTTGAGGACCAAAACGGAAACATCTTTTTTATTCATTTTCCCCTGGCCACATAATTAACATGTAAAAAGCATGCCTCATAAAAAGTCACATAATATGTCCACACACCATGGACAATTTATGTAAGGTCACCCGGGGCTATTGTAGCTAGGGGTCAAATTTAGTTGACTCGTTACTGTCACGTTTTGAGGAATGAGTGACGTCTGTGGCTTTGGCGAGTACTACTTAAGGAATGCGCAGACCAAGCGGAAAAATGCCCGCGTACTCATTGACGTCATTGTTAAATGAACCATATCACTATAGCCTAAAGAACAAAATCGTATGAATGACGTGGAGCGCGAGGCGACGCCGATGTAGTCGACGTACAGATTAAGTCATTCGTACAATTTTGTTCTTTAGGCTATTAGTGATATGGTACATTTGACAAACACGTTAAAAAGTGCGCCAGCAATTTTCCGCTTGGTCTCCGCAGTTCCTACCTCTCTACAAACGTAACAGTAACGAGTTATTTTCAGTCAACTCTTGATTTTGCCCCCTAGTTACAATAGCCCCGGATGACTTTATTTATATCCCCATCTTTCATCCCATATGCCTTACTGAGAGAGACCACACACATCTGAAAAAACAAATAGAGATAAGTGGAACCGGCGAACCAAATTAACTTTTAATTTATCAAATTGGAATTCCTTCGGCGTCATTGTCACATCGCGTCTCTTTGTTTGGACAAGTTTTAACATAATGGAAATCGAAATTGGGATTGGCAACAATGGAATATAAATGATCGTTGATTGGGGTTCATTTCGTTATCAGATTGTTAAATTGTTGTATTCACTGTTTGAGCTGTGCGACGAGTCTTAAGAACACATGGTTCGATTGATCGAACCAACTGGAAAAAAAAAGTTCACGTAGTCCGATTGATCGAACCATAACGGAGTGGCTAAAAAATTAATAGTAGTAGATTAAAAATTTACGTGTTTTAAAATTTTGTATAAATGTACCCAGTGTACTTACATGCAATAAAATAGTTTTGACTTTGACTTTGGCCAATACATAACTATACATTTTGTAATTGGACTCAAGCTCGATTACCACTGGGGAATAACTTGAAAATTGCGCTGTTTGGCTCTAGTATTCTGCTGATTTGCGTTAAATTCTGCATACATAGATCCTACTTTCTCACGCAGAAAACAAAATATTTTCAAGTGGCTAACAGCTAGTCCTGAAACAAAACAACGCGTGCCCAAAAGAATTGAATAGAAACATTCACAAATGCGATTTCGATCGGCAAAAAAGGTGATCGTAAAAATCGTATCCCCATTTTAAATGGATGAGTTGACCGTGGAACTTTGTGCCGGGAACCGAGAGTCGTAAAACAAAAGTTGTCGATACCGAAGACAGCTGGTGTTTCCTTTCCACACTGTATATATAATTATGTAACCAACCACCTGGAACCTATTTAATTATGTAGATGGGGTGTTTGGGGGTTTGTTAAAAATAGAACTCGGTGACGTGAAAATAATGAATTGGATGACAGAAGATTTTGTGGGGGGTGTATTCACAAAGGCTCCTCAGTAGTGGTTTTAAATTGAATACCTGTAAAGACTTTATGATGGATGAATGAATGACGACACAAATAATCATCATCATCATCAACAGCCTATTAATCTCCCCACTGCTGGGGCTCAGGCCTACCCTCTCAACGAGGGCGTGCGGGCTATAGACCACCACGCTAGCCCAGTGCGGGTTGGTGGACTTCACTTGCGCCTAAGAATTTCTTCTTCGGCGTATGCAGGTTTCCTCACGATGTTTTCCTTCACCGTTTGAGAGCAGTCAGTACATGTACTTAAGTTTCGAGAAAAAACCCATTGGTACATGACCCAACCGGGGATCGAACCTCGGACCTTTCGATATGATAGGTCGCGTCTTATCCCCGAGGCCACTGACGCTCTGACACAAATAATATATCGAGTGAATGTGATTGGTAGTAGAAGCCGGAGACGAGCTAGACTGACATACGAGGATCAGATAGAGCAAGTGCTCACAGACGGACACGTGACTGTAAAGAGAATGATGAGACCGAGTGAAGCGACAGAGGTGTGTCAGGATCGCGATACTTGGCGCTCTTTTCTTCCCGCCTACCCCGTTAGGGACATAGTGTGAAGATATTATGTAGGTATACATGTATGTAAATATATAAAAAAATTGCACGGCACTAGACATGCACCAATAAAAAATATAATATCAAAAAAATATGAAGACCGGACCCAAAATATGACTTATTCTTTGGGGTCCAAGGATACCTGACGACAGACCCTACAGGATCTGCAGGCAGTCAGGATCTGCCAGTCCACCAACGGTGTCCCAATCCGTTTTAGTGGACTTCGCATACGCCTTAGAATAGAAAAACCTGTGGTATAATAATTATAAACTAAACTCATTGGTCCGGGTCAAGGTTCGAACCCTCGACCTCAAGGACGCGAGGCCATGGCACAACCAACTAGGCTTCCACGGCTTTTGACTATTTGCCTTTCTTTTCAAGGGTCAATATATTTTTTTATGTAATTCAATAATTTGATTTACTTTATAATATTTATTTTTAATGTTGATTGACTTCATGTAATTATTCAGTAAATAAAGAGGCTTCTTATCTCTTAAAGCAATATTCACACTTTCCATAAAACCTAAATATGTCTAAAGAGCTTTTCATATTTCAGTGACCCGCGCGCGCGTGTGAGGCGATCATTATGGGACGCGCTGTGAGCGGCGTGAAATCGGCTTTATTGATATCTCTTCTGCATGGCTTCCTCTTCCTCATAGGTATGTATATGGCCTTATATCTTCGTAACTACCATGAATATGGAAACACATTCATTCATTCACAGGCGGAACTATGGCACGATATGGTCAGTAACATCACAATGCTTCATTCACATCTATTCAATAGCTTGATAAAGATAGGTATAAAAGTCACCATTATCTTTATTATTTTTTACACTTATAATTACTTTAGTTAATGTAAATATGTATACATATAATTATAGGATAACAATAAAAAACTTATTATATAAAACTAAAACTAAACTTAAAAATAAATTACAAATAAAAAAAACCCTCGAGGCTACAAACGACCAGAGGGCTGGGCATTGGGTAGTTAGTTGATTAAAGACAAGGAAACGTTGTTCCGCTATCGCTACTGATGGTTTCGACGCTAATTGTCAGTTGCGATGGCGGATAATTTTTTTTTTCTTCTAAATACATTGATTTTGTCAGATAATTAATGAAAATCACTAAACGGTAGACACTCGTAAAATCTCTTAAATATATTATATATAAATTGTTTCTGAGAAAATAACTCTTAACTATGTAAGTAAGTAGTTCTTAGGGTTTTTTTTATTTATAATTTATTTTTAAGTTTAATTTTAGTTTTATATAATAAGTTTTTTATTGTTATCCTATAATATTAAACATTTCACTTGAATTATTAGTAGTTCTTTCATTTTAGACTTTAAAATCAAATTATTCTTCAATAAATTAGTCTAAAACACATTGTTTTCAGCCAATTATGAACCTTTGTATCAGAAAAATGTTGGGAATTGAACCCTAAATAACATGATTGTTGAGTTCGAAATAAATTTTTAAAAAAGTAATGTCACGCTTACCCTTAATGACCTTATAAATATAATTTCAAATTTTGATCTCTATTTTCTGTAGCAAAATTTTGAAGCAAATAGATTTAACTATTTAATTTTATTTCATAGAATAAAGCCAGTCGTGAAATAATTATTTAATGCTCGTTGATATAAATTTATTTTCTATAATTATGAACTGAATATGAATTTCACACAATAATAAAGAGTTTCTACATATAATCATAACTTGGTAAAATTCGGGTAAAATTATTATTCCGTCCAATGAGTTCAGATAAAGTTAAATAACTTATTTTTAAAATAGAAAATCAAATTATTTTGTTCAAAGACTTTCGAGGAGCTTAATTAAAGTTTTATTATTATTTTACCAGTAAATTCTTATAGAAATAAAGTATTATAGTTAATAAGTATAATTCCGAGGTCTTAGTGCATAATTCGGCTATATATTTTTTATTGCTGTGGTTTGTTTATCAAAGTGCAAATTAGTTCAAAAATTCAAAATTCAAAATTGCTTTATTCAAAAAACCTTGATTTACATAAACTAAAATTATGCCATGGTCCTCTTTTTAAGCATAACAATGTTTTAGTTTTTATTTAAATGTTACTGATTGCCAACTTAGGTATATGAAATCAATGGCATTTTAAACTTTTGAAACCACTGCTAAGAGAAAGACAGGTTTTAGTTATACCATTCATCAAATAGTTTGGATAAATCTATCCACAATCTTCCAAGAGTCATCAGCCCTACTCATTTCCTTTACGTACTTATAAGATTTATACAATCCCACAGAACATGGCGCAATAAACGAAAATGAAAACATAAAATAAAACTAGGATGTTTCGCGTACCGAGCTTGCCAATAGAAAAGAACATAACAGCGTACATTATCAACTATTAACCCCAGGCAATAAACATTCTTGCGCGTTTGCCAAACAAAAGGTTGTTACGACAATTTTCTTCAACGGAATGATGCTGTGTCGTAAAGAGCGTAAATCATACAATGGTGTCTCTTGTTATGTAATATTTATTTCCTCTCGGTTGGCTGACTTTGAATGAATGAAGTCGAGTGACTGAGTACAAAGCTGAGGCCATACATATCTATTGCGTGATTAATTATTGAGATTCTATACAGTTGATAAAAAATACCGGTCTAAGTTTTGACAACATACTCTGCAATAAAAAAATTTTTGGAATAAAAGTAAGAAGTTTCCAATTTAACCGAAAAACGTGAGACTACGATTAATATTGGATGAGCATTTCGTGTGAAAAATGTTGCATTTTGTTCATAAAAAACATTTTAAGTGGGTATAAGATCTCTACCCCCACGCAGCAAGAAATCCTATTCCAAACATAATCCTGGTTACGTGTCTTGATAGAAAAATAACATGAGAACGGTTCAGGAGATATTAAATTTCAGATAGGCCCCAGGAAACAGGTGAGCAGGGATTAGAGTCTTTTATAAAATTCGGCTGTTTTGTTCAACTTACACAATACAATATTTATTCCGTTTCGTTCGACTGACTTCGAACAGGGCTGTTTCGAAGATGGCACGTAAACCCAACATTCATATTTCTTCTCTTTTACCTGAGAGTTTATTAAACCCGAGCAGAAAATGTTTGTGAGCAGTCTTATGACGTAATTTTAAACCGTTGGTTCTTAGAATCGGAGCTTAAAATGGTCCGATTTAAGTATCTATACATTTAACATTCCTGTCTGTACTTAAATTTTTATTTTCGCTACATTTAGAAACTTATTTATACTTAAAACTTTACGGAGCTGTTTCGTTGCAAATACCTGTTTCATAGATTCTAATCATTACATCAATAAGTCTCACTGTTTAACAGAGCCCTACAATCATAATGGCATAGTCCACCACCTTTGCTGATGGACTTCACAAACTCCTTCTGGCATATGATATGATACAGGTTTCCATTCAGTGAATAGTATTTAAGTAGATACCGAAAAATTGATTCGTATGGGTCCTAGTTTGAACTTTGAACACCCGGCCTCATGAAAGGCAAGTGCGCTAACAACTAAGCTTCCACGTCTCTCTTTTGTGATGATGTTTTGCAGAAAATGCCGTAAACAACTAAGCCTTAGACTGAAACAAGAAAAAGAGATGGCACGCCTTTTGTCCTCTAAAAGGTGTCCTCAGAGGGTACGGTATTAACTTTTAAAAAGAGGAGACAAGAGACGTTCTGTAGGTACATTCTTTTCATCTTGGAAAATTCGCGAGCATTTTTCGAATATTAAAGGGAAATCTCACGAAATGATTCGTCATAGGATTTAGTGGAATCTGTTTAGGCGACTTAGATGATAGCAATTCTTTTTATGGTATTGAATGGAAATAAGGTTTTTTTTAATGTGAAATGGGCATAAAGCGTTGTTTTGAATATATTTGAGACGAAGTTGTTTTGGATGTATTCACCATATAAAGTAAAATAGGTACTAAATTCAACTATTACAATTCATAAAGTCTCACTCTATAAACAACTAGTATATACCCGCGACGTTATCCGCGTTTCCATTATGTTTTTCCATGATTATAAGCTATCATTGTACCAAGTTTCATCATAATCCTTTCAGCCGTTAGGTATAGCGTATATAGCGATATGAAGAAGGATTATATGTTGCTTGTGTAGAATGATTTAAACAAAATGATGCAAAAACAATAAAATAAAATTACAAAACAATACTTTTAAGTAAAATGAAAACTTTAAATCCCAAAATTAAAATAAAGCATTGCCAGGTGCGTTGGAAGTAATCCTAATTCCTAATATTATAAAGGCGAAAGTTTGTAAGGATGTTTGGATGTGAGGATGTTTCTTACTATTTCATGCTGTAACGGCTGAACGGATTTTGATGAAACTTGGTACAGTGATAACTTATATCCTGGAATAACATATGGGCTACTTGTTCTGTTGTTGTGGGCAAAACTTGTTCCACGCGGGCGAAACCGCGGGCAACAGCTAGTCGTGAATATATCATCAGATTGTTTCAGCTCATTGGGCACAGGTATTTTAGGAGTAACTTAAGGCTCCTAAGTTAGGAGTACCTTAGATTAGAACTCACATCACTAAATCAGTATCGCATAGGTGTCGTGTCGGATATGTGAAAACTCCTATTTTTGTAGCAGACATAGCTCGATAACCAAGCGGTCCTTAGGCCTTGTATAGTCTGGATTTTATTTTGTTTATTATCCAGGCTTTAATACTGTCAGCTCTTGGTGAATTCCGTTTAAATGAAATGACATGTAAAAACAAACGCTATTTGCATGTCAGAAACAAAAAATGATCACATGCATAATTACCCGTTTCAGGCATTTTGGTGTCCGAAATTTTCGTTTGGATAGAACATTTTTTTGAGTTTTAGTCAATGTACATTAAATTCAGTATAAACTGGTCTCTCATAGTATTGAAACTCCCTAATAGGGTAAGCCAGCTTAACAACAAAAACACTGACGTGTTTCCACTGACGTGAGGTCTACTGGTAGGAACCAGTGAATGCAATGAACAGCATTGCCAACACTTGAATAGACTGAAAATAAATGCAATGCAATCTTCGATTATGTAAGGAGATTTAACAATAATGAGATTTTATATTTAGTTGTATTGTTTGAAAAGGAAGCAAGTGCTCGCGGCGTGTAAGGAAACAATTTGAAAACTCAAGAACCTTTTAATTCCGCCACTGTACAATAATTACAGGGTACAGGTAGTATAAATAATAATTAAACTCACACTAAGGAGATAATGGTAATACAAGTAGTGAAGAAAGCCGAGGCATAGGTACTAAAGGGATATACCATTAACCGTGGAACTAAAGTTTTAATGAGTACCCCTTTCATTACGACTCACCTTTGCCCTTATATCCGTTTGCGTCAAACCTTCAAACTTTATAGGTTTAATTATACTAAATGACATGAACGAACATCTTAATAAAACTTACGTAAGATTTTATCATTTGAATTACAAATCAAATAAAAATATGATGAAAATATTTGATTTTTTCACATTTTCCTAAATGTAAAAAAACGTAATTAGGACACAAGAAATGTAACCTATAAAACGCGGGCGAGGCCACGGGAAACAAAATCTAGTAACAAATTTCTAGTTCCAAATGGATCGCAGGATTTAGTTTCCAAGATAAATAAAGTTTTGTAAAATGACTCAAACGACGACACGACAGGATCACTACAAAATAATAACAAAAAGGCTAGAAGGTTGGTTTTTAAATCTATGGTTAAGTATATTTATGTAGTTTTCAGTCCTGTAGATAACTCATCTCCTCTACGAGGTCCCTATTGATTTGGAACGTCACATATTAAGGGAAGTAAAAATTATGTATGTAATTCTTATTTAAATTTCATGCTAGCTGGATCGGGAACCGAACCGCCTGCAGACAACACAACTATGGACATCTCTTCACAACGCTTCAGGTCGGAGTTCCTGCAGGGGTGGCAAGGATTTGGAGATGATCCCATCTTCGACACGAACATACCGAGGAATATAACTGGACTGGTTGGGAATCCAGTTACGCTGCTATGCAGAGTAATGAATTTGCGTAACAGAACTGTAAGTTTTAGAATTGTGTGTGTGGTTTTTTTAAATTTAAAAGAATTTTTGGTTCATTGTATAATAAATACCCGATACGTCATTTCTTGCATGGTTTTCTTCACTTTGTTGTTTTATTTTATGATACAAAAAGTTGGCAAGGTTCGTCTTTTCCTCTGTTTTTTGTTTTGTTTTTTAAAGTCTCGGTATTTTTTTGGTATTGCCTGGCAAATTTTACATACTAGTATAGCTATGTTCAAAATTGATATTGTAGCGCTGGAGGACCTTTTTTTATTTGTAGTGTTTTTTTTTAATTTATTTTATTTTAGGATAATAGTTTTAGGTTATTTAAGGTTGATTTTATAAATAATGTAGATTTAACTTAAATAAAAGATAAGTATTCCTAAAAGTATCATTTATATCATATTTTGAAGCGATATTACTCGTAAGTATTTACTATTAAATTACCATTTGAAATAGATAACGAGTTCCAATCAAAATCTTCCTTGGAAATATCCAAAATTATGCATGAGAAGTAAACATACTCGCTCAAATTAATATTGTGTTAAATTAATAATTTTTTAGGTCTTAATACGAAAGAATAATGGTGAATCATGCATTCTGATGGTGTCGCTCGCCCGACTGTGGTGGTCGTCGGCCTGAGCGCATATGAGCTTAACTCTAGTATAATATTGCAAGCTCAATTTCCGACTTCCTGAGAGTCGAAGAAAAATATTCGTTCATTTGTAGCAAAACTGCCAACAACACGCAAATAAAACAGGAAACTCATGAACTAAAAAGTTTTGTCTGAAATGAGATACTGAGCTGGCGTGTCACGTAATACAAAAAGTGTTTTGTTAGCAACCATGGATTGAAAATAAAAGACTAACATTCCGCTCCCAACGCTTTATTCAAAACGGAATGAAACAACATTTCCCATTTCCTGAATAAACGGTGAACCTCTTAAATTTGAACAATGTTTAATAAATTGTTTCCATGTTTATTCAAGATGAACATAAAATTGTTCAGTGTGGGCTATATAAAGGTTTTATATTTATTATTAGCTCGGCTGATAGCGATCGTTTCACCTCGGAAGTGCGCACTTAAGTCTACCCATTGATAACACGTAGCCCCCGAAATGCCTCGACAGAATCCATTATAGAGAATCTTAAACGAAACCTGAGGGTAGATTGAACCCATGTTTTTTTCTTTAACGTTCCCCTAAGCCCGATCTCATCGGCTTTGTTTCAAAGCAGTTGAGAGGTTCAGCGTCACACGCAAGAAATTGCTGTTGGTAAACATTCTTTATCTTTTGATTCTTTATCATTGTAAGGACGATTTTCATTCCTTTATGTAGTTCAGTATTTTAGGTATCATGTTATTACAACATTGTTCCAAAAAGCAAATAATTGGAACGTTTATAGTATTGCAGAATGGTAATTTAACTTTTGTGTTATCAATCTTTATTACTCTTCATGCACTTACTTTGTCTATTATTTTTGCATTACCTACTTTCCTAACTTTTTGCCTCGTTATTTTTGTCTTCTATTGTGGATTTCTTTAACACGTTTCATGAATCGTTACAAAGTAACTTGCCTTTAAGTTTTTATTCTTGTGTTTGGAGTCACTTTCTAGTTCTTCATCTACACCCCCGCCACTGAATCTGTGTCATTATTTAAAACATTTCTCTTAATGCAGAGGTATGCCTTAACTTCTTACCTTAGTTTGCCTTTAACGCTATTTCCAACTTGTTCGTAGTAATTTATCCTTTGAGCAGAAATAATTCAGGCGTCTTCGTCTTTGATTGTGGAAACAACTTTCGTAATAACAATTTATCGTTCTGCGCTCCGACCAGCAAATTCGTGATTTCAAACAATTTTAAAGTTATTTATGCAAAGTACTTATAGCCAGAGGGTTTAATATTTAATAATTAAACGGCCGACTACGACTTTCATTTAAACCCAAACCTAATGAGATAACATTTCAAATTTAGTTAAAGTAAATAGTTTGAGGGCATTAAAATTATTAATACCTTAATTATTTTGCTCTTTCAATAGGTACGTACTATTTATTATTATTTGTGGTGGGGCACTTTCAAGGTTTACTTTACTATAGTTATACGACTTATTACGACTTTTACTTTTTATTTGATGACTGAACTTTTTATAATATAGTTTTTTTTTTGCAATGTTTAAACATAAAAAAGATTTTTTTTGTTATTATAATATTGTAATGCATATACATAATATAATAATATTGTACATACATAATGTAATAATATTGAATATGCCATTATAATATTATTATTATGAATTTTACTTTAGACAGATTGTATTTTATTTACATTTATTCTTCATTTAATAAACTTAGGCAGGTATTATGTTCAATCATGAATCGTATAAATTTTATTCCGTGACATTATAATTATATAAAAAAAACTACTTCCAGAAAATTCAAGTTTTAACAAGCAAAATTCAAATATAACCACTTAACGTAAAAGTTTTTCCTTGTAACAAGACTTTGAAGGATGCAAATTTTAATGCAAGGCAAGAACGAGGTACCTAATGAACGGAGGCGGGGTGGGGTGGGGAAAGGGTGGAAGTGTTATTCTGGAGAGTTCGTTTGTCGGGGTCGGTAGGACTACATTCATTTTTTGTACGAATTATACACAGTGATTCGAATTCTGTTGATAAATCTGTTAAAGCTGACGTCATCAAGAGACGTCTTAGGTTGCACAGTTTCTAAAAACATCATCATCATCAGGTAAATTTGGAATCGGTGTTCCTTACAGATATCCACGACACAAAGTTAACTTGCTCGCTCCCGTTTTTAGAAGAACAGTGTTAGGTGCTAACTCTCCTGTCCCACGACTGTGTAGGCTCCTTAATAGATACAGCAATGTTTGTGACATCAACTTTGATTCCATATCCAGGTTCCGGAAAAACATATCTTCGTAATAGACTCCTGCTTTACTTGACACTTTAAACAATGTGAACTTATGTGAATTTATAACATCTACTATTTCACTCCAGTTAATTTCAGCATGTTGTGTTTACCTATAAGTAGTTGTACATCTCATTGTAATACCATATTGTAGAATATAATTTCAAAACATGATGTAACAACTGTTGGTTTACCTAATAAATAAATAAATAAAAATAAATAACATAATATCTTCAGTATTTTGATATGGCTAACATCACGAATTAGCCCCCTTGATACTTGACATTACTACGTCAAAAAACTGTTTGTTTCGCAAGGTGTCATGGGTGCGGCACCGCGACATCCACCTGCTAACAGTGGGGCGGTACACGTACACGTCCGACCAGCGGTTCGAGGCGCAGCACCGGCAGCGTTCCGAGGAGTGGACGCTGCACATACGCAGCCCGCAGCGCCGGGACTCCGGCCAGTACGAGTGCCAGGTCTCCACCACGCCACCCATCGGACTCGCCGTCTACCTCACCATCGTCGGTGAGTCATTGTTTCATCATCATTATCATCCACTCGCACATAGGCGTTCCCCAATGAAACCGAAAGCCCACCCGATGCTCCGCCCTCTGCGTCCAGCCACCTTCGGCTACGTTATTTAGGCCGTAAGTCTATCTGGTGGCTGGTTGTTATTTAGTTCTTTGAGAGTTATGTCAATGGCACCCACGTCGATGTCCGGTCATTCAGGGGTGCGTGACTATCGCCCGTGTCTTGGGCCGCAGGCTGTGTAGAGTACAATTTGTCCGTAGAACTCATCGATTTCGGTGTCTCTGGCCTGGAGTCTCCTCCCAAGTCGCTTGGCAAACACTTTAGATCTTTCATGGAGCGTATACTTAGTGCGATGGAGATCAAAATGTATTGCTTTCTGACGCGCTTGATTAGAGTATGCCAATCTGGCGAGGCTGGCGACGTCTCCCGTCTCTACCTCATAAGATCCAGAGTTTTGCTAGAGAATTTGGACTTTGTATTCTTTCGCTCTTGTTGACAGACTCTGCGGCCCACCTCATGAACGACATTCGCGATATCGTTGTAGACTTGACCGACAACCTAAGTGGTGAGCCTGGTGAGTCATTGATTAGAACATAGGTTTCTCTAAGGGTTTGGCATTGCTCTTAAATAATTATTGTTTATAATCTACTACAAAATTAGACTGCTAAAACAGTATAATATACCTAATTAATATAAATCTTGAGTTACCGTAACCGGGTACCTTCTGCTAGAGGCTCGGGCGAATTTTCATCGACGATACGAAAGCAAACAGGGTACATCGCGTTATACGAGATTGGCATTTAAATAACTTTATGTTTTTGTGGGCCCATAACTGATCTTTAATACTATCATAACTTCTTAGATTTAAATATAAGTAATGATATATGTTTGCTTTTCCCAAGAACCAGAAACGACAATCTCGAGTGGTCCGGAGTTGTTCATTCAGGCAGGATCAACGATCAACCTGACTTGTAGCGTCAAGCACACTACTGAGCCACCTTCTTCCATCACCTGGACACATGGCGATCAGGTAATGATTAATACGGACGTAGAAAGGTTTAAATATACTTTATTCTCATAAAAGACAGACGTCACTTACATGAGAAGAATACATAATAATTTGGTATATTGTAGTAGTTATTCGCACCGTACAGAATCACTTGAACTATATTTACTTTGACAACATAGAAAAAGAAAATAAAATATAAGACTGCCTCCACAACATCATGTTCACTTTAGGTTTTTATGTAGTAAGATATGCTGAGCTAATTAATTGTTGAATTTTGGAATATCTTACAATAAATAAATCTATCTTGCTTTTCTCTTGCTTTGCTCTTTCCAAAATAATGAACTTTTTTTGACTGGCCTGTTGGCGCAGTGGTAGTGACCCTACCTACTGCGCCAAAGGTCGTGCGTTCGATTCCCACTCGGGACCAACATTTGTGTAATGAGCATAACTGTTGGTTTTCGGATTCTGGGTGTTTCTATGTATTTAAGTATTTATTAAAAAAGTATTTATGTTACATGTTTATCAGTTGTTGAGTACCCATTTTTCAAGCTTCGGCTTAGTTTGGGACTAAACAGCCGTGTGTAAATTTGTTTTAAACATTATTATTATTAATAATGAATATATAAAGATAAGCAGTTTCGTATAAACAGCAACGCTTTGGCAATTGTCGAACCTTCACACATACTCGGGCTGTATAAGTAAACACTTATATATAAATAAAGATCGTCTAAGTATAGGTGAGTTAACGAGACCCATGTCAATATCTCCGCTCTTATCCTCACCCTAATCAGAGCCGGTGTGGAGTTGGGATGCGACACTGACAGGAACCTCACTGAGATAATTGAGTTGTATAAACGGGAGTTAGACGAACAAAATAAATAGGCCGGGCCTTAAATAGTGTAGGTGAGATGAAGGCATTTCTTGTAAGTATTCTGAAAGCGGAATATCCGTCTCGGGAGGTAGATACATTTGGCTTTTACTGCTACTCTTAGTAATTCGATGATTTCTTTTATTACACGTCTCAGTCAAGTATGTTATTTACTGTTTTCCGTGTTTTGTGCGGCATAGATAAGGTTATTGGTAGGCTTGTCTCCTATAATACTTCATCAACAGCCTATTAATCTCCCCACTGCTGGGGCTCAGGCCTACCCTATCAACGAGAACGTTCGGGCTATAGTATAGTATAGAACGCTAGCCCAGTGCGGGTTGGTGGACTTCACATGCGCCTAAGAATTTCTTCTTCGGCGTATGCAGGTTTCCTCACGATGTTTTCCTTCACCGTTTGAGGGCAGTCAGTATATGTACTTAAGTTTAGAGAAAAAACCCATTGGTACATGGTCCAGCCGGGGATCGAACTTCGGACCTTTCGATATGATAGGTCACGTCTGATCCCCGAGGCCACTGACGCTCTATACTACTTACAAACTAATTATGAACTATAGAAGACTTCGGTTAGACGATGTGGTTGTGTCAAGTTCCCGAAGTCCTCAATCATTATTAATATTAAGTGAGGTATTTCCACGGTCTTTCAATAATTAATCTAGTTTAACCTTTAGCAATCCACTTGACCCAAATTGGTCAAATGCCACCTGTAAGCTTTAATTCTACTTATAATAGCGAACCCTCATTGACATCCAAATTTAGTAATAATTAACTACAATGAAAATCGAAAGGAGTTTCATCATCATCATCATCAGCCTGCACTAGTCCACTGCTAGACATAGGCCTCCCCCAAGGCGCGCCACTGAGTCCGATCTTCGACTCTCCGCATCCAGTCACTGCCAGCCGCCCTGCGCAGGTCGTCGCTCCATCTAGCCGGGGGGCGTCCCACACTACGCTTGCCTAGTCGTGGTCTCCACTCGAGAACTCGTCTACCCCAGCGGTTATCGAAAGGAGTTTGCTAGTGTTAATTGATTAATGCCAAAATTGTTATAAATATATAGTTAGCGATAGGTTGTCTGTCTTTGACCATTAGATATTGAAGGTGTAGGTGTATCCCTATGACGATCCCTTATGCAATAATAATGACATGTGTAATGAATTTAATAATGTGGAAGCGAAATAAATGAATCTAATCTATCGAGAAATGTATTTCTCAGTCCGATGGCGTCATAGATCTGATGGATCTACTGACCTTTTTATTTCTCATTAGATCCGTGCATTATTAGATCCAGTTTTGAAGCTGTAGATTAATCGAGAAATGTATTACAGATCCATTGGCCAGATCCATGATGGATTTATTGAGGTTTTTATCTCTCATTAAGTCCAGTGGAAAAATTGAGTAGGTAGTTACAAAATTCATATAAGGAAAATTCAATTTAATCTGCTTTTTAAAACTGATCTATTTATTTATTTATTATTTTATTTAAAACTTTATTGCACTAGTTTGTACAAAAGGCGAACTTAATGCCAATGGCATTCTCTACCAGCTGACCTTTGGGCCATGCAGATAAATTAGTGGTAGGCGCAAAAATTTAAAACAATATTTATTAATGAGAAACAAAACACTCACTAATCTAGATACATGCATCGTTTAGATGTACGCCCATTAACTAAGGTTGATTTTCCAGACCATCAACTTCGACTCGGCTAGAGGTGGCATATCCCTGGTGACGGAAAAGGGACTGCAGAGTACCAGCCGCCTCCTGGTGCAGCGCGCTATGGGTGCCGACGCTGGGCTCTACACCTGTGCTCCTAACAACGGCCCATCTGCCACCACTAGGGTCCATGTTCTGTCTGGTAAAGTACTTGTAATATACACCTACTATTGGCAACACTGTTATAACGATGTTATAGGCTAGAGGGTGCCACCTTCCACAATGTTTACATTGTCAACCTTTTTTGATCGGTTTTCTTCTTTATATCCGTTAAAATTACCATAGCCAATAGGCTAATATTCCCCGCTGTTGGGGCATAGGCCTTGATGAGAGGGGTCGGGCGGCATTTGCCTAGATCGCTGACAGTCTATATAGCGATATGGTCGGTAACGCATAATGCCTTCTTTGTTATTTAGTCTACATTGCAAAATGTCTTAGTCGCAAAATGACTACTTTTTTATTTTAGTAAAGTCACGGTCAATATAACTAGTACAAAATAAATACCCATCGCGAAAAATAAAACAAAACAACGTTCTAGGCAAAAGCCGCCCGACCCGCGACTTCTGACTACTGTAACTCGGAAACTATTGATCCTAGACTACTAGTTTATACAGAGAAATGATAGATCTCGTCGAGATCTTCGTTTCGGATGTCAGTTTCACTTTTGACAGCTGTCATCCGAAATGAAGATCTCGACGAGATCTATCATTCCTCTATACTATACAAACTAGTAGTCTAGGATCACTAGTTTCCGAGTCACAGCTGTTTTAAGTTTGACAGCTGTCATCCGAAATGAAGATCTCGACGAGATCTATCATTCCTCCTTAGAAACTAGTAGTCTAGGATCAATAGTTTTCAAGTTACAGCCGTTTTAAGTTTGACAGCTGTCATCCGAAATGAAGATCTCGAAGAGATCTATCATTCCTCCTTAGAAACTAGTAGTCTAGGATCAATAGTTTTCAAGTTACAGCCGTTTTAAGTTTGACAGCTGTCATCCGAAATGAAGATTCCTCGTGGTCCCACTAGTCAGACAAATTAGTAGGACCACGAGGAAACACCCAACTTTTTTAACATTGACTGTACTGTGCACATTGTAGTCATTTTGCGACTATGACATTATGCTATGTGGACATTATGAGAAGTAGTAATTTTGCGTATTCGACATTTCCCAGCATAGACTTTCTGCGATGTAGGCAAATGCCGCCCGACCCGATGAGAGCGTATGGTCTATGTCACGCTAGACCAGTGCGGGTAGGTGATCTTCACCATGCGCCTAAAAATACCTTTTTCGGCGTATGCAGGTTTTTTTAATCTTATTTTTTATGGTGGCTCGTGACACTGTTTGCCAAGTTGCTCAGACCGCAGTCTGAGAGATAACTTTGTAAAATTATATAAATCTTTTGCCTTGTCTGACAACGGGCTGCTCATTATAAGGTTTATTTCACCATTGTGGCCAAATATGTCATATTTCATAAACTGTCTGTACGTTGCGTTCGGGCCATACGAGATGAAACAATTCTTCTATTTGGTTGCATTCGCTACACAGTGGTGAATCAAATAACTGCATTAGCTGCGTAGAATTTATTTAACGGAATGTGGCTGGACCGCAACCGAAATGCTACAACTAGTGTTTCCCTACCAAATCAGGTTTCCTCACTATCTTTTTCTTCACCGATTGAGAGTATGCTTTCAAACAAACAAAAAACGGTTCAAATCGGACCAGTAGTTTTAACGTGATGCGGGTTCAAACAGACAAGATATTTTTAGAAAAGTGTATTGGGGTCAGTATAAGCCTAAATACCGTATTCCAATAGTTTTTTTAATCCGTTCAATGTACTGAAATACTACCGTTACAATTTTTAAAAGTATAGACTATACAAAATTTAATTTATAATACATTACGTACCTATTGAATGTTTATTTTCCCAACAGGTGAATATCCGGCTGCCATGCATCAGGGCTGCGCTAGGTCCACTTTGGATAAAACAGCATCATCCATGTTCTGTCTAATTACTATATACGTATTCATAATACATTCATTTAGCAATCTCACATTTACTCCCTGAATTACATAAAATTGTAAATTAAAAAAAGGTGTTTAAAATATTATTTATTTCACGGTACTACCAATCTTACTACCAGTAGAAACTTAAAATTTATAAAGACAGTTAAGTAATAATAATGGAAGAAATAAGATTTTAAAGATCAAGTTTGTATTGGATTGTGGGAAATTATCAACTGCATGTAGATACAGAAAATTGGTTATACCCTGTACTATTTATAGTTAATAAAATTACATTAATTAAATATGTCAATATTGATGTTAAAATTAATTTAAAAAGATAAGGTTTGTCCACTCAACGTGCAAAATGTAAAAAAACATAAGTTCTAATTTATTTTGATTTCTTACATTTATTATTGCATTGTTACGTCATATTCTCGAAATCAGATAAAAAGTTAAGTTTCATGAAAATTATTTATGATTTTTTTTGTAAAAAAAATGTGGTGCGAGTTTTATAAAGTTGGTGGTCTACAAAGCACATGAAATGTGATGAAGATATTGTGAAACATATAATTAGTTATAAGTAAGATAGGTAATCGTATTAAATTCACTGTAAATGTTTCAAGTTTATTAAGATAACAATTAATTAACATAATCTTATTAAGTTTATGAAATTTTTATTTAATTAAAAATATAGTTAAATTAGGTGATTTTGAACTCGAATCAAAGTAATTACGCCAAATCACAACAATTATTGTCCCTTATTGTAATAATTAAGTCAAAATTGTAATTAAATGGAAATCAACGAAATAAACTTTTCTGTTAAAAACTGTGGTGCATTTATTTGATTAAGAAATATGAAATCGTACTGTAAGACTAGTAAACACAAGCCGATGTCCCGCGACGTCATCTGCGTCATAAAATATCTTGTATTTAGTATTTTCCTCAAGTTAAACCCGCTACTTCTATTTAAATTTTCACCCCGTTCCCTCCCCTTAAAATGTGAAAAGTCGATAGATGGCGCTAGGTGTATTTTACACCGTGCTATCATTTTATTCTTCCCAAGATTTAAAAAATAAGCGTGCGGATTATCTCCCAGTTCTTACCTCTTTATTATTAGTACTAGCAAACACCCCGCGATTTCATTCGCGTTAAAGTATTTGTTTATCAAGAAATATGTGTGATTTATTCTATTTATGTTATTTCTCTATTCAATAATTTTATTTATTTTTTTACTAAACAATTTGGTATACAGAACATTCAAAGTTACGATTTCAAATGTCAACTTACTAACGCCTCCTAACGTATCTGAGTGAGAGAGTGATGAATTCCTAATATATTCACTGACTTACTACATTTTAAGACATTTTGTGGTCGCTCCGTTTTATAAAACTAAATACCAAATAGCCTATGTTCACACGGATAGTATTACCTATCCAACAGCGAAATAATTATTGAGATCGGTTCAGTAATTACAAAGTTTACGTCAAACACACATCCATCCACACATCCAAACAAACTTTACCTCTTTATTATTAGTATAGATTATAGCTGTGGTAGAGATAGACAGTGCTACGGCGGCGGCGTAGAGCGCGTAGCATGTGTAGCGCGCGTAGCACCGCGAAGTACTATTACGATGGAGTTGGAGTACGTAATTTGTTACCACCCACTAATTAAACAATAACAATTTATGTGATACGTCAGTAAAAAGATCTTGTAGAAATAAAGTTGCTAAGGCGGCTAATCTCAGCTGTGTTTTTGGTGTTTTTAGCACCTATATGTATGTAAAATCGTTTTTCTGTATTTGGTTTCATCAATTCAATTCAATATACTTTATTGCACAGTTAAAAAAATACACATAAAAAAGATAAAACAGATATATTAATGTACATCTAGGAGGTCTTATCGCTAAGAGCGATTTCTTTTAGACAACCTTTATCATTCTAAGTTTCCTCTAGGCTTCATCTAAGCCGAAAGTCTAATTTTCACTACCTACACAGAAATCGCTAATGGGTTTGAATTTGCAGTAGTACAAAATAGTCGGAACCCAAAGGACAAACACAGATTCAAGAGGATTACTGAATCCTATTTATCTCTATTTAGAATGCAAACAGCCTTGGAGGCTTGTTTATCCGTTTACTCAATACAATGAAACAAGGTCAGTATAAGCGAATGTAGGCTTTGGCTTACGCTAAATTCCTCAGTGGAGTTCGTAAGTGATTAGCAAATAACTCGAGAAAAGGCCACAGTGACATTTTCATTAAAGAAAATAAATCCACCAAAAGAAGTACCTTGTTTATAAAGTAATAAGCAAGTCAATGTATTCAAAAATATCATTAATATAACGGCGGAAATGTATAATATGTAATCATAATCATATTTATTGGTAAAAGGTATTATATAAACCTATTACTTATAATAAAGAGATACATTCTCTGAAATATGACGTAAAACACCAACAAAAGAATCTAAGGTTGAGGTATTGTATTGAACAAAAATGACATTTTTTGCCTAATAGAAGTTAATGTGGCACTCTAATATTACTTACTAATCTTTTGAACGCTAAGATAAAAAAAAAAAAAAATTATGTAGCTAACGTCTTTTATTACACGTAAATTATAACATAAGTAACACCTTTTCCAGATCGTTTGTTATGAAGACAAACTTGCTAATTCCCAACTAAAACACAGGAGGGGTCTTTCTTAAAATTTTCAAAGGTAATTAATTACGCAGTTTCTGTAAACGGCCCTGTTAATGAACTCGCTGTTTAATTTATTTTATTACGCAATTTGTGTGTATTTAGGGGGAGGGATCGCCGTCCATCTAGGTTCCTTCGCTTAGAGGGGGGGATAATGGCCAGGAGTTCCGGTGGGGAGGAATCCTTATAATAATATAGTACCTACATGACGACTTTTAAAATAGCAGATGGCGTCTTCCCAGAAGTAATGCTTACTTTTAGACTTTCGCGCTTTGTATTCATTATTATTTTATATTAGACACGGGCCCTACAGGAATATTTTTATTTTTACACTGCCTTGTGACCATGGTAAAAAACTAAATATTTAGGTTACTACCTTACTTATTTTTTAATTTCTTCCCCTTACTTATTTAGTAATAGCTGTTACCCGCAGGATGGGTTTTTGTCAAATTATAATTAAAGATAGGTTAAATAGTCTAAAAATGTTTCTTTAAACAAACTTTGAGCCTCTCTTTTAGGGGTTAAGAAACCCTTCCTTTTAAATAAATGAAAATTTTCAAGTTTTTAGGTTCGGAGACTACAAATTTTAAGGTCCCATTTCACCCTTCTAGGGGATAGTTTTGAAAAACTGTAAAACACAATCTTGTATCATTCATTTATTTAGAGTATATTTTCTGTAATGTTTCGAGTTGATAGTACTAACTAATAGGTAGTTTTATGCACACAAATTTTGAACCCCCATTTTTATCTTCATGAGGGTGGATTTTTCAAAATTGTTGAAATACGTAACTATAGCTAGTTAGCTAGCTTGAAATCAGCCAACTAACTAGATGTGTACAATTTTGTGCTTCTTTTATAGAATACATAATGTTTTTAATTAACGTTGTGGCTATATATTTCTGCCCTTGACTGTACCACTTAATTATTAATGTTTTTTTATGTTGTTATGAATTTCTTTTTCAAACATTTTTACCTAAAAATCTTTTATGAAGATTAACTCAATATTTAAAATAAAATATTTACATGCCTTTGAAGTCAAATATGCTACAGATATAAATTAAGACCATAAAATATTTTTCGAAATGTAAAAACTGTATAATTTAATACCTTAGCCTCACCGCTGGCTTCTGCAGACATAAAAATAAAGAAAATGAAAAAGGTAAGATAAATGTTCTCACATTTCAACGGTTTAAGGAGATTAAACTGATCTCGTGATTTTTGTTGAGTCTATGTCACCTGTTATTTTTTAGGTATGGTACTTACTTCTAGACGACGTTTTGAGGAATTCGTTGAAACTATGAATCAAAAAAATTTGCCACTCCCATATGATGAATAAAAGCATTCTATGGGTGTCAAAATCGTGTCAAAATAATCACAAAATTATGTCTCACTCACACATTCTCATTTTCAAATTCAATAGTGAAAGGATACTTCCACCTCCTCCCGCTACTCCGCTTCCTTTGTCCGCACCCCCCTGTAAGTGGCACCATCCGTTCCGATACTAAATATGCAAGATGCGACACCCCCACAGGGAGCGCGCGCGCGACCAAAGAGATTTGAAACTTCTTGGTTGAAACGGTCTGGCGTTCTATTATATCAAGCGAGAAAATTGATAAATTATATAAAAGCTTTTTAAAAATATTTTGGTATTGAAGAGTGTTATTTGAGTCAAACTGCAATGTTAAGATTCTCATCTCACACATTCATTTATTTATTGGAAAAAAATGATATTAACGAGTGCTAAGGTACACTCGCTTTTATATTTTTGTTTACAGTAATTTACAAACTTGGGCAATTACGAAATTAAAAGGTTTGATAAAATGATTATATCTTTAGTCTTTTTGCGATAGAATTTACCAATTACTATAAAATCTTACATTCATCGTAAAATATCGTCGTTTTAGATTAACAACGCCATTTCAATCAAACCAATCAATTAAAAGCAAATCGTGAGACACCTAATAAATCTTCCGAAACAACCGGTAATGAAAAGTAACAGCGTTTCCGATAGCCAATTCATTGGTCCCAGCAATAAACCCTTTGGGTCCAAAACGACCCACATTAATTCAGCTAAAAACCTCAGTGAAGAAATTAATACTATCAGCCCAATTCCTGGTGAAGCCATTTGTCCAGGAACCTCTACAATTTCATTATACCCCCGAATATTTGAATTCGTTATAGGGTTGGATTGTTGAAACAGTTCTTGGAACTAGTTCATTAGTCTAATCCTTCTTAAAACCTTTATTTAGTGACTCATACATGTATTTGCCTATAACTACGCATCGCACAACCTTTACAAAAATAATGTTATGTATAAACTCGATTTTAAAAGATGTGTTGCGGAAGTTTGTTGCGCCGCTTCTTCTTCCCAGCTCTATATAACACCTTGGAAGCGGTGGTAGATAAAAAATTGACGTTGTATAAATGTACCCAGTGTACTTACATGCAATAAAATAGTTTTGACTTGACTTGACTTGACTACGTACAAATCAACTTATTGAACTGAAACTTACGATCTACGCCTAATAAGTAAGTACCAATCTGTAACAGTGAGCCAATCCTACTTCGTAATAAAAGTCAGTATAACTTGTTCGGTTGAAATATAAAACTAAATATAAGTGAAAATTTAGTGAAACGCCCGTCCATTTGTGAATTTTTTTATAATTGCCGTTTTCAGTTATTTAAGTTTTAAGCCAACAATGTTTCAATCTTGCCTTGGCTAGATGCCATCGCAAGTACCTCACGAACACAATGACAACAAAAAAAATGTAGATTCCCCTGATGCTATTTAATTTAAAATGTCAGTAATTATGTTACGTCACCTAATTAATTATTTGCCTAAAAACCGATATGTCGAACATAACACTAGATTTTGAATTTGTTGTTGAAGAAGTTCTTAGTGTGAATTGAATTCTTTTTCAAATATTTTCCAAATAAAAAGATCCAGTTCACGAACTAAGTTCACTGCGTGCCTAGTTCTTGGAAGAAACTTTGGGAGTTCTCCACCATCTTGATTTGAAAGGGCAATATTATGGATCGTTCTGGTTAATTGGTAGAACTTAATTGAATTCAATTGGAATTGAGTGGTTGAGAGCTTCTCTACATGTTCCTACCTTTTATAGTTAACTTATTGATAACATTTTGTGAAAGTAATTTTGGAACATACCTACTTGAATTAAAATCCAATTTCTAGCTCCTTCATAGTTCAATAATTTTCTGAAATATTAAGGTTATCTTTGACATAATAATTCGTTGAAATTAGTATTTGAATGTTATTGCGTGTGAGTTATCACTAAAATTTAGTTTTGGTGGCAAGGCTGTCTAATTTTAGATCTTAATGTGACGTACTAAAGGTCAAAGTAACACGAACTGTGAAACCCAATTCATCAAAGGAATATTTGACATTTAGTTAAGACAAAGTAATCACAGACACATAAGGCATTCCCACTATGACTTCACGATTGGTTCATTGCAACAATCAAAATGTTGCAGGTTTTATGGGCCCTTTCCGGATTCCTATTAATACACTAGTACTATTATATCAAATCAATAGCCTATTAACATGTCCCCACTGCTGGGGCTCAGGCTTAACCTCTCAACGAGGGCGATCGGACTATAGTCCACCACGCTAGCCCAGTGCGGGTTGGTGAACTTCACACGCGCCTAAGAATTTCTTTTTCGGCGTATGCAGGTTTCCTTACGGTGTTTTCCTTCGCCGTTTGAGAGCAGTCAGTAAATGTACTTAAGTTTCTAGAAAAAAATTAATCCGGGGATCGAACTTCGGTCCTTACATAATGATAGGCTGCGTCTTATCCCCGACGCCACTGACGCTCTCATTACTATTATATAATCTGTGTTAATACTTAAAAGTTTTAAGTTAAAACTACTTAACTCAAAATGAAATAAAAGTGGAAATCGAACTCGTTCCTTAGATAACATGCCAAGATATTTTTAATAAGGAAGCGGCGGGAATGAAATAATTATTTTTCCCCTTCTCGGCCAGTTCATTTGCCGCCTCGGTCACGTCGGGAGGGTTCCGTAACAAGTTTTTTCTTCGATGAATTAATTCAGGTATCTAATCGAAAACCCGGCGAGATCCGGCCCGATTGGTTGGCAGATAAAATAAAAAGAAATATTTTGTTTAATGAGGATCATGACGACTAATTTAAGAGGCATTTAGGTATCGAGACTTTAAATCACTATACTTAATAAAAATTTGTATGATTTAAACTATCACCAAATAAATACATAATTAATTATCTAATAAATAAGGTTTCTCTCCAAAATAATAGATGTGTCAATGGATTCGAATCAACCAACAATATCAAAACGCTTAGGTATTTACCTACCTAAATGTTAATTTAAAATCACTGGGAATAATATCAATTATCAAATGATTAGATTCATGTCTAACTTACCCTAATCTATCATAAGATTAGGTTTAATAGTAACCCCTACTGTGCCACACAATTTGTCATAAAGAAGCAACAGAAAATGAAATAAACACAATATTAAGGTTTTAAATGTAAACATTGTTAGAACTTACAAATTCCTCTCATTAAATTTCTTTTTATTCCCACGTTGTTATCCTAATCATTTTAACAAAAAGTCGGTATAACAAGCAACAAAAGTCTCTGAAAAATTATTGTTTCAAGAACACTCGTGCTAAATCCGAATCTCTCATTATTCATTATTATGAAACCCTAAGACGTTGTTGCTTCCAAGCGGATTAACCCCTAACAAGACAAGAAGTAACTTCCCTAAGTCAATTTAGAAGGCGGTCCACATAGCACCTCGAACCTCGCAACCGCATCTACCTCAAAAATCTCGTTAAAACTTCCGAAAGTTAACCAATTTGTAGATTGCGATGGTTTGCCGACAAATCAGAAATTTGAAATCATGCCAACAATATTGTGCAAGTCGTGTTGTGACGAACAATATTGTAAAGACACGTGAACCTTAAATTTTCTATTTACGTGTGGCAAAATAGCGGGGAAAAGGATGTAAAACAAGTCGCAATTTTTTAAACTATTGTATGTAAGTCTATTGAGCAAGAAGTTTCAAATCTCGCTCCCTATGGAGATCGCATCTCGCATATTTAGTATCGGAACCTATGGTGCCATTTACCGGGGGAGTGCGGACAAAGGAAGCGAAGTAGCGGGAGAAGGTAGCTAATACAAATTTATATGAAGTCTGAAAATGAGAAAGTGTGAGTGAGTTACAATATTGTAATCCATTTGACACGATTTACTCATCCATATGGAAGTGGCAAAATTTTTGGATTCAAGCTATTGAGTGACCAACAATTTTTTTTAGTATGCTTTTAGGTCAATATGGGTAAGTGTGACATACTTTTCTCAAAGTTTATTTGTATTGTAACTCAAAAATCAAGTCTTTTAAGCTTGAATTTCCAACTCCTAGCAGTTACACTTACCTAGGTGCTTACCCATATTGACCGATTTCAAATTCAAAAATCTACCGAAAATAAAAAGTTTACCGGGGAAATTGCATTTAGGAGGTAAATTCAATTACAAACTTGATTTTTACAATGTATTACTAGATGGAAAAATTGTTTTTGCTTGCAATTAATAGTTGAATTTGTCATCTAGTTGCATTTGCCCCGGTGTACCTAATCTAGCTAGACAACAAAACAGTATTAAGACGTGATTATTTAAGTAACCCAGTAACTGATCAACCCGTAGGTTGTTCGAACCTATTTGAATGCCATGAAACCATACATGGGACTACCCAATCAATGCGTATATAATTTCGTTACATAAGTTGCTATAAGTTTTGTCTGTTGTGATATTTGGAGCAAGGAAAATAATGGAAAATAATAATAACGAAAGATGGAACAACTTCTTCAACTTTTAACGACGTGAAAATTCGCCGAAGAAAGTTGGTCGACAAAAGTCGTAGTTCCGTACGCAAGTGAATCTGTAGCTATTCTTAGATATGCGGAGTTGTTAATATTGTTATGAGATAAAGGAAGAAAGCGAGACAACTTTCATAATCAAGAGTTATTTAAACAGACAAATAAATATAATATTAATAATACTTGGATTCAGACCTCCAGTGTTTCCGTGCCAATGATATTATTTTAGATATTCTTGAAGAAATATCTAATACCTACTTAGATGGCACGAGGAAAAATTAATCTTAACGAGGAGTTAAGTTAGGCTCTGACATTGGTATGTATGCCAACGAAGTTTCTGATGTTGTCAGCGCAACTTCCAGGAAAATCCTTCGAGTTTTCCCAACTCAGAACGAGATAGTAAGTAGATAGGTAAGTAAATATATTGTAGTAATACTCATCGAATAGTAATTTCAAATTGTTGTGTTTGATTGTAATATTTTGAATGCTACAGTTAAATTGTTACAACCACTGAAGAGCGTCAGTGGCCTCGGGGATAAGACGCGACCTAACATAACGAAAGGTCCGAGGTTCGATCCCCGGTTGGGCCATGTACCAATGGGTTTTTTCTCGAAACTTAAGTATATTTACTGACTGCTCTCAAACGGTGAAGGAAAACATCGTGAGGAAACCAGCATACGCCGAAGAAGAAATTCTTAAGCGCATGTGAAGTCCACCAACCCGCACTGGGCTAGCGTGGTGGACTATAGCCCGCACGCCCTCGTTGAGAGGGTAGGCCTGAGCCCCAGCAGTGGGGAGATTAATAGGCTGTTGATGATGATGATGATGAACCACTGACGAATATTACCACTGGACTGGCTGCTGTCAAAAAGCTTTTATTTTAATTGGTTTCCTGTTTGTTCGGGAGGTATCTGGCGATCGACGTTTAGACTACTTCATGATATCTGATCATGCTCAAATTTTGTATCCACCTTTGGTTCTGAAGACAATACAAATAATAAAGGTTAAGAAATATATAAAAATATAAAAAAATTATGGAAAGAAATATTTCAAGAATATAAAAATTGACAGATGACCTACACTGTGTGTGTCAAAGTACAGACTTTATAGGACCTTAATTGGAAATTGGAAGAACACGTTGTTTCACAAGATTGAGGGTTTAATTTCATAAGCTCGTTAACTGCTGGGGATTTCAGGATTGACTTACAGTACGACATTCAGCTCGAGGCAAGGGAAAACCGTTAAGAAATCATTTCACCGTTTAACTAGAAAAATCTGTCGTTTGCAGCAAGTTCATGTCGTTTCTAAAGACTCTTCATTTGAAAATGTTATTTTTATTGTACTCAATAATAATTTGAAACTAATAAAGGTCTGGCGTTGTTATTATTAAACTATCTGATTCCCGCGGCTTCGCCCGCGTTTAAAAGTTTTTTCTTCGGGAACAGCTTTTCCGATGTAGGGATCTAGCTTTATGTATATTATTCTGATGCTAGGTCATCTATATTGCTGACGGTAAAATTTCATTAAAAACATAAAGTTACATAGTTTCTTGCACGTAAAAGAGTAACAAACATCCATCCAAACATTCCTATAAACTTTAGCCTTTATAACATTCGTAAGACTGTCTTTCAAACATAGATTAAAAGAGCACTTCCTTTTCAACTTGTCGTAATTTTATGTATGTAGGTATTTAATAATAATAATATATATTATAGTATGTATTATGGTATTTATTATAGTATGTATAGTATATTTATAGTATGTTATTAACTTATTAATATGTTATGTATGTATGTGTATATTATAATATTTAATTAGGTATATTCGTTATTACTTTAATATTTTTTAAATTTTAACATGCACAACTTTAGATCTCCCGTAATGTTTACTCTTTCTAACAGTGAGGGTTGGCTGGAAGAGATCTCTTGTAGAGATAAGTCCTCCTTTGTACACATATTTCTTGTTTGTTTTTCATTGTAAATTTATTTTGTGCAATAAAGAATAATCAAGACTGGTAGGATTATCGTAGACTCGACGGTTTTGACATAATTCTTTCTGGGACTATCGCCAACAATTCTATTATTAACCTCCCGCAACCAAATTTCTGTTTAAACCCCTAACAACCGCATTGCTTGCGACATGCAATAAATAAGTCGTGTTGCCTTTGTGCTATCCCTTTGATATTCAAAGCAATATGTGTATTCTGGACCATGCGCATTGTGTATTCAGTACACGTAGCTACATAGTTACAATGTTGATGATGTTAACCAGCGTAATAGAACCCAATAAATTATCAAACTATATGACAAGCTGAGTCAGAATATCTAAAGTATCAACTAAATATCTTAGAGTTAGAAAAAAACTAGTTGAATTTTAGACTTTCGCGCTTTGTATTCATAATTATATAATTATTTACGGGTCTTACACACGAATAAGTTTTATGTACCTTGCCCGACGTTTCGACCAGGTTACACTGGCCGTGGTCACGAGCTGACTGGAGAGGCGAGCTGCAACAATGACAGCTTATATTATTAAAATAATTATGAAATTAATAATAATATAATATAATTATGAAAACTAGTTGAATAATTAAAAACTTTAATGTTCATACATATCTTTACGCTTTGTCCCTGATGGGGTAGGCCGAAGCCAAGTATCGAGATCCTGAAACACCTTTTCCACGTCACTCGTCTCATCATTCTTTTCTCGGACGCTCGCCGAGGGGCGCGAGTGCTCTTCACGTGTCCGCCTGTGAGCACCCGCTCTATCTGAGCCTCATTATGTCAGTCTAGTTCGTCCACTGCTCCGCTCACATTCGCTTTATAATTATATTTGTGTCGTCATTCGCTCATCACTCATTCGCTCAAATCTCCGAACCAATGGAGCATGCATATTTTCATCATAATGATGACACTTTTACTCAGTCCACCATAGATAAAACAGAAAATCTTAAGTTTTATGATATTTTACATATTTCTTCTAACGAACACAGCGCAGGTAACATCATCGATTAGTTGGAATATACAATCAAGATTTGTTTGTAGGTATGTCTGGATAAATTTAAAGTTGCGACATAATTTTTTATTTGCAATAAACACTCGGAATAGGGACACAATAAAGGTCAGTGGAGTGAACCACAACAACCAACAGTTAGTTGGGAGCAACTGAATCACAACTCGCAACTCTCTAGATTTATTGCCGTATCTAATCGTGCCGCCAGGGCCGGAGCAAGGGCCGAGCCGTTTGGGGCGCAAAATGCACAGACGAAGCCAATGAAGTACGAGTAGGTACAGTCGACCAACACTTTGACCTTGAGCTGGCCGAGCCTATTAGGGAGTTTCAATTTTATGAAAGAGAAGTTTATACTGGATTTGTTTCCACTGACGTGAGGTCGACCGTACAACTAATAAAGTAAAGTTTTCATTACGTCAATTTACTTAAATAAAGTCATAGAGTTAGGATCTGGAGCATAGGATAGGAGTATAGAGGAGTAAAAGAAGCTTTCTCTGGGTGTCAATATCGTGTCAAATGGATTACAATATTGTAACTCACTCACACATTCTCATTTTCAAACTCCATATAAATTTGTATTAGCAACCTCCTCCCTCTACTCCGCTTCCTTTGTCCGCACTCCCCCGGTAATTGGCACCATAGGTTCCGATACTAAATATGCAAGATGCGAACACCACAGGGAGCGCGCGCGCCACCAAGGAGATTCGAAACTTCTTGCATAAAGTGATTATAGGTTTGCACGTTAGCTTTTTGATGTATTTTATATGCGGTAGATCATGCACTGGAGAGTAGTTCCATCTCCTTTACTTATTTCTGCCGTCAATAAGCATTCCATTCATTATTGATCACCACTTTTAAAGGTGACAGGGCCTGGCATACGAGGTATTCCAAGTTGGTTCTCTTGGCAATGTACTTCATGCAGCAATCAACGCCTGCATATATAATGGGTGATAGGAGCCTCTCACAATCAAATGGGCTGTCTTCCCGTTTCGCACTTTATTCCGTAAAAAAACACTCAACCCAAGAAAGTTTTTTAAATTCCATATAAAGACTGGTGTTATTTCGGGATAATAATTAAGCCATTTAAAATAACTCATGTCATTAATTCTAGCGTGAATAAAATAATCTACCTACATTGACGTAGAGGGCGCAATTACCGAGGGCGATAAGGATTATTGTCACCCTGGGCGCAGTTTCAAAGCTATCTGTACCTACCTGTAAACGGCACTGTATAGGTACCACAGTTTGTAAGCCCTATGGCTTTTCAAATTCATTGAGTTGGAACTTTGAAACAATTTTTGCTCTGAATTTTCGGTAACCGGTATGAAATACGACTGAAATTTTGTTCGGAACAATATTAGTAATATATGTAGGTATTTTGTTTTCCGTAACTAATTTACTGGTAGATCGACTCTAAACATAACGAGATAAGAACAAATTCTGTTGTTTTTAAAGCGTGGAACTCAAACTTTAACTAATTAAATTTCATGTAGATACCGAGTACATTCTAGTAAATCCTTGTTTATAATTTCTACGCCTAAACATTCAACGGATAACATGTAGTATAGTTATGCCGCGGCCTCCTATATAAACAACGATTAATTGTATTAATGTCCAATCTGAAAAATGACCAATCTGTTTCTTACTTAGGTTTTTAATTGACACTAACATATGGATTGTTTTGAATATAATTATGATTGTAAGGAATTAGCAATGGACTGACTCTGGGTGTGTTTTGTAGAGCGGACACCACAACCTGGCTAATACTTACAATAATGAATATAATGGAAAGCCTTGTGGTACAAAAGCTGAGCTAGCTAAATAATATTATGTTCACCAAAGCTTTTTATTTTATTATTGCTCGCTCGTATTTTCTATTCTACCCACATAAATTATTGGTGATTTGCCCGACATTGTTTAGCATTATTTGGTATGCAAGTTATTCCTCAAGAATTATACGAAGTTTAAGGACGAAAATTTAATTGCTTGGAAAAGTAAAAAAGGCAATTTAATGGGATCTGAGAAAAGCGGGGCTCTTCGAAGCTCCAACGTTGGGTTTGGAGAAATTTATAGCGTTCACAAATAATCTCACTTAGTTTTTCCGGGAGAAAGGAGCAGTACAATTCTTTTGCATGTAAAATTCCGAAACGCGACAAGAATAAGTCTTTAAAGATTCAAATGGTATTTTTCTGTGTGATTTTTATTTCTCTCTTTTCTGAAAAAGGTAGTCTTAAAATACTTATTTTCAGACATAACCTCTATCATAATTAAAAAATATAACAATAATATTGTTCTGCAGAACAATATTATTGTACGAATAATATTATTAGCTGTTTAGTCCCAAATTTAGCCAAAGCTTGTGGATGGGTACTCAACAACTGATAAACATACATTGTTATATAAATACTTAAATAAATACATACTAACACCCAGAATACGAAACCAACAGATAATATTATGCTTTTCACACAAATGTTGGTCCCGGGTGGGATTCGATTCCCACGACCTCTGACGTTCTGACGTAGTAAGCAGAGTCACTACCAACTAAGGCAACAGGCCAGTCAATTAATTATAAAGTTTATCAGCGAAAACAGTATCCCTCTTACCTATTCTCGCTAGAAAAAGAATTTTCATTACTCATACTCTGAAAGAAGGTCTGAAGTTGCCTTAGTAGCGGGTTGAAAGTAATACATCTCAGCCCTAGGGAGAATCGCTTTCAACTGACAGCTGTCAAATTAAAAAAAAAAAACTAGTACTATTTTGACATTTCTATTGGACCATGTTCCAACTGTCTATACAGCCACTCAATTACAGCGCGATGTTAAATTGAAATAACATAAAGTTATGTAATAATTAAAGAATATATATTTTTTAAATGACTTTATTATAATTATTACTGTCAACTATTTCTTTAAAATAACATAGATTTGGGCAAAATATTATATTGGATTTATTATTATGATGGAAATGAAAAATATTGGCAGAATAGCTGGCCGGCCACAGAAAAAAAAAACAAAATAGACGGGAAAGCGGCAATCCGATCTTCTTTTAGTTTTTCGAGTTGTAGAGTTTTGTTTATACTTCCGTATAGCGGAGATAGATTTGTATTAACACTCATTTTATGTTTTTGTTTTTACTTTCAGTGTATTCTTAATGAAAAGCACAGTGTTTCGCTCGGGTTCAATACTTATTTAGAGGTCCCTCGAACTATTGGCGCCCTCGCTACGCGTCGGGCGCCAAACCCCGTCTCGGGACTTAAATAAGTTACTTTCACCCCTGGGGTAACTATTAAGTACTATTATAATTTCTTAGTTACATTTTTAGCCGACGAAAAAACCGAGGGGGTTTTCACTCAAGTCAACCCTACGTCAACCCGTATAATATATTTGTTTTTTTATTAAAGATGCACAACGGACTAGTAGCATTCCAAAGATTTTCTTCGACCCAATGCCCAAATAATAAATTCTGAGGGGTACGGGCGGATTTTAGAACAGTTCACGAATCAGTACGGCTAAAACCTGTTCACAGTTAAAAAAGATCGTGTTTTTTCCTCATAAACATTTTCAGAAGATTTACCTGCTCTTCCGGGACTTATTAAGATCATCGTATTTATGTCGAGGAAGTTATTTTACTAGTAATAATTCTTGTAATCTTATAATCTTCTTTGAAGTCATGTTTACCAAAAATGTTTTAGGCCAACTCAATCGAATGCTAATGTCTTCCTCTTACATTATTATGCATCTAAAATTCTCTGCAAACTGTCGCATACGACGCGTCGCGACGTACGAAATCTCTTTACTTACCGCTGGGGATATACCGCAACAGTCTGAATGAGGACGTTTAGGATCGGAGCCTTAAATATGAAAACGAAACGGATTTGCGTATGAAAGGGCATACTCAACTGGGTCACTCCCGTATTTACTCGTTAAGAATTTCCAAGTACACCAGCAAAGTTTAAGTTCGACACAGCTAAGAGGTTGTTATAAATTTTTTGGAAACGTTTCGGAATTATCTCGGGGAATAAAAGGAGTGAACATCGTTGAGATTCTAACGAAAACTTATATGAATCGGTGCTACGGCAACCATCAAATCTGATACCTTTATGAAGGTACGACTACCTACTAGTATAAATACTAGTAATACTAGTAGGTACTTGTAGAAAAGTTATTTTGTGTGTACGTCTGGCGGATAACTCGAAAACTACTAATGAAACTAATAGCTTGAGGAACATACACGCAAGATGGTAAAAACATACTGCAAGTCCATGGTGCAGATGAAACGGCGAATTTCCCTAGGTTTGTCCAATGTCATGCGAGATATCAAAAGTCTATCTAAAACTCAGACATAAAACTTACAAATGCTGCTAGTCCATGGTGCAGATGAAACGGTGGATTTCCCTAGGTTTGTCCAATGTCATGCGAGTTATCAAAAGTCTATCTTAAACTCAGACATAAAGCTATCCGCTGGCAAATCTTTGAATCTACTATACTACGATAGTAAAAACAATCTGACGTGCTACATCAGAAGTACCATCGGTAGTACCACCTTTAAAAAACCAGTAAAGCCTTGGCGGTTGCCTAAATAGTCGTATAGTAATGGGCTCCCTAAACGATCATGCGGCATGTCATGCATTACGTGCTGTCACTCATGCATGAACGTCTAGCTGTACTGATTGACGTGCATGACATGCAAACTACGTGCATGACATGCGAACTACGTGCTGGCCGTTGCTTCACTGTACTGATTGATAGCAAGCATGATGGTCCATCATGCAGAATGCCATTCACGTAAACGTTGCATGTCATGCAAGCATGATCGTTTAGGGACACTTTAAGACGCGCATGAGAATAACCTGTTCGACTCAAAGCGAAAAAAAAGGATGGAAAAAAATATTACCGATGTATGTTTTTTTCCGGGAAGTACCGTTTCGGCTGCCACTCTATTTGCGGTCTCATTCCTGCGTGCCCGGGGCAGGAGTCGGTTGCAAATTACATAATTTATCATGTCGAGCGGGTTTATGCGCCCGTTGGATAATATTTTCTTTTGAATATGAAAAATGCGTGGGAAATCGAACGGTCACGTCGCGCCGCGGCTCCAAAGTGTTTCGATCTTATTTACGATTCTAAGGGCCTCTTACACCGCTTGCTGATAAAGTCTCAGATACCCTATCTGCAGGTTATATGACAGATAGCCAGTTTTTTTGGTTTCACAGGTATCTGATTGCCTATATCTTATATATTTTATATAGTCTATCACACAGATTTATCTGATAGATTAGTTTATCACTAAGATTACTATCTGTAACAATATCAGGAAGTGGTGAAAGAAGCCCTAAATCATTACTGCATGTTTCGAAAACACCATGTTGTAAACATTATGACGCAATGTAAAGTTTAAATCAACTGAACTGTGTATAACTATAATGAGTTAAGCCTATTAATATGTTCCAACAAATTATTTCTTTCAATGAAAGTTATCTATATTTCTATACTAATTTTTGTATGTGTGTATGTTTGTAATGAATAAACTCAAAAACTACTGTGCTGATTTCAAAAATTCTTTCATTATTAGAAAGCTACATTCACCCTAAGTGACATAGTCTATATTTAATGATAGAAAAGATTAGGGATCCTTACTAAAACTTAAGTAACGTAACCCAAGGTGTAAAAAAAGTGCCGTAAAACGTCTTTCGTCGCATGCGCTGCGGAAACTATTGATGATAGAACAAAAGAATTAAAGAACATATCAATATCTACAAATCTAATGTCCACCCGTGCGAAGCCAAGACAGGCCGCTAGATTTTCTTATAATGAAACTATTATAAGTACATATACATAACCATTGAAGCTCTAATAGTTTTTCATACTTCATTTGGCTTTTCTCATTTTGTCCCAGTGGACCATCCCTTCATCACTGTCTTCTAACCTGATTTTATTCCGTCCGCAACATGTCAAGCTCTACATTCGTTACACCCCTTTATTCCTTGTAGAAAAGTACTACAAACCGCAAAATAATTCATGCTAGATTACCAGTTAATTAGCAGGTTTTTTTTTGTTAAGTACCTATATATATAAACATCATGCCTCGTAATTTGTAGGCAGGTTGAGGCAGCGCGAGGTTATTTAACTAGACCAGCACGAATTATTTTTCTCATCGAAGGCTGGTTATCAAACTTGATTTTCTGTAAGTTACATCCATATTTCTCCCCACTTATATGTATGCGTTGTGCACATAACAAATTTATCTGTAATCACACTTACCCACATGTGAGACGCAATCCTATCCAGTCAACACCAACAGCTATTTACAAGATGTATAAAACTGATAGTGTACTGGGGTAAATGTTTGCACGATGTGGTGTGGGCCAAGTTCAGCATTGATTGCCAATATCCGCTATTGATTTAGAAATAGTTTGGCAATGCTATGGGACAATGGTTTGTTTTGCATGGTGGTTATGAAACAAAGCAGCCTAGTTTGTTTGTGCACTCGCCTCCCGTTAAGACGTCGGGGTTCGAACCTTGGCTCGTACCAATTTTTCGGAACATTTATGGATGAGTTTTGTAATACCACATACAATTCGGTGAAGAAAAACATCCTGAGGAAACCTGTATACCACAAAGATTGTAATTTCTATTCTAAGGCGGTGAAGACCACCAAAAATAGATTGGAGTACTGTTGGTGGACATGGGTTTTGGTTAGAATAGAATTTATAATCTTTGCTGTAGACAGGTTTCCTCACGATTTTTTCCTTCACCGAAAAACTTGTGGAAAATTATAATAAATACTTCAGTTTCGAAAAACTCATTGGTACGGTCTAAGGTTTGAACCAACGAACAAACGTGAGGCTCATGAACGTTTTCATGTTAAGTCCATTAAATTCTAATCCGATGTTTTTGTTGTTTGTTATCTTTGTCAAATGTGGATAATGAATATAATTTTATATTACCAACTTCAAAAGCACAATAGAACACAAACGTTTGGATAAAAAAATATAAGGTACATTTAATAAAATAAATACCCAATGTACAGTGATGCAGAAAAAACACAGGCTATAGAAAATTATGTATTCACTTTACCCAAGTCAATGTTATGATAGGACCCGGAGCAGAGTATTTAGATGTTACGTTTGAATTTAATGGTCAGGTAAAAGATCTTCCAGAGGTTTGTATTATTCCCATGGACGTCAGTAATAGGTAGGTATATTACTTTACAATTACTTTTAGGACTGACGAGTCAAAATTCATCGTCACCTGTATGTAGGGTAACCCCAAATTGTGCTATTTCTCACTCCTACATTCATGTGGTAGAAGAAATTCATGCCATAGCATCTTGAATAAACAGATTTTTATATAAAATCTGCCAACAAACAAAATGGATTGCAAAAGCAACAAACAAAAAAGCTCGAAATACTCGTTATTGTACATTTGACTAATATTTGTAATTAAATTAAAAACATTAATTTTTAAAAACTTCATCAGTCTGTCAATGAGTTGTAATCTCCCACCGCTTCGGAAGATCAAAATGGTTTTAAAGAACTGGGCACTTTTTTACAAGCGCCTTCACGCTGGGATAAAGTTTTACGAGATTTCGTATCCAATGCGATTGTCGTGTGCCACTGTAACGAACCGACCTTTCTTTATCTTATTCCCTGAGGGATCAATAAGCTACATCCTCTGAGGAAATTAGCGGTTAGGTAATCCCAAAGGCTGTACAAAAGGTAACGTACATAGAATTAGAGAAAAGGTTTTTTGAGCAAAATTGAGTTATACTAGGTAAAATTATTGATGAAATGGGTAGAGGAAAAAGGACTGATGGTCGAGAGTACAAGCGGCTTAATCATTTAGACTATAAGTTAATCGCAAGTTCACATTATTTTTTTAGTATTGCATCTTTTTATACATAAATCAGACTAGTCGCCAAAATTTAGTATTTTCTACCTAGGTAAAATCTATAGAGATAAAGCTTCTGTCTATCGAGAAAAATAGTTTTCTAGATACCAATCTACTTTATTGTTTGTGCTCTATCGAAAGAGCCATTCACTTTCTGATGTTACAAGTCCCTTGTAACCTTTCGTAGAACATGGGATCTTGTAAATTTCATTATTATCTTTTAGTCTAACATTTTGTAGTACATCATCATTTGTAGTGGTATGTGTACTTGCATCTTTATTTCTTCTCCTGATGCCTCTGATGATGAATTCTTTTGGCTATTTCGCTTTTGGCCATGAACGTTCGATTATTCCCAGTATTTCCTTTGACATTTCATCATTTTGTTCCTTTACACCTTTAAGTGGAACAAAAGAATCCTCGTCCACACTAGAAGCATTTTCTTACAAATATCCACAAATGGCCGCCAGGTGAGTAAGGTAAGCTCTGACGTTTGGTACTAGTCTTTTAAAGGCATTTTTATTCTCTAAATGCTATGTTGTCTTTCATTTATTGGCCTTTTGCGTTTTTGGTAGTATTCGTCGGAAGGGTTCTATCGGTGATGGGTAATCGTAACGTTGCTTGTTGACAATTATCTGAATCAATCTTTTCCCTGGAACCACTCTACCTTATATGGTTTCCAGTGTTATTGTAGTAGAGTGTTTATCTGATGTTACTTTTATGGTGTTAAGAATCAGTGATGGAACACCATGACACTGGAAAGCATACAAGGTAGATAAAAGATCGTCTGAAACCCTTTTAATATTGTGTTCTTATCCAGCAAAATTTTACTTTATGTAGATAATAGGTACGTGTTTTGTTCACGTCATGTAACTACGGTATGTCATTATCAGCCACTAGATAGGGATTTGGGATATGCCTGCGGGGCACCAAATGCTTTTATAAAACAGTTCGTACAATTTTATACCCACGAGTACTGAATGTCAAATTATTCGTGTAATTGCCCATTTCAAGTAAAATCGTGTAGAATTGTAATGTAATGTCTTTTTCCAAGCTTGACCTTATTTATTCTTTACTTTACAGAATGATGCAAAAAGGACATGTTAAATAACTTCAATCCCAGGCTGCACAACAGGGAGTGGTTTAACAGAGCGGCGGCCCCGCTGAGTGCCATCGCCATTCGTCAGTGCTTAGTCGCACAGAGACTTATGCAGGAGGGAGTCTGATCTGACCTGACCCCCCTCTCAAGGAGCAGTTTGTAAAAAAAAAAATTCTGACAGTCAGTCATGTCGAGAGAATTTATTTTTAGCAACAATTAATTTGCAAATTATATGTAAGTATCACCTTTTTAAACGCTCTATGCCAATGATATAGTTGCAACTCATTCAACATTCCATTTTTTTTATATCAAATACTATCGATGCCATTTATACTAAGTACAAGGATCCTATAGAACAGCTGTTAAAATAACAATAATAATCAGAGAGGGACACACTTATTATAAAAGTGGTAAGAGTAAGCAAAACAGATATAATATCTTCTATCTCTGTCTACGTATGTGAATTTTTTGTTGGGGGGCAGTGTAACTGCATACCAACTGCCCCCCAACAAACAACAGCCCGACTAAAATAGATAGTGTTTGTTCAGTTTGACCCCGCCATTTATGACAAATTATTGGGGTAAAAGACTATTGCTATTTATTTCATGCTATACGCTGATTGCGGTTCTATGGGATCCTTGTTCTTAGCATTTATACCAAATCGTAGATTATGCACAGTTCTGATGTTTTCATGCCACCCGTGGACCCACAGGACCAAGTCTGAATACGACCCTGTGGTCGCAGCAATTACTGCGCAGCCCTAACGTGGAGCGTGCTTGTGGCAGCCCTGATCTACGAGCGCTGTGACTCTGAGGGTTTGCTGCCACTGGATTTACTATTATGCAAGCATTGTACAATATGTCAGGTTTAAAAGAGGAAACCGTTTTGAATATATTAGGTGGATATATTTATTTACCTAAACTGTAGAATAAGCATTTTTTTCTTTTAATGTTTTTATAATGTTCTGTACCTCAAAAGAGGAAAAAAGGAACCCTTTTATGATCGCTCCGTTATCCGTCTATTCGTCTGTCAAGACCATTTTTCTCAGGAACTCGTGGACGTATCAAGTTGAAATTAATATCAAATACTCAGGTCTGCAGTCCCTTGGAGCCGAGAAAAAAACAGACTTCTAGGTCATCGCAGTCAAAAGATATGGCCGTTTTTGCCGCATTCTTGATAATCAAAACCTATAGGGTACTTCCTGTTGACCTAGAATCATAAAATTTGGCAAGAAGCAAAGATAGCACGAGTAATAATAGCACAGAAAAAATCCGAAAACCGTAAATTTGTAGTTACTACACAAAAAATATATAATTATTTCTTAGAATAGGTAGTATTTATTTGGCATACACAAGGCAGCACATATAATAATAATAATGTTTTGGACAAATTTACCACGGCTGTTTAGTCCCAAACTAAGCCGAAGCTTGTACATGGGTACTCAACAACTGATAAACATACTTAAATACTTTTATATAAATACTTAAATACATACAAACACCCAGAATCCGAAAACCAACAGTTATGCTCATCACACAAATGTTGGTCCCGGGTGGGAATCGAACCCACGACCTTTGGCGCAGTAGGCAGGGTCACTACCACTGCGCCAACAGGCCAGTCAAACCACATAACAATAAACAACAAAACCAAAATAAGAACAAAAAAAGAGACAACATAAAACATATAAACATGGTGGAGGTTATGACTGCAGGGCGCGCCGGCGCCGGCTTTTAATAAGTTTGTGCTTAAACCCTCAGGGCGCGAGTCCTACTCGCACTTGTCCGGTTTTTTTTGTTCGACATTCATATTAAGGCCCGTCGTTCATTATGCAACGCAATGATACTTACTCGTAGTAAAAGTTCATTGTTAAATTCACTATTCAACGTGGGACCAATTTAAAAGAAGAATACTAATGATTAGCTCACTATACACAACTACTGTTTATATGACGCTATTTATGCTATACCTACGTGTAAATGTTGGAAACGGGGAAGATTCAGGGCTTCTTTCACCACTTCCTGATATTGTTACAGATAGTAATCTTAGTGATAAACTAATCTATCAGATAAATCTGTGTGATAGACTATATAAAATATATAAGATATAGGCAATCAGATACCTGTGAAACCAAAAAAACAGGCTATCTGTCAGATAACCTGCAGATAGGGTATCTGGGGCTTTATCAGCAAGCGGTGTAAGAGGCCCTAAATGTTCAGATAAGACACACCTACTTATAGTATATGCTGTATAATGTATAACATACTGAAACTATATTCAATATTCAATGAACACTTAATGCTAATTAATGTGCTTGAAGTGCAATTCATAATAAACGAAGCTTGGCGAACTAAGACACTAAGGGGCCGTCCATTAATCACGTGATCTTTTTTTAAGCATTTTTTAACCCCCTCTCCCTCTTGCTGATACATGGTGAGGTTTAAGACTACCCCCCCCCCCCCAACATCACGTGTATTTTTAATATCTACAAAAAACCTTAAATTTTTTAGAATATTTTAGAATTTCGTTGCCTAGCAACGACGAGTCAAGGTGACACTACACGCCTCTTTTCGATTAAAAAATCTCGCGTTTGAAAAAATAATGAAAAAATAAATACACGTGATAGCTTACTACACCCCCCTCCCCCCTTGTGCATTTCGTGATTTTTGTCAAACCCCTATTCCCCCCCCCGCCCCTTTCAAGCCTCACGTGATTAATGGACGGCCCCTAATGTTACGTTCTAGTCGCAGGCCGCTTGTTGAATACAGTATTTTTACATAACGCCTAGGCAATATTTTATAGAGATGTCTATTTACTGTCCTTGTTTAATTTTGTGCTGTAAAATATTTATTAATTAAAATTACTTATTTGAGTGTGAATAATTTTAAAGGCAGTGGGCTGGGCACATCACTCGTAGAACTGACGGCCGTTGGGGCAGAAAGGTTCTCGAGTGGCGACCACGTATCGGAAGACGCAGTGTAGGCCTCCCACAAGGTGGACCGACGATCTGGTGAAGGTCGCGGGACCCAGCTGGATGAAGTTAGCGCAGGACCGGTCGTCTTGGAGATCCTTGGGGGGGCTTTTGTCCAGCAGTGGACGTTTACAGGCTGATATGATGATGATGATGAATTTTAAAGGTACACAGTATAACTTGCAGTAGTGACAGTGCGTCATCAGCAGCGGCAGTACAGCAACGCAATCAGGTGGACGTACATAAATTCCGACGTCCGCAGCAATTTCCCGTAGCACGCAGTGAGTGAGTGCATTTCGACAATTTCGCCACCGCAATTGACACTACGCATTTCGGTGGGTTTACCAACTCAGAGAGTAATTAATTTATCACCAAAATATCACTTTAAACGTCGCCAATGATATAGCTATACACTAGTAGTTCCGTGAGAACAGTAGACCTCGCCAGCCCTTATAAACCAAACCTAAAAGAAACCAACAAAAGTCAACTTTGGAAACAGAAAAAGTACCTACTAAAGTGACAAAAATTAGCACTTTAAAGCTTAATATTTCGCAAACGGATCCCTGAATCGAAAAATGTTTATCACACACCCGCGATATTTTTGAAAGACCCATCCAACGATACCCCACACCATGGATATCACGCGGAAAAAAATAATTTTCCATTTTACGTATGCAGTTCTATGAACATAATTTATTTTTTCAACTTTCTTAAGTCGATCCACTATTACTCAAAAACTAATAGAACCTACTTAGCCGTAATAGTTTTCCTTGTAACTACGTTATATATGCTACTGCCATGAATTTTTTCACATTTCCAGAAGCAACCGTTTAGCTGGCAGGGGGGGGGACACGTGACTCTAACAAAAATTACCGCTTTAAAGCTTAATATTTCGCCAACGGATCCCTAAATCGAAAAAATGGTATTCACACACCAGCAATATTTTTGAAAGACATATCCAACGATATCCCACACTATGGGATTCACAAGAAAAAAAAAGTTCACTCCCACTTTGCGAGTATGGTAGGTACTCTAAAAAAAATGTTTTTCAAAATTTTACTATACTCATTTTGTAGGTTTAATTAATTTATACATATGCCAAATTTTCGTCAAAATCGGTTGAAAAATGCGACCTGTAGAGAATTACAGACAGACAGACAGACAGACAGCCGGACAAGAGCATTTTTGGCCAGTCTCGAAACGAAGACGCTTCGCTCGCTCGGTCAACTAAAGTAAACAATGACAGAAACTGGATGCTAACTCCCCAAATCATGATGGAATGGAAAAGGTAAAACAAACACATCTAGAGGAAAAGAAAAGTGAAGACAAACAAAGAATGGATGTGCTTGAAGTAATTGTAATATCTTGAATTAGTGACCTAAACTTTCCAAGACCGACAGAATCATCATTCAGCCGAAAGACGTCCACTGCTGGACAAAGGCCTCCCCCAAAGATCTCCACGACGACCGGATAAATAACCTAAGACTACCGGAATAAATTTAAAAGAAGATTTGAAAAGGTAACAGTGAGAGAGTACAGTAGGACATAAAGTATAGGGATAATTAGTCAAAATAATTGATATCAATCAATCAAATCAAAAATCATCCATCAGCCTATTAACATGTCACCACTGCTGAGGCTCAGACCTACCCTGGGCGTTCGGGCTATAGTCCACCACGCTAGCCCAGTGCGGGTTGGTGGACTTAAGCCTAAGAATTTCTTCTTCGGCGTATGCAGGTTTCGTCACGATGTTTTCCTTTACCGTTTGAGAGCAGTCAGTAAATGTACTTAAGTTTTGAGAAAAACACCATTGGTACATGGGCCAGCCGGGGATCGAACTCATACCTCTCGACATGATAGGCCGATTGTTCCTCTCGACGCCACTGACGCTCTGACGCCTGCGTGTGGCTGTGCACGGTCACCAGCCCCGCTTCTGCACCGAGATGCTATTATGTTGTCCGTCACATCACTCACAATATTATAGCGACTCTTTTACAGTCCAGGCCGTACGTCTATGGAACGCATTGCCGGCTCCCATCAGACAAGCGAAATCACTCTCTATATTCAAAAACCGCCTGCGTGCTCACTTTGAATCACAATGTGGCTACTAATCTCCATACCTATTACTAGACTTGTGTTTTATGTATAATATGTATCTATCAGTACATATGTATTTATATATATATTTTTATACCTATATATATTATATTATATTTATTTATTATTTATATTATATTCACTTGTCATGTACTTAAATTAAATACATATATATGTCTGCACCCAACACCTACACTCCTTGAAGATTTCAACATCACCCTAAGGTTGCCTGGAAGAAATCGCTGAAAGCGATAAGGCCGCCTTTTGATTGTACACAGTTTAGTAAATTATCATAATGTAAACTTTTGATATAATTTGGTGCTCGATAAAGTATATTTGATTTGATTTGATTTGAAATAGTAACAAAAAAGATCAAAACTTTCAAATACACCCATGTCGCGTAGTTAGTAATTTTTGTGGCAGAGGTACATAATATAAAGTTCAGAGAAGTATTTAAACGAAGAAAGACCTATTTAAGGGCCCCAACTATGCTCAATCAGTAGCAACTCTGCTCAATTAGTAGAAATCGACATCGCGCCACAGTTTACATCCCAGAGTAATAACACCTTGTTAAGCTAAAAGGTGCATTTAAACAGGAACCGAAAACATGTTTGTGAATTAGATTGGAAGAAGTTTGGAGGGGAGAAAAGGGGGTCGGAAGGGGGGCAGGTAATTCCTTTGATTGGGTTTACACGAAAGCACTTTGTTTTGAGCAGATGAGTGTAAATGTTTAACCAACGTGATGGAGTAGTGTCTTTATTAAAAACAGCACGTATACCTGTAACAGTGCTTGATTGAACTAAGTATTTTGAACAATACAATAGATCAAGGAAATTCCAAGCGTCTTTTAATTTTTGGTCGGCTTTATTTTCATTTGTCTAGTATAAGTTAGACTCAGAGAATTCAAAATTAGACTCTATTGCAATTTTTTGGCACGTTTGGAACTCTACAGATATAATTTATTGCATATAAGTACTGGCCAATCCATCCATGGATTTTATTAGTGGATTTTTTTATTTTATTAGTTTTTATTGTGAATTTAATAGGTCAAACGTAATGAATAGTTTTATTTATTTATTAGGCATATGTACATATAATAAGTACACACGACTAGGCAAGTAGGTAAAATTTATCAACTTCATCAACGACCGTCTCGCGTAAAAGTTTTAGTACCTAGTTGAAACTATTCTTTCTTGAAATTATGAAAGTTCGTAACTTTGAAAAGGCTTTTAAGTTTTAGTGGTGATTTATTTAAAGAAGGTAGGCACTTACTTATACATTGTGTACTTTTAAATAAATCCTACTAAAATACATACAAACACCCAGAATCCGAAACTCAACAGCTGTGTGATTCTGTAAAGTACGAATTAAAACTCGAGCATCACATCGCAAGTCACTTACTTCACTTCGCGTCCGATCATGAAAGACCTTGAAGTCGCATTGTGTAAACAAATACAAGCTACACAATAAACACTTCACTTGCGAAGTAAAGTGAGTATTGAACTGTGAATCATTGAGTTAGAGACCGATCTCACTGCGGATTCAGGATCGAGTTGCACAAATACGCTTACAGAATAGCAGGGCTGATATGCTCACCACACAAATGTTGTCCCCGGTGGGAATCAAATCCACGACCTCTGGCTTAGCAGGAATGACTGCGGCATAGCAGAAATAAACAGGCAACGTCGCAGGGTAACGACTGGCATCATATTATAATGCTACGATAAATTATCTGAAATATAAAGCCTACCCTGTCACTGTACGTTGAACGATTTCCGATAAATGTGACAAAATGTTACCACATTGATGTTATTTGTCAAACGTATCAAAATAAATTGTCCTGTCAAACCGGGAACAAGGAAGCTTTTGGATGGTACAGGTGTCCAAAAACATATTAAGACAAAGTTTACCGGCTTTATTCTAATCCAAAAAATTGAGCACAGGAAAAAAGGAAGCCACTCTGCTTGGAGAAAGAATGTTCTAGCAGAAAATAGTTATTAGTATGTACCTACGCAATTAAACGGGGTCTGCAGCAGATCGAAGAAATCACCGATCTTGTTTTTTTACAAGTAGGTTATATTGTAATAATTTAGATATTTTTATAGGTTTTTTTTCCATAGGTAGGTAATAGGTATAGAACTTTTAATTATGTACAATTTTTAAGGTACCAGCACTAATTAGACAATGTGAAGAACGTTGAATGCTAAGACCATCAAAATTGTTCAAGCTCATTTGTAACTTAACTAAGTAACCTTGTACTTATGTACGTTACACCGTGTTTAAACGTAAGTTATTTTTATCTTCCGATTAACAAACTGCGTTTCTAGTTTTTAGCCAGAGTTGCGATGTAATAAAATAAACTTCCAAATAAAGGTATTTTCTCATTGTTATACTAACAGTGGCATAATTAGCCCAGATATCAGGTTACATAAAACGCAAAGATAAAACTTCGTTGATTGCGCAATTGCGGGGTTAAATCTGGTGACGGTACTGTAGAGACAAATTTAAAATGCGTAGGTATTTCAAATTAAGTAGTCGCTTGCGATGTTTTTCGTGAACATAAAAATCCAATCTGAAAAATGTCCAACCGTTGAAAAATGTCCAATCTGAAAAACGTCCAATCTGAAAGACGTCCAATCTGAAAAACGACCAATCTGAAAAATGTCCTATCTGAAAAATGTCCAACCTGAAAAATGTCCTACACTACAAATATGAAAATGTTTTACACTACAGAACCTTAAAAACCGCTACTTATTTATTTTTCAGATTGGTCATTTTTCAGGTTGGACGTTTTTCAGGTTGGACGTTTTTCAGATTGGTCATTTTTCAGATTGGACGTTTTTCAGATTGGTCATTTTTCAGATTGGACGTTTTTCAGATTGGACGTTTTTCAGATTGGACGTTTTTCAGATTGGACATTTTTCAGATTGGACATTATTCAGTTTGGACATTTTCCAGTTCGAGCATGGTCGTTGGACATTTTTCAGATTGGACATTATTACAGTAAATCAAAATTACTTGTACCTATTTAAATGTAGTTCTTTTTATTGTAGTTATAACATCTTGAAGGATATTAAAGTCCCCAACCGTAATGTTTATTTTTGCAATAACAGTTTACTGTAGATAGCACGTTGCTTGATAGCAACATTATCATGCCATATTTATTTAAGAGGCTCCCGCTCAAGTAACTTCGAGTTATTACCGCGGAAAATTAGGAAAACGGGCTAACTGTTGCGTGAAACTAAACGTGTTCGTGTATAAGCGCCATCTTTGGAAATGAGCTGTGTTATAATTTAGAGGTTTTCTTAGTAGACCATAATATTATAGTAAGACGGACCCAGTGTGTCTAAAAGACTTTATATTACGCTTTATTTATAATAATAAAAAATAATAATAAATAAATAAATAAAAACGCTTTAGTTTAGTGTTTCTTTAGTCTAGCCATTTAATATGTATATTGCTATACAAAAAACACAGATACATACACGCTATGTCCCTGTTGGGGTAGGCAATAGCACGGAGCGTAGCTAAGTATCCCGATCCTGACATACCTCTTTCGCTTCGCTCAGTCCAGCGGGATGGTCTTAAGAAACTTTATTTAGGATTTTTTTCCGAAATTCTATACGGACTAGAGTATCTATATGGGTTCCTAGTGAGATTTTAGAAACCTAACAAAATAAATTAGCCCTAAGTAAAGAGTAACACATTTAACAGTGTGACCTGCGAAGTCCAGAACGATTTTTCAAAGTCCAAGGTCTACAAAATGCAACTACACGGCAATAAAGTGGAAAATAAATCCAAGGAAAGCCACCCCCTGTCTCTTGTGATATTTGTGTTTTCCTGCACTAATAAAATATGACATATTACGCGCCCACGGCTACCAGTTTTGGCTCGCAGCGAAGTTCTGTGAAATCCTCTTTGTAACATTCTCGGGTGCCACTTCCTTATTGGAGTCGACACGTAAAATTCTAGTCGGGTCTTATGTATTGTCACATGTTTATTGTGAAATAGTTGAGACATTATTTGTTTTTACAGTACCTAACCATTTGGCTCCGCCCGTGTTTGACCGAGTTTTATAACCAGATACAAACCAAGATTTTTATTTCTTTGTTGGTAACCAAGTTACGAATAGAATAGAATATATTTATTTGCTCTAAATAGGTATAATTACATTGCAGATCTACGAAACAAGAATAATTGAATCGTATGCCCTTAACGACCCGGTGTTGCCATGTTTTATAATCCAACGGATTTAAGTCTGGACTGGTGGGAAATTACCTTTAATACTTCCTGACCTAGTTATGTCATTAATCAGAAAATTTCCAGAAAATCGCTTTCCACGATCAAAGCTGAAGGCTCCAAGTAATCATGAGTTTGTCAAAAACACTCCACTGTATCGCTTACCTTAATACCTTCGTTTTCCTGTACATTTTTAGCTTCGCCGTATGAAGAGAATTTAAATCGATAGGCGAGCCAGAAATCATCGATTCAGTACTACTAAAATATACAGTACGCCAAATAACAATTATGTAAAATTATTAGTATGACATACAATTATGGCAAAATCGTTATGCCAAGTAAGTACCTAAATATACTAGTGGTTCTGTGAGAACAATAGACCTCGCCAGCCCTTATAAACCAAACCTAAAAGAAACGAACAGAAGTCAACTTTGCAGTTGGAGATTAAGTACTAAAGTGATAAAAATTAGCACTATAAAGCTTAATATTTCGCAAACGGATCCCTAAATCGAAAAATGTTTTCCACACACCCGCAATATTTTTGAAAGACCTATCCAATGATACCCGACACCATGGAATTCACGCGAAAAAAAAATCATTCCCATTTTACGTATGCAGTTCTGTGAACATAATTTAAGTTAATCGACTATTACTCAAAAACTAATAAATAAATTTTAATTTTCAACAAGTCATTCAACTATGGCCAGAAATCTAGCAAGTCGCAAATAAAAAGAGTGTTAAAAACATTATAATTAAGTTTTCATATTTGAATTTATTGTTATCATATTTATTGTTTTCATATATAAAAAAAATATTTGTTTCCTTGTCTTTAAGTCTTTATTTCTTTGAAAAATTATTTAGTTCACTCACAATACTAGAGCAGAGCCATCCCTGTATAGGATTCAGCTCGATGTGCTCTCGCTGCAGTCTGCAATCGCACTGCAATCTCAAGACAGAAATGGTCCCATCTAAAATGCTGAATGAAACAAATATAGCAACTATGGAGTTTATCTGCGAAACACAGCTTTTGAAATCGACTCGGAAAATATTGAATGAGTTTACTTATTTTATTTGTTTTCACAAAATCCACAGCATAAGAATAGTACATTGTTAACCTAGGTGTTAAACTTTGTTAACTAGGTTCGAGGGAAAAAGGGAAACACTGTGCTTTTCATTAAGAATACACTGAAAGTAAAAACAAATACATAAAATGAGTGTTAATACAAATCTCTGCTATACGATAGTTTATACAAAACTCTACAACTCGAAAAAACAAATGAAGATCGGATTGCCGCTTTTACGTCTACTTTGTTTTTTTTTCTGTGACCGGCCAGCTATTCTGCCATTATTTTTCATTTCCATCATTGAAAAAATGGTAAATATTTTGCCCAAATCTATGTTATTTTAAAGAAATAGTTGACAGTAATCATTATAATAAAGTCAATTAAAAATATATATTCTTTAATTATTACATAACTTTATGTTATTTCAATTTTACATCGCGCTGTAATTGAGTGGCTGTATAGGCAGTTGGAACATGGTCCAATAGAAATGTCAAAATAGTACTAGTTTTTTTATATATAATTTGACAGCTGTCAGTTAAAAGCGATTCTCCCTAGGGCTGAGATGTATTACTTTCAACCCGCTCCTCAGGCAACTTCAGACCTACTTTCAGAGTATGAGTAATGAAAAATAATATTATTCTAGAGGGTACTAGCTCATCTGCAGTGTGTTTGGGTGTGTGTGTGGTGAGATTACATAGATTAATCGTATCAATAATTATTACGTAGGTACTTTCATAATTATTATTATGATAGGATAATTTATTTATTAAAACATTAATTTCTCATAATTATTTAACTAAGGATGGCGTTCAATTCAAATCCGAGCCCAAAACAATGTGTTATCGTCGAATGCCGTTCAAAGTTAAATTACTACCTACTCGTATGATTTTTTCATGATTCTTCAGATTAGACATTATTACAGTAGGTAAATCATTTATATCTATTCAGTCATTGTTTATTATCTACGTTTGTATTAGCCATAATTTACCCGTATTGCTGGTTGCTATAGGTATTGGATGCATAATTGTTGAAATGCTAATTTATCTGTGTCGATTCGAATTTGATATGCTATCGAACCGTAAATTTGGAGGGCACCGCAGGGCAGTTGTTACAGCGATAGGTTTGTTTGTGTAAAGGGGAACGCAGTCAGGGTACTCCGCTGATTGTGTATGCTCCTGTTCATTCATTCATTCGTTCGTTCGTTCATTAAAATTCGAAGGTTATTTTATGATACACACGGAAAACAATACATTATTAACAAATATGTATACTGTTCGATTTGCGTGGACCATTGTATAATTAATTACCTATACTCTATGTAAAGACCTAGGAGTTTCGTTGCTATAGTTTCTTCAACCTTTTTTCCATTGTGTATGATTCAAAATCAATAAGTTTTATTTTATCTAGGTTAATGTTAAGATTCTTAGATTCCAACGATTCTATTATATTCTACTAGCTTTTTCCGGCGGCTTCGCCCGCGTAGAAAAGTTTTTTAAAGTCAAATTCAAAACTATTTTATTGCATGTAAGTACACTGGGTACAATTATACAACGTCAATTTTTTATCTACCACCGCTTCCAAGGTGTTATATAGAGCTGGAAAGAAGTCCCGTGTACATTGTGAAACAGCGCCCTCTATATAGGCGTTTTTTTACTTAGGGGGTATAAGCGGACGCCCCGCGACTTTGTCCGCGTTAAAAAGTAGCCTATATGTTATTCCAGGATATAAGCTATCACTGTACCAAGTTTTATAAAAATCTGTTCGGCAGTTTTTGCGTGAAAGAGTAACAAACATCCTCACATCTAAACATCCTCATAAACTTTCGCCTTTATAATATTAGTAGGATTATTCTGTTTCATATTCATCATCATGGTACATTAATTCATACAATGCAGTAAAGTAGGTACAGTCATGGTTCATTATGTGCACATAAGAATGATACATGATTTATGTTGGTCCAAATCAGGAACAGTGGACCAAAATACCGTGCTATAATTAAAACTTAACCGAAGCGTTTTGACGCAAAGCTGTAAGGTCCTTGCTTTATTTTAGGTCGAAAATCTGCGTGTTCATACATTTTAGATGAAAATATGTCATATATACGGACGGACCAACAGAAAATAGCATTGTTTCTTTTTACCCGGCTATTTCAATTTGGACCAAAAATGAATGAAGCCTGATTGACGTCTTTCTTTAGTAGATATGCAGCTTCTTGACTTCTTGAATTCATCATCATATTATTATATTAACCTTAGATTACTCCGCGTTTAGGAGCAGCCCACCCCGCCGCAGCACACCCCTTTCTACATATCTGTGTACAATTAATATTCACGGCCTAATAATTCAGTTCGGGTTTGTTATTACGACATTGTTTTGAATTCGTTAACCCACTTTAGTAACCGAATGATGTTCGACTGTTTGCGATTACAGAACATTCGAATCGTTAAGTTGAATAATTGTTCACAATCTGTATCTATAATCAGGTTTTTTCAATCCACCATATTGCAGCTAACCATACAAGATTTCCTGTTGTTTCTAATAATGCAGAATACTAGCGACATAACCTACGTTAGATGTTACTACGACAGTTGCTACGGCGAAGCAACGTAGCACCGCGTGTTTTTACTTCGAGATCCTAAACATTTACAACTTAAAACCCCATGAATTTAAAAATACTGTTACAACCTGGTTAAAAACAATCAACTACGAAGCGACAGAAAAGCTTATGAAGCACATAACCTAAAAATTAAGAACATACAATTTAGTCTAACTTAATAAGAGTATAATAATCTATAGTAACCAATATATAATTTATTAATAACCAATATTAAGTAAATATATCAGGAACTTTAACCACAGCTGTACCCTTACTTTATTCTATTTCCATGTCTAATGCCAACATAATATATCCATTATCTGAAACACGCTACACTTACACACGCATAAACAATCATACACTTACAATTACTCATCCTCACACACACACATACACAATTATAACAACACTCATATTTTTCCTGACAAAGTTTGTTATACCTAATTAGATCTATTACTATCACAGTTTACATGTTTACTATTCCAAGTTAATTTTTAACATAGTGCTAAGGAAGAGCGGGCACCCCTACCACAGACAAAGCTATTTGCCCACTGGGAGTGCCCAACTACATAAATAGTTTATGTAACTGCTTGTTAAAGAAATAAACATTTATTTCATTTTTTTATTTTATTTTTTTATTAGTGAAGTAAAGAAAAACTGCATTGAAAGAATTTAGAAAAATCATCGGCCTGAACCGGGAGTCAAGTTGAAAATTTTTGTAAAAAAATATATATTTATGATACCGATCGAAAATGTCAGTCTTATGAACCAAATCTGCAAAGTAACATTGTAGGAACATTGAAGGGACACCATGAAATCTAACATTCCGTTTAAAATTTGCTGCCAGATGGAGCGCCGACCTGAAAATTTGTTTTTTTGTTTGTTTTATCAATGTACCCTAGTTTCTAAGCTAAGCTACTCGCATAACTAAGCTTAATATAAGCTAACATGTATGTATAGATACTCAAAGCAAGAAGGCTCCATTCGTTTGAGCGTTTGAGATAAATCGTTAATCTTCATTTAAGGCCCTCGCCTTATTTGGCAAGTAATTTTCCATTACTTGCACACTTAAGGTTAGGTTTACACTGAAGGGATTTCTGGTTTGATGTACTTACTCGTAGGTATTTAAAATAATCAAAGCCGTTGACATAGCTCAAAGGATTAGCAAGTTGAAGTGGCAGTGGGCTGGTCACATCTGTCGGAGAACCGATAACCGCTGGGGTAGACGAGTTCTCGAGTGGAGACCACGACTGGGCAAGCGTAGTGTGGGACGCCCCCCGGCTACATGGAGCGACGACCTGCGTAGGGCTGGCAGTAGCTTCATTTAAACTAACTAGGTACTTATAAATAATACTTAAGATATTAAATAAGTATTAAAGTATGGTCCACGTTCCATTTGCAAAAATTGTATGAAAACTTTTCCTCTTCATACATATCGGCAACTCCATAAGTTTGGACCGATTATTTGTAAAACAATAATGTACTTACAATCTGTGTAGATACACAGAATGAGCTTATGTTTATCTCAGGAACTACTAATAGCAGTTTAATAAAAAAAACTTTTGCTACTGGAATTTTAATTTATTCCAACTAGGTTACTAACATAGACTTTTTATTCTTGGGAAAATACTACATTTGCATGAAAAACGCAATCGCTACGAGCAATAGAACTAGAAAATTGCGCGTTCTTTTTCGCTTTTTGTAGTTTATTATTTTTTTTAATATTTTTTTTTTGTGCAGTCTAAATAAATAGCATTAGTAAATGGCCGAAATGCTGTAAAATAATCGAACTAAATAGTTCTATTTTGTTATCATTCAAGCTTTTGTTCGTATTATTGATTGTGTAACAAATGGAAAGACTCTAAACTTCACCGGCAATAAGAATGTGCATTTTCACTTACACCTGTAATAAAACGGCTCGAACGCCTTAATTTGGTAGGAAATAAACAAATATATTTTATTACAAGCATTGAGACTTTGTTTATGGCCTTGCCTACGTAGGAGCGCTCGTAAATTCCTATACAAAAGTGTAATGGCCTATAATTTGCGTTTTTGGAATTTATTTTTGGAAATTACACAGCTATTAACCTGTTAGTGTTCGTTTGTATTTGGGTTCAGTTTTAAAAATAATGTAACGACAGCAACTTACGGCGATGGCAAACTTGTTTGGATTATCTAGTTACTTCAATGTTTTTTATCTTCATTTTTAATTAAAATTTTCAATTACATATTCAAATTCAAAACCTTAAGATTTTTGTCACAGTGCCTGTTTTGTGATAACATTGGGCTCGCTCGATATTTTTATGAAGACCTACATGTAATTACTACAGTCTTGTAGTAAAAAATAAAGGCTACCTATTAGTTTCTCAATTTTAGCCATGTTCAATTTTTGAACTAAAAAAGAAAAAAAATTAAAACAAGCTTTTATGGTGGCTGCCTACTACAAAATTGAACATACTACATTATTGTCATCTCTTCAGAACCAAAGGTCGGTGCATTTGAGCATAATCGGATATCTGGAAGTTGACCAAATTAAATAAAACCTTGTATTAAAATAAAAGCCTACTTACATTTTAGTATAAAATAAAATAAATAAAAATCTAAAATAAACTGAACCCTAATTTGGACGATTGTCATTTTGGAGTTATTTACTTGTGTATTTCGTATCTATGTAATATGTATACGGAACCCGCTGTTTGTGTACGACTTCGCAAACTTTTATTTGTCTACAGTCCAGCAATGGGTTGTGTATGATAATTTTATGGTAACTAATAACCCTTCTTTGCCGTTGTAAGCGCTGATGCTTCAAGGATTTTTGTGGCCTATTTATATAACGTCGTATAATGTGGTAGAAACTTTATTTACCAAATTATGAAAAAGAAATGGTTGAACAATTGCACAAGTCTGTAGTCTACGCGCTTAAGCCTAATATCGTGATTAGGCGAAGTAGCCAACAGTGTGCTTTGAAAAATGGATGTCGATGAGTATGACCCAAATTCAAATTCAAAAGTATTTTATTGCATGTAAGTACACTGGGTACATTTATACAACGTCAATTTTCTTTATGACCCTCATTATGACCTTCTTGGACTTCATAGGCTATACGAGTTGGTGGATGGATGGTGAAAGTGGTTGGAGATATACCATAACCTATACCCAAATAAATAAAACACCCTACACTCGGCCTTTTTATAATATTTCTTGAAAGAAATGATAAGCCGTCTCTCGAAACAAAACCAATAATATTTTTGCACCAACAAAAAACAAAAGTTCAATCAAGTGAAGCGTTAACCCGATACAAATAAGGCTAAGTGTACATTGATGGTGGTACATTAGGTCTGTTGTAATTCTAAATTCCAATTAATATACCACTATTATAAACGCGAAAGTTTGTAAGGATGATTGAATGTTTGTTACTCTTTCACGCAAAAACTTCGGAACAGATTTTGATGAAACTTTACAGTAATAATAGATTATACATCAGATTAACACATAGGCTATAGATTCAACGGGAAAAGCTGTTCCCGTGTGAAAAACGGGCGGAGCCGCGGGAATCAGCTAGTCTATACATTTAGGTATAATAATAAAACAGTAGAAAAGTTGTGTCACGCATCACGCAAAAACCACTGAACGGATTTTGACGAAACTTGTATAGTGATTTTAGTGATAGTCTATATTGCTGGCCAACAAAACTACTATAAACTCTTGGATTTGTTTACCTTTGGGTAAATAAATGATCTATATTTACAAATCTAGATAGCAAAATGTTTTTGTGACAAAAAAACACAATTAAAAGTACCATGGTCAGGTGAGTTACACTACATACAAATTTTCAGATTTTTCTTACTTTTCTATCTATCTCACCCTTCGAGTATTTATTTTTTGGTCTGTGTAGTCACCGCTTCCTAGGTGTTAAATAAACCCGCAACACATATTTTAAAATCGCAAATCCGTCATGCAAGACAGGTCCTCAGTAAGCTACAACAACTACTCAAGGGGGGTTGTTAATTTGATCGTATTCCCTCGTGACCAACTAACACTGACTAATAAACCAGTTCACGAAGTTATGTACTCACACGCGTGTCTAATCTCAAGATTAGTTGTTGTTTTGATCAGAGTACAGAAACAGAAATCTAAACGTTTTGCTCAGCGAGCCTTAGAGAGGGTAATGCTCGGAGTTCCTTTGAAGGACATGATCCGAAATGAGGAGTTCCGAAGGAGAACTAAGGTTATGGACATAGGTGATAGGATTATCAAGCTAATGTGGCAGGAGACACGTCACATCTGTCGCAGAACCGACGGCCCTTGGGGCATCGAGTTTTGGTGGACGGCTGAAGAAGGTGGCGTTCATTGGGTAAGGCTTATTCCAGCAATGGACTTTAAGACTGATAATGATTCCTACCTACACTAAATTAATTTTTATTAGAGAGGGTAGGTACACATTTTTTTGCATTTTTTCGCATGTAGACATACCCTTTAGTCGAAGCAATCAGTTCACGCCCGACCCTTTCCCGGGTGGCGAGGCCCTGATTATCTCTGGCCACCATATTCCATAGAGGATGACCCCTATTTTGTACCTAAATTGATATTAATTTGACTTTTATGTACTGGTTTACTAAATTAGCTGGCGATGCTATGTATACGGAAAAGTTGCCCACGGCGGGTCGTGAGCAGTATTCTTCTAAGTTATATTTTTCCACCTATGCAGAAATATGGTCACCAACCTTGGTTATGGTTGCTTTCATTCCGAGTGATCCATTGCCCAGATCCTTTGTGATCCTCTATGTAGTGAGATTTTTAATTCTCATACCGGCCGCTGCAACTACTTAGGCACAAGTGGGGATGGAGAGAGTCGGCCCTGTGCGACTGCGGCGAGGAGGATCTGCTGGTGCAACACATTATCCGGCGCTGCCCGCTGCGTGCATAACCTGGATCTCCTTTCGATCTGATCGATCTTACACCCCTGCCTTGGCTTCAGAACTAAATGAATGTTGACTGATGAGTTTTCACCTATGTATATATACGATCACATCATGGCAGTACACAAACCGCGCAGTAGGCAAACAAGTTGTCCAATAGCGCCAGATAGCGAAAAGCGCAAGTTGGCAAATCGCGCCGATTTGCGAAAGGATCAAGTTGGCATGCTGCGTCAACTCCTCATGGATCTGGCCAATGGATCCACTGGAAATGAACGCATTGTTGACTTCCGGTGTAAATGGTGTAGGAGATCTAGACACACAGACAGACACACAAGTCAAGTCTTTGGAACGTTGTCAAAATGCTACAGATTTATAGGCGACAGCAGTATGCCTGCCATCAAGCTAGTGGATGCTACTGTACGTAAAGGAAAGCATTGTGAAAAATCCCAGCCTAACGCTGGAAAATAAATTCTAGCTTAATTATATTACAAGGGTAATAGATTCAATTAATTTACTTTCCTGGACATGATTCAAATCTGACAACTAGAAAAACCTCTGTTATTAATCTAATAGTATACGCCCGTAAAGCTTCTAAAATGACTAGTTCGGAAGGGTTCCCAAGGAACCCTTTCTAGGTTAATAATGTAGATCGTTTTCATTAGACCCACGCATATTTTATTTCGACCTGCCGACGGCTCGTGACGAAGGATGAAAGAAATCCTTCTGTTAGAAAGAGGACAGCGTTTAAAGAGTGTTGAATAAATTGCAACAATATGTCGGTCTAGTGAAGTCAGAATACTTACATTACGTTATTTATTTTTTCCTTGCAAGTGTGTTGAGAAACGTCGTATGAAACGCGTAAGCATTGCTCGTTACACATCTCGGCCTAATTACGAACTCAACTTCGTCTCGTGCTGTGCATTCCAGCCTCGAGTGAATGAATGACCAACTTAGCTCACGTACCTACTACTATTACCTATCATAAACTTATTTCTCTTTGCTTTTGATGGCAACAGACTATCACGTACATTTTGTGCCTAGGCAAGTATTTCTGGCGGGCGTCGAATCTATAATATGGCTCTACTGCAACGCTTGAAGGCTCTATTCCACTCTTCTCACTCTATTTTAGAGTGAGAGCTCTTTGAGCTACAATATGAGCTACTTTACGAGCAAGTGTGTTTAAAAAGAAGACTATACGACTACATAGTTGTTTATGTTTATGAATTAATTGACTAGGATAACAATAATTGTGTTATCCTAGTTAATTAATTTGAGTTTGATTAGAATACTTATATCCTATTATCGTGTACAACACAAATGATAAATGTACGCTTAAGCTTGCTGGTCATGGGACTGTATACATGACTGACTGATTAATTAGTCTTCAAAGCGAAGCGATACTTAAAACTGAGCATTAAGAGTCATCCCATAGATATATTATACAGTTCCATGGCCCGCAAATTAAGCGCATAAGGTCTTAAAACCTCGTTTGTCTTGTACACGATAATTTAAGAGGACACTCTAATTAAACTCAAATTAATTATCTGGGATAACATAAACAATTATGTAGTCGTGACAGCTCAGAATGGTATCTACCTGAGAGTAGCGGTTAGAAAACTGTACTCTCTTTAAACAAGCTATAACTTGGTGTCTTGTTTGTCTGTCCTGATGGAATCTTGCGATTTATTTTTTGACCCCTTCCCAATATCCGATCATGCTCAATTTTCTTTTTGTGATCGACAGTCACTTTTTGATAAATGATGATTGAAATGTTGTGAAAAATGTTTTTTTTTTAATTGAGACAGTTAACCTCGCAAATGACACTTTTCAGTAATATATAGATTATGCACATAAGAATAAGACAGGGTATAATAATTTTCATTAAGATATTATGTAATATCTTTGATATTGACTCTAATTAAGTTTTATGAAGGGAAATTATAATGCCCCAGTGACAAACGAAGAAACTTTGTGATCTAATTTTTAATAATGAAAGAGTAACCAAAATTAATGTCCTTTTTCGTTGTTTCGTTTCGTTATAAAAAGTAATAGGAAATGTTTAGGAAATTTTTAAAAAGGAAGCTATTTTCCATGCGCTAGAAGCGTCGAGCATAATTTACTTCAGTGAGTGCTATAATGGTGTGTAGGTCCGACCACGACGTAAATGAGCCTTTGGTCTCAGTAGTTTGCTACTGGCTACTATTATGTATTCTGTGCTACTGGACAAAACAACGGAACTGCTTACACTAGAGGTAAGTAAAAAGGAATTTAGAGATGAGATTTATTTCGCTTTACCGAAATCGTGCTTCGAAATCTATAATATCTAGATGACCAAAAATATGGTTCATCATCATCATCATCATCGTCAGCCTGCACTAGTCCACTGCTGGACATAGGCCTCCCCCAAGGCGCGCCACTGAGTCCGATCTTCGCCTCTCCGCATCCAATCACTGCCAGCCGCCCTGCGCAGGTCGTCGCTCCATCTAGTCGGGGGTCGTCCCCACACTACGCTTGCCGTGTCGTGGTCTCCACTCGAGAACTCGTCTACCTGTGACCAGCCCACTGCCACTTCAACGTGCTAACCCTTTGAGCTATGTCAAAGGCCTTGGTTCTCTGGCGGATCACCACGTTTCTGATCCTATCTCGCAGAGAATATATACCAATATAAAATATGGTTGATAGAAAAAAAATACGACATTGCGTTTTGTCTGCTTTCACCTAGGTATCTATTTGATTACATTTTTAATGTAGCTCCGAGACACACAATGTTTTTTAAATTATTATGTAATAATATTATCTAGATTGCTGCTGAAAATGTATTATTCTATTAACTGGCGTAGGTTCGGGTGTACAGCACTAACAAAGTTTGCTTTTAACTTTAAACCTGTAGGTACTAAAGAAATTTGATGCTCAAACTACATACCAGCAGCCACAAAAACTTAAAATTGAATAACATAATGTATGGATTACTTAACCTCTCGCGTGTGGACCCCGCTAGTGTAAAGTTTTAGACAATTCGTAAGGAAGATTTTATTAGGAACTAGCTGTCTAGTATAAATAGTAAATAAGTCAATAGCCATCTCACACAAAAGGCAGAATAAAACCTGAGGGACCAACAATTAGGAGAGAAATAATATTTAACGTTCACATTAGGACAAACAAAACGCGTTACCGAAAGGATATTAAAGTCATTACCAACATTTAATTAAAAAAGAACTCAAAAGGTCGGGGCAAATTGGCAACTGACCAAATTAAACCTCTGATAAAAAAATTAAGCCCCTATTTGTGTGGCCCATACAATCCTGACGATAAGATTAGGCCTGTTCCAGACAACGGTAAAGCTAATTTGCATGAATTAATTTGAGTCGACACGACGAAAAAGTAGCCGGGCCGGGGCAAACGTGACGCGCAAACGAATCGTGAATCTCAGGGGGTTCGGGGATTAAAAAAATTAAATGTCTTATGATTTTGAATGAAGATTGCTGAGTGAAAGGTTGGGCTTTTACTAAGTCGGACGTAAAACTAAGTTTCTGAACTTTTTTTTTCGTTTTTGTTTGACATTATTTTACAAGAGCGTCAGTGGCGTCGGGGATAAGACGCGGCCTATCATATGATGATTTTACAAATTCTGGTACCTGCATAATATAAATTTAATGTACTCGCCAAGTTTAAGTTTAATGCCTATGCACTCGCCTCACTTCCATAGGATCGAGGGTTCGAGCCTAGGGCCGTACTAATGAGTTTTTCGTAATTTATGTACAAGAACTTATACCTATACAGGCAAACAAAACATCGTAACGAAACCTGTATACGCCAAAGATTTGAAATTCTATTCTAAGACATAAGTGAAGTCCACCATAAAACGGACCGTTGGTGGACAGGGGTTCGGCAAAGATCCCTATAGGGTCAAAGTGTCGCTAGGAATCCCATCTTAAGTCAAACAATAAAATGTTAGGTAAGTACCTACTTATCTTTACCCACCTACTCGTAAAGCTAACATTATTGTCTTATTACGGGACATTTTGTTGTTTATAGAAATATCGACGATATTTCACTATCGTAGCAGATGGTATACCCTGATGAATTTCGGAAGTTCAAAGAATTATACCTACATACATCCATATAGTAGGTATCAATCAATCGATGAATAGGTTCTGTAATGAAATGCCGTTCAAGGGCCTGGATGTTGTTCAGAATTCAATTCCGTACTACTATTATTACACACCTGTAACTTTGTAAGGGACGTGGAAAATGCCAATTTCCTAATTATTAGTTTACCAAGTACAAGTAGGTATACTTATTATTAATATTAATAATAATATATTAACCCTTTGGCTCGCAGGATTCAGAGCGCAATACCTTTGAAACTCGGACGTAAGTCAGATACCCTGACATTGTCATTCAAAAAACTGTTATTTTGAAACGTAACCGCGATTTAATTGGTCAAGACAAAATATGACAATGACAGGTATCTGAGTGTCTGCGAATTGAATATTAAGGGGATCCCAGTCACACTCGGCTTGCGGTAGCGGTGGCGGCCTGCGTTTGCACATTGAAGCTGCGGCCTGCGGAAGACCGCCACCGCAGCCCGCGTGTGTCTGGGAACGCTTTACCCGGCGAAATAACTAGCTAGCTGTCATCCTGCTACATGTAACAGTCTGATAATCAAAGAGTTAATAACGACAGACAGATAATTTAAAACAACATTGACAGTGAAACCGTTCATTGTCGTCCGAGTCTTTTTCAGAATTGAGTTAGTGTCCTAAGGGTGGTATTATCACCGCTGCTCTGTGAGATTTGACAAGCGGCGCCGCCGCTGCTTAATATAGCTTGTCTCATACAAACTCATGTAATCTCGTAAGAGCAGCAGCGCCGTCTATAATACCACTCTAAAGACAGCAAGAGACCTAAACGAATATGTATTGTCATTATTCACTATTAATATAATTCATAATTATATAATTATTTACCGGTCTTACACACGAAATAGTTTTATTTACCTTGCCCGACGTTTCGACCAGGTTACACTGGCCGTGGTCACGAGCTGACTGGAGAGGCGAGCTGTCATTGTTAATCGCTGTGAGTAGTTTCTGAAACTACCCTCTGCTGATCTTGTATTATTGGAAAGTCCCGGCACACAACACTCACGGTATCCGCGGGTGTATTCGACGATAAGTCACAAGATATAAGTTTATCGATCACTGGATTCCACGACGGTGACAATTTAAAACCATCTTCCCTATTGAAATTTTTGAATTTTTTGATTTCAATAGCTTCTCGCACTATCCGCGGAAGCCAAAAAAAAGAAAGCGCGAAAGTCTAAAATGTATGCTAGTTAATATAATTCATTATCATCATTAGACCTCAAGTCGTTTATTTATCTCTAACTAAAAAACCGCAACACGTACTAGAGTGATATTGTTAGAATGTCTAGCCAAACTCTTCCACTACAAGTGTAATCTTTGACGGCCAGTTGCGCTTTTGTAATTTTGTTCTATTTTTTAGGTGACCTCAAAACAATCCTTCAGTAAGCCGTCTTGATTTAATGTAAACAATGTTCAAATAGGGGCTCATGTCAACAAAATCCTTCCAAGATAAACTTTATTTCTATAATGTTTCCAAGTTATCGGAATATTTGACGTCGACTAAGAAAATATTGATGAAAGAAATAAAAGTTTGACTTCACAACAAGTTTTTACACGAGAATAAATTGAGTTCAGAGGTTCGCGGATGCCCTGAATGTTTACCGACTCATATTTTTCTCCGATATTAAAAGTCGGGTCGGTTTATTGCTTTCCAGTATTTGAATCTTGCTCGCAAATAACTTCAAACTGAATAAGAAACAGATAGAAATATTCTTGGTTGAATGTAGAGTTCCACCTGCATATATTAGAAGTCTATTCAAAAGAGAACTCTTTTCAATTCTCCATTGCACAGGTAAATAAAACAGAACAATACACCATTTTGAGTCTAAGACATAGAAGTGGACTTGTAAAATACTTAATTTTATTGATGAAAACAAAACCAGAAAGACCGCCTGATATTATTATGTAGGTACTATGTACAAGCTATATGCTTAAAAGCTACTGTGTAATAAAATTGTATCCTGTTATATTAATAATGAAATGAATTGAAAGAAAATATGAAAAATAATTAATATAAATAGAGCCAATGTCCAATTGACCTCAAATTTGTAAAAACAAAGTCTTACAGGATGGGACACGACGACCCACCTCCTAAAAATGTCCGATTGTGTTACCTTTGCTGTAATAAATTATTCCCAAATGAACTATGTTAATATTTTTAACCGGTTTCAAGTCGTCAAAGTTTAAGATACCTGAAGTAAATTTTAAAAGATGATCGAGGTCATTAATTACAATATCTATTATAATACCACTTCTTCGGGAAAGTGGAAGGGTCTGCCCCATCCTGTATACTACTTTTTACCCCACCCCATTTTTTTTATTATCAGGACAATATTTCTATAAAGTTTTCCGTTTCTTTCTGTTTTTCATAGTAACTAACAGATTATTCAGTTTGGACATTTTTCAGATCGAGCATGGTCGTTGGACATTTTTCAGATTGGACAATATTACAGTAAACCGATCAAACGACCTAGTGCCAACAATAAAGCTTAACGCAGACCACTGCGATGACGTCACGACCGCGCACTCGGTACCGGAAGGAAGCAATACACTGCAGTCTGAGCTCGCCTTGTTATCTCAACTTGCTGTTTTGTCAAACTTTTGCTAGACTTGTAGTTTTATAATACAGGGAAAATGTAATTTTTTATACTTGCTCAGCGAAATTAATTGTGTCGGTAAACAGCCCTAAGTCGACGAAATTAAATTGATTGAAAAACGTCATTTTAGATTTTAATGTTTTTTAGAATTTCAGTATTTTGTTCGGGGACTTTAGAAAAAAATTACAAGTTTTACCGAATAACGAACATGTTTAATTAAGGGAATTTTGAATTTTTTAAGAATAAAAATGAAAAAATAAAAATGTCGGGATGGCGATACTTGGCGCTCCATTTTTTCTCATTCTTTCTGCCTACCTCGTCAGAGACATAGCGTGAAGATATGTATGAATATCAAGGTAAAATTTCCAAATGGAAAAAAAATTTAATATTCCACAAACTCAGCAACTAAGGTCCATCTTTCAGTGGCAGCACTTGTTCATATCTCCGCCCAAGACATCAGCATAAACCTTAAAGTCGTTTACTACTTACAGGGAAGCACAACCAGAGCATAGATCATAATTTCACGCCACAGTTTAAACTTTCCATACAGGTCAGCTTTGGGGCAGAATAATTTTCAATTTATTCGGCGCATTGCTGTAACTTGTTACAAGTTAGCACCTCGCACGCCTGTCCGGGACCGAGTTTGTAACGTAATCAACATATGCAGACGGACCTTTTAACATGGAAATTGAGTTACTTTGTTCTCAACACTGGCCTGAATGGCCGTTTGTAATACATAATAACCTTATTCACTTTGATAAATGACTCTATTCAATAAATAGGAACAGTACGTAAAGGGAGAAACTATAGAGAGCGCGCTAAAATAACAATAATAATCAGAGAGGGACACACTTATGGTATGACCAACTGCCCCCCAACAAACCACAGCCCGACTAAAATAGGAAGTGTTTGTTCAGTTTGACCCCGCCATGTAAGAAGCGTCTTCTCAAATTATTGGGGTAAAAGACAATTGCTATTTCATGCTATATTCTGAGCGCCGTTCTACGGGATTCTTGTTCTTAGGTACAGTATGAAAGCTTTATCTTGCTTTCCGCGCTGTCCGAAGTAACTTTATCCGTACGGTAGTAAAAGTACAGTATTTTCAGTTACTAAGAAGGGTAGGGTCAATTAGGCTAGTTTCACAGTACGGGAGAGCCGAACGCGTCCCGGTGGCTACCCGGATTGTTCCGTACGAGACACGCTACGAGTCGCTGTGAAACGATGTTCTAATGCCTTTATTAAGTGTTACCGCGCCGTGTTCCCGTACGGGAGACCCGTCCGGGCCTACATCTGTGAAACCAGCCTTACTCTTATTCTTGTTATTTGTTGAACTGTTATTGTTTTAAAACAAATGAACATTATTATTGTTATTACTACAAAAGAAACTATAATTCATAGAACATTATAAGGTGGACATCACAAGGTGGACCGATGATCTGGTGAAGGTCGCGGGACACAGCTGGATCAGGTTAGCGCAGGACCGGTCGTCGTGGAGATCCTTGGGGGAGACCTTTGTCCAGCAGTGTACGTCTACAGGCTGATATGATGATGATCGACCATGTCCGGTCCATTTCTTACTTGTCTTTTGCCATGTACTCTACCATTTACGGCTGTCATTGCGTAAAGTTTTATTGTTTTGCTTTATTATCTCAAAGTTGCGACAGAAATTAGTATTTTAAAATCCTCGTAAGACCCAGGTGTATTTTTAGTTATTATGCCCTACGACCCAAGTGCCTTGTTAAAGGACCATAGTTCCTAAAATAGATTTTGTCCTAGAAAAATATACTTGGGTCATGGGATACAAAAACTTAATACGTAAAAAAAATCCTCTGTGTCTGACTGAACCTGTAATCCTATTATTAAAAAAGCCGTGGTCCTTATTATGTATCTTAAGTCTCAAGTGATAAAAATACCTTCAATAAACATAGGTTGTATTTATTGTTTAAGTTATTTTTATATGTACAATGGGTTTTTACCTGAAAATAAATGCTTTATTAATATTATAGGTACCTGCCTAATGATTTATGTTAATCTGTGTAGGTTTCAGTAACTTAACAGTTAAATTGGAAGCCGCTGTTGTATATCAAAACAGACACATGTAGGCTAAGGAAGTTACGTGCGAAATTGGGTGCGACCGCAGCCGAAATACGTAGTGCAGCGGCCGAGTGTAGTATTTTACAAATTATTACTATCGGATAAAACTAAAAAGGCTTTGTTTACGTACTTTTAGAGTTCACAAAAATATTGCTTGCTTGCAATAATAGTCCGACCCGAATAATAGTTATAGACCGACGAACGATGTAACAAAGTTTTTTATTACATTCGATATTGTGTAATAATAAATATTATTCTTGCGATTATGATGATTAAATAAATGTCATGTTTTATGTGAGAAGTACCTATAAAAGTTAAAAAGGGAACTTACGCGTGTTTTGCGCTTTAGGCTACAAAATAACGGAGTATGTGACTGAAACAAACATTCCGGCCGCCATCGCAACTTACTGAGTTTTAAATTACTATAATTATTTTTTTCTTATCTTGTAAAGTTTGTCGCAGTACCGACGACCTTATAGTGGCAGACGAGTTCTGGAGTGGAGACCATGAACCGGTCCGCGAAGCCTGGTGGACGGACGATCTGAAGAAGGTGGTCGGAAGCGGCTAGATGCGGCGGGCAGAGGACCGGGTGTGATGACGTTCATTTTAGGAAGGCCTAGGCCTAAGGGCTGGTATGAGATCTTCTAAAGCCATGCATAATGTGACGTGAGCTAAAATACCCTATTCGAACGCTGGACTAAACGTGCGACCATCGTCGAAACTTTGGGACGATGCCCTGAACTCCCGACTAAAGCGCGTTGCACAAACGTTTTCAGGTAAAAACTTTTTATTTTAAAAATTAAAAAGTAAAATTGACTTCAGTGAACTGAAAATGTCGGCGTAAAAGGCTTTTCTGCTTTGAAATTTTAACAGTTTTGAACTTTTTATTACGTTAATAAATATGTCCATAAAGTTAAGCTCGTTTTAGGTTTAAATTTCAAATTTGTTGGATTTTCTAGATTGCTGCTGGCTATTACTAGACTTGCCTATTTCTAGATATTCTTTGTTACTACCTGACTCAATATGATAAATTGTCTGCATGGTAAGTACATAGTACATCGGCCCGAGCCGGCGCTGCCGCCGAGCTCGCCCATACCACTAAGCGGCGGAAATACACGGCGCTGACCGCGCACTACGAATTTGTCGCTTTCGCGGTGGAGACCCGGGGTCCGTGGTCGACCGATACAAAAAAATTGGTAAAAGACATCGCCACTAAACTGGTACACGCTTCTGGGGACCCTAGAGCTGGCGCCAACTTCGCCCAGAGGGTAAGCCTCGCCATCCAGCGGGGCAACAGCGCCAGCGTGCTCGGGTCCATGCCGCGCGGCACTACCCTCGACGACGACGTATTCGCATTATAGATTTGTACATAAACTTTTGATACTAACTTTTTTTATATATAATTAAGTATTTCTGTTTATATTAGTGTGTATAGTTTATTTAGTATAGGACTTATTTTACTTAAGCGTTATTATACTTAAATATGTACATTGTTATGCCTTTTTCACAGTAGCTAAGCTAATGAAAAGTACATAGTTTATGATCATAAAAGAGAAAATAGGAAGGTGCTTGTATAGTTTCCGTTTTCGTAATAAAAAAAGGTTCATAATCTGTTCTTTCTAAGCACACATCATCGTGAATAGTCGTGATACTTACGACCCAAAAATATTAGGCCAAATCCACTAAATTATCGCAACATCATAGCGGTTCAGAACATCCCGCCCGGGTCAGTCCCGCGGGACTCCGTTATCAGAGTTCCCGGGAAAACTTCCCGTTGTTTCCTTTTATCGCGAACTGAGTTTTATTTTCAACCGACTTAAAAAAAGGAGGAGGTAAAGTACCTACTTACCTATTATTAATTGCAAATTATTGTTATTGCACTTTCTTGCACATATTTTTTTATATTGTTTGTTAAAGAAAGTCGTAACTGCCAACTTTTACAGTTTTTTCAAATCAAAAATCAAATCAACAGCCTATTAATATGTCCCCACTGCTGGGGCTCAGGCCTACCTTCTCGAGGGCGTTAGGTCTATAGTCCACCAAGCTAGCCCAGTGTTGGTTGGTGAACTTGACATGCGCCTAAGAATTTCTTCTTCGGCGTATGCATGTTTCTTCGCGATGTTTTTCTTCGCCGTTTGAGAGCAGTCAGTAAATGTACTTAAGTTTCGAGAAAAAAACCATTGGTTTATGGCCCAGCCGGGGATCGAACTTCGTACCTTTCGATATGATATCCCGCGTCTTATCCCCGACGCCACTGACGCTCACTCCGGACGCCACTGACGCTCACTCCCGACGCCACTGACGCTCACTTCCGACGCCACTGACGCTCACTCCCGACGCCACTGACGCTCACTCCCGACGCCACTGACGCGTCAGTGGCGACGCTCACTTACAGTTGCTCATCGAAACAAAATTGCAACGTTCAAGAATCCAATAGCGACCGAGAGTCATAATGCTGTTTATTCAGAGCCACTTCAAAACATCATTTTCCTGATCGTCCTCCCTCGAGATCTTTGCAATAGTGTCCTGGAAGTTAAAAAGCTAAAAAAATAAGGCTATTTCCGCTGCAAAATGAGAGTCTGGCGAAAACAATGCGGCCGGCTCGCTTCTTTCAAAGGTTTCCCCTTTGAAATTTTCCCTCAAAGCTCGAATGGAAACCGGGTTTTTGAAATATTGTTCGTAGTTTCTAATGGAACGTGAATTTTTAACCCAGTTTTGAGTAGCTACGCACTTCAGGATTACCGCTGAGCAAAAATATTTAGTGTCTTCGTCTAGGTAAAGAAAATTACAAAAACCAGCAACCTTATTGATACGTAAGTCTAACTTTGGCATTGCTAGGTGTTACATTAAAAGTTTAGCCCTAAAATATTATAAAGGCTAAAGTCTGTAAGGATGTTTGTTACTCCTTCACGCAAAAACTAGCGATCAGATTTTAATGAAACTTTAAAGTAGTATAGATTATACATCACAATAACACATAGGCTATAATTCATAAAGATATAGTGTAAATTGGCTAATAAAACCAAATTTAATGCCAAACCATAATATGGATACTGATTTCATGTAAACTTATGAACGATATAGTTAGAACAAATTGCCACAGATGGCGCTGAATACAAAATATATATAAATTAAACTTCAATAAACTATAAAATGGCGCTGTAACAAAGGCTGTAAATACCTCGGAGTTCTACTCGCGAAGCTGCGCGAAGAAGCTAGTTTATTATAATATAACTAAAAGACTTACATTAATACACCATCCCATATTATAAGCATAATACCAGCTATGTTTGCGATGCTATGTTTCATTGTCCATAAAATAAAATTCATTTTCAATGTCCATTCCTTTTTCTAATTAATTCAAAACCTTAAAGGAATGTAAATCTTTGTGCCAGAAAGAGTGTTTGCATGCATCCGTAATATTCTTCGGTCATTCCTTATTCATGCCCCTCGGGTGCGTAGCCGAGGGGTGGCCATATTAAAGTTTGTAAGTAGGACACAGTAGGTCTTTATTAAGTCCACAGAACGTCGTAATGGCAATTTATTTCAGGAAACTTGTTGTCAATATTCCCTAAAGAGTGCAGCAGAAAACACCAGTTGAGGTGTCAAGTAATTTGCTTAAAAATACTAAGTACGTAGTATGATTTTGTATGACTTGGAAATTTAACATTATCGCACTGTTATTAAGCAAAGCTACAATCTGTCGGCAAGTAATGTCTATGACATGTTCTTTCTCTATTATTACCATTAATACTGCCAAATAATGAGGTAAGTTATACTCGGTATAGCCACAGATGTTTTGATGTTGTTGCGTCTTGCCTCGCCAGGTCCTTTCAGTGGACTTTGTAATCGCCATGTTCCTTTATATCATGAAGCTAAGATTATCTCGACCATAATCGGTAAAGTCAACTTGGATAAATGCGTCCGTGGGCAAATGCGACAAAATGAAATTACTCACTAAAGAAACGTAAATTTTTAGTTTCTCAACATTATTGTAGCGGAACATACCTGCTGACGTTTCCACGTCAAAATACACTTTGCCGTCTCCAAACTCACTTCATCGTTTCGACGCCTAACGCCAAATACGCAAAATGAATACGCAATACGCCAAATAGGCAAATGTTGTTGACTGAAAATAACTCGTTATTGTAACGTTTACTCTCTAAAGCCCAGACGTCGCTCATTCTAAAAACGTGACAGTAACGAGGTATTTTCAGTCAACTACATTTGCCCCCTAGCTACAATACCCCCGGGTGACCTTACGCATTTCTAAATGGTTGGACCGATTTTCCAAAACAATGGCGACCCTAATGGCTAGTAACGGTCAGGAATGTTCGAACACGCAGCACCGCATGATTTAGTCATGGAAAAGTGTCTTACTTGTTGAAATGTGGCCCAACTTGAAGACGTTGTTGGAATACTAACGGCTCATGTAAACGCTGTTTCTCATATTTATACCTTGAAGTTTGGACGCAGGGCGCGCTTACAGGCAGTTTGGAATAGGCGTTGAGAATTATTGTTGTAAATCATACCTGCAACTTTTTTCGTAAGAGCCTTGGGAAAGAAGCAATTTAAGCTCGTGAGACATACGAGTCACTTTAACAAAGCTCTGGGGAGGTTTCATAGAAGATAGTTTTTGTTTTACAATTCTCGTTACAGTATCGTAATAATTGGAGCCACATTACTGCATATTATAAGCACATTAACGTTTCGTACGGAATGATACAACATCGGTGGCGTAGTTGGGACGACGCGGCCAGTCACGTCGATAGGTCCAAGTTCGATCCCCGGCCGTACCAATGGGATTTACTTGAAACATAAGTGTGGAAAATCGTGAGGAAAAATGCTTACGCCGAAGATGGAATTCATAGACGCTTGTGAAGTTCACCAACCCGCACTGGGCCAGCGTGGTGGACTATAGCCCGAACGTTGAGAGGGTAGGTCTGAGCCCCAACAGTGGGGACATGTTAATAGGCTGTTGATTTGACTTGGTTTTTTTGTTATATGATAAATACTTACCTAACTAAAACACGAGTTTCTCGAACACGTAGGCTTAAAAATTCGGGCGTCTACCATTACTTTCACCTTACACGCACTATTCAGAACAAAACTGCTACATTCAGCTAAATAACACCTATTACGGTTCTTCAACGTCTTTTCATATCCCATATCTCTAAACTGCTTCATTCATATTCACTAGGGGCAGTTAAACGGATTGGCAATTTCCTGCAAGTATCGCGACGGAAAATCTGAATTGTTCTGTTAATGTTGAAAGAACTTATCAGTTTTATCTTTGGACCAATTTGTAGTAGATAAGAACGTGGCCCTAGAAAATTACAATCCTTATATGAGTGTATACATAGGATAGAAAAAGAAAACCGTGTTTGGACGGAAAGTACTTAACCTAAATACTGTTGATAGCTGTTACTGAAAGGAAATATTCCTGTATTTTCAAAAATAAATAGATGAAACCACTTTTCAGAACTGCATTCAAAGATTTTGTAAGATCGCCTGTGTGAGCTGGGATAGGAATAGGACCGGACAAAATGTGGTACAAAAACATTGTACACATACACTTATTTATTATACACATGTACTTATTTATTTTTTTAAAAATGAAGCCTTACTTAAATTTCGTGTCTTAAACATTTCGTGCCGTGGGACCGGCGATCGTCAATACTACCGCATTCTGTATACATTATCTGACACTAAAGTCTTAGCTCTTAAATCTTAATGAATATAATTCTTTGAGTTAGAAACTCATAAGAACGAGTTGGATTGTACTTTCAGCACCCACTCTGCCATTTCGTGCCAACTTGGTGACTGCCTTATCTGCGCAAAGTTACGCTCATTTCAGTGCCCAGGATCGAGTGCGGAGCCGTTGCAGTTTAAATAGAAACGCGAAACTAATTCCGGAGGTAGAGCCGAGCTCTATAGTCCACGGTTAAGAAGCGCTTTACGATGCTGTACAAGTGATAGAAATCCCACGAGAATGTACGACGGTATCTGTTTGTATCATCAACAGCCTATTAACATGTTCTCACTGCTAGGGCTCAGGAATACCCTCTCACCGAGGGCGGTCGGGCTATAGTCCACCACGCTAGCCCAGTGCGGGTTGGTGGTCTTCACATGAACTTCATCTAAGAATTTCTTCTTCGGCGTTTTCCTACACCGTTTGAGAGCAGTCAGTAAATGTACTTCAGTTTCCAGAAAAAACCCATTGGTGCAGTCAACAAAAGAGACAGGCACATTACAGATGTATAATATAGTACTCTACTGTGCCTGCTTACCTATCTCTTTTGTTGACTGTACATGGCCCAACCGGGGGATCGAACTTCGGACCTTTTGATACGATTGTTATTAGAGTAATTCTTACTAAATCTAAACTAACCAACTTCGGAATGAAAAGTCCGGTGACGCTTAGATTGTCAATAAAAATCTCCCGTCTCTACATGAAGTTTGAGTAAATTTTGTTCGAATTTAAAATTTACACTTGGACTAAATAAATCGTGGAAACATGATAAAAGCAGAAGCAGGATGAAAGGTAAGGATTTCTCTTTAATTGTTTTATTTAATATATTCGAGGTCGAACGAATTTCCAATTTGATGATATGTAAGCACATATTTAATTAATATGCGAAATGTATTGTGTAGACAATCAATATAATCATTAATTGAATTTTACAGTACATAAACAAGGAAATCTTGCTTCTTCAGCACTAAAAGTTATAGCGATCTAACCCTTGTAATGCAATGCCATACATTTCAATATACTATTTTGCACAAATACCTATAAACAGATAAAAATTTGCCGAAAGTAGAATTTAGGGGGTTTATTATCGTTCATCGCTTACACGGGGTCTTAAAAGACGGCGAATTCATTCTACAGAAAACCAAGTTCACAATCAGTTTATCTTACAGACTCTAAAACGTTGGAGTTTTACGACATCAAAACACCAATTAAATTACATGAATTTACATAATTTTGTTGAAAAATTAAGTCGTGTAATAGTAGATTATACGACAAGTGAATAAAAAGGAAATTTAATTCGAGGGACTTAGTTGGATCCCGAGAGCAGCGAAGGATTCTAGAGTTGAATCACGAGCGATAGCGAGTGATTCTAGATTAGAATCCTGACCGTAGCGAGGGATACAAGGCCCGAGATTAAATTTTTTATTCACGAGTTGTGTACTCTACTTTATACCATTGACTGCGAGAAAATAAAATAGTAAGCTGACAGATAACCTAATCTATGAGAAAATCTGTCTGATAATATTTTCGTGTATCACACCTCAAGTCTCTGATAAAATAAATTGATGTTATTTTTTTTAATTTTAAATTACAGAAAGTTCACACAAAACTGAAGTATTCCCGCGTTAAATTCGAAAAACAATGCTTATCTGACAGATAACAGCCACTTGATCTTGCTATTAGTTTATCAGACAGATAAATCATGCAGATAGGGTATCTGGGACTTTATCAGCAAGTGGTGAAAGAAGGCCCTGATATATAGGTACATTAGAAATGTATAGTGAAATTCAGAAGGTTCGAATTCGCGGGCTCACCAATGAGATTTTAGTTAAATGGTGAAATCAGAACATAATACTGGCTGGCTAGAGAATTATTATGGTTCGGCATGTTTTATTCATTTTTTGTACACAATTCTTGTTGTTTCAAATTTCGAACTGTTTTTATTCTCTGTTGACTAGAAGAGAGTTTTATTCACTGTTTTCGAGAAACAAAATGTTCTTTTTAGAGTGACAATGGTATAAAGAATTTATTACTTAACGCTATAATAAATAATAAAATTTAAAAAGGACCAATCGATTTAAACGTCATCATCGGTGAATAAAATATCATTGTTGTAGGCACCATTCTCTCCACGGACAATAGCCCTGAAGAATTTGGTAAAATTATTTTGTGGAGAAAAATTTTACTGTCAGAAAATTATTACGTCATCGAGGGAACCTAGAAGTCCGAAGTGTGTTTTAAACTCCTCTCGCTTTAAACGATTAATTGCAGGAAATACGTCACACTGTCTCTCCGTTGCTTTCCACAGCGAAAATTGACAAAGAGAGCGTTTGTAACTCTCGTCTTTTGTGGTCCCGGCCATCCACTTTTTGGAAACGTTGAAGCATCTTTGTTACTAAACTTGTACCGGCAAAAGCATTTTCTTGTTGAACTATTTATTAGTCTTACTGAACTGTATAACTTTAGTTTTTTAAGTTCTATGTATGGTTCCTTTAATGTACTGACCTCCATAATGACTTATTCTCAAGTCTTCTTGAACAAGATTTTACGTAATACCTAATACGGTGCCCATTGTATAAGTGATATGATAACGCTCGCTCTGTGGCGTGCTCATGTGGACACTGAACGTCCGTCGTTGTGTTGAACAGTTGATCTCTCTCTCATTCGCTGTCTATAGCGATAGTTTAAACAATTTGTTTACTTACGAGGAACCAAATTGATGTGATTCAAACTAATTCTCTTTTATAACGGTTTCGGTTATTGTCTTTAGGCGAACCGTAATGAACTAATGATGATGGAAGATGAATTCATAATATAATCGTACTTATTGACTAGGACTTATTAATCTACAGACAGCACTGACAATAAATGTACTGACAAAATACCAATTAAATACTAAAAGATATTATCATCCGGTTACCACTACTAAAGCATTTTTGATCAAACCGATTGGAAAGCTGCTGTTGCCTGGAGGCATCGGTGACCAATTAGGCACAATCAAAGGAGCCGAAAGCCTTTTGTCACCACTTCCGTGAAATCTTCTGGATGGAATGCCAATTAGGAAGTTTCGATCTGTCGAAAATATGTACTTGTATAAATAATATACTCGCACTTAGCAATGAAGGTAACTTCTGAAATCAGAATTTACTTAGGTACTCCGCTTTTTCGGAAATGTTTTTCAAAATAAAATGACAATCTGAATTGCTCACCTCTAATCGTCGTCTAGATTTAAAATAGTACGTCATCATTGTATTAGGATTTCTGATATTGGAGGATACAGAGGACCAAAATATTGTTTAATAAAGGACTTTCTGTCGCCAAGTAAGTTGGAACCCGTAAAAATCTGAAACCACACTAAATAAATTGCGTCTACGGAGTCGGGTCTGTAATATCGAAGGGTCGATCTTATATGATTACATATTCAGCTACTCGGCTGCTCCCAAGTTGGTAGCAACTGACGAGGACGTGCCCTGGAAAGTTATTTGATTTATGTGCCGTAGATGTCTATAAAAGTTCATTGAGATCAATATGGAGCCGATAGAATAGGGGATTTGTTTTAATTGTTTATTGTGCCGTAGAATACTCATTTTGTATACGTGCAGATGCAGTTTTTTGCACAAATATTAATTTTGATTTAATTGGTTATTTTATTGAGGAATGCATAACATATCCAATAGGCGGGCAGAAAAAGAGAAAAAGACAAACAGAAAATACGTGTCATAAGCCAAATATAGAGATCAGCAAAGAACACGACACGTTCAGCTGGTGAATGAATGAATGCTGATAATAATCCCGATCTCGAATAAAAACAAAATGCAAATGAATTTAATAATCCAACTACACTCACGTATCAGAATTTATTTCATCATTTTTAAATCTGCCAAACCTGATAGGTCTTCGTTTAACACGATCCATTGACAAGGTAGGTATATATTAAATTGGACGCTGAACATTTCTCACAATTCAATTAATGAAGTCGACCAAGTTTGATTCCATTAATTTGCTGAAGGGAGTAGGGCGATTAGCAATTTAGCACATCGATTTTCAGTTCTAGCTGAACGTCCAATTTCGGATTTTAACTTTAGTGATAAATTAGACTTTACAACTTGAGCGTTGACAGTGGGGATATATGTTATATAGGTAACATGGATTAGTGGAATCATGATAACCTTTAGAATGTGGCTGTCAAAATTTGAAAACTCCGCAGAATGTGGACGTCATTTTTTGATTTTCGAGAAATCACTCATACCTATATATATATACGTGATAATAGCCTACAGCGACGACACCCGATCGGGTCGCGTCACATTCTGCTGACAATATTAATAAAACCCGATAGATAAGCAGTCAAAACTACTACTTAATGATTTATTATAATTTATTACCGAAAATTAACATGTAGATACCCTTAGATATTGTTAAGACTTAGGGACTGAGGTAGGTACGTACTATTATAATTTAAGTAAAGCAGTTTAGTAATCAACAAATCAATCGGTTTTGGAAATTGAAAATTCTTGAATCCGTTGGGAACCTAAGTTTTTTATGTAAATACCTCTGAAGTTAACAACCTATGAGAAGAAGAAGAAAAAAAAACAAGTATAATACGAAAACAAATAATTTATTGCTTATTTGTTATGCCATTTTTTCCTGCAGACCACTTCTATTTTGCCCTCTCTCATTTTCTATAATGTAATTATCTTTTTTTCACCAGGAAAAAGGAGACAGTCTTCAAAGTTTGTAGGTTTCAGTTTCACTTGCCTTTTCAGGAACTTTCGCTTGTCGCGGTTGCTTCGGACCTGTGAAGGTACATACTTTTAATTTGTTACCTGATCTCTCTTTACACGGAAAAATAATATTCAACAGCAAGTTAAATACATTTATCTGTAAATTTTTCATTTTCAATACACCTTAAGATTTTTATGGTAATCATGGATAGGTACATCTCATTAAGTCCTTCCGGCTCATTTTAAAGTCTAAATACAGAAAATAAATTAAAAAGTAGCAAAGTGTAAACAAATTAATTTTCGAGTTATCCTGACATTACAGGTGTTTGAGAAAAGTAAGGATAGAGTAAGTGATTAGCGCTGTTTACTTACCTCCTCCCAATACCAGTTTAAATATTGTAGAGAATGGAGAATCTATGACTAGAGTTACAACAAATCCCACGATAAATGCTATAGCAAATTGACTTAGGAAATAGTACAGCTGAAAGCAGAAAAGGTAATTTTTAACAAACGGTAAAACATTAGGGTGAGTAATTCTATTTTTATTGAATTTGAACAATTAATGTTGAAGTATAAATACTCACACAGGATACAACAGAAAAGTGAACAGGCGCAAGAGTCGAACCGTAAATGACGTACATGATTGGGAAGTGGAACAAATACATGGCATAAGATATACGAGATGGCAATTTCCACAAACGGAGAGACAAAAACCAATTTACTGGACCTGAAATCAAATATCAAGACAAATATTAGACATATCTAAACAATTTCATTCTTAATTTACTACATTCTAAATCATTTGTAACCAGATAAGCACTGTATAGTTGCCATATCAATACCACCGTGTCAATTGGCACGCACCGAAGGCAGATTATGAAAAGTTCCGACAGGCTATGATTTTGTTTTTTTTAAATTCGCTTACCTCCATAGCCATGCACACATGCGATGATAATCCAACCCAGTCCTGTTGCCCACGCAGGTCTCATGAAGGAGTTGACGAAACTGTCCACAGTCTGGTTGTCCCAGTTGATATCTTTCATTGGTTCTGGGGCCAACAGTGCAGCTGTAGTCAGAGTTATTGCACAAAGCCATAGTAAGGTAACGACACTCTGGAATTACAAAAACTAATTATGTAAGTACCTACATGAGAAATTTTATTCGATAGATGATCATTAATATTTAGGATACACGTGAGATAGTAACGAGACCCAGGACATGGTCGCGGGACCCAGCTGGATGAGGTTAGCGCAGGACCGGTCGTCGTGGAGGTCCTTGGGGGAGGCCTTTGTCCAGCAGTGGACGTCTACAGGCTGATATGATGATGATGATGAGATAGTAAACACTCTACACTGTATAAATAGAAACTTAAAGCAAGGCAAGTGTGTATGGTTCCCAACCCCGCGAAAAATGACTAAATGTTTTACATTGGATGAAAACGCTATGACCGTGTTTTAAAATATTTGAAAATAAGTTTTTACCTTAGATAATTCTAATTTCGTCCCTCGCCACAAATGCAATAAATATCCAAAGATCATCCCCACAAAGAATGGGGTAGCTCGTGCTAACGTATTGAAGTAATAACCAGTTGCATAATATAGGCTTTCCTCAGCACGACTGAAATTGGGAATGACAACAAAAATTAAACATATTATTATTATAACATAATAATTCTCATCACATATTTACAAGTAACTTTTACCAATAATAAAGTTAAGTATATTTTACTATTTTTTCTATAAAAAAAAACATAGATACTTATTAAAGAAATATTGGATCAAAATAAACTGTGTTAATAAGGAAGTAGGTAAAATATGTTTTCTAACATGGTCATTAAACCATTAATTCTGATTTTTAAAAATGTAAAAATGTTTTGAACTGGTTTTATATTAATATTATTTGTAGTTTGGTTACATCTGTGAGTTCTCTAATCACGTAAATCTAAGAACTATTTTACTAACTTAACACATATCCATATTAATACAAAATCAGAACGGAATAAATGTAAATGCGGATTAGACATTTGTTAGTAGACTGTCCAGAGTATATAAATGAAAGGAACTCGTGTACATTGGCTAATAATCTAAATGAATGTTTGAACCAAAAAGGTTACCGCGAAACGATTAAATTCCTGAAATTAACCAATCTATACAGTTCCATTTAATGTTAACGTGGTCGCTAATGACCTCAGTTGTTGAAGCGACCTTAAAAAAAAGTACTTACGCTGGAACAATAACCGCACCAGGGAATTCCATTAAGAAGTTGTATATCGTAGCAGCAGTGAGCCAAATCAACAAAGCAGCCGTCAAAGCTATCCACGCAACTCTGTTCTTACTACTTAGTACCCAGAAAAGTACTAAAGGTGACAGAATGTGAAGCTGCATGTCTATTGCGAGGTACCACGTGTGGCCGAGACACTGTAAAGGATAATACAGCCTTCAGAACTAGTAAATCGGAATACGCAGGCCAAAGCGCGCCTCTATTCCTGAACTATATTTTTGGTATTTCGATCGCAGTCAATGTTGACTTTCGTAGAACGTCGTTCCATGGAGACAACTTTTTGAGCTATATCGATAATGTTGGTTCTCCGCTGGATTGCCTCTTTAATTAAATAGGTACTGCTTACCACAAATTATAAAGCACAAGAATATTTAAGCTCTTTCAAATAAGTTGAGATATTATCTCTCTTCTGTCTCTAACTCTCTCTTCTCTAACTCTTCGGCAAAAAACGTTTTTAAAAATTTCACATTATCACAAGATGGTCTTACCAAATTTTCTGGAGATACAAAATTCTGTATATATAACATGGTGGCCCACCAATTAAGCCTGCAGTTATTTGTGTTCGAAGCTACAGTATCCCAGACGGGCCCATCTGACATGTGGTGAAATAGAGAAGCTTGAAGCAGAACAGCCGCTCCCAGCAGCGGAAGCATGCGTAGGATTCGGTTTAAGTAGAACAAGTGGAGGTTTTTGAGAAGTTTCACTGAAACATAAAAGTTGTGAGTAAATCTTGAGTCGTAATTTAACTGCTTTTAAGTTCATTATTTAATCGAGCAAATAACCTAGAAATTCTTACTGCCTGTCATTTTTCCGGATGTAGTGTATACTAGAAGCAAACCACTCAACATGAAGAAAGTATCTACAGTGATAGGGGCTGCTGTGATCCAAAATGAACGGAAGGATGTCTGCCACTGGAATGCGAGAATACAAACTTAAATAGGTTATTTGAAGAATTATAGTGAGAACCAAAGACCTTTAAAACTTTTTGCTAATGGTGAGAACATAGTAATCCAAATCAAAGTAGAGATGTGCAAAACTTTTTAATTACTAAGGTCTTTTTAATTACTTTTAGAGAATTTAATTCAAACTTACATTCAAAGCATCTAAATTGTTCATCATAAACGGAAGAGTAAAGAATGTGTGTCCAACTATGACCCACGCCATGGCCATGGCTCTGATACCGTCAATACATTCTAATGATCCGGGATTGGAGACGAACGTCGTCAAACGACGGGCATTCGTGTACAGGGAGAATGAACGTCCTACAGTGCTGATTGATTTAGAATCTGGAACATGAACAAATATTGAATCTGCCTCTCAACTTAGTATCACTTGAAACGAAACATAAAATAAATCAAGCACAACATAAGGAATCTGTATGGATAAAATACAATTTCAAGTAGGTACTTATGTATAATGCTGTGAATTAGTTTTATATCACTATGAGACCGATTAATTGACACTCTTAAGAGGATTTAGATATAATTCTTACATGAATTACTTTATCTATACATTTCCGAAAACAAGAATTAATAATTTGACATTATCCTTGATTTTATTAGTGCTAGTCATGACTGGTATCTGCCGGCTAGGATACCACTAAATGTATTTATCATGATGATAATGATTCACTTTTTAAAGATTGAATTCATTTGGTTATCGCAAACAACAGTGATAATCACAATATCATCAGATCGGACTTTGTCCTTAAAACAGATTAAATTGTAAATGGAATTTCCAATAAAATTAATCGACTAGTTTTAAGTCTCAAAGGTCGACTTACCTGCTTTTAAAATAGTTGTGAAATATATATCGTAGCATGTGCTCAGAAGAGTGACCAGACCGATGATAGAAAATAAAACTCTGAAACAATATTTTCATGATTATTTCTGAATTCACACAAAGCTTCCATTATAATAAGTTAGAATAGTACTTCTAGCGAGCAGCAATTGATACATACTCTATGATTTTGATTCTTGAAAAAAGTTCATTCTCCTCGAATTTCTTTGACAAGTTTGAAAGATTTGAAAAGCATATTATTCTGTCAAATATATTCCTAATGTACGAGTACTCAATCTACCGTTAAGTTTCCTGCAGAACCACACAGTTCATTCACCAGTAAAAAAACTATATAAGCGTTGTACATTACTTACACTGCAACATAATCTCCAGGAGCCCATGGTTTATCGTTAGGGAGTCGACAGGATCGATCTTCGTATTGGAATCCCAGCGCGGATGAGTTGAACACTAAACCATCTATACCTTCCCGAGTATTGCAGGCCTTTGGGACGCACACAGCTAGCGTAAATTGTATATCACCAAGACCGTCTACAGTTGACCTAAAAATGAATGCTTAGTTTAAAACTTATTTATTTATTGACTACATTTATTCGCGATGATGTTATTTGTGTCGAATCTTGAAAAACTTTCGCGTCCAAAGGTCGTGGAATCAAATATGATGACTAATCATGTACTTATCATACCATGGGCATAATAGTATTGTGCAATTAGATTAGAGTCTAATGAATAATTACTTAGAATCTTATGATTTAATGAAAAGCGTTCGATTTACTCCTCAAAATTTGGGGCACAGAAAAAATTATAGAGACTATCCCCGCGCAGTAATATACATATCTTAGGAAATCATGTAAAGATTTAAGAAATAAGTACAAATTACAAAAACGGTTGGTAACCAATTTGGTCAAGTTCTACATTCGTCAATCCTAAATACAGTATAATTTACCATTCAATACATTTACCAAGCATAAGAACTCAAAACCTCAAAGGTTGTTTAGAAGAAATTCCTAAAAGCGATACAGTAGAAAATATTATTTTCATATTAAACTGACTGTATGAAAATGTTCTGTAAAAGTCAGATTTTTGTAATCGAGCTAATAGTTAACCTACCTCATACCGTCTCCTCTTGTTCCAATCGCCGCTCTTACCCCAGCATTCATGGCGTCAAATATTTGCAGACGCTTCTTTGTTTCGTTTCCCATCCTCAGTTCACTAGGGTTAAAGTCAATCCATTCTGGTAGTTCAGGCCATCCTGGCCACTCAGGCCACTCGATACCCGGGAACTCTGGCAGAGACGGCCATTCCGGAAGATCTAGGCTCTGACTTGCAGGCACATTGATAGTGCAATACTTCCCTTCGATTACTATATCTTCTAATTCTTGGTTTATGCCCAGACATTGGTAGTAATTGCCTAAATCAACTATGTTTCCAGTGAGAATGCTTCTTGGAACTCTCAGTCCAGATTCTACGACTATAACATTGAAATGAAACAAAATTAGATTGAGATGGTTTTCCTCTTTCACAAGTAACTTAGTAAGAGAGATAATTATGAGCATAAGAGCTACAAAATGTCTATACTATAGAGATAAACATGAATATGGGCATTTAGCACAGTACACAGATTTTTTTTCTTTAGACACTTTAGAGATCGAGAATGGAGAAGCTCGTTTGTTACTCTCTAATTTAAAATGTATATCTGATGGTATTAGGTTCAACATTGGAATTACTGCCGATTAGATTTAGACCCTTTTGCTTTATAAAATCTATTGTAGGTACTTACATTGTGTCCATAATAATGGATTATTTCTAGCTATTGCTAACTGTTTTTCACAAAGTTCTGGATCCAGAGCATCTTCATAAAAACTTGGATCGAATCCAGGATTTCTCACGACTCGGTCTATCTGCACATATGCATTCACTGATGTGTTTGCTAATATTAAATTTGCTACTAATATTACAATCAGTACTTTAGATTCCATTTTTTACTATTACGAGTATATCTAACTAAACGCTACATAAATTATTTGTTTCCTTATGTGACGTTATAGCTTCTTCTATAACGTCTTGTATAATAATAAGAAATCAGTGCTTGTCACTTATAAATATTAGTTTCAAAATTTTAGTCGCTAGACGAAGATTAAATCTTAATCTTATCTATATCTGATTAGAAATTAATACGAATTACGATAGAAAATGATTTCTTAAAACGCTAATATAACTTGGTTCTGTGCATAATTTGACATTAAGACCATTATAGTTATTCATACATAGCCATTGCATGGTGATGATCTAGATAGTTTATATCTATAATTACTAATAATGAAAGCAGTAAAAATTAATCTGGCATGTTTATACGAATATTACAGTAAGGCTTAATGTCCAACAGTGGACTAGAACACTGGAGCAGTGGATGTTGCTGATAAATATGATGGAGTTTAATTATCAATAACATATTAGGTATTATTATGACGCTACTGAACCCTAAATCCAAGAGATGGTCAAGACAGATAAAATATACTTAGCAGTAATAATAAAACCAGATGTTTAGATTATTTATTGTACCTAACTCGGAATAAAATATGAGTAATCAATTATTCCTTGAAGTATGACCACAAATTAAATTCAGATTTTTTAATATTTTAGAAAATAATAGAGGAAACTAAAACAAAAGTGGGTAAGTATAAAGAAGGCGTTGACTTTGTGAAACATAGAGTTAGTATACTAGCTATAGAGTGCGCGCATCGCTCATTGCCCATTGTGCCAAGTGTAAGCAGGTGTTCTATGGACGCTTCAATATCGATTTTTTCTAGATCGTTTGTTTCTGTGAATCGTGTTTTTACAGCTTGGCACTGCAAATTTTACCATGATTACTCCAAATCTTAATAAATACCGGCGCGAGCAACAATCAGCGCTCCTGACTTTTTGTGACTAGTAGCGTCGCTCCGAAATGTCGAGACTGTTCAAACCCGTGCTTACAGTTCAAACTTGCTAACGCGCGCTCTATGTATACTAACAACTCTCTGTTGTGAAACATATTAGCGTAACCCTCATTTATATACGACAAATAGCACAGACTAATTTTCTTGAGAGCTAAATAAATAACTGAAACATTGCATACACCTACTCAAACATGATTGTTACATCGTGCAGCTCAGTCTGACAAAGTTTGCGTTAATTTTGAATGAGCTTGTACGAGTTAATCCTGGTATTCTGTTTGAAGTAAGCCAACTCTGTGCATATTAATTAGGACTTCACTAAAATTAAGTAAAATATGTCATACCGGTATATACACACGAGGCACGTGTGTTTAGATAACGAACACGGATTGACAGACTGAATTATTTATCAAAATGATTATCTATATCAAATCACCACCAATATCTAATTAAGTACCTATAATTTTCTGTGATGCCATATTTATTATATGTATTTGTAAAAAACAGAAGTAGGTATAAATAACATTAAAAGGTAAAAAGTACAGATAACCAGATAAATTATTTATTGCGTATAAAAACACATTAGAATATAATTTTACTTAAGTACATAATTATAATACTGCAAATAACAATCAAAAAACAACGCGGTGACTGTGACCTTAGACTGCATATTATAATATTTTAGATAAATTAAGAAATTCTATATAAATTTATCTTTTCTTTTGAATTAGAAAGTATTATTATTGCTATAATACACTTTCTCTCAATTTTTATCAACTTCCTCTTTAGATGGTTTCTTCGGTCCTGTGAAATAAAATAAGTCTTATTAAAAACGTGGAAACGTAGCATAAAGTCGTGTTAAAAATTTAATGGCAACGCAAAAGAATAATTTTCAACAAATTAACCAAATCTATTCTCATTCATTGGCTCAGAGACCTATCCAAATACGAATTTAGGTCCAATTTCAGCTGAAATAAAGCATAATTTATTTGGTTTTATAATTTTTTATGCTTTGTTGTTACTTTGTTAGCTTTGTTGTTTGACCTGTTACCAAGGCATTGTTAATGTCACTCACCTCCGCCCATGAGAAGTTTCACGATTGTAGAAAATGGAGAGTCTACCACAAGAGTTATGGCGAAACTCACCATTAATACTAATGCGAACTGACTTAGAAATATGTAGATCTGAAAACGTAAAAAAACCGATTTACTTAACAAATAATAAGCACGATTCTGATAGAAGAACCAAGGTCACCGACATAGCTGGCAGTGGCACATCGCTCGTAGAACTGACGGCCGTTGAGGCAGAAAGATTCTCAAGTGGCGACCACGTATCGGAAGACGCAGCGGAGGCCGTCCACAAGGTGGACCGACGATCTGGTGAAGGTCGCAGGACCCAGCTGGATGAGGTTAGCGCAGGACCGGTCGTCGTGGAGATCCCTGAGGGTGGCCTTTGTCCGGCAGTGGACGTATACAGGCCGATATGTTGATGATGATAGAAAACGGGAATTTTTTTTTTGGTATGTATAGGTACAATATCTGCACGTCGCTAAATCAATATAAAACTTACGGCAGAGACTTCAGAAAAGTAAATGGGCGCCAAGTGTGTTCCAGTGATTACGAACATCATTGGATAGTGGAACAAGTACATAGCGTATGAGAGACGAGAGGGGAGCTTCCACAAGCTCAGACTTAATAACCAGTTAACTGGACCTGAAACAAATATAAATATCTTTATGTACTAATTATAAGTATTCAAATTAATAGCATCATCTGTATTATCTATCACTGAAATTCTATAAACTTCAGAAAAGGATCCGCCTTGAAATGAAAGAATCGACATTAAGTTGCCACTACTTGCCGCTCGAGGCGCCACCAGAGCGTATTAATAAAAATAATAATTAATAAAATTTCGGGCAGGCCGCTGCCTTAAAGCTTATTATAATATTATTATTATAACGTACACTAATACAAAAATTATAATTTACTAGATTTACTTCTAACGTAACTACTTAGGTATCTAATTTTTAATTAATAAATAAATAAAATAAAATTTAATTTTTTTCTACATAATAAAATCATCACTGACCACTACAAACGCTAGTGGCGCCATCTGTGTAGAGATATCAGTTTTACCAACTTGTAAGACTTGGAGGTAAAACTGCCACGGTTTGCCGCTCGCGGCGCCACTGGATTAAATAAATCGTAAAATTGTTTTTCACACTGTTAAAGCGTCAAGTCGACAAACACAAAAATTATATTTTTCTAGGGTTACGTATATAGCTAGTTAACATTTCACTTGAATTATTATTATTATCGTCTTTTCCTTCTTAATATTTATTTTTTTCACTATTTCATACACCAGTGGCGCCATCTGAGTTGAACTTTCAGTTTTACCTTACATTGCATGAGGGGGTACGTTACGAGTTGAATAGTACTAGAAAGAATAGATAGATGGCGCTGTAAAAAAGTTTTTTTTTATTTTTTTAAATTATTGAGCCGTTGGATTTTTACCTCCATATCCTTGGACACATGCGAAGATGATCCAACCCAAACCCGTCGCCCACGCAGGCCTCATGAAAGAATTGACGATACTGTCTACAGTTTGGTTGTCCCAGTTAATGTCTTTCATCGGATGTGTAGCAAGCATAGCGGCAGTTGTTAGGCAGAATGCAAAAATCCACAATAAAGCAGCTGTCAACTAAAATAATTTAAAAAAAACAATAATAGCTGTTGCCTGCGGCTTCGCCCGCGTTTTTCGCGAGGGAACAGAACTCCAAATTTTATCAAAATCTTACCTTTGATATTCTGATTGGCTGCCCCCGCCACGAATGCAACAAGTACCCGAATACCATTCCCACGAAGAATGGGGACGACCGGGCGAAGGAGTTGATGTAATAGAATGTGGAGTAGTACCAACTATCATCAGGCCGCCTGAAAATAAACACAAAATACAATTTAGATATTTTTCAAAGGCACTTTTAGTAACTAAAATGGACAATAGATGGCGTTGCATTGATCTCAAATAATGTCAAATAACCACAAAGCAAATATCTAAGAAAACTCGACTTTTCTAATGGTAGTACGGAATAGGCCTTAGATTAAATATTTTGAGCCGGAATAATATAGTTACAGTTAGTCAAATAAATAAACTATCTACATTATTTAGTTTAACGCATAGAGTTAGTATACTAGCTATAGTGTGCGCGCATCGCTCATTGCCCATTGTGCCAAGTGTAAGCAGGTGTTCTATGGACGCTTCAATATAGATTTTTTCTAGATCGTTTGTTTCCGTGAATCGTATTTACAGCTTGGCACTGCACATTTTACCATGATTACTCCAAATCTTAATAAATACCGGCGCGAGCAACAATCAGAGCTCCTGACGTTTTGTGACTAGTAGCGTCGCTCCGAAAATTTCGAGACTGTTCAGACCCGTGCTTACAGTTCAAACTTGCTAACGCGCGCTCTATGTATACTAACAACTCTCTGGTTTAACGGCTCAAAAGACACGATAACGTATTATTTCGCATAAAAAATTAAGTAAATTTTGGTTATTTTCTTATTTAATTTACCAAGATATCAAGTCGAAATTTAAAAAAAAACTAAATAATTATGTATGAACATCAAAAAGGACTTAGCCCTGTGATGGATACTTTTTTTAAACAGACTGCTAAAAAATACCAAAAAAAGATTTTTACTAAAGGAAGATCTGTAAAGGGTACCTATCCCAGACACACGCGGCCTGCGGTGGCGGTGGCGGCCTGTGGTATTCCCTGTACAATTTATGTGAGACTTCAGACTCGCGCGGCCTGCGTTTGCCACCGCAGGCCGCGTGTGTCTGGGATACGCATAAAGCAGGGTACTTACGCAGGAGCCATTGCACTTCCAGGAAATTCCATAATAAAGTTGTAGATTGTAGTGCCAACCAGAGCAGTCAATAGCCCTGCAGCTAGTGCGACCCAAGCAACCTTCCTCCTACCGCTGAGCACCCAGAACAGTACGATCGGCGAGACGAGGTGGAGATGCATGTCCACTGCTAGGTACCAGGTGTGGCCAATGCACTGGAAATGGAAATATACCATCATTATGTACAGTCGACCGCACGTCTGTGGAAACAAAACCAGTATAAACTTGTCTCTCGTAGTATTGAAACTCCCTAATAGGCAAGGCCAGCTTAAGGTCAGTGTTTCCACTGACATGCGGTCGACTGTACCTATTGGCTTCAGAACCAAAGGCATTTTGAGCATGATCGGACATCGGGAAGTAGTTGCGTCGATTGCCAAATTCCGCCCCTTAAAAATTAGGTTAATTAATTAGATAAATTGTAAAAAGTGCAAAAAGCCAACAGCACGTGGTGTTCCCAGGCGGTCACCCATCCAAGTACTGACCACGCCCGACGTTGCTTAACTTCGGTGATCGGACGAGAACCGGTATTTTCAACGTGGTATGGACGTTGGCGACAAAACTAACGAAAATTAAAACCAGTAGGTACCTATCTGAGAAATGACGTCACTATATTTACCAAACAATGATTCATTTCATTACTTAAATTACCACTGTATATTACTATGCAACTGTATTAGAGCTCTACGCAAAATAACCAATATAAATAACTAAAGCACTGCGTGTGATTTTGTTTGTCGAATAGCAATTTATTGACAGAGAATAAAGAATAACGCTAAAAAAACGAAAAAAAGTAATGATATCAAATTATGCAATAGCCAGGAGCCCTCTGAATCCACTGCTGGACTTAGACATTCGCTAAAAAAGTGCAAAAAGCCAACAGCACGTGGTGTTCCCAGGCGGTCACCCATCCAAGTACTGACCACGCCCGACGTTGCTTAACTTCGGTGATCGGACGAGAACCGGTATTTTCAACGTGGTATGGACGTTGGCGACAGACCCTACGAAAATTATAACCAGTAGGTACACACATATCTGAGAAATGGCGTCACATTACCAACACTGTCGAATTGGTAGCCTACCTAACACGCCACAAAAATGCTATCAAAATAAATATAATGCGATAGAAAATATTACATAAATCAATCAGCCAGCACTCAGCAGCCCCTCGACACCCCCTTCTGGTCATACAAAAAAGTGAAAAAAGCCAACAGCACGAGGTGTTTTCAGTAGTGAAATAATTTGCAATAAGGACATCATTAGTATTGTACCCATTGAAAGTGAAAGGTGAACCTAAGGGTAACAGTGTATACCACTGATACTTTACCTACCATAGGTAGGCATGGAATTTGGCGACAGAACGAAAAAATCTGTTTTCATATTTAGCACAATGTGTCAATATCCTCAAAACTAGTGAACTGTATAATAAGTACTTACTGTAACTATTTCATTATTATTCAGCACAATGTGTCAATATCCTCAAAACTTACTTATGTAACTAACTAACTACTCTCTGGTTCAAATTTAATCGTCGAAGGAAATTCCCTTTTTTGTCACTTGATTCATGTAATAGACACTGAACACCATCTACGATCAGAGTACTTGTCAAGACAAATCAAACGAGCCTAAACTCGATGGGTTTGCATGGTTTTATTACAGAGTTCCTATAGCTACCTTCCAGCTCCATCATCAAATCAGCTCAATGACACCATAATATTGCATTGTCATTCGATTTACATACGTATGTAAAATTTCAGCTCAATTGAACATCGGGAAGTGGGTCAAAATTCACTTGCAAGATTTGACCCACACTAAGTAACATACTAATAACAAGGTAAGTTATATAGAAGCTTGTAATAAAAAGCAATGTTCACCATTGTTCTCGTAGATACATAATTCTGCACATACAGCAGCGTTATCCACCAGTTGAGTCTGCAATTATTCGTTTGTACTGCAACATCCTCCCAGAGAGGTCCGTCCGCTATCCGATGCAAGACTGAAGCTTGCAACAGAACTATTGCCCCCAGTAGAGGAAACATGCGCAGGAACCGGTTCAAGTAGAACAGGTGAAGGTTTCTGAGCAATTTCACTGGAATTGTTAAAATAAACTATTTAAAAAAAAGATCCGACAAAGAACTAAGGTCGCCGACATAGTCGAAAGGTGACATTGGGCAGGTCGCATCTGACGGCCGTTGGGGTAGATAGATTGAGGATTCTGGAGTGGAGACCCTCCCGCCAGGTAGACCAACGACGGCCGAAAGAAAGTGGTCAGAAGCCGCCGGGTGCGGAGGGCGTATAGGACCCGGTGTGGTGGCGTTCATTGGGGAAAGCTTTGAGTCCAGCACTGGACATCAAATAGCTGATAATGATGATCTATCTCCGCTTCGCAAAGTGTTATAGCACTGTGAAGCAAGATACTTCTACTAGTTGGCATAGTTATCACATAGAAATACTTCATCATCATCATCATACCAGCCTGTAGACCTCCACTGCTGGACAATGGCCTCCCCCAAGGATCTCCACGACGACCGGTCCTGCGCTAACCTCATTCAGCTGGGTCCCGCGACCTTCACCAGATCGTCGGTCCACCTTGTGGGACACCTAACATATACTTACTTCCAGTTAATTTGCCAGCCGTAGTATACACCAGAAGCAAACCACTCAGCATGAGAAAGGTGTCCACAGTGATCGGGGCTTGAATGATCCAAAATGAACGGAACGATGCCTGCCACTGGATGAGTAAAGGGAAATTCATTAGTTTTTGTTTATCCTGTGGTAATTATTTAAAAGCCGTAAGGTTAGGTACTGCTGCCATTTAACCCACGAGCGGTTAATTTCGAACATGAAGTAACTTACCTCTAAACCATCAAGACCATTGATTACAGGTGGAAGCGTCAAGAAGGCATGTCCAACTATAACCCATATCATGGCCAGAGCTCTGATGCCGTCGATACATTCTAAGGAGCCAGGGTTGGAGACGAACGTCGTTAGACGACGGGCGTTCGTGTATAGGGAGAATGATCTTCCTAATGTGCTGATTGACTTGGAATCTGAAAATGTGTAAGAGGTTATCACTATTCAATAATGCATTTTAAATTACGAATAAAAAATAAAGAAACACCAAAAAAGAAAATAACTAAAATGTTTCAGAATCGTTTTCTGGCTCCTGTCGCTCGCTCCATGGTCACCAGCAATATTATTTTTAAGAAATACAAATTTAAAACTTTTATAGCTGGAAGTAATGATTGAAATGTAAGTTTAAAGCTATGCTTTTTAAAATGCGATCAATTACCTCTAGATACTCGAAGTTAAAGATTTCAATGTTAAAATTATTCTACAATTAAAATTTATTGAGACGTAAGTAAGTACTTACCTGTTTTTAAAACAAACGTGTAGTAAATATCGTAGCTGGTGCTTAGAAGAGTAAGCAGTCCTATTACGGAGAATAACACCCTGAAACATAATAAAGATATTTCTGAACTTTTCTTTAGGAGCCACAACGCAAAGAATCAAAATTAATTTTTATAGGCCAGTAATTTAAATTAGGGGAAACATGATTTGGTTGACATGCTGATGATGACGATGATGAATTCGGACTTAATAATTGTACATAATCTAAGATAATGGACGTATTTTTGTCTTATTTGTTTGCTACAAAAGTATGAAGTTTATGCTCGTATGTATGTATTTAGTTACTTACGCTGCAACATAATCTGCTGGCACCCATGGCTTGTCGTTGCTGAGTCGACAGGAACTTTCTTCGTATCTGAGACCCAAGGCAGTGACGTCAAACAATAGACCACTTATACCTTCCTCAGTGGTGCAGACTTTGGGGACACATACTGCAAGGGTAAATTCTATATCGCCCAAACCATCTACTGTTGATCTGCAAAAATAATTGCATTATATCGTATCATGTTACTCTTCACTTTATTCACTTTATTTCACTTTCTAGGTTTTATTTTCATTCACAAGTTCATGTTTTATTGAATTTGGTCGTAATGTTTATAATCATACACCTGATGCTACCTTGTAGATTTATAATGTTTTATAGCTTACCTCATTGCACCATCTATTAACCCGAATGCAGTTCTAACGCCATCATTCATAGATTCAAATGCTTCTAAACGCTTCGCTGTTTCCTGTCCCATCTGTAGTTTGTTTGGATGAAACTCACTCAATCCTGATAGTGAAATTGGAAACTCTGGTACTACCAAATTTTGGCTTAAAGGTACATTGATCAGGCAGTATTTCCCCTCAATTACCATTTCTCCTAAATTTTCATTGATTCCCAAGCACTGGTGGTAGTTGCCCAGATCGACAAGGTTCCCAGTCAATATGCTTCTTGGAATCCTCAATCCAGCTTCTAAAACTATGAGACAAAAACCAAGTAAATTTACACAATAATTTTAAATCTTCGTTTCGAAATCATGTTCACAGTTTTTGGTATAAATGCTTGGAACTCCGCTACGGTTTGCGGCTGTTGCAGATGTTGTCAGTAATTTTACAATATTATGTACTACTAATAAATATCACCAGATTCCATTGTAAAAGGATGGCCATACTTACATTGCAACCTTAGAAGTGTATTATTTCTGACTATATATGATAATTGATCTTCACATTGTTCTGAATCTAAAGCGTCTTCATAAAAACTTGGATCAAATGCGGGATTCCCTACATCTCGATCTAATTGCACATTGGCGTCAAATTCATTCACAAACAAATTAACGATTACTAAAACAGATATAAATTTATTTGCCATATTTTAAAACAATATTTTGGTGCAATTTAAATGTGCAGTTGTTCGTTAAAGTTTTAGGGTATAATATCGAAATCAATAAAGGAACAATATATATATGTTTCGCAAGGTTCCTCCTTATCTCATTTGATTATTATAGTGAATTAATCGAAACCATCATTTTTCTCAACATGTAAAGTCTATGTGGTTCCGTAGCTATTACGATACACGGACTGCGATCATCATAGTATTGATGATCGTAGTACACGGAGGAAGTTTTTTAGTATTTTGTTTGTTAGCTTTAAAGCTGAGTCTACATTATTATGATGTTGCATTTCATTAAGTTGCATTTAACACCATAATTATAATAGATAGCTCTTTAATATTTGGTGTAATCCGTTGCCAACAAGTGTAAATACATTTTCTTCTATATAAAATAACTATGTCTTGACATTGAATGAGTGTTCTTCTTGCTGTACCAGCGCTTATCGTAATAGATGGTCATCTAATAGTTTGGCGTGGCGATCATTTATAGTCAAATCGTCACAATCATACCTTGTAGACAACAGCTCGGAACAACGATCGCTATCAGATAGATCATTAACTCTTGTTGCTAGTTCTAGAGCAATAATGTCCATATATTTATTCCAGGCTCTCCTTCTATCTTGAGTCATGCCCTTTATAAATTGCTTTTTAAATTAAAACTGTGTCGGTTTAAGGACATTTGTATTTTCACCACATTTTTACCAATTCCTTACAGTTTTTGAAAACACTGAGTGAGAGTTCTCATTAAATTCAGTTTACAAACCAATCGATTCCCACAGTAGAACAACTACAAGAAAGGAACCCCAAAATTAAAGATATGGGTCAGATAAAGGCTTATAAAATTGTAATCAATTTTAGAAGTCGATATGGAAATATTGATTATAAAGATTAACAGGTTATTGTACTATAATTTGAAGAAACGTCCTTCACGTTCGAGTTCAACAACCGAGATATTAACCCTGAACGATAGCGAATTTTTGCTGACTTCAAACATTTTGCATAACACATGATAATGTAAATTTCAACCGGATTTGTAAGCTTTACTTGATGTTCTCATAGTGTTCTTGCTGCTTCTTTTTCCACTCCAGATGTATTTTGAGGAGCAGGTATAATTTTTAATATAGTTCACTGATGAACTGACGGACACTAGAAAACTTTGATTAAGTGACCTATTTTTAAACAAAAAAATTTGATTTTAGAGTCTAAAGCAGAAACGAGCAGACCGACAGACGAGCAAGAGTTAAGTCATAGAAAACGGAAAAAGCTCGCTATGCTCCAGCTCGCTACTGGTTATAGTAATCTGTGCTCGCTCACACACAGAACACGGAAAAAGCTCGCTACGCTCATAGTAATCCGTGAGTAAACTGCATTCTGACTCGTGTACATGTAATTACACTGCCTCTCTTACTTTACCAATAATCTGCGTTAAAATAAACAGTACAGACGTCAAACGTCACTTTTTATTTTTGTTACACGACGATGACAGATTTTTTTATTTGCTACACGAAACCCTTTCTGCTACAGTATGCTAATAGCCCAGTGGCAGGGTCTATTATTATTGGGTGCGGTGGTGACACTAAAGAAGGCCTCCCTATGTTCAAAGAGCTTGTTACGAACTAGTGACAAACTGACGGACAGCCCTCATATTTTCAATTTCAATTTATTTGTTTCAACACGATTATAGTACTTCGCATCCAGCCGCTTCCGGCTATTTATTTAGGTCGTCGGTCAACCTAGCGGCGGCGGGACGTCTCACGCTGCACCTACCCGAAGTCTCTACTCCAGTACTGTCATCAGTTCCGCAACAGGTGTAATTTGCCCAGTGTGACTTAAGATTTCTAGTAATTTCGTGTATGTCGGTGACCTTAGATCTTCGTCGGATCTTTTTAGTGTGGATCATTGTAGTAGGTTTGCGTAAAAACGCACCAAGTGGAACATTTATGTTGACACAGAAACGCACCTCGACACCTTAGCCCTTCAACGTGACATCTACTAACACGCAGCAGAGGTCCCGCGGATAATTTGTAAAAATTTATATTAAAAGTAGGTGTAAAGCAGTAATTTCCCCAATCCAAGTTTTATTTTCATCATACCAAGTTTTAAGAACCACAAACATTTATGAGTGGTTCCGAGACCAAAACCTCCGATAGCCTCGTGGTCGGTAATAAATTACGGTGTAATAACCTCCAAAGAAACTCCGATCAAATAGCCCTCCTCCATAGATCGCTGAGCGACCATAAACTCGTGGAGCAGGTCGATTGCTACTCCGAGGAAAAATGTAAGAATGCTGGCTCTACTACCCTTCAAACCGGTACTTCTTCAAAATGATGACACTGATGTTTGACGGTAGGAATTGGTAAGGGGGTAGTGCACTAGATAGAAGTCTAGAACCAACGAACTAGTAATGAAGACAGACTTCCTGACGGTGATCATGTATTGAAAAGTTAAGCTGAGTAAAACTGAACTGAGATGAGAGACATAACAATATTTTATCGCTGGACTTATTAACATAGACATCTTGTAAAGGTTACAGATGTAGATCGGTGAGAGTAACGACATGCCATCAGGGACACCCGTTAACAACTTCATTTCGTAATACAAGGTAGAGATTTGTAATCGCCCCCAAGCCACACTTTATCGTACATAAAAGTTAGTAGCGATAATACGCAATAGGTTGATGCCCTGTCAATGCCTGATTAAAAACGAGGTTAATTAGGTATTGCATTAATAAGTACGTAGGTCATGATCGATATGTTAATCATGTAACGTGAAAAACAACCTACAGTATTAGGTAATCTTTTAAAATCTTAAACCCCTACCTCCCTTTCCTCCATAATGCGTGGATTAAATCAGTAACAGTCGAATTGTTTTCTGTAAGTTGAACGGCTTTTGTTACCAGAGAGTTACACCGTCCGTCTGTGACAATCACCTTGTTCCGGTTATTCCTGGCGACTGTTTCCTATCAGCAAATGCAACGATGCTACACCCTAGGTAATAAAAAAGTGTTCGTTTTTTCAATAAATAAAAAAATTTGCGTAAACTTATTTAAAATATTTATTTTAACGTCTTAGGTATCAAAAACATAGTGTTTGCAGTTTCTTGATGTAAAGTTTTTAGACTCTAAGAAACATTGGAGATTTCATAGTTGGCAGTTTGGTTTTTGATCATAGTCTGTCGCCGGCTCAAGGATCCTAACTGTTTCTATCTCATTAAATGCCAGATCTATTTTTCGATCGTAATCTACAGGTGGTTCAATGATCCTTTCAGCTTCGGTCTCACGAAACGCACCGTTAGGTATTTCTTCATTGGCAGTAGTCAGATCTTCATTAGCAACCCCTGAGGCTGCGTTTTCTTTTTGTGGTTTCTTCGGTCCTATAAATATCAGTGGTTAATGTATATTATGATGTTCACTACAATATATTCTTATGAGTATAAAAACTAATATGAAATTTTTAATTTTTTTCGTTATCAAACTCTGAGAGAGATTCGTCTGGGACATAAAATTTATTTTACGTTTCTTTTAATTTTCTGGAAATCTTTAAGTACTTACTTAGTACTTACTTACAACATTAAAAAGAAGAATAGTAACTATTATAGCATACTAACCTCTACCAAGAAGTAGCTTAAATAATGTAGAAAATGGAGAATCAATTAACAGCGTCATTACAAATGACACAACGAAAGTTATCACGAATTGCGCCAGGAACTGGTACATCTGAAATCAGAAAAAAAACTATGATTCTTATATTAAAAGAGAACATTAAAAACCTGCTTCTTATTGAATGAGGCTTCGATATTTTAAAATGATGTCAATTAAAGACTAGGTCCCTCGTAATTGCCACAGAATTTCCTTCCACACTCTCCTTCCAAGTCATAGTGCAGATTAAAAAAACAATGTGATGATGTAGGGGGTATTTTGAGGACGAAGGACATTGTTGGATCATTGAGAAAAATGACAAAGATATAATAAACTTACCATGGACGTCTGTGTGAAGAAAATAGGGGCCAACGCAGTTCCACTGATGATTAACTGAATCGGGAAGTGGAACAGGTACATGCCGTAGGAAATACGTGACGGTAACTTCCACAGTGAGAGAGATAGAAGCCAGTTGACGGGACCTGAGAAAAATGTTAAAAAAGAGATTAGTATTTTTGTTTTTTAAAATGTTAAAAAAGGGATTAGTTTAGGCTAATAGAGGAGAAGTAAACAAAATAGCGAGGTTAACTGTAATAACCGTAAGGAAAATAATATTTGTAAATTATAAGACTGTTATTGTTATTTGGATTGGATAATTCACATAATATTTATGAATTGTCATAATACAGGCATAAGCCTGTGTATTATTCTGATTATGATCAATATAACTGTACAGTTTTATCAAAATCTGTGTAGTAGTTTTTTCGTAAAAGAGTAACAAGCATCTAAACTCTTCAAATATAATTAAAATATTAGTAGGAATGATTTTGTTATACGTTGAACGTCTGGGAAATTTTGATGAATTAAAAACACTTTTTAAGACTCCAGATTTTTATTAGTTAAAGTTAAAGTTAGCACTTACCTCCATAGCCATGAACGCAAGCAAATACGAGCCAACCAAGGCACGCGGCCCACAAAGGCCTTTGAAACGCGTTGACACAACTATCCAGAATTTGATTATCGTAATCCAAAAACACCATAGGATAAGTAGCATACAATAGAGCAGCCATAGTGACTAGTGTACTTGCCCATAAAGCTGTAACTACCATCTGTAAATAAAATGTTAAAAGTTAAACACTACTATAAACCTAAATAAAGATGAAAAACATTCTCCGGCAGAAAGAGAAACATAAAAAACGTTTATGAAATGTGCACAAAAGGAACAAACAATTTATGCTGCTTTTGTGTTTTTTGGCAACACAGTGTAATTAATAGGCAAGTGACTAAATTTAAAAGAAATATAAAGTTGGTTAGGCATAATCTGGCTCAATTCCTAATAGAATATTTATAAAATAATTATTTAGCTCCAAGATCAGTTATGTAGATGTTGTCTGTCGCTAATATATTGTTGTCCTTACCAATGGCATTTCCAATTTCTTTTCACGGAATACATACAAAATATATCCAAACAACATTCCCACAAAGAAGGGTGACGCTCTTGTTAGTGTGTTGACGTAGTAGTATATCACATAGTCCACTACGTCCATTAAGCGACTGAAATTGAAAATAAAAAGTTAAATCAATAAAGAGTTGAGTTTCGTTGCTTCTCTACATTATTTTCTTTCTCTACGATCTTTTATAGCAAAGTGGAACATAATTTTTAACCCTTAAAAGATATATAATTGACCGAGCGAGCGAAGCGAGCGAAGCGTCTACGTTTCGAGACTGGCCAAAAATGCTCTTGTCCGTCTGTCTGTCTGTCTGTCTGTCTGTGTGTCTGTCTGTCTGTCTGTCTGTAATTCTCTACAGGTCGCATTTTTCAACCGATTTTGACGAAAATTTGGCATATGTATAAATTAATTAAACCTACAAAATGAGTAGAATAAAATTTTGAAAAACATTTTTTTTAGAGTACCTACCATACTCGCAAAGTGGGAGTGAACTTTTTTTTTCTTGTGAATCCCATAGTGTGGGATATCGTTGGATAGGTCTTTCAAAAATATTGCTGGTGTGTGAATACCATTTTTTCGATTTAGGGATCCGTTGGCGAAATATTAAGCTTTAAAGCGGTAATTTTTGTTAGAGTCACGTGTCCCCCCCCCCCTGCCAGCTAAACGGTTGCTTGTGGAAATGTGAAAAAATTCATGGCAGTAGCATATATAACGTAGTTACAAGGAAAACTATTACGGCTAAGTAGGTTCTATTAGTTTTTGAGTAATAGTGGATCGACTTAAGAAAGTTGAAAAAATAAATTATGTTCATAGAACTGCATACGTAAAATGGAAAATTATTTTTTTCCGCGTGATATCCATGGTGTGGGGTATCGTTGGATGGGTCTTTCAAAAATATCGCGGGTGTGTGATAAACATTTTTCGATTCAGGGATCCGTTTGCGAAATATTAAGCTTTAAAGTGCTAATTTTTGTCACTTTAGTAGGTACTTTTTCTGTTTCCAAAGTTGACTTTTGTTGGATTCTTTTAGGTTTGGTTTATAAGGGCTGGCGAGGTCTACTGTTCTCACGGAACTACTAGTTATGACTTGTTACAGTTTGTAGATGTAACTGTCAAAATATGTCTAAGCACCTACTTAAATTTGAATGACCATGTAAGTAGTATTTAATTTAAATACCTTACAAGAAGCTAAAAAATGAAATTATACAAATAAAAAAGACCGAATGAAATAATATAGGAAAATATTTAAAAAATAATAAGTAAGTGAGTAATGAAGATACATACGTTGGAACTAAAATAGATGCCGGGAACTCCATGATGAAGATATAAATGGTAGATGCAGTTAGAGATATCAATACACCTGCTATCAGCGCATACCAAGCTAGCATTCTTTTGCTGCCCAGAACCCAAAACAGTACTATAGGGGATAGAATATAGAGTTGCATGTCTATAGCGAGGTACCAAGTATGGGTATGACACTGAAAACAATAACAATAGTAAATAAAATAATGTACAATAATGCGCAATTAAACCTAATTGAAAATACTTGACTTAAATTAATTGATTACGGAATACAATTTAGCTGTCACTGATAATATTCATATTATGCTACTCGTCACAAGATGTCGCTATGAGTACGATGAAACAATTTTTTGTTTCTTAAACTTTATGTTTCAGTCTCAAATTTTCTTTTCGCATTATTTCTTTGTACGGCAAAACAGTAAACTATAAAAAGTTTAAAAAATTTGATTTTCAGCCACGAGACCAAAAACAATAGAAAAGATGCAATTCCTAATAGGACAATCAATCTATAAAACATGGAGATGGCTTTTACTTACAATATCAAGGGGATTAACATAATTCTGTACGTAGAGTAATGTTGACCACCAATAAGTTCTGCAGTTATTCGTGGCCACTGCTACGGCTTCCCATTGCGGACCATCTGTTATACGGTGAAAGAAGGAAGCTTGAAGCAAAACTACAGTAGCCAGCAGCGGGAACATGCGCAGGATTCGGTTCAAGTAGAACACATGCAGATTTTTCAGTAGCTTCACTGGAAATAAAAATTTACTAGTAAGTAAAAGTAGTTGAAATGAATTACAGAATCACGAACTGAAGGGTGTGGTGTAGACGTATTATGGCAGGAAGCTAAACATAGAGCATTGGACCGAAAGGAATGGAGGAAGACTACTGGGGCCACAGATTTAGGAAACAAAGGGGCCCTATGCAGACGCAGTTCATAGACACATAAAACAATATTGAAGATTAAATAATTATTTATGTTAACTATTTCCGATGATTTATTTATTTATTTAACAATTTATTGTACACACAAAACATTAACAAGATACAAAACAAAACAGGAAGAACATGTACAAATGGTGAGGCTTATCTCTTTATGAGATGATGTTGAACATTTGACTAATACACTACATAAACAACCACTTAGACATAAATTTTGTGGGGTAATCCTCATACTCCTTTAATTATCGGTTCCGCTAACCAATTATCGTATTTGAAAATATTAAAATAAGTAGCTACTTACTACTAGTTAACTTTCCGGTTGTGGTGTAAACCAGAAGCAAACCACCTAGCATGAAGAATGTGTCCACAGTAATGGGGGCTGATGTTATCCACAATGAACTAAGTGATTGTATCCACTGAAACATAATACAACAATATTATAATAATTATTAGAATTACACGAAAAGAAGTTTGTCAGTGTAGATACTATAAATGCTACTTATAGAGTTATTTCCACTGTTTTATGCCTTTTTCTCAACATTATGTAATATACCATTATTATGAGAAACATTTCGAAAAATCTGAATTTCTGAAAAAATCTGACAAAGCACTTCTATTCCTGTATCCTATCTAGAATTCTGCATAGGTATAAAAACCCTTACAAAATGTGTTTAGCCTAGATTGTATAATTAGCAGTAATTAACAAACTAAAGATCATTACCGTTAAGACGTCCAAAATATTCATTGGTTGTGGTATAGTAGCGAAAGTGTGTCCTACAATGACCCACATCATGGCTAGAGTTCTGATGCCATCCAAGCACTCCAGAGAATTAGGGTTATTTGAGAAAGTTGTCAATCGACGGCCATTAGTGTACACTGAGAATGATCGACAAAAAACGCTGATCTCTTTGGTATCTGAAATTCAAACCAATTGTATTATTTACAATAGAATTAATATTACAATGAAATGTAACATAAAATATACAGTTAATATACAAATTAATATTAAAATGAAATGTAACATAAAATATACAGTTAAAAGTGCCAAGAGACAGGGGCAACACCGTTGCACCTTCTATGCGAGTGTGGCTGCTGCATAGAAGAAGCGGCCTCCTGGGCAAATACTCACTTAAACCTGACGAAGTAAAACAAATCAGTGCCAAGACCGTGCTAAAGTTCCTAACAGATGCAAAGCTTAGCATTGAACTATAGCAAGACGGCGATCACAATAGATCAACAATGGTCGCAGTGATACAAGGCTGGTTAAGCCTTGAAAGAGCCCTACCACAAAAAATATTATTCTAATTCTTATGTCCATTACACTTTCTACGTCTGCTTTTATCTTTTTAACAATAGGTAAATTAATAAAAAATGGAGAAGTCTTATTCTGACATGAAAAAGATGGCAAACGTATATAAAGCTCAAAATGTACGTTTACAAGCTTAGCTCTAGAAGCCAATAAAAATATTGTAGTCGTAGGTAACTTACCTATTTTAAGAACAACTGACTTCCACAGATCATAACATGTACTCAAGAGAGTAAGTATTCCAATAATTGAGAAAATAACCCTAAAACAAAAAGGTCCCTTCAAAATATGCTTCTATGATAACAAATGATTCCTAATTTTACACACAGTTATACTTACACCGCCACATAATCTGCAGGTACCCAAGGTTTGTCGTTACGGAATCTACAGGTTCCGTCTTCATATTCCAATCCCAAGTCAGCAAGGCTAAGCAACAGACCACTGATGCCTTCCTGAGTGGTACAAGGCTTGGGAACGCATACTGCTGCACTGAATCTGAACCCATTAACAACACCTCCTCCTGGTGCTCTGTAAAATTTTAAGAAGTACGTTTAAAATAGTTTCCGGATGTCTGAAATTTCATATTGGAGGACTTCATATTACAAGGCTACTTATTTTATAAAATGGGAAACGAAACATCTGAGGGTGTCAACTATACTATCATCAACTATGCAATCATTTTATAATATCAAACTAAATTCATCGTGAACTTACCTCAAACTAGCATTTGTAGCAGCAGTCAATGTTTTTACACTTCTTAAAATAGCTTCATATTGTTCTACCTTATTTGCTATATCATCAGCGTCACTCATTTTTAACTTGTCTGGGTCAATTGGATCGCTATTTGTTATATCTAATGTTTCAGAGTTGAAGGCCATAGTTGCGCGTATGGTACAATATTTTCCTTCTATATGCATATCTTCTATTTCTTCATTTATGCCAAGACACTGACGGTAGTTGCCCAAATCGAGAGTGTTCCACATCAATACGCCTCGTGGAAGCCTTAAGCCAGCATCGAGAACTGAAAAATTGAAAAGAAAGAGTATTATCTATAACTGACGGCATGACTGGATGGCTGATAATACTCGTATCGATCAAAGCACAGCTCAAACCACGATGGTTTCTCCGATGACCAAGGCAATCACTAAGAATAAGTTTTATATTATGTTTTACCTCTAAGAGGTTGAAGTTGAAAGTTTACCACTTGCTAACGGAGTGATAACGTGTGATCTCAGCTCGCGCACGTTCCAGCCAATAATTGGCAATTGAAGTCATAATTAATGGCTAATGGGAGAATTTGCCGGTTGCAGTTTAGGGTATCTTTATATTGTACAGTGAAGATGAGTTATACATATATTGCTAACGAAATATACTCACAAAATAATATTGATACTTACATTCAAGTCTGAGCAGAGGATTGTTTGTTGTTATGTACTCGAGTTGTGCCTGACATTGTTGAGGGTCTAACACTTCTTCGTAAAGTTTTGGATCAAACGCAGGGTTTGTCGTGTCCCAGTTCAAATTAAAATGAGCGTTTACTATAACTACTTTCAATAATAAAACTAAGACTACTTTTGACTCCATTTTAAAACTAATGAGATTAGGGTTTTATATTATTTAATTTTAAATTTGAGTAGGTACGTAGTTTCTTTGCCGACGGCTGACCGTTTATGTCACAATCGATTTTCCAGATGATGTTATAAAGGGCGAGCTTACTTTTTTACTGATTTACTGATAAATCGAATCGATAAAATTATGAGTAACAAAAATTTAAGTAAGTAAATAGCTCAAATGAATGTCGTGAATAAGATAATGAATTTTAATCAAAATAATTTTGTGGTTCCGCCTAAAAATGTTTTAAATAAAATATTGTTTAATAAAATAAGTTTATCTATAATTTACCTCAATAGCTCTCATTGGAAAAGTAGTAAATCATTTAAGAAGTCTCTGTCTTTACAAAAATTGAACAAAATTTTAAAGTCAGTAAGTATGTATCTTTCTATACAGGTATTTAGATAATTTGGAAAATTAACTACTACTGCAACAGAACTCTAAAAAATGTACATCATTATGCATGAAAGTTATCTAGATAGAAAAGATAAGTACATGATTCACTACCTACCCATTGGAAGTAAATTATTGGCAATAAAATTAAATCCTCTCTGATTAAACTGTCACAGTAGTGGACTAATGACATAATGTGAATTTTATCCATTTTAACAGCAGAGCCATTTTGTAATTGTTTAGTAATCTTAATCTGTGGTATAAAGCCGTTTAACGTTTTCGCTTAAATTTTTATGACATACAAATACAAATATACAAATAAAAATATTTTATTTAGATCACAAAATGTATAAGTACATAATTATTATTATTATTGATAAGGTGAATTAGAAAATAACAGAGTAGGTTTCACAAAATAACATAGTATCATCCTACAGATAAAATAAAGTTTTTGTTGATGAGTGAGTACCTATTAAAATATAAACTACAATTTTAAAAAGATACCACCTATGTTGTTCCGTAGACATAGCCGATAAATTGTATCATATATCGTATGGGTTAAATAATATGTACATTATTCTAGAAATTGACTTGAAGACAACTGACTGTCACTGGTGTATTTAAGTTTCAACTTACAGTACTTTATTGATGAGTTGAAATTAGAACAGAGTAAGTCCGATACGTTGTAAATTAAAATTGAAAGTTTTTTTTTCTTCTTCAACTTAAGAAATATATGAAGTTAAGTATTAGTTCTAATTCTGGTTACAATGTTCAAATTGACCTCGTTGCATCTGGATATCAGCTATTTTTAGAGTGAAACAAATTATGTCTATGATCTAAGGACAAACGGGTAGGTAACAAAAAGGCGGCATTAAAAAAATCTTACACAGTATTTGTTTGGTAACTGTAAGTAATATGCATTTCGTCCAATCTTAAATAAAGGTATAGGTATTTTTCAATAAAATGGTTCACCGTATATTAATTTATCATAATTTTTTATTTTGCTACCTCTTAGTAACTTAAAATCTAAGCCTCATGCTTTCAGTTCTATCATTTATCTAAGTATTAGGAAACATTGAAGATTTCATAGTTGGCAGCTCAGCTTTTTTGATCATAGTCTATCGCCGGCTCAATGATCGTATCATTTTCGGTCTCATGAAATGCCAGATCTATTTTTCGATCGTAATCTATCGGTGGCTCAATGATCCTTTCAACTTCGGTCTCTTGAAACGCACGGTTAGTTACCCCTTCCTTAGCAGTACTCAGATCATCATTCACAGTCCCTACAACTGCGTTTTCTTGTGGTGGTTTTTTCGATCCTGTAATTCAGTTAAAACTGTTAGTGTACTTACGTGATTTTAAAACATAATATTTTTATGTGCCTACTAAGTTATCTAGAAAATAATCTTAGAGTTTTTATTTTATTGAGTGGCCTTAGAATAGTATGATTCTAATAATGGCCCAGTATTAAGTAGCAATAGAGTAAGGTATAACATAAAATAAAATGCTATAGAATAAATCTAATCTGAATAAATTGATAATAATATTATCATTCATTACATTAGTATTACAATTATTCGGCCTACCCAGTTCTCATATTTACATAGAGGTAACAAAAAATTATAAAGAATACTAACCTCCACCAAGAAGTAGTTTAAATAATGTTGAAAATGGAGAATCAATTAACAACGTCAACACAAATGACACGACGAAAGCTATCACGAAATGAGCCAAGAACTGGTATATCTGAAAGAAGAAAAAAAATGCTGAAGTTACCCATTTAATACTAAATAATGTAAATAAGTCTGGGCTTTTCAAAAAGATGCCAATTAAAGAATAGGTCCGTCACAAAATGTAACCACAGAATTTCCTAACAAAGTTCAAGAACTGATTAAGCTGGATAGTTGAGGTTGAGGTTGAGCAGAATGTTGTTAATGGGGTCTAAAACGTGAGCAATAATGATGGAAATTGACTATTATAACTGTAAGGATCACTGAGAAAAATTACAAAGAAACAGTGAATTTACCATGTACGTCTGGGTGAAGAAAATAGGAGCCAACACAGTTCCATTGATAATTAACTGAATCGGGAAGTGGAACAGGTACATGCCGTAGGAAATACGTGACGGTAGCTTCCACAGTGAAAGAGATAGAAGCCAGTTGATGGGACCTGAGAAAAAAAACATAGGAGTTAATATCACAACGATCTTGTTCCTGATATATTAGTTCCTGATATGTTTGTTTCTACATTAAAACCAAAATTATACTTTTCAAAATATTTGATTTGCGAAGTAATTTATGGATTAATCTAGGCTACTAAAAGAAAAGTTAACGACGAAGAAGCGACTTAAAGTGGTCGCTCGCTACGGTTAAAACAAGAAGGAAAATAATAGGCATTCGTAATTTATTAGCTTCGTTTACACAATGTACGCCTGCCAAGTTTTAATGTAGATTATGTACACTCACATATGTAGGGACATTAATAGGCTGTTGATGATGTACACTCAGCCCTAAACCATTTTTTAAAGACTCATACATTACACACATACATTTAGATTTCTCCAAGTCAAGATTAAATATTATCGAAGTTTTAGGAAAGGCACTCACCTCCATAGCCATGCACGCACGCAAACACGAGCCAACCAAGGCACGCGGCCCACAAAGGCCTTTGAAACGCGTTGACACAACTATCCAGAATTTGGTTATCGTAATCCAAAAACACCATGGGATAAGTGGCATACAATAGAGCAGCCATTATGACCAGTGTACTTGCCCATAAAGCCATAACTAGCACCTGCAAAAATAATGGTTAATATTAACACTACTATTTACAAGTTACAAGCTCATAACCCAGTAATAGTTGATGGCTCGAAGGGAACCACACAAAACGTAGAAAACACTTATTGAAGGTAGAAAAAACACGAATTAGTATAATAAGTATCAACAGTCTATACGATTCCACTGTTGGACATTGGCACCCAAAGGCACGCCACGGAACACCATTTTTGGTTCTCCGCATCCAGTCAATGCCAGCCGCCTTACGCAGATCGTCGCTCCTTCTGGCGGAGCGCGTCTGACACTAATTTGTCCAGTCATGGTCTCCCAAGAACTCATCTATCTCAACAGACTTGTTCTTTAGTAAAAACAGTAAAAGCTTTATTCTTTGCTTCTTCTTGCTTCTTGATACTATGGCATAGGTTGTGGGCCGACCGATTGTTGTCCTTACCAGTGGCATTTCCAGTTTCTTGTCACGGAACACATACAAAACATAACCAAAGAGCATTCCAACAAAGAAGGGTGAAGCTCTTGTTAGTGTGTTGTAGTAGTAGTACACCATGTAATCCATTCCTTCCAGTAGGCGACTAAAATAGAAAGAGAAGAAAAATAAATTACAGACAAGTTTCGTACGTTGCTTCTTTAATTTCACTACGATTTTTCAAAACAGTGTTTTTGTTATTCAGAACATAATTTTTTTAAGTTATATATAAACTACCTTGCACTAACAAAATAAATACCATAGGTAGGTAATTGAATTAAATGCAATAAACAAATCAGTATGAAACAACACAAAACCGAAGATTTAATTAAATATAAGAAAAATTGCTACATACGAATAGGTAGTTACTTACGCTGGAGATAGAACAGATGCTGGGAACTCCATGATAAAGACATAGATGGTAGATGCAGTCAGAGATATCAACACACCGGCTATTAGTGCATACCAGGCTAGCATTCTTTTGCTGCTCAGAACCCAAAACAGTACTATAGGGGATAGAATGTAGAGTTGCATATCTATGGCGAGGTACCAAGTATGGGGATGGCACTGAAAGAAAATAACAGTAAGTATTTAATTGAAAATATAATTTTGAGCTATTTAATTACGAAATGCAATTTAGCTGCTGATAATATTCATATATGCTACTCGCCACGAGATGTCGCTAAATGTGTACAATGAAATGCACCTCGACCGTCAACGAGCAAACATTCATTCCCGAAATGATTTTACATGTCGCTGTACGGAAATACAGCAAACATCCAAAAACCTCTCTTAATCGACCAAGAAGTCAATTTTATTGGAAAACTACGTGACGTTTTCTTGGAAAATTGACCGTAGACCATAACATTTTCTGTAATATTACCTAATACTAGGTAACTTTGTTTAAAAAATAATAGTTAATGATAGTGAATGTAACTTACTACGTTCATTGGGTTAACATAATTCTGTACGTAGAGTAACGTTGACCACCAATAAGTTCTGCAGTTATTCGTGGCCACTGCTACGGCTTCCCATTGCGGACCATCTGTTATACGGTGAAAGAAGGAAGCTTGAAGCAAAACTACAGTAGCCAGCAGCGGGAACATGCGCAGGATTCGGTTCAAGTAGAACACATGCAGATTTTTCAGTAGCTTCACTGGAAATAAAAATTTACATTATTATAATTATATATATATTATTATTAAATATATAAATACTATTATACTAATATAAATACTAATATAAACTACTACTAATAATACTAATATAAATACTAATTAATTATATATATAAATACATTATTTTATAAGTAAACATATTTGGATATTATTTGTAGAATCCGCTTGTGAAGTACAAGGTATAATGTTAATCTGAGCTTCGCTCTAGAAGAGTTTTTAGTACCAAGAAATGCTGTGTAAATTTGAAAACTTGCTTTTTTATTGTGACCTCAAGGATCATAAACTTATGGAATGGAATATAAACTAGTTAAATAAAAAGGTACTTACTGCTAGTCAACTTTCCAGTTGTGGTGTAAACCAGAAGCAAACCACTTAGCATGAAGAATGTGTCCACAGTAATAGGGGCTGAAGTGATCCACAACGAACTAAGTGACTGTATCCACTGAAACAATGTAACGAAACATTAAGATCAAACTCTACGAAAATGTTGCTTATTCTATATCTCTCATACAGATACAAATTTTATGTGGTAAGGTAGCTTTTCACGAAATCTAGAGCGTAATGTCTTCGCCATGGAAAAAAAAGCCAACAATGTCCAAGACAAGAAACCCCTCCGTCCACTTGACTCCCCTTGTTTGGATCCCTTGGGGGTCCATGTGAATTTTTCCCATTATCATAGTTCTCTAGAAAAATGTCACAGGCGCATAAACATACGCCCATACTTAACAATCTAGATGATCTATCTAAAAATACAACGAGAAAATAATGTAACTTAATAGCAAAAAATATCCTTACCGATATGAAGTCTAAAACATTCAATGGTTGTGATGTATTAGAGAAGGTATGTCCTACAATGACCCACATCATCGCCAGGGTCCTGATGCCATCCAAGCACTCCAGAGAACCAGGGTTCTTTGAGAAAGTTGTCAATCGACGGGCATTAGTATAAACTGAGAATGATCGATAAACAACGCTGATCTCTTTGGTATCTGAAATGAAAACCATTTACATTCAAACCAGTCCTGTTCACTTGCTGCCCTTGGTCCCCCCATCTAATCCCCCTAGATTTAATATTTATAAAAAGCTGTTGCAGTGTTGATGAAAAATCTGATTAGCATCGATTTTATCTGAACACCTGTCTTTTCCCGCCGTATCTCTTAACTCTGCTAACAGTCAGACGAGGAGTTGAGATGGTCTTCCATGAGATCAAAGCTAGTTCCCTGGTTAATTTAGACCAAATGTGGGATATTTTTATTTGGTAAGTTGGTGAACTCTCGACTGACTCTAAGATAATGAACTGTATGCAAAAGCTCAAGGCTTGTATGCTAGCTTAGCTCTAAAAGCTAAAAATTGTTTATTGTCGCAGACGGATATCTTACCTTTTTTGAGAATAACAGACTTCCACAGATCATAACTTGTACTGAAGAGAGTAAGTAGTCCGATAATTGAGAAAATAACCCTAAAATAAACAAATAAACACATTAAAATACACTCCTATAATAAAAAGATAACACTTAGGGCTTCTTTCACCGGTCTTTCAAAGTCCTAGATACCCTATCTGCAGATTATCTAACAGATAGTCTATTTTTCTTGTTTCGCAGATATCCGATTGCCTTATCTATCAGATATACTAATAGCAGGAGGAAGTGGCTGTTATTTTTTATTTGTCAGATATTTTATTAGAGACTTGAGGTGTAAACACGATAATATTATCAGACACATTTATCTGATAGATAATTATCTGTCTAGCAATATCAGCAAGTGGTGAAAGAGGCTCTTAATCTTACAGACAGTTACTTACACCGCCACATAATCTGCAGGCACCCACGGTTTGTCGTTACGGAATCGACAGGTTCCGTCTTCGTAGTCCAGTCCCAAGTTAAGCAAAAGACCACTGATACCTTCCTGAGTGGTACAAGGCTTGGGAACGCAGACTGCTCCAGTGAATCTGAACCCATTAACAACTCCTCCTCCTGGTACTCTGTAAAAAATTTATGGTAATATATTATTTTATGTAGCCATTATAATTGATTTCATACGTCTGAACATCAGAAAATACCATGAAAGTATGTGTTATTGATTAATTATAGTTTCATATTACTTCCCGAATATGCCATGCTGCCAATTTATATGCCACCGAAACAAAATAGGTACTTTTGTTATAAAGCATAGGCTACTTACTACCAGGGTCAACGGATAAAAATTTCAACATACCTATCAAAAAAATTCTTTTGACTTACCTCGCAGTAACATTTGTCCCAGTCGTTAATGTTTTTACTCCGTTTAACAAAGCTTCATATTGTTCTACCTTATTTGCTACATCGTCACTCATTCGTATCTTATCTAGATCAATTTGAGCTGTATTTGTTATACCTAATGTTTCAGAACTCAAGGCTATAGTTGTGTGAATTGTGCAGTATTTTCCTTCTATGTGCATATCTTCTATTTCTTCGTTTATGCCAAGGCATTGATGGTAGTTGCCCAAATCGACAGTATTCCACATCAATATGCCTCGTGGAAGCCTTATGCCAGCATCCAGAACTGTAGAATAACATGGAAAATTACTACTTACAACTACTTAATTGACTGCATGGAAACACAAAACTCATCGGCTGGAGCTAATGACGTACCTATGTAGGCAACGACTAATAAAGGATTTTTTGAATCTTTTGTGGTAAATGCGGACGAAGTCGCCGGCAAAGACTATGACTAAGAACTGGGCTATACAGACTGGGATATGAAGACTATGAACTATATATAGTATCATATGTGTGGTTGACTGATATAGTCTCATGTGCAAGTAGGAACTTATGAAAATATCTAATTATTGTTTTGTATCTTACGTCTGAATGTGGTTAAAAACAATGTTAATGTTTGTAAATCTATTATAAATTATTGTGAAAAAATCCAACTTATAACCAAGTGCTTTGTTTTCAAATAATTTGCTGCAAGTGATCGACTCTTCTTAAGCATACAAATACAATGTTGAATTGATCTAGAATGGATCAGTGTTCTTTCACAAGTGAAAAACATTGTATTATCCTGTGTCTCACCAAACAGATCATAATCATAAGTTTTGTCATTTCATTTGCTTATTTCATAGTCTTCATAAGACTATGAACTGGGCTTTATGGGGTGCTGACTTGCAATCTCTGATTGTAAGAGCTAATGTTTTTGATTATAAGAGATTGTAGGACCGGTCTTCGTGGAGATCATTAGGGGAGGCTTTTGTCCAGCAGTGGACGTCTACAGGCTGATATGATGATAATGATGATGAAGAGCCAATGAAAGAAACTCATATAGTTCAAATCTGAGGCAGATGCCGTTAAGTGATCGGGACAAAAAAATAAGAATGTTGCTTTTTATACTTACATTCGAGTCTGAGGAGAAGATTGTTTGTTGATAAATACTCGAGTTGCGCCTGACATTGTTCGGGGTCTAATGCTTCTTCGTACAGTTTTGGATCAAACGCAGGATTTGTTGTGTCCCAGTTCAAATTTAAATGAGCGTTTACTATAACTAAATTCAATAATAACAAAATTGACACTACTTTTGAGTCCATTTTAAAACTAATGAGATTTATTCTTTAATTTTACGTAAATAAACTATTTAAATTTCAAATTTGAGTAGTCTCCTCGCCAACGGCTGATCGATTTATATCAAACTCAATCAACGAGATGATTATTATAAAGGGCGAGCTTCTCTTTTTCACTGATTTACTGATAAGTATTATCAATAAAACCATGAGTAACGCCTAAACTAAGTAACTTATAAATATCACGAATATGATAATGATATTGATTCAGTTATAATCTTGTGGTTCCGTTTAAAGTTAATATACTTACATAATAAATAAATATTGTCAAAGTCTGTCTTCTATTTGTCTCAAACGCCGCAAATACTCGTCATTGTCAGCCGATTACGAGTTTCCGGCGTTCGCAGTGGAGACTCTGGGCCCGTGGTCGACCGACGCCAAGGCGCTGGTGAGGGCCCTGTCGACCCGGCTGGTCCACGCCTCGGGAGACCCCAGGGCTGGCGCCTACCTCGCACAGCGAGTAAGTATCGTAATTCAGCGAGGCAACGGCGCCAGCGTCCTGGGGACTATGCCTCCCCACGAGGGTTTGGACGGCGTCCACCATCTGTAAATATGTAGTTTTAAGTTTTTATAATTATTGTCAAAGTCAAAATATTTTATTGCAGTATTAATACACTGGGTACCTTCATTAAATTTATAAAACGTTTAACTATTTAGAGCAATTGTTTAACTAGCGCTAAGTATTAAAATTTAAAACGTAATGAAATCACTCTCATTGAAAAATATTACTCTCATTGGAAGTATGCCAAAAATCATTATTATTTTTTGGAGTATCTACATATATGTAGATAGATACCAAAATAATTTAATTTAGAGAGTAATTATAAATTTTATTATTGAACAGAATAACTGCGGAACTCTAAAATGTTAACATCCTTTCGCAGGAAGCTATCTAGAACAAAAAGATAAGTAGGTATATGATTCACTGCTTATTAGTATTGACAATAAATCTAAATCCGCTCTGATTAAATTTACATAATGTTATATTTATAATTTTACTATTTATCATAGAAATTGTTAGTCATTGTTATACCGATTATTTCAAGTTATTTATATCGAGCCGTGGCTTTTAATTTCCTTATTTGTCGCGTGTTTATGGATGCTTACACATACGTAATAATCTTCACGCTATTATCCCTTACGCAGAAAGAAACTCGATAGCCCAGTATCGCGGTCGTGACACTACTCTGTTGCTTTCTTTAGTCTCATCATTATCCTCTCTTAAAGGGACATTAATTCTACCTTTGTAAATCTCAAGTTCTTCTAAATTTGTTTTTTCGTTAAATACTTTTGGCCGGGTATGTTTTATATTATAAGTGTATTTTCCTTCTTAACTCTTAATTAGAAGTTTCAAGGTAAACAGTATCATATTATTACCTATGTGTGGTTGACTGATATAGTCTCATGTGCAAGTAGGAACTTATGAAAATATCTAATTATTGTTTTGTATCTTACGTCTGAATGTGGTTAAAAACAATGTTAATGTTTGTAAATCGATTATAAATTATTGTGAAAAAATCCAACCTATAACCAAGTGCTTTGTTTTCAAATAATTTGCTGCAAGTGATCGACTCTTCTTAAGCATACAAATACAATGTTGAATTGATCTAGGATGGATCAGTGTTCTTTCACAAGTGAAAAACATTGTATTATCCTGTGTCTCACCAAACAGATCATAATCATAAGTTTTGTCATTTCATTTGCTTATTTTATATCGCAATTATTCCTAGAAAGATAACATCTTGATTCCTTGCAATATCATCCGATATAACGGTAATTATCACTAATTAACATAATATAAGAAATCCATGGATATCACGCTGGGACCATAATATCATTATCACGATTATCACAATATAGCCATTACCAATCCATTAGTTGGTTGAATAGGTGACTGTATATTTGGAATTTGTACTTCATTGCTTTTGTTTTTAAGATTTTAGCTTACTTAGTGTACCTAGCAAAAATAATAGGAAGCTGTTCCAAGAAATTGCATTGAATCGAACTCCAATTTTTTTCTGGGTATCTTAAAATTAAGGTACATAATCCCCAAATTTAGGATTTAATGCGGGGTAAATTTTATATTTTCTAGACTGTGCATGATATTGATGATATGGACGATAAAATGATGTAAGGTATAAGAAAATCACTAAAGTTTTTATTGTTATTATTAAGAAATTTATTTAATTTAATATGCTACTATGTACAGTAGTTTAGTAGACACTATGATTTATTTGCATGATTACATTTAGGTACAAAAGGACAAGCAAAACTTGTTCTCAAAGTATCAGTCATATGATCAGTCGGCCTAAAAGTCTCTCTTCTCTAAATCAATTTCAGTATCACAAAATGCTCTGTTATCTATTCCTTCTAAATCGTCTCTCACCACGTTGGTTTTATTTTCAACGTTTTGTGTAAGCGGTTTTTTCTCTAAATATGTGTCAGTATCATTAAATGCATTTTTGTTTATTTGTTGTTTATTCGTTGTCAAATCGTCACTCAGCGCTGTATTTTCATCAACGGCTTTGGTTTCTTCTTCATTGGCTTGTTGCTTTGAGTCTGTGGATTAAGTTAATATGATTAGATACCTATCTTCGATTTATTTAACATTACTTAAAACATCATAAAATACAACCGCGGTCACCACACGTGGACTATAATAATTATTTCTCGTTTAAGAAACATAACTCATGACTGGTGAGTATTTATTCGACTAACCTGAACTCAGAAGAAGTTTGACTAGTGTAGAAAACGGTGAATCAATTAACAATGTCAGTACAAATGACACAACAAACGCCAATACAAAATGGGCCAGGAACTGATATAACTGAAAACACAAAAAGAAACATTATTAAAGTTATTTAACAAAACCTAATTCTGTTACTATTTTGTTGCATACAAAGTGTATTCAGACATAAAGTTAACTTTATTTAAAAATTATTGACATTGGCTTTTTGACATAACTTGAATATTTTTGGATCTTAGACATTGTATTTTGTATAATTTTTATTCTTAATGTCATAACTTATTAATATTTAGGAATATTATATTGCTGTACCTATACACTTACCGCATACATTTCTGTAAAGAAAATAGGTGCCAAGGCAGTACCAGCGGTAATGTATTGGATCGGGTAGTGAAATAGGTACATGCCGTAGGAGATACGCGACGGTAGCTTCCATAGTGAGAGAGAAAGAAGCCAGTTGACGGGACCTGAGAAAAATATATATAATAATTAGCTATTAATGTGAAACATACGGCTGGATGCGGAGGGCGGACAACCGGGTGTGGTGGTGCTCATTGGGGAAGGCCTATTTCCAGCAGTGAACGTTAAAAGGCTGATGTGATGAAGATGAATGTAAAACAAAGGTTCATCACCTTAAAGTCTATTTTTGATTACTTGTACCAGTGTAAGAAACAGTATAATTGCCAACATGTGAATAACTTATTCGAAAAGAAAATGATGAGTTTATGTTTGAAATAACTTGGAGCAACTCCACAAATTTGTAAAGTACCTATCTTGGTAACAAAGTTGTTCTTAACTCACCTCCATAGCCATGGACACAAGCAACTACGATCCATCCAAGACACATGGCCCATAATGGCCTTTGGAACGCATTCACAAAGCTGTCCAGAAGCTGATTGTCATAGCTGAAAAACAGCATTGGATACGTGACGTACATGGCGCCTGCCAATATTACTAGTGTCCCGACCCATAACGCCAAAACCAGCACCTGTAATAAAAACTAATTTAGTAGGAGTAATAGTTCCTATAACATAAATAAAGAGGATCAAGACGATGAATAGCGATAAAACCAAGTGACTATAGTATCTGATTAAGCAGTTATATTACTGGTAGCAGGATATGTCTGCTTCTCAGCTAGACTGATAAAGAAATAAGCCATTATCGATTATAAAGATAGTTAACTTTTATGTGGGTGCCAATGCGCAGAATATTGTTACTCATCGTAACGAAATCAAATAAAGTCAGGTAGGACATAGTCTAGGCAAAATAACTAATATCGTAATTCCACCCTTTTTTATCTTCGGAGGAAAGCTCTGCAATATTTATTGCATACGCTAAGGGCTAACAGAGGCGAACTTTTAGTAAAACCTCCCAGTGTATGGTGCTGACAGTAAAATAGAAGAAGAATGAAACATTTTAGTAACTAAAGAGGATGCGACTGGTGATCTTACTATTGGCATTGTTACTCTCTTCCCTCGCCACTGATGCAAAAGATATCCGAATACCATTCCAACGAAGAAAGGCGAAGCTCTAGTTAGGGTGTTGACGTAGAAGTATAAATGATAATCAACCATATCTGCTAAGCGACTGAAAAAGAAGAAGACTTCGTCAATAGGCAACTTAGTATATTTGATACAATAGAAGGAAGAAGTCGATTTGATACACGGGAAATCCTATTTTGAAGAGCAGAGCCATTAAAATGTACGATTCGTAATATAAACTGTCTAATAGGTACTTGCTTGTATAACTTTTAAGACACTGTTTACTATTTTTGTCAAGTTAAACTAACTATTAGTCATTGGATTGAGAGCGAATAATGTAACTATGATGGTTTTTACACATTTTATGTACCTACTTTTCTAATGTGCAAAGAAAATAATAAAATAAAAATAAATGAGTCTAAAGTAAGTATCGTACAAAATTGAAAGAGTAATCAGTACGTTATCTAATAATTATAGCGGTTAATTTAATTTCGACGAAACTTGGCGAAAAACAGTGATGGCTTATATCCTAGGATACTTTTCAAAGCGAACGAAGACGCGGTTTTAAGCTATTATTTTATAATTAATTAATATAATATAATACGTACGCTGGTACTATAGTGGAAGCCGGTAACTCCATTATAAAGACAAATGTCGTGGCCGCAGTAAGACACACGAATAGACCTGCGATCAGCGCCGACCAAGCTTGCTTACTCTTACCACTGAGAACCCAGAATAGTATTATAGGCGAAAGGACGTAGAGCTGCATGTCTATGGCAAGGTACCAAAGATGACCGTGGCACTGAAAGTAATAAATTAACAAATTTTAACAATAAACTAGTAAGTCGATGCTGTGGATGCAAAGAGGTCACCAACTCAGCATAATGCTGCACCCGAGAGGCGCAAGACTGGTTTTCTGCTGGGGGCCTTTGCTAGGTGTCCCCGAGTGTGTGTGTCTAATTGAAATCGCAAAGGCGAAGCGGAGTAGGTACAATTGTGAAATGGACCAATAATAATTCGTTATATTTCTAGCTGCACTTTTCTTAACGACAATAGTGGAATCCTATTGGTCCATTGCGATATTATGATAGTATATGACAAAATAACATTTCAAACTCACCACATCTGTCGGACTAATATAATTCTGAATGTAGAGTAACGTTGTCCACCAATATGTTCTGCAGGCATTTGTACTCAAACCTACTTGAGTTGCCCATTGCGGGCCATCGGCTACACGGTTGAAGACTGAAGCTTGGAGAAGAACTACTGTGGCTAGCAGAGGAAACATGCGCAGGATTCGATTCAAATAGAACATGTGTAGGTTTTTCAGAAGCTTCACTGGAATCGCAAAGGTTTATAGTGAGAAACTGACAAATTTTGAAAACACTAAAACTATAAAAACTAAAGCGGGATAAAAGTAGCACCTAAAACGTCATTATAGTTATAGGCTGATACCTGGTGAGATAAAAAGACCAGCTCCATTAAAGACCATACACAGAGATACATAAACTATTGAAAAAACCTTTGGGACAGCTGTTAATGTCAGTCAGTAAACTACCGTCGCTTGCCTAAAATTAAATGTGCCTCAAACAAAAAGATGATCTTCTGATGATTCAGTCAGACAGACTATGATCACCACGGCTGCTGCTGATTTGGACTGATTGCGTATATCTCAAGGTAATATAATTAGCAATTAACTAAAGACAGGTGTTTTATCAACATTAATTTTATGTTATCTATCATCGTAAATCATAATAACGACTACCTACAATTATATTGATAAAACAAATTATGAAACGGAAATAATAACATTCTTTGATATAAATGAACTCACTGCTTGTTAACTTCCCAGCTGTGGTGTAAACCAGAAGCAGACCACTTAACAAGAAGAATGTGTCAACGGTGATGGGGGCTGCAGTAATCCACAACGAACTCAATGACTGCATCCACTGAAACATTTATGAGATACAATTTTTTGGCTTTCTCTGAGAAAATACTTCTTACAACTTTTACCAGCTTTATTTGCAAAATCCCTTACTTCAAATGTGTCCAGTAGATTCATTTGTGGTGGTAAAGTCGAGAACGTGTGTCCTAAAATAACCCACATCATAGCTAGAGTTCTGATGCCATCCAAGCATTCCAAAGAACCAGGGTTTTTTGTGAAAGTCGTCAATCGACGGGCATTGGTGTATACTGAGAATGATCGACAAATTGTGCTGGATTCTTTTGGATCTGCAATTAAAAACGTAGGTAAGTTCAGATTTTTTCACGTCAAATTATTGAATATTACGCCTAAGTATGTACGCCTACGAATGTTTGTTTATTTCTTTTTAGTTTTTTTTGGGAAAATTACCGAGTCAATGATAAAATTAATGCAATCAATTGTAATGTAAAGTCAGGCAAAACATAAAGTCAGTCAAAAAGTAAAAATTGATTTACCGTTTTTACGAATACATGACCAAAGATCGTAACTCGTGCTTAGAAGAGTCAAGAGCCCAATAATCGAGAATATCACTCTGAAATAAAACTTATAGTTTGAACTGTTGGTTCATTATTTTAATCGCTAGATATCAAGATTCTATTATTCTTGGGACCAGTTGCTTACATAGCCACGTAATCTGCTGGCACCCAGGGTTTGTCGTTACGAAGTCGACAGGCTCCATCTTCATAAGGTAACCCCAATGCTGTGAAGTTAAACAGCAGTCCACTAATACCTTCCTGAATAGTGCAGGGTTTTGGTATGCATACTGCTAGCGTAAATTGAATTCCGGTAAATACTCCTTCTATTGGTATTCTGGAAAATCATAAAAGGCCATTATCATATTTACCTACTCTTGCCTACTCGTATTTGTCATTGTCATCTATTTAATTGAAATTCCGTAGTACTTACACCGCATAAAGCTTCGCCTATATAAAGCCTAGGCCCCGCTTTTACCTCCACTATCCCAGTCCGGTTATGGTTTTACGGGCCAAATGTGGGTCCTTAAAAACTATATAAATAGAAAATGTCTATGCTACCCACCTCGAACTATCTTCCGGTGCACCTATTAATGTTCTGACACCTCTCATCATAACTTTATATTGTTCTAAGTGCTTCAATGTATCATCATTCTTCAGTAACTCATTTGGATCGAAAGGTATCCCATTTGGAAAGTCTACAATTCCTGAATTCAATGCCACATTTGCATGGATATTGCAGTATTTGCCTTCGATGGTCATGTCCTCTAATTCCTGACTTATGCCAAGACACTGATGGTAGTTGCCCAAATCCATTACGTTCAACATCAATAAGCCTCGTGGAAGTCTTAATCCAGCATCCAAAACTGTCGAAAAATATTAGCTAAGTTTATTTATGATTTCATTGGTCTTGTAGTGAATTTCATATGGTCACAGAATTTGACCTGGGTACAGAACCTGAAAATTCTATTCCAAAGCGGTTGGATGCGGAAGACGAAAAATGGTGAAGGCCAAAATGGACGTCAAAGGCTGGATCCGGTCGAATGTGAGAAAATGTTTAAGTATCAGTAAGCTGGTCACTTTTGTAGGAGAACGGCCAACCGCAGCGGTAGACGAGTTCTATAGTACGGCTGAAAAATCGTAAAGTGGGATGCCCTTCTGCTAGATGGAGCGACGATCTGCCTGGATGCGTAGAACTGATGGGGGAGGTATACAGCTGGTTCGGGCTGATGATGATGACTCACTTTATGAAACTATACTGCAATAGGTCAATTTCAGACACAATAGAAAATAATCTGGGATTTGTACTTACATTGCAGTCTAAGGAGCGTATTATTTCTTGCTATGTATGCTAGTTGAGCTTCACACAGTTCTGGATCCAATACATCTTTGTAAAGTTGTTGATCTAATGCAGGATTTCTTGTATTCCAATGCAAATGCACGTGAGTGTTCACTAAAACTACATTCACGAGTAATAAAATCGCAAAAACCAGTAGGTTTGATTCCATTATAAATTATATGTGATTGAAATTTTATTTCAGTTTGAAAATATTTAGCAAAATTGACTAAGAAGTTATATCGTCAATGGCTAAAGAAATACTATTTTGTTAATTATGAATGAACGATTTTGAAATTAACTTTATCAATTAATTACGAAAAATCCCTGACAAATTATGTAAATTTTGTATTATGATTAGTTCGATAATTATTTACGCAAGCAAAACAAATGATCTGGTGGTTCCGTTCACATAAAATCTGTTATTTGTCCACATTTCCAGAGTGAAATAGTTTATGGGTATTACGTGTTTTTATTGTAAATAGCTAGGTATATAAAATAAAATAACTTACTGTATCTTCCAAGAATTTCAGATATTTATAAACTTAGTATACAGGTAACATATTTAGAATGTTTTTCAAGGTGCAACTGAGATTGAACAAATAAAAATCTTAAAATAATAAGTAAGTAGGTAGTTAGGTAGTAGTAGTTGTAGGTACAGTAAAACGACTTATAATTAAGTGTCTAAGTTCGTACTTCTTAATAAATTGGTAAATACAGTAATAGAGCTTATCGGAATTGAAGAACGATCTAACCGAAGAATAGAAAGTTCAGATAAAACATCTTAAATTAAAATGAACAACAGAACTCTAAAGTTTACGATAAGCCTATATTATTATGTACTTATGAAAAAGCTATCTAGCTATAAAGTGATAAGTCGATGAATCACTTGGTAAAAGAAATAATTGATGTACCTACCTTCCTAATATTAAAATCATAATCTATTAGTGATAATTCTGCTTACATTTTTAATTTTATTTATGTCTTCAATTATTAGTCATCATTGACTCAGGATGCCTTCAGGCAATGAGAAATTTACGAATAGCTCGGATCAGAATGGATCCACTATAAAGTACACCTGTTACAGGGTAGCATATTGAGATAGGTCAGTATGGACTATGGAGATCTCCGACACTATAAAATATAGAAAAATTATGTTTGAAGGATCCATGTCGTCGATTTTTAGAAATAATGCATTCATAGTTTTAAAAAATCGTACCCTAAACTCGAGAATCGAACCCGGACATTTTGAAAACAACAACAAGTTGGTCCCGGTCTGTAATAGTCTGGATGTTATATTTATGTTGGGAGATAATCCATGTCTAAAAATTACGCATTATGAAATCGTATCGTAATTTTATTTTCAATCTTATCTACAGCTGTTTAAAGTAGTTTATCTTGATTACATTAATTCTATTAGACAGTTTGTTGCGATATGTCTAATCAGTGTTAATAATCTAGACTCATTGGGCACTAAAACATACTGGTGTAAACAGGACTAAGACCAGTCCTGTTTTGACTGGAAGCTATAACTTATAAAAATAAGTTATCACCATGTCAAATAACAAAACCAAATTGCAGTACCTATATACTTACCTACTTAATCAGAAAAGTATGTGGTCAATGTTAATCGATAAGTCAATAATAAAAATAACAAAATTAAGAGTATTATACGTAATGTTGATATTATTATAATTATTATCTCAAAAGACGATGAAGAAGAAGTTTATTTAGCACACACAAAACATAGCTCATCTCTATCACATTTTCTTTAAAGTTAACGCCCTCTGATTATTAAAACGTAATATTTAGTTCTGTAGTTTTGCTATTAATAATTTCTAAGGTTTACCCTCCTTTGGAAATGTAAACCTAAAACCATGTTTTTAGTGGTCACTCTGGATTACGGCTGCTCACTATACAATACACTGTCTGCTGAGTCCATCCACGATGATTCTGCCAATGTCCAGGGTTGAAATATTAATCCTTGTACGGTATCAGACGACAACATTCCATAAACTCTCAAAAAGTGACTAAAAACCCACTGACTTGTTCCGAGAGTTATGTTCAGCGGGTATAGAGCAAAAAAAAAAAAAAACACGCGTATATTTTGCAAAATCTGCACAGTCATATGACGGAGAAATTACCTTTCAAAGCATACCTTTTATGTAGTCTTCGATACACATTAGAGAGATGCTCTCAGAAGAAAACTTACTTAAATACAAACGTCCACTCAATTAATGCTCTAAACAAGTGTCTATAACTCTTGGCCGGCAAGCAAATCGGCCGGTAATTATCGGCAGAGAGCATAATGTCTCATTGTTAATTGTTTCGGGTATCGCGGGCGGATCTCTTTGCTGCCGCCCGCGTTATCTCGGCGACTTGCGGGCCCTGTCCGGGATATGGGGGTAAGGCTGGATACTCATTTCACGACTATTTGGTAGTCCATTGCCTAGCAACAAGGCTGTGACGGGTCGTTCCTCGTGCTCCACCCAGGTAGAGCAATCGACTTTAATTTCTCGTGCTCCAACAACTGTTGAGTAGGTACCTGTCAAGTAAAAAAGGTCCTCCGGAAACCTACTACTGAGTAGTTCAAATAACGTACGTATTGTTACCCTTTCGACGCATATGACCAAGAAAGTAAATGGCTAAACAATAAGGGGGCAGTAGTAGTGGGTAATGGTGGATCCGCAGATAAATAAATTCTTTCTCACAGACAACGTAAACAATTGCTTCTAATTACTACTTGTAACAAACGTCTTTCACTGTTTTCACGTGTTAACTAAAGGATTTAGTTGTGTTGGTTCAATATTCTTTCATTCTACACTAATGCAGATTATCCTATAGTACATTACTTTCTCTGTGGTACTACCAGTTGAACTACGCAGACCTGCTACTACCTGAAGGGGGTTGTGATGGTAGCTTAGTTAGTAGTGCGCTAATCTCACTTTTATGATGAGACTTTCCAACGAATTTTCGGAGCACACAGTTTATATACAGTTTATTATCACACCATACTTTTTCTATGAAGGAAAACATCGTGCTAGGCGAATAATTCTAAGGAAATATAAGAAATACTTTATTTTTAATATAAGGAATTCTCAGGTGCATGTGCAAGTTGCTTTGTGCGATTTCGCAAATAATCTTGCCGTGAGTAGGCAGCCTTATCGGTTCATTTTGCTTGCAATTAGCACGCGATAGCTAGCGAATTTCTAAAGAATATCGCTGTTATTAAATCCAGATAAAAAGCCGCCCAAGTATGTAAAACAGTTGTTGGACTAACTAGAGATTTTGTATGGTTTAATTATTTATTTAGAGAGAACAAAAGCTACAAAAAATAATCGCAAAGATCTGTATCGATATTTTTAAAGATATTTATTTTTTATTTAATATTGGGTTTATTTTGCCGTCATTGTATCCACATCATTATTTTGTTGTTTGAAGGGTAGAGTCAGTGTAATTTCATCATCATCATCCGCTTGTACAAATCCACTGCTGACATAGGCCTCTCCCAAAGCGAGCTATTGAACCCTATCTTCTGTCTCACACAACGCTTGACCAGTCGTGGTCACCAATTCGTCTACCTCAACGGTTTAATCGGTTCGCCGACAGATGTGACCAGCCCACTGCCAATGCCAATACAACGCACTAACTTTCAGAGCTATGTCGAAGTCCAGTTCTCTGGCGAATCACCTCGTTTTGGATCCTGTCTCTCAGAATAACTCTTCTATAGGACGTTGAGCGAATTTGATTTTTGCGACTAGTCCCACTATCAGTGTCCACGTTTCAGCGCCGTACGTCATTACGCAGTGATTCATTGACGTACCTACCTAATTGTATTCTAAGCTGCGATCATTAATATTTACTAATGATCGCAGATTCTAAGGCAGTCTAACTCCTGAACTATCGTGTCGATTTTACAAATTCGTCCAATGTAGATTTGTTTTGGGCATAGGCTATTTTTTACCATAGGAAAACACTAATTTCTTACCGGAAAATCGACTGATCAGAGCAAGTCCGCGGGGCGGAAAGCTAGTTAACAAAGCCTAAATAATCACCCACCAATTTGGGGCATGATACCAAAACAAGAAAGCGACATGGAGTTACTAATAAGGCATCGGTCGTGCGTCTATAAATCTCAATAATTGCCCACTGAATAATTCCGGTAATTGCTGAGGAAATATATCGATGTATTCATCAAGCCGGCGACTATTTGAATGAGATCGCTACAATGGGAGCGGTTGTGGAGTTGGTAGTCTGGTCTGGAGTGTGCTTTGGTGAGTTACTTCATTAATAACGAAACTGTGTGTTACAAAAGGTCAGTTTAGAGATCACAAAATAACTTGTATTTTATGACGCTTACCCTCGCTTTTACCATACAAAAAATGCGAAAGACGCAATAAATGCATTTTGTTTTCGTATGCCTGTTAAAAAAACATAATTATAACTCGATCTGGCTGTTCGTAATTAAATGTATTTGTGGAAGATTCAAGGCAGTATGTAACATAGGGTAGTACAGTTGCTTACTCTATGATTATTCTACATCCAGTCAAGATGTCTGCGCTTGCGATCTGTATTCTACGGATGTTTCGATCTAGCTTCGTTATAGGAATAGGACATAATATTTTGGAATCAAGTCTTTGGTTTGTTAGCACGATTTACTCTATTTGTTCAATAATTTTATAAATATCTAATAATTTACCATCTTCAGGCCACTGAACTATGCCAATAGTCGTGTCGATGGACGAGTGCCAGAGGTTGGGGGTTCGATTTCCACTAGGGACGAACAACTTTGTACAATTTCTAATATGCTTATCTAATTACGTAACTAATTTCCATGGTAGAAGGAAATTCTAGATCTACCTACCACGACGTCTATGAGTGAGGATGGATTAGTGCTAATCGCCAACTAGAGTTGTGCCGTATTTAAGGACTGCCGTCACAGAATATATTATAGTAGTAGGTACTGCCGTATTTCAACCGCCGGTTATAAAAAATATGACTTTTTCCTCCCTTAATTGATATCACAGCAGCAAAAAAGTTTCCAAAGAAAATTATCATTTGAATTAATTAAATTGCTACTGTAAATACCTACATAACTAAAAATATTAAATTTCTGACTACCGCCCTTTCCATTATAAATCGATACCGAATCTAATCGAAATCCATTGGTATCAATTTAGAAAAGGCCAATTCGCAAAACGCCCTAAACTTTGAATACATAAATGCTTAAGGGGAATCCGGAATATTATAGAATCCTGCGAGTTCTATACAATTAGAGGTTGTTCTAAAATCTCGACTGTCAAGATACCACTAGAGTAGGTATAATGTAATAAACATCATTGTGGTATAATTGTCGTGCTTTCCTTAGGTAGAAAAAGGTCGAATAGAAAATATGAACTACATGAAAAAATTTAGATATTTGTTATGTTACATTATGTGCCTGTTATTCTAGTTAATTAAGGAAACTATAGGTCTAATTTTACTTTATATAAGTTGAAAAATATTTATGTAAACGACTGTTTGTTTCTGAATAAATAAAATTAAAATAAAATTATGTATACATCGCACAAATGACATGTCGCACAATCGTACATCGCACAGTCGTATTTCGCACTGACGATACTTCGCACAAATAACACGTCGCACTGTCGTACACCGCACACCCGTATTTCGCACTATCGATATTTCGCACAAATGACATGTCGCACTTTCGTACATCGCACACTTCGCACTAACGATACTTTGCACATTCGTTGTTGGTTGTAACTTGAATTAGGTAGGAGTCATAATTAATGACACAAAAACAATCTTACATATAATTTAAGCTCAAAAACTGTTTTAAGTATTTATTACCCATCCACAACCTGCGGCTTAATTTGGGACTAAACAGCCGTGTGGTAATTTGTCCAAAACACAATGGCACTTGCATCACTTTGAACATTTTCTAAGTAAGATTTTGTTTAAAACTCGTTGTCTAGATAGATTATAAGTCAATCATATACTTACCCCCTTAAAAGGTGAAGTCTAAATGCCCGAATCGTTTGGAGGCTTTGATTGCCGAATTCTTTCTCCAACGGTAGTCATCACCGGATTGCCTAAATGCATGTTGCCATTCCATTTCCGTGGGCGATACTTTTAAAATGCATTCGAAATGAATTTTCGGTTAAAACATGCGATACCCTATTGTTTAACTTGATTTGGTAGTAGTGGTTGCCCGCGGCGTTGTTCGTGATATACATACCCTCTATAAATACTACTCAAAGCAGAATAAGGCCATCAGTTTTTCTATTTTTGTAACCTTTTTTTGTAGTTTTTTATTTTTCTATCCATAACAGTTATTTTTTTTATGTTTAACATGTTTACTTCATTTTAATGCTGACCAAAATGTGCTAAAAATGTAATTAATCAAAACAATGTTAAATTATTATTTTTTACATATTTACTGAGGTTTAAAGGTGTGGTGGCACTTTTTTTTATCGTAGATACATAAATTTAATAATAACATAATTATACATAATGTCTAACAAATAAGAATTTTCTCCTATACAATGCGATTTCTATAAGAATAGGACAATTCACAAATATAACATCTAGACCACGACCCACACAAACAAATTGTACAAAGGTGTCTGTCCCTAGCCTTAGGGAACCGAACCGACAACCTATGGCGATTGCCTCAGCGACCTTTTTGGATTCCTAGAAATTGAAATTATATAAAGTAATGTAAGTAGATACAATCCTACTGATAGCTCTTTTATATGTATATTCCAAGGTATACTCACACGACCCATGTTTAGGCCATAGGCCATGGTTTAAGGGATTCTTCGGACAAGCCCTTTCGGGCACGAAACGCTTAGCCTAAATTCACAGAAGCATTTTAATTGCACGGAACAATAATGGTTTCGGTTCCAGTCATGATTTCCATACGGTTTTGGTATTTTATTTTATAAGTGGGTTGCTTTAAGGAGCGTTTTGTAAGTTTTTAACTAAACAATTAAGTAAAGTAGTAATAGTAAAGTTAAAGTACCTAGGTACTTATTCCATTTCTAAAATGGAGAAAGTTCAACACTGAGACTGGGAGGTTTTACTAAGAGATTTGCTCAGATATCTTGCAGTAAACATTACAATAATATCGAATAAAGGATTACCTACACTGAAGTATGTCTAGATACTTACCTCAGCATCTGATATAAATTTTATAACATTATTTTTATTTTATTTTCTATTCGTTCATTTATTTTCTAAGTTTGTTCAATTGGGTGCTCAAGAATGTTTAATACCTAGCTACCGACCATTTTTTATTTAAATATTTAATATATTACACAAAACAATTACCTAACAAAATTAACAAACTAACTGGCTAAAACCTACAAAGCTATTTTCTTTAATTATAATCCAATTATAAGCTCTAATTTTACATTTATGTATTTACATAAGGCGCCGCTAGTTGCACTGCATTAGAGTTTCCATTAAAGTAACTAATTATTTTTCAAAGAATTCTCGAAAACCAGTACCATAACTATGTTTACTTAGAACCAGCTAAAAACTATTTTAAAAAATTTCTCAAAACTCACGTTTTACATGGCAGCCTATCAGGACAGTGCTTACAAACAAGAAATGTGAATGATAATTTATTTCCAGACTAGTACCTATGCATTTATAATGAAACCCTGCTGGCGTACAATATGATTTGAAAAATAGTTGCTAACTAACCTAACAATTACTTTAACCGGCCACTGCTCCAGGCTACGGGATAACAATTAATAAGATAAATAGATAAGAAAGTGCTCCGCTACTGCCAAGATTTACCCCACTGTACAATACTGAGGTACAGTTTGTTGCGTCATAAATAACAGAAGTGCATTATATCATTCGCGCTTTAAACCAGACTAGCGACCGCCCACAACTTCGTTCGCGTAAAATCCCTTTACAAAGGCTGAAATTATCCGGCATAAATCAGTATAGGATAAAACCTGTCATAGTGAGTTCAATTTTTAAATGAATTTGCTGTAAAAAGGTTCTGGCAAACCACAAACCTTAATTGAAAATTGAACTTCTATTCTGATTTGTGTCAATTATTGTCAAATTCCTTAAAATGTAATTTTTTTTAAACGATAACTTTTAAAATGGCAACTTCCTAGAATGTCAAATTAAAGGAAATACATTTATTTTCATCTTTCTCATCGATCCTTTTAACTTCACTTTGACAAAGGGGAATGAAAGATGTAGCCGAATAATAATTTATGAATCAGTGAAATTAAAAAAAAGTTTTACTAACATGTTTTACCTACAATAAAATAGGTACCTACACAGGTGATTTTTTAAAATCATTGTTTTAATATGAACGTAAATACCATTCCTTATAATAAAGCTCCGTCTATTTCGAAGAGATCAAGTTCGGACGTTCCCCAGATGATTTATCCGAGACAGACAAACATTTAGCAGAAGTAAAATATACCACATTTTGTTTCTTCTGAATAAAATATACCAAATATTTTATTTCTTTGGAATAAAATATACCACATTTATTACTGCTAAATAAACATATTTTATTTCTACTGAATAAAATATACCACATTTATTACTTCTGCTGAATGAAATGTACCACATATTTTATTAGTACTAAATGTTTGCCTTCTACGACCTGCGACTTGACTTTCAAGACCATATTATTATTTGGTTTCGCGCATGTTTCGCGAGTCATGTCCGGGCACACTCTTGAAGATGACTGTCAGGAGGTCGCCGACTCGCCTTGTTTCTATCACAGTGATAGGTGATAGCGATGTTACATGTTCTCTTTATGTCTACCTACACTACGCTGCTGGCTGAACATCTCACTGTACCATTACAACCCACACAACAAAACGTTACGCCATGAAAAATCTCCATGGCCGCCGGTCGTTACTCCATTTAATGAATTTATAATTTGCGCCGTCTACCAACAATTAGAATGCGCTCCTGCATCGCCTCAGGAACGAATTTAAATGTTAAATCGGCGGTCATTCACGGGAACAGCCCACGGTCGTTATGGGCTTTAGGAGATTGGGCTTTTTAAAGATAACCTTCCTAACTTATTTTTTACGTCATGAGCCGGCAAAGGGACTAACCCGTCCTGTTCTATCGTAGGGGTTCCGCGGCGTATCACGCCTTTCTCTTCTGAACTTTAAAACCGTTTGCGGTATAAAAATTTTGCAATCGGTTTCATATAAACTAAGCAACGCAGAGCCAGCTCAGAGCTTCTTGAGCTAGAGCCTTGAAACTTTAATGCATAGCTCAGAAATCGATGATATTGCAATATAACTTGGCAAAAGGGAGAAAACAATATATTCTATTTTATTATTATTCCACGTTATTCCAAATGGGCTGCAAAGTGTAAAATAATTTAGCTATGAATATACATGTAAAAACGCGATACGAAAAACGTGAGACGTATGCATTAAGTAGATATTAAATGTCGTTTAGAAAACTCACACAACACTTATTAATAAACATACAGAGCATTTTCGTGTTTTATAATGCGTATTTTCATAGAAATCTTTTTGTCCGTTTTAAAAACGTGGTAAGAGTATTAAAAAAAAATGGTATCTTTCGATGCTGATACTTATATCAAATCAATAACCCAGTCTCAGCATTCAACATAAACCTCCATAATTCCGCATAATACGTACGTATACCATACTAAATGAGGCGTATCGTGTCGGAATGTGCGTCCGCGCCGGCGACAGCCTTAGGGCCGGAAGAGGACCAAATTAAATGGGAGCCGTATGCATGCGAAATGATCGCGTAATGGCAGAAGCCACTCGCGCGCACGCCATGCTTTCAGATGGACTTTCGAGGCAAGCGTCTGTGGCGTCAGTGGCGGCGCGTCAGTGACGCCCCGAGAGAGGGGCAGATAGAAATACTACGCGAATATATAGGGCTACCTAAACGATCATGCGGCATGACATGCAATACGTGCTGTCACTCATGCATGATCGTCTAGCTGTAGTGATTGACGTGCATGACATGCAAACTACGTGCTGGCCGTTGCTTCACTGTATTGATTGAAAGCAAGCATGATGGTCCATCATGCAGCATGACATTCACGTAAACGTTGCATGTCATGCAAGCATAATCGTTTAGGGACACTTTATGCAACGTCATGCGAGCGCAGTGTCACTAACGTCACTGCGCTCGAATGACGTTCAATATAATATTTGCGTAGTACTTCTATCTGCCGCTCTAATCGCTGCGCTACTGACGCCACTGACGCTTGACTCGAAAGTCCACCTTTACGAGTATACTGTATAAGTAGGTGGTTATCGACAGGGGTTTGTGATTATGGGGTTTTAGGTACTCGTCTCGTAAGTCCATTCAGCAAAGGGCGTGGATTCAAATCGCTGCATTTGCTCGAGAATTTAAAGGATGTCCAGAGGGAAAATTTCGCTTTTGAAATATGAATTTTGCGGTATTCTGTATAATTATGATACAGACCCTAAAAGAAATGTTTCTGACCGAACTGATATCGTTGTGATGGATTTAGGGCCGACCAGAGCGTGTTTGATGCAGTTTCTTTCATAAATATCATTAAAAAGTTTTACTAATCGTTTAAACTACAGAAAAAACTTCGATTCCGATTGTTGTGACAAAAATTGTTTTCCGTTGTTTAAGTTTGTTCGTTGTGAGACGACAAATAAGATCATTTAACGTTTCCACGCCCTGTAGATGAGTACTGGACCAATTGAGGCCTTCGTATCGTACTGACATAAAAGTAAAACATCTTTGAATTGGCACATACATTATAGAGGGTACAATAGCTTGTGGGATGGTTTGCTCTTAATACGTTTTGCTTTTAAGATTCTGCTATTAATTAGGGCGTTTTGCTTTCAGGTCATTCCGGTACGAAGGTATGAAAAAAATAGGACGTAAGTACCAAAATATTATCCGTTCATTGCACATGTAGCTACAGGTAACATATCAGTTTAAATTCCAATACCTAAGTAAGCATTATGTCAAACGTAAACCACACGTTCGCCTGCCCAACGAATACGTCATAAAGATTTAACTCTTTGATATTGAGAAATAAAAAAGAACGTGGTCTTGTCGTGTCGGTGAAGATTAGCCGTCAGGCCGGGTAAAGTCGACTTTAGGGATTTTGATAAAACTCTTTAATTAGATTTGGATAGATATTAGGTAACTACTTAATTATTGAAAACTACTTTACGCTCGCAATATCGTTCGTATTAAAAAAAATTTTTTAAGTTCACGTCGGAATTTCCAAAAAACATCCATGTAGGCTTATAGGTACGTACCTATTTAATGGAATAAAAAATCAAATTCATTCATTAATTGGCGTGGAAGAAAAAGTGGAAATAAAGCCATTATTGGATTTGATCGATGGATTAAGAGTGGATTAAGAGCCTTCATTTGAGATAGCGCTACACTTTCAAGTTTCTAGAACAATCTGCAATTAAGTAATGTTGAAATAATCTTTTAAAAATACACATTTCAACACACACACTCACACACAATACACTTTATCAAAAATACACCTTTTTTACTTGACTGCTGTCAGGTAAAAATAAATTGGGTTCTAAAACAAAATCATCTAAGTATTTACAAAAATCACCGAACAATATCGACGTGTTATACCAACTTACGTTTATCCCGGTTCAAATTGAGCTGAAATTAATGACAAGTAAGCCTCGTGATGCGATAATCGGCTTAGCGTCTGTCCGTCTGTTCATCGTAGGATCATCGGTGGAAACACAGAACCCAGAGCATAATAGGCACTGGAAATGGCATAGGTATAGCTGGGTATACCCTATATAAAGTGTCGCCGCAAAGGTGACCAGTTAAAAAGTAAAAGCAACAAACACATAGTGAAACAGTCTCTAAAAACCCGGACAAGTGTAGATTGATTGATTTATGTATCTTCAATCATCATGAAGTTTGTAGTCGCAAAAACTTGAGATATAATAACAAATTAACGATTTTCAGATTTTTTCCTTGTGCTGTAAGACCTTGCATTTCAATAAAAGTCAATCCAATACTTCCGAGGGCCCGTAGATCTTAGTATTTAATATTAATTTTAACTAGAATACCTTTTACCCCTTCTTGCTATAAAAAGGGTCTTGACAAACGAACCAGAATGTGAACCTTGAGGGATACGGAACTCCTAAAATTGTGTGTTGCGGCTTATTTAACGAAAATTCTTCTACAAACTGTAATTATACCAATAGAACCATTTCACCGTAGATAAAAAATTGACGTTGTATAAATGTACCCAGTGTACTTACATGCAATAAAATACTTTTGAATTTGAATTTGAATTTGAACCGGGAATAACTTTATAGCATATCACTGTTTTCTTAACGAAATACACGTTTAGGAAAACTGGCGACAGTTTTTCCTATGAAATCAGCGCGATGACATTTCTAGTGCGTCAGAGTTCTGTGTTTTAAAAAATTACAGAGTAGATATTATTATAGTATACGTTGGGAGACCGTAGCCGTTCGTTGATAAATTATTGGTGTTTTATTGGTAAAGAGAATGAGTAAATATATTGTCGCCAGAATGGCCCTTGTCTTGATTCCAACAACAATCCGAATGCAACAAGTGTATTGCCTGTTTAATATATTGTCGCCAGAGTTGCCCTTGCCTTGATTCCAACAACAACCCGAATGTAACAAGTGTATTGCCTGTTTAATATATTGTCGCCAGAGTCGCCCTTGCCTTGATTCCAACAACAATCCGAATGCAACAAGTGTATTGCCTGTTTAATATATTGTCGCCAGAGTTGCCCTTGCCTTGATTCCAACAACAACCCGAATGTAACAAGTGTATTGCCTGTATAATATATTGTCGCCAGAGTCGCCCTTGCCTTGATTCCAACAACAATCCGAATGCAACATGTGTATTGCCTGTTTAATTATTCTGGATTTGGAAGCAAAGCCTGTTGGCTTGGGTCTCTTTACCAATGCACAGGACAGGAAATAAATAAGATGGTCGATCTCTACGAAAAAATCTATTAACATAGGTACTTACAATTTATAATCCTATAGGTAACTAATTGGCCATTTGAATTGAATTTGAAACCTAAAAAAAATAATTAATGAGTTAATTGTAATAATTATAATTGGGAAGTTTGAAAACGTATAATATGAGAATTTAAAACTGAAGAGCTTTTAATTCCGCAGGTAGGTAAGTTCAGTCGACCGCACGTCAGTGGAAACACTTTGACCTTGAGCTAGCCTATTAGGGAGTTCCAATACTACGCGAGACCAGTTTATACTGGTTTTGTTTCCAGTAACTTGCGGTCGACCGTACCTACTATACCTATAAAGCTAACGAATTCATGATTGTTATGTTTTTATTTCGAACTTTAGAAATTGTCTAAAATTAAAAATTTTTGAAATCGGTCCACAATTGACGGAGAAATCGGTGAACATACATTAAAAGAAAAACATACAGACGAACATAGTACCTCCTCCTTTTTGGAAATCGGTAAAAATGTATGCAAGGTACGGTCCAATGCAATGTGGCGATAGATCAAACTCCTTGTCAGACCTGATCAAACAATGTTTTATGTTGACCAATGCGCAAGATAATGCAACAAAGACCTCTGTCTGGTTCCGGTATCGCACAAAACCGGCGCGCGCGCAGAGGCCGGCCGCTCGAGGCCACGCCTATGTCGAAACCCCGCCCCCCGCGGTACTGTTCCGTAAACTGTGATTTATGTCGCGGTTTTTAAAAAGCCTTTGTAATGCAAACCTATGATTTATTTGGACTTTATAATCATTTTCGTATAGCTTCATTGTGGGCCATTTTTCGTCATATGCATTTCAATGCTCTTTAAAGCACATAAAAAAATACAATAGTACAGTAGCTTAATAGTACCTAGATCTAGGCAGTTTTATCGCTAAAAGCGATTTCTTCCAGACAACCTTTAAAACATTTTAAACTTTTTTATAACCCGACAAGGCGTATTTGCAGCTATTCGACTGCTACAAATGGGTTAAGTACTACCTTCAGCTAATATTATACCACCGGTGGGAGAATTCTGTGCAGGATCTATCTGTATGGTCACCACCTCAGTAGATTTTTATAAATTTTTGCCATTTTGCGGTTTTTTTTCTTCATGACGATGCTGCTTCCAAACGGCACATATGATCAGTTGGATCACAGCGATCTAAAACTTCTCAATCTACTCTCTCGATGACCGTCATCAGATCATGCCCCGGTAAATCCTTCACGGAGAACCATGGCTTCAAAGTGACCTCGATTGTATGAAAATCTTGCCCTGTTTCTAATTATCCGTCCACCTATGTATGTCAATTCGTAAACCCAAACTGGCTTTGCGTACGGTGAAGATCGTATCATCTAAAAAGCGAATAGTCTAAGCAACTATTATTTAATCTGTGGTCTAAGTTCTACTTCTGTGACCTAACTATCAGCGCTTATTACTCTTAAATTAATAATACAGATTTATACAATGCGTTTAGAAGGTCAATGCAAAGCCATCCGGAGGTGACAGCGGAGATATTAAGACTGAATTAAGCAAACGTTGGTTTTTGAGATATTTGAATATTTCGTGTTAAAAAAACGTTTTTACACATTTTCACCCTGATTAAGAGATAAAACACCAGTGAAACGTCACACCGTTATATATTTTTTAAACACACGACAAATAATCAATACTACTATAGTAATGAATCACAATCAAACTATTATATAATAATAATAATAATAGTAGTATACCGTGGGAGTTAAACGAGGAGCATTTAAAAAAAAATAGGTGATCTGGTCTCAATGGGTGCTAAATGTACCCAAAAACATCAAAATCGCATTGACGTAGGTAAATAATGAATCATTAATAGGAACAGAATTCACTAGCGACCCAGAAATCACTAGCATCTGCCCCGAAAAGTTAAATTTTCGAATAATAAATATCGCACTATCGTGGTAAAACACAGCACACGTAACGCAGTCCGAGGGATTGCGGTTTGCGGCAGGTGTGCACCGGTCGTCGACACTCTACCAGGGATGTATCTGTAATTGGCGCCCCTTGTCATTAATTTATTTGCGCCCCCCAACAAGTTCATCACACTTTATTATTTAACCCGACAGTAAAAGAACTTGTTGCACTGCACTACAGGATTTCGGATTCAATATTTGAAAAACTGTATCTGTAGGTATTGATCAATTACACTTTTATTTATATCAGCAAAGTAGTAATTTGAAGCAGGTAAATTTTTTTTTCTTAAATATCTCGAAAAATAAATTTTTCCCCTCACAAGCTCGGAAGGGTATACTTTTTCATTCGAAATCTGCGTGGAAAACTGAACTGGGAAAAAACTATTTAAAACTTTTCTTCTAATTTGTAGAAGGTGGACATTTAAAGAAGTGGTCAATTCTAATTGTGGTTATTAATATTTGTGGTTCTAAACCGCAGTAGTGAGGTGAAAATTTGTGTGTTGCGCTCGGCAGCAAACTTATTTTGTGTCTCGTACCTTGAAACACTCGCTACGCTATCTTTGAACCACGAGCGACGCGAGAACCCTTCGCTTGCTGAGTTTTCAATACTAGTACTCGCACAAAATAACCAACTTTGCAGCCTTGCATAACAAATAACTATTACTCCTGATATTTTCATAACGCCATTATCGTTTAATTTTAGATTTATGTTCAAAGTATGGGCTCACTCGGTCCAGCAGAGAGGGGACAAAAGATCTTCGCTATAAGGGTAGGTTCCATTTTGACGGTTCCTAAGCAATGCGGCCCTCGGAAAATATTTTGTTTAAAGGATCGAGATTTATTATAACAGGTGTTTGCTTGCGTTTTCTTCAAAACCTAGATTTTCCCTAATTATGTTCGTAAGTACTATGGTGACGTGACAGTTTATCTTATTCACCATTCACTTACAGAATCAGAAGTTGTAATTGCAAATCATTCTGTATCTTTCATTACCATCCTGTCATCAGTCATCACATTACCAAGATCTGACGATGTTGTTAGGTGACCACAATAAATAAAGAAATCAATGAATAACATAATAAGCTTACTACATTTTTGCGCCCCTTGCACATGCATACAAATCTATTATTCAGCCCTAAATACGACTCTGTTCCTCGTGTAAGTGCATCTTGATGTAACCAATCGACAACGTACTCTGATGCTATTACCATATGGTGTAAATTTATGTGACTTGTAAAGAGATATGTTACAGAAGGCTCAATGACTGTTTGATTTATTTTTTATTCTTATTTAATATTAATTTTGAATGACATTTAATTTTGATAGTACTAGTACCTACTTGAATTATTTAGTGTAGGTATTTGTATGGTATAAATGGTTCAAAACATACATTTATGTTTTATTTTTACACTGATTTGATTCTATTTACTGATACGAATGTTTTTTTTTTCTTTTTTATTAATCTACTAATGCAGTTTTTTTATGTATAAAAAAAATAAAGTACACCCACCTACATACCAATATCATTGGAGTAAAACCTATAAGTATTGAATTTGTAAGCTATTTTCCCTGCATGTAGCGTTCGTTTTACATCCTGACAAAGTAAATACATTATAATTTAAGTAAATTCTAAATTCACACATGGTATGGACTAATTATTAAAAAGTGTGAACTCAGAAACAAAACCTCCACTCACACATAGAGTCAGTCCTTTTACCTGCAAACGGTCAAATGAAGAATATCATTAAAAAATTGTGAGACATAGAATCTGACAGATGTGATAATGTTGCATTCATTATAGGTAGGTAAGTAGTTGATTGAAACGTCAATATGAATGTTGCATGCAAATCCAGGAGTTATGAGAACATGATAGTCAGGCAGACTTATAGAGAGGCATCATCTATCTCTGACTGCAAAAGTTTATGAATTATTTTTATGCAGGTAGGTGTAAGATCAAGTACTAAAAGCCGGGGAAGGTCGCCCCATGGACGGCCAACTACGTAAATGGCCATAATTTTTTATAAAGTATTAAAAAATTAAGATGAACAATTAAAAAGAAATCTAAAAAAATTACTTCATTTCAATACATCTTTAACAAAACCTGAAAATTATTGTTTAAAGTTATTTTATCAATATTTTTTATTCTGATTTTAAAGATTTAATTATTTATTTATTTTTGTAAAAAACGAGCAAATGGGCAAAATTTTATCTTTTGGCCTTTTGTGCCATAACATAGGACTCGAATTCCAGAGATCGTGGGTTCTATTCCCACAGGGATCAAACTTTTACATAACACTGTCAACTTAACAGTGTTACTGCCTGTCATTGTTATTTGGAACAAGAAACAAGCTTTGTAAATAAAAAGATTGCATTTTACTTGGAAAAAATAATAATATAATGTAAGGACTCTGTAATTGTTTTCGTAAATAAAAATAAAATAAAATGATCATTCATATCTACAGTCAATATTTTAATTTGTATTTCTCAATTTAATTTTCCAAGTAGGTACCTTACTTATTAGATTATACGTACAATTGTTTCTTTTTTCATAAGTTCCAACAACTTTCATGACACCCCAGCTATGTTAGACCCCAATCCCAAAAAACAGCCCAAAAAACCGTTGCAATTAAAAAAGCTCCTATAGGCAGGTAGTACGCAGGTCAGGTGCGCACGCTCGCCGCGCGAGCCTTCGCCGGTCTGAGGCGGGCGCGCGCGCGCAGGTGCCGCCTTTGGAGGGGAGCACCTTACTCTAACGTCTTACAAACTTATATCTGCTGCCCGCAACACCTCTATTTCAAGTGACTGTGGTCAGGACCGAGAGAAATAGCTGTAAGTTAAGTTTGTAGGGCTTTACTCCTCTCCTTTTTATCGGAACAAAAAATGAACTGTAAACGCGATCACGGCCGCAGCTAAGGTCAATGTTAGCGCTTCCTTCAGTGCACGTTCAGTGAAGAACGCGTGCACATCCTACCCCGTGACTCGTGGTCTATCCGCCCTCGCTAATACGCCAGTACATTATGATACTTACCCAACTTTATTAAAAAACTTTTGCGGCCTCGATTAGGCTTTTTAGTGTTTGTTAATATAGTGTTTGTTAGGACGTTTTATTTGTGATTTTACGAGGACTCAGTGCTGTGATTAATATTGACATTTCACCGGTCGATCGATCACGAACTCAAGCGATATTTTGTTGGCGACATCGCCGCCCGATAATCGGAGCGACGTCCCGACTTTTTTATCTTTTAGTAATAATTTATTTATCCTCATTAACTTGTGATGGACGAGGTCGGTCACATTCTTAGAGATTACTCATTTATGACGTGAGGACTGTGGGTGGAATACTCTAGACGTTTTATTCTTTTGGAAACAATATCGATTGCTTAATTTGGGACGTTATGCGCGAGTGATTTTGAAGATGGAGACTCTAGTTTTGATTCCTCAAGAGCTGAGTTTGGCGCTGAGACCGGGAGGTGCCAGGGGTCGAGAGGCTTCCGTCAGCGTGTGGACCTCGACAGAGCTGCAGCGAGGATATTTGCTGTACCCCTTCCAAGGGACCATCAGGATTGACAAGCTACATGTCTACTCCTACATCCCTGATCATGACGTAAGTAGAGCTTTTTATTGTTCTTTGCAGAAATACGTTATAACGTTATACCGTGTAATAGGTCAGTTTGTAGAGCGTGATACAGGATAGGTCGGTCGCAGGTTCAAATCCTGCTTTCTTCTATTACTTGAGGTTTAAACCCTGTTTCATGGCTTGAAGCTTTAATCTTAGAAATTCAGATTAAAAATATTTTTCTCTCGCACATAATAAATGATCTTGAAATACAGCTTTTGGACTTAGTAAATTAACAATAGATTATTATTGTAATTAATTGATTGAAATTAACATAGCCAAGATTTACATTTGACTGTATCAAACATGTTTCGTTATAATATTCCTAACAGAAGAGTGACAAAGCGAAAAGTGATTCACATTATTATGTAGTAGTAATAGTGTTGGTTTTATCAAACATTATCAGTAACACTCCCGTCAGCATTGGCTAATAGCACTGTTATTTTATAAACAATGTTTGTTTAGGGGAAATAGGCAGTAGAGACCGCCAGACCCCAGATCTATTTTTGAACATTAGAAATAATTCGCTTAGTCTATTTCTTCGACAGAACGACTACAATAGAGTCAAACTCGAGAGTTGGTTTATGCTGGTTTCTAGCCCCTCTTTCCAGGTTACCATAAGTTTAAAGTTCAAAAGCGAAAGCTTTCGTCCAATATTATTATTTAAAAAGCGATGATTTTAGTATACCTACGTAGGTACCTACCTAAATAATTTTATTATTATTAAACAAATGGTTGGATTGATTGTTTTTCAGAAAACTAGTTTGATTAAATCATATCTCAACATGCATTATTATTTGTTTGTGACCTTTTTTATCGTCATACGCTGTAAGAAGTAAAACCTGATTGATATCAGATTCTTTTCCACAGGATCTTACAGATTAGGTACATATTAATAATTTACTTGATACTCACATCTAGGTACCTACAGGTGTATGAAAAATCTATATGGTACCTAATACAAACGATAAAAACCTTAATTTTTGGGAAAAAAATTTCAATAAATAGAAAAGGAAAAATAATCATTTGTCATTCTAAAACGGTTGAATCCCATCTCCCATCTCAGGAACGGATTCCTAACCCGGCCCCCAAGAGTTCGCTAAAAGCGACTTTAAGCCTTATAAATAAATAAAAATATTTCTTTTTTACGGCTTACTACTGTTGTAGTATTTTTTGAAAATCAACAAATAATTGTTGTTTTGTTAAAGAAATACTGAGTTTTAAACAATTTAAAATCTTTCTTGATTTCAAAGAATTTGTAAAATACGACGATTTAGATGCATAAAGGACGCAATATGTCTATTTCACCAAAAATATCCGTGTCGATTTATCCAATATTTTATCTATCTACGATCATATGACATTAAAATTATTTCGACAAAAACTCGTCACGGTCACTTTATACCTACAGCGATTAATTAATATATAATTTGTTGTTTTATTAAGGAAAACTATATCCATAGGTTACCCGCTGCTTCACTCGAGTTTAAAATGTATAGGTTTTATTTAAAACGCATACGAAACAGCATGTGTCCAATCACAGTTTTACCTAAAACGATGTTATATAATAAGTTGCATAAATTATTGATATATTCATTATTAATTTCTTTATTATTAAATTCAAATTTGACTTTATGGGTATGTATCTACTATTTAAAATCTTTAAACTAGATTATTTTTATGTCGTCCTGATCTTCATTATACAGTGTGATGATACAATCAATTGTAGTGCTGCTTCAAAATCGTTGGTTCTCGTAGTAAGATACTTATATCACTTATGGTTCAAGCACCGTACCCTCCTAAGTAGTTTCAAAGTAGGTTCAGAAGCTAAAGGAAAGCACACAATCATGCGGTCAGATTCATGATACAGTTTTTGCGGAGTATTTGTAAAAACCATCATCTCGTTGGTAACCGCCGTACGTGAGGGATCGGTTATTGGTTCTAACAGAACCTGGCTGCGGTTTTAAATTCATGCTTTGTATTTGAATAGGTTTATAAAGAGCGCGTCGGATGAGTAGAGTCTATTGAGTACGCTCTCTACGCAAAATGACCAATACGCAATACGGTCACTGAAACTCAAACTTTGAATACGCCGAATGCCAAGTTGTGAAACGACTAATACAATTATTATTGCAAAAGCAATTTGCCTATGAGACAAAATGCCTAAAACCTTTGTACGTTTATAAGGATTATCAAAAGGTCTAAAAAGCATATTGACTACTGCTTAATTTGCCTTAAACGCATTAGGTCTACCTTGCAAAATGCCTAAAACGTACAAAGTCTAATTATGAAAAGGTCTAAAAAGCATATTGACTACTACTCAATTTGCCTTAAACGCATTAGGTCTACCTTGCAAAATGCCTAAAACGTACAAAGTCTAATTAACAAAAGGTCTAAAAAGCATAATTGACTAGTGTATAAACATAACTTACAAAGAAAAAAGACATCGTTTTAACAGTTCTCTTGTATATTGTTCGACTTGTAGTTTCAGTTCAAAATCTATCTGTCAATTCTATCTATTTTATTAGTTTCTATTCTGTATCTTTGCAATTGAGACTTTCCTTCTTTTAATGCTTCAACTCGCATTCACTATCACTAATTAAATCCAATAAAATGCTAATTCCATACCGTATGTAGATCAATACTACTTCCGCTATACTTCAGAGCCTCAATCAAAGCCTTTTTAACTATACCGTCTAAGCAATTATGTTTAAAAACAACACCTTAGGCGGATTAACCGGAAGCGTCGTCGTTACAACAGGGTGTTACCGTATGCACAAATACAAACTTTCACCACAACAAGACTGGTTCGAGGCGAGCGCAGCCGGGCGCAGGCGTTTGTGTGTAAAAAAGCGAGATCGCAATGCGCATGCCTGAGGTGTTAGCCACTTGTTATTGTTGGGATTGCCCCTTAGAACACCTACATCGCTTGTTAATACCTTATCTTATCTTCTAAGGGGGCCAGGAATACCTGGCGACACTTCGACCCTATGGGATCTGTTGTGCCAAACCCCTGTCCGCCAAACGGTGCCACAATCCGTTTTTTGGTGGACTTCACATACGCCTTAGAATAGTAATACCAGTCTTTGGCGTATACAGGTTTCCTTACGATGTTTTCCTTCACCGAAAAAGCTGTAGTATTATAATAAACCGTACTTAAGTTTCGAAAAACTCATTGGTACGGGCCAGGATTGAATCTACGACCTCATGAACGCGAGGCGAGTGCACAACCTCGCTTGCTAATAAAAGCCACCATCAAATATTGTTGCAGATATGCCTTGGATTTCTTCTACAATCACCACCACTGTTCTGAACCATAGCCAGTCTACGTCAGCTATAAGTCCAATAACGACACGTGTTATCTTTTTATAAATAAAATTAACAAGGGAATCTTTTAGACCTGAACTCTCCGAAATTGATGAAATTTTGTATCAATGCACAGTGGGTAATTCTAAGCACAACCGCATATTTCATATCTGCCGAATGTTTATGTGTCTAGGATAAACCACCTCGCGAACTTGAATTTTTTGAATTGGATGAAACTTGGTAGAAATGTTAGAGCGGGTAATTAGCACAATTAGAAATCGTGTCTAAAGTTGATTGTAGATAGAGGTAATCCCACCCGATAATATCATGAAACTTCAGCAAAAATAGCCACACTTATAGAAATGTATGTATGTATGTAATCACTTTATTGTACCAAAAATTTACAGATACAGACAGTTATGAATAAAACTGTTTGTAAAAAAATGTTTGTGGCATATTTGTAATTTAACATTAATCTTAAAGGTAACTTATAAGTTTGAAATTTATATTTCAATATAAAAGAACAGTGCAAGGACCTAAGTAGAACATTCCCCTCTATACCTTTCATACAGGGCGCGTGTACTCACGTAGTTCACAAAAAATCAACCAATAGCATCACAGGCGTCTGCCTTGATGGTTTCTTTTTCAAAATCCAACTTTGAATTATTTATTTCACAAGTTTCAAAGATCAAAATGATCTGATCGCCATGGGATTTTATGACATTCAAAATTTCATGGTAATTTCAAATTCCTCTTCGTTCAAATCATTTGCCGTATCGTCATTAACCTGCCGGTGGATATTTACTGTCAGATGCCTACCCCAATCTTCCGAAACTACACTCTTCCGACTCCTTCGTCCTGTAACTTTTGACTGACATTAAAATTTCTGTTTTCGGTTTCAATACATCAGTAGGGCGCAGTCTTATCCTTTTCTATAGAAGGTAGGAAGGTTTTTCAATAGACGTAAATATCGAAATTTTACAAAGAAAGATGTATCGAAAGACAAAAGGTAAAATGAAATCGGGTCTGCGGATTTTTTACGAATACAAAGTTTTAATAAAATTCAAATTCATTACACAAGATTAAATCATTATTAAACAAAGCCAGTGCAATGTTTGCGAGAGTGTGTGAACTACAACACCAAGGGATATTTATATGTTTCTTATATTGCGTATAAGAAACACGGTAGGTAGGTTAGGTACCTCCATTGAATGTTAGTCAGTTCCACTATGGAGTAGTAGTTCCCTATGGGGTCTGTTATGTCAGCCTCTATGGTTAACTGTTGCTTTCTTCCGCAAATATTCGCTGCACTTAAAAGCTTTGTGTGGTACTCGGGTTCAGGGTAAGCTGAGCCTGGGACACTCATTTGCCTTCTAGTGCTTTACATTCACACAGCAGGTGTTACTTAGCCATGAAAATGTACCTTTAATCCGATAGCTACCCATAAACGATATCTATCCACATTTAAATATCCATTTAAGAATACAATTCAAACTACTCTTTATAATCTGGTGGAAACTAATCATCAACCGCCAATCTCTCGTAGACTACACCACGCGAACTGGTAGCCTTTTTGTTACTTTCGACGCGTGCGCAGCGTTCATTACGACCGCAGCTTTTGTTCCGCACAAGAGTCTAATTACGATTGTTCCCAATATTTTGACAAGTGCCATTTATAACCGCATTTGTAATACACCTACTGTACCTGTCTTTATTGAACCGAAAGCTTTTAAAAATAAAGAGCTTTGAGATGTGTCTATGTTAATAGGTGTAGCTTTATAACAGCTTGGTTAGGTTAGGTTAGAAGTGTGCTTTCATGATGACCGAGATTTAAATTCCACACCCGTTTAAATGAACCTGAAAGCTAAGATTGTCATAGACTTTTTGATAAGAAAGTAGGTAAGTATAATTATGTATTAGGGGAACTTCCAAATGCTTTCAATATAAAAATAGACGGAAGTTGCCTATTGAAAGTAAAAACAACTACGCGAAAAAGTGGTGTTTGATTTTTTTACGTTAATTTAGTAGGTATTTAATTTGAAATTAATGTTATATTTGAGAATGGAATCTTAGCATTTTAATGATACTTTTAAGCATTTATTTATTGTTGTTAAACATAAGACGAAGCTAAATGCCTTCATTTCATAAAGTCATAAAAGCTGATTTAATTCAATGAGTTCCATGACAATAAAATGTGTAATGAAATAATATTCGGTTTCCGAAACCACTCCAAAAATTTAACATTACCTTGTCGTCATAAAATTTATTACCGAAAAATTGCAATTGTTTTAATTTAAACCTAATATTTTACAATATCGTTAACTTTAGGAAATGAATAAGCAGCGGGGATTTATTCTTAACGAATTATAGGGGAGCATTGACACGGGTGCGCTTGCGCATTATAATAATGTTGATCGCCCATCTAGTGATTGTGAATAAGTCTAAATTAATATTGCATAAAATATATTTATCTACTCCCGTATTGAAATTTCCTTGACACGAAATCATAAGCGATGTTGAAAAGACATACGTTTCATCAAACTGTCTTTATCTGTCTCTGGTATTTTCAGAAGTTTCATTTTACATTTTTCTCTTTCATTGGAATTAATTGTTAGTCGTAAATAAATTATTGTATATAGGTATGCACCACAACTAGGTTTTTCAACACTCGTGCTGTCTAATGTGAGAGTAGCTACGCTCGTTTCAAAAACTACCACTCGTGTCGAAATACCCTTCTTTGTGAAATAGTTGCATTAATAACTATTAAAAAATTAGGAAATTCTTATTCGGTTCTGACCAGCGGAAGATGGATTCATAATCTCATACCCATATTATAAAGTCAAGAATCTCATGCCCATACTTTATACACCAATTTATTTTCACCCCAACCGTATAATTATGTGGAATGAAGACATTTACATTTTTATCTAAACCACCTAAAGTCGTCTGCAAAACACGTAACAATATTGACAATGCTCACATCACAATAAAATTATAACTTCCGACAAATCACCTAACAATATAGTCATAAAAACTTTTTTCATCAAGTTCACCGACCAAACAATTGTGGAAAAACTTCGTGTGACGCAACAAGGTGAAACACCTAATTATCTCCATAACGAATGAATGAACTTTCGCTTTTGTTTTAAAACAATGATGCACTCTCTTCTAGTGTGGTAATGTATACTATTTTTACTCAGTATTATGTTATAAAGGTTGAATATGTACATCGTAACCGGTGCCAACTTTTTATCATATCTCTTTTACGTAACGTTCCACCAGAATATATATCTATATGTGGGAAAACATCTATCGACTAATATGGAATGGCCGGGTAGTTTTTTTTCTTCAATGCAATGAAGTTTGGAAAGGCTGTACATTTTGTCACTGCACGTAGGTCTTACCCAAAGCGGTCCTCAGCCCAACTTCGATCGAAAATGACTACATCGCTAAATGACTAGGTTGCGAGCAACGATATGATCAGCTGTTAGGAAGTAGACCACCATCAGAAGAAAATTTGTCCCAAATACCAAGTTTGGCGATGCCCTCCCCATCCTTTCGGCTTGGCTCTCTTTTTATGGTCGTCGGTCCATATAGAGAAGGGGTCATATTCTTGTTTATACGAAAAGTGCGCTGAAGACTAGGTACGTGTTGCTAACCTTCATGCCCTACAGAATGTACCAGTAGTTTCAAAATTAGTACACTAACGCATGCATATTCTGCTTTGACCCCTCGTTAGCTTAATATCTTGGTTGTTGGAATCGAACGCCACAGGTTTGTAGGTTCGATTCCCATATCCGAGTATTATATTTTGTGTATTTTCTTGTTCTTCTCTTATTCAAAGTCAAATTATTTTATTCCATTTAAGTACACTGGGTACATTTATACAACGTCAATTCTTCCTTTAGTACAAGAAAAAATCCTTGTTTCATCATTAGATCTATTATAAGTGGACCTATACCTATCTGCTTATACAGTCTTTCAACGTCCACTGCTAAACATAGATCTTCCGATATTATTTTGTTATAATTATTATATAACAAGAGGTACAAGAAAAGCATTACTAATATAAACATCGTTACAGTAACATGCTCCCAAATATATTCATATTATAATTAAAAGCGCCCATAAACCCCACAAGTAATTACTGACATTCATTTAATTGATGAATCACGAAACTCTCAAAAGTGATTTATTTTAAACGTACACTTCATTATCATGAATAATTTTAAACTAAGTCTAAGCGGGCATGGAGCTCATTGCGGTAAAGTATATTTGCTCAAAGACCAGTGAAAATAAATTGAAATGAAAGTTATGGTGAACGGAGTAACTAATGAAATTTGACGAAATATTTAAATGTTTCCGAGAGTTTTTGTGGTTTACCGCCTTTGGAACTTATTAGGCACGAAGAGAGCCAATGAAAAATTGTAGGAACAAATTATTCGTTACAGAAAAATTGTTTAAAATATACATTTTGATTTTTAACACAATTTAGGAATACAGCATTACTATTTATTTAATTAATTCTAGATGAGAGTTGCTTTTAAAGTAAGTTATTTATTTTATGTGGAAAGACTTACTTCCCACTATAAATAAACAAAGATGATTACAGGTATTCACACAAATGTAAATATAATAAGTATCATCATCCTCAGCTTTTACTAGTCCACTGCTGGACAGAGGCCTCCCTCGACCCCGACCTTCGGTACTCCGCATCCAGTCACTGTTAGCCGCCTTACGCAGATCGTCGCGCCATCTAGCCGGGGGGCGTCCCACACTACGCTTGCCTAGTCGTGGTCTCCACTCGAGAACTCGTCTACCCCAGCGGTTATCGGTTCTCCGACAGATGTGACCAGCCCAATGTCACTTCAACGTTGATGTTTAGTTTTGAGCCATGTCGGTCGAAGACTTTTGGTTCTCTATTCTATATCTATAATACCTATGTATTATCTATCTATACTACTAATTAAGAGGTAAAAACTGGTGGATAATTTGCAGACTTAACTTATATAAGTTGCGAAGAACCAAATGATAGCGGGTGTAAAATACACGTAACGCCATTATTGACAAACTTTAAAACCAAGAAACTGGCATGATTAGATAGAACGGGTTAAAAATTTTTGAATAACATTTATATAGTATACATTATAATGCTGATGAAGTCGCGGGGCATCGGCTAGTTGCATTATAATTTTAATTATCATGAAATATTTTATGGGAATGTTGCGTGGCAATGGCGCTAATGATAATGTAAAGGGACAATTGAAACAAAAAATGTAGTATATTCAAAATGAACATTTTGAATATATTAATATTTAGAATCGAATAAAAAATATGCAAATCTTATGTGCATTCACACACAAATCGGAATACCACATCAACTTTCTGTGTGCCTGTATGAGACTAAACATATTCATTTCCCACTGTCAGAAAATGACTGATTTACTACCATCTGCCTGCACTGTATAGTTTGTTATGACGACGTTCAAAAGGAAAAGGTAATATGGCTAGGTATTGGTAATACAAAACGGTATTATTTTATGTATTACCTATTCACTATCATTATAGTCGAGATTAGGTATTTCATTTCCTATACGTCCACTGAGACTTTATTTTACCGTGGTAAAATATAGAATACCTACAATTCCGGCTTTTATAACTACATAATATAAGTAGGTCCGTTTAATTTTATCCGAAATCAACACCATGGTTTCTTTGAAGATGTGTACGAGGTAAGTAAGTAGATAAAGCTTCTGTAGATCATTTATTTCACTATTGTCTCTTATTTGTCATTTAACATATACTTAATATATATACTGTACTGTGCCATGTAGTTTGTGTGTTGTGTTGTCTGACCTGAATTATAGACTTATTTAATTTAATTTTTTTAAATATTAAATAAAGAGTTATCTTCCAACTTCTTATACTGGTAGATCTGTCATATAGAACACAGGCTTTCTTATAAAAGGTGAACCAGTGTAAAGAGAGTGTAAGAGGTTCACTTTAAACTGTCGAGTCATAAAATACCTATAGAAAATATCGAGGTATATGATGATACATTTCTATATTTTAATACTGCCTAAGATTGGTTTTAAGCAAGTATGTTGTTTTTCTAGTACCCATAGCGGTTGTAAAACACTAAGAAGAAATTGTGCTATAAAGTTTAGAGTTGTTTACGCGTATATATAAACAGAAAGCTATAAACAAGTCAATATTAGCATAATACAATAACACATCATCGACTGTTTATGGAGCAAGCTTTCCAGACTGGAAAAGCATTATGCGAATAGGAGCCAGGAGCGGTGCAAGTTTACTTCACTTACTATTCATGTGGATGGCTCTATGCGAGAGGTGGCATTTATATTTATCACTGGTAGTCATCTGATTTAGCACTTGTTTGTTTTATGAGTAATTATGTCCATAAATATAATTTCTAGTGACATTTATTATAATTTAGAAATACGTAAAGTTAATTGTAATTATTTCATTTAAACGCGTGGTTCATTAGCCCTCACCAGTAAAGTAATTGAGTTTCTATCTTTTGACATTGGATAGGTACTGATTGGCTGAGCGTCAGTAGCGTAGGGGATAAGACGCGGCCTATTATATCGATCGGAGTTCGATCCTCAGCTGGGCCATGTACCAATGGGTTTTTTCTCGAAACTTAAGTACATTTACTGACTGCTCTCAAACGGTGAAGGAAAACATCGTGAGGAAACCTGCATACGCCGAAGAAGAAATTCTTAGGCGCATGTGAAGTTCACCAACCCGCACTGGACTAGCGTGGTGGACTATAGCCCGAACACCCTCGTTAAGAGGGTAGGCCTGAGCCCCAGCAGTGGGGACATTAATAGGCTGTTGATGAGGTACTGATTTGTTGAATATCATCTCTCATCATTTCTCCAGGACCATGTCGTGGTCACCAATGTTGATATTGTTACAAATAAGTACTACTATTATTGTTTCATTAACAAAAATAATTAAAACAATGTTAAATACTATTCCAGATCAGTAAAACCGTTTTAAAAAAACATTACCTACTACTTACAACTTAATTCACAAATTCAATTACCGTTAAAAGCTATCCATTCACTCTAGACATTTCAATTGCAACAAAAAAAGAAAAACGACATATCGAAATCACATTAACAGTTGAGTCGGAGCGATCCCTCGACTTATTCAAAGGTTTAATTAATTGAATACAGATGGTTCCTTGTTAGTCGATCGCATTATTAAGAATCGATCTCTAATTGAAATTTCGATCACCGATATCTTTAAAGTTCGCTCAAGTACAATGATCGCCCCGCAGTGCCACTAGCTTTCTATAAAAGAACATAATCACCTATTGTTCGTCAAATCGCAGAATGGTCAATTAAATAGTAAAATATCACAGTATAAGGGTACCGTGAGTTAACTCACTGCCAACTTGCCTTCTACCCTGCGTGCGCGCTTCGGTGATGTATTATTATTCTGCAGGCAAAAAAAATATTATACTTATATAATAATAAAAAATATTGAAGCATAATCTTACTCTGAATCTAGATGTGAATAAAATTTCACGCTTAAGAAATAAGCATAAGAAATTAATCACAAATATTCCAACAGATTTTCATGTCTAAAATCACTTTTTGATGAGGCAAGAATCAAATTGATACAACCGCGAGCCCCTGTAACTTCTTAAATAATCAAACTCCTATCACACATCAGTAAATATTTATTTTGTAGTATAAGTTACTTTTATACCCAATTTATGCGCAATTTATGTAATACCACAGAATACTTATTAGGTATTACCCATAGATACTAGTGTGAGTGGGAACTCACACTTCACATTTTTACGCGCATGTAGGTATGTGTTTCTAAAGCTAAGTATGTCGATACTTTCCCTACTGTATCTGTACGATGATACTGTCATAAGTACGTAAGTACCTACGCAATGCAAAATTTGAATAAAGTAGATTTATTATGCAATAAACACAATACACTCTGTGGTGTTCCACAGTCGGGTGAAAAGGTTAAATTCTGCAATAAATAACATCAATCGTATCTTATAATTTTTAGACCAAAAGATTGTGTAGTATAAGAGAAATTAAATTAATTAATATTCTTATCGCGTTTTGTTTATTTTATTTTTCCTGCCACTTCCTTTCAAATCTCGAAAAAAAATTGTCATTGTATCAAGTTCTGGTTCTAAAAAAATAGTTCCAAACTTATGACAGCTCTGATCATTCAATCGTTTAAATTCGTACTGCTTGCGATGTCATAATTTGGTGATTTTGAAACCATTAGCAGGAGATTTGAATTTCATTACCATCAATTACTATTTTTTATTGGTCGACGATTAGAAGTCGTTAGAGTCGACGCATTATGTTATAATTTAATATAAAACAAACTTATACGGTATAACTTACTCTACGCCACGTGGATGGTACATTTTGGATCACATCTACAGCGGGCTTATGCCGTAGTTCAACATTGCTATTCGTCAAATTAAATTGTTGACAAAAGTGAGTTTTGATCCGTTTTTAGTCAAGTGCTTTCGTCAACTGCCCTTTTTGTCGAAATTTGGTTTGGTACAATGACGCTGTTCGTCAAATGTGCTTTTGGCCAAAAATATTTTGGTACCAATTCACATGTTTGGCGAAACCACACTTTTGACAATAAATGTACTTTGACGAAAAGCAATTTTGACCGAATGCGGTCAGCCCCAAATAGTAATTAAATTTTGCGAAAGTATACCTACATTATGATTATTCAAATCTTACAACATTATTACAGTTTTGCAATAAATTGCAAATGCCTTCATTTAGAAGAAATTTCATTTCCATGCTTAAATTGAATGACTCTATACAAAGTGTAATAATAATAATAATAAATTATTTATTGCGTTATTAGTAGTATCTAAGAACCACTTACCATTTGGCGATTGTGTGGCTTACTTTTAGTAATAATATAACAAGTAACTTGTCCAGTAGTTATCGAGTTATTCGAGTTATTCACCGGGCACACAGACGGTAGATTTTAATTAAGTATATAGAATATCCGTTTTGACGGAATCCTAAAAACGATAGAGAAACAAAGCCGCGGGCGAAACCAGTGTTTAAACTGAATTAAGTCAAAAACAATCCGTGGGAACATATAAAACTTCCAAATAACACCAAACGTATTCGGAAATTGGGAAACCGACACATTATAAAAGATGCTTGGAGCGTTTTGTGCCAGTATACCATTAGAGTTTATTTATGGGCCAAATGACATCCGATCGTTTTGTTTTGTTGTAAATTAGATCTCGTTTAGGTGATATTTTATTTTTTTGTTTAAATTATCACGTTGTCAAATATTTGTGTTTAGTTAAATAGATTTACAATAGTAAAGCACACGTTTTTGTAAATAATTAATAACAACATTTTTATAATTTTGACTTGACCTCTCGTTGACCTAGAAGAACGCTAGAGGTTTGCTAAGAGGTCATAGATAGGAACTTCTGTGTCAGTCTAAGATTGGTCTTCCTTGGGTTATGACCGTATCGTCTAAAAAGCAATTTGCCTATAAGACAAAATGCCTAAAACATACAATGTCTAATTATCAAAAGGTCTAAAAAGCTAATTGACTATCATTAATATTATTTTATTATAATATGGACAGACTCATCGCCAGTTAACAAATTATCCATTCCTTTCCGGTCACCCTTTACCTATGTCAAATGTTTTTGCAATAGTAGGTAAAAGGTTTTGCAAAAGTAAATTTGTGACCAATTCCGTATCTAAAAGGTACTATTGCAGTGATAACTTGCTGATAAAATCTGTTTGGTGCACATTTTTATGGCGCTATGCAGATGCGTCTGATAAAACAGACTATGTTATATGCAAATGTAAAAAGACTTGTTATGGGAACCAACAAACTACATTAGAAATTTCAGTGCAATTGGCACTGCATTTTTGTCCCAAAATCTTATGCGTTTAGATTAAAGGAAAACTAACAGAAGTAAGGTTAATGCTGGAAACATGAAGAGCACTCGTGCCCCAATAAGTACGTACGTGAAATCACGTAGACGAAATAAGAAACAGTTTCTTGAAACTCCACTCTTAGTCATAGTAGTTTTCTACGCCGACGAAGTAGCGGGCAACAACTAGTCGACAGATTAAAAGGTATACACATTATTGCGTTAGGTTAGTGTACAAACTGGCAGATGTATCTCACAGCCGTAAGGTTCACTAGTCAAACTAGTTAGTTAGGATTCCCCAGAGTTATGGTTATACTGTTATCGCATGAAGCTTTTGCAATAAAATATAATTGTTTTGCTGGAAACCAATTCGCTGTTAACACCATTGAAATTGTGATTTACCTGCTATTGGATTTGTGCAAAGCACGAGTAGCAGTTATTGATGCAATACAGTTAAAATTCAACGCAAACATTGACTTTAAAAGTCATTCATTCTTCAATTCAATCTATTTTGTATTATTAGATCACTCATTACTATGAATATAAATGTACCTATGTTAAAACTATTTGAACGATACTCATTTGTATGACAATTTTCTAGGTAGGTCCTCTTTTATTACGAACAAATTATGGGAGAAGAAAACCTTCAGATATCTCACAAAAGGTAGTTCCTACCGGAACTGAATACTAGAGTTGCATCGTTAACCAAATTGCGTTAAAAAACCATAAAAACTAACATTATGTGGTGCAAATTTGAAAAAGTTGCCTTTTATTTTGTAAAAGCATACTTACCTGGCAGAAAAAAAACGCCATCAATGGCAGGGTAAATTGACATGTGGTCACCAAAAAAGGTTGATCACTAATGCGATATCTGACTGTGCCTGTGCGTGAATGGATCGTTGACTTTTAAGAAAAAAATATAAAATTTTTGTATGTGGATTTTAAAGTAAATGATGAGACGAGCTTTTGCGAAGATTAAAATGCTCAACAAAGTAGTTTTAGTTTTAGACAGAATTGATGTCAAAAAGAGAATATTGTATTCCAATTTTGAATAAACGAATTTTCATTCATTTCAATGTTTTTGGACAAATTGACACACAGCTGTTTAGTCCTAAATTAAGCCGAAGCTTGTGGATAGCTACTCAACAACTGATAAACATACATAATTATGTATAATATTTTTTAAATAAACAATTCAAATACATACATACATACATACATACAGAAAACGACGATATTGTCACAAAGTTGTAAGACCACAGAAAACAGAAATACAATATCGATATTTAAAAATCAAGTCGCTGATAATTTAGCCACTAGTAAATATTACTGATGTACCTCTTATAGGTAGTGAAAACAAAAGATAAAAAGTTTTAAAAAATTCTCATCTTAGTACCTATTGAACGATATTGATACCACAAGAGATCAGAATGGGAAAGCCATGAGATAGGTTGACCGTGACGTATTTGGTTTCTGTCTTGAGAATATCATATCGCAAATACTATGTACATATACAGTATAACAGTATCTGCGATATGATATTCTCGTATTTGGGTACGAGTCATCATCGTCATCTCAGCCTTTTAGCGTCCACTGCTGGACATAGGCCTTCCCTAACGAACGCCACCACACCCGGTCCTCCGCTCTCCGCATCCAGCCGCTTCCGGTCACCTTCTTTAGGTCGTCAGTCCACCTGGCGGAGGGGCGTCCCGGTCCGCGGTCTCCACTCCAGAACCCGTCTGCCCCAACGGCCGTCGGTTCTGCGACAGATGTGACCTTCCCATTGCCACTTTAGTTTGCTAATCCTTTCGGCTATGTCGGTAACCTTGGTTCTCCGTCGGATCTCCTCATTACGGATCATGTCCTTCAAAGAAACTCCGAGCATAGCCCTCTCCATAGCTCGCTGAGCGACCTTAAACTTATGGACCAGGCCCACCGTCAGTGTCCACGTTTCTGCGCCGTAGGTCATGACTGGCAGGACAAGTACTTTTGTTATATTATGTGCGAATCAGTATGTGAGTTTTCGACGATTTTGAAGACATTTTTTACAAGTGCTTCCTGGTATATGTCTGTCAAAGTTTACAGCTAAGCAACATGTTACGGTGGGCCTGATGACGGTCTTAATGAAATGACGAATCAGGTAGCAATTAATGATACTTAAACATGTTAGTAGGTAAGAACCATTAATATGATAAATGATTTTTTGAGTTTGAGTACATCTGCCTAAATTCTCCAAAGTCCAATAGGCATATTCTCACACCGAAAGGAAGCAATTTCTGGGTCGTTCACCCATAAAGAAATATTGGCTGGAAATTATAAAACGTTACTTATATTTAGATCACATATCAAAACCACGCAAAATGTAAAACTATAATAAAATAGACATAGTAATTTATAATGGTAATCACCAAAAACAAGGCAGGACGTCCGTTGTTGGTCAACTAATCAAATGATGGCCAATTCAGTTTATGAGCCTTTTCTGAATTTACTGTTGGGAACAAATTGTATAATAAACAACGCGACTAGTGATAATTAATTGGTGTTGTTAACATAATTATATTTTAATTTTTGTGAATGGGTTCATGATTAGCAAAATAACATTAGTGTTACTTCAAAATTCTTTTTTAATTGGAACGCTTGAGTTTATTTTTCACATAATTATGATTTAAATTCTAGGTATTTATAATTATTTTAAAATTATTTAATTTATTTTTTGATTAAAACTTACTTATAGTATCTATAATTATAATACAAGCATTCGAAGTAGGTATATGAAGAGGTCCCAATATTGAGCCCTGAGGTACTAATATTTGGGCTTGCTTAAATAAATAATTATCTAGTTTAGAAGATTCTGCAATCGTTTTTTTTTGTGAAGTAGGTATCTAATAGAAAGTTTTAATGTTGTAAAAAGCAAATTATGTTTACCGAATTCCCATCATTAGCTTTCATATTATTCTGATGGATCTTCAACGTATCATAATTTATTTTATTGGCACCGTAATATATAAAACAGATGCTTATTCACAAAATAGTCCATTTGATAATTAGATTTATGATGATGCTATTGAAAATTGACGCAAATTTATTCAAATATAGTCCGTTAATTGTGAAACGAGTGTTTATAGTTATAACGATTTGATGTTTGACGTGTGTCTATACATCACACTCACTCGTGTACCATAATATCCATCATTGCTTCGTTTGTGTCTATTACCTCCGTAACCAACGCTGGGCTAGAAGCACAAAAATCTTTTACCTTTCTTACAACTCCAGACATGGTTGATAGAGTTTTAAAATTATTCGTAATAATTTGATGAATAGTTGATAATTCTAATACGATTTGTCGTGACTGCCGGTTGATGGGTAATGGGAAACGTTTGCTTGGTGATTTGTGATCGAATATTAAGAGCATAGTTCAAACGCTAACACCCGAAGATGTGGGGTCAAATGCATTAGCCACCTAGCGGGTCCACTTTATGTGAACTTTTATTAATCAAACTAACTTCACATGGTTTTTATAAGGCAACTTTCGAGCCTGAGAACGAATCAAAATATTGTAATTAGGTATATTAGGTGAGGTAGCAAAAAATCTAGTAAATAGTGACCACCTGTGGTTCTGCTTGGATAAAAACTCTAGCAAATTTTTCGCGAATGCAATTGACTTATCAGATTTAGACAAATTGACATTGAAATTTATGATACGTAAAGAGAAAAGTTAATAATATTTCGTTAAATATGGGTTCGGAAAAAACATTGACAACTATTGAATTTACTAATTGTATACCTACGTAATAAATAAAACAAAATTATAATAATATATAACTACCTAAAAACTGAAATAAATTAAACCAAAAAACAAACAAACTATTGAATATGAAATATAAATAAAAATTTGAATATTTTTAGTAATTCATTTACTTATAGTGAATTATTTTTTCTCAGCTAGATATACTTACATAAACAAACACTTGCCTTATAACAAAATTGGTTTTATTTCTATACTACTGAAATTAGCGAAAGGTAGGTACAATAATATTATTATTAACATTTTGTAATTTGTAAATATCAAAACGGAGGAAAATACTAAATCCAACGTTCTTGCAAATAATATTATATTGTTGTCTACCGTTACCGGTGGCCGCATATTCAAAATGAATACTTTTACTTTTACCTCTAATAATGTATCTAATGTCCAATAAAAGAGCAATTTAACAACACAGTTTCCTTCTAAAACTATCGGAAGTAGATGGTCGTTATAATTGACAAATGTGAGATTTTAGTATTTTACCGTAACTGCTACGGCTCCCATAACGATAGTCGCATCGTAAATAACGGCGGCGTCGAGGTAGCGTCACCTTAAACTCTGTCCACCATGCCTCATTTGGTTTCATATAATTTGTTTTAAATGTTTTATTGGATCTAGATTGCAATCATTTCTGTATCGGTCTAGACTTTACACCCAATCGGTATACTTTAGACGATTTCTAAAAGGTAATTAATTTTTTATATCGTAACTTTAAAAATAATATGTTACATTCAAAAGTGCTTTTTAAGAACTTTGATAAAATTGATAGACAGGTTGTTCGGCAATTTAATTATTTACGACTTCTTCTTTTCTTAGCTGTCATTAAATTTATGTAACATATTGATTGATAGAACTGTACCTATATCAAATCACTTTTGTGTCATTTTATATAACTTAGTATGGCCATTTACACTTTAATCTTCTTCTATCTTTATTTGACCGAGCGAGCGAAGCGAGCGAAGCGTCTACGTTTCGAGACTGGCCAAAAATGCTCTTGTCCGGCTGTCTGTCTGTCTGTCTGTCTGTCTGTCTGTCTGTCTGTAATTCTCTACAGGTCGCATTTTTCAACCGATTTTGACGAAAATTTGGCATATGTATAAATTAATTAAACCTACAAAATGAGTAGAATAAAATTTTGAAAAACATTTTTTTTAGAGTACCTACCATACTCGCAAAGTGGGAGTGAACTTTTTTTTTCTTGTGAATCCCATAGTGTGGGATATCGTTGGATAGGTCTTTCAAAAATATTGCTGGTGTGTGAATACCATTTTTTCGATTTAGGGATCCGTTGGCGAAATATTAAGCTTTAAAGCGGTAATTTTTGTTACAGTCACGTGTCCCCCCCCCCTGCCAGCTAAACGGTTGCTTCTGGAAATGTGAAAAAATTCATGGCAGTAGCATATATAACGTAGTTACAAGGAAAACTATTACGGCTAAGTAGGTTCTATTAGTTTTTGAGTAATAGTGGATCGACTTAAGAAAGTTGAAAAAATAAATTATGTTCATAGAACTGCATACGTAAAATGGAAAATTATTTTTTTCCGCGTGATATCCATGGTGTGGGGTATCGTTGGATGGGTCTTTCAAAAATATCGCGGGTGTGTGATAAACATTTTTCGATTCAGGGATCCGTTTGCGAAATATTAAGCTTTAAAGTGCTAATTTTTGTCACTTTAGTAGGTACTTTTTCTGTTTCCAAAGTTGACTTTTGTTGGTTTCTTTTAGGTTTGGTTTATAAGGGCTGGCGAGGTCTACTGTTCTCACGGAACTACTAGTATTACCTACGATGTCACCTTATTTGTGTTAACAATCAATTGATGATTATGATTTATTTGATCAACTAATTTGTTTAAGACTAATCTATACTTTTTTGATATTCAATATGACTACATCCTTAGAATCTTTTATCACATGTTATGACTGGTTCGTCGGAAACGATTGATCTGAACGGTGGCAAGTGTGTGACCATTTACATACCCACACATTATACCATCCAGTTTACAGAAGGGACTTCCGATCAGCACTCTGACTTTACCCTGAGACGTGGAATGTGGCAAATTATGATTGTAGTGGAGAGGTTTCAAATCCACTAAGTGACATGTCACTCATGAATGACACAAGTCTAAGAGATAATATGCCTGCAGAAGCTGTATGAACATTAGACAATTAATAGCGAAATTGTTTTGATATTAAAATTTTAAATATTCTGATGTTTGTAATTATATAATTATTTACGGGTCTTACACACGAATAAGTTTTATTTACCTTGCCCGACGTAAATAAAACTTATTCGTGTGTAAGACCCGTAAATAATTATATAATTATGAATACAAAGCGCGAAAGTCTAAAATGTACTATTCTGATGTTTGGCCTATCACATATATAATCATGCAAGTACCTAGGATACCCTGACAGATGAAGGACTAGGAAAGGACGGAAAGTAATTGAGGACATTGAACGTAAAGATTGTTTGAGAAGATTAGACGACGTATTAGTTTCAGCGCATGGTAGAGTACTATAAATATAGAAATAGATGGTAGAGTACCTAAATAGAAGAGTTATAAAAATATCCGCATATCTACGCTTGTTTTGAAAATATCTAGGTAGATACCTAGATATTAACAATTTAATGTGTCAAGGTTTTTGCATAATAGCCCTGTCCATCAGAATCAATTAAAGAGCAGCTGATGAGGTGGTTTATACGGATGTGGTGTAAGACAGACCCAACGAATTCACACACTGCTTATCTCAGATGTGAGGATTTCCTCACGATGTTTTCCGTTGCCGTTTAAGAGGCAGTGAATGCTTGTATTAATAAATTTCAAAACGTACAGTACTAGTTAGTATAGTAGACTCCGTCACACATTAAACAATACGTACTGTAGCATCTTTATAGTTAAACAAAGTATTCAACTTTATCTTTTGCATGCTTCTATGTTGGAGATACCTTGCTATATTTTGAGGTCACCGGCGGTCTATTTCTCAACGGGCATACCGACGCTATGCCTTCCGGTATGCGGATTCCACTCTAGGATAATCTGTATTAGATATCCGCCCACTGCCACCTTATTTTAGCAACTATTTTGGTTTTGTAGGTAAATCTTTAATTCAATATTAAATCTTCTCATATCGGGACATATCCTCGTCTCTCACATTACCTCACTATTGCAATAGTCTTCAAGCTTCTGCGCCGTAGGGTGCCAGTGAAAGGGCAATTAGAACTTACCTCTGTACACAGTATCTCAATGCAGTGTCTAGTGTCCTTGAGCTACCGATGTAAGAAATATGATCTCAGCAGGTAATCACCTGCTCATCCCTGCCCACGGGCACTGCGTAGGTAACCTTCCCTGTTCATATTTCACCGCAAACGATTTACTCATATTCCACCGCAGGCGCAGATCCATACTTATTGATATTTGATAGGAATACGCAATAATAATGAATCTGCTAAGATAATTGAAAAAGGTCAACCTACATTCAACGTAACATAGAATGCTTCTCAAATCACAAAATTAGGAGTCATATTTGTCCAATGGAAATGAGAAGGAACATCCATAAATTTATAATCAACTTTTACAATTTGCACAAATCTGTATCCAGTGATAATCGAACCTACGACCTTTAGCATTTAATACAACGATAAGGTCAACGATGCGGTCTATATATTATTCCTTATTAAATCCATCATTATCTATCTCAAAGATCTACTTCACTAACGATATAGCCTTTTGCTCAACGAACTCACCACAGGTAATAAAATAGCGGTTAAAAAGTAGTAATTTCAATCGCACCAGTCGGTTCGTGACGCGTTTGGCCGTAAACACTGGGTCGGTAATCGAACCCATGGCCCCGCAGTGGTTAAACTCCCGGTAAAAGTAATTCACTGTACCGCATTAGTCTTGATAAAGTGGCATAATCAAATTAGGTTCATTTGTCTTATAGATTTATAGGAAGAGAGAGCACCATTTCTTTCTTTAATTGCTCATTTCTATTTCTTTCTTTTTTTGCTTTTTATATTTAGTAGTTTCAGTTTTTGTACTTAATTAATGGTACCTACTTATTTACTACTCTCTAGGTTTGGATGATTTATTCCTATAGGTATCTTGTCCCGTAAAAAAATCTGGGATACGATTTTATTGTTTTCTTTCGTCCTCGCATATAACGTTAAAACAAACATCAAATACTTACGCATAGCGTAAAATACTATTATTTGTTATTCATTCTACTATTTGGTTCATTATAAAATGTAATAGTTTGCTAATTATGATTAGTATTTGTAAGACAATTATAAATTAACAATATATTTGCATTCACCGGCAAGACATAAGATTGCATTGTACACCATAATTTAACTATGTCTGACCATTTTCATTTCCACATCTTTTCTCTTCAGTTACTAATAAAATTGTTCATTCTACTTTCACAAATAAATCTTATCGGAGTTTAATAATTGCAATACCATAACTATAGTCTGTTATTATTTTGTAGAGCACATGTTGTGTTAGCTATTAGGTTAGTACTGACAGATTCTCATAGTGTAACTGGATTGGGTGTCATTGATTTATCCACCAATTACCGCCATACAAGACCGTCCCGAGCGATCAGGTTTTAAAAGACACCGACCAATTTGGCAAACGCGCTATATTTTTCTAAAATTGAAAAAACGGACTCGTAAATTTTACGCGTAAATCGGTTACTACCGCCCGTCGGCGCATCAAAGAGAGAGTAAAGGTTCCCTCACACCGATGCGGGAACGCACAGAGCGACTGCGTATTCAAAATTGTAAATGTTGCCAGAAACACAAGCGGGCGGCAATATAACTGGCCACATTACAAAAGAAAACAATACATTATGGTTACAAGTCGATAAGTGCGGAATGCTCTAAGGCCATATATAGAAATGTGGCCCTATTGCACTAATAGGTTAAAATTACTTAGGGACATATTTCCATAGTGGGTATTAATTTTACTGCCTTTCAACTTATATCCCTGTTGCTATGAAAGATATGACCATTGACTATTAATTTGTGGCCTTAACAAATTAATAAAAACTTACCAAATTTTGTGAAAAATCTTGAGATGTGGCCGTATTGCACTGGATGTTCGATATATTCCCACAGTAGCAAAAGAGCCTAAAAGTGGCCACCAACACATAAAATATAAGTAAGCTTGACCTATTTTCCATCTATAATATTTCCATCTATATTTAATACGCCACGCATTTCTATCCAAAAATAAAACAAATATCCCATACGTGGCGCGCACGAAAATATATTAAATTTAATTAGTTTCATAATCAATTTTAAATTAGTATTTTCAGCTCCACGCGCTTTACACGTACTCGCGCGTGACTTGCAACTTAAAAAACCGCTCTATGACGCTGCCGAGTCAATATGATGTAAGCCTTAAAGTTGGATGGTAAACATAATTTATGGTTTTCTATTTAGTGTTTTATCAAACTGTGAGTTTGAAGTTAACCAGTGAAGTGTTGCCGAGTGAGAAATTTAAATATTTTATTAATTGTTGCTACTTATCTATAACAGTAACGATACATAACTTATATTATATTAAGGTTAAACAACGTTAGGAATAATAGTAGAGTAGTAGCTTACTGAAAATATTGAGCCCTTGGCAGAGTAATATAGGCAGTTTTGCGAAAATCTGTGTTCAGAAGAAATCTACTAAATTCAGACCAATTTTAAAGGACTTATCAGGTTAGTTCGTTCGATACATTTTTTTGTACTAATATTTTGCTGGAAATAACTTTGCTTAAGATGAACATAATAGATCTGCAACTAAAAACAAACCCCATTTTTCAAACCATTCGTGTTGGTGGCGAACTAAATCGAAGGAAACGTGTTTGCAGTAGCGAACCACTCGATCACACGGCGTCATAGTTATTCATAAACGGATAACATGCAAATACTTACAAAACCAGTCCCGAGGGATTCTGGTTCAATAAATGGGACCAGTCAGCCGTGGACTAAGTGTAAACTAGGGGCTTTTTCTCGAGTGAACAAAGTTATGGTCAATAGAAATACACAACTAGATAACATGAAACAAGTACGGGTAGAATAGAATCTTTTAGTCGAGCAATAAGTAAAAAATATTTGGCAGCGTTTATTTTGTTTTTATCAGTTTTTTATAACTATGTTTCATGCAACGCAACTTTACTGGTGACAATTATAATTAATCAATTTTAAATTACTCAACTACATTCTTTTTCTTTAATTATATTATTCATCTGAATAACGAAAATTTCTGCATTGGATAGTTTGCAGTTACCAATACTAATGAACGAATCTTTTGTGATGTAGAACCTTTTGCCACCGCTTCGGAAGACTCGCCTTCTGTGTGGAAAGAGCCTGTAAGAAACCTACATTTATAATTTACGGATTCAGAAAAATGTGAACAGTCGGTACCTAGTTTAGTTTTGATATCATAAACAGTCAGAAATAAATTTCACCTGGATCTGATTGTATACTTAAAGCGGATAATTTGCATGAGTTAGTAACATGTCGCTCTACGATTTATTGATTCCTGCTAGATATTGCCAAAATATATTTTTAAACATAGATGTACACACGATATGACGTTCATATTAGCAAACATCTTAAATCAAGTATGATTTATGGATGTCACATAACTAGAAGCATCACTAGATAATGAATGACAAAGGAAACGATGAGACTGATTTAGGGGCGTTTAGTAGAATTAAATCAAAATTAACAAGTTTCTAGAGTCGATTTGTGTTAGAACTCAAACTTTATCTCGTTTTGATTTAATGTCACCAAAAATAATTGTCCGTTTTCCTGCGTTTCTCATTTATTTAATTAGAAACTAGATCGAGATTTGGTGAGAAAGGATGAATGCTTCCTGTACCCTCATTTGACAGTTTTCTCAAAAATAATCTTGTAGCAATGTACCAACTACAGTTTTTAGAAAGTTGAAATATAACGAACCAATTTTTGTTGACGCTTTAAAAAATATGGCAAATACTCGTTGCAGACATGTTTTTGCCGTTCGATTTTTAAATCCATAATATCCGCTTCCGTAAAGTGACGTTAAGAAGTTTGTGAGAAAGAAGTTTCATGACAATTTTATGAACATTTTAAAGGAAATAATCTTCATTAGTGACTATAAAAATTATTTGTGCTGACTCGATACATAAAACTCCCATATCAGTGTAAATTTTTTCATGAAAAGAGGAGAAGATAGGAATGGAAAATCATAATGGAATTACATTGATAAACTTAACATAATCATTGTTCAATATGTTTAATATCAAAATCATTGTATTATACGATAAGACGTTCACATAATGAACCACCTACCGTAATAATTTAACTAAACAAAATATTTTAACGCCCCCGCGCATCAATAAAATTACAAAAAAGGAAGTAAAATAAAATACTTATAAAGATTCAATAAATCTAATTTTATCACAATATTTGCCAAGACTAATCGGTGTTGAGTAGAATTTTGGATTCTTAATGTCACTAACTGGCACTTCTGAAGAGCCGCGTCTGTACATTAGCTGCATAATTTATTAGGTACAGTTGGAGAAAAAATATCTTGTTGCTTTTTGATGTACCAAAGTCCGGTTTAAGCGACAATGAGTTGAAAAGAAATTACATAAACAAGCGAGGAAGAACTACTGGCGAAACTAAACGAATACGTAAGTTAGTTTATGTACAAGAAAGTTGTCTTTGCTCTAAAAATTTGACATTACTTTTATAATTTATAAAAAATATTTTCGGAATTTAAAAATTATTGTTTGTTAAATAAACGCAGTGCTTATTCCGGGAATTAGACATAATGAGCTTGAGGAAGATTTTTAAAAGGATGTTCTTAAACTAAGCTATATAAATTTCAATTGAAACTGTTTTTGCATTGATCGGCATTTGTATCGATACAGTTATTTTTACGACCAATGATGACTTTTAATTTGTTATTTAATTGCATCCATTATTTTTCACTTGACTGTAACAACCCTATCAATGTTATTTGTTGAGTCCCATTAATGTCCCATCGAGAGCATTTCTGACCCGAATCGGTAGCTTAATCGTCTGTTAATTTGTTAGATGTGAGACTAAAAGGTGCCGCATTCAGAAATTTATGACTTTATCTTGGTCACCATGTTTATTTTACCCGCATTTTTTCTTTAAAAATATATGCGTTTGAGTTTTGCCGACGACATTTCTACGTTTATTAACACTTACCTACCGAGTGATACCATAATGATGCTATTAGAATTTGTTTTGATTAATTATTGTTAATTATGGACTTTTATTCACTAACAGTACAATAATTAATAGGTATCTACTATATAATAGTTGCTAAGTATGGTATTGTAATTTAACTTATGATAACTTTTTGGCAAATGTCAAAAGAAGAAGAGTGCCAATTTGGATTAATTCTTATTCTAAATAAATCCGTGCATAATTGGGTTCGAAAGATCATCCTATAAAATATCGTTAAGTGCCCTTTTAGTGCTTAAATACGCAGTAAACGCTAATGCGTGAAGCACGTATAAATTGCAGTATAAATTATACTAACAATATTGTGGTTATTAATTTGCTTTTCCCGCGAATAAACTTTATGTTGTTATATATAGTAAGTAATACAGAAACAACAACATAAAGTTTATTCGCGGGAAAAGCAAATTAATAACCACAATATTGTTATATAATGGATTTCCGCAAAGTAACGCCTGATACAATTAAATACATAAATTATACTGTTCCATTTCTACCTACATGTGTGCAGCTTAAATTACTTCTTAGCAATACTTATTTCCTTTTTATGCTTATATTATAATTTGTAACTTACAAGTTACATGTGTAATATTTTATTTGTATAACAATTTATTTTTTTGTACTTACGTACACTCATTAGATCTGGCGGACGTCGCTGTATCATCAGTCATACTCGCTTTCTAAGCTAATGGACTACCGATACGCATTTCACAGATGCCTTTCTTCTTGTCGTGTTTACGAATCTACATTTCTTCATCTAGATATTTAATTGTAGCTTCCTTACCATTCCAACTAAATATATCTAGGTATACATAACTGTGTATTTATCTTGCATGCTTCGCGAGCTTCAGTTATGTATGAGTCTATGGTTATTGAAAAAATACATTCATTATGGTTACTCCATTGTCACACAGTCATATAGATAGGTACGTATTTTTGATTCTTGTTCAACAGAGAACCCTCAAGCAAACTACACATATACATAGCAACAGATTTTGTAACAAGTTTCATAGATTTGCCTATTAACAACACCGCCAAAGAATCTGTATCGGCTAACGGTACGGTCGGGAATGCTAATTCGATCGGTAACGAGCAATATTCATTTATCTCAACTAGACCAGACGCGTGGCTTCAACTAACTGGTGCGTGCTGTAATTCGGCCGGAGATAATAAACTTTATGTGCTTTATAAATGCCGTTGAGATATAAATTAGACGGGTGTCTTTGACGGCGACAGGTAATATGATGAGCATTGGTGATTTGATTGCTTATCGATACGAATAAAGGTTTACTTGAGCACTTCACTAACCACGATTTCTTTAACTTGTTCGTATAGATTGCCTTTGTTTAATTTGTCAAATTACAAGCAATATTAAATTAAACAGGTAAGTGCATGTTCCAAGGAAGAAGAATGTCGATGTTAAAATTATTTTCCGCTGCTTTCTTTATAAAATTTTACTTTACTATATAATACTAAGGGCTTCTTTCACCACTTCCTGATATTGTTACAGATAATAATCTTATCGGGTATCTGGGACTTTATCAGCAAGCGGTGTAAGAGGCCCTAAGTATTATATTATATTCTGTGCTTTAATGCAAATGCTTCATTCATGTCTATTTTTCGTTTGCTGGCGGTTAACATAATACGTAGCTATTTCTTTTTCTATATTATTGTTTTATACGAAAGTTTGATAAGATGAGATTATAAATTCCAAAATATTTAAAATAATTTTTAAAAATCGATGCGAATCCTCATTTCTCTTCAATTACCTACTTAATACTTTTATTATGTTCAGTTTTTGTCATTAATTTGTGATCACTTATTTGTTTTACTCAACTAAATTACATTGTTTTCGAACAAGCATGAGATTAAAAAAATCTACAGATAGTCTCTTCAAGTGGTAATGATATTAATTGATCAGGACGCGGAGGATATATTGTGCGTTTTTATTCCACATCGCAAGGGCGAAAACATGTTTTTCTGTTTACATGCAGTGTAATAAAATGCTTGATTGAATTCCTGAGCCTGCTCGCTTTTGTTGTATGTTTATTGTGATTCATTCTGACATTTTATGCTAAAAGTGAAAAATAAGTTACGATGATCTTCTGCTTTGCAGAAATTATATGCCTATCCATTTCTTTTTTTGTTTATTCATTACATAACATTTGAGTGATCAATTTTTGTCCTTTCTCTAACAGAATAATGATATTTTTTTAAAAAAAGGAGCCGAGCAAATTGTTATGAAACGACAGACAGTATAGAATCCAGAGGAGCATCAATAGGCCATACAGCTGATAGGGCTACCTCTCAAGATTTAATACGACAAGATAGTTCCAACACTTGTTAAAATTTGTCAAATACTTTCAAATTTCAAAATTTTTTGAGTTTTTTTGAGTGTATGTTTTCCACTTGCTCCTTTTACTTTGATTATCGCGGGAATATTAATACAGAATTTTGTCATTGAGTAAAAAGATGACTACGCTTTTTTTACTACACTAGTAAAATATACACTATCAAAATCCTTACACTTGCCTTAGAATATCCGCCCCATCTAGAAAATCAGTTTACTTAAACATAAGTTTTATTCGCCATATTACCATTGAACTCTGGGTAATATCTATTACACAAGTTGATTATTTTACTTATTTTACATAAGGTCTTAATTTTATTAATATAGATCTCTTGAAATAGTTTTAAGTACCTACATTGTTTTAGATAAATTTTATAACACGAGTATAATTTTCTGCAGTCGTATTTACAGACTGTAAGAAATCAAGTTATCGCGATAAACGATTATAAATTAATTATCTACTTACATAATAGACGTCTTTTAATGAAAAACCGACAAGAAAAACGAATAATTTTTTCACTTATTTACCTGGAAAAGAAGTTAAGAGAGATGAAGCATGATCGAAATAACGATAATTTTTAACCTACTTATAATAAAAACATTATATTTTTGGTGTTTATCGTGCAAACCTGTTTGATAAATACTTAGGTAGGTGTACCTACCTACTTAAAAAATTTGTACTAAGTTTTGCACGTTGACCGATGTTTCTCAAAAGAATCTTAAGTTAAATAGCTTTGACTTATTATTATTAACATTATTAATAACATCATCTGCCATACCACTTAGTCCGCTGGATGAATATTACCAATATTACTTTCGTAATGCTTACTTATCATTATCACAGAATAACGGGCACGTACGTTACAAAAACTGTTTAATAGCGTACACTTTTTGTAGTCAGTATGAATGAGCTGTGCTTGTTAATCCATTTTTAACAAGTTGATGACTTTTGAATTTATTTCGTTTTAAATTGTTTGATAACTGGTTTTGTACAAGGAAAACTTCCTAGAACAGCTGTTCCTATTACGTCTTTGGAAGAAGCTTTACTAAACCATTTTTAAAAATTATGTTCTTCCTAGAAAAGTTGCATTAGGAAAAAAAAAACTATTTCTTTCCACAAACGTTTTATTATAGTAAGTATGTGTTTTTATAAACCGTAGTAATATGACTTTCTTTCTTTCTTCTTCAGTGGCTATCAGATCACATCAGACCCTAATGATCTTTGTTTTGCTTATTTATTACCTATGTTTCATGTTCAATCTATTTCGTAATTAGGTCCGTTCTTTGTTGATTATCACCAATTTATCTATTTTCATTCAAAAGCTGATTTAAGACATCACAAATAAACAATGTTGGAGCCTGCAGCGTTCGCGCCGGTAATAGAGTTACGATATGACTTCTAAGGGCCATCGTACACTAAGCAACCAAGCGGCAGCAGTCAAATATCTTGTTTAAAAAAGAAGCAAAACAATCTTAGGGAAAAAAGTTTCCCTTTCATAATTATTCGGAACTCATTTAAATTATCTTCTAAAATTTCTCAATCAATTCTTATTTGCTCAAAGGAAGGTTCCATAACCTGTACAACTTTTATAAGAAATAAAACATTTTTTTCAATTTTGATTTTCCTCAGTCTTTCATAACTACACCTTCTTAGTCTCTCAGTTTACGGTAACCCTTAACTTTAATCTGCAGCCCGTGATATATCTGCTACCGAGGTAGTACCCAGCCTACCAATTACTAAATAATTACAAACCTTATGGGTTGTGGGAGAGGGAATTAAAATACGCGCTGGATGTAATCTTGATGGAAGTCACGCAGGGATTGAGATAAAAAGTTTTTGTTTCGTTGTATAAAAGTTGTAAGTTAGGTAGGTAAGTACCACTTTTTTCAGAAGACACTTAATTTTTCCGTTTGTTTCAATTTTACTGAAATGTAATGTATTCTGTTATTTTTGAATGAAATAGTGTACCACGTACCTATATGATATGTATTTATTGACTATTTTAAATACCTTAAATATTATTTTATTTTTAATTGAAAGCTTATTTTTTTAAACAGTGTTTCTATGTTTTGCTATATACCTTATTTTTGTCTCGGCGGGCGAGTCCATTGTGCTGAAACTTTGCTAAATCAATTTACATTTTCATTATAATAACATATTTTTATATCTCCATCATATACTCATTTTATCACTTCCAGCAAACTCATCTCCTTTATTTACCATCGATAAAACCCACCGAAATGCAACTGGGCGCATCGCATCCCGCCCTGTTATTTGGCGCAATTATAACGTCGCGAAAGAATCCGAAAGTAAAAAAAGCGATAGAATTTGCCGAGCCCTTGATTAAAATTGTGACGGGTTGATTGAGGATCCTCTTTTTGGATTACTGGTTTCTGCTTTTTTGGTTAAATGTTCCAGTAGCTACTAGTAATCTTAGCGTAGGTATTTTGAAAGAAAATTTTAACAGATTATGACATTCTTTTTGATTAGAATAAGTTTTATACATATTGACGAAGCTCAAGAACCTTTGTGATGCTACAGAAAAAAAACTCGTGTCTACATCTGTTATTGCGTGCGATACTTAGCGTGACGAAAGGGTGCACCATACGTTACGCCTTGGTATACCACGTGCCATACCAAAGGGTGGTTTATAGACCGTATCATTGCTGCCGGCATCAACACCTGTAAACTATAATATCTAAACATTTTTATCGTGGTAAAATCAATTAGTCAGCTTTTAAAATGACAGTATTGTCACGGTCTGGTACGCACCCTTGTCGTGCTTTATTGGGACATGATACTTGGTTAAGTGTAATAATAAAACTGTAGATCAGCCAATTTAAAACTTTATAATAACAGTTTTAGTTATTTGCCTTTTCTTTGAATAAGCATTTGATACTATAACAATTTTTATGTCTATAACCATAACGAATTCAGCAATATATTTGTCTTGATTCAGCAATCTATTTGATTTTATATTATTTTATGTTGTTTTATACAGTATATTTTTCGCTAGTATTATTATTATTTTGTAATTTATAAATTAGTAAATTTTGACCAAAACATTTTGTTTAGAATAGTAATTTGCATGATATTATTTATAAATTTAGAATTGTAAAACTTATTTTTTCTTATTATTTGAATTGTAATTTAATTTCTGTGTTACTTACTATATATAACAACATAAAGTTTATTCGCGGGAAAACAAATTAATAACCACAATATTGTAATATATTTGTCTTCACTTTACGTCATTTTTAGAACTTCTGTCGATTTTTTTAAATAAAACATTTTTAAATCGTGTCGCCGTCTAGAGTTTTACAGCATCCTGAGCACGTAACAAAGCATTAAATCAGATTATCTACGACTGTTTGTCGCACGAGCCGTCACGACCGAACGTTACGGTCGTGATGGATTCGTGATCGATTGTGTGGTGGGTGAAGAAGTAGAAATTAAGGATTTTTTCGATTTTAAGCAACAATTACATTAATCATTATCTTAGATAGAACTAGAATTGTCTGGAGGAGAGTTGTACAGTAGATAGATTAAAATTTGCGATTGTGTCTTTGGAGAAAGTGATGGTGACCTTTTCAACCGACGAAAAAAAAAGGAGGTTCTCAATTCGACCCGTATATATTTTTTTTATGTATGACCACGCATAACTTTTTACAGAGCAGTCCGATTTTGATAATTCTTTTTCTATTGGATAGGGTCTACTTCGAAGTTGGCCCCATTTAAATTTGAAGAAAAAAAATCTACCCTAAGGGTAGAAAATTAGGGGATGACTGATTAAATTCCTACAAAATATTCATATTTGAACCAATTCTGTTGAAACTAGACACAAATAAGTAGTTCTAATGACCCTACAATATGACGGAGACCTGAACTTGATCTGATGACGGAGACGGAAGACAGTTGAGGGAACTCTTCAACGGAGCTAACTCGTGTTTGGGCTTATTCATTCATCTTAATGAGAACTTTAAACCTAACTTATGATTTATTCTATTACGACTACCATCTATGGGTGAAGATGGAGACGGAAGGCTGTCGAGGGAATGAATTAGTATATTTTAGTTACAAAAAAGTAAAAAATAAAAACTTTTTAACAAAAAAATTAAACCGTCGAAAAAAGAAACTGAAAAGCGAAAAATAATAACAAGTTACCTTGTTAGTCTATAACTACGCTCCTACACTAATGTAAACCTAAGTAATTTTGAGTCGGCGCCTAACAAACAAGCAACTTAATTAAAGTTGATACGTAAAGTGAAATGATGGCAGTCAAGTTTACGTAAAGTGGAATGATACAAGCAATCAATGAGAAGATCATCAAATTAAAGTACGAAAAACGTAATAGTAAGTAATAAAAATAAAAGAAATTAATTTGTATGTGTGTTGGGCGCCGACTCAAAATTACTTAGGTTTACATTAGTGTAGGAGCGTAGTTATAGACTAACAAGGTAACTTGTTATTATTTTTCGCTTTTCAGTTTCTTTTTTCGACGGTTTAATTTTTTTGTTAAAAAGTTTTTATTTTAATGTATTTTTCATCACACTTGCTCGGTCTGATTTTATGCGTACCTACCTAAAGAAACACAATGGCCTATATATACCCGCGGGAGAATAATGAAAATCAATGCAATATTATACCCCTAGTGATGTTAAGTGTAGCTGGCTGTACTGAACTGGTTTATTAAATTAATTAAGTTAAAAATTAAGTTAAATTGATTAGGTAACTTGACTTATCTCGACTAAAATCGACTAAACTCGACTGTACACGCCTGTACATAATCGCCTGTACTCGACTGTATTCGCCTGTACTCGACTGTACTCGCCTGTACTCGCCTGTACTCGCCTGTACTCGCCTGTACTCGCCTGTACTCGACTGTACGCGACTGTACTCGACTGTACTCGACTGTACTCGACTGTTCTCGACTGTACTCGACTGTACTCGCCTGTACTCGACTGTACTCGACTGGGCTCGACTGTACTCGATTTGACTCGACTTGAGTTAAACTGAGTTAACTTGAGTTATATTAAGGTAATTAAATTTAACTAAATTAATTTAATGAACTTATATAATATCAGCAAAGTCATAGAAAATAAATTTGTTCCCTTGTGTCGTAGGTATTCATTTCCTCGCAAATGTGATGAAAAACATTGTGTGCATCACGGGCAGTAAGGGTATTACAAACTCGAGTCATTAAAATCCCTCCGCCTTCGGCGTCGGGCTTCTAACAGACTCTCATTAGTAATATCCTACTTACTGCCCTTATTGCACAATGTACTATTTCTTCAGGAGTTAATAGGAGTGTCTGCTTTGTTAAATGTTGGTGTGGGGCACAAATGATATAGTATACGAGTATCTCTGTGGATTGTAATCCGTTTTCCATTTGTGTTACTTTGAGTATCTTTTCAGTTCCTAGCTGCTGGCTGATACTTTTTTAATATTATCATAAATAATTATATCTTTCTCCTTTCCGACTCTGTGACCAATAAAAAGTCCTTATAAATAAAAAATACCCTACACATCACTCTTTCTTAACCTTCACCCGTATAATCAGGTGCTTTATCTTTTGACACATTACAGGTGTTGAGTTAACATTGCCATGGTCTGCTAACCACCCCCGCAATACCGCACGTGGTATACCGAACCGTGAAGTATGATCTGCCCCTAAGTCACGGTCGGTATCGCACTCAACAGCCATGTAAATTGTTAACACTGTGTAATAACGTTGTTAACTGTGAATTGTAATTGAATTAGCCGGATGATTTATTGCTTGCGTTGTTTGTATTGTAATTATATTTTGACAGGTTGCTATTGAAACCTCTTGATAGTTATGGTGGCTAGATAATTGGAAAGTAAATTAATTTTACTTATAGAAACTTACTGGCAGCTTTACAAGTTTCTAGAGTTCCGTCAATAATATGTATAAGCGTTTCTGTAGATGTAGGTAGTAATAATTTCCATGACAATAATATTTAGTTCTTATATAAATGTTTAAATCTACACTAACACAGTCTCATTTTTACCGACTTCCAAAAAAGGAGGAGGTACTATGTTCAGCTGTATGTATGTTTTTTTTTATAACAGAAGACAAGTGAAGCCTTTTTCTTTCACTATCAATATCAGGAGGTTTTCCGCTTCGGGAGATTAGGTTTGTAAAGTCCTTAAACAGCAACTGGCTCAATAGATCAAAAGATTTATTCGGATGGATAGCAACAGTGGGCAGGGCGTTTAAACAGTTTTAGGCTATCTAGCGGATTGTTCATAAGCAGCTATTAAGACTACCTTTGTCTTTCTCGGCACTAACACCTATAAAACTACTTCCTTTTGAGCAATTTATGTCTCTCATAACGTCAACTGTTTTGATTTATATTCCGGGTGGTCATTTTACACTGTCAAAAGTACAACCGCCGCAGCCGCCGTCAAATTGGTACACAATCACAGCAACCGGTAGGTCCAAACAAAATGAGATGCAATTTGAGATCATGACTGTACCATTTGGGACTGCCGCTGTTGCCCTGAAGACATGTACTAGTATGAGCTACAAGGGATAGCGTAAAGTAAAAATGGTAGCGGTTCAAGAAACTAATAACAGAGTAGTAATAATATAGTAATTACTAGAAGTTTGGTTTAAATAAGCGGCAAAAAAAATATGATTAAACAAATCATACATGTGGGCATTGGTTGATGATTATTTAAGCATTATTTTCTATAATGACAATCAGACCTTTAAGTTTACTGTGATTTAAAATTGAGACAGTTTTACTAGGAATCGGTGGGTTAATATTGTTGCAGTATCGGTGTTAATATTGTTCTATAGAGAAATCGTCAAATTAGTACTGATCAATAATAAGTGCATGCACAATGTTCATGATAATTGAATTTTGAATGTTAAACGACAGATCAAGGATTATGTGAAATCCTTAAAATATAAAACAAACATTCTAAGGTACCTAAAAAAGCATTTGAACCCGTGATTTAATCCAATCTGCAATATAGTTGTTTGATGCACTGAGTACAGTCAAGTCGTAATTTTTCAAATTCAAAACCCTTCTTTAACAAAAGTGTCTGATATGTACCGAAATATGTACCGCTCTGTTACCACAATTAAATAGGTTTAGGGTTTTGACAAACGTCGTCGCTTTCGCTTCCAATCTCGCTATCTCTCCTAACTTGTTGCAACTTACATACACGGTCAATGTGTCCAGTTGCAGTATAATGTCGTGTTATTACTGTCTACCCCCGGCCTTCACGATCTCGGCGCTATTTTAGAAATTGTTTCACTTGTCTGCGGGCACGTGCTGTATCGGTGCAATTGCCGTTTCCGTGAATACTGTTCATGTTTCACCTATACTAATAACATAATTTACAAAAGGTTTTGTATGAGTTGCATTATGGTCGTTAAACTAATGTGTTTATGGATTGTAGTCTGTAACTTCTGGGTCAACAACCAATATTTTTGAATTACATGTTTATGATATTTGGACGATTTCAAGAATGTAATCTAAAAGCCTTGATTAACTTAAATCCTTATTTATTTTGTTCCTGGCTGTTTTACATAAGATCGTTACTAGTGACCACAAAGTGATTTTTAAACGAAATAATATTCTTCAATATTATAAATTAGCTATAGAAGCTAAACAAAAGCTATTATTTTTAAAAATTTGTAGGTATATGTTATTGTACTTATTACTATTTCACAAGCAGTTAAAACATTACTCAGACCATCGTCCTAAATAACCAAACTACATTCATCAGCTGTCTAACTGGCCTTTTTATCCACAGTGTACGTTTTAAAGAAATAATAACACATGAACACGAACACACGGGAGCGTGTGCGCAATTTGGTGGAAGTGCGGCAAATAATCGCCCGAGGGGACCGCTGCGCGCAATCATACGCGTAAGGTGGGTTTCCACTGACTTGCATGAAGCTACAAATGACACTAAACGCACAACGTGGCGGAGAAGGGTTGTTAATGCAACGAATACCTGCGTAATAAGTGTGATATCAAGGAAATTTGCTTTTAGTACTATTTGATTTTCAATTGATTATTTTCCTTCTTACTTTGTCTTTATAAAATGCACTACACTAATCTAATTTATGATCCCTAATCTAATTCATGTTCTGAGTATTAACTTCTCTACAAAATTGATTTACAATTTCGACATTGTCGATTGTCAAATGTACATTCTTCCCTCAAAATATTTTTTTCAAACCTTGTGTGTTTTATAAATGTGACCAGTGAAAACGTGCTCATCTCGAATTTTTAACCACTATCACGCCGAGATGTCAGAAATATGCGCCTGCGGCCCGGACGCTCATTTTAGCTTCTGTTTAAGAACGCGATCGTGAAATTAATGCATTGCTCATATGTACCACCTAATATGCGTTCTTATATAACCTGCTCTGTAATTTCTTTCAACGTTATGCCACTAATGGTTTACTTATATTGTTATCATCATCAACGTCAGTGTCTGCTTGACTTGCTCAAGATTTGAACCCTCTTTAATATCTTGTAATTTCTAGTACTTTATACAGGTGTCAATCAATGCACATTTTGTAATCGTTAGCTTAAAAACCTTAAATCAATTCAATAATAATTGTCTGTCTTTATACCTATGACATTATACTATTTTCACTTTAGAAGAGGCATTTGACGGTGTCGTTTTCAACAATTTATTTGAAAATAAAGTTGTTAAAATGTAATTTTAGTATAAAAGCAGAATCAACGCTTCGAATGTAATCCACATTTTCACAGAATTAAAATTTATTTCCTAATTACACTACAGTTTCATCAACATTATTGATATTCACCCAAAAATGTTCCTTATTTGCTTCTGTGAACTTAGGATTTAACTTTCTATGTCCAGACAAATAAACATAAATGAGCACAGAGGTACCGTAGACGCGTTTATCATTTAATTCGAGGCGTGTAGTTGTGAATGAAACTCGTTATCTCGCCAAGAATTCGTTCGAGCGGAGTCGGGTGGAGAAGGCATACCTGTCAGTATTTTACATCTGTTTGTCTGCTTTAAGGACCGTGTATACCGACCACTTTTCCTATTACTTAGTATTATTACTTACTTGACACTTTTACTGTAACTTAACATTATTGACTGAGATATGGTGAAGAATTATTGCATGGGTTAGCAATACTGTTAAACATTTAAGCTACTTAAATCTGAAAGATCATCATCACTATCATCATAATTCATTTTACTACGCAAATTTCAGTTCCTTTTTATATTTGCAAAGCTCACCTACCTAATCAAGTGTACTTTGTATGACCCTGTTTTAATAAATTAAAAATGTTCATCGTCAGATTAAATTGCAAAATGTTTCATAAAATTTTCAAAATTATCCGAAGTATTTGAATTAAAAATATCTTCTTTGGATATTCTCCGAATAATATACGAGCTCGGAATAACAATGGAGTATGAATTTTTTTCAATTGTACTTTATTATATTTTATCAATAATGGTCATTGTGCACGTAACCCTAAAGGGAGCGTGCACGCACGTGAGCGGATTGACGCCTCTGGCGCGCGGACGCTTCTGTTGGATCCGTAGATCGTGATCGCTGGAGGTGCGCGCGCGCCGCCCGCAATGGCTGCCGTTACGCTAGAGTCGCGCTCGCCCGACATGAAAGAAGCTGTTTGAATATCTGAAGAGGTTATATTTGTATTGTAAGTTGCAGAAAAGACCTTAGGAGCACTTCGAAGGGAAACTGAAAATACGACTGAAAACTGTAAATTCGTACTAATTGTAATTTAAAAAATCATTGACATTGTAATTTCAGTGGATGACTAAACCTAAATAGTAGACCAGGTAACTGTAGCGCCAGACCATAAGTTTAGTATAAAAGAGTGAAACATACTTAATTATAATGTCTACTTTGCAATAGATGAAACATACTTTATTAATAAAATTCAACAAGACATCCTTATTCCTGAAAGACGTCAAATACCTGGTCATAAATACAACTTAATTAAAACACAAATTGCAATAAATCTCAGAAATAAAAAAAACCAACCAAGCCTTTTCATCACATGGAAGCATCGATAATTGTTTTGGATCGTTTGTGTCGAATACTCGAACGAAATTTCTCCGATTGATGTCAATTAAAACTGATATAAATTGATTAAAAATCGATACGGAATCGACTCGAATCAATTGTAATTACCTATTTCGAATCGTTTTTTTTTTCATTCGATGCGCGGAATTTTAAGTTGAGTCAATAAAAGCTGGCAGCTATCGGTTCATAATTCGTTCGATCTTTAGATTGATAATTATTGGATTTTTTAATGTGACTTAGGAAAGTTTAGCTTTTTTGTAAATAATGCAAATATTTAATCTTGGACATAGAGAAAAATGGGTTACATTAAATGCATCATAAGCTCTCTATGAAACAAATATAGCGCGCCGTTGATAACTTCACCATAGACTTTCACCGTTTAAAATTCTATTATTAGTGTTATTTAAGAGATAGCTATTATTTGTCATAGAAACATAAATGATGAAAATGATGTTTTCTAAATGTAGAAAACTTATTCATTGTGAAGTGACATACAATACTTTAATATAACTTTCTGGCATCTTCTATTAAAAAGTAGAAAATTTGAAATCCGAGTAATTTTGTCGTTTTGTAATGTCATGACTAATAAATATTTAACGAATTTTGAAAAGATCAATTTGCGAAGGTTCTTTACAAGAATCTTCACTTTTTACCGTTTCGGTATAGGCACGTTCGATTTCAAAAAGAAACATTTCACAACAAAGCGAATTTAAAAAAAACTATCAATGGAGCAAAAACTTAAACGTTCGACGTATTCGGGGATCGAAATAACGGTTCATTGATTTATGAAGGCGGGATCGCAAAATAAAAGTGAATTTAGAATAGTTTTTGTAGCCGCCGCCGAATTCTGCGATACTGTACCGGTTACCTTACTTCGTTGTCTTCTCGGTCTATTGTTTTAGAAAGGCCCTGATTGCCATTGTTTAGTTTTTAATTCATTTTATTTATTTATTTTTAAAACTAGTTAATTTATTGTGTACGGCATCACAGGTATACATAATATAATAACAAACAAATTGATGTCTTCCAAAAAATCAGTTGGAAATGAAAATATCACCAACTTTTACAACCTAATCGTATTAGTAGCGAGTTAGTTTGATTTTGATTCAAATCTGTGCTATGAATTTATTGTAATGTTTTCAAGTTTTAAATTGGTTATTACTTGTATCATCATTTGAAGTATTTGACTTCCCAATGTGATACGTGTGTCCAAATGAATGATTTAATATTTTATACACGGGTCTTAAAAAGTGCAAATATTTTTATTGACCTTTGTTTATCTAAATCATCATATCAATATGTATTACAAAAAAAGTCTAAAATGTACTACCTATGTCAAGTAGTTATTTTATGCATACACTTTACAATATAGTGCCTAATTGATTATTCATTTCATTTCAAATCAATCTTGTTCAAATTCGGAAGATGTCTATATTTTTCTCTTCATTAGTTTTTAATAAATAGCAATTCAGTATATTGAAAACTAATAGACCGATGTGTGTACAATATTAGTATGTATTAACATTTTTATTGGCGTTTAACATATTCGGCAGCTGTCAAAGATTATGTTCAGATTTGAATATTAAACTTATGAGACGCTATTTCAAACGCGAAGTTGAGATAAAGCGTATATAAATGCCGTTTTGTTAATTATTGAAGTGGTATTTTTTAATTTAACACATATTTGGCCACCACTTTGTGGTTTTATTAAAACAATTCAAATAGATATGTTAATATCACCCATGAGCGGTAAACACTTTGAAACTACAAGAATTTAAAAGATTTTACAACAGCTGTCGGTGAGTCAGTTTTGTATGAAGATACATTGCCTTGAGTTCCTTTGAAGTATTTGATCTAAATTGAAACCTGCGACGCGAAATTCAAATCACCAACCAGGACCTAAAATATAAATCATTGTTCAAGAAGAGTACTACTCTTAAAGAGTTGGTAATAAAAATAAAACATAATCAAATTAAATATTAATCAATTTAATTCATAATTAATTTTTTGTCCACGAACAGCACCTACGACTTAGCAGACAAAAATGTAAAAATTAAATTGAATCCCAAAATAGCACCAGCCAAAAATATTGATCGGTGCCCTTTGTGGACTAGGCTACATGCTATTCAGACGGGTGCTGTAGCTGGACTACGTCCTCTGACCGATTTAAGCAATTAATATTATTAATAACTCTTTGTGATATCATTAAGAAAATAAGAATTGAACGAAAAATGTATGATCTTGGATGATGAAGAATAGCAATGAGGCTAAAGATGAAACGTCTAATCACTCCTCAATTATAAATACTTTATTCGACATAAAAACAGAACATTAAGAAAAAAATCAATAGTCGCTTTTAACTTGTTATAAGAGTAGAAACTCATTCTGATATGAATAAAGAAATATCTAGTAAAGCAACAAACGCCGGCGCATATGTTAGTGTAAGTACTTACTATCTTATCCATTAATTGCAAAGAGGCGGATTGAATCTTGCGGCTGCTCGGCGCTGACTCCCTCATATTCGTTGTAATTTTCACGTCATTACGCATAACCCCGCTGCTCCGGCGGGCGGTCAGTTGAAAGCTAGATCAAGACCATAGACTAAGTAGTAAATGGCACAGATAAGACAAAGATTATTTTGAACCTCACGATAATCCTAGCGCGTCAGTAGCGCCGGGGATAAGACGCGGCCTATCATATCGAAATGTCCGAAGTTCGATCCCCGGCCGTGTCTATCAATAGTTTTTTTTCTCTGAACTTAAGTACATTTACTGACTGCTCTCAAACGGTAAAGGAAAACATTGTGAGCAAACCTGCATACGCCGAAGAAGAAATTCTTAGGCGCATGTGAAGTCCACCAACCCGCACTGCGCATGCGTGGTGTACTATTATAGCCCGAACGCTCTCGTTGAGAGGGTAGGCCTGAGCCCCAGCAGTGGGGACATGTTAATAGGCTGTTGATTGATAACCCTTTTAAGTTTACATAAAACCACAGGTAAAACTACAAAATCCTACTAACATTGTAAACGCGAAATTTTGTAAGGATGTTTAGATGATTGTGAGTTTGTGAGGGTGTAGTTTGTTACTCTTTCACGCAAAAACTACGGAACAGACTTTCTTTGCTCTTGAACACTGTCATTTAAAAGGCTATATTTTCAACAGTTTATTAAATCTGGCGCATCTGCGTTATTTAAATAGTCTTTAACCGTTGCGATTAGGGAAATGCACGCAATTTACATCGTGTTACGATAATTTAGCTATGCATATTGCACTTTAGCTATTTTACTCCTAATGTCTTATGTTAGGAAATTACTGCTTTGTATAATTGAAATGCGAGTATAAAATTCATTTAAACCCCTTGAGAATAAAGTGTCCGAGATAGCGGTTTAAGATAGGCTGATGGTAGTTTTTAATATCGTTCTAAAAATACTAATCGTAGTAAAAGTGTCCTGAAGTTACAACAATTATGGAATTAGGGCAATATATCCTAGGTGTCAAAATATTTCTCACTTTATAACTTTCTGGTGTTTAAAACTTAACTGACAGTGCTAATTGACACTGCTAGTCATAGACAGATTTTATTTAGGTATCCAATAGTTGAAATAAATAAAAGATTAATCCTGATTAGTTAATTGATAAAACATTTCCTTGTTCCCAGATACGTCATCGATTTGGCCTCTTTGATGAGGTATGCACTTCAGGTGGGGTTCAAGTACGCCATTGCAACTGGGTTCGGTTTCTGCGGGTCTCAGAAAACTATGGACCTCAAGTGAGTAAATTTGTCTTCTTAAATTATATTATTTTAAGATAATCTTACTTTTTAAAATTTTGAAAATATGCTGTAAAAATATTAGGTATCCTCAACGTCACTTCTTTAAATATTATTTCCAGTCTCAGTTGGGTAGATAAATGCTTCTTTGAATCTAAGAACGCAATGATCGATGATTGATGATTTCTTTTTCTGGATTAGCATTGTTTAAAAAGCTCCTCTTGGATAAATGTTTTTATGATATTTATAATAATTTCCAACACCAGTGGTACAGACTTATTTTCTATACAGGTGAACCTAGTCTGTACGAAAGTGAAAGGTGAACCAGTATACGAAGCTGTGAAGCCAGTGTCAGCACACACCGAGTTGGTAGTCTACTACCTCCCGGAGAGACCTGAGGAAATGTTTTTCATGAGAATGAGGAACAACCTTTATAGACAAACAATGGACTCTATATTAGAAGGTAAGGATTCATTCTTATTTAAACAAAACTTCAAATTAAAATTAATAATATAATATTATAATAAACACTTCAGACGCTTAATATAATTATTTATGAAAGACAGAATCAAATTCTTCTCAGGATTTTACTATATAAATTATACAATCAGCATAATAATTGGCTCCGTTTAATAAATGTTTATATGGATTTCAAATAATCACAGCAAGTAAATTACAAACTTTTAATGTCTTCCTATAAAATAGAATATTTTAAAACACAGTTAAATCGGAAGCCATTACAAAATAGAAACGTACAGTATTAATTCGTACACTTAAGTGTTTTAATTAATTAAAAATATCTGGTTCAGAGTATGTTGCCGAATACATATAATATGTTAAAGAGAAAGTAGATCGATCACTTAAACCTACGTATGGAACATTTACGATCACCAGCCAAAATACTATTAGACAGTTATTATGACGAACGATGTGTAGTTAAGTTACTATTGAAAGTTTAGAAATTTTCTCCGCATGTTTTTTCATTGTTCGCAGCTTTTAAACAAAATTTTGGCATTCATCAGGACTACATTTTGTATGGTGTAAATTGGCTGATGTAATAACAGGTTACTTGTCCTTAAGAAGTTTATAGTATGTTCAGAATCCTTATCCTACCTAATATTATAAATATGACATAAGTTCTTTTTCACGCTTTACTTGTCAACGAATCTGCATAATATTATATCCTGGTGCTACTCGCAGGTAGTCTTAATATATCTGATGATTAATAATACTGGGAGTACTTTTATGCATTATCTTGTTTACACTTTAATTTAGAATGAACTATTAATTTTCTCTGATGTGCACAAGTCAAACTCATTTGATACTGCTCGAATAAACTTATTAATGATCAGTTTTACTTTCATGGCGGTTACCTTCTCTTGTTTATCGTAATTAACTATCGAATCTAACTTACATCCACCTACTTTGGGTTTACAATAATGGTAAATAGAAGTATTAAGAAGCTTTTCTATCTGAAATTTATCTGTTATCAGTAGTTATCACACATTATTACAGTAAATCATCTCAAAATAGGTACTGATTATTCATCCTACTTTATTGCCTTCAAAAAGTTACAGCAAAGCACGTAATATCAATTATAAGAATGATGTTTTTAACATGTTATACCTATCAACCGATGAATGAGCCTCATCAGACATACCAATAAGTTTTGCGCTAATTTCAAAGTTATTGTACCTATTTACACACGTCGATGCCAAGCATCATTATGGTGCGTTGTATCTCTCGTTCGCTTTCATTGATCTATAAAATGGTCTTTTATTTCTTTATGCAGGCTGTATTTAGCTAAAAATTACCGGTATCATCTCAATAAAACGATAGATTACAAGGCAAATATAACGGTCCCATAAGTGAGCCTTATGTTAATCCTGTGTTATATTCTCATGGTCTTTCATCGACCTTATTCATCGCGTAAGCTTGTTTTTTTTGTTATTCATCTATGTGTCACTTAAATAAAAGTCGCTACCTACTACTTACGCTCTAATATAACTTACCTAGGTTGAGGCTGTAGATAAATCCATAACTACTTGCCTGGATAATATTCATCCAATGACTAATTTTAACTGATTTGTTTTGGAAATTAATAAACAAATAAAAAGAAAAACTACTGTAGTCGGTACCAATCCATATACCTTCTTCTTATTTTACGGATAAATATTAAAATACAGTACGAGTAGTTGGAGTACGAAGAATGGGTCATTCTTCAATGGCATTCTTAAACGATTTATATAATTTTGTGTAAAGACTATTTTTATCTATAATCTTTATCTTTAATTATAGCTGCGAAATAATTAACAATCAATAAATTTTGCTCTTCAGCCGTAACAATATATCGCTACTTTCCCATACTAGCTGCAGGCTGCGGCTCGATCGGCACATCAAAGGACATTCCAAGTTGCGCAGGCGTCTCGGTTCGGTAGTCGGCCGTCATGATTGCTTTTTTATCGCGTTAGGCAGTGGCCAGTGTGTGATGAAATGGCGATGGTATTGAGCTGTGAAATACTGTTTTGCTGGTTTTATATATTTAGAAAAAAAGGTAACCGAAGTGTTATCCTTGAGGGACATCAGAGAGAAATTAAGAAAAATAGATCTAACATCTCTTTTTCTCTGACAACTGTAACTGATGCTTATTGTTTTTGTGTTGTTTTATCTTTTAAGTGGAAATGTAATTGGTATAATTCACAATTTAATAGAACATAATACAAATTAATTTATATGTATTCGTACATAACAATAATTGTCATTCAACCTCATTAAAATCATAATAAGTTCTGCAACAATTCAAGTAATTATAATACTGAATTAACAACTTACTGATATGGTCATCTCTGTATTATTATAACCAAGCCCTTACCGGCCAGTTAAGTTACATATGAATCGATAACGAAAGCGGCTTCGTTTGCCTCAATACAGACCGATCCGATCAGTACCGAGACCATATCGATTATTCGAACGCAGATGTCAACGGATGTGGTAGGTATATAAATACACATACCATCTTTGATGTAAAACCTTTATTGAAACAATTTAAAAAATTGCAGTGATTAAAACTGATTCTGATTAACAAATGGGTATGTTTAGTGAAGTAATAGTACGCTTGTTGATGTACTTGTAAATGAAGTAGGCAAAACCGAAGACGGCCAACTAGCAAAAGATACTATCGCCACTACCATCTGTCTTCTCGTCGCGCCATATCGAGTATTCCCTATCCCTCGATCTTGAAATATACCTATCCGCGCGGCGTATAACGAAATATACATATCCGTTGATCTGGAATAGGAACACGCTACAACTAATTAAACTTCCCCGCTTTGCGACATCCTCATCAGCTACTAAGATTTACGGCCTATGTTTATAGATTATAACTTTGTGATTATTCCGCATTACATAAAATAATAGTCCTCAAAAATGCCAAGCGTAATAAAGACACTATTAAATCTTTAACGCTGCTTGATGTTGATATAAACATAAATTTTCAACTGAACACCGATGAGGACATTTACGGTTGTCAATAAAATGCTTCATTAAAAATTTTGCATTGATTGGATCGACATTTTTAATAGTCTAATCTTTATATTATTATTAGTTCTCTCGCAAAAGTTTATTCAATATCATTCGAAATGTAAAGGCTGGAAGTTTATGGGGCTATAGGATATGACTGTCTAATTTGCTTCTATGCTCGATAAAATAGTTCAATCAATCACTGCAGATTAATGATCAACATAATGATTTACATGGTTGTGATGATTGTATATCAATTATGGGTTTTGTTAGTCCATTATGAATCATAGAGCTTAGAAGACCTTTTTATTTACCTACATTCATAAATATTTTGTTTCCACAGATTCTCCTTTAGACCTATCAACATCCCTTCTATCCAGAATCCTTTTACCCATCTCTCCACCTTCAGGCACAGAGGATGAACACAAGTCTGTCTCTGGAGATTCCCTCACATCGTCATCGGCGGGTTCATCTAGTGAGATCTTAGAGATGACACCAAAGGTGCAGAGAAGACCAGCAAAGTCCGAACGAGCACTCCTACCCTGTGAAGTTTGCGGAAAAGCATTTGATAGACCTTCGCTTTTGAAGAGGCATATGAGAACACACACTGGTTTGTATAGATATTTTTACTGCCTATAAAAACTACAAAGAATACTAAAACAATACTTTTAAATGTTACTGCTTTTAAAATAAGCTTCTCCTAGCAATGTCTTCAAAAGAAAAGCACCCTTATTTTAGATGAGGTGCATTCAGGATAAATGGCCAAGTGGATAATATTTCATTTCATTCTCCGTCTCTCCTTAAAAATTTTACATTTAAGACGTGCTGCTAGTCATCACACCCGGTAGTCATCACATTTTCATTTGAACTTAACATTTTTATTTTCTTCTAGGCGAGAAACCTCATGTCTGCATGGTCTGCAACAAGGGCTTCAGTACATCCAGCAGTCTCAACACGCACAGGAGAATACATTCAGGAGAAAAGCCGCACCAGTGCCAACACTGTGGGAAGCGGTTTACAGCCAGCTCCAACTTATATTATCATAGGATGACGCACATAAAGGTAAGTTAGACAATACACTTTTTCATAATATTATTAGAAAAGTGACCAGTCAGGAAACTATAGTCTTCAACATAGTCAAAAAGTTAGTACGTTGAAGTGGCATTGGACCTACCACATTTAACGGAGAATTGGTTCCAACCGCTGGTGTAGCTGGGCAGCGTAGTGTAGGACGCCACCCGGCTAGATGGAGCGAGGATCTGCTTAAGGCGGCTGGCAGCAGTTGGATCGGGCTCAATGGCGCACCTTGGGGGGCATAATATCCAGAAGAGATGATTAATAAGAAATTTTGTACTAGAGTGAATTTTCCGAATGAGACTATTTGAGACAAAAATCATTGAGTCACAATTTCAAATCGGCTATTTCACGTTTTTTGCAGCTGGTCTGATATACCTATGTCTTGATTTTGTATAAATTAGTTTTCGTTTCTTGTTTTTAATGTAATGTTGCTTTTATAAGGTGTTTCACTACCACGACACTAGATTTTGATCCATGTAGCATTAATTAAGGCCACATATTTTGGTCAGTCGTTACGTTTCGATTTTCTCTATCCGAAACAGGATACATTAGTCTGTTTTGGTAGCTTCTGTCTGATTCAACTTTCATGTCGCATCAGTCACATATAACTACTGTAACCGCCTTTGTTTTGGTAAGAACATAATATAGTTCGCACAGAGCCATAGTTCAATGCGTGGTCGACGCGTGCTCAACGGGGCGGAAAAGACTTGTTTCTTGGACCGTGGTCGTGGGAACCCAGGTCGTAGGTTGAGCAAAGTGGGGTGTAATTTAAAAATCACTCTCAGGTTCAGTTTGTAGGAACTTTTATATTGACATGAAACATCTGTGACTTACAAAAGAAAAGCGTTACCAATGAGACCGGAGAGGGTATCTACCCAGGGACCTTGACTTCAAACTTTTTACTTTTTACATAGCAGTAGAATGAAAGTTAATATTGACACAAGCCGCAACAAAACGTTTCTCGTAAACGCTGCGGCTGTACGGAATACAGTCTACAGATTTTGATTTCTTTTAAATGAATAGCTAACTTTAGAAATTATCTAAGCAAGTTCTGGACCACACCGTACTTGAGAAAGCGACACCCTTGAAATAATGTAGATCTAAGAAATGTAATATGAATTATGATTTTAAACAGACACTGGTTTCTAAGCAAGAAATAGTCTTACAGGACAGACAACTAAAATAAAAGTATCAGGTTTATTGTCAAAGCAACTATGCCGGAGTTTTCACTTTAGACTTTCATTTAACCTCAAGACATTGTCATTGAATTCAAGATTATCGTAACGATCGTCTTTGCCAACAATGTTTTGTACAGTAACTTCCAGAAGAATGACTTACACAAGTAAATCAGCAAGACTGTTAACAATATTCATATCCTATTGTAACCTGTTTACACAACCACGGAAACTTATACACCATCGCGTAATTGGTTTGCAAAACTCTGAATAAAAACGAGTTATCCTTGATGCGACAAACAATGGTACCATTACAGTTTTTATGTAGATAATTCACATGCCTGGAGTATATCCTTATTTGATGATAAAATACGCCATGAAGAGTTAATTGTTGTTTTTCATGATGAAAATCATGTCGTTACAGAGATTATGAATAGGTGTTTTTTATTTGATTTACATTACCTACTCTGTATCATAGAATAAGGATAAAGAATCAATAAGCAGATTATGCACTTATTGTGATGACTTCCTTGTGAAATGTAGGGTAGGTATAGGTGTAATTATGCATTGTTCACTCCTGAAGCAAAATCGTTTGTAAGTACGAAGCAGAGTCAGTAGTAAAGTAAGAATCTAGAAGAAACTTAGGAGTATTTTTAATCATCAGGTCACCTGTAACGACGCCCTGTTGTATTTTTGTCTCGGACACTACGATTAACAAACAATACTTACCAAAAATATGTACAAAAAATGTATAAAAGCAAAAAATTAAAAATTCTAATACAAACACATAAAACACATTGAGTTAGGTACCTACTAATAAAAATCTGACACTGTTATTAAAAATATAATTACCCATCTCATAAATGATGATAATTTATTCAAAAGTGGTATATTACGGGTCGGTAAAGCTTGGTGCACAAAGTGATGTTACTGTGCTCACTTCCCATAACGCCCCACGTTAGTTTTTACTTAACTATGACCTCATGTGTCCACGACTTAAGAAAATCACACAACAGTGCACACAGGGGTGTGCATTATGGAAAATATTTTAGTAGATTTTATTTGCAACATTTTACATTTTGAACGCGTGAATTTAACCCTTTACATGTTTTTAGTGGTTGACTACGTCATTTTAGGACTTTGTATGCGAAATTTCAAGACTCTTGATCCATTTAGTTTAAGTCATGCCATTTAGTCAGTCAAGGTATAAGTATTTTTGTAAAAAGGTTTTAATGATGGTAAATAATTAGTTTCTGTCGATATGAAAGCTTTAATTATCTGAAATTACATTACAATACCTACTAAAATAATCTTATGACGCTGCATTTAAAAAACGCAGCCGCTTTGTTTCGACTACTCAAACCGCACGATTTATATCATAAAATATGTGTAACTAATTATTTCTGAACTTCATGTAACTATATTTAAAATCAATAAAATATACCAATAAAAGGGTGGTAATAAAACGGGCGGCAAAAAATGTAAATTACAAAAAAAAAACATAACATACTAAAGTATTTTCTTGAAAGAAAGAATATTTCGTCGCTAGTTTCAGTATTTTTAGACGATCGGTTTATTATATTCCGTAAAAAAGTTGATGCGAGTGCCACCCCTGATTTCTTAAGGCGCACCTGCGGTCACAGGTAGTTATACTTAAGGTGGTCGAGGACCAATAAATTACCGGGTCAGGTCAACGTGGGAACCCACTAGTGGCCAGGACACTGTGACCGGAGGGAATGACTGTCGATTTAATGGTATGATTCATATGGAGCATGCTTTACTTCTCTGAGAATCCGTGTAAATGACTGTTCTACTGAAGTATTGGGAACAATTTTAGGAATATAAAGAAGCTTGAACTATATTTAACTAAGAAAAGAGCGTACGATATAATAATAATATGTATCGTCTGTCACCTGTGTCTGTGTCCAAGTAAAAAAAAAAATTACTATGTTATCTATACTTTTTGAGGATAATTTTAGACAATAAACTTAATAATATAGGTACCTAATCATTGATACATATATTACCACCTATTAGTGACATCTGGGCACCACACGCTATTGCAAAATTACAAATCGTACATACACGCATATCTTCTCTCTATGTTCCTGACGGGGTAGGCAGAGAGAACGGAGCGCCGGAGCTGACGGACTTAATAATTGTATATTATGTTTTTCTATAGTCCTCCTTAAGGAACGATTAACATAAGCAAATGAGAAACTTCACGCATCAATAGCAAAAACACAGATAAACCGTGATATAATTTTCTCAGATCTAATATCTCTATTGCATTCACTTAATATAGTATCTGAATATGATACAATGAGAGCGGTACCGACACGTCTCTGGTCATCTCATGTGGCATGGGTTCACACAGTGCGTGTGAAGCCACGGTCTGGTAGGCACCAAGTCTTCGGTATCGTCTTGTACGATACGGTTCCGTGGATTTTCGTGGGAACGCGATTTTTTTGGGTGCTCTAACTACTTTGTTTAGGCAAGTGGCTAATAAAGATCGCTTTATTGTAACTTTGAATTCTTTTAAACATTACTTACCGGTTAAGGAATCCGTGTTTATGTTTCTTAGGGTTCTGTGCATTAAAAAACCCTTAAAGGATCACTTTGTTGTCCGTCCATACCTATGTCAATACTCTTTTTTCTCAGGAAAGGTATCAAGTTGAAATTAATATCAATAAGGTCTACGGTTGCTTGGGGGTGTAAAATTCGAGCTTCTAAGTCAATGCTATCAACAAACCTATAGGGTAGGGTACTTTCCGTTGACCTAGAATTTGGTAAGAAGCAAGTTCGGCATGCAGTCGGTTGGCACAAGTAAAGGAATAAATCCGAAAATCGATTAATCCGAAAGTAAAGTTTTGTTTTATTTACCTAGCGGGTGCCCCACGACTTTGTCGGCGTTAACAGGTATTCTACTCGTATATAATAAGTCATTGTAAGATATTTCCTATCACTGTACCAAATTTCATCAAAAACATCCAAAATCTGAAACATTCAAACGTTTGCATTCACTTGGGATACAATAGTTAAATTGATTCCTAATTTGAAACTCCTGACAGTTTGATTGTTCCATACCTATTAAAAATGTTCCCCAACAACTCTTAAATAAGAATGCGGTCGTACTAAACTGCTCACCAAGCTCTGCCCCGCTATTCTGTAAGCGTATTTGTGCAACTCGATCCTGAATCCGCAGTGAGATCGGTCTCTAACTCAATGATTTACAGTTCAATACTCACTTTACTTCGCAAGTGAAGTGTTTATTAAGTAGCTTGTATTTGTTTACACAATGCGACATCAAGGTCTTTCATGATCGGATGCGGAGTGAAGTAAGTGACTTGCGATGTGATGGTCGAGTTTTAATTCATACTTTACAGAATCACACAGCTGATTGATCTACATAGCTTTCTTCAGTCTTCAAAGGATCTTTTCAACTGTCACTGTGTTGAATTAAACTAGACTAAGCTGGATGGCCAGCTCTTGGAGGCAATAATAACACCACCACAATAGCCTGATGTGTACGACTGATTCACAATAGCCATTATTCCGATGGGGTCTTCACTCCATTACAATTTATTTTGATAGAACAAGAAGCTAGGCAGCGTAGTTAAGGGTCAAACTCTTTTCGATTTATTAGATCTGGGTGTTTTTGTTATGTCATTTATTGTCTAAATATTATTAACAATCAACAATCAGATGGATTCTTCAAGACGTTGGGTGTTGGGTGTATTTTTGACCTGTTATTTGTGGTTTTGTCAATTTATGCATTCGCGTAAAACTTTGGAACAATATAGACATTTCAGTAATGGTGGCTGTACTTCATTATGTATTTTTAATGCATTCTAAATGTTTCGGTCTGTTATGTTATTGTTTATAAGTATATGATTTGGCCCGGTAAAGGTTTTTATTACGTAGCTTTCTTTTTACTTTCTTCTCTGTTTGCCTGCTCGGTACAAATTTTGCAATCGATTTTAATTCTTCCCGATGAGCTAGAGATTTAAACAAAACTCAGCACAATGCAGTACTAATTTACTTTAATAACTATTGATTCTTAAAACATGTTAATACATCAAGTTATTACATTGTGTTATTATGAATTTTGACATTTTTGTGCTCTAATAGTCCGAATAACAATAAAATATCCAGCCATTTTGAATTGCGGGTGAATTTATCGCCTCAATCGTCCACAGTCGTCACTTGACACTTTTCCATTCGTTAGAGGTTCGTTATTTGTTTGTTGTCACTGTCCGTCTCACCGTCTGTTCAAGTGGACTCACCAGCCTCGTCCTCACAATTGGTGACCACACAAAGCATCAATTGTAGCACAAGTCTTAGAGTATTAGCGATATTGTAACTTGAACGCGTAGACGCAGAAAGATTAATCAAAATCTCTTGAGTATGTTGAATTTTTCAAATCGTCTTTAATACATTTATGTTTTAGTACTAATTGCATTTTCCGGTCTAAAAAAAGCTTGTTTTTGAATACATGTTAATATTGAACTTCGAGCATGATAAGGTAATCCTTTTGAAAAATCAATATTCAATTTTCTTATAATTATGTTCTCTTTGCATACTTTCTATAAGTAACCCTTTGTAGCCTTCCGTAGTTACCATTAGTATATTTCCTCTTTTCTTATAATTATGTGCTCTTTGCATACTTTCTTTAAGTAACCCTTTGTAGCCTGCCGTAGTTACCATTAGGATATTTCCTCTTTTAATATTATTATTTCCAAGTGCTAATCAGATGCCGGCAAAGGTGCGATCGCGAACTTTTACGCCACAAGTCGATAGGACGGCATGTAATTACTTTTTGCGATTTTGACGCAGCTTAATATACGCAGCGTCGGTGTATTTTGAGCTCCAGGATTCTTTACTCTTGTCGCTTGCACCACACGGTTTGAGTAACGAGGAGGTAAGAAGATTGGTGGTTGTCTCAAATCAGCATCCGATTTGCGTTTGTCAGTACACTGGGCTTGCTGGCTGACACCTGACACCACGCTGGTGGGAAAAATATCTGCTCCTGTTTCTCTTGTAGCGGCTATTTCCTTGTTTGTTACTGTATTGTCTCTCAATAAATATTATTCGGGAATCCTGTAATGAACACTCATCGAGTTATGAAGGGAAGACTCTAAAATACAGAATCCTCACTATGCGTTGTATTATGCAACACACTTGACCTGTTTTTTTGGAAAGTTTATTCAAATAGTTACGGTTTCCATTAATATTATATTTAATAACTAAAGTGATAACCAAATTGATTATCAAATCAATTTGAAGAAGAACGTTAGTGATATATAGAATTAAAATGCAACAAAATATTTCTAAGGGACATTTTGCCAATGTTCTCTTTGCATACTTTCTATAAGTAACCCTTTGTAGCCTTCCGTAGTTACCATTAGTATATTTCCTCTTTTCTTATAATTATGTGCTCTTTGCATACTTTCTTTAAGTAACCCTTTGTAGCCTGCCGTAGTTACCATTAGGATATTTCCTCTTTTAATATTATTATTTCCAAGTGCTAATCAGATGCCGGCAAAGGTGCGATCGCGAACTTTTACGCCACAAGTCGATAGGACGGCATGTAATTACTTTTTGCGATTTTGACGCAGCTTAATATACGCAGCGTCGGTGTATTTTGAGCTCCAGGATTCTTTACTCTTGTCGCTTGCACCACACGGTTTGAGTAACGAGGAGGTAAGAAGATTGGTGGTTGTCTCAAATCAGCATCCGATTTGCGTTTGTCAGTACACTGGGCTTGCTGGCTGACACCTGACACCACGCTGGTGGGAAAAATATCTGCTCCTGTTTCTCTTGTAGCGGCTATTTCCTTGTTTGTTACTGTATTGTCTCTCAATAAATATTATTCGGGAATCCTGTAATGAACACTCATCGAGTTATGAAGGGAAGACTCTAAAATACAGAATCCTCACTATGCGTTGTATTATGCAACACACTTGACCTGTTTTTTTGGAAAGTTTATTCAAATAGTTACGGTTTCCATTAATATTATATTTAATAACTAAAGTGATAACCAAATTGATTATCAAATCAATTTGAAGAAGAACGTTAGTGATATATAGAATTAAAATGCAACAAAATATTTCTAAGGGACATTTTGCCAACGGAACATTTTGCAAATGTGACATCTGCACATAGACTTTTCTATATAAAAGTGTTATCAAAAATACTAAAACAGAGTCGAGTTGTAATAATAATAAAACTAAATTTAACAACCCTTAAAAGGCACGGCTTTTCTATGCGCACAGAATTACGTCTTTATCCGGTATTAAAGGCAATATGGCTTCACGACTGATGCCATATTGCTTTTTATAATCTCATTAAAACTGTAAGGGACCGGTGCGCTTGCGCATTCGTTGTGCACCTGCCCTTATAATGTTGTTAAAAAGTCTTGTGATTGTACAGAATTTTTGGAATTGCTCTCGATTATGATTCTATATTAATAATGATTAGACGGTTTTAAGTCTAAAGTATCCTCTAGGTATCTCTCAGACATAAATTAACTAGCTGTTCCCCGCGGCTTCGTCCGCAGTTTATAAGTTTTTTCAGACTGATGCGTGATTTAGTATTTAAACTTCTTCAAGAATTGGGCTACTTATCAAATGCAAAAGGAATTTTTCAAATTCGACTGAAAGTTCTAGACATTGGCGCGTTAAAAAAAAAAAAAACTCTTATGCTATATTATTTAGTACAGTCTAGAACTTTCAGTCAAATTTGAAAAATCCTCTAAGGTTATGTATGATGAATGATGTGTTAGTAGTTTGTTAGGCTTGTAACAGTACCTTACCAACCATATTTACAAACCAATCCTTACAAACCAATTATTTCCCATTATAGATAAGAGTGATATTTTTTGCTAATTGGCAATTTACTAGAAAGTAGAATGGCAATCCAATAAATCGATTTTAATCTTGATTGTAGAATTCCGAGTTAAATTGATAAACGCCATGGATTTTGTTAGAAAGGCTTGATTTATGAGTGTAGGTAATTGAATTTAAATACATTCCTGAGAAAATTTTCAATTAAAATCGCACTAGTAATGGAATATAAATATATTGCCAGTTCGTATGTGCAATCAATTGAACTTCGTCTATTTATTAAATGTCTGGAATTCTAAAGTCTTAATTACTCCAACAATTAGTGCCCTCTTGGGTTATATTTACAGTTCTGTACCAAAATTGTAAATAGAAACCAGTTATGATTCAATGGGATATTAAAATGGGGTATTATACTATGCAAGGGCTTCGTTCGTACATTCGACAATATTTTTTCATTTTCTTTTACATCGCTTCGTTTTTGACCTATGATGTAAAATGTATAAAACAATACCATTACCTTCTTTATCTCCAAAGTTTGCAAATCAAAAAATCTGAAATAATTAGGGCCTATTACACCGCTTGCTGATAAAGTCCCAGATACCCTATCTGCAGGTTATCTGACAGATCTCCTGTTTTTTTGGTTTTACATGTATCTGATTGCCTATATCTTATATATTTTATATAGTCTATCACACAGATTTATCTGATGGACTAGTTCATCACTAAGATTACTATCTGTAACAATATCAGGAAGTGGTGAAAGAAGCCCTTAGAGTTTCATTATATGTTACAGGAAAAATAAAACGATGTGTCTAACCCGCATAGTTTTTTAGAAATCAGCAAACTTAGTTATATCCACGTAATAAATAATTAAATGCGATTTTGCTCCGTTTCCTCGCAGCAAAAGCTGCTTATTCCGGCTGAGGAGGTAGAAAAGGATATCTTTGCCATGTGAAATAAATACATAATAAATTCCCGAATGAAACTTGAATTACCACGCACAATGCTAGCACATAAATTATGCCAAAGATGAGACACTAAGCAGAACTTGAATAAAAAAACAGGAAGTCCATAAACAAATTTTTATTGATCCAGTAACTTACTGTAACAACTTTCCAATTTGAAAATACATCTATGTAACTCGTACTAATGTAATATTCAACTTGTTTTTAAATCGATATCCGACATACTTCTACATGAAGACACCGGTGTTATAAATTTCAACTTATTCCACTATCTTTGCTGACACTTTCTCTGTAAAGCTGAATGGACACTTGAGCGATATCAAACTCTATTCAACAACCTTAGAAGTACGTCACAACTCCCAAAACTGTTGTTGTTACTTTTACAAGAAACTGTGACAAATCAGGGGAGCTTGGTTCACACCATAAAACAGCATTGTGTCTAAAATATCAAAACCCAGCAGGTCCTTGTTAATGACAAAGAGTTATGAACCATAATTCAAAGCAGCATTATGAAGCATTTTAAAATTTTATCTGCGTGCGTATGCCCTCGTTGAGAGGATAGGGCTGGGCCACCAACCAGTAGGGATTTTTATATAGGACATAGCCTGTTGATTGCTTGAACCTATTAAAAAGTTGCATTTACATGTAAGCACTTAATTGGTATTTAAAAAAATGACAGTATCGTGACCAGACCTTCAACAATGGATACTGCCTTATTAAGATCACTGGTCATTCATTATAAGGAAGTTACATAAAATTCCGTATAATAGTATTTTTATAAGTACAAATACATCTGTCATTAAGCCGCGTTCAACTGAAGCGGAAAATAGCATTATCTGCACGCATTTCTAAATAGGTAGGTACTATTCTAGTTGCACGGCAGTGGACTGGGAAAAGTTCGTCAAATAATAATATGATTCCATCGGAATTCTTAACAAAAAATATGCGGGGTGAGTAAATTATTTCGATTATATAGATTATTTCAAAAAAATATATATTATTTAATGTTTATTTTTGAGTGGATTTAAATGATTTATTTTTAAAATCTGTATAGGTAGTTTATGATTTATTTATTTATTTACTGAAATAATTACGGACAGGTCAAAATCGACCACTTATAATAAATTAAATTATGTTTTTGGCTCATTAAATAAGTATATCTATCTACCGATATGAACAAAATATGTACGTAAAATATTACAAAAGTTTTCTTAATTCTTAAAAACTTTTTACCTACATTCTGAATCTGTTGCTTAATTTAATATTCGTTTATCTACCAGTAAACTACAGAACTTGCCTAATCGTTACATGCAGATTTTCCTGACATAACAACCTACCAAAATAAATGGCTTTGCACGCGTAGCTGATTAAAATGAATTATTATTGTTAGTAGTACGTACGCCATTGGTCATTATTTGTAAATCAAGTGTACTGCAGGTGGTAACGGCACGCGAGCACTAATTTCACATTGATATGCGGTCTCCATAAAAAATCTATCACAAACTCTATGTATATTTGTAGATTAAGATTATATGGTTTAATCATTTTAAAATGAGAGGTTTTTTTATATTCTGTGGCAAGTGCCATTTCTTGTTCTTCCATATCATTCATTACAGACGTTTTATAAAAAAATCTGTTCTATGATAGGGATCCAACCGGCGACCTCTTGAATCAAGGCAAACACTTAAACTACTGGGCATAGCATATAGGCGGCTAGGAGACGTTTAATAGGCGGTAAGATAAGAAGATAAGTTATCCAGATATTATATCAGCAGGACAATCGAACTGCGAACGTACGTTTGTGATCTTCATCATAGCAAACACAATACGTTATATTTCTTACATACATAATAAAGTAGTTCAAATGAAAGGGCCACAAAGTACTCAGAATTGTTTACGGTCCGATGGAAAATGTATGAGAAAGCATAGATTTACGATTTCAAAGCTTCGAGCTTAGGTTTCGCATGATTTGTTATTTGGTTTGCTTAGAAATTCCGCTCTATGGAGATTGCCTGGTACATATTTGTACTGCATAAACTTTGTAGCTGTCAACTAACTGTTCTGGGACTGATCGGTCTTTACGGGTTATGAGACCAAAACTGTCGTCTTATGTTTCTTCTAAAAGTGTCCCTAAACGATTATGCTTTCATGACATGCAACGTTTACGTGAATGTCATGCTGCATGATGAACCACCATGCTTGCTATCAATCAATACAGTGAAGCAACGGCCAATACATAGTTTGCATGTCATGCACGTCAATCACTACAGCTAGACGATCATGTACGAGTGACAGCACGTATTACATGTCATGCAAGCATGATCGTTTAGGGAGCCCTTAACAAACTAGAGGTATTATAAATAGTGGCTAGTTTTCAAAGACTACCTAAAATGTTAGATGATTGTGGCTATTAATTTTATTCCGATGAACGAGTGGGCAGGTACATCATCATCATCAGCCTGCACTGGTCCACTTCTGTACAAAGGCTTCCTCCAAGAGGTGCCACTGACCCCGGTCTTTGGTTTTCCGCAACCGCAGTCACTGCCAGCCGTCTCACGACAGATCGTCACTCCATCTAGCCGGGGGAATCCCACACCACGCCTGCCTACTCGTGGTCTCCACTCGAGAACTCGTCTACCCCAGTGGTTATCGATTCTCCGACAGATGTAACCAGCCCAATGTGACTTCAACGTACTAAGTGTTAGAGCTAAGTCGAAGGCTTTGGTTCTCTGGCGGATCACCTCGTTTCGGATCCCGTCTCTCAGAGAAACTGCCAGGGTAGGTATACTGTTCAAAAGTATGCACCAAAACAAATAATATGTACCTTACCTTTTCCTACTAATATTATAAAGGCGATAGTTTGTAAGGATGTGAGGATGTATGTTTGTTACTCTTTCACGCAAAAACTACCGAACAGATTTTGATGAAACTTGGTACAGTGATATCTTATATCCTGGAATAGTATATAGGCTACTTTTAACGCGGACAAAGTCGCGGGGCGTACACTAATACCCAATAAGTAACAAAACGCCCACATAGAGGGCGCTGTTTCACAATATACACGGGAAAAACTTTTCTACGCGGGCGAAGCCGCAGGAAAAGCAAGTCTTATATAAATACCTATCTATATGTAATTAAAAAAAGACAAATAATACTAATCTAACAAGTAAGTAGGCGATCGTGTCTTGACTTTATCTTCTACGCGGCACGTTGAAAATGAATATTAAAATATCAGTTGCGCAGACGCGTCTTAAGTACCCTCCTTTCAGATGTGTCATTCATCCTAAAATGATTTATAATAATTACGAAGAGAGAACTCTTAAATTCTTAGACTGAGGATCGGAAATGGAATACGTCTTAATGCTTAGCCCTTATCGAGAGGCCGCGCGGAACACCTGTCGACTTTTTATATAATTATTTTTGATGTTGTAATAATATGCGTAGGTTTATTGATTTGGTTTTAGTGTTGGCAGTTTTTTTGTAGGTGCTGTATGGAGCTGCAGCTTGGATTCATCATTTAGAAAACATAATGTATTAGGATAATCAGAAAAATCGGATATTTGCGTTCCTAGGACGATTGTGCGAAGAACCGGATCATTTTGAATCTAAGACAGATTTTCGATCATTCGAGCTATTATCAGGATCTTAAAGTAAGTATCATAGGTAAATAGGAAGGAGATGAGATGTTTTTTCCAAGATATGGATCATTGCAAAATCCCAGTTTGTTTAAGAACGATCAGAAACTCGATCGCTGATTGCCTAATCTAACGACTTATAACATCTTCATTGTCATTGGTCAGAAGTTGGTTTGAATTTCTCTCTATTCATGAAATGCTGTGGTTTGTAACCAAATGTTTCTTAAAAAATTTAAAAAACATTTTATTCAAAGGGAAATTAGTTAAAGTATTTGCCAGTGTGAATTGTTAAACAATTATTGACAGTTATTTTTAGAATTATTTAAAAAAATCCAGTTCTTTAAAATATTTTTTAAATTTGCTTTTTAAAAATTAAATCTAAGATAGTTAATGTAACACCTCTTAAAATTTATAATTCATTAATATAGGCGGTTGCAATCTCCACTTACCTCGCGTGAATTATCACACGCTCTGTAATAAAAATAAGTCGCATACGACAAAAAAGTCGCATAAGATACGTACAAAGTCGATCGGCCGCGACCGGCCGATAGCACCGTGTACCGTCCGCGCAACACTATCAATCATGCGTTATCGTTCTTTTGCTGCGGACCGTACTGATTAAATTATTCCACTGAGGTGACTTAATGAAATAGCCAACTTATACGGGAGAGTTCACACTTGATGTGGTTTAGTGTGAAATTCTACTAATTTTATAAATGTGGGTGTGTTTGTTTGTTTGTTTTTTTTCATACGATATTTTGCCAACATTCAATCGGTCATCAGACCTTAAGCAGTTATTATAATTGTCTGACAGTGGCGTGGTAGGCATGCCCTTCCATTGTTGGGTTGCCTTCATGAAATGGCTACCTATGCCTTATCCCATGTGCGGGAACGTTTGTTTGTTGTTGTGGTTTTTATTTGCTGCAATCCCGCTGCAACATACAACTTGATATAATGACAGCTTATATTGGGCAATAACACAAATGATATAAAAATAATTTTTAGCCGCCCAATTCATTAATTTAGTCGCCCGGTTCATTATTTCAGTTGCTCGGTTTAATTCTTAATTATTACGTCATTATCAAATATAAATTGGTAACTACCTCCTAAAAACTCTCGCGATGGACCGTTTGTACCATCAGTAGTGTCATTTGATGGTACAAATGGTACTGATTTATCCCACAAGTACACCCAAAAAAGAAAGATAATAAATTGTACAGCAGCGCTCCACATACATTCCAAATAAGAGCTATTGATATAACTGTCAATATCTTTAGCAGCTGTGAGAATTACCAAACTTGGCGTTAAATTTTACAACGTTTTTTCTCAAACCTAGTGTACCCGCTTCTTCATAATACAAATATACGAGTGTAATCATAACGCGGGCGATATACGGCGTTCCAATTAATATGCTCCCTGTCTTGCCCCCAGACCCGACACCACAATATTGATTAGTCCAGTTTCTGATAATTGGGCTATGGTTATTAATTGCTTCCATGCTTTTGAATATATTAATACCGATAGATTTAATTTTATGGCAGTATATATCGCAGTGAGAGCGTCAGTGGACACGGTCTATCTTAACGAAAGATCCGAAGTTCGATCCCCGGCTGGGCCGTGTACCAATGGGATTTTCTCGAAACTTAAGTACGTTTTACTCACTGCTCTCAAACGGTGAAGGAAAACGTCGTGAGGAAGCCTGCATACGCCGAAGAAGAAATTCTTAGACGCAGTGAAGTCCACCGACCCGCACTGGGCTAGCGTCGTGGACTACAGCCCGAACGCCCTCGTTGAGAGGGTAGGCCTGAGCCCTAGCAGTGGGGACATGTTAATAGGCTGTTGATTTGATATATCGCAGTCAGTAGGGATAGAGGAACAGAATTTGAATCTAAATTATAAAATAAAACACTTGTAAATGAAGGTAGGTTAACAATAAGAAACTACGTATTGCTATGGGTACTTGTACAATTTTAAACAAACAAAATCACAGGAATTTTTAATTTCAAAAATATATTAAAATTGTTTCGACTTGGCCTTTCTCACTGCGGTGTATATTCACCTGGTTATAGGTTAGGGCGAAAAAAATGTTACATCGATATGACGTACTTTCTTTAATTAAGTAATATGGTAGAGTCACTAGAGATTCAAATATCCCTATTTATTATCTTTAGAAATTTATGTGTCAAATTTCAGTTCACAAGTTAAAAAAAAATAATTACCTATGTTTTAGGATTAATAAACAATTACAAAACTTATACAACATTAAAGAAGCTTGTGTGTGTCAGGATCGCACAATACTTGGCGCTCAGGTCTTTCTGCATACCCCGTGAGGGTGAAGATAATAATATGTATGTATGTAATATATGACTTATTCTGCATCCTTAATTTACCATTTAGAACCCATGGATCACTGAGACTAAGCCCTAACGAGCGCAATACCGAAACATAGTCCCAGCACGTTGCATCAATTTATTTCGTTAAATTAACCGAAGCCATTTGCATTCGATTTCCATAAACCGGCGCAGGAGTATCAGTCGGTCATACGTCACTGTTCAAAAGAGATACAGCTATGGGTCGGTGATCGAATGAGCGATTATCGACTAACGATTTTGAATAGATTTTAAGATTTTTCTACATATATACGAAATATGCAATACGAAAAGTAAAATAACACCAGCGAAGTAAACGGTTTTTATATAATAGACATAGTTAAAAGATGTTACTATGTTATGAATTATATAAACTGTATCTAAATAACATTTTTAAAACAAATTCGAACAATAATATAAATTACAAAAGTAAATAATATTAATGTAAAAATATCAAAATACCACAGAAATAGTAAGTAATAATAAAAATTATCAAGCTTTTATTAAATAAACTGAAAAATATTTTTTCCCATGTTCATTTATTTGCCATGTCGAGGTGGTTTTAAAAATAAAGGTAAACCGCCATTTTGTAGTGGCCGCCATATTGGATGTACCATAAAATTGAATGAACTACATTATAAGTATTGTAGTAAAATACTCTTGGAAACCAGAGATGGGTGCAAAATTCGAGCGTGATCGGATATCGGGAAGAGCATATCGCAAGATTCCTCCCGGTCAAACCAACAGGAAACCAAGTTAAATAAAAACTTGTGAAAATAAGTATCAATCAAAAACCTGTTACCTCGTCTGTGAAAACAAAATCCAGTTTCAACGAAATCGTTTCGATATCGTTCCGTCGCCGCAAAACCTTTGCCCTTCATTATCGAGGCACGTAAGAGGCGACCAGTTTTTTGCGGCCGTCGTGATTTATCCAACGGAAATTGTCAGACAACTAATGGCTCTTTGTTTATTGATTTATATATTGCAATATTCGGTAGCCTGAGAGGTCGGAATAATATCGAAACTCATTTTTTACGTCCCTTGATTGAGCTACCGCGGGATTGCCAACCCTGCTAAATTGAGATGCTGGTTGTATCTTTCCCACAGGATTTTCACAGGGACCTTTGTGTTTTGGTCGTCTTGAAATAATTAATCTTTTTTCGGTGGGTGTCAGCTATGGGCGGGCAAGCGAAAATGAAATGGGAGGAACGTCTCTAGAGAATAAAATTTGTATTATCGTATCAATGCTTGATTAACAATTTTTTGTCGGATTCAACAGGAAGCCAAGAAAGTTGTTAGAAGGTTCTTAATTAGTTATGTAAATTAAGTTATTTCCGTACTCCTCAATGTGGCAACCATTTCTGGTTGCACCTGTCAGACATCAAAGATAAGTTAGAGGACGATCAATTAATAAGTACGGAGGTAACGTAGAGTTGAGCATTCTCTTTTGATAGGTATACATTTTTGGAAAATAGCTAGTGCCTAAGTATCATTCATTAAATTGAATAAAATAAAATACAAAGCCGTGAGGAAACCTGCATACGCCGAAGAAGAAATTCTTAGGCGCATGTGAAGTCCACCAACCCGCACTGGGCTAGCGTGGTGGACTATAGCCCGAACACCCTCGTTGAGAGGGTAGGCCTGAGCCCCAGCAGTGGGGACATCTTAATAGGCTGTTGATGAAAATATAAAGCAACATATCTGTTCTAATTCCAACACAATTACATATAAAAACAAAATAATCAATGGGAATAAGTATATAATATACGGTAAACCGAAGTCGACTGATAACCCTCAGAGTGTTAAAACACCCGATCGGGTTTTATTAATATTGTCAGCAGAATGTGACACGACCCGATCGGGTGTCGTCGCTGTAGGCTATTATCACGTATATATATATAGGTATGAGTGATTTCTCGAAAATCAAAAAATGACGTCCACATTCTGCGGAGTTTTCAAATTTTGACAGCCACATTCTAAATGCCACAAAGGTGGATTAAAACAAACTTATTTTTACAACATTATTTTGCTGCTATGGCCTAACCTTAAATTTGTTTCCATTTGTGAAAATAGAGATCATTTTCGTATGCCATTTTTTTATCTATTCGGCGTTGCCCACTGTCAGGTTTTGGATTTTTGGGTTATATTTCGATTGAGTTGTTTTTGGGTAATTTTTGTTCTTCTTTGCATTTTAGTCAATTTTTCAAAAACAGCGTCATTAAACCGATCAGCATTCCGACAGTAAATTAATTTTCGATAAGTTCTGTAAAACTGAAATTTTCATCATTTAAAACTTTAAATGAGAAAACTTTAATTTCAAATGTAACCCGTAATGTAAAACTAAAATCAATTTTATGTCCCTCGTGTCATTGGACAAAAGACTTGTAATTATTTCTTCTGTGACAAAAGGTACAGTAGGTTAGATCATTTTGTTTAAACTATGGTTAGATGTAATAAAATAGGGATTATGGTTTATTCAATTGTGACGTCGTTCACTGTTCATCTTGAGGTCATCAGTGGTATTTTTTTACGATTTATACTACTGTACGGATGTCAATTTTGTGCATAGGGTTGGCTATGTCGATAGATATTTAAGATGAAATAAGCCCAATTTTGGCGTACTTTAAAATTTTAATGACAGCGCTACAAGTGTCGTGGTTATTTTCATATACTATGTGACAGGGATAAAAACAAATTTAGTAGATACTGTCAAATTGTGCCTTCAGAATTGGGAATAATACTATTATAATATCGTCTAGATTAGATTCCTCGTTAGATTAATGATTCTTTTTCAAAAATTGTCCGTCAAAGTTTGTATTTAGCAAATATCCACCTACATTTAAATACTTCTCGCTAAGATTTTTCGAAAATTTCTTAACAAATTTCCCGATGAGAAGATTAATAGTTCGTTGTCTACCAATAGTTCGTTGTCTACCAATAGTTCGTTGTCTACCAATAGTTCGTTGTCTACCAAATTGTCTATAATTCTGTCGTTAATTGAATAGAACATCACCACGACTCTACCATTTACGAAGTCACGATCAAGAACATTGTTTTATTTATCAAACTAACACCGTCGCTTACTGACTTTGTGCCTGATGCTTCTGACCATTTATGACCACATCTAATGTCATCTAATGATGCAATGGTAATGTGTGGTAATGGTAGAGTTAAGCTTCCAGCGGGTATGTTGAAGCTATTCGTGTTTCGATGCCATTACATTACGTTCTTCTTTTAGTAAATAATAAAGTGATTTTTTTTTACAAATAGGTAAAAAACATAATCAAAACATAGATCTGACTGACAGCGACAGATAAACCGTTTAAATGAACTGATTAAAGGGAACACAGCTATTTGCAATTACCTGCAATTATAATTAGTAAACTATGATACTAGTTTAGTGACCTAAGTTGAGTTTCGGCTTCATTATGCACTCGCACTCACCATCAATGCTCACGAGTTACATTATGACGTTTTTCAACACTCTTTCTCGTAAACTGGCTCTTATTGCACCAGTTTTTGGCGCATAATGATTATAAAATAAGCGTACTTTTTACTTTACATTACCGCACTAGTGTCTTTTGCTATAAACAATTTTGTGAAATACTTACTTACTATGTTAACAAAATATGATTAATAAACATTTAATTTCATCAAAATAGGTATTATTTATTATTGCCACACACGCGCCTTACAGTATTTGTCACAAAAAATATATTCTAATTAAAGCAAAACCTAGAAATTTCCTCTCCAGTGTTTTATCGATAAAGGTTTTACTGTTATTAGCATCCCGCACGTATAATACCATAGCGATAATAAAGCCGCCCGTATCGCAGATTGGCAGACGTTTTCTTCATATTAAGACGTTAATGGACGGACGGTGAAGTTAAAGTATGAACACCTGGTAACACTCAGAAATGCATGATTATGATTTATTATTTATTTTTGAAAAAATGATTGGTTTGATTTTTAAGTAACTACTACAAAATAAAATTACTACCTGTTCTGAAAGTAATGAATGTTCCGTCACCGTTAAAGCTTCTGTATGCATTTTACCCTTCGTTATTAAAAAACTTCTCGTTTTAAAGTATGAAATTAGATTTCCTCATTCAAAGCCTCTTCTGTAACAAAATGTCCTCTTACTTAGTAGCTGTATGAATTCTTTATTATACAAAATAATCTTTCAGAACTACATTCGCTAATCGATAAACGAGGCACAGCTCTGGTCTTTCATTATAAATTCATTTGCACGGCGTACGCGCCTGATGTGCAATGTCATGACTTTGATTATTGAAGATGATGATGGTTATTGGCGTTTTATTGTCTCATGAGATTGATTCTATTTTCTCTTTAGTAGTTAATGCTTTTGTGGCATAAGTTTGTACATTGTGGATTACATAATTATGAAGACGTGATTTATTATTTCAATCTTCTCCGCAACGTATTATCCCTATCGAATCTAGTTCGGATGTCTTTATTAAATCTAACTTAATGTGTAATTTATCTTGGTCAGGTTCTACGATTTCAAGTGATAATGTTTTAAAATGTTAACTATTTCCTATTTACGGATTGTTTACTTCTATAGATTTTTCTATAGATATCTTCAACTTGTGATCTGACTGAAGACAGGTACCTCTAACCTAAACATATTTCAATATTCTTTCACAGGAGAAGCCCCACAAATGCAGCCTCTGCTCGAAGTCGTTCCCCACGCCTGGGGACCTCAAGTCCCACATGTACGTCCACAGCGGCTCGTGGCCTTACAAATGCCACATCTGCTCCCGAGGGTTCTCAAAACACACCAATTTGAAAAACCATCTGTTTTTGCATACTGGTGAGTATTATCTACCCTTACATGAAAATGAAACCAAAAAGTGGTGAATTCTAAGGCATTAAGGAAATCTAAAATAGAAACGTGGAGTTCTGCTCTTAGCATTCAAGTATTTGTTATCCTCTTTTATAGTCCCATTATAATACGAATTTCTAATGTCTAAAGTTATTGAAGAACAAATTTTATTTTCGATAATTATCAATGTTTATTGAATCTTACTCATCATCAGTCAACATCAAAAAATCTAAAATTAAATTTTATTAATTATTTTTTACAGTTGTCATTTTTGTTTCAGCTAAACATCAAAGAAACAGCGCAAGAGATGCTACTTGATCTTTAAGTCAAGACACAAATATTTTATTCCAAATAAGTTAACAGAAACTTAACGTCTAGATAAAGTAAGTCGCATATCGTGTCATCGATACAGAGTAATTTGATAGAAAGTGTACAAGTTTTGACGTTACTGATTTACTTACCGACAATAGAATAAATCATATCTTCGTTCTTGTAAATATTGGCAGACTTTAGTTTTGTAAATCATAAAGTGTGATATTAGATGTAAATTAGTTTTAAGTGGTTATTTATTTTTTAGGGTTATTATTTCTCTAGTTATTTTATGACAATATATTTATTTGATAAGATAACAGCGACAGGTCAATTTCACTTAATAATGTGCACTATTTTGGACTGCTGGTCTTATTTAAGCTTAAAAATAACTTTAAATCTATTGGCCGTGTTCATTAAAAAATTTCACAAGTGTATGCCAAGAACAATGGAAATAATTGTGCAATGATCTTCGAATATAAAAAAATATTGGCGTATCCAATAATTTTTTATAAATTTGAATTTTCAAAATCCGATAGATACCTAAATTTCTCAATGTTTCTGGCACAATATTATAGCCCTATAGTAGTTGGTTTCACTAACTTAAGATACACGGGATCGGCTGCTGTAAAACTATTTATGTGTTGGTTTACACCGTTTTGGCGCTGAAGACTATTTCGACTACTGACGAGTGTCCATGGAACTAAACATTTGAACTATTTCAGAGCTGACTTCCATTTTAAACGTCAAAATTAGTTGTCGGGACACTCGCGGGTGGCGTTAAAGTTTCGCACACAAAATTAGCTGTGATTTTGTACGGAACAGTCAGTGGTAATAAAGCGATCAGTGAGCCGCGCCGTTTACCATAATATCTTTCTATGGATTTTCGAAGATAGATTTACAACGCAGCAAGCTACCCGTGAAACTGGACTCTTAGCTTTTTAGTTTTATCATAGCTGCACTCGATAATAAATAAATTAATATTTACCGAAGAAGTTTGAAACTATTATATTAACTATTGACAAAAAGGTTTCACGTAAAACGCTGCAACTGTGGCCGGACCGCTTAACTTAGACCACGCCTGCGACGTTACAGGGGTGCGGGGCGAGGCGACTGGGGGATCTCGCGGGGAGTGCGCAGCAGGGCCTGCCCGCCCACTCCCCGCGAGATCCCCTTATACGTCTCGCCCCGCGCGCCTGTACCGCGTGGGCGTTGTCTGAGTTAAACGGTCGGCCTATAGCACACCCTACCCAATTTTTTATTATAATAGTAAACCTTAAAATATGAAAGATTTAATGTACATAAATAACGTATGCTACACTACATAGTATTATGTAGACATATTTTTTTATTATCACAGATAAAATATACCTACATTACGTATGTGTATTGTGATTAAGTCTGTACAAATCTTTGTGAATAAGCGCTTACGACGAATTATTAAGTTATGAAAGCTATTTATACTTTTTTATTTAAATAAGTAAGCACTACGTTAAGTAAATAAATATTTTCATAAAATATATGATTTTTTCTTTTTATTACCTTTCATTATACTGTAAGGAGACAGCAACATAAAGTCAAGTATAATTGTATGAAGTAAGTAAGTATTACATCTAGCACACCTAAAAATCAAGACTTTGGTCACAGAGTAAGTAATAGTCCTTTGGTTAGGCAATCACCAAAACTGGGCAATTCAATTCAATTCAAATTTATTTATTCAGATCAAAGATCCATTTTATGTTAGTAAAAAAATACAATACTTACTTGGCTAGTGTTAGTAACATTTAAAATGTTTAAATAATTAATAATTCAAATAAAATAATAAAATAAAATCAATCATAAAATAAATCAGTCAATTCAATTAAATAAAATAACATTAATAAATTCTAGCTCGGTTGGGGGGCACTGGCGCATGCAATGACAGCCAGTGTCCCACAAACGGGCCGTCCATTCGGTCCGCGACCACGGCTAAGAGCCCGTTGCGGCTGGCCCGCGTCCGCAGCAGCATGGAGGCCGCCCGCCGGCGCATCGTGGCGTGGAAGCACTGGACGCGCTTCTCGGCGAACATCCCCGATGATGCCTGAAACGTGGGGTTGTTTTAAACATGTAAACATTATGTAACTGACTGTACTCACGAACCGGGATTGTTGAGCCACTTGCCACTATTCGTATTTTGGCCGTGTAATGCAAATTGGGTTACAAAAGGGTTGCTAATAGTTGCTATGGTCACGAAAAACGGCGGCATTCGTGTAACACAACCAAGTTAAGATGATAAGCTAGTGGCTCAACAATCCCGGTTCGTGACTGTACCTACGTAGGTATTTAATATACTTACCTAATTTACACCATCAAAATAATTGGGTTTTAGACTAACTAGGTACCTATTAGAGCATACATATACATACAGCATGCAAACCTACTTAACATACATACTTACATGTATATCAAACAAACAAACAAGCCGGCTTGATACAGTATTTTCCACTAAAACAGTAGTAGCGACCGAATATACGACAACCAAATTCTGACCATAATCAATTATTTGGTAGGTACCGAGAAACTTAGGTACGGTCGACCGCACGTCAGTGGAAACAAAACCAGTACAAACTCCCATAGTACAGAAACTGCCTAATATGCTAGGACTGCTCAAGGACAAAGTGTTTCTACTGACGTGCGGTCGACTGTACTAAGTCAGGTGGACCGACGAAATAAAAAAGGTAGCCGGAAGCGGATAGATACGGAGGAGGACCGGGTGTTTGTTGCCTATGTCCAGTCGTGGACGTTGAAGGGCTGATGATGATGTGCGTGCGTTTGTATGACCATTAATTTTAGTAAGTAACGTATCTATTTTTTTGTTTGCTTAACTAATATTACATGCATCAAAAGCCTTGCTATCTTTTTGCGGACAAACTGCTGCAGCTATCCACCGGCTCATATATCATAAAATCGCGATGAAGCAACATCAGACCTATCACACATCACTACTTATAGCAAAATTTATCACTTACATTTTAAATATAACCGAGCTCGAAGCGTGAGTAGGCGTCCCAAACACGCAACTCCCGTCTTCATTTGCATAGAACAACTTCAGTTGGGTGTATTAAGTCTTAATTGTGGCTGCCGTGGACCGTGACTCTAACCTGTGGGACGGTACATGCTCCCGGAGACTCGATAAAATGCAATTCAAACATTTCATTCGCAGGAAGGGCTTTTAAGTGTAAAGGATTGTAAGGACAGCGCATATTTTAAGCTTCGACGTGAATTACCTTAATACGGGTAAATTACTTAAGCGAAAGCCAGGAGGACATTGCTAATCAGCTGAGAAGAACAATAATATCACGGAAGGAACAGAAATATATAGAAAGTTACAGGCATAAGAAAGAAAGTGTAATTAAGTTTACGAAACTAATAAGTATACTTAAGTACACAGGACGTAATCGAAGTCATGGACTAATGGGACTCTGTCGAACTGTACAGAAGGACAAAGGACAGGGAAATTTCAAACAAAACCTTTCGACACTACCTGAAGAATAAGTTCACATATAATAGAAATAACAATGATTCATACGAATAATAGTGGTAGGTCAACTCCAAATATTCTGAAAGGTAAGTCATAATGAACGTAAAAACACTATTAGTACAATGTATTGAGTAATTGCAAAGATAATGTCGACGGTTTAGGATAAGAAACGAATGTACTTTAAAAGACAGACGAGACGATATTGAGAAGAAAGACAGGCACTGGCGCTAGACCGCCAGAGGCCAAGAAGTTTGCAATAATTAGAGGCAAACTTCTGAAGGAACAATCCGGCCACGGCGAAAGACCTTTTTTATCAGCCACATCAGCCTGGGGTTTGAAAGGGGCAACGCAGCGACCGTCCTCGGGACCATTAAGAACTCTGCAGAGCTGGAGGCTGGAGGCTCTGTAGACCTTTTACATGTAAGGCCGCCTCTCATCTTATTCTTGATTTCTATATTATTGTAATTTAAGATACGATTAGTAACAAAAGACAGAGATAGTAAGTATGTAGGTGTATTATAATATAATATTATGCTATGATGATGAGTGAATAATTAGATCAGATATAAGGTTAACAAGTTCCGCGTCTTACAAAAGGCTTTATGATCCACTTAACAATAAATTTTTAAATAATTACTTATGATAACTTTCACTTAGTACTGGTTAATAAATTAGGAACATTAATATATCGATCACGTAATGATGATTAATTTTATCGTAGGTACCCGACTTTTTCCTACATGTGCCTATGTACAGGATGCTTTATTATTTCAAGTTCTTTCTATACTTGCATAACGTCACAAAGTCATATATATGTAGTCATGTTTTAGTATAATTAATTTAAAATTTTTAAATATCTTTTTTTTGTCTGTTTGGTTTGTGAAATTGTATATTTCTATTTATTGCGTTCTTGTTATTATATTCATATTGTTAATTAGTTGTAATTAGTCTGTTATTAGTTAGTACCCCTAAAAATAAATAAATAAAAAATATATTTAATGGTTTCACGAGTATTATAAATCTACACCTACTAGCTGTTGCCTGCGGTTTCACCCGCCTTAAATTACATAATAATAATATTATCTTTATGAATGCATTATTCTGATGTATAATCTGTATTACTGTTAAGTTTCAAAATCAGTTCGGTAATTTTTGCGTGAAAGAGTAACATACATCCAAACGTCCGTACAAACTTTCGGGTTTATAACATCCTGTATTGAAATCATAAAAGAGGCCGTTCACAACCGTGCCGGCGTCAATCTCGAGCATTATAAATCTTTACACGAAAACAATTATAACGTTTCGTTATTGGGTGGTCCCAAAACGGTCCAAATCGGACCACCAAAACGTTTGTTAACAATACTTGATGATATACTTAACCGACCACGATCTAACTGTTACGTAGAAAATTATTAGGCGGAAACGTAAGCGATGCCAGCGAAAATGGCGTAGGTGTTTACTAATTGAGACATTTTATAACGTATCAATCATATTGAAAGCAATTTGATAAATTGCTTGGAGTATTACAAATTGATTATCCTTATATTTAGGGGCCAGGAATACCTGGCGATACTTCGACCCTATAGGATCTGTTGTGACAAACTCTTAAACCTGATAAGTAACGCCAAAGTTACAATTTCTATTCAAGGCCACCAAAAGCGGATTGGGGCAGGTTTCCTCACGATATTTTACTTTACCGAAAAGTGGTATAATCGCAGAACACGGAAAAAGCTCGCTACGCTCCCAGGGTATAATAATATAAAGTAGGTACCCACTTAAGTTCCAAAAATGTTATTGGTAAGTAAACGGACATTGGTAAGTAAAAATCAAAATGTAAGTAAGTCATTTTGATTCGATGTAGGTAAGTCAAAATGTAAAATTTATGTTGTGACTTATTTTATTCTCGACATTTTACTTTATTTATATATGTGTTGACTGGCCTGTTAGCGCAGTGACCCTGCCTGCTGCGCCAAAGGTCGTGGGTTCGATTTCCACCCGGGACCAACATTTGTGTGATGAGCATAATTGTCGGTTTTCGGATTCTGGGTGTTTGTATGTATTTAAGTATTTATGTATGTTTATCAGTTGTTGAGTACCCATTTACAAGCGTCGGCTTAGTTTGGGACTAAACAGCCGTGTGTAAATTTGTCCAAAACATTATTATTATGTAGGTCGTACAGTGACTTACAAAATTAGATAAATCGAAGATACTCTTTACGTGCCCATTTTACTTTTTGCACTTAACAAAAGTAACTGAACGATGATCAGAAAACACTGCATTCACAATTCAAACGGTGCTTACAAAAAGCTCGATTAAACCAACAATTTAGATCGACTCCGGCGCACAATACTCGTACCATAGATCGCGCTACGGGAGCCAGTGTATCAACTGCAATAGATCACCGATCTACCATGACCTTTTCCATCTTACAGTTTGTTCCTATTCATAGTTCTTATTTCAATGGCCGAACAGAGAACTATCAGATTCGACCATAAAAAAATCTAATAAAGCCTCGAACAAAATGGAAGAGTTGTTTGGATCAATATGGGGTGTTGTTCGGAACAAACTGCATTGTCATAGTACGTAATCGAGGCGCGACGGTGGCGCCTTTGTGCTGTGCCCGTCATCGGCTTTTTGTTACGTTATCTGATGAGTATTGCTCCCATTTCGCCGACAAAAAATCGATCGGTCGCACGTCCGTATGCCTCGGTACAATCACTATGGCTAGTTGGAGCTATCAAAATTGTTTATACTGCTCTCCAAACGGCTACCTCAGATTCAGATCAGTATGAAGTTTATATTCATTACAATGTATTCAACATTATATTCAATACTTTCCATGCACCGCCAAATGTTGATTTATCACTGTGGATGAAAATTTGAAGTAGGTAACTGATAGCTACAAAACATTAGGAATGCAGAAATATTATGACAAAATATAGCTGGTACAACATGGAGGAGTGAGTGTTTTTGACATGTACCTAATGAAAGTTATCAATGAAGAATTGAGTAAATTAGGTAGGTATAATATGTATATTATGTAGTTCTAATTGACAGTACGACATGACAGAGACCTGAAATTGATCTGATGACGGAGACGGAATACAGTTGAGGGAACTCCTCAAAGGTTTACCGCAGTTACCTAGTGTTTGGGCTATTCATCTTTCTTTGAGAGATAGGATCCCAAACGATAGGTGATTTGCCATAGAACCAAAGCATTCGACATAGCTCAAAGGATTAGCACGTTAAAGGGCAGTGGGCTGGTCACGTCTACCGGAGAACCGATAACTTTATACCTAACTAATGATTTATGGGTAATGACTACCATCAGGGGTCGGATCATAGAGACGAAACGCTATCCAGGCAATAATTAGTATATTTTAGCCACACAAACTTTTTAACAAAAAATTAAACCGTCGAAAAAAAAAGAAACTGAAAAGCGAAAAATAAAAAAGAACCTTTTTAGTCTAAGTTAAATCTCATATGTCTAGTTAAATACTTAAATAATTTTGAGTCGCCGCAAAACAAACAAGCATTATTAGTAATTAGATAAGTGATAATAGACGCTAAACCTAGCGACACAAATTATTAAGATACTTATACGACTGTGATTTTCTGAGTCGCGTAACTTACCTAAAACATTATCAGTTCCTGTTACGTCAGATTAAGCTTAGTCATAAAAAGTCCCAGTTAAAGTTAGTGCGAAAGTAAAATTAACAAAGCCTTAATTAACCAACACCTTAACTGCCTTTTTGATTTAGATTCTGTCGATTCTCGCACTCAACTCGGCTCCTTAATAATCTCGATTAAACTTACGATCGCTGCTTGAATTAATCGATAATTGTCGATAAATCATCGATGTTCGATTTGCACAAAGCAGTATCGGGGTGCGAAGAGTTAATTTATCGTCGAAGTATAATGCTTTGGGATGGCGTGCTTAGCTTACATAACTCTGGAATGAGCTCCAATCCGTGTTTATGATGGTCAGGCACTGGGTACTACTAAGAACCCTTAAATCCCCGCAACTTTCTCGACGAGCTTCAACCATGGTACCAATACAGTTACATCGTCTATACTAATATAATAAAGCTGAAGAGTTTGTATGTTTGTTTGTTTGTTTGTTTGTTTGCTTGTTTGTTTGTTTGTTTGTTTGTTTGTTTGTTTGTTTGGTTGGTTGGTTTATAGTACCTATATATTTACGTTTAACCTATGTTTAAAGTACGTATGTATTCGTTGTTCTTATGTGTATTTATTTGTGCCGTGCCGTGAGGCAGTGAATTAGCGTCTTTCTTTCTTTCTTTCTTGATGAGCGATTTCACATTGTACAATACCGTGGTGAGACTACGATGGATATCGTCTCGATATCGTTGTCGTCAAACCTGACGATATACCGGTGTAGCGTCGCAGTGTGAAAGAGCCCAATCTCTGGAACTACCAGTCCAATTTAAAAAAATCTTTTTGAATTAGATAGCCCAAGTCTTGAGGAAGGTTATATGGTATGTAACATCGCGCTACTACCCTGAGGATCGAGGGAACAGAAAAAACTCAGAAAACTTAACTTACAGAACGCTGGTGAGGCCTCGGGAAACAACTAGTTAGTTATAAAGCTGTGAGTTTAAAGTGACTCGGAACACATGATAACGCTATTGAAAATCGGTAGGCGATTCTGTAATGTGTGACTTATTTGAAGGCAGAAATTTCCGCCATAAGTTTATACTTATTGTAAGTTATGATTTCGACTATGTTTACTAGTAAGTAATTCTGATGTAATGCGACTTTAGTGAAAACCATTTAGAGCATGCCAATTGAGTAATATTATAAGAAACTTTTTTTATATAACTTACAGGAACATTAATACGAGTACCTTACACATCGCGTCATAACTTAGATAGGTCGTAAATGGTGCCTATTTTTGACCAACCTCTCCAATTTCCAGATAATATAAATCTATCATGATCAACAAAACAAACACTTAAAGGTATTGACGATTATTGGAACCACAAACAAATATTGCGAAGCGTAATTCTATCGAACGCTTCAGCAAAAACTATAGCGACTGCCTATCATTAACACGCCACGCCAATGGTATTGGTTTCCTACTTGGTGATAGGGATGTACCTTGTTGAAACACAATTCTCAATGTCGTTTTGATATAAGTTAAAAGCAATAGGATAGGTATTAGGTCATACCTATTGTAATTACCTATTTGTATATTAATATGCTGCTGAAAGAATCAAAAACATGCATACCAGTAATTTCTGACTAGCTATCAGTCATATAATGATATAAATTGTTGTGTGACAATAGTAAATTTTGAATCAGACGCATTTGTATTAATTGAACCTGGTAAGTTGAGAATCTGGTGAACTGCGAACAGTTATCAGTAATTTTTAAAAACTATAAGTTAGTGTTAACAAAACATAAGAGCTCTAAAAACCCTTCTTTAGTAATGAAACTGATTCATATAAAGAAGAAAATATTTTAAGTAGATTGTAAGCAACACCCCTATCCACAAATCACTTTGAACTAGGCTCAAGAAGGCGCGTGCTACAAACAGCAAAAACAATTTCACCATAAACTTATACAAAATTACATTTTGCGCGTACATTAGCTCCCATTGCAAAGTAAAAAGGAGTACTCTCTGGTATTCAATAGCATTATAAGTTGGTTGAAGCTTTACAATTGAAGATAGCAAGCTCACGCTAAAATATTATTGTTTGTAGATCATTCTTGTTAAAGTGTATTGGTGTAAAACTAGGAAAGGTAACTATTGTTTATTGCTTGAATTTCAAGAAGATTATGTGATTGATTTTAAGGCTTAGAAAGTCTGATATTTTAGAATTATTGTAATTTTAATAAAGAAATATATTTTGTCAATCACCTAAATTTTCTTTTCAAGTAATCATTTACATCGTAATCAAAAGAGTATCATCATTATAATTATCTAGCGGACGCCCCGCAACTAAGTTCGCGTTAAAAACAAAACAACAAACAAACCAACAAACCATTCCCCCCCCATAAAGTTGAAATTTCCATAAATCATTTCTTAGCGGATGCACAGAGGAATTGGCGGATGCATAAGTTTCAAACTTCAGTTGTCTAGACTAGTTTATTTGAACTGTGTGTTTTGATATATCAGTCAGTGAGTCAGTCATTCAGGACAAACGATTTTATATTTAAGTTTAGATTATGAGCCTTTCGACTAATGCTGGCTAAAGGATTTCCATAAGTACCGCGAACACATAAAAAGCTTCAAGGTGTCACATTTAACTACCAGTCAGGATAATAGTGAAACGGGTTGACCAGGGTTTGACAAAGACGGTGGCACGACAAGTGATGTCGAAGGGTAATTTAAGAGTAATACACAAGAATTCCATTACGCAAGTCCGTTCCCTCAGCCTATCTAAGCATCGTAATGTCAAACACAAAGGAAGCGACCGTTGGGGCAGGTGCGTGTTCACCTGTTGCGCGGGCGCACGCTCCCCCACCATCGCGACCGTTAATTCGGGATACGTCGTGACGTAATGTGTGATCAAATCAGTCAAAAGCGTCTCTGTTGTTTTTTATTGGGACAATATCGTTTGTATCACCTGCCCTAGATTTAGAGGAAGGGATTCTAGCAAGTCGTTAACTGTTAAAGGAAGGTTGCTTTTTAGGCAAAATCCTATCATTTATATATTCTTCCTTCATTGAGCAGATTTTTATTACTTTGTTGTTACTTGAATCATCTATATTACATACATACATATCTATACATATGCAGTGACGTTCCTGACCCAGCGCGTGAACTAGCAGTTGATTTCGAGGACTTGGAAGGTACCGACAAAGCCAAAAGCTTTACTATTTTTGTGTAGGCTATAGTCCACCACGCTATTGCAGATTTGTGGACTTGACATGCGCCTAAGAATTCCTATTTCGGCACATGCAGGTTTCCTCACGATTGACATGAAAAATGTATTTTCTCATTTGTGGTTGACGAACTGAGAGGATTAGGTTTATCTGATGATAGCCCTTTAAGTTCTATATAGCAGGTCCCTGATAGACCTTAACTAGAACAATGGACACTTGATGTAACGGAAGATGTATGTATAGCCAACCTAATAGTAATAACAACGGATATAACCTACCTAAATGACAGTAGTAAGCCTAAGGAATTAGTACTTAACATTCCCTGCAAAACTAGTGCAGCCAACTTCACAAATGTAATGAACCCAATGCGATACAATGCTAACCACACTGGTCGGGGTCGCGGGACAGGTGCTGTGCGCACGCGCCGACCGTTAGCAGTAGAAAGTGCGCGACTGCGCCGGCACGCGAATAGGGTGACTACAATGTTGGGTAAGGCAGACAAAGTCTCTAAAGTACAACATTTCTTCTGTATGCAATGAAATGTTGACTTAGCCACATGCTTAAAGCTGTATAGCTATACGCATATAGTTGTTTATTTGGGTTAGAAATGATTTAGTAGAAAATCCATGTAAATATAATTAATATTGGTTGAATAATATTATTTTGCTATTGATCAAAATCCTTTATTTAATTTAGCATAACATAAAGGTACTTCTTGTAAATTATGGAAAATACATGGACCACACAAATCTTACCGTTTTCTGAATATTTCAAATATTAAAAATAAAAATAAAATAAAAGATGATTTATTCGTCGATCACACAATATGGCATACCTAATTATTTAATACAATCAACAGATAACTTTTGTGGTGAGATGAAACGGACGATGACTCAGCGAAGCGTTGTTTTTCAGTCATTCGAAGTGTGAAAGAAAGTGGTGATCGTCATCTCTGCCAAACGCATACTGATAATTTATAAGTATTTATCTACACGGTCCTTTTATAAATCTATTTTTAGAGTTCCTTAAAAAGGATACCGACACCTATAACATAGGTTTTTTGTCTTTAAGGCTGTCCGAGATATTATTATCTTGAGAACATTTTCATGGGCTGATGCAATCCGCACGTATTGCTATTGTACAACGTACACTTTTCTGACTTCGTGTCTTCTGTCCCTCTAATATAAAAATTATAGTAACTCTACGGTCTTACCGAACATACTAGTGTGATTAATGTCTGAAGGAAATTTGACGGCTGCTGTTGTTTTGTCTACTTAACTGCACGCTGCGCGTTTTTTGTCTACACGTTGTATGTATTTGAACCAGTTGTTAATGTTTTAAGAAAATTATCATGATGTATGTTACATGTAGATTAGGTAAATGTAGAAGAATAACTCTCTTATTGCCTCTGCAATAATTTTAAGGCGTTTGTTGAGATTTTTATGTATTTTCTTTTGTTTCTCTGATAAAATCCATTTCTTCTAAAAAAAAATTATCAATTTTCTATGGTTTCCAGGCATTTTTACATTATTATTATCATTTGGTCTGGTTTGGTCCAGACAGACGGACTATAATAAGGGGATCCGTTAGGACATAACCCTAAAAAGAATAGCTTTTTTTCACAACTAATACACCTCGGTGAACATATACCTACATAAAAGTATGAAGAAGGAAATTTACAAGTGAAATTAAAATATTATAGACTATAGGATAAACTGACAGATAAAACTATTTAACTTTGGATCGCACTTATGGCACGTGGTATCCCCCAATAAATTATTTAAAAAGGAAGGAAGTCGGAAACGGTTGGACTAACGGACTTTATAGTGTTTCCTTTCTTGCCCCCTTGTATTTTATACCTACGGAGTGACAGTAAAAAAAGATAGAGGTTTTCATTTATTAATTACTCTATTATTGGTTGGAAGTTAAAAGCCGTGGTCGTAGGGAAAGTACCCTAAATATATAATAGACTAGCTTTTCCCCGCGGCTTCGCTCGCGTAAAAAAGTTTTTCCCGTGTACATTGTGAAACAGCGCCCTCTATGCAGGCGTTTTGTTATTTAGGGGGTATTAGCGGACGCCTCGCGACTTTGTCCGCGTTAAAAAGTAGCCTATATGTTATTCCAGGATATAAGCTATCACTGTACCTAGTTTCATCAAAATCTGTTCGGTAGTTTTTGCGTGAAAGAGTAACAAACATCCTCACATCCTCACATCCTTACAAACTTTCGCCTTTATAATATTAGTAGGAAGGATGATAGCAAATTTTATTGTAAGAAAAATACGTAGAACTGCCTTCAAAGATTGAAAAAAAACACCCGTTAGAGCCGGGAATCGAACCGGATAACCGGACCTAATGTAAAATAAACTACTTACTGTATTTTTAAGAGACCAATCGAAAGGATTAGAATCAGTTCCTTCTAAGTATGTAACAAAATATCTTTAAAATAAAGAAAGACCTTGAAATAAATATTCGATTTAAATGTTGTTCAGGAAAATGAATATAATGTAGATTTTTTCCTATTACTCAAACTTGACTTTATAAAGAAAGACCTATCCTAAACAAACAAAAAATTTAAAAAGAGCTGTATTAGGGTCTGCATCAAGTGTGTAATACATAGAATTAACTTTTTTTATATATTTAATCTACAGACTTGGGTTCCTTACGATTTTATTTAATATAGATCACATAGATAACACTTTCATTCGCTCGCTTCTGTTTAGTAAGGTTACCGAATCGAATCTGAATAATAGTGTAGCCCTTGGAAATCAAATTAAGTTGCGACCACGACTTTCTTGGTGCCGAAACTCACCGTAACTGTTTCTTGTCGGGTGACTATTACTCCGCTCGTGCCGCCACAAAATTTCCGTTCGTCACCGTTCACTAGGTGACCATCATTATAGGAGTTCCGTAGAGAAATCTCAATGAATTTGTAACTTACCTTTAGTCATATTTCGTCTTTCGAGAACTTTATTTCAACCAATTAGCATTCCCCCCGATATCCTATCAATGCTAAAAACTTTTGAATCTATCTTAAATGGTTCAAAAACCACAAGTACAGTCAACAAAAGGACTGTACGAGTAGGTAAATTGTTCCAATGTCATAATGTTGTCATTCGGAATATTATAATTGTACTAGGAGCATTATTACGACTCAACGGATTAATGCCAGGCTTAAAAATGTTACCAGGAAAATTACAAAAGAAGTTCAGTAAATTGTGAAAGTTTTTTTTTCAAGTTTTAAGATGCGAGCCGAGCGCCAGAACCAAAATTCGTTGGGTTATAATCTTCGAATCTTTATTCCGGCTTTGACAATGTCTCTTCCACATATTATAATTATATCCATCCAAAAATAAATAGAATATAATAGAATCAACAATGAAAAAATAATTATATAATTATATACGGGTCTTACACACAAACAAGTTTTATTTACCATTGCCCGACGTTTCGACCAGGTTACACTGGCCGTGATTATATAATTATGAATACAAAGCGCGAAAGTCTAAAATGTACTAATGAAAAAATATTTTTTTATAAACAAAATGTCGTTAAAATACGGGTATCGCTATAGATTTCAGTCTAAAACAGTAAATATAGAGGGCGGATTCGTCGTCATACCAGCCTGCACTGTGACACTGGTGGTGTTATTGCTCTTTTTTTAAACAAATCGTATGGTATTATTGTATATGAAATTGCGTAAAATCTCATATTATGTACTTATGTGATTTTTATTCAGAACCCTTCAAAAGCCTTGGAGAGTTTTTATCCAGAAAAAACCCAGTCACAGCAAGGTGCGGTGGACCGCGGTGAATCTCAACACGCGACACCGTGACCGAGGGGTGCGCGCGCGCAGCACTGGCTGGGACTTCGTAAAAAATGTCGTTAGCGCTAGCTGATTATATTAGTACAGATCAGAAAAACTGCATTTTAAGGTAAGTATGGGAAGGTAACCTTCATGATATTTGAAATAAGTAACTAAGTTTATAAACGAGTTTTAGTTGGGAATTTGACAACAAGAGAAACATCATACCAAATTTTTTTTTGAATTTTGGGAGTTTGGATGCTTGTTGCTCAATCGCGCTACAGCTGAACGAATTTTGATGAAACTTTTTACGAAACGTTACACTAAAGCTACAGAGAGAGACAGAAGAAAGTAAAAATAGTTTTTTTAGATATGTACTTATATTTTGTTTGCAAGATTGCAGTGCGCTTGTTTTTAATTGCGTATTTTATAATATCTATAAAAACTTGTATGCGGGCTGCATACTCTTGTCTTCTTATACATAAATCCTGGATTCTCTAATGCCACCTAACAGCAAGTGTACGTTGCTTTTATACCTCCTTCCCTAATCTTCATTAAACTTGAAATATTTTAATATTATTAACCTTCGGATATAATTTGTCATAACATTCGAACATTCAAAACTGAACTGCATTAATTATTCCGGCCACAAAAAGTTTTCTACAAATTTATATTGCGTAAGAAATAAAAATAACACCGATATTTTCAATAGGCCACCTTATGCTCCATTGACCATGTGTTGCGCATATGTTCTCATAATGATACATACATATTCATAACAATCGGGTAATTCTTACGTATAACACCTTTTGTTGGTTTTTTCCTTTACCCTTTGATGTGTCGATGGCAGAATGGTAGCGAACGGCAAGTCAATTAGGATCATTGTGTTGAGAGTGAGGAAGATGGATTAGTTTTGACTTTTTAGTTCAGTTGCATTTCTGAACAAAGATAGTCTGGCTGGCTTTAATAATATTTGTTGAGAAAAGTGAAGTGCTATAAATAAGATGACTAAGAAAGGAAAATAAAGTGTTTGGATACTTACTAAGTTGTTTACCTACTAAAATAAATTAATTTAAAATAAGTTAATTTAAATTAAGTTAAATAATTTCAATATGAAGTGGGTACACAGAACATTGAACGTAATTTATTCATGACCTCTTGGATGTAATTACAACAAAACTCAAGTTTTCACAACCAAACCGAATTCGATGAATAATTAAAAATTCTAAACCTAAGATTAAGTAAAAAGTAGATTCGTGTCAAAATCAAAATAAATACTCTTTTTAATTATTTTATGTAAAAAATATAATTTTCGAATCAATATTGTACACACCTTTCCTTTAATTTCAACAGGAAATTGTTTCTCTCAAAAATATAAAATCAAAAAAAAACATTCACGTGCTACCAACTCGAATTTTCGTACCAAGAAATCTAGTGCATTTACAAATGAAGTATATTTTTCGTAATACAATGCTGTGTTTGTTCTGGAACTTTGGCAATTAATGCAAACTTAGTAAGCATTGGATGTTAAATTAATGGGAGTTGTAAACGTTTTGGTAGGTCAGGATACGGCTAGCTCTCTTGCAGTAAATCGTGTCTTCGTGTGAACTGGCTCCGCCCACCGAATGATATAGCTTCGGCAATCAGTAGACAATAATTATTTTATTAATATACGGCACCTTTTCGCCTATTTTCTTCTTTTGATTTAGTGTTTATTATCAATTAATACCGGGTAAACGGTTTCTACTAGTCATTATTTTTAATTACACCGCTTTTTAGCGACTCCAAATTTGCAACTGGTTTTTGTATAGGTAAACTAGGGTGAATACTTTTATTTTGAGTACCTGCTCAATATTTTATACATAAAATTAATTGACGCAGATAGCGTAGAAAGCTTACATTACGTTTACGAGTTACTAACTAAATCCTAACAATCTAAAATAAACTTACAGGAATATAAGCAGTATACAGTTCATTTTACTTCATAACTAAAACTAAAATAGAAAAGACTAACTAAAGCTGGAAGTCAAAACAGTTGATTATTTATTTTGTGGTAGCATTTCCAAGTGTCAAATTGTACGGGAAACCGGAAAAGTTACTTCAATTTTACTTTATCTATTATATTACCTGCATCTATCTCAATCACTTTTCAATAAGCAATCCACACTTGCCAATACCAATTAATTTAATTTTTCGTGTATTCTTCATTATGCGGTAGTAAGAGGTGGGCGTTAAATATTAAAATTGGAACACGTAAAATGTACTCGTATAGATGCTATACAGCATTAGATCTGGGTCTGATGCGACACACACGATCGGAAGAATTTGGTCTGCCACAGACCGTCTGACAATCACAAGTTGGATTCTTTGTTCAGCACTTTTACAAAATTGAAAATATTTAATTGCATGTGTAAGTACACTGGGCACATTTACGTTATGCGGCAATTTAATCATAGTCATAATCATTCTTTATTGGTAATTATTCAATTACATGTCAAAAAAAAATTGTATAAATATTTAATAGTCAATGTCAAAGTTCATCGCTGGCAGCCATATTGGCGGTTACATAATATTATAATAAATAATTATCTTCTAAAATATTACATGCACTTCTAATCGCTTGAATAAGTTTGTTGAGAATAGTAAGTAATGTAAATAAATGTAAATGATCTGTTTCTTTTTTCAATCTTATGTATTTTGTTTTAATTGTTTATTATAGATAATTACTGTACCAATTTGATTTATTTTCAATTTTTTCGTTTATGAGCAGATAATTTTTGTTTGTTAAATTTAATATAAATTTATTTTTGCTTACAGTGTCGATTTGGATTTTGTCAGTAATTGCTTTTTTGTTTTATTGAATAAATAAATAAATATCGCCATTTAAAGTGTTAATGTCAAGTATTCACACAAGTCAAGGGCTACCGTTACCATTACCTTATTATACCGTTTAAAAATGTAACATAATAAAATTTTCGTTTCTACAAAATACGTCCAACAGTCGCACCGTGTGTAGCGCGCTCGAGACACAACGTCATTACTGTGATCGATATCGAGTAACTCTAAGTTTAATTATTGAGCAGCGCCTACGCAGAGCCGCCTCAAAAATAGAAGCCTGCCTTTAATTCACCGCTCACAAGTAGTGGCCACAGATAATGATTTATTGCGCGACATTAGAGTCTGGCCAGATGGACCATTACGATAAAAATTTTGAGATAAATAAGTTATAGGTAAGAGAGCAGATAGAAGAGTCATTTCACAATCACTCTTTCGTAAAGTGTCAATATTCTATTGCCAATATACTCTCCACTCTCTCTACATCTCTGAGAGATAGGATCCGAAACGAGGTGATCCGCCAGAGAACCAAAGCCTTTGACATAGCTCAAAGGGTAACCGATAACCGCTGGGGTAGACGAGTTCTCGAGTGGAGACCACGACTAGGCAAGCGTAGTGTGGGACGCCCCCCGGCTAGATGGAGCGACGACCTGCGCAGGGCGGCTGGCAGTGACTGGATGCGGAGAGTCGAAGATCGGACTCAGTGGCGCGCCTTGGGGGAGGCCTATGTCCAGCAGTGGACTAGTGCAGGCTGATGATGATGATGATACTCTCCACTACACCCTAATTTTCCGCCCTCACTTGCTATCCAGCTACCGTTTTACCAGTTGCTCTTAAACACTACTTCGTTATGCTTAGTCTAACTTGATTTTAGTTTTTGTGTCCTACGACCTAAAAACCCACCTACCGACCTACGTGATAATGAGGAACTTAAATAAATTTATAATAATCTATGGCTTTTTAAAGTATTTATTGAATTAGGGATTTAGTAATAATAGTGTTTTTTATAAAGATTTAATTTTATTTATTTATTAGAAAATCTCACAGCACAAAAATTACAATTTAAAATAGTGATTAAAATTCTGAAAGCCAGTAAATATATATAAAGCTGTCGAAGACCCTCATTTTTTTATTTAATAACTTCATCAATATTGATTTAATTTCTTCATCACAGGAAACATAAAAAATATCGACAGGAAATCCATACCTACATACCTAAGTATTACACACACAGGAAATTCAATTATAATTATGGTTCATATTTTTCGGCTATAAAATAATTCAATTTATATTACAAATCAATCGGCCACACTTGCACCAATTATAACGGCATTCGGCACCAAATGATTACCAGTTTTCAATTAATTGATTAAGACAACAGTCTGATTTAAGTCGGGAAAGGTTTGTTAGTCACTTTTAATTCATCGTCCGCTATAGACTTTTCTACTCGTATTTTATTAATTTTGCTTCCGTTGTGTCTGTATCTTTTGTTCGTCTGTCTGCCGGATAATTTGAAAAGTACTAGATCGATTGAACTGACTGTACTTGTAAAACTTTAGTTAAAATAGACATAATGTGGCGACAAAATTACTCAGATGTTATCCGATTCATTAAAAAAGTGTATAATACAATTCAAAACTTTCATATTATTAACAAAAAGGAAATTAATTTTCCTACTAATTATTGTGCGACAACATATTCTGATACATACTCATAGCTACTTATTTATTATTTATTTATAAGCATATTCTATTATTATTTATTAAGCATATTCTATTCTAAATATCATTCTATTCTATTTTAGCTAGAAACGTATTATTAATATTCGATGAAAAACTCAAAAAGTGGGATGTTTGGATTTCTTATTATTTAAGTGCTTAGTTACACTTTTTTTTTTAATAACAACAGAGGATCTATCAGAGGAGGATCTACGGGTGTTTCTATCTTCTTACCTTTCTGTAATGTTGTAAACCTATAAATATCTGTCACAATATTTTTTAAAATTATAATACCCTTGAGTCTCTGCCATCATATATTATAGTACGATCCATGTATAGTACATCTTCTTGTAGCCTGAAGATGTGTGTGTCTGAACGCCTGATGTCCAATTACACTAAACCAGAGACTATAAATACGTCCATGTACAAATCCGTTGACAGTTCAACATCGTAAAGCACAGCATGCAGTGTTACTTTACCAACAAACACCAATGCTTCCATATGGTCAGACGTGGTGGCCACAATAACATAGCATCTCACCTGGCAGTTGGTTCGACTACCGACTAAGTCATAGGCGATAAGCTCTTATACATACAAAACAAGTCAACCAATACCCTAGCTGCATGCAGTTACATAAACAATTTTAAAATGGTTTCTTTAGTTGGGTTCTCTATGTTTTACCCGTAGACACACGAAATTATTTTCACTAAAGGTACTTACATACTATAATAAATGACATTATGCAAATTGTTATGATTATTAATTATCATGATTATTTCGTGAATTAATAGCAAATATTAACAATAAAAGTTATTCGCTAAGCATGGCTGCAAAGTTGATTATTATTGTTTCAAAGGCACGAGACGCAAAATAACTTTGCTGCCGAGAGAAACAAAATTTTCACCTCACTACAGCAAGGAAAATGCTAGGTGAATTGAATTCTTTCGGCTGTTTAGGACTACAAATAAAAATGACCACAATTACTAACGACCACATCTTTAAAATGTCTACTTCTACAAATTAGAAGAGTCTGATACTACAGTCCTGTGGCTTGTACCGTCGCGTAAGCCCGCAGGCAGACAACACCTGAGCTGATCTATAGCCGCAACGGTACTGCGGGCCAAATTGTTACTTGCAATAGTGCTGTACTTAAATAATATGCATTTATATAGAGCAACAAGTAATTTTGTGACTAAATATAGAAGTTATCATAAATCTGCTGATGTCTGTTTCGAGGCTAACGAAATATCATGGTTATGAAATTTACATATTATCTAACGTAATCCTACAAAGTCAAAGTGTACATCATGATATGGGTACACTGGGTACATTTATACACGTCAATTTTTATCTACCACCGCGCTCTCAGCGCGGCGCAACAAACTACCGCAACAAATCTTTTGAAACATTGTACGAGGCTGAAGTAACATTTATTAACACAAAGTACATTTGTCATTCAAATAATTTTATAAGAAGCTTTCTTACAAAGTTGTTTATTAATAATGGTTCTTATATTTTCAATCAAGATTATCCTACATAAAAAAAAATGAACTGGACTATATCCATGCAGGCGGAAAAAGGGAAACAGAAAATCCAAAACAAAATGTTTTTTTTATTCGTTCATGAGCAGGATTTGAACCTGCGACTGCAAAAAATATAACTTTCTCTTACTCCCACATCACCGCAAAACCTACCCTTCCACTAAGGTATAGCAAAAAATAGAAGAAATAAACAAAAAGCCTTATATAAATACGTACCAGTGCGGATTGGATAGAGTTCATACAAAGTCAAGGATGAATTCCTAAAAGCCAACGACAATGAAGAAACCCCCAATGTACTTGAGCAGGAGATTTCTGGTAACAATTTTAATAAATCGCTCGTAACGTCAGCTCCATACGTTAGTTAAAGCATAACAACAGTAATAAACCACTCGCCGAAATATGCTTCCAGCTATTACGGTAAACCGGCAATTCGAGACGGAGATACGAATTTTTTATTATCCACAATGAATAGTTATTACAAGTAGATGAAAGGAGATACACGCCGGTTGCGCACGCGCCGTCTAACGTATGAACATTACAATTATTTCGGAATGTTTTAGTGCCAGATGTTATCTATTAGAGGTAAAAGTTTTCGATAGGTCGCTTGTTATTCAATTTATATTGGGATCTATTATTTTAGATATTTCTTAGGTGTGTTCATGGTTTTGAATTTTTAGCTGTTTTATAGAATAGTCAGGTTTTACTAGGTACATTGTATTTTCGTGAAATTATATACCAATAACTTTTAATTTCCTATGTAAACCGGACGAGCCTCTTGACTTTGTCTGTAGAAGCAGTATCATCAACATTTACATTATGTCCCTCTGCTAACACTATGTTCAGATCAAAAATGAATTGCGAGCGTAATGATGCAAGAGCAATGCGATGTCGAAGTCAAAGTCAAATAAACGAATACAATTAGGTATATTTATATAAGTACGTCAACTTTTATTTACCTCCGCTTCCTAGATGTTAGCGCTGAGAAGAAGAACTGGTGGTGCAACAAACTTTCGCAACCCATTTTTTAAATCAAGATCAGCTGATCGGTGATTTCATATTATTATTCTTGTAATTATTTCAATTTTTGATATTGTAATTATTACTTGAAACGCATGTTAAATAGTAACGACTGAACGTGATGAAAATACTATTCAGCCGCATCAGCTTAGAGGTTCAAAGCGTTGCCCCTTTCAGCGAGCACACTAGGGACTTTCAAGGCATTCGCAGAGCTGGAGGAGATATTTTACCTGTAGGCACAGAATATATATATATATATTACAATAGTGTACCGCTGTCTCCTCTTTTTTGTTAAGTATTTAAGGTAGGTAATCTAGTTTAGTTTAGTTTGTTGCCTTTTTTTTAGTTTATCTATGTAAATTTACTTGTATTTTATCCAATAAAAAAGTAAAGTATTCATTCTAGTCTATTCTAGATATTACTATTTGAGAAAAATATATTAACCTATGATTAAACTATAGTATTTTTACCGCCCGGTTAATTATGATGAATCATTACTCAAAAGTCTATTGAGCGTGACTGACTCAAACGTACCTACCTATATATTTTTTCTCAAAGGTTTGATTTATTAGAAAAAGTCATTATCCTGTTTCATAATATCACAATCAGTACAATTTTCAACATAATTTTGATTTATAACAACTCGAGAAACATTGAGCACATCTCAATTGTATCATAACTCAATATCGAGATGAAGTCTTTATGCTTTGGAGAAATATCTTTTAACCTTTTGTCTAATTTGAGCTATCAAAATGTAGCTACAGGAACATTAATAAATTACTGCCTCTAGCTACGTTAAGTGACCGGATACGGTACGTTACTGACCAAGTTGTTGAACCTTCAGCTTTAAACTTAAATGCTTTGAGTGTAAGCTCGAATGCAGCGTCAGATAATTTGCATTCACAAATTCATTGACCAAAATTAGGCAGTTTCCGATTACCAACAGCCATAACAGCGTCGCCTGGAGCTAGCAATGTCTCGGGTGTTATTATAGACTTCCTCTTGATTCTGTATTAATGTTCCAAAGCCGAAAGATAATAAGTTAAGATATAATTACACCAGCTATTAGAATTATAACAGCACCGAAAGGCAGATTAGCATTCGTAAATTTACGAGGAGCGAGATTGCTCTTAATTGCTTTCTAAATTGGATCATGGTAAGCGACATGCCGTAGAGATTTTGATGGTGTTTATGTAGTAATTTTAAAAAACACCATAACTCAATATTAACGTCCGCTGAAACATTACCTATCCTATCTGTTACGACAAGCCAAGCTATTTGGAACTCCAATCTGACCCATCTGATGGTCGTTAGTCACTGAAGCGCATGACTACTTGGATTGTTGCAAAGTGCTTTGGCACTCTGGACTTAGAATGCCTTAGTAAGTTCTACCACCAGAACCTGCCTATATATTTAAATCATCAGATTTTTGACATTTTAGAAGACGCTCAGTTAAACTCAGTTCTCGAGAGCGGTATTTTTATAACCTACATGCTTTTATGTCTTTGTTTAATTATGTTACTTTAACATGTTTCTTGAAGGTATTTCAAGGTGGTCGGTTTAGTGACATTTGGTAATTTAAATGATCGGCTCACATCACAGCAGCAGCGGTCTCTTAAAGATTTATGCTGCTTTAGAAATCTATAAAAACAATGAAAACCTCTTACATTTATAGTCCTTCTCTGATATAGCGGTCGGCTACCGTTCGTCATCCATCGATAATTTTATTTTATGTTCAATTAAGCACCGTTGTTTTGTTTCGAATTGAGTTTTCCCATAAACGACATAATATTCGTCATTTCGGTATACATTTGATTGGTTTTACTGTCTCTATTCATAGAATTCGCCCACAAAGTCAGAGATTATGAGCCGTTTTCCTGTCATGCGTGTTTGTCCTTTCATACAAGCTTTCTGGCCCGCGGCGGGTTACACGCATGCGCGCCAGGCCAGGACGCGGGCGCAAACACGTATGATAGGAAAAGAGCCCTTACTGTAATTTTTAGTTACTCTTTGTAACACCCTACAATATTTTTGGGGAGAAATTTTTTCAAGTTTTAATTCAAGATTCATTTCTACTACGGGCTAAAACGAATTCGCCAAAGTTTCACTGCAGCTTAGCACAATATACTTTTAAATCGCGACCTGAGCTCAGAGATAAAAAGGTACGTCACCATAATAATTATAAAATAAGTTAGGAATGCAATACAGATACCTAAGTCCTGAAAAATAAACAATATGGCCATAAACTTTATATCGAATAGTATAGCAAGTCTAAAAATACTCCAGAAAATATAATACGACATTAGGTATCAATTAGCAATCAATGTGTATTGCCAGTGGAAATAAGACCTAAAGAACACTGCAATCATTATGAAATAATACCGCTCTATGTAATAAATAATAATTATTTACTTTGGTTGGACCAATCATAGACGTAAATTATAGTTACTGAATCTCCGCCCTGATTTCTCCGATACAATACAATCATGTGCACGCAAAGTCACAGACCACAACGACGCTAGCAAAAACATGATCACCATCTTCATCAAAATTAGCCTACAAGCAAAACGTATGAAAAGTAAATCTGTATTTTGATCTTAAGTCAGTGTAATTACGGTCACAAGAGGCATTATTGCCGAGTCCTTAAATACTTTAAACCACAGATTTATATTTTTATTAGATTTTTATAATTTTTATTTTTTTAGCGTAGCGAGCGGGAGCGTAGCGATGCTTTAAACAATCTGTGTCCTTTGGAGTTGTTACGTATTTCACTTTTAAGTTATGTAAGTAAATACAAATTAATTTATGTACTCAGCTTACTATTTACTCTTAATAGTCCTATGCCATGGACACAGAGTTTGAAAGTTTTGTGAGATTAAGCATAACGCCTCTTGTGCCTGTAATTTACACTGACTTAAGACCAAATATGGACTTAATTATCTGACGTTTTTCATGTGATCTACATCTGATTTGTTGGCTTGACGCTATACATTGGAAAAATGAACGAAAACAAGAAAATCTAACACAAGTACGAATACATCAAACTTAGTGGCCACAATTTACAAGTGAGCCCCTGTATTTATTGGTCTAATTGGTTGTAAATCGGAGGTAGATTGTTCAAAATGGCCGGCAACGATTTTGTGTAGTAAAACTCATAAACCTCCCTACGTGTTCGTTGTCGGTTAATAGCTCCATGATAAGACCCCGTTTATGGTCTAATTGGGAGTCTCAAATTGTCTTGGAAGTTTTTTCTTCTTAATCATTATTAATTTAAACGCCAATTAGCTGAATGAGATTGGCTTTATCGGTGTTTTTATGCGTTCTGATTTCCATTTGTCTTAGGCTTACTATGTTACTTCACTTCTTTTTGTATGGGACCCTTTCGTAACAATATTGATACCCATAGTAATAATATTATTATGTCTAGTGTCTCTAGTTATATATTCTGTCAGTACTACACAGGTAAGTACTGATAGGATTTTAAATATAGTCCTTTTCTAAGCATAGCTGACATATTTTCATTGGACATATTTAAGCTTACATTTGTCTTCATTACTATATTAAAAAACATAAACACTGAAGTAATTGTCGTTTTGATCACATATTAAAATACAAGTAATACGCTCCTCAAGGCTCCAACAATTTGAAGGTAACATGCATCGACAACGCAGGTGGCTGCAGCTGATGTCATTAGGTGTACACCTGCCTCTTTATTTTACTTACCACCTTTTGAAATCGGTATCTAACGAATTACTTTAATTGATATTATAAAGTATTTTCATTTCTTAAATTCTATTCCAATTTTGGTGGTATTTTAGGGTGTGCATTTTTCTTTTCGGTATTTATTTTCAATTTTTTTGCGATGCTTAAAATTAAACCTTTGTTCATCAGATTTTCGATGTATCTTTTAACTATAATCCACCAAGTGGCTATCTACTTACTTATTTTTGAGTTCAATATTGATTTTAATTTGCATACTTTGCGATCATTTTTTATATTTTATGGTTTTTACGAAGCAATTTTCGATTGGACAAGGCTACACGCATCGTCAGCGCATTATTACACCATTACCATAATGCACCCGAATTTTGAGAGTGAACATTATGAATAAAACATCGATTTATTAAACAAGCAGTTTATTCTTCGATCGCCTCATCGGCCTAGCGATTCGAGCATTTACCTTTGATATCATAGTTTGTGTGCTAAATTCGAACTGCGACATATGACATTTAATTTTGTACAAGTTTGTCGCACATAAACACCTTATTGTAAGGTAGTAGAGGTTGTCTATTTTTTTTCTTTATTTATTAATTAATTTATTTATCTAGATAGCAAGTACCTAATTATAAATCTGCAACCATTAATACTAAACAAAAATGTGATATTGCCTTATGATACGTTTGAACATTCATAATGAAATATCTAACCCATTCAAAAACGCATAATCATAGTCTGATATCGATCACAAAGTAGATGAATCGATAGCTTCATTTCAATCTCATACCGTGTTATCAAAGCTATATTATAGTAAGTCTATGTACAGTAGAGAGGTACCATATAAACTAGAAGTTACATAATTATAGTTTACAGAAGTGATTGCGATGAGATTTTATGAAAAAAAAAGTAACTTACTTTGACTCCAGAAAATAAACTGTTTTACCATGCTCCTATGCACCATGTTTGAACAATAGGTAACTACTATAAATATAAACTGTTAAATAATCGCTAGCGCAAAATAAATAAATAATTGGTTCTTTGATGATGGCCTCAATTTGAATTTCACTTTAATGTCCCGGCTGACAACTAGTAAATAGATCTCTTATGCAAATTCATTGAGTAATCATATCCTTCTTACACATATAAGATTTAAAAGCATAACTAACGAATCTAAATGTGCCATACTCTACCTGTCCCTGTACTGTTCCTCTAAATGAATGGCTGCAAGTATATGACAGAACAGGTTTAGATGCAGGATATTACCTGCCTATAATTATTGGGAGGGTTTCATTATGACGCTACGTGACAGCCAGGGATGTTCGTCTCATCGCGCCATGCAATTTCTTGGGACCATTATATCGTAAGTGGGTAGACACACAATCAGTAGTTCAACTGAACAAAATGTTCAGAGATGTTATTTTTATCATCATCAAACCTGCTGGCTTCCAGGCTTGCTCTGGTCTTTGGCGTTCCTCATCCGCCTGCCTCAGGTGACTTTTTCATGACTGTCGTCTCTATACGATGAGCCTACTGCGCGGTTTTCACTTTGCTAAAATGTTCAAGAGTTTCTTGATAAAGGACTAACAATGTTCTGAACTTACATTGTTTGTATTTGCATGCTGTTTTTTATCATCGCAGAGTAGATGAAACTATAAATTTTTATTTTATGACCAAATTGTACATGTTTGCAAATAAATAATTTATTTTTTGTCAATTTATAGATCATAACTATCCCAACAATGACGTAATTTTAGTAAATTTTATCAGGTTATTTGTCCCTCCCTCCCTCTTCCTTCTATATTTTTGAAGGTTGGCCGTCAAACAATTTTCTATGAACCTGCTTAATTATTTTATTCAAAATACCGTTATTTAAGAACGTTTAGTTCAATCTCGGACATTCATTTGAATTTCATATAATTCTTCAACTGCAATTACACAAAATTATTTTCATTTCCATCATTACCCTGATGAATTTTTCCCACCTTTGTGTAGCGACAACAATTTTGGAACTCAAGATTTCGTCTGCCATTTGTCTCCGTATAAACAGGATGTCCATTGAATCATGTTCTTTCAAACCAGATATCATAGTAATTTACTACGCTGATACTATGACTTTTAATATATTTTTACAAAAATTACTACGATAAATTTGTGCCATATACGTTTGCTCTATATTGTCTTTACTGTGCGTATTTTTAAAATAATTATTTAATAATAATGAAATAATTTTCCTAATCATAATTTTATGATTGACAAGGAAGTCGAAAGCCCGAATTTAATCTTGAAGTATGGTCACTGGAGCCGCAGTGGCACTAGCAGGCTCAGTATTTGACAGAGGGTTAAAGCTACAACCTGTATATTCCACTATTTTGTACTTTGGAGACATTCCATTTCTTAAATATGAAGAGTATAAATGGCCCGACAAGAAGAAATGTTTGGACCGAGAAGCTCAAAATGAGTGAATGAAATAAGGGTATAGACACAGTATTAGATAGCATTTGTGAAATGGAGTATCTATACCTACCATTAAAAGGTAAAGTTGGATATTTAAATTTGAAGTTATCTTTGTAAGTACTGAACCGATTTCATAAATTCTTCCGCTGTTGGATAGGTGAGTACATACGTTTTTTTTATAAGTATTAGTAGTAGTGTTAGTTTATATTATATGAAACTTTTTCTTGTAGGTATTACCCCACAGATCAATTAAAGTCAACGAATGAAGTCACGGGGCGTTTTCTAGTACTTTATAAAGTGAAATAAATTATTTATTGTAAAAAACTAAGCCACATACGATAGTGAAAAATCTGAATAATGCAGATGATATTTAAGTTAATGTGATAGATTCATTCCAGGTAAATATCTCAAGATAAAGAAAACCTTTAAAATAGATTACATTAGACTTTACGACCATCTAAATATACTTTACAGGAAAAAATACGTAGCAATACGTGTGTAATGTAAAATGGGGGTGATTTTTTTAAAAGTTTCTTGACCGTGCTGCAATCTCTCGAAATCGTTAGAAGACAATCTTACATACATAATCGCCTGCGTGATGCTTAGGAGACAAATAGAACAGTTGCTGATGAATGTGGTCGGCAATTATTATTTAAAAGTAGAGCATACCAAACACGGCAACACTAAAATAAAAAGGGTTCCGTGATCAGGTGATTTTCGGCAATAAAACATTCCTTACAGTACTCAGAAAGATTCAATTTAAAGTCGAAAACTTCCTTTTCTGATAGTACTTAAACAAACAACGGTTCGAAAGAAATATATAGGTACTTAGTCATTATTCGATGACTGATATCGATGACTTGCTGTCTATAAACTATATTTTACAGGTGGCACAGTTTGGAAGCGTCGGTGGCATAGTGGGAATGACGCGGCCTGTCACGTAGAGGTCCGAGTTTAACCCCTGGCCGTGCCATGTACCGATGGTTTTTTTTCTCAAACTGTGAAGGAAAACATCGCGAGGAACCTGCATGCTGAAGTAGAATTCTTAATTCTGCGCACCAAGCAGTGGGGACGCATTAATAGGCTGTTGGTTTGATTGCTATTTTAATTATATAATAATATTTCACCGTACAGCTGGATCTATATAAGTTCAAGTCTTATTTAAGTTAGGATTCGGATCATTTTAAAAATTAAATACAAAAATTTTGTATAAATTATTTTTAAAAATTTCAACATTTTAATTAAGAATGAATATTATCAAGCAGATATTTTTAACTGCGACAATAATATAAAAATGTAGGTAGTCATTTTGTTAAGCGCTACACCAAATGAACCCTAAAAGTACGAGGCTTGCAATGAAACCAGCCGTGATTACCATAATTTCATCGCCCCACGTGTCTGGGGACGCTGCCGTACAAAAACTGGTAATAATCACAGTACATCGCAATACAGGCGACGGCAAAACTGTTTCCACATTAGCAATACAGATAATGAAACTTTATCAGCGATTATTCACGTCCTATCAACGCATAAACGCCAAATACTCATAATGCCAAAGACGTAAAACGGTACGCAAAATGACAAATTCTCCTAATCCTGAGTTAAATAGAAGTGAATTAATAATAATTATTAAAAATTTTGTTTAATATTCCTTTCAAAAAAAATCCAAAATAACAAACAACAACATTGAGTATCTGTATAGTGTTTCAATGAGTAAAGGTGTACCTAACTAAAAAATTTAAAGTTTTTCACCATGTGACGGAAGTTAAAGAACTTTTACGTCAAAACAGTCATCACTTTTATTGATACCTGTACAAAGTTGCATGCAGTAGTATATTGTGAACCTGTTGTGGCAGAGCAGAGGGCTACTGTATGAAATAATAGCTTTTTGTCCGGCCGTAACATCGCCTTGAAATCGGCTGTCATATTTCGTTGGCCATACATAACACAGTACATCGCCGGCGGCATTTTTTGAATTTTCGGTTTACTTTTGTGGTTATTTTTGTACACAAAATTAAGTCAAATTACAAGAAATTATTGGGAAATTGAGCCTTAATGTTTTGCTTTTATAAACGTCTGAAAATAAATTAAATACAACTAAAATAAAAAATTAATTCGTCGTGTAATTCAAATTAAAACAATCTTCTATTTACTGAGAAGAGGAATAAAATTTACGATTATTAGTAGTTCCAAATTAATGTTTTGATAAAATCTTTACACTAAGTCTGCAAGAGCACAGGGAATCCTTATAATCCTTTGTTTTTTTACTTTATTTTACTTTTTAAAATAATAATACCGGTACATCTCAGCACAGGATCACAATAATGTATAAAAAATACCCGCAATTCATAGCTTTAAAGGTACATGGGTGCAGAGATACGGCTACTGATACGAAAGAAGCGTGCCGCGGGCAAGTCATTAACGCCGCGCCCGCGCCGGTACTGGCTACCAGCTTCAAACTGCTGTGACCACGAATAGTGTGAAAATCGTCATTATGTGGAACGAAAAAAAATGTATCTCTTTTTGATTGTTCGTCTTCTTTTTGTCAGAATCAAATGGCATGGGATTTGATACTCTTGATTTTTGTAGCTGATGTTACTTCGTAATTTAGACGATACTCCCAGTATGTAAGAGCTTACAATCATTAAAGTGACCAATACAATTATAATTCTACTGTTTAGTTTTTAAACGACTTCTATTTGCAATTTAAAATCTATTTTTATCATCTTTGATACGTGTTTGTTATTCTTCAGGACGTATTAGTCCTTTTTCATAGCTTGTCACTTTCCTAATCCGTCCACTTTTGTTTTGATATTGAACATCTCATAAAGATGTCCCATACAATTAGTTTTTTCCGTTTGAAAGTAAATTCTGGTCGGGTTTTAATGGAAATCTTATAGCTATATAGCCAGTTACGTTTACAAAGTTACCTCAAACCTATATAGGTTTGAGCTTTGACAATGTTTATGACAATTAAACTAAAATATACTTTAAAACGCATTATATTTATTAAGTTTAGTATCTCTTATTATGTTCAAGTAGTTTGGTTAGACACTCAAACGATTCTTCATAATATGAATATTATTCAGACTTGAAGCCACTAATATGGTCATCCTACACGAGCATTATGTTCCAGGGAATTATGAACAAAAAATTGTATTTTGTTGATTACTTTCAACTTGCTTAGGGTTTGAATGATATTGTTAATAATTATAATAAATAACATTCGACGCGTATAGTGACTTGTTTCACTGTTTTGTTTCATAACTTATATTTAATACACGACGAAAGTATGAACGGCTAGCCTGATCAGAGAATACATCCTAATACATCGGTCGGTCTGGATCCAAACCATTCCGTGGCGGAGATCCAAGGCACAAAATAAAATTATTTTGTATGCAAGGGCTCGAAAAGATATGGAATGTATGAAAATGCGACCTGGCCCGTTATTTTTGCTCGTGAGTGATATCTTACATCTATTAAGTGTATAAGATTAATGTAATGCTGGATAATTTGAACTGGATTCATGCTAGCAACAAAATGTATACAATGTGATTTATTTGAATCGAGGCTTCGAAACCTGCGATTATTATTTCAAGATACCTCTCCGACTGACTGACGCGGTGACATAGAAACTTGAAATTTAGCATTGAGGTTCCTCAAATGGCCTAAAACGTGGCCCTGCCTGCTAAATTTCATTTGAAGAACTATATTTCATTCATTCATTCAGTAGTTGAAATTCCTCGCGGAAGAAGTCGCGGGCAATATATTATTTAGTTACGCTAACAAAGTTTTACACAATAGGTACCTAATCAAATAGTAATCTTAAATATGAATGACAGAAAATTTAAGACCCCCATTAAACAACAACCTTGTAAGAAAGCTTATTATAAAACAGTCGATTATTTAAATGACAAAGATGCCTGGTGTTAATGTTACCTCAGCCTCGCACAACCTTTACAAAAATAATGTTATGAATAAACTTGATTTTAAAAGATGTGTGGCGGAAGTTTGTTGCGTCGCTTCTTCTTCCCAGCGTTAACACCTTGGAAGCGGTGGTACATAAAAAAATTACGTTGTATAAATGTACCCAGTGTACTCACATGCAATAAAATAGTTTAGACTTTGAATTTTCCCTATAGGATACCTTTTTATTACGACACCCTGACTGGTAATTTTACAGTCGCGATCAAAAGTGCAGTCATACCTTAGAGCATACATTGGCTTGCAAGGAATAAATAAAAGTAAGTTGTACTTAGTCAATACTTTGTAGACGACCGCAGTTTCTACGGCCTCAGGTATAATCTCATCTGGTTGAACACAAAGTAATCACACGTCACTCAGTACACGCCGACCAGTAGGGTATGTATGATACTGGCATATCTTCAATTATCGTGCCTTACTTAAATACACGGTAGGTAACTGCGCTTACTGGTTTGCCATAGATTAGATTGGAATATAGACACTCACATCTGGCTCACATTCTATTTACTTCAGGATAGATATACAGGATATACAGACGGTATATAAGAAACATTGACATGTGTTATATATTGTTACGCTAGTATTAACTTAAATATCGTAGGCCTTGTTGCGTAGATTACTTACTATCGGACGCCCCGCGGCTTCGTCTCCTATCCTATATCCTATGGTCATTGTTATTCTAGGATTTAAGCTATCACTGTACCAAGTTTCATCTAAATCCATTCAGCTGATATAGCGTGAGTGAGCAACAAAAATCCAAACAGAACTTTAAAGTACATATTCCAATACTGTAATAAATCCTAGCAACATGGCAGTTCCCGGGGTACGTATCAAATCAAATCAAATCAAAATGTCTTTATTGTGATTTTAGGTAAATATTACAAAAAATGATGTTATAGTTTAGAAAAGTCCCATAACATCTGTCATTTCGACATACAAACTGCACACAAATTAAAATGAAAATAAAATTATAAACATAAATTGCACAAGCGGCTAACAATAATATAAATTAAATTATTATTTATTAAATTCAATACAATTCCAATGTCAAACGAGTGTTTCAATATGTCAATGCAAAAAATAAAATGTCTAGCTAGCTTAAATAATAATACAGTATGTCAGGTTTCAATAAAATTAGATATTAACATATATAATATTAACATAACGTATGTGAGTGTATTTGATAAGCTCGAAGGTGTCTCCTTCCATTCCATATTCTACATTGAAAAAGGCTTCTACGTGCTGGATTCGCCACACGCAAGACAGAAGGATCCGAGAATCTAAAAGACTTTTTTCCAAAATAGTATTATATAGGTATTATCTAGCCAAGACGTCATCTACAAGTTTTATTCTTTGACAAATCTTTTTACCAGCACTCAACCGTCAGTGATCAACCGATCACAGGTGATAGCGACCAGTGATCACAGTGATCGCTAATCACGCCGGCACACTGACGGGTTAAGAAGCCATTTCCTGTCTTACTGTCTAATTTGCAGCACACTTGACGTATGCAATAATATGTTAGACGAGTGAGCTGTTTTGTTATATGCCTTTGTATATTTGACATGGAATTTGAATAAATAATACCACAATATCACGTACTATGATAATTATTTGATTATTAATAAGCCAATTAATTTGGGTCGCCGTGGAGGGCCTCTGTCCAGCAGTGGACGTCTCTCGGCTGATTTGATGACGATGAACTTTGGGTAGGAAATATCTTTTCGCTTATCTCTCGTGCAATAGAAACAGAATGTAATGAACAAAATTTTAATTTTATCGATTACCTATCTAAACCATCTAAAACTGCGAACAAAGTATCTTAGATTAACTTTTTTTTTCAATTTTTTGTCCATCGCTATTCAGCGCGGCAACCCCTTATGCGTGATAGGCTCCTTTGTGCCAGATGCGACACGCGGAGACCTCTTGGACTAGGTTAAGGGCTTCTTTCACCACTTCCTGATATTGTTACAGATAGTAATCTTAATGATAAACTAATCTATCAGATAAATCTGTGTGACAGACTATATAAAATACATAAGATATAGGCAATCAGATACCTGTGAAACCAAAAAAACAGGCTATCTGTCAGATAACCTGCAGATAGAGTATCTGGGACTTTATCAGCAAGCGGTGTAAGAGGCCCTAAGTAATATAGGCACAGATAAGATAGGTATAGAAATAGATATACATTTTGTGTACCCTTTATGTTATTTGAATATTAATACTATTTATTTCATTCAAAATAAACTATATACCTACCTACATACACAGTTATAATAAAGGTTTTTATTATTATACTTAGTTCAGTATTAGTCATTACATTAGTGATCATTAGGAAGTACTACGATAAAGCACAGCAATTTTATTTCGATTCGTTATACAATGTAATTCTAATGAAACGAAGTAACTATTCAAAGAGGCTTGTAATCCAATTGGATTATTAACTCCCTTATCAAACCCCATAAAACTGCAAACGATTCCCTTCGACCGGTTATACCTATAAGGTTAATGCAGACTGTGGTGATGGGACGAGATCTTACACCGAGACGTGGGACAGCAAAATGCGGGACGCAAATGTATCTGTATGTGTCATAAAGACCGACAAGCTCTTTTTGGCTTTAAATAATAATTAAATTAACACCTTGATCAATGGATTTCAATTAATAAGCACGATTTGAACAATGCCATTGTTATTAGACTCGCTACGTCAACAGCCTAATAATCTCCCCACTGCTGGGGCTCAGGCCTACCCTCTCAACGAGGGCATGCGGGCTATAGTCCACCACGCTAGCCCAGTGCGGGTTGGCAGACTTCACATGCTCCTACGAATTTCTTCTTCGGCGTATGCAGGTTTCCTCACGATGTTTTCCTTCACCGTTTGAGAGCAATCAGTACATGTACTTAAGTTTCGAGAAAAAACCCATTGGTACATGGCCCAGCCGGGGATCGAACCTCGGACCTTTCGATATGATAGGTCGCGTCTTATCCCCGAGGCCACTGACGCTCTTTATCTCCGAGACTCGCTACGCCGTGATTCAATACTGCACTCGAAGCAAAAAACAACTTAGCTCTAATTATTTCACCAGTGAAAAAGAGCGTCTGTGGCGTAGGGGCAAGACGCGGCCTATCACGTCGAGAGGTCTGATTTCGATCCCTGGTCGAGTCATGTACCAATGGTTTTCTCAAAGCAGTATGTACATTTATTGACTGCTCTCAATCTTTGAAGGGCAATATCGTGAGGATGATGCAAATATTGCACACGACGAGGAACAAATTCTTAAACGCATTGTGAAGTCCACCAATCCGTGTTGGGCTTGCGTGGTGGATTATACCCCGCACGCCTCCGTTGAGATGGTGGGCTGGTGCCCCCCCCCCCCCCCCACCAACAGGGGGATATATGTGGGAGAATAGCAGTGGGAATCCGGGACCAATGTCCCGTTTCCAATCTCTTAGCCGCACTAGTCTGTGACTATATGTACTGACCATGCGAGCTTAACAGCGGAATAAGGTAGAATTTCGATAGCACCCGAGACGGTAGCCGTCCATAGTCCGAACAGATTATAGTAATTTCTGATCCACGCTCCCAACTAGTTATTTGCCCCACATTACGTCAGTATCGATTTCATTAGATCGCCACCGATTTAATAATAAATCTAGCTGATGGATCGAATACCGGATGGGTTTTTGTTTTAAATAGGTTCTATTTTTATTGCAGTGCACCAACTAGAAAGGTAATTACCATGGTTGGGCATGTAGGTGGTAGGAACGGGTAAAAAGTAGGCTCTGGTTAATGAACATAGCATATTGATTGATTGAGAATTTCATTTGATGTCAGTGTCCGTTCGGTGTTTATTACGGCCGACTATCAAATTAGGGTTTTGTTAGTGATATTCGCGGTTTAGTAAACAAACAAACATACAAGAGTGGGCCAACTATCATTCAAAGAAGCAAAAAGTCATTTATTGTCTGTTTATTTTCTTGTTTCTTCTATATTTACTTATATACTTTATCGATTGGAAAACCCAATTTATAAGTAATACCTAAACATATCTGTTTATACTACATGGAATATTTAAAGCTTCGTAGTTAACCCGTTTTTTACTAATAACTCAAGAAGCAATCTTGCGGGGTCAGTAAAAAGCAATTTTAGATTTGGATCGAAAAACCATAAAACGTGCCGGAGACGATATGATAGCTACACTGTCATGCACTACACCGTGCCAAGTGATGGGAAAAGTTGCAACGTAACGTAATAGATATGCACTAGCGACAGATCGCCACTTCGTTCATTTAGAATTAGAACTAGGATATAAATACAAATGAAGAATGAAACTCAAAAAAAAATTACATAAAATTAAATAGTTAAGTATACTATATTGTATTGTCTTTAGAACCAAACGTGGGGTGCAAAATTTGAGAATGATCGGATATCGGAAAGTGATCGAGAAATTTAGGTAGGTATCGCAGGATTCCGCCCGAGCATTAGTTTGTCTGTCCGAACGGAACTTGCGATGGATTTTTCAACCACTTCCTTATATCCGATCATGCTGAAATTTTGCATGATAAACGGTGAATCAAATCATAAAAAAACTAGAAAAAATATTAATGTTTTAACGTTATCCGTTAAAAGTACGCAACTAGTGAGGCGCCAGATTCAATTACGATACCAAAGGCGGTACCATGCTTCACGTTACTAACCGGGAGCCAGTCATTACAATAATAATTGTACCACGATCTGTTAATTTATAAACTAGTACGGGCACCAGTGATTCTATTCATGTGTCTTACGAAAGGATTCCCGATTTATTGCTATAGTTATTGGAATGGAGCTTTACTGGACCAATTTGAATGGATTAGACGTGTTTAATCATACAATAGTATCCTTCAGCCAATAATTTTGTAATAGTAACTGGATTTATAATCAGCAGTGAAATACTAAACGCAAGCTCATTTATTTGCCAATGAATTCAAAGTGAAGTCAAAACATTTTATTGCGTTATGAGTACACTAGGTACTTTGCAAATGTAATTTTCTCTAATTTTCTTCTAATCTACCTACCACCGGTTCTTTTAAATGACCTCAGAAATTATAAATTAAACATACTTACAAAATCTATTAAATTTGTTAATGTGTTGAGGTGATTGTGTGAGTATGAATACTGGAGATTTACACAATAATACTATACCTACATACAAACATACAACTTATTCTTATTCTTAGACGGGGGTGGCAGTCCCTGCACCGACTCCACGAAACGGGAGTTTTGTACAATTCCCCCCGGGCCGTCAGTCCAGCCATCCCAGCTCCTTGAAGTACTGGAGTAGGACTTCTGGCTGACGGCAGCACTGTTGCAGGTTGCTCGTTGCCGACAGGTCGGGATCTATTGCCAGGCCCGTTTCGGATCTGAATTCCTGTGTTGCTGGACAGTGAAGCACTGCGTGCTCCACCGTCTCGCTCGTCTAGAGAACGGGGTGACAGAAAACGGGGTAATTAAAAGGGTAAACTCTGAAAAGGGGGCGGTATAAGACGAAATAAATAAAGCGTGTCTTGATGTTTTCTCGGTCATTGCCTTGTCACCTGTTAAAACGTTGATACCTATCTTATCTTTGCCATTGTAACCTAAAAAGCACAAAACTGGAGACTGACTGTAGCGGCTTCTAAACCAGTAAAAAATGTCAACAGAAAAAGCAACTCGTTCCGAATCCCACAGGGATCGCATTATGGTTCTCTATAAAAATTATTGTAGTTGCGATGTTTGTTTGTCGCATAAAAATACAATATTGTATTTCTTCGTCCGCGTCTAAAAGTATCCTGTATGATATTATTAGGATCTAAGCTATCACTCTACCAAGTTTCATCAAATTACAGCGTGATTGAGCAGCAAACGTCCAGATTAGATATTATCCAGATAGCTGTCTCTTTTTCTATATACATTTAATCAAGTAAGTCAAGATCTTATTTTACACCGAATTTTACTGGTGGGAGTATAGGATCCGCCTGGATTTCTTATTAGATACCTATTATCATTTTCTGTTTGATTGATTGAGCTAAGGTACCTTTAACTGGTTGCAAGCAAGTAAAACCAGAGACTTCTCCTAGTTAAAGAGCAAAGATTCCAAATTCTTTTGTGTTTTGCCGCCACAACGAACAGTAGCGGCATACATTGAATACAATACGACACTTATTTATAGTCAAAACTGTCGTCTCCATAGCGTCCCGGCTGGTTTTGTTCGAGACCTTTTACACTGTCTTGATGTTTTTCTTCGTCGAATTTAATCGAATTTAACAGATTGTAATCGAAAGTCGTTTATGTATTAGTTGATTACCATTATGATTAATTATTGTTAATTTGATATTTAAGTATCCTCCTTGAGTCCTCGGAGAAATGAACCAATTTTTATTTATTTTTATGTTGCACGTTTGGTTTTATTTTTTATTTTTTGTCAAAAAATCATATTATATAATTATTATAATTATTTTGTGTTTTACGTTATGTTTTATTTTTTATTTTTATGTCCTTAAACGAGGAATAAAATGTAAAAAGTACATACAAAGGTGGTATTTGAATATTGTTCGAATGGTACATATTTTCGGATTAAAACGGTTTAGTAGTAAATTGTAGATAACGAATTGAGCTAATAACTTAAATGGAACTTTTTTAAAAATATATTCAACTAAAAATGATGATTACCTACACTTACAGCAAATGGTACGCCATCTGTCAGTAGTAGCTACGTAACGTGAACTTGTCTAATAATCAGAACTAAGATTTCCCGAATTAATAGGTAGGTACAATATAAATTCATTAAGGATCTGACAAAAACATACAATGTAGAAGCTCCATTAAAACGTATATCACTCCTCTCCTTTTGCGGTTCACAAGATCAGAGGAATAGCAGCGGCTTTGGACTTTATTTTGAAAAAAAAAGGTTTGCTATAACGGTCCTCCAGACCGCAAGGTCAATCAGACCTAATGATTTGTTTTTATTTTGCTGTCGGTTAGTTTTTTGAGCATTGGATTTATTCTAATTGCCTTTCTTTGGTCACATCTCATTCATGGTTATTTGTTTTCGGGTTTAATTTGGCAGTTTTCTTATATTGTTTAATAACATTTAATTATTAAGACAAATGTTTCCATATTTTAATTTGGTCATTTTTGTGATTTCGAAATGACATTGAACGAGCTTCTAAACATCGATATGCCATACCCTTTTCTATTACCTAATAAATAAGTTATTAAGTAGTCAATCATTATCTTTTGCTGATGCGGTCTCAAACTTATGTCAAAGCTTCAAATTTTTGTGTTTACGTACAAAAACGAAATTCTTAGGAGTGCTTTCTTTCGGTTTGTTTCAAGATTCCATCTTTTGATGGAATCTTGCACAATCTCGCATAATCTTTACAAAATAATTGCTAAGGATATAAAATAATAAAATTGGAAAACTTAGGACCTGTTTATTTTAAGGGCATTCATTGACAGTTTCTAAATTCAAACGGTAAAAAATAACAACAAAATAATATTATACAAAGCAGATTGTATACACAACAATAATGTTATGTACAAACTTGATTTTAAAAGATGTGTTGCGGAAGTTTGTTGCGCCGCTTCTTCTTCCCAGCTCTATATAACACCTTGGAGGCGGTGGTAGATAAAAAATTGACGTTGTATAAATGTACCCAGTGTACTTACATGCAATAAAATACTTTTTAATATTTTTTTTTTAAATTTTGATGTTCACCTGGATGGACGTTTGTTTATTTTCTCCAAGAGCAGAGTAATATTTTTAAATGAACCTTGTTGGCCTATTGTGTTTCGATGCGATGTGATTATATTATAGGTTTTAATTTCACCCCTTCTTCAAGCTCCTAGCGGTCATCACCATTTTCACTGTGGATTAAAAATATACCTAGTTACTTATTGGTTATAACCCCATATTTCTTCGTATTTACAGTAAGTGTTTTTTTTCTAACTTTTTAACAAGTGCCGCATGCGCAAGCATCAGCCACTCTTGCGCATCGCTACACCAATTACGAAATTACTAGCTATGTCAATCACACATTATCGGTCGAGATATATCTATCTGGCACGACATTCAAGCCATCCCATGTTAATTTTGTTTTAGTGGGAACTGGTTGAGAGACAGTACGGTTTAATTAAAGTGTGGAGTGTGATTCGGAAGATGATTGTAACCCTCCATGATTGTAACCATATTCTAGCAAATAAACTTTTCTTTTCTATTCTACAGTTTTTGAGAGCTCCAAAGATAGCAGTCTCTTTTTCCCTCGTGTAGTCTGATAGAGAGATATTTCTGTCGACAGTCGACCGCACGTTAGTGAAAACACTTTGATCTTGAGAGGGCCTATAGCCTATTACCATGAATTTAAAAAAAGCTACTCCCATATGGATGAGTAACAAAATCATTTTAGGGGGTGCCAAAATCGTGCCAAATGTATATCGAAATTGATACTCACTCACACATTCTCATTTTCAAACTCCATAATATAAATTTGTATGAGCAACTTCCTCCCGCTAATCCGCTTCATTTGTCCGCACCCCCCTGATTTTGACACAGAATTTTTCATCGTTTCCCATACTAAATTTGCAAGATGCGATCTCCACAGGGAGCGCGCGCGCGACAAAAGAGGTTCGAATCTCCTTGCCTATTACGGTACCATTAGAGATCAGTTTATACTGGATTTGTTCCGTGCGGTCCGACCGTACTTACCTACTAGGTTTATGGTATTGACACACTTTTACTCGTATTCTTTTCCACTCCTTGCAGATGCCAAGGAAATTGGCTGTACAATACCCCTCGTAGACTATCAATTTCAAAATTACAGGTTGAACCCCAAAAAGGTTGCTAGACTTATAATTTGACATCACCGAAGGCAATGATCGAAGTTTTTCAGATCCCAAAAACTGTGGACGGATAAAAAACTCGTTAGCGTTATTATCCCTAATAAACGAGAGTATATGGCCAGAGACCATAATGGTGTGGTCATTAGGGTAATGCTCTGCTTCGCCCCAGGTACCGACGCTGTGTCGCCAGCATGGTCGCCAGACTGAGGTCCTTGGCCATAAAGCATAGTATTTAAACCCTTATTTACAAAAAATATCATTATAAACATAATAGAATTATAAAATTAAATATTCTTACCCTATACCTAAATAATATTATAATCATCAGCCTATCACCGTCCACTACCAAGCCGAGGCCTTCCTCAATGCACACCCGGTTTTCCGCCCTTTACCTATACAATATTCTACCGTTTTTAAGGTAAAGGGAAAGCTAGATATTCAAGTAGACCACAGAAGTGAAACGAACAAAAAGTTAAATCTAAAAGAAGTCAGTCACATACAATTGACAAAGCTCTGAACAATAATTGAAGGTACACAGTAAAATGTAGATACAATTCTACTACAAATAAGTTTAAAATGTTTAAAATGTGTTAAAATGTTTGTATCCCACCGAATGAAAAGAGAAAAGATAAATTAGAACGAAAGCTCAGCATCGGTTCGTGAGTCTCGGGTGGATACAAAAGTGAATTTATCTGTTTATTAGTATTTTCTGTATTTGTTACACCCTCCAAAATTAATGGCATGGCAAATTTATTTTTTTCCACAATCAAATATTTTGAGAATTAAAAAAAAATCGAAAGGAGAAATCCAAGATACTGGTATTTGTGCGTTCAAAAACACCAATAATTGACAAAAAAATGTGAAAGCCCAGAATTACATCTATAATACAAAACTGCCATTAACTTTTTCAACCATACGCGTGCGGTTTCATTAACCATTGGAACCCTTTTGTAAAAGAATCTCCACGGCCGATTTAAAATCAATAATGCTTTCAAAAAGATCACTTTCCCGATCACAGTGAGAGATCGATCAGTGATCTATAGATCTTTTGTTGCATTCGATTTCGATTTTGATTACGTCGCGAATGAAATGATTGCAGTTACACTTGGTTAGAATGTTTTTTTAAAGTCGTACCTAGGTATAATGTATTAAATAAAAAGCTTAGGGTAGCAGAATGTAATAAGGGATCTTTAAGGTGGATCCCTAAAAAACAACTCGATTTTGATTTAAGAATTAAGACTATGAACTGCAAAAGAATATGAAACTTCTTAACTTTCATGATCAAATTTTCTGTAGTTTCTCTTTATTTTATTACTTTTCTGGTGAGAGATTTGTCTTCTTCTGTTCTGTTTTCTATCCACTCTATCTTGAACACAATAAAAAGCTCATCTCTTTCGATTTAAAACACAATATTGACTATTAAGTCAAATATATGTCCCATTTTATTCTTCTCTAATTGACTTCTTATTTAGTTTTCCTTTGATTGATCAATTTCATCATTGACCGAGCGAGCGAATCGAGCGAAGCGTCTAAGTTTCGAGATTGACCAAAAATTGGCAAAAAAGTAATTGACTATTACTCAAAAGTTTTTGAGTAATAGTCAATTAACTTAAGAAAGTCGAAAATTTTAATTATGTTCATAGAACTGCATACGAAAAATGGGAAATAATTTTTTTTCGCGTGAATTCCATGGTGTGGGGTATCGTTGGATAGGTCTTTCAAAAATATCGCGGGTGTGTAAAAAACATTTTTCGATTCAGGGATTCGTTTGCGAAATATTAAGCTTTAAAGTTCTAATTTTTGTCACATTAGTTTTTAATCTGTCTCCAACTGCAAAATTGACTTCTGTTCGTTTCTTTTAGGTTTGGTTTATAAGGGCTGGCGAAGTCTACTGTTCTCACGGAACTACTACTAATACATTTCAAAACAACTAACTAATATCAACATATTGAACAATGTCACATAACATTTACTTGCTACTAACAAAGACATTTGACTAATAGCCGGCCTTGCGGCAGGAGCTATCGAAACGTTAGGATCTATAGTTATGACGTCACGTGCGCGTGAATCATGAGCTTTGGGTGCGCAACTGCGCACGCGCTTAAAGATTGAGAGTTAGAAATTATGAAAACGCTACTAGAAATTATTATGTGGACGCGAAAGGAAGGAAAAGACCAAGGGGACAAACGATTGATTAAAAAATAGAAACAGATATCGTAGGCAGAGTACTTCCTTTAAACAGAAATGCGAAATCTATAGGATCGCAAGGAGTTGCTTAGATTATTGTCGCTAGTTATATACCGGTACGTACCATGGAAGAGATAATAATAATAATGTTTGGAGAATTTTACACATGGCTGTTTAGTCCCAACTAAGCCGAAGCTTGTACATGGGTACTCGACAACTGATAAACATAGTTAAATACTTTTAAATAAATACATACATACAAGAACTTAAACGAGTTTAAGGGTGGTAGCAATAATAATTATGATTTGACGAATTCTTGCAAACTATTGACTCCAAAAATTCATTGATGTATCTTGATAAGAACCACAATGTAGCATTTGGTTTTAATATGGATTGTATTTACCTCATCGATAAAATAAATAATCAAAATTAAAGTAAGTACTTTACAGACTATTACTTACTCTGTGACTTTACGGGGTCCTATGCATTTAAAAAGAATTCGACATTTTGAAAAATCTACATTTTAGAAGTCAACGTTGCCACCTAAAGGTACAGTATCCATTGTACATCATCGTCATCGTCATCATCAGCCTGCACTAGTCCACTGCTGGACATAGGCCTCCCCCAAGGCGCGCCACTGAGTCCGATCTTCGACTCTCCGCATCCAGTCACTGCCAGCCGCCCTGCGCAGGTCGTCGCTCCATCTAGCCGGGGGGCGTCCCACACTACGCTTGCCTAGTCGTGGTCTCCACTCGAGAACTCGTCTACCCCAGCGGTTATCGGTTCTCCGACAGATGTGACCAGCCCACTGCCACTTCAACGTGCTAACCCTTTGAGCTATGTCAAAGGCTTTGGTTCTCTGGCGGATCACCTCGTATCGGATCCTATCTCTCAGAGAAACTCCGAGCATAGCTCTTTCCATAGCCCGTTGAGCGACTTTGAGTTTTCGGACTAGTCCCACTGTCAGTGTCATTGTACATAAATGAAATAAAATAATTTTTGACTTTGATTTTGTTCTATTGGGCAAACAGGATCACAGAGGTCTGCGCTATCTGGCTAGTGACAGCTGGAAGATTTATTAAATAAGCTAACCATCTCGTGTCCAATCCATACGATTGCGTTTTGAATGCCACAGCTGAGGGCGACAGCGGGCAAAACTGGATTGCTCCTACAGTGCAAATGCTACTGTAGTCAGTATGATTGCATACTCATATCTGCATCTCCGCCGCCCGGGGGGATGTGTTTGCAGCTGATTAATACGTACGGTGTAGGGTTGATGCGTTTAGCATTGGACGCGAGGAATTTATAATGTTGAGAATTACTCAAACCGTCAGAGAGCGGTCCGGAGTAGACGTAGAACAACTAGGTACTTACCAAATGTACCTGATGTTGTCGAACGTCTTCCTCGTCGTCCCGGGCGGCGGGCTTTGGAGTTAAATCATCATCATCATCAGCCTGTACCAGTCCACTGCTATAGGCCTCCCCCAATGCGCGCCACTGAACCCGATCCTCGGTTCTCCGCATCCAGTCACTGCCAGCCGCCTTACGCAGGTCGTCGCTCCATCTAGCCGGGGGGCGTCCCACACCACGATTACCCAGTCGTGATCTATTCTCCACTCGAGAACTCGTCGACGGTTATCGGTTCTCCGGCAGAAGTGACCAGCCCACTGCGAATTCAACGTGCTAACTCTTTGAGGTATGTCGAAGGCTTTGGTTCTCTGGCGGATCACCTCGTTTCGGATCCTATCTCTCAGAGAAACTCCGAGCATAGCTCTTTCCATAGCCCGTTGAGCGACTTTGAGTTTTCGGACTAGTCCCACTGTCAGTGTCCACGTTTCGGCGCCGTACGTCTTTACGGGTAGGACGCCGTAAGTGTAAATACCTAATAACCTACAGTAATACTATTGAAGTCTTTGAAAGTCGATAAACGTGTAGTAATCCCTATGACGTTTAATTCTTGCCATGAAATCCATTCTTGCCACGACAAATCCGGGCCGTTCATAAAACTTGAAACAAGTCAAGCGCCGTGTCGCCTCAGGTCGTGGCATTTTGTTCCTGATTAATTTGTCCAAGCCCTAGAAGCGCATTTAACTACTGGTTGTAGAACGAAATAATAATGCTATATAATATTTTCCACAATTAAATAACATTATTTCTGGAAAATATTAGTACTTAACTGTGCAAACCACAAAATACAAAATAAGTAAGTACACTTTAAAATTAATGGATTGCATGCATTGCACTCAAAAATAATACACCTTTAAAAATATTCGTAAATAAACCTTTTTCTCATGGTCACGTCTCATGGTTTCATGATCACCAGCAATATTATTTACATTAAAAAGAATTTAAGTATAAATAATTAGGTTTATGCTGGGTCTTGACTTGACGTCATGATTCATTTGTTCGAGGATACCTCAAAATCCAGAATAAAAGTAAGTAGCGACATCTATTTAATTGTATTAAAATAAATTTAAAAACTATTGAATAGCGCCATCTGTGATCAAATATTTAAACTAAAACAACATTGTCCTGGTACAGCGCCATCTGTTAGTGAAGGTAGAAACTACCATGGTGAATTTTCTTGCTTGATTATACAAGTACTACAATTACACACTAGATGGCGGTAAACAAGGAACTCTTGGTAGAAGTTGCTTCCTGACAGACAAGACAATAGACTTTCGAGATCGCGGACGATTCCATGATAATAAATTATTGTGTGCGTAATAACCAGCTTGCTAAAACACCTACAAACAGAAAAAGATAGGTTTAGTTATCCATTTAAGCAACTGGTTTGCAACTGATGATACCGCCATCTATTGTCTTTTGTTGGAACTATAACGACCCTTTTATGGTTTAGCGCCATCTGTTATGAATATATGAAACTGCCATGTCAATGATCTTGCTTGACTACACCATAGAAAGTACTACATTCACACAGTAGATGGCGCCAAAACAGACATAACTTGTATTCCAATTTTTTACTACCTCAACCAAGACGCGAGCTTTCAAGCGAGAGGTCATGGGTTCGATTCGATCCCGTGAGAAAAATAATTGACAGTCAATTATTTTAATCAATTATTTTCAATGTGTTTGTTCATCCAGCCTGCTCGATAACTTATCTTTCAGAATACCTACATAATAATTAAGCAAAAATCCTTGGTCCCTTCATTAAACCTTGAATGTCACCTGATCTAAATAGCTCTGTGGTAACAGAAAGATACATTTTTATAATAATACTACATACATACATACATACATACATATCTTCACGCTATGTCCCTGGCGGGGCAGGCAGAAAGAACGGAGCGCCAAGTATTGCGATCCTGACACACCTCTCGCTTCGCTCATTCTCATCATTCTCTTCATACACGCTCGCCGTGGGACGCGAGTGCTCTTTACGTGTCCGTCTGTGAGCACCCGCTCTATCTGATCCTCGTATGTCAGTCTAGGTCGTCCCCGGCTCCTATTACCAATCACATTCGCTCGATATATAGTTGCGTCGTCGTTCGTTCATCACTCATTCATCACTATATTATAATACTATAATATAATTTATAATATAATATAATATTATATATTATATAATAATACTATATAATCTAAATAACATCAAGGTTTATTTAAAATACTTTCTAGTGGCTTAGTCGTTAGACTTGAGCGCTATATAGTATGGTTCGGTTCCCACTAGGGACAGATTATTATTTCTACAAGTTTGTCTGGATGTTACATTTGTGAATTGTCCTCTGGTTTAATCTAGGTATATTTAATTAATATAAATTAAGAAATAAGACTATATTTAATCAAATAAGATATGGCTTAAAGGACTCGTAACCAAGCCAAAACCAACTAAAAAATATTTTTAGTCTGACTCGACTTCTATAATTTATGCTGGCAGGGCTCTTTGGCGGGATTTTGTCGGAGACGGTTGTCTTTACCGACTTCTTTTATTTTGTTTTCCTAAAAATGTATATTGTAGGTTTTGGTGTTTAACTGTGATAGTTTTATATGCATCAAGTGCCTATTATAGTGTATATTGTGCGGGGTAGTTAATTATAAGCGTGTAAACGACTCTACCGGATCGTTCCAAAATGTCCCTTGTTAAATCTTCATTAAACCTAGTCATCTGCAGTGTGGATCACCGAATGACACTAGTTGTGCTTTCGTGGAGGCCGTTCTGCGGTTTTATTCTAAATCGCCGACTATTATAGTCGTGCCCTGTTTTTGTGTAGACCGTGCTGTAACCGCCGGTTTTTGAAGAAAAACAAACAAAATATGACTTGGCTGTATGGTCTATGACTTTTGCCTGTCTATCATTGGACGAATTCAACAAAAAAATATATATGCTGGCAGCTTTCTTTCCAATTTCTTTGTTTCTTTCATGTTTTTCTTTAGGTACGTTACCATAGTGTTGCCATATATTTATCTGTATAGATACAGATAAATCTGTATCTATACAGATTTTCGACTACCGATACAGATAACAGATTTTGCCCTACTTTTATACAGATTTTTGGACTTTCACATAATCTATGCTAAAATATGGTTAAAATAGAAGAAAATAATAGAAAACATAGATTCCACGATGATGTACGTTTGGGAATAAGAATTCGTTTTAGTTTTGGTGCGTTTTTTTACTATTTGGTTGGGTACTAGATTGTTTTATTTTGTAATCTTAACCGGTGGCGTTTTTTTCTATGAAAATCCTTCGTTCGAAAAAAGTTCGTTTCATTTATACTACTACTAATTCATTGTATTTTAAAAAATCAATATACAGATTTCAGAGGATTTCAGTGGATTTTATACAGGTTTTGGCTTTTTGGCCTCATACAGATTTTATGCAGATTTTTAGACTATCCAATACAGATTTACGGATTTGAGATATGGCAACACTGGGTACGTACAGTCGACCGCACGTCAGTGGTAACACATTGACCTTGAGCTGGCCTAGCCTATTAGGGAGTTTTAATACTAGGGGAGACCAGTTTATACTGGTTTTGTTTTCACTGACGTGCGGTCGACCGTACTACCGACCCTATTGATTCTAAAACGTAGATTATTCGGTGTTCTTGAATTAACGATGTTTCGCCATATGGTAGGTAACTTAAATTTTAACCCAGTGTGTTACCGTAACCAAAAGTATTGCAAAATCAAGGTTCTTTATTACTAGCTTTTACACGCGGTTTTGTTACCCTGTATGACGTACGGTTGTCAGACTTGGTCTAACACAAAATACCAAACAACAAAAATAGGTGTTTGTCAAAGAAATATAGAAAGAAGCATACTGAATATAAAAAAGATAGAAAAAGTAAAGAACGAAAAAATAAGAGAAAAAACTAAAATAATAGATGCCGAAGAATTTATACACAAACAAAAATGGAGATGGGCAGGTCACGTAATGAGAACGCTAGACGAGAGATGGACAAGGAGAACAACGGAGTGGTATCCCAGGGGAGACAGAAGGACACAAGGAAGACCAAAGAAAAGATGGCTAGATGACATCGAAAAGGAAGAAGGAGTAACGTGGAGCAGAAAAACGAAGAACAGGAAGGAGTAGGAGAAATTGGGGAAGGCCTTTGCCCGGAAAAGGGCAGATAGAAATACAATAGAAAATATAAATAAATAAATAAATTTAATAATAATGATAATAATAAATATAAATTAAAATTGCATGGAAAAAATGTATACTATCGATAATAAAGGCTATTTTTATTTTATTTTATTTTATTTTACACGCGGCTTCCATTGTGTGGTTTATGCGATTGGTAGAGCCTAACTTCCTAACTCCCTGACTAAAAAAAAATTTATCCGGATTTTTTTTGTCTTTTGTAGTTATACTAAAAATGGTCGCCGTGAATCTTCTACCATTTGATATATTATGAAAATACTTATAGAATTCGGTAAGTAGGTTTTGGTAGGTAACTGTCTATAGGGTGATTTCTTTTTAGAATTTAAAAAAGTTAAATTTAAAAATATATACAAAAATAATAAATACCTACTCAGAAAAAGTTGTTTTGAGTAAAAGACGGATTCCATGAATAGGCATGTTTTTAATGAACTAACATTTAATCAGTTAGTCCAGCCATTTTAATTTTGTTTTAAATATAGCGAAAACTATCAAATCTCGTGAATATTTTTTTTGTATCATACTTACAAATAAAGATAGACCGACACAAAAATAAAAAACGGTTATCTTATTTTCCACAGCTTTTACAAAGCCCCAAAAATACCTTTTCCGACAACCCTTCACCAGTAAAGTTGATGTACAAACAAACTTCCTTACCTTACCTACTGTTTTAATAAAAATATTTATAGTTAGAGCGAAATTTGCGAAACTATAGACTCTTTCGTAAGAGCCAGATTGCTGTAACTCATGGTAGGGTTACTGGTTGTGTAGCGTGCGGCCGCTTGTACAGTCGACCGCACATAAGTGGTAACACTTTGACCTTGAGCTGGCCTAGCCTATTAGGGAGTTTCAATACTACGCGAGACCAGTTTATACTGGTTTTGTTACCACTGATGTGCGGTCGATCGTACCTACCGAAAATTTTCCACTCTATCTTGATACAAGCAGCGCGTACGCAGGGCCGTGGGAAGATAGTGGGATACATAATAGCAATTGACCAGGAAGGAATCTAAAACGATTGTCTAGCAATTTTCCCAATAAAAATGAACCTTATTGAAAGTTATTTATAAGTGTACATAAAAAAAATACTTTATGTAATTTTGAGTGGTCTTCGATAAAGTGCTTTGCTGAGACTGGACTCAAATTTCTTTTAAATAATATTATTAAGTAAATTGTGTCGGTACCTAATTATCAAACTTCTAATAAGTCCAACCACATTCATGTTTTCATTTAGTCCGTCCATTTTTAAAATTTCACCTTATTATGTAGATATTTCGTTTATAAAAATATAAAAAATCAAGATTCGCATTTTTCCAAAGTCCCTTCTAAAAATTTTCTATGCTAATCTAAAATGTAATTTTCCTGTCAATTTCATTCCGTGGTCTTATATAGTTTGATATTTACCGACACAAATACGCTCCATTCTTTGATCTTAAATGGTTAGAACAAAAGTTATATGATCGACTTAAGCCAGCAACCTAGCTGCCTACTATAAAGACACATCATCATCATCATCGTCTGCCTATACCTACTAACTAGCCCACTGCTGGACCCTTCACAAGGCGCCTGGACCCGATCTTTGATTCTCCGCAAAACACACTACGAGTAGTCTCTTTTAAGCGAGACCCCACCCAACCTAACTGCACTGAGTCCCTGTTCATTGCACTTCGAAGATCCGATGAAAAATATCTCTACGTTACCGTTACGTTGACCGACTCCCGCGCAGCGTGCCGTAGTATTCGCTGCAGCATAACACGGAGCGCACGCACGCGAAAATGTTCTTTGAAAGTTTTCTACTCAACTTCGTCGTTGCTCTCGGCCTAATAATCGCTTTAACTTTCGACTATGTCACTAAATTCTTTACTTACTGGTACGTACGCCATATTCCGTATAAAACCCCAATACCGTTTTTCGGAAGTGATTACCACAGAGTCCTTGGATTGAGGAGTAACTCTGAAGAAGTGAGAAAATTATACTGTCGGTATCCTAAAGAGGATCTGGTTGGAAGCATAAAGAGTAGAGTCCCAGATCTTACGGTCAGAGACCCGGATCTCATAAAGAAAGTTATGTCTACTGCCTACAAGAGTTTCCAGAGTCGCGGAACTGACTTAGACAAATCTCAGGATGTTTGCATTCGAGACAATTTGTTTTATGCCGATGGTGAAAAGTGGATCCACTTGCGTGAAGGATTTGAGTCTCTATTGAATGACATGACTTGTGTTGAACAATGTTTGCTTGACCCTATGTTAGGAATATACGGTGACAAAGTAGTTCAGCACTGTATGTCAAAAGTAATGGATGGAGTTTTCAAAAGATTACTTCTTAACGACAAAGATGTATCTGTAATAAATGAATTGAGATCAAAGTTAGAAAAACATACTTTATTAGATAAATTTAAAACTTATTTGAAGAACGTTTTTCCTTCAATATATCTTTTGTTTGGATTTACAACGCTAGCAGGAGAACCATCAAGCAATACTAAGAGAGCAATCCAAGAATCAGAATTACTGAAGAAAGCGCAATCTTTATTCCACTTCAATAAAGACCAAAACAAAAACAACAAACCTGAGAACTTAGAATTTAGTATTCTGTCAACATTCATTACTGAAGGTTACATTCCATGTCTAAATCTATTAATATCTTTACTTTATGAACTTTCTAAGAATACGCAAATCCAGAAGAAAGCTAGGAATTCTGATGAGTATCTCGATGCAGCTATAAAAGAAACTCTTAGGCTGCACCCACCATACCCTGTTATAACAAGAAAATGCGTGGAACCTTACAAATTCCCAGAAATAAAAGACAATAAAGTACTTATAGACAGAGGAGTTACAATCAACATACCAGTAGAATCTCTGCACAAAGATAATACATATTATGAAAAAGCAGATGTGTTTAATCCAGATAGATTTTTGGACGACGCTTCAACCTCGCATAATTATGCCTTTCTGCCTTTTGGAGCTGGACCAAGGAAATGTGTTGGTGAGTTACATGACTTATGACAAGCTACTTGATATTTATTCATTTTTCTTTAGAAATATTTCATCAGTAACAGCCTATAGACACCAGTAATCTCATATATTTATTTTATAAGTAAATACTATTGACGCCGTATATTTAAAACAAAATATGAATATAAATGACTTACAAAAAACCAACCCACTATGTAAGAAAATATTCTAAAGAAAACTGTTACATCCGAAAAACCCAGTGGTGTAAAATTGGGTTAATGTAAACCACAGCGAATTACCTCAATATGCCAAGAGAGTTAATAACATTAGACTTGATATCTCACAGAGATAGATTAAGGTAGGTACCGAACTACCGACAACAATCGTTATTGCAGACAAGTGACCCAAATACAAACATCAACTGCACGCTGTGTACCTTTTTAGCTAACAGACGAAGCTCATCAAACAATAGCGGTATTACCATTTAAACAGCTAGGCCATGACTGAATGGCTTTCATTAATGATGGCATCTAATAAGGACTTTATCCTCCAGCCTAAGGGAAGGAAGTCCAGACTATGCAAGGACGTTGCCGAGCAATATTTATATTAAAGCATTAAGCATGTAGATTTCAGCGAACGTTCAAGCTAACTAAAACTAGGGTTAATGGCCAAATGAGTGGAAAGTTCTTCGAAAGCTTTGTAGCACAGATAAAAGTGACAGACCAAAATAACCGTGCCATTGAACTTGCCTTAAGGCATGACAAAGAATTGAAGTGTGAACTATTGTATAGTATGAATAGGATTTTTTTATGCCAAGCAAGCGTTGCCTTTTTACAATCAATCATTTATCAACACACTAATGAAAGCAACGATGTATAATTTAAACTTTAACTGAATGGAAATAAGTTACATAGTAGCTTGCATGTTGAAATTTGGCTTAGTCACGATGCAGAAAAGAAGGTTCACTTGCTGTATGTAGATAGTATTAGTATGACAATAAAAATAGAAAGTTGCCACAAGACTTAAGTGTTTTGACAATTTTAACAACTACTTCTAAAAAGAGTACTAGGTAAATATTAAATTGAATCTTAAGTATGTCGTCATAAATTGTAAGAATAACAAACAAAACACAAGTAGGTAATTATTTGCCAACAATTTTCAAGTATCCTGTTTAACAAATAACACAGCCAAACCAAACGGGTCAAATTTGGAAAATCATGTCCTGTGTGGAGACAATCACCATAAACCAACAAACACAACATACAAGACACAAGGCCGGAGCAAACAACTGCATTCCACGAACATACCCACCATGCTTAATTATTGGTCTTGTTGGGCTTCATATTTTTGAAAGTTGCAGTTTTTAACTGCAGTTGCAGTGCATTTTTTTTATCGTTCACTGAAATCAAGTTTAAGCGAAGAGGCGACACGTCGCGCCGTTTCTACTTTTAAGATGCCATTACAATACGTAAACAAACTTTAGTTAACACAATTCTTATTTTGTTGAAGATGGTTGTCACTCGGCAATGGACAGATTTAGCGATTCCATCTAAGACATCCAACCATCGCAAATGTACTGTCACAGAATGTTATGTTAATGTTCAAGCACACTTATAATTAACTTAATATTATAATTGTTTACTAATCTAGTCTTAATTATTAACTAGTACTTAGTTCCGTGAGAACAGCAGACCTCGCCAGCCCTTATAAACCAAACCTAAAAGAAACGAACAGAAGTCAAGACAGAGTGACAAAAATTTGCACGACCCGGCTAGATGGAGCGACGATCTGCTTGAGGGGCTGGCAGTAACTGGATGCGGAGAACCAAGTTCGGGTTCAGTGGCGCGCCTTGGGGGAGGCCTATGTCCAGCAGTGGAGTGCCAGGCTGATTATAGCTGTTGAGAATAAGACGACTTTATCACCAAGTTGAAACCATCGACTTCAAGAACATAAAGCCCAACGAGTGCTCTACGAACTTAACAAGTTTTTTAACTATTCTAATAGAAATATAGCGAATGTAATTGTCACACGTCAAATGGTGGGCTGAAAATGCCCTGTAGAAGACTAATTCGTTATAGTCTGCTAGCTAACCCGAGATAATTTATTCGCATTCTACCATTTAATGAGATGATTTTTGTCATGTACCTTTTTACCGTATTTACAGTATTTAAAAAGATTATGACTATTTATTTTCATATTTATTTTTGTATGGGATGAAACTGGGTATTACTTAAAATGGGAAACTTAAGTACATTTACTGACTGCTCACAAACGGCGAAGGAAAAAATCGTGAGGAAACCTGCATACGCCGAAGAAGAAATTCTTAGGCGCATAGAAGTCCACCAACCCGCACTGGGCTAGCGTGGTGGATTATAGCTCTAACGCCGTCGTTGAGAGGATAGGCCTGAGCTCCAGCAGTGGGAAAATATTAATAGGCTGTTGATTTGATGGGATAAAAGTCATTTTTCTAGATATATCGAAAATCTCACTATATCTCAAAACATGGCATAATGTACCGTCGACTCCACTATTAGCGACCTATTAACACAGAAATTTATTTTCAGGTGAACAACTGTCGCTACAAATCGTATCTCGTATAACCAGAGGGCTGCTTAAGAAATACGAGCTAGAGCCGTGCCACAAAACACCAGCAATACTCCCGGTCGCCGATCACAACTTTGGAAGAATCATTAGCCAGGATATTTGGCTGAAATTCAAACAGTTCAGGGCCTACTAACTGAATGGTAGTGATTTTTGTTTAAGTACTGGAGGCTATTCCAAATAGGATTCTTCCTCCTCTTAATGGGCTCTACATGAGTCATCACATCTTATTTCTTCTTTATAGGATTATTGTCTTTGTATTAGGTAATATTACGAATTTACACTTAATAATTTAACACTTTATTTCGCTTATTATTAGCACTAGGTAGTAAAAGACATGTAACTGAACTAATTATTATTTAATTAAATTCAGGTGGGTACTAATTGTGTAACCGATTTTTTTTGTCTAAGTTTTCTTTGTTAGTATTTATAAGAAGTAGGTAAGTTTATAAGGTATATCAGCATCAACTTTATGATTTGTTTATTTGCGTGCTAGATAATTTAAGTTTTGTATATTTACTATCAAAACTACTATTTCAAGTAAAGATACAATAGTAATTTTATATTGCTATTGATTTTACAATTTCATAGAAAAATAATTTCATGTTAAAATTTAAGTGTAAAAGAATAGTTTGAAATCTGTTTTATATTCGTGATTAGTAAGGACTGATTACGTTCCAGATTTTTTGTTAAATAATATTAAAATAGTAGACTCCTTTCAATATTGATTAAGTGGTTACGGAATTACCTCCAATCTCTAAATTGTATAATCGGTATGTTGGTATTTAAGAAAATACATTGACATTTACACTGAAAGCGATTTTATTTTACACTCACTCAGACTTGGCCTTAGAGATAAAAGCGTTGACTGATTTAAAGTAGAATGAAATGATCTAAAATTTAAATAAATTATTAGGTGCCGAGTTCTTTTGAAGGATAACATGTTCCGGGTTATCGAGACATGTCTCTGAAAGAAAAATCAAGCTGAAGTGGCGTAGGCAAGTAAAATAGCGTAAGACGCCCCTTCGCACACTAGTGAGCGTACTCACCGAACACTGCGACTTGATCAAACACATGCTCAACCTCAAGCTCCGGGACACTAAAGTGTGCACACTCGGCCAGGAAGTAGAGGAAACACCATTGCACCTTCTGTGCGAGTGTGGCCCACTGATGCGTAAAAGAAACACCCATCTGGGAACTACTCACAGTAAGACCAACTACCTGGCGGAGCTCCGCCAGATGGGTGTTTCTTTTACGCTTCAGTGGGCCACACTCGCACAGAAGGTGCAATGGTGTTTCCTCTACTTCCTGGCCGAGTGTGCACACTTTAGTGTCCCGGAGCTTGAGGTTGAGCATGTGTTTGATCAAGTCGCAGTGTTCGGTGAGTACGCTCACTAGTGTGCGTAAATTCTTCCCACTAACTTAGCCCTAAGGCCATACATTACTTTTAATACTTAAAAATACGTTATTGTGGCAGCTTGAAAGTCGGATAACAGGCAAGTATTATAATAGAACTTGCTGTTGCCCGCGGCTTCGCCCGCATTGAATAAGCACCTTTAACCATGCGGAAGAAATTTTCTGAGTGATAGTGAAAACCGCATCAAAATCAGATGCGTAGTTTAAAAGATCTAAGCGTACAGACAGACGCGAGAAGCGACTTTGTTCTATACTATCTAAGGAATCCATTATGAACACCTACTTTATCATAGGTTTACATTGTGTCTATTTTATGGTATACTATACATTAGTAGTATACAAATTACAATAAAAAACTGTCCTCAAATTGTTTGTATCATACCGTGCATACGCCCTCCGTAAAGCAAGTATCGTTCAATCATAATGGGCATTAAAAAATCAATACAGGCGACAATGACAGGGGACCGCAGGGAGGACAGAGGGGGGGAGGGACAAGGAGGGGATCGAAAAGGGAAATATTTTCCATAGCCGACCCAGCGGTGCTGTTTGATAATGGAACTGACAAGGACCGCCCAGAAAATACCTCATAGAGTGACCACGGTTTACAACATAAAAAACAGGACGCCGACCCCCACGGTGGGAGCGATGTAAAATTTAGCCGTTAGAAACTCTGTACCTACTTCCCTTTCGAATCTTTAGAAAAGTTTATCTCCATTTCTACGCAATTTTTTTTGTATATTGTCTAACTACCATAATTGACCGAGCGAGCGAAGCGTCTAAGTTTCGAGATTGGCCAAAAATGCTAATGTCCGTCTGTCCTTGTCTTTCTGTCTGTAATTCTCTACAGGTCGCATTTTTCAACCGATTTTGACGAAAATTTGGCATGGGTATAAATTAATTAAGCCGACAAAATGAGTAGAATAAAATCTTGAAAAACATTTTTTTTAGAGTACGTACCATATTCGCAAAGTGGGAGTGAATTTTTTTTTTCTTGTGAATCCCATAGTGTGGGGTATCGTTGGATAGGTCTTTCAAAAATATTGCAGGTGTTTGACGACCAATTTTTGATTTAGGGATCCGTTTGCGAAATATTAAGCTTTAAAGCGGTAATTTTTGTTAAGGTCACGGGTGCCCCCCCCCTACCTGCTAAACGGTTGCTTCTGGATATGTGAAAAAATTCATGGCAGTAGCATAAATAACGTAGTTAAAAGGAAAACTATTACGGCTAAGTAGGTTCTATTAGTTTTTGAGTTATAGTGGATCAACTTATGAAAGTTGAAAAAATAAATTATGTTCATAGAACTGCATACGTGAAATGGGAAATTATTTTTTTCCGCGTGCATTCCATGGTGTGGGGTATCGTTGGATAGGTCTTTCGAAAAAATCGCGGGTGTATGAAAAATATTTTACGATTCAGGGATCCGTTCGCGAAATATTAAGCTTTAAAGTGCTAATTTTTGTCACTTTAGTACTTATTGTGTCTCCAGCTACAAAGTTGACTTTTGTTCGTTTCTTTTAGGTTTGGTTTATAAGGGCTGGCGAGGTCTACTGTTCTCACGGAACTACTAGTTTATTTAATTTTGAACCGTATTGATGACATATCTAGAACATTTCTAGCTTTAGGCAGTTTTTTCTTACTAATTCATTCAGATATGTGCTAATTTATCGTGGTCAATAGTCTATCGTCAGATCTCTGACGAAACTGATACAAAGTTTTCTCTATAAATCTGTACTACAATGTATACAGTTGCTAACCGCTTGCCCAATCTCTTACAAAACTAAAAATACATTCATGGCTACTTAACTTTGTATTAATGACCGGATTATCAGGACTAATCTGGTAGAGATGGTGATCGTACAGCAAACATATCCTGATTTATTACGCCATGACATGGCCCACTTCTTCCGACATTGTGTTTTGAATCCATGACTGATGGCACACAGTACAAATATAAAGGACGATTCATATTGTAAACTAGCTGTTGCCCGCGACTTCGTACGCGTGGAAAGCAGGACTCGGTAATAAATGAACAAAACCTGGAAGATTGAAAGCTAATATTGACACAAGTATTCAGTGGCGTCGGGGATGAGAGGCGGCCTATCATATCGAAAGGTCCGGAGTTCGATCCCCGGCTGCGCCATGTACCAATGGGTTTTTTCTCGAAACTTAAGTACATTTACTGACTGCTCTCAAACGGTGAAGGAAAACATCGTGAGGAAACCTGCATACGCTGAAGAAGAAATTCTTAGGCGTATGTGAAGTCCACCAACCCGCACTGGGCTAGCGTGGTGGACTATTGCCCGAACACCCTCGTTGCGAGGATAGGCCTGAGCCCCAGCAGTGGGGACATGTTAATAGGCTGTTGATGATGATTGACACAAGCGGCAATATTTATAGATTCATTTTAAACTCTTCTGCTGAAGCAAGTTCCGCCTACCCATTTTAGGTATCTGAATCATATGTGAACAAAGTTCTGTCTCCAGGGAGGAAACCGTCGACTTCTGGTGGTTTGCTATGCTATAACCACAGAGTAAGAAAGGCGATCCTTCAAACTCCGAGCATAACTGACATCGTCACAGAACTCGAGTCGCTGGGAAAAGTGTGCAAATTACGTTTGCATTACACTAAATAATTCAGGCATGGCGCGTGTACATACAGGGTGTAGCTAATAAAAGTTTCAAGATGGCGGATTGGCGCGGTGTCGAGAGCGACGCGCCTAATCAAATATTTTTATGATCGACGCCTTTTTACGAGCGGCCTGTTTGCTAGGTGAGTGAGCTTGTGGTTCAAGTCAGGCAGGAAATGACAAGCCACCACACTGGGATGATTTCTTTGCACATGACAGATTTCTGCTGCATGCAGGTTGAAGCAGAAATAGTGTCAATTGCTTTGTAGACGTTTCTCAAGGGCAATTTAGGTTTTAGGCATTTTACTACTTCTAAGTATTGTAGCGTGATAATAAATAGCCTTAAACTCTCCTAAGAAATGGGCTATTTAATGCAAATACATTTTTTCAAATCCGACTAGTAGTTCCTGAGATTAGCGTGAACAAATAAACAAACAAACCTCTTCATCTCTATTTTATTAGAATAGTTATGTAAAAACCTAATAAAAGATTATAATTATATAAGTTAGTACTATTGGTAACCACGACGTTTGACTGAGAAATGTAATGTACTTAATTGTTTCACTCGTCTGCGAGTTCTCATTCATTAAGGTCAGTCTTCGAGCTGCGCACGTCTGTCCAGTTCGACACGGAGGAGGCGTGCTCCATGAGGCGTGAGGTTGCTTTATGCCGTCAGCAATTTACACACGCACTTCACCTACAAACCCATGAGAACGCGTAATAAATGCAGTCATGATATCGTAGTGTCGGTCACTGCCGACAGAGCAGCCATGATCAGCCATAATCTCTGGTGGCCTCATGTCGTATTCCGTTCCTAAATTACTTAGGTAACATTCTATGTACTAATTATACTCTATAAAATCTCATGCAATCAATCAATCACGCAGTCTCTACACCCGAATCGAGAAATCCGAGTTCGATCCCCGGTCGAACCTTGTACCTAATGGGTTTCTCTAGAAGCTTTATGTATATTTACTGACTCTCAAACGGTGAAGAAAAATATCGTGAGGAAACCTACATACGCCCAGGAAGGAATTCTTATTCGCATGTGAAGTCCACCAACCCGCACTGAGCTAGCGTGGTGGACTATAGCTCGTAGGCCTGTGCCTCCCAACAGTGGGGACATGCTGAAGCAGGTGATGATTTGTTTTGAAATGGTTACATAACGGTTCTGCGACAGATGTCGGATGTCAATAGTAAAAACGGTCTATGACGTTTATTTCTGGTCCATATAAACCGGAAATAGTAGTTCGAGATGCCATTCATGCCCATAGCCGCTACCGCTCCTGGCTTGCAGCGTATTTTTATATACAAGCGTTATGTCTGTTCATTTGTGTACGTAATTTGGATAACGAAATAAAATAAGCAGATATTAAATTTCATATTTATTGGACCTTAATTTGGGTCCTTCCCTCACGGGGTTAAAGTTAATTGAATCAAAGTTAATGTATAAAAATACCATCATGGAAAACATGAGTTTATTGCTCTCTGGTCATGCTCGATACGTGATCCGACAGCCACCAGCAGATCTCACTCAAATCGTTACCTGACAGAGATCTTGTTTGTATGAAAAAGGCCCACTGACCCGAATTCATTGAAGCCGAGTGTAGTAAACCTACTATTACTTAATTATATCATACCATACGAGTATAACGCAACCTTCCGAACAAACAAAATTAACACACACTCTCGCGGCATACCTATGAATTTTAATATACTCATAGTAATTCTAAATTAAGAACTTGTTGCCAAAACATCTAAAAATAGACTCTTTTACGTAACTATTTGCGCAACGAATCTTTTTCACCTTAACATTTATTACGCTATTAGCATAATGTCCTAGATTATCATTAGCTATTAATACTATGAATGAATACCGGTTTAGTTTAGACCGTCTGTCTGTATGTTTGTTAAGCAGTTTGTTACTGTAATTAATGGTTGCATATGTTTTGGTGAACAGATAGTGTGACGCCTGTCATCTCCGATTGACACGACTAAATAGATTTCGATATTTTTTACAACCGATACTGCGAGAATAAAAGACTTCGGCAGCTTGCATAGCAGATTCGTTAAGTTATACCTATACCCTGGAATATCCAGGAGACTAAAAGGATACTTTTTGACATGAATACCTATCTAATATACCACGTTTTTTAATAATTATAAACATGGACAGCACCGCGGGGAAGGAGTAATGTAATAGTAGACATGTTTTGATCGTCTCTAGAGAGTTCCATGACAAATGGGTATGAATGAATAAACCATTAATTTTATGCTTTTAACTAATTTTGAGTGTAACTTCTTCTTTGAAAGACATGATCCGTAATGAGGAGATTATATTTATAGATATTATTCGACGGAGAACTAAGGTTACCGACATAGACGAAAGGATTAGCAAACTGAAGTGGCAATGGGCGGGTCACATCTGTCGCAGAACCGACGGCCGTTGGGGCAGACGAGTAGGGGAGTGGAGACCGCGGACCGGTACGCGCAGCGTGGGACGCCCCTCCGCCAGGTGGACCGACGACCTGAAGAAGGTGGCCGGAAGCAGTGGTTGCCGAAGGGCGGAGGACCGGACTTAGTGGCGTTCACTGGGGAAAACCTATGTCCATCAGAGGACGTTGAACGGCTGATAAAGATGATGATAAAGCATGGAATTAAGCTTCTTAAAAAAATTAGGGTACAAAAAATTTGCTGGAGCTTCCCCTTAGGTAATGAACCCAGTGCGGGTTGGCGGACTTCACATGCGCCTAAGAATTTCTTCTTCAGCGTATGCAGGTTTCCTCACGATGTTTTCCTTCACCGTTTGAGAGCAGTCAGTAAATGTACGTAAATTGTAGAAATCCAAGGGTTTAATTCATAACTATAATACACACATTAGACTTGTGCAACACTGAAATATTTCATAATGCTATGTGGCATCAACAGTATCTCTACCAGATACCTACCTACTTTGCTTGCTTTTTTCAGCATTTTTTTTACAATACACCTAAAAATAAAGTGACTCCCAAAGGAGCACAGTTCCGGCTTTTAATATTCCACGGTAGCGAAATTCAACAGTTTACGAGCTATCAAGTTGCAAAGTTAAATTAATTAAGATAAAGTTAACATTTGTTTATTTATTCGCTGGCGTTGCTTTCATTATATCTGGAAAAAAGGTAAGTTAAACTGATTATGAGATTAACAAGCGCCCTGGTTTATGTATACTTTTTCATTAGATAGATAGATTCAGGTATGTATTATTTATTTTTTGCTTGTTTCTGCTGCCAAATTATTACGGCACTAACTCGATATAGATCTGCTCCTGTTTAGCAAGATGGTTTGAACATACACTAGTAGTTCCGTGAGAACAGTAGACCTCGCCAGCCCTTATAAACCAAACCTAAAAGAAACCAACAAAAGTCAACTTTGTAGTTGGAGACAGAAAAAGTACCTACTAAAGTGACAAAAATTAGCACTTTAAAGCTTAATATTTCGCAAACGGATCCCTGAATCGAAAAATGTTTTTCACACACCCGCGATATTTTTGAAAGACCCATCCAACGATACCCCACACCATGGATATCACGCGGAAAAAAATAATTTTCCATTTTACGTATGCAGTTCTATGAACATAATTTATTTTTTCAACTTTCTTAAGTCGATCCACTATTACTCAAAAACTAATAGAACCTACTTAGCCGTAATAGTTTTCCTTGTAACTACGTTATATATGCTACTGCCATGAATTTTTTCACATTTCCAGAAGCAACCGTTTAGCTGGCAGGGGGGGGGGGGACACGTGACTCTAACAAAAATTACCGCTTTAAAGCTTAATATTTCGCCAACGGATCCCTAAATCGAAAAAATGGCATTCACACACCAGCAATATTTTTGAAAGACCTATCCAACGATATCCCACACTATGGGATTCACAAGAAAAAAAAAGTTCACTCCCACTTTGCGAGTATGGTAGGTACTCTAAAAAAAATGTTTTTCAAAATTTTATTCTACTCATTTTGTAGGTTTAATTAATTTATACATATGCCAAATTTTCGTCAAAATCGGTTGAAAAATTCGACCTGTAGAGAATTACAGACAGACAGACAGACAGACAGACAGCCGGACAAGAGCATTTTTGGCCAGTCTCGAAACGTAGACGCTTCGCTCGCTTCGCTCGCTCGGTCAATTAAAACTTCTAAAATGACAATTCAAAGGTATGGATCAGTTTTACTGTTATGAGCAAATAGTCAAAAGCATTTTTTTCTTTTCGAAATATGGAATCCATCCCTTTTACTAAACACCAACGATATGATAGTAATTGTGAGCCTAACGAAGGTTGTACAGGTTTACAATGCAACAGTGTCTTTCCACCTATCCTAGCCTTGGTAAATTCCCATAGTACAGAAGAAATTTCTAATATGGGGTTAGACAATGATTATGTAGGTGTGTGTATAATATAAGAAAATGATTATTTATTTGATTAACAAATAAACTGCGAAATTAAATGTAAGTACTTAGGTAACATTACGTGCATGATTAATTTGTTATAGTAAGTAGTGTCATTATAATCTATAATCTTAAGAGGCCAGTCAGAAATTGATACAATCACCCGCACAGATTCATTTCTGAATACAAAATCCGGATTCAATAAGTATTCGTACTGATCCCAACATCGGTAGAGATAGATGAACGAATCCAGGTTTCATGTTTTAAGGGGGCGGCTAATCACATAGCATGGCGTACAATTATTTGCAAATAATGGTCTGAAATACTTTTAATACATGTTGGAATTACTGATTTATGAAATTTTCTATACGTTTGCTTAATACAATCGCAAGAGAAGGTCGCCTAGGTAACTATTGGATCCGTCAAACGGATAGCGAAGCTTTTTGTTCGTATTTGTCCCTCTGTCTTTCTGTCTACACTATTAAACACACCACTACTTAACTGTAAACTACTGGACCTATGAACTTATAGTTTACCTATGTACAATTGCCGGAAAAGATGAAAAAATTTGGACAATTCCGGGCAGATTGTATTTTGCGAGACATTAAAGGAAAACAAAAAAAAATACGTTATCCGCACAATAAAAAAAGAATAGTTTACCTATGTACAATTGCTGGAAAAGATGAGAAAATTTGGATAACTCCGGACAGATTGTATTGTGCGAGACATTAAAGGAAAACATAAAAAAACGTAATCCGACATTAAGGAAAGAGGTCAAAACCAGGGGGTCACAGGTTAAGATTCGCCTGAATCCGCGCCTGTGTAAGCAATACGTGATGTGAGCTAAACCCGAAGGATATCGTCCGGTACACAACACGTGCTTTTACTCTATCCGAACCTTTGTTTTTACTTACGTTTTAGTTCACGTGTGTCCCTGTCTGTATTTTCGTTGCACATTGTTTGGATTGAATAGGAATGGAAAAAAGTCGATATAGAAATAGGTGGGCGGTGGAGAAAAAAATCCTGTAATATTATTTTCCGTAAAAAGGAATGCCGTTTGCATGGAATATGTAGGTCTGTATGCAAATATTAAATTAAAAAAATTACAGCAACACTATAGTTTATTACCTATAGGTACATACCTAACTACGTAGCCGTATTTAGAGTAAAAGGAAAGATCCGATCACAGAAATATTAGCGAGCTATTTTTGTGTTCTGTGGTCCCGATCGTGTGAATCAGATTACATGTAGGTATTTTAAATAAATTATTTAGGGAAATTATCTAGAAGCCAGGCAGAGTTGTATTATGTTAGTTTATTTTTTTGTGAATTATATAATTATTACGATTGGTGCTTTACAGAAAACTAATGTTTGTATTTCGCCCCAAATCGTAATTAATGATTGATTCGATTTTGATTCCAATAACTTATTTTGATTCAATAGATTTAGTCAAGAGAAAAAAAAAACAAATATCATGCATTTGCGACGCTTTATCCATCTAAGTATTTAGACGGAGAGTAACTCCACCTAATGTAGTGTTTAATGTTCTGACCAAACAACATGAAAGTCGTAAATCTACCGTAAACACAGTTAGCGGTTAACAAAGAATGTTTTGAAGCGCACTGTGCAAGTGAATAATGTTGTAAACCGTTTAGAAGGTTGATAATAGATTATTATGTATTGTATTTTATTTCATTTGCCTCTTTTAGGAGAATTGTGAAAGTCGACTTATAGGTACGTTTATACTACAAGGCTGTAAAAAGACATAGTTACATATTTATACCTATTATGACAAACGTGTACCTTAGACAAGTTCTTTTTATGACAAGACCTTGATTTTAACGTACAATCTGTACAACGGCGGTAACCGGATTGCACGGGAAGTGGCCATTGAATTAAACACTTATTTTCTAACACCCCTGAAAAACTTATGTGTAAGCTTATATTTTGAGAAAATAATTGGTACCAAGGATCCTTAGGACTGTTATCTAATCTGTGTCTAAGGCGTACATTATACAGAAGAGGCACAGCGCCTGCGCCGCGCCTTTCGCCTTACGCCGCTTCTGTATAATTTACGCCTTAGGTTGGCATTATTTTACCAAAATAATGTTACAAAAGTTTTTTAACACTCGTCGCTTCGCTCCTCGCAACCTAGTCATTTTGAGATGTAGTCAATTAGCTGATCTGGTCATTTTGCGCCTATAACATATTGATGACATCAATATGCAATTACAGTATTTACAATGTGATTCCTTTCAATAAACTTATTTTTATGACTTTGTTGAGTTGACTTTGTTGATACATTGTTTCGAAATGGTTTCCAACAACATTATCGTCATTATCTTATAACTTCGGTTGTATGGCTAAGTCAATGCCCCGTGGACCAAGTTCCAACAAACTTCGATGGAGGAAGACTTCAAGGAGATTTATGGTCCCGTCCCGTCTAGTGTAGTGCTGTGTTGTCCACATGTGGCTTGAAAGAGAAAAGTCGTTGTCGATGTTTTGTGTTCTTCCTCTAGTAAACAGGGTATAATTTTCAGATGCCACCTGGAGGAAAAGTATCCCAAACATTGAAGATAGCAAATTTTACGCAAAGGAAACATTCCTTTATTTGTTTCCTTAATTTAAGTAAATCTGCATTCAAAGATTTTTAAGGAACCACCTGTCTGAGTCGGAATCGAACCGGACAAATGTGTAAAAAGCGTACCTGTACTTATATGATACCAATCGATAGGGTCAATCATCAGAGTTAATTCCGTCTAAGTAAGTCATGAACGCGAGGGGTCATACGCATAGTAAACTGGACAATATTATCGTAAATCATTACAGTGACACACTTTTCTTCGTACAGGTACGTGATAAGGTCAATGTATTTTAATGCAGATGTTAAATATAGCTTGTACATACCCTAGATTAGATACATGCCGCACCTCCAAAACTACAACGTCAGAATTGTCAATTGCAAAATGAGAATAGGCTAACCTATCCATTTTTAGAAAATTAAATGTGTTGAGATTTTCAGTGTAATTTAAATCATAGTGAAGATCCATTAGGTACTGGATCTGCTCGTGAAATCTGTATCATAATAATGAATGTGTAAAGCAGGAGTCAGGTGACGATATTTACAGTTCATGAAACGGAATCCATTGAAATGTTTTGTGTCTCAAGTTTTAAGTGTCAGCGACAATATCCAGTTACACTACTTTCACTCACCTTTTCTTTTATTTCTCACTTCTCATCTGAAGAAACTTCTCGACATGTAAAGTTATTTCTGTCACTGCGATTTATGCCTTACAGGACTATCATTATACAGCTCAAGTCCTAGTTTGCTACTTGATTTGCTTGGGGTTCTGCACTCTTGGTCTTCAACTATGTCTCTACCAAAAAGCTTTTATAGATTCTCGGCGCTTCTCCAAGCAATATAACTATAAAATTGAAAAAATTGTATGGTCAATGTAACAAATAAGACACCTTGGCAAACATAATGTCGGAGAACAGAGACAGTGGCAAGCTGGCAGAGACTTTAAGCATTTTTATCTATGATTTTATTTCGTTTTAGTACACCTGAAAGTTTAGTTTTTAAATTTTCTTCTTTTTAAGTTTATGACTTGTATCAAAATAATCCGTCATTTCATTCGGCGTAGTCGCATAGTAACGTCGAGTGCTCATCCGAGCGTATCCGTTTGACGAGACCACTTACTTTGCTTCATTTGAACGTGCTCTTTAATGTCAATCCGCTTTATCATTCCGATCTTCAGCCATAGCATCATTAACAGCGGTTTCAGATTCTAGGAAGGGTTTGTTTTGAACAGTTTGGATTAAAATGAAATCTTATCCCAAAATCCTTGATGCTCACACGTGACCTTCCTAGAAACAGATTTCGTTGATGTGGTTAAATTTAAGGTACTTGCTTACATAGCTATCTTAAGTTATTTGGCAGCAATATACTGCCAAAATGATATATAATTATCATAATCAGCCCTTCAACGTCCACTGCAGGACATATGCCTTCCCCAATGAACACCACAACACCCGATCCTCCGCACTCCGCATCCAGCCGCCTCCAGCCTCCTACCGCATAACGAGTTACTTTACTTTCAGAAATATAAGATTAGATTTTATTAGAAATTTTGTACTATTATTATGGCAATTTCTCTTCTAAAGATTGTTCTGCCTGACACCAATGTTAACGACGAGGTCAAAGTATCACTATTCTTATTTACTCCTCCACAATCGCCTTGTATCCGGAAACACAGAAACAAATGTCAGTTTGAAAATAATGTAGCTACTTGCGATTGTGTATTAGGAAAATAATAAAATAAAATAATATTTAGATACTAACCAGACATTAAATCATTGACAAAATATATATTCAGAAATAGTAATAGACCGGAAAAACAAAACATAATCATCAGGGGATAATAATCATACTTTTTTAGATTAATATTGTGATGATAAAACCCGGTGATAAAACAGTGATTAAACGGTACTATTGGGCGTCTAAGTATGTCCGGATACATTTAAAAAGATTCTCCCAACAAACGTAAACAAGGGAACACGATGCAATACTTGGGCGCTTGGGAAATTTGTGATATAAGGATGTTTATTCATTGCGAAGTTGGAGCAATAAAGGTAAGTGGCTGGAACTACGTTATCGTTAACTACTTTCCTGATATTTGTTCCTATTGGTGTTTCTGCTCCGGTATTAGCTCCAACGACTTCGGTACATTACGGTTAACGGCATTGGATTTAGTGCTTGTTCGATAATTGCGTGTGGTTTCTATTTTGAAATTAAATCTTATGGATAAAGACCGGATTTGCAGTAGCAGAAATACAAAATTGCTAGCGTAAGATGTATGTATATTATATTTTTAATTTACCCAAGTTTACCTTGGATAAAGTGTTATGATAAGTATACAAACTTCTTTCATTTTATTCTTAACACATTCATTTTTCAGTATCTGTGAGTACATTCATTGCATCAAAAAAATCTTCAGAAGAAAATCTGAAGTGAAAGGAGGAAAATAGCGTGTTATTTCAATTTCAATGGAATTTGTTTTGGTTTTATTATGTATATTTGTTTTTCTTTCTGTTTATTTATTTATATTTATAAATTGCTGCAAAACTGCATATTGGTCGTTTTACGACATGGCATATTCCGCTTAGGTAGTCAAAGTTGGAATTTCAGTGGTAATTGCGTAGAGAGCTTAAATGTTATGTCAATAATAGTCATTAAAGAGTATCAAACTCGATGACATTACCTGTAATGTCCTTGCCGTTGAAGGTAGCTGCATTTCTACAGGTACCGTTCCCGGTTCAGTAGCTTAGGGATTCGAATACAAATTGGTTTAGTTATAAAACTGTAAGCTCTTGATGCTCATTTTGTAGTCTCCAATGTAGACTTTAATGTAGCCTCAGGTTGTATTGGCTACTATAGTCCATGCAGCGGAAATTGCGGAACATTTAGCTCAGTATACCAATAGAAACCTAGAAAAGGTATTGGTTTTAATTCTGTGGCTGTAAATGTTTCTACCCTTTGTTTATCTTTAGAGCTTGCTTAGTCTACTGTATTATTTCGAGAATTGATTAGGTTTATTATAAATAATGAGCATATTCATCATCATCAGCACTTCAACGTCCACTGATGGGCGTTCTTTTCCTTACAGCTCTTGCAATTATATTAATGACATCCGAAGCGGTAATGATATTTTGCGGTAGCAATAACCTCAAATTGTGTTTTGCGGTTCTACTAGTTGCAGGTAAAACCACATTCCATACTTATTCTGCGGTTATACTTATTTAAATCGAGATAGTAATCAAATCAGCAAGGTATTTAAGTCAAGAACAATATACTAACTGTTAAAATTTCAAACATGAAGGTACGGATGATAAAGCAGACCTATAGACTTTGTATTAATCATGGCTGTGGCCTACTTGAGAAGAAAGTACCGTACTTGTGAATGACAACAAGAAACTGGTTGGAGTATCGAGATAACCAAACGAACAATGGCTTACTGATTACAGCTAAGGCGATGCTGTAGGTGGATAATGCTAATGACAATTTATTATTGAAGAATAACTCATAGAAAATATAATAAAAAAACTAAAGATTGGTTTAAATGGACGTGCAGTGTGTGGGTATCAGCGGACGGATCCCCCCCCCCCCCCCTTAGATGGACCGACGTCCTAAAGAAGGTGGTCGGAAGCGGATGGATGCGGAGGAGAAAGGTACAACAGTGGATGTTGAAGGACTAATAATGTATCGAGATTAAGGTTAAATCTTGTGGATACACACAGAAACCGGCAAATAATTACATTCCACGTGTCGTGCAATAATTTTGTGACTGCAATAATTGTAAATAAGTGAGGACAAACTTTAAAGTAGTCTGATGTTGAAACTCTCAATGTTACCTTCTACTATAAGGTAAAGTTATGACATTGTTCGAGGAGATCTAATAGTTGAGCTTAGTAATACAAAGGGTTGCGATTTACGAAAGGTAGCGAGTGTGTGTGAGAAGGAAGAGTATGTGGAAGACCTATCTATATCCTGCAAGCCTGCAATGACTTTTATCAGGGTAGTGAATACAGGAAGCGAATGTGTGAGATTTTTAAGAACTTGACATGAATTAATGAAAACTGAATGGCTTCGAATTACTTTGCTACTTTATCGACTCAAATCTATCAACTCACTTACACCATACACTTAACAAGTATAAAGCATGTTAACGATTGTTCATGATATAAATTAATATAGTAGGTATAAAGTGGAATAGTTGGAGATTTGAGTTCTCACAGTTAGCAGTCTTATGTTGGTCTCACATCAGCAATATTATGTATCCAATGCCGTATTCTTAATAAGTATTTTCATCTTAATCCTTTACTATTTCGAGAGGTTTCCAATTATCGCCATAGCTTTTGCATTTAGACAGAGACGGCGTCTCGAAGAAGATAAGAACTAGATAATTGAGAGTCGTTATCGGGTGGTTATCTATTTTGTAACTTATCTCGCTTTGAAGCTAACTTCAAGGGTACAACCTACAATCTACCCTAAGTTTGTTTCAGTTTAACTTAGACTATTTACGAGTACATTTGCCTACTTTGGAACCACTTATTTGTAGGCAATAAATGTATATTGCCAGTGGATGTATTCCTGCTGATATTATGTTCTTAGCCACCTCAAGGTCTTACACATTTGTAGTTTTGATTTTTGGATTTGATTGGTTGAAGGCATACCTAAGGTTTATAATCATTATCATTAATATTATCAGCCCTTTAGTATCCACTGCTGGACATTGGCCTTCCCCCAGTAAACGCCACCACACCCGGTCTTCCACCTTCCGCATCCAGCCGCTTAGGAATAAAGATCATCATCATATCAGCCTGCAGACATCCACTGCTGGACAAAGGCCTCCCCCAAGGATCTCCACGACGACCGGTCCTGCGCTAACCTCATCCAGCTGGGTCCCGCGACCTTCACCAGATCGTCGGTCCACCTTGTGGAAGGCCTGCCTACACTGCGTCTTCCGATACGTGGTTGCCACTCGAGAACCTTTCTGCCCCAACGGCCGTCAGTTAGTTAGGAATAATACTACTGTCTAATCAAATAAATGCCTCAGTACTATATAATAAAGTTAATTGTTATTTAATTTCAATAGATAACATTTAAAGTATTACTATAATTTAAAACATACTAAAAACCCGTATCAAATAATATACATATAAGGAATAATTAATATCACAGAATTGCTTTGGTAAATCAGTGCTTTCCATGGTGGAAACCCCAGTCCTTATGGTCGTGATGTCCGCCCTTCTTGCCATGATCATGATGACCATGGTGGTGTTCCTCATGACCATGGTGGCCCTTGTGGCCCTTATGATGGTCATCGTGGTGATGCTTGTCGTGATGACCATGATGGCCGTGATGGTGATGGTGGTGGCCGTGCTCGTGATGACCGCCCTTCTTGTGATGACCACCATGCTCCCCGTGATGATGATGATGGTCACCTTTCTTATGGTGCTTGCCGTCTTTATGGTGACCGTCATAAAAGTGATGGTCTTTATGAAAGTGGTCCTTATGGTACTTCTTGTGGTAACCGTCTGTTTTCTCTCCTTTACCGTGGTGTTTATGATGACCATGCTTGCCTCCTTTGTGGTGATGCCCATGCTCGTGATGGTGGCCGTGGTCATCGTGCCCATCCCAATGCTTCTTGTGACCATCTCCGTGTTCATGATGATGGTCCGCATGATGATGTTTACCATGATCACCGTGATCTCCTTTATGGTGATGGTGATGACCTTTGTGTCCTTTATGACCTTTGTGGCCATGCTCATGATGGTGATGCTCGTGATGTTCCTTTCCACCACCGGATGAATGGTGGTGACCTTTACCACTCGCAGCTGCCACCAGGTCTTTCTCCTCTTCGCCTAGTTCCCTGGCCCAGACTGCCACTAGGCAGAGCAGCCCAACTGCTACAACCAACTTCATGTTGGCTGTTTGTTGTTGGATCGGAGGCTGTCATCAGTATTTATAGGTGTTCAATTGATGAGGAAAGTGTTCCGCAACGCACGCGCAAGAGAAATACTTCAGGGACAAGTGCGCGACGGTTGCCGGCCCGGCCGGGCGCTGGAGCGTTACAGGCGCGATTATAAATTAATTATTTGTGTGCACATTGAGACGAGACCAAATTTTACAATAACATCAATATTAGCAAAAACGTTAAAAATTCTTGCATATTGCAGTCTGACTTGTGTCTAGGGACAGCTTGGAACGCCAGCGACCTAGACGCGTCAAATACGATTTTATTTTACTTTCCCGCACAATATGCACTTTTATGTTCCAGTTAAAGTTAATTTATTCAGTAGCAATATAAATTGTGTTTTAAATTTTAAACATTACTAGCTTTTGCCCGCGGCTTCGCCCGCGTAAAAAAGGTTTTCCAGCAAGTTTTCCCGCGGTAAAAATACATTTCGTAGTAGACATCACAGAGGAACCTTTCTGCAAAATTTCAAGTCTCTAGGCTCAGCGGTTTAGGCTGTGCACGTTTTTTCCCCTATTTTACATACTTAGGGGTGGAATTTTCAAAATTCGCGAAACACATCATTATTGTTTTTAAACTAAAATAGTAAATTTAAAATTTCACGTTCCTAGGCTCAGCGGTTTGGGCTGTGCGCATTTTATCCCTAAAGCGTAACACACACTGAGCGGCGGCGTTGCGAAAGCGTTGCGGTTTTTTTCTGTAATTCGAAATAGTATGAAGCCCTTTACATCAAAGCTGCGGCGGCGCGGCGCGTTCTTCATACAAACCTCCGCCGCCGCAACGCTTTCGCAGCGCCGCCGCCCAGTGTGTGTTACGCTTTATTTTAAACACTAAGAGGTAGACTTTTCAAAATTGTCGAAACACTGTTTTTTAACTGAAAGCCTAAATATAAAATCCGGTCGCCCACGGAGGTTTCCGTTCCGTCAGCCACACTAATATGCTATCACTGTACCAAGTTTCATCAAAATTAAATATTTTTCCCGCGGGAAAAGTTTACCGCGGTAAAAAGTTGCCTACATGTTATCCCAGGATATAAACTATCACTGTTAGGTTAGGTTTGGTTAGGTTAGGTTAGCCAAATTTCATCAAAATTAAATATTGTTCCCCAAGGTAAAGTTTACTGCAGTGAAAAGTAGTCTATATGTCATCCCAGGATATAAGCTATCACTGTACCAAGTTTCATCAAAATTAAATATTTTTCCCGTGGGAAAACTATCACTATTAGGTTAGGTTGGCCAAGTTTCATCAAAATTAAATATTTTTCCCGCGGGAAACCTATCACTGTTAGGTTAGGTTTGGTTAGGTTAAGTTCAAATATTTTTATAATATTTTATAATATTTTTCCCGCGGGAAAAGTTTACCGCGGTAAAAAGTTGCCCATATGTCATCCCAAGATATAAGCTGTCACTGTAGCAAGTTTCATCCGAATCCGTTCAGCCGTTATCGAGTTTCCCGCGGGAACAATTTACAGCGGTAAAAAGTAGATGTTATTCCAGGATATAAGCTATAACTGTACCGAGTTTCATCAAAATCCGTCGATCCGTTCTTGAGTTATAAATTATATATGAGAATCTTTGCACCCCTATTTCACCCACTTAGGGGATGATTTGAAAAATCCTTTCTTAGTGGACGTCAGTGCTATAAGAGGAACCTCTGTGCCAAATTTCAAGTCTCTAGGCTCAGCGGTTTGGGGTGTGCATTTCATCCCCTATTTTTCATACTTAGGGGTGGAATTTTCAAAATTCGCGAAACACGTCATTATTGTTTTTAAACTAAAAGCCTAAATATAAATTTTCACGATTCTAGCTTCAGCGGTTTGGGCTGTGTGACGTAACTCCCACCAACCTTAATCCCCCATTTTACATACTTAGGGGTGGAAATTTCAAAATCGCTGAAACACGTGTTCATTGGTTTTTAACGAATAGCCTAAAAACTAATTTTCAGGTTTCCAACTTTAAAAATGAGGGACTTTCATACAATCTTTGCACCCCTATTTCACCCACTTAGGGTAAGATTTTTGAAAAATCCTTTCTTAGTGGACGTCAGTGCTATATGAGGAACCTCTGTGCCAAATTTCAAGTCTCTAGGTTCAGTGGTTTGGGCTGTGCGTGGATCAGTCAGTCAGTCAGTCAGGTTCGCCTTATATAAAGGAGAAGATTGAAATTATCATTAAATAATAATAAACAATAAAAATAACTATACAATTTAATTTAAAGCACGACAATGGGCAATGAAACAAAAAACTATTATTCTTTTATTCATTAATTATGCATCTATTAAAAATATCTATCCAATACCTTTGGCGTTCAAAAATTCATCAATTTCAGTAGTATTTTTTTTAACAGAAAATTACGTCGTGCTTTCTTAAACACACTTAAACAGCACTTACTATATTTTTTAGGAGAACTAAATAAATAAAATAAACAAAATCCCGCCGAAAAGCCTCAATTTTGACAGGTCAAACAAAATGTCGACCATGAAAAATATTTTTCCGTCTCTTTCAATTTCAGCAGGCGCTGCATAAAAAGAACAATCTGCATCGCCCGCCCTGTCGAAATTTAATCAAAACAACAATAGGAACAGAGACAGGCGGTCCCTGTTGATCCTGCTGCCGGCTCCCTATGTTATTCTATAAACTTGCATGAGGAGAATTTATACTGAGGCAGGCAGACTTCTGACCACGTTGTCGAACCACGTGGACGCACCGAAGTTTTACATGCAGTTTTTAAATTAATGCAAATACTGCTATATTATACACGTCTAATTCTAGTACACACATAATTCTAATAACACGTAGAAAGTACCTATAGAAAGCATAGCCGGACTTAGTACAGTCGACCGCACGTCAGTCGATACACTTTGACCTTGAGCTGGCCTAGCCTATTATGGAGTTTCAATACTATGAGGGACCAGTTTATACTGGTTTTGTTTCCACTGACGTGCGGTCGACCGTACTATATAAATAGAATAGATAATGTGTTATGAGTTTATGACTAATGAAATACTTTTAAACTCGTAGTTGTAAAACCAAATTTTGTTTTGTTTGCTTCATTTTGCACTATTTCTATTTATAGTAAAACATGTTCGATAAATCTCTACTAACTTCGAGTATCGCCCCCCTGATTTGTCACGTCTTATCTCAGAGCACTCGTCCTACCGTTTCGGATAAATCATTCGTACGATTCGGTGACGGAACCGGAATATATCACCTCCCTTTTCCCAATTTGGGGTGAGGTGGGGTTTCTTGTGGCATCGCTTATTATTAGCTACTGTTTTCGGGGTGAGTACACGAGAGAAAGTTTGTTAAGTAAGTATTATTTATGTTACGTTTAAGTCAAATCTTATGATATATTTTTTTGGATTCCGTCAAAACGGATACCCTTAGGACGAAGATTTTTTGTCCGCCGTATAACTCCAAAATTAATCGACGGATTAAACTGCGTGATTTACGAAAGCCGCTAATTACGACAACATACACTTTGTTGACTTTTTATAATGTTACTGTGAAAGCTAGAACTACAGTAAATTCTAGGTAGGTTAGGTAGGTTTATCTAGGTAATTCTTTGGCTCTTATGGTATAACCTCCTGGGTCCCCACGGCCTCGCTTGAGTACATAAAAATAAAAAATAAAACAACGTAAAAAATAATAATCATAAAAGAAATGTATTTTTTGACCTTCACTTCTCTTGAGGACTAAAAATTAAAAATAAAACAAAACGTAAAACATAAAATTAAAAAAATAAAATATCGTTCACTTCTCCCAGGTCTCAAGAGGAACCTAATATTTGCCAGTAACATACGGAAATTAACGATCAATTTGTGCTTTTACCTTATCAACACTTGGTAACCCTTAGGTTTTATTGTTGAAGTAATATAAGTAAGTATAGTAGAATGTTGGGACAAAGTGTTCACAAGTTTAAACAAATGCGACATCACAAGAATCCAAACGACTACAAATATCCCCTAACATTATTAGTACGATTCCTATTCTCAGATTATTCTCAACTTGTGCACCCCGCCTAATTTCTAGCCAAATTCTTTCCTCAATAGTTGGGGGTTCAGTTTTTATCGCTTCTCGCGATGACGATGGTGGATTGATTCTCTCTACGTTATTGTAGGCTGAGTGGGGAAATAGGGAAGGCTCGATTAGGTGCGTTTTATTGACGGCTCTATCATTATGTCCGAAGAAGTTGCTATACGTACGTATGTATGGTACCTACTACGTCGCTGCCTAGGGATTTTCATTGAAGTTTTACTTCAAAAATTTTCAGACGCACTGGGTCTTCCCCAGCTTATGTTAACACGCTACAAAATTTGGTAACATTTTCATTTTTCAGATAGGTACTTAAGATCATTTCGACCATATTCCTATTAATTGGATTGAATGTGATAAATTAACCTATTTATATACAAATAGTTCCTCAATTTAAAAAAAATGTCAAAATTTTTTTTTTCGCCAAACAAGGATTTTGCCGATATATAAATAATTTACACTTTACAGGATATTTTAATCTTGTGCATAGCACAGAATTGTATATTTTAAAGCAGTCTGTTTCATCATCATCAGCCTGCGCTAGTGCACTGCTGGACATGGGCCTCCCCCAAGGCGCGCCTTTGCACCCGAACTTCAGTTCTCCGCATCCTGTCACTGCCAGCCGCCTTATGCAGATCGTTCAGTCGAGGTCTCCCTCGAGAACTCGTCTACCCCAGCGGTTATCGGATCAGATACAGATGTAACCAGCCCACTGCCACTTCAACGTTCTAACTTTTTGAGCTAAGTCTATCGAAAGCTTTGGTTCGTTGTTTATCAGTCTGTTTCGTTAAATTAGATAAATAAAAACTCCCCTTTATAAATAGTAGTAGCTACTAGTAATAGTGATAAGGTCACCCGGGGCTATTATAGCTAGGGGCTTGACTGATAGAGGTAACTCGAAATCACTCGTTACTGTTACGTTTTTTGAATGAGTGACGTCTGTGGCTATAGAGAGTAAGGAGCACTCAATAAAACCTCAGACGTCACTCATTCTAAAAACGTAACAGTAGCGAGTTATTTTCAGTCTACATTTGCCCCCTAGCTACAATTGCCCCGAGTGACCTTAGTTATAAACCTAATTCAGATACAGTAAGCGAAATACCTATGTATTTGGGTTGCAAATGTTTTGTACCGCGTCATCGAATAAATACAGAAAGGATAACATTTTGTCGAACACGCTGTCGAGTTTGGAAATAAATTTAAAAGCGTGCAACTCCCGACCACGTTTGTTTGAAGGAATATTCTTGTGAGCAATAACTGGAACGTGCTTTGCCGCGAAGGCATCTGTTCGGGAAATGTTTCTCAAACTCGGCGTGTGAAATAATTTAATTATAATAGGATTTTCATTTTATAACAATGTTTTTGCGCTGTCAACCCATCCATGCCGCGTAAGCAATTGCTTTAATCTACTTTAAAATGCATCCTTTGGCGACTACACTTTATCTATTTTAGACGATTTATTGCAGGATAGCTCACAGGTGGAAACAGAGTAGTTTTAGACAGAATTGATGTCAAAAAGAGAGAGTTCGCATTATATGGAGTCAAGTTTTTGATTTTTCTGACAATTTGTTTTATAACCAAACATATATCTTGTAGGCATAAAAATAATAATAACAACGTATTTGCTCAACCACAAGGAAAGGGTCGTACACAAAATAACGAATAAAAAAGTAACTTGATGCAAAAACTTGGACTGTATTTACTTGATAGCCGAACCCCTTTCTTACACACCATAAAACTTTTATATAGAAGGTGACGTCCCTAAAGCATAGTTTTGAAGGCGTTGGGGGATGATAAAAAAGTTTTTTAACTTCGCGAATGACTGAACTGTATTAAGCCACGCATTCTTTATAGGGGAGTTCAAGAGAAGTTTGCATGATAAGAATGTTTTACTTTGCTGGGGAGTTTCTAGCTAGAAGCTGTGTTCCCTTTATGTTTCATTTGTTGAATATACTATAATAAGCTGTTTTTTTTTCTTTTTAAAAGGATTATGACTCAAAGAAGTCAATGCCAGCCTCGTAAGGAAACACTGTTTTCCATGTTACTCAGACCTCAGTCTGAGAGATATAAATCTTTTGCCTTGTCTGACAACGGGAGTGCCCAATATGACGTTTATCTCACCGTTGGTTATGGCCGATGTCATCTCTCAGAATTCTGTAGGTTGCGTTTTTCATTTTTTATAGATTAGATAGCTATCCTTATAATCAAATTGTAAAATGTAAAAAACCAAAAACAAAAGTGTCAAAATTTTAGTTGTTTGTCCTGGATTTCAAAATTTTACATATTATTACCTATATTATATATAATTATTTTCTATTCTAACTTAAATGTTTGATTTTGACCCTAATCTACTGAATTTATTGCAAGTCATAACCAACTATCTCTTTGGATCTGAAATATCTTTGCTACAAAAAGTACATGCGAATAAATACTTAGTATGTACATAGAATATTGTAAATTTGGAAAAAGCTGTCAATATTAATTAATAAACTTCATTTCTTTCTCAGATTTTGTTAAAAAGCTTCTTTTATTCTTCAAGTTGCTCTTATTATTTTGAAAAAAAAAGTTTGCTAATATTTTGCTTTATACTTGCGTAATAAATTTTCTAAAGTTGTTGGTCTAAAATAATATTTTACTAAGAAACCGCACCTTCTTGTTATTCGCAAAATACTTTCTCATAAGACGAACCTTACCAGAATGTTACATATTTACTTTTAAAAACAAATGAAACATACTGAAGCGCCCAAACTTATTATTCACTCGAAGCATCTTTAGACTAGTACAACTTTTCCATGTTACTTTTGCATTAAAACCTTTCAACTTTTCCTTGTACTTACTGGAAGTTACTTAAAAAGATTTGAAGATTTTATCTTTCATTTTAAGTAACTATTTATTAAAGAAAAAAATACCTTGACGATAAATTAATTCTAGAGGTAGAACTTCTACTATTTGTTTTGATCAACATAAACTTACCTATGTGATTCCTTATGAATAACAAACAAAAGATAATTAATTTGAAACCATAAAGTAAGTATAATTACCTACTTCCATAAGGTATACTAACTTTTTGTATCAAACTAAGTAGGTATTTATTAAACGTTACACATAAAATCACTTATAAGCTAATGCTTCATACACATCATCATCATCTAAAAATTGAATCTCCTTTAGATTGATGGGTTAAACAAGAAACGTAAGTTATCGAAACCAATAATTATAAGGATGCACATTGTGTAACTACCTAAACTAGTAGTTCCGTGAGAACAGTAGACCTCGCCAGCCCTTATAAACCAAACCTAAAAGAAACCAACAAAAGTCAACTTTGGAAACAGAAAAAGTACCTACTAAAGTGACAAAAATTAGCACTTTAAAGCTTAATATTTCGCAAACGGATCCCTGAATCGAAAAATGTTTATCACACACCCGCGATATTTTTGAAAGACCCATCCAACGATACCCCACACCATGGATATCACGCGGATAAAAATAATTTTCCATTTTACGTATGCAGTTCTATGAACATAATTTATTTTTTCAACTTTCTTAAGTCGATCCACTATTAATCAAAAACTAATAGAACCTACTTAGCCGTAATAGTTTTCCTTGTAACTACGTAATATATGCTACTGCCATGAATTTTTTCACATTTCCAGAAGCAACCGTTTAGCTGGCAGGGGGGGGGGACACGTGACTCTAACAAAAATTACCGCTTTAAAGCTTAATATTTCGCCAACGAATCCCTAAATCGAAAAAATGGTATTCACACACCAGCAATATTTTTGAAAGACCTATCCAACGATATCCCACACTATGGGATTCACAAGAAAAAAAAAGTTCACTCCCACTTTGCGAGTATGGTAGGTACTCTAAAAAAAATGTTTTTCAAAATTTTATTCTACTCATTTTGTAGGTTTAATTAATTTATACATATGCCAAATTTTCGTCAAAATCGGTTGAAAAATGCGACCTGTAGAGAATTACAGACAGACAGACAGACAGACAGACAGACAGCCGGACAAGAGCATTTTTGGCCAGTCTCGAAACGTAGACGCTTCGCTCGCTTCGCTCGCTCGGTCAATAATTTACCATTACCGAATTTTGCTTTAATATCACTTCGGGCTTAAAATATATACTGTTAGTACGTCTGTCCATTATAAAACAAAAAGAAGACTCCCAAAATATGGTTAGATATACAACGTTCGCTTTAATGGGCCGTATAAAGAAAACAAAGCCAAAGCTTTTCCCAGAAAATATGATTTTTTAATGAAACGACAAACGCTTTGTGAGAGAGGAGACCACTTTATTAGGTTACGCTGGGCAAATGAAAATAAAAGCAACAGGCGGTACAGTGACAGAGTCGCAAAACACCCAAGGGTTGTATACTGATGGAACTTGGTCGCACCGAGCAGAAAGGTCAGTTAGATGAAGGATCTGATTCTATTAAAGAATTTGGAGTGCGCGTGTTAGAAGGAGTGGTAACCGTTTAGAAGAAAGCAAAATAAAAGATTTAAATTAAAGTAATTTAACTACAAACCAGCTCCCGTAAGAAAATTACTAAAGGCACAAGAGGTATTCCAACTAGGCAATTTGAGTTGAGGCATTTTATTACTTAGGCATTCTACAATTTAGACATTAGTTTTGTGCATATTGTTCTTTAAATGATACGACCATAACCGGTTCTATTGATAACAAGGCACAATGATTATTATGAAGTATTCCGTCCAACATAGTTCTATCAAGAAGTCTTGTGGTCGTTTAACAGCCCAGATACAAGCGAACAGATTTTATTAGGTACCCACTACAAGAGCATCGTCTGTCGCGCTTTGCCTACGTACGCTTAATGTGGGGTCCACCATACAATCCCATATACGTACGCCAATTGGCCGCCACCGCCACTGCCACCGCCATCATACCGGGGTGGCTTTATACAGTTTAGCATTATTTTCATCTGTCACAATAATCGCAGCGAGATCCACACTCGCGTTGAAATAGCCCATTTGGCTGCGCTCAAGTGGCGCTGGATTTGACATGAAACGTAAAATGATAACAAAGTACCCTTCGTCTGTCATGCAGCCCGACGTTATGGTAAGTTGGGGAATACCTCGCTTAGTGAAGGTGAAAAATATGAATTGAGGTCAACCAGACCAACCAAACAAACTATTCATAATATGGTTTTAATCTTTCTTCAACAGTTTATCAGCAGATACTCGATAGTTTATAAGATAAACAAGAAAGAATAGAAATAGATTAATGTAGATCAAAATATTCTTCAGTTTTCAAATTGTTCATGTTTGCAATGTTCTTGTATTTTCAAACTATTACCATAATATTACAACTAAAACTTATTAGTATTAGATTATTTTTAGTTATTTCAATTGATATTAAGTTAATTTTATTTTATTTTTATTTATTAAAATAAAGTAAGTAAATTATCCTAAAACTAAACACAAATATTAAGCTACTATAAAATCAATGATATTAAGTTCATACATTTCTATTCAGTTATGTCTGAATTATTCAATGTTGGCGATACTAGTTTCTTGGACTGGAGAAATAATTTTTAAGATGGCGAACCTTTTCATATCGCGACTGTATCTTCTTAATGTTAGATTGAATAGATAATATTTCAACACAATTACATGTGTTTTCAGGTCTTGGTCGAATAGTTGGAAATAAATCGATATTGACAATGTTACAATGGATATCAATGGATAGCTGAACGTGGACCAGACTATGAGTTTATTATAAGGTTCGACAGAAGAAATAATATTTTAAAGTTAATTTTCGAACTGCATGGACAGAAATCAAAGGTTGCAGGTGTTAATGGGAGGCACCAAGGGTTGCCAACTCTCCCGGAATTCCGGAATTCTCCTAAAACCTCTTGGCTCCAGGGTTACAGTAAATATTTCCCGGTCACAGTAAGTAAAAGCGCTCGAGATTTTGGATACTACCACCCAATATTCCATAAAGTTACAAAATTTCAATGTTAAGAGGAAGTTCTAAAATAGTCAAAATAACCCTTGGCTTGTTTCAGCACATTTCTCTCTACATTATCTAATAGACCATGGTATGAGAAAAAAATTGAGATTAAAAAATATTTTTGAAAAAGCCGCGACAACGGTTTTTATAAACACCGTTTTAAACCCTTTATATCGTCTTTATATCGAAACTCAGGATAGTCTTCAAGCCAGGTATAATATTTCAAGCGGCGCAGGTGGCCGGGGACACGAACCCTCGTCAAAGGGCGATTACCTGCCTCCACGTCCGGTTCCGGGCACTTTTATAACCCTTTTGTAAACCAATGCTGAAAATGGATAGTTTTCTGATTACATTTTCCTTTCAGCTGACTATTTTAAAATGGATCTTCTTTTTTAAAATGTAGGTATAGGTACCTATTTACATTATATCTTTTAAAACCAGGTTCTAGTCAAAGAGTTTTTAGAGCCCCTCGCGTCGTGCGGTCCAGTAATAAATAGTAACAAATTAATAAAAAGCGGACGGGTTCCTAAAAATCCTTATTGTTTTTTTTCTGTTTACCTGCCTGTTAAATTTTATTAGCACGTACCTACCTAACTAATAAATAATCTAGCTAGAGCTCTATCCCTTACCGCTACCTGTATACAAACGCAAAAAACTGATTTTGATGAAACTTGGTGCAGTGATAGCTTATATCAAGCAATAACATGTAGGATACTTATAAACGCGGAAAAAGTCGCGGGGCGTCCACTAGTAACGTATACAGAAGGAAACAAAATCACCCTCTAACTCGTCTTGCGGTTATCACTCCACCTATCTCGTCTCACTGGTAAACCCAAGGCACAGGTAAGTACGTATACGACTCACTTAAAACTTTAAAGTGCCAAGCTTCAGACACTTCAAGCAGCCGTACTCGTACACAAAGCTCTAAGTGCACTGTGGGGTCTAATATAAAATGTATCACGTGTCTTTCAACCCGTAGTAGGGGAGTTTGGAAATGTCAATGCGATAAAATATTTACGAGCCCTGAAATTAACACAATAAGTGTTTTAGGTGTTAAAGTCACTCAAGAAATACGATATCTGTCTTGCTAGTGAGTTGCGCAGAGTTCGTCCAATATAAAATACGCAATGAAAACATGTTTATTTGAAATACTTAATATTACGTTCTGGGAGAAAAGTGACACTTTTCTTCCATAGGACGAATAGTAATGGGCTAATAGGAACAAAGCATACATCCCATTTTTAATAACTAATGGAAACATTTGAGTCTATATTTCAGACTGGCCAGACACGGTTAAACATGGAAAGCGCGAATTCTTTCCTCGTAGTTGAAATGAAAAGCAGTGTGTTAAACTCGAGATAAAATAGACTTTCTCCCTTGACTTGCTCGGGCGTCTAAATGTCTCGTAAGAAATCGCTCACTTTCCTTCCTTGGTTAACAGTCTTCAATTACATTTTATCCATCACCCAAACGTGTAACATTGTTCCATAGAATACAATACAGAAGAACAATCAATGTGACCGTGTGTTTTTTTTATTTTGACTCATCTAGCTAGATGCCACTGCTGGATCAAAACATAATAAATTAATATTTATGTTTACAAATTTATCTTTTTATTAGTTAACCATGAAACCTTGAAACCATGGGTTGTGGTATATTTTCATGCTGATCAAAATCGTGTTGCTGTTTAAAACACCTTCTACGGAATTAACGATATTTTTATCGACACTAGGTAAGGAACGAATTTTAACCCCATATTATGGTAATAAGTACTAATATGTAATAACATATTTTTTTTTTCTCTTCACCCGAACGTGTTACATTGTTTATTCCGCTTAGCCCCAGAATCTAGCGCCGGTTGTTATTGCAAAATTAATTGGCGAATAATTGGTTGCGCTCGGTTGGTTTACATCTGAAGGCGACTGGCGACCTGCTATTGACTGCTAGTTAATTAGAACCGAACCGGAGAACAATGTGGCATGAACGGTGCAGCTGGGTGGAATAACAGGGCCATAGCGGTCTCGAGCACTCTGAGCTTGACGCTGAACGGTTTAAGGAAAAATGGTTCTCGGTCTGGAGCATAGTTTGTTTATTGCTTCAAGTAGGTAGTACTTACCTACCATACCAACGTACGTTTCATACCTCTGCATCTATAGAAACTTGAAAATTTGCCAAGATATTTTTCTAAATCACATACACAATGAGTTTACAGCCGACTTTGAAGGAACATAATTTTAAACTATACGTTGTCCGCGGCTTCGCCCAACAAGTTTTTTATTATGTACAGGAACGGCTTTTTCCCTAGTAACAATTAGCCTGTTTCATGGATATCGGTTATTAGTCGTAAATAATTTTTTTGTCGTTTATTGCGGTAAAAAGCATCGTATATCCTTCTCCAGGGTTTGATGTATCTCCACACCAAATTTCATTAAATTCCGTTCAGCGGTTTAGGAGTTAAAATGTAACAAACAGACAGATATAGTTACTTTCCAATTTATAATATTAGTTAAGTAGGTAATTAGGAATCAGTATAGGATTAGGAAAGTTTCAGGGGTTAACTGACTCGTAATTAAAATATAAGTACTCCTTTTAAATGTCGGGTGACTTTTTTGAACAAAGGCAGCTAGAGAAAGCGATATGTGCCGCTGCCGTCATCATAGGATAGAGTTCAGTTTGAATTCAAATCGAATTCACACGAAAACTAATCACCGACCCAACCGAGTTAAATGGTAGATAGGTAGACAGGTTATTTGCAAGAAAAGGTATTCTAGTTACCAAACGCGAAATGAGGGTTAACTATGGAGCCGGATCAGGTAAACGTGTAGAATTAATCACACCTTCACGGAAGGGATCGAACGTAGTCAGCATTTGACTATGTGCGGCCAGGGAATGCGCGTGTAGCGGACGATTATCATTTTAAATCTTTGGGTTTGAATGAAAAAAAAAGGCAATAGAATGTTTCCCGCATCCGGGTAAGTTTCGTCGGTATTTTTCTATTTTTTATGAAGCTACGAAGGATACCCTTCTAATACTACGATCTTTTTATGTTTCTATAAGCAATGTGTATAATTGACGAGGCTCATAGAGGCCTCCGGTGACCAGAGGGCTGGCCATGTACCTCAGGCAACATCAGTTTGGCCATTCAACGAGGGAACGCCGCCAGCCTTCTTGGCACAATGTCCCAGTGCTACTATTATGTATTCTGTGCCCAGTATGACCACCTTGACGGCCTTTTTTATTTGTAGGTAGTTAGTGTTAGCCAGTTAGTTGCTTTTTAATTTTGTTAGGAACCTACAGTTTAAATAATTTGGGACTCAGAGCTTCAACAGCCAAGTATAATTTTACAGTGAATAAAGCAACGTTTTCATTTTATTTAGAACACTTACTGCTATTAATTAGGAACGCATTCAAACTTAAGTATCAAGAAGCCATTATTTCGTGTCCACGCAAAAGCGTTTGCTTATGACGGTTGCTAGTCTTGTGGCCCCAATTCACTCGCGCCGAACCTTTTCTTAGCCAGAACAGATCCTCATTCAATTATCTAAATGAAATCCGGATCATTGCGATCGCAGCGTTAATGCAATTTGTTCAAGTCTAACGTCGCACCGGGTTTGGCGAAGATCTAATTAGTAAGCTAGGCAAAAAATACAACCAAAATACACTCAAGATAGGTTCTGTTATTACTATTCTCGGAGTTTCTTAGAAGGACATGATCCATAATGAGAAAATCCGACGGAGAACTAAGGTTACCGACACAGCCGAAAGGATTAGCAAACTGAAGTGGCAATGGGCGGGTCAAATCTTTCGCAGAACCGACGGCCGTTGGGGCAGACGGGTTCTGGAGTGGAGACCGCGGACCGGTACGCGCAGCGTGGGACGCCCCTCCGCCAGGTGGACTGACGACCTAAAGAAGGTGTACTCATACGCAGTAAAATATTTTGACTTTGATAATATACTCTAGCTAGGGTAAAACTCGGTACTACGCACCACTTGACAAAACGCCCCACTCACCTAGCACGCACACTAACAATGCTACGCAGCACACGAATAGAAACGCAAGTAGCCATACAACGTAGTAGGTAGACTACTGTCGGGCGACTGATGGCTACTTGCGTTTCTATTCGTGTGCTGCGTAGCTTTGATAGTGTGCGTGAGTGGGTGGGTGGCTCAGGTGAGTGGGGCGTTTTGTCAATTGGGGCGTATTACCGAGTTTTACCATTCACCTAATACCCTAAGGAAAATCAAGACCGGTCTAAATTACCTTTTTCTCCAGGTCGTTGCTGTAAAACCCATTAAAATAATACGGCACTTCAGGCACATGGGTGGCTACCGACATTCCGTTGCGATGTTATGGCGGAAGTAGGAGAGCGCCCCCGGAAGTCGCCAGTGTACACCGGATATGACGTACAAATTCCTGATTTCCGGCGTAGAGCATTTACATTTGTAGCTGATGGGTTTTAAGTAGGTACAGACAAGTCCAGATTTGCAAAAGATGGAGATTATTTTCTATCCAGAATGTGGTGATAATCATTAATTTATTTAGTTTTTGTTGCCAAATTTTTGTACCTAAGGTTTTCTTTTTAATTTTTTAGCACATTTTTTCCCTTACGCTATCTACTCTCTTAAAGATCGTACATGACGTTTAGAAATTTGGCAAGCAGTAACTCAAATAACAGTGTTTCTGCAAGTACCTACCTCAGTATAATTCAATGAAATCAAATCAACATATATTGATAATGTCTCCACTGTTACTACCGGTACCTCTCAACGAGGACCACCCGCTAGCCCAGTGCTGGTTGGTGGACATCGCATACGCTCAAAAAAAATTCGGAGGCCCGGTTTTTCCATGGGCTTTTCTCGAAACCTGGAATCGAACTCGGATCTCTCGACGTGATAGTAGACCGCATGTTCCCCACCGACGACGCTCTAAATGATTTGGAAGCTGTTTGTCAAAGTAGTTTCATCAATGTTGTTTTTGTCAAAGTTGCGATGTCAAAAGAGAAAATTTATTTCGTCTATGTGGCGTTTAAATCTATGATTTCCTGGAACGAGAAAATTTATTATCAATTAGACAATAGTGAGATTGTAGAGCATTTCTTTACGAAAAATACAAGAATGGAAAATGAAAATAAGAAAAGTCGCAGGCTGAAGCCGTTAAGCAGTCTGGCGAGCGTTAATTATCCGCTGCGAGTACAGGCTTAGAGTGCCAAAGAGAGACTTATGCCGTGAGAGGTGAACTGAAGCACTAACTACAGGGAAGAGAACGAGGAGGAAGGAGGGATTAAAGACGCAGAGCTCTTATGGACATTGTTATGTAAAACTAGCTGGTTTCTAATGGTGAACTGGTTCTTTCATCTGTACGTAATACAACGATAGCCAAGTAGTAACGAAGTAATTTCAAGTATTCCTTTCCTTTCTCCATTCCTTCAGTTATAACCAAGTCTATGAACTATTATAATTGTAAACTTAACTTGTACACTTGACTTGTAAAATATTTTACCAAATAAAATATTAATTGGTTGGATTGGGTGGGGCTTACAAAAAATGTTTACAGTTCTTTGTGAGCCCCACCCGAATAAAAACACACTGGATTTAAAGAACGTAAAAAACTTCCTGACCCTATAGAAAGTTTATAATTATAATTATAAAATTAATAAATTAAATAAGTTTATATAAAATTCATTTGCATATATACATACCTTGGTATATTTATTACGTACTTACATAGATATACTTAAACTATTTTTAAAATATTATTTTAGTTTGTTGCAAATCCTTAATAACAATTATTGTAATTTGTAATTTACCTTCTCCATTCTAAATTGTATCAACTTAATATTAACACTGAATTCTGAAAGTTTATCTAGTTATTGTATTGTTATCAATTAAGTTTTACTCGTAAATTATAAAATATAACTATTTATCATTTTATATTGATTTAAGGATAAGTAGGTAAGCATGTTTATGTAGTCCAAAAGTGTCATTAATTAGTATCGAAATACATTCGTATAAAACTTAAATTTAAGTATTTAAGCACACATTTCTTCGCTATCAGACTGTATTCACAATACATTCGACAACTAGAGTTATATATAAAGAAAGAACCTTTATAAAGGTTTTCTCTCTGACATTATTATGGCAAAAGTCCATAGTCCAATTATAACGTTCACGTGACTTCATTTCCGTTTCCCTCCGCTCGGCGCCTGCTTTGACCACGTGACAGTAGTCACGTGACAGACCAGACACTAGCTTTTCATTCTTTGTTTAACCTAAATTTTAAAGTATCAACCTATACCTTACAGTAATTTACAAAATAGACAAATTATGCGATTTCATAAAAAAGTACCTTATTGTATAAAATTAATTCATTCTGATGTTTGTGGCAAAATTTCCAATAGTCCGATAGCGCTAGGCTATTTCGAGGTCATAAATTACAAAAATTCTAAAGTGTCATATTTCTTGCCTTGCCTTTCGGAATTATTCTTACACAGCGCGATGTCACACGCACCGGAAAAATGTGACGGAATTTACGGACAGCGTTAATTGCATGAAAAGATGCTGAAACGGTTTGCTGCCCGTGAAATTCCGTCCGATTTTTCCGCTGAATGTTTCATCGGGTTTATTAGCCTAACCACAAAACTCTCTACCTATTAGTATTAAGGTGTTACGCCGTATAACATTATTATCGCATTTCTAAACTGGATTCCGCCACCCGCTATTTCCTAGTAGGTTGTGTGTGACAGCTACCGTACCTATGATAAATGGGCTGCAGCTAAATCACAGTACGGATACAAATATTTCACGCATCTCAGTTTATATATTGCTGAACTTTAATACTATTGGAACGGAAAATATGTTTCGGATTTATGAAAACTGAAGTTTGAAATTGCTATAGGATCTTGGCAATAACTTGCAACGATTCCAAATACAAAGCTTATTCTGCGGAGAACAACTATTGAATTTTGGTTTAATTACATCGTACTAGACGAACTGATGAAGAAATAAGCGAAGACATAGCTGAAAGGATCAGCAAGATAAAGTAACACGGCAGGCCACGTCTATAGCAGAACCGAATCGAAGACCACGTACTGGCTAACAGCGCTAACACCTTGGAAGCGGTGGTAGATAAAAAATTGACGTTGTATAAAATGTACCCACTGTACATGCAATAAAATAGTTTTGACTTGACTGGTAGACGCGTATCGTGGGATACCCTTTGTGGTGGCGTGTATTGAAGACGAAAGCCTATTCGTGACGGTGACAGGATGATATGGAATAACGACGAGAAAGATGTTGCCATTAGCAGCCAGATGAAGAAGACGAAGATATTGCGTAACATACATACACAAAAATTGAGAACCCCTTCCTTTCTGAATGTAATAATTTGTTACACTACATTGTCTAAAACTGCAGCAAAATACAAATCCGAAAAAACCTGCGAAAGCAACTTTTGCACGGAAACGGGTTTATTACAACAGGATCATGAACTAAGAACAGAACACTCGTATAACAAAGTTAACGAACCACGAATGGGTGCACGGGAATAACCCAAAATGTGGATTGCAACTATCGCGCAAAACGCAGTAAATTTACTTTCACTGTACAAGTGATAAAAGAAACGCGTGAAAATAGGAGGAAGACCTGGAGCTCTATTTTTGAATCGCTCTCCTCGCTTCGAGCGGTTGATTCTGCTAATTTTTGTATCGGATGTCGAAGGAAAATCAGTAGAATCGATCGCTCGAAGCGAGAAGGGCGATTAAAAAATAGAGCTCCTGTGCGGCATTCATTGGAACCTATGTCCAGGAGTGGACGTTGACGTTGAATGGCTGACATGAGTAAGTGAATATACCGCTACTTAAAACAACTAAAGGGAATTCTTTATCGTCCATGAACTCCGACGTTTACCCAAAAGAGCAACCTTTGAAAAAAAGTAATTGTAAAAATTTGATCAGGCTAGACTCGAAATCGCTGAAAAGATAACGAATTGCAACATATAAGGTAAACTTCACCAAAATGCATTCACTGGACATATACGAGTATGTTATAGCAGTAGGTAAAAGAAATCAACTCACAGAAAACAATAACAAATTGACTACGCCGCGGTAGCATGTAGCAGTGGGATCATTGCAATCAAACAATTACCAGAAAAAGCTCGAGTGAAATCATGATGACAGAATGTTTCAAAACAATAGTCATAAATCTTTTATCTATCGTCCACCAACCCGCACTGGGCTAGCGTGGTGGACTATAGCCCGAACGCCCTCGTTGAGAGGGTAGGCCTGAGCCCCAGCAGTGGGGACATGTTAATAGGCGTTGATTTTGATTTTGTCTAGCAAATATTTTTTGTCCATAAACCAAATACATTAAAATTATATTTAAATTGCAGTGACATTTGAGTTAGTTCCTTGTTACACCGTACATCAGAAAGCTTGTAATTTATCACTTATACCAAAGTAATGCCGAAGCCAACCGCGCCATTTGTATAAAGTTACGCCGCGAAACTTTGAACGAATTATTCATTGCCATACCGGATAAAACGGGCATGACATAACTCTGAATATACATCTAGCTTTTGACATAACTCTGGATAGATATCCAGCTTTTGACATAGTTCTAAACACATCTAGATTTCTGCTTCGCTGGCTGGATATCATTAGTGAATACGATTTTGCGGGAGTCTGAATTGTTAAATGTATCATCAACTACATATTTACTAGGCGGGTTGGTCGTTAAACGATTGAAATTAATTTTTTGTAACATCTAGGTATTTATTATTTTTATTAGAGCATCGTCGGTTGCGTAGTTAGTGGGTAAGACACGGCCTGTCATGTCGAGAGGTCGGAGTTTGTTTTCCGGTTATGCCACGTACCAATGGGTTTTTCTCGAAACTTAAGTACATTACTGACTGCTCTTACTCCAGGAAAACATCTCGAAGAAACCTGCATATTATGCAGAAAAATCAATTCTTAGGCGCATGAAGTCCAGCATTCCGCACTATGGGCTCGCTTTTGGACTAACAGCCCGTACGCCCTCGTTGAGACGATAGGCCTGGGTCCCAACAGTGGGAAATATCAATAGGTTGTTGATTTGATGTGATCATTTGTTCCTCCACCTGAGGTGAAATATTGCAGGAGATAGCATAATTTTGTAATGAAAAGTTAAAGCTTTCTTATAATATACCAGAACGTCGAGAAGGCAAGCTCCCATGGGTATATTATGCAAGTTACGTACTTGATGCAAGCGAATGCAAGTTTGCGGTCGCTGTAGAAACTAACAGAAGGAGCTTATGACGTAATTACTTCATAGCCGGAGCGACTATGCGAGGTATATTCGCAGAGAAAATCATAGTCAGTTTTATGTAAAACCTTAGGGGTTAGATAATTAAATTCAAAATATTTCAATTGAGGCTGCCCCATTTGTTCCATTTTCTTTATATTTTTATCATCATATCAGCCTGTAGACGTCCACTGCTGGACAAAGGCCTCCCCCAAGGATCTCCACGACGACCGGTCCTGCGCTAACCTCAACCATCTGGGTCCCGCGACCTTCACCAGATCGTCGGTCGAGCTTTTCGTCAGTTTTATTCTAATAAAATACAAATATTATGACAGCCAGGGCTTCCCACCACGTCCAATCCTCGAATTGCCACAGCTGCGTATTCCATCCTATCTTCTTATCACCGCTAACCATAGAGTTAATGTAGATAAAATTGATGTGTTTAAAAGGGCAATAAAATAGACTGATTTCATCCTATTTATACGGAACATATTTTCGCCAGGCTGATTCTGTTTTGTTCATAACCTCACAGCACTGCCGTAGTTATATAAATTAGAGCTCAAGTGTCCGGGAAACTTTAATAAGACGCCACCTGTCGCCCTTCTGTGGATTTACTCTTAATTGCTGTTGAACGCTTTAGCGGCGATATCCGGACAGAACTAATTTTAATCCAAAGTTTAAGCCTTTAAGTTCGACTCTATTACAAACGTTGCTGGCTGAAAGTTATTTAAGGCTAGGTTCGATGTCGATAATAATAGTTAATATTTAAATTTAATTTTTTTTTAGAATGTAACTTAGAAATAAACAATATAATCAGTTGCAAAGAAAGCAAGATAGATGAAAATTAAAACAAAGAAAGAGGGATATAGAAAAAAAATCCATAGAAAAGAAAAAATATTGCAGTTGCAGAAAATGTGTCATATGAGAATAAATAATTAAAAATAAAATTTGAGATATTGTGAGATATTTAATATTGAATCTGTATGCACAGATACTATGAATTCCATTGGTTTGTTGAAGACTTCAATGTCAATACAACTCTAAAACTTATATCACTAGAGCGGGAAAAATTATGTGTCACTCCAAGACCTCTATGAATTCTCGGCAAGCCGACTAATAGTCACTAATAACGCCTGTCTTATACAAGTTGAGCGCTAATATGACGCTAGTGCTTTTAATTTTTTTTAAATTGCGTTTTCTGTGAGTCGAATACCTTGATCTCATTGATCCAATAGAGATTTATCAGAAAGAGGAAAGAAGGGATAACATTTTGAAATTAAATTTGAGGTTTCTCAAATAGTTTTTTTTTAAAATCTGTGAATACAGAAATAAAATACTCCAAACTATAGTTCGCGTAACTGCGCTTTAAAATATTACAACAAAAAACTTAAAATATGTGTACAAACGTCTCTATTCTAAACAAAAACTTACACCGCTGGAGATACTAAAAATGTTTTCAATATTTTTGGTTTTAACATTTTACAATAAAATATTAAATCAAACATGCCATAATTAAGCAGGTATAATGAAATGAGTAAAATTGATGTACTATTAGGTAGGTAAAAGACGCACACAAAAGCGTAAGTCAACTCGCCTGAACGGAACTCGCTGACAGACAAGTCGTAACAGGAATACTTATCATAAATATGGCATAATTGCTTTCACAGACTATTAAGTAATATTACTAAACTTTTACTAAAATAACGTGCAATCCATGCAATCAATCCAAATCGGGCCTGTTGGGATCACTAATTCATCAAAGCAAGTTTTTAGTCACCCGCGGTCCGAACAATCAGATAGGTAAGGTCACATGGCAGGGACAAATGCGGTCGTATTTCACGACACCCGGACTCCCCTAGAGATTTCTTATACACCGGTTATTACTGTATATGTACGTATACTGTGCGGATGACGGTCAGGGCGCTTTTCTTTATGAGCACATTTTATGATAAGACTAATGGGTGTGAAATCTAGGACGTGGAGTTATAAAAACTGTGTTTTCGGGGGTTTTCGTGTTCTGAACGTTTTTGTTACTTCTCTCCGAATGTACATTCGGATGTTAATTTTGTATGTGGATTAATAAAACAAAGGTTTTTTAACAAAGACATTGAATTTCTAAGTTTTTTAACCAAGAAATAAAAGAAAACTGGGCTTTCACATGAATGACATTACCACAGTTGTCAAAAAGCTTATTATTAGTTAATAGGTGTCATCTATCAAGGTATACCCTTCTATAAATAAAGTTTGCAAGTAGGGTCTTTGTGCGCTGGTACGATGATGTTACCTGTAGTTTATAACCTGAGATAGGGCTAACTTACAAAGTTACAAAAAAATTTGAAAATATAATCTGCGATCGCAAAATCAATGAAGCTTCACTCTAATTGAAAAGGGCCGATAAAAACTGTCCCTGTCTTATCTCCAGTTATATCTATCTTGTTTTCTGTCTCCGAAAGCGATTTTTCCTTATGTTCCCGACATTGAACAAATTATCATTCAATTTGTTTCTACCGGGAACTTTTTATCGCCGTTTACGTTTCGCTTAACATATAAATTAGGTTTCAATTTATTGGCACCTTGATGTGTTTGATAATAGATAACAAGGGTTTACGCTTTTTGTAGATTTTAAAGGGAGAGTGCAAAGAATCGACTAGGCTTTACTGTTAATCCATCAGTTAATGAATCCATAGTCATGAAAAACTAGATTCAACTATAGCCACTAGTTTCTTGAGTTATCTAATGTTAGGACATCTATCTACGTTTAGGATTTCTTATGAATGTGGTGTTTCTTACAAATCTTTAGTACTTTTTCGTCAACTGATTCAAAAATCTGTCCAATGTAGAATAAAAAATGTTTCTGACGAAAGTGGAATCTGACAGATGTCTCCAAGATCCAGTTTCATACCTGTGCTACATCTCAATTGAATTCCAAGGGGTTGTTAAATTTGATTTCTTTTCACCTTTATCTATTCCTATTTATCTTTTTGTATAAACTACTAGTATACAATCGTGACTACGTTCTCTTTAAATAGTGTTTTATGTTATTCTACAAAGTAAGTTCTTGCTTTACCAAGTTTCATCAAAATCAATTTAGACGTTTGTATATATTTTTTCGCATTTGTAATATTAGTTGGATTGCTTATATTGTTTAAGCTATGTTGAATTTAAATTAAAAGTTTAATAACACTTTCATATTATGAATTTAATGTTGAAAAGTCTATATCGTCAAGAATTCATAAATAATATCGGAAAGAGCATCTGGTTCAAGACCCCTAATTTTATATCCACCCCCGTCAAGTTTATTATTTTCATTAAAGCAGGTGGTTCCAACGACATTCAAGTCTGGGACGATGTCCAAAGCGTGCTTTATCAAGTTTTTGTGAAATAGAGCGGCACAGACAGATTAATATTGTTTGATGTGTTAGGTCTTAGGGAGGTGATGTTTTATGAGGTAATTTGAATCTAGGTAGGTTAAGAGTAGATTAGAGTTAAGATGAGTTACTCTTCATTTCATTAATTATGCTTGTTTAGTCTTAGGTGAAGGTGATTAACCAACCCTCAAGCAAATATTTATTTATTTAACAACTTTATTGCACGTAATTGTACAAAAGGCTAACATAATGCCAGTATGGCATTCTCTACCAGTTGACCTTTGGGTCGTACAGATAATGCGTGGTAGTAGTAGTAATAGAAATATTATTATACTTTGTGTGAAGCATTTAAATATTCTGGTGTATTCAATCGCCTGGATGTAGAAGTAAATTATTAAGCAAAAATGTTAGAATAGCACATTTATTTTCATTGCTTACAGTATTTTGTAAGGCACTTTCTACCTAATGTTACATTGAATATAGTAAAGTTGACCATTGACGATTGTCTGAAAAAAACAATGACATAACACCTTCCAAACCTAGTCCATGATCTTCGTTACCAACCTCGCCACATCCAGCTGCATTAGCTAGGTCATCGGTTTAACTAGCATGTCTCCACTTATTTTCCCCAACCGCCAACGGCCGTCGGATTTGTGACAAATGGTAACTTCTTACTGTCACTTTAATTAGGCTTTCGATTAAGTCACTTAATTTTAATCTTAATACCTACTATGGCAAATGTAAATAGAACAGGTAGGGTAGGTAAGTATTGCTTTTTGTAAGAGCCGCAATCGCAAATTCGTAACTCGGGCTTTCAGCAATTACATGGAAGATTTCAGATATCCATCTGCTTAACGTCGAAAACCGAATAATTTATGATAATGTATGAATTTTCCGCGCAAAGTACGTCTCAGCCTAAAACGCGAAAACCGATTTTCATACGAACGGCCACCTATCAAAATAAGTTAATACCCTCCGAAGAAAGTGGAGGAGAAAGGTTCTCGCGAATACTTTCAGAGTTTTTCCGAGATTTATGTTAAAAACTTTGGCCATTTTTCATTTTTTTCCCACCCGCGTTTGCTTTCTCGCTGTGTGAACGATTATCATTTTCGTATTTTTTTTCTTAGGCTCAAACTTAGTTCCTTTTGTCAGGATCACTCTGCATACTCAATGTGAACATTTTATGCTACAAATGCTTTATGTTCGCTTATATTTCGGGAACGGCTAATAGAAATGTGATGCATTAACTTTTACTTTATTAGTTTACGAACGTTGGGACATAATTTAGATAACCAAGGTCTACGTGTAGTGAATCTACGTGAAGTACACAATAAAACAATCATTTTGTTGTATATTCTTTATTCCTTTCAAATCTTTTGTACCTGCCAACCTATCAACAATTAGGTACCTATGTTACTTTACACTATTCTTCATTTTTCGGATACTGAAAAACCCGATAGCTTTAAGCTTTACCTAATCATTAACATTATAAATGTATCTGTTCATAATTGTCATATTTTAGACAAGCACAAAATATTTAAATAATACTTATTATAGTACGATTTCCTTATTATTACGTAATGTGGCCCTTCCATAAATAATAAATAAACTCGACTAGTGAAGGCTTTCGTTGTACGTTTAAACTCGATGTTTCATTTCCATCTATAAAGAGGTCGTTGTTTCATTACTTCTCAAATCTGGTACGTTTAGTGTGAAATGTCTGTTGCAATTACAGTCTAGTGGTCCACCTAATTCTCCTTTAGCTAAACAAATGTTCGGTGACCGAAATTTTTCCTCTTCGTCTTTCTTTTTCTTACTCTTAGGTATATTATGGCTTGCTGAAATTGGTCCAACATCTTTGAATATTGTTTCATCATTTAAATGTCCGTTCTTAGTATAGACATAGTATGTTCTGGGATATGTATCGTTATGTTGTTGCCAATCGTCACTGTATTTCTTTTCGTTTTCTTTATTAAATATGATTTGGGCGTAGTTGCTTGTGTCGGCTTGTCCATTGTTTTCCGAGCTTAGAGTATCGTTGGCATACCTTTGAGACATCCACACGTATCTGGCCATAGGTTCTTCTGGACCCCACAGGCGCGATGGTCTAAATGCAGCTGCTATTTTCTGCAAAATTATAAAAAATACATTACATAATGCTTTAATCAAAATGCGCAGACAGCCGATTTAATATAACTACCCGGAAATGTTTATAAAATTAAGATTTAAATAGAAAAAAGACAACAATAAACTTAGAGTGATTATAGATTAAATAAATACCTAAGTCTAAAAACTAAAAATTACAGCGTCACGTCGGTTATGGCAAATGACGCCAACGAACTTACCGAAATTAAATTAAATTGTTCCTCCTTAGCTACAGCTATGGCAGCCATTATCACCATGACGACCAGAATCCCAATGAAGACCCCGACCAGAGGCCAAAGTGTTTGGGTCTGACCCCAAGTCGCCTGAAGCAAGTCTCGGAGCCACCAACCAGTGACTCCGAAGAGGAGAACTGGAGTCATACACCAGGTAGCAGTCCAACAGCAGGGTAACTTATTTCCAGTGAGGAACTCTATGTCGGCTGCAAGGTAGCACCAACCTGTAAAAGTAGTAAGCAATCATGTTTCATTGTTCACTGAGTTGGCAATTAGGTAGCCCTCTTAATTGCCTATATTCAAAATGTCTGTTAAGACGGTTATGATATAATATCTTTTAAATTATTGATTGAAGAATTGAGATTTGAACGCATATTATGACAAGACAAATCTAGCTTCAATCATTGGTGTATTTCTACAATCTTTTTCGTCAGATTCACAACTTACCATAAATGAATATGAAGCCTACAATCTCAAAAGCAGTAGTAAACACAGCTAGTACTGGTACTACTAACTCATCAAGCATAGTTGCTACTTCCAGACCTCTGGAAAGAGCTGCTACCGTAACAGCAGTCCCAGCAGCTGATGCAGCGGTAGCGAACAGTCGCCAGTGGTCACCGGTTGCGCGGTGCAGCCGATCGTATATAGGGAATAGTAGTGTTAGCTGAAAGCAGAATATGTGTGTACTACTAGTATAAATTATGTGTAGTGACTACCGTATATTTAGATGTTACTTTTCTATTTCAGTTTTTAATCAAGAAGTCACTTACCACAGTAATAATGCCGGACACAAAAACTATTCCAAACTGCAGCAGAGGCCACTCCTTTGACCTCCTCTCTGATATGGAAGACTGATATATTAGGACTAGAATTGATATGAAACTTGTGTCTTTGTTTCCATCACCTCCAACTGACTCCCAAAATAACACCCAGAGCCAACCGACCAGAAGATTTATTACTATTATTGATCCTGATGTCCTGAAATATCATCCAATTTAAAGTAGTTAGGTACCTAAATATTCTTTTCATAATTTATGTAAGACAGTATACCGGGCAATTGAAAATTGGCAATTGGCAGATTGGCCTTTATATATTTTTTTTCCTAGGGACTAAGTACCTATGTTAATATTTTTATTTTCAAGTAACAGATCGTCAAAGTATAATAATATGATAAATAATTAGGTAATGTAAAATTTCAACCCTAACCAGATCGTTTTCAATTTTTCAAAGGTTTTTGTACCCTTTTATAGACATCACAGCTCATATATAAATGCTATTCGAAATTAATTAATTTAGGTCCAGTCTAGTATTTATATGACAAGTCCAATATGTGTGTTGTCCAACGTCGTACGCCTCCAGCGGTTTTATATACCATTTCATTATTATTGTCTTCGATACATTTCCTCGACTATTTATACTAAACGTTGGCATTTATACGTTGATCGACCTTTTGAATCTCTTTGCCTAAAACGTTGTTTGTTTGATCTGTATGTAATTTCCCGAATATTATGTAGGAATCTATTGAGCTATGCTATTCAAAATGCCTCACAATAGTTTCGTAAGCTACATGACATGTAGCTTACGAAACTATTGTGAGGCATTGGTGACATGTTGAGCGAATGAGTGATGACGACACAAACATTTAACCAGCTAATGTGATTGGTAATAGGAGAAGGGCGCGACCTAGACTGACGTACGAAGATCAGATAGAGCGGGTGCCCACAGACGGACACGTAAAGAGCACTCATGACCCGCGGCGAACGTGTGTGAAGAGAAGATGAGACTGAGCGAAGCGAGAGAACTGTGTCAGGATCGCGATACTTGGCGCTTCACTCTTTCTGCCGACCGTCAGAGACATAGCGTCTTTCCGTGCTGGACAGATGACCTTTCAGCAAGTAAGTTACGAATCTTCCCTTTTTTAGTTTCGTACGGAGGTGTAATTAAACTTACCATCGAACATCTGATTGTCTGTAAACCGTCCCTCCTGCACTGATCAGGTATCCACCAACTATGTGAGTTGACAACAGCGCCTGTACCAACGCGCTGTGCCAGATGTACGGCTGCGACAACGGCACCCATTGCTCGCACGACAGGAACATGGAATCCAACATTGTGCTATCAGCCAGAAATGTACTGACTACAATGGCAATAACAATGATGAGAGGTACAAGGAAAGTGAGGGCCACTTTCAGAGACTTACGCAGGCGGAACAGTCTGGAAATAATAAAAAAATATTAATTACGTATGGAGGGAAATTTGTTTCCTCTTGTTTATTTCTGTTAAGGATTTGTCTCCTTAATTAGCGGGCTTACATTTTGTCGAGATTATTAGGTCGGAGCAATCAGTCATACTTTGTGATTTATGATGTTGTTTGCCATGTGACTTGGACGAAGAATCCAAAATACCGGCAATTTGGTGGTATACATACATGGTACAGTGTATAAACATGTCACTTTGTTGGTAAACTTGGTTTAGTGTGGGTACATTAATTACATACCTATACCTCTGCCATGGTAAAACCATGAAACATACTGTCTAATTATACAAAGTGTATACTTTCTATTGTAAACTTCCGTTAGCTTAATAAAAGTAGGCGGCGATCGTATCTTTAATTGCAATTAATAAATTTTAGTTCCTATGAGTTTCACAAAGTCTTTCAATTTGTGCCAATGTGCAAAAAAATTTGTTAATTTGAGAGTGACCTAATTTCGTGCTTGTTTAACTTCGTAATGGGCAAAACTCGTTTAAATAAATTCGCCCCTTAATATTCCATTGGACTTATTTTTGTACACTGTGTATTTTTGGATGTCCAGAGTCATTTAGCTCTCACTTGGATATTCATAGAATTTTTGTTGGACTGCTCAATAATACATATTTTATGACATAAGGATTTCGTATAATTTAAGGATCAAAGAGCGTCAATGGCCCAGGGGATAAGACGCGGCCTATCATATCGAAAGGTCCGAAGTTCGATCCCCGGCTGGGCCATGTACCAATGGTTTTTTTCTCGAAACTTAAGTGCATTTACTGACTGCTCTTAAACGGTATAGGAAAACATCGTGAGGAAACCTGCATACGCCGAAGAAGAAATTCTTAGGCGCATGTGAAGTCCACCAACCCGCACTGGGCTAGCGTGGTGGACTATAGCCCGAACGCCCTCGTTATGAGGGTAGGCCTGAGCCCCAGCAGTGGGGACATGTTAATAGGCTGTTGATGAAGGATCAAAGAGGTCTTGATATTGATATAGGACATCGAATGAGGATCAATATCGAGTAATCGTCTTTTCATTGTGAGGGTAAGTCTTCTTCAGTAAATCATTCACGGGGCAATGTATACGCTTCTACAATAAACTACCAGAAGAAATCTTAAATATGAATGACAGAAAATTTAAGACTCACATTAAACAACAACTTTGTAAGAAAGCTTATTATAAAACAGTCGATTATCTAAATGACAAAGATGCCTGGTGTTAATGTTACTTCAGCCTCGCACAATCTTTACAAAATAATGTTATGTACAAACTTGATTTTAAAAGATGTGTTGCGGAAGTTTGTTGCGCCGCTTCTTCTTCCCAGCTCTATATAACACCTTGGAGGCGGTGGTAGATAAAAAATTGACGTTGTATAAATGTACCTAGTGTACTTACATGCAATAAAATACTTTTGAATTTGAATTTGAATTTGAATTTGAGGCAGAAGGATCCGAATAATTTGATCGTTCGTTAGCCTTAAGTCTTCAGCTGTCTTTAATTTCTGCCCAATATTTTAAGTAAAGATGTAAGATAGTAAATGACTGTTAAAAGTTAATGAGCGTTCATTCCAGTATTCGGGCGAGGGTATAATAAAATTAAAAAGTAATGTGATATTATTACTTACAGTACGGGCACGAAAAACCATAAAATGAATATTAAAATAGCCATTATCCCGAGATATTGTGGATATTCCGTGAACGGAGCCAAAAATGTGGCCCTGAAACAACGATAACAAATGACAATTATTAAAATGTAATCATATCGCGAACATAAAGCATTGTTACTCATGATTGGAACCACGTCGCTTTGCACCAACTTTGCAAGTCGCTGCTGTCTCCTGTTTTTCGACTACTTATTAGGCTGTTGTTTGAATTTAATTGAAACCAATACTCACTTGAAACATTCTGAAGCATTCATTTTATTTTCATAGCCGTGCTGAAAAGAGTAAAAAATTGAACCACTTTTAATTTTAATAAGTACCAGTGTGAGTATTATGCTCATACATTTACTGACTGCTCTTATACGGTGAAGGAAAACATCGTGAGGAAACCTGCATATGCCGATGAAGAAATTCAGCGCATGTGAAGTCCGAAAACCCGCACTGGGCTAGCGTGGTGAACCATTAGCTCATACGCCTGAGCCCCAATACAGTGGGGACATATTAAAGGCAGCTGGTTTGATTGATTTGATGCTCACATACTAAAACTAATATTCCCTAAAACTGCAGATATTTTCTATAGTTTTTGACGCTTAAATACCTGAGACCTAAAGTATGAAAACAATATTGTAGGACATGTTGACCATGTAGTAAATGGAATCTTTTGATTTGTAGAAACATTTGACTCGTTAGTTTTCGGTATAATTTGAACCAGTAAACCAGTCTATGAACAAATAGCCACTTACTGGTGTAATGTGTAATTTAGTGCAGTCTCTTAATGGGAAGGACCCCTTCCCTATCCATATCAAGTACGCTGCTGAGAGCGCTGTGAGCACCATGCTGTAGATACAGCATAGATATGACGTCAGGATCTTCAAATGGCCGACACCTGAAAAATAAACCATGAGAAAAGTCAAAGTCTTAAAGTCACTCAAAAGTCGGAGATAAGGTTAACTTAACAGAAGATGATCCAAACACAAATCATGGTAATGACATTTAAAGTTAAAGAAGAAAAAATAATGATAAAAGCAGTAAAAAGAGGCTTTTAAGTAATGGAGTCGTATGCATGATCGACCGACTGAAAAAGGTAACTAGAAATAAAAATGTGAAAAGGCGGATCTTCGATATGGCGATGCGATTGAGAAACACTAAAAGTAAATGTGAACATACTGACATTTGACAATTTTATTGAGATGATTATAGTCAAAGCCCCAAGTCCAGTCAAACCCAAACCAAGATTGGATTAGTTAAACTTATGAATGCCCATCAAATACCAATTAGACATCGGTGAGTTAGGACGCTAGACTTCATAACGTGCAATGATCTCTCGTCATTGTTTGGTTTTTGTTTTGGCTTCCAAAAGTCTAACGTAACCTAACGCATCGCTTTGCCCTTTACCCCCGATCCTAAGTTTAATTAGATTTCGGACTTTGACTATAGAATAGATACACTAAATTAGTTTTTCATTGCCTACACTCTATTTATTATTTTTATTATCAAACACGAGGTTTGGTTAGAAAATTCCTATAATTTTATTTCAGTACGTTTTCCTAAATCATATTTCATTATATATAAAGAATTGGATAATGAAAGTCAATGTTAAGTGACTGAGGATAGAATGGCTTATAATTCATTCTTATTACAATTTATAATCACATTATCACCATCTTCTGCCCTTGTCATAACTGCAGATTATGTGACTTCTTTCTTGCTCGTTTTTATGGTTTCACTTAGGCTTTTTCTTACCTAACATATTTAGGCATAATTAAAAATGAATTGCATCTTACATGACGCTATTAGTGGAACTTAATAATTTGAACCTATTACGTAACCGTCTTCGTTATAATTGTGTCTGTTACGCACATTTTGCTTTTCTTCAAGCGTTGTTTTTATTTTGTTTTGCTTATAATTTGCATTATTATAAAATGTACCCTCATTGCCCGTTACAGTGTGGTCCGATACACAGCCGCCTGACTCATTCTACATCATAATAATATAATTGTTCTAAAGAATCCGAGTTAGAACCGCTTATTTATTAAAACGACAATCTAATACATTTAAATTATTATTTATCAGTGAAATTTCAGATTGGATTAATAGGTATTTTAAATTCTCAAGAAAAGTCGATGTACCGCCTGTAACAGCAACCTGTAACAATGGAAGCTAAAACTGCTTCTACTCGCTGCTAGGCGGCGCCACTAGCGCATAGAGTAAACAAGTCTAAAATTTATTTTTCCGCGGTACTTACTTCAAAAGTTTTATTTATTGAAGCCTTTGCATACGCACAGTCGGGTAAAATTGAACTGTGACAAGGTTGTTCTATTCTGATTCTTGTCGGTTACTATCTGTATGTACATATTTACTTTCTGTGTATGTTGGTAATTTCTATAGTTTTCCTTGCAATTCGACCTTGTTGCTATCTTCAAAGGAAACCACAATATCGTTTACTTTACTACATACAGAAAATATTTCAGTAAAGATTACCTCTCAATATAGGAACTGCCCTCCAAACACCAACTGGGTCCTGTTGGCTTAACTGCCCCATCGCCAGCTGCAAAAGTGTTGTCGGGAGACCAGCCAGCAGCAGCCAGAAGGAGTAGATCACCAGGTACGGGACTGCTCCATGTCTTAGTGCCTCTCGAGGTAGTCGTACAGAGTTGAACAGCGTCAGTGATATGGCCACGGTGCATAGTTGTGTCTTTATGAAATTGCATGTTGTCTTTACTGTCTGAAATTTTAAATAAAATAGTTTTAGTTTTCATACGAAAGTTTTTTCAACTAACTTTATAGTGTTCACGATTTTTAGGTCATTTTTCATTCATACAAAGCACAGTTTTGTATAGAATATTCTATTGTAACTTACAAAATTTTAAAATGGCTCATTCATTACCTACCCTAGCTTGAAATCTATTTTCCAGGCAACCGTCGTTTTGTCAAAATATAGAGCGAAATCAAAAAGAAGTCGTGATCATGTCAGGTTGGTTCCTCTTTCTCTGTTTAGCTACAATGTCTCCTTTATAATGTCAGGTAATTAATAAATCATAATATCATTTTCCAGTTCACTTAAATTAGGTTGGTGCATATATTACGTAAAATTTGTTACTTGTACCTACTACAAAATGTATTTATAACCTCGGGTTTAAACGCTATGAACCAGAACCAGCAGCCGCTTCCAAGGACAAGAACACCGGAAAGTGCCACGAATAATGACGGGTTCACGTGAGGACAAGACAATTTCTTGACTTCCGTCGTTACCAATAATAATGACTAAGCAGTCTTCTTCGTTGACAGATATAAACAAATGCCAACGAAATCCTAGTAATATTTTGTGATACGTTACATAGCTACTATAATATACCGCTGATAGGAGAATCTTACAAAAGTTAAAGGTGATTTTTGGCTAGGCTAGGTGCTCTAATGAATTAAAGTTGCAGGAAAGAAGAGACCAGTGAGTACTAAATAGATGACAATAATAATGATCATCGTTTTGACGTTTGGTGACCTCTTTTAGGTATTTCTGGAGTTAACTACTTCGTATTTTGTTTCTGTGTAAACGTATTTGACCACTTCCTAAATAATTACCATTGTTTGTACAGTTGCAAGGACTTGGTAATGTTTATATTAGTATAAATAATATATTATGTAGTCTCCTTTGAAGACTATTGCTGGCATGAAACCTGTCTGCAACGTACAAGACTGTATAATTGTCTAGGATCTGCTTATTGTCCTCGTGTGAATCAGATTTAATCACAATCACGTCAACGGATTAATATTTCCCGACATAATATTTAATGTTACTAACGCAACGTAACGTTACATTTCTAATACATAAAAGATAAGAATAAGTCATTAATTAAAGTTATAAATGAAGAATAAAAATAGTTTTACGTAAAGATGATGCAATTATAATAAACACAGGAAGCGAGGGGGATGTGCTCGGACCGTGACAAGTTGAATTCCAATACGCCGCACCATGATATTATCTATGTTTATAGATACTCTTTTACCTGACATGATACCCATTATTAATGGTAAAGCATCCTAAAGAAATGATAAAATATTAATGGAAGCCACTCGATGAGAAAGTAAAGGCAGAATTAACAAAGTAAGCTAAATAATATAAATAACATTATCGAATGGAAGTTTCTTCCAGAATATACCCTGTTTAAGAAGAGAGGTTAGTAAACATGTAGTAAACAGAAATATACGTACAATTACTAAAGTATAAAATAAAATTCTAATTAAGGAGCATTGTAATGAAGCATTTATTGATTTAAGTGAAATTCCATTAATATCTATTTCAGATTTCACTTATTTATGTTGGCGATTTCTAATCACGCTCGTACGTGATTTTCTAACTCTAATAAAGAAATGACGTGTAATCAAATCACGTTTTATTATCACTAGAGTATTAACTACATTTGTTAATCATTACATTTTTATTTGATTATTTAAATTTATATTGTTCACTGTTACTTTATTAGCAAAAAGTTGTTTATATGACAGATTGTTTTGTCTTATAATAATTGTAATGTAAGTTGAGGACTGATGTTTTATAAATATTTTATATACATGATCGAAATTCCATTTGCTAAGTCAGTAAGGCCGACTGATTGTGAGCTTGGGGTGAGTTTAAATGAATAGAAGCTAACACAAATATGCTTCGGGACTACGATTGTGATGATATTAGACTAGTACGATTATATTGGATCTACCAGTACTACATAAAAATTCTTTATAAACTTAGTGGCATACAACAGCAATAAAAATAACAAACATCACGGATCTTTGTAAGGTAAAACTAGTTACAATAATTACTTGGCTACTTATTACTCTAAGGTAATCACATCTAGCTATATTATCAAGAAACATAGAGATAAGTGTAGTTATGCTCCATTTACATGAGTCCAGTTTTAATTAGCCAGTGGACGGTCAGACTGCTGTACTGGGCAAGGAGGTCAAAGGGATTTCAAGTTAATTAAATCAGGGGAATGCAGAAGGCCGGGTGTGGTGGCGCCCACTGTGTAGACTTATCAGATAAACTAATAAATGCTTATGATTTAGACAACAGTAAACGTAGACAGGATGTGTGATGTTGAAAAGAGAAAGATCCAAGGTCTCCCAATGTACACACGAATATATATTTTTTAAATAAAAATAACTTCGTTTATTGTAACATCAATGACACATTTTTGAAAGAACCATTCATTAGGCTTAAACGGTTCCTTCAAAGTGACGTCATTGATATTTATTTAATAAACCAAATTTTTATACAAAATATATTTATACAGACATTCGTACCTTGCGTCTTTCTCTTTTCAACATCACACATCCTGTCTACGTTTACTGTTGGATAGAGTATAATATATGCATTTATTAGTATAACTGATAATTCAGTTCATGTTATTCCAGATGGGTGGTGTTGCTATTGAAATTACACATAATAATTATAATAATGATAGTGAGTTAAGTTAAATTTATTCTTTTTGCCACCCCATTCATTGAAGATAATCTGTTGTGCGAGTGCATTTTTCAATTGATGATACCATGACGGTGATGCCAATTAACGAAATATTTTAATTAATCTGAACTGGATTTTTATCACATTTACTGGCTTGGCAACACTGGAAACAAGTGAACAAGGCATAATGTAGAATTGTAAATGCTTTACCTCAATCATTAATGAGGTATAAAAAACTGCAGGTTCAGCGCAGTGGTGCAAATCTATTTGGCCATTGAACATCGCAAGATTACTTGTCGGTCGTAATTCTTGCGTCACTTCGCTCTTAGAATAGTGTAATCGTCACCAAGGCACTAAATGGTACTAAGTGTTACGTAGAAGCCGGAAAGACAACGAGTCAGTACGTAGGTGTTCTTTAAGTTCGAAGGAAAGAGACCTGGCGCCTGAGTCAAAGGATAATCTAGTTTTAGGCTCCAGTAGCAAGTATTTACATGTAATTATTTTAGAAACCACTTACACAAATGATAATTAGTAATGTAACTTATGTGAGACTGTAATTTTTGAAAATATTGTTATTATTATTATTAAGTTAACTTCAACTTTTAAAGAGCTCATAGTCCCAATCATACGACACACACACACATACATACCCATACTAAGCATGACACGAGCTGCATGCTTAATACAACTAAACAGATAAATAGTTTTAGTAGTATTAATCTGAGTGATTAAGACTACTAAAACTATGTTTGAAGTCCATCTGAACCTCTTTCATTTCGTGGCTATGTCTAATTCAGGCATCAGTTTTCACAAAACATGTAGTCTTCACGTAACAAGATTGACGAAGGTCAAAATAGGTAGGTAAGGTACCTATAGAATTCCAAAAAGGAGTAGGTAAACTAGGCTATTATAATCTATGCAGACATGTTGTTGTGAATACATTTACGTTAGTTTGATTTTGATAAGAAAAAACTACTGAAGTACAATAAAAAAAAACTCATCATCATCATCATCAACAGCCTATTAATGTCCCCACTGCTGGGGCTCAGGCCTACCCTCTTAACGAGGGCGTTCGGGCTATAGTCCACCACGCTAGCCCAGTGCGGGTTGGTGGACTTCACATGCGCCTAAGAATTTCTTCTTCGGCGTATGCAGGTTTCCTCACGATGTTTTCCTTCACCGTTTGAGAGCAGTCAGTAAATTTACTTAAGTTTCGAGAAAAACCCATTGGTACATGGCCCAGCTGGGGATCGAACTCCGGACCTTTCGATATGATAGGCCGCGTCTTATCCCCTACGCCACTGACGCTCTCAAAAAAAACCTCATCTTTATGACAAAAACAGAATAAATTAGACATATAGGTAGGTGTATACAAAAAATCTTTGCGTCATTTGAACTTTAATGAAGGTTCAACGGAAAAGCCAAATAAAAACTATTGAGTACAGAATACAGAAGATACCTAACAATGAAAAGTACGTCGTACCTATACCTAGAATAAAAGAAAGAAGCAAGTCTGTACGATTATTTATATTATTATACGATTATTGAAAACTTTATTGCACACAATAGTTGGTACTGTCATCATCAAAAGTAGTAGGTATAGTAGATATTTGAATTTTCCAAAGGAATTAAATATCAGAAAAAATTCCCAGATTTATTTTATCACAACCTGACGCCGCTGCAAAAGGCTTATTTTGCACTCAGTGTCAATAGATTGGATAACATGACATAGCTCATCGATTATCGACATTCAATGTTTTCAAAACTAAGAATACCTATACTCATTGAAAGTGGCACATACATTACATTCCACCATTGTTGAACCAAAACAAACCAATGGACGCATTTCTATGTGCTTTGTCGTCAGCTATGATGGAAGACTAGTTTTTATAAAGCTTAAAGTTTTTTCCAATGGGAGCGGGAAGTAAAAAGTTGCCTATATCCTGCCCCAGAGTTCGATATATCACCAAACCAAATTTCATCAAAATCCGTTCAGCAGGCGAACAAATAAATGTACACTAATAAACTTGCAGGAAATATGTTTCATAAAAGACTAGATTTTTATGTGTGTAGTATATATTATAATTAATACAGTTGCCTTTGCCTTTGCAATAGGCCTTTGTCTAGCAGTGGACGTCTACAGGCTGATATGATGATGATGATTACAATTTTAATAAGAAAACGTGCCCAGAGCGTGGACATTATGTTTCAGTTTGTTTCAGTGGACCGACGACCTGAAGAAGGTGGCCGGAAGCGGCTGGATGCGGAGAACGGAGGACCGGGTGTGGTGGCGTTCGTTGGGGAATGCCTATGTCCAGCAGTGGACGTCGAAAGGCTGATATGATGATGATGACAATAAATGGTGTAGATATCCGTGTCTTTGTTTCTATAAAGCATATTTTTTTGTCTAATGCTTTTCATAATGGTTGAACGGTTTGTATACTGAAGCACTTCTAAGCATGCAACGATAGTAACTAGGTATTACTTATTCATCATCATCATCAGCCTGTACCAGTCCACTGCTGGACATAGGCCTCCCCCAAAGCGCGCCACTGAACCCGATCCTCGGTTCTCCGCACCCAGTCACTGCCAGCCGCCTAACGAAGGTCGTCGCTCCATCTACGCTTGTCAAGTCGTGGTCTCCACTCGAGAACTCGTCTACCCCAGCGGTTATCGGTTCTCCGGCAGATACGACCCACTGCCACTTCAACGTTCAATTACTTATTCTTTGGTATAAATAAAAACTAGTCGTAATAGCACAAATTTATTAGCAATTAAACGGAAAAGAATAACTAGAATAGAAAGCGGAAATAAACTAAACAATTATACCGACTGATTTAACGATACCTAGTCGTGTAGTGTAGTATCGAATGAATATCTAACGTATTGCGTGCAGTTGGTGGTTCACTCTCAATTAGATACATAATTAATTTCATTTCCCTGCCCATTTCCATCGATCCACGTAATAATATCAATTAACGTTATAGTTAAGTTTAAAAACCTAATAATTATGTAAGAGAAGAATTTTTTTCACTGAAGCGACTTTACAAATAATTCAAAACGTAAAATTTGAGAGCCTGAATTATTAATATCGAAATAGATTTCTGGTGGCCTATTGAATTAAACCGAAGAAGAGTTGGTTCATAGTCAAAGAATTCCTTACCCTCCTTCAGATTCCAGAAGAAACGCATTTTACAAATAGGTAAGTAAGGATGGGATATAGAAGTCAGAATTTTCGATATGCCATAAACACTTCAGAGAACTTTCTAAGTTATCTGTAGCATTACGTTATGCAACCATAGTACATCTTATCTCTCACCTCGGGGTAACTTGTGCTTGGTAAGTTAAGTTTAGTACTGTTACAACGTGCGGGATAATAATTCAGAAACTTTGGTCTTACTAGCGTAGTACTACCGGCCATAGATGCATAATATGTTTGCAGTCAGTGTAGAATATCATTATTACATTAATTGGGTAGCATGAGTTATACGTAATTATAGAGATGACCGACGATCTGGTGAAGGTCGCGGGACCCAGCTGGATGAGGTTAGCGCAGGACCGGTTGTCGTGGAGATCCTTGGGGGAGGCCTTTGTCCAGCAGTAGACGTCTACAGGCTGATATGATGATGATGATGATAGAGATGACTATGGGGGTACATTCCGTTTTGTTAGTCTGTTAGTTCGATTAGTCGAACAATCCCGAGAAAACCGGTCTGTTAGGAGAGCTTCAGGGTGCTTGTTCACATGGTCTTCGTCAGACCTCTATGATTGAGAGTGTGAACTGCACCTATGAACCTTGACATTAGAGTCCAAACCGGAAGCTCCTAAGTAACGGTGAACAGTAAAATAATAACGATTTTTATTCGGATTGTTCGACTTGTCGAACTAACAGTTTAAGAAAACGGAATAGACCCTTGATAATAATTATAGGGGTTGGCGTTTCTTAGAAGGAAATGATTCGATTTATGAAGGAAAGCGGACTATTAGACTACACAACCATTTTTAAATGTGTGTTTTGTGGACTTTTAGATACAACAAACACCTGAAACTGGTCACTATAGATATTTATTAGAACCTGTAACCCCATTAACAAAGTTTACCACTCTACTTACTACTCTATTACCGACCTATTACACATAAAACTGTTTATTTTCAACCATAACAAGTTTTCACGCAGAACAAGGTCAGTGTAAATATAATTATCACTTTAGACATCAAAAAGGTAACATTAACTTAGTATTACCCAGATATTTCGAGGAGTCCTCTCTTGATAGCCACTGGTTCTCACACAAGGGAACACTCCACACGGCCGTGTCACCACTGCCATATAAATTCAATTTTCAAACTACTGTTAATCCGTTAAAATATAAGAGACGATTGCGCGCATGCGCTCAGCACGTAGCACTGAATTAGTGACAAGGAAGGTATAAGATAGTGACGTGATGCGCTAGTAATGTTGATTTATCGATAAAACAAACTTTATAGCTTAGCGCAAGCATAGATCATCATACAGGTCTTATTTTATCTCCGTTCCTCCTGCCTACCCCGGCAGGAATTCACATACGTACGGTCGACCGCACGTCAGTGGAAACAAAACCAATATAAACAGGTCTCTCATAGTATAGAGGCTAGACCAGCACAGATCACAGTGTGTCTACTGACGTGCGGTCGACTGTACAAACAGTACGAAGTATTCTGTCTCAAAAGGTAAGCACCTGTCAATACGAGTAAGTTGATATATTAGGTATATCGAAATAAATAACATCACTGTTTTAATGAAGGTCGGTTCAGACAGTAAGTAGAAATTTTCCTTATCGTTCTCAAGGTAATATAATACACTTGTAATAAGAGTTCTTCTTAAATCACGAACTATACTTACTTACATAATTACATTGCATTGTTTTATTAGAATCATTTGAGATTTCTCGATAGCAAATAAAATCAAATACTAAATCACACAACAAAAAATTCTAAATGACTGTTTAAAGTTAAAAGTTTTTATTTATTTTGTACACATTCAAGCTACAATTGATTGTAACTACTTCCGGAAGTAAAATTAAAACTATCGATTAGTTCCCATCACTAGATGCGTCCGCGCCGAAGTTACTCCACGCTACGCCGCGTACGGCACTAGTCAGTTATGGAAATTAAAACAGTTGGGAAAAATAAAAACAGAAGATAATTACTATAGCTGTGACCACTGACCATTACTTTAGCCTTTGAAAGGGTCTTAAAGTTGGAAAGAAATAGGTAATATAAACTTTTTTTAAAGAAGGTTTTTTAAATACCTACGTTGTTCAATACAAGAACATAAAATAATCTAAAAATGTAGGTAAAATATAAAATGGGCAAATGCGTAGAAATAGCATGGCAACACTCCTCTTCCATCTTGGATCTGCATGCGGGCACTGTGTGCTCCGCAATTAAATTCTAATTACTATCAATATAGTACATAAAACAGTTTCTTGCATTTTCATTTGGAACATACGTGACTCTATAAATAGGTAGGTCATCATCATATCAGCTTTTCGACGTCCACGTCTTCTTCTTAGCTCTAACACCTAGGAAGCGGTGGTGGTAGATAAAAAAATTACACGTATAAATGTACCCAGTGTACTCATAAATTTTACCTCATAATAAATGCTTATATGAGAGCGTCAGTGGCGTAGGGGATAAGACGCGGCCTATCATATCGAAAGGTCCGGAGTTCGATCCCCGGCTGGGCCATGTACCAATGGGTTTTTTCTCGAAACTTAAGTACATTTACTGACTGCTCTCAAACGGTGAAGAAAAACATCGTGAGGAAACCTGCATACGCCGATGGAGAAATTCTTAGGCGCATGTGAAGTCCACCAACCCGCACTGGGCTAGCGTGGTGGACTATAGCCCGAACGCCCTCGTTGAGAGGGTAGGCCTGAGCCCCAGCAGTGGGGACATATTAATAGGCTGTTGATGATGATGATGAAATGCTTATTATTATAAATCAGTAACATATTTTTCACCTCTCTAAGCTCGAAAGGAGCGAACTAGTCATCGAATTCGCTCGTGACATCTCGGCATTCAATGTCGCTCGCAGGGAAATGACACTTTCGTCTCTTCTTGCGTAAATAACAAAGAAATTGAGATAGCAATTTCAATTTCTTTGGTAAATAACTATTGACTTTGACTTTGACACCTACTGTCGATCGTCGGTCCATATGGCGGCATCTGCCCCAACGACCGTCGGTTCTGCAACAGATGTGGCTTACCCACTGTCACTGAAGCTTGCTATTTCTTACAGCTATGTCGATTACTTCAGTTTTTCGTCGATTCTCCGAAGACGTTCGGAAGTTTTCGAATCCCTCGACACGCAAAACCTAGCATACAAGGGCGATCAGTCTTGTTGTTTTGATTGTTTTCTAAATCACAAACTTAACAAATAATTGAACATTAAAATTTAATAATGTACTCGACTGTACTGAAAAGAATTAAAAATTTACTAGTAGGATTGAGATTTTTAGTTCTCTTTTATTTTTTACCAGCGTTGTTTTTGGAAAAACAAGTTTCAATTTTAGCAAACAGCACAAAAGGTAACAGAAAGGGGTTCGTCAAGTGATTTTGAGCCCCTATCAGTTTTATTCGTGAAGGAAAAAAAATACTCATGATGGAAAAAAAGAGATCCTAACTCTGTGGTTTTATTGCACAAATCTGCAATGTTATTCTATTTTAAATTACATGGAATACTTACTTACCTTAAACGGATCATACAGGATAATTCTATTTTGATAGTATTCCGCGTAATCCTTGTCTAACATATCCTTACCATTCTATTGCAATTTTTTAATCCCACATATCAGCCTATGTTTGCAGAGTTTATACTCTTTACTCTGCGTGCCGGCTTTGTTTACTCGGATTATCATGAAATACGGCATTATACCGTTCTAAGTAGTTATTTAGCATCTATTGTCCATGACAATGTTATAGTTCGCAACGATGGTACTCGTAGTATAATAGCTATACTGTCGGCTGCTGGAAAATCAGCCAGGGCTGAAGCGTCAAAAGATCATACATTATCTTCATGCTATGTCCCTGATGGGGCATTCCCGCCACCACACCTCTCCCCGTGCCACTCCTCTACTGCGAGGATCAACACAAAAACACCTACCGGTGAGGGTAGGCGACGTCCCTGGGACTGACTCTACTCTACCAGGCAGAAAGAACGAAGCGCCAAGTATCGCGATCCTGTCACACCTCTTTCGCTTCACTCGTTTCTTCACGCTTGGGACGCGAGTGCTCTTCACGTGTCCGTCTGCGAGCACCCGCTCGAAATTATTCTACCTAGTGATTTATTTAAACTGTACTTTATCGACGATCGATAAATCATTCATTAAGCTTCATTTTAGATGCAAAAAAGGTATGTTATAGTTCGTAATAGATCTCTATTACAAGGTTATTAAAAGAGAACCAAGGAACATAGCTCAAAGAATTGCGAAGCTGAAGAGGCAGTGGGCTGGGCACATCGCTCGTAGAACTGACAGCCGTTGGGGCAGAAAGGTTCTCGAGTGGCGACCACGTATCGGAAGACGCAGCGTAGGCGGTGGTAGGAGGTGGTAAGGTGGACCTACGATCTGGTACAGGTCGCGGGACCCAGCTGGATGAGGTTAGCGCGGGACCGGTCGTCGTGGAGATCCTTGGAGGCCTTTGTCCAGCAGTGGACGTCTACAGGCTGATATGATGATGACAAGGTTATTACATCAAGATGCATTCCATTTATGCCTGTTTTGTTGAGTTAACTTAAATTATCAATAAAATATATCAATGTATGTGTAACCCTTTTTGCGAAAGCGGCATTACGCTTATGATCGTTATTTAAAGAACGATATTGTGACCTTTATGGATACTGTTGACTGTACTAACACTAATTTAAGACTTTTATTAAATGGAACAACGCATCGCCGATGGTTAAACTGAGTCACTGGTATCATAAAACATAATATAAAACAGTGTGTAACATGGCGTTAATCATCTGTGTAAACATTGCGTGACGATGTATGACCGCGTGTCTACTAAGCTACCACTGAACACATCACTGTTTTACATTCCGAAATTCTTACTCTGAAATCAGTCAAATATTGTACAATTAATTAAGCTGTATACCTTGTATCGAGAGAGAGCGTCAGTGGCGTCGGGGATAAAACGCGGCCTATCATATCGAAAGGTCCGAAGTTCGATCCCCTCCTGGGCCATGTACCAATGGGTTTTTTCTCGAAACTTCAGTACATTGACTGACTGTTCTCAAACGGTGAAGGAAAACATCGTGAGGAAACCTGCATACGCCGAAGAAGAAATTTTTGGGCGCATGTGAAGTCCACCAACCCGCACTAGGCTAGCGTGGTGGGCTATAGCCCGAACACCCTCGTTGAGAGGATAGGCCTGAGCCCCAGCAGTGGGGACATGTTAATAGGCTGTTGATTTGAATTGATACCTTGCATACGTAACTACATAACATACACGCCAATCACGTGCATTTTGTAGATACGCAAATTTATTAAATAAATGAGACACTATCCTTAGAGCAGAGTCGCTGAAACAAGATATATTATTAAAAATAAAGCCTGGATTACGGTCACTGTAATATTGTTAGTACAATTTAGTAGGTACACAATAAAAGTTGACCGTTTCAGGACTGACAACCGAAAGTAAAGATATCGTATTGAATTTGTTATATTTGCTATCAAACACTTGATCTTTTAGAAGTCAAAATCATAAACCAAAACTATCACAAATCCTACCTCAATTCAGGTGCAGTCAGACGCCAGACACTCTAAAATAACGCCATACCCAGACGCTTTATCAAAGTAAATATATTTAAAATCGATCTGCCAAACGCTGTCCAGAAAGGGAGTTAAGTGGTGCTACCACTAGAATACAAATACACCGTTGATTCACGACAACCGCCGACTCCCAATCCAATCGAAAACTTTCCTTGTGGGGATAACCCTTCGATTTAATCCATTGGTAATACGAAAATTGATGTAAAAGGTTTCTCTACACAGCGCAGCCCACGTGTAACCCTCGGTCCATACAAAGTGTACAACCTCAGAAAGATTTTGCAGATTTTCCGGCAGAATCACAGCGGGGACGCGACCCGTGCCAAAATGTAGCGTGTTACGCGCTAAAAAGGTTGGAATTCAATTGGGCCTCGGGATTATTGGAAGCAATTCCGTTCAGAAAGAACTATGGCACGTGACCGGTGTTTGAGAACAGGCGACGCGCGTGTGAGGGACAAAAAGTGGAAGGAGGGGGATTTATCGACAGTTTATTTACTTTTTCATAAAAAACTAAATCTCTGAGGGTTGATCTACCTTGGAGTTTAATTATAGTTTTCTTAAGACATTCTTAGATTCGAAGAAAAGTCGCTAAAGAAGGTATATCTAACACACGCGAAATTTTATTTAAAATTAAGACACTGTCAGTGATACTTAAATAGGTTTTCTAACAGATGACTTCCCTCTGACATTTTTCCACAGCGCTACTATATGGGGTCCTTCAAGAAGAGAGTCAAAAGAGCTCTTCAACCGCGGCCGGCGCCGCACCAGCACCCTCCGGGTGTTGCAGGTGTCTGTGGGCGGCGGTGACCTCTTAACATCAGGAGGCCCGCCTGCTTGTTGCCCCCGTAGCAAAAAACAAAAAAAGAAGCTTTTGCTTTGGTTAAGTAATTACCTGCCTTAGTAGAATTTTTGCTCTTGGTTTTAAATCTAAGCAATACACTAGTAGATATACAAGTAGCATGTGATGTTACTTTGTTATAAGTGAACTATAGTTTTAAAATTAAATTATAAAACTAAAACTAAACTTACAAATATTATAAAAATTATAAATAAAAAAAACCCTCGAGGCTCCCCACCGCTGGGAGCGTGCCCAGAAGGCTGGCGGCAGTACCCCGCTGGATTGTGAGGTTGATCCTCTGAGCGAGGTAATGCCCAGCCCTCTGGTCGTTGGTAGCCTCGACCAGACGCTTTGCCATCTCTCGAAAGAGACGGTGAGCTCCCCACGGTCCGAGCGTCTCGATTATTATAATAATTGTAGAACTAGAACATACATTTTAATACAAAGTTAAACTAATACGAATCGAATTCTATCGATTTCCTTTAAACATTATCGCGTGATCGCATCTCGCGTTTGAGACGTATTGTCTCTAATCCCTTTGTGAGCAACTTGGGGATTGTTCTAAGGAGAATTAATAGAAGTTCCCGTACACAGCGCCGGCGCCCCCGAGCCCTATTGTGGTGTGATTTATCGGCGAAGAACAATGATAAATCAAATAGAAATTGCCCCAGCGAGCGTTCTTCAGGAATTACCTACGGAGTTTGGATTAGTTCACATATGGTTCGGAGGCTTATCGGTTCTAGGTGTTATAGGGTTACAGTAACATCTATCTATGCTTACTAAGTTTTAACTGAGATATTTTGAACAGTGTGAGCCTGATCCGCAGCTTAAAGTCACTCAGCAAGCAGCAACGGACGTGGCTATAAGCTCAGAGTTTCCTTGAAGCAGAAAAACAGCAGCAGATTTCTGCTTTGGACTCCTTTAAATACACAGCATCGTCCACTTCCTGATGTTAAGATAGATAATAAGCATACATCGGGGTTCTCGGAGCGGAAACGTTTGACATTAGTCAAAGAATAGGTATTGACTTGAAAAACAGAATGTACTCTAGCAGGTTACTAATATGCACCAATTACAACTGTCGATGTGAAAAGATCGTTCAGTTCAATGAAATGGACAGCAAGGCGCCGCAGATTAACTGTTCCAAATATAGATATTAATAGTTTATTCTGAAAATCGTGCCACATACTAAATTTACTGCAGTTATTCAATCAAAGTTCTTTTTTATTGTTATTTTACGAGGCTTGGTAGTAAAGCTAAAGTACTATGTGAAATAAATTAAACTGTGTCATAGAGTGTGTCATACACACAGTGAGGCAGATTATACAGAAGACTGAAGAGTATAATCAGCCCCTGTGTCTCGCATTCGTGGACTATGAGAAGGCTTTTGATTCCGTCGAAACCTGGGCTGTTCTGGAGTCCTTGCAGCGGTGCCAAGTAGATTGGCGGTACATCGAAGTGTTGAGATGTCTGTATGACGCCGCGACAATGTCCGTCCAAGTACAAAACCAGCAAACACAATCTATCCAATTGCGCAGAGAAGTGAGACAGGGGGATGTAATATCCCCAAAACTGTTCACAAACGCATTGGAAGATGTGTTCAAGACGCTGGAATGGAACGGACGGGGCATAAATATAAACGGCGAGTACATCTCCCATTTACGCTTTGCCGATGATATCGTCGTCATGGCAGAATCGCTGCAGGACCTACAGGAAATGCTGGACAGCCTCAACGCTGCCTCCCGACGTGTGGGTCTCGGAATGAACTTGGACAAGACTAAGGTCATGTTCAACGATCACATTGTTCCGGGACCGGTTACCGTCGACGGTAAGACTCTCGAAGTTGTTCAAGAATATGTCTACCTCGGGCAAACTATGCAGTTAGGTAGAAACAACTTCGAGAGGGAAGCCGATAGGAGGATCAGGCTGGGCTGGGCAGCATTTGGGACGTTGCGTCATATCTTCTCGTCGCATATACCACAATGCCTGAAGACAAAAGTCTTCAACCAGTGCGTCCTACCCGTAATGACCTACGGCGCCGAAACGTGGACACTGACAGTGGGACTAGTCCGAAAACTCAAAGTCGCTCAACGGGCTATGGAAAGAGCTATGCTCGGAGTTTCTCTGAGAGATAGGATCCGAAACGAGGTGATCCGCCAGAGAACCAAAGCCTTTGACATAGCTCAAAGGGTTAGCACGTTGAAGTGGCAGTGGGCTGGTCACATCTGTCGGAGAACCGATAACCGCTGGGGTAGACGAGTTCTCGAGTTTAGACCACGACTAGGCAAGCGTAGTGTGGGACGCCCCCCGGCTAGATGGAGCGACGACCTGCGCAGGGCGGCTGGCAGTGACTGGATGCGGAGAGTCGAAGATCGGACTCAGTGGCGCGCCTTGGGGGAGGCCTATGTCCAGCAGTGGACTAGTGCAGGCTGATGATGATGATGATGATAGAGTGTATTCATTTCGCAGAGAGGTAGTTATTTATTAGGCATAATATGCTATTTTCGCAGACTAACGAATCTGTTTATCTCTACTCTTTCTCAAATCATTCCCGCTCCGAGAACCCCGATGTATGATAATAAGTATTTTTTTATTTCTATTGTTATTTAATGTTTTGTGCTGCTATAGATGTGAATAAATGATTTTTCCTTCTTCTTTATGAAGTCCGTCCAACTATGGGGCAGACGAGTTCTGGACAAGAGACACCCTCTTCAAATATTCCAGGACGATGGGCCTTCACCAATGCGTGCCATTAGATACATCCGGTTCTTCGCCCTATCCCGCTTCCGGGTACTTTCTTAAGGTCGTCGGTCCATCTGGCAGGGGACATCAGCTTGCTAATCAGTTCGGATAACTCGGGTGGTCTTCGTCAGTCTTAATGTTATTTTATGTTTATCTCAATCCTGGAACAAAAATAACTCACCAAAAACACGAACCTATAACAATCTATAAGACCAAGAAGTTTCAAATATCTTTGGTCGCGGGTGCGATCCCTGTGGAGATCGCATCTTGCATATTTAGTATCGAAACCTATGATACCATTTACCGGGGGGGTGCGGACAAAAGAAGCGGAGTAGCGGGAGGAAGTTGCTGGTACAAATTTATATGGAGTTTAAAAATGAGAATGCGTGAGTGAGTCATAATTTTGTAATTAGTTTGACACGATTTTGACACCCATATGCTTTTATTACTCATCTTTATGGGAGTATCAAAATTTTTTGATTCATGTATAAGACCATATGAAATAAATCCACAAAAACAATGCACTCGCAACACCTATAACCGTTCAATAAATCACATCGCGGTCAATCCAGTACAGTGATTGATGTGCTAGTGCCCCAACCTCGCCGCGTTCAATCTGCTAATAGCTCGACCTCGATCAAATAGAGACGAGACGGGATTCTTCCACTTATATTACCCTCGGTTAATAGGGTTAAACTTTTAGAGGGTCGTCTTGTCGATATTTATTTGTCGACACGGTAAATAGGTTATCTGCCGCATCTTGGTGTTTTTGTACAAGCCTAATCAAACGTGAATAACGTACACCTATGTTTTTTCAAATGCTATTTATTTTCTCCTTCTATCACTTAATAAAGAACTTGACTGGCCTGTTGGTGTAGTTGGTAGTGACGCTGCCTACTGCGTAGTTGGTCGTGGGTTCGATTTCCAACGGGGACCAACATTTGTGTGATGAGCATAACTGTTGGTTTTCGGATTCTGGGTGTTTGTATGTATTTAAGTGTTTATTTAACAGTATATAATGTTTATCAGTTGTTGAGTACCCATTATACAAGCTTCGGCTTAGTTTAGGACTAAACAGCGGTGTGTGGATTTGTCCAAAACATTATTATTATTATTATTGCCTGTGCAGTAAAATTTATATAATATTAAATCGAACAAAAACAAATAAGGTTTAAGTATAACATAAAGCGCAACTTAAAATATAAAGTGCTGACTATCGTCACTTTCTAAATTTAATAGCAAATATTCGCTTATGTGCGATTGATGCAAGTTTTTATTTGTTGCTGGTTTTACATTTACTGCCTTTTTAGCCTTGGGGAGGCCTATATCCAGCAGTGGACTAGTGCGGGTTGATGACGATTATGATAAACGTTATTATTTATTTTGGTGATTTGCTGTTTTTTTTACTACGGAGGCAACAAGCAGGCGGGCCTCTTCATGTTAAGAGGTCACCGCCTATAGCAACTGCAACACCCGGAGATTGCTGGTGCGTTGCCGGCTTTGGTTGAAGAGCTCTTTTGACTCCATATCGTAGCTATAAGACCAAGTAAGTATTGGGACCCAGCTGCTGTTTATACACTTCATTTACTTAGTAGGCACCTCAATAGACCTATATTTAATTATACTCAGGCTTCATCCTCGGGATTAGCAATTATACTTGTAGTAACGCTAGTGGATCGCCCTTCACGCACTTTTTAATTGAGGGTACATAAAAACAAAAATGTTAGTTGTTTTCAATGCTCACCCGCTCATGTCATTCGCTTTAAGTGCCTCGCCTCGATCGCACATCTCGTGTCTAGAAATAGTGTTTTACAGTTATAGGAAGTGACAAAGTCATGCCAAAGTGTAAAATTATGGACGAGTACGAAAAATTATTAAAGAAATTTAGAAAATTGAAAGGTGCGGCGACGTTGTCGCAGTAAAAGCCGATCTTCGAGTAGGTACGTCAAGCGGGACATCGCACAATCGTTCGGAATGTCGAGGTTAGTAATGTAAACAATACACAGGTTCACTCTCTTCAAATGAATACTTAAGTATCTAATGTCATTAATTAGATACACTAAATAGTATTACAAGCAGTAAATACTTTTGGATTCTTTCTTATATAATGAGATGAATGAGTGAGCAGTGACGATTATTATCGACATTGTGTACCTACGTACATAAACACACCCATACAAGATGGTTGCGTACAATACATACAATATGGCTTACATATGGTTACATCCACCTATATCTGGGCTTGCGTATTTCCCTTTGGGGCTGTACTACCCGTTCAATTAGGTACTTTTACCTACCAGGGTTTGCGTACTTTCTCTGTGGAGTTGTACTACCCGTTAAAATATATTTACTCCCCTGGGTTTGCGTACTTCTCTTTGGAGCTGTACTACCCGTTAAAATATATTTACTCCCCTGGGTTTGCGTACTTCTCTTTGGAGCTGTACTACCCGTTAAAATATATTTACCCCCCTGGGTGTGCGTACTTCTCTTTGGAGCTGTACTACCCGTTAAAATATATTTACCCCCCTGGGTTTGCGTACTTCTCTTTGGAGCTGTACTACCCAATAAATTAGTTTTGCGAGCAGTACTATGGTCTGTTTCTTAACTAATGATATGAAATCTGTTGATTTCGGAACAAGAAGTTACGTCTGTCAGCGAAACTCGTGCAGAAAATAACGTAGCCAATCTCTTGGATGAAAGTGTCTCTCTCGTGCCAGAGGGCTGCGCCGGCCCCGAGTCGACACCTAGCTCCGGCCGCAACCCTGCGCCCGCCGCTGAGCAGCCGCAGCCGCGGATACCGCCACCACCGCCGCCGCGGAGCCAAGCACCAGCGCCATTCTCACCGAGATCCTACCCCAGCTTGTTCTTGTGAAAATTCACTATTCGCAGATGCGACACTGGAGAAGTTCACAAGGATTTAGCAGTCAAATTGGAACATATCGCCACTAACGGGCTGTCAAAATACATGCGTAAAAAGTTGACTGAGAAGTACCTACTTCTAGATAACTGCAAATTTATCAATGGTCCGACGTTGAATGCAGAAATAAAAGCGGCAATTTCTGATATACCTATATTACTGCCAAACGAACTAAGGCAGGTATAAAGGCATATATAGGTATAAAGTTGCAGATACAGAACTATTAAGAATGCCTATGGATGCATAGTAGATTTTGTGTGATTCACAACACAACGATTCAACAGAAGGAATTTCATTCTTTCGTCCTTAAAAAAGGAGATAAAAGACCAATTACAAAGTAAAAACGACCAAAGCTGTACCTACACGAATCTGGCGATGAATTAAAAGTTCCAGCACCTAGGCCACAGGCAACTTTAACAAGAAGTTACCGGCTACTAACACGTCAAATAACTTAACCCCTTATACGGCTCGGAAGCCGCCGAATCATCCGAAGAGGAAGGAGCCGCCTCCGAGAAGAGTCGGCAATCCAGCTCATCGAGACAGACTCGCATCAGATATGGTAAATGGGGTAAAAGATACAGGCAGATTGCTATCATTATTATGACCAATGGTCACTAATTACTAAAAACCCCTTTAATATTATTATCTTGCATCCAAGACTATGAAATTCCGTTTACTTCTCCGGCTGACTGGAGATCAGATACAGTCATATACACCAATATTAAAAGAATATTCAGAAACTGATAAATATTCTTATAATGAAGCCATAGGTAATTTATTATCTATTGGAGCTATGATCTATCTATGAAGCCAGTTCATAATAAGCATATTTTTGGTACATAAGCCAAATGGTAAATCTCGTTTTATTTTAATTTTTAAACCTTTACCTATAAGAATGTAATAAAAGGAACATTTAATTGAAGATTTACGAACGGTATAGACCGCTTTATGACAAGGAGCTGTATATGAGTTCAATGCATTATCATTTGGCTGAGTACCGCACCGTAGATATTTACCTACTAACGTAATGAAACCTAAATAGTCCGTTTGCTGTTTTCTGCCGGACTAATATCGACTAATTATTTAGACGACTACTGACTAATGGGACAGTCGTATGAACAATGTTTGTATAGATAATACAACACAAACCAAGAAATTAATAACTTCTTTTGGTTTTTTAGAAAATATTTATTAGTAAAGGAGGAGAAAAGTACTTTGGTACCAAACAAAACATGCATACCTATATTTTTAGGTTTTGTACTAAACTAAGAACAATTCCAAGTCACGTTGCCTAAAAAATCGATCGAATTAATACGATCGATTTTTTCTATTTTTTATTTTTTTTGATTTTATTTTTCTGATTTAAATCAGAAATGCAAAAGTTTTTGACTCCTAGCAGATGTAAAATACGTGAATTTGCACGATCTAATTGGACTGTTAGTTTCTATCTGTCCAGCCGTAGAATACAGCTGGTTATTTACACAGTTTTTTGAATGTACTAAATACTTAAATTTAATACCGGCCTATGATGATAAACATATTTATGCATTTACCTGTAACGTTATTCATCATCATCATATCAGCCTGTAGACGTCCTCTGCTGGACCTAGGCCTTCCCCAAAGATCTCCACGACGACCGGTCCCGCGCTAACCTCATAATGTTATTACTGGCCCTGAATTGATGGCTTAACGCAATCCAAAGACCTTTCAGTAGGATCAGAGAGGACACTTCCTGATCTAGAAATTTTCTTAGATGCCTCAAATACGGGGTGGGGGGTTGCGTGCGGGGAGGAGACGGCCGGTGGGTTGTAGAGTGCTCAAGAACAATCAAAGCAAAATTATACCTAGAGGTTTTAGCTTTTTTCAGATTAAAGATTTTTTGCTAAACATTTAAGTACCTACTTACCTATTTGCCAAATTTTAATGCGCATTGACAACACGAACGGCTATCTCCTACATTAACTGAATGGGAGGCATTCAGTTCACTCACCTTACGAATATTACCAGAGAATTATGGCAATGGTGTCAATGTCGAACCTACAATACAATGTTATGGCTTCTAGAGTCCAGGCGCGTATACCCGGACCTAGAATGGGAACTGCACGATTGGACATATCAGGAAATATTCTCGACATTTGGTACACCTCACATTACTTTGTTCGCAAGTCGAATAAAAGTGCACAAAATACGTGTCTTGGCACAGATATCCAGACGCACTATCAATCGATGCTTTTACAATTTCCTGGCCTAATTATCATTTTTATGCGTTCCCCCTCTTTTCTGTCTTTTGACCATGGTATCCTCTGTATAAAAGCCTCTTGTTACCCAATCTCTTTCAAGGCAAATAAAAATCCAATCATGTCTTTCCATTCTAGCCATCGCAACATACACACCAAGCTTACCCTGGTGGTAGGGCTCGACGTGATTGAGAAGGTCTCTTTGTGACAGTTCGCTTATGCGGTACGATGTTTACATAAAACATTGTAATGAACAATTATGATTTGTATTATGATATTGCATCGGTCCAAATTATATATTTCCATATTTAGGCTTTATGAACGGGAAGCACAATATGGCAGTCTTAATTGCTGTAGATCTGCGATAGCTCTATTGATGGGCAATAGTTTATGTGAAGATGACAGGATTATGAGATATTTTTTAAGGCGTGTTTCGATTTCGACCCCCTTTACCAAAGTATTCCACACAGGAAATTCAATCTCAATAGTAATTAATCACTGTCATATTTTATACCTTAATGAATTACTGCCCCTTGAACATTTTTCAAGGAAACTTAATGCCTATATTACTCTTAAAGCATTATTAACTGCGCACAGAGTTCAGACCCTTAAAATATAGTAACATTTTCTTCAAACAAGAGTAATTTTCTTCTAAAGATTCCTGATTTTATTTTAACTACACGTTGGGGTTCTCTGCAACCTATTTTGGTTTACCATTTTTTGGAGAAAAACCGGAGTTATATCACCTAATAATATTTATGTAACATAAAGACACTGACCCCCTTTTCTTAAGGAGAGCTTTAGGAGACCTCATGCAGCGTTGGTTCCTCAGACCTTGAGTCGATGGATCAAGGAAGTCTTACACGACAGCGGGATCATTGTGAATACATTCACAGCTCATAGTACAAGGCACGCAAGTACACCTGCGGCCTAATTAGTCGTTAGTTTGGTTTAAATTAAAAGAACCACTGTTTGGAGCGGTTCTTATAATACATTTTATCGATTCTATAAAATAGAACCACAAACAATATTCAAATTATTGAAGATGATTCTTTCGCCAGAATTATTGCAAACGGGGCTTGTGTTTAACATTATGTAATAAATATATGATAGTGTAATAATTAATGATAATGATTACTCCATCTGTTTCACAAATGAACAAAAATATTTCACTATCTCTAAAAGTCTACAAGTATAATTGCTAATCCCGAGGATGAAGCCTGAGTATAATTAATGATTAAACGAACTTACCTGTACGTGAAGTTCTATCATAATTATGCGAAGGCTTCATCCGAAGGGATTAGCAACCCTCCCATCCCTATCTTAAGATCCCCCATTTTTTTTGCGAAATATTTTAAAATCTCTAAACTACATGACATGAGCGGGTGAGCATTGAAAACAACTAACATTTTTGTTTTTATGTACCCTCAATTAAAAAGTGCGTGAAGGGCGATCCACTAGCGTTACTACAAGTATAATTGCTAATCCCTTCGGATGAAGCCTTCGCATAATTATGATAGAACTTCACGTACAGGTAAGTTCGTTTAATCATTAATTATCATCAAAACTTAACACGAACTTTAGCGCTGAAATACGTCGTCACTTAACGACAAGTCATGTTAAGCCTCTCGCATAAGCTGACGATTTAATACAAAGGTTCACACATTGAGATACCTACTCGTTTTAGACAACGCACTCGTGTGAGGGCTTATCTTACGCGAACATTCGCACTCCGCCCTCGGATGTGTGACACCCTTCACACCCTTATTGTAATTTGGAAAAGACAATTTTGGTGTGCTTTGTAGTGTATAACCAAATTGTGGAGACAGATAGATCCTACGTGACATAGGTGGAAATGTCCAGGTTTTGGAACATTGTAGGGTAGGTAGCTATAATTTTAAAATGCTAGGCTAGAATTTTTTAAACAGTTGACCATGAGGCGCATCCTGCCTCTCACACTTTCACAATACAATACAATTGTTAAATTAAATTAAATTTACTAGCATAGAATTAAGTTAATTTTGTTACCAACAAAATATGGACATTGTTTCTGAAATAAAATTTTTGAATTTGAATTTTAATACAAGCTATGTAGGTAGATTATCTTTTTATTAGGTATAAAATTTCGTTAAGTAGTACCACTTTCAGCATCTCTAGATCAAAGGCACCGATTCGACTAAGGGGAGAAAACCTTAATTAGTCTAACCAAGCGCCTTATAAGACATGTCAGATATAATTGGTTGGCAACTTTATAATTACCCTCTTTATAAATAGTTTCGTAGTAACCCCTCTATTGATTTTGAATCCCTATTAGGGGAATCAGGAGTAAATTATGAGATGGGAAAACGTAAGGGGAGCACTTGAGATTTCGTAAATACTTTCCATTATACAAAATCACCAGTTTTTTTTTTTTTGTATTGTTTTGCTTTTCAGTTGTTTTATTAGTGTACGAAAACACAATGTCAATGTTCATAAAATACAGAAAATTGAACCTAGATATGATTATGATCATATCGTCACAGAGGATGGGCACCTTTGCACCGGGTTCGGGCGGACTTTTTGATTGATTTTATTATTTACTATTATAATTTAAATATTTTTCTTAGGTATGCTGTTATATTTTTATAGAATTAATTTAGGTATATTTAGTTTATATTTTTAGTTTCTTGTTTGTAGGTTTTTAATTTATTTAGTAATTGTCTGTTAGCTAATTTTAAATGGTAATGTTAAAACACGAAATATGTTACAGGGACTATACTATTTATATTATGTAAAATTTTAAATAATTTATTCACAGAGGATTATAATAGTTTTTACGTAATATCGTCTAAAAAGCAATTTGCCTAAAAAGCAAAATGCCTAAAATCAATGTCTAAGTTGGTGAGTCTAAGACGTAATTTTCTTAGACTACTTCCCTCCCATCCTCAACGTCGCGTCGGGTCGTGCCACTAGGTTGACAAAACTTAATAACCCCACACCGCGAATTCTCATAATTTCTGCTCAGTGTTTGTTAGAAAGCTTGTTAAGAGAGCACAAGCTCGGGTAAGGGTGTAAATTTCGCCAACTACCCCCAAAGGATGTGGCCAGGAAGTAAATGTACGCATTTTTGCTGAAGCGTTTGACATACTCAGAATTAATCAGCGAACTTTAATATTAATGCATTTTTTTTGTGTTCCTAGATAATAATTGTAAGATTGACAAGATAAAATGGTCTGTAAATGTTGACGTTCTAATGAATTGAATAAATTATTTTAGTTTCACTTGCATTTTATTAGAAGTTTGTTTATTTTTATTCATTACCATATTTTATTAACATGCTACATGGCTAATATTAATAGACAACTGTAATTTTTATTCATACATACCCTACCTCTTCACGCTATGTCCCTGACGAGGAAAAAAGGTCACTAATAATAAAATACTATAATGGTATAACACGTTTTTGTACCTTTTCTATTGCTACTGTGTTAGATTTTATCCCATACTAAATCAGGAAGGTTCGAATTTCTACTAGGGGGCGCGGACGCCCACCACACAGATCCTGGCTACACGGTTTAAATCACTGATTATTCTATCACCATCAATATTTTTGTAAATACACAAGCGCTGAAGAATGCCGCTAAGATGAAAGCCTATCAACTAACTTCAAGCTGTGTTTACCTTTTGGGCCACGTATTTCGTAGCCCCACTGTCCTTAAGCGCTGTCTAATAAATTGGACCTGCGCTATTGTGTGGGCTCACTTAGTGGCAGACTTATTTACCTGCGTGTTGTGCACGACGGCACCTGGCCAGAATTCAAAGGACTTGATTGCCCCCATTCTGTTCAGAATGTCTTCAGTTTCGGACATTTTCGGGGCCATATTTCCTGGCTCTTTATCTACCACCTATGATTTTCCTGGGTGTCATACTTGAGAGCAATAAACGTGGTGATTAATGATGACACCGATTTGTTAGCATATTATACCGCCATATATTGTCAGCGAACAGATGGAAATGGTTCTGGAGATCCTGGGTGGAATGCAGAAGTGGGCAGACCTGCAGTCAGATGTGCAGACGACATTTAAAGAACCGCCAGCTTGGACCCAACTGACACGGGACCAAACGAAATAGAACCAGCTTTAATGGAAGAACTAGCTGAAGACACAAAATTCTAGTGATTCAAACTGATGGCCCTGAATCACTCCTATGGATTGAACAACGATAGAATTCATCCTACATTCTTAATTTTTCGTGCGATACACGAATCGTTCACTAGATGCTACTCTAAATTGTACAACGCTGTACTTGTAAAAAGTCAATGACAATATTTGCAAAAATGGTAACCACATACATATTTTATTACCGCACTTTATTTTTGCTCAATCTAAAATAACAACACCTCACATTTTCCACCCTATTAATTTATCAAACGTGTGTGATATACATGAAGATAATGAACCCACAAAGGGTCGGGTGTTGTTCCGGAGTTTTACATCGTCTAATCATCGCTAACCCTCCCGCTTAGGTATTGTGATGTCAATATTAACAGGTCTAAAACATCCAGTATGTTGTCCTGTAAAGATAAAACCACAATTTTGTACAACAAAGGTAAATGTATAGAGATATGAAAAGCTGAAATTTAATTATCGTAAAAACACAGCCAGGAATATTAAAAAAGATTAGGAATTAGTTAAAATTCTAGAGTTGGGTAGACTTAATTTAATTTCTCATATCTGTAACAAGAACCTACTCAATTTGGTTTGTAAAAAACAGATGGAAACCTAAATAACTTTGCCTAGCAAGTTTTAAATGATCTGTTAGTGACATTTCTAAACGTACAAATTCTGCTTCAGCTTTTAAGTTATCTCATTTTCTTCTAACATTTTAAATAAGCACTGGCTTTGAGAATTTCGTTACTCATTGTACGACTAGAAATTAATTATATTATGGTAATAATAATGTGACAGACCTTTAAAAAAGTTTCGTAATGAAAATAACAATGAAATAGAAACATATACAAGGGAGTTTACATAAAATTTGTGAAGCATGTAGATTAAGCCTCGCCAGATGAAAAAGACTTGGCAATTGTAAAAAGTATTTTTTTGGTGAGGACCGACTGCCAAATCCCCCATGTGGCCACTCGACAGAATTTAACCGCAGAATATAACCAAAATATAACCGGGCACAGCCGGGAACACCCGGCTACGATACTGTTTATCCGGGATTAAATTTTGCAGAGGAGCGACTTTGCAACGACTCGATGGGATCCCCTATGGCAGTAAATGCTACCCGAAGGAATTGTTCAAATTATTTTAGTTTATATTTTGACATCTTACTTATTCACACTCGTTTGTTGTTTGGTCAGAACCTACATAATCCGAATTCAAAATCAATACAGTAGGACCACCCTTATCCTGACTGTCTGCCCTAACGGCCATCGGTTCTGCGACAGATGTGACGTGCCCGCTGCCACTTCGGCTTGCTAATCTTTTCGGCTATGTCGGTTACCTTAGTTCTCCTTCGGATCATTGCAGATCATATCCTTCAAAGCTCGCTCAGCGACCTTAAACTTAAACTTGTGGATACGTATGTAATATTATTTTTGAATTAATTTATAATAATAACTTAGTTTAGACAAACTGGCAATGTGGAAATATGAAAAAATACATATTAATTATGCGTAAATACATATTTTACTAATAAATACTTTCATTAGTAAACCACAAATTACACTCAATCCATAAAATTATCAAAAGTAACAGTCAATTATAAATACACTTATATCTTCAAATGGAAACTTTGCCGTCTGTGATGTCTGAATTTGCGAAATTTGATCCACCTCGCAAGCATGTTTTGCAGATTGGAGTAAACAACTTTGCCTCACGTGATTTTAATCGACGAAAGGGTTGCTCAAAGTTTTTGAAGGTATACGGAGAGTAATTAAAAGTTTTGTCTTTGGCATGTAAATATTTTAGATATTCGCGGGGCGAGATTGAGATTGGATTGGGATCGAGAGCGGAGCCCGAATCCATTTCATGCATAGCAGTACGAATAAACGATGAAGTGTTTCGATATTTAATGTAGGTTGTATTTTGGTTGAAATTGTCATTGGCACATTGTCAAAGACAAATAAGATTCAAAGCAAAAAACCAAAAAAATCACCAACCCAAAGAAGAAAAGCAAAATTTAACCTCTGTAACCAGTAAATTTAAACTTATTTTCATAGAAAAAGGGGGACCTAACATTTATTATGGCGATAAATTCAAAGAACATTATTTACAGAAAGCTCAGTAGACGTAAAGGCCATTTTCGAAAGGCGAACGGGCGGAATGCGATCTGCGTTAGAATGAATTTATGTTTTAGGTGGCCGGTAATGTTGCCGCCGCTATTTACAGTGTTATTTAAACAACACAATTTTTTGTAATGTTACAAATAAAGTAACTTTGTAATGTTAACTAATTTGACAATGATGACATTGTAAGTAGAGATAAACAAAGCTTAACCGATAGAAGTACAATTTGTTGTACTAACAAATTTTAAAATCTCAAAGCAGAAAGCAAACGAAAACGTAACTTTAAATAATGCAGAAGGGAAGCTCGTAAATTTAACCTAACACTTCCACGCTCAAATGGCAAAACCTTCTTAAAATTGAAAAATTCCAAACCGAGAAAATTTTCAACAAAGTACTTGTGACTTTAGAATCCCACTTTAAATATCCAACATTGCAGAGCTTTCAAAGAACCTGCTCTCCTCCAGAAACGATTATCCTCTTGTCAACAGAACGAATTTCGCAAAATGGCGGACGGCCCTCGTGGCCTCTCCAGCTCCAGTCGCCACTCAATGGGCATTTACTCCAATTTTCATCTTGGAAAATGTAGTATTGACGTAATTCAGATTGTTAAGGAACAAGTACAACGTTAAGTAGGTATTATTGTTTTAATACCTAGTAGGCAAGTCAATGATAAAAAGAAATGGTTTAAAAGTATACAACCGCCTAGATTATAAATGCAAAACTCCAAAACTAATAAACATAAACTAAAACTGGTGTGAAGAAACACCAAACCCTAAAACTTTTTGCTACGCTAGATCCATGATCCATCCTAGATCTATGTATTAGACCAATATTTTGACATTAAAACGTCTTCGTCTACCTACGTGATGATCACCTTTAAAAAGCGTTACGCACGAAATGAGAACTGAGACATTCATTTGAAGCTTATTAGATAGAAAAATTCGACATATTTGCATGGACTCAAAAAATGTAAGGAGAGAGAAATGGAACGAAAGAGAAATAGGAGAAGGGTAGGCAAGAGGTAGGTAACAAAAGCGATAGGTTTCACGCAAAATATCGGTGGCTAAATGGCCCATTTTTACTCTAGAAAGCATCTTTCGCTATAGAAAATGAGTGTACTGCGTATACAAATGAGAGTAATTTGCCATGATCATAATCCATCTACGGAAGCGACTTCTGAATGTCACTCTTACGCAATAAATTGAGTGTCACAGTGTCTGGCAGGCAGCCAGAGCGTGCCCAGTGTTACGAGATATCGCATAACTTGCCGAAAATCTAGGGCTTCGGTATACAAAAACAAATAAAACGGAAAATATTTGATGCGACTTGTTTTTTTTTAATATCTAGGATACACGTTGGATTTGGTTTTAGAAGACTGACTCTATCTAGTAATGCCTCGTACACATTATTTATTTATTAAAGTTGTATAGTTTTACTTTTACTCCTTACACTGCTAGCAGCATCCAATTCTTTTAGATAGCATACGATAAAAATAATAAAATCAGGGAGGTACTACGTGCCGACCGATCTTCCAAACTTAAAAAGCCTTTTTTGGGACAATCCCGGTGATATTCCGGGAGATTTGGAAACCCTAAAAGTGAGTGCAGCTTCATTACGTATAGTAGATAGTGATGTCCTCACCTGGCTTGATTTAAAAATTATATATTTCTAAACCTTCTCAGAGACGTCAGCTCTTATTTTTCTGCCAAAACTCGGCCTCTTTTACAATCTAACTGGAGTATTCATCCATCGAAGCCCCACTGGCCAGCTGCCAACAGGATGTTGTTGCCTTCTGATGATTTTGTCGTCGTTCGATCGTTTTTCAACCACTCGGTGTTTCCTTTACACGGTAGCGTGACGGGAAAAATAAGCGAAGGGAAAATTTTCACCGACATATTAGCAATTTGTCCCACTGTGCCGGAAGTATTTAAATGATTTCGTTTTCTTTTTATCGACCAGTTAATTTCTTTGAACGCCTCGTTTGGGCTTTATATTTTGATTACTTTATGTACCTACATACACTTGCTATTTTTAACAACTTTTTAATTGTAGATTATATCGATTTAGTTTTAATCTTAATTATAACTTGTATACCTACTTTTTTATTAATTTCATTACCTACATTTTTTCGATTCACTTTACTATTTTTACTTTGAATTGTATTTTTTACTAGCGGACGATCCCGCGCGCGACTTCGTCAGAGTTAAGAGTATTCTAATTGGTATTTCAGAATAAGCTATCACTGTAAGTCACTATCACTGTACTATCGAAATCCCTTCAGCCGTTATTGCCTGATTGAGCAACAAACATAAAAACATTCACAATCATAATCTCTTTAGGGGGCCAGGGATCCCTGGCGACGCTTCGACCCTATGGGATCTTTTGTGCCAAACCTCTGTCTACCAACGGTGCCCCAATTAGTTTTAGGCGGACTTCACATTCGCCTTAGAATATAACTTCTAACCCTTGACGTATGCATATGGTATATACTAAAACTCCAATAAACTGTATTTAAAACTTCTGAAAAACTCAAGGGTACGGGCCATGGTTCGAAACTAACTTGGCTACCCAGGTTTTTCGCATTTGTGATATTAATGTTTTTTTCACGTGAAGCTATTAAATAAATTTGTAATAATTCTACCTACACGTGTATCTACAGCCTTTCCGAAGGCCAATCCCCATCGAGAAGTGATAATGTGGCAATTTTTTTGTCACTATCTCATTCATTCGCATTTAAACCATAATGCTGATATTATTCGGCAGTCACATTGGCTTGGTGCCAGAACAGTAGGTGCACGGTCAGTTTATTACATTCATTTATCTCTCGTCGCGGAGAGACGCCGTTGTGATGTTGTCGGCATTGACGTTCAAATAAAAACAAAGCCTCAGCAAGGTGCCGTCCAACAAACACCCTGAAGTATATATTTACTTAGGTACTAGCTTTTTCCCGAGGCTTCGCCCGCGTAGAAATTTTTTTCCCGTGTACATAGTTTTTTTACATTGGGGGTATCCCCGCGACTTTTTCCGCGTTAAAAAGTAGCCTATATGTTATTCCAGGATATAAGCTATCACTGTAGTTTCATCAAAATCTGTTCGGTAGATTTTGCGTGAAAGAGTAACAAACATCCTCACATCCAAACATCCTCACATCCTTACAAACTTTCGCCTTTATAATATTAGTAGGGTTTATGAGTAGCTGTTGCCCGCGGCTTTGCCCGGGTTTCTCCCGCGGGATATGTGCTATCACTGTACTAAGTTTAATCAAAATCCGTTCAGCCGTTACAGCGTGAAAGAGTAACAAACATACTCACTCACAAACATCCGTGACATCGTCCTCTTTAAACAGTATCCTATACCAGGTACAATGAGTCACTCTCCTGAAAATGACAAATTGTGTGGCCAGGAGACCAGTCTTTCCTTTATACAATTATAAAATAAACACATTAATATTTGTGTGAGCTAGTTACTTAGATTACTTCATATTTTTTAAAACTTTTAACATATCCAAAGGAAACATTTTGTTTGGAACTAGTCGTTGTTCTTTCGATCTCTTGTGCCAACGATGCCCCAATCCGTTTTTGGTGGACTTCTCACACGCTACTATCACACGGCTTTACAATCTGAGTAAGTTTCTATATTAATTGAAATATTTTAGAACCATAAATGTTTGTCGAACCATGTCGACGCATGGCCTGGATACATAAGGCTGCGTTCCACTTGTCGTGGTTCATTGTTAGAAGCCTTACCAGTGCAGCTCTAATAATAGCCATGACGGCCTATACAGGGTCTTCTATTGTCCGTTATCGCAATACTGGGCATTCATAACATTTTATTGTATCGTAGCATTTGTGGTGGGTTTGGTCGATACGGCGTAGAATAAATGAAGGATGTTAAATTAGTACTCCTCTGAAATAGACAGGCCTCCCCCTAAGGCGCGCCAATGCACCGGCCCTTCGGTTCTCCGCACAAATCCTCTAGCTCCCACACTACGCTTGCCCAGTCGTGGTCTCCACTCGAGAACTCGCCTACCCCAGCGGATAATATGAAGAATCGTTTGAGTGTCTAACCAAACTACTTGAACATAATAAGAGATGCTAAACTTAATAAATATAATACGTTTTAAAGTATATTTTAGTATAATTGTCATAAACATTGTCAAAGCTCAAACCTATATAGCTATAAGATTTCCATTAAAAACCGGATCAGAATTTACTTTCAAACGGAAAAAACTAATTGTTTAATGGGACATCTCTATGAGATGTTCAATATAAAGACAAAAGTGGACGGGTTCGGTTCTCCGATGGATTTGACCAGCCCACGATTTCAGCGTGCTAATTTTTTGGCCTTTGGTTTTCTGGCGGACCACCTCGTTTCGTATCCTGTCTCTCAAGGAAACTCCGAGCAAGAGTATTTCCATAAAACATAATATTACAAAGAAGTAACGTACTGAAACAACATCGAAGGGATCCTAAGTGCCACGTAACGTACGTAACTTCCCAGTGTGTCATCGATGTAAACCATTATGTAACCGGTCGATACGAATTGTAAAGCACACAAATGTTTACCAGAATTGTACCCGGACGAGCGGACATCCACGGAATGAATCAATTATTAAAGCCCAGTATCGATTTTGGTCATTTGCTTTCAGCTGCCCCTTACCCTTAGTAAGGATGGAGACATATCGAGTGTGTTTTCTTGGATTAGCAGTTTGGAAATAAGCTCGCTAACAAGCGAAGCCCTGGTGACAAAATAATACAATGGTGGTATAACTGTATTAACCAGCAGCTATTGTCAAATCACTATCTTATTGAACTGTTTTTGTTGATACGATACAAATCAAATCAACAGCCTATTAATATGTTCCCACTGACTACAGTCCACCATGGTAGCCCAGTGCGGGTCGGTGAACTTCACATGCGCCTAAGAATTACTTTATCTGTTTTCCTTCATCCTCACAATGTTTTCCTTCACCGTTTAGGAGCAGCCAGTAAAATGTACTTAAGTAATCTACTTCGAGAAAAACCCATTAGTACATGGCATGACCGTGAATCAAACTCGCGCCTCTCGCCATGCAGGCCGCGTCTTCATGACTATATACGCCACCGATGCTCTATAAAACTTACAAATTGTCTAATCCCAAACTGAAATGAATTGAAACTGAATTTTATGAATTAAATAAGGCAATCAGAATGCACAAATAAACCGGTCTCACAACTAAACCTAGCTGTGATCAGCACGTGCAACGGCACCTTATAGGATTTTTTGTACGATTATTGTTTCGTACTACAGTCGTTTTATTGCCAATAAATTCAACAAATTCTCATTTTCTGTAACTAAGGTTCAGTGTGATTCAAACCTATTGGTGTAATATTCATTCTGGGTTGCCAGGAGAAACGTAAAACAACAAAACTTTCGTTACCGAAGCCATTACTGTTATTTTCTATTGTTGCTTTTAACTATTAATGTTTCTATAACATTTTGGTCAGTTTAATGGATCTCCCTTTATCGAAAGTAAGATATTATTATAATAACAATTAAATAAAGTGTACAATAATTGCTTTACTAATTACTGTTAGCATGTTCTATTTTATTAATGTTACTAATCAGTAACCTTCTCTCTATCTAAGACACCCCCTTAATACCCCTCCAAACCTTATAAAGTTTCGGTGGTTATTCATTTTTCTCTTGAGAACTATTTAAGTATTAGTTGCTTGGGGTTAAAACTATTTTTTCTGTTTTGAAACCTTTTTTATGATTATATTGAAAAAATATTCCGCTGCATAAAAATCTAGCACAGTCGTAAATCATTAAATAAAAGGACAATATTTGCATTAAAACTCAAAATAATTATCAAAAGAAACCAGGTCAATCAGATCAATCGACTTCGGAAATGAGCTGGCGGTAAAAAAAACAAACAGCCAACGTCTTTCTCGGCCAAGTCATTTGAGGGAATAAAAATAGATTAAATTATGTATCATCGGCGATAACAACAAATCTATAGAAATCTAGAGATTATTCTACACTAATAATAGTTTCTAAATGTTATCAACGCGTGGGAGTCTTGGGTCTATTAATATTTATAATGACAAAATCGTAAGAAAATTTTTCGGAGAAATAAGTATTTTTGAAACTTTTCTGTCTGTTTGTCCAAAAAACTAAAATGCTAAATCCACCCATCAATATGTTCCAAATAGGTTTGCAGTTTCGAAGTATCTTGAAAGTCAGAAGAATTTGCAATCTATCGAATAAAACGAGAGCGAAATCGCGGGGACAAAGTAAGCATTAAATACCTTTGCTCATTATATAGGCCAGCATTGTTTCTAGCTCTACATTGTTGTAGTTTTGTCATCAAGGCTGAGCAACCTGCCAATTGCTATAAAACATCGCAAGCAAGACCGCGGGAGAAAGCTCGTATGTAAATAAATTGATTATACATATGCTTAGTATACACACAGACGGTCAGTTGTCAGTTAGTAGCGGGAAAGAGTGGTGCGTAGACCACCGCGGGTGAAATAGTTTTTCTTTACCGGCTTTTCGGAGTGCGTGATTCGCGCAACACGTGGTTACGGCGAAAGTTTCGCGATTCGGCTGATAAGCGAAACTTTTCGCTTCGTCTGTTTAAGTATTTAATTACGGAGCTTGAGTGAGTGCCTGTACTGTGTGCTTTGTGTTTTGAGAATGTTGTTTGTGTTTTCTTTCGGTGATCGCATTAGTCGGGTAAGTTTACAGTTTTGTTTTGAATAATTGAATTTAATTAGGAACGCGCTTCGGCGAGCGGCGCGTTTGCTTATTTTCTGTATGAGAAATAATTGATCATAATTTGATCACTGATCATTGTTTGTGATCGATCAACTACGCACTTTTTAATTGATGTTCTTTGAAAACTTATCATTTCAATTAATCCTGTTTGGTGTACTTTTGTAACTATCATATTTGATGCTATTTATTTTACCTATTATACATAGCTACCTTTATTTATTGAAGAATTTCTCTCTTCAAACTTAATAATAAATTTTTGAAACATTTTTGTAATTGTACACATCTAAGTGATAATGAATTTCTTTGAATCAATTGATAGACATGCTGTTAAAATGAGACTAAAATATGGAAATTAACTATTATTATAAACCCATTTATAAAAGTTAATTCACTTAGTTTTTAGTTAATTTCAAATATTTTAGTTTCATTTTAACATATTATTATGTTCATCATTATTGACACAAAAATATAAGTACCTATATAATAATTACATTATACAAAATGTATTTTTGCAGATTTATCGGAGTATGATTATTCCTAATCAGATCTGACATAATCTTCAATTCATTTCAACACTCTTTAATTAAATACTATAATTATCTCTATATTGCCTGACTATTCGTTGAGTTAGAGGCTTGATCATTGAACTCGAGCGCCAGGGGTCGTGGGTTCGATTCCCACTGGGGACAGAAAACTTCGTATAAAGTTGGTCCCAGTTGGTATATTTTGTGAATCGTCCAATCCGTGTTAAATGCCCACAATACCGGAAAATCCTTGTTTGGGATTAAACAAGCGGTAAGTAGGTATACCTGTATACCGGTCCGGTATTGTGGGCATTATACACGGATTGGACGATTCACAAAATATAACAACTGGGACCTACTATATGTCAGTGTGTATCAATAAGTAGGTAAGTATAATAAGCAATAATTTATTTTTCTTTCTATCATTTTAACAAATTTTCTCATTTAAACTGTGGTATTGTTTAAACAAGTAACGTCGCATGTGAGCCCTAGCTCAGCTGACCTGCCACAGAGCTATCAGTCTCAGCTCACAGGTCAATGAATTTCTGCGCATACCAAGCTATCTTTATCAATCGCTAGGCTCCTCGATCGTTGAGGCCAATTGTATAATATTATAATACATTCAGTTAACGAATATAACGTTATGCATACTTTTATACTGTTACAAGAGCATGCGAAGACAAGCTGTGGAGTAACTTTTATGTCAGGATTGAGAGCAAGGAAGAATCTAGAAAGTACAGGCCAGAAGCTCGTAAATTATGAGCGTATGGGTCATAAATTATGACTCATAATCTTGTAATGGCTTGCCTATCTAAAAAAGGTGGAGGTTGAAGGATGTCATGGTTAGTTAATAAATAATAAATGTTCTCTAGTAGTTTTAACATCCATTCCATACATAACATATCTTCACGCTATGTCCATGATGGGGTAGACAGAAAGAACGGATTTTTAAAGATCTGTCGCGAAATATCAAATAGATATTTGTTTATAGGCATATTTAACAAAATATATTTTAATTATACAAAGGCTTTTTCATTGCTCTTGAATTTTTGAGAAATTCATGTTGTCATGTACCTATCTCGTAATAACTAGGTACATATACCTATACTATGTATAAGTACATACTTACTGCAACCTGTAAGTTATTATTTAAACCTAAAACCATTCTAAACCTTAATTTTTATAAACTAGTCAATCAATAGTATTCGCTAGAAAAAAAACTAAAGAATCTTATCTTCTAACTCTCACGGTCATTTCTATAAAATCTCAGTTTCTTATAAATAATGGCGATTGTTTCCCATTATTTATAAGCAACCGAGACTTTTGTCTGAATTCTTTCCAATAAAAACAAATCTACAAAAATTACATTATCTTTTCGACAGCTGCAACTAACTGCTGGAAAACCTTCAAATGGTTTATATGTTAAATTGCAAATAATCAATTCGACACAATTGGGAAAAACTACTTTAACTACTAGTGAACGAAAATAACCTAATTAAAAAACTAACTTAGGTAACCTAAAATCGTCAAGGCTGGGCCACTAGTTTCGCCTTGAGTTGAATCTCATTAATCACATTCCGTAGGTTCTAATAAAATTCATTTGTTTTGATGGCGACGTAAAGCTCGTAGCAGAAAGGCAGCCTAAATAAAATCATTTCTTTAGTTTATTATAATTGCACATGGGGCATTTATCATTGAATGATAAGGTATGTCCATGTTATGCAAAAACTGAAAACAGCACACCCCCGCCGACCTCTGGTAATTAGCAATGGACCCTGGTGCCCAGGATGCTGCCTGCATTGCTTCGTTGGATGGTCAGACTATCCTGAACAAGGTGTTCCTTGCACAGGTGGCCTCCCTCAGCTTTGCAGTCAAGTCTTGTGTAATGGACTTTGCGTCCTCAGACCAAGGGCCCAACGTCTCAACTGCCAATGGTAAAAACGTGTATAGGTGCGGCAAATCCAATGATACGAACAACAAATAGTCATAATTATATAATTATTTATAATTATAATGTCTTACACACGAAACAGTTTTATTTACCTTGCCCGACGTTTATTTTTATTTACCTTTTTATTTTTAATAAAACTATTTCGTGTGTAAGACCCGTAAATAATTATATAATTATGAATACAAAGCGAGAAAGTCTAAAATGTACTATAACAAATAGTCAAAACATAACATTCCTGCCTGACCCGTGCAATATGTTTCAAACACAGTACTCAGCTGAGAAAAAACAAAGTGATTCGATGTAAATATATTGCAGCGTTTACGAGGTGCATGCGAGAAAATAAAATGCGACCACGTGGGCGTGGCCTCGAAAATATAATTATTTTGGTCTTGCAACGCGAAACGTCGCGACCCGATGCATGAAGATAGTCTGTCACTAACTGGGGAGACACAGGGCCGTGGCGGAGATATGACGGGGGGGCGATGCCATAATAGCCCAGTCAGCGAGGAATTTTTTGTATGGAAGTTTTCGAGGAATTCCTCCGTCAATGAAATTTGGCATGTGATGAAGTTAGGTAATACCATAGAGTCGTAAAAAAAGTATTCTATGGGTGTCAAAATCGTGTCAAATGTATTACAATCAGAGAGCTGTTAGTATACATAGAGCGCGCGTTAGCAAGTATGAACTGTAAGCACGGGTCTGAACAGTCTCGAAATTTTCGGGGCGACGCTACTAGTCACAACACGCCAGGAGCGCTGATTGTTGCTCTCGCCGATATTTATTTAGATTTGGAGTAATCATGGTGAAATGTGCAGTGCCAAGCTGTAAACACGATTCACGGAAAAGAACGATCTAGATAAAATCTAAATAGAAGCGTCCATAGAACACCTGCTTACACTTGGCACAATGGGCAATGAGCGATGCGCGCGCTCTATAGCTAGTATACTAACTCTATGATCACAATACTGTGACTCACTCACACATTCTCATTTTTAAAGTCCATATAAATTTGTATTAGCAACCTCCTCCCGCTACACCGCTTCCTTTGTCCGCACCGCCCCCTGTAAGTGACACCATTGGTTCCCATACTAAATAAGTAAGATGTAGGCTCCATAGGGAGCGCGCGCGCCACCAAAGAGATTCGAACCTTCCTGGGTAATACAGATAACAGATGTACAATAATCCGACAAAATGAAATTATGAGACACTAGACCATTTTACAAAGGATTTTTGTAGATAACATACCAGGATTTTCAACCATTTGTCTTTCCCCGAGAAATTTCATTTTGTCGCATTTGCCCCACGAAAACATTTACCCCAGAGTTGACCTCATAACAAATTCTAATCTAGAGTCAAAAAACGGGAACTCAAATTAAGCGTCTCCTAATGAAGGTTTTGTTCGGAAATCGTTTAGTTTCTATAGTAAATACCTCGTACAATACGCTTGCTCAGGTCAAGATAATGCAGATAAATAAGACTTTAGTAAAAAAGTTCAGGACTAGATAATAAAGATCAAATAAAGGAGATAAAATTGACAATTAAAAATGGTAATTTTTTTAATTAGATAATACTGAACGTATATTGAGCTTCGTAATGGAAATTCTTACTACGACCCTGGCTCGGATTGGTTTATTTTCACTTTCGAGAACACGTGGTAGCGCGCGCGACTACAACAACACTAAGTCACACAAGTCTTGTAACTGCTTTGTTTTTCATTACAGCGATTTTACTTTCTTCATTCGAACTTTCTTTTGCTTTTTCGGTGTGTCTTAAAACATGGTGGTATTTTTTTATATAGCCCCGCCGAATACAAGCGAATTTCCTTGAAGTTATAATAAAATAATTTGGGTAATTTGTAATAAAACTAAACTACAAATAAAATATAAATTAAAAAAAACCCTCGAGGCTACCCACCGCTGGAGGCGGGCCCAGAAGGCTGGCGGCATTACGGTTCTGTATTAAATATCTAACCTAACCTACATCAAAAAAATCTGATTTGCACATCAAAAAATACTGATTGCCCACAAATGCACACTCTCATGCGCAATCAGTATTGATCAACAATTAAATACCTATTTATTTGACCTAACAAATTTCACTCGTCAAACAAGGTGTATGGCTAACTATATAATTATTTACGGTTTATTATATTATCTTACACACGAATAAAATAAAAGTCTAAAATGTACTAAGCTGTTGCTGGTTGTATTTTTTTTTTTGCGAAATTTTGATTTCATTTTAGTCTGCATACTAATTTGGCTGTATCAAATAAATCATACAGCTTTGATTCACAAATCAGCCTTAAAACGTCGAATCCATAACAAACGTGCCAAAAATACAGCCGACTATTTATTTCTCACAATATTGAAAGTAATGCGATGCCGTTTTCATAGTTGCGGTTTTAATACTTAATTAAACCGAGGTGGAAACGGAACCGAATATGTTTAATAAAGCTATCCAGTTAATTATGTTACGGTGAAATCTACATAAAAGTAAGGAAGCAACAAATTAAAACTTTTAAATTTGGTTTAACGTCTATATAATGCATTAAATTCAAATATTTCATTGCATTATCATGTGTAGTTACATTGGTTTTATATTTGATTTTGTGTAATACATGACACCTGGATAGGGCACAGCAATCATCTTATACATATAAGTAATAATAATAAAAATAATGTTTGGACAAGTTTACACGTGTGTACACGGCTGTTTAGTCCCAAACTAAGCCAAAGCTTGTACATGGGTTCTCAACAACTGATAAACATACTTAAATACTTTAAATACACAAACACCCAGAATCCGAAAACCAACAGATATGCTCATCACACAAATGTTGGCCCCAAAGTAGTTATAGTAAGATCTTTAACAATTAAAATTGTAAAAACATATAAAGTCAACAACAACTCTAATTGAGATATAGAATAAAAATATGTTAATTGAGCTTGTACTACTGGTCTTTAAGTTAAATTTTAACAGAAAGCTAAGGACGATACGGAGGCCTTCAATATGTGGTGGAGATAATAAATTTAAGTCATCATCTTCAGCCTGTTCTAGTCCACTGCTGGTCCCCAAAGCGCGCCAGTGAACCCGATCTTCGGTTCTCCACATCCAGTAATTGCCGGCCGCCTTCACCAGAACATCGCTCCATCTAGCCGGGGGACGTCCCACACTACGCTTGCCCAGTCGAGGTCTCCACTCGACAACTCGTCTACCCCAGCGGTTATCGGTTACAGTTATATAGACGTATCTACTACTAAACTAGGAATTTCTCCTGTACTGGCTTTAGACAAAGTTAGAGAAGTCCGAATGCATCAGGGTATTGAAAGCCAGACTATAGTTGTAGGTGAGTATCATTTTACATCAACTGTCGGTGTAGATATTCTATTTTTTTGTTTCTGATAAATAACGTTTTAGATAAATTTACACACGGCTGTTTAGTCATAAACTAAGCCGAAGCTTGTAAATGGGTACCGAATAAAGTTTAGATTCACCCCAGTTGCGCCCTTCCTTAAAATCTAATTTAATAATTTCGCAAATGCACCGTGGTAGGTACCCATGGAATTTTGGTAAGTATGTGCTTTGGATCGCCTCCAAAACAATTAGTGCTGGCGTGTTGTATGCCAGCGGCGAAATTGAGAGAAACACCACGAAATGCAGTTAGTCCCACCCAGTTCAACATTTAACACTTGATTATTTCGTTAGAAGTTAGACGGAGTGACAATATAATTTGAACTAACGTTGTGTAAAAGTTGTAGCTTGTAATGTTTTTACATGACAATTTTGTGAATGAGAGTTCACAGATTTTCAGAAACACTCAAACACGACTCGACAATCAAACCTGGTCCTTGAACCATAAACAAATTATGGTTCATTATATGTACTGATGAAGGCGATTTACAATATTTATATAGATAGGTACTTCACTACCTCTTATGGTACCTAGGTGTACTGAAGATGGTGATTTACAATATTTATTCAAGTACTATATAATCACTTATGGTGAAATTTACTTATTAAAGTTCGCTGACTAAGAAAGCATAAAGTTTCACTTGAAGAAAGCCATAGGCAGCAGCTAGTGCAAAGTAAATTACAAGTTCATCTACCTCTATACGTAATAGATAACCACAATAACCCAAAGTGCACTAATTAATATCAGAGCTGTGAATAGATCAGTTACAGGGCACTGCACCTTACAATATTGCACAGTGTGTGCTAATTACCAATAGCAATTACTTGCAACTAGATAGTATAGGTATTCAATTGCATATGCATTACCTATGTTTCATTTACGAATAGAAATGGTCAAAGAAAAATATTATTAACTGGTTTTGTCACGATGATACTCAGGTGTAGGAGAGCGTCGGTGGTTTATTGGAGAAGATGCGGCCTGTCATGTCTCGAACTCGAGTTTTTTCTGAAAACTTAAGTAGGTACCTACTATAATGACAGCTCTCAAACGGTGAAGGAAAACTTCGTGAGGAAACCCGCATGTACGCCGAATTAGGCGCATGTAAAGTCCACCAACCCGCACTGGGCTAGCGTGGTGGACTATATGCCCATACGTCCTCGTTGAGAGGGCAACATTAATAGGCTGCTGTACACCTGTAAGTACTATACAAATATTGTAAATCACCATCATCAGTACAGTTAAACCACTAATTGTTTATTGTTGAGTGACATACTTTTCGATTCATGTAAGTACTTGAATAATATCAAAGGCTCAAGGTAGAACTATTGTTTTTAAGGAATACTTCAACCTTCAACAGACTGTTTCACAATTCTAAGTTTTTTTAATTTGGGCTATTTGTATGTAGTTTAAATATTAAATGAGTGTTGAAATTCACAACGTAACTTTTTCTTTTACAAGTCATTAGATTAACACTTAATAGATATTCTTATAATTATTATAGTTAATTTTTTTATATATTAAGTTTATGTTTTGAAAAAGCCAATAAATTAGAACCCATTCTGTATATTCTTTTCTAAAACTGTCATCCTGTACGTTACCGGTAACGCAGTTGCACTCACCGGCCTGCTGCCAAATGACACACCATTCATTCATTTAGTAACGTGCACTTTCATACACGGATTTGATCTGTCATTTAATAATAACAAGAAGATTTAAAGCATAGGACAGCCGTACAGTCGACGGCACGTCAAACACTTTTGATTTGAGCTGGCCTAGCCTATAGAGTTCATTTATACAAATGTTAGGAGTAGATTTTTATTGCTGGTCACTTTATCTCTGTCAATTTTCGAGATATTCTATAGCATATATGTTGACCAGGGATTGTTGGCCATTGTTCAGTGGTTTCTGTGTGTTTGTTTATTCAAGCATCGAACAAACAAACAGATTTTTTTTAAAAAAACAGTTGTTTTGGGGTGTGTACATAGCACTAACTTCTTTTTGAAATTATTTAATGTACAGATTTCCTTACGATTACAATGTATAGAAGAAGATGTTAATAATAGAGGCCTCCCCTAACTGACTGGCCTGTTGGCGTAGTGGCAGTGTCCCTGCCTACTGCGCGAAAGGTCGTGGGTTCGATTCCCACCCGGGACCAACATTTGTGTAATGAGCATAACTGTTGGTTTTCGGATTCTGGGTGTTTGTATGTATTTAAGTATTTATATGTTTATCAGTTGTTGAGTACCCATTTACAAGCTTCGGCTTAGTTTGGGACTAAACAGCCGTGTGTAAAATTTGTCCAAACATTATCATTATTATTATTTATTAACTTTTCACAATGTGCTTGCAGCACGACGACTCACGAGTTCACGACTCCACAGCCTGATGTCTATTTCCGTAAGCCGTACGAGTCGTAGGACCTATTAATTTTAAAGAACTTAACGTTCCCGTGATCGGGGGGAGACACCGCCTTACCTGTGGATCGATATCAGACAGTCAATTGTTTATGAGGTCGCCAGTTACTTGGATACGGGGTGGACACAATACGCGTATTGACCGATCGGTTTTAAGGGAACTAACACACGCTCCGGTATAACTACCTCTATTACCTACACGGTAAAATAGCGGTGGAGTTACTAGACACAGTAATTTGTAATGCGACGTATCTATTTTGATCAGGGGTAGCACCGATCTATGACTAACTTCAGACACACTTAAATATTTTTTTACACGAAACAGTATATTCTTCAGTTACACGAAACAGTAGCTTTTTATTTAACTAGTAGATTTTTAATTTCACAATGCAAATCTTATTCAAAAATGTCAACCTTACAAATTTTTATTAGAAACTTAAGAAATTTTCGAAAATAAAATAAATCAAACTTTACATTGCCCTTCTTCTAAAAACATACACAAAAAATTTGACAGAACTAAATTGGTAGCTGTCCCTGTGGAACAGTATTATGAGGATAAGAACAAAACTAATTATAGCGCTGATAAAGTTTAAAATAAATGCAAAACCTATAGTATATATAAATAAATACCTTAACATACAAAATCTAGTTTATTTGTGCAATAAAATAGGCTTGAACAGGTATTATTGTACCTATATTTTAATGAGCAATTAATATTTCTACAAACGTTGTATATCTACTTACCGGTAGGTTAGTATTTATATTTTAAGTACAAGATGGAACTATGATAATATCATCAATAACTGAAAAAAATGCAGTGTTTTAATTGAAGGTTTGTATTAGTCGAATTTTTAAGTTAGATTGACACGAAGCACTACTTCCTGTAACTGTAAATCTTAAAATAGACCCACGCATGTCTGTCTGTAAGTGCTCTTATATTATTCACGATCGTATCGATTCCTTGGTAGGGGGATATTATATTACTGTTTCTTTCGAATACCTTTAAGTAGTTATAAAAGAAAACAACGTAACTATGTCTCACTTCGTGTATTTAGTTAAGTTGGTAATGAAATCATGATTAAATATGTTTTTTGATTGTTAAAATAAAACAGTAGGTCTCGGCATTAATTCAATATTATTTGATATTCAATTTTATTTAAATTAAAGATAACAATTTCGGAATTTTATGTCGCAAGATCCTGATTTGAATTATAGCCTGGGAGTACGCATATTTTTTGTAGACTTTATATTTTACCGCATCAGCATTTACTCTATATTAATCATTTTAACTACCAGCCGACAACTAAAAGCCAAAATATTTATATTTTACGAATATAAATATTTTTAAAAAATCTTTTTCTAGTAAAATGTAGTCTAATACTTTAACTGCGATTAATAAACTGTTCATACAAATTTCCATGCATATCATAATATTTTTTTCAAGTTCAACAAATACAAAAATTATAAAATATATACATATATTCTTAACAATATAAAGACAATAATATATTATAGTATTCGAATCATCCATCTCTCAAATTAAAAATTTGAAATAAAAGAGTTAAAAGTAACTTATAAAAGGTTTTTTTTCATTGCTTTCTTTTATTTAAACCTAGCTTCAAAACTTTAGCATAAACATCATTGCCTCCCATACTATCGCGATGACGATCTGAGATTTAGATCACGTCCTCAAGAAACTCCCCTCTGAAGCGAGCTAATATTTTTTTCGTATCAATTTCATAAGAAAGTGTATTAAAATCACGGAGTGACTTAACTGAGTTCCAAATTAAGGCCAAGCTGCTTCATAAATAATCAATCGCGTAGTAGCTCCGTATTGTAATGTATTTGTATGGGAGACGTTTGCACCGTCCGGCTGCGTGGCGTGTGCGTCGCGTGGCAACAGACACCGAACGCGGAGCTGCCACGCACGCGCCGCATACGTCGTGCATGCACACGTTTGGTGCGTTTCAGCCTTTTAGGTTTTCATCATCATCATCAACCTGTACTAGTCCACAGCTGGACATAGGCCTCCCCAAGGCGCGCCACTGAGTCCGATCTTCGACTCTCCGCATCCAGTCACTGCCAGCCGCCCTGCGCAGGTCGTCGCTCCAACTAGCCGGGGGGCGTCCCACACTACGCTTGCCTAGTCGTGGTCTCCACTCGAGAACTCGTCTACCCCAGCGGTTATCGGTTCTCCGACAGATGTGACCAGCCCACTGCCACTTCAACGTGCTAACCCTTTGAGCTATGTCAAAGGCTTTGGTTCTCTGGCGGATCACCTCGTTTCGGATCCTATCTCTCAGAGAAACTCCGAGCATAGCTCTTTCCATAGCCCGTTGAGCGACTTTGAGTTTTCGGACTAGTCCCACAGTGTCCACGTTTCGGCGCCGTTGTTTTATCAATCTTTTATCCCTAAAAAGTCAATATTAATACTCGTAATGAGTAACTGACTGGACGATCGTAAGGTTCGTTGTTGGTCTACCGGAAGCCTAAAAACTACAAAACTATACGTGTGACATCGTCTGCTAAAACTTATATTTTATACAAGTAAATTTTACTCAAATAATTATTTTCTAACTCCCTTTCATAGTGTCTTTGCAAATTTCATGACGCATCAAAGCTCCCCCTTAAGTGCGCTCTTACAATATTATTTATTCATGAACAATTTGCGATCCAATCAGGTCAGATACAGAGCTCTCACAATGTCGCAACATGATTTGACTTTGATAAAATCCGATTATAACTTCTAACGTTCTTTGCATTTTTATTAAGATATATATTTATTTATATTTATTGATAAATATTTATTATATATACTAACCATTTTAAAAAGTAATCATTAATAAGTTCATATAATATATTTATTAGCTCTAGGGATATTTTAATGTACCTAGGTAGGGCTTATAATATTTTATTTTCATATTTTATAATTTATGTAAGTTACTTTTCTTGTCTATATTATCTTGTACATAACAATAATAAAGCGTAAGACAGAATAAAAGTTAGAAAGGGGAAATATCCCCCTTTTCTTGTTGTTGTTATTATTATTTTCTTTATTATTTGTTGTTGTTATTAGGTACTACTGGCAAACTTATTATAAGTAAGCGCGGAAGAAGTTGCTAGTATAAATAGTTCGCTAGTATAAAAAAAAATAACGTTAGGCATTTAAGGCCGCAGACAGAGAAATTATCGTAGTAATTTAATTACGTTGTCTTTTTACAATTATTCCCGTTGGTGATCGGTCATTTGGTTTGTTTAACTTATAATCTCTTCGATCATCGCAAAATACTGGCCAGTGTAGAAAAAGTCTAATGCGGTAATAGGGAAGTGACATCCGTCACTCGTTTTTCTACAACGTAGACGTGATACAAATGGCCGAGCAATGTGACTAAAATTTTAGTTAATCTTTTGTGTTGTGTGTTTTTTATATATTTTATGTAGTCTTTTTTCATTTACATTTTTCTTTGAATTTGTACGAAATTTTTAGTGTTTCGATACGTTTTGTTCCCATGATATAGTAGTATTATCGGTGACTCTTTCCGTTTTTACCACTGGAATTTTCCTGTACCATTTTTTTGTGTAAAGGTAAGTTTTTGTTACATAACATTATAAATAGTGTATATTACTTAACGAAAAAAATCAGAATACGATATTGAAATGTAGGCTAAATTAAAATGTAGGCTTTTAGAACAGAACAATTCAAACGGACAAAAACTATCTATTTTGACGGATCGCTATAAAATCTCTGGCATTATTCCTTCAAGCCCCTCTTAAGTTGAGGGGTTGGTCAGAAACGAAAAAGTGCATTCGTCCAACATTTGTCATTAGACGAATACGTTGGACTTTGACTAGGATGCCGAAGTTAAGCGGCCCCTACACGATCATGCGGCATGACATATCGTTACGTGCTGTCACTCATGGATGACCGTTTAATTGTAGTGATTGACGCGAATGACAGGCAAACTACTTGCTGGCCGTTGATTGACAATCGCGCGTACTCTTCACTGTACTAAGTGATGGATAGCAAGCATGAGGGTCCATCATGCAGCATGATAATTCACGTAAACGTAACGCATGTCATGCCGCATGACGTTTAGGGACCGCTTTAGAATACATACAGTTTTGAATACCCAACCAAGGTTGTAGGTACCCCACCTAGGTAGTTGAAACAATCTTAGTAGTAAAGCCTTTAAAATAAAACAAATTCTTTTGATTAGAATAATAATGCTAAGAGGCTTAAAAATTAATAATTCTTAGCCACACCCTTTTGATAATGTACTCGCAAGTTACGTTATAAAACAGGAGTTGAGTAGCTCAGTAGTATCGAAGCAGAGGACATACGGAATGATAGTTTGTTGAACATGTCCATTATCGTAAAGCGGTCCCTAAACGATCATGCGGCATGACATGCGTTACGTGCGGTCACTCATGCATGACCGTATAATTCTAGTGATTGACGCGAATGACATGCAAACTACGTGCTGGCCGTTGATTGACAATCGCGCGTACTCTTCACTGTACTAAGTGATTGATACCAAGGGTCCATCATGCAGCATGATAATTCACGTAAACGTAACGCATGTCATGCCGCATGATCGTCTAGGGACCGCTTAAGTCATCATCATTAGTCAACATTAGTTGGCAATGCATGTGAGTGTTTTAAAGAGATTCATTTGATTTAACATTCATAGAGGTTGCCTAAAAAGTTTTACGACATGCGACTAGAAGTTCAACAAATGCATCCCTTCAACAAAATTAAATGATTCTGAGGTAAATATTGCTCGAAATGCCGATGCTAATCTTGGAAGACATCTTGGACGGGATTCCAGGTTTATAAATTGACATTATATTTTAGTCCAAGACCCTTAGGCGATTTGAACCTGGTGACTTTAGTCACGACTACTTACTCGCAATTAAACTAGATACTTACTGCGCTTTTGGATATTAATCAAAAAGTGATCTTCATCGATTTTACCCTATCTTAAAGTCATTGGCATATAAAGGATTGTATGCAGAACCCCACACTGATACACCGGTCTGGAGCCTACTGTAATTTTTTTACGGAACCAATAAAGGGTTTATAAGATGAATGAATGTGGGTATAAGACCCATAAGGCCCAAACCAATTTATTTTATATTTATTTTCTTTATTTGTGACAACAACATCTTAACTTAATCGTAACATAATAAAATTTGCAAAATATAAAAGCCAATGACAGTTATCCTCGTTTCATAAATGGTGAGAGTGAAGTGCTTTAAAGTAGTTAATCCACCTCTTTCAGCCACTTCAGGCTACACATTCACATCGTCTGTCCATCTAGCATACATTCCTGATGGTTCGCCGGAATATCCATCCGTACGTTTACACATATAAGTCTCATCGGGGTTTTTAATCGGCTTACTGCTTCTAGTATCCACTCGAAAAAGCTCCTGCTAATATTACTACCCGAGATAAATTAAAGTTAATATTTAACTGGGTATGATTTTAAAATATTAATTGAACGAAACGGTGACTCCACGTCGGGCTATAGGTTTTTATTGTTTGTTTTAGACAATTGCAAAATAATAGGAGAGAATAAGTTAAGAGCAGCGCAGACACTTTAGGGGTTGTTTTGAATAAAATTGAGTCTTAAGGTAGCAGTCGGATCTGAGCAGTCGCTGCCAGGCAGCGACGGCCGTACCTGTCTCATCAACAGCCTATTAATCTCCCCACTGCTGGGGCTCAGGCCTACCCTCTCAACGAGGGCGTGCGGGCTATAGTCCACCACGCTAGCCCAGTGCGGGTTGGTGGACTTCACATGCGCCTAAGAATTTCTTCTTCGGCGTATGCAGGTTTCCTCACGATGTTTTCCTTCACCGTTTGAGAGCAGTCAGTAAATGTACTTAAGTTTCGAGAAAAAACCCATTGGTACATGGCCCAACCGGGGATCGAACCTCGGACCTTTCGTTATGTTAGGTCGCGTCTTATCCCCGAGGCCACTGACGCTCTTCCTGCCCTACCTGTCTATATATATGGATTTGTATGGAGAACCGTCCGATGCAGGCGGCCGGGCAGCGCGGCCGGGCAGCGCCGGTTCTCCATACAAATCCTATATTGACAGGTACGGCCGTCGCTGCCCGGCCGCGACTGCCGGGCAGCGTCTGCTCAGATCCGACTGCTACCTTGAGTGGTGCATATTTGCCTACTCTAAAACTCTCAAATAAGAAATAGGTCCTACTGGTTTTACGTGACATATTTCTACTTTCTTTTACTAAGCAATTTGTTTAGTAAACTGTTACTTAAATATAATATATCTTTGAATCAAAGCCCCAAGACCAGCAAAATATCAACTATGTGTAAAATAATAAAATCTTGTCAGTAATAAATATCCTTTCTCCAGCTCAAAGACTTTCCCAGTTTTACTTTGTAATGGCGCCGTCTTCAGATACTTATCATTTTACACGGGAGCACGGGTGTCTCGTCGGAAAGTCTTTTTACGAGAGACATTTCTCTTTATGCTTTGACGTGCCTGACTCCCGACCGTGTGCGGATGCCAGAACAATCGGAGTAATTACTGCTGGAGTGCTGAGTGAGGCGTGTGTTAGACCTTTATTCATATGACGTGTAGAAACTGCTTTGACTGTACTCAAAGTACCAGCGACAGTATCGCTACTGAATCGCTTCTGTTGCTCGTTGCAAAAAGACGCCGTGGGTGATGGCGTTTAGTTTGACTTAATTATCACTGTACTTAAGTTGAAGGTGTTTTTGACAATTTGAATCAAAAGTATAGCTTTCTTCAATAATACACCTGCTTTTTCAACTAAGTGTATTAGTTCGATTCTGGAACTAACGTCTCTTATGCGCGCCCCTTTCCTAACAAAATCCTGTGTCTCCCCTGTGGACGCTCTCAACGAGGCTGTATGGGTTGTATAGTCCACCACGCTAGCCCAGTGCGGGGTGGTAGACTTCACATGCGCCTAAGAAGTCCTTCTTCGGCGTATGCAGGTCTCACGATGTTTTCCTTCATTTGAGACCAGTCAGTAAATGTTTTGACAGAATCCGTTGGCGGCATGGCTCGGCCGGGGAACGAACTCAGACCTCTCGACGTGCCAGGCCGCGTCTTACCCACCTCGCCACATATACTAACTCCTAAACTAAGCAACAATTATGTCTGGCATATTCCCAAACAATCTATGTTAACATTACACATTGGTGAATAATCACTTCTAAACGAACCATCTGACGTCTCTTTTGTCAGCCAAACACTCGCTAGCGAAGCCTTTCCAAAATAATTGCTCAAAATTCCACGTCCCGCCGTCACTATGACGCGGATAAGCGATGGGTTTTAATTCCGAGTCGGCAATGGTGGCCTAACGAGAGATGAACCAGAAATGCTGACACTAGCGTACGGTAATCATTCGGTATAAGCGACCAAGTTGTGCCGAGGTTTTGGTAGTGAGCGGACAGCGGGGCGAGTGCCAGCGAGCTAAATGCCAAAAAGCTAAAAATACGTCCCAACATTTTAAGGAAAATATTATAAAATCACAAACCAACTGTGTAGTGTAGGCCCCTAAAGAAAATAAAGAATATTAAGACTGAGAAATAATAATAAAAACACTTAGATGTAAAAAATCATTCTTGATGAAATAAATATTCCGTGAGAATAACGTAAAGAGTTGAAGTCATAGACCGCAGAATCGGGAGTTCTTTGGAATAGTATTGCTGACTGACCCAAGACCTCACTCAACACTGGGACTGTGGTGAGATAAAAAAAAATTAAAAAATGTTTATTTCGCTAACAAACATTTTTTTACTTAATTGAGTATTAGTGTTTGGGCACTCCCACTATTCCTTAGCACTATGTTTTTAAAAAAAGATAACTTGAGGTAGATAAATGAATTAATCTAAGAGATAAAAAGAGTAGCGAGAAGGAGACAGAGGGAGGGAGAGGGGGTAAGAGAGAGGATGAGAAAGAGAGAGGAACATTACAGTTATGCTGTATATTTTCATTTAAAAAAGAAAACCTAGCTCAATCGCTCTTCAGGTCCATGGTCGTAGCCCAAGAAACGGTGAAATGTGGCTGCCTCCGCATCAGCTTAACTCAACTTTTCTCGTTACCATGGGGTGAAAACACCTTAGTCTTGAGGTTTTATTCATTATTTGATTTAGGGGGAGCATCTGTCATCAATTTTCTTGGGAAATTAATAAGGGGACGATTGCCGGATAAGCTTGACATTTTTAATAGGCAAAATTAATGGTAATAATACACTTTGGGCTTGGAAATTAAATTCTTGTCTCTGTAAATAATTAGCATTTGCTGAGTTTTGTTCGGATTTAATTATTCAAGTTTCTATGTGTGTGGGGCCGTCTTTATGAAAAGTATCGGACTAAATAATTATAATTTGTTAAATTATATTTTCTATCTTAATTCAAAACTCAAAATCACGTGAAGCGAATTATTTTATAACATCTTAAAATAATAATATTTCTCATTACAGGTCTTTTAAGGTCGGCAAGCTGGCGAACATAAGTGAGTATAAACTTATAATTATAATAATAATGTTTTTACAAATTTACACAAGGCTAATTATCATTAAAATTGTGTTTTTGCGGATTTTTGCCTCTAAACAAGTATTTATACGCAGTGAAAAACTCAATTTTATAGAAATCCTAAGAGTTAGTCCAAAGTAATGTACAATATCCACGATTATCCAGGAGAGGGGTAAAGTAATAGATAACTTTGCTCTTATCCAACTCATTGTCTTTCTCTACATTTATTAACCGATCACCTCCGCCCCTGACTGTAACTTCAGACCTAACTACAGACAGTGCAAAACACAAGAAATAGTTTTCCTTCAGAACACAACAATCAAACCGTACTTCGAAATGCCTTTTCTAAAGTTCTCCCTCCAAATATTGGTTTGCAAAGTTCCCAACTCTACAGTGTTGCACACAGCAAGACAATCTCAATCCTTCGGAGGATGAACAGCTGATTTACACAAGTTCAAAACAATGCGACTGAAAGGCTTTTCGTGGCTACATAAGTTGTTACAGTGTATTTTATTTAACTGTGCGAATAGTTTCATAAATAAACGGTTTTGAAACGAAATATTTTTCAAATGGAACGATTTCCGTTAGCATTCTATATAATCGATTCGTCCGAATAGATACTTTGTAAGTCTAAAATATCTATGGACATTTTAAGAAATGAAAGTTCATACCCGTTAGTATTTATTTTGTAAAACAAATTCTGCCGCGATGATGTAGTATCAAGATTTGAGACTACAGACTACATTGATGCTTTGGGAGTGAATGAACATACCGTTAAATTTATGCTATGACATCGACCGAAATCAAACGAGGGATTTTAAGTTCCTCACCATTCGGCGAATGAAAAAAGTTTGGGACACCGTTCAGGGAAATTCCCGCCACACTTCCGACAAACTCCGACGAAACCTGATTTCGTTATTTTAAGCCTCTTATATTCTTAACACGAACGTTGAAATATTTTTTTTGCCCAAATGTAATTTTGCTGCAACTTTTCACTTAGGTAACTCGCGGAAGTTGGAGGCAGTATAAGTTTAGATTATTTTGGAATAAGTTTTTTGGAACACTTCCAAATAAACTGGAATATTCGCATCCCTATGTCCTCTTTTTGCCGTTCAGGGGTTTTTGTATTACGTTGAATGTGAACTGTGTCAGCGATTTTAAATTGTTTGCAAGTTTGGATCATTGGAATGCAGCTTTAAGTTTTTGCCAGTGATGAAGGCAAATCATCAATATTAGTATAATAAAAACACTATTTCAGTGTTTTACAAAATAGATTAAAACAAATGTTATAAGATCGGTCGATTTCATCACAGTTAAAAATACCTATGTAGTGAAACACACATAAACCACCACGAAGAGACTTGTTTTCAATTGCTCATTCTGAACCCCCTGCGGTAAGTTGGAACGCTTTGGCTTCTATGTTTGATCCTTATATACAGAGGCGGTAAAAGTAAATTACGAAGCAGCTTGGGATTGATTGTAGTTGGAGCCGGCAGCCCCAGGAGATTGCAGGCTGCAATTTTATTGCAAGCCACGGGCGTGCACTAAAGAAGCAAGTCTCACGCAATCATGAAATCTATAAAATACCCTTAGGTATACTTCATTTAGGTAGACACTCGAATACTACAAGGGTCATTGATGACGTGATGACGTATTTTCTTTATTAAATTAACTTTATTTTTCATAATGACGAAATATTTCTTCTTCGTCGGATCGGGCTCAAAATCTTTTTCTCTGGTTACTTTCGGGGATAAACCGCGTAATGTACCTTTCGCAAAATGTCCCTGTTGGTTGAACAACAGGGCGTTTATGAAACGAGACATTTTGAGAACGGGACGTTTTGTGAACAGGCCGTTTTGATGACGCGGGACATTTTGCGAAAGGGAAATTTTGCGACTGATCGATTTTCGAGATCTTATGGCAAAGAAAACCAAAGTCGGCGAACTTTTGAAAATATAGCTAAACAGATCGAGAGAACTAAAGCAGATAAATAAAGGTGTACAATTCATTAAGTATTTATAGAATGAGTTAAGCCCTAAAGGTTTTATGTGTATTTTTGTATTTCACGAAAGCACGTAAAACGGAATGAAACAGTTAAGAGCACTTTACGTTGATTGTTTTGAGTTTTATTTATAGATCTCCACCGGGGAATAGATGATGACTTCTTGTCTGATTATATTTTAAAGAACTTCATTATTGAATGGCTATTTAGTATATTATTTTAGATTAGCTGTTGCACAATGGAACCCAGGTACTTGTAATCCTGACCAATTGTTTAAGAAAAGTAAGTGATCAATGAACACTGATCATCTTATCTGTGGAAACTGTTTCTGTTTATATTATTTGTCATCTTGATTATAGTATTTTCTTTGTTAGACTGTACGTTTCCTGAATGAAATAATAATAATAAAGTCATTATAATATGCTCGGTAACAGTAATTTATTACATCCACAATGATACTCTTGAAGACCGCGTTGATTATTTTTATTACTAGGTACCATTTCCCTTGCGAAGAAGAAGATAACGAAGGTAACGAAGTAGACGCCAGCTCATTATTTGCATTGCAGAAGCCTTGCAACTACCGTCGGAGCGGGATGAAGCCTTGCAGATGCATTGCTACGTAACCGATGTAAAGGGTCAGAAGTTCCTCTACCAAGTTCGATGTTTTGTGTTTAACTAGCTGTTGTCCCGACTTCGCATGAATTTGAATCAACTTTTTTCCAAAAAACTTTTCCATTTTGTTACCTGCCAATAGTTCTAAACAATACTTTACTGACTTAAAAATGTAAGGACCGTTTTCCTGTCACGCGTATTTGCGCCCGCGTCCTGGCGCGGCGTGCATGCGTGCGCCCGCAATCCAGACCTTTCATACAAGCCTTTCCTGTCATGCGCGCCGCCCGCGCGCCACTTGTACGAAATTGGCGGCACGCAAGCGCGCCGGGCCAGGACGCGGGCGCAAACACGCGTGACAGGAAAAGGACCCTAAGACTTGAGAAAAGCCTTTTTGGTACGACAAACAGACACACACACACACACTCTTCAATACACACACAGACTCATCAAACTTACGCCCTTCCTTTTTGCGTCGGGATTTAAACATTGAGTGCATAACCTAGAGTCAAGCTTTGTTAACCCCAAAAGTACTTTCCGTTCTAATTTCTCTATAAAGCTAAATCGTCAATATTTTAATATACCAAAGCTGTTTTTTACAAGAAGCATTGTTAGTAATTAATAACTCTCAAAAATCAATCGATTATCGAATAGCTGTCTGTCTCTCGTACTGAACAAGCCATCAATTTCAATAAAATGAAGATGGGAGACAAAAAAATTGGTGTAATCAATCACTCGGTACGTCATCTCGACAGGACTCGGGGAGGCCAATTGGGCGTTTTTACACCAACCGACAAAAAGTTCATACTAGATGGACTTACTCATGTGCAGGCCCACCTGAACTCTATAGACGTTCACTACCCTCTTAAGCTATGGTTTCCTCCAGTAGCGGTGCCCGTCATTTAGCGGACGTAATACAGCGGTGAATGACGTCACTAGAACAAATGGACTAAACGTCCGCTAAATGACGGCACCGCTACTCTAGGAAAACCAAGCTTTACCTATTACTGCCGCCAAATAGCAATACATGCATTGCTGTGTTCCGGCTTGACTGGTAAGAGAGCCACAGTGTTTATAACCGCACCAGGCATTCCATTAGCGGCAACCAGCGGCAACACTCTGGAGTTTACGAACTGTCGTAGTTACGTACGCGGATGAAGGGCTCAATCTCACCTGATGATAATAATAGATGAAGTTGAATAACGACGTTGTGTGACTCAACCTCGTAACAAGAAAATCTTAATTTGTTGATACGAGGTTGAATCACTTCCGACGAGATCCTATGTTCCTACACATGCATGAAGGCGTCATCGGGTAAGAGTCTAAAACAGAAAGTTTGGTAAAATAACGTTTGTTACCACATTTTGCGCCTGTCGGCAACACTGAAGTCGTATCATAAGCATAGAGTCGGAAAGAGTATGGCAGACAGGGCCGAGTGGAAGCACCAATAATGACGAAGCTCGTAGCATCAACATTTAGAATATATCGTATCAGCTTCGTGCGTGTCCTATCGGCATCGTGTCGGCTAGTGTTATACGCTCCATCATATTTTCAGTTATACCTACTCAATACACAGGGTGAGCCGGACATGGGGAACGATGGAGGTCCTGGTTGTACGTAATGGACAATCTTTTTTGAAAGTGTTTGTGTTTTAGATAGAGAGCTTGATTAATTTTGTCACTTTACGTCGAAACCGAAAAGGGGGTTTACGCTATCATCATCAACAGCCTATTAATGTCCCCACTGCTGCGGCTCAGGCCTACCCTCTCAACGAGGGCGTGCGGGCTATAGTCCACCACGCTAGCCCAGTGCGGGTTGGTGGACTTCACATGCGCCTAAGAATTTCTTCTTCGGCGTATGCAGGTTTCCTCACGATGTTTTCCTTCACCGTTTGAGAGCAGTCAGTAAAATGTACCTAAGTTTCGAGAAAAAAACCCATTGGTACATGGCCCTGCTGGGGATCGAACTCCGGACCTTTCGATATGATAGGCCGCGTCTTATCCCCTACGCCACTGACGCTCTTTACACTACGCTATACTAGTAATCAATATAAAAATCAATTAAGTGTAACATAAGTTTTAATTAAAGATCGCCTCTCTCTGTGAAATTATTTACAATCATTGTTAGTTCCCATCTTACTGTTCATACTTGAACTTGAAACATTGTGAAACATATTGTCTAAAAATGTTAAAAACAAAACATGTCACGTAATTTAAAAACATTACATCGAAGTTATTCACTATTGAATTGAATAGTACAAGGAAACAACGGTCTAAGTCATAGAAACCATAGAGTTTAAATTCCAATGTCACAAAAATTGATAAACATAGAAATAATCGCAATTTAAATACGGAGCTTAATAATTTTGTGACTTAGATATTCTTTCTTCGATTAGAAATCACCTTTAGTAATATAGTTATTTCAACCAACAAGTAACATTTTGTTGCGATTGAATACTTTTCTAAACTTATCTTCATATTTATGAAGGACTTGATCAATTAATATTTCTTACGTCTGCCTGTTTAATAATTTCTGAAGTTTTTTTCTTTCTCTGGTAAAGAGTCTTTCTTTTGTTGATACCCCCTGTTCATGTCTTAATTTTTTTCTAAAGCGCGGATCTATTGCGGTAATTATGAAAAACCTAAGGTGTCAATTTCATTATTCAACTCGCCTATTTAGCTCATTCTTATCGCTTCGTCCTATTTGAGACTGTACCAAGTTACCACAACAAAACCATTGCAACAAACCATTCAAACAACAAACAACCACAATTTCCAATTTACAATATTACATTGATGCCATAGGTTACGACATTGATCGTCGTATACACGACAGGTTATGACCGTTGTAATATTAAAACCATTGCATGGCCAGCGACCGTGTCCGTTGGATGCCATTGCGAATATCTTGCGAGCTCTCACCGAGAGAGTCCAATCAATACAGTCAATATGGCCGGTAGATATTACAACGATAAATGTACAACTGGACTTGAAGCTACGAATGGAAGGCGAAAGCAAAACCACCACATCGAAGGGATGAAGTTAGAAAGTTGACGGGATAGGAAAATGACCTCATCAAAGTTAAGTACTATAACGAGGTGGGATGCTAAATAAATTTCATCTCCCTAATAAATGTAGGTATTAGGAGATATCCCAAAAAAAGCAATTTTTTATTTATTTATTGAGAATAATACGGACTTTTCCAATAATGATTTATAGGTATATCTTTGCACAAATTCGGTTAATCAATTTCGGTTAATAACTAAAAATAATTGAGGTCCGCATGACGGACTTAAATATCTTACGAGTACCTACTTATAAGGGTTTCTTGTCGAACCTCGGGACCCTAAAAAGAAAAGGACATAGTACGCACAATAAGCGAGATTTTATTTTCAGAACTTTCAAGTTTGTGAATATTTTCTGAAGTATTTTGTGCGATGAAAAAAAAACGAGTCTCGAAAACGAGAATTTTAAATTTAATATGCTCGCTCTATCTGAAATAGTAGCTGCAAGTTTCAACATTCCTACACAACTATATGAAATACGGCATTGTCGAACAAACAATAAATGGACAAAAGGCCTAAATATTTGCTCTGGCACATGTTCCCATACGTACTTTAATAAATAATCGGAGATAATCTATTCGTATGGTTTATTTTTTAATTTTGTTTCCTATAATTCTCATATTATATAGCCCGGTATGAACAGTTCCAGCTATATTACACATCCAGCTATATTATTATATTGACACCTTGCGTAGTGGTATAGGTCCTTCGTGGGCGATAGGTCAAATTATGTAATAATGTCTAAGGGTCAAAATATCCAATGTCAAAATGTCCAAGTGTCGTAATGTCTAAATGTCTTATTGTCCAATTTGCAATTATAATCCTATGGCGATATTACAAATTTTAACCTGAGGTAGTTGTCAACCATATGCTACTACTTAGTTACTTAGTTAGTCAACCTACTTAGTTACTTAAACATTTAAGTAGCTACATTCTAAGTTGTAAACTAAGTACAAATCATTTCTGTATTTGTTAGAATGATTTAATATTCTTTCGACCGACCATTTTCATAATTGCCCCGCCCAAATGAGTTTCATGTAGAGTACTGGCTCAACCGACTAAGAACTGGACATGGCCGCTGCAACTACTTTCTTTTCGGCGCTGTGCAACTGCGGTGAGGAGGACCACAAGGTGGAACACATCATCCAGCGCTGCCCGCTGCGTGCCTACCCTGGATCTCCTGCCGACCTGATCGAGCTCACACCTGACGCGGCCGACTGGCTCCAGAACAGAATGAATGTTGCCGTATGAGCTAATTTTACCTATTTTTTAAGTGAACGCCATACGATTAAATAAATAAATACTGGCTCATGGACTGTAACATCTTTTTATAACTTCATAAAATGAAAAGAAACATTTTGACTTTAACTGCTGCGGTTTAACCGATCAAATTAGCTAGACCATAATGGCCACTGATGCGAAGCATACGTTTACTTAAGCAACTCCGGCAAACGGAAAACGACGGTCGAATAGTAATTTCCACACGCTCAAAATCACTGGTGCCCCTGCAAAAGACATTCTTTTAGACAATATCACGTATCTTTCCACGAACTTTACGCACGTTTTCACCCTGAGATCCTCTTGTTTTTCCAACACCGCTATCGCCAAAACGGTTCGTCTTCGCGGTATCATAAAAACTATACGCACGAACGCAAACCCCCATGAACCTAATGCGGGTAAGTCGAGCGAGAAATTGATTCAAAAATACCCCGTCAAATTGAATAGTCGCGAGTGAGTCAGGGCCCTAATGTGCCCGCTGCTAAGGGTTGATACTGTAATACCATTGATTTAGAAACAGATAAACAAACAAGCGGATTTTGTATTACAAATCGTTCCTCGCAGGTTGTTACGCGTAGATCACCAGCCAGTGATCAACACAGTGGTATAGAAGGAAAAAAACCTCGCAAATCCTTGGAGTCTACAAGGAATTCTTTAATCCGCATAGTTCACTACAAGTGATCAAACAAATAAATCACCAACGTTGTAACGTTAAACAGTAATACTTTTAATTTTTAATTGTACCTCTGTTAATTAATGATATAAATAATTAATCGGATAACTAAAAATTGATGAGTGATGTACAAGATTTTTTTCCTCCGAAATCACTGGTGGTCAATGTTGGTGATCTACTCTTCAAAAACCTTCCTTGCGGACATCGTGATTGAAGAACACGATTAATAGAGTATAGGTTCCCTAAAAACCTATACTAATGAAACCATTACAAAGACAAAAGCTAATTAAAACAGATTTAAAATAATGATGTTGTAAAAATATATCGAAAATATTGTACGAACTTAATCCAATAACTAGTCAGTCGGTAGTAGTCAGAGTTAATTTACAATTCATTAGATTTAGGTAAATGCAATAAAGATACTATACAAAATTGTAAACTGGTAAATGAGGGTGGCATGTTCTAAAAAGAACAAACCCTCCCTTAAAAAAAGGAAAAAAAAACTAGTCAACCCTGAATCTCCAATTTCTGCATCGCGAAGTTGAAGGGGCATCCACGGACTTCATAAAAATGCCGATAGCAACGCTGCAAGGCGAAATACTCAGACAGGTAGGTACATAATAATAGATAGTGGCCCCTTACCGACCGGCATATTGATGGACCACCCCAAGTACGGTCCCTAGCGTTACGTATAATCCGAGGGGACTAAAAATCAATACACCTTCGGAAATTTTAAACGCGTTACCAGGGATTTTTGAAGGGTAGATAACAGGGGAAAGGGTCGGTATAACCAGTCTTGACTTGATTGACATTAATATTTTGACGTTTATGACTTGTTATAATATCTGCAAATTGTAGCTCTCTGTTTTTTTAATTTTATTTATCTTCAGTCGATGTGATACCTAATTAATTATGTATGTGATGTAATTACCTAATGTTTTGAGTCCATTCTCTGAATAAAATTGTATAATTTATATTGGAAATGTAGTTAAATGAGTTATATTGCTTTATGGATATATGTACAACTTCCCATAATACTTTTCTTTTCCAAAGAAATTATTATAAAGCAAATCCAAAGATAAAACGTGGAGATATATTTATCATCATTATCTTCTGAAAGTCATACATAAATATTCTTAATACTTCTCCAGGGAGCCATTGAGGACCCTCTTTCGAAGGTAGAAAGGGAATAAGATATATCGGAATGAATGAAAGTAATCCATTGGAGAGGACAAATTAATAACCGTGCTGGAAGGCTTCACAATCCTAAAGGGTCAGATTCTTTCGGCGGAAGTACAGTTGGATTCTCATATTTAGAGCACGGGGTCAAAACTAATAAAACTTGAGTAAATACAAAATACTTATTTGTATTTTTTCCGACTTTTAAAATACATACATACACATCTTCACGCTATATCCCTGGCGGGGTAGGCAGAAAGAACGGAGCGCCAAGCATCGCGATCCTAACATACTATTTCGCTTCGCTTCACTTTTAAAATTTATGAACAAAAGCCGCTATGCATTTATTACGCTATTGAACATTTTCATTACACCCTGTAATACTTGGTATCTACCCAAAACAAGCAACGGTTTTTTGAGCTTCGTATATGAGTTTGCTATACCTAAAGTCTTTATCGAGATTTCCAGAACATAGTTAAAGCAATTTCCCACCTGTCAATCATGTGCCGTAACTTTGTTAACAGAAAAAATAATCCTCAACCAGTATTGTGTAAATAACAGAACTGTACTCTCTCTCGCCTGAATAGGCTGTATAGAAATAGACTCTTATGTATTTTGTCGGATATTGGTATTCCATGACAAAGGATTGGTCAACATTTGTAGGGTACCATCTATATAATATCTATCTACATTGACTATCATAAAGGCCTATGCGTATTATGAATTTTATCATATACATAAGTAGTTCAATCAAATAGGTACCTAATTCGGTAACGTTGTTGGTTAAGCTTCAGGACCTAGGTCCTTGGGTGACGTCACATTTTTTTAAGTATATAATTTATTACACTTGGACATTATGACATTTGGATGTTTTGACAAATTGGACTATGACGCTCACAAAAGGTTTTTAATAAAGCTGTGAAGGCCTCTCGCATTATTTATTAGTATCCCTTAAATTAATTCCGTATTAATGAAAAACTGTAGTTTCACAGAAACCTTACAGTTGTCTATTTTAACAGAAAGTAAACTAACAAAATATGAGTAAAATAAGATAACAAGTAAGTAAGTAAATAAGTTAAAAACATAATAAAATAAAAACCTATGTTGTTGGCGTCTTTATAAATAAATCTGGTCCGGGGTCTCCGCTTCAGAATTCGTCTACCCCAAAGAACCAAGTGTGGGGGCGTTCATCGGGGAAGGCCTGTGTCCAGCACTAAACATCTAAGGGGTAATATCGTGATGATACTGATGCTGCACGAAAGCGTGTACTCTTCTCGAATCAGGAGCTCTATTTTTGAATCGCTTCGATCGAATCCTCGTTTCGAGCGGTCTTCTACCGATACTGACAGTAAAATCGATCGCTCGAAGCGAGGATATCAGATTCAAAAATAGCTCCTCTGCTTCGTTTTTTATCGTACCTATCTTGTTTAGTGTAGGTCAAGCTATGGTCGCTACCTATGATACCCTATTCTGTGTCGTCAGTAGATCGGGGAATGCGATAGCCTCACCTGTACGTAGATACGTCACCTGTTTGAATAGGATCTGATGGTGAATGACGGTTCCAATTATTCGATATTTATTACGGGATTAGAGCTGAGCTTGCTAATAGCCATCTAATGACTCACGCCCATGTGTCTGGATACTGGAATATTAATTTGAATAATATTAAAGCCTATAATGCGTCTATTAGGTATTATCTTTAATGAGCGTGAAACCTAAACTATGATTTCCTGTCAAAGTATTTTTTTATTGCAATATGAGTACATTATCAACAACGTTTACGAGTTAGGCGTTAAACGGTCCCTACACGATCATGCGGCATGACATGCGTTACGTGCTGTCACTCATATATGACCGTTTAATTGTAGTGATTGACGCGAATGACATGCAAACTACGTGATGGCCGTTGCTTGACAATCGCGCGTACTCTTCACTGTACTAAGTGATTGATAGCAAGCATGAGGGTCCATCATTCAGCATGATAATTCACGTAAACGTAACGCATGTCTTGCCGCATGATCGTCTAGGGACCGAACGCAACATCTTGTTATTAATGCTACGTGCGTAGCTTTTACGTAGCGCCATAAACTGCGCACTCAGAGTTAAGCAAAATGTAATCAAAATTAGTAGTTTCCTAATTTTCTGTATTTTTTTAAATATCTACAAAACTCGTAAATTGATGTCACAATACAGAAATTAGGGAAAGTGAGAAAGTAACTAGGATGTAAGCAGTAAGTTGCCTACACCTATAGAGTGCGTCTAAATTAGAAAGTAACTTTATGAAAAACGTTTATTTTTTTGTGTATTCGCGGTCCGTTTGTAAGATACAATCAATGTCTTGAAGGAAGAAGCAGCAAATGCATTTAACTACTTTTTTTCGCTCAGAAAATAAGAAAATGTCAACTGCAGCAGCGAACGGTAACATAAAAACTTGAACGAGCAAAAAGTATGAAGTCACAAAAGTGAGGTACCTGGAACTTTCTTAAGTTAAATACTTTAAAAATAGTGTGTTTTATTGGTACGGGGGCAACAAGGCAGGCGGGCCTCCTTGTGTTAAGACGTCACCGCCGCCTGAAGACACCTGCAATACCCGGAGGGTGCTGGTGCGTTGCCGGCTTTGGTTGAAGACCTCTTTTGACTCTCTTCTTGAAGGACCCCATGTCGTAGCGCTGTGGAAAAGCTTCAGAGGGAAGGTCGTTCCACATTTTGCACGTGCGTAGCAAAAAAGACCGCGAGAAGCGCACGGAGCTGGTCCGCCGGGGTATAGACCCCGTATATACATAGGTAATGTGGATGAACCGTATTCTGACGGCGCGCGGTGCGATGGCGAAAAGTGTGAAGAAATGTAAGCAAACGAATCGGATGCTGTCAGTTTTACCACAGTGATGGCGGTGACTGACGGACCAATGATCGTCTAATGCGGTGTCTGACGATAATCTGTATACTTTGATTCAACCATCAGTCATGACTGATGGAATTGACCGACGCTCGCATGATCGTCTAATGTACTCCTTACACTAAGTTAGGTTAAAACAATTTCAATCAAATCAAATAAATAATAATATAATATTTCATACTCCATTAGAGAGCCGTGGTAGCCTAGTTGGTCGTGCACTCGCCTCACGTTCATGAGGTCGTGGGTTCGATCCCAGCCCGTACCAATGAGTTTTTCGAAAAACTTAAGTGCGGTTTATACCACAGGTTTTTCGGTGAAGGAAAACATCGTGAGGAAACCTGCATACGCCAAAGACTGGTATTTGCTATAATTCTAAGGCCTGTGTAAGGTATGTGAAGTCCACCAAAAAAACGGATTGGCGGACAGGGGTTTGGCACAACAGATTCCATAGGGTCGAAGTGTCGCCAGGTATTCCTGGCCCCCTAAGAAGATAAGATAAGATACACCATTAGAGCTTTTTCCCCACAGAACAAGGTCGTGTTCAACCTAGTCAAAAGATCTTCGTGGAATGTTACTTTACGTATCAGATATATTCTAGATGACATTTAAAGCAACAAACCGTACTAATTTAAGAATTTAATGATACTGTTTTAGATAGCTGTATGATTTATAACAAAGAAGGCGTCTGTTGGTTGAACTCAGTAGTTTAAAAATTGTAAGGTAAAAGTCCCAGTGTTTAATCCCAAAACGCAGGTAGGTGGGGTAAAAGTCACTGTGACGCATCTGTATTCTGCTCACAGCGTGCCAGCCCGATGATTACAGTTCGCAGCCGTCTTTATGGTAATGTTACAGTTGGAAATTCACTTGCGTTGATTTTTCTTAGCACTTCCACTGTTTAAGGGTGCGGGCTTGCAGCGAAGCGGTAGCGTTTTTGGTTTTGGTAGCATTTCATTGGTTGGATTGTTTGATGTTGTACAGGAGACATATGCAGAGCTATTTTTTAGTCAGGTGCCAAAGGACAATACCTAATTGCACTGTCATTTTGCGTCTAAATAAGTTCACTGTATAAATTCATTTTATTAAGTTCATTACACAATACTTATAGCCTCGAATTCGGGTTCTGATAAACCTATTAAAAATAGGTATAGGTACTGTACTTAAACGAAAATTTTATGTGTCGTTTTCACACCCTGTTGTCATACTGTTTGTCATACCTGTTTTTGTTACTTTCGTAGTCTGTGACGCATCGGTTGGTGGAGTGATTCACAAACAACTAGAGTCATACAACTCATACAGTCGCAGTTGTGATAAAACTAAATAAAATATCCTTGTATTCAGGATTAGAAGTCCGGAAATAGTTTATTACAATAAAAATCTAACTATAAGTACTTCAAAATACAGTTAGTTTTTCACTGTGACGCTGCATGACGCAATTTGTGCATTGTCCTATAAATAATTTAATGGGAATAAACTATAGCCTAGTTATTAGTAGCCGGCAAACTTCTTCATTACTGACAATTGACTGCGCAGAACTGAATTATAGGTCTCTTTGGCCCCAACCCGCGCATGAATCGAGCGCGCTTTTGTTAGATCAGATCGAATCGAGCGCCCTATTAGTAGATCAGTCGACTGCATGCGCGATCTGTCCCCCACTACGTCACTCAATGTTCGAGATGTTTGCCGGCTACTATAGTATACGCTAAGTGACTCTCTCGCCTCTACCTCACCGCTAGCCGTCCCTTTCTTACAAAGTCTTTGTCACCCGCACGTGACACGATCGTGAACTCCCAACTTTTTTTATTATTACCATCACTCGCCTTTATTGGACGCGGGAGTGGTGCTTTTTGGAATTTTCGTGGAAAAATCTAAAAAGGTGGTGATTTTTGACGCAGTTCTTGGAGTGTATTGTTACCGTTTATAGCATATATTTTTGATCCTGCACGAGCAACTGTTTTTCCATACCATGCATCGCTTTAAAAAGATCTTATCGGATCAGTAAATAATATGTACTTAAGTTTTGAGAAAAGCCCTTTGGTACATGGCACGGCCGGGGATCAAACTCGGATGTCTCGACATGACAGGATTTTTTTTACAAATTTCATGCCTTTTAGTTTTTTGTTATATTTAAAAGTTTCGTTCCCAACAGTTACACGTCCAATCAACACTCTTTTATAACGTCCGGTCACCCTTTGATTCGTAATTCCAGAACCCTTTTACCTTAACTAAACAACGATCTTGCAGGGTTAAGGTGCTTTAGGTAAAGACCTAAAGCACCTTAAACAACAAATAGTGAAGGGACCAACGAAATAATGCAGTCGACGTAAAAAGATTAACGCTCGCCCACTTTTGTGCCGCGGACAGGGCTCAAGAAATATAGCCCGGGTAAGGGAGTAAGACGGCCGTGCCGCTTCGGCTGGGTTTACACGTGATGCGCGGCACCTGGGGAGAAAAGGTAAAAATTACCATGTCCATTCATTTAAAATTTGACTTGACCTCCTGGCAACAAAGACTTTATCAAGTTTATACAGCATTCTGGCATTCTCCGATCAACGCCTTATCTTGTAACGTAACAGACAGCCGATTAAATCATTAATAAGAGTTCTTACGACACCAGAACAAACAAAGTTTAGCTAAACTATCTTTAATCTAAAAATTACACAAAAATGTTTGTACAGTGTGAGCACGCCTTAAAAGCTTTCCTAAGGTCGGGGTGTGGAGATAGTCAGAGTAAAAGGAAATGCAAAGAAGCAAAGGTTCGTATATAAATCATTGGAACACAAAAAAACGCGAACATTTGATTCGAGTGCTTGGAGAAAAACGTGATTTGTTGCGGAAGGTGCAATTTTTTCGCTAAGGTTTGAAAAAAATGGAGCAAATAATCCAAAATTCCGGATATTTGTTTTCTTATCTTGGATTTCAAGGACATGACAATCAAAAAAGATGCTGTACTTATAGAAAAACTAAATTGTTAATTACATTGACTTTTAACTTAAACAAAACATTAATTTATCTTTTTTTATTAAATATGAAGTATCTTTATTTCTTTTTTTTTACATTTGGTTTAACTTAATTGAACCCAGAATTTACCTTTTTCAACCCCTCTCTGCAGGTCACGTGCGAAGAAACCTGTAAAACTTCTAAGTTATACCAAGTACCAACCTTACTTCGGAATTTGTTTTTTCGTTTACACGCGCTGCGAAAATTTGGAGTAAATGTGCTTCCTAACAAATTCTACAGAGATGGAGAGGCGAAGTTAATAATTCTTTACTGCGCAGATTCGATAAGTCGAGAGAATTTCAGCTATTTGTATGGACAATATTTTGTCAATTTAGAGGAAGAGATTTTTGCCGTGATGAAAAATTCTAGAATGCTGTGATTGTTCCGAGTGGAAAATCCACCATTTTTCTTAATTTTTAGGTCGGTTCGGTAAACTGCTTTAGTGAAAGTAACCAGTAAATAATAAGCATCAGTGGCGTAGTGGGGAAGACGCGGTATGTGACGTCGAGAGATCTGAAGTTCGATCCCCGGTCCGGCCGAGGAGCAAGAGGGTTTTTTCTCGAAACTGAAGTAGGTACATTTAAGCTCTCAAACGGTGAAGGGAATCATCGCAAGGAAACCTGCATACGCCGAAATTCTTAGGCGCATGTGAAGTCCACCACCCCGCACTGGGCTAGCGTGGTGGACTATATACCTAACGCCCTCGCTGAGAGGGTAGGCTTGTGCCCCAATGGTGGGGACATATTTATAGGCTGTTGATATTTATTATGTTACAAGACATTACTTATTACTAGTATCTGACATACGCATACCTAATGCCAAAACGTAAATGACGCTATTTACCCTGATTTTTCCCATTTTCTTGTCCCTATCAGGGCTCAAGGGTACAACCCCCCCTCAAGGGTACAACTCCTATCCCCCGCAGATTTTTTTGTGATATTTTTAAAGATCCATTCAATTTCCTCCCAAAATAATATATTTACCTACAACTCCCTTGCAAAATTGCTTCATCGTTTAAACGATGTCTTACTGTCACTGCCTATGCCCGAAAATAAATTGAAAACATCATTATTCATCGACAGAGAATATTATGTTTCGAAATAGATGGGCGCCATCAAATATTCTTTAGGGTGAGGATAGAGGGGCGAAGAGCGGCCTCTCTAACAAATACCTAGCGTGTGGAGTGTACTCAGGATGAGAGAAAAATACGGCTATCTATTTTTTGCCGGGGTTTGATCGAGTGGCCACATAATTATGTAATAGAAGAGTCTTTTGAGATGCGAGAATGTAATTCTACGTTGACGATGATCTAATAGTCCTCTTATAGTATATAAATAATTTACAGATCTACAGTAATAGTCGTTTCAAGGTTTTAGTCGATCAAAAGTTCTGTGACACATTTGTTAGTTGGTTTGTTTGGTTGGTATAATTTTTTATTGTTAGACTGACAATGAGTATTTTTTAAGATTTGGCGTTCATTGAAATAATTTCCCATCCCGCGTCTACGTCCGTCCGCTAGAGTAATAAGAAACATTCCAAAAATTTTCCTTACCTAATAATGAGGGAGGAGTTTGATCATTTAGAAACTCTTGTACAACCTAAATAACAACTGGTCAATAGCCACTCTGTAATAATTGTTGAACTTTTATCCCATAAAAAGGGTATGTTATAAGTAATAATAAACCGTAATTTGTATTCACTAATGCATAATAGGTACCTACAGTACCTAGTGAAAATATTCAGACTACTTTTACAGCCATGACTATAATATTAATAATAATAAAATCTTTATTTCAGGACAATTTATAATCCCATATTATGATAAATACATACACACATACTTACAAACTATACAAATAAAAATAAAATAAAAGAGGATACAAAAAAAGATATTAAAAATGTCTCACCATGTCCTGTTCCTGTCCCGGTAGGCGAGTGAGTATTCGAGTGCACTGATTCACGCTCACCTTCCTGCTCCCCCTTGTCACGTCGCTTTGAAATGACAGCTCTGCAGCAAGACTTTTTAAGGTCCCGTGACAATGAAATGAAAGAGTAGAGAGTAGCTGTATAAAGAGTATATAAAAATTTGCTTTTTGTCTGAACGACTACAGCTAAAACTTAATCCTATTAAAAGGGCCATGATGGTCCTTACTAGGTTATAGGTAATGTGAACAGTAATTTGTATTCAGTAAATATCTATTCAAAACATTTCGACTGACTACTTTTACAGTCTTGACTATATTAAAAACGTTTCACCTTGTCCTGTTCCTGTCCCGGTAGACGAGTGCACTGATTCACGCTCACCTTCCTGCTCCCCCTTGTCACGTCGCTTTGAAATGACAGCTCTGGAGCAAGACTTTTTATGGTCCCGTGACAATGAAATGAAAGAGTAGAGGGTAGCTGTATAAAGAGTATCTCTATAGTTTGTTGTAGAATAATGACTATGACTACCTACAATTTTCGCTGTCATATATGTGATTTAATAAAAATCCGTAAATTTTAGTATAAAATCCTGAAATTTGAGGGATTTTTTCCCTAAAATTTCCGTATTATCCATGTTGTTTTACATGCATGTTCCATCCAAGTTTCAGCTCAATCTTTAGTTATCCTATGAACTGATAGACGTACAAAAGGTCAAAATATCTTCGAAGGATCCCTAAAAACACCGTTAATTACGGTAGTCCAAATTTCCAAGATAGTATCATTTTTCATTTTGTCCAAAAAGTACCATTTGAATATTTTTTTGCGGACTTTAAAATAAAAATGACTTTCTTCTTTTCATGTTGTAATGAATACTCGAAGAAACAAATACAATTCCACTGTCAACCATTAGTCATCGAAATAAGCAATCATTTTAAGCACCCCTTTTTAATTATGCAAAATCTGTCCCATTCATTAACCCCCCGTTCTTCTTTCCCCTCACCCGCCATTATCTCGGTGGAGCGGACAAAAATTATTTACTTGGAAATTATGAAAAATATACAAGACGGATGACGCTATCTGTTTCAATTCCACTTGGAGGAGCTCGCTTTGTCACTATTTTGTTTTGTTTCCTTTGCGTTAATTGGACAGGTAAGTGTAGATAGGTATTTATGCTCAGGAGTTGGTAATTGTTGGCAACTGCCGACAGTAACGTCAAACTTCTTTAGATTACTTATAAAGATTCTTGAGTTACAATTAAGATACAATTGTTATTCTTATGTTTTGAAAGTTTACACAGCTGATTCCGATTCCAAACTTATTTTGGCATTGGAATCAGCTGTATAAACTTCCAAAACTTAAGAATAATAATTGTATCATAATCAATTATTTAAGAATTAAATTACTGAAGAATCTTTAAAAGTAATCTAAAGAAATCTGACGTTACTGTCGGCAGTCGCCAACAATTACCAACTCCTGAGCATAAATAACCTATCTACCATACCTGTCCAAATAAGTAAAATACCTGTACAAACATTTAAACCCGTAGTAGGTAGTAAGCCGATTTAGGCGTATCACAGACACACGCGGCCTGCGGTGGCGGTGGCGACCGACCTGTTGTATTCCCTATGCAATGTTTAAGAGACATCAGACATGCGCGGCCTGCGTTTTCATATTGAGGCTGCGGCCTGCGGTGGCGGTCTCTAGGATACGCCTTACTATTTCGTAGGTAATCTCTTATATACCAATGTCTATAAAAAGATTGTACTTATTATACCTACTTATTAGGTATAGTTGCCGATCTCATACCTATGAGGTTTTGGTAACAGTTCTCGGAAATGAACAGTGGAGCGAGCTGCATGATTTATGATTCAATTCTCAGAAATAACAGCTTTCAGGTTACAGGACTGTAGGAATGCTGCAGGTTTATTCGTGACAGTGAACGCTTTACCATCAGGCGGATTTGCGTTAAAATCAAATCAATTCTATATTAGTTTCCAAGTATTGGGGTCACAGGCTTACCCTCTCAACGACGGCGTATGGGCTATAGTCGACCACGCTAGCCCAGTGCGGGTTGGTGGACTTGTTTGCAGGTTCCACCGCTTCCTAGGTACTAGCGCTGAGAAGAAGAAGCGGCGTAACAAACGTCCGCAACACGCCTATGTATTTCTATCTTAATTTCATATTTATTATAACTTTAATCTCGATCGTTTCTCACTCAATCATTATACGAAGTCGATTATCAATTCAACCCGTTCGCTGCTAGTTGGATGTCAATATTCATTTAGACCGTGGCCACAGTGCGCGCGTGATTTGTCGCTCGCCCCCAATCCGCGATCATAGTACGGCCACGAAACAAGCAGGTAACATGACATGACCGATAATTAACGACATTTCTTATTTAAATAAATATAAATTAATTTCAGATCAATGTCCATATTTGGTTATTAGATACTACTTATTCCTAGGCGTTAGTTAAAATAATAATAATTAAATTTAATTTGAAATAATTGAATTAATTTTTTTTTTAACAAGCCTTCATTATTTAATTCAAGTGTTTGTGAAACCACAGAATATATAATAGGGTGAAACTCAGAACTGTTCAGTCTTTTTAATACAAGTTGCGTCGATCACAAAATAAAAAACAAATCGATGACATGGTAATAAAGACCAATTTCAACAAAATTTGCCACATTGGATGTATTTTTGGAACACCGACAAAATGACTGTATTCTGAAATCTATCCGACTCAAACCAATTAAAGCTTTTTTTTTCTTTTGGAGAGAGGTGGTGCGAATTTCGATAACGAAATAGTGTTTTCTTGAAACGCAACATCAAAAAGTCTACAGAATTCTGATAGGTATGTAAGTAATCCGTTTTTATGATGAGATATTATTTTGAAAAAAAAAACGTTTTTCTATTGTCGGTCGATCAACTGTGCACTTTGTGGCTCCAACCGACTGGGAGGTGTCGTGTTCCGAATACGAAATCGCATCGAATTTCGCCAAGTGGGGTGCATTCGAAGTCGAAAATCGTTTTGTTATTAATAATTCGCCATTCGTCCGACAGACACTCCCAGATTTATATGGCGACGTTGTCTTAAAGTTTGAGAAGGGTCTGATTATGTTTGCTTAAGTTAATAAAAATTACAAAATAGAATTAAGTTAAGTGTAGAAATTCCGTTTATATATTATTTTAAACATACATTTATCCGACTTCATACCTTAACATTCCACCCTTAGAGGTGAGATATTTTTTTTAAATTTAAATGGGAGCACCCTTGAAAGCCTATAATAAAAAAATTATACACGTAGAATTCAGAACTTCCTCCTTTTTGAAGTAGGTTCAAAAGTGTCTCTCGGTAACTATACAGTGCGTTTCTTATTATTGATAGATTATCTTCATCACATATGGCTGACACGTACGTATGTATGTACATACATAGTACGTAAAATAAGTTAAGCCGAGAAATAGAGTCTTGTTAATATTATGCTCATATAAAAAATATTTTGTTTTCAGATTTCTCTCAGTATATGGTTGATATGGAGGTCCAGGACTTCAAGACCATGCCCGGAGCAACTGACAGGTCAGTTTACAGAATAGAATTTATGATCTGATAGTAGGTATACTGTCAAAAGATTGTATGAACTTTAGGGCATTTTGATGCGTGAAACCTACACAATAAATTGAATCGTAGGTATATAAAGGTTGTATGGGAGAGAATGGTTGGTATCAAAACATACAATTCTATTTTTACCTTTAGGTGTGTTTATACATTTGATGTTTGTATATCTTGACTCTAACTTGAATGTATCCATAAAGAAAATGACATCTTTTAATCAAAATAAAAGCCTCACAGCGGCCCACACGTAAAGAACCATAACGTAACGTAGATTATACTGAATACAGTGAATTGACCGCACACCGGCTAAGTTAAAGACGTTTATTTTAATCTTGCTAAAACATAACATTTTCAACCACTACTAAGGTTATTGAAGGCAATAACTACGTATACTTATTTAAAGGGGGTTAAATATTCATTGAGGATTGATAAATCAATACAACGTGTTTATGCAATCATTAGAATACAGCGGTAATTAAATAATATGTGCGGTAGTGCTGCTCCATCCTCAAAACCGATTAGTTTGTACACTGTACCGTACTTATTTAAATGTTCATGACATTACGAGTATCAGATTTAATATTACTACCTACCTTGTTATGGAATCTTCTACGACCTGAGCCCTGTTTCTCAAAGGGTGTTCTTACATGCTCACAAGCATGATCAAGTCGAAGACTAACTTTTACAAATTGTTTTGTCTAGACCTGACGGTATGATAATGACTTAGCGCATTGACAACATCTACATAATTTAAATGTTACCTTAATTCTACACTATATACCTACTGCAAATGCTTTTGTCTATTTTAGATTTTCAATTCTGCGCCTGTCAAATTTTGTTTGGATCTCTATTTAGCCGAAACGCCTTAGGCGTCGATGCGATTACACGACCATCGCGCGAATAAGCGATGCTATCATCGCACGTTCCGTAATAAAATCGATGTACCTAATGGTGATGCGCGAATAACAATTAAGACACATGTTCGACACTGGTATCAAGTTTGATCGCGCGCTCGTGCGAACAAAGCTCGCGCGAATCGCGCAATCGCGTCGTATTAGAACGATACCCTTTCGTGCCTGTAGCAACTTAGCCTACGTTGCGAGTTTTTCTTTCGCTGACGTTGGCTGATCCATCCGTCTTGTTTTGCATTTTTTTCTCTCTTCCCTAATCCGTTCGTCAAAGTGCAATATCATCAAATCACTGTAAAAGAAGTTCCATGATTTGGCTAGGAGGGGAGAGTGGGGATGAAATATTACAACGGGAGAGGTTTGTTTCCTGAAAGGAGGAGTCACATAAGGATTATGTGATGCTCAAGCTATGGATTTTGAGCTAAAAAAATATTATGTGATTATGTATGTTGCCAGCATGGAACATTTATCTTTCCGAAGACAACAGATTTACCTATTGTGAAATATAGCACACATTTAGTTCAAATCTCCATGTCACAAGCAAAATCAGTGAAAATTTAACAAACAACCTATCTCACTTCCGCATCACTTTTGCGTTTATAACATAAGGTAGACTTAGGAATGTAGGATATTTATTTGTCAACATAAAATCCAACAAAATGTTTGTCGCAACTAACTTTTGATAAGATTGTCTACCAGGACTTAGAAATTCTAAAAGTTATTTATTTCGCACCATACTCTTAATATTATGATGTTTTCGGTAATAATTAGTTAGATAATAGTTAATACCTTGAATGAAAAAAATTTGCTACTGCGCACGGCCACCAAATAGATTCGAACCTTCCCGGGTAATACAATCTACTGCTTCACTGAAGCTTAATAGCATCTTCTCGGCATAGCTTTCTATAAACAACATGCTTTACAAATTTAGTGGCGGCATCTTGTGCCGAGTCACTCAAGATGTATTTCATGGTACGTCGACTCAAGAAATGATATTGTCGGAAATATGATTTGAGAGCGTAACAAATGTATTATGGACTCCCTCCCTCCCGGAGAGAAACGTATGTTTGATCCTGCATTGAGCTGGAACCGTTGGGGATTTTATAGTATTTCAATTTTGTGGAGTCGGACTTTGGTTGGTATGGCGAGACGAAGAGATTGCATTGCTTCTAATATCTCACATTATATCTAACATGTTTATACCGCATACCTACTTATTTTGTACAATTATTCCTAGGAACAGAAGTAAGTTTCAGAGCAACGTTTTTTCATGCCGATTTTTAATGACAATTGAATTTTGAATTCTGCAACTCTAATTTTCTTAAAAGTAATCTTAAACTGAATACGGTGATTTACTGTAATAATGTCCAATCTGAAAATGATCCAACGGCCATGGTCGAACTGAAAAATGTCCAAACTGAATAATGTGCAATCTGAAAAATGCCCAAACTGGAAAAGGTTCAATCTGAAAAATGTCCAATTTGAAAAATGTCCAATCTGAAAAATGTCCAATCTGAAAAATACATATGTACTTAGGTATAATATTTGACAAGATTAATCTTACATTTCTAGTATGTAGATAAGTAAATATAAATTGTTTGTATGTAGGTATTCCGAGGATACAATAAAGAAGCAATTCTTGGAAGGTTTCTTTGGTATTTTCTGGAGCATATTTTCCCTGTAGGTACATAATTGTTTCCGACACAATATGATCATGTATCGCTTCGTATTGATACGGTGACATGATGGATAATGAAATATGTTAGTATATACGAGTAGCTTGTATAAACAATAAATAAAATAAATTGTTCTGCCTTTGAATTCGCTTTAGTTATTTTTGAATAAAATTTAGACATAGTAAAGGAACCATAGGCTTTTTTGAAGTTCGGTTTAATTGTGACATGTATGTGACATAGAATGATACATACATAGGTACATCTTCACGCTATGTCCCTGACGGGGTAGGTGGAAAGAACGGAGCGTCAAGTATTTGCGAACCTGACACACCTCTTTCGCTTTGCTCATTCTCATCATTCTTTTCACAATAGAATGATTTGGTGAAATTTTATTATTCACGGGTCTTACACACGAATATTTTTTATTATTATTTACCTTTTTTTAGATTTCATCGTGATACTAGAATGTATTTCTGATCCATTAAGTTGGCAATCCATGTAGTCGCCTGAGGAGTTGACATCATGCACCAAAATTAATTCAACCGACCATGGACCGCACAAAGGACCGTGGACCGAGCACCTCATATAATAATACCAATGTAATACACCTGAATGATGCCAGCATCCCACGTCATCAGTAATTATTAGAGCGCATTTACGCACGCGCGATCATCGCAGACGCAATGATGTGAAAGGGCTTTAGTACATGTACACGTGAGGCGCAGTTCACGGCTGGCCGGCGCGCCATTCAGGCGATGGATGTAGGCTTTACGTGCTATTCTGGTCTGGTCTATACACGCCTTTATGACGGGGGACAGGGAACGAGCTAAAGCCGGCTGTAAGCGATAAATAAAACATGTCAAACAGGGGCTTACAATGTTTAGAATACATACATTACGTCGGTCAGGCGTTTTGAACAAAATGCTATTTTTTCAGTTAACAATTTGTACAACAAAAATTATTGTGTGATGTTTGCGTTTCATCCCATTCAGTATTTTGGGCATTACAATAAAATACAGTATGGCGGACAAAATGTTGGCAACTCACGTGTACCACAAAACACTGAGCGTCAGCGTTTGTTTGCATTAGTTACGTTAGAACTAGGAAGAACGAATCAGTCCCAGAATTTCCAAATTTGTCGGAAATTTGTCCAACTCCCAAAATGTTCAAGACTTAAAATGCACAAGTCGCAAAATCTCCAAGTTTACGTATGTAAATACGAATCAATCCACCAAAATCTCAGAATGTCTAATTAATTTTCAGATTGGCCAATACCCAACAACAATTGTACATTTTGGGAATTGGTCAATCTGAGAATTGGACATTTTGGGAATTGGTGAATCTGAGAATTGGTCAATCTGGAAATTGGTCATTTCGGGAATTGGACATTGGGGGACTGATTCGGAAGAACTATGTCTCGTTGACGATCGCAACATATAACTTGACACCGGTTGCTATGTTTCCTAAATTAGTGGTCGATCTGAGCGCTTTTCAAAATAAAAAAAAATTAAAAGCTTTCAAAATAATAATTTACTAAATTATAATTATTGTTAATTTATTATTATGGGAATTGTATTAAACTGTTGATTGTTAAACACGAAGTAGGTATAATAATTCACTCGTTCCCGCTGGCGCTCATAAATTACCACGGTATTGGTTGCGTGCTGTAGGGGCTAATTCACATACACCTAACCTACTGTGACAGGCATTAGAAGCCTGTTAGCTATTGATCACTAAGCGTGAAAAAAATTCAACATGATTGCCTTAACATCCATTATAATAATAGGGTTTATATCCATTGTATATAATAGTTTTCAAGAGTATTGCGGAGTTAAGAAAAATCCGTATTATATCCGACCGGGGTACGACCAAGCACTATTGAGACTTAGGTACCTACCACAAAACGATTCAGGCCTGGAATATCCGATTCCTTGAATGTCCAGTCGGTCAATTATGTCCAATTCCCCAAATGTCCAAAATATCGTTTTCCTGGAGCGTAAATTTCCCTGAATGCCCATTTCCCCGAACGTCCTTTTTCACTAACGTATATTTCCCCGAACGTCCAACATAATAATTGATTTTCAGTTTGATTTCTTTAGGATTCGATACCGGATTTTTCAGTTTCAAATTGGAAGCTGGAGGAAATGGACTTTCAGGGAAATGGACATACAGGGTTTTGGACATAAGGGGAACAGATTTTATTGACACGACGCTCGAGGAATTAGACGTTCCAGACCTAAATCCACTAAACGTCGAGCACCGAGAAATATAAGAATTGAAAATTAGCACTTATACATATCCGGGGAAATTCGTATTTTGTAGTTATTTGTGACAACCTTGGGTCATTGATGTACCTCGTAACTAAATACCATCTCATGTTATAATAATGTACAAGGAAGCAATAAACAATCTTGTTGCTATTAGCACTTATTGGTCCCACAGATTAAAATGGTCGTTTCTTATCGGTACCACAGATTATGTGGCTGTCTAAGGATTTACTATGGCCACACCAAATTTTAACGATGACGACGCACCCGATCACTACGGTCCATTGCGGTTTTTTTTGTGTACCCCAAAGGAAAATTAGAAGTATCACCCCGAGGCGTCTTTATTTTCCGGCCACTATCGATAACAGAACCAGCTTTAAAGCCAAGAGTGCACCGGGTCGATATCCAATCAGCGCGGGCCGCGGGCAGAATTACCTGGCCGTGATTAGGTGCCGCCTAAGCAGTCGCCAGACAGTCCGATTTTCTCGGACAAATTCAGGATCTTGGCCAGATTTCGCCATTTTTGGCATAATAAGCAGGCGGTGGCTGCAAAAATGCATAGGTACTTACTTGCAAGAAGTTTCAAACATCTTTGGTCGCGCGCGCGCTCCCTGTTTAGATCGCATCTTGCATATTTAGTATGGGAAACGAAGAAATATTCGGTGTCAATTTCAGGGGGGGTGCGGACAAAGGAAGCGGATTAGCGAGAGGAGATTGCTAATACAAATTTATATGGAGTTTGAAAATGAGAATTCGTGAGTGAGTGTCAATTTTGATATACATTTGACATGATTTTGGCACCCCCTAAAATGCTTTTGTTACTCATCCATATGGGAGTGGCAAAATTTTTTGATTCAAGCTTACTTGAATAAAGGAACTTTATCCTTCGTTACACAGTATATAACAAAGTCGCTTCCGGCACTGTCCCTTTGTATGTCGCTTAGATCTTTTAACTTCGCAACGGTTTTCACTATCATTTAGATAATTTCTTCCGCATGGTTAATAGGTGCTTATCCAATGCGGGCGAAGCCGCGGGCAACAAATAGTAATTTTATTTTATAGTACTTACTGAGTATATTACATCTTCCTGCCTACCCCATCAGATTTATACGTAAGTATGAATTTATTTACAATTAATAAATTCATACATAACTTAACTGACGGGGCAGGCAGGAAGATGGTATTGTCTGTGGTATTGACCACAAGCTTTTCGGTGAAGGAAGACATCGTGAGGAAACCGGCGTACGCCAAAGAAGTTGGTAAAGTTTCTAAGTCGAAGTCAACCAAAAAATGTGTATTGAGGGGCAGGGGGAAGAGGAGTGAAGATAGGGAAGGTAGGACAGCTTATATTACGAGAAAGGGCAATTAGCAGGCCATTTTGCGAATGGGACGTTTTGCGAACGGGCGGTTTTGAGACTGATCGGAAATCTGGTAACCCTACACGCCTAAGCGCTGTTACTGCAAGCTGTAGACGGTCAATAAACTAGCTGTCGTTGTTAATATTTTCTTATTATTATGTATTAGTGAGGTGCTTACCCGTGAAAATATTATATCAATGTCTATCGATAAAATGGTCGCACGAATGTACATACTTTTTTTTATGAATTCACAAAATGGAGTCCATTTGTATGGATATCTAATAGCAGCGCTCACGCATGATCTTCTCTATCAATACGGATTGATAAACTACTCTATTAAATACACTCTCTCTAACATAACTCTAACTAACATTGAGCATAGTTTAATCGCACGCAGTAGTTCGGTTGTATCGAACTGCTGAGACTAAAGAAGGCTCATTAGTTCGAACCAGACAAAGCAATCGCGCTACTGAGACTAGACAGTTCATCATCAACAACCTATTAATATATCTGGCTGGGGCTCTGGCCTACCCTCTCAACGAGGGCGTTCGGACTATAGTCCACCACACTAGCCCAGTGCGGGTTAGTGGACTTCACATGAGCCTAAGAATTTCTTCTTCGGCGTATGCAGGTTTCCTCACGATGTTTTCCTTCACCGTTTGAGAGCAGTCAGTAAATGTACTTAAGTTTCGACAGTTCATACCATGTCTTATTTTGCAAAACATAGCCACACTATTCCAGCTCTCATCTCTGTCTAGTCTGACAATAAATCCTTATTTTTTCGGGAAGTACGGCTGAATCAAACGTCGAGTATTCCCGCTCGCGAGCTGAACTTGTCAAAGCCGGCGTCTTGTCGCGTCGGAGGGCCCTTAACAACTTTATTTATGAGCGAACTTGTCTGGGCTAGGGAGCGAACTGAGCGCAATACAGAAAATATTCGTTGGTTGCATTGTAGTTTGTTTTGGTTGTTAATTTATCTACTTTATCTAATAACTAGCGGACCCGACAGGCGTCGTTCTGTCAAAAGCTAATTTTCACCCCCCGTCCTCCCCCTTCCACCCTTTAAAATACGAAAATCCAAAAGTCCATCATTAATTTTTTATAATACATTTCCAATTTTTAAGTTACTGCCTTTAAAGAAACCGATACTCCCGTGAATATTTTCATCCCCCCCCCCACTGCTTTCCCTTAATAGGTGAAATCTTTCCACCCCCGTTTCTCCCCCCCCCCCCCTTAAAATGTGAAAATCCAAAAATTCATCATTATTTTATGATACATTTCCAATTTTCAAGTTACTGCCTTATAGAAACCGATACTCCCGTGTAAATTTTACTGATTAAATGATACGGTGATTTCTGATACAACACAATAATTATAGTAGCAAAGTTTTAACAATTAAGTTTTTGACGTATCCGTACCAGCGAACTTTAAATCCGTACAACATTAGGGCAGATGTTACAAAAAACTTTATGTAGGCATCTGCATCATTTAAAAATTGCCGATTCTTAGGATTCCTCTGTCATGATTTCTGGTTCTAATTAAATTGTGATAGACAATTTTGTTGTGGTATCACGTTCTTTTTAAGACAACTTTTGGTAGGTATATTTCTTTTAAATTTTACATTGAGCTTCAAGAAAGCTTTAGATGATCAACATTACTTTATTTTAAACATAGAGATCACTACATAGACTCGATAAGCGCCATCACACCCTTTCTTTGTCATTTATTCACACTGGCATGCTGTAGTCCAGATCTTTCCTTTGTTTATTTATGTTTTAAAAGCCTCATTTTAATTAAAACGTCCGTTACCTCCACTGTTTTACAAAGTCGTAACTTCATCTCGTTTATTTATATTGTAGTCAAATTGTTATCTGGATTTAAATTTCCTTGAAACTGAATGGTTCGTCAAGAAAATGGGTATATTTCCTCTTATCTATTATTAGATCCTGTTCGAACTCTGATGGAAGACAAGTTTTCAGTCGCCTAGGCTATTCACGGCAACATTCAAGCTTCAATAATGGAGATTCAATTTTATTCAGGAAATCATCATTATTTTTACATTTAGGTACATCATTTTCATTTAATTTTTCATCAAACCGGCCATTTCATTTTAAGTCTAGCATTTATTACAAAAAATCTATGTAGCGACATCACATCGCTCTATTTTCGTCTTGACCTTTACCTGTATTTTTTCTTAAACAAGTACTCTTAAGTTACATACTTTCTTTTAAGTTAAAAATGATTTTTAAGTAAGAACCGTCGCAGAGCATTCTTAATTAGACTCAGAGACTGCACGAAGGTGAGAATTTTACTTTTCATTATGAAAGATAAAGTATTTTTTAATTCAATTTTGAATGTTGTAATTTAAAGTGAAATTTCACTTAGTTTAACTTTTGTCTTGAAACACAGTGAACACGGGTCTATCCTTAATGAATGAATCAGATACCAGCCGCATAGTTTTTAATATCTGTAATGAAAGCTGCAAATATGATGCGAGGGGGCTCGTGGGGTGCGGTACACACACCGGCTGAGGCGTTAACGTTATGCCGGAGACATTGTCATAAGCGGTAGCGATTTTTACACTGAAGTGAATATCTATCTAATAATATTTTATTTTTATTTTTTATTTTATTTATTTTCACAAAACCCACAGCACTTAGAAAAATAATTATTATTATGGTTACATTGCTCATACTGCCAATAATGGAGGATTTACAATATGCTAATTTTACTCTCAGTATACATATCATATTATTACGTTATTAATGCGTACAGCATTGCATATTATTGCGTATTCGTCAGGAGTGTAAGAATGACTTAGCACGCCAAATGCTAGGTAGCAGAGGAGGACCTGGTACTGTTTGCATAACTGTTTTTAGACTAGCTTTTTAGGCTATTAAATAATATCACAGAGTGTTGAATGGACTACCGTGCCACCTATCCGAGGTAAGTGTTGCTTTTTCCCGCAATGAAGTGTGTTGAAAAACGTTGTATGAAACGCGTGAGCGTTGATCATTACACACTCGGCTCCATTAGGGACATTATTTCAATCTAACAATAAGAGGGCTTACCGTCACAGCATTTGTCACTCACTTCTCGCTGCGCTTACTCCAACATGCCCCCATGCGTTTCATTTCGCAGCGATACCAGCGCCGGCGACGGCGGTGCATTAGTAAATTACTCACGTACAGAGTCTGGAGGCTCGCAGTCTTCAAACTTATTTGTCGCGAGATTTTACCAACTCCGAACTAATTTGTTTAATTAACACTCGCCGGTTTCGACGCCTACCGAGATTAGTTTGTTATTTATGGGCTGTCATAATTTAATTATGGAAAGCAAAATTTTGTGAAAGGAAATTGCAGTGGGCGGGACTCCATTGTTTTAGGAAGTGAAGGAACCCTTTGTTGTTTATAAATATGACTGAAGTATTTTATAAATAGGACTTAATTGGTCATCCCGTCTTATAATAACTCGTAAACTTATCCAATAGCAGACATCAACTCGTTTATTGTTAAATGTGACGCAATAAATAATTATCTTAATACTCTAACCGTGATAAAATCATAATCTAATGGCGAAATAATTTAATGAACCGATATTAATGAAAGGTAAATACTTATCTAGTACCTACACCGTAAACTATAGATAGTATAGGATACCTTTTACAAGGAGATTCGAACCTCTTTTGTCGCGCGCGCGCTCCCTGTGGAGATCGCATCTTGCAAATTTTGTATGGGAAACGATGAAAAATTCTGTGTCAAAATCAGGGGGGGTGCGGACAAATGAAGCGGATTAGCGGGAGGAAGTTGCTCATACAAATTTATATGGAGTTTGAAAATGAGAATGTGTGAGTGAGTATCAATTTCGATATACTTTGGCACGATTTTGGCACCCCCTAAAATGTTTTCGTTACTCATCCATATGTGAGTAGCTTTTTTTTAAAATTCATGTTCTTTTATATCAAAAACTGTTGCAGTTTCTTTACCCATTTTTCCTTACCGGTCTACCTTTCTTAGATCATTTAACAGTTATCTCAGTAAGTAGAACTTAATTTCTATTCTCCTTAATTACGATCATGATCAAGAAGTTTCAAATCTCTTTGGTCGCGCGCGCGCTCCCTGTGGAGATCGCATCTTGCATATTTAGTATCGGAACATGTACCCAGTGTACTCATATAGGTAATTATCATCATAAGATAATGATAGCCGAAAGACGTCCACTGCTGGACAAAGGCCTCCCCCAGGGATCTCCACGACGACCGATACCGCGCTAACCTATCGTATTTTAAACAAAATAATGTTTGACAAAGTTGCAGAAAGCCAACTGCATCACCACTTGCAGTATTTATAAACTGTATGAAAGACTAAAAGTTTATACCTAATAATACATTGTAAAGGTACCTAAGTAAAAGTGGGTGAGCATTACCTACTCCAATAAGTCGCCCTAACAACAGGCACTAAGGCGTTAAGCGCGACTTACACCCGCGCGGTGGGGCACCCGCGTAATGGAATAAAAACATAAAAAGCATTAGAGACGTGCGAAGTCGACGGAGAAGACGGTAGGATAATATCTTTGTGAGTGGGTATGTATATGTATGTAGATACATTTGCCCCTCAGGTTCTAAGTGAGGCCTGATGGGAAAAAACTTAACAAAACAATGTCCGCTCAAGTAAATTTACTTTGGTGTTCTTAACAGCGACCTGAATGTAAAAAAGATTAAGGGCTTCTTTCACCAGTTGCTGATATTGTTACAGATAGTAATCTGATAGATAAATCTGTCTGATAATATTTTCGTGTTTCACACCTCAAGTCTCTGATAAAATATCTGACACTTGATCTTGCTGTTAGTTTGTCTGATAGATAAGGCAATCAGATACATGTGAAACAAAAAAAATAGGTTATCTGTCTGATGACCTGGAGATAGGGTATCTGGGAATTTATCAGCAAGCGGTGAAAGAAGCCCTAAGACTGCACATCCAGCGGACGACCCGTAGCGGAGCAGATTGTCCGCGGCGACAAGCAATTCTAGCCTTTATTTTAGAAACACATATTATTAAGCAATAGTACATAATACATGCCTCGTGCTAGACTAGTGCGAAAGGTTTCTCTCACGTATTAACTTAAGGGTATAAAATAAAAATATGACAATATTTCACAAATTATACCATTGTACACCGGGAATAACATGTACAAATTGTACAAAATTGTTTGTTCCCAGTGGGAATCGAACCCACAACTCCTGGCCGTCGAGTCTAATGACCAAGCCACTAAGTCAATGAAGCAGTCTTCTTCATAGCTACTGCCAGCGGCGAACGGTTTCACCGCTGTTGAGTAAATCGCCGAGCGGGCGTGCTACGCGGTCGCTTGCTGGATCGTCCGCTGGATGTGAACAGAGCCTAATAGTTGTCATTTCAATTTAATTAGAAATTATTAATATGCAATACAGCTCTTAAAGTTTATAGACGTTCGTTCAGTCGTTCACACCAATACTAAAAAAAATAATTTAGGCGGTCTTATGGTTTTAAGCGATTTCTTCGAGATAACTTTATATCCTTGAAATCACGAGGAATCTACATTTTTTTTAAATCAATCAAAAATTTTCATAATTCTTTGCCTTTGCAGTCGCGCAGTCGGGTAAAAGTATAGTCTGCTAAATGACCAATGAAAGTCCAGTACGATCGTTACTATATAACTTTTTATAGTTTCATTAATGATGAGCACTCCAGGTGTTGAGGGGTTGAAACACTCATTTAAGACTTAGCTCGTAAGTTTTACGACTTTGGAAATGTCGTTACATTATAATTTAACTACTATGTCTGTCTGCACGTCCCACAGTAACATTGTTACAGACTCAGGCTGTTCTAGAATCTAGAATATAATTATCTATCTAGTGACTAATTGTTTTTAATGACTGTTATTATTTTAATACCTAAAACGAGATTATTCACGGTCCATACATTTTCGTTCGAAACGAGGTGATCTGCCAGAAAATCAAAGCCTTATAGCCTTCGACATAGCTTAAAAAGTTTGCAGTGGCAGTGGGCTGGTCACCGATGGCCGCTGGGGTAGACGAGTTCTGGAGTGGAGACCACGACTGGGCAAGCGTAATTTGGGACGCCCCCCCGGCTAGATAGAGCGGCTGGCAGTGACTAGATGCTGAGAACTGAAGATCGGGATCAGTGGCGCGCCTTGGGGGAGGCCTATGTCCAGCGGTGGACTAGTGCTGGTTGATGATGATGATTATGTTATGTAGTAAACTCTGCCTGTCCGATCTCTTTAACCCCAAGGTCAGAAAACTCTTTCAGAGTTAAGTACAGTATCATACCCCGTTAACAAGCGGGCAGTTTGTGGCTCACGTAACATTAGTGATGTGCAATACAAACTATCCAAGTCTCGACGTTGTATCTATGTATGGAAACTACAAAATTTCATTTGTGAAAATTGTTCAGTTTCATTGGCTGATTCACTATTGTTAGGTAGCCACCAAACCGCCTGCTTGATAACGGGTATATATACATTTTATATCGCACCTCCAGTAATCATCATCATCATCATATCAGTCTGTAGACGTCCACTGCTGGACAAAGGCCTCCCCCAACGATCCCCACGACGACCGGTCCTGCGCTACCGCCTGCCCCGCCGTTACCATGGCCGCTAGCATAGCCAAGAATAGCGGGGCCTCCAGTAATACAACGTCAAAATTGTAATTTGCGAAATCTTAGTCTAAACAATATTAAAATCTTTGAAACACTCTCCTGTAACATTTACAAAATGGCAGTTATGACGTTGTAGTAGGTACCTACTGTAGTGCGATTTTGTATTTTTGTATTAAACTTGTATTGTGTAGATACTATATAGAATGAATAAATAAATAACCCTTTCATACCGCGTTGTACATTACGTATTTGCTAATGAGAGATCGGGGAGCGAACCCGATGCAGTATTGTTATAAAAAGTTGCTTCGTTCAGTCGCTCGGTTTTTAATCACCAGCTGGAAACTGTCCAGTAACTGGTTATTGGCGCTGAAAGAAGTTTTTAATCCAGACCTTTCCATGTGAATAGTTAATCTCCGGACTTTTACAGTCTCGTTGATTGCTTTGTGATTGGATGTAAGTAATTAAAAATCAGTTACAATTATTCCACTTTTCCTGTTTTGTGTCCGTATGTGGAAATTATGACATCTTTTTTTTAAATGCTGGTAGTTTACTAATTAAATAATTAAGTGCTGTTGTAGAAATCACTTAAAAGTCAAGTGTATTTTATTTGTATTTTTAATCTAGATTGTTAGTTGATCTACTTACGTAAAGTGATACTGTAAAAAAAACTAGGACTATACTTTTTATTGGAAACTGTTGACGCCTAGATACTTATTTCGTTTGTGGTTTTTTTTCATCGGAATTACGATAAATTCTGTCTTCCTGTTCATCCTTAAACCCTAAATCTAAGAAGATTCACATCTCCCGTTCTGTATAAAAATATTGCATAACTATTACAAAACTGAATTTACAAAGAACGGACATTACTTTCGAGTTGATCCAAGACGCAAAGTACTGTCTGTTTTACTCCCGCAATGAAGTTGTATCCATTTGTTACAGTGACAAAGATATTGTGCAATTTCAATAGCACATGATGGCGTACTAAGCCTCGTGTCGGTTTGTATCGGAACACCTGAGACGGTAATGGAAGGTTTAACTTCCATTGCCACAATGTGTTGTTTATAAGTTTGACGTCTACTTTTGAGATAATATCAAAATGTTTTCGAGAATTATTTATTTCGGCAGATGTGCATTTACAATTCATATGAGTATACACGTCTTAATAAACTTGCTCGCAAAAGATGTGTTGAAAAACATAATAAATAAAATACTTGCTACATGGCTTTGTAAGTACTTGGTACCTACTTGGTTTTGTAAGTACTTGGTACTGGTTTTGTAAGTACTTGTTACCTGGTTTTGTAAGTTATTTGGTACTTGTTTTGTAAGTACTTGGTACTTGTTTTGTCAGTACTTGCTACTTGGTTTTGTAAGTACTTGTTACCTGGTTTTGTAAGTACTTGTTACCTGGTTTTGTAAGTACTTGGTACTTGTTTTGTAAGTACTTGCTACTTGGTTTTGTAAGTACTTGTTACCTGGTTTTGTAAGTACTTGCTACCTGGTTTTTGTAAGTACTTGTTACCTTTTTTTGTAAGTACTTGGTACTAGGTTTTGTGAGTACGTACTTGGTGTTTTTAAGGTTACGACATACATACAAAGCGTCTAAAATTCCCAATGACACACGGGCCCTACAAAAATGGCCCCAGCTGCATGCCACCCTTCACTAATGCGGTCGTTTAATCGTCTGACTACGGTAGTCAGATGGGGTCCTCAGGGGCCGTGGTCCCGCGGGATGAGTTCAATTGGCAGGCGACAGGTTCCAGGGGGTTCTGTAATTGGTATTTGTACAAATGTTCTCTGTTTATTGAAGGCGGTTTCAAAATATGTAAGGTCGCTTTCACATAGTTGAGAATCGATGACATGAAGATGGTAAGTACCCACAGGAAATATTAAGGAAATCAAATTTCAAGTTATTTATTCATATACCAATATTACGTTGTATTCCAATTTTACACAACAAAATACAATAATTGCACAATAAATTGATCAAAATGACTTTAGTTGTTTGAAATTTGAAAAATACTATTGTATAGGATTGCATATTATTTCGGTTCATGACAGAAAAAATAATGACGCGGTGACTGGCTGGAACGGACGGACGGACTGGACGATCTCTAAAAACGGTCACAAAATCTTGTCTCCTTAGTCGTGGTTAAATCTCAATTTCTTGGCTCATTCGCGGTGAATAAACATTAAAATTATCCATTGATTTTAACGATCCGAGCACCAAGTCTCGGCAGAAGACGCGTCTTCGCCGCAAAATTTCCATAAATCAATTTCAATACAAACACCTCTTAGTGAACTCGGTCCACAGTCCCAAATAAAGACGGGGCTCTACTGCGAGCGGGACAGCAAATTTTTAATACTAAACTCATGTCGTTTATGTAGTAATATGTCGAAATATGTAGATGCTCTCAAGAAATCTCCAAGATTTCTTGAGGGGTTCCCGTTTATTTTTTATGGAACTTGTGACGATTGTACTCTATGAAATTTACGTATCTGTCCATATTTTTCTTAGTTTATTTTGCGATAAAAGAAGAAAACCATCGTCATCATAATAGGAATTACCCGATTTCTTAACTTCACAAGTTTTCTTTTCTAAAACGAAAAATGCTACTTTGGCGTCTTATGCCAAATAACATTCATTGAAGAATTCTTTTGACAATACCGAGAATTTTATTCATTATTATTTTGATCCCTTGTACTGATCGTTTTGTACACTACATAGCAAACTATGTATTAAAAATTTAAATCTTTAGTCTTTAGTGATATTCAGTGCTACGGCGTAGTACTTACACGTAGCACATACGATAAGTCCCTAACAACTGCAACATAGATAAAGCATCAAACAATTTGTTATCATAGTGCGACGTATTTTAAGTTGGTGTAAGAATTTTAAATACCTACCCTTAAAAACGTGCACGAATTCTTCAGCCCGCCGTCACTGGAACCCGCTCTGAAGTCCGTGACTTGGTTGGCGAACGGGCCGCGGTTACTGGGCGACAGTTGGAATGCAGTTATAGTGATCAAATTGAGTCAGCCAGCACTCGCCGGGTACTGGATGTTGGCGAATCTAGACTGTAAATTATGCACACCATCGTTCATGCCCCTCTTTAAATAATTTTGTATAATTATAATACATTATGACCCCATAGTCCAGGGCTCCAGCAATATCAGACGATCAGACGACACTTGGACCCTACTGGATCTGTTGTGCCAAACCCCCGGCTACAAACGTTACCCCAACCCGATTTTTCTGGACTTTACCTATATTGTCTGAGAATAGAAATTTTAATCTTTGGCGTATGCTTGAATGAAAAAATTTAGCCACTCCCATATGGATCAGTAATAAAAGCATTCTATGGGTGTCAAAATCGTGTCAAATGTATCAAAAAATTGTGACTCAATCACACATTCTCATTTTCAAACTCCATATAAATTTGTATTAGCAACCTCCTCCCTCTACTCCGCTTCCTTTGTCCGCACCCCCTCTGTAAATGACACCATAGGTTCCGATACTAAATATGCAAGATGCGAACTCCACAGGGAGCGCGCGCGCCATCAAAGAGATGTAAACCTTCTTGGGCGTATGCGATGTTTATCACGATGTTTTCCTTCACCGAAAAGCGGATAAGTAAGAAATTATTAAAATTATAAAAACTCATTGGTACGGGCTAAGGTTCGTACCCACAAACGACTGAAACACTGAATCACATCAAGCCCTGTGCATACAGAAAATATAAAATATAGTGAAGGTTCCATTCGGATTGCAGGAGAACCTCAGCCTCAAATGGAACAACAGGAAATAAACATGTCAAATCCCAAAAGACTAATAACGCTTCCATACAATCACCTGCTTTTGTAAACAGGAAGAGCGAACCCAATTTGAAAGTTGGCGAGATAAATTTGGGTTCCGTATGAAGTTGGAGCGGACAAAAGGGCCATTGTTTTATATTTATATCGCGCTCTAAGACTAAGGGCATCGTAATTTAGCCGTCCCTCAGGGATGAACAAAACATGCGGGATTGCGTATGCCAGAATTTACCCGGCCACTCAGGTATACAGGTACAGTCGCGTCCGCATAATTTGTGCCACCCCTATGCGGATGATTAATATCGTACATTGTTTACTTTCGTAGTCGATACTATTGTCCACTTTACAATATTGGAGAAATTCGCTCGACATTATGAGAAAAGTAACTCTTACTAAATTAGATTTATGATTCACTTTTATTACAAGTTTCCAATTGGTATATTTTAGACTTTCACGCATTCAGTCATTGCTATAATTATCTCTTTTTTGACTTAGGTACCTACTTATTTCATTTTAATATTATAGTAATATTTTCTGTTCTCCCATTATTTCAAAAACCGCTTTTATTTGATTAAAACTAGCTGCTGCCCGCGGCTTCGCACGCGTTGAAAATGTTTGGAAAAACACTGAAACATTTGTATTTCTTACCCATACAAATATTAGTCACCTATTTCACCCCATTCGGGTCTTTTTTTGAGACAAAAGTTAACCAGTGATGTTCTTCCTCAGGATGCAATATATCTCCTTGTTAAGTTTATCGAAATATGTTTAGCGGTAAGAAAGAAGGCAATAAGCAAAAAAAGTTGCTTTCGTATATTACATTATTTACACAAGCATTATTACATAATTATGTAAATAATTGAGTACTAACTTCTCGTCAGCATATTCTTATATAGTCTGTAAATAATCTGTCAAATCAAGATAAAAAATCGACAGACTAATTACAAACTACATATATAAAAATATGTATTTTATTAGTCTGTGAGTACACCTAAAAGCAATTAAGTAAATAAAATAAATAAATAATTGCATGTTCGTCTCTTAAAAGCTCTTAAATGTATTGAGTTTCAGCCTGTTTTAATAACTAATAAGTGTAAGGTACCTTCTGTTAGAAAGTCATCTAATTACCCGTAAGTTGTCAGCTCGGGAACGGGGGGGGGGGGGGGGGGGTGGCAGGGGAGCGGAGTAATTTAATTGTGCGAAAATTGTTTTAGTGGGCGCATTTGCTACTGACAAGTGAGTCAGGCTGAAATTTTATGATTAACGTTCTCATAATTGCTGATGTTAACGTTGATTTTTTTTTCGTTATTCCGACTTTTATACGCGAAAGTTATTTTTTGTTGTTTGTTGTGAACATGACTTACTGTTTAATATCGCTAATTGTCTTTCGTTAGATTAAACCTGGTATAAAGGTTTCGCTTCACAGCTTGTACGTTTTATACAGTTGTTTACACAAGTCACCAAAAAAATTATTCTTGAAGATTTCGAGTTTCGATTGACACATTTGCCAAAATAACCGGCTAATAGTTAAATGCCTACATGAAAAGCCTTCATTACGTAATTAAGTTAATATGAATTGGAGTGTACATATCCGGAATCCGTTTCCTGTTCGGGCAGGATCTCGTAGCGATTTACATATACACACGTAAATTCCTAAACTCCACCGGGGGCGTTAACTGAAGGTCCAAGCGGATCAGGCATATGCCGTGTGGCTCTTTACTTCGACCTTTTTGTAACACCCCCTATAAATATTTACAGGGGAATGGTGTGGAGCGGTTTTGCGGCAGGAGGAATAAGTGTAAGTGTTTGGAAATGAGATTTGTATGGATCCGGCCGTGGGGTCAATTTGTAGGGAAAACTTTTGAATGGCGAAATACGAGAGTGAATATAGCTACTATAGGATAGGATTGTGTATCTGATATTGTATTAAATGTATGGATGAAAAAAAATTACAGATCCCAGAAGTGGATGTTAAGAAACATAGATGAGATGAGTAAATACATATTTTGTTTGTTTACAAGCTGTATTACTTGTTTTATGATTTGAACTCGGTCTCTCGTGATCGATTTTGCGATCACTTCCCAACATCTCATCTTGCTCAAATTTTGCACATACATTTGATTCTGAAGACAAATAGTATATTCAATTTTATGGTACCTACATCTAACTAATACTTACAACCCCCTCGACTTGGGTATCAAATGAAAGGTTATATAGAATAGATGGTGAAAAGCTTGTTTTTAAAAATATAATATTATTTATTTCATCATCATCATCAGCCTGCACTAGTCCACTGCTGGACATAGGCCTCCCCCAAGGCGCGCCACTGAGTCCGATCTTCGACTCTCCGCATCCAGTCACTGCCAGCCGCCCTGCGCAGGTCGTCGCTTCATCTAGCCGGGGGGCGTCCCACATTACGCTTGCCCAGTCGTGGTCTCCACCCGAGAACTCGTCTACCCCAGCGGTTATCGGTTCTCCGACAGATGTGACCAGCCCACTGCCACTTAAACGTGCTAACCCTTTGAGCTATGTCAAAGGCTTTGGTTCTCTGGCGGATCACCTCGTTTCGGATCATTATCGGATCATTTATTTATTTATTTATCAATATTTATTAATATATATAAATATTTAATGACTAGGATTTAAAAATTCCCTTTACTGACTCGCAAACAACCTGCCATTTTTCATTACCTATGGCAATATTTCTATAGATAAAAACAAAAGTGTCATGGGCTAAAAAAGAAAATGAATCTGTCAGTTTGCAGTAACAGATCGACTGCTGGGTACCTACGACGTCGATTGAATCCAGCGAGGGGCAAATGCAAATATTTATGCCAGACCTTGGGGTAGATTACCATTGATTGATTAGACCGGCAACAGGTATGGAACAGCTTGAGGAACTCGACGTTATAAGGTACAGTCAAGGTTCTTAAGTGCAGTTTCGCAACTCAATAGATTGAGAATACAGTTTTACTTACGACTTTCTTTTATATCTGTACTCACACATCCACTAATAAATATTCCTGGATATTACGATGAATGATGATGACTTTATAGCTATAACAATACGGTTTCCAATAAGCTATCGACTTGGGTGGTCAGCTATATCCGATTGTTTTTCGTGTTGTCGTGCGCACCGATATACTGAAAAATGACTGTTAGCGGGCTACTGCACTTATGAACCTTACTGTACTTACCTTGATCGAATAACTAAACGGGCCAAACCAAGCTTTATGACTGTACCGATACAATACCGCTATAAAATGTGACATATTGGACCAACTGCTACTAAAGCTTCTGAATTAAGCGATCAGTCCTAGCACCATATTCAGTGATGCTAAAGTTGAAATTGAAAGGAACTTGGTCATTTTACTTATGGCACTGACACACAGACCACCCACCCCATAGGTAGTCTATGCACTGACAGTACATTGCGGGTATACTCTAGGTATAAAAATACATACGTAATTTTTCGGAAGTTAGTTGCGCTGTGAATGAGGCCCTCCAAAAAGACTAATTTATTTACTTATTCTTTTTAAAATATAAATCATAAAAGTAAAAACAAATTAAATTAAATATAACACTAATAATATATACAGATTATATATAAATTATATACAAACTAAAAATTATAAAAACGAATATACCTACCTGTTTACAAATAAAAAAATTGCCCCAGCTCGTCCCCCGCCTCCGCCGGTAGAGTACCCAGGAGGCTGGCGGCATTGCCTCGCTGAATCGCGAGGCTTATGCGTAAAAGGCAAAGTAGTAATATTTATTTACAGAATTTATATTATGTTTATTGAATTGAAACGTGTGGAATTTCAGTAAAAATTGGATTTATTCTTACTAAAATAATATTATTAATAACTAACTAAAATATTGTTCGCTTATATTCCTGTGTAACGTTTAGGAGTTTTCGTAGGTAACAAAAATGTTTTTTTTTAAATTCAATCCTTACAATTTACAAAGCAGCAGAACCGAAAACTGTCACTGGTAGGTATTTTAAATTATTAGTATTCCATTAGCCGTATGCTGAATCTGATTTTAGTGTGAACAGTTTTACGTAACAGTATTATAATAGCTTGGTAAGAGCAGCGCTGGTTAAGCACTATTTAACTGCCGTTTTCAGGTTTAATTGTTCAAAGTATCCTCGTTCCAACAACTCTAATATTAAATTGTAATACAGTCTGGCTGTAATAAGGTTTGTACAAGCCACTGAAGTGTTATTTGCAAGTGATATTAACCCTTTATTGTCACACGTGACCGTTTTGTTAACCTTTTAGTTGTGTAATAACTGCTTATCGCATCTAGTGACTAAACTATAACGGTGTTACTATACTACAAACTATAGAGCCTTTAAGATAAGACTATGCAGCGTTAGGATAGACATATTTATGTGCAGTTGTAGACAGAAGACTGTAAAAACTTCTATTTGACATTTTCTACATTTTGATTAATCCTTGCTGGCCGCTCAATGGTACCTGTATTATTATCAAATATAATCAAAACAGAATAATATTACATTCTTAGAAAGTTATTTTCAACTGTCAGGAAATAACCAATCCTAAAACTAAACTAACCTTACATACAAGTTTACTCATTTTGCTTTTCTAGTTTTGTTGCAGAGTTCCGGACACTAATTTGTTTGTAAACACAGCGCGGCAGTTAATTTTTAAAAATCCCCATGCACTCTGTCAACAATTTCACTGGGATAGGATAATACGACAAAAACAGGCCAAGTGAGAGTCAGAGTCGCTCATGGAGGGTTCCATAAATGCCAACCGAAAAGCGAGAACTAAAAATAATTGTGAATAAATTGTTTCAAAAGTAATCTATTTGTTAGTATGTATGAATAGATTACGAGCTCTAATGGAAACGAATTTCGTGTCTTTACTATTATCGAGTAAGGCCCCGTGTCCACCAAAGCGGAGCGGACAAGAGATGCGTATAAATGATTTCGTTACTGGAGCTTAGCGGAGCCGAGCTAGAAAAATAACAAAATCTCTCCGTCTGCTTTGGTGGATACCGAGCCTAAACCAAACAATGAACATCACACGCCTATGTGAAATTCCCTTTTTTTTTGTCAATGCATAAATTCTGTGTAAAGTCTTCACACATCTAAGCTAAGAGGCCTCTGACCTGACAGTCACAGTTGGCTCAGCAAATTATAGGACCCCATTGGACTTCGGGTACGGAACCCTAAAAAAGGAAAAAAAGAACATGGGTATGTGGCAAGTGACGATGGCGGCGCGAGCGATGCCCAAACTAATTATTGACTCACCGGGGAAACCAAAGAGAGTCGGGAAAACAGAAATATGGAATACGCTGTGGTTATTTCATTTCGCATTTGATGTTCAGGGAGGTTCCACCACGCTACTGCTTTTTGGTCTCTCTGCGACATGATTAAATCCATGTTCTATTTCGCTGCCTTGTAAATGGGAAATGTTTTTAAACCAATTTGAACACCTACCAGTGTCGGGCAAAATCCCTATTATTAATAACTTCCCTTATTATTTTCTTGCTTTCTCTGATTTCACTATGCGACACTGAATTAAGAATTTGGAATATGAACAACTTATGGAAATAAGAAAGAAATTGGGAAAGTAATTAGGTAAGTAACATTTCGCCAAAATCTCCCCCGACATATGAAAAGGACAGGGTGTTATGACTTTTGACGTATAAGTTTGAGGTACCTACGTAATATTATCTACCTATATCTATTTATGCCTGTAATTGTCAAGGTGTTGTGGAGTCGATAAATTAGTTTCGATAAAAAATCACTAGCAATATTTTATTCGTGATACTAAAACCTTCTACTAAAATTTATGCACTAAATAAATAAATACACGTTTTTATTTCAGGCAAAAAATATAGCAGTATTAGATTTTAAAAGTAATGCTCTTTGACATAACAACATACGTTCCTATCCCCGAGTCCATAAAAAATAGGTCCCCCCCCTTCTAATAGCAGGAGCACTGAACATTGGCGCCAAGACGCAGCTGGGCGTGTATTACTGTCATCGCTCGTTATTTACGATGCTGTTCAACACCCGCTAGATATCGCACGGCTCCCTTTGTCACCCGCAAGCTACAGTCGTGTATACAATTCATGTGGACTAGATTGTTTCACTATAATTGCATAGTTTTGTCCGTCGTCGCTCGTACCTACACCTCGTCGGCATAAGTAGCAGAGGTGGGCAAAACGTAATCGACATTACGTACTGATTTTATATAGAGTTTGTTAAAATCTAATTAAACTGATTACCTGAGTAAAAAGTTCGATTATTCGTGGAGCTCAGATTGTAAAATTTGACTATGCAGTGTTGTCACCTCAAAAAATATTCTACCTTTTGTCAAATTGCGACTGACTGAGTTTTGGCTGCGAATCTGAATTCTGGCTGAATAAAATAAATTAATCAATTAAATCCTTAGTTAACATAAAATAAATTCTCAAAAATGTCACATTCGGTTTCTAAATTCTATAACTGCAATCAAACGACATTATGATCTGCTGAAAGCGCGTTACTTCAGTGGTGACACGTCATATTTTAGACGGGGATGACGGTCCCTGCACTGACTCCACAAAATCGGGAGTTTCGTGTAGCCATCCCAACTGAAGTAGTGGAAAGCTTCTGGCCGACGGCAGCACTACTGCAGGTTGCTCGTTGCCAAGAGATCGGAATCTATGGTCAGCCTCGTTTCGGATCTGAATTCCCGTGTTGCGGGACAGTGTAGCAGCACGTGCTCTACTGTCTCGCTCTCCCACAGACAACCCTTGCACAGGTAGCTGTCTGTGATACCCGAATTGTGAAGCTAATTAAGAATTAAGTGGTAATCACTGTAAAGTAATTATATAATTATGCATACAAAGCGCGAAAGTCTAAAATGTACCACTGTAAAGTAATTGCGATTGTTTTTTTAACATTCTGAATATTTATCAGTTTGCAATTGCGATGTATGTGAACAGGCTGTAAAGTGAATGAAAAATAAACAGGGTGTTACCAGAACACGTTTCCTTACCACAATTCGCGGCTCATAATTGAAAACGCGTGCACAAGACATGACATTAAAAAGGGTTAACCTTAAAAAGTTGTACATTATATGGTGTGTTCATTAACTCCCAACAGAACACGACCAGAACTCAATTAAGGGCGCCGAGTTCATTTCCTGTCCTTTGTAGTTGGGAGGAACAGAAAGAGCGCGCCGAAATTATTCAAATTCGAAATACCTACCGAATGAAGAGGGATAATAGGCAAGGTGCCGCCGCCGTGGTAACGAAGCGTTTGTGCGCAGATTTGGGATATATTTTATGGGAGAAGTTAGGTGGGATTCCGACGTTGTGCCTACATATAAACATGTCGCAGCCAACTGGTTAAATCAGTCAGTTGGTTTGACAGGTAGCCCGTTGATTAAATGGCGGCATTTAATTAAATACCGGTCATTGACTGAACAAGGATCCATAAACGTTTAACGAGCCAGTTCATTGACACCTAGTCCTTTGGAAATGTCTGACCTAAAAGCAGAAGAACGTTAGGACGACTGGCTGTTTTGGGTCCCAAAGGGTTCATAACAACCGTGTTTTTTTCGTTTACGGGAAATCTTCCTGAAATACACGACCTCCTGAGGAATAGGCCGGGTTATGTGGGATTTCTACAAACTTAAACCCTCCGCGCGAGACCACACCGCACCGCCGTCCTTCCCGGGGACGCCTAGATGGAATGGACGGTTGAAGCCCACGTTTTCTTCGTGCCTCCTTCAGTCGCCTCTTGCAACAGACAGACGATACCGTAGCCCAGTTCGTCGCCCGGAACGACAAGGATGACGCGGCCTAGGAGGTTGTCGACTTAACTTTGTCGCGTCTCCTTCTCAGAGCAGGATCGGTTTCATTTCGGCAACACATCATACTTTTATTTAACTAAACGTCTAAATGTCGACTATACGCAAAAGTTCTGCATTACCTATCATGTTCGCATCTGAATAAAAAGACGTCATCATACGGAGAGTCAGGATGCGGAATGGTGTGAAAGCGACCCGGCCAGCGGCGACCAACCCTGAATAATTTACGGGCCGGGGCCGCGGGTAATTTGAGCAAATTATAACGGGTGACGGCAAATTACTCGGGCCGCCTCGACGCGACTGCCCGAAAAAAAATAGCCCTGGCCACTTCGGAGTGCCCAGTTTTTAATACTCACATTGATTAATTGCGTTTTAACAGGCGAATGAAGAAATTAAGTATGGGCATTTGGAGCTGTTTAAGCTATAATGGCTGTACTTGATTGGGGGCTTTATATATTAATAATAATAATAATGTTTTGGACAAATTAACACACGGCTGTTTAGTCCCAATTAAGCCGAAGCTTGTAAATGGGTACTCAACAACTGATAAACATACTTAAATACTTTTAAATAAATACTTAAATACATACAAACACTCAGAATCCGAAAACCAACAGTTATGCTCATCACACAAATGTTGGTCCCGGGTGGGAATCGAACCCACAACCTTTAGCGCAGTAGGCAGGGTTACTACCACTACGCCAACAGGCCAGTCAAGATATTGAAGAGCAAGATTAACTTTTCCCCATCTAAAACTTCAATTAGCTCTGATAATTAATTAATTAGAGGTCTGGATCTCATGTTGTGAATGTAGATTGGTACCAACATTTTGCTGACATTGTTTCATTATCAGTCCGTCAGACGCTACTCTTGTACATTACATAGATTTTCCCTCAATGAGAGCGGGAGTGACTATTATCAATTGCTGCCCAATTTTCTATATAAGCAACCTGTGGACCAGATGCATTATTTGCACCCTCGGTGGTTTCACTTTCTGCCCTCACCAGTTTGTGATATAAGCCCTATCTCGCTTGAATTGTTATACCTTGTTCGGTCTGAAAGTTGATAAAATGAAAAAAGCCTTATCTGTTACGGTTGGTGTTAAGAGCGACATAATATGTAGTGCCATGCCAACCTATTATTGTCAAATGTGGTTAATAATGTATTTCTTTGATTGCAAATTTAGATTTTCTGAGCTGGAAAATGTGAATTTTAATTATGCCCCGTATAATTATTGCCCAGAATTGTGTTGATGAACGAAAATTGAAAATTTAAACAGAATCCTCTTGTAAATTATTTCGCAATACGAGTAACAATGTACGTTTATTTTCTGGCGTAACCGTTAGATAATTATGTTTCCATTACGTAATTGAATACGTTTACAAGGTAGGTAGGTAATTTTGTAATTATAATGTATTTTGCTAGACAAACTGTTAAATTTTTGTTATTCCTCTACACAGCTATCTTTTATCAATCTAGATGGATATTTCCGGTTAGGTTTTGTAACAATGGACAAACCAATGACCGCAATGATTACTTACATCATTTTAAACTAACTGTATGATTTTCAGTAATTCACACTATGTTGATAAATAATTTCCAATACCCAATTTTTTATTACCAGCCGATTATTCTTTAGCTGATCAAGATATCTGTAAAATTCAAACTGTTATGACCTACTATATACACATAGGTGGCATGATATTCGAAAGGATGTAACAAAAGAAATACTCTAAAAAATACCAGAACAAAAGCCGTAGCAGTCTGCGTAGTTCATATTAAACAAGTTATTTGAGCTGAAAGCTTGCGTACAAACACACCCATATTTACGTGACATGTATTAGGTAGGTACAGTCGGTGACAACGACGCGTCGAGTGCTCGTCGGTAATCGATCGCATACCATCAATCACTCTTGTCGGCGCATACTGTTGCCGACGCCTTTGTGCGTTTTGTGTGCGACTGTCCAGCGCGTGGTATGAACGCATTACTCATCAGTCCTCACTCTCCAGACTCGTTGAGAGGATGTCATCAATTATAATAGCAGTAGCTTCTCGTATTGCCCACCATTAGACGATTTCCCTGTGGAAACCAAGTGTACCGAGGTAAAGAAAGAAATAGTAAAGAAAGGGTTGGGTTACGTACACGCGCGCATTCGCATTATGACATTTGACTGACTGTACCCCACGAACAAAAAAATACGAAGGTCGAAGCGAACGCGACCGCAATCGCAAGTGCATAGACTACATTATTGAAGCACTGACAGACTGACCAAGGATGTTCGTAAGCAAAATTTCTAGAATAGTTTATTTTCAATGAGAAGTAGTCATCATCATGTCCACTGCTGTACAAGTTCCTCTTAATGAACGCCGCATCCCTTCACCTTTAGGCTTTTCATCTGTGGTATAAGAACCGTATCTTTAAATTCCCAAAAATTCATTGTGGTACGAGCCAAGGTTTGAACTCACGACATCATGAGCGTGAGGCAAGTGCACAACCAAATGACGTTTTGCTTAATTGGTATTGGAACCTCTAAATAATCTCGACTAGTTTGAAATTCATCAGTGACCGGATTCAGTCTATCTATTTACAACATTCCGAGCTTTGGCTTTATCTATTCTGAGCGTGGAGGGTTATTTAAAATGTACTGAGCAGCACGAGTTCCAATTTCGTCACTGGATACTGAGCGCTCGCATCCGACAGTGTACGCCGAACTTCAAAGTGTCTGGTTGCCGAGCAACGGTTGCTAGCGTACACCATTGCGTGTTGGCTGCAACACGGCCAGTTTAATTAAGTCTCTCGGTTAACACGCAGAGGTTAATGCAATCATTCTTCCGATGTGGAATCGAGGGGGGTGAAGAGGTTCAATCTTAGATGGTTTTTACCCTTTGTTAGTTGGGTGGGATTTTAGATCATCAACGGGTATAAAGCATGTTTAATATTAGTGAGGAAATTTAGGAACAGGGGTGTTTATGTTAATTGCACATTTCTTTGGCGTTCTTAACATAGGTTGAAAGTTTTGATATAGCTTATACCTGATTATCGTGTATTTTATTGTTGTGTGACTAAAAAGTTTTATACTATACGAGACTTAGACTGAACTCTGTACATACTGGTAAGTACAAATAGTTTTGAAATGTTTAGCCGGTTATGGAGTAGTCAGCTAGTTAGCTCACGGGGAAACTTGAGTGACCAATGACAAAGCAACAAGACGCCAAGCGCCTTTTAATCATGTAGAGTACACTGTAACATCACCATGTTCAGCTCGCAGCATTCCACTGCCTATAGGACTGGGGCCTCTTCATCTGCATGCCATCTCTCTATGATATACATCCATCTTACTTCTGCTGCTTCATCCTGCCTTCGGACAGGTCGCCGATTTCACCTGCCCACTTCCATTTACGAGTGCAGACTTTTCAGGTGACATCCTGGACTCCAGTATCTTACCTTATCTTTATATTCTGTCAACAATCTACCAGAGAAATGCTCAGCAATGTTCGCTCCATGGTCCCTTCCTTGGGCTACTTGAAGTGGTGTGGTGGCTGTTTGCCTGGCCAGCATCACAGTCTCTGAGTAGAAGAATGTATAATCATTTGCAATTAAAGTTCATTACTCTGACCCATATACAGAAAATATTATCACCAACTTTGCAATAAAATGTAAAATTTCTACTATTTATGATGTGTAATTAATGCAATATGCTCTTGGGGGCCTCGTCGGAAAGCCGCTGAAAAGCTTTTAAATACACAATTCATTTGGGATATAAAACCCAATAGGCCTCTTACGTGCGTTAATAATGAATTGACGGCGGTAAATGTATAAAACAACCAACGTTTGTTATTAGGTTTATTTCCCCATCACAGGGTTTTGATTTAATATGATAGGAGTATTTCAAATGATAATTATGATCAAACTTGTCTTATGTGCTTATCTATACTTCTAGGATAGATAGAATTTCTGCATTATGTTTGATTTATTTCAAACCAATTTTAATCTTATTAACTATATCGAGTAGAATATTAGGCGAGTTTCCTAGATATGTCCTAGGACCACGGCCATTTTAATAGGATTAATGTTTTTGTGTTATTGAGCAATTGTTTCCTACGTTCCAAGTACCTTTTTCTTTTTCCTTTTAATTAATGGTAAAAACAGTATCTTTGTTAGGCCCATGTCTATTTTTAGTTTTGTGTCCTACACCTACGACCCAAGTGCATTTAAAACTCCACTTAGGTCATAGGCGTAGGGCACAAAAACTAAAAATAGGCATGGGCCTAAAAAAGATATTCCTACGCCTTTCCTACGCCTACGACCCAAGTGCCTTTAAAACTGCACTTGGGTCGTAGGCGTAGGGCACAAAAACTAAAAATAGACATGGGCCTAACAAAGATATACCTAACCTATTTTACATTATTAACTTTGAATATGATTATAATAGCCAAATTTTGTTAGCGGTTGGACGGTGTACCGTATCGACGGTATTTATTAAATTCTGGACAGTTAATTGATTAACGATGCCGCGCTAACGTTGTTTCGCATTTTAGCCGGGAATATGAGATTCGTTATGACTATGTGTTGCTACATGAACACTGTTGCTTAACTGAAATTTAGCACCTATACTGCGTTCTGTTAGGTGAAAAATAGTTCACTTTGTGATACCAGCACCAAATTTTAGTGGTGAAAGTGAACTATTATGGCCTTTTTGATGCTAACAGCATGCACTACTAGTTACAACACTATTATGAGCAATGATATTTATCGTCTTCTTTTTTAAGACTTTGTTATCGTCAAACAGTTCAGAATAAACGAATATTTTTGTTTCACCATCATCCTTTCAACGTCCTCTGCTGGATATAGACTTTCCCCTGGACGCCACCACGTCCTGTCCTCCGCCCTCCGCATCTAGTCGCGTCGAGCCACCTTCTTTAGGTCGTCAGTCTCCCTAGCAGGTTTTGGGTGGCCCACACTGCGCGTATTAAAAAAAAATTGTCACTTGATCATTATCCTTAAGTTACAATTTATAACTAATGTCATTGTCAACATCACTATCGTCTGCCCAATCTCACCTCAGTTTACTGCCTAATTCTTTACACATTAATCCTTTGTCAGATATTATATCCTTATTTTCGATCATGTCTTTAAAATAAGCCTATAACATAGTTCTCTTCACAATCTCGGTCAATTATTTCAAACTCCCAGTCAGGTTCAACGTCAGGTGTATTATTGGTTTTGTATTGTAAGCTTGACAGTGTAAGGTGTCGGTGAAGACTTGAGAATAGCTCTAGTTCTATTATAGTCCACCGGCACGCTACATTGTCACAGTTGTCAGTGCAACCGATAAATTCTACTGCTTCACCATACATTGCTGCACCGTCCGCTACACACAGGTGCTTGAATCTCTGCCGCCGCTGTGTTGCCAGGTCATTATCTTATATACGTCTTAAAATTTCAACTCTACTCATTTCTTCTGTTATTGGTTTTTGTTTATTTTATAAGGGTTTTCTTCGCACGTTTTTACATAAGCAGTTAGTTACCGGGCTCCGAAACTAAAATTCCCTGTTCTATGGATAGTATTTTAAGTTTACTAAACATTTAGGTATTTCAAAAATATCTTCTAATATTTCACGTATATGAAGCTAGAAAAATCGTCAAAAATAAATCTACTATTAGTGGAAAACCTCTATTTCTGGCAACACTCGGCTGCTGGATCCGTAGGTACTGGTTGATGAATAATGCACGACGTGCACGGGTCGTCACGCGTCGGTGCGGTGTGGTGCAACCATTATTTGTAATAGTTATTAACTTTACTACCCTCTAGAAGGTTGTGGGTGGTTTCAGAGGACTCTTTAGTCAACCTGCTTTTAGTTAATGAGCATGAATGAAAGGAGTTTCTTAATGTAATAAGGACATCATCTTGAGTATCATTTTAAATAGTAAAACTTAGATCATTAATTAAGTACCCATGTAGAATTTTAGTTTTCTAAATTCCAGCAATCTTCGTTCGTTTTTACAAGAAAGATAACGATTAGTTAACGATTTCATTGCTACCGTTTAGTAAAATAATAGGCTTGAGCTGGACACACACGAGATGAGTCCTGTGCCCATTTATTTCATCATCATCATCAACAGCCTATTAAGATGTCCCCACTGCTGGGGCTCAGGCCAACCCTCTCAACGAGGGTGTTCGGGCTATAGCTATACCAAGCTAGCCCAGTGCGGGTTGGTGGACTTCACATGCGCCTAAGAATTTTTTCTTCGGCGTATGCAGGTTTCCTCACGATGTTTTCCTTCACCGTTTATTTACTATTATTAAATACTATTACATGTACTAATACTATAATGGAGAGAGCTATGCTCGGAGTTTCCCTGCGAGATTGATTCTGAAATGAGAAGATCCGCAGGAGAACCAAGGTCGCGGACATAGCTCAAAAAATTGCGAAGTTTAATTTCAGTGCGCATGGCACATCGCTCGTAGAACTGACGGCCGTTGGAGTAGAAAAGTGAGATGTGACCGCACGTACCGGAAGACGCAGCGTAGGCAGGTGGACCGATGATCTGGTGAAGGTCGCGGGACCCGGCTGGATGAGGTTGGCGAGGGACCGGTCGTCGTGGAGATCTTTGGGGGAGGCCTTTGTCCAGCAGTGGACGTCTTTCGGCTGATATGATGATGATGATGAAATACTATTATTTGAAAAAAAATATGAAAAAATGAAAAATGTTTATTTCGTTTCTCATTAATAGTACATTATTGCAAAGGCAGCGAAATAGGCAATTGCAATTTCGGCCGAGGCATATATAGTGCTTTTCTTAAAAAAATGCAAGGTAATAAAAAAGGGCCTTTTACATAATAAATTTAATTAATATTAAAAGTTATATTGCTCATTTCCGCGCATGTTTAAGAAAACTTAATTATATAGGACATTGGAGCCTTCTATTAAGTAAATAAATTACTTGTAGAAGAAGGCACCGCGATTATTTGTTAGTAACTCACTACTTCTTGGTAGAGAAAGGAAATAATTTTTTATACAGATATTAGCACGCAATATACAGCTCAAAAATTGTAAATTAAACAAAAATTGTAATTGTTGGATATGTCTGTCCAAAACCTCATGAATCTTGTGGTCTTACCTATCTAACTTCTAATCCTTAACTAATATAGTTGTGATATATAGTAGTGATAGATAATACAGCTATCGATCATAATTAAATGGCTAGAACCCTTCTGCTTTGCAAAAGGCGAATAATTTGTATCTATGTAATACAATATGCCTACAATAATTTACGTGCGGAATGCCAAATGAATGTAGATCCATTTTATGGTTCCAATTCGTGGTTTAATGTTGGCCGTAAAAAAGGGAAATTATATTTTTGCGTCTCCGGAAAGTATAGCTGGTGCTGTTATTATTTTTTCAAGGTTGGCGCATGTCGACAGCCCCAAGTCAGTATAGGTATCACTAACAGTAGGTGCACTTCGGTTTGAATTCTGCTTGCACACTGAATTCTGTGTTTTTAACCGAACTGGAATTTGTCAATATACTATCATGGTACAATGGAATGAAAAAACTTCTTACACTAGATTTTAATATTTTATTTTATTTAATTTTCCTGTATTAGATTTCAACTAATTAATACTTTGGATCCTTTTAATCGACCAATCTCTTTCACGTGAGACGTGACCCTCCAAACCAATATTTATTATATTCTCTTCCAGTCTTTCAAGTTACCTACATAATACTTTTCTAAATAAATATTCGTAAGCGTAATTTATATTTTTTTACATTTGATAAATTTTGTTAGATGATATCAATTTGCAAATTTGCAAACTCTACCAGCTGTGCCTCTACTGTACCAATGTCTTGATTACTTAACCCGACATTTGAATACCTTTTCCGTAAAACGGAACGCAAGAATTATTTACGATCAGTGCCGAAAAAGAAAAAAAACAAATAGGTTGTGCTAAATTGTTAGATTAATTCAGTTTGTTGCCTAATTATTTAATTTCTTCTAAGTAGTTTTTAATTTTTCACTTAGACGAAAAATAAAAGTAACATGGTCCTATCCTAGACCTATTCAGTAATTTTTTGAATACTATGATTTTCTTTCTACGCTCTTGATGAAATAACAGCAGTTAATTACTTATTATTGCTAATGAGTTATGTTCCCCGTTCATATTTTACTCGTAAGTCAGGAACTAACGCAAATAAAAACAATTACCTACTTAAATTAATACTGCTTACTTACTCCAAACGTCACTAAGAGCCTCTTTCTCCCCCCAATCACTTTCCCAAAACGCACGCGATATCAACGTATCAAACATCCCTCACGACTCAAAGAGCGGTCGGTCGCCAGAGAAATTATCACGTTTACAATCAGTGCCGATTGATAACCGGTAAGATCGCCGGGTTTGTTTCGCGGGGGGATGCGAAGGGATGCGAACGCGAAACAAAGAAAGGCCTGCGAGGGCGGGCGGGGTACGCCGCTGGGCGGGCGGCAGTTCCGCCGCGGCGTCCGGCGTCGGCACACCGGCTCGCGCCCGCGACAAAACGCGCTCTCGTCCAAAACACGCGATCGGTTTCTGTGATTGTGTATTCATATACAAAATCTTTGATTTTTTTACACGAAAATACGTAAGTAGAAGGCGGTATGTGTCGGTAACGATGTAGGAACATGGCCCGTTGCGATATTTTACAAAGCTCACTCGTTTACATGGTAAAGGATATGTAATTTAACAGTGGCTTCAGTCGGCTCAGATTCAGAATGGTAAGTATACGATTATATTGCGTAAATTTGGTGATTTTATTCATGTTTATTTATATTTTGGTTTCAATTAACCGATTTTTGAACCATTTTTTGTTGAAGTATAAACTGGTATTTTGCATTACATTGACAATTTTATGAAGTGAAATGTAAACCATTGAAATTAATTGATTTTTTAATGTGCTGTTCGTTAATTTTATGTACTTATTCTTATAATTTCATGCAAAATACATTTTGGAACTAAACAGAATTTCATGATTTGTGGCAATAAAGACCTAGGTATTTGGCTGCAAGGTTACCTATTTCATTCACTGTTTCGGAATCTAAACAAATCATGTTTTTTTTTACTATATTTATACTTGTAAATGTCAAAACATTTGGTGGCCACAAATCGTGCAGGTGTTTGACCTCAAGCTGTAACCTTCTAGCGCCGGTATTGTAACTTGAGTGGGCGTGAGGTACATGGAACTGTAATTAAATGGTACACGGAAAGTACGTGCTTTATTTTTTACATTTTATTCAATCTCAAAATATCCTCACGCTATGGGTCTATCATGGTCTATGGTCAGGTCAGATGATTAAGATGAATGAAAGAAAAGTGTAAAACATTCTACATTATGAATGTTATGCAGTCTTACACCTTTCCCTCGACATTATCAGCGAAAGAGTGAATAATCCAAACGGTGTAGGTAAGTGCCAATATTTATTATTTTAATTTTTGAAAATTCAGGAGTACACAAACGGTAATGTATAAATTTAGTTAACAAAATAAATAGGTATTGCCTGTACATACATACAAACATACGCGCTAAACACATAACACTCCTTTTGGGCTTCGCCGCAGTCGGGTAAAAATTTTTCGGCTATCTACTACAGAGTCGAATCTAGATAATTAATGTTTCATAAATAATGTTAGTATCCAGCATATACGAAATGAGTGAGAAAAATGACACGCAATTGCAATAGAATCTAAATCTATTGACATTATATTCATAATAGATACCTACTTAGGTACCTACTTATTTTTGTACATTGTTGCTCTGATTTCTATATCCCTTAAATTTGCAAACCATAATTCCAGGAAGTTAATTTACGTTATATAAATGCAAATATTATATAAACGTAGAGTACTGTACCTATAGAGTGAGCAGTTGTAAACAATGTAGCCGGCGATATATGTAATGAATCTTCTGCCAGTAATATTAAGAGCATGTGACAAGATTCAGGGAATACTATACGAAACTCCCGACGGGTTACGAACAGCTGTCATATTTCATAGTGCATTCTCTGGCTAGCCGGAGATCGCGCGCAATTCGGCTGACACATATATTTGCCACCTTCGTTCCATTCATACAGCTTCTAACAATACTACATACATAATACTAACAATTCCCAACCCGAAAAATCTGCAACGTTATAGGTCTGTATAGAGTAACCCATCCCTAGAAAGACACTGTTTTTTGTTTATGCTTTTGTTCACAATAATAATAATAAAAACCGGACAAGTGCGAATAGGACTCGCGCCCTGAGGGTTCCGTACAAACTTAATTTTTTTAAATTCGAAAGTCTAATAGTATTCTACAACAAAAAACAATTTTAATGTAATTTTTATTGTTTCTAATACCTATTTTATAAATGTAATATTTTGATAATAATTGTAAACATTATGTTGTCTGCTCTTGCTAATTACTGCCTAGCCATAAATATATATAATATAGCTTTAAGACGTAACCGAGTGTTCCATAGGTTCCGGTGGTTGTAATAAATGAGTATGAGTAATGTTACCAGCCCACTAACTTTTGAACTATGTCGAAGGCTTTGGTTCTCTGGCGGATCACCTCGTTTCGGATCCTGTTCTCAGAGAAACTCTAAACACAGGTATTTCCAAACCATAAATGATAGAATATTATTTGATACCAAATGACACAAATATTTTTAATGCTACTGAAGATGAGAGAGCGGGGGGCAGTAATGATCGTTCGCTATCTACGGCGGTGCAATGAAAAGCAAAACAGAACCTTATGCCGTAAAAGGAAAATGTTATAGCGATTCCTATTTCCGGATAAATAACTTCCATTCCATATCAAAACGGTAGCGGTAGTTGCACCGTCGGATCGCATTGTTCTTGTTTTCCGCGACGCCAGGCACCGCCGCCGTAACAATGTCTTGTTATAAATTCTAGCAATATTGTATTGTGCGGTGCCCACCGGCTTGAAGCGCACTCTTCTGCACCTTACGGCACGGTTAGATGTAGATAATGGGTTCCGTATGAGTTAGTTCGCTGCAGTGGCCCGGTTCGAGGAGATGGTATTTAGAATTTTGTTTGAATATTCCCCCCAGGCCCCGCATCATAATCAACATTAGCCTACTGCTGGGGCACAGGCCTACCCTCTCAACGAGGACGTAGTCCACCACGCTAGCCCAGTGCGGTTTGGTAGACTTCACATGTGTCCTAAGAATTTCTTCTACGGTGTACGCAGGTTTCCTTACGATGATTTCCTTCACCGTGTGAGAGCAGTCAGTAATGTACTCAAGTTTCGAGAAACACTTAATGGTACATGGCCCGACCGGTTATTGAACTTGGACCTCTCGACATTAATGGGCCGCTTCTCCCTATGACACCACTGACGTTTGACTTGACTGTTTTAGATGTATCCCGTTAATTCGGCCCTTTTCCAAGTCTTTCCGATTTACACTCATACATATATCGCAGTTGCCTATTGCAATGCCCCAAACTAAGATTGTTGAGCTATTTTATTTGGCAGTGTTTTATCGACTTGACCCTTATTATTTAACACACACTACGGGCTTTATCGCGTAAAGTCATTCGTGTTAGTTCGGAATACGAAGATCGCCGATTGGTATCCCGTAGGTACTTTCATCAATAATCAATCGATATTGAAATCCTTCCAATCAAATTAAAATAAGCTAACAAGTCAGTGACGTCATGGAAATGACAAAACACCGATAGAAACTTCAATTTGCTCTAGTCGAGTAGTTAAAACATCGACAAATTAAAAATACGTTGAAGATCAGCTTAGACACTTGAGTATCTTGTCACTTTACAATGACTCTGAATAGTCCTAAGAACAAGGATTCCATAGAACAGACGCTAAAATAATAATAATCATCAGAGAGGGACACACTTATTACAAAAGTGGTAAGAGTAAGCTAGACAGATATAATATCTCTATGTACCTACTTATGCGAATTTTTTGTTGGGACGCACAACAAACCTTAACTGTCAACAAACAACAACCCGACTAAAATAGATAGTGTTTGTTCAGCTTGACCCCGCCATATAAGAAGCGTCTTCTCAAATTATTGGGGTAAAAGACTATTGCTATTTCATGCTATACGCTGAGTACGGTTCTATGGTATACTAGTTCTATGGAATAGTCTGTGCGTCTTTTGCATATTCCAATGAACTTACTAACACAACCTTAATCAAAACACGTACTCCTTTTAATAAAACGCATGACTACATTCATTAGTACGGCAGCGGCGCGGCGGGCGTGCGGTTTTTTGTTCCACCCCCATTAATTGTTCTTTAATGAGGAGCGCGGGCCCCATGGGAGCAGTGGTTGCGCGGAACACTCTGTAATATTGCGCAGTGATATGATTTACCTGTGAGTCTTGGGACCGGTTAATCTTTAATGTATCTATACCAATATATTTTAGAAATATTTTTCTTTTTAAGCTATGTTTATTAGCTTAATCGACACTTTATAATCCTTAAATTGTTGGACGCGTTTTGTTTCATACCCATTAGGTGTTCTTTAATATTAAGGTCGATTGCGCAAATGTTGCTGAGCATTTTAAACTAATGATCAGACTTTCGTTTTATTCAGTAGGTTCTTAAAATTCAATGTGTATTTTAAATCAATTTAGTTACTTGAAATTTGTGACTTGCAAAAGAAAATTAATATAGTCAATTTCATCAAAGAATCAGAATGCCCGGTATTTCTCTGAATTTTTTTCCACTGCGATATTATTTATTTTCCGCCGTCGTCCGCTCAAAGCACTAATCTTCTTAATCCCCTGCAAATCCATCCTGAATTCGGAACATCAAAGAGATCGATCGAAAATAGAAAAAAGAAATTGGGGCTTTAATTTTTCTCTGTTGTTTTTTGTGTAAATACCGTACTGCTTATTCTAATTACGAATACACTTACGACTTTATAATATTGACATTTACTCCATTGAATAACCTGGCCTATATTATTGTATATTGAGTTTTTGTGTTTATACGACCCAAGTAGTATTTGTCTATTTATGTATATCTGTCTATTAGCCAGTTGGTTTTTTTTATATTTTATTTTGCTTTAATAAGTTTTCAGTGTATTTTATTGTCGCTGGAAATATCTCGACTAAGTAATTACGAACTAATTGCATAGTAAGGGCTATTGAACATTTTCTAAGTGGGCAACTAGCTATCACTTTACCTAAAACCGTATCTATGCTTTTTCCATAGGGGCGGAAATTTGTGTGCTATTTCATTCTTCTGGTATTAGTTTCCAATCTTAACCCTTGTCCGGGTCTCACGTGTTGTCTTGTAACTACTCAAGTCTCGTAAATATCTACAGTCACTGCCATGGCTTTAGTTTTATAGACTGAAAGAACTACCACATCAACAGCTATACCTACTCTTTCAGACTTTTTACTAGTAAAGTACCTAGTGTTTAAAGTTTCTACTTTAAAAAGTAATTACACCCTTTCTCGTTGGTAGTTGTACATTAGGCGCTCAATATTTAGTATTTAGTAAAAAGCCGCCTATTTAGTAAAAGTCCAAACCACAGATTGACTGAAACGCAAAATAAAAGGTAAACAGATGTAGCTTTTATGGAAGCGGAATCCAATGCAAATTATTTGAATGTTTTGCTCCTAGAACGTTTTGCATTTTAGTCAATCTGCGGTTTGAGGCAACCTGATATTGAGCCCTTTAAAGCTAGATATGGTATATGGTTATGTTATAAATGGCAGTCGGCCAACCAATAAACCAGAAATTGTGGACACCGCCGCGGGACACGACCGTGGAGCATTAAAATAATAGCATAGTTTTAAACAACATTTATTTGTGATGGTGTAATTTTTCAACCAAACGCCATCAATTTTAATAATGGAGACGTCCATTCAGGGTTGCCACGGTTTCATAACAAAACTCATAGAATTAGATATTTACGAGATTTTTTGTTATCTCGCCGATTTTAGAATTGGCAGATTTTTTCATGTAAACTGTGTTTGTTGCAAATAAATTATTTAATTATTTATTTATATCCAAGACCCAAACTGTCAAATTGGGTGTTACAAAGTAGGCATTTTTGGTAGGTGGAAGTAACAACCTCTCAATCACTGTAAAACTACCATACAATATATCATGAGGGAAAAAATGTAGCTGCTCGGGACGCGAGCCAAAAAGTTTTTAATGATCAGCTTGCCGCGCATTTCAACATTTTCCTATTTTAAATCTAAAAAATTGGTACGCGAGCACTACCTGGGTCGCCATGGGACATGAATCTCAGTCATCGTCTATATGTCACGGCTTTATTGGTTTATATATATATATATAATATATATATATTTGTGTATGTAGATTTATATTTATTTATATATTATATATATATTCAGTATATTTTAAAATAATTATTTATTAAGTAGTGTATTTTTATCTTGTTTAGTAATAAATGCCATAAATTTTTAAACATGTATTTCGCGCCTACCACGCATTATCTGTATGACCCAAAGGTCAACTGGTAGAGAATGCCATACTGGCATTATGTTCGCCTTTTGTACTAATGTGTGCAATAAAGTTTTTAAATAAATAAATCTAGAAACAAACGCAGAGCATAATTATAAAACCGCCAATGGCTCGACAACCCTGGCGGGGAAGGCGGTGGTGCGGCCAGCCGCGGCGGCGACACTGTGATATTGCAAAATAATAACACATTACACCCTTTTACAGGCCACTGGTGGTTAGAAGGAAATTTTGGTGCGACAAATTGTTGCACGTACGAATTTGTTACCGTAAAGTGGGTGGACCATGGTTTTAGTGTGTGTGGTGTGAAGGGTATTGTAAAACCACACAATTTGAGGTAGGGTACCGTTGGTGTGTTTTAGTCACGTCCGTTAGATAATGATAATAAAAATCTGTAGGTTATTATTTGCAATCTAGAAGATTTAACATTTAGGGCCTCTTACACCGCTTGCTGATAAAGTCCCAGATACCCTATCTGTAGGTTATCTGACAGATAGCCTGTTTATTTGGTTTCACAGGTATCTGATTGCCTATATGTTATATATTTTATATAGTCTATCACACAGATTTATCTGATAGATTAGTTTATCACTAAGATTATTATCTGTAACAATATCAGGAAGTGGTGAAAGAAGCCCTTATTGTTTTATCTATCTATCAATTTTAGATACAAGGTTTCATAGCAACATTGACTCCTTATCGCTAATTTATTCAATATCCGTAATAAAATAACGCTAAAATAAAGTTTTTTTCGCTCGAAAAGTCCGGGTTCGATTCCCGAGTAGTGAACCTATGAGTTTTTTTTCTATGAATGCAGTTTTTCTTGTCTCTAAAATCGACTATACTTTTCTATCTCTTATAGTTTCTCCTTCCCCCTATGACCCATCTCAGTGTGCCACCCTGTACGTATGCATGGATCTTACAAGACCAGTCGATAGAAACGGAAAAGGTAAAAAAGTATTCGCGTGTGAGACCCGTATCTAATATTTTGTACTTACAACGCGTGAAAGTCTAAAATGTGCTATTTAATTTCTAGATTACAACATTATAATATTGCACGTTACGAGTACCCGAGAAACGCAGTCCAACATCTGTAATCCACAAATGTTTTTGTCAGTTTGTCGCATACGGATAGTCCGTTTTGATGTTCGACAAACCAAGCCACGTCCTATTCTATTGTAGGTTACATTATTTTGTTTTTATAACTTTTTCTTTAGCGTCACAGTTAGTTAAAAATGTGGGAAAATACAAGCCATCGACGCCTAGGTACCAAGCCACATTTAGCCACGTTTGTCCATTCCCACGCGAATATTAAAATAATGACAGTATTCAATTATTCGTGTCCTGTTCTATGAGAAATTTAGCACGTGTCCTGCTTGCGTGGCTCATGGTCGTGAGGCTTGTGACGTTTGCTCTATTGCCCTAAATGGGGTAAATGTGAGTAAATGGCGTAATTTGGAGCTAAATCATTTAAAAAAGTGGACTTTACCGTACGAAATATCCGGTCAGACAATCACTTCTATTCTTCCCGAGGCGACTACATAGATCTATTTGATGTGCAGCAGTCATCTGTGCATTTAGGGTCAATTCAGACAGAACTGAAAAATGCTAGAGCATTTTTTAATGTCACTGATTAAATAATAAAGAGATGCGAAACTTCAGTGGCAGTGGGCGGGGCACATCGGTCGTAGAACTAACGGTCGTTGGGGCAGAAAGGCTCTCGAGTCGCGACCACGTATCGGAATACGCAGCGTAGGCAGGCCTCCCACAAGGTGGACCGAAGATCTGGTGAAGGTCGCGGGACCCAGCTGGATGAGGTTAGCGCGGGACCGGGCGTTGTGGAGATCCTTGGGGGAGGTTTGTCTATATATGATGATGAATAAAGAATTTAAGTGTATCGTATTATCTTACGCAACATCTTCTCGTCCCAAATACCGCAGTGTCTCAAGACGAAAGTCTTCGACCAGTGTGTGTTGCCAGTGATGACATACGGTACCGAGACGTGGTCATTCACTATGGGCCTCATAAGAAGGCTCAAGGTCACGCAGCGGGCAATGGAGAGAGCTATGCTCGGAGTTTCCCTGCGAGATCGAATCAGAAATGAGGAGATCCGCGGGAGAACCAAGGTCACCGACATGGGTCAAAGAATTGCGAAGCTGAAGTGGCAGTGGGTTGGGCACATCGCCCGCAGAACTGACGGCCGTTGGGGCAGAAAGGTTCTCGAGTGGCGACCACGTATCGGAAGACGCAGTGTAGGCAGGCCTTCCACAAGGTGGACCGACGATCTGGTGAAGGTCGCGGGACCCGGCTGGATGAGGTTAGCGCGGGACCGGGCGTTGTGGAGATCCTTGGGGGAGGCCTTTGTCCAGCAGTGGACGTCTACAGGCTGATATGATGATGATGATGATGTATTATCTTAAGTTCAAGATTCAACATCCTAAGGATTCAAACTCCATTTTCTTTTACATATCACGTACACCCTGTTTATTATCCGTTTTAACTGTACTTTAACAATGTGGTATTCACCTGCGCTGAATGTAAATCTGGAAGCTGAACACTGCTATCTCATTATTATTGATTACCTTGAACACTGTGGAATCACGGGCTACCTGTGGCCGGATGAATTATTTAAAGGGTTGAACTTACATAACCACACTGTGTTAATACTGATGAGCTTTGGAAAAAGATACGTAGATGATACCAAGAGAGATAGATAACACGAGGCACGACTATGCACACACACTCACACAGCTGAAATCAAAGTTGCGTTCATACAATCACCAGTATAATATTATACGTATAAGTACAGTATGTTCCAAAAGGAGTATAATGAAGACCAAAGTACATAAAATGCATTCAAGCCGTCAGTTTTGTACCTGATAGGTAGTAAAATTGGTTTTGTAGGACCGTTTTCAGTAAATACCAATGGACTGTACAGTATTCTCTTTTTGGTTTAATCTTAGCATTTATTTTCATTGTCTTGATTATCATGACCGTTACGATATGGAAAAATATTTATAGCTAGTCTTCTGGCTGTAAAAATGCACTCTTCTCTTTTTCAAACAAAAACAAGACATGTTCGAAAGTAAATTTCCCAGGGGCGGTCGGAGCATGAATTTATTGATTCAGTTGGAACCACTGCGAATTGCAATGTGGGATTAATTCCTGTCTGTTCTTTTTCAACCACTTGTGAACATGATCGAACAAATTAGAGATATATAAGCAGAGGTCGGCGGGGGTGTGCTGTTTTTATGTCAATAATGTTATGTAATTGTGTCTTGTAGATATTAATATGGATAAGATCCATAAAGAAATATTAAAAGAAGACATACTTAACTGAAATTATTAAACTAAAATGAAAATGCATTACAAAACGAATATTAAGCTTTTTTATTTATTTATTGTAAATTTTCTGTGCTATTGAAATAATTAACTATAATTTTTTACCATATTATCAATTTTTAATGAGTTTCGCCTTGAGTTTAATATCATTAATCACATTCCGTAGATTCTAATAAAATTCATTTGTTTTGATGGCGACGTAAAGCTCGTAGCAGAAAGGCAGCCTTAATAAAATCATTTCATTAGTTTATTATAATTGCACATGGAGCATTTACCATTGAATGATAAGGTATGTCCATGTTATGCAAAAACTGAAAACAGCACACCCCCGCCGACCTCTGTATATAAGTAACTAGCTATCGCCTGTTCCCCAGTATTTTCTTGCATTCATTTTACATATAGTTCAATCACTTCATAGAAACTAAAAATTGTGTCTCGAATTTACTAGTTTCCTTATTTTTAAGTACGACCGTGAACCAAAGCGGTGAGGTTTATTTAGAAAATGTAACCTGGGTAATAATTTTCGCATATAATTATGACCGAGACACGGTTCACGTCAAAACCGAGATTGATTTATTTATGACTGACGAACATTATAAGAAATCATCAAGATACTGTTCCAATTATATAGGTAACTGAAAGTTATACGAACAAGCATTTAAAAAGTGCCTAGACAGAAGAAAACTTATTAAGTTCCAAAAGTTAGACTGGAATAGTACCTGCAGGCTTCATCCCTGCAACCTGCGGAGTCTGGACTGCAAACCAGATGCGGGAAGCCAAATTAAAAAAGTTGAAACGCGCCAGTATAGCATGCAAATAAAAAAATATGAATGCATGTAGACCAACTTCACTGAGGTCGATTGTAGATTCATTCGATTTTTTTTCCACTGTTCATTTTTTTTGCTACGGCTGCTACGGCGCGGCGTAGCGTGCGTAAAAACAGGAAAAGCCGTAGGCTGTAGCTACGTAGATGCATCGGACGTTAATAAGTCTTTGGAATAAGTGACATACAGAATGATAAGCCTGATATTTCAACCGACTTCAAAACTTAGGAGATTCTCAATACAACTGTATTTTTGTGTGTAGGTATGTTACAGGATATCTTCGCCGATTATGAACCGATTTGAATGATTCTCGCGATAGGCGCTATTTCGTGGGCGGCGACGAGATTTATCATCATCATATCAGCCTGCAGACGTCCACTGCTGGACAAAGGCCTCACCCAGGGATCTCCACGACAACCGGTCTTGCATCCAGCTGGGTCCCGCGACCTTCACCAGATCGGCGGTCCACCTTGTGGGAGGCCTGCCTACGCTGCGCCTTCCGATACGTGGTCGCCACTCGAGAACCTTTCTTGGCGACGAGATTATAAAACCTGTTATGCAATAGAACCATAATAATCACCTGCTTTCTAATGTTTAAAATATTATTAATTTACACGAACCAACACTATAAGTTTTTTTAATTGATAATGTAAAAGTTCGCTTTACGATTTTCAACGTATGGAAAATTCTGAAACGATAACAAAGGCAATTCGATTCGAGTTAATTGGCCATCCATTGCGTCCGACGGTACATATGTTCAAGTTACATTATTACGTGTAATAGACACCGCATTTCCGATTTAATTCGTACGATAGCAATTAAACGGGATAAGCGCCAATAAAAGTCCGGGCCAGAGTTATAAATTGATCAATTTGTGGAATCCGAGCCAATGTATCGGTCATGATCCGCTCCTGGTGCGAGGGATCGAAATTTGCCGGTGGATAGGTGCTTCACGCTTACGTGCGAGATTTCGTTAAGTGAACCCAAGAATATGAACATAGATGATCAAGTTGAAGCATTTGGTATCAGAACTGCATTAGAGAACTCTGAATAAAAGTATCATCATTAAACATTTTTCAATGTAAATGTAAAATGAATTTAAGAAATGGCCTAAAATAATGTAAACATGAACAAAATAACGGTAGTGTAACCAACCATAAACTTAGAATACCGTAAACGAACGTAGCGTGCGAGTGAGAAAAATCATAATGACAGCGTCACAAGAAAGAAAGAGAAAACAAACTCAAGGTCATTGTAACCTGTTTTTAATGACAGGGTGTGGTACAATGGGGCATGGCACGCTGTTATCTTGTCAACAAAAATCAAAAAGATCTTTGTTCGTCTAACGCTTTTACATACTTTTAAGTAACATAGTAAAAATGACTGGCGACTACCTCGTAGCCAGACTGGTTTGCCTACTAAGAAATATAATTCTATCCATCAAAGTTTTTTTTTGGTTAAGCATGAAATAGTGCTAAGTGAACAGACGGTGGGGGCGTGGTGGGGGCACAGTTCTAAAAGTGCATCCGCTCCTTCCAGCCCTTTATGGCCCATTAGCTGCGTCCGCGCCGAATCGCCATTTGCATAAGCGGCTTGCCACTCTACACTTAGTAATTGGGATGAGAATGTGACCAATCTATTTTGACACTTGTCGCCTGCTTCTCTAGTTTGGAAAATGGCCTGCCATTTGCAACGGCAGGGTTCAGTTTGGGTCGGTCTGTCCTGTGTAGGTTTAAGTTAGCTGGTAGCAGTGTTTGCTTTGCACTTAGGCACGCGTTGCTCTTCGAGCTTTAAATCGAAGTGCCAAATTTGAATCCTGATTTAAATGCCGGTATTGTTTTAATGGAACTAAAATGGCGGCGGCGGGTCCTCAGTTTGCGAGTGCTTTGGTGAAGAAATTTGCATTTGACCGTTGATTGGGGATGAAATTCATTTGGGCGCAATTGGAAATAGACGTGGTTGATTTCAGTCTTGATTAGAAACTTAAAAACAGGTCATTTATTTACGGGTCATTATAGTCATCCGGCCGCATTATTAGCGCGACTATTATGTAAAGAGAAAGAGGTGTGTCAGGATTGCGATACTTGGCGCTCCGTTCTTTCTGCTTCTCCTTTCCTCTTCAGGGACATAGAGTGTATGTATTATAACTAATTATAAAACTGGTACTGCGCCACGACCCCAAGTGTGGTAGGTGGCTTAATTAGGTCAGAATAGGATAATCGTATTGTCCGCATGGTATCCGGAATTAATTAGCATCACGTCTTCCCCACCTATAATACTTTGTGTAAAGGGTCTATGAATAGGACATACAACGTAGTTCTATCTTCTACAGTACTATACAGGTGTAACATTAAGATGTGGCAGTATGGGGAAGTCCGAAACTATAAGAGATAGAAAAATATGCTCTGAGGAACCATGTCATCGATTTTAAAGATATGAAAAACTGTATTCATAGATTTTAAAAACATTACTCGGGAATCGAACCTGGACATTTAAAAAAAAAAAATTATTATTATTTTATTATGGACATCGGTTAAATCGGTTGTAAGCAGTAGTTGTTGCTAAGAAACATCTATAATAAAATATCTCTGCAAGTTATCATCTTAGAAGTTGTCTTAAATGAATAAATAACGAGATTTTTTTTCATTGATCACACATTTCACAGGATATAAAAGTGGTCGATGCCTCCGCTAAGCGCTGCGTTTCAGCCACCGCCATCATCCTTTTATGAGCCACACTCAGTGTTAATTCGAACACGAGCGGGTACATTTAATCTAAATGAATGCAGAAGTACTATTTCTGTTCTCTCGGACCACTCTAATGAGCGAAACATATATCAATGTCGGGGCTTGCTCTTTTAGAGAATAGAGAGTTGGTGTACTAGAATATGTTTTAATTGTAAGCGGGATATTAAATGGCTTTGAATTAAATTTAAACAGTCACAGGGAAGAGTTTTAACGAATTGTGTTTGAAATAGAATATCCTTACATCACAACTTAAACCTTAAGAAAGATATCGATGACTTGGAATAAGCTTTTTTTGCTGACCTGTTGGCTTATTTGGTAGTGACCCTGCCTTCTACGCCAAAGGTCGTGGGTTCGATCCCAACCCGGGACCAACATTTGTGTGATGAGCAACGCAATTGGTTTCGGATTCTGGGTGTTTGTATGTATTTATTGAAAAGTATATACGTATGTTTATCTGTTGTTGAGTACCCATAGGACAAGCCTCGGATTAATTTGGGACTAAACAGCCGTGGGTGAATTTGTCCAAAACATTATTACATCAATTATACTAAAAAAACAAGCTCAAAATAGGAGTACATTTTAAAATATAAATTCTATTGGACTTATCAGTTGCCTTCGATACTGTCTCTCTTTTAGCGACTAGTATGCTTCACCCGATTCTTCGAGGATCTGGTTTCTTTTACAGACCCATCTCTACTACAAAGTTCTATAGTAGAGATATGCCCAACGCTCTTCATGACTGATAGTTTACTAATTGTATCGGTTTTATGTGTCCTAGTCACTAATATGTAGAAATACTGCCTCAGATTTTTTTTATTTCTAAGGGGGCAACAAGCAGGCGGGCTTCCTGATGTTAAAAGGTCACCGCCGCCTAAAGATACCTGCAACACCCGGGGGGTGCTGGTGCGTTGCCGGCCTTGGTTGATGGGATTACTATCGTTTACAGATTACGAAAGTTTGTATATTTGTATATTCTTATTTACAAACATTATCATTACAGATTACATCCAAAGCGATAAAGTTGCCGTCAAATATTATTACTTTCTCAGATACTACTTATATAATAAACAATGACAGCATCAGCTAATTATGCTAGTGATGACCGTCATAGTAGTGATGGTGCATCCACCATCACTATTATGACGGCTGCGTATTATCAAATGGGACACACGTACATAGGTGGACGGATAATTAGAAACAGAGCAAGATTTTCATACAATCCGAGGTCACTTTGAAGCCATGGGTCTCCGTGAAGGATTGATCAGGGCAAGATCTGATGACGGTGGTCAAGAGAGTAGATGGAGGACTTTCAGATCGCTATAGATATCCAACTGATCAGATGAGCCGTTTGGAAGCAGCATCGTCATAATTCAATAACTTTAAGATTTTCATACATTTTGATGCCATTTTGCGAGTTTTTTTGTCCCTCTTATAAATCATCATTCATCAACAGCCGGCACAAGTCCACTGCATTGGACATGGCTTTCCCCAAAGCGCGCCAATGACTCCGATCTTCGGTTCTCCGCATCCAGTCACTGCCAGCGCCGCCTTACGCAGATCGTCTCTCTATCTATGCGGGAGGCGTCCCACAGTACGCTTAACTCGTCTAACCCAGCGGTTATCGGTTCTCCGACAGATATAACTTACATTAATTACGGATTCTCCTTGTACAGATTGTCCTCATGTAAAGATTCTTTAAGTATCGTCACAAATAATCTGTTCGTTAAAACTTACACAATATCTGGAGCTCTATTTTTGATTCACTCTCCCTCGCTTCGAGCGTTCGATTCTACTAATTTTCCATCGACTTCGTATTTTCGAATTGTTCGAACGGCAACGAGTAGTATCGACCACTCGTCGCTTGGGGTACAATAACCGTCAAATACCAAGTGTCAAAAGAAAAGAGACAACGGTCACTGACATGATAGTTCAGTTTTTTCTTTTAAAAAAGGAAAAGATAATGTCATATACAGTCTCTATGGTTTCGGCCTTTACTGAGCATTTTACGTTCCGTTTCACGTTTCGGTAATTACCGGTTTTTATTTTTTCTGCGTGAAATTCTACATTTCTAATATTATTGGCAACACCGAACCAGACCGAATCAAAATGCAGAAAATCAACGTCGTGCGACTTGGAAGTCGAGTATGACTTAAGTCGCATGTTACGATACAATTCCCTACGAGCGAATCAAAAATAGAGCTCCTGCGTGGTGCGTAACCTTCAAACCGCGCGACCCGTTCACAATCAGTGAACACAGTCGCAGACGCCCGTACAGATCCACCGCTGAAATTTAATAAAGCCGGGGGGCTGGCGTGTGTCGGCATTTACATTTAAAGTGCCAATTATTTGACGTCATTAGCGCCCTCTGGCGGCCATAAAACGCACCCAACACGCGCGATTCCGCCGTCTATGGCGATTATAAATTAGAAATAAAACGGCGATTTTTAATCTGGACCGCACTCGGGCGATTTGCCCGTTTGTCTATGTCACGATGGTTGCGCTGTTAGTTAATAATTAAAAAGTTAAATATTTGAATTTTGAACCCATTATTCATAACAATGTTCTGAGATTTATAGGAATTCTGGATCATTTTGAGACTGCCTTTTGTGTAAAATTCATGACTTTTCTTTTATGCACTGAGGTGCTTACACTCTCTGAACATTGTCAAATAATCAGTAGGCAGCGTATTGAACTTCCAAGTACAAAGATGGATTCTTGTAAAATTACCTCCGATGTCCTAACATTCAATTAGAGAATTGGCCGATTCTTATAAATATTGTTCCTTTTCGTATTCATATAACAAATATTATAATTATACAAAACCAACAGCATAATCACAGGCATAATGATAGAAGAAAAGGGAAGCAAATCAGTTTTGCAAATAAAAAATTAGGCCATGTTGTTGGCTTAGTGGCTTTGTTTGTTGGACTTAGGTCGTGTGTTCGGTTCCCACTGGGGATAGAAATTTCAAAAAGGGAAACTACTAATTTGATATTTAAGTTTTCCACAATATCTTTACTTACATACATCGTCGTAATCAACCTATTCATGATATGATTTATTCTAATCGATCTTAAACGCTCTGCTAGACATAAGCCGTGAGCGTATAATTGCTTGCACCCAGCGAGATTATTCAAAGGTGATTTAGATAATCGCTGTACTATTGAAGCTATTATAGAGTAGCGACTAATTGTGCGCCGCGAAACAATTATGGATAATTGTAGGGATCCGCTGATGCAAGTAGGTACAGTGATGTCGGCGCTGTCCTAATATTCAGCAATTTGAGCATAGGTACAAATTATTATAAGACAAATAGGTACGTTTATGTCAACGCTGTTTTCCTATCTACGACTCTAACGATATAGTTTACAATCTACATACATTATTTTTTTATTTTTAAATAGTATGGTGTATAAATACGTAGGTAAAATAATTAACTTAATGACACTAACACACGTAATAGATTTAACATTGATTTTGGCACCTGCAGGTGCAGTGAATGCAAATTTTATTTTATAATTTTTTTCTTTGTTTTATTTTAAAAGAAGGAATAGGAGAGCAACACACACTATGTTGCAGAAAAATAAACACAAATTGAAAGTGAGGTCACCTAAGGCGCAGCGAAGGGTAGGATGCACTGATCCTCTATCAAGCTTGACAAGGATACACATTGGCGGAAAAACTCAATAAATTACACCTGTCCTCAGTCTCCCTTAAACCCACTATGGTTCTTGTTTACTCTATAAAGAATTTGCAGTACTCCCTTGATAACAAGCCTTAAAAAATCATAATATAATCAACCCATAGACGTTAACTGTTAGTGTAGTCATGGTGTAGACATAAATATTCTCAATTCACGTCACCACACTCGGTTCTGCGCCCATTCGGCTACCATTTTCAGTTTCGTCGTCTTCTTTGCTCGTTTACAATGAAGCTCTCCACACTTTTGTCTACCCTGAAGGGACATATACCTATGTATATGAGTGCAGTATCACCATAGGTTGCCCTTTCCATACCTTCCCCCAATTTTATACCAAACGAGGCACGCGTGACGAGGCACACTCGCCGAACCGTAAAAAAGGGAAATCAATTATAACGAAATGGCAAGCCCACAGCATGAGGGGTGACCAGCATACCTTTATCTCCCCTGCCCCTGTATCTTGTCCTAAAAAAATACAACGAAGGTACGAGAGGCTTGTGTGTGGAGGGTCAAGATAAATTGGACGCTCGTTGAAAAGCCCCTACTCATAGAGCACAATATGTTGTCTCGTCCCTTTCAAATTGATTCTTAATTTGTAAAATACAAATAATTTTCTTTCAGTGGAAAGCTGGGTATTGTTTTCAATCATGTCATCGTTCTTTTTTTGTAGGATTTTAACCCCATGTAATAATCTAATTAAGAATAATATTGAAATTGATTCATACGAATTAGTTTGATTTTTACTGGACAAAACAATACCTACTAGCAAATCTGTTATTTTCGTATTAGCTTATTCATTGAGAGCTTTCATTTCACTTTCATAGACACATTTATTCACAAACAGTAGGCCAGACAGATTTGATTTATAAATTGGTAAATGTTTTAAAAAGATTGTTAGTATTTGATGCTCATTCATCTGATACCAACCGTTTCAGCGTTTTGTGAATACGCAATGTTGTATTTCTCTTGAGCCCAAATCCAGTTTCGCCTTCGGGAATATTATTAAATTTAGATTATCCGATTGAAGTGTTCACAAAATTGATGAGGAGAAATAATTGAGTTTTGTAACTACGCTCTCTGGAAGGATGGATGGAATTACTGAAATTGCTTTAGTTATTATTTTGTTTTTTGCTGGATCAGTTTTTAATCTTCCAAAAAGGTCCATTAGCTTTTACAGTTATTAATGCCGGGAGTTTGGCTTTTTAATGTTTTCAGTAGATGTATAAGAAGATTTCATAATAATTATTTAGAGTCCGTTATTTAGATCATAAGAGAAACATTAGGGAAATGAATAAAACAAGACAAGTAAAGAACTCAATATCACAAGAGAAGGAAACAATACAGAAAGCAACACACGAACGAAAATATCAATAAACAATTCATAAGTTCGTTTCAAAATAACTGTTAATAACATTAACCGCATCACAATAACACGTTGGTACGTAACGTATTGTGTTGGTTGAAGTAAACAAATTGTGGATCCCTGCAAAGCTGGGCGGAGCCAACGCTAAATCACTTTGCAACACTAATACTGTACAATTAAAATGGAACAATGGACTTTACCCGGCTTAAAATGACTACACCGTACGCATTGTGTGCGTTACACCACCAACTTTACGACTTTGACGAGTTAATGACCTTTAAATTGGTTTGTTGTTTTGTCCAAGTTGTTGATCGTAACTTTGTTGACGCCAGTGCGGTGGACGCCTTGGTTTTCGGACACAGTTTGTCTTGTCCGGGTCTTATGTTAACGGAGAAGGCGTCTATAGGCAAAGGCTACAAAAATGCGTGAAGGCTACCATCTGGAAGACCTACACTAGACTTGGTAGCTACTCCTGAAATACCTATTAGTGTTTTTGTAGAATACACCTATTTAAACCAAAATCAAGAAAAAGATTTGTAAAAGTAAAAAAAAAAAGAAATGAAGTCAAAACAATGTTTTATCTACTGTAATGCTTCTGAACCTACACATACAATGTTACTGTAATACGATATTAGAGGCAATTAGGGACACCAAATCATCTAAATACTTAGATTGATGGACTTAGCTTCGGATTTGTCAATACCCTCAGGAATTACTGAATCTTAGCATGAATATTACATTCCATATTTCGCTGTACGACATTAACATTTACTTCTGTAACATGATATCCAAATATAATTTTTGCGTAGGTGGGTCGTTTGCTGCCTGCCGGGCTCATAAATCTTAATTCAAATATTTATCCTTTACTCTAGACAGAGTAGGAAAACACAAACTAACATTTAAATAAAACTTTGTTGCTACGAAACGCGTTCACTGTAAAAATTTTACCAACTTGTATTGAACGTAAACACTTCAGTTGAACTAAACCTTGTTGGCTGGCGCGGTGAAGACCGCTCATTTAAAATCATCACATTTTCTCCGCACCTACACGCGCCATCTTTCAAGTTTACACACCAGCTGAGCGGCAAAATAAAAGCAAATATTGTTCTTATCTCGATTCTCGTAAATATATAGGAGGAGATGTGTTTGGTATAAATTTTATATTAACGGCGACGAGCTCGGTAGGGCTTGAATGCAAATTGTTAAAAGGTAACGAAATTTCGCACACTACAATAGAATTATCAATGTTATCATTAATACTGTTGCTAGATACCGCAAACATTTTACCATCACCTTCATGTGTAATTTTATGTAGTTGCCATCATATCGCAAATCGTCCAAGTCCCATTACCAGGCAAGTCGTTTTATTTTCAAGTCGCATTATTTTTTCCGTTTGTTGCCGTGGTGCTACTACCAGTAGTAACAATGTGTATTTTCTTTACCCTTCTGACTACCGACTAGACCACCCTAGTAGTATGATGGGGGTTTCTTTTTTGGGGTTTGTTTGTATTTAAAACATCATTAATGAATGCGGCGGTCGGTACTAACAGGGCATAAAATAAGCGTGTTACTTACTACTGGTAGATTGGTAGTGCCACGGGCAACAAACGCGGTTTTTTTATAATCAAGCATAAAGAACAAAGGATTATCTTCAAAAAAGTAACCCACACAGACAAAGCCGTGGGCGGCCGCTAGTATGTACCTATTACTCGTGGCATGATGTGCACAAACAAACACTGTTTAGCGGATAGGGGTGTATTCTATCTTGTTGTGCTTGTTTTGTAGCCGTGGCCGCGAAGGGGTTCCGGGGTGGTTACAGGGGGTGGGGGCGGCACCTGTTGCCTCGGGTTGCGATGTGGGAAGGCCTAATCCTGGCGGAGATGAAATAAATACAACATTGGCTCCGCTCGGATCCTCGCGAGATCTTCTTTTTGACGGAATTGCGGGTGGTTCGAGTTTCGCAGTTGCTTTAGTATAAACATTGAATGCGTGCGTACTGTTTGGTGTTTTATGGAAATTTCCGTTTCCGGATGTTTGTCGGGGAGGTTTGTTTTTGGATGATATTCAAAAAGTTTTCCTTCTTCGATTCATTTTTGTTATTTAGCTTTCCTTTAGTTTGTTTTATTGTCAAATCTTGTGATGAAATATTTGTTGATCCATTTCCACATTTGATCGACTTGGAACTATGAATTGCACTTGTAATCTGAAACCCTGTTCTACGAATTTCTATTTTCATTTTAACACGAACAGTGTAGGAAATTTATAATGCTCTTCACTTTAACTCTAATACCTTAATAACTTTAGTACGATGTAATGTTTAATTTTACGTAATATGACTAACGATTTCATTTTTGTTTCAGGTAATTTATGTCTGTTTTTTCGACGATAACGTTATCAAGATCTCGTGATTGGTAAATGTATAATAAATCTACTTACTTTTATAAAAATAGTACTAAAGATCATGACTTTAAAATCAATATGTTGAGTTATGTTTAAACAAACATCAACATGAACAAAACACATGATGTTGTGTTGAATCTAAATAATAAATACAAAGGTAAATATAAATTATGATCCCAAAGTAGAATTTTCTCCTGTAAGTGCAATGGAAATCGAACCCACAACCTCTGGCGCGCAAATTCGCACAAAAGCGAATGCGTTATCAACATCTTTCTTCTTTCTAAATCTTCTAAATAAATAAAATAAAGTCGGGTTAGTTACACCATTTATAACTCAAGAACGGCTGAACGGATCTTGATGAAGCTTGGTACAGTGATAACTTATACCCTGGAATAACATATAGGCTATTTTTTACGGGGTTTCTGTTCCTGAGGGAAAAACTTATTCCATGCAGGTAAAGCCGTGGGCGACAGCTAGTTTATATTAATTAGGATTCTCATTCATTAGTATACCGGTTTCTAACTACAATTCTAGACTAAACGTAGCATGGGAGTTTACGTGGGTATTTTAATTAACGTTGAGATTAATGGTGCAGCATCTGAAAACGAATTCGTGTCAATGTCTGCTAAAACGGAAATAGAATGTGAAACGGGCGACTGGAAATAGGTTTAAGGCTAAAAATATCATTTTATAGTATTGGAGGACGGGTTCGGTAATAATGTCGACTTCAAGTGATGAAGAAGAGCCGTATATAGCCGCCTCTAGAAATACCAACTGAGGCATAAAATGCAAGTGCCATCAAAATCAAAGGAAAATAGTTTTTCTTTCCTCGCAAAGTGTGTTGAAAAACGCCGTATGAAATGAAACACGTGAGCATTGGTTGGATGTGGACACATCTTGGCTTCATTACGCACTCGCGTTCGGCTTGTGCTGCAATCCAGCCTCGAATGTAATGACCAACTTATCTCACTTGTGTCATAATCTAAGACGAAACGAAAGGAATTGAACTATGTATCTAATGTGGAATGATGGGTAAGTCTACGTTTGTAAAAATTGTGTAGAAAATACCTCTTAACATAGATTAAATCCACAAGCTTCGGCTTAGTTTGGGACTAAACAGCCGTGCGTGAATTTGTCCAAACATTATTATTATTAAATACTCAGATACTTACCCAGGTTAATAGTTATTTGTTAAGCAAGTTGCTGCCGAGCGCAACACACAATTTTTCACCCCACTACAGCGAGGAAAATACTAGGTGAATTGGATCCTTTCGGCGGTTTAGAACCACAAATAAAAATAACCACAATTAGAATTGACCACTTCTTTAAATGTCCACTTTCTACAAATTAGAAAAAAAGTTTTGAAAGGTATTTTTTTCAAGTGCAGTTTTCCACGCAGATTTCGAATGGGAAAGTATACCCTTCCGAGCTTGTGAGGTGAAAATGTCAGTTGTGGGTAGCTGTAAAATGTCAACAGTCCTTGGCATTTCTCGTTTTGTAAGAATCCTATCCTACTAATCCTACTAATATTATAAAGGCGAAAGTTTGTAAGGATGTGAGTGAAGATGTTTGTTACTCTTTCACGCAAAAACTACCGAACAGATTTTCATGAAATTTGGTACAGTGATAGCTTATATCCTGGAATAACATATAGGCCACTTTTTATCGCAGACAAAGTCGCGGGGCGCACGCTAATACCCCCTAAGTAACAAAACGCCTACATAGAGGGCGCTGTTTCACAATATACACGGGAAAAACTTTTCTACGCGGGCGAAGCCGCGGGAAAAAGCTAGTGAAATAATATAAGATCGAACGTTGGCGAGCGAGAGCTAAGGAGGTAACCGGGTGTGCTGGCTCATTATGCCACCCCCACACTGCTATGCACCGCAGACTGCACCTTGCCCGGGTCTGTAATAATAATAATAAAAGTCTTTATTTCAGGACATTACACAATCCCTTAAACAATGAAATACACACACAAACAATTTAAAATACAATATAAAAATAAAAGAAGATAAAAGTGGAACTAATAAAAAACAATAGCAATAATAACGATTGAATTGTAAAATTAAAGTTAGTCTCAATATTTGACTAAATGCTACTTTAACATTATATATTTTTGTATTGGCGTCATAATATGGATCTTAACAACGATATAACTATGCTTTTTATAACTTTTAAAGTATGATGCTTTCAAAAGTACCTACATGTTCTTCGTTACACGATTTTCCGGATTGGACTCATGTTCAAAATCGGGCGAGGCCGCGGTAACTGCTAGTTACAAGAAGTTTCGAATCTCTTTGGTGGCGCGCGCGCTCCCTGTGGAGATCGCATCTTGCATATTTAGTATGGGAACGGATGGTGCCACTTACAGGGGGAGTGCGGACAAAGGATGCGGAGTAGCGGGAGGTGGTTGCTAATACAAATTTATATGGAGTTTGGAATTGAGAATGTGTGAGTGAGTATAAGTATTTTCATTCTTTTGACTCGATTTTGACACCCATAGAATGCTTTTATTACTGATCCATATGGGAGTGGCCAATTTTTTTGATTCATGGCTAGTTACATAAGATCACAAAACATTACCAAGAACCGTAAGTGTAATATCATTTTACGCCTAACAATACTTAGTTGAACCCTCCGCCGGGCGGGACGTTGTCGTCCAAAGCGCTCTCTCGCACAAAGCGCATAACGAGGCCGCGCCGGAAGCGGCCGCCGGCGCTCGCGCAGTTTCCGCCACGTACGGGGGGCGCCACCGGCGATATTTCCGCTCCCAAGTCCGCTGGATGGACATGTTAATATAATTCAATTTTCGAATGAAACGTTTGAAACGAAATGTTATTTACACGTCGTATCGAAACCAAAATCAACAGCCTATACATAAAAACGTTACACTATGGCCATACATCCCTTTATGTCGCACGCAAACACATTGTAACAATTTGAATTTAATAATTTATTTTGACCAGGTGGATGGTTACTAACAAGAACCTGGGATGTGATCAACTTGATTCAGAAGACACTCTTTTATGATCATAATACCTGAAAAGCTAGCAGCCGTATGACAGTTGTATTTTAAGGACAAGACACTACAGACAATGGACATAAATCAGGAAGTGATCAAATAAACTGGGTATACACAGAAGTAGTCATAGCAAGAAGTGGTCAAATCTAGAAATGGTCATACCCAGAAGATGCGGTTTGAGATTGCGGAAGAAGAAACGGTATGAGCTGTGCATGATAGATCACGACTACTATTTATAGATTTTAGATGGGTTTAGTGTATTAAAAATGTGTCGAAAACTATTTCCGGTTCAACGATGCTCAGCATTTTTCAACGCGCCCGCCTAGCATTCAATATCGTAACATTTTCTGTTTTTACCTCACTTTTTCACCCTCAATTTTCTGCCCTCAATTTTTGAATCGGCATCGGTCGCTTGCGCCAGACGATTCGTTCCGGCGGGTACACGTCACGCTGTCGTGAATTTGCTTTTCAGGTTTTTCATGTTTATCATACTTGCATTTTTATTTCGAACTAACTCCCTTCCGGCCATATTCGCAACCACGTTTCGTAACCAGTTGCCGTAGAAGAAGTACCTTTCTTTGTTCGAAACTAGTTGAGAAAGAATTTTATTTCTCATCATAATTATTTCATATCATTTCATATCATATCATTAATTTCATATCATTTTTAAGGCTTAGTAGTATTTCTATACTTATTAAAGTTCGCTGGTAGGCATACATTCATTATGAATCCACTTTTTATTTTTTCCATTGTGGACAGATTTAGACGCAAGTCATTTCTCATTTAATAATGAAACGCCGGTAATTTCACCGCAGGCAACATTTAATTATTTTTACTTATGGAGGACATGCTAGGGTTTGATATTTATGAACACAAGTAAAGTTGAAAGAAAACAAAGACTGATTTTGTATGCATGTTGAGTACCGGCAAAAACTTGTTGGCGCGAATCATCGCATAAACACACCGATTCCTTGGAGAATTCCACCATCTCACTTTTATCCCTTTTGGAGGGAAAAATATCTCTGTTTTACAAACCCCCTCTTACCCCCGTCTCCTCGTATATTACACCTATAATTTACAAGAGCGGGAAGTAATAAAACTTAATGCAAACGCGTCGACTCGACGATGTTTGTCGAAATCCACGAGAACGGTACTAAAACAAGACCAGACACGCAGACCTCTGAGCTACTCAATAATTCTTCCTCGGCTGTCTAATTTGACCAGAGCCGAGGGGGTGCAGGAGGCCTCACAAAATGGTTGTAAAACCTGTAGCTGTAATGGGGTAAACACATTAGCTTGGCAGAGATGCGGTTGGCTCCGTCTGAATCACACCAGCACCTGTACTTAGTGTTGCAAAAGACTCGAAGGCCAATTTTCGGGTCTCGACTAAACGAGACTCGATTTCTACGATCATCAAGCAAGACTTGAGTTTCATTAGAACACGAGTTCTTTTCTGCGCTCGAGTATTTAAATTATTGCTAGACCATTCCAAGGACTCGAGTCTTTTGCAACTCATGGACTCCATCTCAAGGACTCGAGTCTTTTGCAACACTACCTGTGCTCTCTTTACATAAGATTTATGGCACTGATGCCTTTGTCAAAACGGTCCTTTATATAACAAAAAATACATCCAGTCCTAATGGATTGTGCGATATTGCAGCGTCCCCTCGATATGTGCGGAGTCAAAGTAATTGTTTCCGGTATTGCCGATGTTAGTGGATAGGGGAGACTTTTCGGTCGAGTGTTGGACGCACTGGGTGAGTGAAAACTCACCATTACTTATAAATAGTGAAATGAGAGCTCGTAACAATAATTGCAGAGTGGATCGTGTTGATGAGACTTGGTAAGAGAAGATCAGATGATAATCAGATCTCACCCAAATCAGGCGGAAATCTTTTATGGGCTCAAAATGAGTTCGAATGAAATTAGACCGCCTGCTCCGTTAATTGTGTCCGTACTGTGTGTACTCGTATATTGAATTTTACCTGTATCTAATACATAATCCTAGTTTGTTTAAATTTTATTGTTATTTATTATTAAAATAAAAGTTCAATTACCACCAAAATAAACTTCAACTTTAGTATGTTTAACTTTTTAGACTAAGAAAAAATATTTAACATTTAAATAATAAGGAAAATGCAGATTATTTCCGCAAAAGGGAAGCATATAAGCGTCTCTCCCTGTGTGCAGCGAATCGGAAATAAGTGGTATCATAATGTTTATAACCTTTTAGAATTCGAGATTCCCTTTTACTGCCTGCTTTATTTGTACTAACAAAAAATATGTGTCACTAAATTGAAATTCCGAGAGCACTTGCGTGCGTTTGTGGTGCGGTGAATAGAATAGTCACAAATGACTTTTTTTGGTTTAATTTAATTGTACGTACATATTTACAACTACTGGACTACTCACTGGACTATCAATGAGGTAAGTAGTTGTATTGTACGTTGTAGTGCGCTGATAGATGATATGTCTGTCGGGTTATCCTTAACATGTTGGGCACATTGTCACGTAACTAAAATGCTCCCTTGAAGTTTGTGATATTTCCCCTCCACATCACACATTCGGATTTGCCCGGCGTCCGCGGCGCGAGCTCTCGTTATGCGCCGCCACGCTCGACCCGCGCTGCCCCGGCCTGAGAGGTCGTATTTTTGACATTTACCTATCCTAATATGGCATTAGCATTCATTTCGGTGGACACACAGACATTATGCTTGTAGCTAATCGACTTAGAATTTATTGTGACGAGGGATCAGATGATATTATTATGTATTTATTTTGTTTGAATAAAAACCAAGAAAAGTGTTGTATCTTTTATAATCATTTAAAAAATATATTTAATCGCTAAAGTGGTAAATAGGAAAGTTTGTTGCTCAATCACGCTATAGCGGCTGAACGGATTTTGATTAAACTTCGTACAATGATAGCACCAAGGAAAAACTTATTACATATTTTAAAAGTTTAGACGAAGTCGCTAGGCGTCCGCTTGTTGAATGAATATATAAATCAAAGTAAAAACCTGAATGACATTATTTTCATAATAACATGCTTAGATCCGAGTAGGTACGTAAGTACCTATGTACCTAACTACCAAGAAATAAAAATATAATACTATTTTTAACTGAATTGCAAGGCAGACGTCTCACCTGAATTAGGCGTATCCCACAAAAACGCAGGCCGCGCGTGTCTGAAGTCTCGCATACAGTGCGTATGGAATACAACGGCCGCCACCGCCACCGCAGGCCGCGTGTGTCTGTGATACGACTTAAGGCCACTTTATCTTAGACACACATTTAATTGTCAAAGCCTTGAAGATTACATTTGTTCGTGGCGCCGAAAAACATGAATACGGTTGCTAGGGATTCCAATGCTGCAGTTTGTACCACTGTCAATTTGGTAGTGCCAATTTTGAAGAAATATTTCATTAAACATTAAATCACTATGTTGTTCTTGTTACTAAAGAAATATCACGAAACTTAAGTCATTTTATTATCATGTGGAGGTATTTTTTACCTAGCACCGTATTCATGTAAACACACCTTATTTTGTCAAGCTGACACGTAGATTAGGAACTGCCCTGCTATTCTGTAAGCGTATTAATTGTGCAACTCGATCCTGAATCCGCAGTGAGATCGGTCTCTAACTCAATGATTCACAGTTCAATACTCACTTTACTTCGCAAGTGAAGTGTTTATTGTGTAGCTTGTATTTGTTTACACAATGCGACATCAAGGTATTTCATGATCGGATGCGAAGTGAAGTGACTTGCGATGTGATGGTCAAGTTTTAATTCGTACTTTACAGAATCACTCTGCTGAATATGCAGATAGACATCACCATTATTCAAATTTTTTTATTAAAATTTCAAACGTAATAACTCTCTAAAAGTTTAAAGTAACTCTCTAAAAACTCTGACAATAGTCCGTATAGTAATAACCGTTAACAAAAAACCCAACCTGAACCACAATTTGAAAGTGACCATTGTACTAGTAAACACGGTACCGGGCGCTATTGTTTAAACTTAAATTGCTTCCACGTCCCGTCACCGCTGGAAATCCAGAACATCAGTTTCGGGACGTACCATGTTTCGCTTACGTGACGTGTCCCGGAAAGTTTTAAATGGTCACCCTTATGCCCGTGACGGCGGCGGGCGCGGCGGTGCGGTGACGTGGCTAGGTGACGGCTCTATTATACCGCCGGCAGTTTGATTCGGGAGCGCTTTGATAAAGTGTAAAGTTTGGAGAGGTGTGGAAACAGGCTTCGTCCAGGTTTGACGTCTTTGAAGTTCAGTGGTGTGAAATGTTTCAGTGTTTTGTTTTGTGGTACTTACCTACTGACCGGAATGTCTGATTGCGTTCCGGGATTTAGGATTTGTGGTCTGACACAGATTTGATAAATACTAATGATAAATGTTTTATTGTAAGCATTAAAATTAAAACTGAAATATTAAAGATTATCGTGCGCAGGAAAATGGTCGAAATGTTCACCTTTATCAATGGCTGTGGTCATTTTACGTAGACGGTTACGTAGTCTTAACACTAGTATTGGTTTAAAAATTATGCAAAATTACCATGATTTGGTTTTTATATTGCGGGTTTTTCTACCTACTTTATTTTCTCTTGCTTCTTCTTCTAATACCAGCGATTATCGTAGAAATTCCTGACTCGGAATTCTTTACACTGGAGCATAATTATGTCATAATAAAATACTCACACAAATGCTTTAGCTATTAAATTTTTTTTCACGCGAAGTAACAAGACCACCCTTTCCTTGAAAAAGAACCTTAATAAGCAAGAAATATCCAAAAACCAACACGTTTCCTGTACCTCTTTACGATATGCCAGCGATATCGATAACAATCAGCATCTGAAATTTGGGCGCGGCCCAGTTCCAGCGCACGGCGGGCGGGTCCACTGATTGCCTTCATTTTGTTGGGGCACGCGCCGGCCCGGGGGCATCTTTCGTCCCCCGCACAATTTATTTCGCCTCATCAAAACGTCAACACGTTGACGTGTATTTTAGGGATTTTAATCGGGCTTCAGCCCGGGGTGGCGCGCCGCCCTCTATGCAAATTAGAAGTGGAGCTAGGTGTCGCTCTACGTTATAAAGTGTTGCTTTTATTTTGTATGCACTTTTTGTATTATTGTTATAGATTGGATGAATGCGGTGCTTTGTAGGACTTTTTACATAATTTCAAATTAAATACTCGTAGTACATACAATTGCTAAATGCGCCGAAACTAGTCACGTTTTTCCAAAGTTCATGATTCTAGGTCAACATTTAACCCATAGGTTTTGATTACCAAAATAGTAAAAAATGCGACAAAATCAGCCATATCTTCTGACTGCGTTGACTTAGAAGTTTGATTTTTCACAGCTCCAATGGATTGCAGACCTGAGTATTTTGATATTAATTTTAACTTAATACCTTCACGCGTTCCTAAGAAAAAGGGTATGTGACAAACAGACGGACAACGAAGTGATCCTATATGGGTTCCTTTTTTCGTTTTGAGGTACGGAACCCTAAAAAGTGTTTTTAAGTTTATAAAATCGTTTTCTGTATAACAATTATGTTTTCTGTGTGTGTTTTATGTACAACCTTTCTTTCACCATTAAAATATGACATTATAACAAAAAGAATATTTTAAATTCTTTGGATTTTTTACGTTTAATCTAAATCAGAAAGAAATACAATTTTATTCAGTATTCGTTAAAAAAAATTAAAATACACGGTTGTGTATATCCTACCAGTCTTTATTTATAGCCTGCGATCATTGATGATCGCAGTTTATAGCAGTCAGAAAAGATTGAAACCCTGATAATAGAGTTGCCCAAAGCTAACGGTAGATAAGGCAAGTCGTAGCTTTTAGTCCTTTCCTATACACCGATACCTTCCCTATGCCTACACCGATTAAAAGCCACATTTATACATGTTTAATGAAATTAAAATGTGTTCAGAATTGATTACGAGTTCGCACATTAAAGGTTTTATGACAGAGGGTGCGTTTTATTAGGCATTCTGTAAATCCTGCTTACTTCACCCGCGTTAACGAAATACAAAACAAGGCGTCAATTATTAATATAGCACCTTAGCTTACCCGAAGTAGCTTATCAGTAGGATGTAGGTAAAGTAAACGTAATGGTAGAAATGGCAGATGTTTATTAAGTCCACGGTTGTAAAAAAAATCAAAAAGATGCCTTATATATATATATTTATGTATGTACATATATATATATTTATATATATAGTATGTATATTTTAAAATACTTATAATATGTATGTAAGTGGTGTATATTTTATATTGTTTAGTGTATTTAATAATTGTTATAAATTTTTAAATCAGTATTTCGCGCCTACCACGCATTATCTGTATGGCCCAAAGGTCAACTGGTAGAGAATGCCATACTGGCATTATGTTCGCCTTTTGTACAATTATGTGCAATAAAGTTTTTAATAAAAAAAATAAAAAAATTTATTATGCCTGGTATCGGTAAAGCAAAATACCGGTATTTTTAAGCCTTGGTTGTAAGCTTGGAAAACTAAGAGTACATGTTAGCCTTCAACAGGGAATAGAGACAGCCGGCTGGATTTTTCTAGGGATAAGACTTTGAAATGCCAGATATGCTTTCAGTGGGAATTTTCGAAATATTCTGCTCTGTGGATTTCTATTCTTTATCTTCGAGATGTGTATTCAGTCGCGACTGCGGGTGATCCATTTCGAAATCTTTGTGTTGCAATCTTTGTATGCAACTATAAGTACGCTTTTATTTTGGTATATTTTTGGTACATATATTCTGTATTTCACCCATAATCAAACAACATAGAGTTAGGTACCTCCACGGAGATGGTCCACAGCCGCAAAAACGGTTCGTCGAGATATAATTATGCTCCCTTTGCCGTAGACATTCATTATTCATAATATTCAGTGGCCACATCGGTCGGTGTAACGAGGAACAAATGGATGCTACGGCTCCAACCCCGGACCCAGCATCTCCCATGGGACCTGCCTCCCCTTTCGCTAACGTCTTCAAATTAGAACTTACCGAAGGGTGAAATGTGTAAAAGTTGTTCGAGTGTTATTGGAGTCATAATTTCCACGTCTAATAAATAAAACCACTTCTGCTTTGGACTCAGATAGAAATGCAGCAATAGCAGGGCTGAAAATAATGGATTAATTTGTATGTTTAATTTTATTTTATTTCCAATTGATACTGCCATTACGGGAAAACTACACGGTTTCAACGTACAATGCCAAATATGCATTTGGTCCAACACCTGAAAAGTGCAATATGCAAAATGTCCAGTGTTGTCCAACACACATTAGGACGAATAAGACAAAATATAAACTTATCCGATTTAGAATTACGAATAAAGAAAACTAATGTAATAAGTAGTTTCATTTCAAAACGACGCTAAATCTTCTGATTTAATATTATTTTTTTAAATTGTTTTATTTTATTTGTGTTAAAACCCTTACGTCACTTCCAAAAACTCGAACAACGAACGTACTATCGTCTTTTTACTTCACAAAAGGGTTATCATTACTCCGAAAAAGAACATTACAGGAAGCACCTACATAAGTGAATTCGAGTGTACGGTGTATATACATAAATACGTCTCCTTTTGACGTTGTAGGTTATTTGCGTAGTTCTTAACATTTTCGACGTTTAAGAAAGTCCTCCGAGGACCCTCCCTTTGAACCGGGGACCTCGGCGTGTGCTCGAGAAAAATGAGGGCAGAATTTAAGGGAGCGAGATTGTTGACTCGCACACTAAGGGAATTTAAACTTAATTCATGCGCGGCTTTTATGCGAAGAACTACGTGAAGATGTAAAAACGATTTCTTTATCTCCTTGAGCAATAAAATATAGAAACTCTCGCTAAGAATTTTACTTAGAAAAGCAAGATAATACCTACCAACAATAATAATGTTTGGCGAAATTCCAGAAAAAATTGCTCCTTCAAGCGCTCAAGAAAAAGTTTTGAGCTTTATCAAAATTGATGTTAGAATTATATTCCACCAACTCTGCGACCAAAAGCAGATGTTAACCTCTATCACTAAAAGACACTTGATGTGCAGCCATGCGAAACACGAAAGCATTTTTGAGGTAGAAATTTCAGTAATAGAGAAGATCTCTATTAGAGACGAATCGTGTCCTCCATCTTGTCAGAAGTGGCACAACAATGGTAACTAAGTACATCCTTCCATTATTTTTTAAATGAAAACACAAAGATCATTAAAACTGGAGAGCTAAACAGTATATCCTTGGCTTGGAACGCCAATTATTTTGAATATCCGTGCTAACGGGAAGTGTACTTCAGTTCGTCGGGTACTTTCCCGACAGAAACAATCGACAAACGTATTGGCGGAACAATTTTCAGGGTACTTTTGTCTGATGAGCCAGACGGTAGGGGGATCAGGAGTTTTCAATTGCTGGATCGAGTGCGTATCGGAGCCGGAGGTTTAATTGCTGTTTTGTTGCGAAAACAAAAATCGGAATCTTGCATTCATTCACATTGCGATACCGTTTCGATGTTTAATTTTATCTATTCGTATCACAATTGGCATTATCTCTTATTACATTTTCATCTTTTCGAACATGAATTACTTAACTACATTTTATTCAGTTTGTCAATGACTCGTCGTTAACACCTAGGTGATAATAAAAAAATACGTGTAATGAATGTGTTTATGCAATTAAAGATTTTGACTTTAGGGTTAACCTACATTATATACACGCTCGAATTGACATTATACTTAATAACGCAACTTGTACAGGCAAAGTACAGTGAAGTTCAACCCTTAAACTACAACCACCTCAGAAGAAATATCGATTTCCTTGCGAGGCTGGCATTGACTTTTTTGAGTCACAATCCTCAAAAAAAGAATTTAAAGAGAGACATCGATAGATACAAGAGTATTTCCAACGGCCACTATTATGCAGTCAATTCAGTAATATATTAGGTTTCCAGGTTACGGAATAGCTTCGAAATTTGCAAAATTTATCTTCCCGTCTAACATTTTCTTCATACAGACTTCCATCTGTTCATACAAGGTATTTCAGCCGGCTCGTTTTTTTTCTCAAACTCATCCGGGCCTTTATGCCCAGTCGTCACTGAAAAGTCGCCGGTAGAGTATAATGAGAGTCGAGCAATCATCACAATGAATGGGGAGCGAGGAGACGCGAAAGCACTCTTCTGAATGCCACGTCCTTCGCCTCCACGACTGGGGTGACCACACGGGTAGCGGATGCGTGGTTGTGTCTGGTTTTTTAAGTGTTATTTTGTTTATAACATTACTCTTTTACATTACTCTATGCACATAAAACTCTTATGAGTACTGAATAAATTCTTGACGTGTCATTGTCATTAGGTACCTAATCAATCAATCACAATACCATTAATCAATGCATCAGACATCATACGCTTCCAAACAAAATCACATAAGTATCTCTGTTTCTTGCGTGAGTTTTATATTTCTTTACCCTTACGTAACCCGCTAAAACTAGCTAGTTGTAGGATACACGGAAAGAACTTCCCTTTTCAGTTTATTTAAAAATATTTTTAAATCTCAAAATGTTCCAACGACTATGTTCTATCAGATAATGTAGAAAGATACGTGTAAAACGTGCTTATCAAGTGTTAATTTCGACCGTTTTACACATTTCTTACACTTTTGAGATTGAATAAACATTTGTGATAAAACTGACAAATCACGTTCTTTCCGTTTACCAGTCAGTTACATTAACAATCAAAAAAAATTAAAAGATGTCTCTTCATATATCTTAATGTTGTCACCTCATAGCTTCCCCGGGGTTCCTCACAGTCTGAAAATTCTGTAAAGACATGGCTCCTACAAGTAATATCTTGTATTTCATCCACACTCCGGCAAAAGAAAACGTTTCTTTTCATTTAAAAAAATGATAATTCATACTTCAAAATGCGAGGCGAAACAACAGTTGTTTTGATACCGGTGCGGTTTAAAATGAGGCAAGACGGCACCCTCCGGAGAAATGTAAATAATTCAGAGGACAGTCCTTTGAGTCATACCCGAACCATTAAATTTGGTCTGTTTGTTAAGCTAATTTGTGAAATTACTCTCGGGAAATATTTGTTTAAAAATACAAGGGAAAGTAAAAATCTCGGTGTTTATAATTTGTCAGGGTCGTATTCAATTAGTATTGCATTCTTGTATTTTATGTTAGTGTGTTACTTTTCTATATTGGTTCAAACACAGTGCCAAAACGCGAAATGCCAAAGTGGTACACATTTCTGGCCATTCACCGAAATGATGGTGTTGGTGTACTCAATTTCTTTTCTCTTACTGCCATCAACTGTCTTACAAAGCTTCAAAAGCACATTCGTCGTTAAGTGCCGACTTAGTATTCCGAATGAGTGTGGTCAGTCAAACGTCTGGTTTTAAATACGTCGCTCGACCGCAGGGTTTCCGTCTCATACATACGAAATAAGTGGCGTGCGACGGCTTCAATCTACCGTCTGACCTATTTCTGTTTAGCCTATTCTCAGAAGTTAGAAATACTGCCATGGAATAGATACCCAGTTGGCTAGTTAATGTAGTCAACCGCTTTACTTAACGGTTGTATTCACTTGTATAGGTACCATGAATCAAAAGACACGTTTATTGCGTCTCAACAGATGCGGCAAACGAAAACCACGGCTTCTCGGAAACAATGAATTGACATGACATGTAGGCTACTGACTCCCGGATCAAATAAACACATTAAAGGGTGTTTCGAAAAGGACTTGCGACAAAAACTTGTCTTTGCTGCTAGTATCTCTTTCTTGTTCATAAATATTTTGCTTCCGAGATGCAATAGGTTTAGAATTTAAAAAAATAACAGTTGTGCTGGTGATAAATCTATGCTGAATCATAATTCTTATCGGACCTCTTATTTTAGGAACAATATTAAATACTCTCATTTTGGCAACATGGATGTAAAGGAGCACCACAATTTCTAGTACTCTAAAAGCCAGTCTCGCTTTTATAATATGATGCAATCTGCTAGCAAATAAAAGAGGCTATGGCATTATCACCATTTTTATTAACTAGGCCTTAAAAGCTACAGATCTATGCTTTGCGTTCACAGGAATCGTGACCCGGCTTAACCCTCATTAGCTAAATTATTTGCTATTTTTAAAGTGATCATGTCTCTTCTATTTCCATTTTCTTTTAAGCTAGAGGCAGAAAGTGGCTCGTTACGGTTGTTTTTCAGACTCGAATGGCTTGGCTTCTACAGACGGCGCGGCGCTTTTTAACTGTTATACAAGCGAGTTGATTGCTCTCAATAGTTGCTTGAGAACATAACCGGCAGTGGCTTTGGTGCTTAGTTTTGCTCTGACCGACTAAAGAGACGGTAGGAAGGCCACATGCTCCGGGTTTAGTGAACAACAGTACAGAAAAATAACAACTAGACGGTAAGTAGAAAGCTTTAGTTAAGAAAGTGTAGAGAAAAAGTAAGTAAGAAATAAGTAGTTGTACTTACTTACTCGTAACTTGCAAAAAGGGGTCTTCAATTAATTAATGATCATGCATGTTTAATTTGTAAGGTAACAAAAATGAATAAAAATTACATTATTCCATTACCAACTAATATTAACAGTTTCTGTTTTTCGTCTAAAAATAAGACACTAGGTATCCAAAAAGCGATCGCCGAGTAACCAAAATCACAAGCAGACGGAATACAAGAATTAAATTTAAAAAGGGTTAATTCGGACGTCTAAAAAAAAATCTACAGAAAATGCAAAGCGAAGTATCACACTGCCACTCTAAAATTCTTTTTTTATTCGCTAAAATCTTTCCTATCCTCGCATTTAAAAGCATTATGGTTACTCTAAGCGAATGGAAGGCTCACGGAGAGATTTTTGAAAGTGTTCCGGATTGTGAGCATATTTTCCCTATGTATTTCTTTTTTGTGGAGACTAAACGTGCTCGTGCATTTTTAAACTACCATTAAAGGCAGTGGAAATTAAGTTCCGGTTTAATGAAGCTGCAGAGTGCAATTAAACGTGGTTTCAAATTGACTCTTAAATTTTAAATTTTCTCTAAAACAGCTTGCGAGAAAAGGAACGGGCAGTAAAGATTTCAAGAAGTTTTACTAGTCTCGTTAAAAATTTTAGAACTAAACTTTTCTATTTGAGTTTCTATTCATAATAATAGTATTTAATTAAGCCAAGAATCTTACGAAGGTAGTTTTGTAAGTAAGTTATTTTATGGTCTGGTGGTTAAAAATAAATATTACTAAAAATTCTTAATGACATTGTCATAGCTTATGAGATTGAACCTCATGGTGACTCGACTATGAAATACTTAATTCCTTTTTAGTTTTTTTTTTTTATCTTTATTTTATTTAGGGACTTTTGTGTTCTCCACATGTCAGTCCCATCGTACCCTGACCAAGATTTACTGACGAGGTGACTCAAAAATGTCATACAAAGATCGTGCCGCCACAGATGCAGGCTTGGACAAAATTGACTGAGCCAAACCCACATCTAGTGGATTCAGCTTGAGTCGCCTCATCATTAACTCCCGCTTATTCCTGAACCTGTCACACTCCATCAGCAGGTGTTGGACATCTTCAATTTTTAGTTCTTTTTTACTTTACCTTTTTACTTTTTAAGATATTTGGTGACCAAAGTGGGTGATCTTGAACCTATCTTCTGCTCAGATATCCTTTCAAACATTTCTTGATTCTTGTTTCGTTATATTTGCTTTTATGTTATTTTTTCGGTTTCCCTTTTTATTCCAGCTGGAAATTTATGCCCGCGCCATGAGATCAATGCACAAGCCTGATTTATTACCCCAAGTCACCCTCCAAACAACATGCGGCGGGGAGCTGCGTGTATGAATACCAATTTATCGTTCACTGCAACTTTCCAGACGACGTCCATTACACGGGGCGACGCGACGTGCACCGGATTGCACTCTTAAATCTATGCCCACATGGACCATCGAACGGGGGAATGGTGGGAGTAATAGGGGGTAAAGTGAAATAAGCCGGGAAAAACTTGGGTGAACTATACAATCGAATCCAGGAGGGGGATATTAGTTTCGAATAGCTGCAACTAAACTTGCACCTTTCGTACCATTCGGTGATTGTTCCAGTCCAGTTTCCAAACGGGGAAAAAACGCACGCACGTCCAATACCACACAATTCGTAGCCATGGAAAATATATAGATTTTTCAACTGAAGTCAGAGACATGTAAGAAATGACAGATAGGTACCAATGTTACAAATTAAGAATCGTGTGTTCCCGTTTAACACTCATGAGCCTGCACTAGTCCACTGCTGGACGTAGGCCTCCGCCAAGGCGCCCACTGAACCCGATCTTCGGTTTTCCGCACTACCAGCCGCTTCACGCAGATCGTCGCTCATCTAGCAAGAGTAGACCCACACTACGCTTTGTCCACTCGTGGTCTCCAATATTAAAATTCATATACATACATAAATATGAATTCAGTTTACAATAAGTCTTAATTGCACAATGTAAATACCATACCAAATGAGTTCATGTATCTAGATTACGAATGCAGTGCTCTCGGTCGAGTACCAATCGGCCAATAATAAACTAATTAAACATTTGAACTGTCGCCAATACAAATACAATATTGCACCGCAGTTGGGGTTACCAAGTTTAAAACTTTAAAATCCACACACAGTCCTAATATCCACAACTCGTAAGCTCGACGCGTCGGTGGCATTTAAAATCAGTTTTTTATTTAATTGCGATTATCTTTAAATGTCACTTAAAGATGGAAAAAGAGACAAAAATTACACTTTTTTTCAAATCGGACGTGTTTTTCTCTCATGTTGTAACATTGTCAGTTTTTCGCATTTTTTATTACCCTACACAACAAAGCAATTTTCAATTTTACCGGGTCACAATATTACGTCTAGCAAATATAAAAGCATAGGTACAATCTGTGCGAGCCAGATTAAATAATATATCCTAAGTAAATAATAAACAATTACAAGTTCACGTTGAAATTCGAATAGGAGATAGAAATGTCCGAAAAAATCTCGACGTATGGTTACCCTACACTGTAGCTGTAACATTTGTTCAGTCTGATCCGTAAATGAACTGTGGTGCGATTGTTATTTCAGCCTACTGGCATTATTTGCTAGAACCTTGAAAGGACAGCTGCCCTCATACGAAAAAAGTCGATATCAAAAATACTCAACATCACCCTGTTCTAAGCTGGAGGATATAATGGCAGCCATGAATAGATATAGCTTGAATGCGGTTGCTGGGTGCCCAAGATCCAATCAGATTTGACTACAGTATCATCGATATAGCACTATGTTCTAATGAATAACTTACCTTGTTATTTCCACAGCATCATGCATAGATATACTGATTTTGTGATTGGTTCATATCAGCATCAAAAATCAGTACTGTCAGCCGAGGGCTGAATTATCCACTTTTGAAAAATACTGCAAAACATTGTTATGATCTTTCACCACTTGCTGATAAAATCCCAGTTATCCTATCTGCAGGTTATCTGACAGATAGCCTATTTTTTTGTTTCGCAGGTATCTGATTGCCTTGTCCGTCAGATAAACTAGCAGCAAGATCAAGTGGCTGTTATTTACCAGAGACTTTAGGTGTGAATATTATTAGACAGAATTATCTGATAGATTAGTCGATCGATTAACCGATCTAGTGAGACTAGATTCTAGTCGATGTTTTGTACAACCGAATTGCTGAGGCCAAGATAGGCCAACATCTATAATGACACCGAATCTATAATGACACCGATCCCGAACCGAACTACTGAGCTAACCTTAGTCGGTTGTTACAACCGAACTGCTGGGGCTATGGAAGGCTCAGTAGATACTTCGTTCCCGAAAAAAACAACCAAATTTCTGAGACTAGGCGGACCTGAGTCGTTGTCCGCCTGAAGCCAGGCAACGCGATGATGACATTCTGTCATTTTTTTTTTTTGCGAAGTAAGTATCGCATAAAATATTACCGTACCAGTAATTAAAATCCGTAATTAAACATAAAACGGTTTCATCCTAGTCTTTTTAATATTCACTTACTTAACGTCATCGCATATTCATGAGACGCGGACTTTCCTGGCCGGTAATCAATTTAGCCAGCGTCAATTACAATCAATTTCCTATAGAATATTGAGTCGATTCCGCTTCTTGGATTAAATGGAGCGTTAAAAGGAAACTTCTTAAGTCTTGTCACTTTTGTCTTCGACTGTCTCAGTGATCTTCTAGTTGGGAACTTTTTAATTTGCTATGAATTTCTGATAGTATAAGTCGTTTATTTGACTTTTATACTATGTACCAGAATTCCACGCTTTTACAAGCTCAATGGTCAAACCATGTACCAATGGGTTTTCAAATACATGCGTAACATTTACTGACTGCTGTCAAACGGCAAAGGTAGTAGATTGTACAACAAGTGCATAAAAAGGCGCCATTTTACCAGAGAGCGAGGGTGGATAGTGAAGCAGAGGGTAAAATGGGTTTTATGAACGAATTATACACTCTGTTTTTCACACCGATTGCGAGGAAATTAAACAGTAACATTGCAATAAATTTAAACGTTCATAAAATAAATTCTAAACGTGGCACTTTTAACTAAGGTCGGAATACATCATGCTCAATTATATTTTACAAGCTTTTATTCTTCATTCATTTAAATTTCTATAATAATTTGTTAGTATTGCCTAGTTTTACTAATTTAGTAACAAATAAAGAACAAATAAAGAACATTGTAAGCTGACCCTTGTGATTGCGCTTAGATACTAATTACTTTCCCACTTTCCCTAATTTAACACGGGAAGAATTTGGAATGTGAACCATTTACGGAAATAAGACAGTAATCGAAAATGTAATTAGGAAAGTAATCGTGATTACATTTTGCCCAACTCTGCTATGCAGTATACGTATTACTGTGTAAATAATTCTTGATGACGCATCGTATTTGCAACACTGACTCCTCGTCTAGCTCGAAATTTGATTAATTACCAAACGTCATAGGTACTACTTGGATAGATTGTAGATACAATACAGTAGATCACACATTATGAACATACTAATGCACTCTGTGACATTGTGATAAAGCTCGCACGGGTGGGGTGTACGCTACACGATAGCTGCCAGCCTAATTTATTTACGTATAAACAGCTTTGGTTGGTGACACTGTATTGACGTACGACGCTGAAACTTGATTTACTCAAATGAGAGAGGCGTATTCGTATATTGTGCCCGACATCAGCGCCGTACTCGCTTTATGGACGATATTGAGGAGGGAATTTTGCATTAATTGCATTTCCAAACGACAGTGTACGCTAGCTTACAAACGGGGCCTAAACGCCAATGAATATTAAATTTTGGAGCATTACATAAAAAAATACTTAGGTCAAGTCGAAACTTCATGCAGGGTTGGTGGGTGGTCAATGGCGATCAAAATGGAATATGATTTTATGAATTCCATTACCCCAGTAGATAACTTATACGGGACAACTGACACTCAGGAACACGAAGGCATGAAAAAGACGGCCAGAAGCCGCCGACCTAGCTGGTAAAAAAGCGAGGAACGACATGTGATGGCGCGATTAAGGAATGTCTAAATCTATTCGCATATACAAAATGATCTTGATTTCGCATAACTGTGATGCCAGTGCTTTAAAAGGAGGCTTTTAGTCGCCAGATAAACCCACAATCTCAACGGAATGCATGTGCAACGTAAGCCAGAAACAAAGGGAACAACACATCTTAAGACTTGGCAAGCGGATGGCACTCGTACTTTGCCAATTACTGCGCGGAGAAATGTTTGTCACCAGAACATGACGTATCTATCATGAATACATGATCATGGCTAAATCTTCTCGTATATTGTAGTTTTTTTATATACATATTTTGGATGAAAGCTAACATTGTTTAAGTTAGTTAAAACTTGACTCTTCTGAAAAAAAAACAGCATATCGTACGTCTGAAATTGATTCATGTGATTTAGATTGTCTGTGACATAAGCTGACGCGTCGATGAAATTAATTCAGAAATACACTCACGAGCAAAAAATAATGGGCCTTTTTTCATACATTCGAGATCCTTTTGAGCACTTGGATCTCCGCCAGGAAATGATTTGTGTGAGATTCGATACAACCCGTCCGGATTACAAATAGAGGAGGTCCAAAGTGCCAAACATACTTATTTGATCTAAATGTCAGCTATCATTTTCTATTTATCTAAAAACGTAAATTGTATTTTTTATCAAAATGTATGGAAATCAAAACACCCAGGTTTCTATATAATTTTTCTGTCCGGATCTCACCCAAATCATTCTTAGGCTGAGGGCCTACTGCAAAAGATCTGGAATGTATGAAAAATGCCCGTTATTTTTGCTACTGAGTGTATTTGTTACTCCAGCTTTGGGTCGAAATGTTTCGAACATTCCGAGGTCCATAGACTACAAATAATAGACATCAAACTTGATCCATTAGCACTTTATTAATGTAAAATGAACTTCCCGGTCCGTCTTCCCGAGTAACTGTTGGTACTACCACTGTGTTATGCGAAGTTAAACGCGTAATTTGCATGGAAATTATATCGCGTCCGCTTGTTCACGGATAGGGCTACCAACCAGCTGAATAAATATTCAGATCGCTAGATGGGTGGAACATTAACCTTTTAGAAAAAAATTTACAGCTAAGCCTGTAAGCTACACACCTACCTTAATCTAGAAATAAAATTTCAACTCTGTTATCCAATACGATTCACCACCTCAATATAATCGAGAAGCTGCTTGAATAGTTATGATGTCCATCAGCCCACGTAGGTAAAGAACTCGAAGGACTTGACCGCTGCTTCGCCCGTATTCAATAAATTTTACGCGCAGCCTAAAACGCAGAACCAACGAAAACTTCTTTCGAATCTATTCAGTGATTTTGGAGTACAAAAATAACAACGAGAAATACAACCCATCTTTTGGTAATTAGACCACGTTAGTCTCAAAGCAATATAAATAACCATTGATCATAGAGTTAGTATACTAGCTAAACAACTCTCTGCCATTGATAATGTCCGATTCGGACGGTCAAGTCCCTTTCGCAAAATGTCCCGCTCCTGAACACATAACCTGTTCGCAAAATGTCCCGCTCCTGAACACATAACCTGTTCGCAAAATGTCCCGTTCGTGAAAATGTCCCGTTCGTGAAAATGTCCCGTTCGTAAAATGCCCCATTCGCGAATTACCGTAACCATCAGACGATTCTGAGTAAACAAGTTGCTCTTATTGATTTACGCGACTAATGTCCAATAATAAGTGGAAAATTTTCCAATTATTATTTAAAAAATTATTTGTAAAGGGCTGTTAAAGTGCCGTTTTGACAACGGGACATTGCCGTCCGAATCGATAATGTTACCATGGTGCAAAAATGAAACCGTTACACCTGATGGTAACCCTGTTCATAGGAAATTTTCCTAATTAAAACGCCTTCGGTGCCGGGATTTCGTTCCAATTAAAAGTTTCTCAGAGTGTGGCTGCTCCGAGAAGCTATTGTACGGCAATTGATAATTTAGCAAGCTGTGCAATGCTGTCCGGGTACGACCCAGTTGTTTAACGGACATTATCATTAGCCCTGCTCTTTTAGGGTTCCGTATCAATTGTAAAAAGGAACCCTTATGGTGCGATTTAGTCTGCGTCTGCCCGTCTGTATGCCACAGCTGATTATCTCAGCAACTACTAATGCTATCGGCTTGATATTTAGAAGTCGTTTTAAATAATTCTTGCCCACATCTATTGCAAAGAATCAATTCATTTTAAGTAACAAAGGTATATTTAATAACAAGTTGCATTTGGAGTGTGTACGGGTACCTAAGTTAAATGTTAAAGTAGGGTATATCGATCTGGTAAGTAATAAAATACGCATTAACACCCCGCGCCTATGTTAAACGCTCTCCTATTTTATTTCCAATAATAATGGTATCAAGTTAAATTGACTAACTTCTCGCCGTCTTAACTGCAATTAGGTTCTAGTTAATGTCTAGAGTAACTTACAAGTTTCATTAAGAGTTTCGTTATTTTCAAGTTGTTGTAGAGATATCAACTTACTAATAGGTAATTACTTTTTCATTTCATTAGGCTTTTAAGACTATGTTTTATAACACACAGTCACCTTTTGAAAAAACGTTTTGTTCTGCAAATCGTAAATTAAGTTGTGTCTAAAAAATCAAACTACTTGGGTAAATTAATTAATTAACTGGCATATAAGCAAAGTGGGGTAATTGGCCTTCATTGGGAAAAGCATATGTCCTGCAGTGGACGTCAAAGGGTTAATGATTATGATAATATAATAGGCACCCCTGCATCAAAAATATAGTTCTAGAGAGAATTTTAAATTTCCTTATAATGTATCCAAGTGGTTTGATTTATTTATTAGACAGGAATCAAGCGAGAAGTCTGTCTAATAAATAAATCAAACACACATACGGGACTGATGATGTATGATTTATTTATTAGACAGACTTCTAGCTTGTTTAGTAGTACGCGGAAGCATAATCATGACAGATCAAGTTATAATGGTTTAGTGGGAGTGCACTGTGACGAATCACATGAAAGCACACGTAACCACACGCGGGCAAAAACCAATATATTAATTGCGTTTGGATATTAATCCGAAGTATACCATACAATTTACACGGTAAGTAAAAATAATAATAAAAAAAGTTGTATAAACCTTTTTATGCTGGTAGTGAAAGAGATGTGTCACCATCGCGATATTTGGCGCTCCATTCTTTCTGCCTACCCCGTCACGGACATAGCGTTCGACAATATGTATGTTAAAATTTCCAATATTTGTATTTGTTGTCCAATTTCATGCACCTGTAGTAGTTGTGACACAAATATCTTTGGTTTTCGTTTGACAATAAATTTCTAATAGTTTATTAGTTAGTAGTATCCTTGTCAATCATGGAGCTAAAATCTCTTTTGAAGCTTCCTGTTGTCAATAAAACAAGACTATCAAAAGAACGAAAATTCCATTCGAATACTTTCAGTGGTTTTGGGAGAAGAGTCGCGAAAAGCAACTTCTATTTTTTTAAAGTAAGTATTTGTAGTTTAAATGTTGTATTTGCTTTTTAGTAAATATTCTACTTCCACTTCGCACTCGTCTCCAAAGTGTTACCAAACTCGACTTGGCAAAAATCGTCTAGGTTGTCTAGTTGGCCTGTCAAAGACAGCAGCCGTCGTCGCTGTGATACTCAGTAATGACTCCCATTCCCTCCGTCTCAATATTGTGACATCTGTGCTTGACTATGGTTTGGTTGATTTATTGTGTGAGCACCTTATTAAATTACTAGCCGACGCCCCCGCGACTTCGTCCGCGTTAAAAAGTATATAGGTAACTGCCTATATGTTGCTGATCACAGAGTGGACGACTTTTACGCAATTATGCGTAAAATGTCTGCCTCAATTGTGCGGCGAGTGCGGGGGAGCCCGAACGGAATCCTAAAGATGATTGCCGAGAGACTGGATTCAAGCCTGCTTGGCAGGTTCACCGATTTGAACATTATACGTGCGAAGCGGTGAGCCTGGCAAGTGGGGGGAATTTCGCCAATTCTGTCTGTCGTGTGTGCTAATAATAATTCAAAAAAAATTTCCAATTGTTTACTAATATAGTTTCTAAGTTTACTAATATAGTATAGAAATAAAAGAATTTTATTTATTATTTTATATATTTTCCCTATTACCCCCTTTGAAATTTTCAAAAATACTTTTTTAGTTTTTCAAATAAGTTTAGATTGTTATCTTTTCGAACCAATGGCTGCGGTAATAAATGTTCGTAAATAATTAACTTAATTTCTAGAAAATGTTTAAGAAATAACATCCATTGATAGTACAGACTCTTTTGACCGATTTGAAACCTTTTGAAGGGGAAGTTAGCAAGTTGAATGATTCAGCTATTAAATGGATCTTAGCAATATTGGCGATTAATTGAATAAAACGCAGTATCTATACAGTGAGATGAATTCTTCATGAATATGGATCAGTGCTAAAGTGTTCGCTCGGCTTTGAAAAAAGTCCTCGATGGCCATTAAAACCGAGGGCGATGTACCATCGACCGCTATTCCCTGAATAGCTTTTATGAATAGAGAACCTATTTCCTGAATTATGTTACTTTTTCTGCATTAGAAGAAATTTTCCACGAGTACTTTGCGTTCAGGAAAAATTACTTGAACTTGAAAATAACAGCTTTGTTTTGTTTTTTCAACACGTATCAAAACTCAATTCTAGATACTTACAAAGGGAAGGGAGGAAATCAGTATGGGAGCCTATAACTTTTCTATAATTTGAATCGCTCGTTCTAATTTCCTGACATCTTGTTATATAATTTATAAGTCATATTGATTAAAAGATGATATTGCTATTGATTTGGTTACAAAAGATGATGTGAAGAGAAGCACATCAGGTCGGATCCGAAGGTTGGAGTCTCGCCAAACGTTATCGAATTTATGTAAAAGACGTAAATTGAGGTGGGAAACGACATCCGGAATGCGTCTAGCTTTTCTATAAAACGGAGTCTTGGTGCAGAAACGTGTTGCCTTTAGAGGAGATTCTATTTTTGCTACGGCTCTTTGGCAGGTTATTCATAAAATACTGGGTCATGTATGAGATATTGATTTCGTTTTCAGGTTACTTCATGAAGTGGGAGGACGCATAGTGGAATGAGTAATTAGTATAAATTTCCACTGACATGACACACATGCACTCACACGGCCCTAGCTCTCGCGGGCTCCCAACGTCTTCTACACAAGATAACAGGTAGTGTCTTGTTGGGTGCCCGCGAAACATTCAATTACCTACCTACTTTAAGTTAGTTTAAGTTATCTGCTGTTTGTGTTATGTCAGTGAATAAGTCTATCTATTTATCTTAACACCGGAATGTGATCTGTTTAAAAATTAGGTTTTTGTCTACTCACTTAGATCTTAGTTATGTTTGTTTTTGTAACATAGGCTGTTGCATCTTGATTTCTAAAAGGGCACGAAGTCATCGTAGTTTATTTCTATGGAATTACACAATTGGAATCTCTTTTATAAGATCAACTTCATGGTCAACAACAAGGAAATTTCTCAGTTATAAAGAGACATAAATTTATAAATCTACGAAACGAAAAACACGAATCCAATTTTCAAGCGATTTTTTTATAGATACGAGGATGTTTAACTGTTAGTTTCTTCGCCGAGTAATTTCATTTTGTCGCTTTTGCCCCACCAACCTAAAACCCCAGTTGACCTAATGTAAGTTCTCTCGTAAATTTACATTTCCTTTCTTCCTGGCCCTACACCGAAGGGCGTGTACGAAGCATGGCCCCTTCCTCAACATCTGCTGTTACTGTTTTCTCATCGGATGGGGACTTATTGAACACTCCCTCAACTTTCTCAACTTAATTAAGTAATTTTAATACCCACTCTTAGACTTTGAAACACCTGGATCAAACAGTGTATAACTGAAAGTGATTTACATTTTGAAAAGGAAGTTCCACTTGCTATTCAAAATGTACTGCTACTGTTACTGCTGTATGATTTTTAAATATAATAGACAGTACTTACATATTTTTCAAAATTGCAGAAATCTATAAAATTTTATTCATGTTACAATAAAGGCGCCAAACTGTAACGCCGATTTGATGACGTATGTCGAAATTACGTGGGTTGACTCTTGACTACTCTAAAGATATTGGTTCCAATCAAATCAACAGCCTATTAATATGTTGATTTCTCACTATTGGGGCACAGGCGTATGGATTATTAGTCCACCACGCTAGCCCAGGAACTCTATTTTTGAATCGCTCTCCTCGCTTCGAGCGGTACACTCTACTGATTTCTGTATTGGATGTCAAAGGGTTTGGGGGACTGCACATACAAGGAAAGAAAATACAGGCCTCAAATTTCGTTTCGTAAAATTCTTGTTTCGTAACTTGGTTAGAAAAAAATAAGTCTTCCTTTGTAGTTGGTTACAAAATCGGTTGCAGACACGGCCAGAGCTAGAAAAATATTTAAATCAATAGTTACTCGCCTCGGCTACCCCTAGCTTCAGCTTGTTCGACGCTCTCTCCCAGGCCCGACGAATGTAATCCCCTACGTACGTCACGTACTATTTGCCACAGTCGCCGGATTCACGTCAACTCCACCGTAACTCGTAACGCGTCGCCGTCGATACTCTTAATTAGATAGTTCCAGTTTAGTTACGTTTATGTGGGGGAAATACATCTTGGCAGCTGCACGCGTTGAGGTTTGAACGGAAATACTTTGTTCTTAGAACAATAAACGTCAAAGCTAAATATTTTACTGCATATGAGTACAGTTGGTTCTTTCTAGGTAGCGCTGGGAAAAAGAAGCGGCGCAACATATGTTTAAAATTCAGGAAAAATTTAGTCTGGGGCTTGGGAGAGGCTGAAAGGGTTTGTTTAAAATGTTTTGAATTTTTAACCACAACCTTTCCTTTTGGTTTCGACGTATTCGCTTAATAGAGATTTCTCCAAATAAATAAAAATCCAGAAATTTATACACTCTTATAAAATATATTCACAATATTGCATTGCAGAACAAAATCTATTGATACGATCCATTGGTTGAAAAAATTATGTGAAATGAATTTATCTGGAAGAATTTCCCCCGGAAGAATTTTATCTGAAAGACCGGGATCGGGAGAAGCTGAAAGGGTATAAATGTTCAAATATTTAGACTTTTTAATTACAACCCTTCTTTTTGTACGGAACCCTCAGGGCGCAAGTCGGACGGATGTGTGTCTGTGTACCTACATACCTACATATCTATACTATCAATAGTCTATACTAATAATAAAGAGGTAAAAACTGGTGGATAATTTGCACGCCTATCTTATACATATATCTTTCAAAGAACCAAATGATAGCGGGCTGTAAAATACACCTAGCACCATCTATTGACAAACTTTAAAACTAAGAAACTGGTATGATTAGAACGGGTTAACAAAAGTTGAATAACATATAAATAGTATACTTTATAACACGGATGAAGTCGCGAGGCATCGGCTAGTATTATTATATAACAGCCTTATACAAGTTCCGTCTTTCGGCCACGGCCAATTTTGATGTTAATCTAACTTTTGATCTGCGCTAAGTTTTTATGCGATCGACGATGATTTACGGCTAAGTTTTACGGTGTTTGTGTCTGATGAAGTTGACTTACTTTCATGGTTATGTGCGACAAAGTTTCCCAAAATTGAGAGATGGAGATTTTATGGAGCATATAATCAGTTGACTCAGGGTCAAAGAGGCCGATGTTCATTATATTGTATACTAGTTATTTGTTACGACTTTGTTTACATAGACTTTTGTTTACCTCCATAGACACAATGATACTGCTGTCCGACTATAAAAGTAAAGCGATTTGGACAAATGATAATAAATTTTATAGCTAACAAGTTTACGAATAAAATTAAAAGGTTTACCGATTTTACATTTCTAATGTTTTAGAAAGTGTTTTCTAGGCAATGTTAGTTAACACTGTCAAGTCATATATTATTATGAATCTTATCTTCCATATTTAATCGGAAAAAGGCCCCTAGAGGCGGTTGACCTAGTGTTCTTTCGAATTCAAGTATATCGGACCCGAATCGTGTCGCTTTTAAAAATTACCCGATAGGTTTCAGGGAAGATTTGAGATCTTTTTTTTGATGAATAAAAAAATGATAATGGTAGCGAAAATAAAATGCAAACGTTTGTTAATTCGATTTTTACGTAACATCTATAGCGCCAATGTCCTACAACAATCATTACGATCAGAAAGGAAGGACTGCCACTATTGTTCGGCAAGATTCATTTGTACCTCTCCGGGCCATTCTATAGCACTGCCGGAGAAGGAAAAATGAAAGGAAGCTGTGTGTGCCTCGTACGCACTCGGCTCGGGTTCCGTTGATAAATAAGTAAGAAGTATTTTATGTATATAGAAATCTAAACGATATTATTCTAGACTAGTTTTTCCCCGCGAATTCGTACGCGTGGATTTTGGAAGTAGGTTACTATCTCTCCTATGTACAGTCATCGTCTAGTTATAATTTTCCGACGGGAAAATGGGATTTCCTATTGAAAAAATTGTAATTCTTCTTTTTATCCTGATATAAGTAATTGATCTTTTAGGTACTTGCCAATGACGAATTTACAATATACCTATCTATTGCCTACCTATTAATTTAAAATTACAATAGGCGTACCTTGAGTAAGTGTGTGTGTGTGGTGAGATAACTTAGAAAATATTGGTGCGTTGGAATTTTTTTATGAAACACCGTTTCAATCAGTGATTGGGATCTTCAATTCTTCGCCTACGAAATTTCTTTAGTCACAAAAAGTACCCATAAAGGTTCCCCAGAATGACAACGGAACCCCAGGAAGTAAAAGGCGAGATACAGTGCGGCCTGTCATCTTTGTAATGTAGAAGGGAATGTTCAGTTATTAAGCGTGCTACTGGCTGTATAAAAAGAAAAGCTATATAGGCCTACTTGTATACATCATCAGAGAATACCTGTCGAATTTTTGTAGCAGATAAGGTATTATTGAGGAATTTTATGTTGAAAATGTTTCGGGCATTAGATTTTTTTACTTAAATTAAATTTTCTTAATTGGTTCATAAAAATAAGCCTACCTTTTTCAATCCTCATCGTAGTTCTTAAATAGACGATTTCTCCATTCGCTGTTTTCCTGCCCAAACTGTAGGCATATCCGGCTGACAATGTCCAATTGTCGTGACAAGAAAGAAATGTAATTGTCATCTTCGTTGCCATGACAATAACTTTGAGGAGATGTGTCATCGTTGCTGATGGACGACCGACGATGAAGATGAAGATAAGTGTTTCATTATCATCATATTAGCCGTTTAACGTCCACTGCTGGACCTTTCCCAATGAACGCCATCGCCACCACACACCACATTGTACATTTTATTATGTATTTTAAAATCCACTTATATTACACAAACGACTGACTGGGATTTGTTAAACCTACCCACATCTACATAATATGAAATAAATAGAGGTTAGACAAGTTACAATGGAGCAGCGAGGCGAAGTTTCATAATCGTCGGCGGATCCGTCACGTACGAGACCAAGTTAATAACGACCAAGTGTCGCCGGCTGCAGGGCCGTAGTAAGGCGGGGGGGTATATATGAGTGACCCTCGAATATATGTAGTTTAAAATGATGAGTTACAGTAAGGGTTCCAAACAAATAGTCACTTATAGGGAGTGATTCTTAAACTCTAAGGCTATATTATGCTATCACTTTTTTTCTTACATTACTTCTAAATGTTTTAGTACCTATATAAAAATGACCTAGTCACATTTTATTATTAAAATTCAGAAGATGCTTCGACTTCGGCAATCACCATTATCTATGGAACTTGGAGTTTCCCGAACGCATGACCAATTCATATACTTTGACAGACACCTATTAGACATACCAAATTAAAATATTGCCATTAGACAAAATTTCACATAGCACGCCATTACAGTCTTTAGTTTCTCCATTTATGTGTCTGGTACGTAACTAGACTGGTACGTAGCGGAAGTTTGTTGCGCCGCTTCTTCTTCCCAGCGCTAACCTTGCACAGAGCACCTTGGAAGCGGTGGTAGATAAAAAATTGACATTGTTTAAATGTTACCAGTGTACTTAGTTTTGACTTTGATTAATTACGCGACGTTTTTTGTGAAATAAATCGTCTTTATTAGAACATACAATTATTCAAGCTAAAATAAAAAAATAACACACTAAACGGTTAGTGTAACAAATTGTTTTGAAAATTCGATTCAAGCAAATTCCAAAATACGGCTCTGGTCGGCAGAGACGTGGCAGACTTAGTGGATTCCGTGTCATAATTGCCGAATAATCGTCAGTAAACGTTTAGTACTAAAACGATGGGAGTTTAGTACCGAAGCGAAGTGAGTTTAGAACTGACTGGAATTGGTAGAGTAATAATAATTGAGAATTAGGACAATTTACATGCGAGAAATCGTATGTTCCAATTCAAATTATGCTTCCATGCTTCTCAAGTACTAATATCCATCATTCAACACTGTGATATATCCACGCCTTTAATCACTCTTAGCGTTAGTGGTTACATCACTAACAACTACATGTGAGACCCTAGCGCTAAGTAGGAAGAATTTACGCATACTGGTGAGAGCACTCACCGGACACTGCGACCTTAACAAACACACGTTCAACCTCAAGTTCCGTGACTCTAAAAAGTGCAGACACTGCGAGGAATCAGAGGAAACACGATTGCACCTCCTGTGCGAGAGGCCCACTGATGCTTTGTGACTCTAAAAAGTGCAGACTCTGCGAGGAAGCAGAGGAAACACGATTGCACCTTTGTGCGAGAGAGGACCACTGATGCGTGAAAGAAGCACCCACCTGTGCCACTACTCACTTCAACCTGATAAAGTATTAAGCACAGATATAGATAAGCGTGCTGAAGTTCTTAAGCTTAGCACTGATCTTAGTAAGGTGATGATCACAAATAGACCAGTAAATGTTCGCAGTCATACGAAGCTGGATAAGCCGTGAAAGAGACTCATCAGAATATTAATTTTTTTAAGGGAAATAAACCTACGGAAGTAGGTTGGGGACCCAGCTGGATGAGGTTAGCGCAGGACCGGTCGTCGTGGAGATCCTTGGGGGAGGTTTTTGTCCAGCAGTGGACGTCAGGCTGATATGATGATGATGATGATTGGAAGTAGGTTTATTTCTCAACTTAAAAAAATATTCAGATTGCATCGAATTTTAAATATCTCGGAAACTAGATTCATCTCATTTTACCCTCTTGACTCGGACGGCCACAAATGTCTATGTCCACCCATCAAACACGCTGTATACGACGCATGCTGACTTCCTTTTTAATTGACATCGTCACATCCTGTTCATTTATCTGTAAATGCAATGTTTTAATGGTGTTGACCTTCCTACAGTGCAGCATGGCATGTTAACAATACGTTTCGTGTCGGATCGATATCCGATATCCGACCGGATAGAACGGATCAACCGTGTTGATTGGATACCGATGCTGGATGGAGTGCTGTGCGCTCGACTTTTGCATCCATTTGTTTTCCGATTTTCTGCTATATCCGTTGATGGTGTAGCGAAAAAGGGATAAACTGGTGACGAAATAATGCGCGTTGATGTTTACTATTTGAGTTCGTTAAGACTCAGAGTCTTAGAAACGCAAAGTACGTGGTTATGAAACCTGGTATAATTCGTAATTTTATTTTCAACACACATGCTCGTAAAGTGGCTCTTATTGCACCTTCTTTAGGTTTATAATGCAGCTTATAAACACGGGTTCTTTTCAAAACGACCACGATTGTACATACATTATGACACAAACGATTTTTTATTAATATTAGACTGTTTTAAGGCTTCGTCATCTCAACGAGTGTTATTTTTCACAAATGTTTGTCTAAACATTTGTGACTTTTTTCTCGCAAGTGTTTTGAAAAATGTCATAAAACGCAACGAATTAAGCTGCAACCTCTTGTTCATCTCAAACATGTATGTAAAATTGCCTGGCAACATTGGAAATATCACGAAAATTTTATAATAAAAATTCTTTTGCGAGATATTTCATGAAAACTAAAAAAACTACGGAGTTTTTTTTATGACGTCCACTTTGCTCACTTGTATGAAACAAGACACCGGCTGTGCCCGGGATTGCGATGCTTTAACATTCCCCCGGGCGGCACCATCTTACCTCGCGCCTCTGTATGTAACGATCGTGTAGGTTATGGCCTTAAAAACAGCGGTATACATGAATCAGGATAAGAACATTCTTGCATTTTAGTACAGTCATATAAATCACGCATCGAAAACAAAAAGCAATCCCGTAATGTATGACACTACTTCAAAAATGCAAGAATTTTCTTATGATGATTAATTTTACAGCACAGAAGTTCATCAGAAAGACAGACACGCGGATTTGGCCTCCAAATGCGATTATATACTTTTGAAATCTCTAAACTAATAATATAAATTGTGAAAATATATCAGTTCTTTGTGTCTCTCAATACTTATAATACCTTTAATTGACCGAGCGAGCGAAGCGAGCGAAGCGTCTACGTTTCGAGACTGGCCAAAAATGCTCTTGTCCGGCTGTCTGTCTGTCTGTCTGTCTGTAATTCTCTACAGGTCGCATTTTTCAACCGATTTTGACGAAAATTTGGCATATGTATAAATTAATTAAACCTACAAAATGAGTAGAATAAAATTTTGAAAACATTTTTTTTAGAGTACCTACCATACTCGCAAAGTGGGAGTGAACTTTTTTTTTCTTGTGAATCCCATAGTGTGGGATATCGTTGGATAGGTCTTTCAAAAATATTGCTGGTGTGTGAATACCATTTTTTAGATTTAGGGATCCGTTGGCGAAATATTAAGCTTTAAAGCGGTAATTTTTGTTAGAGTCACGTGTCCCCCCCCCCTGCCAGCTAAACGGTTGCTTCTGGAAATGTGAAAAAATTCATGGCAGTAGCATATATAACGTAGTTACAAGGAAAACTATTACGGCTAAGTAGGTTCTATTAGTTTTTGAGTAATAGTGGATCGACTTAAGAAAGTTGAAAAAATAAATTATGTTCATAGAACTGCATACGTAAAATGGAAAATTATTTTTTTCCCCGTGATATCCATGGTGTGGGGTATCGTTGGATGGGTCTTTCAAAAATATCGCGGGTGTGTGATAAACATTTTTCGATTCAGGGATCCGTTTGCGAAATATTAAGCTTTAAAGTGCTAATTTTTGTCACTTTAGTAGGTAATTTTTCTGTTTCCAAAGTTGACTTTTGTTGGTTTCTTTTAGGTTTGGTTTATAAGGGCTGGCGAGGTCTACTGTTCTCACGGAACTACTAGTTTAGAATACTGATAATAGAAAAATAAAACTATATGAATAGGTAAGTATTAAATTATTATTAATTTGTAGAAATGACTGTAAATTATTAAAGTTTGGATTCATTGCGAAAATTAGACTTATGGTTAGACTGTCTTTGCGTCCGTCCATGTTGTTACGTCTCCATGAATAACATTCGCGAACGGTACATTTCGCTAATGGTACATTTCCGTAACAGGTTGTTTTCAGGAATGGTAGATTTTTCGAATTGACATTTCGAATCGAAAAATTCGCTGCACAAACTCTATCAAAGCTGATTTAGTGGCCACACTGTACCGCGCGTGTGTTCCCCCTTTTCTTAACCGGGTAGGTATTTGTACCCGGGGGCCTATTTGAGCGTATTGAGCGCGCTCGCTAATTGAGTCGAGCGGAACCGCCGCCGCGTGTGATACCGCACGTGAAATAAAACTAATTTTACGCGCATTTTGACGCGTTTATTTTTTGTGAAGCTGTTTGGATGGTTAGCAGGCTGTTTTGTGGGTTTGATGAAAATTATGTGCACATTCTGAATGCCAATTATGCCCTAGTTTTGAACTGGCTGGAACAGAATATAAATTCTTTATTAATAAAGTAGGTACATGTACTTTTTTGTACCCATAACTAATACAATTTGTACTAAGTTGTCTGTCTTCAGTGGAAATCGAACCCACAATCATATAATTCTATGGGTCAAGAAATGCGCACTATGCGCACAAAAATACGCGTCTACGCGCGGCTCGTAGCATCCGTAGACCTCGTAGACGCGCTACGTGTGCTACGCGTAACAACGAACCTACACAGAAAACATATTCTGATTCCAAGCATCCAAGACAACACTGAGCACTACGTCACAAGAGAACACTGAGTGACGTAGTGGGTGATAGTTTGCGCATGTAGTCGACTGATCTACCAATAGCGCGCTCGATTCCGCCGCCAAAGAGACATATAATTCAGTTCTGCGCAGTCAAGGTCATTATTCAAGAAGTTTGCCGGCTACTATACCAAAACACGTTTCGTCCAAGTCGCGTATTATGTACCGGAGGCTTCCGTTATGTCTAATTAATATGTCAAGTTCGTTATATACAGAAAGTAATGCGACTTTGATAATATGCGATTTGGACTAAATATGTCTTTGACTTGAAGGAGTTGGACGAAATAAAATTTGGACATAACACGACCTGGAATAGACGTTTGGACAAAATGCGCCACGGACGTTGTGCTATGAAACCAACAGATCGGCATAACTCGACCTAATTAACTTTTATCTCCTTTACAAGTCGTAAAGATAAAAATACACATTTATTAGAGCGCTTAAGAGGCTCGTTTACTGTAAGCAAACGATACAGCGCCGCCAGTAATCTGTTGTTAATGAACTAAGTACACATTTTAGTACGCGCTGTGTAACAATGTTCAATATTAATTCTCTTTATAACATTTATAAGTTAAAAAGACAGACGTAATTATGCAAAGATAAGATGGCTTTGTCAACGCCTGGGTTTAATTTTCAAAATTAAAGAAAATCGTCATATCAGCTCTTCAACGTCCGCTGCTGGACATAGGTCTTCCACAGCCGCTTCCGGCCACCTTATTTAGGTTGTCGGTCCACCTGGCGGCGCGGCGCGGCGTGCATCCGCAGTCTCCATGCTACGGACTCAACGGCCTTTGGTTCTGCGACAGATGTGCCCACTGCCACTTCAGCTTGCAAATGCTTCCGGCTATGTCGGTAATCTTAGTTCTCGGATATCCTCAGATATATTTACAAAGCGAAAATTAGTTGTGTCCACAAGGTTTATATTATGATTTTTTAAAGTACATATTTTAAGTATTGATTTTAAGACGTTATCCCTTAGAGTGTTAAAACGAGTTTTGCGACCCAAAAAACAAGATCAAATACTAGACTTATGTGAAGTCTAGATAGATTTCTTTTTTCAAAAACCATAATCTGACAGCCACATTCTAAGGTTTATGAAATGGTCATTAGAAAATAAAATTTACGTTTAGTATTTGAATAGTTTAAAAAAGGATGAATATTTTATTTAAAAAAACTACAAGGTTTTTGCATTATAATAACGTAAAAGAAGCTGCATACAGTACCTAACCTACTCGTACCTCTACCTAATTTCCTCAAAAAAGCGAAATCAGCGATACAGGATAAAAAAGTCCCGCAAAACTAATTTAATTATATCAATCGGTGCAATAGATCACGGGACCCACATAAAGCGGTCCCGGAAAATTGAAACGGAGTCGAACCCGCGACCCGCCGCTCGCCGCTCAATAAAAGGATCCCAGAAATGTGTTTATCGCGATTTGGAGCGGACCTTTCTTATTCGGGACCTTTATTCGGGACCTTTTCGGGACTGTCTCGTCTTTCGCCGACAATGGCGGGACATGCCTACAATTTGTAAGGCTGTTGGATTGGATTTGGTTGTGAAGAATAAATCCTATTAGAAAATTTGTCTACATTATTCATCATATTTTTCATTTTCATTTTGATTACTTTTTGAATACGATTGTTAGGGCCTCTTACACCGCTTGCTGATAAAGTCCCAGATACCCTATTTGCTGGATATCTACCAGATATCCTTTATTTTCTGTTTCACAGGTATCTGAATGCCTTATCTGTCAGATATACCGCCTTTTAAACTAACAGATTTATCTGATAGATTAGGTTATCTGGCCGTTATCTATCTGTAACAATATCAGCAACCGGTGTAAGAGGCCCTTACAGTTCCACAATTACCTTGGCTGATTACGGACAGCATCGCCATCGGTATCACGCTAATTCTAAACGACATTATCAAATCCAAACCGTTATGCTGCAAACGTAAACAATGCAAACTAAAAACGTTATGCTGCATCCACACGTTTGGCAAACCTTTACAAACGCAACGTGTGGAGCAGGGGTTTGGCTTGCGTTTGTAATTGTTTGCCAAACGTGTGGAAGCAGCGTAACGTTTTTCAGGTCAGGGAGCTAAATGATGTTCCATAGTTGGTGTCTATAGTCCTTAGCAGACTCTAACGTGAATAAGGGGATGACACAAAGCAGGAAGGTTCGAATCTTTTTGGTGGCGCGCGCGCTCCCTTATGGAGACTGCATCTTGCATATTTAGTATGGGAACTAATGCTGCCACTTACAGGGGGGGAAGGAATCGGAGTAGCGGGAGGAGGTTGCTAATACAAATTTATATGGAGTTTGAAAATGAGAATGTGTGAGTGAGTCACAGTATTGTCATACATTGACACGATTTTGACACCCATAGAATGCTTCTTTTACGCCTCTTTAAGGGGCCGTGAGCACGCATCAAATAGATCTTAACTCTAAGACACAAAGAATCCCGGAGAGTCCTAATGTGTGAGACAAAGATTTAATAAAATCAGAAACTGAAACAAATAAAATATTAACTCACTCGCTTGTTGCAATTACGTAGCTACAAAGTTCCGTTCAAACAAAGAAGTTAACATTGAGCTGAGTACACACCAGCTAATCCTCTCCCGGTTGTAAGTTGTAATACGCCCGACCGCGTCGAAAAGTTGAGCTATCACCGCCCCGCGCTCTTGATATTAAACCGGTTTAGAGCGGTTTATACGGCTTTATTATATTAGCGCGTCGACTCCCACCGCCTTGCGAGTTTGGTAGCTTCATTATTGCAATGCATCTTTAGTGCGAGATTGTGTGGAGTGTGTTGGTTGAATTAGCAATCATAGAGACATTATTTATGATGGCGTTTCAGTAAATTTGTGAATCAATATTTGAAAATCAATATAAAAAAATAGCGACTTGAGCATTATAAATACTCTTTATATTAAAAATACGCTTGACATACATTTATCGATACTTTCTCGTGTAATATTATTTACCTCAAATTGACAATTTGACAAGTTAAGGACATAACGATGTTTGGTAAAAAGTTGCACTGAAAAAAGGCAGTTATTTCTATTTCTAAATAAAACTAGGCACTATCTAATAAATAAAACGATTATAGTTATTATTTTGTTTACTATATTATATATTATATTTACTACTTAGTTATAGATTATAGTTACTACTTACCTTGATAAACGATATTCTGCCGCCTGACTTTCGAAAGTGTAAGTAACATTGGAGCATTCATTGCCGTCTCACTTCAAACATCCTACTATTTGTAGCCAGCTTCTGACTATTTATCATCGAGCTCGGAAGCGGTAAGCCATCCGTGTGTATGTAACCGCTTCCCGTGTGCCCTAAGCTTTATGATGTCGGCTTGCGAAATGTTTAACGACTCTGTTTTCTTGTTTCAGGTAAGGGCATACACAACGTGAAGTAGGTTATAGGGTTGCAGTTTAATGTTGGTTTTTTATTTAGTGTATAATCCATTGACTCATTTTTGAGCAATAAGTGAATTTTGTTCACTTATTACTCAAAAATTAAATTCAAAAAAATTGGAAAATGTCAAAATTTGTTAACCAGGTTATAATATTTACAGTGATTAAATTGATTATGATACAATTCGGTCAAGTATGTACCATTCTATTTAATATTAATTTAATTGATATTTTCAAATATATGTTAATTTTTTCAATGCTCTATTTGTTCTTAATAACATTATTGAAATTCGTTAAGTTCCTATTTGAACAAATTTTCCTGTTTTCCAAATTTTTTAAATTTATTTATTTACGTCGTAAATACAACCCAAATTAAAACTAAACTCTTACATTTTCATACTTTACATTTAAGTTTCAAGGTATATTAAGCCATCTTAAAGCAGCCTCTCAGGAGATCAACCTAATTATATTTACTGCCCTGACGTTTGACAACTTTTATCACTTTAGTTCTGTCAATATCCATTTGCATTGCGTTCTTCGCACACTGACAAGCAAAACCATTATACAATAATCTCTGAGGTGAAAACACAACAAAGTTGGATGCGACTCCAATATTGGACTTGTCGCCGGTCGAAACGTCCCGAAACACTCCCGACGCGAAGTCCGTAAATAAAATTATCAAGTGGCTTCGCAAAAAACAAAGTGAGCAAGTTACACCGGACAGTTCGCATAAAAATAAACTATTTCGGGGCCGTAGAGGAAGGATAGTATAGAGTAGTCATTAGATTAATAATAATAGCAGTGAAAATGATATTTATATATTTAAGAGTGAGCGAGACACATTATTTCACTTCGTGTATGTGATTTTATTGTACACACATGAAATTGTGGCACAAGTGTCGCCAACAAACTCTTCGTAAACTTTATTTTTTGGTTAAAATATGCAATAATTTTCGCATGCGTGTTCAGTAAACATGCATCTAATCTAATGTAAGCCTTGTTAATTGTTCAACAATCTGATGGAGTGTGACAGGTACAGAAATAAGAGGGAGTTGATGATGAGACGACTCAATCTGAATCGACTCGATGTAGGTTTGGCTCAGTCTATTTTGTCCAAGCCTGCATCTGTGGCAGCACGATCCTTATATGACATTTTTGAGTCGCCTCGTCAGTAAATCTCAGTTAGGGTACGATGGGACTGACATGTGGTTATAAAAAGTCCCAAAATAAAACAAAGATAAAACAAAATTGTTCAACAATAGTTTTAGATGATATTTTTATGATATTTATGATTTTTATTGTCAAAGTTTTTACGTGGTTTTATCTCGCTTTTTTTTTCAGTATACAGCTTCTCTATTATACTATCTTCCCTCTACGGGAAGGTCGGGCCGCTGCTGGCCCATCTACTATATTATCTCATTCGAGGCAATGGCCCCTAATGTCCACCATTATGGGAACTGATGTAAATGTGTTTGTTCACCATTTATTGTACGAGCGGCTCGTGTGTACCGGCCTGCATTAGTTTGTCTTCATTAGGCTTTTTTTGCGTAGAATTTTTGTTATGCAAACACAATTGTCCAGGCTATTACCCAGCCAATGGTCAGTTTGTACGTAATTTAGGTGTAGTGAGTACATAAAGCTTTTGTAATGAGACACACAATTTTTATGTCAATTACAAAGTGAGCTGCTTGGTTAGAGGTCAAAATTAGGCAGATTATTTTACATGCGCTACATTCAGATCATGTTTAGCATTGTTTTGGTGGTAGAACCCGTAGGGCCATCTGGGTGGGTGGTACCCAATTTGTTATCAACTTAATTACTATCAATCGTTATCATTGAAGTGATTTGACATACAAAGTTTGCTCTGGTCAACTATTATTTATCGGTGCCCTGGTTAAAATGTATTTGTGAGTGTCATAACCTTGTCTAATTCCCATAGTACAGTAGAAAATCCTAATTTAGGTTTCGACATGAGTACTTAAGTATAATAATGATAGGCAGATATGGGTTCGGAGTTCGGAGCATGACAGCAGCGTTATACATTACTGACAGTACATTATAATATTGCGAACTACGTACACTACATAAAAGGCTACACTGAAGAATTTCTTAACCGAGATAAGTTTACGTACCCCTTCGCCGTGCCGGTCTTTTACAACATTACTTCCAAACTGCTTTGACGCGGTTTGGCCCGGAATTATTTAGTACATTGTCCGTTTTCCGAGCCACCGCTCAACCGTGGCGCGGCCATTTGCGGCCATTGCCGGCCAGGCCGGCAGTTAGGAGGGGGCCTGCACCTATTAGGGCCCCAGACAGGTATAATCCTGCCGATGAAATATGCCTGAAAATGGCCGCCTAAGAGGTCCCTGTCGTAGCTGTTACAGGCCCTTATTAGGCTACCATGGCCCTCAACGCTGTATCTTTAACCCAGTTCAAGGCCGTACCCGTTAAAACACGGGCGGGCGTCCGCGCGGGCGGGTAAATGTATGAGCAGCGGGCGCGCTTCTGCGGCCTAAGAGGTCCCTGTCGTAGCTGTTGCCGGCCCTAATCAGGCTACCATGACCCTCAACGCTGTATCTTGAATCCAGTTCAAGACCGTATCTACGCTGAAACACGGGCGGGCGCTCGCGCGGGCGGGAAAATGTATGAGCAGCGGGCGAACAGCGCCCGCTTCTGCGACCTAAGAGGTCCTTGTCGTATCTGATGCCGGCCCTGTGCCCGCTTTCTGTCCGTGCCGCGTTACCGTTGCCGTTTGGTTCGATCGGGCCGCCGCAGCGCTCAATCAAATTAGGATCAGTGCTGTCGTAAATGTTCAGATAATCGTAGCCTACTTTCGTGGAAGTCGCTAGATTATTAATCTAACTACATTTTGCAACTGCCTGGTCCTACTTACTAGAATGAACTACTCCCACGCCGTGAAACGCTGAAATTTTATTGTTTGGTACTTTACTATGGAAAAGTGAAAACCCCATTAAAATGGATTCCATATACAAAACGGAATCGTGAAAACTACTTCTTGTATATTTTTCACGTTTTATTTATTTGTGCATTATAGAATAATTAATTGTCCCGACTTTTTTGATATCCAAGTTAAATAGTACCCACACTTACGATATTAGTACAAAATTAATAACTCATTGTTCTATTCTAACAAATTGATAACAAACAATTTGCGAAGGTGTTCTTTACATAAATTATCTAACATTTATCCCTCAAAGCTCCTTTGGTTCTACCTGTTGTTGGACGTTTCGTTTTATATTCACTCAACGGTTAATTAGAATATCAAATTCAAAGTCCTAAATAAACGTGACCTTTTATTAGAAGGTCAAGACACACTCATCGAAGGCGATAGACGTTTTGTCTAGTCACAAATTAGTATGGAATTAATATTAACTTTATTCAGGACAATAGCCACTAGAAATGTAATCCTGCGCTAATTTCATCGAAGAAACAACCGCCACTTGTCCTCAAATGTGTAATGATTAAAAAGAGCATTTTTCTTTAAGAAACCTTCTCGATATTTACTATTCAAGCTTTAATGTATCTTATTGAGTCTTCAACACTATTTCATGTTACTGTTTTATTTACTAACTTGCCTTATATGTCACCTGTCACCGCTGGTATGCGGTCTCTAGTGCTTATTTATTCTGGGCTGTGTGGTAAGAATAATTTGAACTGTAACGTTCATAGTTTCGCTCTAAGAATGGCCATATTTACTGAATAACATAAATTGACATACACACCGCACCAGAACTAAAGTCACTCGTGTAGAGAGTAAACAATGTTGTTTTTTAAAAATTCAGCGCCACTCTGATGCACGCCTTTGTTACTCCGGCTTAAAAACTTAACCTGGCGCTAAGTTAAAGCCCCGCTCCGACACTTGTTTATCCCCCCCGAAAGTTTCGCGAAAAAACGTGACAAGTCAGAGAGATTCTTTCATATTCGTTAGTCGAAACTTGGCTCTTAAATATTACGGCGAGAGTTTGGAGTTTGGAGAGTTCTTGAGCCGGATGCGAGGGGCAATAGAAAGTTGTCTGTCGGTGTCAAATGTACCCGACGCGAGTTTTTGCGGTGTTTTGCCTACCACCGGTACCAAAAGTAGATTGATTATGGAGGGTTTGGCGAATATTTTTTTGGACTATATCTAATATAAAAAATTTTGAATATCGAATTAATTCTTTTTATCTTAATTTATAGGGTGGGATTATAGACAGCGGCGCCGCTACTGCGGCGGGCGGCGACGCCGCTGCTCTGTGAGATTTGACAAGCGACGCCGCCGCTGCTTATATAATTCGTCTTATACAAACCCCCATGCGTTCTCGTAAGAGCGGCAGCGCCGCGCCACGCGGCTGCCGCTGTCTATAGCACCACCCATAGACGAGTTTTTTCTAAAATGAAATGCCACGTTCATAGTACTTTCAAAAAGTAGGTACATACAAATTAAAGCTATTTACTACTAAATAATTTGTACATTGACCTGGCCGTCCGCGAGGTGGGAAAAGCCAGGAGACTGTTACATTAGCCCCACTTACTTTTAAAAGTTACAACTGCACCCATTTTGAAAATGTCCATCAAATCTTAATTTAAAGCTACATCCTTAACTATCGATACTTACCTTACATTTACTTTTTTTGTACTAAGCAAACAAATGTGTTCAAACGTTAGGAATAAGAATTTATTACCCTATTGAATTGCCTCATATAGGCTTTGGCCATTAGTGCCGTACCATTGAGTCCTTAGAGGGTTCCAAATATCGATTCTGTTTCCCAAACGATCATGTCTCGATCTTATAAATGGCGAGTCGAAGGAATTATTGGCGGCGGCGTCGAAAGAATGCTTGAAGCAAACAAAATGCTGGCACGCCCCGTATAAGGGCAAAGGGTTGCCAACCTTAACAATGGACATGTAAAATAAATGTTAATTTAAATTAATAAGTAATAATTATATATTAATAATTAATTTATTAATATAATTAATAAATGTTAATGAGTTTTTCGGAACTTCAGTACTGTTTATTATAATACCCACAGTCTTTTCGGTGCAAGAAAACATCGTGAGGAAACCTGTATACGCCAAATAAAAAGGATAGGGGAACCGTTGGTGGACAGCGGTTTGGCACAAAAGCTCCCAAAACAGAAGCTCCCAAAATGGTCGAAATATCGCCAGGTTTCAGGGCTCCCCAAGAATTGTATCAATATTGTTAATTCAAAATTTTTTTATATTTTAATATCTGGCTCTGTATACTTACGTATCTTCTAGAATGTTATTTGTCATACATTTGATCGATATCTAGCATACCTATTGAATTGGCTTTAAACGGTTTACAATTTTAACACATCGTCAATTTTTCAGAATCTCTTTTTATCAAAATGTCCCACTTACAATCATTATTTTAATGATTACCTTGGACCAATATGGACAGCTTTTGTTCACAGAATGGTAAACAAACTTAAACAACGGTTTAAAACATTCTAATTTCTTTGACTTTACTACCCATCATATTTTATTACTGACGCGGAAATTTTCTAATTTCATGTTTTGTTTCACTTTTAGGTCTACTAGTTATCTGTTTAGGCTATCTTTTAGCGTCATAGATCAATGAATCAAACTGCTTCCTTGTATCATACGTTCGCGAGAACAAAACAATTCACATCCCGATCAATTTGCAGCGTCGAGCGAGGTTGAGAACCGATGCCCTGCGAAATATCGTCGAGGAGAGATAAATGCGGTCATATGTTACGCACCGCTTTAAGGTGAAAAGCGTGGCTTGAAATCTCGAGTCGCATAAGGATTTCCTCCGTCGTTCGCTACATTTGAATGCGGTGTATTAGTGAATGGGAAGATTTATCGTCTAAGGAACGCCAGCCTTCTGGCGATTTATATGCGTGGGGTGGAGTGTAGAGGCGCGAGTAATTTTTGTGCCGTGTTGCGAATGTGCTCGGTCTCTTGTTACATTGAAAATCAATGTCACGGTTTCAATGTAACATCGCACATGTACTGTTACATTATGCTTATTTGTTGTAACCCTCCCGTTTTGCTGGCTTATCATGAATCCTAGTGTTTAGTAATAATATTATGTAAATTTTATTATTGTCAATTTAATTTGATTTAATTTAATATTGGTATTGTAATTTGACTATGGCTAATATGTTTGGTGTACTTCACTGTTAGTATTTAAGCTGTATTAAATAAATTGAAATCAGGTCTGTTAGAGTACCATCAGGGGTGGGTGTTTGCTTACCGGGTGTGGGCTTGGCTCCCTTCGGCATGTCTGGAAGAGAACTTGGCGGGGGAACGAAATTAGGAATTCACTATACGCGAACGATGGTTCATTTGGCACCACTGGCAAGCAGGCAGAAACGTCTGTATGAGCGAGGGCTCCATCCAGTAGAGGTCGTCTGCCCCAACGGCCGTCGGTTCTGCGACAGATGTGACCTGCCCACGGCCACTTCAGCTTGTTATTCCCCTCGGCTATGTGTATACGCGCATGATAGAAGAGTCACTTCCGAACAATCGTTTAAAACCTATCTACGACGATAGTACTGCTAGTAGTACTGTGATACAAAGGTGTGTCATTTGTACTACCAGTAGTACTTCTTTCTTAGTGACACGGAGGGGATATTTACGTAAATCGCTTCCGTAATACACCGCAGTCGCAATCGAGCTAACACGAAATACTTACCATGATTTGTGATTAACGATAAAAGGTAACGATATTTTTTAACGTTCTCAGCTACTTGCTTTTAGCCTCGGGTCCGCCACCGTATTAAATCTAGTCATATACAAGGTGTCATAGGTTTTGTTTTAGTAGTTTGAGGACTTCGAACTTTTTTTTGTAAAGAACATTTTATACTAACTCCAAAAGTTGACCCAAGAAACGAGTTTCCAATTGTTGCCCACTTGTTGAAATTCCAACTGAAACTCCAATTGTTGAAATTCGAAAATAGTATTACAAGTTTTTACAGCCAATATACAAAATATAATATTATCTGTATTTGAAAATGAGCGAACGATTGACGTTCACGCTAGGGCAAGCATTACTCAGCTAAAATATTGAGTTAACAAAGTTGTAACATTGTTATGCTGATCAACATCTAGTGAATTGAATCAACAACACGTTCTACATAATTTAGAAAAGTTTTTATTTAACGTAAAACATTATATTTTTCCATCTTTACGAATTTAATTACGAGCCCCTCAGTATTTTAAACGTCCACTCCTAAACACAAAAGATTCACTTATTTCAAAGAGGACTTAATTAAATTTGCTCATGCAAAAGCGCGGCATCTTAATTCATAAATCAATAGGTATTTCTTTTTTCAAGATTTGGCGTAATTATAATATTTAAAGGTATACCTGACATCAGTCGGATTTTATTTTCAGTTCAGTCATTCTAGTAATTAATTAAAATTCGGTTTGATATACAAGAATGGAATCTTTTAGCAATCTGATGATACTTTTATTTATTAATTTTGTGTAGGTACCATAAGACGGGTACAACCTAATTTGTCATCCCGTGAAGCGGCAATCTCACTGGTCGATAATAACTTACCCTATGGATGCGCAGTATGTAATTCTTAAAGCACCCTGGACTGATTTTCATTGGATTTCATTATCTTTAGCTCCAATAACGAAATCCTATTGGTCGATTTCCACACGAATTATCCTTCTGCTACGAGTGCTACGCCGTAGCAGTCATCGATATGTAGCTAAAGTGATGTCATGACACTAAAACTAATTCTCGTCACAAAATCTATGAGTTATTCCCATCTTCCACCCTAGCCATCCACCCCAGGTTTTTTGTGCATCGAATTTTATATGCACCTTCTAGCCTACCTCATCAGGTTGGATAATGGGAAAATACTTATACAGTGACTAACAAAATAAGGTTGGTAATGAAGTCGTATAATATCAAAAACGGCAATCTGACAAAAAAAGAGAAAAAAAATTTGAATCTTGGTACAAAACGAACGTTAAAAATTCAACGGTCATTGAAAGTCAGATTGGCACCTTTGATATTATGCGACTAAATTGTACCTCAGACTGTACTCAGATGTTACTCTGTGAATGAAATAGTACATTGTTAACATAGGGGTGAAAGTAACTTATTTAAGTCCCGAGACGGGGTTTGGCGCCCGACGCGTAGCGAGGGCGCCAATAGTTCGAGGGATTCTAAATAATTCTTGAACCCGAGGGAACACTGTGCTTTTCATTAAGAATACACTGAAAGTAAAAACAAAAACATAAAATGAGTGTTAATACAAATCTCTGCTATACGGAAGTATAAACAAAACTCTACAATTCGAAAAAATAAATGAACATCGGATTGTCGCTTTCCCGTCTACTTTGTTTTTTTTTCTGAGACCGACCAGCTATTCTGCCATTATTTTTCATTTCCATCATTGGAAAAATGGTAAATATTTTGCCCAAATCTATGTTATTTTAAAGAAATAGTTGACAGAAATAATTATAATAAAGTCATTTAAAAAATATATTTTATATTCTTTAATTATTACATAACTTTATGTTATTTCAATTTTACATCGCGCTGTAATTGAGTGGCTGTATAGACAGTTGGAACATGGTCCAATAGAAAGTCAAAATAGTACTAGTTTTTTTTATATAATTTGACAGCTGTCAGTTGAAAGCGATTCTCCCTAGGGCTGAGATGTATTACTTTCAACCCGCTCCTCAGGCAACTTCAGACCTACTTTCAGAGTATGAGTAATGAAAAATAATAATAATATACTTAGATTATCAGTAATATTGCCATTATCCAACCCGAGGTAGGTTGGAAGGTGGCACATAAAATTCTCAATAATCCAATCTGGGGTGAATGGCTAGGTCGGAAGATCAGAATAGTTCAAATCGATGCGGTTTTGACTAATTATATTGATCCTCAAATTGTTCGCATATACGTTGTTGCTTCATTCATGGGGGTATTTTCTTTAAATAAAGAATAAATTATAAAATTAATTTACCTCGAAGTTAACCTAACTTATTAAGATGCAGGGTCGCAACAGATGCTTCAAAGGCGAAGTTTCCTAAATTGGTATAATTTTCAATCTCGTGAGGCAGTCAGTTTGTCTGTCAACTTTCGCTTATCACATGGAAAATTTATCGTTTCTATTAGTTATCGCTTTGTTCAGTCAATCTATTGAGTACATAATAATAATTGGAGAATAAAATAGTAAGGTAAGGTGGGGTAAGACTAACATTTTTTTATTATTATTATTTATTGCCGCAATCTGTCACTCTTCGACATTCAGCAACATAATTTATTGTTAGAAAGCAAAATTTGGTTTCTTGTGAAGAAGTAGTTTGTCCTACCTTTGAAGTAATGTTAACACTTGTCTAAGATATAAATAAGCTTTTACATAATTATGTAAAACATATTTAATAAATAGGTATAAACATTATGTGTTTCAAACAAAATGGTTATACTATAGAAAAGCATCACCGGGGTAAGATAGACAGTACCTACTGGTTTAATTTTAAAATATTTAGGGCCTCTTACACCGCTTGCTGAGAAAGTCCCAGATACCCTATCTGCAGGTTATCTGACAGATAGCCTGTTTTTTTGGTTTCACAGGTATCTGATTGCCTATATCTTATATATTTTATATAGTCTATCACACATATTTATCTGATAGATTAGTTTATCACTAAGATTACTATCTGTAACAATATCAGGAAGTGGTGAAAGAAGCCCTTACTCTTTATGTAGTTCTGTGTTTTGAGCCGAGAACTATAAATAACATCTATACTATTTTACAGCCACCCACAGTAAATTAGACAAGATGTCTGTACTTAATGAGATATTAGATGTTGTTAGTCTTGCCCCCTTGCTTATAATATGCCTACATACAATTTAAAACTATCCCACACCACTCTAACTGCCATCAGCGATTGATGTTTATTACGACAGCTGTATAACCTCCTGAGTCCTGGGAGAAGTGAACGAATTTTTATTTATTTGTTTTTATTTTTATGTTTTATTTTTTTTTATTTTTAGTCCTAAAAAGAAGTGAATGCTGAGTGAACGTCTAAAAATTCAATTAACATGGAACGTTACTGTCTAACTTTGAACCTATTATTTCGCTTGCAATCGAATTCTTCACCCTGTATATGAAGTTCAAATAATCTCAGACGCAAGTAATTCCTAACACGAGTAGAACCGCGGGAGTCGACTTGTTTATTTTGTTTTATAACATGTAGGTAGCTATAATGTGTATTTATGTATAGACTCCCTTTTGGTGTTACTTCAAATTTTCCACAAAACGTCTAATGAAACAAAGGACGATACAGCTGGCGAGTATAAACTTAATTACGAAACTCCGCCGGGCTTATTACAATTTAGGAAAAGTTAAGGTGCAGCCTGTAAGAACAGCGCTTGTCCGTACTTGTGATAGGTATTGTTTCGTTCAGCTCGGGGGTTTAGACTGGACGTGTGGATCTAGTCGCATGAATTAATCAATTAACTATTCATGAACGCGAAATGTCCTAAACGCTAAATATTATAAATTTCGAGCTAAGCAAATAATTATAAATTATAAGTTTAAACAAAATAGTTTTAAGAATTAATTTCAAGATATTTTAAACAAAAGTTTGAAAACTTTTTTTTGTCACAAATGTAAAAACAATTACCATAGTGTACGAGTAAATAAATCGGTTTAATTTTCTTTTGTAAAATTTTAAGATTATGTCTATCTAAGTTTTAATACACTTTTTAGATGACAATTCCAAATCGAGAGTTTTATAAGACCTGGAAAGCAATAAAATACCAGAAATGATACGACAAATATAAATCCAAACACATATTTTCTATCCTCGGAGACCGGACGCGATGTACCGAACAAATAGAATGCCGTGTTCACCCCCAATACAGCTTTGAAAGGGATATTATTCGATTTGAGTTTATTTCATTGCACGCTTTAGCCCAAGGCGAGGCGACGGACGGCCCAATAGAAAGGGAATGGACGGCATTCGACGTGAAAAGAACGCTCAAAAGGAATTGCAGCAGTAAAATCTGCAAATAACTACCAGCTCCTATTCTCTGGGGAACTTATTGAAAGTAATCTCGAAATATGGGATTGCAACTTATTGTTACACACACTGATTAAAATATCATTAGAAGTACAAGGCAGTTTGTTAGCGAGAAAAACGCTCACTAATATAACCTAACCTGATTAAATTCGTATAATGAGTAAACTTCTCCAAAAATGATTCCAAGAATGATTTTGATTTTGATTTTTAAATTTATTTTTTAGCATCCCTTTGCTCATTTTCTCCCCATAACTAAGCCAGGCAATGTTGTTGTAGATTTTAGACACTAGGTACCGTGTCAGTCTTTCCCCGTAAAAGTTAGCAGCAGCTGGTGTATGTATGGCATATGAAACAGGGTGTTTTTCAAAAACAATCGTAACAAGTGGTATACAATTGATGGTTAGGTGTGATAGATTCCAGGTAACGCAAACGACTTCATATCCGAGACCCGTATAAATAATAATACGCCAGTAGCGGATTTAGCAACGTCACTGTGACAAAGGGAAATGCGCCCCGAGTTATGACCCTCTCGGCTTCCTTTTGTTTGGTTAATGTCGTCGTTTTTTATTTTTTTGCTATTATTTTCATGTTTTTTTTTCAGACAGAGAAGGACCAGGTGTCGAGTGTTGTGACGCGCTCGCTTTGTGTACCGACGTTTGAGGTGTTGTTTTTAATTTTGCCCGCGTTTGAAACATTGCCCGTGCCATTTGAATTATTAATGTAACTGTTTACTGTGCAAAATAAACAGTTTATTGTTCACATTTGTCTCTTTTGTGCAAATAATGTAATGAGAATCATACAGACAAGTCGTTTACTCCTTATGTTACGATCTATAAATTGATACTTATCTCAAATTGAATAATCAACTACAAATTTTTATAGTCTTAGTAAATAGCTAACGCTTAGTATTAGTTAAAGCTAATGTTGAATTCACATAAGGGTAACAATATCCAAAACAATAATCATCTTTACTTTGCCTATTTTATTGTAATATTTTTTCAGGGTTAACAGTTACAGTGTAATTTTACCATTGTAATAAAAATATTATCTCTTGAGTTGCGGTTACCGGTTGGATCAAAGATTTTCATAAAATAATACACATAGCACCGACGACGTCGCCGGGGGAGGTTGTTCTGATAAATAATAATAAAGGAATGCTACGACTACGGAATTTAATTATTTCCAACGAGTTGCCGGCAAAGCTCTGGGATTGGGCAAAATAAATTTGCCCCTTAAACACAGTGATTTGCTTGGAACAATGGCCGGCTAATAGCGAAGGTTTGTTGGAGATAATATATGCGATAGATTGGAGAGATTTAGATAATATTTCGAGTTGATACTTGCTTTTCGACGCGTAATATAGAAGAAACTAGTTCAAAATACAGAAGGAACTATGCAATAAGGATGACATCAGGTATGACGATGTATATGGTTATGAATCGTATGCTGTCAGTCTGGACTACAACTTTTGGTAGGTACTTAATTTATTTGGGTTAGGATGAATTCATCACACAGCTGTGAAATTATACAATATACATTTTTATTTTCAATTTAATATTACTTATCATTAATTTTCCAGTTTGTATCAAGTGTCCAAAAATTGTTGTTGTTGTAAAGCGATTTAACCGCCCAGGTTATAAATCCAAAAATCCAAAATTGTAACTTTGTATATTTTTGTGCAATGAAGTACATTGGTATTGTATTAAAACTAGCAATTTGGATGCAATGACCGGCAAAATTTATGGGACAACTTTGCCTAAGACAGGGTGTCATTTCTTCTATCGATGATGAGGGTGGACGATGCTTCCTAAAGCACTGTAACTGATAGCCATTCACATTGTACTACAGCTTTTGTGTAACGGCCAGGGCGGGGAGTCGGTCGTCTGCAAATAAATTGCCCCGATCTCTAAAGCTTTACTTATTGGCAATTGAGAAATTTCGAAGCCCCTATTATTGACTGGAGTTTTAGAGGCTTACCAAAAGTGAATTTATGGTGCCATAACAATATTTTGTAATTTATTTTACAAGGGTAATGCGAACGCTGAGGGAGCGAGCCCGGGTGCCTTGTTATTCATGCAATATGCATTAGGTGAATTTAATAAAGACGAAATTTGCGTTCGTGATGAAGATAATTTTTAATTTCTGAAGGAACAGCTGCATTGAATGCATGTAATAAATAATCCCGCATTTCTCTATGGTTGTAAACAAAACATCCCACTGCTGGGTAAAGGTTCCATCACAGCGAACGTTGTGCAGACCATATTTCACGCGCGTTTACGGGTTTAATCATGTTTTTACGGCCTAAATGACGAACGGGCAAACAGTAAGATTGCTCGCTGTAGGTATATGGTTGCAACTAACTGAAAACTTTGGTTAACTGCTTGCCATTTTATAAACGACAAATTAAAGCCTTGTTACCTCGTATTGGTGTAATCAATTTGTCAGTAGAAATGTAAAGAGTGGAGCGTGACTGCAATATTGTCCTTGCAAAATTTTTCTTCACCTGCACATAAGTAGATAAGTTTGTGATTTGTGAAGCAAATTACCATACATAAAGTCAGTAATTTTTTCATCTTTCAGATTTTATATGGCACTTAAAACCACCCTCTCGAACGTAAAACCAGTAGACCAAAACCACTAATAAAGCATCATTATGTCTTATTAAAACTTATTTTCTCGTAAAAAACAACTTTTACCATTATTTATAATACTTTTCAGGTGGATAAATAGAGACGCCATTGCCGAGGGGGGTGGGCTCATCAGAAAATTTATTATGATCTATTGATTCGCCCGCGCTTCCTCCTGTTCATAAAAGCCCGGTCTCCCCCGATTTCCCCGCTTCAAACTTTAGCCAACTTTGCCCAAAATTATGTCACAAGTTCGTTCCCTCGTATAAAAGTTATTTTAGTACTGCACTAAGAGTTTAAGTGAGGCGTAAAGGCGAGGATTCATAAAAAAATGTTACGACTGGAAAGTAAAGCTGATCTGTATGAAGACAATGAACTTTATTGTGGTCGTGGCACATGCGGTATCAAGGTCGTAAGTACATCTATACTAATATCATAAACGCGAAAGGAAAGTAACTCTGCTTGTTACGTTTTCACACCTAAACCACTGAACGGATTTTGATGAAATTCGGTGTGGAGATACATCGAACCCTGGGGCAGGATATTGGGTTATTTTACCGGGATAAACTGTTCCCAGGAAAATAACATATCCCACGCAGGCGAAGCCGCGGGCACCAGCTATCACTCTAGTAGTAAACAAGACTGGAGGTTGTCATACTCAGGACGTACCCGGCCCCGCGACTCAATACAAGCGAAGAGATGTGATTAGTTACACTGCTACAGGTGTGTGCGTATATGTAGGGCTATCAGTAGCGAGAAAGCGTAGGCGAGCCGATCACACACGCTCGCAGCGAAATCATCGAGTAATTGTCGCACTAGGCATCGTGCTAGTCATTTTCGGGCGACGACGATAAACTTTCTGGTATTTGTGTTATTTACTTAGGTGTTCATCATCATCATCATCATATTATCAGCCTGTAGACGTCCACTGCTGGACAAAGGCCTCCGGTGTTCTCAGGTGTTCCCACCTGTCAAATGCACAAGATCACCGGGGCATGCGCCCCGTATCGAAATGTGTCGACGTATACGAGAGGATACGAAAGATTGATCTATTTATTACGTGTGTGTGTTCATAGATACAGCGTAAAGGTGTACATGTGTGCGTGAATTCCCCGCGAAAAATGACAGGATGTTTCGCATCGGAAGAAAACTCTCCCCTCTGGGTCGAATAGGGGGTCGTGTTGCTTTAACTAAAGGATAAGTAGAATCATGAACTAAAAACGTTGTAGGGGTATGGGCGCCGCCGCCCCTATGGAGAAAGCATGAGTACAGGTGGTACGCGACGGCCCGGGCCCTTTCGGACCCACTCAACTCACTATTGAATGGCATATATTGATATTTTTAATTTCACGTAACGACATTCTCACTGGTCAATAATAGACTGACCCTGTGGGTAAGTTTATCTTTAAAAAAAGTATATTGAAAAATGTTTAAAGTTTAATTAGAATCGGCCTTTCCATTTCTGAGATATTTAAATTCAAAATTTGTATGGAGGAAGTTATATGCATCTAAGGTATGACCTCCACCGGAACCACAGATTGAAATCTGTAAGCGGAACCCTCGATTGAAATCTGAATTTTTGGAATATTTCTAAACAAACTCGAGTCTTGTAATATGCGTTCCTTGCGTATATATTTTTACAACTGTCATAAAGTTATAAGTGGCGATACGCATTACATGTGAGTGCAGATATTTTTCCAGAATGTGTTTCTTCTTCGTAATATAACCCCTTCCGGGAAGGGGGACTTTCTAGAGACGACAGACATGGGACGTTAATCAAAAAAGGTTCACTTCTCCCGACTGCCGGTAAATTTATGACAAGGCATAGCTTGAGATGAATACCGCGAGCTCAATCAGTCTACGCAAATAGGTATTCGCCATACATAAAGTTGTTTACGCCCAACTTTTGTTACAAAACTTTTTGAAATTCAAAAAAAATAATTTTGGACCCTTCATACAAGTCGAATCGCTCGATCCGGCGTTCAAAAAGTTATAGGAATTGATTAAAATATTGACCCCTCAAAGCCGCTAGTCTGCACCCTGTACCTACTACCTTAATACATATAGTGTTCATTATAACAGCTGCTAATTCACCCACTGCATTGTAATGTCTGATTCAACATCTGTACAGAAACTAATTAAAACCTATAGAAGGTATTGTAACCGTTGAAATATTTTCTCCTTCTGGCCCTTCCTAGCGTGCAATTCATCATCATCATCAGCCTATTAATGTCCCCACTGCTGGGGCTCAGGCCTACCCTCTCAACGAGGGCGTTCGGGCTGTAGTCCGCCACGCTAGCCCAGTGCGGGTTGGTGGACTTCACATGCGCCTAAGAATTTCTTCTTCGGCGTATGCAGGTTTCCTCACGATGTTTTCCTTCACCGTTTGAGAGCAGTTAGTAAATGTACTTGAGTTTCGAGAAAAAACCCATTGGTACATGGCCCAGCTGGGGATCGAACTACGGACCTTTCGATATGACGGCCGCGTCTTATCCCCTACGCCACTGACGCTCGTGCAATTACGAGGGCCAAATAGCACGAGAGTGCGTCGGTACTCGCCAGGGGGGCTCTTTCCCGAAATCCATACCTTTTTAAATTTTTCTCCTTCTATCACTTATTGAAGAACTTGACTGGCCTGTTGGTGTAGTTGGTAGTGACCCTGCCTACTGCGCCAGAGGTCGTAGGTTCGGTTCCCACTCGGGGCCAACATTTGTGTGATGAGCAGCATATCTGATGGTTTTCGGATTAAGGGCGTTTGTATGTATTTATTTAAAAAGTGTTATGTGTATGTTTATCGGTTGTTGAGTACCCATTTACAAGCTTCGGCTTAGTTTGGGACTAAACTGACGTGTGTAAATTTGTACAAAAACATTATTATTAAAAATAAAGAAAAATAATTTATTAACATTACAATATAGAACAAAACGACAATTGAAAAAAATATAAAAATAAAAATATTAAAACCTAACTTAAAATCAGGTAGTGCACGATGCTATGGCTGTGAACTTCCTCATCTTGTAACCGTTGAAATATAAGATGCATTAGAAAATGAATTTAAATTTATCGAACTAACGTTTATGGGTTCCACAAATCTTGGTGATAGTGAGTTATGTTCGGCCACTGTTCCACCTTTTCTTGCTATTCCCGGCCACTATTTTACCTAACCCCACGGGACGGCGTGAGAGCAGGTGGACGGGGGTTCCGGATGGCCACTTGAATTATATTGTTATTTCACGGGCGAGAATCGATCGCGTGCCCCTGTCGGTGCTGCGAAACATTTAATACACATATTATTAAAATTAAGTTTGTGTGACTTCACCAGATCGTTTACCATATCACGATCTGGTGAAGGTCGCGGGACCCGGCTGGATGAGGTTAGCGAGGGACCGGTCGTCGTGGAGATCTTTGGGGGAGGCCTTTGTCCAGCAGTGGACGTCTTTCGGCTGATATGATGATTATGATGGGTATATATAGACCTAACGGAAACAGTGTTTTATACCATACACAAAACAAAGATATTTGGCCAAACTATTTTCTTGTTTCACCATGAGTCTATCACAAAGGAAATTCATGACAAAAAACATATTTTACAAAATTTCCGTGCTTACTCTACTATTTCTACCCAAATTGAGTTTACATTTAAAATTGCTCGATCGCCGTATTAAACGCAGATTTGGATACAAAGTGGGTAGTTTCAATATCACCCTTGGTACACTTGTTTCGTATTTACTGCGGCGGGCGCCACTGCTCCTCCCAAAGTGCTGGCAAACAATCAAATGAAAATTAAGCCGCATTCGGTGCGAACACGGTGACTTACCATTAATTATTCATTAATCCGCGCCGTGCTGACTTAATGGCGGCAAAACAGAAGCATGGGTGTCTCGTAGTCACCAGATGGAGAGCTTTTTGATGATTATGAATAAACTAAGCGTTTCACCCTGAGCTGAAAAGAGCCATGCTAGAAGGGACTTTGTACCAGTCGCTATACTAGGTTTTTTTTTTAGTTTGTGGCTTAGTTGCAAGACCTTTAAGCCAGCTATACTAGGCCTTTCGAAATTACTACAGACTGTAACAAAGTCGATTATTATAATTATGCACGCGTCTTACACACGAATTCTTTTGATTACCTTCGCCTGACGTTTCGATCCCTGGCCAATCGCGCTAATTCTGAACGATATTACCAAATCCAAACTATAACCAAAAACGTATGCCGCATCCACACGTTTGGCAAACCTCGGCAAACGCAAACGTGTGGCGCAGGCGCTTGGCTTGCGTGTGTAAAGGGTTTGCCAAACGTGTGGATGCAGCATAACCGTTTTGGTTTGGATTTGGTAATATCATTCAGAATTAGCACGATTGGCCCCTAGGGTTTACTGGTCGGTGGCAATTTTTTTAACTTGCTCTTTTTTACATGTAATTTATTCTGACGTTTTTGTCCGTTGCGTGCGGCGGCTATAACCATTCTTGAGAAAGTTCTCGCGGTGAAAATTTGCCTAAATAATATGTTAATCTACTACATTAACCAAACTGAACACAAAATCTCTATCTCATCCGATATTCTCTATATTGATTGAAAGGGAAGGTTGTGATACAGTGAACGTTCTGTTATAGCGAACCTTTTGATATAGTGGACGTTCTGATACAGTGGACGTTCTGATACAGTGGACGTTCTGATACAGTGGACGTTCTGATACAGTGGACGTTTTGATCCAGTGGACGTTCTGATATAGTGAACGTTCTGATACAGTGGACGATCTGATACAGTGGACGTTCTGATACAGTTGACGTTTTGATACAGTGGACGTTCTGATACAGTGGACGTTCTGATACAGTTGACGTTCTGATACAGTGGACGTTCTGATACAGGGGACGTTCTGATACAGTGGACGTTCTGATACAGTGGACATTATGCTACTAACTGAAATCAAGATATACGGTTCTGTTATGTTATATAAGTCGTAATTAACCATTTTGTTTTCTTTTGTTCCAGGTGGATGTCGCAAACGATATCGATAGATTACGATAAGTACGCAAATTGGTTTCTTTGGGTACTTTAGTTTGACACTTTAAATTGTATTTAGAATTGTTTAGTTGAATTTTTAACAACTGATATGGAAGGAAACAGAAGACGTATTATCATACAATATACTGCCCTAATTAATAGGTTATTAGGACTATTAAAAAACACTTTAATATGGATGGTTCTTTAGTTAAAAATTATCTGAATCCAAACTATAAACTGTTAATTGTTTATATTACTTACTTTTGAAATACAATAACTTAAGAGACATCCACGGTGATGTGATGACATCATAATTTTATAATAATAAGTACCTTATTTTTCTTCAAGCTTTTTGTAGTTAAAAAGAAACGATTTCAGAAGCGAAATTGCAATTTGATTGCAATTGCAAAATTGCAAATGTTGTCAACAAATTAGTTTTACATGTTACCTACTTCATGGTATAAAATAGTTTTTTATTATTATCTAATACATTTTCTTAACTTAAGTTACTAGACAATGTACTACAATCTTCGCAATAGAATGAACTGATTCGTTCTAAACATAAATAATGAGCAAAGAGTGAAATACGTGCAGACTCGACACTGCTGACATAATATTGCGGTTAAAACACACGCGTCGTATAATTTAACGTTGATTTATGGGTTTACTTGAAAGTTACGACCTTTTTCGCCAGTTTGAAGTGTAGGGTTATACTTGGAATTTTATTACCAAACCTTGAGGTTTGAGTATGTTTAACATAATGTATGCCCGCATCGCGTATCCAACGATCGAGCCTTCAGTTCCGATTTAATGCCGTATTATAAACTATACAAGTCATTTCAATAAAATTGACGTTGTATTGAAATCATTCTTCATAATACCTATATTATTATAGGTCTAAAGGAATTGAATTCTCTGGGCGCGTTACTCGTGTCTTTCCTCAGCGATCCCCCCCCCCCCACACACACACACACCTCAATTGGTATCGTATATTTTAGACGACTAGCTGACGACTCATTTGATATCAAGCCAACAATATTTCAATTGAGAACACCAAGAGTACAGTGTCTAGTCTACGGAATGGATTCAAATTGTCGCCTCGGGTGTTCCCCCAGTACGTACCCGATACGTCCCCGGTACGTCCGCCGTACGTCCCCCGTACGTCCGCTGTGCGTCGGTGTTATGTTTCGCAGGGGTCCCGCCGCCCGCACAAATTATCCCCACCGGGCCTACCAATATAATTACAGTAATTCGTTCGCACAGTTTACTGGCCTGTTAGTACGAGGGTGGGATTTCGGATTGCGATGAGGTTTCTTCGATATCTGTGATTACATAAATAATTTATGAATTTATAGGTCATATTGGGGTTGGTGATGGTGGTTATATTGGGTTGGTGATGGTTGGGTTTGTTTGAGTTAAATTTGTCTTGCGGACTATTCTGCTATTGTATTGTTTGCTCTGTTTTCAATTCAATTTATTTATATAAAATTATTGTAACATTACAGTTTAATTCTGTGGGGTGAAGACCTGATGATCTTGTAACACAGGTGTTAATTTATCTAGTTCAGGCATCATTCCCCACAAAACAGATAAAAATTGCACCTAAACCCAAGTCATACTATGACTCAGAACTCGGGTTCCAAATGGTACGTTAGTACGACCCAGATTTTCGTATGATGTGATTGAGCGCACCTACCTATAATCTGTGAGCGTCAGTGGCGTCGGGGATAAGACGTGGCCTATCATATTGAACGGTTCGGAGTTCGATCCCCAGCTGGGCCATGTATCAATGAGTTTTTTTCTCAAAACTTAAGTACATTTACTGACTGCTCTCAAACGGTGAAGGAAAACATCGTGAGGAAACCTGCATACGCCGAAGAAGAAAATCTTAGGCGCATGTGAAGTTCGCCAACCCGCACTGGGCTAGCGTGGTGGACTATAGCCCGAACGCCCTCGTTGAGAGGGTAGGCCTGCGCCCCAGCAGTGGGGACATATTAATAGACTGTTGATGATGATGACCTGTAATCTGTTACGTTGTAAGTAATAAGATAGCACACTTGACAAATTAACTGTGAAACCGTCAAAAACGTTAATTAACTATTATGTTAATTATATCCCGTCTGCCTTTAACACGACCGCTTGTACATACGAGTATTATAATAAACAACCTGAAATCTCATCTCGCGTACGCGTTGAGTTGTATCACGTAGTAGAGGGCACTATAGGTAGGTACTAGAGCATGTCGGGGAGTAGTGGAAAGCGCTGGTGTAATACATGCCTCAAGGTGTTTACACACGCGCGGATATCGGAAAACCGGTCTGGAAAAATTGCATTCCAGTTCTATTTCAGATTCAACTAAGCATTTTATTTCAGTTTCAACTAAACGTTTCATCTATGAGGTTGCGTTCTATTTGTGAATACAAAAGCTGCAGTATTAAAAGAGTCAAACTCACAAACAATCGTGTTCTGGTCCAAAACACATTATTTTATAATTTACAATTTGTATTTTTACAATTTATAAGGCATTTTATTAACAACCCGTTAAGACATTATGTAGCTCGTTCTGTATGTAGCGCTTGTGAAGATCTATTTTCAACAATCACCGAGAGAAATACATCGTCTTGTACATTACATTGATAACAATTACAGGATTGACATCAGATGGACCCTGACAAGAATTTGCGCCTAATAGCAACACGCCTAAACAAATAACTAACAGCGCTACCGCTTAATCTCGCAAATTACGTACGACGTACGTTCGAGATCTCGGTATACCGATTATGCATTCTCTAGAGATGTGCGTGAGCATTGTGGGGGGCTAATTCTGAACGATATTAAAAAATCCAAACCATAACCAAAAACGTTATGCTACAACCACACGTTTGGCAAACCTTTACAAACGTGTGGAGCAGGTATTTGGCTTGCTTGTAAAGGTTTACCAAACGTGTCTACATGCAGCATAACGTTTTTGGCTATGGTTTGGATTTGGTAATATTGTTCAGAATTAGCGCGATTGGATTTTTGAAAGCACGTTTAGCGGTTTCACGATTCAAAAATAATGTAAACACTCCTTTAAATCGCATTGTTGGCAACCCCGGCGTTCTCATATTTCTTACATCATTAAGTCGCATACACCCTTGCAAGCCGAGCCGAGCCGTGCCGCGGCCCGCACTGTCTCACGAGGGCTCCTCTTCCGGTGAAATTGTCGTAAGCGCAGGGCTTCCGAGCCGTAATGAGACAAAAATGAGATGAATATTGTGCGACAAACTTTTAATATTATATTTCTGAGATGTTCATACTATCAATGTGACTTTTTTACCGACGGTGTGTTCATTAATGGGAAACTATAGTGAATGGTAAAAACTCATTTATTTATGACTAATAGTCCAAACAAAGGAAACGACTGAAGACAGTTCGTCGGCGGCGATGGTCGCCCACGCAGTGACCTTATTGGCATCTGACACTTTATGCGTGCTGCCTGCTACACTTTCCTTTCGTACAGGGAAACAAGGGGGTAAAACTATAGTTGCCTTTTTGGTACTCCGTCGAATGGTATTTCCTTAACGCGAAGGTTTTTTTTGGATGTATGTATATCACTTTCCTTTCGTACAGGGAAACAAGGGGGTAAAACTATAGTTGCCTTTTTGGTACTCCGTCGAATGGTATTTCCTTAACGCGAAGGTTTTTTTTGGATGTATGTATATCACTTTCCTTTCGTACAGGGAAACAAGGGGGTAAAACTATAGTTGCCTTTTTGGTACTCCGTCGAATGGTATTTCCTTAACGCAAAGGTTTTTTTTGGATGTATGTATATCACTTTCCTTTCGTACAGGGAAACAAGGGGGTAAATCTATAGTTGCCTTTTTGGTACTCCGTCGAATGGTATTTCCTTAACGCGAAGGTTTTTTTTGGATGTATGTATATCACTTTCCTTTCGTACAGGGAAATAAGGGGGTAAAACTATAGTTGCCTTTTTGGTACTCCGTCGAATGGTATGTCCTTAACGCGAAGGTTTTTTTTGGATGTATGTATATCACTTTCCTTTCGTACAGGGAAACAAGGGGGTAAAACTATAGTTGCCTTTTTAGTACTCCGTCGAATGGTATTTCCTTAACGCGAAGGTTTTTTTTGGATGTATGTATATCTATAAATATCTGGCGTAATCGATCATTCATTTTAATTATTTGAGAACAATATTATCAATTTTATTGTATGTGAATATTACACAGATAAATACAAAACAGATGACAATAATCCGGTTTCATTTTGAACCTTCACATTACGCCTATACCATGAGTTGACAACGTCAATACTCGCTAGCGACTACGTAAAAACTATACCTACGAGTGTATCTCTCTGTTTTTCGTAATTCTTTTGAAAAAGAGATACCACTATTAATTATTTACGTAGTCGCTAGCGAGTTTCGACGTCAACTCCATGGTAAGGTCCACAGAAGAATTATAAATAACGTGTTCACCGTAAATGTATTTTAGGATATAAAGGGGAATTTAAATTGCTCTTTTCCCCTTAACTCAATACCTGTGCCATCGGTGTACAAGCAAATGTGTATTGGAGTCTCACATGTGTCCCGAAACAATATTTCTAAATAAAATACATCCTTAAGGGACTTGTGGGTATGGTGCAAGGCACGAGCGGAGCGATTGATAAGGTGATCAAAAATTTTAAAAAAAACTATCTTATCAATAATTCTATTTCAAATAGTCTTAGGGTATTTGCCCAGTAGTGAACATGATAGACTATGAAGAAAAAATCTAATACACTTTAATCTCGAAATTCTATAAAAACTGCAATTCTAATATGATAGTAACTTATTTTTTAAAAGTAAATTATTTTACACTCGATAGGTAACTGCATCTCGCTTGTTAATAAAATTAATTGAAAGTCTCATTAGTAATTAAATGAATATTATACCGTCACTTTTAGACATGAATAATAAAAATAAAGTTTGTTTAAATGCCAATGGAGAAATACAGCATATATAAGAAAGTAAGCAAGTTAATAGAATAAACCTAATAATAAAATATAAGAAATTAGTAAAACATTTATAGCCGAAATCTACAAGTTGTCGGTTTCTTTTTTGTTATTAGCATTTGAAATCTGAATAATTCTCATTGTTCTTCACTTGTACCACTAATTCACAACCCATCGCAATAGATTTTCCTGCCGCTGTCGCTTGTCCCTTGAGCGTACAGCAAACAACAAAAACACTCTATCGCTCGCGCGGTATCACCCGCATTATATTTAAGTGGGTAGTTTGCGAGAAAAACAGCGTATTGTTGTTGGAATTGAAAATAAACTCGCACCCTCCACTCTAAATATATGGCGTCGTCGCCTCTACCGGCTCAAATTGTATTTTTCTAAGCCTATTGCGGGCAATAACAATAGTTTATGGTTGTTGTTCTTCGCTGTGACCTTTTCCAATGATGCTCCTTATCCAACCACTGATGGAGTACATATTATTTAGATCTCCTCTATGCAAACCATTTTCTTCGTCCGAGCATTATACTTTTTTGTAAGAGGTTTTTTCTACGGCTTGAAGCAGCAAACGGTAATACAGTCCGCCTAATGAAATCCATAATCGATTTAGCAGGTTGGTCCAATACGCGTTTGGTCCAATACGCCATTGGTCTAGATACGCAGTTGGTCTGAGACCTCTTGTACCATTTGGTCACAGTCATCCTGTGTGCACACCATATCTTTGACTAGAGTTTTCCTGCAACTCCTTTCGTTCGGACCAAAATAAAGGGAATGACCCAGAAAATCTTGTCTATAGGTACTTCATTTTTAGGACTTCTTTCCCTAGAATCGTTATCATGTTGAGTATTTTTGTCATATCTTGTTGGGTTAAGCTCACATCACATTAAAACTTTTTTTCAGAGCATTTTAGGAACTCTCTAAATAAAATTTAAAGCTACCTACTCAAAAGAAAATTATTTTCCTATGTAAGGTTCTGGATCTGTAAGTTGGCAGACAGATTTTTATTTGTATGTATGTGTGTAAACACTTTATTGTACCAAAAATTTACAGATACAGACAGTTATGAATAAAACTAAGGCGGACTTATCCCACTAAAGGCTTTTGTATTTTTTAAACACATAAATTTCTTAAATAGTGTTCTCTAAAATGTCGAAAATGCTGTGATTTTACAACAATTAAATACTTACAAAAACGACACCTCCAAAAAGTCTACAGCAATACATTAACTTTTATTATTTCATACAGGCCCTGTAAAAACCGCTTGATTCAATAAATAAATCCTTTTCACATGTTTCAATAGATACGGGGTGTGTTTGAAACGAGACCGTGTCCTCATTACCGGTAGCCATACAGCGGCGGAGTGGCTTTTCACTCAATCTGTCAATTAGCCCTCTCCTGCGCTCGGCTCGGCTACACGCTATGCTTTTACACTACTGTGGTCTTACTATGATAACTCGAATATTAGCACTCGATTGTAACTCGAACACCAACAGGCAATTCTTCGCTATTACAGTCGACCGCACGTCAGTGGAAACACAATTTACCTTGAGCTGGAGCTTGATATTGAGTTTCAATTATGAGAGACCAATTTATATTGGTTTTGTTTCCACTGACGTGCGGTCGACCGTACGACACAAGGTCGTATGGCCGACGATGACAGATAGAGATACGAATATTAGTGTAGATTAAGCCGCAATGCAATTGTTTCCAATTTTCCATTGATTTTTTCTAAAATAAATCTATTTTGCGACTATGAGTCATACGAGCGAAGAATTAAATATAATAAAATTATTATTAAATTTATTCTCTCACCACAATCTCACAAGATACAAGTAAACTACAATATGTTGCGTAACTAGATGCGGGAGACTGGTGCCCGCCCAAACTAGATCGCGAGCGATCTGTGGGTCAAGTCACCAGATCTCCGCCACTTAACAAAAACATTGTAACTAAATACTGGTAGGAGTCGATTTTAACTAAAACACAAGGAGTGGATTCCAATTCGATTTCCTTGCGTTAATTGCAAGTCAATTGTGATTGGAACGGTAGTTGCGTCCACACGGTGAGTGAAGCCAGATTTAGAAGTATGCAGTCAAGTCATTTTGAGTCTTAAGTTGTACCTTGACCACTGCGTTCATTAATACTATTAATAGTATTGACGATCGCCGCTTGACCATGAATTAATTAAAATGTAATTTTGTACGAAATATTTTTACAGTTAAATTATTTCCGCAGCCAAAAACTCAATAGACCGACCGGTTTTAGTTTTGGCTATTTGTGCTTATTTGATAAGTATTTTTTTAATTATAATTAATGCACATATTATGACAATGATTATATATTGACAATGTGTTGTCAATGTAGTTCAGAAGTAATTTTTCGATTTCAATTTTTATGGTTTATTCCTATTTTTCTTTAAATTTATGGTGAAATACAATCTTTAGTATAACTTACTCTATTAGTCCCGTCTGTAGGGATCAGTGACAGCATATATTTTGTAAATAAAATCATATTAATCGTATTGAATTCTAAAACTTCTTTTATACATTTCGTCTAGTGTATAAAATAAAACGTAAAATTTCATTTAGACTTCGTCTAAAATTGATCTAATATTCGACTTAATGAGGAATCCTGTAAGTTGTTAATAATTTAATAATTGTCCTCGAATACGATCTCAAAGGATATTCAACTCGAGGAATTATTAATAAATCTTTGAACGGCTCTACAGGATTGCTTAAAAGGATTTCGGATCTCACTCTAAGTAGAGTTAACTTCCGTCGAAAATTATAATTAAGCTGAGCATTGATCTAGCACTTTAATATGCTTAAGTGAACTTTCATAAAATTTCGCAGAACACATTTTGCAATGAATTGGATCTACCCGGGTGTTTAATTATTTAATACAAGCTGCTTATACCTGCATCTTTGTCACCGTGGAAAATGAAACGCCTTCTAAGAATTTCGATAATATATTATATACCAACTTAAATACCTATACAGTATTTTGCTGAAAATAATAGTGGGAAAATTAATTTCATTTGTGTTACGATCGTAAAGTTTTTTTACAAAATATTTTGATACAAAAAGTAGGATATTATGAAAAAAGTTAGATGTAGTTACCCTTTTTTAGGATATGACCCACACGAAAATCACAAAATTAAATCAAAACGTCCCAGCACCGAAGGCTTCAAATGGCCCCTCACAAAATGACTAACAATTTAGTTCGCATTAGCCGGAGCCGGGTGAAGTTTTTCCTCAAACCCGGGCACAAATCACAGCCCAAACTACGCACAGCGTTTACTAAATGTTCACTGTTGGTACACTTTGTGCGAAGTAGTGCAAATTTGCACAAAAGTGGCACTAAATTATTCGAATAATTGGCGGTTGGGGAATTGGTACAAATATTTGGTTTTGCTCAGTTTAATGTTGCGGGTAATTGCTATTGTAAACAATTTTGATCAAATAGTATCTTACTGTGAAAGCAAATATGCCACATAATTTTGTAAATATTTTTCGATTCACTTGATAATTTTAGGAAAAATCTGTTTTTCAAGTAAAATATTATTAGTATAATATTTAACTGTTTTGGTATAGCCTGAGGGCATATTTGTTCGATTTGATTTCTTGTTTCTGTTTGTATAAGCATGTTGTTTTTCACCTGTAATTGGTTGTGCATTAGATTCTTTAGCTCTAAGATTTTAAACATGGTATGTATTAGTGTAACAACTGTTGGTGAATCAAATAAATAAAATAAATAAATAAAATAAATATAGACAGAATAGATTTTCACCCTTCAGATTTCGTGGTCACAATGAAATAAGGCTCAAATTGACCTATATTGTAACCAAACTTAATAAGGCAATGATTTGCAATTAAATCAAGTAGGAACCTACCTAATGTTCCAATTACTATGAATGAACGACTGAACCTTTGAAATAAAACTCAGTTCCAAGTGCCGACGAAACAAGAATTTTAAGTTGGAACTACATAAAAAAACTCATTACATAAAGAGAGACCGTTAAGCAATTTGTTTTTATATTTAAAATAATGATTTTGATAGCTAAATCTTTAATTTTTATGGTAACTAACACCATGGCTTATTAATCCTCTCAACCTTGTCGACGACAGTTCCTCTCTCGGTCTCCTTGCCACGGATCACGGCTCTCTGCTCTAGTTTAACTTGCAGAGCTTCTATTTGTAGAATTTTCTTCTATGATCACGTATTTTTCACCACCGTCTTACTGTTCATTAAGTTTCAAGTTTCCATTTATTTTAAATTGAATCTTATTTTTAGTGAATAAGATTCACTTCTGATCAGCTTTAAATGACTACTAACAGCTCCTATTCACCGTGGCCCTGTAATCTATGTTGGGGGACGCTTGACCCATTAATCTGTGTTAGTTTTGATCGTCGATTGTTTAAACACGCAATTATTTATATTAATTACGGAATTAATTTAGGTGCAGCCACATCTAGACAGAGACGTAGCTTTAGTGAATTTACTGATAGCTCATTTGTTGTACGCTAAAGGGGAGCCAATGGCATTGTTTCTCGACCTGGGGTCCGAAGGCGCATCTTTTAGGGATTTGCTAGCGATTTGTCCAATTTACGATCGGTCTGATAGACAAGATGTGTGTCTTTACAGTAGTAGGTTTGCGACAGTAAGCATTTGTTTATTTATTTAGCACACACGAATGAAATACACAATATGTTACGTGCAGAAAACAGACAAGGTGTTGCAGTAACAACCATCATCGTTTCCTGGGATGAACATTTTGTAGCAGCTCTCCAATTGAATTATAACTATTATAAGTCAGCCCTTTAAACACTAAGACAAACTTATAATGGAAACATACATTTTTATGAAGGGCGGAAATGCTTCGACGATGATAAATTATGATAAGAAACTCTGTTTTTGCACAAATTAACTTTTAAAAAAAGCCCTTTTACAAGTCAAATTCTAGAGATAATTATGGAAAATAAATATAAGTTCAAGCGAATCCGATAAAAGTATGCTTTAATTCCTCTAAAGCCCGACATTACTATAGAATATGGGCAAAATTTTATCTTTAAAAATATTTTGAAGCAAATATATAAGGTAATGAAACATGTTTCAGCTTTTATCTCTCACTTTTTCTGTGAGTATTAATTTTAATTTAACATAAAAATGTTTATTTAAGATGACTCGAAGTGTCTTTTCCGTCTCATCTTCTCCGTGAAAAGATTAAAATAAAATAACTTTTTGTGTTTGTAACTCGGGCTGAAATGAAGCCAATTTTCCCTTATTGCTTACTTTCACGGCGGCTTAGGTAGGGATTAACAATGCGCTCTGATTTTAATGACGGTTCTTAGATATTATTCTTTGTTACGACCGCGGGCAGGTTACACCGAAATAAAATTAGTACGACGGGAGAATATTCAATTGGGTATGCGGCATTAAAAGCAAAAGTATGTCCTTTTTCTCACCGGAATACACTGGAATATATTTTAGACGTTCCTTACAAATTGTAATAAAGTAAGGTCTATATATTTTTAATTCAGCACCATTACATTACACAGAAGAATTGAAAAACATGAAAGTTTTCCATACATAATGCTGAGAGTTTCTCTTTAGTACAACCCACCAGAAGTATTAACTGACACGTATTAACACTATATCGCTTGTTCCAATCATGAGTAAACAAACATGGTAATTAGTGTTTCCTTAAGAGGTTAGCATGACTTCTTTGAGCCACAAGCCTCAAAAACACATTTGCGGTTTTGGCATATAATAATGTCGAAACGGACCTATAGCGTTTTGAACCGTAGCGTTTTAACCCTTTGGTTCGCGATTTCCAAACCGCAATACCTTTGAAACTGGGTGTATTTCGCGTCATCAGTCAGACACCCTGACATTGTCACTCAAAAACTGTCATTTTTACATGGCTAAGGACAATGTAGACAATGTCAGGATAATATGACATATATTACCCGGAGAAATAATTAGCTAAAGCGCGACACACACTGGGCGGCGGCGTTGTGAAAGCAATGCGGTTTTTTTCTGTAATGTTGGAAATAGTATAAAGCCCTTTACATCAAAGCGGCGGCGGCGCGGCGCGTTTTTCATACAAACCTTCGCCGCCGCAACGCTTTTGCAACGCCGCCGCCCAGTGTGTGTCACGCTTAAACGTCATCCTACTACTAGGCTGAGAGTCAAAGAGCTAGAGGCTATCCTTTTAGGCTTTTACATATAGATTCATAATGTCTTGTTTGGTTGATATAGATTGCTTGCAATATGTGGCGCGAGGGTGGGCGGTTGCCATTTTGTGAGAACAATTTACGTGTACTTCCGTCCCACGCGCGCAGTCACCCGTGGCACTCTGATAACACGGAATTGTTCAAATTAAGCGCGCTACACACTAATCTCTTTCGTTTAGAACGGCGTGCATTAAGGTGTCGGAAATGTTATGAAACAAGCTTGGAAATGAAGAAATATTTAACGTTTATATCAAGAAACTTTGCAGTCGTCGTTGTTTTCTAAAGAAAACATACAGGTCGTATCCTCTTTATTTTTTGAAGTCGGTTGTAAACCATTTTGGTCGCAATCTGAAAGCCAGCCAAAAAAATTAACCCTGTATTCTGTTAGAACTTGTCCGTCTAAGCTTTTCTGCTATTTTCTACTGTCTTGTCTTTGGTTTTTGAGATCGAAAATCATCATACATTTTCGATTAGAATATGTTTTTTTCAACATATTTTATTACGACAAATGCAAAAAATGCTTAGATGGCCAAATTCAAACACAAATTTGCATTGATATTTTTTGTCCTTCTATTTCACATTTGGACTAAAAACATATGAAAAGGTCCTTTCACGGTGGAAAAACACATAATAATAAAAACTGTGGTAACAAAACTCTTATAGGTAGAAAAAAAATCTAACATTAATTTCCAAGCCTGAATGCACCAATGTTTGTTTCTATTAAATTCCACGGAACCCTTTCCAACGCGCCTTTAAAATATTACCTGCACAAAACCAATCATATTTCAATATGAAGGGGTATGGATAGAGAGAAAAATATATTAATCCCAATCCAGTTTATGACGATACGGTTACGGCGTAGCGCCCGTAGCACCGCTCGGAGGCGGCCAACCGTTAACTGTGCTCTCGTAAATAACGGCCGGGCCACGATAAATGAATAATTAACGGGAGCTAAACGTTTTACGGTGGTTCCGGGCACCGGCCGGGCCGGCGCGGTCCGGTTCCGGCCACTTGTGATTTTGCTCAGTCTTGCAATATACGAGTCTGGCTTGACGAGCTACGGATATTCGGCTCATAAATTAAGGCAACCAAAATAATATTTCCCTAGACTTCATATAGGTACTATTTGACTGCATTTAATATCTAAAAAAAAAGTCTTGTAAGAGTGGCATAGTAACGTTAGGGAAGGGCATGTCCAGCAGTGGACGTTAAAAGGCTGATTATGATAGCAATGTTCAGTCATAAAAGTTAGTAGGTGTTGTTTAAGCCGTGGGAGCCTAGTTGGTTGTGCACTCGCCTCGAGTTCATGAGGTCGTGGGTTCAAACCTTGGCCAATACCAATGAGTTTTTCGGTGAAGGGAAACATCGTGAGTACCGTATTATTATGAAAAAGACCAGCTAGAGAAAGAGAAAGAAATTGATCTTGAATCTGAATCATTGATAAATATGAATTATTTAAGGAAGTTTTTAAGCCGTGGTGAATGTGTAGTATTCACAACCCCACTGTCGGGTAGGTAGGCCTAAAGATCGGCCCGTGTGTACGAGCCTATAGTAATTCCCTTCCAGCGCAACCCAGCTCACTAATAATGATCAGACTGTAATTCCGATTCAAAGCGTAAAGTTGGTGTCGCGCGAGCGGGACCTAATTTCAGCCGGCTCCCGTTTCAATGGCGGCCTATTTGTGCTAGTGTTGTCGAAATATCGATACGATAATATTTAAAATTAAATTGTTTTTAGGCAAAAACAGTCTAGTACCAGTGACTGCAAATGGTCGGAAGGATTTAAAAACTGCTAAGTCCATTTATGTCAACTTTACAGTACGAACCCTATGGGAATTGTAGGTTAGCAGACTAACACTTTATTTATCGATACTGGAAATATGTATCAATGTTATTTATTATTTATTAATAGTAAGTATTGTCCCTCTCTTTGTCTTATTGAATCCTAATATAGGACAGACAATTTTGTACAAGCTGGTCTGGATGTTATGTTTGTAAATTTTCCCAACCGTATTTAATTCCCTTGGTTAGAGGAAAAATCGTAGATTGGGGTTAGAAAAGTGTATGTATGTATATTTAATTTATGTTTGTTTTTATTTATTTTAGCATGAAACTAGGTTGGCAGCTTCGATAAAATAAATCAACAGTATCGACAGTGTTCTTGTAACGTCACACTACTAACATCGATTTGCCTATTGATAGATAGCATAGCCTATTTTGCAACCATCAAGTTATCGATAGCCGACAGGGTATTTCTGCAACACTAATATTTGCTCGGCCCTGTGAATGGCGGGTGCGGATTCGTCCGATATAATTCCAGTGGCTATTGCTGTCTGTATTATGAGCATTTGTTGGTCAGGCTGGCTTTGATTAGAGTTAGTTCTTGATTTAAACGCAATCAACAGTCTATGTCCACTCCAAAACATCGCAATCGACAATAGTTATTTGTTATGCAAGGCTACAAAGTTGGTTATTTTGTGCGAGTACTAATATTGAAAACTGAGCAGGATTCTATCTTTGAACTACTCGCAAAAATCCCTATCTTTGCGAGTAGTTCAAAGATAGAATCCTGAGGGTAGCGAGGGTTTCAAGGTATGAGACACAAAATAACTTTGCTGCCGAGCGCAACACACAATTTTTCATCTCACTACAGCGAGGAAAATACTAGGTGAATTGAATCCTTTCGGCGGTTTAGAATCACAAATAATAATAACCACAATAAGAATTGACCACTTCTTTAAATTTCCACCTTCTATAAATTAGAAAAAAAGTTTTAAAAAGTTTTTTTCCAGGTGCAGTTTTCCACGCAGATTTCGAATGAGAAAGTATACGCTTCCGAGCCGGTGAGGTGAAAATATCATTGGCGCATATAAGAGTATTTCATAAGGTGTAAAGTTGAATATTTTTTGTGTGTCTCTTACGATGTTTTGCCCGAACAGGGTCAATGTTACTCCATCGCTGGAACCAAATAGAGGTTATGTTCTAATATTCACTGTGGGCTCTGGCGGCAGGCAGAGTTGGGCAAAAATCACGATTACTTTGTTGTTTCCGTAATCCAAATTCTTAATTCAGTGTCACATGCAGAAATTTGGGAAAGTGAGTAAGTATTTAGGAAAGTAATCAATCAGTAATCATAGTTACATTTTGACTAGCCCTGGCTGGCGGGTTGGTGATAATGGATTGAACGTCAAACACGTAATAATTGTCTAAATCTTGTTATGTTGAAAAGGTGTACCGTTTTATAGTTTGTAGATTTAAATATTACCTGCATAAAGATTTTTCACAGCATAAATTTAAGTTTGTTTTTTAACATTTTCATGTGTCTATAAATTAACTGCTTTGTTGTTTTCGAAACGATAAAACTAACAACGCACGGGTTTTTTTCTATTTCGTGTACAAATACTCAAATGGGTCAACTATTTGTTTTCAATAAAATCGTTGAATTCGTTGAATGCAGGCACTGCCTGACTCTATGGGGAAGAATTATTTCTTTCAATAAAAATTTAAACAAATACGACTCGGTTTCTATAAGTATACATTGCGCCTTATTTAGCTCTCGTGATACCAAACTGGAGTTTTATACGTAAGTAGTTACAGTCAAGGTCAAAGATATGTATAAACCACAGAGTTTCAAAAAGCGTAGTCATCTAAATGGTCATAAATTTAGCAACATATAAAAGGCCATAAATAAGTATACATAGTTTTAGAGATAACTATGTATACAACAGTTGCAATAATATGTCCTCATTTATTAATCCATAATCTTAGAAACACCACAAAGTTCAAAAATTAATATACATTATTAACTTTGATGTTGAATAAATGATTTTTCTTTCTTTCATAATTATACAGAGTGTTTTTTTTAACTGGGACACTTAGGCTAAAACCGTCTTTTTTTGTGATAACAATTTTAGCATAGAATTTTTTTCGGTCAAGCGTGTGTTGTCTATAATAATTAGACATTTTGATCAAAAATTTTTTTATACGGATATATTGATGCTAGACTACTAGTATGTAAAGAGAAATGATAGATCTCGATGAAGTCTCGAGTCGAAGTCTATCTTTTCTCTTTACAAACTAGTAGTCTAGCATCAATTGTTTCCGAATTACAGCGGTTTTAAATTTGACAGCTGTCATCCGAAATGAAGATCACGACGAGATCTACCTTTTCTCTTTACAAACTAGTAGTCTAGGATCTATGGTTTCCGAGTTATAGCCGTTTTAAGTTTGACAGCTGTCATCGGATATGAAGATCTCGACGAGTTATATCATTTTTCTTTAGAAACTAATGGTCTAAGATTAATAGTTTTCGAGTTGTAAATTTTCCCAACCGTATTTAATTCCCTTGGTTAGAGGAAAAATCGTAGATTGGGGTTAGAAAAGTGTATGTATGTATATTTAATTTATGTTTGTTTTTATTTATTTTAGCATGAAACTAGGTTGGCAGCTTCGATAAAATAAATCAACAGTATCGACAGTGTTCTTGTAACGTCACACTACTAACATCGATTTGCCTATTGATAGATAGCATAGCCTATTTTGCAACCATCAAGTTATCGATAGCCGACAGGGTATTTCTGCAACACTAATATTTGCTCGGCCCTGTGAATGGCGGGTGCGGATTCGTCCGATATAATTCCAGTGGCTATTGCTGTCTGTATTATGAGCATTTGTTGGTCAGGCTGGCTTTGATTAGAGTTAGTTCTTGATTTAAACGCAATCAACAGTCTATGTCCACTCCAAAACATCGCAATCGACAATAGTTATTTGTTATGCAAGGCTACAAAGTTGGTTATTTTGTGCGAGTACTAATATTGAAAACTGAGCAGGATTCTATCTTTGAACTACTCGCAAAAATCCCTATCTTTGCGAGTAGTTCAAAGATAGAATCCTGAGGGTAGCGAGGGTTTCAAGGTATGAGACACAAAATAACTTTGCTGCCGAGCGCAACACACAATTTTTCATCTCACTACAGCGAGGAAAATACTAGGTGAATTGAATCCTTTCGGCGGTTTAGAATCACAAATAATAATAACCACAATAAGAATTGACCACTTCTTTAAATTTCCACCTTCTATAAATTAGAAAAAAAGTTTTAAAAAGTTTTTTTCCAGGTGCAGTTTTCCACGCAGATTTCGAATGAGAAAGTATACGCTTCCGAGCCGGTGAGGTGAAAATATCATTGGCGCATATAAGAGTATTTCATAAGGTGTAAAGTTGAATATTTTTTGTGTGTCTCTTACGATGTTTTGCCCGAACAGGGTCAATGTTACTCCATCGCTGGAACCAAATAGAGGTTATGTTCTAATATTCACTGTGGGCTCTGGCGGCAGGCAGAGTTGGGCAAAAATCACGATTACTTTGTTGTTTCCGTAATCCAAATTCTTAATTCAGTGTCACATGCAGAAATTTGGGAAAGTGAGTAAGTATTTAGGAAAGTAATCAATCAGTAATCATAGTTACATTTTGACTAGCCCTGGCTGGCGGGTTGGTGATAATGGATTGAACGTCAAACACGTAATAATTGTCTAAATCTTGTTATGTTGAAAAGGTGTACCGTTTTATAGTTTGTAGATTTAAATATTACCTGCATAAAGATTTTTCACAGCATAAATTTAAGTTTGTTTTTTAACATTTTCATGTGTCTATAAATTAACTGCTTTGTTGTTTTCGAAACGATAAAACTAACAACGCACGGGTTTTTTTCTATTTCGTGTACAAATACTCAAATGAATAATGGGTCAACTATTTGTTTTCAATAAAATCGTTGAATTCGTTGAATGCAGGCACTGCCTGACTCTATGGGGAAGAATTATTTCTTTCAATAAAAATTTAAACAAATACGACTCGGTTTCTATAAGTATACATTGCGCCTTATTTAGCTCTCGTGATACCAAACTGGAGTTTTATACGTAAGTAGTTACAGTCAAGGTCAAAGATATGTATAAACCACAGAGTTTCAAAAAGCGTAGTCATCTAAATGGTCATAAATTTAGCAACATATAAAAGGCCATAAATAAGTATACATAGTTTTAGAGATAACTATGTATACAACAGTTGCAATAATATGTCCTCATTTATTAATCCATAATCTTAGAAACACCACAAAGTTCAAAAATTAATATACATTATTAACTTTGATGTTGAATAAATGATTTTTCTTTCTTTCATAATTATACAGAGTGTTTTTTTTAACTGGGACACTTAGGCTAAAACCGTCTTTTTTTGTGATAACAATTTTAGCATAGAATTTTTTTCGGTCAAGCGTGTGTTGTCTATAATAATTAGACATTTTGATCAAAAATTTTTTTATACGGATATATTGATGCTAGACTACTAGTATGTAAAGAGAAATGATAGATCTCGATGAAGTCTTCATTTCAGATGACAGCTGTCAAATTTATAACCGCTGTAACTCGGAAACCATTGATCCTAGACTACTAGTTTGTACAGAGAAATGGTAGATCTCGTGGAGATCTTTATTTCGGATGCCAGTTTTAATTTTGACAGCTGTCATCTGAAATGAAGAAATCATTGAGATCTATCTTTTCTCTTTACAAACTAGTAGTCTAGCATCAATTGTTTCCGAATTACAGCGGTTTTAAATTTGACAGCTGTCATCCGAAATGAAGATCACGACGAGATCTACCTTTTCTCTTTACAAACTAGTAGTCTAGGATCTATGGTTTCCGAGTTATAGCCGTTTTAAGTTTGACAGCTGTCATCGGATATGAAGATCTCGACGAGTTATATCATTTTTCTTTAGAAACTAATGGTCTAAGATTAATAGTTTTCGAGTTACAGCTGTTTTAAGTTTGACAGCTGTCATCTGAAATGAAGATCTCGACGAGATCTATAATTCCTCTTTACAAACTTGTAGTCTAGGATCAATAGTTTTCGAGTTACAGCGGTTTTAAATTTGACAGCTGTCATCCGAAATGAATATCTCGACGAGATCTACCTTTTCTCTTTACAAAGTAGTAGTCTAGGATCTATGGTTTCCGACTTATAGCCGTTTTAAGTTTGACAGCTGTCATCGGATATGAAGATCTCGACGAGTTATATCATTTTTCTTTAGAAATTAATGGTCTAGGATTAATAGTTTTCGAGTTGAATCAAGTGTTTAAGTGTTTCAATTTCAAGTGTTTAAATCGAGTGTCTAAGATTTTCGCGGATTTATATTTTGTATAAATATTTTCGTAGCAGTTACCTACGGAATCTTTATTTAATGACATAAACATGACTACAATATTTTGCATCACTTGCAGGATACTAATTATGTTAATTTTGATTGTATACAAGTTTTTGAACTTGCCTTATACATATTTATGTGGCCATTGAAGTTTACATATTTATTAGTATTTGGATGAGTACATATCTTTTGAACTTTGTATGATTACTTTTATTGTTTCACATTACTTGTATATATATTTTTGTCCTTGACTGTACATACGTTTACGCTGGCAGGTATGAACAACTTCAAATATTATGTTTCTAACTTCAAAGAATAAATACTTTCTCACCCCCCCCCCCTTCCTAATTTCCCTTTTAAAGTTGAAATGTCTAAAAATCTGGCGGACGATAAAATAAACCTCTTTTCTTCAACTTTCTAGACATCGTAGTTTTGGTTGTGCGTTGATAGGTCAGCCAGTCAGGACAACCGATTTTATAAGTAAAAGTTTGATTGTAACCACTTTTTATTATACTTTCTTCTTTATATGCTTGTCTGTTCGGCTTGCTCCCCTAAACACTATGCACCGCGGCGTAATATCGCAGCAACAAATGGCTTGCTATTAGTTTAACTGCGGCATTAATCGCTGTTTTGTCCGCCGCGGCCGGCGATCATCGCGCGATTTATCGCTCGAGGCAACACGATCAATAGGAATGGAAATCTACACCGATGTAATACCTACTTACGATTTTCCTTTATAGGAAAGAGTCCTTAAAAATGGTCCTATCTGAGATTGAGAATGAATTTTAACTACAAATATTATACAAACTAGCTGTTTCCCGCGGCCTCAACCGCGATTTATAAGTTTTTTTTTTCTTTTTGCTCAGCTCCTCAGTGTCGTAGCGTGATGTTGAATAGCCTTCGTGAATTGGGCTGGCAAATGCATTTTTTTTTTATCAGACTGGCTGTTGATGGGTTGATTGAATATCAAACGTACGTTATAGTACAATGTTCAGAAGCCCTTGTCTTTTAGCGAGTTCTTGTTTATTTTTTACTTATTTTTACTAACTCCTACTTTCTTCTAACTACACCATCTATTTCGTAACTTGACGGCGCAACTTCTCCCGTCAACTCTATCACTGGAAAATCGACGACTATCCGCTAACCAGGCGCGGATTTAGGCATAATCAATGACACGGGTGGCCCCCTAAAGATATCGCATATTGAAAATGGTCTACTGATTCGAGTTTATCAAATTTGGCGGAAGGCACTAGTGGCGGGCGGCGTAACAGCGCGCTGTGACACAGGATTATAATGTTTCAGTGATTGGCTATTTCAATTCGTACCGAGATATGCATAATAGTATTATAGCTTACAAGCTGTATAAGAATTAATGCAAACGCAGGCCACGCGTGTCTGAAGTTTCACATACATGCCGCCACCGCCACCGCAGACCGCATGTGTCAGGGATCCTCTTTAAGCGGTATCTATTGGGGGTTCTGTGGTAAGTTAAAATAAACTATCGTAATAAACTTAGAGTAATTTTTTTTGGAAAAAACATTACCGGCTTAATTAACAGGGCTCACTGCTAATTTTACTAGCGCTAAGGGATTCCCCTCATCGATGCCGGTAGGGGACGAGGGTCAACGAATCGAACCCTGGATCCGCACCTGGCGAGTTTCCGCAACAATCTTCGAGCGAAACACTCCTGATCAGTCGTTAGCACCCACTCCGCTTAGCTGGGGTCGCAAAAGGAGGGAAATTGGAAAAAAAAGTTTGCAAACAATGCAGATTCGAAGGAGCTTCCAAGGCTTTGAGACGTCATTCAAATTATTTCGACGAGTGATTTTTTAAGTCACAGAGCAAAAGTTAAAAAACTTTTTGGCAGTATCTCGAGAAGTTGCGTCTTGGATATTCTTGAAAGGTAATTATTTTAGGTACACTTCAGAAGGCCTGTGGATATTTATGTTCATTGAGTGGAAAACCTTTATAAAATAAATAAACTGTTCTATTAGAGACTCAAATGTTTGGTTTTAGTGCAGTTAGAGGGATGTTTATTTATGGTCGAAGTTACAGTCTCCTTTAGGTCGCCGCTATATAGACATTAAATCTTCATCATCTTCATGCACTAGTCCACTGCTGGACATAGACCTCCCCAAAGGCAAAAAATATTATTGTATAGTTTGGAAAAGACAAGTATATTATGAGATATATTTATTTATTGTATTCAAATTCAAATATTTTATTGCATTGTGCCACCATGCATGTACCCCAGTGCAAAATCGATTAATTTAATTAATCGCCATAAATATAAAGCACTATTCTGTTCCATTTAAACCACTTAATGAACACCCGCCGCCGTATGAAACTTGAAAATTATTGCCATAATTAGAGCTTCGACCTCTCATTCCGGTCGTCTATTACGCGAACTTAGTCGAAGTATCGCTCGACTAAAACTTCGCAAGAAGTGAAAACTCGCAATCAACGGCGGCAATAACACCCAATCTCTTGCGAAGTCGCAACTCGGTGAATAGTCGCGCGGGGACGGAGCGAGGAGGCTTTTTATAGGGGGCTAATTAGACCTGCGATGGAACATCACTAGGGCTTCATTCTATTGGGTGGCTGTCGCTCTCTAGAGAGCCCTTCTTTTTTTTCTATTTAGTGCAGTGCACAGTCAGAGGCAATATACACAGTGTTATCAAAATGTATGCATTCGTCGACAGCTTCATTAATATTGTACAGCACTGGCGAAACAAATAATGTCTACAACAGTTGCAAGACACTTCAATTTTGCCGAGTAATCACAGAAAACTGCAATGTTAATGAGACAAATCTACGACAGGCGCTGAAATGGATATGGATAGAACAGAATTTTTGTTTAAGAAGACCAGAAAGATCTTACGGGAAACAGGTCCGAGGAAGTAGGTACCGTTGAGTTTTCTTAATAGCTGTACATAAAAGACCAGACAGGACCAAAGACTATTGGAATAAAGTCCCCCCGTCACCCCTTTAAATTCGATTCGTGCCTGTCTCGGCGAACAGTCGTTGGAAACAAATTGTCGCCTCTCGCCGCTCGCCAGTCGCCGGCGAGTCGTCGCCGACGCCATTCCGCCGCGCTGCTACCAGAATACGGCCGTCGAAACGGCGAACTTTTGCCATAACCATTATCACTGTCCCGCCCTTTGGATGATGTTTGGGGTAAGTGAGAAACTTGGACAGTCAATTCATCCACTCGAGTCGTGTGCACCTTGTTCACTTTAGGAAGGCTACCCTGCAACATTATCTATCTTCAACGAAAATATTATCCAATCAAGGATTTACTGAAATAATGTCCAATCTGAAAAATGTCCAACGACCATGCTCGAACTGAAAAATGTTCAAACTGAATAATATCCAAACTGAAAACGTCCAATCTGAAAGAGGTCCAATCTGAAAAAGGTCCAATCTGAAATAGATGTAACCTGGTGACACCGATACCGTGAATAAAAATTACTTCGTATACGTACATGGTATATACTTTATCCCAAACTAGGATTATCTCCTGTAGGTACTTGATGAATTAAACAAGGCCAGAACAATTCCCAAACAAAATCCAGACCGGAACCAAATTATAAAAATCATACAAACTTGTCTGTCCCCAGTAAGAATCGAACCTATGACCTCTGGCGCTCGAGTCCAACGACATTGCTCCCTAACCGAACTACTGAGCCTTTCTTGGTCTCAACGGTTCGGTTGTACGGTCGACCGCACGTCAGTGGAAACAAAACCAGTATAAACTGTCTGTCATAGTATTGAAGTTGCCTAATAGGCTAGGCCAGCTCAAGGTTAGTGTTTCCACTGACGTGCGGTCGACTGTACAATCAACATAAGAGATAGGTAAGCAGGCACAGTACAGCGCTCTATTATAGCTCTGTAATGTGCCTGCTTACCTATCTCTTTTGTTGACTGTACAAGGCAACCGAACTGCTGAGTGAGACTAAAGAAGGCTCAGTAGTCGGCACCGGCGCAACAACGGAACTATTGAGACTAGAGGGAATCTCATGACTCGCACCACACCGCTCCTCTCCATTGCTCCCGGCGAAGATTTTTATACGACGTCCCAGTCCGTTTATTGCTCTAAAAAAGTAATTCGGGAGGACGAATCTACATAATGCGAGCAGTAGAAAAAACAACTTGTTTCTTTTCCTCCCGTTTTCAGACGGCTCGCGTTTGACTCTGTAATGTTAACAGTAGGACTGGGAGCGGCCTCGGCGTCCTTGATGTTATACGCACTTTATTAAAGTTATTCTGTGAGGGAATTTTGATGAAATACCTACTGCATATGAATTCTTTGACTTTTAAAGTACGTACGAGAGAGACCATGTACTTTATAAACCTTACTCTACATTCAAAAATATAACCAGTATTTTTCCCGATTTTTTTAAAATATACTAAATCACGTATATTTATATTCTTCGATATGTTGAAAAAATTAATGAAATATTATTTAAATAAATAGATGTACGAGTTATTGTGATATTTTATAACATACGAGTAAGCCAAATACCCCACCAAACCCGAAAACACGCTCACTTGAAACATTTGAAATTGCAACAAATAACGTCCCCCAAAGCCCAAATCGAACACAATCCAAGCTAACACACTTCTTTTACCCTCTTGTGCCCCGGCGGTAAGTTTACCCCGGGGTGTGCAAGAGTTGTTAGTGTACCCGCTCCGCGGTAAGTCCACCCCGGGGTACTAGAGTCGTTAGCCCCGAGTCCCGGGCAGCCAGGGATAGCAAACAATACGGCTGGCAATTAATACAACCATTATCCTAACGAGCCTCACTATCCGAGGATCAGACTGGTTTGATACAAACGGGACAAAGGAAAAAAAAAGGTCTGTAAACTTGTAACGAAGGCATGTTCTGTAATCTGTACCCGAGTGTACCCTTTATAGTATGAAGGGATCAGGTTTTTTAATGATAATGTGTATAACAATACCTACTGACAATCAGTGGATATTTTGTTGAAAGTTATCCGGGCGGCTACGCGAGTGCGACGTCGTAGCATTCTTCTAGCTTAGCTATAATAATATGTCACATCTTCACGCTGTCCCTGGTAGGGTAGGCAGAAAGAAGCCCCAAGTATCGCGTTCCTGACACACCGGTTTCGCTTCGCTCAGTCATCAGTCAACAGCATTCTCTTCACACCACGCTCGCCGCGGGGCGCGAGTGCTCTCCACGTGTCCGTCTGTGAGCACCCGCTCTATATACTCCTGGTGTGTCAGTCTAGGTCGGTGCCGGCTCTTATCACCACTCACATTCGCTCATAGATTTAGTATTACCATAGATTTGCACTCAGCGTATAGCATGAAATAGCAATAGTCTTTTCCCCAATAATTTGAGAAGACACTTCTTATATGGCGGGGTCAAACTGAACAAACACTTTCTTTTTTAGCCGGGCTGTTGTTTGATGACAGCATCGAGTATTGTAAAAAATTCGCATACATAGAAAGAGATAGAAAATATTATATCTGTCTAGCTTACTCTTACCACTTTTGTAATAAGTGTGTCCCTCCCTGATTATTATTGTTGTTTTAATGCGTCCTCTATTGCTTTCTCTCTTTACGCATTCGCTCGATATTTTTTGTGTTGCCAATCGTTCATCAAATCATTCGTTCAACATGTCCGAACCAATGATGACACTTTCATTCAGCCTAGCTATAAATATGGGTTTAATATAATACATTATGATTACTCATTTAATATGGGTAACTAATTTCATTTCATGTAAATATTATGTGTGACCAAAAAAATACTTGAAATTGAATCGATTTTTCTACAACTTTCAAGAGTCACTTCAGTAGCCATACCATGAGTTGACAACGTCAATGCTCGCTAGCGACCATGTAAAAACTAGATCTATGTCCCTCTGTCTTTTGTAATTAGTCGAAAAGAGACAGCACTATTAACTATTTACGCAGTCTTTAGCGAGAATCGAAGTTCTGTCAACTCACGGTAGACAGTTTCGCTGTTTATTTTTCTATTTAAGTATAAGCAATGTAGATATAACTAAGTGTGTTTGGTGAGTTACTAGTTTAACCTGAAATGTCGGTATTTCCGCAACTATTTTTACTGTCCCACATGTAACCCGCACCTGTTGCATGTAGTGAGACTATTGAACGCTTGATATATTTTAAAAAATCGTGACTCGCCTGAATATTTGTCCAATATAAAACTACTTAAAACTTATGGTACGTTCAATATTCACGCGGTCTTTACAACTTAGCCGCCTTATCGTCGCCGTTTTGGAGCTAATATTGCAATTATGAACTAATCGTATTATAAGTACTGGGTAATTGAAATAATAAACTTGGACTAGAAATTATTAAACCTAAAAAAATATGCTTAGAAATAATTTATAATCTAATGACTCTCATAAGGTTTATGAATTTTTGAATGAAAAAGGCAAAAAGCTTTCATATTTCCATACTTTAGTGAAGAGAGCGTTGATTTATTTTGCGTACATAAAATATTTCATAAAATAAATCCTACTCCGTCTAGGTATACCTAGACTGGGTATAGTCCCCGTAGAGTTTAATAGCGGCTGTGTGAAGTTAGCTGATTTCTGCGCAATGACTAATGTTAGAAGTTAAAGGGGGAGCTGTGCAAGTCACTAGAGGCGCTCATTCAATTTCAAGAAATTGTTCATTTATCGAATCAAACTTTCAAGTATTTGGACATCTCTATGTGGCACACTGTCTCGCTTACGCACACATAGACTATAAACACTGTCGACGATGTGCAAACAATTTGTTACTATATTCATTCAGCTGTCAAGAAATTTTACGCGGACTATACATATAAACACGTCATTTTTTATCTACCACATCTTCTTACAATTTTATTCTACTAAATGTGAGTTTCTCTTCTCTGAAAATGTTAAATTGATAGTAATTAGTAAAAACAATTAATAACAATTAGTAAAACTAATCATAAATATTTTAACACGTCAGAAAACGGTACAGAGGGCTCAAAACAAAAACGTGAAACTCCCGTCTCGAACCCAACAGACAATAACAAAAAAAATAATTACTAATTGCACATCAAAGTTAACTAAAGAGCGTGGCCGAAGAATTAAGCGGGCGGAAAAAAGTAGAGTGAAGTGTGCATCGCCAACGAAATCTGAGGGTTCTGGTAATATTTTTCAAAGAATAAGTTTTTATATATAAAAGAAACGTTTTTAGAGAAAAAAGGTTGGTAAGTACTTAGATAAATAAAGTAACGCATACCACCGTTTAACTCAGACTATAACAATGGATTTTTTTCAAATACCACCATAAAAGGAACAAATGCCACACGGAAATCATCATCAGCCTGCACTTAGTCCACTGCTGGACATAGGCCTCCCCCAAGGAGCGCCACTGAAACCGATCCTCGGTTCTCCGCATCCTGTCACTGCCAGCCGCCTTACGCAGGTCGTCGCTCCATCTAGCCGGGGGGCGTCCCACACTACGCTTGCCAAGTCGTGATCTCCACTCGAGTGCAGACACGGAAAACGCTGGCATAAATAATGTGAACTTTGTCTACATTCATCTTACTATATTTTAGATTCTCCAGACTTACGGACAAAAGGATTTTCACTGACAGGTTTTTTATTCTGGCGGATCCCCAAAAAGGGGTGTTTCAATGCCGCTTGAAACGGCGGAGCACCCCAGCGCGCCTTAATTAATGGACTCTAATTAAAATTCCATTCATTTGACCGGAAAAAACTCGACTTATCGTCCGAGGATATCTCCTGCGCCATATTTCATTATAGTGCTCGCCTTTAGAAGGCGAATAGAGCTTTTGTCTGAGACGTTTCGGGGCTTCAATTAAAAATAAATCGAGAAATACGTATTTTAATGTCAGATGCCAAAAGAACAGTTCGGGTCACAGAGCCATTAAAAATGACAATTCTCAGTATATTTTAAAGTATAATATAATAATATGTATAAAGTTTAAATGTAATGTAAAAAATTAAAAATGTATAAAGAGCTTTATTTTGTCGTCCTAAAAGTCTGGCAATCTAGTCTACAAACAACAAAATTGCATCAGCCAGACCATCTGCAAAGGCCAACACGTCTTTCCAATGTGGTCACTTATAAGCATAATTTTGATACATAAAGTGCACTTTCCAAAATGTCGGCTTCCCTAAAACGACAAATCACTAAAATGACAATACTGTTCGAGTGTGAACACGCCCAATAGTGGACTACAACGGAACGCACGCCGTAGGTATGCTATTGTAAACAAGCTTATATTGTCAGAACTTGCATCTTTGAAGCGTTATACAACTGCACATAAAATATACTCCAGCGCTACCTTTGTTCCTCTGATCAAAAGGAAATCGTTCCTCTATAAAGGATATAAAGTCCTCTTATCTCGGTCTATTGTTTCCTCTATTAGTTTGTTTATTTTTCTCTTTCTTTCATTCTTTGTTCGAGTCGATCCAATCGGCGTTTGCCTTGGAATGGGTACACTGGGGCGTTTAAAAGATTTATTTTCCATAATTGACCGGATCTTTGGCCTAGCGTTGCACTCGAGCGTCGCGGGATCGATTCTCACACTAGTTCCTGTCCTGTTCTTATGTTGTATTTGTGAATTGTCCGAGTTTGGGATTAGACAAAGGATACCGCACTCGCATTGCATGAATCTCGCAATTCATTTATCATTGAAGCCTTTTTAATTGACATGCCTTTAAAATTTTCTAATAATATAATTAGCTATTCTAATAATATAGAGCCTTTAACGTGCCGTGCAACGCAGTAGGCTTAGCTGGATTTGATGCCACTTTCCCGTATACTTATTTAGGCAATTCTACCCTTAAAATTATTTTAATATAGGCCATGTAGGCCACATTTGCCATTTAAAATAATAAGAACACCGCAGGAATTACCGCGGTCAACCGGTTCGTTGACCTTTACCTACGCGGAACATACGCGAGTCCCGCGGGATAAGGCCGTCCCGTCATTAATCCCGGACGCCCCGGCACGTTGCGGGATAGTACGGACAATGCTTGCTATTAATACCGCCATTTAACTAACGAGCTGCAATAAGGGATAAATCTACTCGAATTCGTAAGCTGCTTAAAAACATCGCGTGTTTACATACTGGGTTAAAGCGATTACTATGGATTAGCCGGCTGAGGGTATGTTAGCCATGTTTGGGTAAAGGTCTGCCAAGGAAACTATCATTATAACAGGTACCATTGTATACATGAAAACAAAATGAGGAAAATATGTATTTACTCGTGTATTATTAATGAAAATGGTTCTACAAAAGCAAGTAGTTACTTGGCTTTGGTCGCTCCAGCACGAAACGATGACGTTAAGCAACATTGTTATAGTGAATGCAATGATATTGACGAGACGATTTTATTAATAGTATTCGTATTGGTAAGAACTTAAAATTTATGTTTGTTTTAAAAGAACACAATTGTATTTAATTTCAATACGAACGCATATTATTACATGTTGTAGTCTTTTCCACTAAAGACCACAACACAACAATCGGCCTAAAATGCGGTCGTTTGCAAAACGTCGCCGTTAATATACGACCTAGGACGTTTCTAGACATACGGCATTCAAAGAACATGTCTAAGACTAGAACAGATAAATTTCCTGATACACTTTAAATGTCATGGAATGCTTAAATTCGGCAAAGTGACTTCTATTTACGCTAAAAATGTAAATATAAACCAATTTCGAAAGTATAATGTAGGTAGGGCCATTTTTCTTTTCAACTTGGGGTGAGGTAATTAAAAAGATTTATTTTCAGTAAACCAATTAGGGAATTAATTAATGCAGTTCAAAAGACAAACATTTTTCAGTATACATTTAAAGTAGGCAGGTATGAGCCAGGGTCGTAATCAGAAACATCGCAAAAAGAAAAGGCACCTAGAAGCACCTAGGTTTATCATACATAAACGTTATAATATACATATTATATATAGGTAATAAATTATGTATTATGTGTTTCTGGCTTCTGTCGGCCTAACCCGTTAGGGGCATTGCGTGAAGATAAATGTATGTAAAGTGCTAGTAAACTCTCTTGGAACGTGTCGCCTACGCCATAACGAAACCAAACGAATTTCAAAGATCGACATCGATTACCGTCGCTTAAAACATATTATTTATGGGCTCTTTAGTACCGGTGACACGCAGCATCGCAATTGGAGCCCTACTGATTTTTTATAAATTGTTAATAACATGGCCATAATTAATTCAGACATTAATTTCGATTCGACATACCGATATGGACATACCATCAATAATCATTGGCAGCGTAAGCAGATATTATGAGTAGTTATTATTTGGACCCTAACCTGAGGTACAAACCCTTCTGAATACGGCTCTGATGAAACTACAGATAGGAAGCCATACAAAAAGCAACCCCTCCACCCCCAGTCTCGCCTCATTCCTTCTTGCAACAGAAACAACTTGATTAATCCAGTTAAGGTCGTTATGAAGTTTGATGAATAAGCTCAAAGAACGATAAATTTCACAGTCGTTTGCGAAATTGGACATTGAGGGAGACTTTTGAGCAATTCTCACGGGATCTTTTTTATACAGAGTAGGTACAGAGGGAAATCTTGTGAAATACCTACACATTGTAGGTAATAGATGTTCTCTATTTAAGATAATGATTTGTCTATCTCGCTTATGCGCAAGCCGAGAACTCGTGAGTTATTTGGGGGCCCTTCTCAAAATGTCTAATTCCCAAAAGGTCGACTTTTCAAAAGTCTATTCTCTAAAGGTTCACTTCCTAAAATTATCGATCCCAAAAAATCTCTTACTTAATAATTTTAATTATAATAATATTAATTTACTCAATTTACTATAACTTACAGCACGACTTGTAATTATTCATTTATTAAAACTTACAGCACGACTTTCAGTATATTTCCTGAATAAAGTTTATATTTTGGCCCTTTAATTAGGTATAAAAAACAAAAATAACAAATCGATTTTAAAATTTAATTTAGGTACTTATACAGTTTCCATTTCATTCAATACAAAATCAGATACTTAGAGCTCTGTCAAACAGATTGGTTATTTAAAATATCATTTTAGTTGGCAGCGGGCAGCATTAAATCAATGTATCAGTTTGAATCGAGACTGGAGAAAGTTTTAGATGGCGAGTGAATTTTCATCGAAACTTTATCAATTTCGTAACGAAACGCCGCGGGGCGCTCGTTCCACTCAATTACAACATTCGGTACGTTGGCGCCTACGCATTAATACAGGGTAATATTAAGATGTGTATTCAAGTTTGAGTGTACAAATTAATTTAAAACAAATCAGGTGAGCCTGGCCGTTTGCCCCTTCAAGTCCTTTGGAACAATTTCAATCTGTTTCGCAATTAAATGATATTACCAACTGAGAAGATTGGTCCAGTGCTATAACTGATCCATTGAACATCTGAAAAAATTATGCTCTGTAAGCAGTAGACTTCAAATTACCGTTTAACCATACTACTCGTATATAATACGCGTTTAAATAAGATTTTGGGAGTGATATTTCCGTTTCGTATTCATAGATATTTTAAGAAGCCGTATTTTCAAAAGTCGTTGTTAAGAAGTCGTCTTTTCAAATTCGTCATTACCCGCTGAAAGGCTGTTTAATAGTCCTAATCCATATCACCCTGTATATCTCTCTTAAGAAATTGATCTCAAAGTATTATGCCTAAATTATAAAGCGGAAGATGATTAAGTGTCTGATACTTCAAACGCTAATTTTGAACTTTCAACTCGAATCAAACTAACCGGCAGCTTTAATCATCAAAGGCTATCTGACTTTATTGTGTTTCAATCAACCGATGCGATGGGAAGTTAACATCAAACTTGATAATATCATCTATCCAGACACTTAACTGGTTCTAACTTCAAAGCGGTAATAAAATCTTGTTAACAGTTAAGCAGAACTGACTTGACTTACCTATCTACAAATTCTTGAAATTCCAATTCCAACATTTCTCTTCGAGCACGTTCAGCTGGATAGAATTTGAACGAGTTTTGTTTGTTTTTCTTCCACCTGTTTTTCTAAAATCGTTGAATCTTGGCTCTCTTATTAGGGATCCGTCAAAACGGGTACCCTTCTAGGGTAGATTTATTTTATGCGTCCCCCTCTGGACCGAACCAGAGGGGGACCTGAAACTTGGTACCTACTGACATGTTGGAAACTACATGTAAGATTTCCCGGCAATATGGGAAAATTATGTAAATTTTATTAAAAAAATATATTATTATATTCCAATTATATTACGAAATCTAAAATTGACTGATCCCGCACTGTTATACGATGTGAACTTTGGTGACATTTTTATTAGTCGATGATTTATGCATTAGGTAATTGATTTTTATTTTAACTCAGGATACCTCAAAATAATAGTAAAAATGTTTTTTTAGAAAGAAAGAAAAATCAATTACCTAATGGGTAAATCATCGACTAATTAAAAATGTCAGCACAGGACTTAATGGACAGGGTTTTTGCACTCATAACTCGTAAATCCAAGGTATTAGTGGTTAATGATATATTCATCATTTAGTAATCAGACTTACACGCAGCCAATTAATAAGTTAATAACATACTAGCAAGAAGAAGAAGAATAAACTATGGACTGTCGTTTAATTAACATTTCCAATCCACAGAGCGGTTTCAATCCAAAGTCTAATAACGGAAATAGCTCCTGGAATCCGAGCGAGTTCACAAAAAACCACTTAGAAAGAAGTCATAACTCCACCGACGCCTCTCTAGACTCAATCACTCGATCTCACCACGTGCCGACGAGCGTCAAAAAAATAAAGATCTCACTAGTGCCGGGCTCTCGTAAAAAAACTCCTGGTCATCAGACATTGTTCGCAGGTCGAGACAGAGTGCCGGTAAAAGTTCCTTATACCCTCCCTTACTCCCAGCCCCCCGGAGATTAAGAGGCCACCTAGAAGAGGGATTTGCTGACGTGGCGCGGGTGACAAAAAGTTGGTAGCAGTTAGCCAATTGGAATGTCGCAGTAAATAATGTTGGGGTTAGTAAAACGGGTAACAAACTAATTAGGTACTCCATCTGGTATTATGATTTACTTTTAATGAATTGAACAGGTTTTAAATGTTAGTCCGTCTGAGATGCAGTTGTATCAACCTATTTTGTTGTCTCTATCAATTGAAGAGATAGGAGTCGCTCGCACGTTTTTTTATCCCAAACAACCGAGACTACGTCCAAACATAATGATATTTTATTAAGGAAATATGTGGGGGGTACTACAGGGAGTTAACTAGTACCACTCAGGGGTACAACCTGAGTGTACTTTTACAGGGGGACAAATGATCCTAGATATTTCGCCTTTGAGTGAAGCTTTTTGTACGTCTGTCTGTCCGCCAGATAACTCAAACTACAAATATATCAGGCGTAAAAACAGGGGTACAAATGATCCTGGATCGTTTCATGGGAACTATAGAAAGAAATTTAATTTATTTTATTCGCTCAACATGCAGCGATGAGGCCGGCACACGGGGCTGCCAGGCATTCGTACGGTCTCCCGCCCGGCGAAGCCCTAGCAAGGATCTTATTAAAACTTGCCCGAGTACGTCCATTTGTTTAACTTTTATTCCCATCGCCCGTATCGGTTGAACGTCCAAATGTCCAGGGCACTCGTCGCGGCAACCACCATTGTCGAACTCGACGAAATTTCATTCGAACTAGTAGGTTTTTAATGAACTTGCATAGGTTTGTCTCTTCCGGACACATTACCACAGAATACTATAATAGTTGTGTCATTACGTAGGTATACTACTCAAAACAAAATAAGTGGGGCAACTTTAGTTTTCAAAAGTTTTATTACAAATCCTAATCTATCAAATGGTTTAATGGTTTAACATATTGACAAAATGGGCTAAACATTGTTACATTTTATTTTTAATAGATTTTTTAAGAAGTGCAAACAACCCTTATTTTGATTTCAGTAGTATTACCGTTTTCAGTGGAAAATACTGTACGCATAATATTGATAATTTTACCAACTTTGATTTCAGCTGTGTGTGTATGTTGTGCACTGAACCTAGTTTTTGTTTATGCGATGTAAGAGAGTATCGTATCTTCCACCTTTAGTCTTTTCTAATATTTAAACAAAGTCACAAGTATCAGTTAGAAAGGATAATTCCGATCGAGTAACGAGTGAATTTGTTTGATTATAGACGAAAGTGAGAACCGTTAGTAGCACCGCCAGGAAAGTCCCTCTGAATCCCGCGAGGACCAAACTTAAAAAGTAGGATGTAGTCGTAAAAGTAGTTTTTATTCCGTTGATTTTTCTTTTGTATTGGCAAAGTTTGGAAGCCATTTGACTGTTTTAAAAGCTGCGGTGACATACAAAGAGATTGGTCGTAACAAGATTAAAAACAATACTAAGTAGTGATCCATTACCGAAGCATATAACTTAGCTACTGAATCTCTTTTTAATTTTGTATTTGAAATACTTGAAAATGGGAGAAAAATACTCAAATTTTCATTCAGAATGATTTATCGAGAGGTTTATTTTGTTTGAGACATTGTAATAAAATTAACTAGTCTTTGAGGTCGTGGGTTCGATTGCCATTAGGTACAGATAACTTCGTACAATTTATACAAGTTGGTTTAGGTTTGGATGTTATAATTTTGTTAATTGACCCATTCTTGTCTTAATAAACTTTGCTGCAATACTCAACTATGAGAAAGAAACATACCTGCAGTCACAATAACACCAGTTTAAGACTAAATCTAACTCTAAATAACGTTTAGTAAGCGACCATTTAATGTACCTACTACCCACATTGTAGTCATGAATCGCCCGTACTTTCTGTGTATTCAAGCAGCATTCGAGAAAAACATACAGCTCTCTAATTTACCACGAGAGACGCTGCGCTTAAATAGCAGCTACCTAGTTTTCAACCGACGAAAACAAAAGAGGAGGAGGTTATCAAGTCGACCCGTATATATTTTTTTATTTTTTGAGTCTTTGGCGCCGACTCAAAATTAATTAGATTTACATTAATTAGTGTAGGAGTTTCGTTAGACTAAAAAGGTTATTTTTTTATTATTTTTCGCTTTTCAGTTTCTTTTTTTCGGCGCTTTATTTTTTTTGTTAAAAAGTTTTTATGCTTTACACTAGTGCATTCTTGTATCAAACTCCTTCATACTAACGAATAAACAAACAAATCAACAAATGTATATGTCAGTCTAGAAATAAGGAAAGTACTGTCAAATTAATATGCGTTTTTTTTTAAACATGTAAAAACTGTCACGTGTGGATCACCTATACTAAACTTTAGTAAACCTATACCTAGTAATAAACAAAAGCATCTATCGTATATTTTTTTTTTGTATCACTCAATGTACAAAATCCATTCAGCCGTAACGGCGTGATTGATCTAAATACTATTGACTCGAATTAATAATGTCAAAAAAATCACACTTTTGCATTTGTATGTTAGATTGATTGGATTGTACGGCGGGTTCTCGTGCAATATGTTCCCTTGTGTTTCCAACAAGGCGGCAACCTTCCAAGCCACAGTACACCCGCCAGGTGCGCTCACTGAAATTGTTTCACGGGCCCAACGCAAATATTAGTTAATTAACTGTAAACCAAGGGAAGCAGTTAGCTCGACCCGCGGGAGGCAGTTAGCGGCCCGCGCCTCGCAGCTGTTTGACTTGAGATCCAGTTTAAAAACCTGTGCCAACATTCCGCCGGGGAGCGAGAAACTCTGAATTTGAATTCAACTCAAATCGAGATAGTTAAGTACAGATTTTAGCGATATTATTTATATATTAATAATTATTAAGTCATCAAGTCATCAGGCTGTTGAACTGTTTAGCGATAAAATTTTATAATTAACGTTTTGTGTAGTTGGATTACGCTTAGATTTGTTTCTGATAAGATGAAAAAGAGAGTTTAGATTAACGTCATCACAAAATTTTAAATTATTGTTTTTGTTTTCCATTATTTTGTATGTACGTAATGAACCGGACCGGCTCCTAATTTTTTTATTAAGATAAGTACTTACCTACTTCCTTAACCGAATCTATTCTTAGGTACATTGAAATTGCCACTATAATAATATAGACCTGGCTATTGTAGGCAATAAAACTATACGTTATTAAATCACGAAGAAACCTTTTTTCTATAAAAATGAAACTTTTCCGTTCAACGTTATGCCTTTCGACACTTTTATAACCCGTCATTCGTATCGCAAATTCGCAATAAAATTGGAATTGTATAAATTTCCTCAGGTATGCTTAGCTTTTTATAGCTTCCCGGGTCTGGATAATGTGACCTCGTTTTATATTCCTATTGTTATACCGGTTAAACAATCTTATTTTCTTACTTTTTGTATGATACAATATAGATACTACCTACCTACCTTCCGGGTGTAGGCTCCTTCGCCTATTCTTTATCCTAACGCTTTTAGCTACCTTTTTCTGGTCCATGGTCCATCTCTCTCACATAGTTCTTTTATCTTTCGTGCGACTACCCGCACTCATTCTTAAGAATAGTCATTCCTGTACTATAATATATATATAACTGTTGCCCGTGGCTTTGCCCACGTGTAATAAATTTTTCCCGCAGGAACAGTTTACCGCGGTGAAAAGTAGCTTATAATATGTTATTCCAGGATCACTGTACTAAGTTTCATCAAAATCCGTTCAGCCGGTACAGCGTGAACGAGTAACAAACTCACTCACAAACATCCTTACAAACTTTCGCCTTTTTAATATTAGTTTAGTAGGATAAGGAATCTGTTTATTTTACTATGACAAAGAAAAGAATTGGTAAATAAAATAACGTATAAATAAATAGAGGTGGACAAAAAAATCATTATTATTTTCTTTCAGGACATTCTACACTTGATTCGAAGCAATTCTGTCCCGTAATTGGCTGTTGGATATAGTCAATGCGGGAAATAATGCGACTCGTAAGGAGCTGAGGGGGCTCGAGCGAGAAGAAATTATACGGTTCTGAAAGGAAATTGAAGTGCTGAGGGGAAATGTTATAAGAAATATATACACGTAATATATACAATAATGTATATATAACAAAGTAATAATAGTATTTACTACTTGACATAAGACAAGTATTTTCGGAAATGAACGTAACTCTAACCATGTGTCCTTGGTATAATTTGCATCATTACGCGTGAAGTCATTCGCGTAAAGTCATGTCATGTGCGCGTCATGTCATTCCGCGTAAAGCGTAACACACACAGCGCGGCGGCGTTGCGAAAGCGTTGCGGCGGCGAATCTGCGGAAAGCGAATAAAAAGCGGAGCCCTTCAGACAGGAATACCGCTAGCGGCGGCGGCGCGGCGGCGGTTTGTATGAAGAACGCTCCGCACCGCGCCGCGCCCGCGCCGCTCTGTGTAGGGGTTCTCATACACTACACAGGATTACAACGCGCCGCCGCCGCTCCGCAACGCCTGTCTGCGCAAATCTGTCAAATCAAAACGTCAAATCTGTGCGCGCGGTTTTGTCGCTTTCGCCGTCGCACCGCCGCCGCGCCGCCGCTTTGATGTAAAGGGATTCGTACTATTTCGAACATTACAGAAAAAAACCGCAACGCTTTCGCAACGCCGCCGCTCAGTGTGTGTTACGCTTAAATGTGTCATTATGCGTGTAACCCATTTAATAATTATAAGTAGTTAAAGAAAGGCCAGTTAATCATGATCAGCCTGTAAAAGTCCACTGCTGGACTGAGGTCTCTCCCGAAACGCGGCGCTGAACCCGATCCTGGGTTTTACGCTTCCAGTGCTAGCCGCTACAACAATCCATATCAACACCTCTAAACGTGTGTCAAGTCAAATTCAAACATCCTTCAAATCAATGCTCAGCTATTTTCCGTCGTCGCGTCACAATCTTGAGGATTCGATTCAATCACGCCAAGTCGACTTTTCCGCGTTAACGTTATATCCGTTGCATGAAGGGGAAGGGATATGAAGGGTGGGAGGGGGGAGTGCCAGAGGCGGAAAACATTGCGGGGAGGAAATTGCGTTTCCGCGGCAAATGTGCGCCGGCAAAGGTTGGCGGTGCCCCTAATTTGGTGAATAATTGTAGAGATGGCGGCGACGGAGCTAAAAGCTAACTAGGTCTTCCCGTTAGAGCTCTATCTGTGCCGTCCTAACTGTTGAATGCAGACGTGCATTAGATGATGTTTGAAGTAACAAATGCTTGACTACTAATCTGTCTGGTAGAGTATTGTGGATGTTGCTGTTGGTCTGATCAAAACATGAGGTCCCGATTATTCCGGTTCCGGAAATGTCAGTTTCATTCGTTTTATCCTTGACATTCCCGGATCCAAATGTATGCAGAACGAGCCGGAACCGGTCTCAAACTGGGACTCTGTGATGGATATAGGTAAAAATGATACGTAAACAGATTATTTTGTTACTATAACCGAACTCAATGAATCTTATCTAATAGGTATTGTAATATTCTAATACTAAAGTCACTTTGTTTGAAAGTTTTAGTGTCAACCGAACCGATCTCCATGAAATTTTGATACAGCCCATGTCATGAAGATGAAGATAGACTTACTCCTACAGTAGGAGAATCTGTTCGCACGGCAAACAAAAACCTGCGAACCACACAAAGCTGCGGGCAACAGCTAGTGGAAAATGTGTAAAAGGAAATTAATTACTTTGTAGTTTGAGATTGATTAATAAACAATGAATATTAATTTAGCTTTCAAATTACTCGCCTAAACATTCCATCCGGGGTTTAAACTATTCATAATGAAGGCGCCCGCGCCCCGCTTCTGAACTATAAAATTACAATATGACTTTGAAACGCTGAAATTCAAAACAAAATAACTCTTAAAGGGAGCATGGCGAAAGTTGGACGAATGAAAATTAATGAAATTCCTTTGGAGTGGGCCGACGACGGTCGGTTTACAAAGCCGGTGTCCGCGGCCAAACGAGCTCAGTTTATTACCAGGAATTAGTGTTCAATGGATGGTGCCTAAATAGATCCAAACATAAATTGTCTAAGACATACATTTTGGTGCCGTACTTATATAGGTACTAGTGAGCGAAAATCGAAAGGGAAAATTTTTATTTATTCACAATTAGAAAAGCACGTAAAATCAATCAGGTTATGAAGAATTTATGATGATTGTAGGGTACACTGACGACTTATTGATCCCCTAATTATTTAAAATTTTCCACCCTTAAAGTGAAATATTTTTGCCCAATTGAAATGGGACCACCCTATATACTACTCGAAATGATAGATATTCAATTCCTATTCAAGAGAAAAAAGAATCATTTAAATCAGTTCACAATCGGCAAAGTTATCGCGTAACATCCATACAAAAACAACGTAAATACATACGTTTAAAAAATACCGTCGAATTGACAACATTCTCCTTGTTCAAGTCGATTGAAAAGCACCAACGGTTAACAAACAGTTGACAAAAAAATACCTAATGGAGCGTTGCAGTTGACTCTTCTAGGAGCTCTGACTCGATGACTTAATGCTCCAGCAGTGCTCCGCCACCCCGCTCGGTGCCACCAACTTCGCCACTCTATAACTTGGTGCACGACTGACCCACTCGCCACTGCAGCTCATGTGTACGCATGTTTCACACCTCACAAGCAAAATGCAGAATCTTTTTCCGTTCGCTTCGACAGAACGACTCTTGATTATGCTTCACTTTCTTTTCTGTCCAATAAACGAAACTGAACCAGATCTTTGAAATTAAATTGACTTGTACTTCGATTTTTGCCTTCAGCTCTAGAATATTGGCCGGCGACTCGGTAAAAATATGATTTAAAACGTCGATTTTTAAATTGTGAATAGAGGTGAATTTAATATCAAAAGAAATGTTTCAGCGCGTAACCGCGAATATGCCTCTATGTTGGCAACTACTTGGCAGGGGTGCTTACGCGGAGAAGGTAGTCTCGATAAAGTAGTTTTTCGTAAATGATATTCCGGAGCTTTGATTTTGTATTAACTTTTTAAAAATCATACGCAACTGGTGATTTTTAATAATTTGATAAAGTTTGAATTCTGGAATGAGACACCCTCTATGAACTCTTCGTATATATGAAGCAAAAAGGACGCCGAGAAAAAAATTAAAGTCACATTCTCATTACGTCAACGCGGCAGAAAATGCACAGATTCTTGACATTTCTTGGCGAAACGTCACGTTTCGTAAGTATTTGCGTTTGTGCACGGAGGGGCCGCCCCTTCCGTGACGTGGACTATTTGCCGTGTTCAATAAAAAAAAATCTTCCCCCAATTTATGTGCACGTAATAGGCAATGCGGATAATTCGCGACGGTTCCACGACCCGTTCGCGCTATAGTGTTGTAAAAATACCAATTGTCGATAGTTATTAGGCAAAAGAAAGAAGGAAAGGTGGACCTGATCCGTTTGATGGCAAGCTGTTAAGAATAGACCCCTAAGCTTCACGAGAAGGTTAGGCAGAACACTCGATAAGCGGTTGTCCATACTATTGTGACATCACTATACTGGTCGCATCAATTATTGCATCAATTATCATCGCATCAATTCTCAATACTATTGACGAGGTCCGGTGAAAAAGTTGTTTGGGTTTCTTTGTGCTTCTTTTCCCCACAGATGACGACTCTTGCTTAATGCTTGCCGTGCTTGCCTTGCTCGACGCTCGCGATGCGGCTGGTCGATGACAAATAGTATCTATGTGATCGAAACTATCGACCGTCGATAGATATACCTGCATCACTAGTTTCGTGCTCATTTCGTTCTCATGAAAATGTCGAAGGGGGCCTTAAATTTTCCGCTGTCAAAAGATGCAAACTGAATCTCTGATTGTTTTCGTCAAAGGTCGTGAACTGTGAACTGCTGGCGTCGTGAAATGTAAAGTGACAGCTCACGTCAGCTGTTTTCAAGTTCCAGTCTTGAGAAAGTTCACTTGTCAGTCAAGTATTTGTATTCTTTAGCTTATTCAGTTTTTTCTGTTCTCATGTCCTTTTCATTTCCTTGATGGAAAATAAAATCAAGTGCGTGGACTGCCTGGACAAGTATCACACTCATTTTCATTGATAATTAAGTTGTGATTAATAAATAAATACAATACAATACAACACAAATCAAGATCGTACGTATTTGTACGTTTTTAGACATATTTCTATACGTTTTGGAGCTAGTTGTCATTAGAGACAAACGAGGCATACTTTATCTCCACGTCATCAGGGTGGCAGCATTAAGGGAGCCTTTTTTTCACTTCCGAAGCTGTGGTAGTTTTCAATTGACTATTTTTAGATAAAATGTTATTGTATTTACCTACAAACAAAACAAAATCTAAAAATCGTTTCGCTGCAAACAACAATAAAAGTCACCGTATTCCCCGAAGAAATGGAAACGTAATGAATACGGAATAAACACATAAACATTTGGCACGAAAACAGAACTACCCACCCAGTCGGTTTGGCACACAACACTCGCTGCGAGGTATTAAGCACAGAATTATGATAATGGAATTAATATTAGGGCTCCGAGTGAAAGACATCTAAAGGCTCGTATATATTAGCGGACTTTTTACACGACTTTTAGGGAGAGTACTTAAGAGGGTGCGTATCTATTTATTTATTTTATTAATTGAATCACAAGTCTTACTTGTCATGTTTATTTATTATAAGTATTTAAATATTCAGCGCCAAGATTACTTCGAAGCCGCTTCAGTACTTACCGCCTAACTTCTTTGTTTAGCTTTCACGTTAAACGTCCTTAAAATCGGTCCTTTTTTTTAGAGGTACACCAGAATGGTGCTAGAAAGGAGTTACGTAAAATAGGGACAATTTTGAACGCTGACTCCTCCAAAACTATAAATCAAATGAAAATGAATCGTGTACTGTATTGAAGAAGGTTCAAGTTGTACCTACTTTGGTGTATGTTTTATATCAGGCTATATAAACTATTTGGCATAGTTTTACTAACTTACTTCCTGTATTTGGTCAGAGACGCTGCTTCAAAGTCCTTTTACGCAAAAATAAGCGGCCGTGCTCCGGCAAAGCATGATCTACCCAGATCTTTCTGTGATGTCCACTACCTGACTACTGGGCAAAAATTTCCACTGCTTTTCCCGGTCGAGAACCTACAGTTACAATTTTTGGAGGAAATTCGCGTCCCTGGTCTTCTACTACTACTTGTAGAAGTATAATTTTCCTTTCATCGTCATTATATCAGCCCGTAGTCGTCCACTGCTGGACAAAGGCCTCCCCCAGGGATCTCCAGGACGACCGGTGCGGCGCTAACCTCATCCAGCTGGGTCCCGCGACCTTCACCAGATCGTCGGTCCACCTTGTGGAAGGCCTGCCTAAGCTGCGTCTTCCGATACGTGGTCGCCACTCGAGAACCTTTCTGCCCCTACCATATTTTTCTATAACTGATGAAAATACTACAATACTAATTGTTTTCTCGCATACTCATCTTCTACCATTAGTAATACGAATGTTAGAGGAGTAAAGTTTTTATGAAAAAACGTTTTCAATTCCAATGCCATGTGTAGACAGCATGAAACAACTCGCTCATCAAACTTTAACGTGATTCTATTATGGATGTAAGCTTTCTACGTACCTGCAATAAATTCCTAGTTAAATATTCCGAGTGTATTTCAAGATTATCTGTATCAATAGTGTATGACTATTTATATAGGTATATAAATATATTTACACTGTATCTCTTACGGGGTAAACAGAAAGAACTGTGCTAGAATTATGGCAAAAAAGGTCGTAAACATAACAGATTGAGAGGTTACTTAAATGGATATTTAAAAAAGGTATACGAGTATAGTGTTATAGATACACATAAAATTCAAGGTGTATTAACAAAGTAGGACCACATAGACGCGCCTATTAAGAAGTAATTAAAAAGTTTGTATCCAACGCCTCACCGTTCCATATTACGACGATCGTATATTTCTTATTTGATGTTGTGAAAGCTACCTTAGACGCGGCTAAGCTTAACTTTATTGCGTTACAAGATCAACGGATAAGCCATTACAGAGCGAGGAAATGTTTGCTTTCCTCACAAAATGGGCGTTGTTTTGACACCTTGTTATGAATGATTATTAGTCTTTTAAAAGGTTCACAGAGGGCGCCGTAATAGGTTCGTTTTTATACTTTTCTATTTTATTTTCGAAGCTTTGTCGCTCAAACGCCTGCGGTAATTACGTCTGCAAGTAAAGTGACAAGTCCGATTACGTTGCCATAGATTTTGGTCAGGCGTTCTTGAACCATGCGACGTTGAACAGAAAACTACATCTTTCCTACATTAACCAGTTCTGTTTGTATTTAGGAATGTAATAGTTTCCTTGTTAACTTGTAGACAACTTTAATACAGATTTTTGTTTTTCCGCTTTGATTTGAGCACTAAAATATCGCAATGGCCATGTGAGTTACACAAAATAATTTCAAATCAAAACCAACAGCTGACATTCAACAGTGTAAAGTGCATAATACAAGTGAGTGATACAAACTAATCACAGTTGGTGTGAGATATGTCCAAAACATGTCTAAGCCGGACAGGACGCTGACCTGAATCGTCAAAAAAACCGTTCAAACATTGAATCAGTTGCGTGTGAGTGTGTGTGTGTGACAGTGTCAGGTGGCGATGAGGCGGGGGGCGGGGGTGCCCCCGCGCCTCTTATCAGGAGATAAGGAGCCGTGGCTTGATACGGCGGCGTCGGCGGCAAACGTCGTCGAGTCATCAGCGTGACCGGGCCTGTTGGAAGGACCCGGCCGCCGCCCGCCATGATGCTGCACTCTCTGAACGCACTCGCCGGCAAGATATCCCCTGGCGGCGGCGGCCTAGACACGAACGCTAACAGACCCACGCACCCCAACCGGAACCACAAGGCGTCGTCGCCATCGTCGCCCTACTCCAAGCCCAAGTAAGTGTTAGCGTACCAGCTACCAGCCTTGGGAACGCTATGGAATTTGAACTCAACAGCCACGAATCCGCTGTGTTCAGCAGTTTGATTGGTATTTCTAATCCAAGTTTAAATTTCACGGTGTTCTCATTAATTATATCAGTAAGATATTATCTTTGCAACTAGATTTTTCATGTAGTCAAATATCTTTATGTAAATAAGACCATCAACTTGATTGTCGTATTCTGCTGAAATGAGTAGCAGATCGCATTGAAACATGGATCACCCTGAGGTAATTCTAACGGAATGAAAATTTTTTTAGTATGTTTAAGATCCACCTACACAAGTTTTTCTTCTTATGTGTACCAAATCTTAGATATTGAACCTACTGCGTATATAGACCAAGTGCGTATTGACCAATCGCGAATTTGACCTATCGCGTATTAGACCAATCGCCTATTTTACCAACTTTTTCTAACATGATCCTGCAACAATATTAGAAAAAATCCATGCAAGTTTGATAGGTATTCGTGTTCTTAAAGGTTACTCTGATAATTGTTTAGCTATCCAAGTTGTTTATCATCAGTCTTGTGATAATAAACGATTATTCTATTCTATTCTATTCTGTTCTGTTCTGTTCTGTTCTGTTCTGTTCTGTTCTGTTCTGTTCTGTTCTGTTCTGTTCTGTTCTGTTCTGTTCTGTTCTGTTCTGTTCTGGTCTGGTCTGTTCTGTTCTGTTCTGTTCTGTTCTGTTCTGTGACGTGACATGACGTGCGTTCGACTGTGGTTCGACCATACAATAGTAGAGAAATGTGTCACAATCAGTAATTTGTGTAAATCTATGTAAACATTAAAAACCAATACGAGTGACTTTACCTATATAGAAGCCTAAAGACTTGTATCATTTTCGGAATTTCGTTGAATCAGTGGTTTTGGCATTTCCTCTGATAATGAGATCTTAATGGGCTGATTCTCTCAGAACAATCTTCCTACTTTAATTAATGCAGGCATGGTTATTTCAGATTGAAATAAATGGTTCGTGAAACAATTGTTTCCATTACCTAAACAATGTAAAGCGTGGTTTCGTACAAAAAATTCACTAAGTATACATACATAGGTGGACGGATAATTAGAAACACGGCAAGATTTTCATACAATCGAGGTCACTTTGAAGCCATGGTTCCCCGTGAAGGATCGATCGGGGCATGATCTGATGACGGTCATCGAGAGAGTAGATGAAGGACTTTTAGATCGCCATAGACATTCAACTGATCAGATGAGCCGTCTGGAAGCAGCATTGTCATGATTCCTTAACTTTGAGATTTTCATACATTTTGATGCTATTTTGCGGGTTTTTTTCTTCATCACGATGCTGCTTCCAAACAGCTTATCTGATCGGTTGGATATCTATAGCGATCTAAAAGTCCTCCATCTACTCTCTCGATGATCTTCATCAGATCATGCCCCGATCAATATTTCATGGAGAACCATGGCTTCAAAGTGACCTCGATTCTATGAAAATCGTGCCCTGTTTCTAATTACCCATCCACTTATGTATAGGTTACTAAACGATTTTTGAAAAATTCTCTCAGTGTCAGTAATTCGGTTGACTTGTCCACTACCGAACTACTTGGTTAGTTTTATTTTCACTAATGGTTTTCTCCTAAGCTAAAGCTCTTCATAGTACATTTTAGACTTTCGCGCTTTGTATTCATAATTATATAATTCTTTACGGGTCTTACACACGAATAAGTTTTATTTACCTTGCCCGACGTTTCGACCAGGTTACACTGGCCGTGGTCAGCTCGTGACCACGGCCAATATAATTATAAAGCTCTTCATGTTCACAAAGTCTATTTCCTAAATCGTAAATTTTCTGAAACGTCCACTTTAGGTAGTAATTGCTTAAGAAGTTTTAATCTTGTCGAAGTTAATCTTTTCTATATATTAATCCAATTACAAATTTACTTTTATAATTCCAGTTACAATCAAACATTCAAGTTATTCTTAGACGCACTCTTCATTACTGACAGTTGTCTGGTCTTAAATCCTTTGAAGATTGATTGACTAACAATCCTCCATGCTTGTCAGGCGTCGGTGTATCTCAAGCTCAGAGTACGTACCCTGTTGCATTACGAAACATCAAACGGCAGTAATTCACTATGGAATAGTATGGGAGCGATATAAATCATTAAAAAGGGGGTGCAACATAATGAAAGTCTGGTCGATGTACTTTATTTTATTCCTAAAAAATAACTAGTTGAATAATATTACCTATATAATATAGGTAATATTATTCAAATTAATATTTTGGTATTAAGAAGTAGTATTTTCTAATTCAAATTTATTTATTTCACATAAACTTAACTTACAGTTAAAACTATTGCGTTACAGTTTATTAAGATACCTAATAGATATTTAGATACCAAAAGTATATTATAACGATCAGATACCGATGTATTTGTTACACGTGTCTCAGCACTAGCTTCCACTCTGTTATGAAGAAAGTGTACAAAGTTGTATGTATTTGTCGAAGTATAGTTTTCCCTTTTTCACAGCAAGAAATAGTCATAAGTTAGAAGAGTAGTTTACTTTCAACTCAGTTTGACTTATTGCTTAATTATTCTGAGATCTGAAGGCCTTACAGCAAGTGTGTGGGCTTAATCTGCACATCAATTGGTGATTATCACCAAGGCTACCAGTATCATTCAAGTCTTTGAAGGGAACAGCCGAGTGGTTTAGCATGCCTAATACGATTTCGAAACGCAGCCCATATTTTCATAAGGTGTACCTTTTGATAAGATATGAAAAACAAATTTAAGACCAAAATAGGCTGGTGGAGTGACGCTATTTTGGTGATGTCATGATATTATGACGTAATTTCTGAGGTTCCCCGAAAACGGACAGCTTTATTACTCGGATTATTATAGCTACGCGTTTTTGTCAGTCGGTCTGACTATCTATCTGCCGGATAATTTAAAAACTACTAGTCTAGATTGAGCTGAATTTTGGAATGTAAAATTGCCCGTCATTGATGAGATCCCGTTTATGAACGGCGTACACGTTGTTGGCTTTTTCCTTATTATGCTGAGCGTCGATTCGGCCGCACGGCACGCAACGGATTGTGTGATTATAGTCCTCTGTGGTATGGTGAAGGTCGGTGCGTGCGGTGCGGGCAGGTGGACGCAGCTCCATACAAATTCATACAAAGCAAACGAAATGCCGCGCGTGGGGTGCGGCCAAGTCGACGCTCAGCATTAAACGTCATCCAGTTTTACCAAATATCTACATAGGTGGACGGATAATTAGAAACAGGCAAGATTTTCATACAATCGAGATCACTTTGAAGCCATGGGTCTCCGTAAAAAAATTTTCGGGGCATGATCTGATGACGGTCATCGAGAGAGTAAATGGAGGACTTTTAGATCGCTATAGATATGCAACTGATCAGATAAGCCGTCTGAAGGCAGCATCGACATGAAGAAAAAAAACCGCAAAATGACACCAAAATGTATGAAAATTTTAAAGTTAAAGAATCATGACGATGCTGCTTCCAGACGGCTCATCTGATCAGTTGGGCATCTATTTATTCTCCGAATACTTAGGACATCATTCTATTTCGTTCGTCGTTCCATATTTTCCGTTCAACATAACCGTGGCTGGACCCGCGTATTCGGAACAGAACAGTGCCACTTCTAGTTCTTCTGTGGATGTCTTAATTTTTTTTATTTATAATGAGTTCTTCAGAGTCGATGGTATGTCAGCTCAAATTCAAATTTCCCCCCCGCATGCCTCTCCCACCGCCGCCGTCAGCGCACCTATCTCACTCGCACTATTTATGTAGGGTAAGCTACACAATATTGACCGTCCAAGATGGTTCTTAATAAAAAAAACACTATGTATTAATAATTTATTTACAGTCAATGTCAACATACTTTATAGCATAGGAGTACCACATCACCAAGTAACATTAATATCAGGCGTCTTTGTCATTCAAAGAATCGTCTATTTTATAATAACAAATTGTTACATAATGTGATTTTTAAACTTTGTGTGCTTCATATTCAAGATAGATATATATATCTCCTGGTAGTTTGTACGATAGTGAAACCCTCATCATCCATCCGGACATCACCAGCAGGCGGCTGTGGTTTTACAGCGGGTTTACTTAAACAAAATATTATCAAATCTATATTGACTGGATACGGTTAGTATATTTATTTCTTTAAACTTTTCTCTTAATGACTACAACGCAGATTATAGATCGAGCTAATACCTAGCTCTCTTTCGCAAAATAAAAATGGTCACTATATCTGCTGCTCGACCCCACAGTAAGATGCCTTATGCCATGTTACTGTGGCAGTAGCTGAAATATACTAATTTTGCGATAGCAATATCAGTAATTGTCAAATTTTTCTAACGGCATAGGCGGCCGAACTTAGTATGCCAGCTAGTGAAGCTATGTGGGGCCCCCATTGAAAAGATGAATCTATAGTTATACCAAGGAACACAATACTTTTAATAAATTCTAGTCTATATGTACCTAAAGTCATATTATTTTCTACATGTCTTACATTTCGTAAGCAAAATTTAATACATTTAGGCCGGTTTTCCTGTCACGCGTGTTTGCGCCCGCGTCCTGGTCCGCAACTTTTCCCGCTGGAAAAATATTTAATTTTGATGAAACTTGGTACAGTCATAGCTTATATCCTGGGATAACATATAGGCAACTATTTACCGCGGTAAACTTTTCCCGCGGGAAAAATATTTAATTTTAATGAAACTTGGTACAGTGATAGCTTATATTAGTGTGGCTGACGGAACGGAAACCTCCGTGGGCGAGTCCGACTCGCACTTGCCGGCTTTTTATTTTTACTTTTCAGTTCCTTTCTTTTTTCGGCGGTTTAATTTTTTTATTCAGTAGATTGAGGGCGGACTTGTCGTCACACCTCGCCTAACTCTCGAATTGGCATATTTCGAACATGTCTAGGATCGCATAACTCTGGCAACATGCATGATAAATAAAAATCTTTTAATTTATCTTCCATAATCTGTTTCCAGAACTTGTCATCGCGTTGGATTTTTTCAAATGTTATGTCTGTGTCCCGTCCAGACCATACCGCGAATATACATTGCCGCCTGCCGGTGATGTGTAATTGTCCCTGGATTTGTATAAACCAAGGATGTTTTTTATTAATATAAAGTTGTTCTTTTTTCTTTTTCCAAAAATTAACTTTTTTATTTGTAATTGCTTGGTCCAAAGACGTTTTATAAGCCGTAATCGGACATTTAATTTCTACTATGGTGTCGTCTCCGACAACTCCATCTGGAGACGCACCCAGAAAAGGCAAATCTTTATCAATGAATAGACCGCAAGGCTCTATTTTGATTTTAAGTTGTGATGATAACTGCTCTAAGGCAATTGCTTCATTGTCTATTCCGTGTTTTAGAGATGGCACATGACTTAGATCTTTTTTATAAACAAGATTCTTCACTAAATTTTTTACGCTTGTAGTCTGACGTCGATTTACCACTTTCGCAAAATTAGACGCTGTCAGAAGTTCCTTCTAACCATTCGCTTGAGTCTCTTGGCAATATAGTTGATTTTTCTATTTGTCTTCTCTCGTCTTCTGTGTGTGCCAAATTTTTCAAAAACTCGTCTTTACTTTTATTGTACTCCAAATCGGACATATCTGGTCTTTGACAGTTTTCACCGTAATCTTTATCGCTGTCTTTGTATTTGTGAAACAGTTTTTTTCCCTTTCGTATGTACTTAGAGCCAATCTGCCGTTGTTTTAATTGTTTTTCTTCAAACCCCTTTTTCAGTCAAGGAGACTGTACTCCAAAAAACACTAGGATAGCAACAAAGATGCTACCCTATTTCAAAATATAATTTGAATAAATGACGTGTGACGGGAGTGACAGCTGGATGGCGGCGAGCGACACGTGTTCCCCGTGCCACTGGCAGAGCGGGACTGACGCGGGGTAGGGAGATGCCATGCGGCTCAAGTTGGGCTGGCTCAAAAACGCTTAGATTTAGGTTTTTCCTTTTTTTGCCGAAAGTTATGTGTATTTTGTAAATTCAAATGTTATGTGATCTGCATATTAGTAAGTACAGTTAGTACTCAAAATATGGTGATTGTACGTAGCTTTATTACATAAAAGTAGCGAAAATAAATTCTTAAAATGGTTAACTTTGGAATTTTTTTTAATTGAGAAAATTTTAACGAACTGTGTTTTCGAAATCGTGAATAACTAGTAAAAGTCTTCTACTTTACTGCATATTTATTACAAAATGAATGATACAGTATTGTTGAAATAGCGACGGATCATCCGACCCGCTGTGAGATATCATAGCCCCTTCAGCCCTGGAAACAAAGTCCTTTTGAGCCCGTTTTCAATATTCATATCCAAGAAACCGGTGGTTATAGTACGGTTTCCATAAAACTTTGCAGAAGTAGTGCTTTGCCTGAAGGGCCTATAATGGCGGATGACCGAGTGTGGTGGCGCGCGTTGGGTAGGGCCTTACCGTAAGGCCTTCGTACAGCAGTGGACGGCGACAGGCGGATGATGATGAGATTACGTTTGTACAGTTTAACGCGCACGTACAATCATTAATGTAACTTCAAAAACACATATAACGTTCTCCAGACTGTTATCGTTATCATAATCAAATACCTTGTTGATTAGGTTTATGAATAGCCTAGATGTTTGTGTGTAGAACACTAGCTGTTACCACGCGGCTTTGTACGCGTTCCATTTCAAAATATTTTTTATTATTAACGGATTTTACGGCCAATTGGAGACAATGTCCTTATTATAGGCCAGTCTTAGTTTATAATATTCAGTACCTACACATAAAACCGCAGCACGACCTCCACCAGGGCACAACTAGTGCCAGACTGCGATGCACATTGCAGTTCACATCCTCACTAAACTGATAGTAAGTTTAGTGAAGATTAAACAAGGGACAAGTTGGAACGATCTGATTGAGTCCCCCCCCCCCCCCCCCCCTACCCTATAATAAAGGGGAGATGCGATAATCTACCTACTCGTAATATTACAAAGATAAAACGTCCCTATACTAATAATAACAAGCTAATACCATAGTACTTCTCAAAAGCACTATCGAAAAACCATGTCGGTCGATAGATAAAAGTAGATAACAGTATGGTTATAGAAACGTTATATTTATAGCAGAATAGGTTTGACCCGTGATTTCGCCCGCGCGTACCTTAAACATTTTGATTAATAAAATTACCCGTAGGTAAAGGTACTCATCTAAAAACCGATTGTCTAGACGTTTACGTTCGCATAAACCTAGGTACCTGTAAAAAAACTCGTAAGTACCTATCTAAATATTTTTCATGTAAAGTTTTAGGTACACGTAGTAAGGTACAAAATGCTTTAAAAATTAAGTTATGTTTGAAGTACTAGTTTTTTTTTTAAGTATCGAAGATTTGTCCTTAGAGTTCTTTGTATTTGCTTCAGTTTCACCAAGTCGATTGACAAAAACAGTTCAGATAAATGCAACGTTATCTATTGCTACCAGAGAGTTGTTTAGCTAGTATACTAACTCTATGATTGCTACCTTTTGAACTAAAATTTTGTACAAACTGGTCGCTCATACACATGTTCCATCCAAGTGTACCTAACCAAAACTTAATATTCAGCCGTTACGACGTTTTTGGTCGAATTTTTAACCATTCACAAAAAATCACTTAAGTATTTTTCACACCGTTTTTCTATCTGTAGGTATACTCGTATCAAAACAAAATATCAAACAAAACTTATCACACACTGAATAAAGACGAGCAAACTATATGAAAAGAACAGCTCAATAGGACGTAAATCCCAAGCCATAGAACCCCAATTTTAAAAACATATAATTTCCATTAATACCCACATATTTGGAATATCTGCTCAGCACTATTCTAACTAACTTGTGGCACTATACTTGAAACTAGCTGCGCTGGCTGCGTGCGTTGTTGATCGAGTTGATAAAGTGATAACGTGTTCTGTAATCAAGCAATGTATGCTGTTATCAGTGATAACGCCATGGAATATCAGAGCTTTGAGTTCGCTGTGTGGTGCAGGCAATATTGTAAAATGAAGAGGTACCTACATAACCTACATCCCATAAACCTTATCAGCTTACGTCAGGTTATTGAAAATCGCGATTAATAATACACACATCTTGCATACAAAATACCGGGATAATTACAATGTCAATAGCAGCTATAAATAGGTACGTTATTTAAACCTATACGTTTATGTGTTTATGTTGTGTCGTTTAAATATATCCATTGCAAAAATAAATTATGTATGGCATTTAGCTTCTTATCGATTCTTATCATTGGGAGCTAAATGTTTTGATTCTATTTAAGCCTCAAATGACTTGATAGACATCCCCTATTTGTAGATACCTTGTATTTATTATAAGATTCTATGTTACTTAAAAGGGATCGATTCTTATGATCGGTATCATAAAAAAATATCATGTTTTTCCACATTTGTTGTTTGATTCCCGGCTCAAACAAGTGGTTTTTGTAAAATCTTTAGATGCAGTCCTTTAATGAAATCTATAAGTAGGTAAAAATTTTTTATCTTCAATATTTAAAGTACTTTCCCCCCGTGTGGCATGGCCGTGAAACATCCTGTATATTTTGTTGTCTTGACTATGGTGAAGTCAAAAGAGGGGTTATTTCTATACTGAGAGCCGAATTTTTTTAAACCATTTATTGGCCTAGTTGTTCGAGCGTTTGCCAACTTACTTTTTGCTGAAAAATAAATGTGTTCTAATAACTTAGCGAAATATAGCGATATTTTAGTCCTTTTTTCTTTGAGAACGGCTCCTCTACATGCAATAATTCCTAATCATATTTATTGGTAAAAAGAATTACTTACACATCAGCAGCATAAACAAAATTAATGAGTATTAAACATTTTGCTTGTTTTGGAGATGTCTTAAGCTACTACTAATAATAGAAAGATCTAATTGAAGATAGCTAACATACTTCGCGAAATGTGCGTTTTTGATGTTGTCAAAATACTTTTGGTCGCTACCTATTAAAGGGCATATATATATCTTAGTCAAGCTCAGATCAAGCTAAGGTAGACTTCCGTATACTGGTCAGTGTCCATATAGTCGTCACATGGTATAAAAAGCATATTTAACCTGTTGTCGATTTAGTGTGGCTATATTAATTGTTCTAAGTATTAGAAAAAATATTTTGCCATGAAGAGCTGTTGTTTGTACAACAGGTTAATGCTTTTTATATGATGTGACGGCTATAGGGACACTGACGAGTATACCAGCGTCTACCTTATACACTTTTCTATATTTTCATCGCGGTAAGCGTCTACCACTGTATAACTTGACATGTTCTTGACTGTACCTAGTATTATAGCGTTATAAACGCAAACTATCATACTAGCTCGATAATGTGTCTCCAAAGATGTTTACATCAAAATGTTGAGCTGTTGTGAGTGACACGATGCTTTCCGTTGTTCCAGTGGGTTGAACATGAACAACATCAACAACAACAATAACACGACGAGTATTAACAACAACAACAATGAGGTTAAGCCTGAAACGCCAGACCCCGACTTCATTAAGGTATGTATACAAATGTTGCTATATATGTATACCACTAGTTTGCCATTCACGCCTGAATTTTGTACGGAATAATGTGACAAAGTTAGGGCAAACAGCATAAAAAATTTATCGTCAAAACATCATGTAATAATTATCTCTTTGAGAGGCATAATATTGGCTACTTTATAGATACAATACTTTTTGCTACCAGTATGAACTCCTCAGTTCTAAGAGAACTGTTATAAATATTTGCATGCGTTAAATATACTACCAGTTAATCTTTTATGCCTCTGAAGCACTGATCTGTAATTAATATATTACCACTGCTATAGAATTACTCGTATTTTCGTGCTTATTTGATTAACGCCGTGGCATGCAGTAATTGCATAGGATCACTCTGTAGGTCACGTGCTTAGCCTGCATGCGACTTGCCCTCTAAAGTGGTCGACCACTATCTTTGGCGACTGTACAAGTGAATGACCTACATCCAATGATAACGTGACTTACACTACACCTAACTCAATTTAGGAAAACACAGTTTTCACATTAATATGTAGGTTCCCCGATAAACAAAAATGATCTACCATTTTATCACTATTAACATATTTGTGATACGCAAGACTATGATGGAATTGTGTAAAATGTTAAATTTAACTTTACATCATATTTACATACATACTGACATACTTGATACTTAATAGCAGATACATCAGTTTTTATTAGAGAAGGTGTTATACCGGCGATTGCATTCGCTTCATGTGAAATCGCTCTTAGATAAACAGGCGTAGGTCGTCAACATTTTCCGAAAACAAAATCCAGAGTTCATCGACCCGACAAAATGAGTATAAACATGGAATCTCGTAAACGAGCTGATATATTGCTGTAATTAAAAATGTTCCGCTACACGTCACGTGAGCCAATCGCGAATCGTGATTGGGCTTAATTCGTGCTACTCGTGCCTTTGTCACTAACTTATTACGTTGAAGTTAATGAAAAGTTTGCTCAGATAGTCCAAACGACAGACGGGGATTTTGGTGACAGTAATTTATAAAAGTTTGCACGCAACGTAGTAGAAGAATTAAAAATGCCTACATTTAAAAGCTCTGGCACCCTAAGGGGTAAGTTAAAGTTATCTACCACAAAGAAAGAAAACGTCATAGACTTAGTACGAGTGGTCCACTATCCCCACCAACGTAATTGACAAATTCATAGTTTACAAGTGTATTCACATTTGTACGTGTAATATTCCAGATGTTCGTGGGGCAAGTACCTCGGAGTATGGACGAGAACGACCTCAGGATGATGTTCGAGGAGTTCGGGCGGGTACACCAGATCAACGTGCTGCGGGACAAAATCACCGGCTCCAGCAAAGGTTGGTTACACCTGCCACGCTTTAAACAACGAATGTTTCTTATAAAAATAAGTACTGACCAGAGAAGGTTGGTTTGGTTACCTCTGCTATATTTTAAATACAATAACTTATAGCTGCTTTCATTAAAGTTCCCAATTATGTCAACAAATCACTTTTTAACATAGTGTAAAATTATAATCGCTTTTACATTGTTTTTAACAAGATTCAGACCTAAACAATAATTTGACATTTTACACTATCATTCATGTATTTGATCTTGATGGATAAACCTTATAAGGAAGCGGGTATAAATTATTTAATCTTATTATACCAGAGAAGGTTGGTTACTTCTTACGTTACGAATATCACAGGCACCAGACAGTAACGCTTTAGGCATAACCTTTGTGCTCATACTAAAATCGCAGATACAAGTTGGAGGTTGGTTTCCTTCTGTCATACCTTCGTCTATCTAAGCTATTGTCTAAACAGACAAGTACAATTATAATGAAAAGGAAACGTTATTTGTTAATTGTTTTTTGACTTGAATATGTCTTAGACATCGAAATGCTACAAGCCGACCGGTATACTAACGAATTTAAAACTCTTCGTTTCAAAGTTGCTGCCCAAGTGCGAAAGTTTGGATGTTTGTTGCTCCATCGCGCTATAACGGATGAACGGATTTTGATGAAACTCGGTACAGTGATAGATAATGATAGTCGCTGGCCGTTCGTTAGGACTTCATAATATATGAATGTGTACTCATATTATTATAGGTGCTTATTCTAATCCCAAATTGTTCAAATTGTTGTCGAAGATCCAACGAGTGGAAAAATCAGATCCAACAACTTTACCAAAACGGCTACTTTTCTATAGAGGGTATTTTATAATTAACATTTTCCCCAAAAATCCTGTATTTTTATTTACAATTTTGCACTTAGTAAAAACTAATTGCATCATATTCTGTATGAAACAACCACAAACTAAGTCATCTTACGCCTATATTGACTCAATAAACAATCTAAAACTATGTTCTGTAATCTTATCGCCCGTCTTTATATGCTATTGTTTTCCCCAGAATTATGCCTATTTATATCTCTATCCACATGTATAATTGTTTTGTAGGTTGATTTGAAACGTAAAACAATTTAGTGTCTTGTTTCAACTTGTAATTATTGACTTGATTCGATGACTATAACTTGAAGAATATCTGCCTATACAATAGTTAGGTCGCCTAGTGCCACCATTCATTGATTCTATTTCATCTAGTTTTGAGAGAAATCAGGGGACAGACGGGCAAAAAGCTTCAGTTTTGAATATATCCGTTTTGACGAGACCCTGAAAACTTTTACACAAAGACCGGAAAAACTGGATTACAATTTTATAATACCTCATACATTTAACTGAACATCCTGCCTATTGTTTTCCATTGAACAAAGGCTCTCTTACGTTCCATGTTGACATTTTTGTTTGTTTTGTTAAACGTCTTTTGTGTGAAAATCCACCTTTTGTCAGTTTTCATGCAAAAATAAGCCCCTTTGTTCCTGTACTTGTTATAATAAAATTGTGTAAGAATTGTTTGCATAAACTTTGTACGACAAAATATGTATTTTCATTCGACAGGTTATGCAATGTTACCTAAAAATATTAATATTTGAATTTGGTGGTCAGCGGGAAAGGGGGATTTCAACTGGACATTTCATCGAATAACACTCGTTCGAAACAAGATGGTTATTTTTTTCTTTGGAGAATACTATGCTATTTCAAAAAGCATGCATGCATGTCTAAACTTACATTTTGCACTTAAATTTTTTTCGCATCAGCGGTGAATATTGTAAACCTTATTATATTTCCTTGTGCTAGTTGACTTTTTGTACGGAAGAAAGTTTTTCCGATACAGGTCAATCAACCAGTATACTTATTGGAACTTATGAGGTTAAGGGCCTCTTACACCGCTTGCTGATAAAGTCCCAGATACCCTATCTGCAGGTTATCTGACAGATAGCTTTTTTTTTTGGTTTCACAGGTATCTGATTGCCTATATCTTATATGTTTTATATAGTCTATCACACAGATTTATCTGATAGGTTAGTTTATCACTAAGATTACTATCTGTAACAATATCAGGAAGTGGTGAAAGAAGCCCTAACACTTTTGACCGACGACATGTCTCTTGTCGTCTTAAACGAATCCTGACAAATTCAATGCACTTTCCGTTAGCGTCGCTCACAATCAGGGTTCCGTGCCAAGGTGTCAAAATAAAATAGCGCTTTCAGTCGGCACATTTAGCATAATAGCCTGGATGAAATGTGGATCGATTTTGTGTTCCGTACGTCGTCATTAGCGGCCAGGGTTAGCGTGTTCGGTTAGTTTTGGCGCGTTACTTGCGTATAAATCTTTCGTATGTGATAAAGGCACCCCCACACCTGGCGCTCCATTCAAAATTGGTTTACCTACGCCGATTTTGCCAAATTTTCATCATCATTATCATCAGCCTGCACTAGTCCACTGATGGACATAGGCCTCCCCCAAGGCACGCCACTGAACCCGATCTTCGTTTCTCCGCATCTAATCACCACACTACGCTTACCCAATCGTGGTCTCCACTCGAGAACTTGTCTACCCCAGCGGTTATCGGTTCTCCGACAGATGTGACCAGCCCACTGCGACTTCAACGTACCTACTGATATTTTGCTAATTCTCGCTTATTGCCAACAGTATTAACTTTCAGTACAACTAGTCGTACTTTGCCAACTTATTCATTTCATCATACGTATATTAGACAGTAGCATTTTGTTAACTTTCTCATTTGGTTATTATTATTTTGTCACAGTCAACAAGTGAAACTTGAGATGGCCTACCCTATTAACGAGTTTCAATACTTTAAGAGACCGGTTTATACTGGTGGTTTCTACCAATAACCAATTTTGTCTGGAGCGCCAGTGGGGGCCAAATGTAAGTGTCCCATTGACCTAGCCGTAATGCCGCCTACATCTGTCTATATTATCTGCACTACGTGTCTGGACTCCATCGTCACTCGCCGCGACACTCGAGTGTCGTAAGTGTCAATAACTACCAAACGAACGTCATGCCTGTGTGAAGACCGACCGTTCTCGGAATAGTGTCTGGAGGACATTCGAATCCGTAAATATCAAACTGCCGTATGTCCCCCGGATAACTCAAAATCTACCGGACCGATTGAGCTGAAAATATTAGATATACATGAAGAAATACACCTAAAAATGTATCCTGAGATATTACAGGAAAAGTAACAAAAACAAATGAGGGAACCAGCACATTGTCTTACGCATTCATAATCATCGATCGACGATCTGGGACCAGGCTGGATGAGGTTAGTGCTGGACGGATCGTCGTGGAGATCCTCGGGGGAGGCCTGTCCAGCAGTGGACGTCTTTCGACTGTTACGATGATGAATGTTGCTTTAACTATGATTAAGTTGTCACCAAGGAATGACTAAGCAGTGGACGTCAAGCTGATGACATCACATAATTTATGTAAAACCTCTAATTACCTCGTACAATGCTTTACGTAAGTTTAGTCTAGTCTGTGTCCTAATTGTTTTGTGTTTTAGTAAACGTACAATATTGTTACATTTAAGTATTTCCTCTGGGAAGATATGGGAGGCAAAACTAGAGTAATCAATGTTAAATGTTTTTTTTCGCGCTGCCTGAAAGCTAAATAACAATATCGTACAGAACCACAAAAATTAAAAATTATATCCAAATATCTACATTTTTATACTTCTGTAATTAAATTCCAATTGGACATACATATTATGTGTTGAACAATGTTTATTACATACGCTATATAGTAACGTCACCTGAGTTGAGCTTTTAGTAAAATTTCACATTGTCTAAAGTTTTTTTTTGATTTGATTATTCTTTTTTTTTTGATTTGATTAGACTTACATAAATTAGTAGTTAGTACCAATTTTACCGTAGGTTTCGTCGACATTAGATGAGTTCCTCGATGGAAATGTGCTTATCTGTCTATTAATCTAAAATAGTGATGTGACTGTTCCACTACCTATCGATAAATGTAGATTTATGTCAAACTGTAGTTATGGTCTGTGGATCCCGTGTAGTGTACGTTCTTGTGTGTGTCATGTTATGTACAGCGTGCGCTTTGTTACAGGGTGCTGTTTTGTGACGTTTTTCACGCGCAAAGCGGCGCTGAAAGCTCAAGATGCTTTGCACAATATCAAAACGTTGAGCGGGGTAAGTGCGTCCGTTTTATGTTACCGTTATGCTTCATCTATGTTGTTACTGTCACAGCCCTTAAAAAGTTAAGTCCTAAGATTTTACAAAAACTACGCAGATTGGCCTAAATAATGATCGGTATAGATTTTTGACATTACACAAGGTTGTTTTGAAAACGTTTTCTGGGCTTTTACTGTAACATCTACGCTCTCTCTAAAGCGGTCCCTACACGATCATGCGGCATGACATGCGTTTCGTGCTCTCACTCATGCATGACCGTTTAATTGTAGTGAATGACATGCAAACTATGTGCTGGCCGTTGATTGACAATCGCGCGTACTCTTCACTGTACTAAGTGATTGATAGCAAGCATGATGGTCCATCATACAGCATGATAATTCACGTAAACGTAACGCATTTCATGCCGCACGATCGTTTAGGGACCGCTTAAGACAACACGAAGTTCTTTATACATTAAACTCTTTATAATATTAGTTTGCTTCACCGCATAATGTTGGATTTCACTTTGTAAAATGCAGTAGACTTTGTTAGTTCATTAATATATTTACACTTTCGTATCTTCTCGCTCTAATCTCTAATAACGCATTCGCTCTTGACATTAGCAAATACATTAGAGTGAAAAGGCACTAAACTGGCCAGATATTAATGAACTCGACTGTACTTAATGTATACTGAACAAAGTGTTGGTTGAATGTGTAAATGCGCCTTTTTGACTCCTACAGATAATATAACGCAAAATGATTGTTAGTCCAGGAGTCATCGCCGCTCTTTACGAAATTGTAATTTTTTATGTCTGTGGGGGTCATTCTATTTTTCCCCTACATGTATAATTGTGCCAGATTTATTGTTGCTCGTTATTCGGAAGATGGCAGCAGAGGTGCCATAGATAAAAATGTCAAATGATTCTGTGTTTAATATAATTTCGGAATGCTACGCCCGCTACGCCGATCTACGCCGTAGCGGCCACGCGTAGTTAAACATATAAGGAGATAGCCTTTGTATTACATTCCAGATAAAATTTGACAATACTGCGTAGGTATTTCCGTAGCTCAGCGACCGACGTCACTGTATTTAGGTCGACATAGGGAAATATATTTTTTATTGGACAAATTATTTTTTAAATTTATTGGTTACTTGTTCCATGTAGGCAACCTCAAGCATATAATAGTAACTGGTTTCCTGCAATTATTATTCTATGTACATACGTAACGAAGTTTGGAAATTTATTTATGCGGAGTCAGCGTGCCGGTGGACAGTGCCTTACCAGGGTCAGGAGCTCTCCTCGCTTCAATAGATCGATTCTACTGATTTTCCTTAGACATATACCGATAAAAAAATCAGTATAGTCATTAGATTTTGGTTTTTGAAAAACGAACTCTATCTAGACTTCACATAAGTCTAGTATTTGAACTTGTTTTTTGGGTCGCAAAACCCGTTTTAACACTCTGAGGGATAATGGCCCGCTCGAAGCGAACAGAGCAATTCAAAAATTCTATTATGATATTCAAAAATTCTATTTTTGAATCGCTCTCCTAGCTGCGAGCGGTCGATTTTACAAATTTTTGTATCGGATGTCGAAGGAAATTTAGTAGAATCGACCGCTCGAAGCGAGGATATTTACAGCGTATGCTTTTAATATCATGTAATTATCATAATCATAACATAGTATAAAACAAAGTCGCTTCCCGCGTCGGTCCCTTTGTACGCTTAGATTTTATATAAACTACGCAACGGACTTTAATGCGGTTTTCACTATCATTCAGAAATTCTTCTGGATGGTTAATATCTACTTATCAGATGCGGGCGAAGCCGGGGGCAACAGCTATTATGATATACACGATCAAACGCGCGAAGCGAACCAATCAACAAATATTTTTTTCTAATTTCCGCGGCGCGCGGCGGCGCCCCACTCACCTGCCACTTGCCACAAAAGGAGGCCGGTTCGGAATCAATCGAGAGAGAAAACCCCGATAATATAATGGAATTGAATTATCGCCGAGATGAAGACGAGACGGGGCGGCCAGTAGGGTTGTCACTGGCACTTTATTTACTTTATTAGTTTGACAATATTAAACGTCAGATTGATAGCGTCCGTTATTGGTACAATACAATCACAGAATACCATTAGGCACTGCCAGACGTCCCTCATTCCTGTGGCGCCAATGGTCACCTTTTTAAGATTATTCTTTCTGGGGGCCAATCGCGCTAATTGACCGAGCGAGCGAAGCGAGCGAAGCGTCTACGTTTCGAGACTGGCCAAAAATGCTCTTGTCCGGCTGTCTGTCTGTCTGTCTGTCTGTCTGTCTGTAATTCTCTACAGGTCGCATTTTTCAACCGATTTTGACGAAAATTTGGCATATGTATAAATTAATTAAACCTACAAAATGAGTAGAATAAAATTTTGAAAAACATTTTTTTTAGAGTACCTACCATACTCGCAAAGTGGGAGTGAACTTTTTTTTTCTTGTGAATCCCATAGTGTGGGATATCGTTGGATAGGTCTTTCAAAAATATTGCTGGTGTGTGAATACCATTTTTTCGATTTAGGGATCCGTTGGCGAAATATTAAGCTTTAAAGCGGTAATTTTTGTTAGAGTCACGTGTCCCCCCCCCTGCCAGCTAAACGGTTGCTTCTGGAAATGTGAAAAAATTCATGGCAGTAGCATATATAACGTAGTTACAAGGAAAACTATTACGGCTAAGTAGGTTCTATTAGTTTTTGAGTAATAGTGGATCGACTTAAGAAAGTTGAAAAAATAAATTATGTTCATAGAACTGCATACGTAAAATGGAAAATTATTTTTTTCCGCGTGATATCCATGGTGTGGGGTATCGTTGGATGGGTCTTTCAAAAATATCGCGGGTGTGTGATAAACATTTTTCGATTCAGGGATCCGTTTGCGAAATATTAAGCTTTAAAGTGCTAATTTTTGTCACTTTAGTAGGTACTTTTTCTGTTTCCAAAGTTGACTTTTGTTGGTTTCTTTTAGGTTTGGTTTATAAGGGCTGGCGAGGTCTACTGTTCTCACGGAACTACTAGTTCTAAACGATATTACCATATCCAAACCACAACCCAAAACGTTATGCTGTATCCACACGTTCAGCAAACCACGGCAAACGCAAACGTGTGGAGCAGGGGTTTGGCTTGCGTTTGGAATGGTTTGCCAAACGTGTGGATGAAGCATTATGTTTTTAGTTATGTGTTGGATTTGGTAATATCGTTTATAATTAGCGCGATTGGCCCCCTTAGGCACGTTATTATAGTCCTTGTGCTGAAAACATTGTAATTTAGCAACGTGTTTGGTTTAAAAATTTGTTAAAGATTTAGAAGTCCTTAATTACCCTCCGTTGCTTAGTGCATTAAGTCTCGGACACACAGCCCTTATGAATTGAGTCTATTTACACGTGCGTGAATTTTTTTCCTAACCAATGGGCGCTTTAGATACAATTGGCAACCCTAATACGAAAAAGAAAGACGCTCGAAGGAAAGAGTCAGTAATTCGATTGTGTTCCGTAACAATTGGGGATGCCGTATCGAATAGGGATGTTTGCTTCCCCCCGCTTGCCGCCCCCGCAGCGTAGGGCTACCAAATACTAATTATTCATATTTTTAACAAGCTTAGGCATAATATTAGGTTGCCTTGTAAGTATGCAACTTCTAAGAGAAAATTTTATAACTGACTTTATATCGCCGTATCGATTTAAAACTTTGGCGAACTTATGCAATTCTGGTGGCAATACAATATCAAAATGTGTAAGGTTGCAAAAAATAGTATGAACATTAGTTAGATAGTAGAGTTCGTAGTAGGTACTATCGTAACAAAAAAGGAAGCTAATATTCATACTGTTTTTTGGGACAAGATATTTTGATCCAAATTCATAGCTAGTAACGTATTTATGTTGTGTGATCACACACACAAAAGTAGGATAATGGTGAAAAAAGTGTGTGTTGAGAAATGCTCTTATATTCTCATGTGATAACCCTACTCTAGTGTAACGCAATAACGAAAATTGTTATAGAACTTGACTTAGCAACAGGTCCATTACGCCCGCGGTAATAAAGTCGGAAATACAGTAAACAATCATTTTATTTGCGATGATGCGCACATAAATATTATTTTGATCTATTCCCTGTGCACGATCACTACATAACAATCATGAAGAAACACAGCTCTTGTTTTGTTTGGCCCTATTATGAGTAGAATAGCATCTAATACCATGGATTAGACTTGTACGCAAAGACGCGAGGAAACGTAAGCCGACAAATGATTTTCATTCATTACAGGTGAATAAAATTCTCCCAAGGAAAATTCACAAACATCACGAACCTTTGTAAAATGTTTTAGAGCCGATTAAGTCTACAAAACAATCACGGCAACCTTTGTTTGTTTATGTACATTTCCTCCTAAACCTTTGCAGGAATTTTATAGGAGCCCGGTGTCTAAACGTCACTAGTTCCCCGTCTTTTAATTGCCGAGAAAGGTGCTTTATCGCTAGTATCAAGGTAACGTCCAATTAAGAACAGTGAAAACAGTGCAGTTAAATTTTTTCTTGATTTTATTTTTTCTAGACTAGGTAATTTGAGACGGGGCATTAAGGGCAGACACTCTATGCAGCTATAGGAAAACGTTCGTTGATGGCTAACCATGTTTTTTTTTTATTACGAAAACAATTACAGCATTATTACAGACGTGTCCACAAAATATTTCAATCGGTACCTAATCACAGATTCTGAGAAAGAGTGCAGATAGCAAGAAAAAGGGGAATCTCGTTTCTTATTAGGATCAAAAGACGCTTAGTAGTTTGAAACTGAAAATCACGGAGCCTTTGACTACCTATGTTGATTTCCTAGTTAATAATAGTTGTAACTTTTTAAGTCCATAATTACTACTTCTGTCTCTATCTCTCATAAGGCGTATCACAGACACACGCGGCCTGCGGTGGCGGCCTGTTGTGTTCTATACGCAATGAATGTGAGACTACAGACACGCGCGGCCTGCGTTTTCATATTGAAGCTGCAGCCTGCGGTAGGCCGCCACCGCCAGGCCGCGTGTGTCTGGGATACGCCTAATGCCTTAGACTAACATATTGACATTTACCTATTGTTTTACTTCAAAGTAAATCTACCAATACCTACTCTGCACAGATTTCTAGCATATTATTGAGTTCTTATTTACATTGAACAACACATAGTCTAAAATATCATTGAAATGTAACCTACATTCCTATAAAACGGGACTGTTATCTACGTAGCAGCGTTCTACTCATGACAAGGGATGGACTTTGACGGGTGCGGCCAACCGGTCATTGTCCATTACCCGCTCCCCACTGGATGAGGAAACGGTGCCTTTGCTTTTTTAATATATTTGGAGTTTTTTTTTGGGATCAACTACATCAATTTGTAGGAAACAATCCTTTATTTTATCGCACAGAACAATAACAAAAAGTGGATTGACTTTCTAGGCGGTCCTTCCACTAGCCTTTTTCCAGCCAACATTTCCCAGAAAAAGATATCACAAGTTAAATTAAAACTAAATTAGTTTATACAGTTAATAACGTACACTATAGAGCCGCATCGCAAAACCTATCTGCTTTAAGTAGGTACTCAAAACACTATTCGAGCGACAATAATCTTTTCGACTAAAATAAATCAATTACCTATCCAGTGTGGAGCGGTTCACAAAATGGAAAAGCTATACACCCTCTCGGACTAGAGCTTCGCAAGTATCGATAGTTATGTCGATAGAAATAGTCAACGTAGCGCAGTGTCGATGTGTCAAAAAAGACAATCACGTAGGTCTACGGAATACTCTCTTCTGAATTAGAGATTGACGGTTTTGAAATCAAGTTAGGCACACGATTCGTTAACAAACTGTAATTGTTACGAGTAGATGAGAAACGAAACACATTCCTTAAATCAGCATGTCGAGTTACACTGCTGGACTTAGGCCTTTCCAAATGAACGCGATGAGATATTATTGTAAACTTCTTTTCTAACGTCGATTTAGTTAATCTGCTTGTCTTACTCGTACAGTTCGCAAATAAAACATACCTAAATATACATACATCCATCGCGAATGAATTTATGCAAACCCCAGTCTAAAACGTTTGCTATCGACGTTTTATTGTTCACGAAATATCGATAGGTGGCTTAGACATCACTACCTCTGGCTATATTGTGGCCGAGCCGGTCACGGGCGAACTTTGATCGATAGTCCCGGATTTATGATCGAGTTTCCCCGGTCTTAAGTAATTGACTGGCTCCATTAGTAGGGGAGGGAGTTTTCCAGGGTTTCCGTCGTCGGAACTAATGCTTTTAGAAGCAATTCCGCCAGTTTGGGGAATTCGTCAAAAACTATCCGGTAATTTGTTATAAAGGTGGAATAAGGCTTTGATTTTGTTAATTGTTGTTTGTTGGTAGCGCTGTTTTAAATTGCTATTTTTTTCTTATTTTGTTTTATTCATCTGGTTTAATATATTTTATGTCATTTAGGCAACTTAATATTCTTTCAAGTTATATAAAAACTTGGTGAATAGATGTGATGAATCACTGATGATGTACAAGTTGAGTATGATGATTTATGATTATGATGTAGCTCTTTGCCAATAAAATGTGTTCCATTCTATTCTACCATTTTAATCTTCTAAAGAACCAAAATATCTTTACAAACTTTTTCCGGATATTATGGTACATTTTAGACATAAATTTTCCAATGTACTTGTTGCATTCTGTTGGTACATTTCGTTCACTTTAATAAGCCGCGACGCGAAGTTCAATTTTAAAAATACAGCGGCTGTAGAGTGATATTGTTTTTGTTAACCCCCTGCGGGCGGAACGGGCCCGAGACGTAAGTTCGAGACAAACTCAGACAGGGGATTAGGAAAAACGTAGGCAATGATGTAATTAGCATCCCTGTGTCGTTCTTTCTTTTAATCTATGAAATGTAAATAGTTCTGCGCTATACCTACCTTACAAAAACTGTGGATTTGTTTGACTGTTTGCGATATATTAGTGCCATAAGCGCCAAAGCGATGTAATTTTTTTACGCGCTCGAGTTTTAGAATACACTCAGCATGTTCAAGTCTCACGTAAGATACAGAAATAAATGGACTGTCAAGGTTTATTGTTGTATGGCCTATACTAACCCGAAGTAACAATTTACAATGTAAGACGTCCCTATAACTGTACACTTTAAAGCCAAAATGTACAATTAATATGTACGCTCGCTCCGGTCAGTTGGGCGGCCGGTCCTTTCTTGAGCTGGACGGGACCGGCTCAACAATGTCGTCGCTTTGTCGCCAACATGTTCCGTCCCAAGTATCCGATGTTTCTGTCCCGTGTACCATTTATACGGGTTATGTTTCGTTCCACGCGGGTAGAGACAATTTCGGTTTTACAACGAGATTGGCCGTTTCGTTCTATAATTTAAATTCAATTTGAATTCTCCGCGTCTGCCGGACGAAAGAGGATGGTGAACACTCTTGGGAAAAGATTTGAGATTTTTCCTTTCGTCTTCATAGCATTCTTCAATTTTTTTGGTGTAGGGTTAGTTTAGTCTATGCCTTTTTGTCTTGGGCGACTTTTATTGACAGATTTCGTTATCTGGTAAAAGTTTAACCCCAAGGTTTTACTCGACTAGACTTTTCTCTAATATAACCCATGTTTTAGGATGTTGTATTTTAGTAGGTAATTATTTAGCTTTGTAGATGGATTATGTTTCACTGTCTGTCCGCATTAACCTTGTTGTCAATCACGCAAGACGTAGTAATGTGGCCCAGTGGTTTAAAAAAATCGTCTAATCTAATGCAAAATAACATTGCCGACGTACTGTAACTCAAAAAGTTTTTCTTTAATAAAAGTTTTTCAGTAAACAATAATAATCTCATTACGTCGAGCCTGTTTCAGAAGAATATTGTAAGCAGCAAATGGTAAGGGAAGAGAGTTAAAAGCATAAACGTAGTATCTTGCGTAAATACAAGCACAAAACTCATTAGCGTGTGTCGATTTTTGTTGTCAAGGTAACAAGATAACAAACACTCAAAACACAACCTTACTACGTACAAAATACGTACACGCTGGTACCATTGTGAACGAACCTGTTATCAAAAATAGGTAACAATAATCTTGAGTTTGGTTTCTCTCTTTAGAGTGCCATTATACATTATTTCGTCAGTCGCACACATTGGATGTCTATAATATCCTATGTTTATGCTTGAAAATAACAATCTCTAATTTTGTCGCGTACGATGATCACGAAACAGACTCCCTTATCCCTATCTGAACTAACTATACATATTGGCGTAGAGAATGATGAGACTGAGCGAACCGAAAAAGGTGTGTCAGGATCGCGATACTTGGCGCTATGTCCCCATTCTGCCTACCCCGTCAGGGACACAGCGTGAAGATATTATGCATGTATGTATGTACAATACACATCTACAATTCATGTTTACAATCATTAACTATTGCAGAGAAGGGTAGGCTTCATACAAGGCACTTTGCGGCCCCCACTAGCACTTCGCGGCCGTAAGGGCTGCCCTTGTAATTATACGTGTAATTATATAGGTGTAGGATAACCCAATTAGTGAATTAGTAGGCCGCTCACGTGTGCGGTTACCTCGGCGCGGTCCGGCGGGCGCGTGTGCGGCCGCCCTAACTCGCGCGTGTACATTTCGTCCCATTTGTATGTCGATCAATCTCTTAGGTCTTCTAGTAAACATCATTCAGGTTTCATACATTTTTGGTTCGATCTGAAATGACCAGCCAAAAAAATTATGCATTTTCTGTTAGAGCTGGTCCACTGACCTTGGTACTTTTTTTCTTATCTTAATATATAAAACAAAGTCGTGTTAGTTACACCACTTATAACTCAAGAACGGCTAAACGAATTTTGTTGAAACTTGGTACAGGGATAGCTTATAGCCTGGAATAACATATAGGCTACTTTTTACCGGGGTAAACAGTTCCCGCGGGAAAAAAATATTCCACGCGGGCGAAGCCGCGGGGAACAGCTATTTAAAATAAATTAAGAGGTCTGAAAAGACATTAAAGCTGGTGTCTTAGTTAGCAACGCTTCAATATGCAAGTTTTGCCTGCCCCAATTTTGGCTAAAATATCTAGCTGCTGCCAAAAAGAGTCAAGAGAAAGAAAGGAAAAAGAAAGAGAAAGACAGCAGATTGTTTTTCTCATACATTAGCAGGATTATTTAACTTGTAACACATGCTGAGAGCTATCTGTTACTTCCTACACAAATTTCCGCGAGCGTAATTTCAACTCATTTATAACGCGTATCTTACTTCTCAGCACTTCAGCTTGTGAAACATAAATTTTAATTGTTCGCATTGTGTTACATTCGCGCTAAGGACGGCTCATGTTGACGCGGCAGCGACGCGCGGTTAGTCAGGACAAATTGCTCTGAATCTGTTTTTTTAAGTGCACGGTCATACATAATTTAAAGTTAAGCTTTTTTTAATCAACTGTCAGACGTCAATCGTCCCCCAAAAACTGCTGGACCGATTTGGGCATTTTGACATTGAACATTTTGACTTATACGTTTTGACAATTGGACATTGATGATATTATAATTAAGAAAACTTCCATAAAACTACCATTTTCCAAGATATTTGGGTAAAATGTTTCTTCATTAACATTCTTTTTAGTTAAACAGTTCAGTGCTAACCCAGTTAATCAGTTGTTTGAGATGTCACCTAACTCTAAAGTCAAAGTCAAATTCAGCGTAAAGTGCAATGAAGCGGCACTTGTATGCTAACTAGGAAACTTGGGGCTTCCAGCGCGGCGTAACTTGTGGCTTAATTTCTATCCCACGTAAGTTAGTTGATGTAATTGTGATTTTCAAGTGAGATCGTTTTCTTCGGTGTTTAATTATTGAGTTGGTGCCTTTAGGGTATCAAGTTAGACTTACCCACATGTTTTAGGTCCCGCAATCGTATCAGCTTTAATCGGTCCATAATTATTACACATTCGATTAATTTACTAAGTTACGAATGAATGCTGCATTCATTCGTCCAGCAGTGGGACCTATCCACTGACAGGCGATGTTTCTGTTCAGTCTCCACTTAAGATCCTGACCATCGACTAATAAGTCCAGTAGATTCCAAATGCTCATAATTTTGACACTCCGAAATTCTGTCAATATGAGGTGTTCTTGCATGAGGCGAATTCGAGCTTATTAGACGATGATCCCGGCTTGCAGGAGTTGCAGTGAGCGGTAGGATGGAATATAATAGCGATACCGCAAATCCAACTGCCACAAGCCGCGCCTCGCAAATACGCGCCAGTCTGACCATTCCATTAATGTGTAGGCTTCAGAGCAATTCCCACTCGTCGCAGGCCCAATTTCACAAATTAATTTTAACGAGCAAATTGACTGAAGCGGAAACTGCGACAAATTGTACAACTCAAAAACATAAAAGCAATTAAAGCCGCCCGCCGCCGCCGCCGCCGCCGCCTGTAAAAGTTTACGACCGGTGTCGACACCCCGACAGGTAGTAAGGCAACATCTTAAATGCCTTTCTTTGCCTTCCCGATAATGATGTCAGCGCGTGTCGTGGCCCCGTCGTCGCCGCTCCGGGAAACAATGAGAAACGGTCAAGTGCGAGTCGGACGAACGGAACGGCTAATTATTATTATAACCTTTTTATAGATTCGACGGAACGGAAACGGAGAACTGTGGACTTTGCTATACTATGAAAACCGTGGGACATTGATGACCGAAATAAAATAACGCAAACCAAACATAAAAGGTTGTCTCGAAGAATTCGCTCTTAGCGATAAGACCGCCTAGATGTACATTATTGTATCAGTTTTTTCTTTTCGTCTGTAATTTTTAAATGTGCAATAAAGTGTATTGAATTGAATAAATATGAACCGACGAAACAACTCAATGCTTCTACAAAAGGTTTCCTATCTCCCTGTCTTACAAGGATCCCCAACAACGGGAAAGCAATTCCAAGCTTATTTTCCATTATCGGGTGAGAGTCGACGAAAAATTTAATCGCGAACGGTTTGATGGCCGGATTAAACTTTTCTAATTTCGTTGGGCAGGTGCGATCGAATTTGTAACTCTATTGTCGGTGCGAATGAGCAATTTTCGTCGGAGTCAGCCAGAGATTAGCGCCGACCCCTGTAATCTGAACACGGGGGCCCCGAGATGTGGCCCTCATATTTCATAATGCCCCCACACACCCCGCCACCACTGTCTTTCGCGATAATATCGGACGGCGTTAGGGCTGCCATCGGGTTTTCAGGAGTTTTTACATCATTTAATTGCAACTAAGTTATTAAGTAGTTTGCAACAATCAAATACTATAATATTTTAGGTTTCTTTAATCTAGTGTAGTTGTAGCTGTGAGAAGGGTTTGCAGACATAAGTGTCAACAGCGCTGGTCAAAGAGTATAGTTGACCGAGCGAGCGAAGCGTCTAAGATTCGAGATTGGCCAAAAATGCTAATGTCCGTCTGTCCTTCCTTCTGTCTTTCTGTCTGTAATTCTCTGCAGGTCGCATTTTTCAACCGATTTTGACGAAAATTTGGCATGGGTATAAATTAATCAAGCCGACAAAATGAGTAGAATAAAATCTTGAATAACATTTTTTTAGAGTACGTACCATACTTGCAAAGTGGTAGTGAATTTTTTTTCTTCTCGTGAATCCCATGGTGTGGGGTATCGTTGGATAGGTCTTTCGAAAATAATGCGGGTGCGTAAATAACATTTTTTGATTTAGGGATCCGTTGGCGAAATATTAAGCTTTAAAGTGGTAATTTTTGTTAGAGTTACGTGTGTCCTCCACCCCCTGCCAGCCAAACGGTTGCTTTTGGATATGTGAAAAAATTCACAGCAGTAGCTTAAATAACGTAGTTAAAAGGAAAACTATGACAGGTTTTATTATTATATAGGTTTTATTATTTTTTGAGTTATAGTCGACCAACTTAAAAAAAAAATGTTCATAGAACTGCATACGTAAAATGGGAATGTTTTTTTTTCCTCGCGAATGGCATGGTGTAGGGTATCGTTGGATAGGTCTTTCAAAAATATTGCGGGTGAGTTGAAAACATTTTTCAATTAGGGATCCGTTTGCAAATTTTTGTCACTTTAGTACTTAGTCTGTCTCCAACTGCAAAGTTGACTTCTGTTCGTTTCGTTTAGGTTTGGTTTATATGGGCTGGCGAGGTCTACTGTTCTCACGGAACCACTAGTAATATGCGCTGGTTTTATGTTGAACCAGGGTTGACTTAACCTAGCATTTAATTATGATAAAACCAAATAACATCATAATTTTATATTCTCGATATTCTTTACTGCACAAATATTTAATTTCGATTCCGCTAGGTATGCGATTTAGGACGTCATTAATGATTTGATTTTCAGAGTCAAGCTACTTTTTACGTGTCAACCAGCCCTATTCTGTAGGGTTGCCAAGCGGCTGAAGATATCAGAAAATAACTGACCTCTGCACCGTCTCGATACGGGCTCAATAATCGAGGCGTCCTGAATAGTCCGGATTCCAGATTGCACTACTTTTTTCTTGAATTATTAATACGTAACCCCGTGGGTAATAGCATTTCTCGTGGTTGTTTCATTCTTTTTGCGTGAACTTTTTGTTCGTAATATCAGTAACGTAGGTTAGGCTGGACTACATGGACCCAGTTCGTCTCTGGTTCCACATCGATCTGCGTATATTTTTTACAGGGATAACGAATAGAATGGATAGTTGAATGCAAATCGTGCAGAAACCGTGCATGTGAGACTGAACTTTTCGTGTAGTCTAGACCTTAGTCTCTGGTTTATAAACTACCCCCTACACACAATTTCTTGAATATAATTATTATGTTCCTTCGTAATAATAAAATAACCGTGCTGTGAAATTTAATCGAAATAGTTTTTGTCTTGGAATTTCATATTAATATTTTCAACTAAGAGTTAAAATTTTTCAAATCGGCAACCCTCGGCTAGCGGCGGAGGCGACCCCGAAAGGTCCCACATTCTCGTCTGAGTCTTGATATGTTTATTAAGGCCCCGTTTGATTATGTGGGTAATATTATGTTTATTAAGGCACCGGGTTTTCGGAAATTCAGAACTTGCATAGTTTGGTGCGCGTGATTTAGTTTTTAGGGGCTGTTTCAAACTGTTTGATTTTGTTAGTTTAACTTTGGTTGGGGTAGTCAGAGGCTAGATGATTGAACAATATAACTAAATAGGTATGTTTTTCGGTTTTTTCACGTATCTAAAAGCCAAATATTTCAGCATTTAAGATTGTTATTTATTATTATTAATAAATAATAATAATAATTGAATTGATGTATAAGACTAAAAAACGTAAAGGAACCTTTCCAGGTCAGAGATTACATCAAAAGTTTCTAAATGCCACTCTGTAATGAATTAGAAGTTTTGGCCTAGTCCATGCTTTGTGAAGTACAAGAAAAATGATGATTAGAGGCGATTTCTATGACCGGAGGGGTCATAGAAATCATTAGTCGATACTAATGAGTCCAATAGAACCTGATGCTCCTATTTCTATTATAAACAATCAATACTTTCAAACTATACTGAGGTATGGAGGCGGAGGGAACTGTATACACTGATTGGTCCAGTAAAGATCTCTTCATGTTATGATTGGATGAAACTAAGATGACGTGCGCGGTGGTACACAGCGTCTTGCACATGACATACAAGTTTATACCCTCGACTTCATCTGCTTTAATAAGTATTCTATACGTTATTCCAGGACATAGGCTTTCACTTTACCAAGTTCCATCAAAATTATTTTCGCCGTTGGTATAATTGAGCAACTAACAATCAAACGTACAATCCATACTTTCGCATTTATATTTATTAGTTGTATAAGTCCGGTGGGTTGCGAGAAGTCTTGCATTGGAGTCCAATGGGCTCATTAGTCGATGCCCCCCTCCTTAATACGTCCCTGGCCTTTTCAAAGACACGCAACCTCAAATCGCCTATTTATTAAAATAACCGCAAGGAAAGCGGGGGTTATTGGTTATCGGTACCCGATCGGCCGGGTGAGCCGGGCCAACATGATGTATGACCGGATAAGACAATGTAGCGGAAAGGTATACCCGGGTAGCGTGGCCGGGTCGACCTTTCAATTTCCTTGATTGTCCGGGTCAGAGGCGATATTTTTCGTTTTTATTTCTTTATCTACATGGAACGAGATTATTTTTGTATCAAGATGCTAGAACTCATCCACTTTAAAAAATATGTCCTGTAATTACAAAAATAGTATAGTAAATACAAAAATAGTAATTTTTAAGGCATCATCATCATCATTTCATCTTATTAATAAATAATATATCTCTGTTTATTTCTGTATGTTTATTAATAATTATGTAACTAACAGGTAATTAATTTATTAATCTTTATACTAAAGTAAATACTTACGTATTGTTAGTTATTTCTACGAGGATATAAAAGGTCATCTATATTTGCATGCATTATTAAATATTTATTTATTCACGTTATATTATTGTATTGGTTTTGAAAGTTTATAAGCGTACCTATTAGTCATGATATAAATAAATCCCACACACTGTTTTCGACATATTTCTCGACAATTTATTTCCCCTATCGTCGGTTAAATCGCCATCTATCATTTTTATATTGACTTTTTTGGCTATTGTAATTTACTAGAGAACTCGTAAATGGTCAACATATTGGATATAACTCAGGGATGACTTCATCAAATGCTCTCAGGTGGGTCTCTCCTGCCCGTTTGCCACTAACTGTTGTGAAACAAGACACTGTCATTATTCGTAAAAATTTGTCCCTGTATGTGTTGCACTCATAGAGTTAAGATCTCTTTGGTGCGTGCTCGCGGCACCTTAAAGAGGTGTAAAAGAAGCATTCTATGGGTGTCAAAATCGTGTCAAATGTATGACAATACTGTGACTCACTCACACATTCTCATTTTCAAACTCCATATAAATTTGTATTAGCAACCTGCTCCCGCTACTCCGCTTCCTTTGTCCGCACCCCCCCCCCCCCCCCCTGTAAGTGGCACCCCATACTAAATATGGAAGAGGCAGTCTCCATAGGGAGCGCGCGCGCCACCAAATAGATTCGAACCTTCCTGGTTGCACTATTTTGGGCCACCTAGATATTATTTGTCAACAGAAAATTAGTTGACGAAAACAAAGAAGCCAGATCCGCTCCCAAACGTTTGCCTTCATTATTTCATGCGATAAAGCACGACAGTTTTCGTCCGGGGCAAACTGTTCGCCCGGTACAAACTGCCGCGGGCCGGTCGTTCCTTCCGGTACATTGTCTTATCCGGACCACTTGGCCGGCCATCAATCATATGAGGTCGAGGACTGGCCGACTGCCACGTCGGCGGGCTCGGTCGCACGGATATTACCCTGATGTATACGTCTGTACGGACTACGAAACTTGTGTGGGGTTTGTCGAATTGTAAGAATGAAATGTGCTTACAATTTATGGCTAGAATTCTGAATTTTTCTATAATTAGGTACCTACATAACTGATTTGAAGTGTACATTTTAATACAATGGGCATTATGCAGGAGACATGGGACATAATTATTATACCACAAGGCCATATTTGTGCGGGGAAACTGATAGTTCATCCTTCTAAGGACCACGGCCCATTTTATAAATAGGTAGTATTAAAGTTCTATAGACGTTCAGACCCAGAGCAAAATTTTTGGCTTATTGATTTTTGTGTTGTACGACCCAAGTACCTTTTTCTAGGACCAAATCTACTATTACTTATTGTTCCCTTGAAAATGCACTTGGATCGTAGGGCAGAAAAACTAATAAGACGTGACGTGGATATCTTATGGGAGCAAAAGCTATTGTGCTATTAGCATGCCTATCATTTATTATAGCAGCCAAGGCAAAGGGTACACGTCGCCGATGCGATATTCGAAACATCTTGAAAGCGCGGCGTCTTGTTTCCTTACAATGCATGTTTCCGATATTAGACTTCCCAGGTAGAATATGCAAACAGAGGTTTTCATGCTTGGCTTTTGTACAGTCGACAACGAAATTACCTCGATATAGAAACGTTACATTGTAATTATTCGGTCAGTGCTCAAACTCTCTGTTACCTTTTGTAACCTCGCTTTCATTAGAAGTTGCCAATTAAATAAACAAATAATTATGTCTATACTGTTTTTAAAATTTTACCTATGGTCTCTAACAAAATACGTTTTGTAATGTTATTGTGTTGGATGTTCAATTGATTAAAGAGCTATGCTCGGTGTTTCTCTGAGAGATAGGATCCGAAACGAGGTGATCCGCCAGAGAACCAAAGCCTTTGACATAGCTCAAAGGGTTGGCACGTTGAAGTGGCAGTGGGCTAGTCACATCTGTCGGAGAACCGATAACCGCTGGGGTAGACGAGTTCTCGAGTGGAGACCACGACTAGGCAAGCGTAGTGTGGGGCGCCCACCGGCTAGATGGAGCGAGAAGATCGGACTCAGTGGCGCGCCTGGGGGTAGGCCTATGTCCAGCAGTGGACTAGTGCAGACTGATGATGATGATGTTCAATTCACTGTTATTAAATTACATTGCATTTCACATTATGATTCTACCGACTACCTTGAGGTGTTTGGCTTACTGTACATGATGACCGAATGCAAGAACGTGAACGGAGGAATATTCAAAAGGTTCGTTGGCAGGCTACAAACAGCGCCTGTGTAGACTTTCAGGCAATATCTTTTACAGAAAGATGTCTCGAAGTCGGATTATAGTACGGGTCGATATAGCTATTTCGTTGTATATTGGTTACGGAGATATTTCTTTGTCATTTACATCAGATGCTGTGTAAATGAAAAGCTTTATGTCGTAGAATTATGTTACAAAGTAGGTGTGTTTAAATTATGCACGTATATTAAATACTACTATCTCATTGCGCGTATCTATCCAACTATTAAATAGAAGCTTTTCTTTATTGTTCTCTGTTTACATTTCTGATGATTTGGGATACGATTTTTTCAATATTTACCAATATTTAATTTTGAGAATCAAATTCAGATTAGTATTTTCACACACGTCTAATCCAAAATTAGATTTTCTCTTAGATTAAGGGAGCTGACATCTATAATTGACTGTTACATCGACGGGTCAAAGTAACTAGAAACTATCGATACGTAACTCCCATTCGCAGAGCACAGAATCGAAATCGAATAGGCAGTGCATTCATGACGAAGGCGGGCACGGAACGGACCGATGCATCGTGTTCACTTGAATTGGATACGAACTTGCTGCCGATATTGAACTCCCGTTCAGAGTAGACCCATTGTGTCCGTGAATTATGCATAGGTCATTTTTGGATACTGGTATTTGTTTCGAATCAAATAAGGGTTTAGTTAGCCCAAATGACAGTATTTGATAGATAGATTAGAGGATCTAGAGGGTAAATAGGGTAGAGTAATTCTTTACCTAAAGTCAACTTAAAGAAGTTGCATAACGAGAGGACACTTTATACATACGATGAATTTATAGAACCTATTAAATTTTATTATTATTTTATAATTTATTTTTGTATTGTACCAATTCGACATTTTTATTTTTTAATAATCGGCATTATTTTATTATTTTGTATGATTTTGATTTTTTTTACTATTATTAATAAGTAAATAACCTGTAATCAATTGATTATAAATAAATATGTCTATGTCTACCCTCTAGATCCTCTAGAGGGTAAAGATCCACAAATCTCCACTGTGTTTTGGAACCATCAATTATCTCGGTTTTTGTACCTATAGTGTGCAGAACTTGCTGCAAGAGGCTAGCTGATTTTGTTCTACTTATGTACTACTTGTTTCTTCTTATGACGCTATGAGTCGCTTGGATGCAGAACAGTCTATCGCCATCTTGTTTTTCAATCTAAATCCAATCTAAGTGTGTCTAAGTTTGCACTGGACACAATCGACAATCGTTGACGCATAGGTAATTTCTGTCCGGTACTAAATATTGAACTTTCAACCAATGTACCAAGTGTTATAATGCCCAAATCGCAATAGTTTTCTTTTAACATTGTCAATTTTAAACAATTGTTATAAAATTCACAGATTTGTGGGTACATTTAACTATTAAAATATCGTTTCCTCCCAATGTTTGCGATTCGTACGCCGAGCACGTCGGCTAGTAAAACGGTATGTTCGAGGCTTTTAAAATCTTGGTTTTACTACGTTTCAGTTTCTTTCCTCATTTTATCTTCAGTTAGAATTTTTATAGCTTTGAGAGAGATTGAATGTTGAAATTTAGATTCTTTTGGCGTTCACTTTAGTACCAAGTTTGTGTTTTCTTTTAAATCTTTTAGAAATATATTATGTCCGTAGGTACTATTATTCCGTGTATCCGATGCCCGACGAACCCATTATGGGCACTTTACATTTCCAGCCAAAGGTTACTTTATTTTTTGAACTAAGGTTTACAATTTGTCATTTTCTTATTTTTTGCCCTTGTGATCGTCGAAAATGTTCGCATAAAAAGATTGACCAAAAATTTATCACCCCTAAAAGAAACTGTCATCCAAATTCGCGGGTGAATGCTGAGCTACACACAAAAAGGCTTCGCTGGCAACTTTTAAAAGTTCATTGTCGTCGTTCGCTCCATTAGTTCGGTTCGGGCCGATTTTTTCCGATCCTCTAACTTTTGGGGGCCGAGCCCGGCTTGGTGTCCCCCAAATCGGGGTTACTGACGAAAATAAACCGAGATCAAAAGAGATTTTTTCGCGATTAGTTCCGAACTCACGCACGTGGGTGATGTGATGAAAGAGACAAAGGTCTCTTATCTGAAAAAAAAAGATATAAATACGACTGATATTCTTCAGCTAAACCCAAGTTTCGTTCAGCCATGTTACGGATTCAGGTCGAGGTTCACTAAAACTCAGTTAAAATTCAAAGAAACTGTTGTTTTATTGCTTACGGTTATAATTACGTCACATCTCGAATTTGTCTGATTTTGTCTTTCTTGCTACATAATAGGTGTTATTTAATCATTTCTTTACCAAATATTATATTGGAAGGGATTTAAAAACGACTGTCCCGATTTTTCACATTTTAAAATATTTGAATCCATTACCGAAATTGCAAACAACCTACTCTACGAGATCCTTCCATAGACATACAACACGTGTCCCTGAGGTGGAATTGTAGATCCGCAAGCAACAAAATGCCCCACTATTCGTATCAACGTAGGCAGGTACGGAACCCCTCGGGGAGGCGGAATGAAAACTTCGTATCAGGGGAAATTACCGAAGTCACAATCGCAACTTTTATTTGCAGTTTCTCGGGACACGAAGCAATTTGCTTAACTGGCAACGAGGTCAAAATCGGCAAAAAGATTCTTTCAGAAAACCGCGAAGGAAAAGAAACGGTTTTATATGTAAACTAATTTTCTTTGAACAGTGTCATGTTGATTCGTGCAGCGATTGTGTATTTCTTAAACAATACGTGGGGCTTTTTCAAAGATTACCCAGCCTTGTATCACTGCGACCATTGCTGCTCTATTGTGATCGTTACCTTATCACGCCATAGTTCAGTGATAAGGAATATCCTATAGTGATGAACACATGGAGTTATTAAATGTGTAAAATGCACCCTCCTTAAGGATCCCTGCACTATGCATGGTCCGTCAAGCACTTGGCCTTATCAACCGACGAAAAAAAAATGAGGTTCTCAATTCGACCCGTATATTAGTTTTTTTTTATGCCACCACCACGCATAACTTTTTACAGAGCAGTCCGATTTTGATAATTATTTTTCTATTGGATAGGGTATACTTCGAAGTTGGTCCCATTTAAATTTGAAGAAAAAAATTCAACCCTAAGGGTAGAAAATTAGGGGATGACTGATCGTTCACCTACTAAATTTTCATGTTTGAACCGATTCTGTTGAAACTTGGCACACTTAGGTAGTTCTAATGACACTACAACATGACAGAGACCATGATGGTGAAGTTGATCAGATGACGGAGACGGAAGACAGTCGAGGGAACTCTTCAACGGTGTACAGCAGCTACCTCGTGTTTGGGCTATTCATTCATCTTAATGAGAACTTCTCTTTCTCTGAGAGATAGGATCCGAAACGATAGGTGATCCGCCAGAGAACCAAAGCCTTCGACATAGCTCAAAGAGTTAGCACGTTGAAGTGACAGTGAGCTGGTCACATCTGCCGGAGAACCGATAACCGCTGGGGCAGACGAGTTCTCAAGTGGAGATCACGACTGTGTAAGCGTAGTGTGGGACGCCCCCCGGCTAGATGGAGCGACGACCTGCGAAAGGCGGCTGGTAGTGACTGGATGCGGAGAACCGAGGATCGGGTTCAGTGGCACGCCTTAGGGGAGGCCTATGTCCAGCAGTGGGCTAGTACAGTCTAAGAGGGTGAATGAGAACATTATAGGTACTTAACTTATGATTTATGAATTATGACTACCATCGATGGTTAATGATGGAGACGAAAGGTGGTCGAGTGTAATAAATAGTAAGTATATTTTAGTCACAAAAAAGTAAAAAATAAAAACTTTTTAACAAAAAAATTAAACCGCCGAAAAAATGCAACTGAAAAGCGAAAAATAATAAAAAAGAACCTTTTTAGTCTAACGAAACTCCTACACTAATTAATGTAAATCTAATTAATTTTGAGTCGGCGCCAAACAAACAAGTAAATTAATTAAAGTTATTACGTAAGGCGAAATGATGGCAGCCAACTAACAAGCAATTAATGAGAAGATCATTAAATTACTAGAAATCATATAATTAATTTGCATGTGTGTTTGGCGCCGACTCAAAATTAATTAGATTTACATTAATTAGTGTAGGAGTTTCGTTAGACTAAAAAGGTTCTTTTTTATTATTTTTCGCTTTTCAGTTGCATTTTTTCGGCGGTTTAATTTTTTTGTTAAAAAGTTTTTATTTTCTCTAAAACTTTTACTAGAATTTCTTGTTCAGTTAATAATAAAAGGAACATTCCAATTATCCGACGGTCCCCGATCATTTGAACACCTAATTATCCGAATTTGGACACAAGACCACCCATTGTAATTGCCCTTCCGGAAGCAGGGATTTTCGTCCGCGTATTTCACAAGTCTCCTTCACAGTCTGTGTCTAATATATTATAACGTCTAATGTTATATTTTTCATCGTACCGAAGGATCCATCGGTTATTGATTCAACTAAACCAAGGTACATAGATGCATCTCTTTATTATTTATTTCGTTATTGTAATACATGATTACTGATATTGAATCTACATCTTTCACATTAAGCATAATTAACTGAAAAATCTTACGTAGTTGGAAATATTCAAAAGCGTTTTAAATCAGCGTCGTCGCCAACTTGAGCCATAGATTGAAAATACGCTGCCGAACCAAAAACAAAAGGATTTTTTCCAAAGTCCCGCGAACCGTATAATAAGCCTAAAAGGTCCTTTGATTTCGGCCTTTTTAATGTGGGTTTTTCATTCACCTTTGCCTTTGAGTGGACTAACGATCAAGAGAAGTCAAATCTGCGTCCGTTTCTTTGACCACTCGCCTTGACATTCACAGTAGGATTTTCTTTTTGGATTACGTTTTTTTATTCTTTTAGTTGTGTTTTTTATCGTTCTAATGGTAGTTATAAAGGAATATTATTATGCTCTTGGAATATTATTTATATTTTATAAGGACTGTTAGTAAATGTGACAGAAATTGAGGATTGTTTTGATCTCAGTTTGTTCAAATGGGACTAAGCTTGAGTTCTAAGCTGTATGTTGTATTTAAGTGCTAGCGTCTTAATGGTGACATTTTGTCATCACTGATATATAAAGTAAAACTAATGATGATAAACTGATTAAACTGAACTTAATCGATGATCCACCGAAAGTATAATGTCAAAAATCCATATTTAAAGTAGGGAAGAAAACGCAATATGGACGTTACACATAAACTTTTCAAGTGTTGATGGGTCTTTAAAGGGACACTTATGTCAATTTTATTATTATTTTGATATGAGCGATTTTTCAAAAACCAAAACACTTAACGGTGTTTTTAGACTTTTGACAGCCACGCGAGATTGGTTAATTAAATGTAATAGATAATTCTTTGTGACAGTATTTGGTAGTGTCAAACCACCGCTTCGAAAGTGTAGTCATCTGTAGAGAACGTAAGCGACGAAGTACCTACAAAACCGAAACCACTGATTCTTTCAAATCCACACCGCTATCTAACTGTTATCGATGATACTAATTCAACCCCCATTTTCCTTCACCCCCTGTTTCCGAGGTGCGTATTTGTATAAAGCATAGAAATATGATCTCTTTGGTGGGTGCTCGCGGCCCCCTATAGAGACGTAAAAAAAGCATTCTATGGGTGTCAAATGTATTACAATACTGTAACTCCTCATTTCCAAACTCCAATAAATTTGTATTTGCAAGAAAGAGTGGGAAGATACTTTCCCCTCCTCCCGCTACCGCTTTCTTTGTCCGCACCCCCCCCCCCCTGTAAGTGGCACCATCGGTTCGCATACAAAATATGTATGCAAGATGCAGTCTCCATAGGGAGTGCGCGCCACCAAAGAGATTCGAATCTTCTTGGTATATAGCATCACCTACGAGCGGGTAGCGGGTGTGTGAAGCGACTATAAATTAATTTGCGACTCGCTAATGAGCTTCGAGAGGAGTCTTGGCGCGTAGTCACACTTCATTTATTTTTAAACGTCCCATCCGTCTGTTTTAACGCTGCGTACGAACATACATTAGCGTTCGAACATGTAATAAGTAGATAGGTATTATAGATTCTTTCCATTCGATCGGTATCATGTATAGGAGATGAATATCAATGGGTACGTGATTCAAAATCTATTCTATACCATCTATGTTACTTAAATAGGTAGGTACAAAAATTTATATCTTTTGTTACTTCCTATCCTACTAATAATAAAAAGGCGAAGGTTTGTAAGGATGTGAGAATGGATGTTTGTTACTCTTTCACGCAAAAACTACCGAACATATTTTAATGAAACTTGGTACAGTGATAGCGTATATCCTGAATTAACATATAGGCTACTTTTTAACGCGGACAAAGTCGCGGGGCGTCCACTAATACCGCCTCAAAAAAATAAAAATCAAACATTTTTCAGATTGGACATTATTTCAGGAAATCCATGTAAGAAAACATTTTCGGGTTTATCTTCTGGTTCGGTTATGTATGAATAGTTTTTTCCCGCGGCTTCGTCCGCGTAGAAAAGTTTTTCCCGTATACATTGTGAAACAGCGCCCTCTGTGTAGGTGTCTTGTTTCTTAGGCGTATTATAAGTGTATTTATTAAAACTACGCATTCCATTTCCAAGATTTTGTAGGTGGACATTGCTGTCAGGACTTGGTTAAATTATTAAGTCCCGTTTTCATTTAGCCGCGATGAAATTATGTAAAGGCGCACACGGGGACACCTAGTGGTCATCGTAACATAAACCCGCTCGCCGCAATTCCTTGCGAATGACCCACCACTAACCCCGAAACCTGACCCCAAATAATCTCCACTGCGTCACGTAAAATTCTAATGAGAGTTAAACAGCGCACGGACATTCAGAGGCGTTTCGATAAAAACGTAGCTTGAATAATTTTTTCACCTCACAAGCTCGGTATACTTTCTCATTCGAAATCTGCGTGGAAAATTGCATCTGGAAAAAAACCTTTTTAAAACTTTTCTTCTAATTTGTAGAAGGTGAACATTTAAAGAAGTGGTCAATTCTAATTGTGGGTATTATTATTTGTGGTTCTAAACCGCCGAAAGGATTCAATTCACCTAGTATTTTCCTCGCTGTAGTGAGGTGAAAAATTGTGTGTTGCGCTAGGCAGCAAAGTTATTTTGTGTCTCGTACCTTGAAACCCTCGCTACGCTTAGGATTCTATCATTGAAACCATTCGCTTGCTCAGTTTTCAATACTTACTCGCACAAAATAACCAACTTTGCAGCCTTGCATAACAAATAACTATTGTCTCCCATTCGCTAGCCAATGTGAGAGAGTCGGAACAATAATTGATTAAGCTAACCCCGGACCACACAAACAAGGTAATCTTGTAGCTTTGTAGCTCTATGAAGGACACAATTTGGGCTTGTTTTCTCGGTGTTTTTAGTGACTATAAGTGGTGAGAATAGTACGGTGTTCGCTGAGGGAAGAAAGTGACCAATTACTAAAGAGAGTGTAGAGCCGAGGGCCTTAATACTCACGAGTTGCGAATCGCACTTTCTCTCGAGTGACATTTGTGCTTTAAACTACACGTAAAACCGTATTTAAATCTTTTCCACCTTAAAACTTTTGTTGTATTTTCTTTCTGGATTTCTCGGGCAAGAGGTTCTCAATAACTGCTTGGACAGTTTCTTTTAATTTCCCGCGGCGGGCGCAGCATCATCAAATCTTCATCGCATCGCATTTTGCATGACATTAATTTAATTAATTAATTTAATTAATTAATAAGTAATGACGTTATATCCTGCCTCGTCTTAAAAAAGTAAGAAGGTACTTACCGAATAGGATTTGAACATCTTCAAATCAGTATCTCCTTTGAAGCGTTAAAAGTTATATCTTGTTATGGTGTCTCGATGGCTCAGGCCTGAAATATCCGTTTTCCTAAAATGTATTTTTTCGCAAAATGTCTGCTATTCGAGACTGTGAGCACGTCTTTCGCAAAATGTCAGCTTTTCAATATGACATTATGCAAAAGACGTGCTCAGCTCACATTCTGGAATAGCAGACATTTTGCGAAAAAATACATTTTAGGAAAACGGATATTTCAGGCCTGAGCCGTCTCGATAGATGAGATCAGATTTGTCTCAACCTTGTCACAGGTAGGTAACTCCCGATATCTGAATTTAGAACAACAAGAAGCCGACGCGTCAATTTATCCCTGAGTAATGAAACAGTCGTCACGTAAACGCATATTAGCGCTGCGTGACGCAGGGGACGACGCGTGACAAATTGTACAGTTTGTACAATGTTTGTCCAACGGTGTCACGCCGTGATTGATGATCACTTACGCCTAATTAGATAAGGGATGTTCGCAGTCTGCGCCGCCGTCGTCGTCGGCCTTAATCTAAGCGATTCGCCCATGATTCATGGGCGTATGTGTCGGGCAGGTTAATGATGCTAATTGCTTTCTTGCTCGTCTACCTTAATGCCTCGATATTTTTTATTCAGTTACAGTATACACACATTTATGTACTTCATTAATTATTAATCATTGCAAATGACGGTCGATATGACATTAGGTTAAATTGCTATAGAGTGAAATTAACTACAGCTGTTTGAAGAAATTAGTTGAAGAAAGAGTTGACAGTTATTTTCGTTTTGACGTTTGGCCACCTCTTCTGACCATATCTGGACTTGACCACTTCCTGATTTACATTTTATCTGTACGGTACGCAAAAACAACTAAAGAAGTTGCAGTAAACCGACAGTAAATTACAATTTAAATAAAGTACCATGTCTCTATTGTAACGAGTCACTCATAACAATTTTCGGCCCAATTTTTTTTGGCAATTTTCAAAGTAATGTCCGACGATATCGCATCGAGTGCACTGCTGTGTTTACAGTTTACACGGACGACGGACGGACGGTGTTTACGAATAATTTAAATAGTAGGCGATTGTTTGCGTCGGCACACACTGTGCTGACATCAATAATGCATTGACGAGTCGGATTTTTTAAATTTATACAAATGAATTAATTATAATAGTAGAATAGATTTTATTTGACGTACACAATGACAACACACGCTTTCAAAGAATTTTCAAAATAGAAAAAAAGAAATAAAGCATCAAGAAATGTGGCGTCCAGCTCTTACTTAATGTTCTAAATCTATATTTTTTACAAAACGCACATGATGACCAAAACGAATCCATCTATTTTTTGATGGAGACTTAATAGTAATACTTTACCATAGATCATAATTATAAACGTTATTCATTGTTACTTAGACACATTTCTAACGGAATGTAAGTAGGCTTAATTAGACATTTCGTTTAATATGTAGTTATTATTAAAAAACATCATAATATTAAAAATTTGATTTCTTTTTCAGATGCACCATCCAATTCAGATGAAGCCAGCTGACAGCGAAAACAGAAACGGTAAGTCAGCAAATGTTTTTTTCTTACGTAAATAAATCCGAAATTAGGGGTGCGCTGGCTATAGTCCACCAATCGAGTCCGAAAATAGACTTCAAGCTCGGAATAAAATTTCGTCTTTAGCGGGATCCTCGCAGTGTTTTCCGTCGCCATGAAACCTTTCGAACTTTCTACATGTAGTAGGATGTCAGCTAGCTAGTTATTCCGCCAGTCATATTATCCTGACATTGTCATACATTGTCCTTGACCTAGTAAAAATGTCAGTTTTTTTAGAGACAATGTCAGAATGTCCGACTGACGTGATATACCTCCGAGTTTAAACGGTATTGCGCTACAAATCTCGCGAGCCAAAGGGTTAAGATTCGATAAAATCATCAGTTGCAGGTTCGGAATTAAACCTTCGACTTCCCGAATTAGAAGCAAGTGCACTCCCAAACGCTACCGAGATTTATATAAATCGTTTCATTATGGAAATCGGGATTGCATTTACTAGAATTTCCTTATCGAATAAGATTTTAGCCCGAACAGTTAGGTATTGTGTATTTTGTGCTCCGGCGTCGCTTAGCTAAATATTGATAAAGACCAAACTCAAGGACTGGCACAATAAAACCGCATGACAAATCGATTCACCACTATCGTATTACTATTACGTTGGGACTAGTCGTCGCGATGTATCGGTTTTCGGCACTTTCTGCTATATTGTGCCGAAATTCGGTATTTGTTCGTACCCACGATCTCAGGACAGTGAAGCGAGTGCACAACCAACTAGGCTACCACGGCTAAAAAATTTAGTTACTATTGCTCTTACAATTACTACATGACTTCAAAATAATAGAATCGGGTTTCGGTATTTGGCCGAATGATGTTCAAAGGATTCGGACACTACGTTGGGCGCACACCGACGCACGTGCAATCAATGCGACATATTTAAACGTGTATACACATATGGTACATACGTCCTATATAGTAAGTGTGTAGGGGTTATACAAGATACGTGGACGGCAGTGCAAGCGCCGAGTTCTCGGAACTACCGCATTGCGAGTTTCTCGTGATCAAAAGTTACACGCTGGTTGCACTATCAGGTCATTCCGATACGAAGTCCCTTGTGGGTGCAGAACACTATTGATTCACCCTTGTTTATTGATGAATGCTTGTTTAATCACTACTTTTTATTAAATGGTTATATCTGTATATATTATGTTTTCACCTTCGCTTAAAACTGGAGAACATTTATGTCCTAAAGGTATACTTATTGTTAGTTATATTTCGACAGTTGTCTGACTCAACCTCGTATATAATTTTTTTACGAGTTTGAGATAACTACCTTATACCGTGTCCAACTTTACTACGAAAGTCGTCACAAACACTTAAATTTAATTTTACTTCAATCGCAAATATCGAAATGTTTTATGTGTTAACTCATAGTTAAGAATTTTTTAATACGAGTTTGAGTCACACATAAATTTTTACGTTTACTTTTTGATAAAAGTTCTAGAAAACCTAGCACTTTTTTACAATTTTTTATTCCAACGATCAAGCGTCTTCTTATCTTAATTCTAGTAAAAGAGTATGTATGTTCATAATAAATACAAAAATGTAAAACAGAATTAACTTAAATCCATCGTCGGACAAATTTTCTGGAGGACTTGGCGTTTTTTAGAAGAACATTATTATTCGACTCTATTTATACAACGATCAAACGGATTAGTTCTCAATTCGTCCGCCATCAATCGTGCCAGCCAATACGCGTAACGTTCGCCCATGTACACACCGTTGGAATTCCGGGCACGCAGGTAGAGTCGTGATTCTTTTGGATTTCCTCTTGAAATTTAAGAGGACTTTTAACATTTCATACCGCGGTCTCTTTTCATAACCCGACATTTTCTCAACACATGCGCGAAGATAATAATCTTATTTTTTAGTAAATGTTTCTATTTGCGTTAAGTACGTATAGTAGTGAGTAGTATGTACCTACATTTGGCTTGTACACTTGGCTTCAGCTAGTTTATATTATGTAAATTATTGTAAATAATTTTCTGTTTAAGACTTTGTAACCGCAATTCCACAATGACATACTTTCTTTTAAAGCTCAAACACTCGTTAAAACCAGCCGTTGTCAGACGTGATATTCTATCGCAGTGTAGCTGGGGAAAATTGTGCACCAAGCCTTAAAGTGTCGACTTCAATAAGCGTTACATGCTAAATACTATGGACACACAAGCGCCGCCCGGTGTCTGCAATTGGAAAACAGTAGAGACGTGACGCGGGCAGGACAGAGCTCATTAGCCCACGGGAGGGGGGCGGCGGGTGACAGAGGTGACACAAGTCCGCGAAGAATGACTGATCGTCCGTCAGCGCGCGCGCACCTCGGCACACGACACGAGTGTTAGTTGTGTCCCGGCCGCGGTTGAATGCAGACGCGTCATGTGAAGTGGCAGTGGAGTGAAGTGAAGTGAAGGATGCGTGGCGAGGCGGGCGGCGCGCGCGGCAAGACCGGGGGCCGGTCGAATGCCTCCAGCTATCCGCCCATCAGTGCCGCCTACTGGCTGCCGCCCTCGAATCCGACGCCCTACCACGTGCCAGGTTCGCAGCTACTCCGTCAAGTTCAGGGGTGTCGTTTTAGAATCGGAGAAGCTTTGAGTGATGATTAAAGAAAATTTTCAGAAATTGAAATTTGTGAGCTGCAAAATTACGAATATTTCAACTTTTTGCTGGAGGTTAATCGGGAAATGAGCTAATGAAGCGAATTGAGTGGCTTTTTGCGCGTGTTAGGTAAATGGATAAACGGCAGATTGAAATTGATGGATTGATTGGAATAAGCCAAGGCAATAATTTGCTGAAAATTCGTTTTTTTCGGGCCGTTTCTATAATTGCAAATTCTGGAAAAACCATTGGAAGGTCTAGGTTCTGTTTAATAAGTTATCTCATTCGAAAACGACGCACCTGTTGTATTCAAATGCTTTCATTGTAACTATAGTGTAAAAAAATTACTAAAGGTTGTCAATTTGACATTGTTAAGTGATGCTCATGAATATGTAGTTTTGTACAAAATTTCAGTAAGTGAGTACTTAGTAACGTTTTCCTCGATTTGTGGTCGTGAACAATAATTGTTTTAAATTATCCTCGTAAACTACTTTGCACCACGTGTAACGTATGCAATGATCACGACAAAAAGAACAGGCAATGTCGCGAAAAAACAATACGTCTACATTTTTTCCGGCTGCCGGCTCGTTTTTTGTCGGAATCGAAATCGAAAGCGTCTGTGGCATTGACCGATATGCCGACTGAAAAACAATACTGTGTTTCCGCCGTGATCCGTAACGAGGCGAAGGAATATTTAAAATTCTTCAAAACGCGAAGAATTTATACATTTTTAAAACAGTCGTTTGATAATCTATTAAGATTAGCGTACGTTTTAAAACTTCATTAATTTTGTAGAGTGAATTTCATTGTTAATGAATGAGTCACGGACGCTTTCTATTCTAATACGCTATTTGTAAATAACAATTCCAACTTCACACGTAATAACAATTCTAGCTAGATTGTATCTGAAATGGTTATGACATTGAACAAGACCTTAACTTTGCGCTACGTGTATTATATTGGACATCGTATTACCACACGTGACATTATATTGAATGTATTAAATGACATTGATTGTATAGTTTGAAAACATCATAGAGACGACTCATCAAATGATTGATTTGTGCGGTGATTTAGCAAATATGAAACAGTGCACTTGTATTCTTCTTGAGAATTATATTTCCATTGTCGTTCTCTACATGAAATGAAAAGCCACTTTTATTGTGTTGATCTAGAATTTTGCCGTTCAATGTTTATTTTCTTATTTGACCAGTAAACCTTTCTACTTTCTTTTTATCCTATGCAAAAACATCATTGTACTGTTTTGCTCAAATTTGTAATTATCTATTGTAGAGTCAGTAACAATTGCCTCTACTAAGTACATGTGACGGAAATAGATTTCTATTACTTTCCTCGTTTTGCATTATCCTCGTACCGGGAACGCCTGACCAGTCAGCTGGGCGACGCGGGCGCAGCCAAATTATTTCGCTAACTGCCGGTTAAATTCTAGTTAAATTTAGCTACTGGAGATTTATTGTAGTTGTAACGGTCTATCTATTCGACTTTAGTACTTGTGACTGTTAGTCTTGCAAAAACTCAAAGGCAGAGTTGTTGTACCGACAAGAAACAGACAACGTGATAGCAACATAGATAGAGCTGTCTTGTTGAAAGAACAAACCTGATTTTCTGACAGGGCTATAGTCGTTTAACAATGGCTTAGTGTCCCTGTATGTATCCAAGTATCATCAGAGTATCATTGCGTACATCATCTTCTACTTCTACCTTAGTATTGTTCCAACTTTATGCTAAACTTTTTATTGGCGCACTTAAAACTACTTGATCTTTAGCATCCTCTATGCCATCATTGTCGTCAGGCCTATTTCCCAGTCTAGTGCTGCCAGGGCCCACTTTTAGTTTTTGATCTTTAGTCCCCACATTTCGTTGATAATACTATCTATTACAATATCAATTAGTCGTTCGTTAAAAAGGGTACCATGATCTTACAAAACATCCGATACCTCTCTCGTTCAATAAAGAGGTGTTATTAAATCTCCAGTATCTACGTATGTATTTTTGTTTTACCATACCGCCGTCGTCACCCATTCAGCTTGTTGAGATGTTTATAACTCCAAAGACAAATCCACGCCATTCATTGGGATGTTTATTTATTATTCGTCGCTATGGCTATCAACAAAGAAACAATAATGTCAACGGAATGCAGTTTTAGACAAACAAATACATAACACGTAGGAATTTAAGACTTGTATTAACCGTTGAGTGTGTATTTTATCTGTGGTTAACCGATCCGACTCGCTACCAACCGTCATTGACGTTTGTCATTATCTTGAAGCATAAACTTAGAATGAAGATGATGATGAACAAAGGGCTCATTAGCGTGTGACGATTATTGATTTGTCAAAGTGAGGAAAAAGCAAAATACCACCTTACCACGTACATTTTGGGTCTGAGGGTTAATACGTAGTATACGTACATACCACGCCTGATGATTTGTGACTACCTGTCAATCAAAAACAAGTTACAATGGTGAGGGTTGTCTTTTTCTTACTTGTGACACTGCCATTACCTATGTTTTTTTTCTCACTTGAACTGGACGTCGTTAGAGATGCTAGTGTACTCTAATTTTATGCTTCAGTCTGTATTTCCATATGGAAGCGTGTGAATTATCTAAAATTAACAAGAAATTGTTCCTAAGCGAGAACAATCAAAATCTGTACGAGCATCATCGTTTACACTTTCTGTTACCTAGACAACACTTACTGAATGTAGTTTCGTTATTGTTACTCTTAACTTCTGCCTAACAGACAATTGAGTCTTATTATTCAGATCTAGAGCGACAGCCGCTGCTTACATAAAGTTTGCCGCTTTATCCTACAACATTATCTTGAATCTAGCTAGATAGAGTAATATTGTTAAATATTCCCTGAATCGTCGGGGTGGCGGTTGACTTAAGATTGTTATCAGCTATAAGCGCGGCGCCTGCGCACCGTTCGTCACCTTGTTTGAACAAGTGCTCGGCGCTTGCGCAAGCATTCCGGGCGAGTCGTATCACTAGACGACATTCATATCATTCTTGTTACTGAGGTCTGTCGTATAAAGGAAAGGGAACAAGGAACAAGATGAAGATGAACCCTAGAAGCTCAAAGGAACATAAAAGAAGTAGCACTTAGGAAAGTGGATTGGAGTTTGTTCGTCCAATAGGACACAGCCTTTAAGCATAATGGTGAGAGCACAAAATACATATGTGTATTAAGAGCAGTTCTTTGCAAAAGGATAGTTCTTGCTATAATATTGTAATTTTGTAGCAATAATATTACTACTTATTAGTCCTAGTAGTAGTATATTGTTTATATTTTAAGATTAGGGCTTTAGGTTTGGATTCATAAGTCGCTTAATGACTAACTTTACATTATTTTTTTAAATAAGTCACTAATATGGTAGGTAATATCAAACCAACCGGCTTCGAGCGATTAACACACAATCCAAACATGCTTTTGGACCATTGTACTGTTGTTTAAACATAATCAATTACCCATTTATTACGTTTAATTTTATACATACATTCACATCTGATGATTTGATTTGTATTTTCATATTAACAGGTTAGCCTAGTTTTCTAAACCTTGGCACTTTCCACACCTTGCTCCTACATAACATTGTTATCAACTTTATGTGTGGCGTGACAAAGAACACTCGCCTTTTCAATCTGTAACTAATCCTGTGCCATAATAATTTCCGCCACTAATTCTCAGTCAGTCGCACGCTGTTTCCGCGACAATAGTGCGACATTAAACTCCAATTCCGTACACAATGCGCGCTCCGAATCGGTTAGCGCTCGTAACGCACGAAGCAGGCGAGCCGTGTAAACATAACAGTTTAACAGCGATAAAATGTCGCTTCGAATGCGCTGTGTACGCCTCCCGCCTGCAGTAGAGTGGCTCTTAGTGTAGGGCTGTCAATGCAAATTTTATAAATGTAAAATAAATACATTTTTTGGTGCCCTTCGCTTGTCACTTAGTCCATATCTCTTAGTAGGGAACTAGGGACAAACTCATAGGTAGACTCGCCATTAAAATAGATAATGTTACAAGAAGATCACACATAGAAGTAATTGACGTTGAATCTACAGACATGAGTGTTAAAGAGCAATCCATTGATCCGCTAGAAGTAACATACTGAAAATAAAGTCTTCCTCGACCATGGTCATGATGAAATTGCACGTACTTATGCTAATAAACTATTACTTATTCCTTTATTGTATTAATGATAAAGCAAAATTGCTTTATTAATAATAATTGCCTTAATTTTACGTCCACGTAAACCATGAGCGATTGTTGCATAATTTCATATTCATGAATAATGAGTCATTGTAAAACATTCCAAAACATGTCTCATGCGTTTAATAAAGTGCTATAAACATTAATTACCCATTAGTGTATCATCAAATAACAATTATATCAATCTCGGTTGGCTTGATTAATGTCAATGTAATTAACTTCTGAACGATACGATAATTGACTCTTAAACTTTTAGGCATTTTGACCGCATCGTCACTATTTGTACTCCTTTTTAATTGAAATAGTGAATGACGTGTTTTATTACATTAAACTAGCTTACATCTCGCTGTTTACCAATTTTCTTATGATCAACTTAATTTTCCCATGCTAAAGAGAAATCTATGTATTTTTACAGGATTTAAGCTATTACTGTACTAAGTTACATCAAATTCTGTTGAGCCGTTAGGGTTTAACTAAACTATAAACATCCAAACTTACAAGGAGAGTAACCCAAGTGTCCGGCTACCATTTGATTAATTCTAATTATATTATGTTGTAGAGTAATGAAATGAAATCGATTGATTTTTTGCAGCTACCCAAATTCAATCTAGTATGAAGAAACTACCTTCAAAGTCTGAAAAAGAGAAACTAACCTCAGATAAAATTTAATTCCTAATGTTTGAAAACATGAGAAAACAACAGAGCCGGGTTTTTAAAGTGGTCCTAAATCAAATTTACGTTTTTAAATAGTTGTAAGTTGACAACCCTAGTGTTAACGAGCTCGTAGATTCATCGCTTGTGCATCTATTCTCTGCGATCTGCGGCCTGACTACTAAACTAGAACTGACAGTTTTATGTACTTACTGGTATATTGTGTGGTATACGACCATGGTAAAGTGATAATTTTATTGTTCTTTGAAAACGTTCGTCCTACTATAATTATTATAAGATTTTGTGTTAATAAACTTAAATATGTGTCAGTATTCTTTGTTTTGTTCTCATGTTGTAAGACATTGACATGACATGACAGCGCTAAGTAGTTGAAGTCAACAAGTACAAATTATTTATTTATAGAGTTCTAGTAAAACTATATCGTGGAATCACGACATTTTCTTTTGAGTGTGTATGAAATTTCCGAATCGTATACTAACCCTACTTGTTTTACGACGACCTGTAACTTCGCAAAAATATTATCTAAGTGGGTACTTACTTATCCTTAACTAAATAATTTTGTAAGGAGTTGCAGGTTTTGTTTTTGAATACAGCTTTGTCCTTAGCTGCTCAGCACAGCATTGAACACGGAAGCCTCTGTAATAACGCTGAAGGGATTTTGTTACCCTGTAATTTACGATCCGTTAATTTGACATTGAAAATCTTTTTAGCAAAATATAAATCAAATTCCAAATTCCGAACGTATTTTCTTGGTCAGGTCAAGTCGTAATATTGCGCCACCTTGTCCTACGAAACGGTAACTAGTCTACCATAAAAGCAGTTTATCTCTCCGTCTATGTGTAAGTTCACAGTACCAACCTGATATGGATCTTCCCCAGAATCACACGTTTCAACTTGTAACGCTACCGTATCTCCAACGCCAGGGTCGTTTAAAGTGTAAGGTTTAAAGGGGTGCCGAATTCATGCCTTCTATCTACCGGCGACACCTCCTACTCCTAACTAATAATTCTAAATCCGGTAGTGAGTTTGTTTATTTCGCTTTAACGGCTATACCTTACAAAAGATCGATCTCCATTAAATTTCTGCTTATTTTTATCATGGGATCAACTGTTCTCGCAGGCAACAGCTAAGTTATACAATACACGTCTGTTGTTTACCCGGAATCGTTGTAAGGCTGAGACTGCGTCTCTCCTGAATTAAACCTGTGGAGCTTGGAAGAAACCTGATAAGTCCTTTGAAACTCCAAATGGCACCAAGTTTCTCCCCAGAAATAAGTATAATGTAGTTATTTATACTCGCAACTCTAACCATTCTAGTAGCTCTCATTAACAGCCTATTAATGTCCCCACTGCTGGGGCTCAGGCCTACCCTCTTAACGAGGGCGTTCGGGCTATAGTCCACCACGCTAGCCCAGTGCGGGTTGGTGGACTTCACATGCGCCTAAGAATTTCTTCTTCGGCGTATGCAGGTTTCCTCACGATGTTTTCCTTCACCGTTTGAGACCAGTCAGTAAATGTACTTAAGTTTCGAGAAAAACCCATTGGTACATGGCCCAGCTGGGGATCGAACTCCGGACCTTTCGATATGATAGGCCGCGTCTTATCCCCTACGCCACTGACGCTCTTATTAGTTATATATATTAGAAGCTCTCGTTAGTTTCAATTCTTTTTGTTTTTCAGAGAAAGTGGTGACCTTTACCTCTTTCATACTAATACAACATTTAGGAGTGGACGTAGATTGGCTGATATGATGATGGTGATGATGAAGCTATCTATATATAAAAAATCTTGCTAGATAAATAAATTTAATAAGTTTTATTCAGTTCGAGCTATTTTTATTAAATTTTTCTTTTCATATCCTGACAACGATTTATCAGAATAAAAGAGGAATGATTTATTGTCTTCCTTGTCCACTTTACGTCAGCTTTAGTGGCACTATGGGAGGAGGGGGTCATGACCCCCTTCTTACGTCCTTGTCTCACTGCGCGGTAATCCCGCGCTATCTGATCTCCGTGGTTATACCGAAACTTCGGTAACGACCCTCTAACCGCGTCGCACGGGCCGTCAAGTTTTAATTGAGTTTACAACAAAAGGCAGTTGTCTACGTCACTTAGACTTCGCAAAAACATTTGTAACGGGGGGGGGGTAACATGTGTGCTGCAACTAGTATTGTAACGTTACTCTGTGATTGAGTACATTGGTCCCTGCCGGATATACCGACAACCGGCGACTTCAAAAACGTAGCCGTCTGGCTGTACGAGGAGGGCGAAGGATCGAGAGTCCTATTTTTTAATAGCTCGCCTCGCTTCGAGCAGTCGATTCTATTCTACAAATTTTCTTCGACATCCGATACAAAAATTTGAGGAATCGACCGCGAAATTAGCGACAATCGAAGCAAGGCGAGCGATTCAGAAATAGGGCTCCAGGTGTGGTAACGAAAGCCTTTGTCCAACCGTGGACTGACAGGCGAAAGATTACGATTATTTTAGCAGTTCCGAATTGATCCCATTATAGACGTGATTTTAAAAGTTTTATTTAACTTGGTTTTCTGATTGTTTGTCTGTCCGGGAGGATTCTTATGATCGATTTATCGACCACTTTCCGATATCATGCTCAAACTTTGCGCCCACCTTTGGCTCTGAAGACATTAAAATATTCAATTTTTCAATTTTATTTAAAAGCTTGATAAAAAACATTTTTTTCAACAAAAACAACTTTTGCATAGGTAGTTATTTATTACACACATCCTGTAGCTATTAGGTGAGATCCGCTTTGTTCATGTTTGTTATCCGAAATCCGTTTAATATACATAGTCAAAGCAAATATTTTGCTAACAATATAAATGAATTGACGGTTGTTTGGTTTTACTAAACAAACATTATTTTTATGATCACGTTTTACAAACCGCAAGTTTTTCCCATAACTAAGTTACTTGTTGTATATTTTAAGCATTAAGTTAACCAATTTTCCAATTTTTATTAGTCCAATTTTACAAGAGAAGAAGTAGGTAGTCTCCGATTAATCTGACACAATTTAAAAAATTCTTAGGCTGTCGAAATGATGGTGTAAATGAAATAATATTATATTAACTCTGGGCAATAAATAAGGGCTAATTTCGAATGTTTTCCGTGTCGCAATCGAAACTTTTCCCCAAACTATTCGTATGTGCGGTGCCGACAGCCGATCCGGAGATGCTTATCGCGGCCGCTTCCGGCCCGCCTCCGTTCACATTCGCGGATAAAACCTCTTTGGAGACGTCCCCAGAAGCCGCGGCGGTGTTGCTATATTCAATTTGGTCCCCCGCTGATATCGTGTTTTAGAATTGTAATTTGGCTTCACCAATCATCATTCTATCTGTATTTGGCTTTATTTTTTAGATGAATAAAGTTGCCCAAAACTAATTGACAATTTACAGAGTTTTTTTATGTAACCTTTAGACAGTAATGTTTATACATATAAAAAAACGTTTTTATTATTATTATTCTCTCTTAAGGTTTTTATTTATCTAAGAGGTAATTTATATAGGTATAGGCATTTGATTGGATTTTTTTCAAGCAATAAAATGGGTAAGTGATTGTGGATCTGATTTTTTTTAAAGACTAAATTAAATCACGTGGCAACACTGTTGGTACTTGTGTCGGAGCGCCGCCTATGCTCCTTATCAGCCGCCGGTATTCCTTGATATTGTGTTTACTTTACTCTACTCGGTGGTTGTGCAGAGAAATTTAATATCTGTATCCGATAGAAGGTGGGTGAACAATGTTTGTTGTTAGATTGAAAGTATTGAGCGAAGAAGCTAAAGCGATTTTTAGCCTTGGGCGTGGTCGGTTACCGGATCTTTATAACAATTCATGAAAACAAAATACATAGTGTTTGATAGGTAGATAAAGCACATATTATTTCCCAATATCCAGCCTGGGGTGGCGGGATAGGGTGGAAGATGGGAATTAAACCACTAAGTACAAATGGTACAAAAAGTTGTTATGATTATCATAAAAAATGATTATAGGCGGACCGCTTAACTCAGACCACGCCTGCGACGTTACAGGGGTGCGCGGCGAGGCGACTGGTGGATCTCCCCTTAGTCGCCTCGCCCCGCGCCCCTGTACCGCGCGGGCGTAGTCTAAGTTAACCGGTCGGCCTATAGTAGTAGTAAGTACTCTGAAATGTTTAAAATATCAAGAGTCGTGAAATTCTCATTCCGTTGCACTTGAAATTGCCATTCGAAGTGAATCAGCGTAACCATGTGTTCTCGAAGACGCTCGCGCTCACTTTACGGACGATTTCAAAATTGATAGGAGACGGGGACGACCGGGCGCGACTTTGGCACTGAGACGGATTTAAGTTTAAAGTGCTACAGTCGATGGGAGTTTACAATGCCTGCAAGGTTTCGCAACTTTCTTTCATCGTTTGGAAGTTTGCTTTCAATGCTTTGTTTCGTATTTCTTAAAAATGTAATAATACTATAATGTCCAATCTGAAAAATGTCTAACGAACATGCTCGAACTGATTAATGTCCAAACTGAAAAACGTCCATTCTGAAAAATTTCCAAAGTGCTAGGTACTACAAAATACAGTCGATGGGAGTTTACAATGCCTGCAAGGTTTCGCAACTTTTTTCCTTCTAACGTTTGGGAGTTTGCTTTCTACGCCTTGTTTTCTACTTACATTATTTTCTTTTAATTTAGTTATGCTTTAAGCCAGCCAGTTTATAGAGTTTGGCGAATTCATTATCTTATCTGTGTATAAAAATGTTTTTTACACCCCCTCCCCCATCCAGTCGCTTTCGGCTACTTTTTAATGACGTCGGTCTCATAGAATATAATTAAGTAATTTAATAAGATAGCGTTTTTCCTCTCACGAACATTCTTTTTATATTTGTTCCAGATTATTCAATCAACTTTTATTCACTTTGACTTTATATAGGCAAATAGTTTATTAATGCTCAATTCAGCGCATGACACAATGTAACATCGCACAGTTTCAACTTTTCGCGGCGAGCGTGCAGCTTCCGCGGGCCTTTTTCAAATATTTACGACTCTTACGATACAATTCCGCCGGCGGCGGGCCGGGAGCCGGGCGTGAAAAGTTGATGCCGTTTTCATCGTCATGTCAGTCTGCCGTGCCGGGTCGCGCAGTCCCCGGCCCGCGACCCGCCTTAAATAAAACAGTGGTGAAGCTCATAGCCGTCCCCGTGCTTTTTTATTTAGACCTATTTCAGTGGAAGCTAATAAAAACCCAGCATGGTGTATCTACGCCCGCTAAGTTACTGTGGACAAGCACGTTTCGTTTGTTTAGGCAAAATGTCCCTCGCCGTAATAAAAATCCGTTCGCAAAATGTCACACTGGAAAAAAATAATTCGCTGAAATAGAATATCGGTAGTTTATTTGATAAAAAATAAAACTAATAGAATAAAAATTTAAAAAAAAAGGTAATTAAAAGATAGTGAGAATAGTTACTTTTGTGGAAAATCTTATTCGTAATTTTAATTCAAATAACTGTGACAGGATGACACTGCTAATAGATATCAGAGCTATTAAGAAGTATTTGTGTTTTAAATTTCACCCTTTTGAATCGCCGGAAGATTCTGCTTTGAACCTACTAAAACTGCGATAACTCATATTGATGAGTTGAGTGATGAATGAATTACAAAGGTTTACTGTTTTGTTAGTTGTAGGTAATTAGGTAGTTAGGTAGTGACCGTGATACCTATTTTGAATACTTAAGTATCTATGTTATTTAACATTTTCATTTGATTCGTTACTATATAAGTACATCAACATTCTTCTATTAAATTATTATGAAATAAATGTTATGGTTTTTGCACGATAACGAGTAGGTAATGGTTACCTACTTACGTTGTATTTACATTCAGTATTAATAACAATTAAGAAATGATGATAGAAATAATGTAACTAATACATTGGGTAGGTACTCGTTTATCAGTCATTTATAGCATCATACCTACTATTATTTCTTCCGTGATCATTACAATTATAACCTAAAAACAATTATACGACTTTTGCCACAGAAGAAATAATACCTAATATAGGTACCAGCTTTTGGTGGGATATTGTCAGAGATTGTGTCTCTTTTATTTAGTTGTGCTATAAAATGTTTACTGTGGGTCTTGGTGTAGTATATCTGTATATTATACGCAACAAGTGCCTAATAAAGTATATGTATATTGTGCGGGAAATATAAATAAAAGCGTGTAGGTAACTGCTCATCCAGTTTCCAATTTGTCCCTTGTTAAATCGTTATTAGAGCAGCTATGACTTTAGTGCTGATGTGAGCTGTATGAAGAGCTGACTGGTAGTTGGGCCCTATTTTGTGGAAGCCGGATTTTTTCTATTATGATGATTAAAAAATACGACTGGCCTAGAAGGACTTTGTTTCCTTCCTTCGCCGCAGTCGGGTAATAAAAAAACTATTTAAAAAAAAAGTAAAACGAAATGGAAATAAAAGCAACTCTTTTGAAATAAGCTTTTCTTTGCCCTTCGCATCTTATATCATCCAAGTGAAACGCATGTGAAAAGCAAATAACCGGTTTATCCGGTAAAATCTACCGGCAACACGCAACAATGGAACGGTGTAAATGTCACAAATCCTAACCTAACTAAAAGAAAAATATTTTTCGCGACGTTCTTTATAGTGTTCACTCTTTACTTGTTCCGCGGCTAGGTGCTTTATAGTGAGCGTTTTGTATCTGTGATTTTATTACGTTCCGTGGTTTCTTTCAATTTAGAGCGACCTTAGTTTTATATTGGCGACATACTATCGATTACATGCAGTTGCATCTTAACACGCGATAATTTCACAAGTTCTATTGTCGTGTTGCACAATGATCGAATAAGCTGAGTTTATTACAACCGTTATTAGACAACCCATTGAAATTTTATCCTTTTAAATATGCTGTTGGGATATAAATCTGATAAAGTCATTCGGGATTGACACCAGAGAAATAACCACTGCCGCAGATCCGATTGTGATCGATCACGTTTTCTATTATTATTTTCAAGAAGTTGAAGTTTTCTAATTTTCCAAGAAATTACGTGCAGCAATCTTCATACACATGCGTTCCCCTCAGCGAAGGTACGAGACCACCTGGTCATGCGACGTATCGATGTGTACGAGTTATGAATGTGCTGTTCGGTTTGTTACATGTGTTTTGTAACGACAGCGTACAAGTGTGCATGTATGCAGGGCTGGCCCCTCGCGAAAAATTACAAGATGTTTTGCGTCGGAAGAAACCAGCCGGATCGAGCTTTAAAAAGATAATTCATTCCTTTTTGCAAATGAATCGCGTGCTGACTATGTAAATGTGATTTACCTACATTGAATTGTCAATAAAGAGTACTCTTTCTTTTTCTTTCTTTGATTTACGACTTCAAGCTGGTCGTCCATTTTCGTTGACATCTGTATTAAAGAATAGAACCTAAAATCCGTCACCGAAGTTATTAAAATGTTGCTCAAAATACCTACATAACTTACCTAACTATATTTATGCTTAAGTACATTGTTGAATACCTAAATAACCACAACAAAAAAGGGTTTTGAGTATAAGCAATTTACTTCATTATTGAATATTCTATCCCAATGCCACATTATACGTAGCTACCTATTTATATTATTTTGTCAGCGTAAAAAAATACAGCCAAGTGTGTGTCGTCGGTCGTAGTACATTATGTGCGGATTCCGTTTAATTTTCTTAGTTTGTCTTCAATATACTTCGAAAATAAAATCCTGAATTTTCTATTTTATTTTCCGCAGGGTAATTTTACAAACATTAACGTCATCCAGTTTTATGGCGGATACAGACGGATATAAAAGCGTCGCCGTAAGGCTATCTGGTTTGACAGAACCCTAAAAATACGTGTATTAGCTAGCTAAACAGTAGGTACTTTTAAACCTAAAAAAACTAAGCAAAGTCTATCACCGTGTAACACGATAGCGTCAAACAGTCACGCGAATCGAGTGCTCACTATAATTTTATTTTGCAAAATGTTAGCTGACTGTCGGGATTTTAGACCGTAATTCATATCGAAATATACCTACACTATTGATAACTAATAAACCAGAATAGGGATATAATAATAATAATAATGTTTGGACAAATTACGGCTGTTTAGTCCCAAACTAAGCTGAAGCTTGTACATGGGTACTCAACAACTGATAAACATACATAAATACTTTTTTAAAGAAATACTTAAAATACATACAAACACCCAGAATCCGAAAACCAACAGATATGCTCATCACACAAATGTTGGTCCCGGGTGGGAATCGAACCCACGACCTTTGGCGCAATAGGCAGGGTCACTACCACTGCGCCAACAGGCTAGTTGACAGTGATGCCATCTTTTGATATAACAGCAAACCCACCAAATAGTAAAATAATACTTAGGTCTGCAATAAGCGTTTGTAGACTGATATTTCAGTGAAACTACTATCACTATGTAAGTCTTTCATCATTAAATTTGATCTTCGGATTTTACTAAAGTGGACTCTGCGTCTATTTCCCATGTATACCTAATACCCGGCGTTTTTTCGTCCAAGTACACACCGGGGCCAAAGTTGGCAAATAAAATGTTCATGATTCGATTGGAAAACAGTATAGTTACGACGTGCGGTGTGGATGTGTTTGTGCAAACAATTAACACAGGCACGCCGCCGCCGTACGTACGGTCGACCGCACGGCAGTGTAAACAAAACCAGGATAAACTGGTCTCTCATAGTATTGAAACTCCCGAATAGGCCAGGCCAGACAAAGGTCAAAGTGGTTACACTGACGTGCGGTCGACTGTACGATGCTAAGCGCGGAGCCCACTTTTGTTCGCACAATCGTCGACAGAAGTGGTTCAAAAATTTACAAGTGAAACGAATTGGTTATAAGGGCATTCATTTATTTAAATTTAATTGAGTGTGTGAAATTGTTTCACTACCTATTACATTGTGTTTGGTATTGAACTTTTGCGAGGATGTTTCACTTTTCTTCTTACTCTGGAACTGTGTATAACTTTCGTGCCAAAATAGACTGCTATTACTCTGTTTATTTTAACGATCTAGCACGTGAGTGGTCACAGATAAGTCGCTTAGGCTGCGTTGCCAATGCAAGGCTTTCATTTTCAATATTTATTAATGCTCACCTAACCTTGTGTCTCTGTCTATTATCTTCGTCATTTGTATGGAATTGTGCGATAAAGGCAGGCCTATGCAAGTTTCATAAAGAGTTAAAATTCCACCTTTTAGTTTCAGGTGGGTCGGTCGCTTCTTTCTTGTAATAAGTAATTATAGATGTACTTATGTAATTATTTAGAATTAATCTAATCGCTACTTTTAGCATGGATCACTTTTAAATCGTGTTTTGTAAAATTATAATTTGCTTTAAAATATTGAATTTGCATAACATAAAGATCAGCTCAAGCCCGCTGCCTTCTGCATTATGTACGTTTGTTTTTACTCAAGTATTCTCTTTTGCTTGGCTGCTGTAAGATAATTATTCCTCAGAGAGCAGGGGAGACTGTTCTATATGAAGATCAACTAAATCATTCAGCTTATCTGTGTACTAGTGGCCTTAATTTGTTTGTTTATAGTGGATATAGGTACATGTTCCGATAACAGTATTAAACTTGGTTACATAAATATATGGATTAACTTAATGCATCATAAGTACTTGAAATAAGTAAGTACCTAATAAAATCTGACAGATTTTTATTCCAATTATTTTTTTATCGTCATTAATATAGCTTCTGAGCATTATTAATCTAATTACTGAATTATTAAATTATTTATACATAGCTTGATAACATTTACACAAATAATTACTCTATCAATCCTTATTGAACGTACATTGTTTATCCAATTTTGCACCATAGATACACAATACACAGCTTCTTATATTGTGATAATATGTATAATAATTAAAAAGAGGCGACACTTGAAAGAAAAATTATATATACCTATTCCAATTAATTTCTTTGCGCATTGTCTACAATTTTTCAACACCACGCGTGCTCTACTTCATCTCTCTTTCTCTCTCTTTCAATATTTTAATAAGTGCTACATCCTATTATAATAAAATAAAAACAAAAAACATTTATTGATGGGTGACTTATTACAATTTTAAAGTTTTTTTTAACTTTCGAACGAGTTTTTTTTCGAAGTCGATCGGTGAACGTGTGATGACGTTGTGCTGCGTGGCCGTACCTTTTATTTATAGTTGTAAGTCAGTTCTCTTTGTGTTTTGTTCACGTCAAACCAGTCTTCAAATAAATGTTTTATGTACTTTGCATTCTTGCAAAAACTTAAACGACTTGTGTACACGCCAGTACACAATAAGTATCGTATAATAAGCTGTATGCGTGCGCGGACGCTTGACAAGGCTACGCTAATCACAACAGAAGGCCTGCGCCCGCGCAATACCGATGTCCACTCTATACCCATAGTGCCTTGTGCTGTGCATATTAATAATTTGCATTGCTTAGCTTTCCGGCTTGTTGTTTGTCACCTATAGATTCCCGCGGGAATTTCCATTTAAGTATTTAAACTGAGAGTTCAGTTTAATATACATTAAAATTAACTCTTTGACTCTCAGCGTTCCGCCGGGTAATATGTCATATTATCCTAACATTGTTATACATTGACCTTGACCTTGTAAAAATGACATTTTTAGTGACAATATCAAGGTGTTTGGCTAATGGGAGATAAGTCCGAGTTTCAAAGGTATTGCGCTCTGAATATCGCTCCTATTAATAGATTACTACTCATCTAGAATCGAATACTGCCCTGCTATTCTGTAAGCGTATTTGTGCAACTCGATCCTGAATCCGCAGTGAGATGGGTCTCTAACTCAATGATTCACAGTTCAATACTCACTTTACTTCGCAAGTGAAGTGTTTATTGTGTAGCTTGTATTTGTTTACACAATGCGACATCAAGATCTTTAGTGATCGGATGCGAAGTGAAGTAAGTGACTTGCGATGTGATGGTCGAGTTTTAATTCGTACTTTACAGAATCACACAGCTGAAACAACTTTTATCCCACGATTAATTGTTAAAAACTTGCTGTCGACGACAAAAAAGTCATAGAACAAAAATTGCTTTAGTATAATATGACTAAATGTTACGACTGAATTTAACTTTTGTTGCCACCTAGTATGTGCCGAAAATGCGTTTTCTCTGTAAGTGACACAAGGCTTTCAACTCGATTGAGAATTATCAACGCAAAATCTAACCGAGGTGAATCTGCATAAATAAAACGTATTTAACCCAGTATTGTGGTAATAAAACGCGCAAAGGTCAATATAATTGAGTACCTACTTATACGTTGTCAACAAATTGAACGTACTGTATACACGAACGAACATACCGTTCGAATTGTACTATGATATACGATGTAATGACGATAATAATATATTGAACGATTAATATTATTATGCTTCTTCTCATCTAATACCTAGGAAGTGGTGGTAGATAAAATATTGACGTGTTTAAACGTACCCAGTGTATATATGCATTAAAATATTTTGTCTCTGACTTTGCAAGAAAATAAACGACTGCCGTAGGGTAGGTTTTAGATACCTTTAAATTGTTATAATTCCCGAATTTCTGTATAAAAAAAGTCAGTTCTATCTATACTAATAATAAAGAGGTAAAAACTGGAGGATAATTTGCACGCTTAGCATAAATAAGCTTAGCTTATATGTTGCGAAGAACCAAACAATAGCGGGGTGTAAAATACACCTAACGCCATCTATTGACAAACTTTAAAACAAAAAAACTGACATGATTAGAACGGGTTAAAAATTTTTGAATCACATTCTTATAGTATACTTTATAAAGCGGATGAAGTCGCGGGGCATCGACTAGTAATTCTATAAACCTCGATAAATTACAGTGACCGATTTACCTAATGTCAAAATATGCAAGAAAGCTCGCGCATGTTTGCATTTTCTGCTTGAAGTTTGCATTTTGTAAGAATTGTACGAACTATTAAAGTTATGTTGACGATTTGAAATATATTGCCGTACTTAATGTGCAAGGATAGATGTTGTAACTCGACCTTGTTGACAACCGTCCAACCAATAATCGTAGTACAGTAGTTTGCAGCTGAGAAGGAATGGTACCCAAGTTTAAACTACGTCCTAACTCAAATTTGAGGCATCTAGTTTCAAAATCCGCTAAAACGATTTCTGTATGGCATATAGCTCCAAAAAATCAAAGGGAGCTAATTATGAAACTAGAAATGAAAATGAACGAAATGTAACTAGACGCCTCATTTACATGATGGAAATTTTGAAGACTACTTAGATTTCTTCACGTAAATACGATGATCGCTATAAAAAACACGAGTCGGTAATATTTTCATGGTTTCAAATATAACTTGCATCTTGCTTCATTCAACAAATCTCTCAAAACATATTAGAGGGTTCGGACATTTTTTAAGAGTTTGAAGCTCAATTTCTCATACTAAGTAGATTGAATTTGGGTAGCTACAAAAAATTTTGTATTTTTCAGTACCAACTCTTCAACAATTATATTATTAAAATGAATGAAATCGTAGCCGGAACCTTTCCCTGTGAGTAAGATTCTGTTCGAGGAAATGGTCACGAGCATCCTTGAACTGTTTTTGAAGCAAAGGCGCCAATGGTCACTTTATACTTATGTTTTTAAACTTACTTTGTATCTGCTATGGTTCGAACACACCGGGAACTTTTCTGTCGCCGCTCTAGTACTGCTGCACAAATTCTACAACAAGCGTTGTTGTTTTGTTTCATGTCTCGCAACTATTCCCTTTGGTTTTGTATGTTGTGCCGACACAAAAGTTACCGATGAGTGCGAGGCATTACGCTAACATGTTGAGTTACAAATCAGTCCTCTTTTATGTGTGCGTGCTGCACGTGTATTTTATTGGCTCCACGACTGCCGTGATGAGACTTGTAATTAAGTTGATGTTAGACAGTCACCTGGGTATCTTTGTTGTTTTTGGTTTGAAACCATCTAGCGACTAATAATTGCTATAGTAACGTCGTTCCTACACAAATGGCATGCGAAATCGAACTCATTTGAGTCTCGAAAACAAAAAGGTGGTCTTGTACCTTCGGCAGAGGGGAACTCCCGTGTATGACGACTGTTCTCTAATCGGTAGCGTATTCAATTCAATACACTTTATTGCACATTCAAAAATTACAGACAAAAAAAAATACTGATACAATCATGTACATCTAGGCGGTCTTGTGTCGTATGTCTTGTTGACTTCGACATAATTATTGACAATTCGATATTTTGACACATGGGTATTTTAACAATTGGACGTAACGCCCACAGCGGATTCAAAATTGGATGTTGAATATAAAGCAAACCATCGGCGACAAGTCATGTTAAAAATTCACCGTGACTATTGGCCAAGGGAAATCAAAATTCAACAGGTTTAACATCCAAAACCCATAACTACCTGACCGCGACCCGCGGGGCACGGCGCGTCATCGTCAGCCCACTCATGAATGTGTATCAGTGTCCCAAGGCACGGCCACAGGGCCGGCTGCAGTGGGGGCCCTACAGCTTTTGGCCATATAAAATGCACCGTTTATATAATTAAAGATTCGATAGTTATCAAACTACAGTAAGTCCAATCACGTCCCAAACACAAGCTTGTCTTTTAGTCGGTTCACTTTTAAAATATTCTTCAAAATTCCTTTTTAAAAATCACAAATTTTTAGATAATTATCTTTTAAAAAACGGCTGAAATATGCAAGTTTTTTTTCAGTCGCTCGTCCCAGAACAAATTATAGGCATCAAATTCTAAAATGTGGATTACATCCGAATCGAGGGAATCGAATTAAATATGATGTACAACTTTTTATCAGGCGGTTGTACTCTTGTACTCGTATAAATAATGCCTATGATGATATTTTTTAAAGATTTCTCTTTCAACAATTTCCAAAATGATAATAGTTATCAATTCGCCATTTGTTACCTAATGCTTGTTATGAACTTGTATTACGTAACGGTTCGTTGATATAGCGCCCCCAAATCGCCCCCCTAGAGCCGCCCCTGGCGAACGTCAACCAAACGAACCGATAAGTATCTGAACATTATGTGCATGATATTACTGTAATGTCGTTTTATTCCGGAAGCGAAGGATAAACCCGGGAATATTTTACTCGCTTTGTTTTTGTCCATTTTTCCGAAGGCCACGTGTTTAGGGGGACTATTTTGTTTTTTTTATTAATAAATCTGTATTTGAAATTCTGAATTATTTTAGCATATTTTGTCGGAATAAATTGACCACATTAAATTCAATTTTTTGTTATTTTATGACTTGTAGGTATATTTCGTAAACACATAGGCTGGTCTGAGTAAATAGGATAATATTTTTTTAATATTACAAGTATTACAACATAGTACTTAGTAATAACACCTCTTAAGTTAATTCTTCTCTCTCTCTCTCTCTCTCTCTCTTTTCTCTTTTCTCTTTTGTTCCAAAAAAGTATTGTGCAATATTTTAATATAATTCAATGTCTTGTTTGTAAGAATTACTGAAAATCCTAAAAATAATTTTAATCAACAGTCTTGGTCCTAATTATTCTCATGAACATGGTCACCCTTCGCCGCCGCGTTCGGTAATGCACGCGGGGGCAATAATTCACTATTTCCTACAACTCACCCCCACCATTTCCCCCCAATTCACCCTTCTCACGGCTTAATATCGGCAATAACGCAACTTTTTCGGCCCCACTGTAATTTCCCTGAATTATAACTCCATGAATCATGGCAACACTGTTTATCGCTCGGCGCGAATACGAAAATGGTTTATTTTACCGTCGCTCTATACGGATTTCGATTGGATTGCTTTGGATGCCTGTTATTTGACGATGGACCTGAACAAATACTCTGTTCATTTGTTTCTCTGATGCTCTAAACCCTTTGCTATTGTTTTCTGAGCGAACCGTGTGATTTAGAAATTTATTTTGCACGCAATCGAAACCATCTTTGATGGCTTCTGTGTTTTCGGCCACACACTAGAACACTTGGATCTTTTTAAAGTGAGAATGAATAGACACCTTCTGGGTCTTTCTCTTCTTCGGATTCTCGTTAGAATAGCTTGATTCCTTTTTCCTTTCAGTAATGCATCGAGAATGTATGCGTGAAACATTTAAGGCGTGTTTTATCAGTCTCTTTATGTAGTTCTAATTCCAGACCATCTAGACTAGACATGCTCAGAATACCTACGGGACATTGCAAGCTGGAATTATCATCGAACCATTTGTCTTCTGTTGCAGTAAACAGTAAGACCAAAATAGCTCTCGTGATGTAGAATACGGTTTTAATTTACTGCAAGTGGCATTTGTGACATTGCAATTTACGGAATGCCACTTTAGTTGGGTAAATAATACATATTTACTAGTAGGCATTTCTAGTAAAGTTACTTAGAACAATCGTAAATACGTGGGTCAAAGTTCTAGAAGTAGAAGAGGAGTAATTGTACTCGTATAGTAAATAGTACTTTAAATTCGACTTAACAATTTATTGGGCTTAAAATTATATTACGTAAATCCTCCTACTCCTACGAGGATAATTTATGTATCCTCACATCTACCCACTCGAAAATGTCGTAATGTAATGCATTTGAATAGTTTATTACTTCCACGTGGCGAAAAAGGTTTTAAACCTCGCCAGAAAAACAGAAAGCCCTCTACCCTTCTTGTTTTCCTTTTCGATTGGAAACAAAAACTTTGCGTTTGACAAGAGTCAAGCAAGACAATTCCGTCTAAAAGCGCCTAGACACAGATGTAATCTGTCACTTTAGCGCGACGGGCAATCTCACTTCGCGCCTCTTCGGATCAGATTATACCGCTTTAAATTTACTATCACCGCATGTCTTACGGCTTACATTATAAGATCTGTTGCGTCTTCACTGTATGTAAAACTTGTTGGTGTTTAATTTTAATGTGTCGTGGATTTTACACCGAACTATTCTTTTGCTGCCTTTTGTTTGTTATGGTTGTTTTCCATTTCTATTTTAAATCTGTTCTATTTACTGTGTTGTCTTCTTATTTTCTATATTAATATTGAACCACGTCTGATCTTTATTATTTATCATTTTCCAGATTGGTTCTTATAATTGTCGTAAATCATAATCCTTTATCGTTTATATTCTTGGGTATTCTGTTATTTATACCTGTTATATACTGATTATGTTTGTTCTTTCATTGCGTCCTATAACAAAGCACCTCCTGATACACAGTTCAATATCTACCCCCCGAAAAGCTATCTGTTTCGACGTCGTCGGACCGGCGGCGTCCGGCGTTCTGGCGTCCGGTGCCTGATTGATAATATCATAAGCGCGTCCACCGTCCACCGGCCGATGGCCCGCCTCCATCAATCAACGTCCACGCACCTATAGGCCACCGCCACGCCCACCTTGGCGTGCTCATTGAGATTACGGAGAGGGCACGTGACGCCTTGTCTGTAGATCACCTGACGTAATAAATATAGGGTGCTGAGCCTGTATCTGGTATTTAAAATAAATAAAATAAGCCTTTATTTTTCATTAATACGAGTAAACATAATTTATCCAATTTTTGTACACAATTCACACACCATTTTAGTAGTTGGCCATTGGCCCTTTTCTCCTGTCTTTAGACCGCATTAAGTGTGTTCAAACATTCTGTACAAAAACTTGTACCAAGATTTTCAGGATCTACCACTTTTTCACTTGTTTTCACTCGGGCAGGTACCATTGCGTGATATTTTTGGTCCATATCTCGTATTCCAAGTCAGATATCCTGTTCATTTCCACTTCAGGAACCTGATCCATATGAACATTTGGGTGGTGATTGTCCGGAGTACAGATGGGGAAGGTCCAGGGTGCCCATGTATACATTATCAGGAAAGCCGTTTTTCACCATAATATAATTGACTATAGTCAGAGACCTGCTGCGTATGTGGATTTCCATACATTTTGATGCCATTTTAGATCTTTGGTGATTTGCCTGATCAGTTAGGTGTACTCGTATATGGCACTTTGGACCTCCTCCATCCGTACTCCGGACCCGTCATCAGATTACAGCCAAATCATTCCCAGGTGGAGATCTAAGTGATCTCGAATGTATGAAAAAAGACCCCAGATTTCATTGACCTGTCGAAAATAAAAGTTGTGATCCAATGGACACAAGAGAAATGTAAACATAACCCATTACAAAATGTATAGACAATTCCAACAGTAGGTACCTTATATCACAGGCACCTATATAATATCAGTATTCGGTTTATTCTAACTTAAATAAAATAAATCACTGCCCTATATTGCGATGATGTGTCAAACAGCGAGATTACATCGCCGACACGTGTGTTAAACAGTTAAACTCCGGCATTGTACTGTAATACTGCACCCCGTTAAAATTTCAACACGTTTTATGATCACACAATCGCGGTAATAACCCGCTAAATCGCTTATTTGCATTTACTGCCCGTAATTTTTGGTGGTTGGTTCATATTCAATAAGTGTACTTGAATTAACATATCAGTTGGTTGGTATACACTAGATTTTCGGGAATTTACACTTTAAGTTTTTACAAAAATCAATGTCGTCACCTTGCTATGTTGCTGCAAAGTCCGCTAAGTCATACCTTTTATTGCTTTTTCATTACTCATACTCTGAAAGTAGGTCTGAAGTTGCCTGAGGAGCGGGTTGAAAGTAATACATCTCAGCCCTAGGGAGAATCGCTTTCAACTGACAGCTGTCAAATTATATATAAAAAAACTAGTACTATTTTGACATTTCTATTGGACCATGTTCCAACTGTCTATACAGCCACTCAATTACAGCGCGATGTAAAATTCAAATAATATAAAGATAAGTAATAATTAAAGAATATATATTTTTAAATGACTTTATTATAATTATAACTGTCAACTATTTCTTTAAAATAACATAGATTTGGGCACAATATTTACCATTTTTTCAATGATGGAAGTGAAAAATAATGGCAGAATAGCTGGCCGGTCACAGAAAAAAAACAAAGTAGACGGGAAAGCGGCAATCCGATCTTCATTTGTTTTTTCGAGTTGTAGAGTTTTGTATAAACTACTGTATAGCAGAGATTTGTATTAACACTCATTTTATGTAGGTATTTGTTTTTACTTTCAGTGTATTCTTAATGAAAAGCACAGTGTTTCCCTCAGGTTCAAGACTTATTTAGAGGTCCCTCGAACTATTCTTTACGGGACTTAAATAAGTTACTTTCACACCTAGGTTAACACTGTACTATTATGCAGCGAACCTTTTATGAGTGAACTTGGTACATTTTGTACACGTTATTTTATACTACCTACTATATTTATTTTCTACTGCCAAAGAGCATCAGTGTAGTTAATAGACACGCTAGTTAGTGAGTGCAAATTCATAAATCCTGAAAGTTCAAAATTCTATACAAATTAAACCGCCATAGATATGACCCAGGATTTGGAGTTACTCGAGGCAGAGCTCCCTTTGATCTAGTCGCATAATGACCTATTTTATGAACGCGGAATGTTCTAAACGCGAAAGGCCCTAAACCCGAAAATATGTGCTTTAAATGCAATGCATAAATACTTTGTTCTGATTCTGATGAAATGTCAGTTATGTGTAGTACTACATTTCGTAGACTGTACACTTAATTTATATTAAGCAGAAGTTGTTTTTAAAAAATGTATTTTTGTTTAGGTCATTTTGCGTGTAGGTAGGTCACTATGCGTTTACGTCATGTGCATTTAGATCCATAATGCGTTTTGTCAAAATTATGGTTTTAGGTGATTATGCGACTAGACCATCCCTTTTGAGGTTATTGGTAGCGTTTCGTTGGATGATTTCACGCTGCAGTGCAAATGTTGCAGTATGGGTTACACGACAGACCATTTTGCTATTAAACTCTGCCTGATTGCCTCGTCAAGCCCTAATCACAATAAAAATATTTACCTACTAGATATTGGTAATAAATAAATAATAATTATAGTCTGCAGAAGTAGCTCGATTTGTTGCCAAAGCTTTGATTTATGCAAAAGCAACCTATTTCTGCTACATGTTGTCGGTGATATTGAATTTCAAACTACCCGCAAACTACCTAGTGGGCTCTCGTCGAACGCTCACTGTCGAAAGCGCAGATTGACATGCCACCGTTCCACATTAGTTTTGCATCGGCATTCGGGAACCAAACGTTCGCGACAACTGACATAGCTATTTATACACTGCACCCAACGTAAAAAGAACCGCATCACCTGTACTAAATACCGCGGTTTAGTACAAAGGATTGAGTTTTAAAGGTCTCGTTACGCTAGCCGAGCGTTATTTTAAGACCGCCTGTCTTCTAATGACCGGTGCGTCATGCGCTTGTTTTTTTTAAATTATTTTAGGGACATGTCGGAGGGAAAACAATAATGTGAGACGGGTCTACTACGTGTCGGCTAATGGATGCGATTAGTGTGTGGTATGACTGGTTATTAATAATGATAGAGCGCTTATAGTTAGGATATCAAGTCTACGCGTTAACTAAGTTGTCATTATTTGAGTCATTCGCTAACACAGGAAGGTCGTAAAACCCGAACTCTACAAAATGATTTGGATTTTTTGTAGAGTTCGGAGTCACTTACCTTCCATTGTGAGTACGATGTCGATTTCCTTATTCTAATCATCAGGTTGCCGAAGATCAGCCGACCCACTGTTGAATGTAAGGCCTTTCCTTGTAGGGTTAAGGTATATAGGCATATGTTTTCGAAAGTACTCTGCTGTGATCTCCCTCTAACAGCTTTAACAGTTTCACAAGTGTGAGGATGTGAAATATAGCATTGTAGACGTTGTGTGGACATTCCGGCCTTATGTTGTTATTGGCCAGTGTAAGCCGCCAGCCGGTATGCTTATCTCTACTATGCCTCGCGTCATACGAGTATGTGGCATTGTCTGTCGCCCGACACAGTTTTGGCAGCTTTTAGATATTCCAACGATCCCAATTGGTATTGTGTTACGGCACATGGTATTAAATGTGTTTGATAAATTGGTTGAAGCGTACTTATATGCCCGATGCCGCCCACATTATATAGGAAAATCGGTGAACATACATTAAAAAAAACATACATACATACAGCTGAACATAGAACCTCCTCCTTTTTTCGAAGTCGGTCAAAAGATACAGTTTCTTTTTGTATTAGTTTCTCTTAATTGTTAGGTACTGCTTAGTTCTCAACTTTATTGGATGTACTTATATTTTTGAATTCAAAAATTTTCGAATTTTGAATATGAAATTTCAAAATTTTTATCCATGTTTCACATGAGTGAAACATGCATGTTTTATAGTGCCATGGGCATTCCCTTTGATTCATTTAAAGAGTTGATCCAGTAATTGTCCCATGATCCACATTGTGTAGAAAAAAGTTGGGTTGTAACCATAAAACTCTGAATTACAGCCTAAATCTCTTTTTCATCTCTCTAGCACGAAAAGGGTGCGTTTGGTGCGTAAACTCGCAGCAAAATCGCTTTTTGCTGCGAGCGAGAGACAAAGTAATTTCGTTGAGAAACACATTTTAACACACATAAAGAAGACTCATTCATACCAAGCATACAAAATGCAGGTCCAAATGCACAGAAATAGTTAAGCGGTTCTATTCTTCACAGCTGGGTATTTAAGTATTCAACACAGTTTTGGAACTAAACAAGTTAATAACAAAACCTAATTGATAAAATGAGGCCATGACGTTATCCAGTTCAATAAGCGGAAGCGATTAGTGCAATTTCAATGTTATCCCATTTTTAGTGAACAGTCCCACTCATGAACGATTCGTGTATCAACTTGTATATTTTTGATGAAATCACCTTTATTATTATTTCTTTCTGTCCAAAAAATATTTGGAAAATACGGGGTCTACTTACGTTGTAGGAGATGAAAGAGAGTCTTTCTTCCTCTATGACATTGATGAAACAAGACCATCGGTCAGTTAGGAATGACATGAGAAAGACGACGTAAACCTATCGCTTGGTAGATTTAAGTTATTTTGCTCGTAAACAATAATTTTGATGCGTCTTGTAAGTATCTATTGTTTACAAGCAACTTTCCTATCCCATTCCCCTTTAGTTTGAAATAGAAGTATAATTATGGTTTAATAAAAAACTTTATTTTAAACAGGATGTAAAGTCTCACTTTTTGTAAATTATTAGGTTAAGCTATTGGAATTATTTAGTACAGTCCTTTGTGTACCAGTGTGTTTTTTTGTTACATAGGCTAATTCCATCCGTACCTCTCTGTTTCGTGGCCACACACGCGCGGGCAAGCACGAGCCAATTATTGCGGGCCGCGTCACCGACTTAATAGAAACTTCCCGCGATCCGATTAGCCTCGCTTTTGCAATGCACCTGGAAATAAACATTTCGCGTTTTGTTGTTGGAAAAAGTTACATATCCCACGCTTAAAAGTTGTAGCACGAATGTATGAACGAAAGAATTATTAATAGGTAGTAGGCATAACAATTGTTTTATCAAGAGATGGAAATATCGTGATCAGATGTTCTACTCAATGCGGTGGAGGCGATGATGCTTAACAATACAATAAGCCCAATCCAGAAGACACAATACAATACCACAGCACTAAAATTATTTCTATCCCTGTCACGCAGTATTATGAAGATAAGGCAGACACTAATTTTAGTGTTGTCAAATTTCAAATGTGTTACTGCAGAATCAGACCTATTGTTGTGATATAATATTTTGGCAGGCAAGGTAGACCGATGATCTAGCCTGGCGGGACCGGTTCGTCTTGGAGTCTCTAAGGATCTCCAAGTTCCTTGGGGGGTGCCTTTATCCAGCAGCGGACGTCTTATGGCTGATATGATGATGATTAATATTGTTGTTCTCTCTTATATTATTATCAGTATCACCCTAGTAAATTCTTTTACTATGGTATCACTGTGTCTGGTCGTCCCCAGTATAAAATCGCCATCCATTGCTGGTACGATAGCCACGAATTTATTCATAACATGGTTGTGAGACAGGTAATAACTATATCGTACTGTTATCACTGTCTGACCCATAACGTCTCCAAATGAAAGAATGATAGGAGTTACTAGTTAAGCATCAGTTCTATAATCTCTTTCTATGCATTTTTCCCTCTTTATCTCTTATAGTTATCAAAGTAAACAGAATATTGTTCTATGAACAATTTTAAATAAACACATATAAAAATGTTCAATGACATTAGGAGTACAATTTTATGATACAATATTATGATAATATCATTGTACTCCCACTTAACTTACATTTGCTGACAATATTCATTCCAACCCTACCTATATTACTTCAAACAAGGAATCAATTCATTATTCAAACAGACGATGAAACTAATATCCAATGTCAATAGCATAGCGTCCTGGGTTCGGCACGAGTTTGTCTTCCTTTATGTGACATTTCAACTAGGTACTGATACAATATCTGAATACGCGAGACAGAAAACAGATATCAAAGGATCTACAGATTTTAAATGGACTAACAAGGACTCTACCGCCTTTGAAGAACCTAATACCTCTGTACCTTTGGACTTCTGCAAAGGCTATGAACAACAGCGATCAACGATATAAGTAGATGTTATGTTTTGTGTGCCTGTAACACTCACTATCCATGCAGTTTACTGATTAATAAAAACTAAAATGCGTAAATATATTTATGACACCAAAACGAAAGCCGTAACCAAAACAGACCACAACTCTTCACAAACTAATCTCCAAATCGTAAAACGTTCACACCAGAGTCGTCCACTTTTCTGTGATTTATTATTAGGCGGCTATTTTTGTGTCACACTACATATACGCTAACAACTGGACAGTTTATTTATACTTTATCTGCGTCTTCGTAATATTCTACATATTAATATTCTGTGTCGTCTACAGAAATGACTATATCGTTTGCTGTCATATTCATTCATGCGTCTGACTGTGATGGAGTTATAATTTATAGTTTTCTTTGAATTTTTAAATTGGATTTAAATATTCACTTTTGAGTCACTGATACTTGGGACAATAATTTTTATAGTCTTAACGAATAGCGAAAGAAAAAGTACAGACAGATTTATCTCGAGTTGGTCGAACCCTTACAAATAACCCTGCCTCTTCGTTTAAAATACAATTTAAATACAAAATTCAATTAAAATACAAACATAATAATGTAAAAAATCTATTCGATATAACAATGCAATTTAATAACAATGTTCATTTTATCTACAGAGTATTTTCAGTGACAATGTTCGAAATGTTCCTTACAGCAAACCTAAAACTGCAAATACTAACTAGTAAACTTATAATTAAATTGTTGGAGAATTTTTAATGTGGTTGTATCGTGGAATCATTAGAAAATCATTTCAGAAACGCAATATTTCATTTCAACGTTTTAAAATGGGATATCGGTTCTATAGTACAATATAGTGCAATCCTCAGTGTGCTCAATCCCCAGTACCAACTTGTCATCACGAAAGTTTATTGGCAATCCCATCACAATATTTCATTCCGGATATCCCCTGAATGATTTGCCTTATGAATCATCCCAGATCGTAACTAGAACAGCAATTAATTTCATTATAATTTTCCAAATGGCCTGGCTGAATGACGGAATAAATGTCAACAGTAATGCATATGATAAAGTCAAAGCCCCAATTCCAGTCATTTTTGACTAGTCCAACCTTGGAGCGCCCGTCATAGGCTGAAATCTAATCGTTCTAGCTTAGGTTAGTCTTTTAGAACCCAAAAAGAAATGTCTGTACAATAATCCGTTACAAAAATACAATTGGCAACAGCAACCTCATTGGTTCGCTTCTGAAATCTACACAAGGCTTTGCCAGTGTTCCTAGGTTGGAAAAGTCAAGCCTAGGTTTAACTGAAGTTCGGGCTTTGACTACAACACATAGATGGATATTATCGCGTTAGGCCGCCAACGGTCTGGCAGTTTCGTTGGGCCAGACGTCGCACTTTAAATATATTGCCGCGTTTGTGTAATATATGGAAAACCCCTTTAACACTACTTGCGTTAGAATATCCCTAATCTGAATCGAATTGGACTGTAACTTTGTGGGGACTTGTTCGGCTAGTTGAGACAGTGAGACCTCTTTCTGTCAGTTCAACATAAATCTTCTGTAAATTTTTCGTTTGTCTTGTACTTTTTCTGTTATTAGATTCAATTCTTATTTGATAAAATCTATTATATATATATATTATATATAAAATCGATATCTACTGAAGTAGCTATACCCAATGAAAACTTTCCAGGTTTATAGATGCAATTGATTTAGGTATTTTCTACAAATTTAAGTTCTGGATAAACAATAGAATTTCTTACCTTTTAGTAATTACATTCAATTCAAGTTGTCTAACAGCAAACACATTCCAATCAAATCCAATAATGCCTATGTCATTTAGACCAACACGCGGTTAATTCTGTCTAAGCCTTCAGTCAATATGTAGCTCCAACGGCATCCGATTTAATTTGAAACCACTAATTTAATATCGGCCAGCTAAAGTTCTGTCTGAATTTATATACTTTGATTTAGTAATGCCAGGTCTATATCGCTATATTCCGATATAGTATTATGTCGTTTTAACGGTTTGTACGCTTCGTTACTAATAGTTTCTATATTTCTCATTATTACACTGACTGTTCTGTTAGGTAGTTCTGTTCTTAATTGAAAGCCGTCTCTCTTTTGTCTGCTTTTGGTGCTTGATTTATTTCTTTTCAATTTATTTAACATACTTTTAAAAAAACATTCAATGTAACTCGTCAAATTCGTTCGAATATTTACGAATAATATTACCTGTATTTTGTTGTATCAAAGTTTTGTATTAATTCTAATTGCTAATTGCGTCAATTTAAACCCGAGTGCAGTGTAATAAAAAGATTTTGAATGAACGGAATTTATTTCACTGTCGTAATAACATAATTAAACATCGGGAAATCAAAACTAAAGTTTTGATTTCACAGACACGAAAGTTTTGAAACTTAAATAGAGTGTAATTAATTTAACTTTTGTAGCAGCACGACTTATAATTAAGTTAACTGTTTTTCGGTTTTTTGTTATTTAGTAAAGCTGTTTTTGAGTTTCTTTCACTTTTAAATTGTTGTAAACCTTGTCTCCAAGATACAGGATAACTGAATCCCTTGTCCACACACTATACTAGACTTCCAAACATCATGATGATTCTACGAGGGGAGGATGATGGATAATAGATGATAAATAACTCCTTTTTTCAAGGAAATGTACCGGCAAAAATATTTCATCACTAGCTCGAAGTTAAAACGTGGAGAATATACTTCAAATAGAATACTAGTTTTATTTCAAAGGTGCCATCCACCACCCTATGCCAACCAATAGGTCTAGACCTATTGGTTGGCACACTCTAGGCCCTAGAGTGAAACGTTGTTCAAACAAAGCAGCCATATCGCACCAGAGTCTCCGTTGCTCGACACGGATTCCTATGGCCCTCGGTGTCGGGTTATTGATCCTCGCGATGCGTTTAAGTATTCCCTGCGCGCGCGCACGTCAGCGTCGGCGACGGGCGCGTCCGCCCGCGCCGCGCGTGACCTCACCTGCGATGGGAGAGTTTTGGAGACACTGATTTACAAAGTAGGCACCTATTTAACTTACACTGTCTTTGCTACTTGTAAATCTTTGATGCCAATCGTAGTCATAAAATTACAATGGAATCTCTGATAATGATAAAATGATATAATAATATGAAATAAAATGCTAAAACATGTGTTTGTATTGAGAGTTCGTACTTGAATGTCAAACAATAACCATCTCTGAGGAAATTATACTGAAAGTTTCAAATTTTATTACTCTTTGACTGGTTGCTTTAAATGAAATCGCCCTTGACTTAATTCAATTCTTTATGTTGATAGACATGTCTTCTTTCCATTCTAATTCAGTAATAGTGATGGGAAAGCTGAATGATAAATGATTCGCTTATTACTGCAGCGAAAATCAATTCTGGCTTCGACACTAATGTTGATTGATTTAAAGCGACTTAAGTGCCTTGATTATAATTATTTAGTTAAATGAATAAGGTGCAAGTTAATAGCTTACTGAGTTAAAACAATGGGGATAAAGAGAAAACATTAAATGGTTTTTTCAGAACCATTAGAACATTATATATGAACATTTAGAAGAAATTACTCGAAATACAACAAAATGCCTATTATTGCAACTTTAACTCTATCTATACATTTTCTTGTATTTTTATTTTTTTCGGTTTTTAGTCAACCTAGACTTGTATTGTTAGTCGATCGGATTCTGAATAATGTGGTAGATCGCCAGCGATGTAGATCATCACTACTTTAGGCGTAAAAATATCCTCTTATTGATACCACTGTTTACTTATTAGGTATCAATTTTTCTAATAATTTCTAACCTTTTTGTAAAACCTTATATTTTAAACGTATGCTCAATTCTTTCAAGCTATATTTAAAAGTGTTATTTTATTACTTTCAAGTCACTGAAATTCATTCCAACACTGAATTTTGTACTAATAAAATAATCTTCCAAAAATGTTTAATCAAGTGTTAATGAAATCTGTTACTGTTCCAAATCCGATTCGCTCGACGAAGCACCGCTCGAAGTTGGGATTGAACCGGTAGATAACGGCGGTATAGAGGCGAGGGTGACGAGTGATTAGATAATTCACCACCGTCGGTCGGTGTGCGCCTCGCCGCGGGGCGATATAGCGGCAAGCACCTAATTCGCGCCCCGCGACACATCACACCGGATATGCGGGTTAGGGTTGTCGCGAGCAAAAAATGTTCTCATTATCATATCAGTCGAAAGATGTCCACTGCCGGACAAAGGCCTCCCCCAGACATCTCCACGACGCCCGGTCCCGCGCTCACCTCATCCGGCTGGGTGCCGCGACCATCACCAGGTCGTCGGTCCACCTTGTGGGAGACCTCTGCGTCTTCCGGTACAATGTTTTAAAGATACGTTAAATCGCTCATCATGAGGCTCGTTCCTAGAAGCTGCGTGGAACGCCTCTCCGCCAGACTGATAGTTGACCGGCAAAGAAGTGGCTTAATGCGGAGAGCGGAAGATCGAATGAAGTAGTGATGTTCATTGGGCAAAGCCTACTTATAGACACAGAAGATTTATGATGTTGATGTCTCCTTAGGATCCATCTGGGCTGTGCCAGTTATATAAGTAGTTTAGTAGTTATTTTACTAGGGGCTTAAGTTCATTGTATTCATTAAAATAAAATATTACTATGTCACTAATTCATTAATGTTTCCTTTTTTCAGGTAAGTCCTTGGTCACAGCAGGTAATTTAGCTACAAATACCTCCCTCTTCATCCAGGTAAGTTTCCAATAGGCTAGTCAGCCCATTCCATGCTCTGATAATACCAGTCAAACAAAAGTGAAATCTTTGAGATCATCGCGTGACACTTTGCTCTCCTGCATCTGTTCTTAATAAAAATGGAGTACCTATACCATATACCCATCGCCAAGCTAGCCCATTGCGGGATGGTGGGCTTCACATAATTATAGAGAGAGCCTTAGAGTTTCTTCTTCGGTCTATACGGGTTTCCTTCCGATGTGCTGTCGCGTTCTTTCACGGAAAAACCTGCAGTATGATAATAATTTGTATAATCTCTACTTTAACTCTTTTAAGCGCACTCTTTATTATACCAAAATGTATCTCTTTAAATCTCCATACAAGATTTTAGACAAAAATAATTTATTAACGCTAGAGGCAACCCTAGTGGATCTGTGTGAATAGAACAACGCGCGCCTAATTCACCGAGAATGGAACATTGGAATTAATTGCCTATTGATTGAGCCGCGACAATCTTTCACCCGCCACCCGGGGGGATGTCGTAGCGATCGACGAGGACGCTTCACACGGCGTTTAAACGTATTTACCTACTTGAATGATCCGCTTTAATCATTAAATGCTGCTTATTCGTTGTACATAGGGTTCTTCCTCATCAGTTGTTTCAATATTTTAAGGATGGTGACTCCGATTTTGTCGGTTGCGATCTTCTGTCTGATCAGTTCCGGTCGTGCATGGTTCTGCCACCTGGACACAGAATTTCGTATTCTTGGTTGGTTGGTTTTCTAAACTAAGGTTGCTAAACAGTAGGGACTTGGGTTCTTTTAAATAATATATGGAATTAAAAGTTAAAGTTTTAAATAAATATTTTTTTCACAAGCATCCACACTTACAAGGTCAGATTCGTGACATAATAAGTATCTACAATAAACTTAGCTGGAATGAGGCTGAAATAAAAAATACCAGCGTGTTTTGTCTAGCAGTGCGCTTTGTCTGACACAATGACAACTAAAATTTTTGCATTCTTTTTCTAATAATACAATGATTGTGAAGTTTTAGCTATTGCTACTATCAGTTACTAAATACCTCGTTTTTTATCAACTTTGATGGCATATTTATTTTGATGTTACATTCTTCACTTCACAAGAGAAAAAATTTAAACCTAAGAAGTTTATATTTTTCGACTAAAACCAACTTAACTAAAAGACTCGGAGACATTTTACGCCAGCAGTCTTTCATACAGTGCAAACATGGTCACTACACTTTGAATAAGGATACAACACAAACCGTTTTGATTTTCAATTTAACGCTGACGAAGCCATGTTCTATGTTGAAGTAACAATTGAATGAAGATAGAACATCGCTTCGTATATCTTCCTGAAATTCTGAATATTTCACGACTAGTGTCAAAAACAGACAAAAGATATAATAACCGCAGACGTATAGTAACGTGAATTACAAAGAGCGAGTGTGTAAGTAATTTTGTGCAAGGGTAAAACCACTGAATCACCATGATTGACTAATTCGTTTACGTGGAATCCTGAGGGTAGGCTATTGTAGCTTTTTGTGGCAGAGACGACTTGCTCGTATGCCTACTTAAATTATTTTCAGACAGTCCAATATGCCTTCGTCTAAGTAAAATTTAAGAAGTAGTAATAAGACTACTTACGATGATACCACTGGTAGAATAAAAGTTTATGAACTACAAAGCAACTACCGTCGCCTATTAATGAAAACCTGCAAACTGTTGATTGTCTCTATGTATGCCACATTCACAAGTACACTACCATGCTAAGGACACGTTTCAATTCAATCGTGTGATTGTCTTACTTTTCAATCTGGAGCACATCCATGTAGTCATTCATTGCTGCTTAGCTGCAGAAATAGTTTACCTTCGCAAGCAGACCCTGTAAATACCTTTTGTTTCCCTTTAATAACGGGCCGTGTGTTGAACAAAATGCATCATTTGCATAATCCTGTAACATGAATATTCCCATTTGAATAGATGCCGGTATATAAATTTCAAGAATGTTTACACCTACGCCGCATTTCTTGCAATCGTATTCATTTACTTGTGTGCCGACGTCACTTGCATACGTTCGCGGTTACAGATACTTTTGTGTGGTGTTAAATACGTACCCACGTAGGTATGTGTGCTACTGTCACTGCTTAACTCAGCTAGGGTTGTCTGTTAAATTGTTACAGCAATAATTATTGTTATACTTCTGAAATTTTCATCGTTCTGCATTATTTATCGACGTTCTATTTTTGTAACCACTGTTTCCCTCCTGGAAAGCGGAATCTATCATTGTTTTCTTTTCGCAACCGCTTCTTCTGTTTTTGTTTCGCTGATATGATGGTATATACTGGTGTAATAACTTAATAGTCTTTTAGTTTCATATTAATAATTTCTATTGTACTGTAGTTACTCTTTACTAATTTCTTGCGGAAAGGAATTTCTTTAATTAAAAAGTCATTCAGTCATCATCATACACACAGCTTTAAATTTAATAGCAATAGAATGTTTGGGTCGCCCGGTAACCCTATAAGCTTTAACTAATGTGAAGCCACTACGGTGTCCGCATGCGTAATGCTTACAGGTAATTCCGCGCGTGTGTGCGTGAATGTGGATAAATGGATGTGTGCGTGTCACACAGGACCGATAACAATGCAGCTGTTATGCTAACTTCGCGCCTTGAGTTAAAGCGATACTCCCTCAAGACTCATGTATGCGTTTTGTATGTGTATGTATGCGACACGGTTCGCTATTGTTTTGCTACCAACTGTTCTTGATTGCTATATCGGTCGGGGAATTGTTTGAGTATGTGGATGAGTGAGATACGAATTCGCTGGTTATATCGTCGGATGTATGAAGAGCTTCGTCAAGGCGTATCGTAGTGGTTAATATTTAGTAAGTGATTAACTCTTCGCAATGTTGATTTTTATTTGTGAACTGTACTTGCTTCGCCGTCGTAACTTACCACAATGACATTTATTCTCCCACGTCAGCCTTTGCAAAGTCTGCTGCGATTCGAGCCTCTGTCGTCATTTCCGCCGCATGTAGGTCAAGCCGTCTATTTCCTACGTAATCCTGCGGCTTCCGGGAGCCGGCTGATGTGACCAGACTCGCTTGACTTCTAGGCGTGTCAACTATGTTCTGAACGTTAGGTATGGGGTTTAATCGCGTGACGTCATGTCATGTCTGCATTTCTTAAATGCTTGGACGGGTATTGGTCAATCACGAATTTGACTAATTGGTTTTCTGTTATGTGCGCAATGAGATGTCTTCTTATTAACGCCTTATGGGCTGTTACTGTTGCTTCCTGTAATACAAAGATGATTAATTAGACTTGACTTATATAACTGCATGGTGAAAGTTTGAAAGTTTGAAAATTTACCTCCCTCAACACAACAGGTCCTGAGTTCGAGTCCAACAACAACAGGTATTTTGTAAAAAATAAACAGGCAATTCTACATAGAGTGTAATTTATACTTGTGTAGGTATATTGCGTAGTGTGAGTAGCAAAATGCATTATTGTACCCTCTTTTATGGTACTGACTGACTATTCTGAGACCTCTAGGAAGTCTTGCTTTTAGGTCATTCCGATTCGAAGGCAGATGACAGTCCACAGAGATGTCGTTAGAAGCTTTTGAAATCTTATTGAAACTGTAAAAAAATCTGCTGCCTATTTCCAATTTTCCTCGTATAGTCTTCAAGATTCTTATTCTGATATATTGTCGGAATATGTAAAGCCATGACCCTCGCTAATGGGAGGGACGGGCATAAAGCGAGGTTAAATAGGACTCTGGGCGTGACCTAAGGCACCCCAATAATGGAACACATTTTGTACGCGATTGACCTTGTCAGCACTTCGCTCAATCTTCTAATCTAACGCCTTTCATTGATACAATCTAATGAATGATTTATACTTTTAGGTACAAAGTTGTCGCATGTCATTTTTAAATTCATCTGCTTATTATAATAGAGAGCAGTCAGTAAATGTACTTAAGTTTCGAGTAAAACCCATTGGTACTTGGCCCAGCCGGGGATCGAACTTCGGACCTCTCGATATGATAGGCCGCGTCTTATCCCCGACGCCACTGACGTTTACCATTAGACACGCTGTGAAGTAATTTTTGAATCATCTCCGTCTCAACTCCGCCAATGAAATTACCTCCAGTTCAAACGACATCGAGATTGAGGCGTCGACCCCTGTTACCGCAGTCGCGCCTACCTACCCCGCCAGATACACCTGCCCGCAAGCCGGGGCCATATTGAAATATTCAAAGGGCTTGAGGTCACAGCCCGGGACGTTTCGCGGGTCGCAATTAATATTTAAAACGATTTCACCTTCAAAGACGTCTTTTGTGTGAGCGATTCGGAATTCGGATGTTTGGTGCGGGCGTTGTTTTGGTGTGTTGGAATTAATCATTCATGAAAGCGCGCATGTCGAGACAATTTGTTGTCGTCAAGAAAAACGTCAAAAGAAAATGGGACGAGTATACTGTTTAATAACAGTGCAGTACGAAATGAGATTTATTCGGTACAAAGTTGACCTTATCCTGATCATGTAATTTTTGTTGCTTTCTCCATATAAGTAAACACGCTAACTAAATTAACTCAATGACTGAAGCATAATTGTTGTAACCTAAAACCATCTGCATCATTATCTAATCCCCAAGCCTTAGCTTAGACCTTACTGAAACTTATTGAACAACAAACTTGAAGTAATTTGAGACCATCATGATCAAATCCCGAAGCCCTTGTCTCTCCTTACCAAAAACTACCCCAGAACCCGTTCACATTACAATCGCTGAAATTTCCCCCAATTGGGTCGTCAGAGCCGATACGAGCAGCCCCGAGAGATGCCTTCGAACGATAATATCCGCTAACAATACTAATAAAACCATTTAAGTTGTCCAGATATCCGATTACAAGGCTCGGACAGGCGTAGATTAGCAATATACACGTAACAAACACCTTGCTGTCGGCAGGTCTCAGTGGTTCTCGGCGGAAATATCCGTTAATACAGCTGAAAGTACGGATAATACCCGTGGGACGGATACGTTTGCAACGAACTGAAACAGTGTTGAGTAGTGAGATATTAGCTCGGGGGTTTGTGTGTTTCCTAATAAGGGAATTCTTAAATTTTGAATTAAGAAGCTACAAAGTAACATAGATATGCACATTTCTAATTTGCGAAAGTTTGTTGAGAGCTGGAATTATTCTCAACTTCAACAGAACCAAAGTTTTAGTTTCATGATTTACTTCTTCATATTTCTTAACTTTTCTATGCAATGTATCCGCTGGCTGTTACTTTTATTCTTTTCGTTCTTTTATGTTCGTCTCTAAAATTACAACATTTTGACGCAGCACCTACCAATTGAAACGAAAAAACTAACATAAGCTCATAACACAAAACACGTGTAACAAATTTAACAAATGATCAGTCCAATGATCTGTTTATGTGTGAATTGTAGTAACTTTCGTATCTCGCGAATACATTCCGCCAACTTTTTATCAAATAGTCGTGAGAATAGTGGAGTGTGTGGTGCCAACTAAAACACAGATTTTATTAGTTCGTGTGGTAAATAGAACGAGTTTACGAGCTCGGATACAGGTTGATTAGCTAAAGGGGCGCGCCCCGTTGTCTGGCTGTTTGAAATTGTCGTTATTTAAAGACCGTACTATAAAATTTGATTTCTTTATTACGATGTCTTGCGGTTACATTACCTACCATTTAGGAATCATGACATGTGTTGTTCATTCAAACATAAAAAGATTGAGCATAGTTTAACAGATAATGTTTTTGTTTTCAAGATGTTGTTCGGTCTTTCTCATATCAATTTTTCGCACTTTCCTAATATTACTAGATCCTTATAAAACTTTATTGGTTTGAAAACTTATCTTCGGGGTTCCATTTTGATTGGTGTTCTGCACCTAGCAAACCATATTCATGCTATTGTTAATAATAATATTATTGTATTGTTTAATTATCGCAAATATGGACTTCATTTCAGTCTGTTCACTTTCATCCCAAAGCACCAGCTATGACTGTATTGGCACTTTCCTTACTACTTCTTGTTTTATTCATGTTTAGGATCTGAGATAACCGGTCCCACATACACCGGTGCATCTGTCAGGTGCAATGCAAACAATGAATTCCGTGGGATTGTGAAATTCCGGTCGTGTGTGCGCAGTTTCGCTAATTGCATCAAAAACGCTCGGTTGTTCGCTTTACACCAGCTCGGAGACAGTGCGGTGCGGTCTTAGTGTTGGGAGAGGCGGTGGTGGTCCAGTCATTATCAGCCTGTTGACATACACTGCTGGATATAGGCCTTCCTAAATGCGCATCACCAGAGACGGTGTTCCGCCCTCTGCATCCAGCCTCAATAATCAGAGCTAAGTTGCTTAGTTGTTCCAATTTCTAAGATTTTTATTGCTTCAATAGGTATTTTATCAATCGGCACTAAACCCGTGTGGTGGACTATGTTATAGTCTCCTTTGCCAAACAGTGGGATAAAGTAAACATAGGCTGTTGATAGTAATTTTAAACCCACTGACCTGAGTTAAAACGTTTGATCTACTAGTTACTCGTTTGTCTAAAACCCTAAAGCCCTTTACTAAAAAGAAAGTAAACAACTCCAGCTGATTCATCGGATCTGTCATCTTAATCATCGTTTTCTTTACTTTTGTGCCTTGTTACGTCTTTTGTATCAACAGGGTAGCAAGTCATGTCACATATGCCACTTGTCTTGCCAAAAAATCTTTAAACATTTTCAACCCCCAACATTGTCCTCCCCTCTGAGCGTGTTAATGAATCTGTAAGGCTTATTATCTTTATTAGAGTCTTAAGTTGACGTATTACTAGGATCTTGAGTTACGCTACACGCTCTACTCTCTTCCGCATCCTCTCCCTAATCTCCGGACCGACTCGATCCCAATCCCAATTAATCCGATTCCGATACCTGGCATAATCGTAGCGCGCACATCGATCCAATAGTCGCACTCATCTCATTGGGTCCCAGTCTCACTGCTCGATCCCGGTTTCACTCGGATCGCTGGTGATCCCAAATATTGACACGAGATATCTGTTGACGCGCCGGCACCGTACACCGGGCAACGTTTGCGCCGCCGGTCTGTTTGTTCGCCCATGTTCGTATAGCAGTCGGGGAGTGGCAATTTTTTTGATTGGTTGAAAACGCTAGTCGGTTTCGGTGACGTTCGGCTTTTAAATTGTTAACTTTTTATCCTAGTCGTTCGTCAATTTCTGTAACGAATATTTGGTTCACAGCTATTTTTTCGGAACGGATGTAAAATTGGCCCCAACACCAATGTATTTTTCTTTCATTTTGCCCAGTTTTGTTTCTGAAATTGTCAAATTGTAAGTCGTGTCCAGCTCTATCTACTTATCAGCGATATGTTATGTTTTATGTGACAAACAGCCACTAAGTATTTTCTGTCTAGGTTTCTCCAGAACAATAATAAAAACCTAAATAGTCTAGTGAGGAACTCTAGCAAACCTCGCGTTATCGCCCAATGAAATGGAAAGCCGTGAATGTCATTGTTTAATTTTCCCACACGTCGAGCGCCCGTATCTGACTCGGAGCGTTTCCACATTATGCGTTTCGATATCGGTGTCTGACACGATAATAATTATCGGTATAAAAGTACATCTTCCTTCTACATTGTTCGATATCATATTCCTTCATCATTGTGACTCACAGAATAACAGAAAATTCAGAATATCAAATACCTGATCAAAGCCTGTGAGAAAGACATTTTTTGCGATACCTCGTATGTTAGCGATTTTCCTGCTTATTTAAAAAAACGTTCGGATATCGGAAGTGTGACAGCGTAGCTCGATATTATCGTCGCCGGCTGTCGTAAGACCGCCTCCGATATCGGATCGGAGACTGTGGAAACGCTCTCTGTAGGGCTGTACCAAGAAGAACGGGTGCGATTCATACTAGCACGCGGCACGATGAGACTTGGCGTTTATTACCCAGACGTTGTCACATTAAGGGCTTCTTACACCAGTTGCTGGTATTGTTACAGATAGAAAACCGACAGATAACGTAATCTATCGGATAACACTGTCGGATAATATTTTCCGTTTACACCACTCAAGTCTCTGTTAAAATATCGGGCAGCTAAACTGTTAGCGATTTACCGGGGAGTCGAAACACTCGGAACGATCCCTTCATTCTTCAGTTCAGTTCATTTGTTGCGTTTCTATTTATGCATTTTTGGGAATCGAAAAGTATCATATTTATAAATTAATATCTTAAATTTTAGTTAAAAAATGTATTCATAAATATCCATAAACTATGTATTTATGTATAAAATACAAAAAGTACATTATTGAGTCCGTTTTTTGTAATTATTCTTGAGAATAAAATAAAAAAAATACCTACGTTTATTGCGTATAACGAAGCGAAGCAGACTTCTGTATATATAGTCTGTGGTTCATGTTTATTGTTTTTGTGGTGTATAGCGAAGCTTTTTTATGGATTTTTGTGGTTCTATAACTAAAGATACGATACGAATTACGTGTACAAGTATTTGAAGTGTTTTATAAAAATACTGGGGACATTCGCAGGCAGGATGGCTTATTATGACGGTCATTGGTGTCCATATCGGAACTCAAGTTCGGAAATAATCAACGCCAGATTTCTGGTCGGTGGAGCAGTCCTCATATACCCACCCCTCTCTCTTCGTGCTGATTGATGGTCTTGTGGTGGATGGTCAGGGACCTGTGGCATTCCCATTTAGACAAAGTGATTGGGAGAATAGAAAAAGACGGTGAAAAAATAAATTTCGCATCATGCGATTGTTTCCCTATCAAAAGTAACAAACATAAAAAGATAATAATTATGTAGGACGGCGGGTACAAACTGGCATAGGTAGGTATTTAATTTCAGTTTCTACAGAGCTTCAAGCTTGCCAGGGGTTCTGGGTTCTATCGATAGCACCCATGTAATCAATGTTTTTTTGTATTCACAATTCAAATGTAGGTATGACATGTAATTAATAAATTTACCATGTTTTTGTTTTTGTAGATGTGCAAATTTGATTTAAATATCGTGCAATTTTGATTTAAATATCATGTGCGAGTAGTCAAGTCTGTTAACCGGGTCAACACATGATAGTAAAGTGTGGAGACAACCTGTTGAAAGGTGTCATTGAGATGCTGTATAAAGAGAACCAAAGAAGATCCAAGTCTGGTGCCAGTGAAATATTCTACATGGGATGGGTACCTAATATTGAAATAAAGAAAAATAACAAAACGCATTTAAAAACATTTTCATTTATATTATTGTATGTACTAATTCTATTTCACATTTTCCCTGAGAAAATACTGCTTGGCACAGCATTTTAATAATGTTCGTCCTCGGAAAACGATGGCTGTAATGAAATAATAGTAATATAGTATTAAAATAGGATTAGGTATTAGAGGACTGGGTGTGGTGGTGTTCATTGGGGAAGGCCTATGTCCAACAGGCGATGTTGAAGGGCTGGCATGATGAAGTATTGGAGTGGGAAGATTGTGTTAAAGAGAACCAAAGCCTTTGACATAGCTCAAAAAGTTAGTATATTGAAATGGCAACGGGCTGGTCATATTTGTCAGAGAACCGATAACCGCTGGTAGGTGAGTCCTACTACTGGGCAAGTGTAGTGTGGGACGCCCCCCTGTTTGATAGAGCGACGATCTGCATAAGGCGACTGGCAGCAGTGACTGTAACATGTAAATAAAATATTAGTATGGTACGATCATTTTATCAATTTACCAGTTAATATGGCCGCACTGTTGGTGCACAGGCCCACCATTAGACAAGGGTGTAGGGCTCATAGTCCACCAAGAAGACCCATAGTGGGTTGGTGGACCATATGCATGTTTCCTCATTAAGTTTTCCTTCACATCAAAGCCAAATATAGATAGGTACTAACTTTGGCCCTATCTTTAGGGAATCTGGCGAAAAGTGGTCTCAGGTTTTGCTATGCTTCGGACACTTGATATGATTCTAGATTCTGACGCTGTGCCTACACCACTCAGATCTCCGGCTGAACTCAGAAACGATCCAGTCGCATAATAGCGCAATGTTTGGTAACAGTAATCGATTCATTGGAGATATTGCAGCGTTAGAGCGTCAGTGGCCCTGGGGATAAGACGCGGCCTATCATATCGAAAGGTCCGAAGTTCGATTCCCGGCTGGGCCATGTACCAATGGGTTTTTTCTCAAAAACTTAAGTATATTTACTGACTGCTCTCAAATGGTGAAGGAAAAACATAGTGAGGAAACCTGCATACGCCGAAGAAGAAATTCTTAGGCGGGTTAGTGGACTTCACCACCAACCCGCACTGGGCTAGCGTGGTGGACTATAGCCCGAACGCCCTTGTTGAGAGGGTAGGCCTGAGCCCCAGCAGTGGGGACATGTTGCGGGGAGGCTGTTGATGACGATGATTGCAGCGTTACTGAAACAATGAAGTAACAATATAACTTTTAAAAAATCGCTAGTTTGGGCCCATTACTTGATCAAAGTATATGTGATTGGTACTTACATATTGGTACAGTATTGGTTGTTGTTTTTATGCCATCTTCTGCGTAAGAAAGCAGATAATGAACTGCTTTTTTTGTTAGCCTTTATCTATCCCTAAACGCCCCATCACTATATTTTGTAAAATTATCTTCTCTGTCCCTGACTATGGGACGTGTCCGTGGGCGCGATAAACGGTCATGAAATTCTTCGAATTCGTCTTCTAAATAGTCAAATAAGTCAATTTTTAAAAGAAACAGTGATAAATCCATAAATAAAATAAAATTAACACAAAACTGAAGTATTACCGCGTTAAATTAGAAAAAAAACAATCCATATCCGACAGATAAAGAAATAACAGCCCCTTGATCTGGCTGTAAGTTTATAAGCCGGTTTACCGGACAGATAAGGCAATCCGATACCTGTGAAAACGAAAAAAACGGGTATCTGGTAGATAACCTGCATATAGGGTATCTGGGGCTTTACCAGCAACTGGTGTAAGAAGCCCTAAATATTGCTTTTGTAACGTCAGTCGCAAATCACGTGTTTACGTCTTGCTGTCCGGTGATGGTAAATCATAAGAGATGATATGTCTACGTTTTTTTTACTTTTCTCATAAATTTTTGTTTTCAGAATATATCTACTAGCGCGCCTCTCGATTTATCTTTATTAGATCGGAAAGTTCACAAGTAATGCCTAAGAGATAATTATAAAAATTAATGATTTGACAACAAAGACATAATGACGCATCATACCTACATATTTTAATAACGATCTACAGGCTACTAAGATTCCTTGTCTGTCGAGCAATATTTTGTATCTGATGTCCTTTTCTACTATAACTTTCCACGGAAAATTTGAAGAACCTTCAAACTTCCAAAACAGTCCCTTTCCGCGACCGTATACCTCATTAATTACAGGCACACATGGGCATTCCAGATGTCCATCGTAGTCCTCAGGGGGTGGCAAGAACTTGTGTCCTTTGTGCTCTAGGTTAATGAGCGACAGTACCTAGCCACTTTCCAACAGGTGGACTGTCTGACCGTTTGTCACTTAATTCCGTAAAAAAAAGTTTTTTTTTTGGGATTTAACCTTCTAGGTGCCAAGATAAATGCTCTAAGGCCAAGTTGCATCCAAGAGTCACTAGGCGTTTATTATGTATACATAGATATACAAACAGTGTATGACAGAGGTGTTACTTATTTCGGTAAGGAATATGAGGTCATGTGTTTTTAGCATATTTTGTATGTGTAACTTTAATAGTGACATAGCAAGAAACTTTCAGTGGCGTGTTTGAGTTAGGCTCTATGTCAGACAACATTCTTAATTTCCTAGCAAATTATTTTTTTGGTAATCTTACTTAGCTATATACATTATCCAATGAGAGATTTTCCTGTAGGTACTTTTTAGTTGGTAACGTTGACTGTCAATAGATGATGTTGCATTCATCCCAACGGAAAAAACATACCTTTTTCAAGTTTAGGTTAGTTAACGTTACCTGTTTAAGATAATTCCTTGTTTAATGTTTGACAATGTCGTTTGAGGAACTTTTACGCAAAAACATTATCATTGGCAGTTGAAACTCGCAAACTCCAAGGACAATGTCAAATTCGGTCGGTAGATTTTTTACAATTTGATGGCAATGCCCTATAATTTTTTGCGAACATTCTTACAGATTTTGATGTTTGATGACAGAGTCAGTGCTACCTATCGAGATATTTCAAAAATCTTTGGTTATGTAGTTGGATATATACGTATTTTGAAGAATTTCTACCTAATTACAATTTCAAGCGTTGATATCATCATTGTGATGTGAAGTATATCATTATCATCAGCTGTCAATCAATGACATAATGTCTTAGTAGACGTATTCATAACAGTAACTCCTCTTCTCTGAATGGCAGCCGCAGATAATGTACCGCAAGTGTTAATTATAAATATAAATCCCCTTTCTTTCCGCTTTTCTTTTATACCCAAAACGCATCAAGTCAGCGGGGTATCGTTTTACATCTAAATAGGTATTCATACCTTTAGATTTACAATGTCAATGCTTCAAGTTCACGTTTTTGTCCGCGCATGACATGTTGTGTTCGTCACATGACATGGGGTGTCGTATCGCGATGGCGAGAGCCCCACACAACACAATGAGCGGCCATTGTGCCGGCATTTCCAACAAATTTCATATCTTTTCATTTTTTTGATATCGCAAACGTAACCAAACGGAGAGATTGCAGATTGTGCACAGGATATTGGAGTCCCTTTTCCGTTACCTTGTTGACGCAATCAAATCTTATCAACAGTCTAATTACCTATACTTTCCGCTGTTGATCACAGCTCTCAATGAAAATGGTCAAATCCCATTTAAAAGTGATGACGATAATAATTAAATGACATCACATCAATGATAAAAACGTACGGTGTCCTTTCCACGTAGTTTTGCGAAACGTAATGTAAATATTATACCACTGCCGAGCAAAAAAAGGGCAGTCATTTACGTAAATGACGATATTTCTTAGATGAATCAAGATAGCTCATTGAATTAAAAAGTAATATTGAAGTGTATTTAATTAACTTTAGTAAAAACGATACTTATAATGGTAACAAAGAACTTAAATTTAATGAATATAATTTAGAAACGATTGGATTTATAGAGTTACATAGCTTTAAATACTGCGCCACTATATGTAAAACGATTTTCATGTGTAATTTAAAACTCTTTTCAATTTACTTTTAATATAAGGAAGCTATTTTGTATAGTTTCACCAACATTGATACAATAATAACTTCGAGATTTTGAAAATCAATATCGAACCTAAATCAAAACATGGCTTTTTGTAGGTGAAAGTTCTTTAAAATACGAACTGTTCTATTGGAGAATGAGCCAGAACGATTTCCCCTAGGAATCTACACTATAAATGGTTAAGTGTGATGTATTTGTTCTCAAGAGCGTACAGTAGTCATTTTGTAGGATGAGACGGAAAAATATTTTCTAGTAAGTCCATTAGGTAATTATAAAAAGTTTTCTCTAGTAAATAGCTGCGGTAGATAAGAATAAGTATTTTTTCCAAGACTGCAGAGAAATATGGTTGGCATGCTTTTGTGGGTTTTCATTTGCAGTCAGAGAATAGCGCCAACTAATGAAACAAAACTATTGTCTTACATAACAATACCTTAGCTATTTCAGTTATTACTATAAAATAGTAAGAATTATATTAACGATCAACAAAGGAATTACATAGTTCGGGCTGCACAATGTTCGCAATGAATACAATTTTAAAATTAAACCGGCCAATGCGATTGTTTGCGTTTGTATTCGAAATTGATGGTTGAATGACTTAGTTACGAATTACGCGAAAACTTGGTACCTACTTACTATTATTATTACTATTATATTGATGGATAGAAATTTGAAAGTTGAAAAGAAAGGGGAACGTCATAGCTGATTGTAAGTTAGAAACAATATTATAATAAATTGTTTTACTTTATTTAAGTATTTATAAAAAGATTAAACTAGACTAGGCAAGCGTAGTGTGGGACGCCCCCCGGCCAGATGGAGCGACGACCTGCGTAGGGCGGCTGACAGTGACTGGATGCGGAGAACCGAAGATCGGACTCAGTGGCGCGCCTTGGGGGAGGCCTATGTCCAGCAGTGGACTAGTGCAGGCTGATGATGATGAAAAAGATTAACTGACAGAGGATTTTAGAATGAATAGTTATATAATACAAGTAGGTACCTACTAGGAATATTCAGTTAATACCGTAAAAGTCGTAGGCTTCGAAGGAAATACCTATAATCTAACCTAGGTATACTTTTAAAACTGTAGGTAAGTGCCGATACCTAAGACACTCTTTTATGTTTCATGTAAACGAGCTCGCGTCAAAGGTGTTGGTTTACTCAGCCTCTTTGAGAAAATTCTCTTAAATTGGAGAAGGAGGCCCTTCTAATTTGTCGTTTACAAGCAAAGTAACATAGGCGTGAGCAATCAAAGACGTTTTGCGAAAGGAAACACGTCGGAGACGTACGAAATACACATTAAAGATACATAAATTAGATGGTGTTGATTTGGAATATCGGAAGCGGTAGGTAGGTACTTATATTATATCTCATTAAAATAAGGGAAGACAATAAGTAAGGTCAAAGGCAACACCAAATTAAAATCATGTTCATAAGACTTTTTGAAAGAAAGGACGAGACGAATTTTGCTGTTGTTCATAAAATTCAATTTTTCATCTAAAAATGTGTTGACCATAGTTAATCATTTTTATAAATGTCTGTAAATTTACAAATAATAAAGAGGTAAAAACTGGTGGATAATCCCGCACGCTTAACTTATAATTGTAAAATACACCTAGCGCCATCTATTGACTTTTCACTTTTAAGAGATGGGAAAGGGGGTGAAAGTCTGTATGACAGTATCGGTTTTTTAACTATAGAAAAATGCTGGTTAAAAAATTCTTTGTGACGCTGATGAAGTCGCAGGACATCGTAAGTATAGTTATTTATAAATTGGGCAAAAATAAAAAGGAAAAATCTTCAAAGAGGAGAAATCTTCCGAATGACCCTTTAAATATTTTTTAGGCCGACTTACAAAGTGACAGAAACATCGCTCGCCTACAGGTTGAAAATAATTTCCTCCCCCAAAGCGCTTGAGTGTCGCGTTTGATATTATTGTGTTTCTCGCGATATTCGCCTCGCATCAAAGAACAACAGAGAAATTGTAACTTTATATTGTATATAGGCATGGCAGGAATACTTTAGATGTGTGATTGAATCAATTTGCGTCGTTTCGAACTCTCGCAATAATCGGAGATGGAATATGTTTGGTACCGTGTTTTGTACGGATGTGGAAACAATAATAATAACAATACCTACAGCGACATTGCTGTGTTTTCATATTACCAGACTACTAAACTTGTATGTCAGTGTAATATTGGGTATTTCCACGTGGTCCAATTGAAATGTCCAATTGATTGTATCAAGGGGAAAAATTCCCGTGGTCTAACTGAAAAGTTTTTTTTCTTAGGATAGGTACTTAAAAAAAAGAAAAATAGTAGAAACATATTAAAAAATACTGAAGTAGTCATACAAAGGGGGATAAAAATTTAAGTTATAGTTTTTTGACAAAATTAAATTCTCTAAACAATATCCCACATCTGTTTCAGCAATGAACAACTGATGCAATCTGCCTCTTTCATTCCTCCCCGATCGCCACCCCTCGCTTCCTCACACCAGTTGTTCCACATTCAAATTTATTCAATTTTACCAAGCGATCCGAGTGGAAATGAAACGTCTCGGGGTACACTTCCACTCTATTAGCATTCGTTCATTCACTCCCAACTCGTCATAGCTCGTTCATTCGTTCATTCCCTCCAACTCGTCATTGTTATAGTGAACGGAGTTATTTGGGACCGCTCATCACGTTTGTTCTAAACTTGACAACAAAAACCTAAATGAGTTTTCTTTTCTACCCCCCAGAAGTTGATAACCACAATATCTGTCAGTCGGTGGAATAATTAATTTGATTTTGAATCCATTGGAACGTCATCTCATCCATATGTTTAAGTAAACATTTGTTTTAAAAATGCATTATTGATGTTGTAAGTTAAGTTATATTCGACTTAGGAGACCCGCAGTTGGTCTTAGCTTACCTCTAGAAGAAAGCGAAATTTAACTGGACTCTCTCTTTCTCTCTATGTCTGTCGTGAGCCTGTGACATACAATTTTTAAGCCAAAAATTAAATATTCGTTAGTTCACACATTCATCAGAAAAGAACATACTTATACTTTTTTCTGACGAAACGGAATGTGACGTACATAAGTGTCCTACGATTTAGGACACTTAAGTACGTCACATTCCGTTTCGTCAGAAAAAGTAATCCTTACCTCTTTATGAGTAGGTGTACAGAAATTGTCAAGATTACGAACACAGCGGACGTTACTAAGTATAGGTACAGTTGTTAATACTTAATAATTGTTCTTGCCAGGGGTACGTGCGAGTATTTTCGACGACGACGCCCCCTTCTTCCCCTTCGCCGACGGATCCGATGAAAAGCTGGCGCACATAATAAAGTGTCGTCAAATAAGGACGCGAGATAAACACGACTCGGAGCACTTCCTCGTCGAACGAAACAATGTCTGAGCATTGTGCAGTGTTTGCGCGGTGATACCGAAAGCGGCGGAGCGCCCGTCGCGATCGGAACGCAAGAGGAATTTGTTTGACGCCACATTTTGGCGGCGTTTTTTCGCGGTGCGTTTTCGGCGATTTTTTTCCAAAAGTTTTCCCATGTTCCGGGTTGCGTTTTCCATCCTTTATTCGATGTAACCAGAGTATACGGAGTTGTGCTTTCCTAACGAGACATTTTGTTGTTAGGTTTATTACAATTTACCAAAGTTGCTCCAAACATGTTGTTCAATGAATTTAAGTACTTACTTATCTGATAGGTACTGAATATCACTACTTACACTAGAATCTTGCACTCCATAATTTGCGGTGCTAGGCCTTTAACAGTTGATATAAGATGGTTAAGTATACCTGATACCCGTATAACGAAGGGTCGTTTGTACGTCTGTCCGTGGGAGATCCCATTAATAATTCAGAAACTACCTAGACTTCAATGTGCTGCGGCCCGTGAGTAAAAAACTGTAAAGAAGTCACTGAGTCCGACCCTGAGTGTAATGGCAGCACATAAGTACCTACATTTAGTTAAACGCGGCTAATTGCGAAGTCTGATGTACGGATGACACACAAATTAAACAAAACGCTCGGTAACTGCGCCCGGCGCTGCGCTAACGAGTTTTGACAATTTCGTAACTATTTAATATAACGTGGAAATTAGTTTTCTCGGTTTAATTTTGTCTTTGCGAAGTCGGAGATGGAGTCGAGATGTTACTTTACAACTGGGTTTGGTCGAAACTCGAAAGTGAATTGAAATGCTCAACAAGCTTTGATAAAAACATGTTGTATAGCCTACCTCATTTGAAAAGATCTCTTCAACGATTCCCATACGACGCACCCCCGTCCAAAAATGCAACCCGTTTATGTATACGTTTTAATGATTGGAAATTGAGATTTACATCGAAAGTATCCTTGTACACAATATTTCTTGCATTTCGATTCATACGAGTACATATCTGTAAAAGTAATGACGCTGACAGATTGGAACGGACGAACAGACTGAGAGAATACTCGATATGATACGCCTGATTTTCAACGTCATGATGATACAAGGTGTGGACCCGGCTTGAAGTGTTTCAGGATTGTTCTTTTCCAAATAATTTTCCCTAAGTCCGTGGCGAAAGCTTATTTACACCTTAACTTAGTCTTGTTTAGAAAACGTCGCTAATACTAAAATGTGGGGGAGTATGTCATGTTGCCTCCGCACACAAGTCTCTTCGCACCTCATTCTATTTCCATAGAGTTTACCGTCAACCTCGTCTCTTTAACCTCCGCCAACATACAGACGTACACAATATTATACGTAGACAGTCACGTATTATAGGTATACAGTTATGAGCGAATTAGAGACTGACCGTTCATTCGATTTCGGTTTCGGTCTCGGTCAAATGTTTGGCCAGATCCTAGAGCCCAATCGCACATGTAGGTATTGCTATTCGATATTATTTTCGAATAGTTTCATCACGCAATGAGTTCTTCACCATCATCAGCCTGCACGAGTCCACTGCTGGACTGCGCCAAGGCACGTCACTGAATTCGATCTTCGGTTCCCCGCAACCAGTTGCTGACTGCCCCCTTACGCAGAGCGTCCCAGTTATTACACACCAGGAATAGCTACTGGCGACAATTCGATCCGTTTGGGATATTTCATGCCAAACCCTTGTTCAGTTCACCAACGGTGCTCCAACCAATCCTTTTTTGGTGGGCTTAACTTAGCGTCTTACGCTACGCCCCTCCCAGTCGTGGGTCTCTACTCAAGAACTCGTCTACCCCAGTGGTTATGGGTTAGTTCTCCGATAGGTAGAAGTGAGCAGCTCACTGCGACTTGAACGTACTAACATTTTGAACTATGTATGTCGAATCATCATCAACAGCCTATTAACATGTCCCCACTGCTGGGGCTCAGGCCTACCATCTCAACGAGGGCGTTCGGGCTATAGTCCACCACGCTAGACCAATGCGGGTTGGTGGACTTCACATGCGCCTAAGAATTTCTTCGGCGTATGCAGGTTTCCTCGCGATGCCTTCACCGTTTGAGAGCAGTCAGTAAAATGTACTTAAGTTTCGAGAAAGAACCCATTGGTACATGGCCCAGATCCCCGGCTGGGCCATGTACCAATGTATGTCGAATATTTGTTAAAAAACCGGCGTCGACTTGATTTCGGCAGAAAAAAGTGTCCGTTTTCCTCGTCTCTACGTGCACATAACTTTTGCTTAACGACATTATTGTCTGGGCCGGACAAGCAAACGCACTTTGACGCGAAGGACGCGCGGCACCGAGACGTGATATAATAAGTTTAGTGCCAGTTCCCTAAAAAGAGGGATGGCGCGTACCTTTACGGTCGGATCGACCTTGCGATGCCTTATCGTGAGGTATAAAAACTTCTCGTAACAATGTTTAGTACCACTGCTGACATTCATTATAGTTAGAGACAAATAAATTTCTATCCTATTAGGTACCTACAAGAGTCGGATTTCTCGAGGAGGTATTGAATTCTCGTCTCAGATTGGTTTGTCCACTTCAGTAGTGTTCCACTTACCTGTTGTCATTGACTTTGCTCCTCAAACGGACCAAGTTTGGCCCCACGAATTAGTGTATCGTGAATTCGTGATTTTTTTCGACGACAATTTAGACTACGAGATGGTATACATTGAAATTGCTATTTGGTTTGTGTGAGAAAAATTTAAACCATGTAAGTAACTATATACATTGTTTTCAAAAGTTGTAGGACTAAAAACATGTTTCATTTGAGAAGTAGAAGCGATACCTGCTTTACAGGCAACCAATGTGCTTTACACTGATATGATCATCGCTCCGTGCGCAAAGCTATAGTGCGTAATATAATATACTGAAAACTGGAATCGTCAACTGAAATATTTTAGAATAACATTCCGAATTAAATAACCATGTCCCATCACTACATTCCACATCCAATGATGATAAAGTTATCAGTGGAATGAAAAAAAGTAACAACTTTAGCTTAAAATATCATAAGAATAAATAGATCTCCTTAATTTTGAATACTTACACATAAACAAAGAGTAACATGACTTTTCGTGTTTAGGGCATTTCGCGTTTAGGGAATGTCGCGTCCAGGACATATCGCGTTCGTGAAGTAGGCTCATTATACGACTAGACCAATATCTGAGGCAGGTTAGACGTAGGAGTGTAAATGGGACAAGGCCAAGGCTTTATATAATGTTTACGCAATCCATTCGAGTGCTCAATCGTTGGATGGATGTGACTTGTTCAAACAAACAAACATTCGAATATTTGCATTAACACTTATTGTAAACGATGCCCACATGAAACTTTAGAAACAAGTACAACTTGACAAAAAAAGTACAAACGTAAAATGCGAAATAAAAGATCAGATAGTAGAATAAAATATAAGCGGTCTTATCGTTTAGAGCGATTTCGAATCAAATGGTCTGCGGATATGCGATAAGCAATTCGACCAATCATCATGAGCCGTGGTGGCCTTTTTGACTGCGCACTCGCCTCGGATTCATAAGGTCGTGGGTTCATGAGCAGCCAATGGGTTTATTAAGGAAAAAAACGGATTAGGGCACCGTTGGTGGACCGCAGGCACAAAAGATCCCACAGGGTCGAAGTTTCGCCAGGTAGTCCTAGCCCCGAACAACATAGGATAATCATGATATATCAGCCTTTCAATGCATATTGCTGGACCGGGATCCGTGAACCGGAATCACACCGGGTCCTCCGCATCCAGTGCCCTGTCTATCTGGCGACTCAGCTGGATGAGACAGTTTAAGAAAGAATCATGTGTCTTTCCAACAGTGCCCACTGTTAACGGAGGACTAATGATCGGTACGTCTAGAACTAGAATCACAGTCACTCGCGTGGTTGAAATGTCAGTAAAACTAATCAGCCTGTCTGCGACAAAATCTACGGAACCGAACAATCTGAATGAGGAATCTATCAACCTTTTTCACTTCGTTCAATGCAGACACGGTACGACCGTGGCCTACACACAGATAATAAAGCTAAAACACGACAATTCTATTGTCGTTTTAAACAATTTAAGTACCTACACGTTAACTACCTGTGTTAAAACGTTCTCAGTTTTAAGTGGCAGTGATAACTTGAAAATAGTGGCTTAAAATGTAGAGACATTCGTAAAATTTGCGCCGCCGTTTTCATAATGACAGACGCTTCTTTAAAACTGCGTAATGGTTAAATAAGTGAACTAATTTCTCTACATTGAGAGCAAGGTTACTGAGATAATTATGCAGATTGGTTCTTACAAAGGAAACCATTCAGATTTGTTACCAGTAGGTAAGAAACCGCCGTGAAGCCATTTATGCCCGCTATCCAGGTTCAGAATCAAAGGAAAGCCTTTGTACGTCACCTAAGGATGGTAACGCTTGGTAACTTAACCGTTAACTTGTCGTCGTCACTATTAGGACATCCCTAATGCGGCATTCCTGGCGGTCCCACGCATTCTTCACCCAGCCGCCTTCCACCGAATGGCCATGACCCAAACAAGACCATAAAATATGATATTTTATATATCGGGTCCTAATTAAACGCCACGATGCTCAGTTAGTGCTAATAGTGCTCAAATATGAGAATTAGTGCCTCAGTAGTTTCAAAAGGTCTACATTCCGGCCGGTCTCACGCGTCTTTTATCCAGTCGTCGTCGTATCCTTATTCAGGTCGTCGGTCCATCACATGACTTGACCCTAGCATGCCACGGAAAGGTATCGCGTCCTAATGTCTGTCACGAATTGATGCTCAATTAGTGCCATAATTAGAATCAGATGATATTAAAAATCAGAATTATTGTGCCTTACACCGGTCACCGGGTCACCGGTTAATCACAGGTGTCGGCAACCCAGCCAACACAAAATATCATTCATTCGTTCTATAGCATTCATTCGATCCAATCAATCATTCATTCATTCTGCCTGCCGCCTCCATTTTTGTCTTCTTGAAACCGACTCCAGTACGATTGTATATAAGAATAAAATAAATTGCAGATACAAACAGCAGGTCATCATTTTCTGGCTGCAGTATCTCCCTCACTAAGACCACGTTTAACCTCCGTTTGTAGAACACTGGCTCGAGTTTTAACAGTGTACCCCACCCGTCCCCGTTCCCAGTCAGAAGGTTATGTAAATTGTTTAACGAACGATGCCGTTACGGGCCCGATGGCGCACTTAAAGCATTAACATTTTAAAGGCGTTATTTGTGCTAAGTTCACAATTATTTCTGCATTTAAAACTGATTACTCTCTGTGTTTTAAGTGCGCTTTGAATATTCTAATTAGTTAGTTACCTTGGACTGTGACTGTCTTCTGTGCCTGTCAGTTTTTCCTTGCAGTTGTCTATAGCCTTCACCAGTCTTGCGATTCGCGATTCTATTTTGAATCGTGTAAATATGGTTCTAAACTAACATGTTACGTAAAACAACCTATAGTGACGCAATTTCCAAGGTCTAATATACCTCGACCGCCGCGTTTGCCCAGTGGCTTGGACGTTACACTCGCAGGGGTCGTGGGCTCGATTCCCGCACACAGACAATTTTGTACGTACATGTTGATCCTGGTCTGGATGCTAGGTATATTTGTGAATTGTCGTAATAGACAATGATTCTATTTGTCAATTTTACAGTTGTCATATTTGGACTTAGCCAGTTTTGCTTCCCTAGCCGACAATATTAAAATTTGAATATTGCACGCAAAATTCCTCATTGAAAGTATATTATAATGTAGTAGTAGATTACATCGCACAACAACCCGCATGGAGGTACTTTCACGTGTGTGTTGATCCTCGGAATTTAAACATTCATCGGATGCACAAAGCGGGTGCGTGTGTGGAAATTAGACAATCCGCGGCGTGTATACCTATGGGCTCGACTGGTACGGTACGAGTTTTTCTCTCGTCTCGTTCCCTCGCGCCATTTTCATGCTAATCTCGCGCTGATTTTGCGGGCATGAAATATTTGTAACAGACGGGCGTAACCGTACCTTTTCAATTTCGCCCGCGCGTTCGCCTCCCGGGCATTGGAAACGGGCGGGCTGAACGTTGAATTTTATGCGTACAGCACTCTACATTGCATTGTGCTTGGCTTTAGATTCAGCTAATATCTATGCGTTACCTATAATCCTACTTACAATGTAAACGCGAAAGTTTGTAAGGATGTTTTGATGTTTGTTATTACTCTTTCACGCAAAAACTAAGGAACAGATTTTCATGAAACTATAAAAATTACGTGGAATAAAAAATTTTGATATTTCCTACGGACTATAAACTGAAACGGTTATGGAAATATGTCTGTCTCTGGTATATGTTTGTCTGTCTATCTGATAGTTTGTACCTACGGCAGTGGGGTACGACACTAAGAACGTTGAAGTTTGACAATGTCAGTTGAGATCAATGCGAATGCAACGCCATGCCAGCATTAGCAACAAAAATTTTGCACCTATTACTAGAAAATCTCGTGAGAAAACCCCCAGGAAAAGCTAGTCTTAGCACCTAATATAATTTCCGCTTAAAATACGTTTCTTATGACGTATTTACGCGAACCCGCGTTCGTATCTTAAAATTTTGAGGTACATCGAAATTTGTATGCATAGAGGCAGAAATACTTTATGACTGGTGGCGGGTTGCGTCGTAAATTCGCACTTAACCCCCTCCTGAGCCGGGGGCCGCGGACTGCATATTTCAGTATCCCACATGAGGATGTTCTGACGCCGATACGTACAATGCACTCGTCGCGAGGTGTTATGTCCGAAGCAAATACGCGACGCGCCACTTTGAATACTTTATACGTAGCCGCCTTGGATGAAACCAGAGGAAGAAGATACGGTACCCTCTTATGTTGCAACATTGTACTCGATATTACCCCTGACTAGGACCCGGCTACGACTATATAATTTCAAAATATTTCGGAAGGAAAAAGAGAGAGAGATAAACCGTTGTGGACTGCAGAAAGGATCGAAATTGTAATTAAATTAGTTGAAGAATATAAATTGGCGCCAATTTATATTCTTCAACGAGCGAGAGAAATGCATGGCTCGATTTTTATCCGGCAGTATCCGCTTTTCTGACATTTTACGTAGACATATCACTAGGTATTTTTAGTCAGAAAACGTAATAAACAAGAATATTCGACATCTTCCGGGATTTCGTGAAATCCCTGACATCCTAATTTTCCTGCGACATATACATGCACCACACCATAAAGCAGAAACGAACACCACACTCACGCAGCTGAAATCAAAATTACATTCGTTCAATCACCAGTATAATCATAAGTAGTACAGTATTTTCCACTAGAAACAGTAATATCGAGCGAAGGTAAATGTAACTCGGCGCTGGACTCACCAAAACCTGGTTACTTGGTTTTTAGCATAATTTTCAGTAAGCAAGTATCTACATCTTTATGGTTTCATCATAAATCTTCTGCGGCTTTAGGAGCTAGGGAAGTGAGCTTCCTTAGTCATAAAGCAATGTAGGTTGTGTAATTGTCGTGTTGGAGATTAAATTAATTACGGTTGCATCCTGTCACTGTGATAAATCGCGACCCAACTGTTATTTCGTCAAATATGATCCGTGAAATATGTTTTTGTGACAAAAAATGATCCTATTTATAATACCTATTGTTTATTCCTCCACACATTTGAAACTCAATTAATTTGCCTGAATTTGCACACAAATTTAAGAACATAATTACAAGGTGTAAAAAGCAGGGGCAAACTTTTATTAGCTTTTGACAATTCGCAAAAAAATGGGTATAAAATTCATCAAAATGAATTTAATACTTTGTACATTTTGTAATGGTTATTTTATATTTTGAACCCTTGGTCTTTATTTATACTATGGTCAATAAGGACCCGAAGCAAAGAATACTATTACCACAGAAGAAGTAAGAGTTACTATACGCTATTACTATACGTAAATAAGTGACCCTAGGCCTATGACTTGCAGTGAGTAGTGCAGGCTGATCATGTGCTTACATATTTGTATGATTGTTGTCGACAGAACGCAAGCTGTTCGTGGGCATGCTGAACAAGAAGCTGTCAGAGAACGACGTGCGCGCGCTGTTCTCTGGGCACGGCGCCATCGAGGAGTGCACCGTGCTGCGCGACGCGCAGGGCCAGAGCAAGGGCTGCGCGTTCGTCACGTTCGTCTCCAAGCAGGCGGCCATCGCGGCCATCAAGGTTCGACACTGCAACCACCCATGTGGTGCACATGTGGTCATAACCATGGGCGTGTGGTCGTACCCAGAGGAGAGGGGGGGAGTGCCCATGGGCCCTTCTTGTCTGCCATACATAACATTATCATTACATACATTTACTGATAATATTTATGAAATTGTAGATGAAGTAAAATGTATAGGAGTCAAAATTTGGCCAAATCGGGCCAAAAGCTGGGTACGCCCATGATGACCCCCATGACGCGAACCTGCCTGGCCTCATTCGGGGAGGTGAAACATGTGGAAGGGATCTTAGCATCAATCGTCGTACAGTGCAGGATTTTTAATTTAATTTTTAATACTGTGTTATGGTATTCTCGAAAACTAGAATTACTATATTTAAATGAAACATTTTGAATGATATATTTTGATTGTTATACGCCCTGTGTAATAAGTATTGACCCTGTATTAATAGTAACCTTATAACTGCCGATATTTGTTTTGAGAGCGTCAGTGGCCCTGGGGATAAGACGCGGCCTATCATATCGAAAAGGTCCGGAGTTCGATCCCCGGTTGGGTCATGTACCAATGGGTTTTTCTCGAAACTTAAGTACATTTACTGACTGCTCTCAAACGGTGAAGGAAAACATCGTGAGGAAACCTGCATACGCCGAAGAAGAAATTCTTAGGCGCATGTGAAGTCTACCAACCCGCACTGGGCTAGCGTGGTGGTCTATAGCCCGAACACCCTCGTTGAGAGGGTAGGCCTGAGCCCCAGCAGTGGGGACATTAATAGGCTGTTGATGATTGAGTTGATTGATGATTTGTTTTGAAAAGACTTGTTTACCTATGTTGTTGATTGATTGAAACCATTGATACATGATAATGTTGCCATTTCAGGCGCTACATCATAGTCAAACAATGGAGGGCTGCTCAGCGCCGCTCGTAGTGAAATTCGCTGATACGCAAAAGGAAAAGGAGCAGAAGAAATTACAAGCGATGCAAGCGAGCTTATGGGGATTGACGGCGCCAGTAGCACCCGCCGCGGCGTACCTCGCGTCCGAGGCGGCGCTCTCGCCAGCAACGCAGCTGCAACTGTTGCAGCAGTTACAGGCGGTTGGGCTGCAGCAACAGCTGTTGCAGGGGCAGGGGTCCACGTTACTGCAAGGTATCGACGCTTGTAAGCTTTCAAACCTTGTGTTACTTCTGTTTTTAGTAGTTGGAAATACTAATCATATAATGTAATAGTGTCACATAGACTAGATGCTTTTACTCTTCTCCTCCAATACTATTTAATTGATTCGATTGGGTTTGGATAGCTGGGTCTTCAGCAAGTTTACAGCTATAGATATTATACTAATAATATTATTGCGACTAAATTTTTCAGTTGTATTTAAATATTTCGTAATAATTTTAATTATGTAGGTACAACTACTTCGTATATTTTAGTAGACACATCTGGTTGACTAAGGTTTCAAAACTTGCACTTAGGTAATTTTAGCGTTTTGTAACTGTATTTGGTAGCCAAAATGAGATCTGCTAAACATTCAAGTATTTTGCGTAATATAAGAGCCCTTTTTACCGACTGACTAATTGTAGCCAATGATTCATTTAGAGGAAGTTGTTAGAATTATTCATCTTGTTACCATCACTCGAGTTTTTAGTGTAATTTTGTACCTAGCTTCAATTATGTTGTTTTAGGTATTTTTATGTTGTCTCTAACCTATCCTGAATTCCCAAGTTTAAGTTCCTCCCACATCAGTGCCGGATTTACGCATTTCTATATAAATTCACGTACCTAATCAACTACTCACTTCAAGAAATAATAAGTAAATGATTTTGGAGTTCGAAATTTTTTGATAATATTTACCTCCGAAACTTGGCCTATTGGTGAATCCGGCATTCGCTTCTTTTGTTTATTTGACACGCTCCTTTCTTTCGTCTTAGGTGTTAACTATCAGGATATCGCTTTCAATGGGGCAGGCCTGAGCGGCGGCGCGGTTAACGGGGGTATGGGCGGGATGGGAGGGGCGGCCGAGCAGCTCGGCGGGCTGCTCGCGCCGGTGTCGGTGCAGAACCTGGCGGCGCTGGCGGCGATGACGCAGCCGCCGGTGGTGACGCAGGCGACGGCCATTGCGCCGGCGGCCGCGCCACAACAGGCAGCGCCGCAACTTTGTAAGTACCTAACCTACCCTGTTTGAAAAACACACGATTCTCACACAATGCTATAAGTATTCTTAGACGGACCCTGAGAAAAGATTGTTTAGGTACGTACCTAAGTACTTGGAAGTTGTCTTTTGAGATGCAGATAATTATTAAAAAGATTAATAAATTTAAAAAACCAACTCCTAATGTACTTATGGCTACATTTACATTTTGTAGTTTTCGTATATTATAAGCGTATTATGATCAAAGATGTTTATAAGTGTATTAGGTAAATGTACCCGTAGATACTTTGATCGTCGTTATATTTTGTTCAATTAGAGGTAACTTATCAATAATGGCAGTATTGGAAGTTTCTAAGAGGCTTAGATGTAATTCTAAAAGCTTTTGAAGATTAGAAACGAAAACGTTAAACCTAAATAATCTCCGAATATCACTAGAATTCTTAATTGTCATTTCTTTAAAGCCTTCCTAAGGTACTTATCCCGAATTTGGCCTCCCTCCAGCCATTAAGCTCAATAAATCCGGCACTAATTGCTAGACCTGTCCAAATTTCTAATTGGAACTACTGCATTAAGTAACTAGTAAGTGAAAAAAATTTAGGTAGACACGGCCGCCGGTTTAATCTGGATTATGTATTGCGAACGCACTTGGAAAAAGGAGTGATTTATATGTTTATTATAAGAATCAGTCTTATCGCCACACGCGAGGACTCTTGAGCTAGCAATTAACTTATCTGAATTTTAATTGCTAATAAGTCTACTATTATTTAGTTCCGGTGCTTCACAAATTGGCAAACCGATTTATAAGACGTATCCAGTTAGCCATAACGATCTTTTTTGTCGGCAAACTTTCCTATTTCAGGTTGGACTTAGATACGTTAAAAAAGTTAATTAACGATGAACATTTTTCACACTTCAGGTCTTCTCGGGAAGACTAACATCACAGGTAAAAACGCATTGAAACAGAAATGTGTGTTTTACATGGAATGAATATCTGTTGGCTTCTTAGGCTTATGTGATAAATGTAAACAGATAGGCCATGGCTCGAAAAGCTTAACTCAGATGGCGCCACCAGCGTATGTAGTAAACATTGTGGTGCTTTCCTTAGACGGTAGAAAAAGGTAGAATTAGTTGCGATGAGTGACAGTTTCATCTCCCAGTCACTAGATGAACAAGATTTCAAAGGAAAGGATTGACAATATCAATACGAATGGCTCCTTTCACACTGTAAGGGGATTTACAGTTTCGATATTGTAAAAAATATGCCATAGCGAATGTTTCCATTTATCACATAAATCTGAGGTTGGCTTGGTTTGATTTGCCTAGCGTGCTTGCATAGGCTTTTTTAATACCGTTAAACAGGCAAGAAGACGCCATTTCTGAACATAAATACTTACCTACCTACATGTAAAAAATCGTAACTAAATTAATATGCTCGATTTTTGTTTTTATTTGGTTATTTGTTTAATATAGTGAAAATTTGGTATATTGTAAACAATTCGTCGAGGTCGCTTGTTTGTTCAAGTTTTGTTTGTAATGGATGGTTGCATATCAGTTCAATTATTTTTAGCTTTTATTTATTTTTATTCCTTTCCTCTATTCAGTAGACTTTCGTAGAATTTCTAACTTGATCTGATACGTAGCCAAATGTGATGCAGGTGTTAACAAAATAGCAAATTTTTGCTCATGTCTAAGTCTTGAAACAAAAGTTGTCCGTCCAGTCAGTACCTATGCTATAATTATGTAGGTACATGCTTTTATAACAAATAAGTCATTACACATACATTTTGTGACATTGTGTTAGTAATATTAATAAAATGCTCGGTGGGAGAATGTATAGGTTCAAAGAATTCTCACCTTCTGTTTTTGACGTATACTATGTTCTTATTCTAAATAGATGGTCGCAATAATTTAAAAATCGACTTGGTTACAAAAACTGACGTGAATGATTTTACTGTAAATAATTGCTACATGTAAACTATTTTGTGAATTATTAACAATTTAATTGTTTTTGCATGGGAGTACTAAAAAACTAAATTTGTTTGTCGTTTGATTGATATTTCGTGATCGTATTTATTTAGAAGGTTATTTATGTATCAACGTAGCTGTATTGTGATGGCAGTTGAAGTTCAGTATAACAAATGCAGTGTTTTGTTTGTATGATAATGTTTCTATTGTTTTGTTTGGTTTGGAAGGGCTTAGATACTTAGTTTAATAGGTATTGCTTCTAAAGCATCGTGCTTGGTTAGTTCAGTTTGTTAGAAATTTTCGCCGCCACCAAATTTCTTGTCTCTTGGCTGCTAAATTGTAAAAAAACTAACGGTTTTATGTACTTACTTGCATACTTAGTCTTATCTTATGACTGTGGCTAAAAATTTCACGTGGAGATTTGATAAACTGTAGATCGTAATTCCCCCCAAATCAAATAATTTAATTTGCTATGTAAAACTTCGCGAAAATTTTATCTTTTTTGTCTTTTTTATTTAGCCTATATCTTTTTAGAGACTTTTTATCTTTGTTGTAGAGCTATCTTATCCATGTTTAACTTCAATTGTATACTCTAAAACTTGGCAATTCTAGAAACCAATACATTCCATATTAATGACAAACTTTCTAACACGATTGTACTCATTGGCGCCCAACGTGGGACCAGTTTCAATATGGCCAATAACCTATAAAGTGTGTTACATGATATCAGGGTCAACCGCAGAGCCGTTGGGTTCTGCGTACGCTGCGCAGTTCGGCACGGCGTTCGCGGCCGCGCCGCTCGGCTCGGTGCTCGGCTCGGCAGCCGCCGCGGCCGCAGGGAAGCAGGTTGAAGGTGGGTTTCTTTTTTTAAAGGTGTTATTTGAAATTGCGCAGCCCTAATGTATATTTGCGTAAAAACAGTTCATTCGTGTAAACCATGCTTAGTGTACAGTCTGAAGGTAATATATTTTTTATACTTCTAACAAGAAACATGTTACGTTCCAGGTCCAGAAGGTGGCAACTTGTTCATATACCACCTGCCCCAGGAGTTCACCGACACGGACCTCGCGTCCACTTTCCTGCCCTTCGGCCACGTGATATCGGCCAAAGTGTTCATAGACAAACAAACGAACCTATCAAAGTGCTTCGGTTTCGTCTCGTACGACAACGCCGCCTCCGCGCAGGCAGCCATACAAGCCATGAACGGCTTCCAAATAGGTACAAAGAGACTCAAAGTTCAATTGAAACGTTCTAAAGAACTGTCGAGACCGTACTAGAATATTCCAGAACTCGTTCCTAGTGAATTTACAAAAAAAAATAAGAGAAAACTATCGCAAAGAGGTTGTAAGTTTCAGAACGTTTGTTGTGATGTATCCGGTGCACACGAACTGAATAGTCCGTAAGGTTCGTTCGAAAACGCGAGTCCACGTGCACAGTTGTTAACTAATAAGTATAAGGTTAAGGTTTGTGTCAAAGGATTTATCGTTTCCAAAGTATTCCCCAAATGGTTTATTATTATAAATATAATAATTTTCTTTTAACTCATAAGTTTTAGTCACTTTTAAGCATAAGTTGAGTGCTTTTAGAAACCGACACATTTCGGCAAACGCCAAAGAGCTGGTACTGAGAAATAGTTTCTATAAACTATATTCCTTTTCTAAGAGCAAATTGTCAATATAAAAGACATGGATGTAAGGTAATTATGTCACGTCCGGAGGTTGCCTTCAGGTACCGATAAGTATTGCTTATTTTATTAGATTAATCATTTTATTTTACCGTTACGTTCAATAGAACAAGTTTATTATAATTGTTTTGTTACAATTTTCGTGTTTATTTGTGTTACCATTTCAATCATGAATGTGGCCATCATTTACACAGTCTTTAGTCTTTTTTTGTTAAAATTATAGGTGTGTTAGATTAACAAAAAATGATCTCAAAGTGATCAGTGTATTTATTGTTTACCTTGTTGTCAATAGTGTACTTAAACATTTGTAATAAATAATTTCTATGTGGAACCTTCGAGGTAAACAACACAAATATCTCAAATATCTTTCGCAAAACTACCCTCAGCCTGTTTTTGAGAGAACTTTTGTGCCTTCATAACTTTTTACTTTGGTACTTTGCTAGAAGCCTATAAAATATTTTAATCTTTTACCTACTAAAAGGCTGAAGTGGTAGTTTAGTAGATAATGTACAAATCAACGTAACATTATAACATACAATATTATCATATTGATTATTTTAAGGTATAAATTATCCTTCTTGCAAACGTCTTACCCCCAAATTAGATTTCTCTGCACTAAGAAGGGAAAGCAAAGGGATTTATTTCTCTTTTGAATGACATCACAATTCACAATACAACACACAAACCAGAATGATGCGGACTAACTTAAAACTATGGAGTAAGTCCCAAGTAACAAGACTTTATAGATTAAGTTTACACATCTAATTGATTATTTTTAATGTCGATTATCTCAATAGTATCTTTAATGATGAAATAGTTCTGGTGTCCATTTTTGAAATTAAACTTTTGATTTTTTGATCTAAGGTAAGTCGATTAGGGTACACTTTAAGAGTAAAAGCTCAGAACATTCTGCTAAACAGTTAAAAAGGTTACAGGGAATGTAGGTAAATCGATTGTAAGGTCAAACATTAGAGAGGTACCTACATTGTTCGAAATACCTACTAATTTAGACAGTGATCATTAGAAATATCTAGACCATAAGTTTTCAGTTTCATAAACACTGGATTCTAAGAGATTTGCAGTCAATCGTATATCCGAAGCCAGAAAATATTTGAGATATTTGAATGTTGTTTTCAACTTACTTTATTGTGATCGTTTACAATATTTAATGTATAATTTATTATTACCACAAACTATTTATACTGTAAACACATCGAACACTGGCCCTTTAGTCAAAATTTTTGTTAGATTTAAGTATTTAAATGATAGATATTTTCGTAAGTAAGTTTAGTATTCATTCATTACTTACTTAAAAATTATGTTATCTTTCATCACTATTTTTCTTAAAATAGTCACTGGCACTTTTGAATTTTCTTGTCTATGACTTTTATTATATATATATTTTTAATTTAAGTATTTAATTACATTTATTTCTTGAATATAAACACTTCGTTTTCTTGGATATAATTGTTATAGAAATCGCTCAATAAGTAAAAAAATTAAGAAACTAAGCACTTAGTTACCTATTGCTTGAGAAAATTGATACTGATAGACATTTCATAAAGATCGCGTCTCCGAATGCTCGTCCGGTCTTTAAAACTTAAGCGTCACTTAGGGAAATAAGTACACTTCCAAATGTTAAGTGTAATTGAGAAACTAAACTTTTAAGACGGTGTTCGAGTATTCGGCGACGTTTTTTTAAGAATTGTGCCGATGCGTTTTTTTTTCAAGGATTTTAAAAATACTACTTTACGACCAATCTAACTAAAGAATAAAACTATTGTTTAGCTATATTGAAAATATAAATGCTTATTTACCTACTTTCTAAAAGAACTGATGTACACCATCATTATTAATAATTTAAATTTAGTTGAGTATTATTGTATTTAAAAAGAAATATGATATGTAAACTAAAAATACTGCGTTACAAGTTGCGTCAGTTGTACTTTCGAGGGAAAATCCAGAAGTCCAATACACAAAATCTTTTCGCATGTGTAAAGAATAAAATTCAAGAGGAAAATGTGGGACAGACCCTAATCATTAATGTCTAATGGTTGTAAAGCTTGTGAATGTACTATTAGCTAAGGGATGAATTGAGAACATAAAATATAAGAGAGTAGAAGATATTTTTTTCAAATTGATACTTTAAAATCGCACAACCTATGGCTGAAAACTATTAAACAACATTATATTTTGCAAAAGCTCTTTCCTATTTAAATGCAAAGATGCAACCATAACCACACAGCGGTATTTCACCGTAGTATCGGTTCAATTAGTATTTAGTATGTACTACGTATTTAATTACATAAGTCGCGCTATCTACCTTGCAGCGTAGGCAGAAACAAACCAGCGCCAAATATCGTGACTCTGACATTTGCTTTTATTCTTTGCACATGATAGCATGGGACACGAGTGCTTTGATTGATACAATCATTTATTTTACTCGATTACCGACGCCACCGATAGTAACGTAATGTTTTTATTTCACAAAACTTACTAATGAAATGGATATTTTAGTTTAATTTTAATCACGTTTTTTGATGTCTGAGGAAAGACAATATTTAGACTGAATAAGTTTCCCCTAGTAGATGTTCGATAAGGGTGGCTACACACATTCCTTTCGTCTTATCCACGACACGAGTTATTTCGTACGATGAATTAACTAAGTATTCTTTTGCGGATTTTCCTACAAATGTTAGATTTTAGACAGCTGCGGCTGCCAAATCTATGTGTGCGGCACCCTTAAATAGTGATTCAGTAACGTTTTGTGATTCCTTTAGTAAGTTCTTTGTAGAACCCTTACGAGAGCTTATTACTTACTATTGTTACTTTTCTTTCTTATTATAAGATAATTTAATTACTTACTATAAAAGGGGAATGTATTGTTACAAATCGATTTGACATTCTGAATTATAAATAAATTTTATGATGAAGCCGTATAATCCTAGACACGACCGTGCGAACTGAAATGTGGATAATCGACTTTGTTTCGACATCGTTTATGACATAAGTAAAAAAAAAGAACATACAAACAAATTCAAGGTAAGACGGAAACGCAAACACTGAAGCTTTAAAATCCATGAGTTCAATTTTTCAATCTATTTGCTATATATGACAAATTCAATACACCCTTGAATTTGTTATTAAAATTTAATTTGTGTTTTAGTGCGATTTGACAATTTCTATTTGAAAATCTATTGACCTGAGTCTAGATGCAGATAAGCCAAACAAAAGTCATTATTTCGAAGTCGAAGCAAAGCCCATGTCCCATTTCGTTCCCAAGCCTGATAATAGGTGTGATCTACTTAGATAAAATGTCAAGAAGTAAGAATTTTTTTACCTAACTACCTTTTCTAGGTATCTTAAACGGGAAACCTCAATGTTGTTGTAAAAAAATACCAAAACTTTTCTGAAAACTCAAGGTGTATGGCAATCAAACGTATTTATTTTTACGACTATCTATTTACTGGGATAGACGTGGCTGCCTAACATGACGCCTCAGTGGTTATACCCTTTCTTTCGCCAAAGTGTGATTATACAAAAAATACATTTTGACGGCTGATTGCGCTGAAAATAATGTACAAAAGGCCTTTTTTATACCACGAAAAGTTTAAAAATGCTGTTTGAGTATTATGACCTGCGAGAAGTATTAATCCACGCCTTTTTTAAAAATTTTGTGAAAGTTTTACTAAAATTACCTACAGTTACACACAAGTGCGTTTTTAGGCAATAGTAATAATAATAAAATATCATTAGTCACCACAAAAGTATCTTATCAGTATACCGTTCTGTTATTTATTCCAGTTATTACTATAATTCAAGCAATTTAAACAGGTAGGTGGACGACTATTTTTACCCGACTGCGGCGAAGCCCAAAAGGAAAGTTAAGTGTTTAACGCGTATGTTTTTATTGATGAATCTTTTGCAAGTAATCAATCGCCTTTCAGCTATAAAATGCACTTGGTGTGAAATTTTTAAATTGGAACTAAATGTTGGATTTTTTTTTGTATGTTACAAATCTATAAGGATTAACTTCCAGTGCATCGTATTTAATAACAACAATTTTTCCGCACAAGAAATATTCAATCATTTCTGCTGTAAATGAGGGAAAGAGTCACGGTGCAGTCAACTACCATATCCTTACACAGACGCAAATTTATTTTTACACAATTTCGAGGCACCTTAATCTAGTAGATATAAAATTGGTATAAAATTTAATATAAAAGAACTGTTTTATACAACACCCGTTTTTGTTGATATGAATGTAAATAAATGTCAAGTTAAAAAATTTGTTGTTTAATTACTTTAAAAATGTCGCCTGATTATTACTTGTGCCTACACAGCACAATGATCAAACCAAGTATGTAAGATGAGCAAACCAATTACGGAGTGATCAGTGATGTGCTTCCCGTTTATTCTGTAGAACCAGGAAGGTTCGAATTCCGGCCGCCCACCAAAGATATCATAACTCTGTGTAGAACTGAGTTCGATTCCCATGGACAACTCTGTACAATTGGAGAACCTTGCGCAGGTGTGGCGCTACACATATATATAGTATAGTGTAATATGGGCCTTAGGAGTTTGACGGTAAAAATATTAAAGAAAAAAAAAAAAAATACGAACCTTAATTTATTTTTCACTAATCATTCCCAAACTTTGGTACATCTTTCTTCTCTACAATATCTTCCTCCTCCTTCACCTCTACCACAGCGTCTTGTCGCATTAGGATAGGTTTCGCCTGCTTTATTAATCCGTGTTCATCTGCCAGAGGTAATATATCGCAGATCAGCGGCGACTCTACCCCTAGTATGTAGTGGCAGGTTCTGGGCTCTAGAAGGTAGAGGGAGACTTGGGCGGGGCTGGAAGAGTTCTCCAGGCATTTGAGCTTGACTTCTGTCTGTCGGGGTTTGTCTGTTTTATCGCACAAGTCACCGTTGGAGTAGAAATGGGATATGTACGTTCGGTGCTCTGTAATAGTAAGGAAAAAAACATACTTTAATTAAAAACAATAGCATGTTAAATAAGTAACCTATACATATACTCGTACGGCCGTGCATGACTAATGACTACAGCTTCTTCGCTAAGTGAATAATTAGAATCATGGAATTAGTATACAATTAGAATTCATTGATCTTTGATTGTAGAAAACCATAAAGAAAAGAACTAACCATAAAGAAAAGGAGAGACGTAACCGAGTGTTCCATAGGTTCCGGTGGTTGTAATAAATGAGTATGAGTACTTTTCGTCAGTTACCGATTTAGACGGAAAATAAAGTGTATCCTGGCTAGCAACAATAAGTGGAATTGTAAGTGTAAGGGCTTCTTTCACCACTTGTTTATAAAGTCCCAGATACACTATCTGACAGATACCCTATCTGACTGATAGCTTTTTTTTTCACAGGTATCTGATTGCGTTATCTGTCAGATAAACTAACATCAAGATTAGCCCAGTGCGGGTTGGTGGACTTCACATGCGCCTAAGAATTTCTTCTTCGGCGTATACAGGTCTCCTCACGATGTTTTCCTTTACCGTTTGAGAGCAGCCAGTAAATGTACTTAAGTTTCGAGAAACAAACCATTGGTACATGGCCGAGCCGGGGATCGAACTTTGGACTTTTCGGTATGATAGGCCGCATCTCATACCCGACACCACTTACGCTCTTTGTTAGGCTAGCCTCCGCCCTACTATGGCTTTTGATTTGATCCTATGAGATCAAGATCATAAAATAAAAGATCTGTTTAAATGTACCCAGTGTACTCATAAGTCATAATCAGTAAAATATTTTGACTTTGACTCTCACCGACAGGTTTAGGCGACTTCCCCTTGTTCTCCTTGATCCACTCCACGTGCGCCGGCTCGTCGAACTGGCCCAGAAGTACTGTTGTCTTCTCCCCAGTCCTGTCTATATGGTATTGGGTCACGTGTTTGCCGTAGCAGAACTCATATTTCCACCAACCGTTGCCCTGTGAATAATAAAAAAAAAAAGATTAATGACCAGATCTAACAAAGTATAGAGTTAAACTCCATAGACGACCACTCTGGCCGATCCTCTTTCTCTTACCCCATTCAAACAGTTCTCTCCGTTAAGGAACGCCCTGACCGGCGAGTCGTCTGTTATCATCGGAGGCTTGGCAGGCACCTGAGGTTTCACGCCCTCCGTCAGGCCCTCTTCATCATCGCCGATTGGGTGCAGCTCAAACTTCAAGTGTGTTTCACCATCCTGGAAGAGGTTAATGCTTGTTAAAATTGTTCGGAGATATATACGACTTGGATGTGTAAAAAATAGTATAGATTTTTTAATACTATAGCCACATCAAATCTAACAGCCTATTAGTATGTACTGTTGGGTCATAGGCCTCAAAGGGAACGCACGGGCTACGTTCTACCTAGAATCCTTCTTTGATACTGCTGATAAAAATATGTTGCAAGAAAACATCAGTAATGTTACACGAGGGGTGCACAAAAATATTATTACATCATGATTTTTTTATTTTATTGATTTCTACATCGAAAGTGTCCCTTGTATGTGGTCAATTACTGCCACTCAAAAGGCCACAAGTGCGTTGTCACCCTGAGGAATGTCAAAATCAAAATACTTTATTGCTTTGAACCACCGCTTCGTAAACAAGTAATGGCGTTCATTGCTTGTACAGCTGTAGAAGTTTAATTTCAGCACACACTTTTAACAAAGCAAACATAAAAACTAGGTACATAAAACATGTCAACGCTACTTTTATTGACAATAAAAACTACTAAGGTGCACCCGGGGCAATCGCAACTATGGGGCAAATGCAACTACATAGTTTATTATGTGACTGGATGGAGAAAATCATTGTTTACCTCATATAATATTATGTAGATTTTCTCCATAGTCTTAGATGTACTAAATAAAAATACTATCAGTGCAAAACCCCTGGTGCACCGTATAAAAACAAATTAAATTAGGTACCTACCTTATCAATTTTTTCAACTTTCAACACTGCAAGTACGTCTTTAGCATCGTTGTCCTGAACGACATGCCAACAGAAAGGAGTTAGGTAAGCAGCTATACACTAACTACTCTACAAAAAAACTCATAAAAAGTACACAAAACAGAGCGAATCCAAATATTGCAAAATACAGAATAATTAAAAATAGGGGTCATGTGCCCTGTAGTAATTTACTCTGTAAATAATAGTCTAACAAATTAAAAACAATACAAGTTAATGTTGAATTATTAAATAGCAATTTAATAATAATAATAATGTTTGGACAAATTTACACACGGTTGTTTAGTCCCAAACTAAGCTGAAGCTTGTAAATGGATACTCAACAACTGATAAACATACATAAATACTTTTAAATAAATACTTAAATACATACAAACACACGGAATCCGAAAACCAACAGTTATGCTCATCACACAAATGTTGGTCCCGGATGGGAATCGAACCCACGACCTTTTGCGCAGTAGGCAGGGTCACTACCACTACGCCAACAGGCCAATAAATTTAAATATTCCAATCATTGCCACGTCATTCAGAGACATTTAAGCGTGACACACACTGAGCGGCGGCGTTGCGAAAGCGTTGCGGTTTTTTTCTGTAATCTTCGAAATAGTGTGAACTGAAGCCCTTTACATCAAAGCGGCGGCGGCGCGGCGCGTTCTTCATACAAACCTTCGCCGCCGCAACGCTTTCGCAACGCCGCCGCCCAGTGTGTGTCACGCTTTAGTGAGCACAAGATTACCTTAAACCATCATCAACCATCATTGTCCCTCTCACTCTAGCTAGTGCATGAGAGGGACATCATTGTTTAAGTTGGCCCACTATCAACATGTTTCAAAACACTGTAAAACAAGCCTTGTAAAACATAATAGCGACAAACACTACAGTAAAGTACAAAAAACATTCAACTGAACAGTCAAACTCACGTTGCTCATCAGCCGTATACTCTGATGATGGAACCTCAAACTGTCCACTTCTTGCTTCAGTAAATTCCTCGGTTTCTTCGGCGAGCCTCCAACAGGCAGACAGTCTATGATATTCTCGCTGACTTCTTTCGGTTTGAACTGAGGATGTTCGCAAAGGAGAGACGACAGGATAATGATCTCGTATTCGCATGTGGAGGTCTCCTTGAAGGAGTACACCTCGTGCTTGCCGTGGCTATAGCATACGTAGTGGACTCTAGTGACGCGCGGTCTGCCGCTCAAGTCGCATACAGTGCCTGGAATCATAAATGAATATAACTATAATAGTTATAGGAAAAAATCTTGTACATCCTAATAATTAGGAATAATAACATGTATAACTAGCTTTTTCCCGTGGGAACAGCTTTTCTCAAGGTATCTATAGCCTATTACTGTCGAAGACACTATATCTTTAATCTGTGGCCTATTACTAGGATACAATGGTAATATTGTGAAACAGCGACATCTTGTAGTTTGATGAAGTTTAATCTATCTCTTTACTGTATGAGCGCCATCTGTTCTATTTGGTTAGTAAGTTTACATGAAATCAGTATCCATAATGTGCATTTTGACCTGCATTGGCCAATTTACACAATATCTTTATGAATGCGTATTATTCTGATGTTTAATCTAAATTACTGTAGTTTCCGTTCGGTAGTTTTTGCGTGAAAGAGTAACAAACATCCTCACAAACATCCTTAACACCCATATAAACTTTCGCCTTTATAATATTAGTAGAATTATTATTTTACGTGTCTCGGTGTTTTTCGGCATGTCTAGGTACACCATCATGCGGACGCGTGCTTGTTATATGTACCCATGGAACAGTGTATGTACCTCAAACACAAGGGGACCTCAACCAACCCAGACTGTATGATGAATGTAATAGCAATAAGAATTCTTTTAACATTTCCAAGCAAGCAAAACCGCGTGTAACAGCTTGTATATAAAGGGATTACCATCGTCCATAACAGTTTCCACGTAAGGGAGAGCTAAGCCCTCAACTTTGGTTGTCCTGGGCAGTGCATTAGTCTCCTGTTCTGCCTTCACCTCAGCTTCCAACTTCATCTGTTTCTCCAAGCTCCAGTGGCCAAGATAATACTCTTGAGTTTTCACTTGTTTCCCTGTAAAATAATAAGTTTATTATTTAACACTTTGAATTTGAGGATTAGGTACAACAAGTATTATTATTTTTATCTTCTACTATAAGGATACAGAAGGAGCTTTCTGACAGCATTCAATATCAGTTGCTTATCTGCCTCCCTATCAAACAATTTAAAAAAAAAGGTTTTACTCACACAATACATTTGGCAAGGGATGAGGAGAACAAAAGATTGGGTACAGTGACATGCCTTAAGAGAGGATACAGGTTTATAATGATGATAACTAAAACTGACTAATGATTATGATGTTAAATGAACTGACACAAAAAGTATTTCAAAAATAGGTTAGGTACTGTCCACCCTGGATGGTGTGTGGTAAATCTGTCACAATAAAATATATTTACATAGTGCTTACCCTCTCTTTCCTCATGATATTGTCTAATGTACCTCCCGTGGCACACTTCGTAACTCCAGTAACTCTCTAGCCTGTACGAGCACACCTTCTGAGCGAACAAAGGCTTCAGCAAGTGTATAGGTGAAGGACCATCATAATCCTCAATGCTCATTGACTCTTTCGCACTCAGCTCGGGAATATGACATTCATATGTCTCCCTATCTGACGTTGTTACCTTGAGGACTTCTTTATTCTGTAATAAGAAAAAATTTAAGAAAATCAAAAAGCTCCATTTTTTTATTTAGTATCACGGATTGATGTAGAGAGCTAATTGAGGTGTCAGTGTGGTGGGGCATAGTGTCAAGCAGTGGACATCAACAGGGTGATGACGACGAAGTAATAATAAAATAAATAAATAAAACTACAAGGAAAATATGTAACTCATGTCTATTTGATAATTGGGTTCAGTTTAGGTACCTTGTTCTGCTGTACCTAAAGGTACCTACTGTTGAATGCAGGGGTAAAAAGTACACTTGATTATAAAAATTATGGGACAAGAGGGCAGCTTTATTGGTTCTTCAAATACATACCAATTTCCTTTTATTCTCTTTACTTTCACTGACATCCCCGTCAACCAGATTTTCGAGAATATCCTGAGAGCCGGGCCAATTTATCCCAAACAAAATATTGTCATCAAACCCTTTAAAATCGTGTTCAATACACAAAACAATACCAACACACAACACTAATAACCACACACACTTCATTTTTCTAATTACACGTACATATTAGCACAAATTAATTGAAAAATTGCTAAAACTCCAAACAATCACAGAATCAGCTGGAACTTTTACACTAGCAAGTAAGGTATACCATATTTTTCAACGCGAGAGTCCATAGTACGATGCTTCCTTAATTGGCCGCGTAAACTTTGTATGAGTTGGAGTCATGTCATTTGTCAAACTAAGAAGTGCATTTGTAAAGTATGCTGTATAATCTACAGCTCATTTTAAAAATTCGCAGTTCAAGACTTTATATCTCTTAATATAGAGAGCCCACCCCGTGTAGCCCACCCACCCGATGATACAGCGATGCCACTGCCTGCCATGCCACTGCCACCGCCCGCGAATAAGAGATAAGAGTTAACACCGGCCGGATAGTTCGGTTTAGGAACGTGTCCTTAATGTCTTCGACTTTAATTGAACGTTCAATCAATTGTTTGCCTGTCACTGTCAATCACTCACCTGTGTTGTAAATTCAGTAATTTTGTGAAAAATGGCGTTCAGCTTCCCAGCTTTTTCGTATATTATAGCTCTAATTGTAGACGCTTTTCTTATATTCTTCTCAATATTTCACGTAATAGCCTTTGATGAATTAAAAACCGATTACAAGAATCCAATTGATCAGTGCAACAGCCTTAATCCGGTGAGTATTTTACTTGATAAAATGGGTAAGGTTCGTGACCTGCAACATTTAACCTATTTTCTTATGTTTCAGTTGGTTTTGCCGGAATATTTGCTGCATTTACTCATAAACGTACTCTTCCTATTGTCAGGAGAATGGTTTTCATTGTTGATAAATGTGCCATTGATTTTATATCACATACACAGGTAAGGTTATGTTGTGATTCATTGTAGACCAAAATATGTTAATCGGTGGCGAAATTTTGCAACTAATTTGAAATGTGGGTTTTGACAGTTGATATTTGCTAACAGCGCCACCCTAAACGGTAAAGATATGTTGGTCAACCTACCTTACTCCATATTGGTATTCCTTACTCATACTCATCCTACCTAATTATTATTCAAATGTATTTAGTTGATGTCATTTATACATTTCAGATATCGAACGAGGCCAGTAATGTCAGGGCCTGGCCTGTATGACCCGACCAGCATAATGAATGCGGATGTACTTACCGTATGCCAGCGGGAAGGCTGGATCAAGCTTGCTTTCTACCTTCTGTCATTCTTCTTATACCTTTATGGGTAAGGAAACTTTTCCTTTGACCTTAGGATTGATATGTTTCCATTAAATATTAATTAGTGTTTGTTATGAGGGTGGAATCAACTTGGGAAATATGATGTCCATGATATAAATATAATGTCCATGATACAAACAAAATTTTATTGAAATTGGTTCAATAGTCGAGCCGCAGTGGCAAACAAACAAATTTCCATTTGTGTTTATTATTAAATAGGATGCACGTTTTGTCACCGGCATAACATAAATTAACTAGGTGTAAACGAATGTGACCAATGTTATGTACAAAAATAACTTAATTTTGAAGTTTATTTTATTAATCTCTAACTTCCCTAGTATTGTGGGGGCAGAATGCCATTGGCGGATTGTCACCCTTCCTGAACATTAGTTTTACTGCACTCTATAAAAGTTCCACATGTCTTTCAGCATGATCACAACTTTACAAAGCACAGCCTCAGGAGGCATACCTTTTGGAGAGCATTATGCAACTATTTAGATGAACACAAGACTTATTTGAATACTATTGCATTAACACATCACAATATATAAACTTAACATGATTAAATGAACAAGAAACTGATATGCAATATTGTTATTGATGCTACATGAAATTATTTAATTTAAAACACTGCAGCATCACTTGGATAGGTAATTTATTTTTCCTTTTTTATATTAAATTTACAGCTCTATTGAAACATTAGTTGATATAAGTTTTCCTATTTCACATAACATTTTTCTCATTATATAAGTATCCAGATTAGGATTTGAAAAAACTGTGTAAAAAGGATTATGTACAGTCGACCGCACGTCAGTGGAAACACTGGCCTTAAGCTGCTGGCCTATCCTATTAGGGAGTTTCAATATTATGAGAGACCAGTTTATACTGGTTTCGTTTCCACTGAAGTGCGGTTGACCGTACATAATTCAACACTTCATAGTACTATGAACTTGATTTTAGGGTTGCTAAATGTATTATTTCTTTTCAGAATGATTGTGGTGCTGATTGCAGCGTAACTCAAGTCAAGAACTCCTGTTATTTTATCCTTTATTTAAGTCATAATTTAATTGTTGAAATGTCATGTAAGGTTGTAGCGTGTTTCTAGCGGTTTATTACAGATATCCTCACAAGACCTTCAGTGGGGGCTTTTGCACTCAATATCTAAAAATCCCTACCAGTGTTTTTTGGGTTGTATTCAAATTTTAAATAAACATCTATACATCAAAAGAAGCTGATTTGCGCATTAAAAAATCTTATTTGCGCACTCTGATGCGCATCGGTATATTATTTGATCTAAAATTAAGTATTTATTTGATGTGTGCTTTAATAAAATCTATTTTTATTTCACTTATCCTGGTACGGATTTTTGGACAGATTCTATCATTTCAACACCACGAAAGTGGGTATTTCTGTAATAATACCCTATAAAGCGCGAAAGCGAACAAGTGGAGTGTTTTGAAAGCAGTCTAGGACTTTTATATGGTTACCTAGTATTCTAAACCTAATACATTTCTTAATAAAATTTTACTTTTTTTTATTGTGATTTGAACTTATGTATATCGCCATAGAGCCTCGTCAATCTTTATTTTTTACCTCAAATGTAACCTTTTTTCGATTTAATATCTAAGCTCTCATAGTGTATGGTCCTAACATCAAAAACCCGCCAAGTGCGTGTATAGTGAGACCATGTATAGTGTAGGGTTTTACAGTTTTCCCTTCACCGTTTAATCTATATGTATATTCAACAAGAACTGCATTTGACCTACCTTTATAATCTTACCAGGTGTGATAAATGATAATAATGTCTATACCTACGGGAGATTCTTGCTGTAGCAGGTAGGTACTACGTATTTAATTCAACAGCCTATACCTACTTATTCAAGTTAACTTTTTTTATTCGCCATATCCCTTTTTAGACATGATAGTCAAGATTTCCGAAATTTGTGATCAAGATAGCACAGATAATAAGCAACTTATTTACCTATTATCAACCCTAAAGCACGGGGGTCCATTTTCGAATTACCCCCATTTAAACAGTTCAATAAAAGCTCTCGGATTTTATAAAAAATCTCAGAAACATCAAAATATAAATTGCCGTTAAATGTAATACGGAATAAACGTCTATCTATCTATATAATGCGGTCATTTCGACAATCTCAAGCAGTGCCGTTGTGACACGCAACTCTGTTGTAAAATTAACCAAAGCTTCACTTGGCGCTTGTACTTAGGTGGTTACTTACATTTAATTTGTACGGTCGACCGCACGTCACTGGAAACAAAACCAGTATAAACAGGTCTCATAGTATTGAAACTCCCTGATAGACTAGGCCAGCTCAAGGTCAAAGTGTATCCACTGACGTGCGGTCGACTGTACCTCCGCCGCCGGACCGGTGCCAGGTTCACTTTCTTACGCTCATACGTGTTGCTGTTACCTTTTCCTTGTTCACTGTTACTGTACTGCATGGTCTAAACTACAAGCTACGAATCATCATCAGCCTGTGAACATCTGCTAACTGTAGGCCGTAACAGCCATGCTGGAGAGATTTGTTAGTCTTTGGAGGACACGCCCACACCGCATACATACTAATCTATGACAATCATACTAATCTATGATGTGATGCGTGATGAGAAAATTTTGCTACTCACCACTAGATGTCGCTGTCTTTGCAGCGCAAGTACTATACGAAAAAGTGCAAGTCATTGTCATCAGCCTGTTGGTGTCCACTGCTGGAGTTAGGTTATTACGAATCTCCCACACGCGCCATCCGTCAATGATACGGTACCATCGAGCTGGTATGATGATAGAGGCGGTAGGTGGCGATAGGAACATCTATATGAATCGAATTCTAGGATGAATCTATAGGAATCGCTAGACAAAGGCTTGTCTCTTTGTTCAGCAAGTATATGCTTAACACAAATTCTGAGCTTTTAAAATCGCTATCTCCTCTAGCTTGTACCAACTAATATTCAATCCGCACGCCGATCCAACGGTACATTTCGATTTGCGAAAGAAGCGAATGAAAAACAATCGCGGACATGACTTGGACACAATAAAAAGTGAGAGTAGATTATAACAATGATTAAATGACTTACTGACCTATATTTGCGTGCTTGTTTTTTCCTAAACAATCATAGCTATAGGTACCACTTATCGACTGCTTTTTGATATCCACTGCATGTTTTTAGAGTTCAACTAATCACGTGACGCTATTAAGGGGAGGTGGGTTCAAATTAAACTGTTGTCTTAAAAGTTTTCTTCGGCGAGGTTTCGTCTCGGTTCTTTCGACTTGTTCGGAATAGTGTGCGACCACCTTAACACTTGTTAGTTTTATCGAGTGATGAATTGATTACGAGATATGTAGTTATTTATAATTAAGTATACACACCTACACACATGTTACACGTGCACATAATACATATACCTGGAATATATACATATATCTAAGTAGATTATCTAGAGTTATTATCGTCTTATCAGATTTGCAGCGACGTATGTCCGTAATGTCCGCAGGTACAGACGGCGAGTTTGATAAGATATGGAAGATAATGCTTCCTCGCAAAGTGTATGGTGTTGTAAGTTGTGACCTTATTATTACCCGATTAAGGCAAGGCCAAAAGGAGAGTTCCTAATGTAGGTAAATAATATACACAGATATAGACCTATGTATGTGGTAATATATGATGTATAGCAGCCTATGGATGTTTCCAAAAACCTTATCTGCCTACCTTGCTCTATTTATTACCCCATGTAAAAGTTCCAGGCTCGTTTCCAATACATAAGGTAAACAAAACAAATACATGAAGTTATACACAACACAAAGTGGAAATTTGTTTTTTATGAAAATATCCAATCTGTAATGTGTATCTTACGTCTGAAATCTGAATGTTAAAATTAATCTATTACTGACACCATTTTCGATCTATTGTATAATAATGATTGCGGAAAAATTTTACATGACCAACTAAATTACCTACGTTGAAACCTTGTCATATGAAAGACATTACATAAACGTCGTGTTTAATGCCAACCTAGGATTTTCTCCTTTACAAAGATTCCCGACTTAGACAATATCGATGTCTGTCTCTAGAGGGAATCGAACCCACGACATTTGGCGCTCGAGTCTAACGACCAAGACGATCAATACGAGGCTGTCAAACATCGATAGACGACCCTTTCTGTTGTTTTCTTTGGCAAATGTTGCCTAGAAGAGATCGCTTTTAGATACAAAGCCGCATTTGTAGTTCGTTTTTTGACAAGTTACTTTTAGTTCTGTAGGTAGGTACTTAGCAGATTAGTTAAGTGTTAAGTACATTGCACTTACCTTAAATGTGCATAAACCTTCCGACAACTTTCTTCAACAAGACTGGAAGCAAGACTAGATGCACTTTCCATTGGTTATTGCGTACGACTCAGGTGCAATGATCGATAAATATAACGCTTGACATTGCAGGTCAATCACACGTTTTATTTACTTTTTAATGCCGTTACAGTTGCAAATATTTTATCAGTTATTAGCAGACACCCCGCGACTATAAGCGTTATGAAGTATCCTATATGTTATTCCAGGATATAAGCTGTCGCTGTACCAAGTTTCATCAATATCCGTTCAGCCGTTATAGCGTAAATGAGCAACATACCTACATCCAAACTCACAACCATCCAACTGCAATGATTAATTGGCCTATTCTGACCAGTGTTTAATTACTTATGTTATGTGTCTATACATTACGTTTCAACGAAACTATATTTTGAAGTTTTTTTTTTAATTCAACCCTAGCGGGCGGCAAGGACGTGCGACACGCGGCCGGCGACGCGCGGCGATTAGGGTTGAAATGAAACGCAGTTTGTTTACAGCTTTAAATGCCAGTAACATGGCTGTTAAAAACATGGAAACTGACTCACTTTCACCAATCGAGAGGATACGAAACCTTAATAAAAAGGTGGTATTGTAAACAGGGCAATAGATACCTGCGCGCTATTCATTCGTAGCAGTCCATTGTATGTTTCAAACCGACCACTTTTATTGTTGTTACGAATGCACCTGGTATTGTTAACATGCAGTCACATTCTTGGTCGTTGTGTTCTCTGTAGGTACCAAAGTGATTTACTTACATATATGTAGTTTAAAACATAACTTTAAACTAGGTGTTTCACTAGTAAGTCTTGAGTTTATTTAGTAAACTAGTCTAGCTCATTTTGTACGTAAGTACCTACCTACTAGCTATATTTATTTATATAGCACCCGTATGTATCTAGTAATGGTCGTGTTTCCTTACCTAATCCGAAGCTCCGTGCTGAAGCCACCATTCGGTATCTCGGAAAGAAGTCGCCATATTAAGGAGTTCCCCTCTGCCGAAGTACATAAGCATATATTCTCAGAGACAGAACCCAAAACGAGGTGCCAGAGAACACATAATATGTCATTAAAAAGTTAGTAAGTAGGTACGTTGAAGTGACAATTTGCCGGTCACATGTGTTGGAGAACCGATAACCGCTGGGATAGACGAGTTCTCGTGTGGAGACCACAACTGGGCAAGCGTGATGGAGCGACGATCTGCGTAAGGCGGCTGGTACCTATGTACTGGATGCGAAAAACCGAAGATCGAGTTCTGTCGCGCGCCTTGGGGGAGGCCTATGTCCAGCAGTGGACTGGTGCGGGCTGTTGATGAAATTCCACAACAGACATTAGCTTATGATCTGTAAGCTTGAAACTAGACATTACAAGGTACCTAGATGACGATTTTCTTTCTGACGGATGTTTTTCTTTCTGACTTGCAATGAATAAAGTAGGTAGTAATTGTGTGTCATGGTACAGTACTGTAAATTATTCCAGTCATCTCGTTTTATCTAAGGGCATAAGTTTATCGGTAATCGGTACAGCACAGAGGCCAAAATGCAATGTCATGGCTGTAAATTATGTGATGCATGGAAGGCTAGTGAATGACGTTAATAATACTGTCTTTTCCGTTAATCGCCTCTATGACATGCACAGTTGAACTTTGCTTCTTGCATTTTATAATAGCATTAGTAGGATTTAATATTTTTAGATTAATTAGTAGCCATGTGGATCGTAGCACTGATTAATGACGAAATATCAACTGCTCTCTGAATCATTCTACATTAATATTAATAGGCAATCTAAGCGTGTTCGTAATTTAATATGAAATGCAAATAATACGACACAAAGTTAATTATCAATCGCACACATTGATGGCCTTCCTGCTTTACTGTTATCAATATCAGACATTGTTCTATATCAATATTGCAAAGAAACTTGCTTTACGCCCATAATATACTGTCTGAGCATAATAAACTTTTTCGCAACGGAACAAAACAAAAAACAACAACCGAGAAGTGGTATCAGGAAAATGTATGTACAAATAAATAAATGGGAAAAGGGAAATGGAAAATTCGAGGAAAAATAATATTCTGTAAAAAGATAGACACTCATTATAATTTAAGGTTGTAATTTTAGGTAAACCTACCTTCTTGCGCAAAAGGCACTATACCCACATATAGCCACAAATGTATAGTTTGTATTTTTAATTACCTTGTCTTAAATGAGGTTTGTGAAAATGGTCCTACAAAACCAAGTACCTACCTATACGTGTGCTGGTGTGCCATTTGTATTAGAACAGTTGTTGGGCTTGTTGACTCCACGGATAACCTTGTCCTTTCAGTTACATAAGCTACGTTCGCCCTAGCGGCTCGCGCTGAAAATAGCGGGCAATACGGGGGTCGGTTGTTTGTAGCGCGACGTCGCTCTCGGCTCGCGACCAGTGCTCCACGCGACGTGGTGGGCGCCGGAACTCCGCGATGCGTTTCGCGTTGTGTATCGCCGCGCTCCTAGCGCTGTCGAGCGACGTCCGCGCTGCACGGATCCTCGGACTTTTCCCGCACACCGGCAAAAGTCACCAAATGGTCTTCGAGCCGCTGCTCGAGCGACTGGCTGAACGAGGACATCACCTGACCGTCGTGTCGTTCTTCCCCCACAAGGATCCACCTGCGAACTACACCGATGTCAGCCTCGAAGGCATCTCCGCTATAGGCGTGGAGACTCTAGACTTACAAATGTTCGAAAAACCTAACAGAATACTAAGACTGTTAGGTCTGGAAAGGATTATGAATCTCGTGTTCGGGTTTTGGCCGTTGGATGAAATGGGACTGCATGTGTGTAGACGATTGGTGGACTGGCCGTCGTTGAAGGAGACTCTGAGTAGAGAGTACGATGTGATAATAGTGGAGAGTTTCAACAGTGACTGTATGCTCGGACTTGTGCATATTTACGGAGTGAAAGCACCTATAGTGGCGATATCTTCCAGTGGGGTGATGCCGTGGAGTTTCGACCAAATCGGTTTAGACAACAATCCGTCGCACGTCCCTCGAACCACAACCACGTTCACAACAAAAATGACATTTCTCCAACGATTGGAGAACACGTTTCTACATTTAGTTTACAAATACTGGTACCGTCATGCAATACAAGTGAAGGAGCAGGAGATACTGGAGAAGCATTTTGGGAGGAAAATTCCTGACTTGCATGAGATAGCGAAGAATACGTCGTTGATGATTGTCAATACGTATCACAGTTTGAACGGCGTTCGGCCGACGCTGCCGGGACTCGTGGAAGTGGGTGGAATGCATCTGGATCACAGCAGGAAACCTATACCGCATGTAAGTAGATAAAGCTAGCCTATTGATGTCACTTTAAAATTAGATCCAAATAGTATTTTACATGCGATATGGATGGTTGTGTATTTGTTTGGTCGGTCAATCACGTCCTAACGGCTGAACGGATTTTGATGAAACTTGGTGGTACAGTGATGGTACCTTATAACATGGAATAATACCTTAAAAAACAATTCTTAACGCGGACGAAGTCACGGGTAACAACTAGTATCCTAATGATAAATAATGTTGCATAGAAAGCTAAGAGACGTGGTTTCGATTACCGCTGACTTAACAGAGCAACAATTGATCCTGGGGCTTATTTTTGTGTCTGATTCCCACAATACAGACATACTAATCCAATTAGACAAGTGAACCTAACAATACCTAACTTATAGTAGAAAGCAGTTGTTTTAATAGAAAGTAAAAATAGGTGTGTGACAGGCCGTTGACGGTGAACGGAAAAAAATAAAAAGTAAATGCTATTCTAATAAAAAAACACGTCTAGTCTAAAACGAAACAATTACTGTAACGCGGTAAATTACGTTCGCGGAAACATTGTTTTAAATTAGCTATGCTTTCCTAACTAGACGATTTGTTACAAAGTTTATCATCATTGGAGTTTAGCGAGATTGTGATCGTCTTTCTAATTGACCTACCGATACACTTAGTCAGTTCAAATGGATAACACGGGTGTTAGGAAAATATTTGTGTTTTTAGTCATAGGTATGGTACTGAGGCATAGTTTAAAATAAGTCATACATTGGAGAATATGGGTTCTAAATCATTTCAACGAGTGAAACTCTAAAACAGTAAAATTTCTGCTCGATAAGCTAGCGTTTTGTTTTTGATTTTAACCTACTTATTTAAACAGGTGGCGGGCGGTCGTAAACGTGTTACAATACAATAGGACCACTTGAATTAATAATGATTATTGCTGACTGACCGAGCGTTTTATAACAAAATTTAAAATCCTAATTGTAAGTAGAGCTATGAAGGTTCAATCTATTGAAGAAGCAAGAAGTTACTTAGACTTAGCTTAAAAATCTTATTCTCATATCATTATTAACCTTTCAAGTGCTGGTGTGCCCATACTGTGTGCACACCAGCTGCTGTGCTGGTGTGTGCAGTAGCAATTAATAGTACATTGTTAACCTAGGTGTGAAAGTAACTTATTTAAGTCCCGAGACGGGGATTGGCGCCCGACGCGTAGCGAGGGCGCCAATAGTTCGAGGGACCTCTGAATAAGTCTTGAACCCGAGGGAAAAACTGTGCTTTTCATTAAGAATACACTGAAAGTAAAAACAAAAACATAAAATGAGTGTTAATACAAATCTCTGCTATACAAAAGTATAAACAAAACTCTACAACTCGAAAAAACAAAAGAAGATCGGATTGCCGCTTTCCCGTCTATTTTGTTTTTTTTTCTGTGGCCGGTCAGGTATTCTGCCATTATTTTTCATTTCCATCATTGAAAAAATGATAAATATTTTGCCCAAATCTATGTTATTTTATAGAAATAGTTGACAGTAATAATTATAATGAACTCATTTATAAAAATATATTCTTTATTTATTACATATCTTTGTTATTTCAATTTTACATCGCGCTGTAATTGAGTGGCTGTATAGACAGTTGGACCATGGTCCAATAGAAATGTCAAAATAGTACTAGTATTTTTTTTAATAATTCGACAGCTGTCAGTTGAAAGCGATTCTCCCTAGGGCTGAGATGTATTACTTTCAACCCGCTACTCAGGCAACTTCAGACCTTCTTTCAGAGTATGAGTAATGAAAAAATCATTATGTATTTATTATACAGATTTAGAGCGCCAGTGGCGTCGGGGATAAAACGCGGCCTATCATATCGAAAGGTCCGAAGTCGATCCCCGGCTGGGCCATGTACCAATGAGATTTTTCTCGAAACTGACAACGGTGAAGGAAAACATCGTGAGGAAACCTGCATACGCCTAAAAAGAAATTCTTATAGGCACATGTGAAGTCCACCAACTCGCACTGGGCTACCGTGGTGGACTAATTAGCCCTCGTTGTGAGAGCAGGCCTGAGCCCAGCAGTGGGGACATTAATAGGCTGTTGATAGCGATAGGTATATATCATTAAAATTATTTACACTAAAATTACAATAAAGATTTTTATAGACAACAAAATAGAATGTGCCCACGTACATAATCAGTTTTTCCTAACGTGTTTTAAAAAAACAAACGCATTTGCGACTGTAAGCAAAATAATCCATTTTATTAACTTATCTTGTAGTACCTACCTACTTCAATGCACTTTCATAGGCAAATACCAGCAAATACTGAAATCATGTAGGTACCTCTAAGAATAACGATTAGGTGTCTACCATACTATTCACTACATTACAGCAACTGTGCTATTACTGTTATGTTATAGGTATACCTACTTTTAGAGAGGCCACTTTCAGTCGCGTCAAGAAAAGAGGGCTATTTTTCAATCAATTTCATTTAATCTATTGCCAACTCATCTCCCATACAAACTTTCTATTCAAATACTTACTTACCTACCTTTTGCGACTAGCTTAAATTGTTAATGTCATAATTTGGGACCACACGTGCCTATAAACTGTAACATCAGAAAACAATGCACTATTGATCGATTTGAATGCCCGATTCAGTGACAATGGATGACTTATTAATAGGTCAATTGGTCTTATCAACAGAGGTTAGGCCAACTCTTGGACTCAATTGAGTTGTTGTTAAATGAAGACGAGGTCTTATTGGGTAACAACACTGCTGTGTTTCAGGTAGTTTCGATCGCGTTATTTCCTCACTCATCACATCAACCATCATCTTCATCATTCTGTTTTATGCTTTGATGATGACCATGGTTGGGGCTAATATCTCGCAAACTAGGTACCTACTGAATGAATTTCGATCCGGTTTTCACCGTGGTTAGGCCGCGTTTGTGTTTTCTAATCTCTGGAACTACCCAGCGGATTTGAAAAATTCTTTTTGCATTCGATAGCCCAATTCTTGACGAAGGTCAAGGTCAAGGCTGTTCAACATCACGCTACGATCCTTACTTAGGAGCTGAAAGTCAGAAATAACTTATGAAACGTGGACGAGGACGCGGAAAACAGCAGTAAAAAAAGTTCTTCACTTTCGAATTGCAGTTCATCGAACGGTTCATGAACGAGTCTGACCACGGCGTGGTTCTGCTCAGCTTCGGGTCCCTCATCCGGACCGCCACCATGCCCAAGTACAAGGAGGACATCCTCATCAACGTGCTGTCCAAGCTCAAGCAGAGAGTGATCTGGAAATACGAGAACAGCGGAGAGGAGGGCACCCTCAATGGGAATATACTGAGGGTGAAGTGGATACCGCAGTACGAGCTGTTAAGTAAGTAGCCCTTAGATTAAGACGAAACGGGAATATGTACGTTAGGTGTTGCCCGTGGCTTCGCCCGCGTGGAATAAGATTTTCCCGCGGGAGAACAGGTTACCGCGGTAAAAAGTACCCTATATGTTATTCCAGGATTTAAGCTATCACTGTACCAACTTTTATAAAAATCCGTTCAGCCGTTACACCGTGAAAGAGTAACTAACATCCTTACAAACTTTCGCCTGTATAATATTAGGAAGGATGTGACTTGATTGAATGATAACAGTGTCTGTTAACAACAACAAAGTTGCATTTGTATACGTCACCGATAGACAGAGCTAGTGAGAGGGATTGGGACAATGGTGCGAGTGAGACCACGGCAGCACGCCCGTTGCGTCTCTCGCATGAACATGGTGTAGCTAAAACAAAGCGTTATTATAAACGGTTAAATAATAAATTTAATCCACGAGAAAGCATTTTGAACGAATTTTCTACGAAATTCATGTAAATGACTGCCGTCGCACAGTGCAGGGCAAAGCAAACTAAGCCCATTAGGCATCGTTTTGTAGGACCAAGCGAATTGAGTAGTCACACCCTACTCTAAAACATCACATTCGAGTTTTCTGCATCTGCCTCGAACTATACCTATAATAAATGTAAATTACTTCGCCGTCCGCAATTTTCTTAGGAAAACAGATTAATGTAAGTAATCAAATACTCAGAAAAATGAATGATATCTGATCTCGAAATGCATGTAAATTATAAGTTCGGATGAAACTCACGGATTGCGGTTGGTCGTGTTCGTGATTAGAAATAATAGTTTTCCATAAAAACTTTGAATTCAAATATGGATTCACCGGGGTCCGGGAACGGCCGATTCTAATGAAACTCTTGATGTAATATGCACCTACACCGCGCACCGGCTACACCTACGAAATTGTTGAACGAGTTTACTTCTTCGACTTGTAAATATGTACTTAAATAAAAAGGTAAAGTAAAAAACGCAAGTTAGAAACTTGAAATCACTGTAAGAGAAAACAGCATAGCTATATTATTGAAAAAGTTATCTCTGTTAGAATTCATACGCGTCATCTTGGGAGAACCACATCCTCTGATTTGAGATCTGACTATGCAGAAGAAATGTACCAAATATGTACTCGAAAATTATAATCAGTACTTCGGCCGTTTAAAGGGTGGTGTCGAATCGGATGGTGCACGCCTTAACGTTTTAGTCTCGTGCTCTTTTTTAATTAACTTTAAAAATGAGAAAGATGGCATGAATTTTAGAACTGTCTATACAGCGGGATTCATAATCGCCACGTTTCAAATTGTAATAAACCTGGTACATTTTCTTGTCTGACAGTTGTAATTAAAAAAAGTAATTGAACAGTTTTAAAACCTATTAAGTACTCAAAAATTATTATTAAGCGGGTCTATTGGTGGCTCTGCCAAGATGACGTCATCTTGATCTCGAAAGCTACAAAAAATCGACAAATGAGAATTGATGAAAAACCGACGAATTCAATAAGCTCACACAGAATCGGCCTTTCCATTTCAGACATATTTGAATTCAAAGTTTGTTTGTACTCGCTAAAGATTTCTAATGCTTATTCCGGTAGTTCGGTTGGTTGGTAAGAACAGTCCCGAAATAGCCACGTCCCAGGTTCAAGTCGTCCCGAATCTAGTACCACAGACGTTATGGTAAAGGTACATAACAAGTTCCCATGGAAAACTGAAGGCGCCGCCCAAGAGACCAGTCCGTATGGCGCCACGGGTAGGGGTTGGGCTTGGGGTGGGGTTGGAGGACGGGTAGGGGTGTGCGGATCGCATTTCGCCCGCCTGTATGGCGCTCGAAAAGACGGCCGCTGGTCGTTGACCCGTTTTGCTAAGGTCGCTGACTTCTTGAGGTAGGAGTGGTACGATTATTTCTTGTGGTAGGAGAGAGAAACTTATAGGAGAGGGCATTGTATAATTTGTTCTTTTCTTTTCTGCAAAACTTGAGATTAAAGCACCAGATAGATAACTATTATTGTATCAAATTGACATTATTACTTTTATGTAAATAATGTTATGAATGTCAGACATTCTCCTAAACCTACTTACTGTCATTCCACAGGACACCATAAAGTGATCGCGTTCGTGGCCCACGGCGGCCTCCTGGGCATGACCGAGGCCATATCCGCCGGGAAGCCCATGGTCGTGATCCCGTTCTTCGGCGACCAGCCCAACAACGCGGCCATGGCCGAGGCGGCAGGCATGGCCAAGATGATCTCGTACGCCGATCTCAGCGAGAAGGCGCTCGCGGAAGCGCTGGAAAGGGTTCTTAGTGCTGAGTAAGTTTTTTTTTTCAGATCACTTTCGAACTTATCTCTCATAGAAATTACGCATACTACCGAATTCCTTGTATTATGGCATTACAATAGTACATTGTTAATCTAGGGGGAAAGTAACTTATTTAAGTCCCGAGACGGGGTTTGGCGCCCGACGCCAATAGTTCGAGGGACCTCTAAATAAGTCTTGAACCCGAGGGAAACACTGTGCTTTTCATTACGAATACACTGAAAGTAAAAACAAATTCATGAAATGAGTGTTAATACAAATCTCTGCTATACGGAAGTATAAATAAAACTCTACAACTCAAAAAAATAAATGATCGCATTGTCGCTTTCCCGACTATTTTGTTTTTTTTCTGTGGCCGGCCAGCTACTTTGCCATTATTTTTCATTTCCATCATTGAAAAAATGGTAAATATTTCGCCCAAATCTATGTTATTTTAAAGAAATCGTTGACAGTAATAATTATAATAAAGTCATTTAAAAATATATATTCTTTAATTATTACATAACTTTAAGTTATTTCAATTTTACATCGCGCTGTAATTGAGTGGCTGTATAGAAAGTTGGAACATGATCCAATAGAAATGTCTAAAAAAGTACTAGTTTTTTTTTATATAATTTGACAGCTGTCAGTTGAAAGCGATTCTCCCTAGGGCTGAAATGTATTACTTTCAACCCGCTACTCAGGCAACTTCAGACCTACTTTCTGAGTATGAGTAATGAAAAGGTATCATAAGTATATGTTAAATCACTGTACATCATTGTGTATCATAAAAATTCATTTAGCCGTAACGTATCTAAGTGTGACCAATAAACAACCAAACTCTCGCATTTTTTTAATAGGTTACTAGCCGTTTCCCGCGGCTTCACCCGCATAGATAAGTTTTTTCCCGAGGTATCTTAATCAATTATAGCTTAAGTGATTCTGATGTAAGTCTATTCTATATTACTGTAAAGTTTCGTCAAAATCTGTTCTGTCTATTCAAATGTCATTTCATCATAATAGGATTAATAGTGTATAGATGATTATTGGGATTTAAAAAAATTAAATGGGACATGGAAATCTCGACTTTAAAGTCCGACAGAGCAGATTGGCTTTAACTAACTGCAATCATTTCATATCCCTCGCGTGACTGCCAATAATAAGCGCATCTAGAAACTACGATGTGCATTGTCATTGTGACATAATTCGTAAATTATCTCATGTATCGACTAAACCATAAAGTGCATGTAATATACAATACTAGCTGTTGCCGCGGCTTCGCCTGCGTTGAATACATTGTCGTAAAATGCAGAATTTCAGTGGTTTTGGATAAGAAGAGTAACTGTCTTGTGTAGTAGCGATAGTGATTTATACACCAGCCATGTAACGGATAGCATTAGCACATTATATAAATACCTATCTACCTACATTACCCAAGTTTTTTCGTCCGTCTGTCTCCCGGGTAACTCGACAAGTACTGAAACAATCAGCAGCAACTCGAAAAATGGGAAAACAATATTTTGAGTTAATTCAGGAAAACTAAAACCGACGGATTCCGCAAATTTTGTATATTCGCGCGGTTTGCTGTCTATTTTTACCCGAATATGGCGAAGCATAAGGAGCGAAATATACACAATATACGTATAGGTAGGTACATATATGTATATGCCATAGAAATTGTAGTATATTGTTAGAATCTATTCTTATTTACATCACCCACGGCTTGCGTCGTGCGTATAATTAGTTACACAAACATAGTACCTATGCAGGAGTGTCAGACTATAATCCTATACATTGTTGCTGTTTGGCTTTAGTAGGTACCCACCTATACTTATATAATGTGAAGCGGCTAACAGCTATTAGCTCGCAAATAGGTGTCAGTCACGCCAGGAGTAGGTACTCCAATCAAGTCACACCCCTAATGGATAAAATGATAGTTCCTAGGTAGATTTATGTAGGTAGTCGAAATTCATCATGATTCATGCTTTCTCCATAGAGGCGGCGTCGTTCACTAAAAACGTTTTTAGATTGATGGGTGTACGGGTGTACAGAATTTTCCATTACGACAGTAAATCAAGCCGTCATTCGTGATGGACTGAGTAAAGCCAAGTACTTTGTACTTGATTTCGTAGGACCATTTTTAGCAAGTAAACAACGTATCGTTCTCTTTCCGGTTTCGTCTAATTGAAATTTACTTTCACTTTGCAGGATGCGTCTGAGCGCCCGGCGAGCGTCCCACATCTGGTCCGACAGACAAGCAGACCCCCTAGACACAGCTGTGTACTGGACGGAGAGGGTCATCCGATGGGGGACCGAAGCCCCCCTGTTCTCAGCATCGAGGGACCTATCCTTCGTCGAATATTGCCTTTTAGACGTCGCCGCAGCGTTCGTTCTAGCTGTATTAGTTCTAATTGTGATCCTTAGGGTTCTATTGTCAATGATACCGTGGTTTTTCAGCTGGGGTTCTAAGAAGGAGAAGTTGCATTAGACTGTGAAATTATTTGTTAGGTAAATTAAATATAGGCATTTGGTTATATGTATAGACTATTACTATTATTGCAGACCGGTCGGATGAACCAATAGAAAAGTAATGGGGCGATAATCACGTGACCTTTATCAGCCAGAGTTTCTAATAAGATTCCAATTCTTATATACTTTAGATTTTTAGTATATACCAGCTAGCTCTTGCCCTCGACTTTGCCCACGTTGAATAAATTACCCGCGCAGCCGAAGAATCAATGTTTCCAATGAAGAAAACTCCATTCAAATCCATTCAGTGGTTTTGGAGCTTACGGAGAGTAACAACACGCTTGTAAATTATAATAGTTATTTTTTCCGTGCCATCTCTCGAGATTTTTGGTACAATCTTTCTTTTCATTAAAAAAATCTTGGAAAATCGCTCACTTCTAAGTTTTGATGTATTCTCAAAGCGATTATACTGTAACTATTGATCAAGATACGAAAGCACCCGCAAATCCAATGACACATTTGGAAACACTCCAGGAAACATTAACAAGCGTAACAAGAACAGGCCTATTAATAGAAAACATAGCAATACCATGTGCTAAAATCCTGATATTCGTTCGTGATAGGCCAGAGCGGTCTGCAAAATCAAGACATAGTACAGTCGACCGCACGTCAGTAGAAACACTTTGACCTTGAGCTGGCCTAGCCTATTAGGGAGTTTCAATACTATGCGAGACCACTTTATAGGTACTGGTTTTGTTTCCACTGACGTGCGGTCGACCGTACAAGCGTAACAAGTTGGGGTGACTTCGAAAAAATCGTCATTAAAGTCAAAATCTTTTATTGCTGTCAACTAAACTTAAGAAGGCATAAAGCTTCAGAGAGCTACTTGTACTGTGGGATGTACCTTTAAGATAGCAGACATTTTTAAGAGTTCAATGTTTAGAAATAGAATTGAATCTGTTCTATTGTGATAAATGTTAAATACATGTAGGTAGTTAGCTAAAATTTGTTTAGATTATAGTGAAAGTGATAATTTCCTATAAATTAAAAATATGCCAAATTTTCATGTGCGATATTTTTTAGTACCCTTGATTCCTGTTTAATATTTTTGTCCGTCTGTCTGTCCGCCGGGTAACTCAAAAATTGAGGACCGATAGAGCTGGTAATTTTGAAAAGTTTATTGACATAAATTACAAAATAAAGTAAACGTTACTTTGCTCACTTTTTATTTTGTTTCTCTTTGCTTTATCTATTTAAATATTTTGTTAAATACAGAAATTACTTTTAATTATAACAGAAATAAAAACAGGACATAATTTCGAAGCTAATGAGCTTCTGCTATATTCTAAGGGTCGGTTCAGACCAAGCGAAAAATTGCCCGAGCACTTTTTGACGCCATTGTCGCGCGCGAGGCTCGAGGGAATTCATTACGATTTTGTTCGTTAGGTATAGCGAGTTCATTTGAAAATGACGTCAAAAAGTGCTCGGGAAAATTTCCGCTTGGTCTGAACCGACTCTAAGTAAGACAGTACGCGACCAACTTTCCCGAAAGTATTAGTTATGAGCAAATGATCGTTGATAATAGTTAAAAAATTATAAATAGATTTATAAATTTTTTAATCATTTCATATATAACAGTTTATTTTATTATCGTTACCAATAATAACAGTGTGATTGACCTTAATCAGCTGGTTAGCGTTAAAATTTTACATTAAATAAATATCTTAAAAAACTTAAAATGTGATGAGCTGTAACTTGTAAACAGTTCTTTTATTGCTGTTTATGCAAACTGTAAACACACGAGAAAAAAAGGTATTTTGGGGAAAAAATTGTAAAAGGCAACTCATCCGACATATTTCAGAAAAGTAGGTTGTATGTGTCCCACCCTATATATAAGCTGTTTAACAGTAAGCTGTGTAACAGTAAGCTAAAATATAATAACTACAGTACCTTAAAAATGAGATCGTTTTACTGCAGAGATTTAAATAAATTTATGCAACCAAATCAGTTTCGAGTTTAGCAATTTTTACAGGCAAAATCTTGACCATCTCGTTACAAAGGCTGAATTCCTCTTGCATCATGTTTGCTGCATTTGGGTCGGTTGAGCATATGTCGACGACAGCCTGGTACGAATCGTAACTTTTCTTCACATGGGTTAGTTGCACATTCTTGTCTAGAGCAATTCTCTTCATACTGTTCCTGCCTATAAATGCATAAGCGCTGACCACTGGCCTAATCAAGTCAAAATCAAGTTTAACAGGCATTGTTCCATTTTTATTCTTGACCGAATCTAAGAAGTGATCATAATTTTCAATGCTTTTTTCACAGAGCAGGTTTATTTTGTTCAAAGAGTGAGCAGTAGGTTTCTCTTTAGTCTTATTCAGCTTATCAAGTTTAATGTTTAGAATCTCTGAATATACCTCCCCCAATTCAAACCACAATTGTCTGCAGTACTGCATGTAGTATGTCGGATTAATTTCCTTTACCAAGTCTTCAAGCATATCTACGCGTCGTTTGTGCATCTTGGCCCGTCTTTCATCATCTTCCTCGAAGAAACCTAGGTAACTGTACGATTGGGAGCTATCTTGTATCAGCTCTATGTAGTCTGAAGCCAAAGTTTCAAGTTTGTAATATTCTTTTGCTTTGTTAAGCCAAGTCTGACAGCTCAGGAACACCTCACGTGCGTCTTGATAAGTGAGAAGGAATTTGTCTCCAATTTTGTTTTCATATTTGGACACATCGAGATCTAGGAATACTAGACTTTTAATATCACCTCCACAGATGTCTTCCTTGTCATCTAGCTTCAAGTTTGACATATCTGTAATGAATAAAATCACTATTTGATTAATTAGGCTTTATACAGTTGGCCAAATAAGTGGTGAACCACCCTAAAGTTGACATTCATTTGCACGTCATAAAACATGGTCTAATATCAATGTCAAAAAAACTTGTTGCAAATTATTTGTCAATTGAAAACTTGTCAAAACTGATAGGTACACCACTTTCAAAGATTATGATGACCATTTTTGTCCCTGATTAGTTAAAGAACCTGTTGCAATTTTTCAATAAAAATAAAGAAATGCTGGAATCAGTCATTTGAGTAAACCTCCCAATAGTAACAACATTGATAGGTAAATTAAGTTATTCAATCTAATATATAAAAATACCAAACCTGTGATAGCTTCTGTTAATTGCTCAGCATCATTCATAAGTCTTGCTTTTGATGCTGTCATTAGCAACAGACAATATTTAGCCCAGCATCTAGCTACATCTGCAGATCTATGCTTCAACGTCTCTAGTTTAGCCAAATGCACCTCATCATTGATCTCAGAAGCTCGTAACTTCTCCTCATACTGCTCCAGGATAGTCGAGGCAGCTGCCAAGAGGTGCCTGGACTGGAATAAACCAGTTTCTTCTGCAAAAAATTGTGATAGCGTAGCCGCGTTCAAAGCCCAGTCGATTGGGTCATAATCAGAATACTGCAATTGTCTTCTCAAAGTGACATGGCAATATATAGCGGACTTTAACTTGTCTCCCGAAGACGTATACACTTGAGCTAAATAGTACAGTGATAATGTATGAGCTTTCTCAAACAACATAAAATCACCAAGAGTAGCATCAGTGTTGTTAATTATCTGTTCTATAGGGACGGGCATTTGAAGTGTACATTTGAACAGTCCATACAACTCTTTTGCTTTCAGTAAAAATTCCTTAGCTTTCTCTGCTTCCTCGCGGTTGGACCAGAGAATGCCCAGGTTGTTATACACATTGATCAGAATTGTCACCACTTCTGGTTTTGATGCATTCGGTGCGAGTACTTCTTCAGCTTCTGTTAAAACCTGATCACTGGCTGTAAGCTCCTCTGTGTCCATGTCGATGATACCAATGTTCAATAATACTGCTCCCAACATGGCGTCAAGCTTAATTCTATCTAAGGTGGTCTCAGAATTCTTAACCTGCTGGAGAGCTCCGCGCATATTCGTCAGAATTGCCTTTGCTTTATACTTTGAGAGGTAGGGTTCGTTCTCTGGGTCATTTCTGCTCTCCTCATCCAACAACTTGCGGACTTTGCCGTAGTTTTCCTTGAAATCGTTGATAATTTCCTTTGCGGTCATGTCTGTAGTCACAATCATGTTAATTTTTTTTCTTTATTGTACTTTTTCTAACCTTTAATTGGACTAGCCAAAGAACTCCCTTGCATATCCTTTTGTGTTATCTAACCTAATAACGTGTAGAATAATTTGAATATATGCGTAAATTACACACAATGAAAACAAATCCTAAACAAAATCGGTCACAAAGAGAATACAATCCACAGATTAGAGATATATAAATACCCATATCCCTATAAAGTTTGTATAAATAAATAAATAAAATACCACGACATACACGACCAGATAATGTACAGCCCGGAATTTGCGACCACACATGTGCATGACATGGACATGGTTAACGGGACCTGAAATCAAGAAGGTTGAAAGCGAAAAGAAGGTTGTTTCCAGAAATGTAGTCGGACCACCCCGAAGGTTAGGTGCGAGGAGCGAAGCAATGAGCTGTTAGGTTAGATGACACTTGGAACGAACGAAACGAGCGACACAGTGCCCAGAATTAAAAACCAACCATAAAATTGTTCCGAGGCATCCAAATCCGGACTGTACATTCCACACCGTCGATTCTCTGGTCGTGAAATACGGGCTGTACTCAGTCGACACAATTGCTCGAATCTAAAAAGGAATGTACGACCTCGGAATTAGAAGCCAGTACGCGGATTCCAGCCCGTGCAAAACTTGTACATGGTTTCCAGTGCTGTACAATCCGTGGCTGTACATTCTATGGACGAGAGAGAGAGAGAGAGAGTCAGTCAAAGAAAGAGGAGAAGGAGGACGGCTCAGAAAAATTGGGAAAAATATATTGTGTTTGTTTGTTTCATAGTAGGGCAAAGATATTCAAAGCCATACGGCATTGTTGTCAGTTCGAGTGCAGACAAGTACCTACATAGTTAATCATTGTTGCTACACTAGATAACCCACATAGCCCTTGGATTATTTAGTTTGTACCTTGAATGTATTCTACATAATTTGTGACATAGCCGCCCGTCCAAAGCGTAATAATAATCTAAAGGGGATATGTTAATAAGTTATTCCAGGATATATGCTATCATTGTACCCAGTTTTATCAAAATCCGTTCAGCCGTTACAGCGTGAAAGAGTAACAAACATTCGCCTTCTTAATATAACCAAAGATTATAAACTAACGTTTATTAGTAGGATAGGTCAGTGCTTAAGATTGTCCTTTTTCCAGATGAAAATAAAGAAAATACTGTAAACTTGCACTGTTTATTTTAAGATCCTTAGCTTTTCTCACACCACCCATCATTTAAATCAAACGTAAATTATACACATTATTTGTATTTTAGCTGACATGAATTCCCTTTCACAAAAATAATTATTTAGACAAGTGAAATTGAAACTTGATAATTTTTAGCATACATGTCTCATGGACTTAATTGGTTGCCGTTGAAATTAAATAAATAAATATGGATAATTCATTGTGGTTTATCTCCAGCAGTGGACGTCGACAGGCTCCACTGGTTTACTACACGGCGATATCTACAACCTTATAACTTAAACAACTTTATAAAAGTTTTGACCCAAGAGTTGAGCTCGTAATATGGATTGTACGTCGAATCCAGATGTTGTTTTACTAGACAGGTTTTTCAAGTCATTACTAGTACTTTAAGACCATTATAGTCCTGTGCTAATTTTCCCACTTGTCCAGCTTTTTTCTAAAGACCATATATTTGTTACCTGTATGCAGAGTCAGTGGAGTTAATAAAAATCATAACTTTTTGGAAATAATCTAGTCTGATTTCTTTTATTCAATCAGACTATTTACCTTTCATACACAATAAATTATATGAGCAAGTTTTAATTTCAACCAGCATAAATTAAATACAAAAAGCAACTTGACAACCAAATAATGTTAATTCCTAATACATTATAATTCATCATTTCTATTTCACCTGTATGTAGAACTTATTATTATATTCATATCAATTAAACTGTATGTAATAAATAAAGACTTAGCTATTCAGTTTCTCTAGCAGTGGACTTTAATAAAAAATATTTTGTCCCTACTAATCACTATAAAGTGTGAGAAGGAAAACCTAATAGGCAAGTCTAAAGGAACAGAACTGCCAGAAATAAAAATAAAATAATTAAAGGATTTATGAATAAGGGTAAGTTCCTATTTGCTAAGATCCTAATTATTGCAAGTCATATTGTTTTTTTGTTGTAAAGATAAACATTGTCTTATGATAAAATCACGTCCAAAGCAGGACTCTCTAGAAATTATAAAAAAATTAAATATCATATTAAAAAATTACAGAAACATTTTAGAATTGCTTCAAAATGGAATAAGTACAATCTAATAAATGTCAATTGTTAAAAATATTACTCAATAGTAAAAAAAATGTTTTCACCTAATTTCTATCTTTAAAACAAATTTTTAAAATAATTTTACTAAAAAAACTTACAAAGCTCGCACTTTCATTCAAAGGGATGTATTTATGCTACGAATTGTTTTACAAAACCTATTCTGTTAGTACAGATAAATTATGCATAGATATTTTAGGCTGCCACGTAAAATACTTCTATGTCAAGCAGGGTGGAATTGTCATAGCCAAATTTTAAGGCTGTTTGCTAAAACATTAGGGCCTAATGAATAGAGATTGATTGAATCGATGTTGTTAGCACTACCACTACATATTGTAAGTATACACAACGGCAGTGAAATCCCTATGCATGCATTAAAATCGCTATGAAAATTCGGGATCTTGGTCCAGATGACCAAGTGTGACCTATGTCACAAGACATCTTTCGGAAGTATCGTCAATGGACTCTGGTTTACATACTAACCATAAATCAAGCATAAGTTATGAACAGTGCATTCTACCATGACAAATGGCTGAGCCAATAATACAAGTATTAGGAACCTGTGTCCGGCTCCTGATCTTCTGTTGAAAGTGCTCTTGGTGGTGTGTGATTCATTTGGGAAAACACTTCCTTCTCCCCCAGTGCCAATGGATCTGGCTGATGTGGGGGCACTGGTGAAGGTACATACACCATCATGGGAGATGGCGAAGCAGGCCTTACAGTGGTGCCAGCACCCGTCGCTTCCTGCTCCTCTAAAAACCTATCCATGTAGTCAGTGTGACCAGGATGCAGTGTATACTTCTTTTTTTCTAGACGTGCTTTATTGGCAAATATATCATGCCGTTCTGTCTTCTTCCATATGTAATAGAATTGGACAAGCTCACCGACTGACCGTGTCCTAACTTTGTACTGTCGTATGAGGTGAAAGTCTTTTCCGTGGGCTTTTATTCCGTTTTCAAAGTTCCGACATTCCTCCTCAGACCACAGACTGGCATGTGCCTGTGTTTGGGCAGAAATTCGCCGTCGTCGCAGAGCTTCCTCAATGTTGTGCCCACACTGTTGCAGCAGGAATAATGCTTCTTCATCATCCCGAAGCTGTTGCCCTCTTGGAACCGCCTCTACACCTGACCCTGAGTTCATAGTACATATTTTTTTCATATAATCCTCTATTACTTTTTCCTCTAAGACACTCGGATTCCAAAGTAATTTGTCTTCATTTTCATATGGTAGAGCATCGTCATAGCTACATAATCCTTCAGGTATACCAGCTTGGTAATCACTGCCAACCATTATAGTTTTTTTCCAGTCATCTTCGTCTGGACTGTAGTCATAATCGTCTTCCTCTTCGGAGGGTGGCCTAGAGCCCGATCGGAGACAGCGAGTGGCTTCTGGGCTGGCTGCCTCACTGTATAACTGCTGTAATGCTGACTCTGTTTTCTCACTTTCCTCTGGCACCACTTCGGGTGGTTGCTCTGGGACTGGTTTATCCATGGTTCTATCGTAACCGTATAAAGCTAGTAACTCTTCAAGTGGCATATCACCCTCGCGCTGCAAACTGTTCAGTTCCGCCTTAGGGTCCTGTTGCTCGCCTGCAGCTAACGCTTCTTCTTCGTCTAATGTTCTCTCGTCGTCAAAGTCATTTACCATCATATCAACAGTAGGCTCGAAGAGAGACTTGTCGTTCCCCACGTCCATACTGGCATCGTGATCGCTAACATTGCTTACCAGCGCGCAATCAGACATGACGGATCACTGCTGATTACGAGATTTTATCACCAAAGCATAATCATCGTCCGGGGTGATTACTATTATCTCATGAAATAAAGCATCGTTATAAATGGAAAACATCACAATTAACACATATTATGTGGATTTTAGAGGGAAATTCGATATAACAAAACAAAAATATTTTGACACGAAACCAGCCTCCGCAATGATGTTGATGGCTGTCATAATTTGTATTCGGATACACCCCTACCTATGTAGGTTGCCAGTATATAAGTTACTCTATGGTAGGCAGCCATTACACGATCAATCCACACGATCGTGATTGCGGATGCGGTCGTATGACGGATCTTGCTGCGGACCCAGTTGCGACATTAGACGGGCAATATCATATTTAATAATATTTATATAATAGTCACAGACATTCAATATATTATATATTGGAAGTCTTAAGATCCACTATTTGCAAGAATTAAGCATCTGCTTTGAAGAAATGTCATTCTCTTAAATTATTAAATATAATAAAATTATCAAAAAAAAATTCGGTAGGACGATGCATGTCTAGGAGACATCAGCGCATAAACAGAAAATCGCCGACTAACTCTAGTCGTGCCTTGTTTTTGTGGAGGCCGTTCTAACCGCCGGCTTTTGTAGAAAATAAATATGACTTGGTTGTATATTTATCGACTTTTGCCTGTCAACCAAGAAAAAAAAAAGTCCATGTGTCACTTTGAAGTAAAGTTGATGATGTGAGTGACTGACACTGAGTGAGTGATTGATTGAAGTGTGATTGATTTGTGCAAAGGCTGTAATGTAATATTTCAAAACAAAAATTGATTCGTGACTAAACAAACGATGTTAACGAACGATTTAATTTATTAAAATAAATTAAGGTTCCATCCTTAGCAGGCATAACGTTCACAATGTTGCGTAGTGTATTTTTTATAGTTATATCTGTCGTCAAACTATCGCACACCTTTTCAGATGTAGGCAAATGGGATTTACCGCTAAGCGGGGTGAGTTCATCCCAGATATGACGAAAACAGCATGAGTTTGTTTTCCATGTAACCCTAAAATCGTTAGACTGTATTTTACTGTTCTAAACTCACTTGCATTAGTCATGCAAAATTTCCGTTTCCTAACATTTTTTTTTTTTGTCAATAAATGTATTACTTAAAGCTATTAAATTTTAGAAATACTTTAAAAATATAGAAAGATATAATGCATGACTATATTTTAGCTGTACAGTACGACTGCACCTTAGAGTATATTTAAAAGCTAGCTAATGTATACTCTAAGGACTGCACAAACTAGGATATTTGTATTGCTAACGCAATACTTTGATGTTTTCAGGAAATATGCGAGTTTACATTAGCGAAATCATTATTCAAGGATTCCAAACTGATAGTAGTGTGTAAGTATAATACCTACTACAGATTTCAATTCTATACTTCTTTCGGTCCTTACAGATCATGGGTTCGATTCCCACAGTCAACAGAATATTATATTACTGAGATTAATTTCCATATACAGGATAAAGTCATAGTTTGCGATTTGGCACATGTATTTTAAATATGAAATATCCAATCATTTATTAGTATTAAATTTGGTACAAGAGATGTGCCACTTGGGTGTAGTATACATACTATTACTATGAAAGCATACTGATTTACTTCAATATCTAAGTACAGTTTATCCAACTAGGTTTAGAAAATTAAATTTTTTGGAATTCCACTCCGAAATTTTATATGAAAGTGTGGACATAACTTGTGTTTCTTTAACCAGGCCATAATGGCAAAACCCGCTTCGATGCAGTAAGGTGCAATCACAGCCGATGGTAGTCCTTCAGTAATATTTGACACGTAATATGTAGTTTTTATGGAGTGACAGACATTTTAAAAAGTCTTATCTTATCACTTCCTTCCTAATGCTGTGGAAAAAAGAAACTAAAAGTTGTTTGTTGGTAATGATTTGTCTATGGTTTCAGTGCACTGTGACGTTGTGGAGCCTACAAATATCACAGTGTCCTATCAGTGGGCGCCGACGCTATGCTCGCCTGACTACTTCCATTACTTCGAAAAGGTATTGTGTTAGCTCAGTCAGACCCTTTAAAATAGTTTGGGATGTTTGTTGCACAATACCATTATGAAGTAATCATATTGAAACTTGGTATGGTATTGAATCAAGGCCGGAGCACACCAGACGTATATGCGCGTGCCGTGTGCCACACGTGTGCGTTCTAGCCAGTTGTATGAAATTGTATGGAAGATGTCAGACCAAAAAAATTATTCAATTTAATATACTTTATTGCACATTTAAAAAAAGAGAAAAACAGATACAGTAATGTACATCTAGGCGGTCTTATATTTCTTCCAGACAACCTTTATTATTAATTATATAATTATTTATGGGTCTTACACACGCATAAGTTGTATTATTTTATTATTCATACAGCATTCAATTTTATTATAAAGGTCTTATTAACTAGGTGCAGTCAGCTGCATCTTCACATCTTCCATACAACTGGCTAGAACAACCCAGTATGTATCTTTTTTACATTAATAATTATAGTACTTTATATAAAGTACTTATAATGATTTATTTAACAAAGATAAAATGCTGTAAAATAGTACCTCATCATTAACACTTTTAGAGTGTTAGTATAAATACGCAAGTTTGGTTTGGAAGAAATGTTACCGTCTGTTTCTGACATCATGTATTCTTTGGTAGCCAATTTCAATCAATAGAATTCAATTCAATATTTTACATTGCTTTACGCTAGAGCGTCAGTGGCCTCGGGGATAAGACGCGACCTATGATATCGAAAGGTGCTAGGTTCGATCCCCGGTTGGGCCATGTACCAATGGGTTTTTTCTCGAAACTTAAGTACATTTACTGACTGCTCTCAAACGGTGAAGGAAAACATCGTGAGGAAACCTGCATACGCCGAAGAAGAAATTCTTAGGCGCATGTGAAGTCCACCAACCCGCACTGGGCTAGCGTGGTGAACTATAGCCCGCACGCCCTCGTTGAGAGGGTAGGCCTGAGCCCCAGCAGTGGGGAGATTAATAGGCTGTTGATGATTTTACATTGCTTAAGCCAACACAATTCAAATTCCATTGTATAAACTAGGTGCTCAAAGCTAAAAGTGATGTTTTCAGCTTGTATTCAAGCGTGATAGATCATGGACCCGATTCCCGGGACAGATTGCTAGTTTGTACAATAAGTTAAAAAAACAAAGCTGTAACTTTACGTGTTGATTTTTCTCAATAGCGAATAGTAGAATGCACAAATCGAGTGAAGAGAGCGACAAATGAAATCAGCAATGCAACTACGGTACAAGTGTTGAACGTTCAAGAAACACACACATGTCACAGCAAGAACTCCATTTTCTTCTACAATGAAAAAAGCAATAATTTACCTGATGATGTAGTCAAGAAACAAAACAGTGACCTGAATGCTGTCACTCAGTCTGTAAGTATTCTCTCTCTCTCACACACACACACACGCACACATACAAAAGTATTCTACTAATTTTATAAACCCTGGGTATTTGTTACTCTTTCACGCAAAAACTACAAACAGATTTTGATGAAACATTAATATAGATTACTAGCTGTTGCCCGCTGCTTTGCTACATGGTATAAGTTTTTTCCCGTGGTAACAGTTTACCGCGGTAAAGAGTAGCCTATATGTTATTCCAGGATATAAGCTATCACTGTACCAAGTTTCATCAACATCCGTCAGCCGTTACAGCGTGACAAACATCCTTACAAACTTTCGCCTTTATAATTAGGATACACCAGAATAACACATGGGCTATAATTCATAAATATACCTCGGGAATGGCTGTTCCCGCGGGAAAAACTAATCTACGCCGGCGAAGCCTCGGGATACAGCTAGTTTTAAATGATTTAATAAGCAGCTGTATTTATCTATTGTAAACGATTTCATTACAGAAAGTAGCGCCCCTTATAACCGTAGATAAGGAAGGGATATACTTGCTAAAGATGTCTGTGAGAAGCAATACTAAGTTCAACGCGACAGTTCGCGTCGAGATGGTGGCGCCGTCGGGGTACCTGTCGGCGGCGATATGGCCGTTCCTGCCGGTGAGTTGCAGCACAGAATAAGTTAATAAACTATTACTACGCTTTGACCAAAATATACTGAAACCGACAATGGGACAGACCAGTGACCGAAATACCGATATAAATATAAAGTAAAAAAAAAATATAAACTTAGTTGGTATTGATACCTAAGAGTTACGTTAAAAATAACGTTACCAAAGTATAACGGTAAGTTTTACCGATATATTTGAGTATATATCTAGATAAAGTGGCGGGATGTTGGGCTGTTATTATAATTATTTCTTTAATAATTTCTCTAATTTATTTATTTCAAATCAAATAAACAGCCTAATAACATGTATCCTATTGGTGCTCAGGCTCATTTGTATGTTTATCTTATCAGTTGTTGAGTACCCGTCTTAGTTAGACTTAGAATTTGTCCAAAGCATTATTATTATTAACTATTATTAAACTGTTTAATCTCGACAGTTTTTCGGCGTGATGTGCGGCGTGTACACCGTGCTGTGCGCGTCCTGGCTGATCGTGTGCGGGCTGCAGTGGCGCGACCTGCTGCGCATACAGTACTGGATCGGCGGCGTGGCGCTGCTCGGCATGGTCGAGAGCGCCACCTACTACGGCGTCTACTCCGCCATCAACAGGACCGGGTGAGTCAACAGCGACTGGATGCGGAGAACCGAAGATCGCGTTCAGTGGCGCGCCTTATGTCCAGCAGTGGACTAGTGTGGGCTGAAGATGTAACCCATTGTCAAAGTCAAAATCTTTATTGCACACTGGGTTATACACGTAATTTTTTTTTACAGATTGTTCAACGCGGAGGCTTACATGTTCGCTGAGTGGGTGTCGGTCGCTAAGAGGGCGCTCGCTCGGATGCTAGTCATCATCGTATCTCTCGGCTTTGGGATCGTCAAGTAAGCTCACCATATTCCCTCCCTCACCATAAACCCTCACCATATTCTTAGATTATTACATTTTAACTGTTACTCAAATTACGTACCGCCAATGTTTAAAGTTAGTACAAATAAATAAAAATAGCCTTTATTCTGGTTTAACATGCACGTATTAATTGGATTAAGATATATTCAAAATTGCATTTTCCTTAAAGTTAACATTAAAATTATGAATTTGATTGAACTGTTTTTATTATTATTTATTAATTCTATTTGTCGGCAACCTATTTATTTATTATATATATAATTAAATTGTATTGTTCGCCGTCGTTTCCCCACCATATTGTCCACTGACAAAGGCCTCCTCCAGACTCTTCCATTTATAAGTACAAATACATAGACTAAATAAGCCTCCAAAATTAATTGTGTTGGTTGGCCCTTTAACTTTAATATACCTAGTAATGTTTTGATCTGGCGTCGTCGCGTCAGGGCACCGCTAAAAACAATTAATGTTTAAAATTAAATTTTAGTGGTCCCCCGACGCGACGGTTGAATCAAAATATTACGTACTTTTAGCTATATTAAAGTAAAGGACCAACCAACACATTATATTTTTTACTTTTTGTAGGTTCTTTTGGTGCCGAGGTTATGAAAGTTTTTATTTTAATTTTTATGTAATCGTGTTTCGTTCAGACCACGTCTGGGGCCGGCGCTCCAGCGCATCGTTGGCACCGGCGTGCTGTGGGGCGTGCTGGCCGCGATCGAGGCGTGGCTGCGCCTCCACCACAAGGCTGAGGACTCCAACAGAGACCTGCTGCTCTCGGAGGCGCCGCTGTCGCTGCTGGACAGCGCCATCTGCTGGTGGGTGTTCGTCTCACTCGCACACACCATGCGGACGCTGCAGTTGAGGAGGTGAGAAGTTTAGTGTTATTTCTTAGAGGATATAGACACGTGTCTCAAGTCCACCATAATAATAATTCTAATTAGCCTTATTTTGCTTTATAAACTACTCGCCGCTGCGCTGCCGGCCGAATTGAGCCTAAAGACTCGAATAGGGACCTACATTCCTCGGTGGAGCCAATCGCTGGTTGTGATCGTATCGTCTAAAAAGCAAATGCCTAAAACGTAAAACGCCTACTTATCAAAACATCTAAAAAGCAAATTGACTAAAACGCATATTGGCATCTGCTTTAAGCATGAATTGGAAGTTATAGGACCTCACAACTTCGACACTTAGAAATAAATGACATAGTTTGACTGAAATGTATATTTTGTTACAGAAACATGATCAAGCTGTCACTGTACAGACACTTCACAAACACACTGATATTCGCCGTCATTTCGTCGGTGGTATTCATGCTGTACTCCATTAAGTCGTACAGGGTCATGCCTTGCATTACTGTGAGTATATTTTTAAATGTTATTTTATCTATCTTAGCTATTTTAGTTTATTTTAAAACTATGAGTGGCCTAAAACAACTTTCTTTCCAAGGCCGTAAAAATAATATTAAAAAATAGTACATTGTTAACCTAGGTGTGAAAGTAACTTATTTAAGTCCCGAGACGGGGTTTGGCGCCCGACGCGTAGCGAGGGCGCCAATAGTTCGAGGGACCTCTAAATAAGTCTTGAACCCGAGGGAAACACTGTGCTTTTCATTAAGAATACACTGAAAGTAAAAACAAAAACATAAAATGAGTGTTAATACAAATCTCTGCTATACGGAAGTATAAACAAAACTACAACTCGAAAAAACAAATGAAGATCGGATTGCCGCTTTCCCGTCTACTTTCTTTTTTTTTCTGTGGCCGGCCAGCTATTCTGCCATTATTTTTCATTTCCATCATTGAAAAAATGGTAAATATTTTGCCCAAATCTATGTTATTTTAAAGAAATAGTTGACAGTAATAATTATAATAAAGTCATTTAAAAATATATATTATTTAATTATTACATAACTTTATGTTATTTCAATTTTACATCGCGCTGTAATTGAGTGGCTGTATAGACAGTTGGATCATGGTCCAATAGAAATGTCAAAATAGTACTAGTTTTTTTATATATAATTTGACAGCTGTCAGTTGAAAGCGATTCTCCCTAGGGCTGAGATGTACTACTTTCAACCCGCTCCTCAGGCAACTTCAGACCTACTTTCAGAGTATGAGTAATGAAAAATAATCTTACGGGCCCAGGAATAATTGGCGACACTTCGACTCTTTTGGGATCTTTGGGCAATTAAGCGTTGTAGGTAGCTATCTATTGCATGGGATGATATTGTTTGTTGATTGTGCCGTAGGACTGGAAGGGCGTGTGGATGGACGAGGCGTACTGGCACGTGCTGTTCGCGGCCGTGCTCGCCGTCATCATGGTGCTGTGGCGGCCCACCAACAACAACCAGCGGTACGCCTTCACGCCGCTCTTGGACAACGCAGAGGACGACGAAGGTACCTGTTTTTTTTAGGTTTTACGGCCAATTGGAAGGAAGTCCTTATGGGCCAAATCGGCCTAGTTGGAAGTCATTCAACCAACTGCACCGAACTTCGGCAAGAGCATGTTCGGCCTATTGCTATTGTTCTAATAGCTCCATGAAAAATTAAGAAACTATAGGAAAACCAGCAGTCACCTGTCTGACAATGCGCTAGTGGCGCCGCCTAGCAGCGACCAGTGGAGGCTTCTCCAGATAAAAAGGACATTTAAAAAATCAATAGTTATGGTATTCTGTATGTACTAACACAAAATATATTTTTTCAGATGAGGAGGAACAATTTGTGAACGACGCGTACGGCGTGAAGATGCGCGGGCCTAGCATCTCAGGCGGTGGAGATGGCAACACCGACCACAGGGAATCCCAAGAGCCCAGCAGCCATTCCCTGGACTCAGACCTGCGTTGGGTTGAAGAGAACATACCAACTAGCGCACTACCACTGTTAGACTCCGATGAGGAAATAATTAACACTAAGTTTGAAGTCTCCAAAATGCAGTAATCAAAAAATAAATCATATTGTGTATTATAATTATAAATATTGTAAATGTGACTTGTGGGGTTTTGTTTGTAAACCTTAACCATAGTCTATCGTAAGTCCACAATGGACAAAACACCATTTAGTTCGCTTTACATTCTCTGTTCCGGTTTATTCAAGAAAAATGCAATTATGATTAAATATTTCTATTTATTTTATAATAACTTTTTTATGTAATATATTTTGTTCTTTAGAGGTGATCTTTGGTATACAAAATATAATATTGGAATATGGCCACGCAATACCTATTTGGAAGTTTACATAAAATTCAGTCCTATATAATTGGAATCCACTGTACCTTATACTTACAATAATTAAATTACAATTATGAATATTTTAAAAGTCGAATTCATTAATTAAAATTAAATACATTATTTCTAAAATACTTTGTGCTTTCTTACAATTTAAAATACAATAAAATAATTCTAAGGCTAACATTATAAAAGTAATAAATGATTAAGTATTTATGTACTTAATATTGTGAATAGAATATTGAATTCATTTATTGCACACACCTATAACTCTTATCGTTTTTTTTTAACATTAAAGACACCTGTCTTTGATTTATATTTTAAAAATCATTAAATTAATTATTGTCATAATAGAAATCAAAATCTTCTGGCTCATCAGGTATTATTGGTGGATCTTGTGGTATATCAATTCCTTCTGCATCAAGCAAACGGACCTTAATATCCATGGACAATAGAGTTTCGAGATCATTTTCAAAGGATTTACTTGACATCTTCTCTTTTAGTAAAGCATTGACACCATCTGTCCAGTAGTCAAATATCTGCTCATCGGGTGCTACAAAGTCTAGTGACGCCACTTCAGCGGATTTCAAGATCAGAGAAAATGCCAGATGGGGTGTAATCTTTCTACCTCTCAAGTCCTTCATATGTGGACAGTCTTTCCCAACAACTACACATTTTATATCAGCAACTGCCAACTTTGTACCCAATTCCTCTAAACTTGGTGTACTTTTCTCATCACAGTCTCCATAATGCAGTACTTTATGGTTGGGGGACAAACGAATGAACCAGAATTTGTCTTTGATCCTTTGACCCCTTGATGAGTATTTCTTAAACCTTGTCCCACCAACAAGTACTCCTAATCTTTGCTGTTGGATCAAATCTATGATTTCAGGAGTAATTTTCTCCTTTAATTCCACAATAGGCCTCGCATGAGACTCCCAGACTTCTCTATTTGTGCGCTCCTGCTGCCATATTTGTGTTATCTCAGCATAAGTAAGCTGGTTTATCCGCTGACGAAACTTGTCTAGACCTTTTGGGGAAGCCGACAACGCTCTGCTTATTTGTTCTCTCACAACACTGGAAACCTTTATGAAATCCTCTGTAGTTGCCCTCATCTCTTTCCATGTCTTATTCAGTAGAACTATACAGATACAGAATAATTCTTCAAATGGATGGTCATGTGTGAAGAAGAGGGGGTGATAAGTCTGTCCCTGTTCACTTGGTGGGTCTCCAATGTGGAGTATGTCACACAGTTGTTTTACTAATTCCACACTTGTCTTCCCAAATGGACATTCATGCTCATCTGCTCTGCAACTGTTTTCTAAGACAATCTTTGTATAATCTTCTGGATAGTTTCTAGCAAAATAAAGCATGCAATCGAGAGCTAACACCCCTGGAGGTACTTCATTAAAATCTTTTATAGGGTCTATCTCACACTTGAAACCGAGTTTCTTGAAGTCTTTTGAGAAGCTTCCTAACTGTCTTCTTGTTGTCACTTCGATGTTAAAGCTGTTGTCATTTTCAAATGCAATTTTCCTGAGCTCCTTGATCTTCTCCTGCGACTCCTGGTCCTGAGAGTCTGCTCTTTGCCTCATCTTAGGCTCAAGTAAACCAAGCATCAATGTCTGCAACACATACAGCTGATGGGCCAGTTCCGTTCCCAATGTTTCTTTGGAAGCATTTTTTGAGAAATCCGTAGCACCAATGAGATTCTCATAAATAACATTACGAACTTGTTTGGATGCCAAAGTTGCAGCTATAGTTTTTCTTTTTGTGACATCCGCTTTGGAGAATATTGCATTTATGAGAGCAATGGCATTCTGTTGAATTATACTGTCCTGGTAAGGATTCTGTAAATGTTGCACCAAATTTGGTATAGTTATTTCTTTTTCGACATGAGCATTCTTGCCGGAGCTATTAAGCACAATATTTTCAAGTATGGAAAGGCAGGATTGGATTATCTGAGGATCTTGTGTGCTCGCCTGGTTGCTGACAAAACTGGCCACTTTATTTATGAACTGATTCTCCAATATGTCCCAGGATATGATGCCGTGGTCCATCAGCTCAACGAACGTGACCAGCGCGTATTTCAAGGATTTCTCTTTGAATTTCCCCGTTTCAATGTTGTTTATCATAAGAGAGAGGCCTTTCTTATTGATAAATTCAAATGCAAAGGTAAGGTCGCTGCTCGAAGTTGACAATTTGGTCAGAGCGATGATTTGTTCTGTTTCAGTACCTGTGTTTATCTTGGAAAGAATGTCCTGCACTGTTTTAGCGGGAGACAACTCGAGTCGCAGCACAGAGCCATTTTTAATAGCAGTCCTGTTCTTTTCGGTGATGTAATTCTGATTGTTGCTTTCGGAGAACTGTAGGGCGTAGTTGTCAGGGTCTGGTAGGCCCCAGCGCTCGCACAGTTCCTGTATAATGCTCGATAGAGGCTGGCTTTGGTCGAACTCTATCAATTGCGGCACCTTATCGGGCGCATTGAGCATTTCCACGGCGATCTTTAGTATAGTCGAATCCTTCGTTGCCGACGGCATCTTTATAGGCTTTGTAGACATTTACAACAATACTGGTAGCTCAAAAATTAATAAATTGTTGATAAACCACTACCTTGCTTTGACAATCACACACCCATTTCCTGTATGTTTTTGTAGGATGATATTTGCTTATGTATATGAAGTTAGGCACTACACTACTTACAAATCTACCTAGCGATTTTGGTTTTCTCTACTATAAGACGGCGGTGCAGTACAAAATTAACGTGGTTTGGTTTGGTGCTTAAAATTACAAGAAAAGCGAACTGTCAAATGCACTGTGCTGCGTTTTGTGCACCAAAACAAGCAAAACTCAAAATAGTCAAACATAGAATGTACGTTCCGATAATTGACGGCTAATTAATTTGCACCCAGAAATACTCAGTCAATATACTTCCAGTGAATGGTCTCAGTGGGCGGTGTACCTAAAACGGGTGGGTATTTCGAGGGTGCATTTTTTGACTGCAAAATATTGTCTGTGTAAGGCACTCAAACTAGCGACCAAAAATTAAATAGTATAGTATACCTACGTCCCTAGCGACATCTAGCGAAGCAAGCAAACTGAAATCAATTTATTGCTGTTTACGCGCGCGCGTAAATATAAAACCAATTATTCAAGTTTGCGATTGTTGCATTTCAATAGTATTCAAATCAAATCGCCATTTAGGTAGTTAAATCAAATACATACGATCATATATAAGTAAAAATCCACATTGGAAATGAACTTCACATTCATCCATCAATGCCTCTGTTGCAGGCCGCTGCAGGTAGGTGTTTCCTCGAGGTCCTACTAACTGGTCCTACTAGTGGGACCACGAGGAAACCCTATTCCTCGTAGTCCTACTATGGAGTAAAATTATTAAATGATAAATGTCTATAGTCCCTCTTGGTTCTACTGCGGTACAATCAATCACACAAGATATTCCTAGATAATTTTTAACATAAAAGACGCATCCTACCAGAAACGCAAATTACCTTTACGCGATTTACCAGTTGTGCATTTCGCACATTGCCAGATACGCAGAAGATCAGAATTGATACGAGTATGACCAGATTTTGTTTCGCAAATTACCAGATACGCATATGACCAGTTACCAATAATAGTCTACCACTTTAGATGTTTGTAAAGTGATACTGTAAAATGAACGAATAAGTAGGTAGACAGGTCAAATGCAGCGTGAGACCAATTTGTTGATATTTGATATTCGCAGGCAGTAAGTACCATTAGGGTTAGGTTTCGCTCTAATGGCTTCATTCAGTCTTGTTCTTGAGCGAGCATTGGGCAGAAGGAAGTTAGGTAAGAATACCTCAACTGTCTCAAATTCCTTTTTAGAAGATAATAATAAGATATTAGCTACTGTGGTAATATTATTTAATTAATTTAGGTATTTTAAAATTAAACTTTACGTCTTTCAGTTTTACTAAATAATGTTGAAAGTTATTCACCCAAAGTGGCTGATCATCTGCTATCTCATATCGTTGTCGAGCGACGTGCTAAGTTTTCGATGCGACAGACGCCCGTACGGGTCCACCACGCAGGCCTCCGCCCCGGACGGACGGTTCAAACTTTTGGTGGCTGATGTTGAAGGCAGCTACATACCCGAGCAGCTTTATACAGGTACCTGCCCTGCACCAAAGAGTCGTCATATCAAACGTCCACTGTTGGTAAAAATAGTAAAGTTTTTTTTCTGACTTCCTCATACTGACCGGTCTTATAGCCATCAATCATACTTGAACCACCCCACACCCGGTCCTCCGCTCTCCGCATCCAGCCGCTCTCGGGCACCTTCTTCAGGTCGTCTGTCCACCTGGCGGAGGGGCGTCACGCGGTGCGCGTATGCACCTGTACGTGGTCTCCACTCTAGAACTTTGCTTGTCTGCCCCAACGGCCGTCGGTTCTGCGACAGATATGATCTGCCCACTGCCACTTGATCTGGCTAATCCTTTCGGCTATGTCGGTAACCTTAGTTCTCCGTCGGATTACAATCAACGGATAAAAAAGTTGGGTAAATCTGACTCTACTGACTGTCGCAGTGCAACTAACGGAGACTGACGGCGAGTCTCGCTTCACTGCCTTCGTGATATCCGCCGAGGGCGATACTCGGCCGGACCCTCTCAGCGCGAGGAGGTCGGTCTCCCTGAGCGCGGGGGACATCAGGCCGCTCAGTGCCGCCACCGCCAAGTTCAGCGACCGCTGCCTCTACTCCGTGGAGCAGGCCAGCAACGCCGACAAGTCGTCCGTTGAGGTACACGGGGTGTCACCCATTATATTGCATTTTTTTTGTAATAGGAGCCAGGAACGAAATACGATGATCAGATAGAGCGGGTGCTCACATACGGACACGTGAAGAGCACTCGCGTATCGCGGCGAGCGTGGTAAAGAGAATATGATGAGACTGAGCGATGCGAAAGAGGTGTGTCAGGATCGCGATACTTGGCGCTCCGTTCTTTCTGCCCGAACACGCTGAACGTCTGAATAGATCTTCATAAATTTGAGCTAACCATCTCGATCACGTCAGCTTTTAAGCAGAAAAACCCCATCAAAATCGGTCCATCCGTCTGGGAGCTATGATGCCACGGACTATACACCCCTCTTTTTTTCGCATGAGAGTGCACCGGTACTCGCTAGAGGCTCTTTCCCGATGCACTCCGTCATCATCATCATCATCAGCCTGCACTAGTCCACTGCTGGACATCGGCCTCCCCCAGGCGCGCCACTGAGTCCGGTCTTCGACTCTCCGCATCCAGTCACTGCCAGCCGCCCTACGCAGGTTGTCGCTCCATCTAGCACTCCGTACCTACATTAAACATTCTTTTAAAACATCCCCAGGTGTACTGGCAAGCGCCACCGTCTGGCAACGGGTGCGTGACCCTGCGCGCCATGGTGGCGGCCAGCGAGGGCTCGTGGTTCGAGGACGGGACGCCCCTGACGCGCCGGCTGTGCGAGGACCTGCGGCAGCCCGACGACGTCGCGCCGCGCCTCAACTACGAGTGCAAGGTCTGCGACGAGGCCAAGTACGAGGTACGCCTTCTTGCACATTGTGCGCATATTAGTAACCTCATTGAGTTACCAAAGTGTCAGGCGCGACTTGTTGTCATCACACCAGGTTGTGTGTGGCCACGAGTAATTTTTTTAATCGTGTACACCCATGAAGGTAGGAAGTCTTTGGTGGGCGCCAGTAGCTAAATTCGCTCGTTCAAGTGTACACCGTGTTCCGGCCACCTTGTAATGGAGACGGGGGCCGAAAGACGGTGTCTTAATGGTCTTCGGTCCACCTGGCGGCGGCGGGCGTTCCACGCTACGCTTACCCATCCGCGGTGTGCACTCCAGACTCGTCTGCTTCAAGGACCGATATTTCTGCAGAAGATCTGGCCCGCCCCCTGCCACTTCAGCTTGCTGATTTTTGGCTATCTTCGTCGCATCTCCTAGTCGATTGAATTTTAGAGTTTAGATTGATGTCCTTACTTATTGTCCCCAGATATCTTTCACTGGCATCTGGTCACGTAACACGCATCGGGTCTTGTACCCTGAGAACGATTGGGTGCCGCGCTTCAGTGACCTAGTGGGGGCTTCCCACGCCGCCGACTTCATCTTGTGGTCGCCCGGTACGTTGGCCACGGACGGCTTGAAGGACTTGGCGGAGTACGCGAACTCCACTAAACTTGAAGTGGAGATTAGGGAAAAGGTAATGCATATCACGTTAAGCCTGTCACCGTCTACTGCTGAACATAGGCCTTGTCCTAAGATGACACCTGACGCCCTCCGCTTATAACAAGCTACTGTTTTTAAAGGTGTTACATCAATAACGTCCTACACGTTATTGATGAAACACCTTTAAAAACAGACTATTCTTAAACGAAAAAAAACAGTGTTTCGTGAAATCACTCTTTTTTAAATGGCCAAGCCCAGGTAGCCCGGACCAGCACATTCTTTTTAAGATCACAAATTACTTTTAAGGCTGCAGTAGGAAATGACGTAGTCCCACGTTTTCAGATCGGCGACGGAGTCCGCACTCTAATAAAAGGCAAAGGCCACGGCTATCGCAAAATAAACCGTCCGTCGTATGCATTCTTCCGAGCTGACAAAGTGAACCATCTAGTGACCACCGCGGTGGCCCTATACCCCTCCCCCGACTGGTTTCTTGGCGTGACGAGGTTCGAGCTCTGCTCCGAGGACAACACTTGGCTTCAGGAGAGAGAGCTCAACTTGTATCCGTGGGATGCCGGAACTGATAGCGGAGTGTCATATGAGGTAAGGAGTCTTAAACACAGATCTCAGAATGAATAGATGTAGAGTAGAAATCGCATACTCGGTGATCTTTTTAACGCGCAGGTGAAGTGTGTGACATCATAAAACATTAAGGTCTATTTTCACTGTCAAAATACTACATGCACAGGAGTCATATCTCGTCTCTATTGTAAATTATTTCATCATCGTCAGCAGCCTTTCAACGTCCACTGCTGCACATGGACTTTTCCAATAATAATAACAGGGCTTCTCCGCATCCATCAACCGCTTCCGGCCACCTTATTTAGGTCGTCGGTCCAACTGCGCTGGCCAGTTCCTACTCTAGATACTTTCTTGGATGACTGTACTTACATAATTTTAAAAACGAAGTACATTAATTCCTTGTCAAAACCTTTTATAGTTAGTGTCCTATAGTTCCGAGAATAATTGAATAAACCTCGAAAATAATTAGATTTTGCCGAATGTATTTCTAGCACATGTAAAGATGCCTGTTTTTTTCCAGTCCCCTAACATACAAACCTTCCCCCAAGACGCGGTGACGCGCGTTCAAATGAGTTCTTACGACAAGAACTCCCCGTTCTTCGAGACCGACATGAAGGATCTGCATCCGTTCGGAAAGTTACACATCAAATTAATTAGGACGTACCACAGGGAGTGCGAGGACAGCACAGGTATCATCTTATCTCATCTCATCTACTTGTCATTATCTTATCTTGTCTTCGTTTATATTACGTATTCGACCCTTTTGGAATGTTTTGTGCCAAACCCTTGCTGGAATTCACATACCTCTTCTAACCTTTGGTATATGCAGGTTTCCTTACGATGTTTTCCTTCTTCCTATGCTCCAAAAAACTCATTGGTATGGGCCATAGTTCGAACCCACAAGTGCATTGGTTGTGAGGCGAGCGTACAACCAAATAGGTGGACTGTGAGTTACCAATTCTCAACTTCTCAGTGATGAATACTTTTCGAGTTACGGCTTGGTAGGTATACTATTTCGTCTGTGGTTCATTATTACAGCTTTTTAGCGTTCACTGCTGGACATAGGCCTTCCCCAACGAACGCCACCACACCCGGTCCTCCGCTCTCTGCATCCAGCCGCTTCCGGCTACCTTCTTTAGGTCGTCGGTGCACCTGGCGGAGGGGCGTCCCACGCTGCGCGTACCGGTCCGCGTTCTCCACACCAGAGCTCATCTGCCCAACGTTTCTGTGGTTACGGTAGGGAAAACTGTGACCGGAATCTTACACTATGCGTGATCCGGTAGCAGGTATATTTGGTAAAATTTTCAAGGGTGTTTCAATAACAGATTTTGTTACATTCCGAAGGTGAAGCGAAACCAGAGGATAGTGGTACCGAGGCGCCTGATGCGAACCCATCAGAGCCGGAAGAGCCATCCAGGTATCAAAACCAAGCTGGCGACTATAGGCGGTGAGCCGAAGTTGTTGACCTACAATTAATTAAACATTTTCTGTTTATTAGCGTGTCCGTAAGTATGGACTGCCCTGCTATTCTGTAAGCGTATTTGTGCAACTCGATCCTGAATCCGCAGTGAGATCGGTCTCTAACTCAATGATTTACAGTTCAATACTCACTTTACTTCGCAAGTGAAGTGTTTATTGTGTAGCTTGTATTTGTTTACACAATGCGACGTCAAGGTCTTTCATGATCGGATGCGAAATGAAGTAAGTGACTTGCGATGTGATGGTCGAGTTTTAATTCGTACTTTACAGAATCACACAGCTGAACCTGTGTCGGTCTTTTCGTTACCTTTCAGAATATAACAAAATATAGACTTTAGTGGAAAACTATCCGTTTTGGAGAGATTTTATATTTTTTCAATAATTCTTGATATAAGTAATCATATTCTGGTTTATGAAAGTAACAGGTTCAATCTGTTTCATCATCATCATCCATCAGTATTCCGTCTCGTTCCGTGATGGACTGACCAAGTATACCTATACTGGGTACCTACCTAATACATATTTAGATTAATTCCGCGAAATATTTATATTGATTTACTTTACTTATCATAACTAGCGAAGGTCCGATAGTGGTAGACCCGGAGTCTCCCGAAGACTGCCCAATGTCCCAGTGGCAGGAGTGGAGCACCTGCGAGGGCGTGTGCGAGGACGGGAAGGTGACGGGCTACCAGTGGAGGGAGCGGTACCACCTGGTTGGCGGCGTCGCCGTCGAGAAGTATGACCCCGATGTGAGCGTCTTCACTTTTATCTAGCGAAGGTCCGATAGTGGTAGAACCGGAGTCTCCCGAAGACTGCCCAATGTCCCAGTGGCAGGAGTGGAGCTCCTGCGAGGGCGTGTGCGAGGACGGGAAGGTGAAGGGCTACCAGTGGAGGGAGCGGTACCACCTGGTGGGCGGCGTCGCCGTCGAGAAGTATGACCCCGATGTGAGCGTCTTCACTTTTGTCTAGCAAAGGTCCGATAGTGGTAGACCCGGAGTCTCCCGAAGACTGCCCAATGTCCCAGTGGCAGGAGTGGAGTGGACATTCAGCCCGACAGGAGGTAATTGTGTAGTACCTAGGTACATCTAAGTACCTAAGTACTTACGTATGATATTTTTAAAAATCTAAATAGAAAAAAAGTAATCATATTAACCCCCATGACAATATTTCAAGTCATTTCAAATCTTTTTCAGAAGGTACCACATTCAATGAAATCAGTCTCCGAATACTGCAAGAAGCAATACGATACTTTCGAGAGGAGCGAGTGCCAGGACGAGTGTGCGGATCCTGAGGATCAACAGCTCACCGGTATGATGGTTCATTACTCCAAGTCTCTCTGACTCTTAGAACACATGGACATCAGATCCATCACGAAACATTCTGGCATTGGGGAAATCCATACATGCATGTTCTAGGCTGGTCAAGAAGTAATACATTCGTTTGACTGACCTGTTGGCGTAGTGGTAGTGACCCTGCGTAGTGGTAATGACTGCGCCAAAGGTCGTGGGTTCGATTCCCACCTGGAACCAACATTTGTGTGATGAGCATATCTGTTGGTTTTCGGATTCTGGGTGTTTGTATATTTAAGTAAGGTATTTATGTATGTTTATCAGTTGTTGAGTACCCATTTACAAGCTTTGGCTTAGTTTAGGGCTAAACAGCCGTGTGTGGATTTGTCCAAACATTATTATTATTATAAAAAACATTATTTGTTTTATTTCTGTTTTCTATTTTGAGAATTCTCCCGATCTGACCGCCTACTGTGAGTCGGCAACTCCAATACTCGCCACCGATTTGTAGAGTACGTAAAAACTATCTATATCTCTCTGTCTTTCGTAATTAGTCGGAAAGAGATAGCGCTATTAAATATTTACGTGATCGCTAGCGAGTGTTTACGTTGTCAACTCATGGTAGGCGTACTGAAGGTGATGTGTTCGTATTGTGGGCGTCGAAGGAAAGACGAAAGACCCGAAAATTGCCAGGACGTTTCGCATTTCACATTCAGGGCATTAGTTCGTGTATTAATATGTGCTTGTCTAGTTCTTGTTTCTGGTGTAAATGAAGTTTAAATACCTAACTAGGTACCTATATTATTATTTCCAGTTGAACGTAGAGTGATGACTCCAATCTCACCGGGACATCCGTGGACATCGAAGAAACGAGATCTGGCCAAATCACAACATTAGCAATCAAATAGTACCTGATCCTAGTAAGATTAATGTGTTAGGAAAGCTTATTTCAATAAATTCGATTAATACACAACTTCACTGTAATTGATTGCATTTTATTGCTTAGAGATTCAAACATGAAACTAAGGGAGAATGAAACTAAAGAGATAGGTATACGTGGTGGACCTTTACCACCATAAGGTTGAAATTCGTTTCAAATGTACCTAATTAATTATTCTAATAATTATGATCCGTAACAAGGAAATGCGACTAAGAATTAAAGTGCCCAGCGAAAGGTCACAGAACCGATTCCCAATGGAGTACTTGGGAAACCGCGTTACAATTAATCGTAAGCGCAGCGTGGGACGCCCCCATGCCACATGGACCCACGAATCTAAAAAGGCAGTGTAGCCGAAAGGGCGAAAGACTCGTTAGGGAAGGCAGTCAAGTGGACGTCGTTGCAGTTTGGTCAACTATGAGATAAAGCTTCTCTTAAAATAAGGAGACTACTACCTATCAAATCAAAAAATCAACAACCTTTTATTATGTCCTCACTCTTAAGGAAGACTATTACTTACTCTGTGGTACTGGCCTACCCTCTCCAAGCGTAAGGCTGTAGTCCACCACGCTATCCATTGCGGGTTGGTGGACTTCATATCATAAGCGCTTAAGAATTCCTTTTCGGCGTATGCACATTACATGCAGATTTCCTCACGATGTTTTCCTTCTCAGTACGAGAGCAGTCACTAAATTTATGTACTTAGGTTTAGAGAACCCTGCATGGCACGACCGGGGTTCGAACTCGGACCTTACAAGGCTTGCCTGACCGCGTCTTAACCACTACGCCCTTGACCTACTCATAGATCTAAAATATTTTTTGCGAGGCAGAGTTGATGAGTTTAATGACCCCTGCAACCTGCTGATCAATGTATCTGTACACATGTATGCCTTGCCTAGTGTAGGTATAGTGTCATAAATAAATGTTAAATAGAAGTCGGACAGTACAATTAAAAGCGTGATGCGATGTACAAATTAACATTAATTGAATGAGTCCAGTGCGTGGTTTGAAATTGTTCATCCCACTCATAGGGAGTTTAATTTCGTGATAAAAAATATTTTTGAATATAAAAAATGCAATTAAAGTGATGTATCTTCTCTTTAGAACATCTGGTAAGTAATCTAATCACTTATTGTAACGTAATGTATGTAACTATGTACTTGCCTGTTCGGCTCTTACTCCGTGGTTCGGCTGTAATAAAAGATTCTAAATTCTAAATTATTTTTAAATTGTTACCTATTTTTTGTGCCTAAAATATGGCTTCGAATTACATTAAAATTAATGATATTTACAAACGTGACGTGAAGCAAATCATGATAATAATACCTATACTTAGAATTTTTTTGCGACATCTATTGTAATTTTCCTCTTTTACTCATTTTCGTTACCTTATAAGAAGGTTCCAAGAAATACCTATTAAAAAGAACCTGTAAAATAATAAAGTCTCGCGGTCTCCTAAATTCGACGTTTAAATAAAAATGGCGCCAAAGCGCGCTATTGGTGGATATCAGTGAAATTTTTGTTTTCCTATCCGCCAATAATTATAGACCGCCAATCAGCGCGTACGTTCCATCATTCGAAATTCAAATGGCTTTTCGTTATCAGAAAACTGTTGATGAAATCAGAATGAAACGTAGTACCTTTCATTAGAATGTGGCTGTCAGATTTTGGTTTTTGAAAAACGAACTCTATCTAGACTTCACATAAGTCTAGTATTTGATCTCGCAAAACCCGTTTTAACACTATAAGGGATTTTGTGATCAGGCCTGCGTAGGGCAATATGCTTGGTCCTGGTGGTATACCTCGCCGCGTCAGGGGCACACGTGCAGGATGAGGACAAGGAGTGCTACCGGCGGCTGATGGGCACCACCACGGCCTCGCTACCCGCTGACAACCGGTTCGTGATCGACATAGAAGATGTCGATAAGTATATCCCGGAAAAATCGTATAAAAGTAAATATCACCTTTCAAATGTATCTCATCCATCATCAGCAAAACATCCATCATCAGCATCTATCACCATCATCCGTCATCAGCATCTATCACCTATCAGCATCTGTCACCATCATCCGTCATCAGCATCCATCATCAGCACCCATCCATCATCAGCATCTAAGTATCACAAGCATCCGATAACAGCATCCGTTAACAGCAGCATCTGGAAACAGAGGCCCGTTCCATCGGCATACGCAGCTTGACAATGGCTGCCTATCGCGCTAATTCTGAACGATATTACCAAATCCAAACTTAACCAAAAACGTTATAGCCAGTAGCCACTAGCCAGTTTCAATACTGTGAGAGATCCAGTTTATACCTACTTGTTTGTTGCCACTGATGTGCGGCCGACTGACCGTACCATACGAACTGATAAATAATCCCTGTCTCTCGACTACCATTTCACAGTTCGACTTTACTCGAGGAGCAACGAGTCTTTCTTCACCGCGTTCATAATATCGGCGGACGGCGACACCAAAGTGAACGAGAAGAACAACCGGCGGCCCATCAAGCTGCTGACGGGGAGGATCACCAGCTACACCGACCCCTTGAAAAACGACACCATGTCCAGCGTCGCTTGTAACAATAACACTGTGATGCATAACAACATAACGCCTAAGACATATGTGGAGGTAAGGGCTTACTTACGGCGACTATACCTACATCGGTATTTACGCGCGTATGCGTCAAGTGGGTAAGAAAAGACGCCAATCGTTTCTATGTACTGTGCGTAAGGCGTTGTCCTAATACCTTCATCGCGAATGCGCGATTCGCGCGGACTTTGTTCGTACGAGCGCGCGATCAAACATAATTATATACTAGTAGTTCCGTGAGAACAGTAAACCTCGCCAGCCCTTATAAACCAAACCTAAAAGAAACCAACAAAAGTCAACTTTGGAAACAGAAAAAGTACCTACTAAAGTGACAAAAATTAGCACTTTAAAGCTTAATATTTCGCAAACGGATCCCTGAATCGAAAAATGTTTATCACACACCCGCGATATTTTTGAAAGACCCATCCAACGATACCCCACACCATGGATATCACGCGGAAAAAAATAATTTTCCATTTTGCGTATGCAGTTCTATGAACATAATTTATTTTTTCAACTTTCTTAAGTCGATCCACTATTACTCAAAAACTAATAGAACCTACTTAGCCGTAATAGTTTTCCTTGTAACTACGTTATATATGCTACTGCCATGAATTTTTTCACATTTCCAGAAGCAACCGTTTAGCTGGCAGGGGGGGGGGGCACGTGACTCTAACAAAAATTACCGCTTTAAAGCTTAATATTTCGCCAACGGATCCCTAAATCGAAAAAATGGTATTCACACACCAGCAATATTTTTGAAAGACCTATCCAACGATATCCCACACTATGGGATTCACAAGAAAAAAAAAGTTCACTCCCACTTTGCGAGTATGGTAGGTACTCTAAAAAAAATGTTTTTCAAAATTTTATTCTACTCATTTTGTAGGTTTAATTAATTTATACATATGCCAAATTTTCGTCAAAATCGGTTGAAAAATGCGACCTGTAGAGAATTACAGACAGACAGACAGACAGACAGACAGACAGCCGGACAAGAGCATTTTTGGCCAGTCTCGAAACGTAGACGCTTCGCTCGCTTCGCTCGCTCGGTCAATTAATGTTGATCAAATCTCAGACCAATTAGGATCGAATAGGTGCCTTTTGCAGCCTGATTGACAATTCGCGCGATATCATCGATTTTTATCAGGGAACGTGCGTTGATCGCATCGCATTCGCGCGATGATCGCGTAATCGCGCGCGTTGTATAATAGGACTACGCTTAACGGCCAACCGATGTCGTTACTATACCCTAAGAAAATTGAAATACTTATATAAAGAAAAAAATATGCAATTTTCTATTTTGTCTTGATATTTTGCGAGTACGGACGGGATCTGTTCATAATATCTTCATAATTTTTTAATAATTTTGCTTGTTTATGTAATGGAAAAGGAATAAAATAGAAAGTAACATTAAATCATAAATTATTTAATGCTTAAATATAAATTAATGTCTAGGTGGTTGTTGTTAGCTACAAGTTTTAAAGTTTCTTTCATACGATAGTAATGTTCAAATGAAATCGCACACTTCCAGCAGTACTACCTATATACTTATACTTCCTCATTTCTCACATCCTCCAGGCGCTGTGGATAGCCCCGGCGAAGGGCAACCAGTGCGTGACGATATACGCGTACGTGGCGGTGAAGCCGGACGTGTGGTACAGCTCCGACGGGCCGCTGTCCAAGCGCGTGTGCGAGGACGTGCGCAACAAGGAGGACATGCCGCCCACAGAGAACGACAACTGCCAGGTGTGCGAGGAGGCGAGGTATGAGGTAACTATGAACAGTAGCAGGTACCATATTCGTGGGTAGAGAGAGAACTTATAATTTTTTATGGTGTTACTCGGCCCTGGAAACAAAGTCATTTTAGGCCAGATTTTAATATTAGCTACCGCCGCGCCGATTACAGCTAGGCTTCTACAACAGTCGAACATAGAACCTCCTCCTTTTTGTCGGTTGAAAAGTGCTAGGTCGCTTTGAGACATTCCCGCCAAAATCGTTAACCAGACCTAGAAACCTGTAATGTAGCTCTTGTAGAACTCTCAACGATAATTATTATTTATATACTTATCCCTTTTCAAGTTATTGAGTACCTAAATAAAATTCAAATACGAACGGTTTTTTTCTTAATACTTATTAGCTACATTTATTATTGTTTTGAAACAGCTACAATTCCAAGGCATGTGGTCGTACAACACGCACCCGAAGATGTACCCGGAGGGCGCCGACGTGGAGGTGCGCTTCAGCGACGTGGTGGGCGCATCGCACAGCAAGAACTATGCCGTGTTCCACCCGAACATGGACGCCAGCGACGGGCTGCGCATGCTGGCTGAGCACGGCAACACCACACAGCTAGAGTGGGACATCCTGAAACAGGTACCTAACTTAAAATTAACATTTTTCAATATGCATAGAGCGTCAGTGGCCCTGGGGATAAGACGCGGCCTATCATATCGAAAGGTCCGGAGTTCGATCCCCGGTTGGGTCATGTACCAATGGGTTTTTCTCGAAACTTAAGTACATTTACTGACTGCTCTCAAACGGTGAAGGAAAACATCGTGAGGAAACCTGCATACGCCGAAGAAGAAATTCTTAGGCGCATGTGAAGTCTACCAACCCGCACTGGGCTAGCGTGGTGGACTATAGCCCGAACACCCTCGTTGAGAGGGTAGGCCTGAGCCCCAGCAGTGGGGAGATTAATAGGCTGATGATGAATATGCATGCAGATAATTTTAATTAAAACGGCATAAAGTAACTAATTAATAATCACTAGACAGTCCTTTATTCCTAACTAGCTATTCTCCTCTTTGCCCGCGTTTTTAAAGTTAGTTCAGACTTTTTTCTTTTTGCTCGGCTTCTAAGGGTCGTAGCGTGATGTTAAATAGACTATAACCTTCCTTTAGAACTGGGCTATCAAACGCAAGAAGAAATGTTCAAATCCGACTGATAAGTAGTTCCAGAGACTAGCGCGTTCAAACAAACTCTTTAGCTTTATTATATTAGTATAGATAATGTTTTTAGCCAAAGGTTTTTTTTATCCTTTATTGGCAGAAGAGCTTAGGTGGCCAACCCGGAGGAGGCTGTATGAAAACGGGGGAATAGGTTCGGTTGTGTGCTGCTTATCAGTGAAATCTAACGGCGAGATTCAAATACCTGATGACGATTTTACATGTAACATTGCAGATCGGCTCCAACGTCCGCACCCTCATAAAAGCGACCGGTCAGCCCTACACCAACATGACGACCGTCAGCAGTTTCCGCGTCAGCCGCGATCAGCACCTAGTGTCTTTGGTCTCCGCCATCATACCTTCTCCTGATTGGTTCCTCGGCGTGGCCAATCTAGAGCTCTGCAGCAAGACCAGCCAATGGGCTCCAAATGTACGGCTCAACTTGTATCCTATGGACGCTGGCACCGACAGCGGATCCACTTTTGGGGTGAGTTTTCTTTCTGTCTAGATGTGTACTATCTAGGACCGATCAGGTTCATAGCATCAGTCAACTATCCTAAAATGTCAACTTCCTATGCCAATTTCCCTAAATGTCAAGTCAACTCCCTAATGTCAACTCTTAATTGGTCAACTTCCTTAATTGGTAACGTTATGATTGTCAACTTGTACGGTCGACCGCACGTCAGTGGAAACAAAACCAGTATAAACTGGTCTCTCCTAGTATTGAAACTCCGTAATAGGCTAGGCCAGCTCAAGGTCAAAGTGTTACCACTGACGTGCGGTCGACTGTACATTGTATATTTGGTCAACCTGAAACGTGAATTCCTATTTGGTCTAACTTATGAACACGATGATACCTGAGGCCCTACGTGAGTTGTTAATAGTACAAGGGGTACAGGCATAGATTATGGTACACTTTTTAATAATCATCAGTAGCTGTGATCATTAATGTATGTCTATGTAGCGTCATGGGTAGGATCATGCATGAATAATCGGTCATCCTGTACCGATGTACATTGCACTGATATCGTAGATGTCTGGATTGTAGATAACGGTAAATACGCCATAGTTTTACATTTCTTTTCTTTTGTCAGTCAGCAAACGAGGAGACGTCGCCGCCACATCCAATCACTACGGCCGTCATAGCTAAAGATGTAGAAAAAGATAAAATAAAACCGTTCGCGAAACTGAAGATCAACCTTGTCCGGACATACACCACTTCAGATTGCGTCACGGATACTCCCCCTACTTTTACTGGAGGTGAGAAAAAGACCTACCATCATCATCATCAGCCCGCACTAGTCGACGGTAGACATAGGCCCCAAGGCGCGCCACTGACCCCGATCTTCGGTTCCCCGCATCCAGTCACTGATACCCCAATGGATCCGACAGACATTTTACTGATATTATGTCTAGCTATACATCTATATTTTATATTTATTTATTTCAGGCGATGAAAGTGGTGAAGAAGGAGCCAAGCCTGCGCCACCGCCGCCTACTCGAACAGTGTAAGTATTTAAGTTCGCTACTCAATGAGTGAGCTTCATCCATCACGGCGTGCTCAAAGACACGGGGCCGCCGCCGGATATATAATTTTCTGCAGAGAAAACCTCTACGAACACTTATTGGACATGAGTTTAATCGCGCGCTCATACATACAAAGTTCGTACGAATCGCGCAATCGCGTTGCATTAGGACAACCCTCTTTGTCATATTCGTAAGGCCCCAATTACGCGGTAGGTTTTGCTGTCAATTTTACCGTGGTTTTACCACAGTCAGACGGTGACTGACGGAGGAATGATCGTTTAATGCGGTGACTGATGAAAATCTGCATACTTTATTTTCTTCATCATTCATCCTCATGACGGTCTAGGGTAGGCATACGAGGACGCAATCGCGCGCGCTTCCGGGCGTCGCAATACAATGCGATTGCGCGATTCGCACGAAGTTTGTTCGTTAATAGGGAAGGTGCGATGATCGCATCGCGTATTCGCGTTGTATTATGCGAGCGCGTGATGGTATGTGCAGAGAGCCGCCGCTGCCGACGGACCCGTCGCTGCGCGATTGCGCGATGACGCAGTGGGAGGAGTGGCTGCCGTGCGAGGGCGCGTGCGCGGGCGGCCGCCTCGTGGGGTACAAGACGCGCCTGCGGTACTACATCGTCGACGGCGTCGAAGTCGGGAAGAACTTTGATAATGTACGTTACATCTCACTGAGAACCGCCTACACTCAGTTCGGTTATTTTGGACAGTGAGGTGGCCTAGGCTTCAATCCAATGAGAGACCAGTTTATACTGGTTTTGTTTCCTTTCCACTGACTTGCGGTCGACAGTACAACGTAACAGCAAACTGCAGCTAAGACCGAGAAAGGCTCAGAGTTCGGCTTAGGGATAATCTGTGTCATACACACGGAAGTTATATAAAGTTCTGATAGTGACCTTACTGATTGATTACTTTACTTGTCGCAGTAGTTCGGTTGTACAGTCGACCGCACGTCAGTGGTACCTAACACTTTGTCATTGAGCTGGCCCAGCCTATGAGGGAGTTTCATTACTACGAGACATACCATAATCCCGAACTAATTGACACTACACCCGGCTCTTTCAGAATGTGACTCTTTAAACACATAATCAGTTGAAACGTAATTTTCCAGAATTCCGAGGAACAAGTAGACGTTCCAGAGGAATGTTCTAAATATGAAACAAGTGAAATTGAAAAGTGCGACGAGGAATGTGAAGAAGAAGCCACAGGTAGGTATATAAATAAATAAATCTTAGAATGAGGAAGGACTGACTAAGGTCTCGCTTCACATAAATATAGGTACTTTGACACTAGTTTTTAATCGGCTTCGTCCACCTCGTAACTAAGTTTCGTATTCGTAACCCGCTATGAACAGAATTGCCATTGCCTAATTTGATAATACTGGTCTACAGATAAAAACAAATATATATATATGTCTTATCAAAAGTCCCAGATAGTGTAGGTAGTTCTAAAATAGGTAGGGAATGTCACGAAAAAATATGTCCTGCTCCTACTAATATTAAACGGGGGGGGGGGGGGACGGGACGTGGACAGCCCACCAAAGGATCCTAGCTCCATGATAAAAGGCGATGTTTTCTTTCACGCTGTAACCGCTGAACGGATTTTGATTAAACTTGGTACAGTGATAGCAACCCTGGAATGACTTAAAGGCTACTTTTTACCGCAGTGAACTATTCCCGTGAGAAAACACTTATTCCATGCGGACAAAGCCGCTATTATAATAATTAACCTACCTACTTCTCTGACTTTTTTTTTTCAGAGCCTGAAGCTGAATCGGCCCAACGCAGATTAGGAAAGGATCCAGTAAAGCCTGGATACAACTGGGGTAGAAGAAAGTGAAAAATCACTGCAATGTAACTAAAAACGTAAAATAAAAATTGATTTTTTTACATGTGTTTTGTTTGTAATGTTTCACATGGTTAACCAAGTCAAGAAACTTTAACAGGAATAAAATGTAACCGCCGGTTTAAATAAATATAAGAAATACTTTAAATAAGACAGGGCTGTATGGACAAAGCTTCCCTTGCCCGTCCTCAATAGAGGACAAATAGGACAAAAACACCAAAAAAAGCTCAGAATAAATACCAGAAAAAAATGAATAAAAATAGATAGATGGCAACGGAAACCTCAGATTAGAACATGGCAACCAAAGAAATTGCTTGTAATTTTTCTAAGGATGGCAACATAAAGAGATGTGTTCAAAACCTACAATTTATTGGTCACATTTGGAAATAATTTTCTAAAATGAATGTAAGCAAATCTTAAATTTTTTGATACAAAAAATGGATCCCAGGGCTGAGAAATCCATATCTGGTTACTAAGCAGGTGGACTGACCAACGTATTCCCTTTTTTCCATCAATCATGACTCATGCATGAGCATTGATTGATTGACAAGGGAATAGGACGAATAGGAAGGACATGCATGCTGGGGGCTGGGAGAGCGGATGGATCCGATCTTCAGAACGTTCCTCCTTACGTCATCGGTCAGATCATCGGTCGGGACGTCTCTTGGGCATTTTATTTAAAGATAAATCATTGAAAAATTGAACAAAAAAGTCTGGAAATACCGTGATTGTCAATCATTTTATTATGTTAACAAAGACACCGAAGGCTGGGTACAAAAGATTACTTGGCATTACTGCGACCACTTTGATTGTTGCTGAAACGCTCGGCCTCTTCGCATCATACGGCGTGTGGAGTAAACTGAACAGTGATAGGGGTGAGTTGCTCGGGCCTGTCCTGCCCTATAAAATACAGACGAAAATACCTGTCTTGTTTCCCTTTATTCGTATTCTGATTGAATACAGTTCAATGATTCATTCGTATTACCTTTTTGTACTACCATCATTGTTCTCGATTTTCGACCCGATTGGGGTTAACCCTCGACTACAAGAACCCCGTTATGGCTGGGGTTGCAATTTGAGGACCGCCAAAAAAGAATCCAAAAAAAATACAAAGTTTTTTATTTTGCCCCCTTTGACTCAAATAGTAAGTACATACTTTGTTATTTAATTTTGCAATAACATTCCAGATTACCGTCTGTACATGTACAAAAACTACAACTGGGTATTGGAAGGTTATTACGGGATCGGTGAACAGTTTGGTGGTCTCAACACCCGGGAAGTCGACTTGAGAGTGTGGACTAACGAAGGAAAGATATAAATACTACGGTGAGATGAACATTGCTGTTAGGGCCACATTTTGGGTGGTCACGTTTGGCGGCATCGGTTGGGCACTGTTCAAGATGGTCAAACCTGATGATGAAATACTCAAAAAGGTTATTCCATTGTTTTCTCTGTTCATTGTGGTTGACGATTTTTGTTGTTTTAACATTATGGACTTGTTTTGGCAACTAACTGTTTTGTGATTCTGTTTTCCAATCTTACATGTTGGCAATGATAATATTGCAAGTAAATGTAAAGCTTTATTGCTTTATATTTCTTAAATTGATAATGATTTAAATTAACCAGGTTGAAATACCTTGCGTTACCTTTCCATGTTCAAAAAGTCATAACTGTACACTTGCATACATTTCAATCACATCAACAGCCTATCATTTAGGGTGATAGTGACACATACCAGCCATAGTCCACCTGAGGTTGGAGATATAATACAGGATAATAAAAATTTGTAAAGATGTTTACAGTAGTTATTATTATAGTAGTATGATTCCACCATTTTTAGCATTCATCCACATGTATTCATCAGGGTTGTCCATTTTGATAATTAATGCAGGCTTCATTGATCATTCATTTCTTTTAATTTAAATCATAAACACTAACCCTCGTGTCACATTTCAGATTGACGAGGGATCCAAACACACTGAGACCAGAAGATTGAGCAAGCAAGCCATTGCAATTTTAAAAGACGCTGCAAATCAAGACTCCGATCTAAATAAAAAATTAGAAGACTTAATTAAGAAAGGAAAATGAGTGATAAAAATTCCGTATTAGACAGATTAAGTAGGAGAGATGCTCAAAGGGTAGAGAAACTTCACAAGGCTCACAAGGCGAGGGAAGAAGTGGATGCTTGTGATGAGAATGAGGAATACTTCTCAGGTGCTTTCAAAATCAAGTCAGAATACATAGAACACTTACTATCACAAGCAGCCACTATAGAAACCAACACTCTTCTTTCACACTTCGACAATATCAAAAGAGAAGTCAACGAACTACAGAAATATGTAGTCACATCGTCATTCTTTCTAAAAGAGTTCAACTTGCGCAAATATTTGGGTATTGTCCAGAATTTACAAACAAGTTGCTATGAGTTGGAAGGCAGGTACGTTCCGCGTAAAAAGTTTGGCTTCACAAAAAAGAAGTTGCCAAAGTCCGATAGTCATAAACAGGATTTAATGGACGAAAACGATGGGGCCGGAAAGAATGATAGTCACAAATGGGATGAAAAGCTATTCGGGTTTGATTCGATAGAAAACAAAGTACTGACACTTGACAATGAAGAATTGTTCCAGCGAGATGTTACTTTACGTAATCTTAAAAATTGCACTATATCTCTCAAGGGTGTAATGGGGACTTTACACATGACTAATCTGACCAGCTGTGTGATACTTTCTGGGCCAGTGACTTCATCTGTTTTCGTTGACAAGTGCACCAACTGTAAACTTGTGACTGCGTGTCAACAGCTTCGGATGCATACCTCAACTAAATGCGATATTTATCTACACGTTACAAGCAAAGGCATTGTTGAAGATTGCACGGAAATTAGAACTGCCCCATTCAATTTGTACTATGATGACTTAGAGAAGCACTTGAATATGTCCTCATTAGACAAGAAGCTGAATAACTGGGATCGTCTGGATGATTTTAATTGGCTAGCCCCTGATATCCCGTCTCCTAATTGGTCAGTTTTGGATGAGTCCAAAAGGGTGACCAATTGGAAAGAGTGGTGGTCTAAGATTCCTTCCTAATTACTCACTTAATCTCTACAATAACTTTCCTTATTCCTAGTTAGATTAAACAATGTAATCTTATATTATGGATTTGACAAGTGCGAAATCAATAGAAGTGTATTGTATAGAACTCACAGAAGTGGCCTTGCCTTAACATATTTGCTACCAATTGAGTGTACTGAGAATCGGAATAACATGTTGCTAATAAACAAATTATGTTAGTGAAATAACTATTCTAACAACTTAGTTATTATAGCATTTATTAAAACGAGTTAAATTATTTACGCAATAAAAGCATTTTACAAAATATTGTTTTTTATGTTCCTTTGAACGTGTGGTACTACCCGACAACTGAAACGAGTCACTTGGCCTTGGCCTCCCTCCGCCTCCCGCTTCCCTACCTCGCCCGCCCGCACTCGTCCTAGTGCGACAGTACCGTTCCCATAAATGTGAGAGGTCGGGTATAAGTGACGTCGTGTCATTAACAAATGATGACAGAGTTCTTTATATATCTAACTACTTCTTACACAATATTATAATTTTTATTGAAAATATAAATAATAACTTATTCCCACACTTTCGCTCAATACTTTCTCAATCGTTTTTGCACTCTGTACCTATCACAGCGGGGCGACGTAGGGAGAAGCGGGAGACGCGGAGTGACTCGTTAAAGTTGCCGAGTAGTATTTACGGGTATTCGTAAAAAAGAAGTAAAAAACCAAAAGTAAACAATAAATATGTATTTCATTCAATATACAATGGAAATATATAAAATCGCCACATTGCTGGACATCACAGTAATTTCAAAAATAAAACCTACTTTACAAGAGTATTGAAAATCTAATTTCTGGGTCATATCTATATTTTATTTTTATTGCACACTCAGTTCGGCATAATGGTGCAATAGGTAAATAATGGTAAAATATGGTAATAGAAGAAAAAAAATCTAAAATAGAATAGCCGAACTGTTACAAAGTACAATTATTATTTAGTTTAGCCTAATTTTATATATCAGTCTGATAGAAGCAAGCTCCACTCTTAGACTAATATTGCATTCTTTCAGTGGATCCCACTTATTAAAAATGTATTTTATTACAAGTTATTTATGACACCAAGATAATGAGTTCAATACATAATAACATTTAAATACTGACGAAAAAATGTCTCATACATATACATAATCAAATAAATAGGTAATAACTTACACAAATATTTATATTACAGATTCGAAATCAAGTTATGTACAATAAATTATTATTGAGCAACCAATTCACTTGTGGAATTCAATTTTCGATTTCAATTGTTGTGACTTCAATTGAGTTCATTTTAAAATATAATCAGAATTAACTAAGTAAGGTTCATAGCACAAAGACAAATTAAATATAAAAAAATTTGAGAATTAGGTTTCGAAACGGAACTTATTTTATATTTTGTAACCATTAGTAAATGCAAAAGTAATTCGCGAGTCTGGCAAGTACTTATAATAATTGCGACTGATTATAACATCAGTTATAATTACGTAAACCCACTATTTTGTGTAAATTACCAAAACGTGAGATTCATTAAGGTTCATACTATACATTTCAAATGCACCAGTCGTATTATTGTGAATGTCTTTCATGAAATTTTTTTGAAAAGGCAAATTAATTATATATTTCAATTAACACGACGTTGGATGACATTTGCCTAGTTTCACACTTACGAAATAAACTCCCGAATATTATAATACGTAAATTATTAATGTCAATAGTATGGAATTTTACATGCAACAAGTTAATGTATGTGGAAAAGTTTATAGGGCCTGATTTACTCCGTGGGCCTGATACATTTCAAAGTACAACCTGTGTAACCCTGTATCCAGCAGGAATGCATAGAATTAAGTACAAGACAGCCGACTTAGTCAATAAACTTAGGCAGGATGGCAGCCACTGTGGTAGCATTGACCATCATGCTTAGACCAAAACTAATTTTCTAGAGTGCGTAGCTATACCTGTAATAACACTGACTCCTACTCTCCAAACCAGAACAGCAATGCATGCAATGCTATATGGCGGCAGAAATAGGTGAGAACTACTATAGGAGCAAGACATTGAGATACAATGTTTTAAAACCCATGAACCCTGACCAACTTGTCTAAAGCAAAAAATTTTAGCTTCGTAATTTCTATTAAAATTCAAATTTTTGCTGCTTACGATAAGTCGGCGGTTAGGGCTCCATATCTCATGATTAGGGTTCGTCTCATACATCATTTTACCATTATACCAATGGCAGTCTTAAAACTTAAATACACAAATAATCTCATAATTAGAGCAAACAATTTCAACAAGCACACACACAGGAAAAATCACTAGGTAATCCCTACCTGCTACGCCTTCGAAAGGAAGAAAAAGGCCCGTGGTATTTTTTTTTGTTTTATGTAATATGTATTTTAAAAATACGTCACGATGTTTACCGAAATGTGACAACAAAAAATATTTAAGATATGTATATGACATTTTTTATATATTTGTATACAAGACTCGATAATACCTTTTAGTCAGCGCAAAAAAATAATTTGTTTTGAATATGAATACTTTTATTTGCTAAACTGTATGCGCTGATGAGTATGGCAGTTGTATCCTCAGTCTTATCTTAAAGTGGTTCGTAAATTATTTTTGCCTGATAAACGAGAAACATTTAACTTCTAAAATACCAATGATCGAAGAAATTTTTTTTATATCATTTTGTGAAGACATCCATACTTATCTAGAAATAAAAACCTTCCAACCTTTCCTGGTATTAAGCAAATGAAGGGTACACGAAACAATTTAACGTGGTTTGCCATTTTTGCAAATGTTTGTCCAAACATTAAACAAACATCAAAATGTTCCCAATGAGCCTATCAGATCATGTAGAAGACAAAGGTGTAAAACATGCTGCATCAAGAGTTATTTCGACTGTTTTACACCGTTCTGTCTACCTACATTATCTGACGATAGACCGTCGTATGAGGAACATTTTGATATTGAAAAACATTTTTGCAAAACTGACAAATCACATTGTTTCCGTTGTTCAGACGAACAACATCCTCTTCTTAGATGGTCCTCTTCTAGGCTGGACCGTTTCTGGATTTGACTACTTTTCGTCATGGTTACTTTTGTGCTTGACCTATTTCTGGAAAATTAGTCTTAACAAGTCAAAGTCAAAACTATTTTATTGCATGTAAGTACAGTGGGTACATTTATACAACGTAAATTTTTTATCTACCACCGCTTCCAAATGGTCAATACTTTTTGTTATGACTAACTTTTCTCTTTACACTGTCGTTATAGGACGCAAAAGCAAAATAAAACCTTTTTTGCACAAAATGAGAAGTGGTCTATTGTTAACATATTGAACGTTTCGTCTGATTCGTTCTGGAAATGGTCAAATAAAGTGGCTTAACTAACTTAACACAGAAGTAGTCATACAAAGAAGTGGTAAAACCCAAAAATAGTCCAACCTAGAAGAGGACCATTTCAGAAGTGGACGTTTTTCCCCTGAAGGGTTTTCATGTTCCCGGCGTCACGTGGTATTGGCCGGCATACTAGCGGCCGGCCGCACCCTCGGGCCGGCCTCACCAGTTGGGCTGCTTGGGCTTGATGACCCACTGCTGGAAGGTGTTGTTGGGGTCGCACGGCGCCAGCCCCAGGCTCTTGGTGCCCGCGTGCAGCGTCAGGCAGTGCCCGTGCAGCCGGTGGACCACTTGCTTGTTCGCGTCGTCGTACCTGGCGATGGAAACAAATATTTCCCATTTGGTCCATTTTCCTGAATGCCTTGGTCCAGCCACACCCTACTCGCGTGGCTTCTTAGGATGAACGTAGACAAGAAAAAGAAGTCGATATATATTTTTATACCAAATTAAATCAACAGCCTAATAATATGTCTCCACTGTTGGAGCTCAGGCCTACCTTCTTAACGAGGGCAGTTGGTCCACGGGTTACTACCGCGTATGTGATATTAATAGTCCACCACCCTAGCCCAGTGCGGGTTAGTGGACTTCACATGCGACTTAGAATCTCTTCATCGGCCTACGCAGGTTTCCTCAATGTTTTCCTTCACCGATTGAGAGCAGTCAGTAAAGTACTTAAGTTCCGAGGAAAACCCACCCAGAGAAAGACCTTTAGACATGATAGGCAGCTTCTTCCCCACGACGCCACCGACGCTCTGGTATCTGTATATATTTTATATGGCGAATAGGAGCTGAAGGTGTGTGTGTTACCTCCAGGGCCCGTCGACGGTGCCGAGGCGGCATATCTCCTGCTTGACGTTGTCCGCGTCGGCCTCGACGCAGCGCTCGCCCACGCCCAGCTGCCCGCGCTCGTTCAGACGAAACACCTGGTTGTTGCCCACGCCGTGGCACGACGACGTGCCTACACATGTGCATATCCGTCAGTGTACCAGTAACATATCCTATACCCACTGCTGATACAGCCGAACATACAACCTCCGCCTTTTTTCGAAGTCGGTTAAAACACAACATGCAACAGTCCGTTATGTTGCCTACTACTTATCTATAGTTTACACATATTCTATCGATAGCTGAGCAATAGCATAAAATATCTTGGTGACAGATGGCGTTTTAAAATTTCAACAATTAATTCATTAAATAGCTATAGCCGCTCTGTCATAAACAAGATACTTTACGTTCCGATACCAAAAGTGGACCAAATGCGAAATGGACGATTCGCAAAGTGGACGAATTGCAAAGTGAAAGAATGCGACGAAACGAGTAGAAAACTTGTTAGCTAAAAACAAGGGTAACCTGGCCGTTATAACACCATTTTCTAGTAGTTTTCTGATTTTTGTGTTATAATTTTTATTGTGTGATTACTGGTCGCGGGCCGTCTGCAGATTTTCGCAAGCGGCAGATATAAAATATGTGGTTGTACTCAGAATTACAGAAATACAAAGTGTTTCGCAGTTTGACACGTATTTACTATAACTTATATATTAGAGATAAGATATAAAGTTTTAAATGAACTTACCTATGTAAGCGGGCGCAGCTCTCCCCAAGGTGTCCAAACATGTGCCGCTGCCTTTATTCTTCGTCATGCCCCAGTGCACGTTCTTCGGCAGCTTCGGATACTTATCATAAACGTCGTAAGCGACGTTCTCCATGAACCACTTGAAGTCCTTGCACTGCAGTCTGTTCTTCAAGGCCACCTGGTCGGTAATATCGCCCATGTCCAAGAACCTCGCCATCGGTTCCCTCGTGTAGAAGTATTCCTTGTGTTCATCGTCGAACCAAGTTTCGATAACCCTTTTGTAGTTTATCGTAATCAGGGATCCTTTGCGGTTCTTCGCCAGGTTTCCGAACGTATATGGCATGAAAGCTCGATAAACGTGTCCAACCCTAGAGCAAGGCACCCACTCGATGCTGCCGCCGCATTGCCAGATTTTGAAGCTCAACTCAAAGTTCTCTCCGCCCCAGACCAAAAGACCCGGGTCGTAAGCGCCGAGCTCTAGGAAATACCGCCGGTTTATGGCGAAAAGACCGCCCGCGTGCGTCGGACTTTTATAAGGCTCAGACTTATGCTTATGCAGACTTGCCTCTTTGATCTCTGGTATTTCGTTTTCTTTATACAGCATCCCCCATTCGAAGATCCCGCGGTAATTCGTGCCGTGTTGGTACACCGGTCGGTATTCGAAGTTTTTGTGGTCGATTCCGTCTATTACTGGCACGGTCATGATTTTGTAGTCCCTGTATATGGGTGCCAGGAGGGGAGGCAGCCAGTTGACGTTGACTTCGCAATGGGCGTCGAGGAACACGATGACCTCGCCGGTGGCCTCTTGCGCGCCGATACACCGCGTGCGGATGAGGCCCTCCCTCTGCGTGTTACGGATGAGCCGCACTTTGCCGTTCCATCTCTTGATGTAAGTTTCCAGCTCACCCTTCAAGTTGGTTTTGTCGGAGTAATCGTCGACCTTGAGTGAAATTAAAAAATACATCAAAAAACAACTCTTCGTTTTTAAAAGTTATTTAAATGTCGTAAGACAATTGAAAAAAACATTATACATTTTCTAATTGGGTGCCTGGAACTACATCGGCTCTCCTATTTCGGCCTCGTATGATACTGACGCCAGCATTGCTATTTGGTGGCAGAAATAGTCGGCGGGAAACCTATCCCTACCAAGGTATCATCCCTACCAGTAGGTCTTAACAGGGTGTGGACCATCCAGACAGATGTGGTTCTAGAATCATCCCACCACTAAAGAACAAGCACTTACCAGCACAACTTCGTGCAGTATATCGGGCGGCGAGCGGTCTATGACCGTGTGGACGGTCCTCATGAGCACCGAGAACCCCTCGTTGTGGAACACGATGATGACCGACGTCTTGGGCAGCGCCTCCGGGTAGTGCCAGTACTGGCACTCCTCCACGCGGGTATCGGGGATTGACCTGAAGAGAGCATTTAAAGTATGTTTTTATCCTGAGAAATTATTTCTAATTTCTATAATATAAATGCTCTTTAGCATCAAACTAAAATATAAACTGCATATTTCAGCAGAAACCATTTCTAGAATTCTAATACAACATACAAATACAAAATTAAATTGAATCTTTCAAGTTTTGTCTGAGAAATTATTTCTAGAAAAAGGTTGATAATATTTAATTTTGTATTTGAATGTTGTTTAGTTAGATCCTACTAATATTATAAAGCCGAAAGTTTGGTTGGACGTCCCGCCGCCTGGACCTTAGTTCTTCGTCGAATCAGCTTAGGATTTTAAAATCTCTTAATTTCTTCCTTCAAAGAATCTCGGCTCCAATAGCCATATCCCATTGGTCGATACACACATGTCAGTTGTAATGAAGCTGCCTACCTGTTCATAGCAATATCATCGGATGCAGCAATATTTATGCCGTATTCACTCTCAGAGTCTGCAATGTCGTTGGCTCTCTCCTGAGACATGTGGTAAGGCCTGCCTCCTTCCCCAGGGCCTTTGCTCTTCGTCTTCACTTTAGGTTCAAAGTTTCCTAACTCTGAAATATAAAAAAGAAAAACTACCATTAAATTCAACATTAAGGACTACAGGCTGATGAGACCACCAGAGCCAACTTTTTAAGCAACGGCATTTTGGGAATGGTAGCAGCATTCAACCCATGGGACGCCATGGGTTTGATTTCCGAATTTCCCGAGCGAGAAATACAAGAGCGCGTCAAATTTTCTTATATTTTTACATTTTTAATGCACTGTTTGTCTCTTATCTATTTCAAGGACTGGGCTATCAAATACAAAAATAATTTTTCAAATCCGACTGGTGGTTCCAGAGATTAGCACGTTCAAACCAACAAACTCTTTAGCTATATTATATTAGTATAGATTTATATCAAAAATATTTTTTTACAGCATGAAGTGGCAAACAAGCCGACAGCCCTTTAAAGGGTAAGTGGCCACTTGTCACCCAGTCTGGGGAACGCGAACGCAGGAACACAGCAATGCAGCATGATTCGTGTAATAATAACAAAGGCGGCAATCTCTCTTATTGCCAAAAATGAGTTATGAGTTTAGGCACAATGGGAAGTTGTATGTTCAACTGTGATTGAAAATCAGATTGCCGATTTTGATACGGCGACTCATATGTCCAATCAACCACCAGTAGGTACCTAATCTACCCTGTTTTTTATAAAACAAAACGTTTGTTTTTTAGGTAGGTGTTATCACCTACCTATCTATCTACATTAAACATCATCAAAGTTTAATCATTTGTCTTTTAATTAAGCAAAATTATGACATAAAATAATCACAGCACAGTATTTTTCCAAATCAAAAACGAAAATTGTAAATCAGGTTCTAATAAAACCAATGTGTTGCCATGCAGTTAAATTCTAAGGCGATATGAATTTACGATAGCATGTATCGCTAACAGGTTCACAAACTGTGAATTTATTTGATGAAAACAATGCAAAATGGCACAAGCATTGCCCACATTCTCATATTTTTCTTCCAGTTCTGAGAGCATTTTAGTAAATTACTTAGCCCTAATATTATTAGTAAATGATTAAACTCAACTACATCATAAAATAATTGTATACGGAGGAATACAATTACAATAATATACCTACTTTATTGAACAAACAAAAAGGTCTAAGACACTAATCTCAGCTTAGACTAAAGAAAACCATCTGGATCATTCATTCATCACACTCGCAACTCATAATTGTCTTTTATATTACCTACTTAAATAAATAAAAATTGCATGATTAAGTATGTTTGTATGTCTAATCTTTATATAGGTAGGATATTTGGTTGGAGTATACCTACCTAAATACTGGATAAGACTAAAATTGAAACTATGATAATACATTCATTTTGTAGAAAATGTTATAGATATTTTAAAACCCACTTAAAGCTATCAGAAGCCTGAATCTTTCTACTGTGGGGCAGAGGCCTACTACCTCCACCTCAGTGACATATGGGCCACAGTTTAGGTGAATTTCAACAAAAGTGTGAATTTTGCCAATCCTTACAAAAAATTTTTTAAACAAATTATAATTTCTTCTGCAGTGGATGCAAGTTTCCTCAAGATGTTTACTATAATGGTAAACATTGAGTTTTTGTTGCCAAACAGGCATTGTGTTCCGGTTTGATGGGTAGGAGAGCTCATGTAGTAATTACATGAAATGTAATTTGACGAAATAGTACCAGGGCTAACATTACAAGCACTGCAAGGCACCTTTATGAGTTCAGGTTGCCAGCATTATCATACCGGCATTTGAACTAGGCCGTATAAATACATGCTAATAAAATAACGGTGCATACCTACATACTTTTCTTTAATCTTACCTGTCCTCAACTCTGGATAAACATTACGATGGGATTTCTGTGCCATGATCTCGTCGACTTCAATTCCAAACTTTTCTACAATTACTTCTTTATCGCCGCTGCTGGTCCATTTGTGGATCGCGTAGACGAAGAGTAGCAGTACAGCTACTATTGACGACAAGCGAGCGATTCGTCCACGTCTTACGTTCGTGATCTTCATGGCTTCAGATTTTTACGATTTGCGCATTACAAAGTGTTTATTTTACTTATAGTCTCGTGAAATACAATACTGTGTGAAAAATATTAGCATTAATCGTGAAACGTGAACAGTAACTGAACACTTTGGATCGGATCGCGAATCCACAGATGACGTTGACGAATGTAATGAAATTTGTCAACGAACGACTGACGGACGACATGACAAACAAACAATTGTCAGTCAGTCAATTGTCATTGATGAGATTGACATACATTTGACGTAACTGCAATGGAGACAATGGTACCTAAGAACATCCAGCCTTGGTTTTAGGATTTAACGTATGCATTTCCAGGGTTGATACTAGTAACAATTATCTATTCTGTGCTAGTAATCCTTGTACGTTATCAGACGATGTTGTGTGAGCACTGCATACTAGTAATCCTTGTACGTTATCAGACGATGTTGTGTGAGCACTAGAACAGGTGACAAACCAAAACATGATCTACTTACTTAGGATCCAAAAGGCTAAAAAATCAATACTTTTCATTGCTAAAAAAAATTTTATAGTTCGTATTCTGAAAGAAATTCAAAAGTGTTATTATAGGAAATGTAATGATTTCGTTCCCTCTACGTTCTAATTTCCATCCGCTCGGGGAGCTCTTGATAAATCTTTCACTAGAATGTATATGTTTGTGCTTCTTTGCCTTGCATTGCTTGCCTGTCACTGCCAAAAAAATAAGGCTTTTTGGCGGGATTTTGTCGGAGACGGTTGTCTTTATATTTAGTTTTCCTAAAAATGTATATATTGTAAGTTTTGGTGTATATCTTATCTGTGATAGTTTTTTAAACAACAAGTGCCTATTAAAGTATATATTGTGCGGGATAGTTAAATAAAAGCGTGTAAATCACTCTACCAGATCGTTCCAAAATGTCCCTTGTTAAATCTTCATTAAACCTACTTTTAATGTGGACGTGAACTGCAGTGTGGATCACCGAATGGCACTATACTAGTTGTGCTTTCGTGGAGGCAGTGCTGTGATTTTATTGAAAATCGCCGACTATTTAGGCGTGCCTTGTTTTTGTGGAAACCGCCGGTTTTTGAAAAAAAACAAACCAAATATGACTTGGCTGTATGGTCTATGACTTTTGCCTGTCCATCATTGGACGAATTCAACAACAAAAAAAACAACCGACCGACCGTTTTGTTTGATTTGATTGAAATGGAATTTTATTTCGTAAAATAATTTAATATTTCCTTATTTTGTTTGTGGTTTTAAAGATTTGTCACCGTTATTTGTAGGAGTCTTGCGAAATAATTTGCTAATTATTGAAACCACCATCACAATCATACTTCCTAGACAGAATGTCTAAAAGTAAGTAAAGTTATAGGCCAGAGTACCTCTACGGAGAGTTGGTATGAGAGATATGGCTCTGGCGTTGACGGTGGTTTTGAGCTAATTCAGGCCTGAAACGTCCAATTCCTCGAACGTAGTCAATGAAATCACACAACAACCTCGTCGCTTCGCTAACGATAAAACCTATAGATAAAATTTCTAGTTTTTTCATAGTGCTCTGTCTTCTAAATCTCAGCCGTGTATAGTCTGTCTTTTTTCTCGTGTACTTACTGCGTAACACCTACACTTTATGTTTGATGAACTTAAAGCTACGTTTGTTTTAGCGGCAACGCTGAGCATGGAGACCCTCATAAATAACTGGAACGTCGAGTTCCCAGACTACCAGCTCTCGGTTGAAGACCTGAAGAAGCCACTTTCGCTGATGGGTGCGCTTTTTCAGGTCTGTGATCGACTTGGAATTGACCGAGACGCTGTGCTTATGGTGAGATAATTCATAATAATATTGTGTATACCACACACAACATAATTACTGCTATAAAACTACTGCTTCTGCCAAATTATAAATACTGTAAGAAAGAAATATTACACATAATATGCAATGGTTAATACATTTCCACTTTCAGCCACCACCAGAAAAGAATTCCGAAAACGAACATTGCATATATTATTGGGACCTGATCCCTGTAATCAACATGACACGAGTCATCAACCATCTAGTATCCGTCATGCAGCACCCGGTCGGAGTCAGTGTGAACCACTTCCTGCAGCCGACAGCATTGACCTCACACTCCATACTTCTGCTGCCTTTTAACCTGATGGCCTTCAATGAGGAGCGACTTAGAGACATCGCTCCATATGAGGAAGGGCTGTTTCAAATTGCAGATACGGTAATCTTGAGCGTTCTATGCCATTTGTTTTTTTATGAGGATTATTAATGCAAATATAAAGTAATATGGAATTCTCCAGAAAAGGTCACAAGACAAGCTGAAAGGTTGCAATATCTTTAAAACTTGTATAGTTAAAGATGCGTTTGGTCAAGGTTTTGTATTGTCAAAAAAAGGTTTCATCTAAGATGATTAGCACATCGAGGTTGTGGGTTAGATTCCCACTGGGAATAGACTGTACAAGTTGTTTCTGAATCCGGTCATACAGGAGAAAAACCTACTTTGGGATTTGATAAGAGATCCGTATGTATGTAATTGTGCATACATTTATTAATTTAAAGATATTGGTATCATTCCAGGTGAAAGAGCTGGAAGATCGGAAGAACAAGTTGTTTGAAATGCTCAACAGGCAAGCGGAAGAGAAAGGCAAACGTGCACTAAAAATGGAGCAGGTCATACCTTTGTTAATTAATTAATTGGAATAGATTGTCAATGGTCGGACTTATTAATTACAGCCGTTAAATTGTCTTTGTCTTGCAAGTGTTTAGCAAACTGGGCATTAAAAGAATGTCGTAAACATAATTTCAGTTAGATGAAGAAATACGCCAAATGGAGGAAGAACTCAAAGCCGAGGAGCAAGCCCGCGACCAGGAGAACCAGGAGCTAGAAGCGATAATACAGGAGAACAACATCACAGAAGTCTTGCTGGACCAAAAGAGGGCAACCAAAGAGGGTCTGTTGGCGGAGCGGGAGCGCAAGCGGGCGCTGCGGGTGTACGACGCGGACGAAGTGCGGGCCAACGTGGTGCAGGCGTCACAGAGCGTGCAGGAGGCCGAGGAGAAACTGAACTCGTTGCAGGCGATCATAGCGCAGAAGGAGAACAGTCTCAAGATCCTGCAAGTGATCAAACCGAATCTGGATGCGGCCAACAATCTCCTGCAAGACATTACTAAGTCTAAGTAAGTTAACAGTCTCGTTGACAGGTTGACGATGGGCCTACGACCTACGCCTGTAGTCATTGCATCATTTCAGGCTGTTTATCAGTCAGTTGGGGGCGTCCAATTCCAGAACTCGTCTACACCACACCAGTTCCGCGACAGATGTCTCACAAATTAACAAGTAACTACAAATTAATGGAAAGTTACAGTGGCGATCCTTACGCTTAGAGAGACCACTTCTAGACAACCTTTGCCATGTAAAATAACTAATGCGACCCTCCTGCTGGCTTACTTCGCGTACTGATTCCCTTTTATGTCTGTGACCTTTGTTTTTGGTCGGATTGCATTTCGTATCATATCTTCATTTTTTGACGACGAGATTTCTTAGGCGTACATTAGACGATCATGCCAGCGTTAGTCAATTCCATCAGTCATGACTGATGCAATCAAAGTATGAAGATTTTCGTCAGTCACCGCATTAGAGGATCATTCAGCTGTCCGTCACCGCATTGACTGTGGTAAAACTGACAGCAAACCTACCGTGTAATGGGCCCCTTAGAATAGTTTTTACCTATTTTATTTTATTATCCTTAAGCAGTCGACAGACTTTAATTAGATTTGTTGATGGAGTTAGACGAGCGTTACGAGGCCCTTAGAAGAGTAATGACACTTTCTATAAAACTTCTAGGGACTACGAGCTCGGCGACTTGGAGTCTGACAGCAGGGAGGGCGAGCTGGACGTGCACAAGACGGAGCTGGCAGAGCTCCGCGCGCAGGAGTCCGAGCTGGCCAGCCTGCGCGAGGAGTTCCACCGCAAGCGCCAGGAGACGCAGGCGCGCAGGCACCACGAGAAAACTATGGCCGAGAGGTGATTTGGAGCTTAACTTGATAGCGTAGCAACTCTTGATGCTCTTCAATGAAGTTTGGAAGAAATATGTTGCCCTAGCTTTTAATTTTTTTTGATAAATAAAATAAAAATAAAAACTTAATCCTTTTCGGCTGCGTAGTAACTAAGTTTCGTAACTGGTTGCAGTAGAAGAATATTTCTTCTTCGTTAGTAACTAGTTTGGTATGGGAATTTTGTTTTATGTATTTTGCGCCAGTTTTTGTATTAAGTATACATATGAATTTTGAAAGGTAAGACGTGCTAAAAGGATTGGACGTGCTGAAAGGATGTTTTCAAGGCCGTAAAACCATCCTACTAATTATTATAAACGCGAAAAGATGATTGGATGTATGTTTGTTAGGTACTCTCTCACGTGAAAACTACGGAACGGATTTTGATGAAACTTTACAGTACCTAATATAGATTACTAGCTGTTGCCCGCGGGGAAAAAGTTTTCCCACGGGAACGGTTTACCGCGGTAAAAAGTAGCCTATATGTTATTCCAGGATATGAACAATCACTGCACCAAGTGTCATCAAATCCGTTCAGCCGTTACAGCGTGAAAGAGAAACAAACACCCTAGTCTTAACCAACTTTCGCCTTTATAATATTAGCACAGGATATAGAAGAGCGTCAGTGGCGTTGGGGATAAGACGCGGCCTATCATATCGAAAGGTCCGAAGTTCGATCCCCGGCTGAGCCGTGTACCAATGGGTTTTTCTCGAAATTAAGTACATTTCACTGACTGCTCTCAAACGGTGAAGTCCGCCAACCCGCACTGGGCTAGCTAGCGTGGTGGTCTATAGCCCGAATGCCCTCGTAGAGGTAGGCCTGAGCCCCAGCAGTGGGGACATGTTAATAGGCTGTTGATTTAATTTAAGATGATATTTTGTATCTTTAACAGTGCTGTCAGGGAGGAAGAGGAAAAGGACCGCAAACGTCGCGAGTTCATCGCGCGGGCCGAGCAGCGCACGCAGCAGATACAACAGCACACCGCCAAGTACGAAGAGCAGAAGGCGCAGGGCTACCACGCCATCAACGAGATCGTCGACAATTATCACAAAGCTGTAAGTTTGCATCCATATAAATGTCGTAGGATAATTGAAAAATCAGATCTTTGCGAAAATCCTAGTATTTTTGCAAAAATAGAATGAATTTCGTTATCATCCGAGCTATTTTCACGATTTTCGCAAAGATCCGAATTTTCCGATTATCCTACGACATATAAGACTAGTTGTTTCTTGCGGCTTCGTCCGCATAGTAAAGTTAGTTGTTCACGTCAGAGCTATATGAGGAACCTTTGTGCAAAATTTCTAGTATTTAGGCTCAGCAGTATAGAAATCTTATTGTCGAACAAAACATGTTGTCCAGCAGTGGACACCAAATGCGAATGCTGGGCACTTAATATTTTTTCTGTTGTATTTCAGATAAAGACGTGGGAGGAGGCGCTGATTAAACAGTTGGTTGGCCTTAAGACCGATATTGAGAGAAAACAGCGCAGTGCGGAAGCTTGATGTTAGTATTGTAAATTGTATAGAGTTAGGTAATTAAAGATAAGTTGCGTAATTATAATATATATTTTTAAAGTAGCCTTTAACTTATTTCTTCATAGTCTTCCACGACTACCTTCAATGACTACTGACTGAATAACGTAGAGCGACTATAATGCAGTTGAAACAGCGCCTTTACCTGACTACGGCGAAGTCAAAAGAAGGGTTATGATTTTAGTAGTACATGTATGTTTGTATCAATGTGTATGCGGTCTTATTCCATTTTGTAGTTTTGAAGATATAGCGTGGCTCTGCCAACGTGACGTCATCTTGGCAGAGCCACCAATTATAGACCCCTATAACTTTTAAATGGCTGAAGTACTAATAATTATTATAGGTACATTTCTTCTGCATAGATTTCAAATCAGAGGCCGTGGCTCTGCCAAGATGACGCGTATATCATAGTCTAACTACTGCATCGATTTCGAAAAATGAGGTATTGAATTCGTCTGGTTTCCTAAGTTTCATAGGATCATCATAGGATGCATTTCTTTTGTGAAATATAAAATAGTGGTCTGTGGCCACACCACACGATTTAAAACACGATGAAATACGGAGGTTACTGGCGGCTGTGTGAAGTTGGCTGATTTCTGCGCAATGACTAATGTTAGGTGTCAAAGTGGGAGCTGGGAAAGGGGGGGGCCGGTCACTAGAGACGCTCATTCAATTTCAAGAAATGGTTCATTGATTCGATCAACCGAATCACACTTGCAAGTTTTTGGACATCTCTGAATAAATTATTAATAATAATTAAATAATTTATATGCAACAAACAGAGTTTACATAAAAAATCTGCGAAACTGTATTTACCATCGAGTTAGGATCTCTTTGGTGGGCGCCCGCGCCCCCTAATTATTTTTTTTCCTTTCACCCTATCTCGCTTACGCACACTGTCAGCGATGTGCAAACAATTTGTGACTATATTCATTCAGCCGCCAAGAATTTCCGTGGGGACTATACGCCATCTCTTGACGAGTAGCAACTACTACTTCCATTGGACTAGTTTCTTCAAAGAGAACTAGATGCCCGTGTTTGCAGTACTTTCGGCAAAAAAGTTTTAAGTCAAAAGCATACACAGATGTGTATTTAATTATATTCTCCCGTTGATTATTACCATAGATTTGTACTCAGCGTATAGCATGAAATAGCAATAGTATTTTACCCCAATAATTTGAGAAGACGCTTCTTAGACGGCGGGGTCAAACTGAACAAACACTATCTATTTTAGTCGGGCTGTTGTTTGTTGACAGCATCGTGTATTGTTCGGATGCAGTTGAGAAGAACAAAAAATTCGCATACGTAGATAGAGATAAAAGATATTATATCTGTCTAGCTTACTCTTACCACTTTTGTAATAAGTGTGTCCCTCTCTGATAATTATTGTTATTTTAGCGTCTGTTCTATGGGATACTTTTTCTTAGTATTCTCCAGTTGTACAGGTTATTAACATCGCACTTCTGGTTTCGTCGTTAGTTTTTTACTTACAGCAATCGGTCATCAGTTCGACACATATTTTGTAAATAGCTGATTCATTCCTACCACAACACCGAGACGTGCTTTAGTAATTCCCCGTTAACAGATTGAATGAATCATCACACAATCGTACAGACAGAATGTACTTATGTACAATAATAAAGGCTTATGAGCTTCGTGACCTAGATAGATATGGGTAATTTGTTATCATGGGGAAGCACCTACAGGGTTCCCACCTGACTTCTATTATCCTTCGACAACTGGGCAAAAGGGAATGTCAATAACCTAAGCAATATTAATAGCAGAGCAATGATTATTTATTTACACATGCACACCACAGAATATATACATAATAGTAGGTACTAGTACGACACTGAGGCAGATTTTGTTTGGAATCAGTTAGCTGGTTTAAAATTGTTAGTCAATGCTCGTATCTCAATATTTTCGTGTTTCGATTTTAAGTAGTTAAGTAAGTAGGTACCTAAGTTCACGCAAAAAATGCTCTAAGCTTACATTTTGAGATCGGTACGACTATTATGAAGATTACCGACAATACAATACAGTGTAGGTTTTGGAACGCAAAAATATAGCACTTATAATGTAGGACCTAGACCATTCCACTAACCATTCCCAGTATTATGGTGAGTAACGTATTCCTATTTTTGATTTCTTCTAAGCCTAAACCATAGAGAAGATAAGTTCTCTATGGCCTAAACGTACCCGAAGTCGATGGTTCCTGCCCTTCTAACCGTAGGAACAAGGATCCCATAGAACCGTAATCAGCGTATAGCATGAAATAGCAATAGTCTTTTACCCCAATAACTTGAGAAGACGCTTCTTACATGGCGGGGTCAAACTGAACAAACACTATCTATTTTAGTCGGGTTGTTGTGCGTTGTCAGCTAAGGTTTGTTGTTGGGAACTGCCCCCAACTAAAAACTCATACGAAGGCAGAGATAGAAGATATTATTTCTGTCTTGCTTACTCTTACCACTTTTGTAATAAGTGTGTCCCTCTGTGATTATTATTGTTATTTTAGCAGCTGTTCTATGGGATCCTTTTTCTATGTTCTAACCGCTAATAACTGTCTTTTTAGTCTTCTTTGTCTTCTTCCCGCACTCCGATATGTCCGGCAGCTCTCCCTGGCATTTCCTCTGCCACCCGTGCCACGCGATGAAACCCTGGACCCTGTATATTTTCTTGGCGCACTTGGCTGCTTTTGTAATGTCATCTAGAATGAGATCTGGAAACACAAAAACTCTAATTACAAAACAAAATAGGCTTTCTAACAGTCACAGGCGTTTAGTGAATGGATAAATATGCAGATTTAAGGGCTAACTGTGTGGACCGCAAGTAAAACAGCCGATAGTCTGTAGCGCACTCACTGGCGTATTTTAATCCGTCACACTCGCGAGTACATGCAAGTACCCTCATATAACAGTGAACGTCCAAATTGAATGAAATTAGTCCAAACTCCAAGGTGAAAAATGTGTCCATGAAAATGTGTTCTAAATTGCGTCCAAGTACAACGTATCACTTTATTTACATTCAATAAGAAACGTTTCATAAACATACGTGTATACGTATGTACTATACAGTACAATTTTAATTACGTTAGATAGGAAATACGTCTATCCATAACGCATTGTGTGTACAATTTGAAAAACTTCCGAAAGGAAATTGTCTAAACGAAAAATAAGTGCATTATCCTATACTATTAAACAGCTCTAGTAATGTCTTTTTTAAAAATTTTGGACAAAATTCTAATCGGACAGCAATCACTCCAGCAGTGTACTATACAGGTGAAGGAGATCCAGCAGTGGACGTCGACAGGCAGCTGTCAAACATTTGTTGTCTGCTGTAAAATAGTGCCTAAACAAAAAAAACTGTCATTCGTACGGGTCGCCAGTCGAATTTTTAATGGGTTTTACGGCCTTGGAAACAAAGTCATTTTGGGCCAACAGCCATTGGAGTGTAATATTGAACAGTTGGGTGGTTTTACTCACCGTCGCATGCGACGTTGCAGTCCTTCCCCGGCGAGCCGGTGTTGCTGCACCAGTACTTGTCGTTGATCTGGAACAGCCCGTAGTCCCGCGACCCGTTCGTGTTGTAGTGACTGATGATGTCCGTTATACGCGAGCTCTCGTTCTCCACCAGACACACCCCTGTAATTTTTTTAAATTTGAGATTTGTCCCATCATCAACAGCCTATTAACATGTCCCCACTGCTGGGGCTCAGGCCTACCCTCTCAACGAGGGCGTTCGGGCTATAGTCCACCACGCTAGCTCAGTGCGGGTTGGTGGACTTCACATGCGCCTAAGAATTTCTTCTTCGGCGTATGCAGGTTTCCTCACGATGTTTTCCTTCACCGTTTAAGAGCAGTCAGTAAATGTACTTAAGTTTCGAGAAAAAACCCATTGGTACATGGACCAGCTGAGGATCGAACTCCGGACCTTTCGATATGATAGGCCGTATCTTATCCCCGACGCCACTGAGTCGCATACTCAAAACTCAGCGTCCCATACTCAAATCCAATCCCACCAATCAAATTGAAATTTGAATCCCAATTTGACATTCCCATCATCCCAAATGAAATAAATTATGCCAGAAGGAAGCACTCAGCAGTAATAGATGACCTTATGGATTTTATTAAAATAACTAACTTAAGTCCATTATTTACTTTGTCAGTTACAAGTTTTAATTTGGAGAGACAAATGAACATCTTTGTACTCTGGTAGCTCATTTCCATTTGCGCGGGGCGGCGGCGGCCGGGCGGGGGCGACCTCAAGACAAGGTGGCAGTATTGCATTGGATTAAATTTTCAGTGTATTCTCATTGAAGTTGGTTTTATATGTACTTTCAACATGGGCATTCCATCATACTTCGATCATAAAATACCTATGTAGGTACCTAAGTAAAGCACTTCATACAAATTCAACTAAAAATGTGTCATAACTTGTTAACTAAAATACGACCGTACTAATCCAAAGCATAGCGATCTCTTTGGTGGGCGCCCAAGTGAATATTTTTTTTTTCTTCATGATCTAAATCATGAATCAAAAAAATTTGCTACTAGGGAGCGCGCGCGTCACCAAAGAGATTCGAACCTTCCTGATCTGAATAAACGTAGGTAGTGCAGATTGACCTATGTGCCTATGTTGCCATCATAGAGATATGATCTCTTGGGTGGGTTCTCGCGGTAGCTAATTTTTTTGATTCAAGGTTGCCATGAAACAAAACACGCACGCCGCACGCGACCGCAACGTGCGACGCGCACAACACAACTGATTACAAAACAATGCATAACGTATGTTTAGGCACTGTTTTCGATAATATTGATCGAGACTATCATATGAAATGGACCAGGCCCAAGGTACCGTATGGCTATGGTAAGTATGCTTAGTTCTGCCAAGTGACCCCCAACAATGGACTTGAAGCTAGGACTAGCTAGGTACTTACAGTCTCTTAGGTATTTTTCTGGGAACCGATGTTTCCTCAACTCTTTAACTAGCTGGCATCTCGTCATCTGGTAGCCGTCGCACTTCAAAATCACTATCGGCACAACAAACACTAAACATAATAGTAATTTGGACATGGCTCTTAATTAGGTATACAAATAAAGGTACGTTTTGTCTATAGTATCCTGTGTGATAAACAGGATCTTTCAAAGTTTACTACACTAATTATTAATCGTAGTTACACGAGTATTTTAACCTCTGCGCATGTACGATTACGCCTCTGTTCTATAGTTCGGGTACGATACGACTAAAAATGTCAACATTGTGTGCAGATTGTTATATGCCAATACCAACTTAAAATAGACCGTGAGGGTGCCGCAAGTTTACCTACGTCATTATGTACACGAAAAATACCTACCTGTTAGTCTCAAAACGTTACATTCGTGTACTAATATGTGGCATAGGTCAGTAGGTTACATTATAAAAATGCAGTTGTTTTTGTCCATGTATCTTCGTAAGCATCTACTTAGTTACCTACCGAAAACGTGTTCCGCGTGCCAACCCAAATTTTTTGGGTAGTGACTGCTCTCACTACAAAATACTCTATAACGCATAAAACTTGCGGCGCCCTCGCGGTCTAAATGGGTAATCTATTAATCAATGACCTAATATTTTTGCCGGTGTAAATGACATATTGTCTGATAATCTACGGGATAGTCAATATCTTATCAACCACCAGTTTTGTCCGTAGCTTCGCGGCCGTGAATTTCCATTCATAGCATGGCGAAAATTTTTTTGGTGGAGTTAATTTTTATTGAAATTTACGGCTAGGGGGCCCCAGGCCCGGGCCTTGTGGGCCTACGCGGAAATCCGGGCTTTAGTTCTTGGAACTCTTATCGTTTTACTTGAATTGTCATTCATAATTGAGATTCAGAGCCCTATCAGTTATCGGACTCTCTATTTTACACACAGATATAGTATATCTATAACTGTGAATTTCCACCTGTATTTTATACTTATTGTAAAGCAAATAAAAGTGGGACTATATCTCCTGGTCTTATTCTTCAATAACAATTACCATGATGCAACAAAGTTATCGTAATAAAACGGAGAGACAGTATATTTATTTATTTTACAACAAGTGCGTAAGTAGCCATATTTATCTAATCTCATGTTTAAACTTAGTGACCTCAGACAGTCACAGAGTAGGTATTCACTAATTTTGGCGTGAAAACGTTTATTCCCTCGTGAAGTATGGTGACAACATAGAGTTATTATACTAGCTATAGAGTGCGCGCATCGCTCATTGCCCATTGTGCCAAATGTAAGCAGATGTTCTATGGACGCTTCAACATCGACTTTTTCTAGATCGTTTGTTTCCGTGAATCGTGTTTACAGCTCGGCACTGCACATTTCACCATGATTACTCCAAATCTAAATAAATATCGACGCGAGCAACAATCAGCGCTCCTGGCGTGTTGTGACTAGTAGCGTCGCTCCGAAAATTTCGAGACTGTTCAAACCCGTTACAGTTCATACTTGCTAACGCGCGCTCTATGTATACTAACAACTCTCTGGGTGACAACCATATGGTGATCGAAGTGACAACCGGTCAAAAAAAATTTTTGAATGCAGTTCAATGTTTAGGGTACTTTCCCTCCTCCGTCTTTAATTTCCACTCGGGTATCCTACTTCCTTCCTACTAATATTTTAATGGTGAAAGTGTGTAAGGATGTTTGGATGTTTGTTCTACTTTCACGCAAAAACTACGGGCGTCTCCAATTCTATATACTAATACGCTATAGATATCCTAGATATCTCGGGAAGAACTGTTATTGCCGGAAAATCTTTTCTGCGCGAACGAAGCCGCGGGGAAACGGTTAGTGAGGTATAAAAATGGAAAGAAAATTCGTCGAACATTAGATATTCTTTGACTTAGTTCACATAGGTATGAGTTAGAAACAAATGAAACTACAGATTGAATGTAACAACGCAACATGGAGAGTGAACTTCTGAGAAACACTTGTATCTATTTCTAAAAGTTTCATAAAATCTCCATTTAAAAGTGTACGAAAACTACTAAATCAACTAACAAAACTAAAAGTAACTAATCAAAAAGTTTTTAATCCCTAGTTCACATTCAATACTGGCTATATAAATGCAAAAAAAAATTTACAATGCCATATAATCAAAAAGAACAAAATATTATTTCTTTTTAATATGACAGGTGGCTTTCAAAAAATTTTTTTAAACATTTAATGCCAGTGTTTGTAATGAATAAAATCTTATTGGTAAAATTAATACAATACCTTTAAGTAGGTACTGCCCATTTATGGAGAAAATAAGATTTGCAATGCCTAATAATAAAACGAACAAAACATTTCTTTTTAAATTCGCGTGTGGCTTTCACAACATTTTTCTATGGAAAAAAAGCCAGTGTGTGAGGAGGAATAAAATCTTTTTGGCAAAATTAAATCCTACTAAACTAATAAATAAAAACGCGAAAGTTTGTAAGGATGTTTGAATGTTTGTTACTCTGTCACGCAAAACCTACGGAACAGATTTTGATGAAACTTTACAGTCATATAGATTGACACATAGGCTATAGCTAGATAGCTCGGGAAAACCTTTTTTACGCGGGCGAAGCCGCGGGATACAGGTAGTATAATATAAATGAGTGGGTATATCCTGACCCCTTCGGCCGTGACTACAGGGAAGCCCCTTTACCTAACAGCATTGAACAGACGTGCATACCGTTTTAAACCGGCCATTAGTACCTATATAAAACCCGATCGTTTCATTCAACTCTCCATACCTCGCTAGTTCATCTGCAAGTCTACTTAGTTGCAAATAAATCCAGTCAAAAATAAATAAGTACCTCTTAAATTAATAATGACGAAATTGATAGCATTTCTGGCACTTGCCGTCTCGATTCTGGCGCTGCAAACTGAAGCCTACCAGATGACGAGGTGCCAGCTGGTCCAAGAATTACGGAAGCAAGGGTTCCCAGAAGCTCAAATGAGAGATTGTAAGTACATAATCTTAACATTATTTTAATTTAAGATACTATGTTACTTAGAAGGAATTAATTCTGATGATTGACCCTATCGATTAGTATCATAAAACTACAGGTGCGCATTTTACACATTTGTCCGGTTCGATTCCCGACTCAGACAGGTGGTTTCTTAAAAATCTTTGAATGCAGATTTACTTAAATTTGAAAATAAAGGAATATTTCCTATGCGTTTTTTCAATTTTTAGGGTACTTTTCCTCCAGGTGACGTCTGAAATTTCCACCCTGTAAATTGATAGTGTCACCAAGATGTCACTGGGAGGATAGGGGGAGGGAATATGTACGCTTCCTTTCTCGATAACTAGGTAACACCGAATAATTCCAGGGGTGTGCCTGGTGGAGAACGAGAGCTCGCGCAAGACTCACAAGGTGGGGAAGGTGAACCGGAACGGGTCCAAGGACTACGGACTGTTCCAGATCAACGACAAGTACTGGTGCAGCAACACCAGCACGCCAGGGAAGGACTGCAACGTCACCTGCGACGGTATACATAAACCACTCACATCTCCAATATTGCACTCCAAGGCTGTTGACCTAAAATGACTTTGTTTCAACGGCCGTAAAACCCATAAAAAATCGTCTGGCTGTACAAGATGCGTAAATTTAAACAAGGATTTTTTATTGTCCCGTGAGAGTCCCTTGTCCCGTACATATATGAAAACTATATAATTTGAAGCGTCTTTGACGTTTATTATGAAAGCCGGCGCCAAAATAGTTCAAATGTTTTGTTCCATGTTCTAAATTCCAGTTCTATTAAAATGAATTAGAGGAACTCGCGCAATCGTACGACCTTTTATGTATACTCCTAGCGGAATTTTTTGGCGGCTGAATGAATATAGATTGTTTGCACATCGCTGACAGTGATTATAGTTTTATGTGTGCGTAAGTAATTACTTGAAATTGCATGAGCGTCTCTACTGAACCCACGCAGAGCTCCCCCTTTGACACCTAAAATTTGTCATTGCGCAGCAATCAGCCAACTTCACACAGCCGCCTTTAAAATCCTCGGGGACTATAGGTATAAATGTGGTTTGTATATTATTTCTAGAGGTCACAACGGACGACATCACGAAGGCAGCGAAGTGCGCGAAGAAAGTATACAAGAGACACCAGTTCCAGGCGTGGTACGGATGGAAGAACCACTGCCAGGGCTCGCTCCCAGACATATCCTCGTGCTAGTACCTTTGGCACTAAGCTTGTAAGTACCTACTGGCACCAAATGGTGGCAGCGGGTTTCCTAGCGATAGTAACAGTCGCAATTTAAATATGGAGCATTGATTTTGAAGCTAAAATTGTTTTTCCAGTATACTCTTTAATTTATGAGACTGTAATTAAATTAAGTAGGTTAGGTTTAAAGAAATATGAATATTTTTATAATCAATAAAAAAATATTTTTTTAGTGTTTCTTTTTATTATCAGCACCTGTAAGAAAAATGCAATACAAAAAGCGAAAATTAACCCGTTTTTCCAATGTCGAAAACGAACGCATTAAATAAAATAAACCGATTAAGGAAAATAAATAATCTGAGTTGTTTGTCCACCGACACACTGTTTCTTTCGATAAGAAATTAGGTAGGCATTTGTCAAGCACTAGGTGTTTTACTACCTACTTAATTGTTGTTTATTTTAATGTAAACAACCCTACAACACACAACAGCACAATTAAAACCAGATTCTGAATACTCAAAGTTAGATTATTATTCAATTTTACGTCGATTTACCTAACTAAATCAATAGAGACAGGTCATAGGAGCCGAGCAAAAAATAAAAAAAGTCATGAAATCCTCCATAAACATAGTATAAAACAAAGTCGCTTCCCGCGTCTTGTATTCTAGATCTTTTGGCAATTGGCTTTCCATATTAAGAAAAAAGATTAAAAAAAAAAAAAAAAAAAGATTTCATGTAAAATTAGAAAACTTTATATAACAAAGAGTTAGCAAAGAGTACTAACACAAGAAGATTCGATACATTCAGTCCAAAAGTTTAATAACATCTCATTATAATTTTGTAACAAAAGATTGATTACCTATTATATTTAAAAAAACCTTTTCAAAGAGTTTTTACTCCCTACTAAGTTTACATTCAATACTGGCCATTTATGCAGAAAAAGAACTTGCGTGGCCATTATTAAAATAAAAAACAAAATATTATTTCATTTTAAATATGACAGGCTTTCAAAAATTTTCTTTAACAAAATGCCAGTGTCTGAAAGGAATAAAATCTTATTGGTGACAATAACTTTAGGTAGTACTGACCGTTTATGCAGAAAAAAAGATTTGCAATGCTAAATAATAAAACGAACAAAACATTTCTTTTTAACATCGCACGTGGCTTTCAAAACATTTTTCTATGAAGGAAAGTGCCAGTGTGTGAGGAATAAATTCGAAATCTTTTTGGTAAAATTACATCCTACTAATAAAAAACGCGAAAGTTTTAAGGATGTTTGTTACTCTTTCACTCGAAAACCACGAAACAGATTTTGATGAGACTATACAGCAATATAGCACACCAGAATAACACATAGGCTAAGATACCCCGGGAAAACTGTTCCCGCGGGAAAAACTTTTCTATGCGGGCGAAGCCGCGGGAAACAGCTAGTAACAAATAAAAAGAAACCAGACTAACTGATAGAAATTGTACAAAGTTGTGTGTCATCAGTGAAAATAGAACACACGACCCGTGGCATGGCACTCGTAAATAGTCTAATGTCCAAGTCACTAAACTATATAACAGGCGGTCATTATCATCATCAAGAGGAGGATTATAGTTTTTCCCGAAATCACAATTGATCGTCCGCATTGATTTTCTATGAGAGTTTTCCGGTTTTCTCGTTGCTCAAGGCAAACCGAACTCTCCGATATAGGCGAAACTTGGTAGGAATGCTCAGTGATTCTTTGCATTTCGGAGATTTCAAGTCCGAAAGCTTACCTTGTAAGTCATTGGGGAAAATGAAAAAAAAAAAACACCGAAATCCGAAGAGGGCCGATTAATTTTACTACTTCGACAATAACTGTATGGAAAGTTGTAACACTTAGAAAAACACAGTTAGCGAAGATAATCAGGTGACACAATCTCCAATACAAATAAGTACACAAACTAGATTTATATATATTTTACGCATACTACTCTTTATTATTAAAACAAAGGATTTATTTGATAATCCTTTGTTGACACGCATTTGACGCTACCTACTTATCGCCATTTCGCCTTTCCTACTCGTATATAAATTCGCTTGGCTTCCGATAACATTTAATAATTTGTGAGAGTCTCTCCAAGTCACCTGTCTAAACTATTTCCTACGATTTCACACAAAAATGAACACAATAGTTGCATTGCTAGTGGTCGCTGTGGCGGTGCTGGTCCCGAGCGAGGGTTACCAGATGACGAGGTGCCAGCTGGTCACGCAGCTAAGGAGACAACGCTTCCCGGAGAGTCAAATGAGGAACTGTAAGTTATATTCTATACTAGCCGTTGGCAGCGGCTTCGTCCGCTTTGAATCATTTTTCACCTTGCCGAGAAACCAAGCTATTCAACATTAAAAATCTACTACGTGATGAAAACTCAAAATTTCACACATTTTATGTCATGATTTCTTAATTTTAAGTTTTTTATACATTTTAATGTCATTTTGCTGTTTTTATTTGCTCATGACGATGCCGCTTCCAAACGGCTTATACAGATCGGTTGGATATCTATAGACATCCATCTACTCTCTCGATGGCCGTCATTAGATCATGCCCGATCAATTCTTCACGGAGAACCATGGCTTCATCAGCATCATAGCAGCCACAAACTGGACAAAGGCCTCCCCCAAGGATCTCCACGACGACCGGTTCTGCGCTAACCTCATCCAGCCGGGTCCCGCGACCTTCACCAGATCGTCGGTCCACCTTGTGGGAGGCCTGCATACACTGCGTCTTCCGATACGTGGTCGCCACTCGATAACCTTTCTGCGGCCGTCAGTTCTGCGGGCGATGTGCCCAGCCCAACCATGGCTTGTTGGTATGAAACTTATTGCCCTGTTTCTAATTGTGTATAACGTCTAACCTATGTCAACAGAAGTAAAGTAAACGTCATATATTTATTTATTTCCTCGCAGGGGTGTGCTTGGTGGAGGCCGAGAGCTCCCGGCAGACGCACGTGGTGAACACCAACAAGAACGGCTCCAAGGACTACGGCCTGTTCCAGATCAACGACCAGTTCTGGTGCAGCAAGACCAGCAAGCCGGGGAAGGACTGCAACGTCACTTGCGCAGGTCAGTATTTATGCGAGTTGAATGACCAAATCCATTTGTAGGCAATTTATAATAATCAAATCAAAATCAACAGCCTGTTAACATGTCCCCACTGCTGGGGCTCAGGCCTACCCTCTCGACGAGGACGTTCGGGCTATATAATCCACCACGCTAGCCCAGTGCGGGTTGGTGGACTTCACATGCGCGTAAAAATTTATTCTTCGGCGTATGCAGGTTTCCTCACGATGTTTTCCTTCACCGTTTGAGAGCAGTCAGTAAATGTACTTAAGTTTCGAGAAGAAACCCATTGGTACATGGGCCAGCCGGGGATCGAACTTCGGACCTTTCGATACCATGGCCGCGTCTTATCCCCGACGCCACTGACGCTCTACCTGACAATGTAACAAATATGTATATATGACAGTAAATTATTTCAAAAAGCTTTTTAAGAGAGATTGATTGGAAAATTAAAAATGAAACCATCAATAAAAAGGAACTGAAAAACGAAAAATAAAAAGGAAGGAACCTTTTTAGTCTAATTAAGCTCCTACACTAATTTAAATACCTAAATAATTTAGAGTCGGCGCCAAACAAACAAGTAAATTAATTATTTTCTTTTTAGTATGATAATGATCTTTTCATTGATTCATTGATTGAAGAGCGTCAGTGGCCCTGGGGATAAGACGCGGCCTATCATATCGAAAGGTCCGGAGTTCGATCCCCGGTTGGGTCATGTACCAATGGGTTTTTCTCGAAACTTAAGTACATTTTACTGACTGCTCTCAAACGGTGAAGGAAAACATCGTGAGGAAACCTGCATACGCCGAAGAAGAAATTCTTAGGCGCATGTGAAGCCTTACCAACCCGCACTGGGCTAGCGTGGTGGACTATAGCCCGAACACCCTCATTGAGAGGGTAGGCCTGAGCCCCAGCAGTGGGGAGATTAATAGGCTGTTGATGATTGCTTGTTAGCTGCCATCATTTTACTTCACGTATTATTTAATTTGACCATAAGTTCGGTGAGCGCTGTCGCCTTCTCATGCGCCGTCAATGCGCAGTCAATTGGTTGGGTGGTCTGTGACCTACCTAAATGAATATACCTAATGTTAATTTTCAGATCTCATTAAAGACGACATCACGAAGGCGTCGAATTGCGCCAAGATAATCTACAACAGGCATAAATTCAACGCCTGGTACGGATGGAAGAGCAAATGCCAGGGCGCCCTGCCCGACATTTCCTCTTGCATGTAATATAGCAAATACGCAAAAATATATTTAGTTTCGAAATATAAATCCATAGAGTTATTATACTAGCTATAGAGCGCGCGCATCGCTCATTGCCCATTGTGCCAAGTGTAAGCAGGTGTTCTATGGACGCTTCTATATAGATTTTTTCTAGATCGTTCTTTTTCGTGAATCGTGTTTACAGCTTGGCACTGCACATTTCACTATGATTACTCCAAATCTAAATAAATATCGGCGAGAGCAACAATCAGCGCTACTGACGTGTTGTGACTAGTAGCGTCGCCCCGAACATTTCGAGACTGTTCAGACCCGTGCTTACAGTTCAGACTTGCTAACGCGCGCTCTATGTATACTAACAACTCTGTATAAATCGGTCTATAAGTGCAGTTGTAGTTAGCAAGTTGGATACTTATTTTAGTTGGATTTGTTTAATGGTTTTCATGTAGGTACTAAACAGTCTTAATTGTATAATTGAAACCCAATGAAAAGTACTAACTACTTTTTGTGTATATAGATAGAGATATTTTAACCTTACTATTCTAAAATAAATATTTTTTATGTGACACTGGTTTTTAATTGAATCTCCTTTCTGTGCACAACATGTATTAAGTTGAGTTGTTGGACTTTATCTATGTTAGTAAGGGGTTATATGCATGTATGTAATTACGATACCCGTTTAAAGTCGCAGACAGACCATCTTCTGCTCGTACCTACAATGTCAAATCTGAAAAATGTGCAACTGTTGAAAGGTTAATTACAAAAAAAAAAAAGTTAATTTAATTCAAAATCTAGTAGGTACCTATTGAAAACAATTTCCTTAACAGTAGGTACGTTCCATAATACTGTTTCTTCTCACTTTTAAAAGGTAGTATCCTACAGGACCCTGAATTTAAGTCCCCCTTCAAATTGTTTTTCTCGATCTCACATTGCATTCACGTTCAATGATTTTCCTGTTTAGTTATTATAGTTATTCATATATCAGGGACACCTTAATTTGTCTCTCGGGTTTTCCTACAAGTGCGGCTTGAATGACCTAAGATTGAACTCTATACCTACATACATGATGTCTCAAACAACGCGTAAAACTAATTAACTAAAAGTAAAAAGAGTAAAAAACTAAAGTGTAAAGTATAAGTATAAGTATAAACTAAAAAGACTAAAGTATTAAGAGTAAAAAAATCAGCAAACGTTACATTCAGAATTGTTCGGGATTCATCAAGAAGATTCGAACCTCTTTTTCTTCTTGAGTGAGTCACAGTATTGTCATACATTGACACGATTTTGACACCCATAGAATGCTTCTTTTACGCCTCTTTAAGGGCACGAACGAGCACCAAATAGATCTTAACTCTATGGTTTTTCCTTATAACAATTAATACTAAACTCATCCTGTATACATAAATAACAACAAACAGACACGTTTCCGATAAGCCGCAATATTCTGCTGGCTATTTTGCAAGTAACTCGTCTCAACATAATAAATTTGTACAATTTATATATATTTGAAATGGCTAAGTCCACAGCTTACTGTCTACTTGTTGCTGCGGCTATTCTAACTTTACAAAGCGAGGCGTACCAGATGTCGAAGTGCAAGTTGGTGAAGGAACTGAGAAAGCAAAAATTCCCTGAACACCAACTGAGAGACTGTAAGTGCCGATCAACTTTTAGGCTGGTTTCACAGCTGTAGGGAGACCTGTCCGGGTCGCCCGTTACACGGGAAACCCGTGAGGTAGCGCTAGTAGTTCTCTAAAACGAGTGTCGCTTATTTGATGTGATGGCCTTATAGGGGCTCTAATCGGAGATGTCCCGTTACGGAACAATCCGCATCGCTGTAAAACGCCTCACGTGTGTTTCCGCTCCGGGTGCCCGTACGAGGCGACCCGTCCGGGTCTCCCATACATCTATGAAACCAGCCTTATTTAATTAAGCAAAAGATACTTTTTAAATTGTGATTAATTCCTATTCATTAAATGCAACAGCATTTCGCAACCACTATCTGCATGGCTTAAAGGTCAACTGGTTGAGAATGCCATTGGCATTAATTTCGCCTGTTGTACAGTTTCGTGACCTGTTGGCTTAGTTGGTAGTGACCCTGCCTACTACGTCAGAGGTCGTGGGTTCGATTCTAACCACATGCGAGTGTCAAAATACACAGAATATGTGGCATAAACGCCCGTATCTTTTGACTGCGTTGACTTAGAAGTTTGATTTTTTCACAGATGTAAGGGATTGCAGACCTAAATAATTGATATTAATTTCAACTTGATACCTTCGCGCGTACCTGAGAAAAAGTAAGGTCTTGCCAGACAGACCGACGGACAGACAGACCTGAGACAGACACACAGACGACAACGAAGTGATCCTATTAAGGTTTTTCCTTTTGAGGTACGGAACCCTAAAAAAGGGGTTTCAAAGGTTAATGTCGGGGATATGGTGACTGCAGGGGTGTGCCTGGTGGAGCACGAGAGCGCCCGGCGGACGCATGTCATCGGCAAGCCGAACACGGACGGCTCGCGGGACTACGGCCTGTTCCAGATCAACGACCGGTACTGGTGCAGCAACACGCGCAAGCCGGGGAACTCGTGCCACGTCACCTGCAACGGTCAGTACGCCAGCAGTAACCTTAGATCTAACCAGAAAGGAGGAAAATAGAGACGACTTTAAGATTACGAAGCATTTCAAATCGATGGTTTGTACGATTGCAGTAGGTTGGTTTCATTTAAGGCAGGAACGAAACCAAGTATCGGAACACGCAGCGTAGGCAGGCCTCCCACAAGGTGGACCGACGATCTGGTGAAGGTCGCGGGACCCGGCTGGATGAGATAGACCGGTCATCGTGGAGATCCCTGGGGGAGGCCTTTGTCCAGCAGTGGACGTCTACAGGCTGATATGATGAGTAACAAAATATTCATCTTCATCACATCAGCCGAAAGACCGGTCGAGTGGAGAAAGGGGGCGCTAATGTGTGACAGCTAACAGTTGGAGTACCCCGAAGGTTCGTTAGGTTACTGGTGACCCTTGGAGCGAGCGACAGTACCTGGAAGGAGGTAAAAAGGAAGAGCGATGTGTGTCGAGTAATTTTTTAAATTGCGCCCCCTTTTGTCCACATTAACCCACAGACGATGCTGCTGCCCGTCACCTGGATATATCCGTTACTCCATCCACCACACGTCTGCCCTATACTATTCATAACAAAGTAACAATATTTAATTTCAGATATGAAAAAGAAGAACATTAGTAAGGCAGCGAAATGCGCCAAGAAAATTTTCAAGATACACAATTTCCAGGCGTGGTATGGTTGGGTGAACAACTGCCAGGGCAAAGCGCTGCCCGACATCTCCTCCTGCTAGAGCATTGAACTGAGACCAGCAATATCAGGCCTGAGCATGGCATTCGAACATCTTGTAACTCATCGATTCCCGAATTGACGCCAAAACTTCACACTTGTCAATTCTCAAGCATCATCACTGGGTAATCGATCATTGAATACTGCGCAGGATTGTCAAGACTAGATATAAAATAATTTATTATGACAATAAAAATTATAAAATGATTGCTATTTTCCAATATAATACGACTTTGTGTCATACTGTCCCACCCAATTAACCTATATGCCGCCTATATGTCATATCATCAGCCGACTTGTTATCTACTTAATTGAATATTTCTACTGATTTATAGACTGCTTCAAACGCCGAAGGAAAACATCGGGGGGAAACCCATAATAAGCCTGAGATAATTGTTGATGTAGTAATCTTGTTAAGTCTTAACTCCCCCCGGATACCATCATTTTGGACCTCGCAGCTCCAAAATAAATGCCACATGATCAATAAATAATATTTATTAGAACGAATTAAGTGACACTTGAATCATAGTTACATTTATAAGTCATAATTTAAAAACATTACCCTCGTTCGCTTACGCGGTCGGATAAAACGAAAAAGATTGCGGTTTTATATTAATTTCATAGCTCTCTTTGACATTAAATCTCTATAATAAGCTGTTTTATTAATGCTCCTGAGCTCTTCCAGACAGGGTGCGATAATTTCGTAAATGATCGGTGGCACTCCACGATACACCGATCTATGCCCAGTTACGTCAACTTCAAACGTGAAATGCACTAAATCCTCAGAGATTGCTTTTCTATCTCTGGAGCAGAATGTCACTTGAAACCAGACACATGATTGAGCAGGAATCACGGTTCCCATGGGGCGGATACGAATAAGTTTCTTAGTAGCTGGTGACAGTCTGAAATTCACATTAGCAGGAAATAATCTGTGCATATTCGTTATAGCAAAACGATCTTCGCAAAACCCATAGATCATATGTGAAGTTGACATGACTAATATTTCTGGTTGAATTTGTACTGGATTAGGTAAAACATCAGCAAACACTCTTACAGTTTTAGTTATAACGGTGTCTTCAGTTTCGGGATCAATCAAATCAAATGTATAGTAGCAATTATGGCAACCCATGTGCTCTATTTTAGTTAAATATACAGGAATCATTTCAAGTGAATCAGGTTTTAAATATAAATAAGTATTTTCAAACATATACGTATTTAAAGCGAGTTTAACAATATCATTAACGATAGGAGCCATTTCAGAAAATTTTCGCATTTCTTCAAGGGCTTTTTCTCTTTTTTTGGCTTCTTCCTCTTTCGCTTTTGCTTCTTTTGCCTTTGCGGTTTTCGATAGTTTTTCTCTTTTTACTTTCTTTTGTGCTTCCCTTTTCTTTTTTGTTTTACCTTTTGGTTCTTCTTCACTCTCTATATTAGTGTCGGCTTCCTCGTTTTGTTCCACGCTATCATTAAGTAACTCAATAGCGTCAAAAGACGTATCGGTTTGTTTACTTAAATCTACTTCTCGCTTGGAAATATGTAAATGATAATACCGGCCATCGTTAACAGATACTTGCACAATTGCTGATGGATATTTTGGATATTTGTTCTTATAATGCCAGAAGTAAATTGGTGGTATTGACACGACCTCAGGAACGGATACAGATCTGGCTTTTATAAATTTACTTATGATAGGAATGCACAAAGCTTCAACGGGTGAGTCAGAATAAACATTGCGGCCGACTTTGAAAAATAATTGTGACGTGAACTCTCTTTTTCTCTCCACTAACCTGAATACAAATTTGTATACTACAGACACGCCAGGGTACAATATCACAGGAGTAACAGGAAAGATTTCTGCTCTCATAAATGGACCTTTCTCCGTTACATTTTTAAATCTTACATGTAGATGATCGCCAGCACAATTCGTCAATTTGAACTTTAGCGTCTGCTCTTCCAAGGTATCAAATTTCAGAATAATTTCTGTCGGTGAACTTGCAATGCATTTATTTTGACTCAGTGTCATCCATTCATCAGTCTCGTTTCTATTTTTTAATTCAATGGAAATTGACTTAGATTTCAGTGACTTGCTGTCATCAGACGCAAGTGGAGATATCAGTTTATGTCGATTTGTACAAATGTAAGTAGGTAAGTTTACATTTGTATCTAACAACTCAGTCGCAGGAGTGTTTACGGATGTGTCTACAGCTGTATTGGGATGAGCTGCTTCAATAACCCTTGCACGTTCATCGAACACGTTTACTTCATCAATCTCACTGGTAATATCGCCTGATTCCTCTTTTGATTCTACAACTCGTTTTTTTGTACCTGATTTCATTCTTTCCCATTTCTCAGCTGTTCTTGCAAAACATTCTGATAACTCAAATGGTGTTGGTCTTGTTTGCTCTATGTAGAGCTTACGTATTATTAGTGACTTTCGAAGGTCGGCATCCTGCAGCTTACGTTTATAGTCGGTAGTCATAACGTGCAAACGTTTCGTTAATTCTTTCCAATGTGGGACACATTTGAAATCAATATGGTATTGCATTTCTATGCGTTTTATAAGTTGTTCTACATCGACATCGTAGGCGTTACCATCTGCGACGCGTAAATGGCATTGTGATGCTTTTAGCATTATGGTAGTGACGTAATTACAGCGTATGAAGAAACTAAGTCTAAATAACATGTAACTTAATAGGAACTAAGTATTCGAGTTATATTTAATTAATTGTTCTAACTTATGAGAGTTTGGGTTGTTATAGTATATTCACTTTTCATTAAAAACCACCAACCAGCATTTGGACCCTCGTTTTTGTTATTAATTTGAAATGACATTGACATTTTCTCAAAAAAGAATTACGTTACCCAAAGAGTTTTATCAGCAATATTGTAAACTCTTTCTGCTTAGGGCGCCATGCGCCAGTCAGTAGAAAAATACCGGCGTCGATTCCCTGCAACGCAAATGTTGACTTAAAGTATCGTATCGTTGTTTTAGCTAGAGAATTAGCTACGCAAAGTGTAAGCATACGTAAGCCGTCTCAGTAATATTAACTATTCTGTGGTAAAGTCTACCCCTGACTGCTTTGCACAATCTAAAATTTACCTTATCATGTTAAGTCAAGATCCATTTTAGAATGTGCTAATTTCACAGAAGGTGTATGGACTTTACCGATAGTAAGCACAGAATTATCTATAAATTCTGGAAATTTTTGTAGAAAACGCTTCGAAAACTCCGTAGCGAACAATTAATTCCCCAGGCACTCCAATTTGAAAAGTAAAACAAAAATGGCAGCATAAGTGGTACGCATGCGCCGCCCATCGACTGGGCGGGCCAGTGATGCCAGGTTATCAGATTCTCGCCAAAATCAGGGAAGTCTTTTTTTTAAGACTAGTATTAGAAGTTTTTCTTAAGTCTAGACAAAGCCAAGTCAAAAGTCAAAAAATCAAGTCACACGTCAATTAAGTTGAAGAAATATAAAAATTCTCAGTCAATTTTTTGTGGTAGATGGCACAAAGAATTAGCCGTAGCGCAGTTGGTAGTGATTCCGGCTGCTGTGCTCGGAGTCCCGGGTTCGAATCGAAAATTTAAATGCTTGTTCCCGGGTCGATTGTGTTTGTATGTTTGCATGCCGCCCGCGAAACGGAGGGGAAGCCTACCTAATGCCGGGTATGAGTGTGTAGCGTTTAGGGAAAAAAATATTCGATGTGACAACACCGGGCATGCCAGTTCAAACCTGCAGTCGCGTTGTGATGTCCGCGTTCGGATGGGCGGCGCGGGTTGGGCGCGCGGCGAGGCTCGCGTTGCCGACGATTCGGACTTCGAAACCCTGAAGCACCTCCTCGGGTCTGACTCGGGCTGGACCCTGGAGTACGAGAAGGACGGCGTCAAAGTGTGGGCCGAGGATGCGGCGCACGGCGCGCTCCGCACTGTCAAGGTATATGTTCCCACCTTTATATACACAGGACTTTATGATAAATAACATGACCGCATTTCTGGCTTTTGATGTTCTATAGTAAAAAAAGTTCGGACTGTGTTTCGCGAAATAAATGCCTATGTATCTTTTGGTTTTATTTTCTTTCTTTTGTAAATATTTTGGATTTGGACAAAATGGTATCTATAGCTAGACCACAAATTCTATTGTTTTGCATTTTTTACTTGCAAAAACAAATGCAGGTAAGTAGGTGTTTATACCTGTTGTAATATCTTCAACCTTATAAAGTCATTACATTAGGGTCGTTAATCGCGTGCAAAATTGCACGATATTGCAATGCGTCTGTGCAACAAGCACTGCACGGCGTTTTATTGAAAAATGGATCAGCCAATTTTATGGCGATAAATTAATTATTTTTAATAATAATAACAAAGCATTTATTTTCAGGTCAAAACCGATATTTTGTGTAAGCAGGTGCCAGTTCTCTTTTTATTTACAGAATACAAAGCCAAGAGAGCGTTTTTGTGTCTATATTGTGATGCCTGTTTAAATAGAGTTTTCTATAAAGTAATGGGTCGCTGGTCGAGATTTTCGACCAATATAAAATTAATGAACTAGCCATTACGTGAGACATCATAAGGGGTATGTACCTACCTTAAGGAAAGCTTCCCATCGTCTTCGAAATGCAACGCGTGCTTGACGTTTATTATACTAGCTGTTTCCCGCGGCTTCGTTCGCGTAGAAAAGTGTTTCTAAAATATCCTATGTGTTATTCTGATGCATAATCTATCTATATTACTGTAAAGTTTCGTCAAAGTCTGTTCCGTAGTTTTTGCGTGAAAGAGTAACAAATATACAAACATCCTCAGAAACTTTCGCGTTTATAATATTCTATAATATTAGTAGAATGTGATGTGATACGTGGAAATACGTGGTAAGTCGACGGAATATTGTTTCTATAAAAACATCACTTGTTTATACTGGGTTCAGCAGTCGTGTACAAACATAAAGGTATATAAAACGAGCATTGATTTTCCCAATGAACCGGGGACGGTAAACATTGTTGGGGCCGCTATTGTCGCTGCAGTTTGTTTAGGTCTCTTTAATTTGCTCCGGTGTGCCTCGTGTTTGCGGAACATGGACACACGGGAGTTCATACGCCAAGTCCTACCATTAAATAATGAAATTAAATATTGTATTTCATTTGATTTCACAATAAATAAATATTAGCTGAAGAAACATTATTTCATTAAAACACTAGTGTAAATTACACCTTAGTTTATTTTTAAAATATTGGAATATGTATTTATTTACACATAATATACTTACACAAAAAGTAACTAAAGTGTATCTATACAAGTAGGAGATTTATGCATTCTGTGGTATGAGGTGATATTTGCCGCTTAAGGCATTTTACGTATTTGGTAAGTTTAGTGCGGATCACCGTACAATTTATTTAATTCCGCGAAATGCCAACAATCGTGGAGTTGGTATTATACGTTTGTGGCAATGCATCGAAAGGTCTTGTTGCGGAAAGAATAAATAAGAACTGCATAAATCAGAATCAATCCTACATTCCGAATGTTCAAAAATATTCTATTCAGATTCACAAACTTAGTCTAGTTATAATAAAATACAAAATCATTACCACAAGCAATATGTAAAACTTGTCTTCTGTTTACCGGTGCCATAAGCTATGAAATACAGTTAATAAAATTAATGTGTAACGAAAGAGCTTTTTTATGTTTTCTGTCTTGGAGGTTTGCGAGAAAGTTAATGTAGAATAATTGTTACTGTTATTCATTTAGCTTCCTTTATTTTCACGAATTTGGGAGAAATTCGCAGCAAAATTCCTATAGGTACTGAAGAATTCGGACATTTTCCCCGGCTGCGTTTCGTAGCGCCATCTAAAATAGAAGCAGTATTTTCACATAAGCCGATACAGAGACGGTGGCTTGACACGTACCTAGTGGGATCTATAATATTTACTATTACTCGCTTTCACATATTTCGTTACCGACTTACCGACACCGATGATGTCGGCGACAGCAGCAATGACCAAAGTACAGGATAGTGCAACTTGCGTTAGGTATTACTCGAGTCGTATAGTAATGTGCTTTTCATTACTCATACTCTGAATGAAGGTCTGAAGTTGCCTGAGTAGCGGGTTGAAAGTAATACATCTCAGCCCTAGGGAGAATCGCTTTCAACTGACAGCTGTCGAATTATAAAAAAAATACTAGTACTATTTTGACATTTTTATTGGACCATGGTCCAACTGTCTATACAGCCACTCAATTACAGCGCGATGTAAAATTGAAATAACATAAAGTTATGTAATAATTAAAGAATATATTTTTTAAATGAGTTTATTATAATTATTACTGTCAACTATTTCTATAAAATAACATAGATTTGGGCAAAATATTTATCATTTTTTCAATGATGGAAATGAAAAATAATGGCAGAATACCTGGCCGGCCACAGAAAAAAAAATAGACGGGAAAGCGGCAATCCGATCTTCTTTTGTTTTTTCAAGTTGTAGAGTTTTGTTTATACTTCCGTATAGCAGAGATTTGTATTAACACTCATTTTATGTTTTTGTTTTTACTTTCAGTGTATTCTTAATGAAAAGCACAGTGTTTCCCTCGGGTTCAAGTCTTATTTAGAGGTCCCTCGAACTATTGGCACCCTCGCTACGCGTCGGGCGCCAATCCCCGTCTCGGGACTTAAATAAGTTACTTTCACACCTAGGTTAACAATGTACTATTAGTGTCGCCCGTCTGATACCGGAACTTGTACAGTTGATCGCACGTCAGTGGAAACACTTTGACCTTGAGCTATCCTAGCCTACCAGGGAGTTTCAGTACTATGCGGGATCATGTTTAATACTGGCCCTGCCGTGTACAACCGACTGCCCGCTGACGTCACCGCCGCTCCGAGCCTACCTGCCTTTAAAAAAAGATTGCGCGCCTGGCTTGTCAAGCAGTCGTTCTACAGCTTTGACGAATTTTTAAAGATTAATTTAATTTGACCCTTGTTTTTATTTCATTAATATTAATTTTATGTTTATTTGATTTTAATTATTGATGTTGACATTGTTTATAATGAATCTAATGACGTGTATCAAAAAATATGAATATAAATATGTCTATGTCTATGTATGTCTGGTTTTGTTTCCACTGACGTGCGGTCAACCGTACTATGGGTGTTTTACCCTATACGTGTCAAATCAAATCAGGCCCGTGCGGGTTGGTGGACTTTACATCTGCGAATTGGTTTTTCGCCGTATGCAGGTTTCTCACGATGTTCTCCTTCACCGTTCGAGAGCAGCCAGTACTAGTAGTAATGTACCTACTTTAGTTTCGAGAAAACATATTCATCCCATCAAACCCAATAGAGACTTCGAGACTATTATTTCCTCTGTGCCCAAACCGGGGATCGAACTCCAAACTCTCGACACGACAGACCTGTCTTCCTCACTGCGCCACCGACGCTATTGTGCGTAATTAATTTCAAAATGTACCTACCTAAGTAGGTATTTATTGCTCAAGCGTGTCAACTGTTGAAAAGTAAAGTAATGCATAACCAAAGCTCTAGTTTAGTGGTTTACTTGGACCTTGTGTCTGAAAGCGTCTGAAATGACGGCCTACTTTGAAATTCATGAGTTCATAACTGTACCGGAAAGGCGAGATGGTTGGAGGAAAGCTTTTCGTCAAAAATCGATAGCAATTTGTGAGAAAGAAATGGTGGCAATGTTCACGTGAAAGTGTTAAAAGGAATACTCTGGGAGATGCGAGACGGGAAGGATTAACGTGGCCTTCTTTCAGTTCATATCTTTTTATGTACCTATCCAATATACTTAAATATACATTTTTACTCATCAATCAAGACTTTCGAATTTGTTAAAAATTAAGTTTGTGCGGAACCCTCAGGGCGCGAATGCTCCTCGCACTTGTCCGGTTTCTTTTATCCGTCACCATATCCGGTCCTCCACCTTACAATCCCCAAAACTGCTTTGGCATTCCCTTTGGCATTGGCATTTCCCAGAATTAGACAATAAACAATTTCTTAACAGAATGACTTACAGCTTTTAGGGAAGGGCTTTTATTCTCTACATAATAACTTTCTTGGAAGTGATTTTATTATTTTCTTATATAAAAGGTAGGATGAAAAGGATTTTATAAAAGCTCTGATAAAATGAACATTGTCGGAAGCGATCGCTTACAAATAAAGTTTGCAAGTAAAAGCACAATGAATTGAGGTAGGTGGAAGCCTTGCTTTCTAAAAGCCACTTTATTTTCTTCGTATAAGTGAAATTACAGAATCTATACTTATAATAAAGGAGTAGAAATCGTGTGTCTGTACTTTGAACAAATTTTTTAAAAAATGAGTGTGGGCGATAAAAAAAGAGTAACAGAACACAAAAAAGTTTTTTTTAATTTTTTTGTCTTTCTGTCTGTCTGTCTTCCTGTCTGTCTGTCTGTCTTTCTGTCTGTCTGTAATCGCTAATCTCCGAAACCACTGAACGGATTTTCTTGCGGTTTTCACAGGTAGATTAAGCACAGCCTGGAGCAACTTATAGGCTTTGTTTCATTGAAATCGGACATAGACATAGGCGATATCAGTGTTTTTTTTAACTGGGACAGTATAGGCAAGTCCGAAACCATAGGAGATGCAGGCAAAGTGTCTTATGACTTAGAAATATTTTTGGTCAAGCGTGTGTTGTCCATAAAATGAGACAATTTGCACAATTTTTTTTAATGCGGTTCGACTCAGTTTCATGTAGGGATCACTTCATTATATCGGAAGAAAAAAATCTAAGCAGCAGAAGTTAGTCAAATTCAATAAAATGTTTTCTCATAGAACGCCAGTGAAAAATAATTTTTATTATTTTTAAAAAAAGCGTATCGACTTAGTTTCATGTTAGAATCATTTTATTGTATCGGAAGAAAAAAATCCAAGCAGCAGAAGTTAGGTAGTCAAATTTAATAAAATGTTTTCTTATAAAACAGACTGTGCAATGTACTTATGAACTTACTACTTATTCATGCATGCCACCCGAACTCCAGCTGCTCCGATTACTATGACAAAATTGTTATCACAAAAAAATACCTAAAGGTTCCTAAGACAGTTTCCCTGTATCTCCTATGGTTTTGGTTTTGCCCATACTGTATCAGTTAAAAAATACACGCGTATAATAAAAATTGATATGAGAAGTCTTATGAGCAATAGAAGTGAAAACAACAATTTTTTAAATTTTTATCTGTCTTCACCAAATTGGATACGGTGTTCATAGTTTGTTCCTGAAGGTATGGTATACCTTAAATTATGGTGAATAATATATAGGTAATTAGAAACATTTTACCATTGGAAAATTATAACTAGACGATGTATGTCTGTACATAGCAGAGATAGGTACCTACTTCCAAAATCCACGCGGACGAAGTCGCGGGCAACAGCTAGTTCAAAATAAATGGGAACTATAAATCGCATACCCGCGGTGAACAGGGGGCACAATTGTATAATAATCTGCCGAATGATAATCAAGGAGTGTGAGAATATAAATGCATCATCAATCATCATCAACAGCCTATTAATCTCCCCACTGCTGGGGCTCAGGCCTACCCTCTAAACGAGGGCGTGCGGGCTATAGTCCACCACGCTAGCCCAGTGCGGGTTGGTGGACTTCACATGCGCCTAAGAATTTCTTCTTCGGCGTATGCAGGTTTCCTCACGATGTTTTCCTTCACCATTTGAGAGCAGTCAGTACATGTACATAAGCTTCGAGAAAAAACCCATTGGTAAATGGCCCAGCCGGGGATCGAACCTCGCACCTTTCGATATGATAGGTCGCGTCTTATTCCCGAGGCCACTGACGCTCTCCTTATCCCCGGGGCCACTGACGTTCTCATGCATTTAATTAAACATAAACTTAATTCGCATGTCAACAAATAGTATTAGTAAATCATAAGTTTGCAAATTTCCTGTATCAGAATATCTACATAATTTAATAAGAAAACCTGTAAATTTAATTTAAGTGAACATTGTTCTTATGAGAAATAAAAAATTCATTAAACCTAGCAGGGAGAATATAGTCCTCAAGACGGCAAAGACTTCTCGCATTGCTGTTGCACGCAATTCAAAAACTATTAAGATAAATAGGTGATAGTGGCCATAAGGTGAACTGTCTGTCCGTTTGTCACTTCATTCTGTAAAGAATGGGTTTTACGAAGCGTTTTACGTGAAACGTCTTGCCGTAGTGCTATTTTATGTAAAAGTTTCGATTCAAGTCCGCTTTCCTCAATGAAGATCGGTCTAAATACTCCTTGGTTCGCTCAACTTTCTCGATATGTTCCAAGACAAAATACTTAACCAGCAGTGCTATTCGGTAAGCGTATACAACTCGATCCCGAATCCGCAGTGAGATCGGTCTCTAACTCAATGATTCACAGTTCAATACTCACTTTACTTCGCAAGTGAAGTGTTTATTGTGTAGCTTGTATTTGTTTACACAATGCGACATCAAGGTCTTTCATGATCGGATGCGAAATGAAGTGAAGTGACTTGCGATGTGATGTTCGAGTTTTAATTTTTACTTTACAGAATCGCACAGCAGCAGGTTGCCGTTGGTAGTAAAACACATTATTATCTTCTACTAGCTATTGCCCGCGGCTTCTCCCGCGTTTTTAAGTTATTCCTGCTTTTTATTGCTTTTGCTCGGCGCTTAAGGCGTTCACCATGAATTGGGCTATCAAATGCAAAAAGATTTTTTAAAATCCGACTTGTAGTTCTAGATATTAGCATGTTCAAACAAATAAAACAACAAAAATTTTCGCTTTATTATACGGTATACGAAAACATCGTGAGGAAACCTGCATACGTCGAAGAAGAAATTCTTAGGCGCATGTGAAGTCCGCCAACCCGCACTGGGCTAGCGTGGTGGACTATAGCACGCACGCCCTCGTTGAGAGGGTAGGCCTGAGCCCCAGCAGTGGGGAGATTAATAGGCTGTTGATGATGATACGGTATAGGTATAGATAGATGTGCGCAGATGAGTTTAAGAAGGCTTTGATTTAGTTATAAACCTTTCCCCATTTGATCTGTCGTCTATTTCCCATCGCCGTAAATCGTCCTGGGACCCACGTATATTATCTGTAAATCACTTTGGCTGGAAGTTGGCCCGCGAGTCGGCATTCCCCCGAATCCTCTCCATTTATCTAATTTCGTTTGAGCTACGTCAATATACTTGACTTCTTTCGGGGAAAGTTTTTATCCTGAGACATATTTCGTACGAGTTTGTCATCTATACCTATAAGCACATAAGTAGTAACGGACCTTTTGAACAGTTACGAAAACGGATATATATTTTTATCCGGTTTCTTACGAACTACCTACCAGTAACCTGCGAAGGTATCATAATTCTTTGCTAGCCCGAATCAAAAGTAAAAAATATTAGTCGCTGATTGGCCACTAATTGCAATTGTACGGTCGACCGCACGTCAGTGGAAAAAAAAACCAGTATAGACTGGTCTCTCATAGTATTGAAACTCCTTAATAGGCCAGGCCAGCTAAAGGTCAAAGTGTTTCAACTGACGTGCGGTCGACTGTACCTATAACTTATATGTTATAGGTACGATTGCAATATAATCTAAATTAGCAATCCGTTTAGTAGTGGCCAATTTCATCACGTTACCTACACCATCTAATAGTGAATCAGCGACTAATATTTTTTCGTTTGATTCGAGCTAGCAAAGAATTTCCCATGATACTTTCACAGGTATCATGAAATAGCGTGAAGTGTAGTCGGAATTTGTTCCAAATAACCGTAGGCATAAACGTGCTTTTGGGGTCCGTCCATTTGAATTTGTGTGTATTAAATTTTTTGTTTTTAAGTCAAAGGAAACAACATTTTAGAGCCAATTGGAATGACTCGTTTATGTAATAAGTTTATTGTTTTAAAAACTCTATCCTCAAATGAAAATTACGTAAAACGAAGTAAACGAGTCGCTGACGTTGATGTATCTTCAATATAATAGCAACTTTTCATTTCCGAACTTTTATGCAAACTTTTATTCAAATCTGATAAGAGTTGATTGATGCGTAAACAACATACTTTTATAGTATTAGTGCGATAAGATGATTATGATTGATCACACCCACCTATCCACATGCGTGATAAAGTACACTCGGCACGAGAAGCCGTTGGTCACTTTAAGTGCGAGAGTCGTATGCAGGTTGCGTAAAGTGCCGAGAGATATGACTACAATGATATTCTTGTAACAAACGGTTTCTTAAATGCATCGTTACGCTATGTCCCTGATGGGATAGGCAGAAAGAACGGAGCGACCAAGTTTCATCAAAACCCGTTCAGCGTGATCGAATAGCAAACAAACTCACAAACTTCCCAACTTTCATATTTATATAGTGTGGGATAATTGTTATGAAAGTGGGTGGTAAATAAAGAAGGATGTTCTTTTAAAATGCGTACAGGACTTGAATTTATTTTTGTAGAACCACTTTTTGTCCCGATCTTACCATGACTTATCTGTATTATTTGATTATATACCAAAATTAAACAGTTTACGTAGTTAATTCATGGATTTCCGTAATCATTTATTCTACTTTTTTTTTTTTTTAATGTTCATAGAACTGCATATGTATAAAATGGGAATTAAACAATAATTATAAAAACTTAAAACTACTTATTACTACATATTTACAGATGGTTTATTAAAAAAAAAACATGTTTTATTTCTTATAAAAATTTTATAAAAAATTTCTTATATATTCTTTTATATGAGAGACAATGCAAAAGACTTCAACGAGTGATATTTCATAAAAGTATACGTACCTACAAATATTTATATTAGATTAGGGTTATTCCCAACTATTGCATTGCTTAATACATATGCTTACAGTAGCGCGTTTTGGGGAAGGCCATATCCAGTAGCGGACTGATGCAAGCTGATGATGATGATGAAACTTAATATCTGATAATCTATGAAGACTTGTTTACATTTTTCCTTATTAGAATTGGTTCTTAATATATTTGCCACATATTATGCGATATCAACATTAAAATATGTAACTTAAAAGATATGTAGTTAGATATTTATCTTAAATCATGCAGCATACATATTTAATGACATACTTACGTAAAACTACTTAAATTGCATCCCTAATTTTTACCTACAACTTTTAGGATATACATTGTACATACTTATAGGTTTTTATCATACTAATGTCCATTTTAGAAGTAACCTTGCCAAGTAACCTCCCCGAGCTCCCATAGCGCGGAACTTCCATTAGTACATACTGCACTCTCGAGTTACACGCTAGCTAACTTTTACCTTAATTTTACTAATCTCTTACTCAACTGCTTCGGAGAGTATATACTAGTGTATACCTGCGACTTCGACCGCATTAGAAACTATACTATACAAACAAACATCCACATTCATCATCATCATCATCAGCCTGCCCTAGTCCACTGCTGGACATAGGCCTCCCCCAAGGCGCGCCACTGAACCTTACGCAGGTCGTCGCTCCATCTAGCCGGGGGGCGTCCCACACTACGCTTGCCAAGCCGCGGTCTCCACTCGAGAACTCGTCTACCCCTGCGGTTATCAGTTCTCCGGCTGATATGACTAGCTCATGGCATCCACATTATCGCATTTTAATTAGTTTGATAGTCACATTTTTCGCGGGGATCTACCCACACACCCACTTCGCGACTACGCTACAAATCAAACAGCTCATTTTTCCAGCATTTAATGAACAGCCGTTCAATCATTTGGCTGAGGCTACCGTGGATAGCGCAATGGGATTGTACCCTAGGACACTTCACCGCATCGCTCTAAATTTGATCGTTTGTGACCTTTCTTTGAGTTCGAGTTAAATTTGTAATTGTATAGAGTGGGCTTTACTTTCAGCCATCTTATTAATCTGTTAGGCCCCAAGCCTTGTCGAAAGACGCACGCTGTCTGACCACAGACAACTTTCTATCTATACTTAGTTACTATTGAAACCGCAAAGGGGCTTACTATTGGCCCGTGCCGGACGTCTTTAAGGATTACCCGCTACATAATGAATGTATTTTGTTGTGGAGGTGGTGGCGGAGTTCGAGGACGTGTCCCCGGACGCGCTGTACGACGTGCTGCACGACCCCGAGTACCGCTCGGTGTGGGACACGCACATGCTCGCCGCCGAGGACGCCGGACACATCAACGTCAACAACGACGTCGGATATTACGCCAGTTTGTATCTCTTTCTCTACTCACTCTCTAGATCTACTCGCCAGTTTATACTCTTTCTCTACTCACTCTCTAGACTAACAAGAATAATACTCGCCAGTTTGTGTTATTTCTCTACACACTAGACTAAAAAGAATAATACCTGAGGTTGTGATATTTTGCCAGTTTGATCCTTTCCCTACTCAGTACAGGGTATAGACTAATAAGAAAAATACCCACATGTGTCCGTCTCCAATTTGATTCGTTTTTGGATATGTTGTAGAGCATTTAAAAATAATTGTCACATTTACACTGCTCAAAACAAAATAATGGCCAGGGCACAGATTATCTGATTAGCCCTGAAGTAGTATGAAGAGAGCGTTGGCCAAACGCCAGGGCCTTCTTCTCGTCTACATTCTAGAATTCGGTGTATAATCAAATTAAGAATTACCTAATCGGAAAACTATAATTAGGAAAGAAATCGTGATTACATTTCTCTCAACTCTCCACTGTGTCGGTACTCACACTTTGCTCACAGACTAAGGACGTATGACACATCACAAACTTATAGGAAGCTTGTTAGTAAATCTCTTCTCTCGCAGTTAATAGGGTGGATGAAAGGGTGAATGCAACCATGTGGAAAAGATTAATGGGGTCGATTTGCTTGCTCGCTATGAACTACGTGCTGTGCCCCCACTTAAATAAAGCCCTCCTGGACGTGCCAAGGCAAATAAGTTCACAGAGAGAATTATCTAAGTCTATTTTAGGGATTCGGAAACCCTTTTTGTGCGTCTGTGTGTCTCTTTTCGCCGGATAACTGACTGATTGAAAATTGCCTGACAATGATCGAAGGAAATATTTCAGTACCTACAACGTATTGTTTTATTTTATTTTCTGTCCGAGAACTAAAAAAAAAATATTCACAGAATTTCTCTTTAGAAACTGGTAGTCTAGGATCAGTAGAGGTAAAATCTAATTTAATTAGCAAAATAAGACTTCTGTATTTAAGACCTTCTTGCGTTTAGGTCATAATGCTTTTATGAATGAGGGCATTATGCGTTTAGGGCATTATGCGTTTTGTAAAAATTATGGATTTAGGGCATTATGCATCTGAATCTTCTAGTAGTTCCGTCAATGAAGTTTCGTGGTGGGAGGGACTAGCATGTGACGCTGTGACAGATTGGGAGTACTGGGACGGACGGACGGACCATGAAAATATAATGAATATCCACACATTAAATATTCCATCTAAAACAATATTCCGGCGAAATGGGTGCTCGTCGCGGACGTGAGAAATGTCACGAATTGCTGTCGCACATGAGAATATGCCCGGATTGGGGCCCGCCGCCGGCATGACAATATGCCTGAAGCCGCATGGAAATCATAGCTTATGTATGGACGACGCACGGCGTTAGCCATATGAATAATACAAATATATATTAAGGCATACCTAGATAGGAGTATGCTATAATAGAGTCTGAATGACCTAGTTTATTAAGTAGTTTTACCGGGACTCTAGTGCTGCGACCACCAGCCGTCCCGCTGTCAAACAGAAATGCATGCATTTCCGTGTTGTGGTTTGAAGACTAAGTATATCGTTATAAAGGTATTTTCAAATGACGCAGTATTCCCAATTCCCATACATAACACCTATATATAGTCCATACAGACGTCGATCACCATATAGTACATGGTAATCGAAGCATACAGAGTGGTGTCGCTTGTTTCTCGTAAGCATATAATCAAGTTACATTACCAGTACAAGGAAATACAAACCGGGTAATATTCGAGGAAATTTTTGTTGGTATGAAAATCCGCCCCTTCTGCAAAATACCGACGATATTTCGACCCCCCTGCCCCCCCCCCTGCCATAAAATCCGAATGTCTATTGTTTGCCAAAATCGCAGTACGAACTCGAGTCGTAATATTGAAGACTCGACTCGATGATGCAGAATTCGGAGTGCCACAGGCTCATAGGATCCTTACCACAAGTTTAAGGTCGCCGGCGAGTTAAGGAGAGGGCTGTACTCGGAATTTCTTTGAACGATATGATCCGTAATGAGGAAATCCGACGGAGAACTAAGGTTACCGACATAGTCTAAAGGATTAGCAAGCCAAGTAAGCAAGTGGCAGTGGGCAGGTCACATCTGTCGCCGTTGGGTACCTAGTCGAGTTCTGGAGTGAGACCGCGGACCGGTACGCGCTGCCAATGGACCGACCCGAAGAAAGTAGCCGGGAGCGGCTTGATGCGGAGAACCGGGTGTGGTAGCGTTCGTTGGGGAAGGCATGTCCAGCAGTGGACATGATGATGATGATAGGCTCGAAGTCTCAAGTAAAGTTGAGTCATAAATGTATATTAATATTAATTATCTTCTTTGAGTAATATCCTTGGGCTAGCGTGGTGGACATATCCCGAACGCCCTCGTTGAGAGGGTATAGGCCTGAGCCGCAGCAGTGGGGACATGTTAATAGGCTGTTTGTGGTGGCCCGGGTATTGGGGCTTATAATTGATACAATATTTAGTTAAGGGTTTGTGCGTGTGACTCGACCGCTCAGCGCGGTGTCGGTCGTAGCACTGCTCCAGTGCTGTACATTTGGGGCAGTGCTGCCAGGTATGATATTTACTCGATGCCATGCGAGGAACGGGCGAGTCACTCCGACTATTTAATGTGTCAGTATGCCACACTGTTGATTTGATTTTTTGATCCTTTTTGAGGGATTACTAAGAAGTGCAATATTGTTGCAGTGTCCTGCCCAGCGCCGCTCAAGAACCGCGACTTCGTGCTGCAGCGCTCGTGGCTCGACACCGGCGACGAGAAGATGATCCTCAACCACTCCGTCTACCACAAGGACTACCCGCCCAGGAAGGGGTTCGTCAGGTAAACAATCACCAGGCACAAGAGTGACAGCACTTGGGCACACGGGACTTCCTTTATAGAGTACACATAGATTTTGGCAGGAAATATATCTAGAAAAAAGTAAGCAGACTTTAAATCGCGAGAATTTCAATTATAGGGCATACCTATTCTTATATTGGAAATACTTAGGTAGGTACGTACCTATTATGGGACTAAACATTTTTTTAGATATAGACAATACTTTGTTTCGTCCCGCCTGACTATTGTTTCTGGGTTTTGGAGAATCAGTACCTACTTATCGACTTGATTAATGACATAGATCTGTCGTTGGTAGGTATGTAGTTAATCTAAGACGACCCTTGTCGAACTAACATCGCACCTTGTGCAGGTGGGGTTAGTATTTGTAGTATTTGATGTTGTGTGCTCCTGAAACCCTTCCACTAGACTAGGTTCGGCGCGCCGAGCCGCCGCCGCCGCCGAGGCGCGGTATATGGGTAGGCTTCCTTCGACCAATATAAAATTATTGGACCGGCCTAGTATATACTTTAGGAACAATTAAAATTATAGGCAGAATAATCGCTATAATACACTTCACCAGACCATTATTTAAATAGTTATAGGTAGGTAGTCAATTTGTGACAAAGAGAAAATATTTTTTTAAAAGGTTGTCAGTAAAACCAGAGTCGTTCACGCGGTTAATTTTATAGGTATCTCGGAAAATTCTTTCGTATCATAATTTTGCTTTATGTAATTGTCAGGCAATCTGGTTGCGATGATTGGTGCGTTTCATGTTTGATCTCAAATCGGTCTAGTAGTTTCAAGTTATCCGGGAGACAGACAAACAATCCGTTTAAAGCACGCGTGGTCTTCGAATACGTACCTTATTACTGAGGCGAAGTGAGTGCTTGCGCTTACTTTGTGCGCTTCAAGTATCGGACCGGTCCCTTCATTTTATATTGGTCGAAGTGTAGGTACATAAGGTCGGTCACGGCTCATCACACCACTTGCCCAATTCCCGCCACTCCACAGATTAGATAAGATATTACGCGCGTCAATCCGTGGCGACCTTGTATCTCTATTGTTCCGCAGCGCGCAGTATAAATAAACAACACTATATTAGATATTGTTCATATTAATTAAATTAATGAACTCAACTTTATTGACTTTCTGACTTTGCGGGCATTAAACGCGAGCGCCAGAGGGCGTGAAGTATTGATCCCTATCGAAGATAACTTTGTAAAGTTGATCTTGGTTTGAAAGGTTGGGACTAAATTAATTGTGTATGGATTAAATAAATATAGGTAGGTACTTAGAAAGGTAGGTAACCTACTTAAAATACAATTAGATACAATTTTTCCATTGGGAAATGATGGAAACATTGACCTTTCATAGTAGTTATGATTATTTATGATATGAAATAACTGACGAGCAATAATTATAAGTAATAGTCACGTAAATATTCATATTCATCATCATCAACAGCCTATTAATGTCCCCACTGCTGGGGCTCAGGCCTACCCTCTTAACGAGGGCGTTCGGGCTATAGTCCACCACGCTTGCCCAGTGCGGGTTGGTGGACTTCACATGCGCTTAAGAATTTCTTCTTCAGCGTATGCAGGTTTCCTCACGATGTTTTCCTTCACCGTTTGATAGCAGTCAGTAAATGTTCTTAAGTTTCGAGAAAAAACCCATTGGTACATGGCCCAGCTGGGGATCGAACTCCGGACCTTTGGATATGATAGGCCGCGTCTTATCCCCTACGCCACTGACGCTCTCATATTCATATATACGATGTATATACATATGTATATCAAAAAACTCATTTTTATTAATTATACTTTTTTATTATCAAGAAGCTATCTTGACGAAAATACTATCTTCTTTTTCACTTATTCAGGAAATATCGTCATCGTCATGTAGGCACCTACTTATTTTTTATTAAAATAAAATAAAAATATACATAGATCACTAATAAAGCCTAAATAAAGTCAAATACCTAATAATGTTTCATTTTTTCTAACTCGTCGTTCATTAATTCATTGCGTTCATTAGTGCTCTTAGTATTCGCCGTGTTCATTCCGAGATCGTCTTCGCCCGAAGTGATTAATGAGTTAGCGGTGACGTCATCAATTGTTTTCAGTAAGTGAAATGGTTTAGAAGTAATTTCCTCCGGATACCGCTTGACCTCGCCTTTGGTAATGAGTTTTCCCAAAGTCCAGCTAAATCACTTTTAATACTCCACCAAATTCACAACGTTTGCTTAATCAGAATCTTTGCGGTAACTTTAAAAGACGCGTTAAATAAGGTTTAGATGTATTGTGGGCAAGCGCTTTTTTGACCGTCTGTCTGTATGTCCCCCAGGTAACTCGAGAACCACTTGACCGATTGAGCTAAATGGAAAATCTTAATATATAGCCCATATATAGTCCCACGTCCGAAAACAAAGAGAAGTATCTCAAAAATTCTTTAAGAATCAGTGGCAAAAGCCGTTGAAGAGTACCCTCGACTACCTTTCAGACACATCTATTGGCCAACATATTATACATAAGTATGGAACAAGATTTTACTCAGAAATACTTTCTATGGCAACTGTATTAATTTTCTTCTGGAGCTGTATTAATTTTAAAGCAGCTGTCATTTACGGTAACATGGGCACTTGAACTCATTAACTTGAGAACTTGAATAATCATTTTTATTATCCATAGGGCAATATCTCTGATGACGGGGTTCGTGGTTCGAACCCGGGCCGACAAAAGCAGCTGGCTGGGCTACGTGTCCCGGTCGGACCCTCGAGGAGCTCTGCCCGCTTGGCTGGTCAACAGGTAAACATCCCATGAAGACTCCACTGACTTAATAATGAATTGATGAATATCCAAAATATGTGATGAATAGCTGTTTCCCGCGGCTTCGCCCGCGTAGAAAAGGTTTTCCCTCGGGAAAAAAACCCTTCCTTAGTGGACATCATGAGGAATCTTTGTGCAAAATTTCAAGTCTCTAGGCTCAGCGGTTTTCGGCTGTATAATACGTTGATAAGTCAAGGAGTCAGTTTTATGGTTTTATCTATTCATTGTACACTAAATACGTCACTGAATAATGTATTTATTGATAGATAAATTTTATGTCAAAAATACCGAGATTTTTAAAATATGAATATGAGTTTTTCTAAGCTTTAAAGTAACTTTTTATTTATTGTAAATAAATGTGTGCCTGGTAAATTCAGTCGTCTAATTCTTCTAAGGTGGTCATACTTTAAAGTCGCCTGTTAATGAATCTGCAAACATTTCAATGAAATTAGCTGTCACAGATCCCGTTACAAATCTGACTGATGATTTAATTCCAGAGTAACAGCGCAACTGGCGCCTCGGCTGGTGACCCAGCTGCACGCGGCGTCCCGGCGGTATCCTGGCTGGAAGGCACTCACGGACTCCCCCTATCACAAGCCCTGGAGACACCCTGAACAGGTGCCTTCGTACAGGATCTCACTAGCTGATGTAAGTACCTTATACCCTCACAACGACTAACCCCCCAAAGCGGTATTCACAGAAACATAACGCCTTCGAGTTACGCGTATAGGTGTGAAGTTTCCTTTCGATGTTTTCCTTTATTAAAAAGTCAGAACACATCATCATCATGACCAAACAACACATTGAAATACATACACAATAATATATTTTCAAGATTTTTAGTAGAAAGACTTAGTACGAAGTCAATCAGTTAACATGGAATTATAATTATATACCTACTAATTAATGTTACATTTAAAAGATCTAACGATGTAATGACGGATGAGTTCAGATGACACTTACAGGGTTTTCGGTAACAGACGTGTAAGTGATGTATTGTATACCACGTAAGGCGTATAGTAACCACGTTTAAGCGTAGCGAGCGGGAGCGTAGCGAGCTTTTTCCGTGTTCTGTGGGCGTAACTATGGTAAGTTCATTTAGTTAGAGGGCCTTCTTTCGTTGGACGTTTTGTTAAGAATATAAATAATTGAAAAACAACAAACAGTTTTGAAAGTGAAATCTAACCAAATCTTATTTAGTCCTTTATTAGTCCTCTAAATAGACTTATATAGCGGCCGACTTGGAAATGAACACCCGCAGGACCCAAAAGGACCCCAGAAATCTAATTACAAACTGAGGACAGTCGCTGTAACTTCTCAAACCTTTCCCAACTGGCTGAATATATTTTGTAAACTCCAAACAATCTTGTTTCGTTTCAAGCTCGCTTTAATTTACTTACCGATTTTGTAATGAGCTACATTAAGTTTAAGTATTTGTTAGTAATTAATAACAATAGTAATTTAATTATTGCACATGTAAACAATATTAATTTCAAAAATAATCGGCGATGATTAAAGCTTTCCCAACTTGCTGAATATATTTTGTTAACTCCAAACAATCTTGTTTCGTTCCAAGCTCGCTTTAATTTACTTACCGTTTTTGTAATGAGCTAAATTTAGTTTAAGTATTTGTTAATAATTAATAACAATAGTAATTTAAATATTGCAGATACAATATCAATTTCAAAAATGATCGGCGATGTATATCTTTGTTCTGGAGGGTCGTTCGTGTTCCACTTGTGGATATTGTTGTGGCGTCTGAAAAAACTCAGTGTAGGATGTTACTCGTAAAACATACATTATTTGTGAAGCCTCTACTAACTGTAGAGTTACACTATGTTATAGTTATTACATATAATTTTTTTGTTATATTTTTATAGTTTTTTGTCAAACATCGGTGTGATTCATTCTCGTATGTAGCGGCAAGTCTTTGCATCTGAATAATTTATTCGCCTAAATTGGGGCGAAACATCGATACGATACACGTGGCTATTGATGATAAAAATAAAATAACAAGGTCATAATCACAACACGGGAAGTCGAACTAGTGATTTTATTACGACAGCATTTCAATGACTAAATAAATAACAATAATAATTGGCTGAGGTCAGGGGCTGTATGTTGAGGTATGATTAAAATCCTGAAGAAGCCAGAACCCTACGCTTGTGAGACAAGTGCACTCACAATTTAAGTCATAACCCCAGTGAGTAAGGTGTCATTTTCATTGAAATAATGTATGTTTTTATTCCAGTGCATAGACCCAGACGCCCCACCACCTCCCGTGCAGCAGAAGGCAGTCTCCTCCAAAACGAAGCTCGAAGTCCCTACACCGAAGGAAATCGAAAGCCATAGCGTCGAAGACCTGGGAGACATATCATCGGAGTTCAGCGTGGAAGTAGAAGAGGACGTGCCAGATGTAGCACTAGACCCCACAAAGAAGAAAGGGAAGTTCTATAAGCTTGTAAAATCGATGAAGAATAGAAGAAAGAGTGTGCAAGTTGCCAAAAGCGCTGATAATCTTGTGGAAGGGAAGCCAGAAGAGAGGGAGAAGAAGAAAGGTTTTAAATTCCATCGCAGGTTTAGTCTCAGTAGAGGAAGGGAGGATTGAGCTTACTGGTGTGAGTTATATAGGGTTAACATAACAATGATGTAAATCGAGTTAATTTGTAGCAAGTGATATGTAGATTTATGACGTTGTGAAAGCTTTCTACTTACCTATGTTTTTCATGTGAAATTCAATGAAAAAAATGTGGCTCTTCGGCCGGTCGTTAGCAATAAAGAAAATAAGCGACAGCTTGGTAAATTGTTTATTAGCATTCTGGAGTCTTTTCGTGGTCTAGTGCGTTACGTAGGAGTTGTTGTAAAATTTACTACAAATTACGATTTTACTTCTACAAAATATCACTTGCTACATGTCACAAAACTTGAGACTAAAATGAATCTTGATGACGTGTACAAAATAAAATTGTTACTTGTATAGGTAAATGGTGGTGAAAATGAAACAAATTCAAAATTATGTGGAATGATTGGAAGATTATACTTTGAAGTTTGATTAGGTACCAAATAGAATGTTTGTACTTTGTTAGCTTTATTTTATTCGATTTCACGTTATAATTCATAATATATTTGTTACACAGCTATTTCTATTTCAACTTTGTACTGTATTTAATAATATGCAAATTTTTTAATTTGTGTCATGTCTATGTCAGCTTATAACTTCTAAATAATATTATTCCTATTTTAAACATATCTACTTAAATAACGCACATTTCGTCAGATTTAATAATATGTATAAGTATTCATACAACCATATGACGATACTTACAAAAAATTATATTATCAAAATTGTTGAAGTGACGAGGAAAGCGTCTTAAATATGAGCTTACTGATTGTCATGGAAACCTTTGAAGAACCGATGTATGAGGTGAAAGAGAGATTAAATAAGTAATGATCGTTAAACGTGAGAATATTCTAAGAAAATAAAATGTACGACGTATCTCTTTAAGCAACTTCTGGGTAGGTAAATATTTCATCATCAAGTGATGACTGAAATCATCAGTTTACTGACTTAATACATCCCCGTGGCTTGTTTAGCCAAAGCCCAGTGTCAAATTGTCAGAATATTCGAACGTTCACACTCGTCGCCGTATTAAATAAAAGAGAGAGATTGTTAGAATTTGTAGAGTTCTATTTGTAAACAAACATTTCACTCATAAGAAGTTTAAACAATGTTGAAGTAGAGTTTACTCATGACTGTAATATTATTGATCTTTTAAATAAGTAAGTATCTAATTCTATCTTAACACATTTCTTTAATTGACCGGACTGCCTATCAAAAATTTTTTCTTACCTCATAATTTGTGCTCTAATAAAAGCCTATTGTGCTAGATTAATGGAAGTTTTAAAAAACACTTACCTCTATACGTTTCTTCTATTATTTATTATAAACATTTAGTATCTACCTACTAAACCTGCTTATCTGACATTCAGTTAGGTACTTTAAGGTCGGCTGCAAGAGATCCCTAGATGGAATAAGTCCGCTTTGGTACAAAGTTTTATTTGTATTTGAGTAATTGTTGTAATTAATTTTGGGTACATTATAGCGTTTACATAAATACTTACAAAAAATTGACATTAAGCGTGTACCTACTTAGTTTTTTGGCAATATGGGCGGCATGTCGCGAAAGTTGAGCGATAAAAAAGAGTTAGAGGCCGATCGACGTTAGAAAATTTTAAAAATCCCTAAAATATTCTATTTGGGTTTGTGTTTCTCTAGAAACCTGCTAAACCCCCAGTAAGTATGCTCCGAGGTAAGAAAAATCGTCTGGGCCGCCGGTCCATTTAATCTTAAGCTATCGTGATAGTTCTGCATTTTTTTAATAAACAGAAAGCAATACAAACAGTGAAAATTTGTGCTACTAATGTTGTCTTCCTGGAATTTCAAATACAATAATATTTCATAGTTAAAATAATATATTGGGCTCTCAGTCACTTTAACAGAGTTATCTGTTGTAATAAATTATATAATTATTGTTATTAATATTATCATATCATTAATTAATTATGTCTCAGGGGCCATGTTTTGAGGTCGAATCGATTGTGTTTGGCATTATAAAGCAGGAAAAATTTGTCGGGATTTTACATGGCGCAAATAGTCAGCCTATCAACATCCACTATCGGACGTTCCAAATCAACAAAAATAGCCAAGAAATAGATCCTAAGCAACAAAGTAACTGAATATCAACCATTCGGCGGATTATTCGTTCACTTAGTTTTCCAGTCGCCCACATTAGTTTTTTGAGGAGATTTTATTATTCTCTGTATTTTTGGGAAAATTTTAATATTGTACATACCTAGATGCTCTCTGACCCTTGTAAAAGTGTCCCTAAACGATCATGCTTGCATGACATGCAACGTTTACGTGAATGTCATGCTGCATGACGGACCATCATGCTTGCTATCAATCAATACAGTGAAGCAACGGCCAGCACGTAGTTTGCATGTCATGCACGTCAATCACTACAGCTTGACGGTCATGCATGAGTGACAGCACGTATTGCATGTCATGCCGCATGATCGTTTAGGGAGCCCTTAAGTCCCTCAATGTAGGCAGAGAACAGTAGGAGTCACTCATACGAGCCATAGTTCACCACATTGGCTCCATTTTGTATTTTAATTACTATATTTCAGAAAGTAAATACATTCTCGTTTCTAAGCAAGCATTTTTTACCCCTCACTAGTTTTGGAGTCGCTCGCAATATAAATGTTCGATATTTTCTGCTAACACGCTGTCGCACGAAATAAAGGTTGTGTGCTGTCGTCGACAAAAACTTAATAAGTATAGTTTCTTTTAAATCACGTAGTACAAGAGTTACCTAACAATGGTAACACAGTTTTTTGGCGGTATCGAGAGAATTCCGCAAACATGAAAACATTAGAATACGATGTTTTTGCGGTGTGATAGGCTGTTTTTGTGAAATATATTTCAAGTTGAAGGTCACGTCTGAAGGGATTTTTTATAAGTAAGAAGTCTCTAATCATTTCAATGATTTGCCGGCAAATTGTGGTTGGACAAAAAATTGATTAATCTCATTTATTTTTCTATTTTATGTATAAGTGTTAGGATTTATAAATGCTATCTTAAAAGTCAGGTTGGTTCCTTCAAGCCACTTCTTTCTTTTCACACATTTGAATATAACTTATTTATTATATCAAGTACGTGAAAATAAAGGTAATTGATCATCCTATATTAAATCTATTTATCTACCGACCGATGTCACAGATATTACATAATTGTGATTTTGACTCTAAACTTCAAACTCATTATACGTTCGTAAACTAATCTATAATCATCACCTATGTACTGTAACTTTAAATTTTAATAATGTATGTTATCTACTTTTCTTCTTAATATCTCGGATACGTTTACATGTGCCTTTAATATTAATCGTGTTTTAATATTTCATATGTGTATTACAACTTAACACTTTTACTGAACAATTGGTAAAAAGCTTTCTATGTAGGTACTTATCACTAATTTAAAACTAGTTTCATTATTTTTAATATCATAATATTGATGAGCAATTGAATGCAATGTATCCCATCAATTTCCATGGACGTCCGCTACTGGACCATAGGCCTACCACCCCCCCCCCCCTATTCTTAGACGGGGGTGGCAGTCCCTGCACCGACTCCACAAATTCCAGCTCCTTGTAGTAATGGAGTAGGACTTCTGCCCCCCCCCCCCCACCAATTGGTCCTCAGCTGCCTTTCTGTTATTATATGGTCATTGGTCCATCTGAGGGGAGAATCACACGCTGCATAGTCTACCTGTTTCCACTAAAAAAGTCCTCTGTCCCAATGGCCATCGGTTTCGCGACAGACGTGCCAACTGCCACTTCACTGTAACCGGTCATCTTAGCTACTCGTATGTCGATCACCGAAGGTTCTTTCTCTTCGTCACATCTTATTCTAAATCCTTATCGTTCTTGCTCCAGCAAGTCATGGAGGGAGAGGGCTGTGCCCCAATTTATAGCCTATTTAAAAGTTGCAATTTATTTCATTAATTAGTTCATTCATAATATTAGTTGGGTGCTCAATTTTGCGTAGACTCAATTTAAAATGTAAAGTTACAAATCAAAGTTAATTGAGTATTATAAAAGATGTAAAATATGAAGCTTCTGTAACAACATTTGTTACTATAATGTTAATTAAAGTCCATTTTCACCAAAGTTATGTCATTTACTATGGTAATGTTGTAATAATTTTATTACTTTTTACAATGTAGTATGCTTCATATTATACCTATACGTGACTTACTATTTGATGTTATTTTATAAAATTATAATTGCACTAACAGTGACCTAAATAGAGCTTGTTAATTATTTACCTATCCAATTGTAAATAAATATGTTGTGCAAATAATGTTCACACACTATATGGCTGATGGTTCAGTGCTCACAGTAGGTACAGTAGAAACGACAAGAGTATGAATGAATGAATCCTTTGAATATTTTGAAGTGATGAAGATAAAATGTTGTTATAAAATACGTAAAACAAAAATACAGATCATAAATCCAAACATCATCCCACCACAGATAATTTCTACGAGAAAGAGTAGACCAGAGAGCCAATCGCGCTAATTCTGAACGATATTACCAAGTCCAAACCATAACCAAAAACTTTATGCTGCATGTTGTGTACACGTTTGGCAAACCTTTACAAACGCAAATGTGTGGAGCAGGGGCTTGCGTTTGTAAAGGTTTGCCAAACGTGTACACATGCAGCATAACGTTTTCGGCCTCAAGATCTCTGAAAGAGTATGAAAAGATCATATCTAACGAACTACATAGTTAAACTCTATCTATACTCGTCCAGTCTGCTCTGGTCTTCCCGATTCCTCCGGTGTGCTTCTTACCTGGAGCTCTATTTTTGAATCGCTCTCCTCGCTTCGAGCGGTCGATTCTATTGATTTTTGTATCGGATGTCGAAAGAAAATTAGTAGAATGGACCGCTCGAATCGAGGAGAGCGTTTCACAAATAGGGCTCCTGACCTCATAAGGTACACAGTGGGAAGGAACTTTCTCTTAATACACTACAAATGATAGTACATACTCTGAATGTTCTATAATTTTCAAATTACCTACAGTTCATAAATATAAATGATAGTATCTACTGTGTATACGATGCCATCATTCGGGTTCTTACATATATACTATGATACTTACATATTACGCGTTGTGTTACTAGCAAATGTTTATTGTCATGTTAAACTGTTCGATTTGTTGAGCTAGCTTAGTACTCGTATTACATAGTTATTAACATATTGGATAATAATATAGACATCAATGGAAAAACATGTATTGTTTCATTTTACACGTTTAGATAGCTACTTTTCAATGATAATGCGGTCATTGTTATGGGACAACCTGCAGAGTTTGCAAAACTTTCGGCAACTTCGTGTGGCTTTTGACATTGGAAATGTATTTTCGTTCGCTCCAGTATAGGCTCCGATTTCAGGAAAAAGTGCAATCCATATCTCGGAGAGTTGTGAAGATATGATATTCAAAAAAGGCTCAAAAGACGCGTATTCATGAGAGCTGTAAGATGCAAAAAGAATTATTTGAGAAAGTCAAAAATGAAAAAGTTGTGGCCGAAATACTTAGTAAAAAAAAAAATTAAAATTTTGCCGAATTTTTGATTTTGGCGCTTGATATTTTTGAATCGAAGAATCAAAAATTGAGAAAATTGATATCAAAAACTTGAGAAAAATTCATTTGGACAATTTAGTCAGCTACAATTTGAGCCTAAAACAAAGACGGTTTAAGGGTTTGCCCTGTAGCCTAACCTTTTTGAAAAAAGTCAAAACGTCAGAACGACATTTTTCACATGAAAGCGTTATATCGAGTTTCGAATTCCGTAGATACATTTCCAATGTGCTCGATAGTCATGTGAGGCACGAAATCTGTGAATTTTTCATCAAAGGACATGATGCAGCTTAATTCAATTTCACAATTTCAATACAACAGCAATGTAGGAATAGTGATACTAATGGCAAATCACAGATTAATTATATAGGTAGACATAGCAAATCACTTAGGTAGGCTGTAATGTTTGTAACCTCGTTGGCATAGTGATTCACAGTACTTTTTATTCTTTTTCCCACCTATTACTTTAGCAGTCCTTGGTCAGTCAACAAATACAATAATCTGTAAGGTGTAAAGAAATCTTCAAGTGCGTAGTTTTGTTGCTAATTAAGTAGGTAAGTACTTACTACCTACTTTGGAATTCTACTAGTGTTTCCCTTAAAGTAGTAATCAGTATAGTTAGGATCTCTTCGGTTGGCAGCCGCGGCCCCTGAAACTTCTTGTAGTAATCCCATACGAAAATATAGGAAACATTACGGGCCGCTGTTGCCTGTTTTTATCAAGAAAGTTTACTATTTGAAAAAATAAAAACAGCTTCCCAGCGGTGGGCAGGTTCCCAGCCTCGAGGGTTTTTTTTATTTATAATTTATGTATATTTAGTTTTAGTTTTGTAGAGTAAGTAAGTTTATAAGTATACTATTGGTCCGTCTGCTCGTAGCCTTCTATACACTGCGTTAATAAAGTCGGGTATCTGTATCATCATCAGACGTACATCCTTCGACGTACACTGTTGGAGCTAGGCATTTCCCAATGAACGTCACATAAATTAATTTACCCATATTTTGTACATAATATATCGGTACCTACTAAATTTTAGCTCTATTTGTCATATTCAAGTAGTTTTCGAGTAATCCGCAAGGCAAAGATCTTATTAACTAGGGAAACAATCTGATATTGCCATAATTTTCTTACAATAAAATTACTGGGCATTGTCGCACTATGACCGTATCAAATAATTTAAATTAGTCACAATTTTCCAATCGATTAGATCAAATCAGTGGAGAAAGGTTGTTACAATAATTACACTTTAGGTTTACATTCTTATAACGAGACTTCATTCAAAATGAAGACATGAATCTATGTCTATTTTATTTAGATTATTCTGTAAACAAGATAAGGGTCAACAAAGAGTAAAATTATAGTGTAATACACTTCAGTTTATTTTTACGAGTATTATATAGAACGCGCGACGACAATTATTCATATCTTCACAACACGTGGTGAAAATCACAGACTACTAAGATGATACTACGTGAAAATTTCTTTACAAATAGACTCATCCTTTTGCATCATTTTCTTTTCTTTGTGTTTCCTTGTATATTCTAGTGAGAACAATCAACATAAAACATTAATGATAATGACATATTTATAACAAAAAGATAAAGTAATTTAAAAAAAATACAATTCTACGAAAATCATAATAAACATATTTAAAAATATTAAATTAAATATAAATAAAGTAAAATTTAATATAAGTAACAATAATTTATTGTAACGGCAAGTAAATCAGAATAAAGGTAACTTTATCAGAATATTTAATTTATTTGTATTTATGAAATAGTACGTCGATACCTAAAATATTATTATTATTAGCTTGTTAGTCTTTGTATTTATTTAGTCGGATATAAACGCAGCTTTTCAGTGACATTATATAAGGTGTGGATGAAGGCTGTAAACTCCAGTGTGGTCGCCCTGGCCGGCCGTTCCACTGGCCACTTCACAATTTTCCACGCGCAGTTTTCATTTGCGAAAATATCCAAACGCGCGTTGAAAACATTTGGTTTTTGAACAGTGATTGTTTTTATTGCTAGTGGCGTTCGTGCATTAATCGAGAATTTGTCAGGACTAAGCAAATGAAAAGTGAAAAAGGAGAGGTAATTCTTTGAGTTGATTATTTTCCCCTGAATCTTCTCGAAAACCACTGAATGGATTCGAATGAGCTTTTCATTGGTTCTTCGCCAAGGTTTTAGGCTGCGACTGGCTGCGAGGGAAAGATATTCAACGCGGGTGAAAATATTTATAACGGAGAAATCAGGTTTGATCTAGCTACCGTTAAGTTTAAACTTGATGTTAATTTTAAGTAGATTTCCAACACAATGTATATGGTTCACGAATTTAAATGATTTGATTTGATCTACCTACAAATCGTTACATACAACGCTATATGCAATAAACGCTCTAACTTTTCAACAGATTCGCTAGAGCTTTTTCAAATACTTACCTTGAAATACGATATCGTAAAATTACAAATTACGATATCGTATATCAAGGTAGAAGTAATATTCGCCACAGAGGAATTAATAGTATTCGCTTTGATCGTTTTAGGGTTCCGATCCAAAATGGTGAAAAAAGGAACCATTGTGGTACGACTTCGTCCGTCTGTCTGTCATCCATCACAGCTGCGGATCTCGGCACCTACTAATGCTATCGACTTGAAAGAAATCGTTTTAATATTGTTTCCCCAACTCTGTTAAAACAAAACAGGTCAAATGCTGTATCACATGAAAGAGCTTCATTTGTACATTCTAAAACTGAATTTCTTATATAACTTTCTTTTAATACGCGTAGTGCTCGACTTTTTTTATGTCTTAAAAATCCCCCGAAGTTTGCAAGTTTAGATATGAAAAATAATTTGGGAAATATAGAACGATGTCACACAGATCTATAAAATTTAATTCCATCGAATCAGAAATTATAAAAATATCGTGTCTAACAAAATAAAATTGGGTTCTACATGACCCATTTCAATATATTATTAACTAATCATCCTTAATTGTGTTTTTTGGTCGTTACTTTCATTCAATAATTAACGACTCGGCGAAAAGTAGGCACTAACGTTAATTAAAAAATTTATCGTCACATTGTTAGTCAACATAAAAATAGGTATGGTATAGGTACCACTATAGTTTGAATTACATTTTAGTTTGAATTGTTAGGATTACACCACCAAGTAAAATCATTTAAAGTATACCTAGAGAATTATAGTATTCAGTCATTGGCAGGTGAGTTGAAAAAACCAATAAACATAAAATAATTACAAGCGGACGAAGTTGCGAAATTGTTGCGCTCTGTCTAACCCCCTCAGGTACATAGCGTGAAGATATGTTTCGTGCTCGAAATACTGGAGAACGCAATGAAGTTTGGAGAACAACAGAATTTTTCTTTGTTCAATGGGCAAAGGTTTCAATGCCATACAGTCTAGTTGATGAACAGTCTAGTTTCAATCAGCAAGATTCTATGAAAGTGCTTAAAGGCCCGACTCGGCCATGCGGTATGCGGTTTCTCTATGGTTATATGAGCTGGCCCTGTGTTTCCTTCTCCTTGCGCTTAATAGAATCCTATTTCGAAGAAATTAGATTCGCGTTTCTGGGGCTTTACGTCTGAACGCTCATTATTTCTACAATGTCACGGCTTACAATATATAATAATGTACGCTGGAATAAGAATGTAAAACCGGTGCAGCGAGGTCAGTGTACGCATGTTTCGTCACACTTGAACCGTCATTTCTTCTTACGGTATTTTTAAGTAGGTACTCACTAATACTATCACTACTACTTATAAATAAGAGTTGCTTAGCGAGCTGTCATGCTTCTCCAAAACCATTGAATAGATTTTTATTTTGAAAATCTTGGTTTTTATCCACATTTATGTTATTTGCAGTTTACTTCGGAACATTTGATTTTCATTTTTTCGGAACATACAACAGAACATTTTGAGAAGCAAATGCTTTTTAATTACTCATACTCTGAAAGTAGGTCTGAAGTTGTCTGAGTAGCGGGCGCCCTGAGGGTTCCGTACAAACTTAATTAAAGAAATAATTCGAAAATCGTTACTAAAAGTACAGTTTTATTGACGAGCTCCCATAATTTTCATAACGTCAGACTTGGCTGTATGGACTAAGATTCCTTTGACTTTCCCGTAAGTAATAAATAAATTTGACAAGTCCTGTCATGTCAAATGCTAAATCACGTGTTTATGTTAATGGTCAAATGTTATTCATTTTATTTTATGTAATTTTGTTTCCAGACTTAGATAGACCTTTAGTATAATTTGTAAAATCTTATGAAATTATTTAATATAGATTTGTAATGATGAAATTTCTAGACGCCAGGGAATTCTTTCAACAATTATTTACTTCATTGTACTAATTTTTAAGGGTGGCTTGCTCATACGCAAAGTTAAGTTTGTTGGTACTTTTGTACAAATAAATTTTTGTGATGTCAATATAAATTTACGGTTTTCGGATTTTTCCCTTTACTTGTGCTACAAGACCTTGCTTCTTGCCAAATTTCAAGATTCTAGGTGAAAGGGAAGTACCCCATAGGTTTTGGTTACCAAGATACTAAAAAATGCGGCGAAATCGGCAATATCTTTTAACTGCGATGACTTAGAACTCTGATTTTTTTACGAAACTAAGGGACTGCAGACCTGAGTATTTGGTATTAATTTCAACTTAATACCTCCACGCGTTCCAGAGAAAAGTGGTCTTGACAGACGGACAACCGAGTGATCCGGTCCTTTTTTCCTCTTTTGAGGTTCGAAACCCTAAAAAACTAGTATTTTACATAGAAAAAGAATCAGCGTATAGCATGAAATAGCAATAGTCTTTTACCCCAATAATTTGAGAAGACGCTTCATAAATGGCGGGGTCAAACTGAACAAACACTATCTATTTTAGTCGGGTTGTGGTTTTCTCAAAAAACAAAAAAAAATTCACATACGTAGATAGAGATAGAAGATTTTATACCTGTCTTGCTTACTCTTACCACTTTTGTAATAAGTGTGTCCCTCTGTGATTATTATTGTTATTTTAGCAGCTGTTCTATGGGATCCTTTTCAATGAGTAGGTACCATTTTCACATTTTTATTGGACCATGTTCCAAGATTCTATACAGCCACTCAATTACAGCGCGATGTAAAATTGAATTATTCATAGATATGTAATAATTAAAGAATATATTTTTTTAAATGACTTTATTATTTTTTACTGTCAACTACTTATTTCTTAAAAATAACATAGATTTGGGCAAAATATTTATCTACCATTTTTTCAATGATGGAAATGAAAAATAATGGCAGAATAGCTGGCCGGCCACAAAAAAAAGACGGGAAAGCGCCAATCCGATCTTCATTTGTTTTTTCGAGTTTTGTTTATACTTTCGTTTATCAGAGATTTGTATTATCATTCATTTTAACTCATGTTTTTATTTTTACTTTCATTGTATTCGTAATGAAAAGCACAGTGTATCCCACGGGTTCAAGAATTATTTAGAGACCCTCGAACTATTGGCGCCCGACGGTCTCGGGACCTAAATAAGTTACTTTCACCCCTGTGGTAACAATGTACTATTGTTTGCGTAAGGCCTGTTGAACCTGTGCGTAAGTTGTATTGGAACGAGATGTTAGCAGAAAGAGCCTGAACGAGTGTTAGTAGCAAATTCATCACTGAATTTATTGCAGTATCATAAATAAGTAAATCTTTAAAAAGAATTATATATAAACTAGTATTTCGGTGGGTGCCGCGGCCCGCAAGCGGACCGCGGAGGTCGGCTATGTTGAGCTTTTCTTTTGACAGGAATCCTAAAAAAAAATTTTTTTTTAACGAGTTTCGACGTTTTAGTTTTTGGCCGGAAACCAAATCTTCAGTGGGGGCACCTAAAAGCCGCAAAACAAACTTTCATGACTTTCGTGATTGCAGTGTTGTGAGCTGTTTTTTGACGGGAACCGGAATCTGATTTGGAGCACCTCAAACCCGTGAATACAAATTTACTATCAGACCCCCGCGACCTCATTCGCGTTAAAAGACTACTATTTGAGCTGTTCTTTATTTCTTTCAATACTTCAGACCAAACAACCAACAATACCGCGAACGAACGCGCGAACAAACGCGCGAAGCGCGCTAATAAACCAACCTAATAACCAACCAACCAACCCGCGAACAAACGCGCGAAACGCGCGAACAAACCAACCAACCCGCGAACAATCGCGCGAACAAACTAACCAACCAACCCGCGAACAAACGCGCGAAGCGCGCGAACCAACCAACCAAATAACCAACCAACCATCCCGCGAACAAACGCGCGAAACGCGCAAACAAACGCGCAAACAAACCAACCAACCAACCCGCGAACAAACGCGCGAAACGCGCGAACAAACGCGCAAACAAACGCGCGAAGCGCGCGAACAAACCAACCAAATAACCAACCAACCAACCCGCGAACAAACGCGCGAAACGCGCGAACAAACCAACTAACCCGTGAACAAACGCGCGAAGCGCGCGAAGAAACCAACCAAATAACCAAACCGCGAACAAACGCGCGAAACGCGCAAACAAACGCGCGAAGCGCGCGATCAAACCAACCAAATAACCAACCCGCGAATAAACGCGTAAACAAACGCGCGAAACGCGCGAACAAACCAACCAACTAACCCGTGAACAAACGCGCGAAGCGCGCGAACAATCCAACCAAATAACCAACCCGCGAACAAACGCGCGAAACGCGCAAACAAACGCGCGAAGCGCGCGATCAAACCAACCAAATAACCAACCCGCGAATAAACGCGCAAACAAACGCGCGAAACGCGCGAACAAACCAACCAACCAACCAACCAACCCGCGAACAAACGCGCGAAGTGCGCGAAGAAACAAACCAAATAACCAACCCGCGAACAAACGCGCGAAACGCGCAAACAAACGCGCGAAGCGCGCGATCAAACCAACCAAATAACCAACCCGCGAATAAACGCGCAAACAAACTCGCGAAACGCGCGAACAAACCAACCAACTAACCCGCGAACAAACCAACGAACCATCCCGCGAACAAACGTGGTATCATTTATTTTTGGCCATAAAAAAAAGCCGTAAAATTTTTAAAAAGTCGCCATTCTGAAAAAAAAAATGACATCACCAAATTGCCTAAGATTCTGAAAAATATTAGTTCCAGCTCGGTCCAGCTATCTGTCACCGTTTCTGCGGGCCGTTGACCCAAGAGCTGAAGATGACCATAATCTCCAGGTTTCAGAAATTTAATCTGCTCACCAGAAAAGACTGCGCACATTATAAAAAAATCAGCGCAATCGGAGAGTAAAATTTATTTTTAGCCATAAAAAAAAGCCGTAAAATTTTGAAAAAGTCGCCATTTTTAAAAAAAAATATGACGTCACCAAATTGCCTATGATTCTGAAAAATATTAGCTCCAGCTCGGTCCAGCTATCTGGCACCGTTTCTGCGGGCCGTTAACCCAACAGCTGAAGATGATCATAATCTTCAGGTTTCAGAGTTTTAATCTGCTCACCAGAAAAGACTGCGTACATTATGAAAAATTCAGCGCAATCGGAGAGTAAAATATATTTTTGGCCATAAAAAAAAGCCGTAAAATTTTCAAAATGTCGCTATTTTGTAAAAAAAATATGACATCACCAAATTGCCTAAGATTCTGAAAAATATTAGTTCCAGCTCGGTCCAGCTATCTGGCACCGTTTCTGCGGGCCGTTGACCCAACAGCTGAAGATGACCATAGTTTCCAAGTTTCAGAGTTTTAATCTGCTCACCAGAAAAGACTGCGCACATTATAAAAAATTCAGCGATATCAGGGAGTAAAATTTATTTTTCTCCATAAAAATAAAGCCGTAAAATTTTGAAAAAGTCGCCATTTTGTAAAAAAAATAGAATATCACCAAATTGCCTAAGATTCTGAAAAATATTAGTTCCAGCTCGGTCCAGCTATCTGGCACCGTTTCTGCGGGCCGTTGACCCAACAGCTGAAGATGACCATAGTTTCCAAGTTTCAGAGTTTTAATCTGCTTACCAGAAAAGACTGCAAACATTATAAAAAATTCAGCGCAATCGGAGAGTAAAATTTATTTTCGGCAATAAAAAAGCCGCAAATTTAAAAAAAAAGATAGTATGTATGGTGATCGAAAATCAAAAGAAAAAAAAGTTCGCTCGTTTCGCTTTGCTCGCGGTGCTCGCTTCGCTCGTAAATAATTGTATTCAGGAGCACTTAGAACCCCTACATACAAATTTTCAGCGCAATCGGAGAGTAAAATTTATTTTCAGCCATATAAAAAAGCCGCATAATTATCAAATTAATCTAAAAAAAACACAACAACAAACTGTAATTTGAATTTGTATAGAATGATGGCCTGTGCGATGTAAAGCAGCCATACACGTAACTACAACAAATTATAAGTTATTTTGGCTGGCGTATGACGGGTCCGTGTATGTATGCTTTACATTTTTTATTTTCTTTTTGAAGTGGCCAGTGCGTTGTAAAGCAGGCATTCACTACAATATTAACTACTTATAATTTGTGGTAGTGTATTTTGAAAAAGTCGCCTTTTTGAAAAAAAAAAAAAGACATCATGAATTTACCAAGATTCTGAACAATATTAGTTCTAGCTCGGTCCAGCTATCTGGCATCGTTTCAGCGGGCCGTTGACCCAACAGCTGAAGATGACCAGAATCTCCAAGTTTCATATTTTTACTCTACTCACCAGAAGAGACTGTGCACATTTTAAAATATATGACGTCGCCAAAGGTCCTAGGGTTCTGTACAATTTTAGTCCGAAGTCAGTCCAAATATCGGTTTCCGACTCCACGGGCCGTGGGCCTGAAGGGTGAAGATGACCAGAATCTCAAATTTTCAGACTTTTCCCATATACTACAGGGTATGAGCTACCTCTGTCCCTAGACCACTTTGGTCCATGACTACTCCTTCCGGGAGATCAATTCGGGTAAAGTTTCTCAAAAAAACGGCGCTCCGCCATCTTGAAAACGCCGCCATTTTGAAAAAATAATGTGACGTCATCAATGATCCCAGGATTATGGACAACTTTAGTTCAAGGTCAACCCAGCTATCTGGCACCGTTTCTGCGGGCCGTTGACACGATAGCTGAAGATGGACAAAATCTCCAAGTTTCGGACTTTTCCTCTACTCATCAGAGTGAACTGCGTACTTGTTTCCTACACCACTTTGGTCCGTGATCACTCCTTCTGGGAGAACTACTATGTCAATCAGTCAGTGGTAGTCGAGCTTTATATATAATAACTAGTGTTTCGGTGGGTGCCGCGGCCCGCAAGCGGACCGCGGAGGTCGGCTGTGTTGATCTTTTCTTTTGACAGGAATCCTAAAAAAAATTTTTTTTTATGAGTTTCGACGTTTTAGTTTTTGGCCGGAAACCAAATCTCCTCATTCGCGTTAAAGGACTACTATTTGAGCTGTTCTTTATTTCTTTCAATACTTCAGACCAAACAACCAACAATACCGCGAACGAACGCGCGAACGAACGCGCGAACAAACGCGCGAAGCGCGCTAATAAACCAACCAAATAACCAACCAACCAACCCGCGAAAAAACGCGCGAAACGCGAGAACAACGCGCGAAACGCGCGAACAAACCAACCAACCAACCAACTCGCGAACAAACGCGCGAAACGCGCGAACAAACCAACCAACCCGCGAACAAACGCGCGAAACGCGCGAACAAACTAACCAACCAACCCGCGAACAAACGCGCGAAGCGCGCGAACCAACCAACCAAATAACCAACCAACCATCCCGCAAACAAACGCGCGAAACGCGCAAACAAACGCGCAAAACGCGCAAACAAACCAACCAACCATCCCGCAAACAAACGCGCGAAACGCGCAAACAAACGCGCGAAACGCGCGAACAAACGCGCAAACAAACCAACCAACCAACCCGCGAACAAACGCGCGAACAAACGCGCGAAGCGCGCGAACAAACCAACCAAATAACCAACCAACCAACCCGCGAACAAACGCGCGAAACGCGCTAATAAACCAAATAACCAACCCGCGAACAAACGCGCGAGACGCGCGAACAAACCCGCGAAGCGCGCGAACAAACCAACCAAATAACCAACCCGCGAACAAACGCGCGAAACGCGCAAACAAACGCGCGAAGCTCGCGAACAAACCAACCAACCAACCAACCCGCTAACAAACGCGCGAAGCGCGCGAACATACCAACCAAATAACCAACCAACCAACCCGCGAACAAACGCGCGAAACGCGCGAACAAACCAACCAACCCGCGAACAAACCAGCGAAACGCGCGAACAAACGCGCAAAAAAACACGCGAACAAACGCGCAAACAAACCAACCAACCAACCCGCGAACAAACGCGCGAAGCACGCGAACAAACCAACCAAATAACCAACCAACCAACCCGCGAACAAACGCGCGAAACGCGCGAACAAACCAACCAACCCGTGAACAAACGCGAATAAACGCGCAAACAAACGCGCGAAACGCGCGAACAAACCAACCAACTAACCCGCGAAGCGCGCTAACAAACCAACAAACCATCCCGCGAACAAACGTGGTATAATTTATTTTTGGCCATAAAAAAAAGCCGTAAAATTTTAAAAAAGTCGCCATTTTGAAAAAAAAATGACATCACCAAATTGCCTAAGATTCTGAAAAATATTAGTTCCAGCTCGGTCCAGCTATCTGGCACCGTTTCTGCGGGCCGTTGACCCAACAGCTGAAGATGACCATAATCTCCAGGTTTCAGAGTTTTAATCTGCTCACCAGAAAAGACTGCGCACATTATAAAAAAATCAGCGCAATCGGAGAGTAAAATTTATTTTTAGCCATAAAACAAAAGCCGTAAAATTTTGAAAAAGTCGCCATTTTGAAAAAAAAAATATGACGTCACCAAATTGCCTAAGATTCTGAAAAATATTAGTTCCAGCTCGGTCCAGCTATCTGGCACCGTTTCTGCGGGCCGTTGACCCAACAGCTGAAGGTGATCATAATCTTCAGGTTTCAGAGTTTTAATCTGCTCACCAGAAAAGACTGCGCACATTATAAAAAATTCAGCGCCATCAGAGTAAAATTTATTTTTGGCCATAAAAAAAAGCCGTAAAATTTTCAAAAAGTCGCCATTTTGTAAAAAAAATATGACATCACCAAATTGCCTAAGATTCTGAAAAATATTAGTTCCAGCTCGGTCCAGCTATCTGGCACCGTTTCTGCGGGCCGTTGACCCAACAGCTGAAGATGACCATAGTTTCCAAGTTTCAGAGTTTTAATCTGCTTACCAGAAAAGACTGCAAACATTATAAAAAATTCAGCGCAATCGGAGAGTAACATTTATTTTCGGCAATAAAAAAGCCGCAAAATTTTTAAAAAAGATAGAATGTATGGTGTTCGAAAATCAAAAGAAAAAAAAGTTCGCTCGTTTCGCTTTGCTCGCGGTGCTCGCTTCGCTCGTAAATAATTCTACTCAGGAGCACTTAGAACCCCTACATACAAATTTTCAGCGCAATCGGAGAGTAAAATTTATTTTCAGCCATATAAAAAAGCCGCATAATTATCAAATTAATCTAAAAAAAACACAACAACAAACTGTAATTTGAATTTGTATAGAATGATGGCCTGTGCGATGTAAAGCAGCCACACACGTAAGTTATTTTGGCTGGTGTATGACAGGTCCGTGTATGTATGCTTTACATTTTTTTTTTTCTTTTTGAAGTGGCCAGTGCGTTGTAAAGCAGGCATTCACTACAATATTAACTACTTATAATTTGTGGTAGTGTATTTTGAAAAAGTCGCCTTTTTGAAAAAAAAAAAAAGACGTCATGAATTTACCAAGATTCTGAACAATATTAGTTCCAGCTCGGTCCAGCTATCTGGCACCGTTTCTGCGGGCCGTTGACCCAACAGCTGAAGATGACCAGAATCTCAAGTTTCATATTTTTACTCTGCTCACCAGAAGAGACTGCGCACATTATAAAATATATGACGTCACCAAAGGTCCTAGGGTTCTGTACAACTTTAGTTCGAAGTCAGTCCAAATATCGATTTCTGACTCCACGAGCCGTGGACCTGAAGGGTGAAGATGACCAAAATCTCCAAATGTCAGAATTTTCCCATATACTACAGGGTATGGGCTATACTCCATCCCTATACCACTTTGGTCCATGAGCACTCCTTCCGGGAGATCAATTCGGGTAAAGTTTCTCGAAAAAACGGAGCTCCGCCATCTTGAAAACGCCGCCATTTTGAAAAAAAAAAGTGACGTCATCGATGATCCCAGGATTATGGACAACTTTAGTTCAAGGTCACCCCAGCTATCTGGCACCGTTTCCGCGGGCCGATGACACGATAGCTGAAGATGGACAGAATCTCCAAGTTTCGGACTTTTCCTCTACTCATCAGAGTGGACTGCGTACTTCATTCCTACACCATTTTGGTCCGCGATCACTCCTTCTGGGAGAACTACTATGTCAATGAGTGAGTCAGTCAGTCAGTGGTAGTCGAGCTTTATATATAATAATAATAATAATAAAAAGTAGTTTTATCTTATAAGCTATTTCAGCTCTTTTTAAGCAACTTTAGAACCTATCTACCTAGTTAAACAACTATTGTACCTAAGTAAGTGTATACGTGTCGTAATTAAATTCATCATTTAAATTAAGTTTTTGTTTGACTAAATAATTATAAATACTTACACTTGCTTACTATATTTATAATTAATGGTTAGAGAAAATAAAATACAGTTTTTAGAACTTTGTCTGTTTAAAAGAGATACGATCTAAATCTCCCTCGCTCAAAATACCCTGACAGAGTGCGGTAGCGTATAGTGGATGAGGGATGGAAATTCGACTTTTTAAAGCATCTATAAGTACCTATATTCACTGTGGCTATTTCTACTACAGATGGCTCCCAACGCTTCAGAAACCCTTCTGCCAGACGTGGCGCCCAAAAACCTGGAGAAAACCATATCTCTGGAAGTTTCTAGTTGCAGCAACGCCGAGGCTACGACGAACTGCGATTGCAACGAAGTTAGTTATGGAACAGGTACTTATATACACTTCATCTTTTAAATATACACCAATTAGATCGTCTATGGTACCTCAAGCGCCGCAAATATGGGTGCCTCAGTGGAGACCTTATCATTGTGGAGTTTGGGGGTTGAGACCCAGGTCACGTGGGGATCCGGTGCCCACCGGGCATACCGAGAAACATATACATAGACAAACCTAAAATACATACCTAATAGGCTGTTGGAGAACACGCGGGACCCCCGAGCTGGCGCGCCATGGCGTCTACCTTGCCCAGCGCATAAGCCTCGTAATCCAGCGAGGTTTCGTTTAGTCTTTATGAGTATGTAGAGAGAGACTGATCTAAGCCCTGTGATCCAAGTCACCAGATGAGCTATAATAATATTACAATAAATATTATCCTAAAGTTTCGGAGGAGCCGTGGTAGCCTAGTTGGTTGTGCACTCGCCTCACGTTCATGAGGTCGTGGGTTCGATCCTAGCCCGTACCATAATGAGATTTTCGAAAACTTAAGTACGGTTTATTATAATACCACAGGTTTTTCGGTGAAGGAAAACCTTTTGAGGAAACCTGCATACGCCAAAGACTGGTGTTTACTATTCTAAGGCGTATGTGAAGTCCACCAAAAAAAAATGGATTGGGGCACCGTTTGGCGGACAGGGGTTTAGCACAACAGATCCCATGGTCCAAGTGTCGCCAGGTATTCCTGGCCCCCTAAGAAGATAAGATATCACTGATGTTGACGAGTCTCTTGCTCAACAAAACTACAAACAGTACCTACATTCAGTATGGACAGCTCGATTGTCAGTGAATATGATTTCATTTCCAGGGGACGCCGTGTTCGCCAGTTTCCTGGTGGCGCCGCTAGTGGTGGGTGTGTGGCGCGGCACCTGGGGCATCATGCATCTGCACGGCGACTACTTCCCCTTCGCCCAGTCATACATCCTGGGCATCATTATACATGTATGCTTCGCTCTGGTCAGGTACTGATTTCTCTACTCTGTTTTGGTCAACTTTTTGACTTTTTAGATCTTTACTGATCATCATCATCAGCCTGCACTAAACCACTGATGGACATGGGTACCACTGAACCCGATCTTCGGTTCTCCACATCCAGTCACGCCAACCGCCTTACGTAGATCGTGCGTCCAACACTACGCTTGCCCACTCGTGGTCTTCATTCGAAAACTTGTCTACCCCTTGCGGTTATCGGTTCTCCGATAGATATGACCCAGCCCACTGCCACTTTAACATACTAACTCTTTAAGCTATGTTGAAGGCTTTGGTTCTAAACATCATTTGGGATCAAATCAATGGGAGTCGAACCCACAACCTATGATCGTCTCTCTTGAATCTAACGACCGAACCACTCTAGACCAACGAGGCCGTCGATATCGATTAAGTTTTTTTTATGTAAGTAAGTCTATTGCACACAACAATATCTACAACAGTCATTTAGGTCATGTTAATATAGAAAATGGTAGAAGAAAAGATATGATCGTAATAAAAAATTACCTGTAATACCTATACAAATAAGTTATGAACTTATGATCAGTTATGATACATTATGTTCCCCTACATCAGTCCTGTCATCTATATGGTAATTTATTTCCTGTAATTTGAAGGACTACCATTACTTGTCTATTATTGCAATTAGAAAAGATTTATTAATCATAAACATGCATTCTAATTGTAATATTAAATTACAAAATATATACAATACGGTCGATGACGAACGTCCCATAAAGACGGTTGGTGTAGTATAGTTGACTAATTCGCTCGCAGCAGCATTTGTCGCGATAGCTCAGTAAGAAGGCCCCGGCATGGCCAGTATCTACGATATCAATACGCCCATGTCATTTCCACTGCGTCAATTTGGCGGAATTTATATGCCATTGTTCTACATTTTTTCTCAGAACGCAATGCAATACAGGCATAGAGTTAGTATACTAGCTATAGAGCGCGCGCATCGCTCATTGCCCATTGTGCCAAGTGTAAGCAGGTGTTCTATGGACGCTTCTATATAAATTTTTTCTAGATCGTTTGTTTCCGTGAATCGTGTTTACAGCTTGGCACTGCACATTTCACCATGATTACTCGAAATCTAAATAAATATCGGCGAGAGCAACAATCAGCGCTACTGACGTGTTGTGACTAATAGCTTCGCCCCGAAACTTTCGAGACTGTTCAGACCCATGCTTATAGTTCAGAGTTGCTAACGCGCGCTCTATGTATACTAACAACTCTCTGGATACAGGCCATATTTAAAAATATGACGTCATCTATTGCCAACTTTAGCATTAACTTTTAAAAACTCCCTGATACAGATCACAGCTGCTGGCCCGGTCGGCGGGCGCGTGGAGCGAGCCGACGGGCGGCGCGGGCCGCTGGATGCGCGAGCGCGTGCTCTCCAGGGTCTACACCTACATATTCATCCTGGCCTGCATCATGCACTGGCGCGGCGGCTGGGGGCTGCTGGATGCTACGGTCGCCGCCATACTGCCCGATGATGACAACCCTCATAGGTAACCTATTGAGATCTTTTTAACAAGCGTAGGTATAGGGTAGGCTTCATTATCATAACATTGTAAGCAAAACTATTTTTTCCACCCACTTCTAATTGACGATTTGCAAACTTCTGCAATTCTGGTGATCTGATCTGATGAAGGAGGTGGGAGTTAGCCATGAACTTGGCTCATCAAGTAACTATATCGTCACCTGCAATTAGAATTTTAAGTGCCAACAACATTGTACTAAATTGTTTTATGCTCGTTTGTTAATTGGTGTTAAAATCCAATATCATTTTTGGGCATTTTAACCCTATTCAACCCCCTCTCCCCTTGTGTCCCCCACCGATCTTCCTGCCGATAATTATAAAAATAAACTTGCAAATTAAGGTACGTCTAGGTATTCTTTTATTAACTAGCTTTTTCCCGCGGCTTCGCCTGCGCAGAAAAGTTTTTCCCGTGTACATTGTGAGACAGCGCCCTCTATGTAGGCGTTTGTTATTAGGGGGTATTACTGGACGCCCCGCGACTTTGTCCGCGTTAAAATGTAGCCTATATGTTATTCCAGGATATATGATATCACTGTACCAAGTTTTATCAAAATCTGTTAGGTAGTTTTTGCGTGAAAGAGTAACAAACATCTTCAGATCCAAACATCCTCACATCCTTACAAACTTTCGCCTTAATAATATTAGTAGGACTATGTGTAAATGCAGACATTGGTCAGAATCGCCCCGTAAATTAAAGCAGGTGACGAACTCTACACCTGTAGTTCTGTGTTTCTTCACGATGTTATCCCCCTGGTGGCAGGCCGTGCCTGCTGGCCGCGTTCACCGTCACCTTCTACCTGTGCATCGCCGCGCTGCGCTCCTCGCGCAACATCCTGGCGCCGCCGTACTTCCTCGTCACCGACGGCAAGGAGCCCACTTACGTGTTCACCACCAGATTCAGGAAGACTGTAAGTCGTGTTTTGTTAGGCCCCGCCACACGGTCAGTCCTCTGCTTGTAATTCTAGGTTTGCACAATAATACAGTCATCCGCACGTCAGTGGAAAACTTTGATCTTGAGCTGGGCTAGCCTATGAGGGAGTTTCAATACTACGAGAGACCAGTTTGTACTGGTTTTATTTCCACTGACGTGTGGTCGACCGTACGTTAAGACGGCAAAACTCTACTTATTTACGAAGCGGGTAAAACGGCATGCTTGCTTGCAAACCTTGAATTTGGGCAAGCAACATTGAGCGTGTAGCCGGACCTTGGACATAAAAAGGTAATTTGTCAACTCCCGTACAAATTTTTAATTTAACATACATCTGTCTTCACGGTATGTCCCTGGGACGGGGCATAGGCAGAAAGAATTTGAGTTCAAATATCTTTGAATTGGGTAGACTGATTTTAGAGAAACTCAAGTAGCGCCGTAAATTATTGATTTAACATTACTATGAATAGTGAGAAATATAAGTATTAATATTTAGTTACATTAGATCTCATGAGTGGTTGACCCCGTTGTATTGCTCATTGCAAAATGTGAAATTCCTGTGATATTTTCTCACGTGTAAATATGGGAAACGATAACACGTAACGGCAGCGGCAGTAAATAGGTGGAGGGTCAAGGTAGTATAGCATTATCCACTTTGGGACCAAGCGGCCAACCGTTAGGAAGTAGGTACTTGACGTTCCCTAGTCCAGTCCTGATTTGCTGACCATTAGGTCGATTAGCCCGAGGGTCAGCATCTACTCGCCATTTAAATCAACCAGAGATTTGATTGATTGTGCCCGTAGATTTAAGATGACAGATTTTAATAAAACATTCAAAGTTATAATTTTTAGGGTTCCTTACTTTAAAAGGAAAAAGGAACCGTTATTTCTACATGCTTCTGTAGCCAAAGTCCAAATTTCTGGGGTGTGGCGACATATACTAACAAAAAAAAGTGCAATTTGTAAAAAGATACAAAAAAGTGGCCTAGTGGATCTAAAAACTAGATAGAACCGACAACGAAAAAGATAAAGTAGTAGTAACTACTTTACTATCTTTTTCATTGGTTTTAGTTTTTTTTTGATATTCAAAATGTCTCCCGTAAACTAAAACCTTCTACGTAAAGTCTACTCAATACCGTAAAAAACTTCTGGTAGTAAGAAGTTTTATTGACTCCAGCAGGAAGTATGAGATATTCGGATTATATGTAAGACCCATGAAGGTAAAAATTTAACCAACAGCGCTACGAACGACTTTGTACCTTCATGATAAGATTAATACCTATCAGTTTAACCTACTTCAACAAATAAAACAAGAATAAATACCTCTATTCTGTTTTATGAATAGAATAATTTCAGTTTCCTGAAATTGAATCTTTTCTAAAACATACTTATTTTTAGGCTTACAGAATTGAGAGTTTAGACGTCGAAGACACTTTTAACATTAATCTGTGGTTTAGACCAAGAGTCTCGACATCTGCCATACATACTTACTTCATTTCCTGCATGACATTTGATGGCCTTAGGGTGTAAGAAGGCATTGTAAATTGGCGTAGAATCGCAACATATTATATGAACTTGGTGTGCGTGTGAAGTCTTTGTGTGAAACCGTCCAACACCTCGACTCAGTCATTATAATTGGGTTGTTATGTTATATCCAAAGTTGACAATAACCCCGACTACAGCATACGGTGCGAGGTCTAAACTAGATCGACCAACGTGACATTACATCCAGCCTACATTCACCAGTACACGTTGACAGGCTGTGATGATAATTATGAAGTCATACCCTTTGGCTGCCGCCGTAGTCAAGTAAGAGAGCCGTTATCACATTGTCGCAAACAATAGTAAAATCACGTACCTATAGGTAGGTAGGTCTGAGAGCACCGACGTCACGCCGCGGGACGCAGTGATAATGCAATTACAGTAGTAATGTGGAGCGCGTCCACCGCGCGGCGCGGCCCCGCACTCGTGCACCAGCCATGCGTGGAAGCACAGCCGGGCTCGCGGACACGCTCGCGAGCGGCTCGCGCGCGCACGCCGCGCTGCTCGAGGCGGCCGACGCGCTGTTCGCCAGCGTGGTGGTCGCGCCGGCCGTCGTCGCCTACTGGAAGTCCACCTGGACGCTGCTGGACCTGTACGTGTGGCCGGACGCGCCCGTCGTCAGCGCCGCCGCGTGCGCCGCCTTCGGACTGTGCTGTGACTTAATATTTTGCGTGTTCCAAACTCAGTTGAGCAAGTTGTTGCGGCCCGAGCGGGGCAGGTTGAGTTATTACGTGCTGTCGAGGCTGTACACCGGCGTGGCGGGGGTGGCGTGCGTGGCGGCCTGGCGGGGGGTGTGGAACCTGCTCAATGAGTGCACCGGCGACAGCGCCAGAACTCTAATGTCGACGACGGCGGCCGCGACGCTGTCGCTGGCGGCGCTGCGGGCGCTCAGGAACATCTGTGCAGCGCCGTTCGCGGTGGCAGTGGACGCGCCGCAGGATTACTTCGAAGTGCCCACTATGTTCCGAACGGTTGGTACCACAGAACACAGAAAAAGATCGCTAAGCTCGCTGGTTTATAGTAATCTATGGTTGGTACCGTGTTTGACAGCTACCTACCGCTAGAACGCCCCCACCCCCGAGTGGAGAAAAATCCAATAAGAACATACCGGTCCAGTTCCAAATAGAAACGTGATAGTTCCCAAACAACGTTCTACCCAAAATAAAAAATATGCATGAATGAAATTGTACAAGTAAATCAATGTAGGTGACCGATCAATCGAAACAAAACCCCTCCAGTCCGACCATATTCGCTTTGACGCTTGACGATATAAAGTTTTCGGCGAATATTAGTCGCGGTCTTATCTAACTTATCAAACAAAATCTAATAGAAGAAAGGTCAAGACCGTCCCATCACTACATGTGTAACAATATCCTGCCGATCCAAAGATCAGTAGTGAATACAGGCACAATAATTCTTAGATTCCGTTTAGATATGGTTTAGATAGTTTTGTATTTACATTAATATTCCAATTAATATTCCTTCCACGACCTGAAACAAAACTCTTGTATGAGGGCTATGGCAGTCAGCAAAAACTGCTAGTGGGACTCCATCACAACTTGCTTCTCTAGCCAATCCATCACCTCTTTCATTGGCTGTACCCACATGAGAAGGGACCCACTGAAGCTAAAACTGAAGGACATTATTTTCCACGAAAATTGAGTAGGCTAGTTACCTTGAAGGTCGGGGTAGACCGACCGCGTGTTGACTGTTTGACCGTGTCTTACATTACTGCGCTCTGCTTCCATTTTGATATACCTACTGCTCAACTGCCTTTTAACCTCAGTAACTAGTGATGAGTGAAGCAATTAATCCGTCGAGCCCTTTAGTTCATACAAGCTAACAAACAAACAGACATCTCAGGTAGTTATCACATCTTATCTTCTTAGGGGGCCAGGAATACCTGGCGACACTTCGATCCTATGGGATCTGTTGTGCCGAACCCGTGTCCGCTAAACGGTGCCCCAATCCGTTTTTTTTGGTGGACTTCACATACGCCTTAGAATAGTAAATACCTACCAGTCTTTCGGCGTATGCAGGTTTCCTCACGATGTTTTCCTTCACCGAAAAACCTGTGGTATTATAATAAACCGTACTTAAATTTCGAAAAACTCATTGGTACGGGCCCGGATCGAACCCACGACCTCATGAACGTGAGGCGAGTGCACAACCAACTAGGCTACCACGGCTCTAGGTAGTCCCCATGGTTCCCATTCTAATATTATTTTCAATTTTCTTTAAGTTTACTGTTCTAATGTGGTTTTATTTTCCATTTAATTTGCATGAACATTATTCTTGTCTAGATATATTTTTAACTTTATTGTGATATTGTATTCGGCTACAATTAATATAGGTAGAGGTTTCCAAAAGTTCGTACATCTGATGGTTTTGTATAAAACCAAGGTAAATATTCTTATAGTGCTACGACGGAAGTCGCGTAGCGTATGCTACGATTTCACGTAGGCTTATGGGATTCCATTTAAATTGAATGTCAAATCTTCCCTCGCAAGCGTATTTCGCAACTAATTCCGATAGACGACTAAGTGTTCTTTGTACGCAACTGGTTGCGATAGAAGGGTTTTCCTTGTTTACGTATTCATATATTAAGGTATCGTTTTCAGAACGCCATTGTGAAAATATAATGTCGTAGACGCGTAGGACACTAATAATACTAATCTGGACTTATACTTTGCGACAGTCATTTTATGAGTGGCTTAATTCTACCAGTGCTTTGAAATGTATTCGTTACTTCTGGGGAGGTACCTCGTACCTTACTCGTACATTATCTGTCACTGTATTTAGCAAGCGAAACCAACTGGTGATACTAATCAATTTAAGGTTAGTAACTCCTCAGAGTGTAAATGTACTTGTGACCTTTGTAACACGCAGCAACACAACTTGTACCACAGAATAGGTAATAGTACCCTCAAGTACCCTGTACTATTAAGTATTCTGTGGCAATACGAAGGTTGCGTTCATAAACAACAGTAGCCACACCAGCCGGTTACAGTGACCCAGGTGGACTGTCTGACCGTTTGCCAACCGTAAAATAAATACAAACGTTTCAATAATAAAAACGATTTCATTTAAACAAAATTAAAAATACAATTAGTTACTTGCAATTAAAGAGAGAACCGCATCGTGGCAGGGTTCCTAAGATGCTGGCAGCATTTCCCCTTAAATTCCTTATCATGTCAGCTGGTGAAAATGGCATTCACCGATGCGCTCCACACGAAATAAGCCTGGATAACCTTGTTACGGATGCTCTCAGAGAAACTGCGAGCATCGCCTTTCCATAGCCCGTTGACCCACTTGAGTTTTGTGATTATAGTCTCACGTTTGGGCGCCGTACGTTATTACGGGAAGGCGCACTGATGGAAGACTTTTGTCTTCAGGCATAGTGGTATAAGCGACGAGAAGATTATGTCGAAACTCTGCCCAGCCTATCCTTTTGTTGGATCGTCCTTATAAGGTTGTCGGATGACTAAGAACTATGTAACCATAGTGTGGAACGGCTCGATGGAGCGACGATCAGCGTAAGGCGGCTGGCGATGACTGGATACGGAGAACCGAAGATCGGGTTCAGTGGCGCCTTGGGGGAGGCCTGTGTCCATCCAGTCGTGGACTAGTGCAGGTTGATGATGATGATGATATGTAACCATAGATCATTATTTACAGAGTAGCAGAGAGACGGCCCTGTATGTGCTGGACTGCGTGTTCTCCGTGACGGTGGTGGGGTCGCTGGTGGTGTTCGTGTGGCGCGGCTCCTGGGCTCTGCTGGACATCTTCCTGTACCCCGACCACCAAGCCAAGTCCTGCTGGACCTCATTAGTAAGTGTGCTTGTCACCTACTAAGTAAGATGATGAATTTACGATATAGATGAGGTCTATATTTGAGATTTTTTTTAAATATTTGTTCAATGTTCGTGGCCAATTGTCTTCAATTTCTTCAGCGATTGCAGTTTTATCTGGACTGCCTTGTTGTCTAGTGTCGTGGATCTGACTCATGCTGTTGAGGTCGTGCGTGGGTTCGATTCCCACTATGGACAGAAAATGTACGGGTTTTGTACCCTTGTCCCATAATAGTGTAGAAAATTCTAAAAGATATTAAATTACGTCATCATTATCATCAACAGCCTATTAATATGTCCCCACTGCTGGGGCTCAGGCTTACCCTGTCAACGAGGGCGTTCGGGCTATAGTCCACCACGCTAGCCCAGTGCGGGTTGGTGGACTTCACATGCGCCTTAGAACTCCTTCTTCGGCGTATACAGGCTTCCTCACGATGTTTTCCTTCACCGTTTGAGAACAGCCAGTAAATGTACTTAAAATTACGTAATATTCAGCAGAAAAACGTATCAAAGCCACGTACGTTATATTTTCCGCATATGGGTCATTAAATGTACCGCCATTGAGTCAGTGGCCACTTATGTTCGCAATTGGGTCTTCCTTTCGGTTGTCGTCTTGTCCCCCACTCTCCGGAGAGGTAATATCAATAGTAGTAAGATTATTATTAGATTTCGACGTACAATAGACGCCTTGGTCGTCGAAATGAAACTAGAAATATAAAATAAATCTGTCAGTGACGCTGACGACGCTCTAATAGGTATACTCGTTGATACGAAAATGGGGAAAAGGGTAACGTAAAAGAAAAGAGACATAGCTGCCTTTCCTGTCGCGCGTGTTTGCGCCCGCGTCCTGGCGCTCTAATTTTGATTCGCTCTCCTCGCTTCGAGCGTTCGATTCTACTGATTTTCTTTCTACTCCGCATTTTTGAATCGCTCGAGCGGCAACGAGTGGTATCGACCAATCGTCGCTTGGGACGAGCCGAGCGGTAGAATAAACGTCAAATGCCATATGACAAACGAAAAGAGACAACTATCACTGACACTTCACTTCAGTTCACTTTTTTCTTACAAAAGGCAAAGATAATATCATATACAGTGTCTATGGTTTCGACCATTACTGAGCATTTTACGTTCCGCTTTACGTTTCGGTAGTTACCGGTTTTTATTTTTTCTGCGTGAAACGGATAAAATTCTACATTTCTAATATTATTGGCAAAAATGCAGAAAATCAGCGTCGTGCGACTTGGAAGTCGAGTATGACTTAAGTCGCATGCGACGATACAATTCCCTACGAGCGAATCAAAAATAGAGCTTCTGGCCCGGCGCGCATGCGTGCCGCCAATTTCATACAAGTGGCGCGCGGGCGGCGTCCTTGTATGAAAGGACTGGATTGCGGGCGCACGGACGCGGGCCCAAATACGCGTGACAGAAAAGGGACCCTATAATTAAACTGATATAACGTACGAACGAAAAACGGAGGCAAAAAATACTTTTTTTTTTGGCAATATGTAGTCGCATTAAAAAAAATTGAGCAGGAGGCGGAAGTACGCTGATTATAGGATTTCTAAGTAGGTAACATCTCCGCCATTACCAACTTACCATGTAGGATCTTTTTGGTAAGCGCCCGCGCCCCATAGCTAAATTCAATCCTTCCTGCAACTTACCATAACAAGAACTACTCGTTACTTAACAATCCAAGGACCTCCGAGACATCTAACGCTGTAACAATCTCACGTTCAATATCACACGGCGGCATTGAGGCAAATTGCAGCACGTGGGCCGAACAGACGGACAATACCTTCCTTATGAGTAAACAGCAACAGGCAGAAACTGGAGCGTTTACCTAATTAGACGCTGTTCCTGAAACAATACCACTTGTGGGGTGAATTAGATCATGTTACGTCTTCGCTATTTATAGCTCCATCTCTGTGAAGATAGGTCATGAAACTTTTGACAAAGAAACCGAAAAAAAAGAGAGGTGTGTGATTATGATATAATATATAATAAACAAAACATTTACAAATATAATAATACTAGCTATTGCCCGCGTGAAATAAGTTTTTCCCGCGGGAACCGTTTACCCCGGTAAAAAGTAGCCTATATGTTATTCCAGGCTATAAGCTATCCCTGTACCAAGTTTCATCAAAATCCGTTCAGCCGTTCTTGAGTATTAAGTGGTCTAACTAACGTGTTTTATATACCTATTAAGAAGAAGAAAAAGAAGATAAGAAGAAGACATAACGTAACAAACAACATTTCCTGATAAACACCTAGTTCCTGACTTCCTGTATCAATATTAGGTAGATAAACAATGCAATGGTGCATCAATAAAACATAATAATGATAATTTCATTATCTATAAGTAGGTAGGTAGTTAGTTCCTTATTGCATGTACCTACATAGATTCTGCTCTGAGTACTACTATTTACCATTAAAAAGGGCAGTAAAGCCTTACTTTGATTTTACTAAAAATATTACATAGTACCCGTTTCAACAGAACTCTAAAAATATACTATGTTTATGAAATAACCAATAAACTTTTTGCAAGACACGTAATAGTTATTTAAAGGTACCTCGGAGGTACCTATAGATAAATTATTAAACGTCAGTTCAATAACATTTGCCTTGCAGTTCAATTGTCTATGTACACACAGACAAAAACAATATTTACATGTATTACAATGTCGTGTTTTTGTGATACTTACCTTTAAGTTTATTCCTGCGGCTTTATTTGTGTGCGCTCGCTAGAACTAGAAAGTGATTTAATCTCTGCTTGCGGAGATAACAAACATCATTGTTTCCTATAGGAAATAGCATTAGGAACTAAGTCGGTAGTATAATAATAGCTAAACACAAAAAACAGCTTAGAAGCCCGCACAGGCAGCTTTTGCTGCGAGAAAACAGTGAACAAAATCACATTTTGCCCATTGAGTGAGGCAAAAGACGTTCAACCAAGAAATAACTAAACAAAACGTTCGGAAACGCACATAGGTACCTACATAAGTATTGTTTCATTTAGTTAAGTTGTATTTTTACTGGGATGAAAAGCTGTATGTAAGACGACGTAACACTAGATAATGTGCATCCCGTGGCGTTGAATCCCTCGCAGTAAAACAATTGTCAAAAGTCAACTTTGCTCTCTTGTTACGCATAATAAAATCAAAAATTACGAATTATTTATTTTGTAGGCAATTACCTACCATGTAGGTTATAACAAAATTACTATATAGGATTATTCTTTACTAGCTGTTGCCCGCGACTTCGTCCGCGTGGATTTTGGAAGTAGGTACCTATCTCTGCTATGTACAGACATACATCGTCTAGTGATAATTTTCCAATGGTAAAATGGATCATTCTAAGTACCTTCACCATAATTTAAAGTATACCATACCTTCAGGAACAAACTATGAACACCGTATCCAATTTGGTGAAGACAGATAAAAATTTAAAAAATTGTTGTTTTCACTTCTATTGCTCATAAGACTTCTCATATCAATTTTTATTATACGTGTGTATTTTTTAACTAATACAGTATGGGCAAAACCAAAACCATAGGAGATACAGGGAAACTTTCTTAGGAACCTTTAGGTATTTTTTCGTGATAACAATTTTGACATAGTAATCGGAGCAGCTGGAGTTCGGGTGGCATGCGTGAATAAGTAGTAAGTTCCTAAGTACATTGCACAGTCTGTTTTATAAGAAAACATTTTATTAAATTTGACTAACTTCTTCTGCTTGGATTTTTTTCTTCCGATACAATAAAATGATTCTAACATGAAACTAAGTCGATACGCATTTTTTAAAAATAATAAAAATTATTTTTCACTGGCGTTCTATGAGAAAACATTTTATTGAATTTGACTAACTTCTGCTGCTCAGATTTTTTTCTTCCGATATAATGAAGTGATCCCTACATGAAACTGAGTCGAACCGCATTAAAAAAAATATGTGCAAATTGTCTCATTTTTATGGACAACACACGCTTGACCAAAAAATTTCTATGTCATAAGACACTTTCCCTGCATCTCCTATGGTTTCTTGCCTATACTGTCCCAGTTAAAAAAACACTGATATCTCCTATGTCTATGACATCGTCTTGTTACGTTAAATGATTTATCTGTAAATGACGATAACTTTTTTCGCTGTCATCCGATTTCAATGAAACAAAGCCTATAAGTTGCGCCAGGCTGTGCTTAATCTACCTGTGAAAACCGTAAGAAAATCCGTTCAGTAGTTTCGGAGATTAGCGATTACAGACAGACAGAAAGACAGAAAGACAGACAGACAGAAAGACAAAAAAATTTAAAAACGCTTTTTTGTGTTCTGTTACTCTTTTTTTATCGTCCACACTCATTTTTTTATAAATTTATTCAAAGTACAGACACACGGTTTCTACAGATTTATTATAAGTATAGATTGAAGTATACAGGCTGCGCTTGAGTATAATTCTAAAATATTTTCAACTTTTCAACATTACAGCGGTATTCGAAACATCAGGCGTGGTAGTGCCTATTATGTATAGAATAAATAATAGTACAGGCTATAGGGGGAAACTTTTGAGGCTTGATTATTTTCTTTGCTCTAACTACTAAATAAATGTTTTGATACAATTTTATCGAAGTGGGATAACGGAAAACTAACGGACAAAACCACGAGCGAAGATAGTGACACCCTCTATTTATAAACGAATTTATTGACGCTTTATTACCGTACGTCCATATCTCGGGGCGTTTCCACTGCTCATCAAACAAATACTATATTTAATCGTGTTTACAAATAATATACCGTAAGCCTGTGCAATAAAGGAATTAATTTGAATAAATAACACAAAACAGGATCATTTTCCCATGCCTCTTCTGAGCCTAGATAATAGAGATAGAGTTTAGTTTGCGAATGGTTACATGTGGCGTCCGCTCTGTATGTAGATTGTCTCCTGTATCTTTTATCTGGTTGTAATCAACAGTAATGTGAAAGATAGAGAACTGATAGAACGGATATAGGCTATCTAACATCTACGACCCTTAGGAGCCGGGGAAACAGAAAAAGTCAGAAATAAATAATCCGATTGTGAAACCGCGGGGAACATCTAGTCAAATAGAATACGACTCTTTCGGGAAAGTGGGTCGTTCTGTACCACCCTGCATCTAACCGCATAGTTATACCTCCCCACTTAATTCACCCGGGTGCATTGAGTACACCTTTAGTACCTATACTTTGTTCACCCAGGTGAATTGCATATTTGTTTCTGTCTCCATCAGATCGTAGGGTACGGTGTGGTGATAGCCACGTTCGCGCTCCAAGCGCCGATCCGCTGGGCTGCGGCCCGCCTGCGCGGCGCGCCCCGCCTGCTCCTCGCTGACGTCTACCACCTCATCTCCTTCGCGGCCACCGTCAACGTGTGGAGAGGCGTCTGGGGACTGCTCGATGTTTACTTCTTTCCCGGTATGTTTTGGTCATCATCATACCCCGATATCAAGCGGGCAATTAGGTGGCTACCTAACATTAGTCATGTGCAATACAAACTATCCAAGTCTTGACATTGTAGCTATGTAAGGGACTAAGGGTACTCCAAAATTTTATTTGTGAAAATTGTTCAGTTTCATTGGCTGAGTCACTATTGTTAGGTAGCCACCAAGTTGCCCGCTTAATAACGGGGTATAGTCATCATCATATCAGCCGAAAGACGTCAACTGCTAGACAAAGGCCTCCCCAGGGATCTCCATGACGACCGGTCCTGCGCTAACCTCATCCAGTGGGTCCCGCTACCTTCACCAGATTTCGGTCCACCTTGCCTTCTGCCTACTGTACGTCTTTTGGTACGCGATTGCCATTCGAGAACCTTTCTGCCCACGCCTCCACTACGCCTCTTTTTCTCTAGTTTTTATTATTATTTTTCAATATTTTGGATAGCCAACACATGGAGTTAAACCGTAATCATCCGTTCAATTGGGCTTTCGTCTCAAAATGTCAGTTTTTTTGTGACAATGTCAAGGCGATAAATTCCTCTCTCGGTCTCGTGTGACATAGGGGTGTTTTGCCTTCCGACAACTCAAATGATTTTACATCCTGTCATTTAATTAGGTACTAAATTAGGTAAGTACTCATCCTGATTTCAATTTCTCCTGCAGAAACACCGAAACTCAGCAATTGGTGTTCGCACGTCATCAGTCTCTCCTTCCTGATCCTCCTCAACTGTTCCAACTCGGTGCTCGTGAGGGGCGTGTACATCGACGCGGAGGAGCCTGCGGGTGAATGCGTGGTGTTCCCCTGCCACTACCTGAGGCTGTTCTACCATAAAGAGAGGACCAAGAAGAGGCACAGACGCGCGCTCGCCGCCGCCGCCGCCGCCGCCAGGAAGTCCGAAGACGCCAGCGTTCCACTGCAGATGCCCGTAGAAAAGGTCTAAATTATGACAGTGACTTTTAAAGTCAACACGGATATTAACGGTTGTTCCAGGAGATCTAGGCGGGGTCACTGATTGGTTTCTTTATATGAAGGATGACAATTGAGTTCTATTTCCGACTGTTGTCCTTGTCGTGGTCAGTGTGCCAATTCTATATACTGTCGATGTAATCGCATGTGTAGTAAACGTGCTCATAGTTATGCATTATTTCGTTAAATTTTTAAAAGCTCGCCGTGGCCATTGGTAATAGTCGGTAGCGTTAGCTCGTTGACATACATACCTACACTACGAGTATAAGATTGTATGGGAGACCCCACACCGACGTGGTACAAAGTATGGAGTACCTGAAACTACTGCCCCACACTTAGTCCAGTTGGTAGGGACCACACCCACCACAAATACCTATAAATTTTGTGAATAATTGATTATAGAATAATAATACTTTGCACCCTACAAGGCTCCGTATTTTAGTTGTAGGTATGAGTTCACCAGTGAATAAATTAAGGCTTAATGAAAATTTTCTTTGTATTTCAGTTTTTAGACGATGTCTTTGAACTTTGAACTTGCATGTTTTCAACAACTTTTGGATGAAATAGGTGTGTCTCTCATTTTACACACGCAGAACGTTAATTCTATAATAATTAAGTTGGCCAATATCATAGAACCTATATAGGTATGCCAATAAAAGAACGTAAAATATCGTATGATGACTTTTATGGCAGAATCGTTAGAGGCGCTTGAATCGTTTGAACTTCAGAACATAAAAGTTTGAGATTACATTGTATTATCAGTATTGATTGATGATCTATCAATAGATCTGAAACAAAGAATATTCTCACTTTATGTATATAGAAGACGGTATAATAGTGTGTATGTAGGGTACTATCTACATTTATATATATATGTCGTTCATAATCTTGACTAGTCATTTTGGAATATTGTGTGAAATATTATACATACAAAAATATGACCTTTGTCTAAAATGTCTACCTAAGAATTAAGGACCACGTTCAAATAGCTGCCTGTAGAGGTCTACAGTAGGTAAATTACTCTTATAATGTCTATAATATTAAGAATACAGTTGTTAATCTGTATCGAAAGTCTATACATTGTAGTTAGTGCCTTATTTTAGTAATGTTTTAGTTGTACTATATTCGTTCTAAGTCAAAACCAAACTTCTAAAGTGTAGTTGTAATTAAAGTAGGTAATAGATACGTAACTGTTTTATGTAAATAAAAATATAATTAAGGTCTCAATTACGGTTTATTGTAAGTAAAATATCTAGTTAAGTACAATTATTCTTTTGATTACTGTACATAATGACATAATAAAACAATTACCGTTTATCAGTCATGTTATTTACCACCCACCAATCGCTTGTATAACTTGCTTTTACAATGAACTAACTTTTTCACTCAATTTATTAGATATTTTCACTAAAACATTTTTTAATTTTCAAAACTTCTAAAGAAAGCGTGTTTACAATCTGTGTCACGTTACAAGTATTACGTATATCGTCCATGAATGTATTATTTACTATTATTATTTACTGCACACAGAAAAAACTCGTCCTTCAGTGCGACACAAGATAATTTCTAATTATAGCATCGGAAGAATTGCGCGAGGCTGGAGGCTATTGCTCCTAGAGCCACATTGCAATCTCTACATCGATGTTTTCCATTATTGTAAGGGTGTAAGTCGCATTATTGAAGGAGTCGGACGTATATGCGCAAGTTCATTGAGAGAGTAGAAAAGATACTGCTCTGCTATCGTGTGAGTTACGTCGTCGTCTTATCAATTACAATACATGCATTCGTAGCACGCTACAGCTTCGGTTACGGATTTGCCTGTGCAGGTCTACCTCCACAGGAAAATCTGCAACCTATAAAGAAATATATCTACCTAGTCTAGGTAGGTATATTTCTTGGAATTAGCTATATGTATGTATTGTTATGTTATATGTATGATATTTCTTTTTTTTTTAAGGCGTCGGTAGAGACAGATTTTCTGTAGTTTTTCTATCTATTTTAGGATGATTCTAAAATAGGAAAACCTGTCTCTACCGACGCCTTTTTAATTAGAGTAAGAACTATACTTATATAAATCTATTCAGCTGTCGCTCTTAGATGTAGAGTTTTATTCATATAGTGATGTTGACACAGACAGTTAAATAGTACATTTATCAAGATAGAATACCTACCACAGTGCAGTTTGCACTGTAAATATTGAATTACTGACACTGTTTACGACATAAATCAATATCAAGGTACCTACGATTCCAGAAATTTGACCTACCTTATCAATAGAATGAAACAGACAGTCCTATTATCAATGAGCGATTTTAGCCTTCCAGACGAATTTTTCCACTTTCCCAACTCGTCTACCTAGCTCATTTAGGAAAAAGTTATTAAAACCTACATATATCAATAGAATACACTGTATGTATAACGTCGACCGATGCTTCGCCCCTCTTAATGTGACATGCTTAAAATAAAAACGACTATGTATGAATAAATTAAGAAAACTTTATTAAAAAACAAAAATAAATAAAAAAATCTCTTAACATAAATAATTTCCTGGTATTACTGGAAAAAACATATAAGCAACCCGCTTAGAATCGTATGCTAAAATTGTTATAGTCCAGTCGCACCAGATATTCCCAGTTGGTGAGGTCACACTTCTCGATCTTGCAGCCTGGCGAGCCCGTCGTGCTCAGCCAATCAATCCTGGAATGGTAAGAGTAAAAGTCAGAAAGTAATTGAAATTAAGGTTATCTATATAGCCCGGGCAGAGAGGCAGCTAGGGTTTCGGTATTTTCCTAGTCCCGATCCGTTTAACTTCAGCACAGAATAAGTACTAACTTCAGTACCTAACGAAATCCTTTGGTCGATTACAGAAAAAAAACCTAAGGTTCTGCCTGAACATTAGTGCCGCAGACTACTTTGCGGCAAAAACTGAGGCAGCGTCCTGTTGACACTTTTGCTCACACATTTAAATATAGGTGGTTGTATGCATTTATTAGTTTTGCGGTGGTGTCATTAAAGAGTACTCTTTCTTTCCTTTGTGGCGAATCCCGCGCTCCGAACGATTAGTTCAAGAGTTTCCGTAAAAGCTCGCTAGAGGTCGTCTCTCACGAGTCCGCCGGGGCCATTGCGTTTTGACAACTCGAACGCGACTTGTATTATCTGATTTATTTTTGATGTTATCGTCTTATGTCTAACGTGCAAATATCTGTTCATAAACAATGTGTATGTAATAAACGAGAATTACTATATGTGGAGTGGTTATTGACGCCCATCCCCATAGTGGTGACCCGACGAGTGGTGAACATTTCACTAGTGACTATTTTCTGTGTGGCTTCACAAAATGGCGCTCAATGGCAATACGGAAAACGTTCCTGCTGTTTCTCCCGCACCTCCCGGGGCGAATTCGGATATGAGCATGCCTGCCGTTCCCGTGAAACAGGAATTTGTGGAAACTGTGCGCGTTAAAGTTCCGCCATTCTGGCCCGACGAGCCAGCCCTGTGGTTTGCGCAGCTTGAAGGACAGTTCGCGCTAGCTAACATCACCGTGGACAGCACGAAATACAATTATATTATTTCCAACCTGGAATACAAGTACGTAACGGAGATAAAGGATGTCATCAAAAATCCTCCGCCATCGAACAAATATGAGAAAGTAAAAAGTGAACTAATTTTACGTCTATCATCATCACAAGAGCAGCGAGTGCGCCAGTTACTCACACACGAGGACATCGGAGATCGCAAGCCATCCCAGTTTTTAAGACATCTTCAAAGTCTGGCCGGTCCGAACGTACCAGATGACTTCGTGCGTTCTCTTTGGTCGAGCCGCCTGCCCACACACATACAAGTCATCGTGGCATCGCAGCCCCGGAGCACCCTGGACGAGCTGGCTACACTGGCGGACACCGTAAACGACGTGATCAGTACCAACAGTACACCGCAAGTAAATCAGCTGTCCGCGTCGACATCGGCCGCCGAGGTCAATGACCTCAAGCGAACGATCGCCGAATTGACGCGCCAAGTCGCTGCGCTGTCTTCATCGTCACGTGACCGTTCCCGCTCGAGGTCCAATGGCCGTCCAGGAGGGCGCCAACATTCCAGGAGCCGATCTCGTGATGCTGCTACTGATGCCCACTGCTGGTATCACCGGAAATTCGGTGAAAAGGCGACCAAGTGTCGTTCGCCGTGTGCCTACACTTCGGGAAACGAGAAAGGCAGTCATTGATGGCGGCTGATAATGGCTGTCACGACACTCCAAGTCGCGTGTTCGTCACTGACAAGAACACTAGCATTAAGTTTTTAATAGACACTGGTGCCGATTTATGTGTGTTTCCTTATAAAAACATAAGTTTTAGTAAGCCTATTAAGAAGGTAAATAAGACTGACTACAAACTTTTCGCGGCAAACGGTTCTGTGATAAATACCTACGGGGTTGTCAATTTAAACTTAAATTTTGGGTTGCGTCGTGAATTTCACTGGCGATTCGTGATAGCCGACGTAACTAGACCGATAATAGGTATAGATTTTTTATCGTTCTATAATTTACTCGTAGACGTTAGGAATTGTTAAGGTCAATAATAATTGTAGTTTACCTGGCCTGGCAACACTACTTTGTAGAAACGGAAATAGAAGTTAGCTTAAGTTATCTGTGACAATTTGGTGTACCTACCAGTGTATGTGTAATTGTGGTTGCAATAAAAGTCTTGAACTCTATACTAAAAGCCCTTATTTATAACAGGTTATGTGCCCAGTAGTTTCCAGCACTCTAAAAAAAAACATAATTCTGTTTTGGGAAACACTATAATAGTGAGTGGCAGACTTTAGTTTTGGAGGTTAAACGTTGCGGCGTGCGAGCAGACAAAAAGTGTCTCGAGGGGTTTTTTTGGTGCCAGGTGGAGGCATCATTCGGGCACTTTCGACGCTCCGACGGATCAACCTTGGTGGAAAATTAAGTTGACCGGGGAAATGGATCAACTAACCGCAACCACGGGGACGGGAGTCATCATAAAGCTGGAGGGACAGAAAAATTGGAGCCTGTGGAAGTTTCAGGTGTCCGTTCTGCTAAGGGGCTTAGACGTTTTTAATGTGGTGAATGGCACAGAGCTGAAATCTGAAGCAAATGAAGCAGAGTGGGCCAAAAAGGATGCCAAGGCCCAGAGCTTGATAGTCACCAGATTGAGTGAAGGTGCGATGGTACATATTCTCACATGTGAAACAGCGGCAGGTATGTGGAACAAACTTCTAAGTGTATATGAACAGAAGTCTAACACAAGTGTTCACATGCTACAACAGCGCTTCTTCCAGTATAAATATGAGGAAAACACAGAAATGTCCACCTTCTTAGCCAAAGTCCAAGAATTGTGCAGCCAGTTAAAGCAGGCTGGGGAAGAGGTGTCGGAAAAATTTATCATAACAAAAGTTTTAATGTCGTTGCCAGATAAATTCAGTCACTTTATATCAGCCTGGGAGTCCGTCGACTCAGAGAAACAAACATATGATGATTTAGTTGCACGACTTCTTGTGGAGGAAGAAAGGGTCAAATCTAGGAGCAGTGACAACAATGAGGATGTTGCCATGGTTGCAAATTGGAGAAAGGGACATGCAGGACCTAGTGGAAAAGGCCCAGGGCAGGGGCCCAAATGTTTCCGATGTGGCCGGCTTGGCCATCTGATAAATGCATGCAAGAGTAGCAAGGACAGTCGAAGGTGCTTCGCGTGTCACCAGCCAGGACATTTGAAAGCTCAATGTCCAAAGCAGAAGGAGAAAAGTAATGCATTCGTAGCAAGTGCTAGTGTCAGCAGTGCTCTTTTCAGTAGTAATGCAAAAAACCATAGTGAAAGTATTTGGTTAGTCGACAGTGGCGCTAGTGAGCACATGACTTTCGAACGTAGCCTCTTTATAAACTTCGAGGAAGTGTCAATGTCATCTGACAGGTTTGTCATTGTGGGTGACGGACGTCGTTTGCCAGTATTAGGGGTCGGACAAGTTAACCTAAAAGCGTTTGATGGACAATGTTATGTGAAAACTACGTTGAGTGATGTTCTGTTCGTACCACAGTTAAAAATTAACCTTTTTTCCGTCCTTAGTGCAGTAAAAAAAGGATACAAAGTTAACATGGTGGAAGATAAATGTTGCATTTGCAAAAACAATGATATTTGCGCGATAGGGTTTCGCAGAGAGAACTTTTATGTGATGGACTTTGTAGTGGAGTGTAATAACCTACAATGTAATGTAGCTATGACGCACACTTTGAAAGAGTGACATGAGAGACTGTGCCATCAATGTGTAGATCATGTGAAAAGTGTATTATCGAGAAATGATATTGAGTACTCTCAGCACTTCGAGAGTTGTATACCGTGTATGGAAGGTAAGATGCACAGACTCCCTTTTAAAGACAGTGCACAGTCTACTAGTGAGGTGCTTCAATTGATTCATGCGGACGTTTGTGGACCCATGGAGGTCGAATCAATTGGAGGTTCTAAATATTTCCTGCTTCTTAAAGACGATTTTTCAAACTTTCGCACAGTGTTTTTCTTAAAGCAGAAGTCTGAGGTAGTGGGAAAAGTAAACGAGTTTTTAACATGCTCAAAAAGACAAACAGGCCAGTCTGCAAAAATACTGCGGACCGACAATGGGCTTGAGTTTGCAAATAAAGCAATGAAGGAGCTGTTAGATAAACAAGGGATAATTCATCAGACCACTGTCACCTACACGCCACAACAAAATGGCAAGGCTGAGCGTGATATGAGAACACTGGTAGAGGCAGCGAGGAGTATGCTGAGTGCAGGAAAGCTTAGCAAAGAGTTTTGGGCTGAGGCCATAAATATGGCTGTGTATGTGCTTAATAGGACAAGCAAGAGCAGAGCAGAAGGAAAGACACCGTACCAGCTGTGGGAAGGCAAAGATTTTGACATAAAAAGTTTGACAAAAACATTCGGTAGTGAAGTATTTGTTCATATTCCGAAACAAAAAAGACTTAAGTGGGATCCCAAAGGTGAAAAAGGATTGTTCATGGGATATGAGAGCTCAAAGGGTTTCAGAATCTATTACCCTGACAGGAAGGCGGTGGAAATAAAAAGAGATATTATCTTTTTAGAAAAATGTAATGGACATGAGCAGAAAGAGAAGGGCGTTACAGAGAGCCAAGAAGAAGTGGTTCTACTGAAATTAACTGATGAAAAAGAAGTAGAGATACGATCCCCGGAAGAAGTGGCAGGGAGGTCATCTCACGAACAGATTGATACTGAGCCAGAAATGAGAAGTCCTATAGAAAGTGAAGATGAATTCCTGAGTGGAATGGAGGATCATGACATACCAGTACCAGTAGTACAACAAACTAGGAGTGGAAGAACTGTGAAAAAGCCAGTATGGCAATCTGACTATGATTTTGGATTACTTGTTATGGAGAATGAGCCGAAGAGTTACGAAGAAGCGATGAGCTCAGAAAATTCAGATAAATGGAAAGAAGCCATAGACAATGAGTTTCAGCAGTTGATTGAAAACAATACCTGGACCATTGTTCCAGAAATTCCTAAAGGCAAAGAAGCCATAAGTACAAAGTGGGTTTTTAAGAAGAAAAAGCATGAAGATGACCAAATTAAGTACAAGGCTAGATTAGTGGCTCGGGGTTTCGAGCAGGAATGTTCTGATGTGTATGACTTGTATGCGCCAGTGGCTAAAATGAACACTTTTAGAATTTTCATGGCTGTAGCCACAAAAATGAATTTACAAGTTGACCAAATGGACGTTTGTAGCGCATTTCTAAATTCAGAAATTGAGGAGGAGGTTTATTTAAAGTTGCCAGAAGGGAGCAAGTCTGGGGAGACGTATTGCAAATTAAATAAATCAATTTATGGACTTAAAAAGTCACCAAAGTATTGGAATACTACTTTTGACAAAACAATGCAGTCAATGGGCTACAAGCGTTCAGATAAAGATAGTTGTTTGTATGTAAAATGTGAGGGAAACAACAAAACATTCTTATTATTGTATGTCGATGATATTTTGTACTTCAGTAATTGCCAAAATGAAAAGAATAAATTGAGAGATATTTTATGTAAAACATTTAAAATGAAAGAATTTGGATGTGTAAAGAAATACTTAGGTATTGATGTAAGGCAGGATTTAGAAAATGGTTGTTGTACCATAAGCCAAAAAGAATATTTGAAAAATTTGCTCGAATCATATGGCATGTTAGATTGCAAACCATTGTCTTTGCCTATTGATAAAAATTTTAAATTTGATATTTTAAAAAGGGAAGGGCCAGAAAACAAGGAAATTGAATTAAAATGTCGAAAATTAATCGGTAGCCTAATGTATGCCGTTATGGGCTCGAGGCCAGATTTGTGTGCTGTCATTACAATTTTAAGCAGGTACCAAAGTTGTGCCAGTATGTTGCTATATAAGCTATTGCTAAACTGTTTAAGGTATGTTAAGGGGACACTAGATATCTGCCTGATATATAATCAAAAGGGGGACAACACTATTCAGTGCTATGTAGATAGTGACTGGGGAGGCAGTGATGACCGTAAGTCCACAACAGGCTGTTGTTTCAAACTGTTTGGATGTTGTGTTATTTGGTTCACACGAAAACAGCAGTCTGTTGCCTTATCGTCGACTGAGGCAGAATATGTGGCCTTAAGCCATGCGACAAGCGAAGCCTGCTGGCTCAAGGCCCTATTACTTGATTTTGATATAAATTTGGGGCCTGTCACTATGTTTGAAGACAATCAGTCAACAATTAAAATGGCACACATGGCCACTAGTTCCCGCGTCAAACACCTAGAGATAAAACAAAGTTTTGTTAAAGAGAAAATATTAAAAAATATAATAAAATTAGAATATGTGGGCACTAATGACCAGGTAGCCGATATTTTTACCAAGCCGTTAGGTGGAACCTCATTTAACACCTTAAGACACAAGTTGTTTGTTTAATTATTTAATTATTATATTGAGGGGTGGTGTTAAGGTCAATAATAATTGTAGTTTACCTGGCCTGGCAACACTACTTTGTAGAAACGGAAATAGAAGTTAGCTTAAGTTATCTGTGACAATTTGGTGTACCTACCAGTGTATGTGTAATTGTGGTTGCAATAAAAGTCTTGAACTCTATACTAAAAGCCCTTATTTATAACAGGAATCACCGATTGATTGATAACACGACTTTGCTTACCGTTATTGCTAAGCCCGCGACTTCGTCTTCAGTGTGCCAAATTAAGACTGTTACAGGTACTTCTCGTTATCACAAGTTACTTACGCAGTTCCCTGAGGTCACGCGACCCTCTGGTGAGCCTACGGTGCGAGAGGTCAGGCATAAAACGCTACACTACATCCGCACTACGCCCGGACCACCCGTGTACAGTCGACCACGCAGATTGGCACCGGATCGACTCCGCCGAGCTACACGTGAGTTCGAAGATATGGTAAGAGCTGGCATCGCACGCAGATCTGATAGTCCTTGGGCAGCACCACTTCAGCTGGTACCTAAGAAAGACGGTACTGACCGACCTTGTGGCGATTATAGAGGCATAAATGCTCGAACAATACCTGACCGATATCCGGTACGTCACATTGCAGATTTTTCTCACAATCTTCATGGCTGCACCGTGTTCAGTAAAATTGATTTGGTACGTGCCTACCATTTAATCCCGGTTAATCCAGCTGATATACCTAAAACCGCTATTACGACACCATTCGGGTTGTTTGAATTTCCTTTTATGAGTTTTGGTTTGAGAAATGCTGCGCAATCGTTCCAACGTTTTATGGATGAAATCCTACGAGACCTAGACTTCGCATTTCCGTATATTGATGATATTTTAATAGCATCACGTGACCACACAGAACACGAACATCATCTCAGGCAAGTCCTAGAGCGTCTACGTGATCACGGTGCTGTTTTAAACTCTGCTAAAAGTGTGTTTGGTGTCCCGGAGGTTGAGTTTCTTGGTTACCTGGTTACAGAGAATGGCACGAGTCCTACTCCTGAAAAAGTCAGCGGTATCCAGAACTTCCCGAAGCCGAAGACCCTGAAAGAATTAAGGAGATTCCTCGGAATGATTAATTTCTACAGAAGATACTCACCTAACGCTGCGGAGACCCAAGCACCACTGCACCAACTCCTCTCTGGCCCACATACCAAGCCAGATACTCCTATCATCTGGACTGATAAGCTGGAGCAGGCGTTCAATAAATGCAAAGAGAGCCTCGTGAACGCCACTCTGCTCGCTCACCCCGATCCGTCAGCTGACCTGATGCTTGTCACCGATGCGTCCGACGTCGCTATCGGTGCCGTCCTACAGCAGAAAGTAGAAGGTAACTGTCAACCCCTTGCTTTCTTCTCGAAGAAATTGACTCCAGCTCAGCGCAAGTATAGCCCTTTCGATCGAGAGCTCCTCGCGATTTATGAAGCTGTTAAGCACTTTCGTTTCATGGTGGAGCTGAAGCCATTCACGATCTGGACCGACCACAAGCCCATTGTTGCTGCTTTCCGCAAAGCGTCTGAGAAATGCTCTCCACGCCAGTTTCGATATTTTGATTTCGTGTCACAATTCACGACTGACGTGCGACACATATCCGGAGACGACAACGTCGTAGCGGATGCGTTATCCCGCATCGAAGCTATTTCAAGTGACATATGTTTGGACAAGCTTGCTTCTTCTCAAGAGACAGACACCGAGTTGAGACATCTTCTGAATACTCCTTCTTCGCTGGACCTGCAGAAAATAAGAATTTCTGACTCTAGTGCATGTAAAGTATATTGCGATGTTTCAGGTCCGACGCCTCGTCTGTATCTAACACCCGAGTTTCGCAGACAAGCTTTCGACGCTGTTCACGGCTTAAGTCACCCTGGTGCTACGCCTACCATCCGACTGATGACTGAAAGGTACGTCTGGCCTAGCATACGCAAGGACTGCAGAGCGTGGACTAAAGCCTGTCTCGCTTGCCAACGGTCGAAGGTTGCACGACATACACATGCTCCAGTACATGCTTTTACTCCTCCATCTTCACGTTTTGATCACGTCCATATCGATCTTATCGGACCGCTAGCAATTTCGCATGGCTATCGCTATTGTTTAACAGCAGTTGACCGCTTTTCGCGCTGGCCTGAGGTGATCCCGCTTGAAGATATGACAGCTGAAAGAGTTTCACATGCTTTTATGAGTGGGTGGATTGCACGCTTTGGTTGCCCGCAGAAAATAAGAATTTCTGACTCTAGTGCATGTAAAGTATATAGAAAATAACAACCGATAGAGGTCGACAATTCGAGTCACACCTGTTTAAAGAGCTTGCAAAACTAACTGGATCTAATCACCTAACCACTACCGCTTATCATCCCGCTGCAAATGGTTTGGTTGAGAGGTTCCACCGCCAATTGAAAGCTGCTATAATGTGCCATAATAACGAAAACTGGTATGAGGTGCTTCCACTTGTGCTGTTAGGAATACGCAGCGCCTGGAAAGAAGATATTGCATCTACCTCCGCAGAACTGGTGTACGGTCAAAGTCTACGGCTACCTGGAGATCTGTTCCTGTCATCCGCATCTGAAGTCACCGACTACAGTGATTTTCTATCTCGCCTTCGCAGCCACATTCGCGACCTGAAACCAACACCTGTTATTCGCCATGGTACTTCGACAACCTTCGTTCACAAGGATCTATCTTCCGCTACTGCTGTCTTTTTAAGGCAAGACGCTGTTCGCAGACCGCTGCAGCCACCCTACTCTGGCCCGTACAAGGTCATCGAACGTACTGAGAAGACTTTCAAGATCGACATCGGAGGAAAGATTGTCACGGTATCCATCGATCGTTTGAAACCAGCATACGTTATTCACGAACCGGAGCCTGTTTCTCTCGCACCCGCAATTCCAGAACCGCCTGCCATCAAACCTGCGTATGTAACTCGGTCTGGCATACAAGTTAGATTCCCTCGCGACATTTACGACCTAAAGGTCTCCGGGGGGGCTGATGTGGCGAATCCCGCGCTCCGAACGATTAGTTCAAGAGTTTCCGTAAAAGCTCGCTAGAGGTCGTCTCTCACGAGTCCGCCGGGGCCATTGCGTTTTGACAACTCGAACGCGACTTGTATTATCTGATTTATTTTTGATGTTATCGTCTTATGTCTAACGTGCAAATATCTGTTCATAAACAATGTGTATGTAATAAACGAGAATTACTATATGTGGAGTGGTTATTGACGCCCATCCCCATACCTTCTTAAACGTATATCGCTTCTCCATAGTTTTTCCACAGAGGAAATAATAGTTACTATGTTTGTGTTCTAAATTGTTTGAATTGGACTCTAGCTGTAACTTTTCAATTGTGGTCGAGCCCACTCGTACGCACACCTAGTACTAGAACGACATAAATATTTTTCCATGTCGATACTTTTGTAGTCCATTTAATCTTATCGTCATAAGCAATTTCTTCCAGACAACCTTTAAGATCGTATAACAAAATGTTCTATAAATAATCGCTATTTCGTTGCGATACTTTGTATGTACTTACTTGGCACTCTGTACCCTCATTATATTGTTTACTATTTTTATGACATTGACATGTTAACAAGTGACTAATTGAAAACCATCCGGAAAATTACGTGCAGGCAATGCTGAAATAGTTGGAAATAATCCAAGTCAAGCATATTCGTAGCAAATTGTTTAATATAGATTTTTTTTTAAACCGGGTTAAAAAATTAAGACTGTGGTTAGATCCTAATTAAATAGGTATTTAATTAGGATCTAACCACAGTCTTAATTTTTTTTCTTTTTTAGGGTTTCGAACCTCAAAAGAGGAAAAAAGGAACCCTTATAGGATCACTCGGTTGTCCGTCTGTCTGTCCGTCTGTCTGTCCGTCTGTAAGTCTGTCCGTATGTCCGTCTGTCAAGACCATTTTTCTCAGGAACGCGTGGGGGTATCAAGTTGAAATTAATATCAAATACTCAGGTCTGCAGTCCCTTGGTGTCGTGAAAAAATCAGACTTCTAAGTCATCGCAGTTAAAAGATATTGCTGATTTCGCCGCATTACTCTTACTCGCACCAACAAACTTAACTTTGCGTATGAGCAAGCCACACTTAAAAATTTGTACAATGACGTAAATAATTGTTGAAAGAATTCCCTGGCGTCTAGAAATTTCATCATTACAAATCTATATTAAATAATTTCGTAAGATTTTACAAATTATAATAAAGGTCTATCTAAGTCTGGAAATAAAATCACATAAAATAAAATGAATAACATTTGACCATTACATATACACGTGATTTATCATTTGACATGACAGGACTTTTTCGTTTACTTTATTTATTACTTACGGGAAAGACAAAGGAATTTTAGTTTATACAGCCAAGTCTGAGGTTATGAAAATTGATATGGGAGCTCGTCAATTGTTCTTTTAACAACGATTTTCGAATTATTTCTTTAATTAAGTTTGTACGGAACCCTCAGGGTGCGAGTCAAACCTACTCGCACTTGTCCGGTTTTTTTTACATAAACAGTGTCATTACATTATTATTTCGCATGTAGGCTGCTGGTTGATGGCCGACAGTCACCGCTTACCAGCAAGTGGGCCGTCTGTCTGTCACTTCAGACCGTAAAAAAAATTACAAATTGACAAACATATAAAAACCGGACTGAGTAAAAGCGAGCTAAAAAATCAGATATAGTGCAATTTAGGCAGTCATACATTATAACGTATCTCATTTATTAAAATCCATCCAGTCATTTGGATGCTATACGAGGGAATAAAGTATCCCAGGAAAAAAGTAGGCACTGCCTTTGATTACTGACTTAGTACATTTTAGACTTTCGCGCTTTGTATTCATAATTATATAATTATTTACGGGTCTTACACACGAATAAGTTTTATTTACCTTGCCCGACGTTTCGACCAGGTTACACTGGCCGTGGTCACGAGCTGACTGGAGAGGCGAGCTGTCATTGTTGATCGCTGTGAGTAGTTTCTGAAACTACCCTCTGCTGATCTTGTCAGCTCGTGACCACGGCCAGTGTAACCTGGTCGAAACGTCGGGCAAGGTAAATAAAACTTATTCGTGTGTAAGACCCGTAAATAATTATATAATTATTACTGACTTAGTCAAGGTCGGTTGGTTTTCAGAGGCTTTGTTGTTAAGGTCATCACACCCAACGTTGGATGCAATGTTTACAAATGTTTTACCTGGGGGCCAATCGCGGTAATTCTGAACGATATTACCAAATCCAAACCATAACCAATGCTGCATCCACACGTTTGGCTTTACAAACGCAAGTTAAACCGCTGCTGCACACGTTTGCGTTTGCCGAGGTTTGCGAAACATGTGGATGCAGCATAACGATTTTGATTATGGTTTCGATTTGGTAATTTTTACACTATTCTCAGTTTAGAATTAGCGCGATTAGCCCCCAGGTACAAAACTCAGATTAAAACTAACATGTGATCCAACTGTGCCCTGTTCGCCTGCAGTTTCCCGACGATGGTGCCCTTCTTGGAGTTCTTCACCCACCCGCCTACGCCCAATTGTTCCGCCAGCTCCTTGCAGTATTTCGTGAAGTAGCATCCTGAAGAGTTGGAGACACAGAAGTATATTTTATAAGAGCAGTGAAACGTAAACTCGCTTTCATTACAAGTTTTCAATTATAAATCATCATCATCTTATCAGCCTGTAGACGTCCACTGCTGGACAAAGGCCTCCCCCAGGGATCTCCACGACGCCCGGTCCCACGCTAACCTCATCCAGCCGGGTCTCGCAACCTTCAGCAGATCGTCGGTCCACTTTGTGGGAGGCCTGCCTACGCTGCTTCTTCCGATACGTGGTTGCCACTCGAGAACCTTTCTGCCCAACGGCCGTCAGTTCTACGAGCTATGTGCCCTGCCCACTGCCACTTCAGCTTATTCTTTGAGCTATGTCAAAGAACTGCGTAAATAAATGATAATAATAACTATTGTAGGTAAAATAATAATTTCTAGCAAGTAAACCTAGCAAGACAAGCAAGACAACAAACGTATGTTTTTGAAGGGATTAAAAATATTTGCCCTGGATATTTCACTGTGGGATTTACTTATTGAAATTGTAAGGATTTTCCGAGAATAATATTATTGTTGTCTTAAAACTATGTGATATTTGTACGAGGTTATTCAACTGTAGATTTCTTATTTGTCAATGGATTTAAAAGATTATACTACCTATCCACTTTGTTGTCAAGTAAAAAATGGTAGGCACCTAACATTGACATTGCTTCACATATTATTATGCAGCTTTAACCGAGAGGGCCCTTTTTAGGAAGTAAAGTAATTATTATTTTTTATTTAAATTTAAGGGGAGAAGTAAGAATAGAGTAAGATGTTTCATGTAAAATACCTGCGGCTATACCGAATACAACCTACCCTTTTCTATTGCCAATTATCCCAAGCAGTTTCCGTCTTTTGATAATAGTTCGGTAAGTATAGGTAGGTACAGTACAGTAGTGAGTACAATTTCAAAACGAAGTTGGTACAGTTCAGATGAGTTTAGTTCACCTACTTCTATCAATCGTATTTGAACCATTGACACCGATCTAGACGCACTAGCGGATCTAATTTTATCAGCACTAATTAGGGATCAGCTGTTTTATTGCTATTGGTCAATATCATTACCAATCATGATTAAACAATATCTTTCATACCTCATCTCAACAAATCAATAGGTATTATGGTTACGGTAGGTACCTGTATAAACAAATGCTCGAGCGCTTCTCTGTACTATCACAGAAGAAATCGTACTACCTACCTATTCTCTATTGTGTATTCTAGCTAGAATGTCGCACGCAAACTATTGATTTTATTTCTATATATAGTTTTCACCATTTGATTAGGATGTTAGGTATCCGAGGAAGGTTTTGTTAGCTATAAGTCTATAGTAAAATACAAACAATAAAACTCCACGCAACAATATCTGTCCGCGGAAATGAAACGGAATGAAATTGATGGAAAACGTCATTCTAGATTATAACGTTTTTTTTTAATTTCATATAGGTACCTAAGTTCTTAAAATGTATAATTACTTTGACCCGTTTTTCAAAGTGAATCTTAATTTTTAAGATTTTAAAAATTGTATCAAGGTGAAATTTTAAAAGTGAACCGACTAGGTAATTCAAAACTTGTGTTTGGGACGCAGTTAGCCCGCCGTAAATCCTGCGATTGCATCAATTTGGCCCTTCTAGATGTTTGCATTTATTTGGTAAGAAAACAAATTACCAAGACAATAAAATAAAAAATACAAAAACTAGGACCGCCCCGGGTCTGACGTGGTCCAAAGGTTCCAAAGACGCCAGCGGCATCGCCGCACTGCACAGCTACCGACAACCTTTGGACCAGGAAAGATCCGGAGTGGGTTCCCCTCCTCTCTTTTTAAGTCTTCTAGATGTTATTTGTAATTTAAACGTGGATGCAAAGTAGTGCGAACTTTGAGCATGATCGGACATCAGGTGTGGTCGAAAAATCGATTCCTATAGATTCCTCCGGGCAGACAGACCCAAGTAAACGCTTGTGAAATACCTAAATATTTAAACGTTGTCTAATTCCAATTCATAGGAGAAAATCCTAATTTGGGAATTGACATATACCTACCTACCTACTATAATATTTATTTAATATGTGAAAAAGTTTTTAGGATGTTGCTCAGTTATTTCCTATTCTGATTCTTCGCTTAAACATTACCTACCTATGGATGGCGTGTAGTAGGCTTAGTTGAATTGCACAAAATGGCTGAGTCAATGCAGGGATTACCACATTGACTGACAGCTTGTTTCTAATAGTACATTTTAGACTTTCGCGCTTTGTATTCATAATTATATAATTATTATTATACCTTGTTTCTAACTTTAACTTAAGTATCTTAAATTCATAATCACACCTTGGACTTGACCATACACCTCAAATTCCACAGACGCCAACGCATTCGGGTCTTCCGTGCCCATAATTCGCGTCTAACAAACACAAAACACAGCACCGCACTTAAAAATAAATAATAAAACTTGCAGCGCGCGAAGTGTTTTAGTTATTCTCACGCGCCCAAACCTGTGGGTTACTGGCACATACTGCCGCCCGCCCAAGTGCCAATGTTACGTCGATCGGCCCAGTTTATTTATATTTATGTCTACTATCAAGTGCGCCGTACCGGTCATCGTAAAAATAATGCTACTAATGAATCAAGCAAAGTATAAGGTACATATAGTAGCGAAAAGTTTTTTGATCTATAATATTCTAACACTTTTATAGTGAATTTCTAATTGTCTGTATAAAATGTCTGCGCTGATTCGAAGTGAAAAGCAGATAGTTTAACTTGGGACGATAAGCAAATTCTGTGTGTGCCGTGTGGTGTCGGCGACGAATAGCACCACCCCTTCCTTCCAGTGGTTGTCGTAAGAGGCGACTAATGGAGTCTAGACCAGAGGATGGGCAGCAGCGTCCTTCTGTGTATTATGTTATCTGCTGCGATCGCCAACCCGCCTGCCAAGCGTGGCGATTATGACAATTTCCCCTCGATGGAAAGTCCAAATTTACACCGGCCCCAGTCCCCGGCGGCCCCGTTCCTGGCTATGGTGAAGGTCGCGGAACCCAGCTGGATGAGGTTAGCGCAAGACCGGTCGTCGTGGAGATCCTTGAGGGAGGCCTTTGTCCAGCAGTTGACGTCTACAGGCTGACAAGCAAATTCTAACTCGAAATACCTCTCGGTAAATCCCTCTGAGAAGATTCCCGTTTGCCTCCTCCCTTGGTAGGTACCTATTCTATTTTTCTGTGCTGTCGTAACAATATCATCCTAGTTACCTTGATTATTACTGGCAGTAGCAACGACCGGACGCCAAGGGGCAGATCCCCAGGCCATGGAGTGGATGGTTCCGCTGCTACCAACAATTACAATTATATGAATGACCACTGATTGAACTAAATGTTTCCTAATCATACATTTAGCCCTGACTCCGCGTAGTTAGCTGATGCCTGAAACGTTAGCGAAGGGCACTCTCGCGATACCTATTATACCTAGATAGTAATGCATTGCGATGCGAACCTACTTTACCCCTTACGGGTATTTGGGTAGACGACATTCGACCTATTCCACCTATCCCCTTAGCTATTCACCCCAGGGTGGATATGTATAATTTTGGGATGTATATAACCACAGCAGGCTTGGTATCTAAACAGATGGAAATTAAAAGCCATGGTTGAAGGAAAACTACTCTAAATATTTGATTACCTCTGGCAAATTATACTGAAAGGAAATATTCCGTTATTTTCAAAAATAAATAGAACTGCCGTATAAGATTTTTGAGAAACCACTTGTTTGATCGGAAATTGAAACGGACAAATGTGATGTGATAATAGTACATTGTGCATTTAGGGTAGTTAGTAGGATATTACTAACGAGAGTCTGTTAGAAGCCCGACGCCGAATATCCCGCGGGTGTATATAGGCCATTGTGTTTCTTTAGGAACGTATATAAAAGACCCATAACGAGCAAGTGTGATGAAAAGAAATATACCTAGTCATTCAATTCATTCACATAATTGATAACGTTTGCTACTCAATGTTTGACAGGCATTTGTCTCGTTTACAAAACAAACAAAGGGGTTTACAACTTTAAAATTAGAGCTCGTGACCTATTGAGGGTTTTTCATCTTTTTAGAGGTTTGGTATCACTCAATAAGCCACCGGGGGTTCAGGCCAGCCAGTATCTCAGCACAGAGTGGCCAGTATTAAACTGAGGGCCTGTAGATCCAAAACTTACCACAAATTAGATAGATTACGTCTTTACTGCGTTGCGTGTATCCGAACGGAAATTAGCTGTCAAACATATGATTCCGGACAATGTTCTTGGTGCAATTTGTCTCAACCTTATTACAAAGGCATAAGCACCGCTTTATATTTATCGATTTTGTATTCATAAATTTGCATGTAAGAAACTCAAATCAATTTACAAATTGTTTTTTCAGTTTCAAGTATTGCGTTGCTTCGCTCGGTGTACTAACATTAATATAAATTTGATATAGCCTCCGCAGACAATAAGCTTTGTTTGAATATTTTAGTTCAAGACAATCGCCGGCCTCAAGTGATACCTACGGAAATTATACTACTATTTTCAACTCGATAATTTGTGACTAAAACTTTAAATTGTTTGTTTTATTTATTGTTCATCGAAATGTCTTGCAACAGTGGAGACAAGAAATTGGACGGAGCAGTCACAAGCTGGCTTGAACAGGATAAGGTACCTATCCCTACTGTTTTAATTTATTTTTTCTATTACTGATAACTGGATAGGTATAACTAAACTGTTCTAATTGGTTGGTACTTGTGGCAGTCAATTGACCGGCTCTACATGGGCCGGTAAAGTTGACCTATGGCTGAAAGTTTGGCTAGGTATTACTACTCATACAAAACTACACTTCTATGCAAATCACTATGTATGAAACTAATTAGTTTTTCCTTTGTAGATTATAAGTTGTTTAGCATCTGATACTAGATGCCAGTATCTAATAACTATATGTAGGTACCTAATGTATTTGTTATGTATGTTATATTTATACCTGGTATTATTTTCTGTTCTTTATTTAGTGTTGCAGTGACACATACTAAATATGTAGCTAATGGCTGCTAAATTGACAATAATCAAGTCGGTTTAGAGGACATTTCAATAAGAGGAAGTCATGAATAGTAAACAGAATAAGTACTTTTGAAAATTAAGACATTGTTAACATGAAATGTTAATTACTGATGTATCTACCTAGTTTCCCTGATTTCTGATCCCTGTTTTTTAAACTGAAATTATTCCCCAGTACACTTTCCTTTTTTTATTCATATTAACTTTTGTTTTAGATAAAAAAAGAAAACACTAGCTTACTGTAAAATAACTTAAAATAAAATCCTTCCTACTAACATTATAAATTCGCAAGTTTGTAAGGATGTTTGTGACTTTGTGAGTGAAAATGTATGTTTCTGTTTCATGCTGTAACGGCTGGACGGATTTTGATAAAACTGGGTACCTACAGCAATAGCTTAAATCCGGGAATAACATTTAGGTTACTTTTGAAAAAATATATTCCACGCTGGCAAAAGCCGCGAGCAACAGCTTGTCAAACATAATTTTTTAAACATACAAGTACATGCTTCCATTTTCATGTGTATTTAGAACCCATTGACTCGCCAAGAGGTGCTGGACGATATCGCCCAGGCAAGATGGGAGAAACTGAAGAAAATGATGCTGGGCCGGCTGAGGTTCGGCACGGCCGGCCTGCGCGGGCGCATGGGCGCCGGCTACATGTGCATGAACGACGTTGTCGTGCTGCAGACTGCCCAGGTTTGTTGCTCCATCACATTCGTCCCATTTACTGTTTATCTTTTACTATCTGCTTTTATTTTTTTGTTGCACATATAACATTTATCCCTTTAGCCAATGTGTGATCCCTAGATACGACAAGATCAGTCAGATTATATTCCTTGGATCACTTACAACAATAAGAACAGCTGTACCAAAGAAATTAAACGCCGAGCAAAAAGTTGAAAATGCTATCCTCAGAGAAGTGGTCTTGGAGAAAATTACGCAGAATACCTACCATAGATAGCCATGAGAACTAATGACTCTATCAACAAAGAGCTCAACATTACGAAGCGGCTCTCCACTATCTGCCATGAAAATACCCTAAGCTTCTTACGACACATACAATTAACAAGTAGATTATTAGATTTACAATTAACTAGACAAATGGCGAGATTATAAGTGTAACTTTGTTTGCAGGGGCTGTGTTCGTACATGCTAAAGGAATGCCATCAGAGTCAGCTAGACAATGGTGTTGTTATCGGTTACGATGGAAGATATAACAGTAAGAGGTAAGTGACCTGTTCTACCTATACTCATATCATGTGCAAACAATCCTAAACAATGTAGTAGTCAACATAAAATCATGATAAACGATATCGCGTAAATTCAGAATGAATTAAGTATTAAACCAGCTTTAATATTAATATAATGATGCCAGTAGTAAATCCATGTGACTTTAACAATATGTGTGATAATTCATTGTAACAAAATAAGTGGTGGACTATAGCCCGAACGCCCTCGTTTAGAGGGTAGGCCTGCCCCAGCAGTGGGGACATGTTAATCGGCTGATTTGATTTTCATCAGTTAGAAAATTCAAGTATTTACAGAGTTATACTTAATTCCATGCTATGACTAACATTAAATAATTTTCACATGACCTTGCTTTACAGTACCTACTACATAGTAGGTATTTGTCAATCTTCTATTTTAGGGTTCCTTCATAAATAATCTTTTTTGGCGAAGGTTTTTTGTCTGTTTGTCTGTCAGTGCGCCGGATAACTCGAAAACTACTGAACTGATTCAACTGACATTTGAAAGTACATACATGTAAAATAAGCTGGCGATGATTATGGAAATTTCAGGAAAAGTTTCTTTTTTGGGTTATTCCAGGAAAACGAAAAAAAAACGGAAACACACATTTTGTAGTTACCAGTGATTTTGAACTTACTATACCTACAATATACATAGTTAGTTACATACATTACACATGGCTGACTTTTTTCTAATTTACATCAATAAAAAAAACATGGTTCTCGTAAGTACCTCCTCATTTAAATATCATCAGTTGGTTGGTATACAAGTCACAAAAAACTAATTACCGACTTAACCACCGCTACATTGCCTTCCTAATATAATACGGACATGCTATTCAACGTCGTCACTATAATTATGGCAGATACTGCGTTATCTCGAAATGACCTTTCTTATCGATACTGGCGTTAAAAAGTTACATCATAATCATCGTGTTAACTAATTCATTCTGATTTATTTATACATTTATTATAGTTTTTATACACACGTCTTCGGTTCTTTGGTTGTTTTTTAACGGTGGTGCGAAACGAGCGACAAACGGGCAGTCAGCCCACCGCCTGCCACTGATGGTAAACGGCCACTGTCGCCCATAAACACCTGCACACCCTTTAGATTGCGGCTTACATTAAAGTAAATGTGTAGGCGTTGCCAACCTGAGACTTATTTTGCGTAAGAAGGGGAAACTACATGTTTACCATCGCTCCGCGAAAATTAACTTGGAATGTGCTTCCAAGTTAATTAACCGGCGTGAGACGTAGCGTGTTACCTACTGTAAATCCCAAGGTTCGCCGGTAAAATCCAAGATTTACCAAGTGATGATGAACAAATCAGACTTTTTGACATAATGGATTTTACAAGTGCCTACATGGCAGTCGTTCGTTATCTAGCACTTAACTCTGGATCAGTATTATCGCATATTTGCTACAAACTCGTTCAACCGTGATAATAACTTTAAATCCATGCGATGGCGTGATTTTTTATGAAATCCGCGTAATGAATTATACAACTTATAAATACCCATTAAGATTGTATTGTAATGAGTAAAGACTTATTATTGGCCAAGGCCTTGTGCCGAATTAAGGCCATCAACAACTTCTCATAATAGCAAAGTTAGAGACATTCCTCAGAAAGGAATAATGTTCACAGTTGGACATCAATAGACAGCCTAAAAAGTCAGGCTTTGCCCAAAATAGTGCCTCATAAGACTACAAAAGGCCTGAGAATGGCGTTATTTAGTTTCTGGTGTCACACTGACCACAGTTCGTGATAGGCCTCTTCCCTAATGTGCGTCACTTGGGCTCACGGGGCGTCACCGTACCCAGACTTCGATTTTCCTCGTCTAGTCTTTGACAGTGTTACATTTTCCCAGACAGGTCTTTTTACCGTTCCATCAAGACGTTAGAACGCCATACCCAAGCTCGACCAATAAATCATTCATCACGATTGTTGTTCTTGGCATAACGTTCCATCAATCTCATAATTAGCGCTAACGAAGTATCACTTAGGCATGGTTGTTTACGTTCAGCTTGTTGCAAATGTTTAACACATTAAATTATAATTATACTGTATACCTACTTACTTGTTTTGTTGTGTGTGTCGTAAGGCAGTAAATAAATGTCTTTCTTTCTTCTAAATTGTTAATCCGTTGCCAGTAGTAGATCCATCTAATTGTAAATTGCCTTGAAACTGAAACTTAGGCCTGGATTTTCGATTAACTAGTAAATTAAATCATCCATATATTTATCCCAGGCTTTTATACAGTTGATACTTATTTTACTTATAAATAATGCAGTATACTGTACGAAAAACTCAAATTTCCTGTTTCTTTGTTCCCAGATTCGCAGAGCTCACAGCCAAAGTCTTCATCTCTAACTCAATCCCAGTCCACATATTCTCCACCGTCTGCCCAACGCCCTTCGTGTCGTTCGCTACCATATTGTACGAGGCGGCGGCCGGCGTCATGGTGACGGCGTCCCATAACCCGAAGGAAGACAATGGCTACAAGGTGTACTGGAGGAACGGCTCGCAGATCATATCGCCCCACGACGACAATGTACTAGAGGAGGTCTTACAGTGTTTAGAGTAAGCTCATACTCCACTTGCGTTTTTTTTAAATTCAAATTTAAAGAGCTTATCCTAATAAACGCTGATCCCAATTGTTATATTAGCTGATATAAATAGAACTCAAGATGAAATATTATTAAGTTTAATCGTTACGAGCATTAGGTACAAGCCAGGCACAAGCAGTGGCCACAGATAGTAAAACTAACCTCTAGGCTACAACACACGGACACATCTATAGAGCAGATAGATATAGAGCCATATAGAGCAGCACCACACGACATCTCTCTCTATATATATTTTTAATATTAATACAAAACATAATCATTAAACTTCTCTGGCAGTTGGACCTGCCTATGTGGTCGAGCTCCATAATCATCAGTCACTGGTACTGATTCTGAATCACCCTCATTACTTATACTAAAACTTTTATCCATAACATAATCACTGGTCTTATTATTTAAACTACCATCAATAGCAATAGTTTCAGTATTATTACTGAACTCTGGGAGTTCTTGCGGTATGGAGTCTGAATCTATGCCACGATTATCCCTATCCTGATGATAGAAAGGTGCAGGTATTAGGTGCCATCTATTTCTCCGATATTCACCTGAAGGTGTTCTCAAAATATATGACCTGTGAGGCAATTTAGTCTTCACTACACCGTATTGTTTAATGTCAGTAATCCAGACTCCATCCCCTTGTTTCAGATCAGACAATTCTCTAGTTCTATGCCGTTTATCATAATATTCTTTTTGTTTATCTTTATTTATTAATTCTATGTTAGGAACTTCCCGGGTGCTGACAAAAGCCTCTAATTTTTCTGGCAACATAGGCAAATGTGATTTAAGTTTACGATTGAACATTAATTCAGCTGGTGAAAATCCATTTTCTAAAGGAGTTGTCCTATATGACAAAAGAGCTGCATGAATATCTGAAACATTTTTCTTGATAATATTTTTTGCTACTTTCACCGCTGCCTCTACACAGCCATTAGATTGGCTGTAATATGGAGATGAAGTTATGTGTCTGAAATTATATTCCAGAGCAAATCTCCTCATTCCTGATTGAAATTGAGGCCCATTATCGGAGCGTAATATATCACAAATACCATATCTGGAGAACAGCTCTTTTAGTTTACCAATAACTGCATTTTCGCTTAAATTATTAAGTTTGAATATTTCGAAAAAGCGTGAAAAATAGTCTGTTACAATTAGATAATCCTGACCATTACATTTAAATAAATCAGCAGCAATTTTTTGCCAAGGCCTTACACACGCTTTGTCATCCTTTTCAAAAGGTTCTTTAAAGTTACTTCTTTCTTCTATACAATTTGGACAGTATCGTATTAAGTTTTCTAGTTGGGTACTTAGGCCACTCCACCACACACTTGTTTGAGCCCGTCTCCTACATTTAACTATACCCTGATGACCCAGGTGGATCAAGTCTAGCATTTGTTTCTGATAATTTTGGGGAATTACAATCCTACTACCTTTTAGTAAAATATCCCCTGAAAAATTTAAATCAAATCGATATTGATAATATTTGGCCACAAGGTCTGGTATTTTGTTTTTATCTGGCCAACCTTCTATGCAATATTTAATCAACAGAGAACATACATCATCTTTTTGCTGCGATTCTACAATATTGGCCAAGAGGGTGTCCTCGAGTGCAGAATTGGCTATGACTGACCTCACATAAGCATCCATCTCATTGCTCAGCTCATAATCTGACTTATGTTGCATTTCTATAGGGCATCTAGACAGTGAGTCAGCCATAACCAAATCCTTCCCCGGAATATATACAATATCATAAACATATCGCATCAATCGAATGCGAAACCTTTGTAGTCGAGGAGACAAGTCATCGAGTGGTTTGCTATGTAAAATCTGTATGAGTGGCTTATGATCAGTTTCAAATGTAAAGGTTATACCGGTGATATACTCAGCAAATTTATCGGCGGCCCACGTAAGTGCTAAAGCTTCTTTCTCAATTTGTGCATATCGTCTTTCTGTTGGTGACATAGTTCGCGATATGTAGGCAATTATACCCTTTTCATTACGATCATTTAATTGGTAAAGGCAACTACCCAGCCCATACGAACTCGCATCAGCACATATAAAGGTTTTTTTATTTGGTTCGAAATATGACATGGTAGGTGCTTCAGAAAGCATAGTCTGTATCGCTCTGAAAGCCTTGTCCTGAAGAGGGCCCCATTCAAAGCTGACATTATTTTTTAAGAGACCATTAAGTGGTTCTAAGACCTCCGATTTATTTTTGACAAATCTACCAGCAAAGTTTACCATACCCAAATACCTTTGTAGTTCTGTTTTATTGGTTGGTTTTGGGAATTTAGTTATGGCCTCCACCCTCTCCGGGTCAATAGATATACCCTCTTCAGTTAATATAAATCCTAAATACTTAATTTTTGTTACCCCGATGATGCTTTTATCCTTGTTCAAGGTAATCCCTTCATCTTGCATTCTTTGTAACACCAACCTAAGGGTTTTATCGTGCTCTTCAATTGTGTCAGCATATATGAGCACATCGTCTACATGGTATAGCACGTTAGGAATACCGTGGAGTAGTTTTGAGAATTTATTGATGAAAAATTCTGGTGCACATGAAATACCAAAGGGTAACCTTTTGAATTTAAACCTCCCAAAGGGGCAAATGAATGTAGTGAGTAGTTGGCTCTCTTCATCAAGTTTGAGTTGATAAAACCCTTTATTGGCGTCTAATTTTGAAAAGAATTTAGCACCGGTGATGCGAGCTAGTGTACTCTCGACCTTATGAATAGGGAAATATGGTCTTAACACATTTTTGTTTAGTTGAGTATAGTCACAGCACAACCTGATTTCCTTATCATCCTTTGGAACACAAACAATCGGGGCAACCCACTCGGTGATCTGCTCCACCGGTTCAATAATATCAAGCTCTTGAAGACGCTCTAATTCCTTTTCTAATCGCTTGAGTAAAGGCAATGGCACTGTACGAGGAACTGTCTGTGTGAAAGGTTTCGCATCCGGCTTCAGCTTTATAGTGATAGTCTCTTTAAACTCCCCCAGCTCCTGGAATAATTTGGAAAATTCAACATGAATATTTGCTTTGCTAAAAGTTTCCCTCTTGTCATCTACATTGCTACTCTTTATTTCTTTTATACCGACACTATTGATCTCATCACTTTCATTAAATATTAATAGATTAAAATATTGTATAGCCTTGCATCCTAATATTGGCATTTCAACCCCTTCCAGAATGTAACATTCAATCGGATATACTTTATTATTGCATTTCAAAGTTAGTCTAATAACCCCCTTACAATTAAGCACTTTGCCATCAGCTCCTCTTAGTACCTTTTTAGGTTTCTTTATGTTAGGTAAATATTTTTCTGGTATACTTTTGACTGGAATACAGACACAGTCAGCCCCCGAATCCAATAGAAAATTTAAGGGTTTTTTAAATTCCTGAACCATAATTTTACATTTCCAAGAGTCCCTGTTTTTTATGTTACCTACATACAAGTATAAATCTTTACCTTCTACTATATCCTCACTTCCATCTTGCTCTATGTTTTCTTGTTGCATCTTATAAACTCTCCGTCCCCTGCATACCACTTTATAGTGACCTTTGTATCCACAGGAAAAACATACAGTGTTTCTAGCAGGACAAGCTGTTCTCGGATGTGTTGGTCCTCCACAGTGTGGGCAACGTTTGGAAACTGTAGGATGTTGCTGCGATGACCTCGAAGCCGGAGTTTGTTGTTGCATTGGCTTCCCCCTGTTCACATACCTAATCGCTTCATCCGTACCAGCCATTACTTTATTTTGTTGTTTCTGCATTTCAGCTTGTCTGGCCAGCAAGCTTGCTTCTTCCAGGGTCAGCGAGCTCCGTAGTTGGAGTTTCTCACTGAGGTTTTTATCAGACATTCCCACTACCAGCCGATCTCGTATTAATTCTGTTTTCAAGTCTTTAAATTGACATTTTTCAGCGATTGAATATAAGTCTGTGAGAAACTCTTCAATAGGTTCACCCTCTTTTTGTATTCTGGAGTTGAACTTAAACCGCTCAAAAATTATATTTACTCGAGGCAAAAAATAGTTAGTTAGTTCGTTTAGTAGGCTGTCAATACTTTCTTTTTTTGGGAATGTTTTAATTATTTCTTCCGATTTTTCTCCCATTAGATAAATGACTAGATTTATCTTTTCAGTCTCTGACAGACTTTTTTCTAGGCCTGTAACTGATAAATACCTCTCAAATCTGCTTTTCCAAGTTGGCCACGCCGCCGGGTTAGTGTGGTCAAACTGGGCGGGCGGGTTTATGCCCATTACCATATTAGCTGGGTTATTAGAAGTCGCTGCCGGCGTCGCGCATTTGCCACCCGCCGGGCCCCCCACGCCATCATCAATTTTGTCTCCCCCAGCCATTTTTAGTTTCTTCCTTTACTTAGTTGCGTGCGTGCTTATCCGCCACCGCTGCCACCATGTTATATTAGCTGATATAAATAGAACTCAAGATGAAATATTATTAAGTTTAATCGTTACGAGCATTAGGTACAAGCCAGGCACAAGCAGTGGCCACAGATAGTAAAACTAACCTCTAGGCTACAACACACGGACACATCTATAGAGCAGATAGATATAGAGCCATATAGAGCAGCACCACACGACACCAATATGTCTATTATGTCGCTCTATTGGGATCAGCGTAAATCAACAGACGAAGTACCTGTAGAACAGGACTTGTCCTAATACAGGCACCAGTCTCACACAAAGACCGGTCTCCGGTTAATTTCATTTCCGGTATTTATCAAACTGCATGCGAATATTGTTATATCTTTGTGTGAGAATATAAATAAAATTTGAAATTTGAAATTTGAAATTTGAAATTTGAAATTTGAAATTTGAAATTTGAAATTTGAAGTCTACCGGTATAGTACCTTATAGGCTTCTTCTGTTGATTCCTACCTTAACTAATTCATAAAGTGCCTTGGCGCCTCCGATAGAGGGAAAGCTAAGGCTAAAAAAAATGTTACTGCAGGAAATATTACAGTATTTAGGTTGAAGGGCCCTACACACATATAACTAGTTCATTTCGACCTTTTTTCTGTCCTCTGTCGACTACATACTCTAATGGCGTCATCTGGTCAAGCTTTTAGGAAAACCTTCACTGGATTTGGCCTCATATCATTCTTCTTCCACTATTTCTAGCATCCCAGAGGAACACTGGGAGATCGAGGGCATCAGGTCACACAAGCTGGTTAAAGACTGCCAAGAGGAGGTCAACACTAAGTACATGGAGTACATCCGTGACATGCTCCCTCAGACCGTTCGGGAACAGAACAGAACGGCAGCTATCGAGGTCGTGTTTAGCGCGATGCACGGTGTCGGTTACAAGTATATTGTAGAGGCCTTTGAAGTGGCCAACTTAAAGGTAAGTGGGCATTAGATAATGATTTGAAGAAGTATGATACGTTAACTAACAGTTACCTACAAATTCGTTCATACAGTTTACCAATTTTAGTATGAAATATATAAGTTTTTGTCAAAAAAATAGTGCTGAAATCATTTCATTGTTATCATTTTTAAACGGATTTTCGTAATCGACATTTAGTCGCGGTCCTGACGAACCTCGTTATACGCATGCACGCTTCTCTTACCTAGTCTACATACGTATGCCGTATGGGATCATAGAGAAATGATGGGTGGGTTCTCGTAGCTAAATTTTTTGATTCAAGTATGAGATAGAGTAATTTGGGAAAGTAAGAGGGAAATTTTTCGTTACAATTTTTTTATTCCTAACGATACTGGTAACCTTTCAGCCACCAATAAGCGTCATCGAACAGCAAGACCCGAACCCCGACTTCCCCACAGTGAAGTTCCCCAACCCTGAGGAGCTGGAGTGCCTCGAGCTGAGCAAGAAGCTGGCTGAGGAGCGAGGAGTGCGTCTGGTGCTGGTCAACGACCCTGATTCCGACAGGCTCGCGGTCGCAGAGTATGATCAAAGGTGAGATAAGACAACGAAACGTGGGTTCACTATGGGCCTCATAAGAAGGCCCAAGGTCACCCAAATGATATTATTGTAGGATATATCGAAGCCGTGACTCCCAATGTCAAGCTCTATTGCAGGAGTCCAGTGTCTTCCTCATTTATAGATAGTTACAAACAGTTAAATTATAAATTGACAGTTAACAAGAGAATAATAAACTCTTTAGCTCTAATAACTATCATAAATGAATAAATAAGTAAGTAAACTGTTTGTACGTCAGTTCGAAGTCGTGGAAGGTGTTCACCGGCAACGAGATGGGCGCGCTGCTGTGCTGGTGGCTGCTGCGCGGGCGCGCGGCGGGGGCGGAGGGGGGGGAGGTGTACGTGCTCGCCAGCGTCGTCAGCTCCAAGATGCTGAGGACCATCGTCGGGCCGCGCGGGCACTTCGTGGAGACGCTCACCGGCTTCAAGTGGATGGGTGAGTGCTCACTTAGAAACAAATCAAAAAATCAAATCAACAGCCTATTAGTATGTCCTCACTGCTGGAGCTCAGGCCTACCCTCTGCAGGTTTCCTCTCAATTTTTTTTTTGACCGTTTGAGAGCAGTCAGTATATGTACTTAAGTTTCGAGAAAAACCCATTGGTACAAAGCCCAGCCGGGGTTCGAACTGCGGACCTTTCGAGATAGGCCGCGTCCCGACGCCGCTGACGCTCTACATTGTATTTGTTGATGGACTGGCTGTTTCCCGCGGCCTCGCCTGCTTTTTAAAAGTTGTTTCTGACTTTTTTACTTTTTTCCCGGGTCGTAGTGTGATGTTAAATTAAATAGCGTATAACCTTCCTGAATAATTGGGCTATTAATGCAAAAATATTTTTTAAGATGTGACTGGTGGTTCTAGAGATTATTGTAAATGTGGTTTACACGTATACTTTCTTAAGAAACAATTCCTGAATTTTGCACAAAAATCTGTCCTGATATATAATATATTATGTTAACAGGCAACACGACTCTCATCCTGGCCAAAGAGGGCAAGCAGACGCTGTTCGCGTTCGAAGAGGCCATCGGCTACATGTGCCACCAGCGCGTGCCAGAGAAGGACGGCGTCTCCGCCGCTGTGCAGGTCTCTATCTTTATTACAGTCTAACAAAGAAAATACCACGAAAATACTATCATTTTGACAAATAATAGAATATTGACAGAGACAGTTTCCACAGATTTCAAGATTACATTATGATATAATTAAAAAACACCCTTTGAGAGCAGTCAGTAGCTTAAATTTTGAGAAAAACCCATCGGTACATTGCACGAGCAGGGATCGAACTCTAATCTCTCGAAGTGACAGGCCCCACTACTGACTCAAAAAGTGCTTCTGTTCTGTGAATTATAAAGAGGTCGTGGGTTCGATTCCCACCCAGGACCAACATTTGTGTGATGAGCATAACTGTTGGTTTCCGAATTTTTTGTTTGTACGTATTTGTATTTATTTAAAAGTAAGTATAAATTTATCTTTATTAGTTGTTGAGAACCCATAAAACAAGCTTCGGCTTAGTTTGTGACTAAGACATATAAGAAGAAACTGAGTCCCTCGAATGAAATTTCCATTTTTCTCACTGGTGTGATCTGATAATGATTTTGAGTTACAATGCTGTGCCTGCACCTCCAGGTGGCGTCCCTGGCGTCCTACCTGAGCTCCAAAGGCTCGTCGCTCACGGAGCAGCTGCAGGAGCTGTACGTGCAGTTCGGGTACCACGTGTCCCACAACTCGTACTACCTATGCTACGAGGCACCCACCGTGCAGAAGATATTCCGACGCATCAGAAACTTCGGCGGTCCGGGAGTCGTGAGTACACTTGCATCATCACCATCAATAGCCTTAACAGGTCCCCACTTCTGGGGCTCAGGCCTACCCTCTCAACGAGGGCATTAGGGCTATAGTCCACCACGCTAGCCCAGTGCGGGTTGGTGGACTTCACATGCGCCTAAGAATTTCTTCTTCGGCGTATGCAGGTTTCCTCGCGATGTTTTCCTTCACCGTTTGAGAGCAGTCAGAAAATGTACTTAAAGTTTCGAGAAACAACCCATTGGTACATGGCCCAGTTGGGGATCGAACTCCGGACCTTTCGATATGAAAGGCCACGTCTTATCCCCTACGCCACTGACGCTCTAAACATTTATTGCACTACACGGTCGAACCACACTCTCTTAGTATTGAACCTGCTGCGCGTACCGGTCCTCCAGAACTCGTCTACCCTAACGGCCGTCGGTTCTGCGACAGAGGTGAGCTGATAATCATTTTCAGCTTGATAATCCTTTCGGCTATGTCGGTAACCTTGGTTCTCCATCGGATGTCCGCATTACGGATCATATCCTTCAAAGAAACTCGGAGCATAGCCCTCCCCATAGCGACCTTATTAAACTTGTGGATCAGGCCCACCGTCAGTGTCCACGTTTTTGAGCCGTAGGTCATGACTAGCAGCACTAAAAGCCTTTAGTCTTTAAACATTGTGAAATAGGCGACGTGAAGACTTGATGCAGTTTCCAAATGCTGCCCACCCCAACTGAATTCTTCTGTCATTCTTGTGTCCGTGAATACTTACTAAAACTTAATACTGGCGCTTTACTTACAGTACCCGAAGAAAGTGGGTCCATGTGAAATCGAATACATCAACGACTTTGCGCCTGCTGTCAAAATACCGGAAGAAATCAATGGCGATGGTATGCTGAGTAAGTAAAATACTAATATACTTAAATATAATGCTATCAATTAGATTTTTTTGTTGTTTTATTCATAAGAAAACATGAATTGATAACGATAAATCCGCCACAACTGGTTTGCGAGTGGGATTTTTCCCATTTGAAAACCAATGTTACGAAATGATACCTTCTAAACGATTGCACACAATTGTTCATAATCATAAGTTCGTCCATCTAGTTCTACTATTAGTTATACGATAGAACAAAAAAATCCAGACAGTTGGCAGAAAGTGCTCTCTGTTTTTTTTTTTATTATAGTCCCATTTTTACAAGGAGAATTGTTCAACTGGTCCGGTTTCTGGTGATTAATTACAGATTTTATTAAAGCGCACATCAAATACTTAATTGTAGACCAAATATACTGATTGCGCATTAGTGTGCCATCAGTATTTTTTGATGTGCAAATCAGATTTTTTTTATTTAGGTTAGGCAGCGAACTGACACCGACCCTAGGAGGTATGTTAGGTTAGGTTAGGGGCCCATTACACGGTAGGTTTTGCTGTCAGTTTGTTAACAGTCAAGGCGGTGACTGTCGGATGAATGATCGTTTAATGCGGTGACTGATGAAAATCTCCATACTTTATTCGTCAATTCCATCAGTCATGACTGATGGAATTGACTGATGCTTGCATGACCGTCTAAAGTACGCCTTAGGTTAGATGTTTATTTAAATACAACCCATACTATATAGATATAAGAAATAAGACTTTAAATGTAAAATAAGATATGGCTTAAAGTTCTCGTTACCAAGCCAAAACCCACTTTAAAAAGAAACAACCCATACTGAGTATGACATGTTGTTGCAGCCGTGCTGGGCACCGGTCTAGACCGGGACTACACGAGCGGGGAGATGATAATGTTCCGCTGCACCAACGGGCTGAGCGTCACGCTGCGGACCAGCGGCACAGAGCCCAAGGTGAAGTACTACTCGGAGCTGGTGTGCAAAGCCAACACGCCTCGGTGAGTTATCCTGTGTAACTGGACCCTAAATATTGAAGATAGCTAATTTTATTGAAAGGAAACTTTCTTTTATTTACAAAAATATGTGGAACTGCATGCAAAGATTTTTAAGAAACCACCTGTATGAGCCGGAATTCGAACCCAACAAATGGGGCAAAAAACTCAAGTGTGAAACCAACGCTAAAAAGTTTTACGCTTCTCAGTCAGTGAGGGACGAGTATGTAATGCGGAAATAATTTTTCAGTGAACAGCAAGAAATGAAGGCGAAACTAGAGAATATGGTGCGGGCATTCATTGAAGAGCTAATCCAGCCAAAAGAGCACGGTTTGATAGGTTAATTACTTGAATCATCAATGACTAGAATCAAATGTATCAGTAAATTTAATTAGAACTTCTCTCGTAAAATAGGTAGGGTACATTCCATGTGAAGCATTTACCTGAAAGAGGCCTATAAATTCTTAAGCAGTCCCTACACGATGATGCGGCATGACATGCGTTACGTGCTGTCACTCATGCATGACCGTTTAATTGTAGTGATTGACATGCAAACTACGTGCTGGCCGTTGATTGACAATCGCGCGTACTCTTCACTGTGCTAAGTGATTGATACCAAGCATGAGTGCCAATCATGCAGCATGATAACTCACGTAAACGTAACGCATGTCATACCGCATGATCGTCTAGGGACCGCTTTAGAGTTCAAAATAATATATTAAAATACAAGCTATAGTGGTCATCAACATTTTTTGTAACGGTTATTGCTTGTAAAAGTAGACTTTAAAAAATTTAAAATGAGGACAGAAGGCCGTTAAGTGTGACACGTGAATATTTAAAAAATAAAATTAGCCACTACAATTTCTTCAATTGTTAAAGAATTTTTATAAAATTCTATAACACCTGTTAGGCAACTTTTTGCCATTTTCTCTAAACTCACGTTTTACACTTAGCTGCCTTCTCTTTTCAGGGCAGTGTAGAGTGGGTGTGAATCAAAAACTTAGAATATACTAGCGTATAGACGAACAGAGTGTGCAAGTGAGATAAAACAAATTGACAGTGTCACAAGTAAGAGAAAACTGATACAACACCACTGTATAGACTTACCAAGTTATCAGTGAACTGAAGGGTGGCTCTGCCATCGTTGCATGCCCATTCCATGATCTATAATCTGATTTTGAATGACAGGTCATCACGCGTGGTAGGTACATACTGTGTTACGTGGTGAAGTTGTATTTTATGATAACTGACACTTTGACGTATCCAAAATCGTCAGCTCTAGTTCGTCTATACGTTAGACGTTTATGGCCAGCAGCCCTATTTTAGAATCGCTCGCCTTGTTTCAAACGGTCGATTCTACAAATTTTCCTTCGACATCCGATACAGAAATTAGTAGAATCGAACGCTCGAGGCGAAATGAAATATTTATTCGCTCTAGTGTAGTACTTACAAGATCTTAAATAATATTAGAAGTCCTTTGGTGTACGAATATTGTTAAGTACAGTCTACGGGTTAGTAACAGTAACTTAGGTAATATAATTATTCAAAAAATTCATAACTTGGTAAATTCTTAAAATAACGAGGCGAGCGACTGAAAAATAGAGCTCCTGAATACAAGTACTGTCGCGCGCGACTTAACATAGACGAGGGCGTAAACTCATATCGTGCCTTGTTGTACCAGACAAAATACTACTTAACGCTGTACTATTTATTCTGTGACTTAATTAGTTGTGTTCGTCAGAAAGAAATGCTCGGGCTGGAATTTCTTAAAATCATTTTAGGGGTAACCGAAGATCAGTCAGGTCTTTTATTATAAGACCTTTCAAAATTAACCACACAGACGTAGAGGGATAGATATATACAGAGATAATACGTCAAACATTTTTTTAAACTTTTGCAACCAAAATTATTACCTTACCAGTTAAGCTTATAGTAAGAACGTTCTCTCTTAGTATTTTGCTTTTTTTTAATGAAATTTTGACTGCTATTTTATTTATTTATCGTTATTCTCGAAAATTTGCAAATCAAACAAAAAAATAAAATCTGATTGTTACAATGTACTTGTCGAAGTTTGTGCACTTATAGTTAATTTTTGAATAAACCTGACGTAAAGTATACAAATAAAACTTGGGAAAAACGTAGGAAGTAAATGTTTTTAAAGTTAAGCTGGTACCTACTTTGTCTGGTACAACCAGTATACTATATTTAAATGTTATAACTGGTACTAATGCCAAAGCATACTATGTGAAATTCATTTCATTCTGTGATAAAAAAAAATGTAACGGACTATGTGATACTGAATTAAGGAATGCTGAATAACCGTAGCATATTTATTGTAACGGCCATATACTTTTAAGAAGAAATGTTGTCAAATTTCTGAAGGGTTGCTATGACTACAAATAAATACGAGCGATCATCTGGTTTAAACTGAACATAGTTTTATTTTGGATTATATCTTAAAACTACTTGCATCAACTGGTCCTTCGAGCCAACGATTAGAACGGAGTAAACCTATGCCTCTAAGACGTAGCACGAGAGCGACCAAATCGAAAAAGTGCATTTGTTGTGACGACGACGACTCGCAGCAACAACCGACTATGAGTGTGGTGCCGACTACGACTACTGGGGAGGAGCATTCCCCACCTGTACCCGCCGCCGCCGCTACCGTCGCCGCTGATAAGGTCGTAAACAAACCTCTCAGTAGATCGAGTGTACAGTCTATATGTTCGGCTCGCAGCAAACTATCGCAAGTTAGCGTTGCATCTCAACGACGATTACTTGAGGCACGCGCGGCGAGAGAAAAAGCCGAACTGGACCGCGAACGACTAGAACGCGAAAATCTTCTCGAACAAGAGAGACAGGAGCGTCAGGAACTTCTCGAACAAGAGAGACAGGAGCGTCAGGAACTTCTCGAACAAGAGAGACAGGAGCGTCAGGAACTTCTCGAACAAGAAAGGCAGGAGCGTGGAAGGCTTCTCGAACAGCAGAGGCTAGAGATCGAGAAGTCGTTGATAGACGCGAAACTTCGAGAAGAAATTGCTCTTTTATCAGTGAAAGGGGATACCGTGTCTACTCAATCTCATAGAACTAAAGACTGGGTAGAGAATATAGTAGCAGATGACCAGATTATTCCTGATGGTGGCCAGAAAGTTCATCATCTTAAGCAGCCTGAACGTCAAGATGTAAGCGCGACCATAGACAACTTGACACGTGCCATAACAGATGCAATTAAAGCCAAGCCCACTGTTGGGACGAGCGTTGGGACAGATAAGCTGCTGGGAAGGTTATCGGCGAGAGACCTACCATCCTTCACGGGAGATCCTCTGGAATGGCTACGCTTTAAGAACGTTTTCGAGAGGACAACGCAGATTGGTCAATACACTGATCAGGAAAACCTGTCCAGATTACAAAGGTGTCTTCATGGTGAGGCCTGGGAGGCAGTAGCTGCTCGATTAATAGCTACAACGACGTCTGCCAATGAGGTGATGAAGACACTCGAGATGCGGTTCGGTAGACCTGACCTGATCCTAGCGAAATTGATTAATGAGATAAGAAAAGTGCCAAAGTTATCTGGCGCACGCTCTGAAGTAGTCGTGCTCGCTACCAAAGTTGATAACTGCGTTGCTGCTATTGAATCTGCGGGCCATACCGGATACCTATACAGTCCTGACCTAACAGCTGAGATTATCGGCAAACTTACAGAAGCTATCTTTTATCGGTGGTTGGATTTCAGTAGAGGCTTGTCTCTTCATGAACCTCAATTGCCAACAATGGCCAAGTTCTTAATGAGAGAAGCTGAGGATATTTGCAAGAGAGGTGCAGTAGAACAGCCATCCACAGCTAAGATGACCAGACCAGGCACTTTCGCATCCAAACGTCCTCTTCTGCTGACTAACGCAGAGGAGAAAGACACCTATGATCATTCGATTAACGCGGTGTCAGATCAACGCGATAAGAAATGTGTCTTCTGTGATAAATTGGACCACACAATTAGCTCCTGCTCTGGATTCAAGAGTGAGAATATTGAGCAACGCTGGGTGTGGGTTTGTGAGAAACGATTATGCTTCAAATGTCTGAAGTCTCCACATCGGCGTGACAGATGTAAATCAAAGGCTAGATGCATGACCTGTAAAGGCGGTCATCACACTCTTCTACATAGAGATGACTGGAAGAACTGGTCGAAGGAGAAATCTGAAGCCAAAAAAGATAATACGGAGACTACGGCTAATGTGTGGACGGAAAACGACAAGAAAGTCTTCCTGAAGGTTCTACCTGTAACCGTGGAGGGCCCTGAAGGTTGCGTAGATACATATGCGCTATTGGACGAGGGTTCCACCGTCACGCTCGTGGAAAGCCAGATTGCTGAAAAGATTGGAGCGACGGGCCCTGAGGATGGACTAAATCTCCAAGGTGCCATCGGAAGAGGTAGCAATATGGTTAGTCAGATCGTGACGTCGTCAATTCGCACCCCTGAAGCTACACACGTACTAAATCGTGTTCGGACTGTCAATGATTTGACGCTGCCTAGACGATCAGTGACTGAACGCGACGTCGCACGGTACACACATCTAGAAGGGATCCCAATTCATACCTTCGTCGGTCGTCCGACTATATTGATTGGCCAAGACAACTGGCAGCTCATTATAAGCCGTGAAATAAGAGAAGGCAAGAAGAATGAGCCAGTAGCATCATTGACTAAACTAGGATGGGTTCTGCATGGTTTCGTTTCTTCTATCTCTAAGAGAGTCATGCCCGAATTCACTCTTCATATTAGAGAGGAGGAGGAGCTCCACGATCTGGTAAATGATCATTTCCGTCTCGACAGTATCGGAATTAGACAAGAAGAACGTCCGAGATTATCGCCCGAAGAACGACGTGCTTTGCATATTCTTGATACGAAATCCAAGAGAATCAAGGATAGATGGGAGACAGGATTACTGTGGAGATCAGATGATGTAAACCTGCCCGACAACAAAAGAAACGCTGAGCATCGGCTTCGTATTATTGAGAAAATGATGGACTCCGATCCCGCCTTCGCTGCTGATTATACGAAGCAGGTCGACAATATGTTGGAGAAAAATTATGCGCAGAAGGTCTGTGACGCACCTACCGGCCGAGTATGGTACCTGCCGCACTTTGGCGTAAGGAACCCTAATAAACCTGGAAAGCTCCGCTTAGTATACGATGCGAAGGCTGAGACAAAAGGTGTGTCCCTTAACACAGAGTTATTAACTGGACCTGATCTCCTGAATTCTTTACTAGGAGTACTTTTGAGATTTCGTGAAAGACCTGTGGCTGTCACTGCTGACATCAGAGAGATGTTTCTACAAATAAAGATCATTGCGGAAGATCAGAATGCCCAATGTTTTCTTTGGCGTGGCAAGGAACGAGTCAGGCCACCAAGTATCTACAAGATGACGTCTATGACGTTTGGCGCCACCTCTTCTCCGTGTACCGCCACTTACATCATACGTCGTAATGCTGATGATTACGCCCTCACGCATCCTCGAGCCGTCGAGGCGATTAAGAAAAGACATTACGTTGATGACTATCTCGACAGCGTGGATAGCGAGGAGGAGATGAAGCAATTAGTAAAAGACGTGATCATGATTCACCAAGCTGGAGGCTTCGACATACGTAGCTGGGCTTCAAACAGACCGAACGTGCTACCAGATCAAGCTAATGCTGGCACAGTGAGCATACTCAAGCAGTCAGATGATACTGAAAGAACACTTGGCTTGAACTGGAAACCAGCTACTGATACCCTCGGGTTTGATTTGAGTTTGAAGAAGGTGGACAAAGAGGTTGTCAATGGTTCACGACGTCCAACCAAGCGCGAAATGCTAAAGACTGTGATGTCTGTGTTCGATCCCCTTGGTATGCTCTGTCCGTTTCTCATTAGAGGGAAGATCATGCTGCAAGAGATTTGGCACAGTGGAATATCGTGGGACCAGCAATTAGACGAGAAAGCATCACAAGTCTGGTTTCGATGGCTGAAAGACTTGAAAGAATGCAAAACATTTTTTATACAAAGATGCTATGGATTCTCTGCCCTCAATGGCCTTCATCTGCATGTTTTTGTGGATGCCTCGGAACAAGCCTACGCCTGTGTTGCCTATCTACGACGAGAGAGGGAGATAGCCTTCGTCGCTGCAAAGAGCCGCGTAGCACCGTTGAAATCGGCAACAGTGCCTAGATTAGAATTGCAAGCTGCATTGATGGGAGCACGGCTGGGTCATGCAATCCAAAAGGAACTAGGAATAGAGATTGAGAAGCGCATCTTTTGGACTGACTCCAAGACTGTGTGGCTATGGATAAACAAAAATCCTAGACAGACCAAAGCCTTTGTGACTAACAGACTTGCTGAAATTGATGAAATATCGCAGCCTATGGAATGGAGATGGTTGCCTGGGAATTTAAATGTGGCTGATGAAGCTACCAGATCCAAAGGGAACATGAATTCACCTAAGTCGAGATGGATTTTAGGCCCTGAATTCCTTCGTCAACCTGAGACTAATTGGCCTAAGTATGAACCACAGCCCGAAACCGAGGAGGAGACGACCAGTCCTGTTGATTTTGTTGCGGTGCTGGATGTGGATGCCCATAGATTCTCGAACTGGCGGCGGTTGGTCAGAGGTCTGGCTTACGCAATTCTATTCACAGAGAAATGCCGACGATCAGCTACTCACTTAACTCCTGATCATGAATGCCGCGCACAATCAATAATTCTGCGTCATGTTCAAAGAGAGAGTTTTGGCGATGAGGTAGTGGACCTTGAAAATGGATTACAAGTTAAGCCTCAAAGTAGATTACGTCAACTCAACCCAGGACTCGATGAATCGGGAATACTACGAGTGCATAGTAGACTAGAAGCCAGCGGAGACTTTCCCTTGGGCTTGAAGAGGCCTGTGATCCTAGATGCGAAACATTATGTGGTGAAATTGATTATTGAGCATAAGCACAGAGAACTGGGGCACCATGGCATGGGAACTCTGATTAACGAGCTCCGCCAACAGTACTACATTCTCAGACTTCGAGGGGCAGTCAGATCTTTAATCGCCAGATGTGTTACATGTAAAGCACGCCGAGCTCGCTGTGAACAACCAATGATGGCTGGATTGCCGCTCTCACGACTGCAACATCACTGCAGGCCATTCACATATTGTGGAGTAGATCTGTTTGGCCCCATGACCGTGACTATCGGGCGCAGACATGAAAAGCGTTGGGGGGTTTTATTTACATGTTTCAGTACGAGAGCTGTGCACGTTGAATTAGCAGCTTCGCTCTCGACAGATTCTACGATCCTTGCTATACGACGCATGGCAGCAAGACGTGGATTGCCAAAACAGATCCATTCAGATAATGGCACAAACTTCCGATCAGCGGACAAGGAGCTTCAGAAGTCCATCCAGGATATATTGTGTGATGGACAGTTGACGGATCAAGTCTCGTCTATTGGGATCAAATGGACATTTAATCCACCAGACGCCCCACATATGGGTGGGGTGTGGGAGAGACTCGTGCGTTCCATAAAGACGGCACTCGCTGCCACTCTCCACACTCGTACACCTAAAGAGGAGGTATTAGCAACATTACTGGCTGAAGCAGAGAACATTGTGAACAGTCGCCCGCTCACTCACGTTTCCCTTCACCATGATGATGAGGAGGCTCTTACACCGAATCATTTCTTACTTGGTGCTTCAAATGGATTGATTAGTCCAGGAGACTTTTCGGATGAAGATAACCTAAGGAAGCAGTGGAGAATAAGCCAGAGATTAGCTGACCATTTCTGGTCACGCTGGGTGCGCGAATACATACCGCAATTACAGCCTCGTAAGAAGTGGACTACGGATGATGGGCGCAAAGTGGGAATCGGGGATTTGATTTTGATTGCAGATGGCGCCTCTCAAAGAAACATGTGGCCGCGAGGCCGAGTGTCCGGAATCACACCGGGTCGCGACGGGCGCGTGCGCATGGTGGACGTGACTACACGCGGAGGCACACTGCGCCGGCCTGTCTGCAAGGTCGTTGTGCTTCTGAGGGCTGATGAAACGTCTGCCTCCACCTAAGGAGCTCTCCGAGCGAGGAGGAGTGTAACGGCCATATACTTTTAAGAAGAAATGTTGTCAAATTTCTGAAGGGTTGCTATGACTACAAATAAATACGAGCGATCATCTGGTTTAAACTGAACATAGTTTTATTTTGGATTATATCTTAAAACTACTGTGGACGTGACTACACGCGGAGGCACACTGCGCCGGCCTGTCTGCAAGGTCGTTGTGCTTCTGAGGGCTGATGAAACGTCTGCCTCCACCTAAGGAGCTCTCCGAGCGAGGAGGAGTGTAACGGCCATATACTTTTAAGAAGAAATGTTGTCAAATTTCTGAAGGGTTGCTATGACTACAAATAAATACGAGCGATCATCTGGTTTAAACTGAACATAGTTTTATTTTGGATTATATCTTAAAACTACTTGCATCATTTATCTTAATTAAAAAGGAAAAAATATAAATCTTTGGTACTAATAACTTCGAACAAAATGCGAGACAGCCCTGGAAAAAAAATCTCGACGCACCAAAACGCGATTTATTTAAACAAATTGAAAAACTAAAAATCCATGAATTCCTCTATCGTGGAGTACAAAGACACCTCTCGTTTAGTCGCAAGTTTTAGTAGATACCGTCTACTTATTCAGAAATCCTTTATAATTAATAATGTATATAAAGCGATAAGGTGAATTACTTAATAATGCACTTAATTTTTTTTAAATAAGGACAGCAACTTTGAAAATAATAATTTAATTAAATAATAAACTTCACTAACCGTGTTTTAATCAAAATTACATCAACGTCACAATTTAAAATTCTCAAAAGCATATTTAGTTTATATAAGCAAGAAACTAAAAGAGTTCTTTGCAAAGTAAAGGAACACACACCACTTGTACCAAACTATAATTCCCAATAGTTCCTTTGAAGGAACTACTGGGACTATTTGGTCCCAATAGTTCCTAATAAGCAATATTTTTGCCTTGACTCCCACCCTCAAGAGTTAAAGTACGCTAGCCACTGAATATACACTTCTAAAGTTAAAAGAAGTATATTATGTCATTATCGTCATTGTGACGACGCACCTTGTCTCTCATTTTAGTCTCCTGCTCATAAAATTGGTTATTTAGTGTCCTGCGCCGCCGCCGCCGCCTCCTCTTCGGCCAGTCGCGCCGCCTCCGCCGCGGCGGCTTCCTCCTGCAACTTGCGTTCTTTCTCTTGCAGGTTGATCTCTATCAAGTTATCCAGCTCTGGGCTGAGCAGGACAGACAGTCCAGCAGTGTAGGGCACCTGCATGTTCGAAAATGTAAATGTTCTACTTAACTCTAACTTGTTGTTATACAACTATAATGTTTTTGAAGCAGTGTTGAGTGTTTAATTACCCAAGTGGTTTGATTTATTAGACAGCTCAGCTGATTGATTGGTACGGGCCCGGATTCGAGCTCTCGACTTCATAAAAGAGAGTGAGGATTAATCCCAAAATGGGCAAGCCCGGTAAAATTACCACTTGTCTAACATTTTTATTGCATTTGTGATACTTTTGTGTACGTAACTTAAAAGAAACAAAGACGTTCTTTAGAAAAATGCCTACGAGAAATTTTATAAATTAACTAGGTATAGGAGTCGTGGTTGCCTGATTGGGACCTAACTTAACTTTATTTTTTGTGTTATTTTTGTGTCTATGCTGCAGTAAGATATTCAGGGAAAATGTTACCTACCTCTGCAAATATAGGCTTGGCAGCATCCCACCTTTCGATGTGATTCTCTAATATCTTTGTGATGGGCTGCGCTTTTGGTATTATTCTTCCGAGAATCCTAAACAAAAACCATGTAAAAAAATATATAACAATTGATTGCGTTGGACTTCTACTAACTAATGAATATCACATATTTTCCTTGCAGGTATAGATGCTAATTTAAAAGTAACAACTGACCTTTTTCCATACCATTCCGTATACAAAATTAAAGTCGGAAAAGTTGAGATCGTACAGGTTTTTTTTTTCATATCTCTGGTATTGAAAAAATTTTAAATCCGCATAATTTCCTATTATTACCGTACTTTAAACAGTAATTCACAGCGTGGGACTCTCCGCCAGGTGGACCGACGACCTGAAGAAGGTAGCTGCGAGCGGCTGGATGCGGCGGGCAGAGGTCCGTGTGCGGTGGCGTTCATTGGGGAAGGCCTATGTCCAGCAGTGGACGTGACCGTACTTTATAAATGTTCTCATGGACTCAATCGGTCCAGTAGATTTATAGGCTGTTAATTTGATAATCTGTTTTGATAACAACAAAAAATGGTTGTAACTTGAAGAGTGGTATGCAGGTGGTGTTGAGGAAGTGTATCTCCAGCTCTGGGATGAAGCACTTGTCGCGGTCCATGATGACGGCGGGCAGGTCGCCGCGGCTCTTCTCCAGCTCGCCCTGCTTGAAGAACTCCGTCAGCACCGCCGCCTGACGGTCACAAACTATCATGTCATCAATCATACACAAATCAAATTACGGCAGCGGCGGCGCGAAAGGGTCCGTAGCTTTGTTACTCCTTCATGCGTTCTGCTTCATGGTCCGTAGCTCAAAAAGTTCACACTTCAAGTGGCAGTGAGCTGGTCACATCTGGGGTAGACGAGTTCTCGAGTGGAGACCACGAGTGGGCAGGCGTAGCGCGGTACCTATGCCGCCCGGCAAGATGGAATGATGTTCTGCGTTAGGCGGCTGGCCGTGAATGGCGGAGGAATAAAAAATTGGGTTTAGGCACAGACATAGATATCTGTGGGATTAGGAGCGCTTTACGCAAGCCTTATGTCAAGCATTAGACTGGCACAGGCTGATGATGAAAATACTCCCACTGTTGGCATAAGACGCCTGATAACGTGGGCGACCGACGGTCATCCGGTACACCTATACCGTACGAAATTTAATTCAGCAAATGGAAATGAATATAGTTCTCATCTGTCACCCCACAGACATTGTTGCGTTGTTAAATGCGTAACAAAATCCTCCAAGAAAGTGGACTAACAGCAGTTTTCTTGACACTGCCCCAGTCTTTGAGCTGATCGCTAAGATCCGCCGAGTTCATGAGGACGGCCTGCAGCGCCGCCATGTGAATGCGGTTGTTCTTCTGGAAGTCCCTCGATATCACTTCGTACTCCTGCATGTTCCTAGCGGGAAAGAAGTCATAATGTTTATACCTACGCTAGTAAGGTAGATATTACATATTTTGTGATAATGCACCTCATTTACTAAAAGTTCCTTCGGGAAAAATATGTATAAACTTAGTACGTACCTACCTACCTACTTAAAAGACAACAAATCTGACATTTTCAGGAAAGTAGGTCGTTGTGTGCCACCCTATACTGAAAATTAACTAAATTATATATCAAAAGTAGCGTCGTCATATCCGGCGGGGCATAGCTAGTTAGATTTTTTTTTGTTTATTGTTGCTTACAAAATAAATGAACAACTTCACACAAAATCTTCTTAATACAATAAGAGAGCCGAGCAAAACGTAACGTATCGACAGATAGTGTGTGTCCAGAGAAGCCCCAATAGGCCGCACGAATATCCACTAACTTGAAATAATTAGCTAAATCTGAGGCGAGTATGAAGTCCTTGAGCATGATGATGGCCCGGTCGTAGTCGCGGCGCGGCAGAGTCTCCAGTATGTCGCAGCCCTCCGTGTTGAGGATGCACATGGCCTGCGCGAGGTGGTGCCGCTCCATCACGCTGCCCTCGCTCGAGTACAGCGCCGCCAGGGTCGTCTCTGCCATTGGGAGTCGCCGCTTTAGGAAAAATGCCCGCGCACTTTTTGACGTCATTGTCAAATGAATCATATCACTATAGCCTAATAAATAAAATCGTATGAATGACCTCGAGCGCGAGGCGACGCCGACGTGCAAGTCATTATACGATTTTGTTCTTTAGGATATAGAAGATAATATGATATGGTTCATTTGACAATGACGTCAAAAAGTGAGCGGGCATTTTTCCGCTTGGTTTGCGCAGTCCCTTAGGAAAAATACCCGCGCACTTTTTCACGTCATTGTCAAATGAATCATATCACTATAGCCTAATAAACAAAATCGTATGAATGACCTCGAGCGCGAGGCGACGCCGACGTGCAAAAGTCATTATACGATTTTGTTCTTTAGGATATAGAAGATAATATGATATGGTTCATTTGACAATGACGTCAAAAAGTGAGCGGGCATTTTTCCGCTTGGTTTGCGCAGTCCCTTAGGAAAAATACCCGCGCACTTTTTCACGTCATTGTCAAATGAATCATATCACTAATAGCCTAACGAACAAAATCGTATGAATACCAACACAGGCGTCAGCGTCGCCTCAGGCGCGCGCACGATTTTTTTCGTTGGGCTATTAGTGATATGATTAATTGACAATGACGTCAAAAAGTGCGCGGGCATTTTACCTCTTGGTTTGCGCAGTCCCTTAGGCTGGAATAAAATTGCGCACAAAAGAGACAGTAGAAGCGGGCGGGTAGTTTTGAAATAAATGTATCAACTCACGTCCTTGCAGATGGAAGCTGTTGGTGGTCCCGCGGTGGTCGATGTCGTGCAGCAGGCCGGCCACCACGAACATCAGGCTTTGCAGTTCACTGCCAACACACAATTCATCATCATCATCATCATAGCCCTTCTACGTCCACTGCCAGACATAGGCCGTCCCCAATGAACGCCACCACACCCGTTCCTCCGCATCCATCCGCTCCCGGCCACCTTTTTAAGGTCGTCGGTCCACCTGGCGCGGCAACCGTCCCACGGTGCGCGTACCGGTCCGCGATCTCCACTAAAGAACTCGTCTACCCCAACGGCCGTTGGTTCTGAGACAGATGCGACAATTGAGGCGCTACATTTCAAAATGCATGCATCAAGACCAAAATGTTCAAATGAGTGAAAACCGTTCTATTTTTTCCTCACTCGAGCAACACAGATTTTTTGAAAGAAAAAAGGAAATATCTTTTCAGCACTTTTTATCAAATTGCGTTAATGTGTCTTGTATTTTATTTAAGTTCAAAAATCTGCCTTAAACCTAAAATGTAAGAAAAGACAGATTTTCATTCGTTCATTGATATACTTAATTGGTGGTAAGTATTCCAGTACCGATACCAATGGGTTTTTCTCGAAACTTAAGTACATTTACTGACTGCTCTCAAACGGTGAAGGAAAACATCGTGAGGAAACCTGCATACGCCGAAGAAGAAATTCTTAGGCGCATGTGAAGTCTACCAACCCGCACTGGGCTAGCGTGGTGGACTATAGCCCGAACACCCTCGTTGAGAGGGTAGGCCTGAGCCCCAGCAGTGGGGAGATTAATAGGCTGTTGATGATGATGATGATTCCAGTAGGTGATACCTAACTTACTTGAAATACCCATCTTTAACTAGCTTGAAGTTAAGCAGTGATGCGAAGGCAAACTGCATGACATTGAAGGCGTGGAACCAGCTGTGGTAGGGCACGTCGCGGTAGCCTTTCTTCACGTGAAGCACGAACCGGGCCAACTTGCAACGCTTTATTTGGAACCTGATAAGTAGCTAAGGATGATGTACACGGGTAGAGCAAACAGTAGAGTAGCGCAGTAGAGTACTAACTATACCAATGTAGACAGCATTTATAGAGTAGAGTAGCTACCAAAATTCAGAAGTATTTTGTATGTAAAATTTGGAGCAGGTAGAGTAGTAGCTAGTCACTCTACCGTTCACTCTATCCGTGGACAGCATTCCATAGAGATAGAGATAGAGTAGTAAGTCTACCGGTTCTCAATTCCACTGTATGTTTTTTTTGTGTGTAGGTATGTCACACGATATCTTCGCTCAATTGTGAACCGATTTCAATGTTTTTTTTTTTGTTGAATAGGCTATATTCCAAGGGTGGTTCCATTTCAATTTGAAAACAATTTCACCTTGATAGGGGTGGATAATTTTTTTTAAACTGGGAATCAACTGGTCGTCGATATACATAATATTATACTTATCATTTTACACGAAAAATATTTTTTTTATTATAATTATTTTAACAGAAAATATGTTATTCCCTGATTTTTTTATAATTTTCCCGTAGTTTATTTGATGTTTAGTTGCAAAAAGCTGAATCGTGTCGCCGGGTATTCCTGTTCTTACCTCTTGTCGAGTCCAAGTTCGGCGAACATCCTGAGTACGTAGCAGGGCAGCTCCCTCATGGGTAGCGCGCGCGAGTTGAAGTGCAGGCTGGCCAGGTGGGGGTGGTCGTGGAAGCCCGTGCACTCCAGCACGCGGGTCACTTCCACATCAGTCACCTGGATGTGACGGTCACAATAGGCACGATGACTTTAAAATCCGGACAAGTGCGAGTAGGACTCGCGCCCTGAGGGTTCGTACAATCGACGGCACGTCAGTGGAAACGCTTTCACCTTGAGCTGGTCTAGTCTATTAGGGAAGTTCAATACTATGAGAGACCAGTTTATTCTGGTTTAGTTTCCACTGACGTGCGGTCGACCGTACAAACTTAATTAAAGAAAAATTAGAAAATCGTTAAGAAATTTGTAGTTAGGTACATTTACCTAATGTATGAAGTTTGGTACTCTTTCACGCAAAAACTACTAAACAAATTTTGATGAAACTACAATTTATATAGATTAAACATCAGATTATCACATAGGCTGGCTATATTAGATACCTCGGGAAAAACTTTTCTACGCGGGCGAAGCCGCGGGAAACAGCTAGTCTAGAATGAATGAACTTTTAAAATAATGGATCCCTCGAAATCCTGTTCCGGCTACAGCCGTGAAGTGTGCCCCCACCTTCATGTGGTACATAATGAGCTCGTTGGCGAGTATGTTCCTGATGTGCGCCTCCTGTATCTTCTTGTACACGACGGAGTGCATGATGCACACGCCGCAGTAGATGCTAAACGCCAGCGCCATCTCCTCGTCCATGCAGTCGAAGTATGGGTCGCCCACCTTGTTGATCAGCTGACCCACGCCTATTATGCCGGACTGCTCCCGTATCGGGAAGCACAGAAGGGTTCTGGAAGCACGGAATGGTTCTGGAAGTACAGCAGACGGGTGTTGATCGCTGCCCCCACGTTGATTATGCCGGAGTGCTCCCGTATCGGGAAGCACAGATGGGTTCTGGAAGCACGGAAGGGTTTTGGAAGCTCATCAGAAAGGTTCTGGAAGTACAGACGGGTTTTGAAAGAAAAACGGGTTCTGGAAGCAGATGATTCTGGAGGCAGAAAAGGGTTCTAGAAAGAAACAAAACAAGGTTCTTCGGAAGGTAAAGTAAGAAGCAAAATACACGAAGGGACGTCTCGTGGCGACGACGTCTCGCTGCCCAACGTCCTTTCTGTATGTGCCTGTTATACCTGCACTCTACTCCAGGCACGGTATCGATTTTCTGGTTAAAATCATGATGCTCTTTGGCATTCTTCGCATTGACCAGGCGTCCCGTCGTCACCACGTGCCCCGCGATGCCGATGTCAATGGGGAACCGACGCTCGGAACCATCCTGGTCGGCGTCTTGGGTCTACGAAATCGAAAAAAAAACAATATCTTTTTTAGGAAACTAGATAACTAATTATAAATTACAAATATCTTTGACGACGAGATCCCGCCAAAATTAGGACATTAGGATAAGTTTTAAAATGGTAGTATTCCCATCCGTCACCCCTAGGGTGGGTTTGTCTTATTCCCACCTGTCACTTCAGCCAGAGACAGTAAGGAAAGAGATGGGTATATCAATTATTATAGAATATACGAACTAACGTTACAAAATCTGAGGTATATTTACAGTTTCCTAGAGTAAGAAAAGACTGTAGTACATGTTATAAAAAGAAACCAACCCCTGGACATATAGTAGGCAGTTCATACAACTGCATTCTATCCACGTCGACCAGTTTCACGGAGCAGTATTCCGCCTTGGTCAGCAGCTTCGCTTGCTCCATCGCTATCTGCAGTAGAGTTTCCAACGACGCTACCTACAAGTGAAACGATTTACACCGATGGGTCTAGCTACACAGAGGGGAGTTGCCAGGCGTTTTAACTCCGCCGAAGGCAAGAGATCACCTGGTCATGCGCGGTATCGGTACTATACAATACAACATACTAAAATATACAGAGATACAATTTTTAGAGCTTTGCATTTATAATGTAAGCGGTCTTATCGTATAAGGCAATTTCATCCAGACCACCTTTGCACAACAATGTGTACGGTCGGTAGGTTATGAATGTGTTGATCGGTTTGTTACGTCTGTTTCATAGCGATAGCGTCCAAATTGGTATGTGTTGGTGATCCCCTTGCTGTTGTGTTTTGTTTTCTATTATTGTTTGTATGACAAGAGTTACACACCACCACACAGCAATAACTGTAAAGCAGGGCAAGTAGGTGCCTACTTAAAGAAACCATCAAGCTGCGGTAGTGGAGGTGGGGGTCAGTTGTCTTAAATTATGTGCAAACTTACTTGAATAAACAATCGCTTGGCTACACGCAGAAGCTGCTGACATTTGTGTTTTAAGGTGGTCTCGTATTCTAAGTTTATGGCTTTCTTAAGGGTGGGCCAGATAAACCTGAAATGTAATGTGCTTATTGGATATTTTATCAGTTTGATACACTTTAAATTTCCCATCTATATCGTGTGACTGTGTACAGAAAAAAAAGACTTAGAGTAAACTCTAACAGACTAAACTTAAATTGTTTGTTCTTCAAAAAAAACGTATGCTTGTCCTTCAGAATCGGGCCCAGTAATATAGACTTGGATTGGGTTTAATAAATAGGTATACTTATCTATAGCACATGCCCCGCAGCTTTTCAAGCGGCTATTCAAATTTCCCGCAGGAACAGATTTTCACTTGGGAAAATTAGCCTATGTTCGAATCGATAATAACTACTATCTAACAGTCAATGAAATTTTAAATCAGTTCATTAGTTAGAGATTACCACAAACACGTCCATCCATACAAAATTTAACAGTTTGTTTATAAATAAACAAAGACAATATATAAATAGACAGAATACATTGTCTTTTAAATATATACACGTACAGAAAGCATTCCCGAATGAGTGTAGCGGCATTTTCCTCCGAGACCTTAGCAGTCAACAAGCACATTATGACAGAGAATGGCTTGTCGCCCTGCGCCACCATCAGGATGCGTTTCTTTGACATTTGCGTGTCCTTGCCTTCGTTAACAAACTGCAATGACACAATCGCCATATAATAAAAACAGCATTAAATAAAAATAATAAATCCTTTTAGATATTGCTTCACATATACTTAGTTTTACATTAGGTATGCTAATTGGTGATTTATACGTCACCTGTGCTGCGACACGCTTACCGCCAATATAGGTATGTCTCGTCTCATACGTCTTGTGTTTTCTATGTTATTATAATATTGCGTGTAAGTGTTCCAACCATTATCACCCATGTACCATTATCACCCTTAGGGCTTGGGGGAAAAATCCAGGGTAGCAAATGGGAATACACCTCTTGCTTAAGAGGTGAGTCATTTAATAAAAGAACTAAGCAAGTAACTACCTACTTTTGAATCTTCATGACTATGGTAGAATGATGACACTTTGTGGTAAAGTATTATTTTGCCATTGATGGTGGTGAAATTTATGGTGAGAGCGTCCCAAAGACTATAAAGACTCACAGGAGTGACGATCGATTGCAGATCGCAGCCAAGATTCGTTAATAACTCGGTGTGCTCATGTGTAGCCTTTACCACATCGCAAAGTTTTTGAGTCATCTGTAATAAAATAATATTAAAATAACATAGTAAGTTATGTAGGTATGTATGTATGGCGTAAGGTCCGAAGTTCAATCCCCGGCTGGGCCATGCACCAATGGTTTTTTTCTCGAAACATATGTACAATTACTGACTGCTCTCAAACTGTGAGGAAACCTGCGAAGAAGAAATTCTTAGGCGTAAGTGACGTCCACTAACCCGTACTGGGCTAGCGTGGTGGAGCTGGTATAGCCCTAACGCAGGGTAGGCCTAAATCTATGGTTTCTTCCAGTAGCGGTGCCCGTCATTTAGCGGACGTAATACAGCGGTGAATGACGTCATTAGAACGTTGTCCATGTAATCAAATTGGCGCGGTTTCCTAGAGAGCGGTCGTCGTTTAGTTCATTTGTTCTAGTGACGTCATTCACCGCTGTATTACGTCCGCTAAATGACGGCACCGCTATCTAGGAAACCCAAGCTTAAGCCCCAGCAATGTTTTTGGTCGACAGACATACGAGTATATTCTACACAGGCTTATACGTACATATATTTTGAATTTCCGCGGAAGTATGACCGTCCCAACCGTCTCTATGTAGGCCTCCATGCGGTCTGCGTTCACCACGATCACAAATGCCAATTCTGCTTCACACTCCTCCATAAACTGCACAATCCAAGAAAAAAGCATGTCTGGAAGAAATCGCTCTTAGCGATAAGACCGCCTAGATGTAGGTACCTCCTAAATATACTGTATTATTGTGTTCTGTTTTATTTTTTGATTTAAATCGAAAATTATCAGCATTTCGACTTCTACTGCTGGACATAGGGCTTTCCAAATGAACGCCACCACACCCGGTTCTTCGCCCTCCGTAAGGCGTACCCATAGAGTTAAGATCTCTTTGGTGCGTGCTCGCGGCCCCTAACCTTCCTAGGTACGGTAGACCGCACAGTACCTATGACGTCGATCAATACGTTGGTAAGTTACTTGGTACCTATGTTTAAACGGACTGGGTCTGTGGTCTGTACTGTAATAAACATACTGTACTTACCTGATAAGTGGGTATACGTGTATAGTTATGGATATTATAGGTACATGCTTACATAATGATTTATTTTTAATTGCAACTGAGCGCAAGTGTCTTCATAGAGATTCATAACTAAATCTAATATTTTCCCCGGGTCGCTGTTTGAAAGATGTTTCCTCTTGTGATGTTTCTTTTGTGAAGCCATAGTTTCAGTTACCTATTAAACTTCCATAGAAAAATAAATATTCAAAACTAAAGCGCGTATTCAATTTGAAATTAACTGACACATGAAATTGAAGGTGATTTTATTGACACATTCAGTTTGGTTTGTCTATGTTATTGAGTTGCGGAGGTAGACCGGGTAGACTTAAAAGTAACATTTACATTAATTTCATCACTATCGGCTGTTTTATTTTAAAGCAAAATTTTGTAATCATTGGGGATCGCGCGCGCAAATTTAGAACGTAATATCTTTTTGGTGCTTGTCTGGAAAAAAATTAAGATTGAATTGAAGAGAGTATCCGAACATGACAAATCATCATTTTTGTCTGTGGTAGGTAAAAAAAAGTAAAAAAAAACAAACAGCTGACTGATGAGTACGAAAAAGTAAATTTTACTTAATCTTGTTTATCTGCTGCAGTTAAAAACAACACACCAAGCAATGGCAGAAATTGGAACTCTCATTGAAATGGGCTTCTCAAAGGATAGAGCGTAAGTGTAGCTGTCGTAGCAATATTGTCAATTTAAAGGTTATGTTCGTTGAGTTGTGATTTTGTTTTCAGCGAGAAAGCTCTGGCGGTTACTAACTATAAGGGAGTGGAGCCGGCTATGGAGTGGCTCCTGGCTCATGCTGACGACCCTGCGATCGAGGGTGGGCAGACCATCGGCTCTAGCACTGGTACCGACATAGACGTCGCCCCGACCGCCTCTGAAGAAGCCGCCCCATCCACGACAGATCCCGCCGAAGACGAGGAAGCCAAGTCGTTCAAATGTGACGACTGCGGGAAACTGTTCAAAAACCAGGACGAGATGGAGTTCCACGCCGCGAAGACCAATCACAGTAGTTTTTCCGAGTCCACAGAGGAGAAGAAACCATTAACGGAAGAAGAGAAAAGGGCGCAGTTAGCTCTGCTGGAGGAGCGTATGAAACAGAAAAGGAAAGAAAGAGAGGAAAGAGAAAAGGTAAATTAATATAGGTTGGAGTGACAAAATCAGGCAATGTGAAAGACACTGAAAAATTCCATCAATATATCTAATATTTGCGAGACGATTTCTATTATTCTGTTCAATCTTACTTAGCTAATAATATTTATTCTACAGTCACACTAGAACTTAAGAAAACAATACCAACAAAATGATACCAATATAACAGGTTGAGATTTGAATCCTGACGACATTACAAATAATATTCACCAGTAACAAGTTTTGTCCACTTCTGGACATAAGCCTCTCCATGATTTCCCCACTTGGTCGGCCTATAAACAAATCCATTTTTAATTTATTATGGCAAAAAAATTCGGATCCCAGCTTCAGCAACATGTTTTGTTTTAACTTTGGATAACAATAAATGGTCAAATGTATGTTAACTTCCAGGCCGAAGCTCTAGAAAAGGAGCGACTGCGCATAAAGTCCGGCAAAGATATGCAAGACGCGCGGCTGCGTCTACAGGAGCAAGAGATGCAGAAACTGGTGGAGCAACGCCGGCGGGAGAAAATAGAGGACCAGAAGGCGAGAGACCGAGTGAGGGCGCAGATTGAATCTGACAAACAAGCAAGAAAGTTAGTTGACAATTCTGTAGTACATAGATACATATACATACTTATTCTTGCTTGACGCCATGTCCCTGACGTTGTGTAGGCAGAAAGCACCTAGTAACGCGATCCTGACACCTCTTTCGCTTCGCTCAGCCTCATCATTCTCTTCGCTCTCGCTCGCCGCGGGACGCGAGTGACGCATATATCTATGAGCACCCGCTCAATCTGATCATTGTGTGTCAGTCGTCCATGGATCACATTCGCTCGGTATATTTGCGTCGTCATTTGTTTATTAGGTCCGAACCAACAGAGCTTGCCTTTTTCATCTCAATAATGACCAACACCACAGACGGGCGTCTTACAATTCTGTAATAAATCTATACTAATATTATAAAGAGGAAAGATTTGTATTTTTGTGTGTGTGTATGTTTGTAATGAATAAACTCAAAAACTACTGTGTTGATTTCAAAAATTCTTTCACCTAGGCTATATTTATTGCAAAAAAATGATGAAATGAATGATGCTGTGTAGTCTGTATATTTTGGGACAAATAGTCCACCAGGCCTTTGTAACGTTATGAAATTATATTGGTCATTAAATTGTTAATGTTTGCAGGCTAGCAGCGTCTGGGCAAACGGCGCAGGTGGACGCGCCGCCGCCGCCGGCCGCGCCGCTGCCCGCGCCCGCGCCGGCCGCCGCCAAGGTGGCGTACGACCAGGCGCGCATACAGCTGCGCCTGCCCGACGGGAAGGCGCTCGCGCACACCTTCGGCGCTAAGGAACAGCTCGCTGCTGTAAGGTACGTAACGCTATTTAATCGACGTCAACATGCTGACGAAAAAATGTAGACGAGTTCTTGAGTGGAGACTGGAGACCACGATTGGGCAAGCGTGGTGTGTGACATGCGGAAGACCGAATATCGGGTTCAGTGGCGCGCCTTGGAGGAGGTCTATGTCCAGCAGTGGACTAGTGCAGGCTAGTGAAGTTGGCTAAATGTGACAAAACAAAATTACTCAGTATGAAATATCTAGTTAAAATCCCCGAACGAGAAACACTGTTCCATTTTTCAAAAGATTTTTATAGATACCAGGATTTTCGTCTGTTTGTCAGTTCACCAAGTAATTTTCTTTGACACAATTATAAAATATCCGTTTTTAAAAATTATGTACATATTTACATAGATTCTTTTACAATTTTCAGACTGTACCTCCAAATGAATGCTCAGGAATTCTCCCATCAAGACAGTTTCAAGTTGATGACGACATTCCCCAAGAAGATCTTCACTAACGAGGACTATGAGAAGCCCCTGGAATTATTGGGTGAGTTCTGAGTTCTAACATTCATTAATTATCCTTCACATGTCAAAGCTTGTCGCTGTTTCTTTTCTATTACAAGGCGCATAAAAACGAACTAGAAATTAGGTCTCATAGAAATACAAAATTGTAAACTGAAAACCCTAATTGCTTAGCGCTATCTATTAGATTCAGATAAATGCCAGTAATAAGGAACCCAAAATACGGTAATAATAATACCCGTTGCTTCGCGTTTTCGACGAGGGAGGCTTTACGCATGCAGCCAGTCTCTTTAGCCATGCGTTTGTAGCTATTGGGTTTCATTAAGGCCTTTTTATGGAGAACAGTAGCTGTTGCGTGTAATAACTGCTTGTTTCCCGAACCGAATTTGACAGCCACATACTTAAAAAATATATGGAGTTAAAAAAGTCGACCTGTGAAAGCCTAGTTATTATTCATGGAGCGCTTCGCTTTGCCCTCATGTGTTGCACCTGTCACATTGATAGTGATTTGTCATGTTTTCCAGGCCTGGTGCCATCTGCTGTAATTATAGTATCGAAAGGTCAGTAAAAACTAAAACAAATTATGAAAACTGAAGCTAAAACACGTGTAAGGTAAGGACTGAAAACTAAAGGGAGGGAGGGGCACAAATTCAATGGATGAAAGAAATAATTGATTCAATGTTTAAATGAGAATGTACGCTTCTTTTTAATTAACGTTTACTTGAAAGGAAAATAAATGATTTTTATATAACTGAAAACTTTTCTGAAATTAAGTACACTACCTATAAATTGAGCTTATAGTTTTGAATACTGAACAATTTTGTACGATTTTATAATTTCAAACCACGTTTGAACCCTGAATTTTGTAATAGTGTGTAAAAATGTAATTAATGAAACAAATGTGGTATACAAAACAGATTACAATACAACTATGTAGTTAAAATAAATTTCCTCTTTTTCTGAATACATTTGAAAAAATAATGATCTCATGAACACTTCGCGTCTATCACTAGTCAAGAAATACAAATTATCACTAATCACTAAATAAAATTAATTTATTAATTTTAAAAAAACACTCCTATTGTTGATGGACCAGTCATTGTAATTAGTCATATTTTTATTTTCAAAACAGTGACACTAAACGTGCGATAAACACATCTATAGGAAAAATTACAGTGACGGATATTTAAAGCAATCCTAATAACTGCATACTTAAATATCTTAATTAGGAATATCCCATTTTGAACCGTCACTCCTCAATCCATGTAGAAGAAACATGATACGAAACATGAACACCTATACTACTGCATCTAGCAAAGTTAATAATATAAAGGCAAGGTACAAGACCAACAAACTTATTTGGACTGATACAGTTATGGTAGTAATTAATTAACTATTTACTTTTTACATTCTCTAAATTATAACATGTAGACAAGTGTATTAATTAGGCAAGAAATATGTACCTATTAAACACTACTGACTGGTTGATTTTCTGCAGTAAATTAATATCAAAACAAAGGGAGAAACTGAATTAATTACTAAAATATGCTCTCGATTCTGCACCACATAATAATACAAGAGAAACAGCTAATTTTAGATTTTATGATTTGTTCATTAAATAGAATTGTGCTCATTGAATGAATTAGGTTGAACTAGATGTTAAACTGATCTTTTAATGAATGCATGTCACCGACCCAACTTCACACGCTCAAGTTATCTGAAATCGGTCGGTCGCTGGTTCAAAGTTTCGATAAAAGCATTTCGCATGTGCGGGTTCATCCATCGTATGCCAATTATGAGTATTGATGTCACATTTCCCATCTGGGGATTGTTTCATGATTGAAGGGTAAAACAAAACCTATTTATAAAAGTATTATTACTTATTATTAATTACGAGCATAAATACTACCTACTAAATTCCATACCAATTCAATTGGCTTAAGGCATGAAAATATCTTGAAAACAACGGTGTGACGGACGGTGGGTCTGCCCCTATTTTCAAAAATAGATGGTGTTCTGAAGTGGACTGCAAAGCAGACTGTTTGCTGCAGTTTGTGTGTTTCGTGTACATTGTTGGTTTTCGTATGACAATGGATTTGGAAGAAGAATAGATGATTTAGGGGCATTGGCATGGCATGTCAAAGGCCGGCTCGGTGGTGTGGTCAAGGCTGGGAAAACGCTACCTAATGAAAAGTATCTCTGTCAGCTAACACCGCCGACGGCAGATCTTGCAGAATAAGGAGAAAGCGTATTTCTCGGGCATGATACCAAATTTAGCTCGCGTCAAAAATGTAATCAATAAATATTTAATCTATGATAGTGTACTTTAGTCATATTTACATACTTAATAAACATTACTTAAATTATGTGCAAGGCACACGGAAACGGCTACAGGAGCTTGCCTACTGGGCGTCAGATCTTATCGTCCAACTCCTGTGGGAGTTGCAACAACAATTGACTTGTCATATTGCGCTGGTTTGCGAGCCTCGAAATAAAGTATTCTATAAAGCCAAATAATCATTGAAAATTGTCGATTTTTGCCATGTTGTTTCGCTTTGGTTTTGTAAAGAATAAGTCACATAACTACATTAAAAGAAAAAGGCTTTAAATGCTATCTGCAGACGACAACAGATTGCATACCTACTCTTAATTGAAGATTTATTCGCATTTGTTTGCAGTTTGTTTTTTGAATAAAGTAAATGTCAACCTAGAATTACATGGTGAACCACTGCAACCAAGAAACCAGCTTGTATAATTCTACATACAATGTATTTAGAGGTATTACTGGGTCATGGGGATAGATGATACCTTGTGACCTGTCACAATTAGTCAGAACTGGTGTCAACATGTCTCCACCTTCCAGTATATCTTTTGGCCGCATTTTTAGAATACCATCACAGTCAGTCAGGTTCAAAGTTTTATTAAAGCATATACGAATCTCAACCAACCAACTCTTTCCATTCTCCTTCCTACATTCAATTGCCGGGTTTACGCCTAACTTTGAGTGAATTGCATTATGTATATCAATAATAGGATATTCCTTATCGTTGGATGGAACAATATCAGCCCCTCGCAGAATGTTGCTCATGGAGTACTTCTGTAGCCACCCTAGGCCTTGTGTGAAATATTTTAATTCTGAATTCAGTGGTTCCAGCACAGCAGCACAGGTTCCGTGTTTGCTCCATTCATGAGACCATAATCCATACGTCGAGGTGTCTGAAAAAAAACATAAGTGTGCATTGACATTACCATGTTTCTCGTACTGATACCTACCAGATTCTAAATTTTGATCAATATGTGCCCATGCTTGTCTGTAGCATTTCTTTTGCCCATGCTAAAAATTAGCTATTGTTTATAAAAAAGTTACTGTTTGGATCATTTACACAGTGTCATGTGGTTTTGACCAAGCTGCAATGTTTTGCTGGGCAACCAGAATTCCTATTGGACAATTTTTGGACAATGTCAATGCTATTGCTACCCTAGCTTGCTGTCAAACTCAGACATTTGAGTGGTTATCTAAATCATTACAGGATATGTCAATATTAACTTAATGATTTCAATCAATAATAACTTAAATTGGTTTAATGGCTTATTGAATTGATCAGGTTGTCCCTTAAGCTTGGGTTTCCTAGAGTAGCGGTGCCGTCATTTAGCGGACGTAATACAGCGGTGAATGACGTCACTAGAACAAATGGACTAAACGACGACCGCTCTCTAGGAAACCGCGCCATTTTGATTACATTGACAACGTTCTAATGACGTCATTCACCGCTGTATTACGTCCGCTAAATGACGGGCACCGCTACTGGAGGAAACCATAGCTTTAGAGTGTTAAGCGACCCGATCGGGTCTCTAAATGTAGTTCAAATACTTGACTTATGTGAAGTCTAGATAGAATTCTTTTTTCAAAAACTAAAATCTGACAGCCACACTCTCAAGGATATTTAGAAGAGTGAAAGATAATAGAAATTAATACAGACATTTCTCTTCACAAGGTTTTTTTAGTGAAAAATTAATTAGGTCACTTTAAATACCTACTACACTACAAGACTCAAATATTTTGACATACAGAAAGTTTACATAGCTTTATCAGACAATAAAAATCTGACAACTGAAATTTTTATGTTCTGAGTCATTACACAAAGTGAATAATAGTTTATGCAAATTGGCTTATAGATCGCCGGTTTCTTTTCGGCAGTTGTGTGACGTTGGCTAATTTCTGCGCAATGGCTATTATATGGTGTCAGCGGGGAGCTGTGCGGTCACTAGAGATGCTCATTCAATTTCAAGAAATAGTTAGAGGATGCAGCTAAATGTTCATGTACCTACCTGCTTCTATATTAGTCCAGAATGTTATCAATGATGGTTCAATTGGCCTAATCTGCTCTGGATCGAAATGCCATGTCCTGTTACAAAAAGCAGGTCCAATAGTGCCCAGCTTCGTCGGCCAGATGCCGTGGATCGTCCAGGCATCGACGTCCTTCGGCATGGAGCATGTATGATCCGGATTGTGCTGCTTCCACTCCTTACAAACGGTTGTGGGCCATTGCTGCGTGAAAATAAGCACGTCCCATGGGTAATCGTCTCGCACACGCGTCGGTTGAGCGTAATCCAAGCTAATAAAGAAAATCGTGCTCAGTATCATATGTGGTCATCAACAAATTAGGTAGGTGTATTATTATCAAATTCTTACCATAAACATAGAAATAAAATAGGTAAAACAAATCTGTTTGCAGTCATTTCTGCGTAGGGAACAAGATGCAAATGTTATTCAAACAGTATGTAATTCAACAAATTACGTAAACTGGCTGTGCTCTCTATTATGCCATCACTCGCTTGCAATACAATACAATAATTTAATTTTGCTTACAAATGAAAACATCAACCACCATTTCAAGAGACAGTGACTTGACAGTGACATTCAACTGACATTGACAGGCAGGCGGGAGTGAGTGCGTAATGGACGCCTATATAATGTCCGGCCCGTAAAAGAATCCGCCAGCCATTCGAGACGCCCCATTTACTGGGTCGGTAATTACTTCACGGGGATCCCTTTGATTCGCATATTTTATAAATTCCTAATTTACTTTGGCAAAATGAGCATAATTTTAAATGACCAATACTTTTTCTTAATTGTTTTGGCATACTGTTTAGGTAGGCATAATTATCTTTTGGGCCAATTTGGGCTATATTCTTTCGGACTACATTTTAGTCGTTAATTAGTTGTATACATTAATTAATTATTATTTTAGTTTAGTTTATACCATTTTTGCTGACTATTTGTAATATTTGTATTTTTATGTTTTCAAATGTTTAATGGGCTTATACCTGTCAATAAAGAAATTATATTATTATTAGTTAATAGATATTATTCGTTTATTCAGTTATAATTGACCGAGCGAGCGAAGCGTCTCCGTTTCGAGATTGGCCAAAAATGCTCTTGTCCGTCTATTTTTCTGTCTGTCTGTAATTCTCTACAGGTCGCATTTTTCAACCGATTTTGACGAAAATTTGCTATGGGTGTAAATTAATCACGCCAACAAAATGAGTATAATAAAATTTTGAAAAACATTTTAAAGTACCTACCATACTCGCAAAGTGGGAGTGAACTTTTTTTCTTGTGAATCCCATAGTGTGGGATATCGTTGGATAGTATTAAGCTTTAAAGCGGTAATTTTTGTTAGAGTCACGTGTGTGTCCCCCCCCCCCCCGCCAGCTAAACGGTTGCTTCTGGAAATGTGGAAAAATTCACGGCAGTAGCATATATAACGTAGTTAAAAGGAAAATTCATCAAGATCATTGGCTGTCAAACTGTCATTGTGAGAAAGTCTGCTCCCAAAAATTTACTTATTATTGTGCATAAAAAGTGATAAAGTGAACTAAAAAGCTTACTAAAGTGACAAACAACACCAGTGGTCTTTGTGTGAACGTTATCCGCGCGAAATTCACTGGAATTCGCCACAAAACAGTGTTTAAAATCCGCGAGTGACAATTAACACAGATCTTGTTATTTATATACCCCCTCATTTTATTTTGAATATGACACCCCGTGTCACAATTCATCTGTCTGACTGACAGTTCAGTCAAGTGTTGCCATACATCAAAATAAAATCTCCCAAAAATATATAGAGTTGCCAGAAGTGGTTGTCCAGGCTTCTGGGGAAAATAATGCTACTTGTGATAAAATGAACAACATGGGGTCACCCAAGAAAATGATCCAACAAGTCTTTCATCCTAGCCTCTTTAGCCGAACCACTCATTCATCACCTGAAAATGAACCACTCTCAATGGATCAAGCCTCAACCGTGAATCCTAGTAGTGACAATCTTTCTAATAATACCTCTGAAACTATTGTAATAAACGATTCCACTTCTACCAGTGAAGGGTGGAAAGATATCGTAAGAAACAAAAGAATACTTCAAAGTCCCGAAACACACTTAAATGTTAGAGCTCAAAAACAAGCAAAACTTAGTAGTTACTGGCTTAGTGCCCCAATTACAACTTCTAACAGCTTTTCGGAACTGGAAAAAGAACACCAAGAACACGTGGCTCGTGAAGATCCCCCGGAGAAATTGAACAAACCTCCACCTATATTCGTGGACAAGGTCAGCAATATACGGCCACTTACAACGCTTTTAAATGATAAAGTGCCAGGCGAATACGAAATTAAAATACTACGTGAAGAGCAAGTCAAAATCCAACCAAAGACATCTAAAGCCTACACGACGATAGTCCAAGAACTCAAAAATAAAGGTACTGAATTTCATACTTACAAACCTAAGCAAGAGAGGAGTTTCAGAGTGGTACTTAAGAATATTCATCATTCAACAGACACCAATGACATCAAAGAAGCCATTGAGGATCTAGGACACAAGGTCACTAATATTTGGAATGTCAAAAGCCAACAAACAAAGGCGCCTCTATCCATGTTCTTTGTTGACCTTATACAAAATTCTAACAATAAGGAAATATACGATGTAATGTCCTTATTACACTGTCGTGTCACTTTTGAGGCACCTAAACCTAAAAGAGACATCCCACAATGCGCAAACTGCCAACGCTACGGTCATACCAAGAAGTTTTGTCACCGTCAACCCCGTTGTGTTAAATGCACTGGGAGCCACAGCACAGCAGAATGTACACGAAAAGAACGCTCTGACAATGTAAAATGCGTACTTTGTGAAGGTAATCATCCTGCAAACTATAAAGGCTGCGCAGTTTTTAAGGACATCCAGAAAGCCAAATACCCAACTCTCAGACAAAAAAGACTACCAATTGAGTTACCTAGACCTTCGCATACTGCCCCTAACCAATCTGCATCACGCCAACTTCCAACTGCATCACTCCAACTTCCAACTGCATCGCGCCAAACATATCTAACATATGCTGAAAAAGTGCAGAATAAAGTCGATCCCCAGAGTCATACAGTAAATCCGCAGATAAACTTGCTTAGTTCACAAAACAGCAGCACTATGCCTAACATGATCTACGAACTGCAACACCTGATGCAAACCATCATGACCCAGATAACTGCCCTGACTAACGTGCTGAGTGAGTTCATGTCCAAAATAATACAAAATTCAATGCCCTCAAATTAGCCTTATGGAATGCTAATGGGCTGTCACAACGAAAAGACGAACTTAGCGTCTTCTTAACTACTCATGATATAGATATTATGTTATTAACAGAAACCCATTTTACGGAGAAAAGTCACATCGATATTAGGTCTTATAACTTCTATTCCACTACACATCCAGATAACACTGCACATGGTGGCTCCGCTATACTTATTAAAAGCAAGATAAAACATCACCAAACCAACTCCTTTCGTGAAATGCCGATACAAGCTACAAGTGTTGTTATTGAAGAATGGTCAGGCCCTATTATCATATCCGCCGTATACAGCCCTCCAATACATAAAATCAAAGAGCCATATTACACAAGCTTCTTCAAAACTTTGGGACCCCGGTTTATAGCCGGGGGTGACTACAATGCGAAGCACGTTCAGTGGGGCTCAAGAGTCACCCTGACGAAAGGGCGGCAACTGCAACAGTCGATTGATCGCCTAGGACTCGTCACTGTCTCTTCGGGTCATCCAACATATTGGCCTACAGACAAAAACAAGATTCCAGACCTGTTAGATTTTTGTATTGTCAAGGGCATCAATAAAAACTATATGACATGTACTCCCAGCTTAGAACTATCTTCCGACCACACGCCAGTGCTAGTGACACTTACAACAAAAATTGTGACAAAACAAGAACCATGTTCTCTATATAACAAAAAAACTAACTGGAGTTTATTTCGAGAATTAATCAGTACTAAACTTGACACAAATATACGCCTGAAAACTGAAGACGATGTTTCAGCAGCAGTAGAGCACTTTAACTGCACAACTCAAAATTCAGCCTGGGAAGCTACACCTCTAATTAACAGTACGGAGCAAGTAATGAGATTCCCCTCACACATTCTGGAAAAAGTCAGAAAAAAACGAAACATCCGCAAACTGTGGCAGAAAACAAGGTGCCCGCGAGTTAAAACTCTTCTTAATTATGCTGAAAAGGAGCTTAAAAGCCTTTTAGCTATAGAACGCAACTCCAATGTCCAGCACTATCTGCAGCACCTTGATGCATCGGCCGCCTCAAACTACTCCCTGTGGAAAGCAACGAAAAAACTAAAACGTATAACAGAGACGGTCCCTCCTCTGAGGAAAATAAACGGTGACTGGGCAAGAAGCGATAGCGAGAAAGCCACTACGTTCGCTGAACACCTATCGAATGTGTTTGAGCCGCATCCATATGAAGGTACCCAAGACCACGCAAATGAAGTCCAGAACATTCTATTCACTCCTTGTCCCGAGCCCCAGAACGCGGAGATTAAAAAAATAACAAAAAGTGAACTTAAAGCAGCGATAAACAAAATTAATTGCAAAAAGGCTCCGGGGTACGATTTGGTTTCTGGTCGCGTTCTAAAAGAGATGCCAGAAGTCGGTATAACATATCTCACACAGTTGTTCAATGCAATGATCAGGCTAGCCTATGTTCCCCCACAATGGAAAGTGGCCCAAGTCAAAATGATTTTAAAGCCTGGAAAATCGCCACAAGATCCTAAATCATATAGACCAATCAGCTTATTACCAATAGCCTCTAAATTATTTGAGACTATGCTCTTGGCAAGACTAATGCCGATAATCAGAGAAGAACGTCTGATACCTAATCACCAATTTGGCTTTAGGCGCAAACATGGAACTATTGATCAAGTCCATAGGCTGGTTGACAAAATCCACAAATCGTTCGAATCAAAACAATACTGCTCTGCTGCTTTTCTGGACATTTCCCAGGCATTTGACCGCGTATGGCATGATGGAATACTATGTAAACTCAAGCAAAATCTGCCTGCAATATTCTACTATTTACTACAATCTTACCTAAACGAACGCCACTTTTTTGTCAAATGTGGTGAAGACGTTACACATTTGTATCCAATCCATGCGGGAGTCCCTCAGGGAAGCGTATTAGGCCCTATATTATATCTCCTCCACACTGCTGACCTTCCTACGAACGACGAAGTTACCACCGGTACATTTGCCGATGACACAGCAATTCTGGCTAGTCACTATGATGCCACTACAGCGTCGTTTATACTGGAAAATAGTCTGAGGGATATTTCTTTATGGCTGAAAAACTGGAGGATTAAGGCTAATGAAACCAAATCTGTCCAAATAACATTCACAACAAGACGTGAAACCTGTCCCCCCGTTACACTTAATGGTCAACATATTCCACAAGATGACCACGTTAAATACTTAGGGCTATACCTAGACAGGCAACTCACATGGAGGAAACACATATTTACCAAGAGAAAGCAGCTTGGCCTACAGTTTCGTAACATGTTCTGGATGCTTAACAAAAAGTCGCAACTGACACTAAACAACAAAGTTCTCCTTTATAAGGCTATCCTTAAACCCATCTGGACATACGGAATACAGCTATGGGGAACTGCTGCCCACTCCAACATTGAAATCATCCAGAGGTTCCAGTCCAAAATCCTGAGAACAATCACTGGTGCCCCATGGTACATTACAAATGAGATACTCCATAACGACCTCGATATTCGCACCGTACAGGATGAAATAGTCAAAACGACAGTCAGATATAAAAAAAGACTAATGGATCACCCCAATGTACTAGCACACGGCTTAATGGCTGAAAAAGAAGAACCGCGCCGGCTAAAAAGAAAAATTCCCCAAGACAATGCTGCTAGAGATCCAACTCACACCGGACTCTAGCTAGCCAATCGGGTTGCGCCAATGGGCGTATACCTAGCAAGACACATTAGAATGGCACACGTTTTACTGAATGTCCAAAAAAAAAAAAAGTGACAGATTGTAAAAATAAAAGGGGAAAAAAAAAAAAAAAAAAAATTAATTATTATTTTAGTTTAGTTTATACCATTTTTGCTGACTATTTGTAATATTTGTATTTTTATGTTTTCAAATGTTTAATGGGCTTATACCTGTCAATAAAGAAATTATATTATTATTAGTTAATAGATATTATTCGTTTATTCAGTTATAATTGACCGAGCGAGCGAAGCGTCTCCGTTTCGAGATTGGCCAAAAATGCTCTTGTCCGTCTATTTTTCTGTCTGTCTGTAATTCTCTACAGGTCGCATTTTTCAACCGATTTTGACGAAAATTTGCTATGGGTGTAAATTAATCACGCCAACAAAATGAGTATAATAAAATTTTGAAAAACATTTTAAAGTACCTACCATACTCGCAAAGTGGGATTGAACTTTTTTTCTTGTGAATCCCATAGTGTGGGATATCGTTGGATAGTATTAAGCTTTAAAGCGGTAATTTTTGTTAGAGTCACGTGTGTGTCCCCCCCCCCCCTCCCTGGCAGCTAAACGGTTGCTTCTGGAAATGTGGAAAAATTCACGGCAGTAGCATATATAACGTAGTTAAAAGGAAAACTATGACAGCTAAGTAGGTTCTATTAGTTTTTGAGTAATAGTCGATGAACTTAAGAAAGTCGAAAAATTAAATTATGTTCATAGAACTTGCGTAAAATGGGAATGATTTTTTTTCCGCATGAATTCCATGGTGTTGGGTATCGTTGGATAGATCTTTCAAAAATATTGCGGGTGTGTGGAAAACATTTTTCGATTTAGGGATCCGTTTGCGAAATAATAAGCTTTATAGTGCTAATATTTGTCACTGTAGTAGGTACCATATCTCCAACTGCGAAGTTGACTTCTGTTCGTTTCCTTTAAGGTTTGGTTTATAAGGGGTGGCGAGGTCTACTGTTCTCACAGAACCACTAGTTTTACGGGGTTGTAAGTTCAAACGCCACCTGGAGTGAAACGCCTCTACTAATACTGGGAAATCGCCAGTCATTGCATGCCAGGGCTGGATATTACCGGTTGTATAAAGAAAACCGATAATTCTGGCCGGGTGTTGTAGGACCCGAACAAAATATTGTTTTTTGTTTGTTTGTTGAATTCATCGAGAATTCATCCAATGATGGACAGGCAAAAGTCGATAGACTATACGTTAGCCACGTTATTATTTCGTTCAGGTTAGGTTCTAAACGTTACAGCACGGTCTCTACAAAAATAGGGCACGACTAAAGTTAGTCGGAAATTTTTATTAGTAGGCACTTGTTGCAAAAACTATCACAGATATACAGGATGTAACATTAAGATGGGGCAGAATGGGGAAGTCCGAAACTACAAGAGATACGAAGATCTGTTCTTAGGAACCATGTCATCGATTTTATAGATATGAAAAACTGCATTCATTCATAGACTTTAAAAAAAGCTCATACAGTACTCGGGAATCGAACCTGTACATTAAAAAAAAACTTATATTATTTTATTATGGATATTGGTTGTGCCGGTTGTAAGCAGTAATTGTTGCTTATGAACTTTTTTTTAATGGATGCAGTTTTTCATATCTTTAAAATCGATGACATGGTTCCTCAGAGCATATTTTTCTATCTCTTATAGTTTCGGACTTCCCCATACTGCTCCATCTTATTGTTACAGGTATGTATACAGGTATACACCAAGACCAACAATAAACATTTTAAAATAAAAGTGACAACCATCTCTGTCGAAATCCCGCCAAAAAGCCCCAACAGATTATTCAAGGGGAATGAGCTTGATCAGAATTTCATATCGTAGGTAGAAAGAAAGTTTCGATATTAAATTTCGAGAGCAACAAAATTAAAATAAATTCCATGTTTTGGTTATGGAAAAGCTATTCCTATTAGAGCAACTGGTTACGAAACTCCGTTTGCGATGGCGGCCGGAAGGGCATAAATAGTCCTCGTTCTGCGATCTAGTATTCATGTTCGCAGTCCTCGTTACACCACACTTATGGTATTTGCATTATTGCCTAAATGCTGCAATTGCTACAATAGTAGACGGGATGTCTGTCGACCGTACAAAACATAAACTCAACTGAAAAACTTAATGTAGAAAGAAGGACTTGCCCTGAAAAGAAAATTTACGTTTTTTAAATGAAGATCTATATAGGTACGTCCAAAGCAAAGATATTATTGTACAAATTTTCATCATTTGAGTTCCTATAAAAGTTTTACGCTCTATGCTGACAGACTGGGACGAACGGACGGACTGGATAATCTTAAATGGATTCATTGTCCTGAGCACCGCACCGCAGTCTGTAAATTGATTTTGTAATGTTCTGGGCAAGAGAGACTGACCTAAGTTTTTTGCTACAGATAATATACCGTTCTCCGCTAACCTCATTCCTAGTTTTTTCTCTCCCGTCACTCGCTCCGATGCGCCGGCAAAAACTCGTGGCGTGCGTCACGTAACAGTGGCCAAGTATCCCCTTGCAATTACTCGCAGGTGCATTATGGACCTCTGTAAGCCTCCTGGGTAATTATCGGAATTCTAGGAATAACCTCTTTCTATGCATTCCTAGGGCCAGGTGATTTAAAAAATATATGAGGGAACTCGGAATAAACAGCGCTGTGTTATTATGTGTATTGTTTATTCGTATACAGGGTGGGACAGAACGACCCACTTTCCCGAAGGAGTTTTTATATTGGAGCAATCGTTTTTTAATGGTTAAAATTTTTTTAAACTACCTAGTTTCCTCTTTAATTTTTAATAGTTTAAAATTTTTATTCGCTTTTTAATATTTATAGTATGATTTACGTGTCATTGACCCCGATCAGCTGGTTAGGGTTGTAATTTTACATTTCAGATCTTAAACTTTGACGATCTCTAACTTGAAAAAAAAATTAATCTAATATTAACATAGGTACACCTGGATCCTTCAAGCCGTCTTAAGCTTTTGTAAATTATGGCATTATGCGTCTAAACCAAATTTTTAACTTAAATTAAAAATATAAATACTATCAACGATAGGTACCTACATAAAACAAATCCTTTAAAACGTTAACATGTTGCATTCATCACCTTTCTATTTTATCGAAAGCAAACCTTCGCAACATAAGCTTATTAGTTTACACCCTGTATACTATAGGTACGTACAGCGGTTTCTATTTCTTCTAAGTTTTATTATCTTACTGCACGATGGCGCTTGTATAATACATTTTTTATTATTAAATTAAATGTCTACTTTATGAACTGTGGCGGGTACACTGGAATGGAACGTATACGTAACTATATACTACTTGTTTTTAATTGTTTGGTTAGTGCTTTTTAGATACGCATAGAACTTCATGGAGGAAATTTGCTAGATACTGGCGCTCCGTTCGTTCTGCCTACCCCGCCAGAGACATAGTGTGACGATATGTATGAAATGATATGTAAACTATATAGGCCGCTTTTCGTTCTCTCTAAGGATATCCTAAAGAAGCGAGGTTGCAGCCCAGAGTATAAGATTCATTCACCAAATAAACTAACTTGACTGAGGGCAAAATTTTCATCCTTTTTATTGAATTTTCTTCGGTATGCCTGATGTCTGAATGCCGGGATTATCTCTGAAGATCTGAATGGACGGCTAGAGGCAATATGGGGGGATATTGCCTCTAGCCGTCCATTCAGATCTTCGCTTCCTCTTTATCCATTTCCAAGTGATTTTTAAACTTCTAAAAATCGTATCCAGAGGTTTTGATTTGAAGTTGAAAAGTTCCCAGAAGTCGTTCAAAGAGATTGCTCTACCAACCATATTACTTATTAATTCTTATTTGAAATTCTGTACCTGTTGTGTCGCATTTTTGAATATTGTATACCTATAGGTGTATATAGGTTGGAGATAAACCAGAGGTAGGGCACCTTGGGGCAATGTCGTCGGGGCGTCGACACGGTCCCTGCGACCCGGCCTGCGGAGCCAACTCACCAAGATAAGGTAGCTACGACGTAATGGTTTAGACTTATTCGTGTGTACCTACCTATAAAGTGGGAGGATCCGCTGAACAGAAACTCGGCAAGTAGTATCGGGTCATTTGACATCTGATACAAAAATCAGTAGAATCGACCGCTCGAATTGAGGAGAGCGATTCAAAAATAGAGCTACAGAACGCATAAACTTTGAAACCCGTCGAAATCGACCTAAAAATCGCTTTATGCAACTTGCAACTTTATGTATGAAAACTGTTCTTTGAGTGACATTTGCCAGTTGTCAGTGGGGATCGAACCCTCGACCCCAGGCGCCAAACCGTAGATTGAGTATACCAAACCAATAAAACAAAGAGGCGGTCACCTATCTAAGCATTATTCCTTTTGTTTTATTATTATTTTCATTTGCTGGATGGAATAGATGTTTTAAAACTATCCCATCTTCGAATTCTGTTTATATTTTGAAAGTATACATAAATAGCGACAATTGCCTAGTATAATCTCTCGACTTTAGAACACCAAATTAATGTCTAGTCCAAACTTCCTTTACATTGTCTGTGTTGTTGTTTGAAATAGTTGGTTGGTTCTCTTGACATTTACCTTTAAAAAATGGGTACTGCACGGCAATTGACTCTTAAAAAGAAATACAATCGAAGCGTGCGCATCAGGCATCGGCGGATTGCACTAACCACTTCGGAGCACCGGCTAGATTAATGCCACGCGGCCATTGCTCTCGATTGCACTGATAATTAATGCACTAGTGTATTGGCAAAAAGCGCATATGGCGCGCGCGGTTCCGGGCAAAAAGGTGCGCGCGCGCAGCCCGCCCCCGCCCCCGCCCGCCCCGCGCGCGCGCGCCGCTCCGTGACGCGTTTTTGTGATTAATTAGCTTGAGTGGAGCTGGGGTGCGATGGGCACGCGACCGCCTTCCTGACTTACCACAGGTGATAGTAGCCTGTTTTCTAGTTGTTAACAATAGTGTGTGTATCTATTCTTCTTATATGTCCTACATCTCGTCGTGGAGTAGTACTTGTATTAGATATTATTATTACTATGTTACAAGTTTTTTTTACGTTCATCTCTTTGCGGCCTCTCATATTGATAGGTCTGATTTCGTCCCCGGTCGTGCCATGTACCAAGCAAGGGTTTTTCTCGAAACTTAAGTACCTACATTTACTGACTGTTCTCGAACGGTGACGAAAAACATCGTGAGGAAACCTGCATACGCCGACGTAGATAGTCTTAGGCCCATGTGAAGTCCACCGACCTGCACTGGGCTAGCGTGGTGGACTAAAGCCCTAACGGCCCTAACGCCGCGTTGAGAGGGTAGGCCCCAGCAGTATGTTGATTTGTTGAATCTCTTCGCACCTACCACGATCTATCAGCCCCACCGGAAAGGTTAACCGATAGAGAATGCCTTTGGCATTAAATTCGCCTGTAAACTTTAAATTTGCCTTAAAACTTTCAATAGGTCTCACCTCCTGCCATCCAGTGCCAGCGCGCTGTTTCTAACAGCTTACCACGTTATTCGTTTCTGGCTAGGGATCCCTAAAAGCATACTTCAGTTTTCCTCCTTCCAGCATACATTGCTGGCCAGTAAAAAACAGGCAATTCAAATATGGAATGTAGTTTAAAATAGCGACGATGTGTCCCAGCGCAAGCGCCCCGTGACGTCATCAGGAATCTGCCTCGGATGTGAGTCACATGACTGCGGAGCGGCCTGAGTCATGGGGAATGCGGTTTTATGGACAGACACTGAGGCTTTTATAGTACTAGTTTGCGGTTTGTGGAGAGAAAGCGTTGCCTGGTTCAGGGTTCGTCATTGTAGGGAGATACGTTATCTGTAATAAATCACCTCAGTTTTTTCAATATAATTTGTTTCTATTTTCTTAAAACTAGCTGTAGGTAGGTACGTACATACCTATATTTAATTTCTCCCAAACTTCATACCTATTTATTATTATGTTTTTTTCTCTTGTATTTATTCACAAATGGCACATTTTGGACAACATCGGCCGCATTGGCAAGATGCTGTCATGTCCACGCTTGCGTTTGTAAAGGTTTGCCAAACGTGTACATGCAGCATAACGTTTTTGGTTATGGTTTGGATTTGATTGGCCCCTAGGAAGCTGCCTCCGTGATATCTGCCTGGACAATGTGTTTGAGGTAGGTACTTTATCATCGCAACCGCATGCATGCAATCATATCCTTAAAATAAAATCGTGAATTTGTAGGAAAACGAGTAAATTATTATAGATTTCTTTACAGAAGATCAGAATACTATAGTTATATGTGGTCTCACTTGAGTTCTCTCGCTCAGATGGCTGGCAGTACTGCCCGATGGAGCGAGGCGGAAAAAAAGTATTTTAAATACCATATGAGGTGTTGTCTGGCGGAACATGAGCTAACCTTTTTATTTGCATATCTTACAACTAGCTTTTCCCCGCGGCTTCGCCCGCGTAGAAAAGCTTTTCCCGTGTTACATTGTGAAACAGCGCCCTCTATGTAGATGTTTTGTTACTTAGGGGGTATTAGCGGACGACCCGCGACTTGTCAAAAAGTAGCCTATATGTTATTCCAGGATATAAGCTATCACTGTAGCAAGTTTCATCAAAATCTGTTTGGTAGTTTTTGCGTAAAAGAGTAACAAACATCCTCACATCGAAACATCCTTACAAACTTTCGCCTTTATAATATTAGTAGGATAGGATAGACTAAACAGGGTCTTTGAAAAATAACTAACAAGCATTCATTAGCAACTACAGGTCGTAATATAGATTGTATATAGTTAATAAAAAAACGTATAAGCAGGTATAATAGTTTTCTTTATTAGATTCGATTTTTTTTATTAAACGTAATAGTTTGTAGGCAGATTATGGCATTGACTTTAGGAGGTCAGATATCTACCAGATCCGAACTCAATAAGAATAACATTTTTTATTCTATTATTATGTAACTTATTAAGTGAAAAATGGAACAATAAAAAGCCTATTTATTAATATTAATAATAGTATTCTTAGTCCGGTCCTGAAGCTTAGACGCGAATCTTTATCCCGGTTTTTAACCAGGTGCAAAACTGATTTTTAGGGACAGATTTCTGATGGGTTATTCCATCTAGTTTTAAGAAATGTTTATTTTGAATAGTATTTTTAATTTAATATTAGGTTAGAAATACTTAAGTGTACGTTAACCGTTTTAAGATTTTTTCCTGTGTGTTTTAAAAAGCATCTAGATTCAAACGGTCGACTCAAAGACAATTTATCAATTTCATGATTATTATGGGCCCTTTGAAGGTCGGGTGGATGTTTTGATGGATATTATTTTATCAAATACAAATCTCAATATTCCGTATAATCGGATTCTATAAACCAAAATCCAATTGTCTATTTTTAGCCAATTTTCTAGGTTATCAGCTGAGAACAGTTTGAACTGGGTTACACGCGCTGGCACTCGAAGCGGTTGTTCACATGTAGGGTGCCCAAGTAATTCAGATTATTCGTATTACTTTTTAAAAAATTCAAAATAATTGCCTATTTGATATACTTGGGTACTTATTGTATTTCCTATACCTGCTAGTCATTTAAACGAGCGACGATTTTGCTGTCATTAAAAATGTCGCGTAGTGTCAGTTGTACGATTGAGTAGTGTCACGCGTTCTCCTAATTTGAGCATGCGTTGATGTCTTTTGTATGAAACTTGTGCGTAATTTTATCATTTAACGTTTGTATCATGTAAAGTAACTTATCTTCTCGGAATAATTATAATAATAATGTATAATTTTATAATATTTATTATAGATAAATAAATTCATTAAGAAACCTATGTATTATTAGTTAAACTATTATTAATGCTAATCGTAATATGATTTTGTGACTAGTGTGACCACTTTAAAGTACGAATTATTTTAATTGAAGTTTTTTATTGACTACAGAGTTTTATTATTCTAAATTTTAATGCGGTAAAGTTTACTTACTTTATAACAATAATAATGAAAAAAATTGACTAAAATATTTTGACATTGACCTATCAAAGTCAAAATATTTTAGTATATTTCAGTACACGTAAATTTTATATCTATCATGTCCTGTTTAGTACATATTTTTCTTCAAAATATAAATGTATTAAAGAATATAGGTACAGGATGGAACTTTTCATTGCTGGAAAGTGTTCTAAATACTGAATATTGCAAAAATACCTACCTATATGGTCTGACAGTGAGATTCCACCCGATTTAAGCCTTGGGATTCCTGTGCGAGCGTTGCCGTCTCCTGATGACAAGGTTGGAATTCCTCGTGTGCTTGTAATTAAATTACACTGTCTCCCTCCACCCTTTAAACTGGACCTATTTTAAACGGAGTATATACATTTCTATGTCATATGACGTGTGCGTCTTGTTTAACCTTAGTTGTCCTTACATCAACGTTTTGCGAACGCTTACTACACCACGACTTATATTGTCCTCTAGGTGATAAAGAAATCGTGGCTACACTATAGTATTTGCAGCGATAATCGCGCCAATTTGCGAATCGCGCGCCGCCCGCGCCCGCGCCGCCGCCGGGGCCGGCTTGTAACCTGTCCCATTACATATTGTTGACCGGCAACACCATACAAACAACCCAGTGTCCATACAAACTGAAACAACATCTGTCAACATCATGCATTGAATTCAGATTAAATCCAACCTTTATACACATTATTATTAACAGTAAATGTAAGAGAGTCTGTCTGTAACTTTCAGAATTTCTGGATCTTACATAGTGTAAAATTCGCTTGAAGAGGTTGCTATAGAAATGATCCTATGAGTATTAAGGTATTAATCTAATCGATTCTTTTTTTTTCTCTTAATCAGCGGTTTTTGTCTAGTAAATAAAAATCTTTAATTCATCCGTCCGTAACAGGTATATTTGAAAAAGGGTACAATTTAAAAAAAAACTTAGGTCGATAGAAGTAGAGATGGTAGGTATTTTCTCGTGAATTCGATGATTTCCAAGGAGGTTTATTAGGGGATCTGTTTTGATCGCTTCTTAGTTCGATAAGCGCACGATGCGCCAATTTGATCACAAATGGGATTTAGCCTTAGAGTATACATAGCTAGCTTATGTATACTCTAAGGATTTAGCTTTTTAGTTTTAACTATTTTTGTTCTTCTAAGTTTCGGTCTCGGCATTTTAGCGTGACTAGAAAACGTATTGTCTGATCAGTTACGTATGTATGGCATTCTGGACCTCCTCCATCCGTGCTCCGGACAGCCACCATAAGATCTCACCTCGAATGTACGAAAAAGTCCCCTGAGCCCTATGTATATTGAGCAATGTGAACATTTATTGAGCTTGATATATATTGGATTTGCGATTTTTTCACAACCAACGGGTAGTTGACGTGACGCATCTTGCGGGTTTAATTTTAGCAATTTGGGGCATTGAACTTAGCTCAGCGCGGCTGTAGTCCGGCCGCCGCTGACGGTGGCAGGGTTTGTACACTCTCTTACTTTTATTGTACTTATTTACACAAATATTTATTTTATTTCTGTATCTTCCAAGTTTCATACTTTGTTATAGGAAAAAGTCGTGAAGTAACTTTGATTTAAAAGTTAAAATGTTGGCACGATGTCACTCGCGTAATATATGTTTGAGGATTCCAACCCGTTTCTTAGGGCATTATGCGTCTGAACCCTTCTACACTCATTATTTGGTCATTACGATGTACCTATAATGAAAAGGCGAAATAAAAACTGGATACGATTGAATTTCACAATTTTTATTTTGAGGTACTTATCTACTCACATAATAATTTAATACTTAAGTGTTAGGTTAATCACATGTACTTACTTTTATGAAAGATTTTCATAAAGAACAATTTCAATTCATTTATTCCATTACAAAATACATTGTGTAGGAAATTTATACAACTAAGCAATACTAATAATATGAACATTAAAGATACATAGCAAATAAAATACATACCCAGGTTAATTTATGTCCAACAATAGAAAATAAGATAAATATGCCGCATCATCATCAACAGCCTTAACATGTCCCCACTGCTGGGGCTCAGGCCTACCCTCTCAACGAGAGTGTTCGGGCTTAGTCCACCACGCTAGCCCAGTGCGGGTTGGTGGACTTCACATGCGCCTAAGAATTTCTTCTTCAAATATACCTAACAGTTTTTTAATTCAATTTCAAACGTCAATCTTCTGTTCTTATATAATTTTAACAGAAAAACTTCCAGGCGCTTACCCAAAGTATACCTACTTCACGACGCCCTAGGTGGGCCCGTCAATTTTTGTTTGCCTGACCTGGCCCATGCTAGCAATGGGTCTTATAATGTTGGTTTTTAGTATTCATGATCTCAGGTTTTAGGCCAAGTTTTGAGATTTTGCGACCCGATCTATCTTTGATCTTTTCCGTTTTAACGGAACTCTAAAACCGATCGATCACCCATGCATTACTAGGAAAATGTGTTTTTTTATTACTCATCGGTTCAATGACTTCCGGGCTCGAAAACCTAGTGCTAGCTAAGGCACCATATGTAGGCTAAGATTTGAGCCCTTTTCTTTATTTTACATTTGCTAATACGACAAGAATAAAGAAAGAAAGAAAGAAAAGCTAATTGTACAATAATTATTAATCAAAGACTATCCTAAAAAATATCCAGTCATTTCTATATAGTTTATACACGTCGTGGCAGTTTATAATTAAGGTAGCACTAAGATTCTTAATACCCAATCTGAACTAGCATGTGAGAGAGAAAATCTTGTTGGCAGCCATAAAAAAATATAAAAAATAAAGCCCTTCGGCCGTCTACGAAGCCGGAGTTTCGAAATTTTTCAGCGCCGACGTATTATTATAAAAATATAAATGAAATATCCTTACATCACACATTTTACATTCTTAATGCGGCCCATTACAAAATTGACATAAATATCCTAAACAATGCGCTCTTTATTAATTAGTACTTACAATCGATTGTACCTAACCTACCTATAAATTGCAAGCATTTATTAAGAAAATATGCGGATTTCAATCAATCATTTATTTCAACATTAAATTAATGTCATAAGTATTTAAAAATGTCATAGAATAATAGAATTAATGTGAAAAGAATACAAACTTTTTCAAATTACAATAATTAACTTAAACGAAACAACACAATAATGGACATATTTATTTATATAAACAAATCTATTCAATTACAGACATACACAATAATAATAATAATAAATTACAATTGTTACAAATACAGTCATCATGTTATATACATATGGTGCCGAGCTGTCAATGCAATTGCATCCATCTCTTCACCATTGGCGAGTCCCATCAACGACCGCTCGGCCAACACAATAAATCGTCACAATTATTTTGTTGTTTTCCTGTAAAATAGGAAAATTGGGTTTATCGGAAAAAAATTCTCACCACAGCGCTCGAAAATCAAAACTTTTTTAGTACTTACTTAACATGCAGTTTCGAAGAGGTAACCTTGTCATCTTTCAAATTTTGCCGCTAGATGGGCACGCGCTACCTTTGCTTGCGTCGCCATCAATGTTGTATACCATTTAAAACCAAATCATTCAAGTAATAATGTATGGAAACTCTTTATAAATCAGCTTTGATCCAGACGTGGCCTAAACAAGAACGAACCGACTCGCTCTGTCGATGTGTGCCAAAATGTGCCTACACAATTGATTTTGTATGTGGGTGTGACAATCTTTACAAGGATCATTAAATACATTAATTAATTGCTTATTGTTCGGATGCGGCATCTGGCAACTATATCATTATCAACCTGTTCAACTGTTTCACACACGCTTCAACGCGATTTTGAAATATTTTTCTCTTTTGATAAAGTCATCGTCATCATCAGCCCTTCAACGTCCACTGCTGAACATAGGCCTTCCGTCTTCCCCAATGAATGCCACCACCCCGAGTGCTCCGCCCTTCTTTTGGGGCGTCCCACGCTGCGCGCACCGGTCCGTGGTCTCCACTCTAGCAGTCGTCTGCCCCGACGGCCGTCGGTTCTGCGACAATTGTAACTTGTTTACTGCCCCTTGAACTTGCTAATCCTTTCGACAATGTCGACTGAATGTCGACACCATTAGTTCCTTAGTTCTCCGTCGGATCTCCACATTGCGGATCATATCCTTCAAAGAAGCTCCGAGCGTAGCCCTCTTCATAGCTGTGGTTTCCATGTCCAGTGTTTTTAAAGTCACAATTCGTTGCAATATTTACTCTGATATTGCTTTTATATTAATTCTTAGAAGTATACGCAATGGATGTGAACCGGAAATGCCTCTATCTAGACTGTCTAAATTTATCCTTGTTGGTATGCTGAGAGCGAACTAGAAGCCATTCAACGTACCTACTATAATTAGAGGTTTACCCTTTTGTAACAAATCAAGCTACAGAAGGTCAAATATTCTAGTTGGACTACGTACTCGAGTACTCGTGTATATTTATTTAGTGATTGGACAAGAAAATAGGGGCATAAATCGAAGGGTGATTGACGAATTTCGTACCTATTTGAAAGCTATCTGTGGATTCAAAAATATCCTCAAAACCTAGATCAGTTTTATTATGAGTCAAATACAAGAATATCGTAAGCCGAAACAAATGTGTTACATTTACAGGTGGGAGGACTTTTCTAGTGCCTACACGGATCCTAATCCGATCCGAACTCTAGGTGGTGACCTTATTTTGATTCTTATCTATTTCTGCCTGCGAGCATGTTTGGAGTACCCATAAATAAATATAAATGATCGTAATGAACAGGATAATTATAAATAAAACAAAGGCAGGGGTGCTGTTGGGTTTGTTGCTGTGTGGAAACAGGATAGTTTTAGACAGGATTGACGTCAAAAAGATAATATTGTACTCCAAATTTGAATAAACGAATTTTTGATTTGATTTGAATAATATAAGAGTCAGTGTATTTACATTCTAACATAGTCACATAGTAACTCAGGGTGGATACACACTTGTGGTCCTTGGGCTGTGGTCTGAACACTGCTGGTATATACAGGCGACAGTGACCACGGGCGGGACGTTTGTTGGTTTTCCACTTCGGACAGACAAAAAAAACTTAATTCGCCCAGACAAAAATAGAACTTGGCACCTCAAGTTCACGAGTTCAAGAACGAAACGTAAGTTCAGCATGCTATGAATTTGATTTCATATGAAGCACTATACTTGTAACTATTTACCTAAATGAGACACCATAGAAACCCTAATTTAATTATGCCCTAATGTTTACGGCCCGCGATTCCCATCACAGTTCCAACCGCCAACGGAAAAGGAACAAAATACCGCATCAATTTATTTCAGTCGACGACTCATGCATCCTTGCTAAGAGTCGATGAACTTATCAGTGTGCGAAATTGGCGAACGCGCCCGCGGCGCGCGGTGTCCGGCGTCCGCTACCACGACGCGCCAACCATTGCGCTCGCGCCGTGTTGCGCTTCCACTGCCGCTCCACTACCAAGATTGATTATGCTGTTGCTGGAAAATCATCAATGTACACTGAATTGACTACCAGGGTTGTGCCAACCGGAGTGAAATCGCGACTACTGTAGTTGGACCGTCTCCGGCACAAGGTCGCGCCGCCCGACAGACGCCTACCGCTATTAATACACGCAGACATGCAAAAATGTGATATACTCACGTTCATGTGCCCTAATATGTGCGGCTGTTGCGTTAACTTTTATACGATTCGTGTGGTTCACGAATATTTGATTGGCATTGGCTGTTGAGTGTTGACCATCCGCCGTAGTAGAGTCGATTCCATCAATTTCCATCGGATTCGCGCCATAGTATCCTATCAAACTGTGACATCTCTTTGCTTTCAGTTTCGATTATGTTTGCTTCCACTTCAGCCTTACAATATCCATTGCTGAACAAGTCCTTATCTTCATTCAGAATGCTCGAATTCAGTTGGCCGTATAAGCCTTTGAGCACTCGCTTTGATTTGGTTCGTAGCTAGTTTGAATGAAATACTGAAATAACAATCAGAATAGTGTTACGTTTATTGTCGTTTCATCTATTGTACGTATAGTTACATAAATAGTAGGTACATAAATAATTTTTAACAAAGACGAATCTGTCAATCTTCAACATTATTAAACTAGCTTCTATCTATTTTCTAGTCATGACAGACACAAATCACAGACGCAAAAAGCAGACGCAAAAAGTCTTATGTGAATGGCTCGAAGGCCAAGCATGTCTTTTGGCGAAACATAGTCGAAACCTAGAAGTTCCGATGAATAAAATGATATGATAATGTTACGTTAACTGGCCACCACCGGTATTGGCCAGTTAGATAGTTGGCCTTTGGATTATAATGGAGACTGCAGCACAGAGTATGGGGCCAAGGCCGCGCGCCCCGCCTGTTGCAGTAGGACCACAGGAAACTACAGATGGTATTGCAGGCTGGTGTCACGAAGTTTTGCTGTAAGAAGTAGATATATCATACATAATGAATGTGTACTTGGAGCGGCAATCTGCATTAAGATAATGTAGATTCATTGAATTACAGTAGCGTAACAGGTTAACGAACACGAGTTTTATTTAAAACCATCAACATAAGAAATAAGAGCGTAAATCATTCATATGGATCTTGGTACTACCAATATTAAATCCTGATGTTTTTGGATGACCAATGAGCTATTGCAACAAATACTGTTGTAGGTACTTGAAGCAGCGATATTCAGTAGAGCTATTGGTCGTAAGCGAAAACGAGATCTGAAGTCTAGAGACCGCGACCTGAAAAACATAGACGAAAGTGACGGCATAAGGAAAACGGAAGACCGGGTAAGTGGTTTAATACTCTTAAGGGTGTCGAGCATGTTATACACTGAACAATGTAGAGTTTACGATTGATATAAAAATTTACTCTTCATTCTAAAAGATTGAAAATGTAAGGTTCATTAACTGAATCGTTAACAATCTAGACATTGTTGTCAATATTGTGGACAAAATACTTTGTTTCAAATGCAGTGGGACGCATCACAGGCAGGACATGCAAGGTCATGGGTGAACGCACGGCCGGTTGGCCGACTGGCCGCGCCGCTTCAGGTACCTAAATGAGACATTGTTTCAAACTTGTTATGCGATGTGTCTACTAATACGGAGACTTGAACGCGTCTTGTGTTTCTGAAGCTTTTATGTGCCAGACGCAAGAGAATCTTCTATACGACCACGTACGGCCCGGGTGCTATAAGATTGCTTCAACTGGCCTAATCTCGCAATTCGTTCACACTATTGATCCAAAGGAATTACCAGATATACTTTGAACCTTTTAAGGAATGTAAAAGTTTGGTTTGTATTTGTTTACGACAAAAATGCCGAGAATGTTTTCCAACGAAACTTACGGAATTTTAATAGTTGATAATTAATTTGGAATAAGTTTCGTACGATGCTCATTGAAATAAGGTTCATCTGTTTTTTTTGTGTCAATAGTGTGAAAGAATTGTGAAATTGGGGAGTTAAAGCAATCCTATTTAGAACAGGTTCTTAGCACAGTAGACGGAAAAGGAAACTTGGAAAATGATATGAGCTATCCATACGCCATACGATAGCTCATAGCTAAAAGTATTCTCATAATACATTTTCGATTGACCCACGGTGAGGGTGCTTCTGTATCAAATCTTTGTTTTGGCGACCAAACGGCTTTCGCCTGGCGACTTAAGGTTTTTGCGATAAAGGGGCTGAAGGTCACCGGGACAGCTCGGCGGTCGCGGAGAGGTGAGCGCGCCGATCTGTCGCCACCCGATCTTTCGTCGGCGCTACATTCATTACGTCAGCTCAAAATTGGGGCAATAAGTCCGGCAAAAATCTCACCAAATCTCATTTAAAGAGAGGGGAGGCAACGAACATCTCACGTCAACTTTAAGCCCCGAGGCGTCCGCTAATGTGAAATAATTAAATGTATTCTATTGTACTGTTGCCAGGTCAAATTTGATGTGACAAAGTTCCAATGTTCCCAGCGAATTGACAACTTGACCTCGCTAACACAGAAATAACATTTGATCTGAACGCAACGCCCGGACCTGACCTTTCCCTCCCGAAGGTCGTTGAGGAAGGTCGGCACTCCCCAGACGACGGAGGGCGGCCTCCCTGCATACCTAACCAGAGGGTGACGGACGGCCGAGGGAATTTTTCTATTATTTCTAACCTCGAGACGTCCTACAACTATGTTTTATGAATCCATAGAGTGGCAATCAAAAGAAACGCTTAAATTTAGTTTAAAGAGAATTAAGTTATCTACCTATATCTATACATGGAGCAAAACTAGTGAACTCACCAGTGCGCCTGCCAACGTCTATAGCAACGTCGATACTCACTAGCGACTATGTAAATACTTAATAGTGCTATCTCTTTTCGACTAATTACGAAAGACAGAGAGATATAGATTAGTTTTTACATAGTCGCTTGCGAGTAGTGACGTTGTCAACTCATGCAGGCGCACTGGTAGTCAAACATACTTAGCTAATAATTTCAAATGATATTAATACAATAGATCGCAAAACAAAAACAAAAAAACTCGCAAAATGGCATCAAAATGTAAATCTAAAAGTTATTGAATTATGACGATGCTGCTTCGAAATGGCTCATCTGATCAGTTGGATATATAAAGCGACCTGAAAGTCCTCCATCTACTCTCTCGACGACCGTCATCAGATCTTGTCCTGATCAATCCCTTACGGAGACCCATGGATTCAAAGTGACCTCGATTGTATGAAAATCTTGCTCTATTTCTAATTATCCGTCCACCTATGTATAGATAGACTTGGGACTCATCATGAAAAGCGAGTGCTCTGCTTTATTCTAATAGAAATTGTATGCCAATTATTAATTAAAACCCTGATATACGTACCGTGCCGTACACCCGGCAAATTACGTAAGCAGGTACTTAAAATTTAAATTGTAACAAAAAATGTGAAACCAATTAAAAGTATATAGATTAATGATGACCGTTAAACTTTAATTAAATATAAACATTAAGTGCGTGTGGGATATTGGCGTGTTATAGATAGGTGTGGGTAATAGATTGTAATTACCCATGGCTAAAGCGAAATCGAAACAAATTAATAATTGGCAACGTAGCCGTTGGTATTAGAGGTTTTTAACCGACTTTGTGCAGGACGGTTAGCAACCGTCGTTGGTTGGTAGTCTTTGTAAAGTTCGGTGAAAAAATCGAGGTTTGAATATTTATGTAATTTGAAAGCCCGTCTTCGTGCTTGACTATAAACGTACAAAAACTTATTGGTCGTATATACTGTGGTCTATGACCACAGAACTCAGATAAATAGGCACTAGAAATGAGAAAGGAGAAACTACCGCCTTTGTCCCCAAATAGGTACCTAGTTTAATTTTGCCATTGAAAATTTTTCCCTGAAAATTTTACCCTCTTATTGGTATAATAATTTCAGCTTGTAGAAGAGTTTCCAATGTGGAAGCAGCATATGCTGCATGTGTTTACACCATTTGTTGTTGACACTGTTTCACTTACCTATACTTACTACATAACTGGTGTCTTGATTTGTTATATATTTTCCCAAACGCTTTTTTCTTTGTAGCTAATTATCTGTTTGGTTAAATCCTGCGTATATTGATTTAATTTATTCTAACATTTAAATATAAAGTCAACCTGACTGACAGGGTCAGTCAGCGCAGACCTAACGCATAACTGCTCGAGCAGAATTCTGCTAGGTCTACGTCTGGGTCTGGAAACTGGAGATGTCGCTTATAGGTTCTCTAATGACGAGATCTCAATTTAAGGAGTGGAAACTGGCAGCAGCCACTTTAATATAAAGTATGGAACTCTAGATTGATCTAACGCATCCGTGAGCACGAGATTCTGTTGTATTTCTTTCTATTGAAATAAAAACTCAAAGTAAACGATCCATATAGAGGCAAATAATCGAACAATTCCGGACATGTCTCGGTCGCATGAGCAAAGAATTCTTGCAAAACGCATCTACGGATTTCTCTGTTCGATTTCTAACATTCCTAGGTGCTGTTTAACGTGACGATGCCGACCATTGTAGTCTGATCTCCCCTCTGTTAGGCCTACCCTTAGGGGTGGTCCAGTTAACATGGAACCTAACGTGCAACCGTACCTACCTAGCTAATGTGACAACGGAACTGAAAGATATAAAAAAAAATTGATATAAAAAATAGATTTAAGAAAAGTCGCCAAAATGTCGATTGTTGTTGTCATATGTCACCTGGGAAAGACTGTAAACATAGATACAATCTTTTCCAGGAGTAAGTACTTACACTTACCTACTCGTATTTAAGTATTTATTTATAAATTATTTTAATACTTAATATATTTTTTTTTTATTTTAATATTATGTATTCTATCTGTATACCTATCGAGCTGATAATATGATATGGGGATAAAATATGCCGAGCGGCGTTGAAAAACTGCAAAAGACGCGTGTTAAATGGACGACCCTTAAAGTATAGGTAAGTATTTGAATGTATTTTGTCTGTGACAACCCCTTTAATAATGATCGTAGACGTACTTCACTATCCAGCAAAATATCCTGAACTACCTATATGTATCAGTAGTTTGGTCTCTAGTTATGAAAAGAATTCATTAGATTTTAAGCTAAGTATATTTTAAAACTCAACTTTATATTTCCGTTTGCAATATTATTTTCACCTTTATTTAGGTACATAACTTCGGCATTAGTTACATTCCGTTAAGTATTTTAATTTTTTATATCACTTCATCTTCGCTAGGCAAACTACACTGGAGGGTTACACTCATTGCAACAATCGTAATACATAGCAAAAAAAAATATTTAGCTCAGAAAAAAGTTTCGTTTTCAATATTTTTATCTTCGCCGTACGTACGCAACGTTTATCGTTATTATCACAAAACGAACCGTATGAAAAATTAATCATACTTATAAACTGGAGATAAAACAGTGTCGGTTCTGTGCAATGTCAGATACATTTTAAGTACGTTTTGGATTTTGGTTAATTAGTATCAGGTATCAGATGACATTCGAACAGCTAACACGAAATTGATATAGAGCCATGAAGCAGTGTGTTTCTTCTTTATGTATAAAGCTGCCCAGCTAAGGAATAATGGACAACCCTAGAGGGGATTTCTAATCATATTTTATACTAAGACTAGTACAGACTGACAGAGGGTTTAGTTCTGATACAGTGTACGTTTTAACACAGTGGACTTTCTGTTATAGGGACATTTATGCGACTAAAGGAGAAAATTTTTTTTTTTTAATTAGTTATTTTACTAGTTTTTCATCAATGATTACTGGTTATTACGTCATGTGAGGAAACTCTATGCAATACTTAATTTGCCCCAAGTGAACGCTCATAGATCATCATCATATCAACAGTAAGTCAGTCAGTGAGTTATCGTGGTATAACCTTTTACCTGTTGTTATCCTTAAAAATGCAGCATAGGACGTTGCTGGATGGACCGACAATCTGAAACAGGCAGTTTAAAGCGGCGTCATATAAATAGGCTGATAATTGATATAATATGGTACAAGTTTAACCCTTTATAAGGCAGAGGCGATTTGGACACCACTTAGTTAATAAACATTTAAGAACATCCTCTTTTTTATTTAACTATAATGGTATTATATAGCGAATATATCAGGCTTTCTTTCCTCATTCATTCAATGTCAATGAACAGGTGTATTGGAAACAGATCATCTGAAAACTCAAGTGCACTAACAGGCTGAGTGCATATATTTACCACATGTTTTTTTCTTAATGTTTTTTTTTGCCGTAGATGTGTTCCCCAGTGCATTACAAACATGGTAGTGTATTTAACTTTCACGTAGCTTATCTGTATAACTGGGGCCTTATAAAGGGTTAAATTAAAATTATGAAATAAGCAAACCTTATCATAAATCATTTTCTTAGCGACTAAGATTTCGCAAGAACCTTTTCCAACAGGTAGGTAAAAAGCCAGGTAACAAATGGAAGCCATTCAAAATAACCTTGGTAGTTGGAAACAAATTCTAGTTGGAAAAACATTAAAACCTTAAAAATAAAAAACTTAAATATAAAAACCTTTAAAATAACAATAACGTGACCGACCACCGAAGTCTTATAAGTACAACAAAGTTTTAATTGTGTACGTGTACTCTATAATAGGTAACTACAATTATATTTTATTTATTTTTTCATAAATTTGTAGTGGAAAAGGAGTAAGTATACTAACAACGAAACTGATTGTAATTTTAAATGTAAGTTAACTATATTCATCGTTATTGTAGTTAGTCATGTAAGTAGTCGCTCTCAATTAGTATTAAATATAAATTATCTACCTATCTAGTATTTCAACTTATTAAATAGGCAAGTAACTACTATTTTAATGAAGTAATTTTTTTTAGTAATTTGTTGAGTCAACCTTACCACATCACTATTACCTTATTACTATTAATTTAATTTAAATTCTTTTATTCAGTTGAAAACATATTTAATGGATTAAATTGGGGTTTCACACACTAAATACATAGGTATACAAAAAATATATATACATACACACATACATGCATACAATATACATACATACATGCATACATACAATGTAATCAATAACAACAAAGTTCTAAGCAGGTGAAGGAAAGAGGGAAGTGAAGTGATCAGACACAGTCAGTGAGAAAAAGTCCCTTGACTTGTTGCTTGAATGCAACTAAGGTTTTCATTGTGGAATACCCACAAATTTCTGAAACAGAAATAGCTGATTTCTTCGGCACGGTTTAAGGCACAGATTTATGAAATCTGTGGTTTTAACTGGTTTTAGGCTACGCGGGAAACTTATTCAACTAGTTTTAGTTAACAGCAAGTCGTATTTAACTCTGCTTACTACAAATAAGTTCAACATGCATTCAATTACGTGTTACAAATTTTTTCTTTTATTATTTATGATTCATATTACTAATAATATGCATATTATTTATGAAATCATCGGAGATAACCTAATAAAGCCATGCACTAAGCAAGCAACGAAAACCTGCTGAACACAATTTAATAATATAATTATGAAATTCAAACTAAATTTATCCCCGAAATGATTCAGATGTAATAATTCAGTTTTTGATCAATTATTTTCATCAATATATTAATCGAGTCACGGCACCATTTGCAACAAAGTGTTCACTAACTAGGGTGTTGCTCAAATGTTTTAAGCACACTGGTAGCCTCAACAAAGCAAGATGCCGCCTCATCGAATTCCTCATCTAAATCTTGCACTCCGATTCTAGATAGAGCTAAATAAACACCCAAAGCTATGCTGTGTCGTGAATTTATGATAGCAGCTGCATGCTCGCGGGAAAGCTACCAAAATTTAGTTAGCTCGCTGCATATTTCATATTATGAATGGGTAAAATTAAAAAAGAATACACTCAATCACTAGATCGTAAAAGATAGTGGTTTTGCCCTATTTATAGCTTACTGGAATATATTTAAATCCGTTCCTGGCAGTAAGATCTATAAACTAGATTAACAGGTTGTAGGACAGTCACTCACACGGGCCGTATAATAAACAGTAAAAAAATTCGTGCAAATTGGGGGAGTTAAATGTTTTTTTACAAACAAATCATGGTCAATTTGTGACATTATTTATGAAAGTACGATTCTTATCGGGTGACAACAATACTCATAGGTACAGTCACGAACCGGGATTGTTGAGCCACTAGCTTATCATCTTAATTTGGTTGTGTTACACGGATGCCGCTGTTTTTCGTTATTGAAATGTGACCATAGCAACCCTTTTGTAGCCCGATTTGCATTACACGGCCAAAATACGAACAGTGGCAAGTGGCTCAACAATCCAGGTTTGTGACTGTACTTGTTTTTGACGCAACTAATGCTACTGCTCAAATTAACATCATACTGTATTTAGTACAAATTTCGCGTTAGAAGTTAGTCAGTTATTACGACGCTTTACGGCGTAACTGTCCTTCAGCGTATATATTGATTTAAGTGCTGGTTTTGTAACTATAAAATATATGAATAAGTATTATTTGAATAAATATGGTCTGAAGTAACAAACGAACTGACAGCCCCCTGAAAAATAAGGTGTCAGTAAACATAAAACATTAAAATGGTGAAATTGACTGTTGATCATAAATTGTAAACCTAAACTGTAATTTTCGACTGTAATGAATGAATTCATTAGGTATGCACTCCCTCAGAAGGCGTAAAATCATAAGAACGACAAATAAATCATAAGAAAATACTATCCAATTAATAATTAGCAATTTTACTTAGGCATCAGACAATTAGTGCCAACTAATCAGTGCCAAAAGCGTGCTGAAGTTCCTAACGGATGCAAAGCTCAACACTGAACTATAGTAAAGGCGGCGATCACAGTAGATCAGCAATGGTCGCAGTGATACAAGGCTGGATAGGTCTTGAAAGAGCCCCACCTCAAAATAATAATATAGGCATCAGACATCATTATTTCCCACTATAATTTTAAAGCTCTGAATACGCGGATCAAGGAAAACTTGCAAAACTATTGACGCATATTGTGAAGCGAAGTTGACCGTGTAGGTACTTTATAGGTAAATATGCAGCTCAAGTGCTATTCGATTTCGCTTCAGTTTAATTTGAAACCTAACACGAGCAGTTTTTGCGTCCACGCCGACAATTAGACGCATTCTTGTGAGTCATCCACCCGAGACTTGTATTTTTATTGGCTGTTTGCATTATAATCTCGCCCAATATATATTTCATGTACAGACCGCAGTAAATGAATCTTTACATAGACAGGAGAAGGCCCAAAATCGTGCCGGTCAGTACGCAGCCCGGCGCACAGTGGTTTCTGCGAATCGTGACGCAAGCAGATTTCGAAATCACCTTGATAGTGACGGAGCTGATGAAAATATTCAGCGTCGCCGTGACGGCGTGACGTCACTCCGACTCAAAGGAAAATCCAATTGGAACACTAAACAAATTTTAACGCTACCTAATTCGCTACACAGCGCGTTGGAAGAACGCTTTGTCTCTTGAGCAGTGTCTCGGCACCTTTTAAAGACGTCTGACCATTTTTGTGGGTTCTATTTAAATGTATTTTTTGCTTTTGAATGAACGAACTTTTTATCCTGTTAAGTAAGAAAATGTTCATCATAAAACATACGGGCAAAAACACTGGGATCAAATATTCAGGTGAACAGCGGCGACTGGCGGCTGTCGAAAAATATGCGAAAACCAGTTTGAGCTGCTTCTGTAGATATCTTTCGGTGGGGAGTTCGATGACCAATGCAAATGTGGGCAGTGCGTGTAATGTGCGATTTTAGGTGCGAGGGTGTGGCGGCCAGGGAGGGGGTGAGGTGCAGCCTGCAGCGGTCATCAACCGCCGGCGTGATTAACGCGTGACTCACTCACCTCGGCCTTTGTCTCCGCGCCCACGCCGCGGCCCGTACCTACCTCCCTCTGTCCAGGCCGCCTGCTCCCGGCGAGGCGTCCTCCGCCACGTGCTCGCACTACACCACGCGCTCCTCGCAGCCTCCGGCGCCGGTCACTCGCAACTCACGACGGTCACCGCCGACACGGTAAGTGTACTCCAACAAGCGCCTGGAACCAACATCACCAGAGCACCTGATGAAGTACAATGGGCGTGCGGCGGTTTCTCTGCGGCCTTCTGGGTTCGTTCTGTCGTTGGCGCGGGTAGCGCCGCGCGCTACTTCAGGTACCTGACTCGGTAGAACAGTCCTGGCGCCAGAGTAGCGCGCGGCGCCGCCCGCCTGATAGTCTCCTATTTATAGCGCGCACCGCGGGCCGGGGAGGCGTGCGTCTCCGCGAACGTTCGGGGCTCGACTGCACCTCTGGGCTGGAGCCTCGGCCCCCGCGCGCCGCCAGACGTCAGCTGACCGCGGCTGCACCGGCCCTGACATTGGCGCGCCCGCCGCCGCGCGGGGGACGGGGTCGCTGACCCCGCCCGCGGAAGCCTCCTCGCGAATCGCCCCCGCGCGCCGCCCCCGCCCGCCGCCGCCGCCCGCGAGCGAGCGAGCGACCTCACTCGACCATCCAACCAACCAACACGTCGCGTCGGCGTCGCTCCGAGCGTCGATTCGCGTCGCAAGTTTGGACGCTGACGCTTACTAAGGGAGGCCCACGACACTTGCTAATTATTATTATAAATTAATTTATATCCATATTTTGTTAATAATATACATAATAATAATGTTACTAAATATTATAATATAGTATTGTGATGAACTTAATGAATCATTCCTCATTTCATTTTACATATTGCGGCTCAGGAGCCCACGTGTTTGTGCTTCCAGAACCTGACAACTGGGCCGTCCGCCCGCTCCACTTTGGTGTTAAGGAGGCTGCTGGGACTGTCCCGCACGCGACGCATCAGGGAGGCTATCCGTTTCGTCACTAGGGCAGGAAAACTGTCAATACGCGCCTCCGCAGACATACCTGACGCAATCCCAACATCGTCCTTTTATTGCTAAAATACTACACCACCATGTTACAGTTCAACGTTAGAGTTCGGATGTGGATTCGATTCCCACTGGGGACAGACACACTTCATACAAATTGGACCTGATTAGGGTGCTTGTGGGGTTATAATTTATATCCACAGTCTGAACAAAATGTTAACATTTGTGTTACCAACCGCAAAAACAATTGAAATACAACTCTGCCGCCTGCAGAGGTAGCCGGAGTTTAATGTGCCCAACACAATAGGAAGCCGGCAAAATGTGGAGTGAATCACGTTTTGTAGGTTTAAAAGTTTCGACTCACGTTTTCCGCTCGCTACGTACATTGTAGGGGCAACGGCTATTTTTATTAGTTACTTACCTAACTACCGGATGAGTTAAGGATTTTTGTATGGCATCATAAATGTTAGGTACCTAGAAATTGACTTGTGGTCTTAAATTCAATTCAATTCATTTATTATAACAGCTTAATATTAACAGTAAACACACCAAACATACCAAGCTAAAGCCGTTTTGGGTTGGAGTGGAGAAAAGGGGGCGCTAAAAAAAATTAAAGGTGATAATGTGGGACAGTAGTCAGAGCACCCCGAGGGTTAGGTTAGGTAGGTTACTGGTGAGCCTTGGAGCGAGCGAAGCGAGCGACAGTCCTCCAAAAAAAGTGAAAATTTTCTAAGTATTTTTTCCATTGCGCCCCATTTTGTCCACACCTTATCAAAATTCTTCACGAAGAACTAAACAAAGACTTTCATTAGTTGCAAGAGGAATGATTCTGATTCATGATAAATTATCACCATTATGACTCGTTATCTTATCATAGCCTCATGATTTTTTCCCCGCGTCATTCATTCATACACCCATAAAATCTGCCGTCACACAAAATTAAATGTTGACTCACTCGTCTAATTTTAAAAATTAAATAATGGACACCCCTATTCACTCTAATAGGTACCCTTTATTAAATTACTAGCTTTTCCCGCGGCTTCGCCCGCGTAGAAAAGGTTTTCTCGTACCTATTCATTGTGAAAAGCGCCATCTATGTACGTATGTTTTATTATTTAGCGGACTTTGTCCGCGTTAAAATGTATCCTATACGTTATTCCAAGATATAAGCTATCACTGTACCAAGTATCATCAAAATCTGTTCGATAGTTTTTGCGTGAAAGAGTAACAAACATCCAAACATCCTCACATCTTTACAAACTTTCGCCTTTTTATTATTAGTAGGATAACCTCGAAAACTAGTCAAACTAGCAAATTTCAAGCTATCAACAATAGTATTTTGGAACTATTGATAGTGTAAAGGAATTAATTTCCTCGTAGAATGCTTGGTTATCTCTTATCGTGATTTTCTTTAAGGAACAAGGGGAAAGTTCTTGCTTAAAACTGCATTTGCGATAGTATCGATATACTGTACGTAAATAAATAATAATAATAATGTTTGGACAATTTTTACACACGGCTGTTTAGTTCCAAACTAAGCCGAAGCTTGTACATGGGTACTCAACAACTGATAAACATACTTAAATACTTTTAAAATAAATACTTAAATACATACAAACACTAACCACTACGCCAACAGGCCAGTCAAATATATCGATATATGTATCGATATTGTCACTGATTGGAGTACAAATAGTAGTATTTTCGATAACTATCACTACTACCGGTGCCATTCCAACAGATCGACGCTATAGTCGCAAATATTGCCAATAAAACTTCAATTATTATTATCTATAATTACTATAATAAAACATACAAAGACATAAGGGTGAATACACGCCCCCTCGAGGTCGCAAACTGAGGTAACAGGGTTCACATTGAGATATAGGAGACAATGCCTCCGCGGCCGAGCAAGGGCGCAATTGTGACCTCACAGCGTTTTTTAAGCCCTAAGGTCAAAGGACAAGAACCGCCCTCTATATCTTTGAAAGACGTTTCTAACTGCGAGTGCGTGGGTAGAAGGTAGAAGGACTGTGTCTCTTTCCATTCAATTACTTATTTGGGTAGGTATCCGCCCATCTAATAACCAAATTAATAATCAAAGGTTGACTGGGAGAAATCGCTTAAAGCGACAAGTACAATATGAAAACCAACACAGACGTCAGCGTCGCCTCGCGCATACGATTTTGTACTTTAGGCTATGGTTCATTTGTCATAAAGTGCACGAGCATTTTTCCGCTCTGTCTGTTCTATCCCATACTCTTTCCCTCTGTAACGGCTGCACGTATTTTGATGAAACTTGGTACAGAGATAGATGGAATACCATATAGACTACTTTTTACGGCGGTAAACTATTCCCGCGGGAATAAACTTATTCCACACGGGCAACAGCTTCCTAGTATGTTCGGTCGACCGCACGTCAGTAGAAACAAAACCATTATAAGCTGGTCTCTCATAGTATTAAAACTCCCTAGTAGGCTAGCCCAGCTCAAGGTCGTGTTTCCATTGACGTGCGGTCGACTGTACCAAAGTTCATCATCAACAGCCTATTAATCTCCCCACTGCTGGGGCTCAGGCCTACCCTATCAACGAGGGCGTTAGGGCTATAGTCCACCACGCTAGCCAAGTGCCGGTTGGTGGACTTCACATGCGCCTAAGAATTTCTTCTTCGGCGTATGCAGGTTTCCTCACGATGTTTTCCTTCACCTTTTGAGAGCAGGCAGTGTATATAGGTTCTTAGGTTTCGAGAAAAAACCCATTTTTAATGGTCCAGCCGGGGATCGAACTTCGAAACCAAAGATACTAAGTAATAAAGTTTTGACTTTTGACTACTGCGGCAACTTCGAAGTCGGAACTATTGACGCGTAAATAGTTACAATTCCACGCTGTTCTCCCACGCCAAAAATTGTTATCAGGTGGCGTTACCTCACCGCATGTTATCCGAGTATTTTCTTTGCGATAACAAATACCTATCTTGTTATCCAATTAGGTGTGTTTGTGACGGCCAAGACCTTAAAGTCTCAAGTCGATAAGTTAACTGGTTATGTGTATGGTATTGAATATGGTATCCGATGAACAAAAAATGTTCACTGACAGCCGATAGGATTAATTAGAAGCTGAAGTGGTAGTGGACAGGTCACACACACCTGTCGCAGAATAGAAAAATTAACGACACAGTTTCTATTCTATATCAATATAACGTTTTAGGGTTCCGTACCTCAAAAGGAAAAAAGGAACCCTTATAGGAGCACTTCGTTGTCCGTCTGTCAGTCAAGACACTTTTTGTCAGGAACGCATGGAGGTATCAAGTTGAAATTAATATCAAATACTCAGGTCTGCAATCCCTAGAGCTGTGAAATAATCAAACTTCTAAGTCAACGCAGTAAGGAGGTGTGGCCGTTTTTGTCGCATTTTTGAGTATTTTGGTGAAACTCAAAACTCAGAACAACGTATCTGAAACGCACGCACACTTGCGCAAGCTATGGGACTAGTTCTACTTCCCCGGGATTATCTCTGTGTACTAGTGTAGGTGAACACTGCGCATGTGTGCGTGCGTTTCAGACCCGGTTGTTCTCAGTTTCCGCACTCTCGTTCACTCCGGTACTATAACCATATTACTGACGCGAGGCGCGCGGGCACAAGATAACACTGTAATACTTACATAACTAATCTTGATACCTACCTATGTAGTGGGTTATCTGTGATTTAGGTGGGAATCACAGTGACGTCCATTTTTGCACAAATTCTACACTTGTCAGTTGGAGTTTCTTTTGTCATTGATTTGTAGTAGGTACAAGTTTCATTTAATATGTATTGAAATCAAGTTCGGACGCTAATCGTCTTTATTTTGCGTTTCGTTTGATAGCAAATAGATACTATGTAAAAAGTAAGAATATTATGGAAACTATACAATTTTTAATATTTTTTGTGTTTAAAACTGCAGTTAAAATAAGGATTCCGCGGGTTTCACTTTTAAAACCTTTGCATAGGTAAAGCTGTCCCTTTATACTTTCGAATGATATTCTATTTTCGAGTGGAGGACTACTAGGCTACTGTGGTAACAGAATCCTATCTCTATCTTCGAGTGGAGTACTACTAGAACTACTAGGTACGGTCGGCCGCACATCAGTGGTAACAAAACCAGTATAAACTGGTCTCGCGTAGTATTGAAACTCCCTAATAGGCTAGGCCAGCTCAAGGTCAAAGTGTATCCACTGATGTGCGGTAGACTGTACCACAGAACCCTATCTATTTTCGAATGGAGGACTACTAGGTACCACAGAATCCTGTCTATATCTTCGAGTGGAGCACTACTAGAACTACTAGGTACCACAGAACCCTATCTATTTTCGAGTGGAGGACTACTAGGTACCACAGAATCCTATCTCTATCTTCGAGTGGAGCACTACTAGAACTACTAGGTACCACAGAACCCTATCTATTTTCGAGTGGAGGACTACTAGGTACCACAGAATACTATCCTACTAATATTTTAAAGGCGAAAATTTGTAAGATAAGGATGTTTGTGGGGATGTTTGGATGTTTGTTACTCTTTCACGCTGTAACGGCAGAACGGATTTTGATATAACTTGGTTGATGTCCTAAATCCTGGAATAACATAATATCTATGCTACTTTTTACCGCGGTAAACTGTTCCCACGGGAAAAAAACTTATTCCACGCGGGCAATGTACTGAACGCTATCCTGGCCTAGTAAAATATCTTAACTACGAAACCTAGTGCACGCTAAAGAAATATTTATATCCTGAACCTTAGTTGCTTATAGGGAATTAGATCTTATATTGGCCTTGTGATCGTCTAGTGAACCCTTTAGTTGTGTATAGTAACCCATTTTCTTTTAGAATAGAAGTTCGACACCTAAAATCTATAATTACTCTAACTTGAGATTAATTTCCTTAGTTTCCAAAAGAAGATACAAGTAATATATAACCTCCAAGAGTTCCTTTTTATTTGTTGCAAACGCCTCCTTCCCCACCTTTGCACCTGTCCACCCTTTAGACTATTGGAACTTAGTCTTGGGAGTTTTAAATATATACTTGTGTCTTCCCTTTTGAATGAGGAGCCACTCGTCTAAACGAGGTACAGACGTAAGTAATGGAGAGATGCCATGACAGGCTGAAGCTATAAAACTTCATATTAGTATTTGTATATTTTAATAAGCTTTGGGATTTCTTCTCAAGGAGTATTGCAGTAGTAGTAAAATGCAGAACAGCCTTAGCTCTGTCGTTTTGTAAGAAACTATTCATTCAGCTAGCTTACATTCACAGAAGAGTGCTAAGTCTTTGGATCATAGACTCGCCTAGCCTTCGGGTTCGGCAGTTAAGAAGAGCAAGAAACTATATTCAGCTGGCTTGCTTTGAAGATGGGAGCGTAATCCTCAGGACCAGTGGCTCGCCTAGCCCTTAGGTTTGGCAGTTGTTGAAGAGCAAGAAACTATATTCAGCTGGCTTGCTTTGAAGATGGGAGCGTAATCCTCAGATCATAGGCTCTTTATGATTGTAAGATAAATATCGAATGAAATATCGGCCTTCGGCCTTAACGTAGTTAATCTTGACTAGCAAGCCTAGGCAATACTGCACCCACTATGAAAGAAGAATAATTTAATAAAGTTATTAATCAAAATCCCAAAAATTATTTGGATAAATAGATAGCCTTAAAACTAAGACTTAACTTAGGTTCTTTAAAACCAACATTCATCTGCATCCATTCTTTTATTTTAGCTTCTCAACAAGATTTCCTAATTAATCTTCCTAAAATTCCTAGCTATTTTCCCTATGATTCCTAGCTAATCCTCTCTCTATTTTACCTCATTTAGATATAAGCTTAATGACTCGATTTTCTCAGCTTTTATTCAACACGGACAAGTTTATAGCTTTTCCCGAACCTAGCTATGTCTATTTTGGATTCCTATGTTTCCCTTTTCAATACCTAACATCCTGCATCCCCTTTAAATATGTAGTTTTAAATATTTCCCTTGCGTCCCTATCACTAACATTTGCCTCAATAATATTCCTATTCGAACTAAATGTGCTGGTCAAAACTAGAGGCGCTGGAACCTCACATTTACTGTTAATAGTGGGATGTGTTGTGTAGGAAATCGAGGTGCAATGATTTCCTTCTAACTAAGCGACAGAAAAGATGGAGTAGGTCAAGCTCAAAGTGTTCCTAGTCCTAAGACCTGTGTAATGTCCAAGAAGGCCAGGATGGCAGAGGCGGCCGAGCATGGACGGTTCCCTATTGTGTGGGACCATGACAGAAGGCTCTGCAAAAGGTTGGTCATGAAGGCCTGCTTGATCCAAAAGATTGGGGCCTCTTGGTCAACTCGTTTTACAGTTTCCTCTGACATGTGTGGCTGCTAGATCGTTATGTTGGTAAAGAACAATCTTCCAGTCCGCCACAGACTGGATACAGCCCGAAAGCCGTTTGAAGCTAAGAGTCTTCGGCGTCTCCGTTAGGTATCCAACTCTTAGCCCACCGAACCATGTCGATGTACAGTCCCTAGACTCATGACACAACCCCCCGAACTTGAATCAAAAGAATAACTTGAATTTAGCACGATCACTTCCAGAACTTCACTTCTGCTGCCTATGTCCAGCCGTGGACTTCACAGGCTATTTTACTCGCGAACAAATCCAAATATAGAAATAAACTGGAACCAGCACAGATCCTTGATAGGCCAGGCTGATTCCTCAAGATCTGACAGAGATAAATTACCGTGTGTCAATATATATTCGCCAAGCGTAGTGACAGCTTGACGTCCCAAAATAGAATCCCGATCCGTAGCAATTACACGGCTTATATACTAGCATTTCTCGACCTTTCCTCGACCTTTCCTCGACCTTTCCTCGACCTGTCCTCGACCCTTCCTCGACCTGTCCTCAACCCTTCCTCGATCTGTCCTCGACCTTTCCTCGACCTTTCCTCGACCTTTCCTCGACCTTTCCTCGACCTTTCCTCGCTCTGTCCTCGATCTTTCCTCGACCTTTCCTCGACCTTTCCTCGCTCTGTCCTCGATCTTTCCTCGACCTTTCCTCGACCTGTCCTCGACCTTTCCTCGACCCTTCCTCGATCTGTCCTCGACCTGTCCTCGATCTGTCCTCAATACATTTTGCTTTCCTCGCAAGTCTTTTGTTATTATTTTTGATTAACTAAGTCTATACATAACCTCGACGCGATAACTTTTAATATGAAAACCTAGTTTCCTAAGGATCAAGAAAATAAGCTCTCAGTAAGCTAATTGAGCTTCCTGTTGAAGATCATTATATCAACCATTCCTCCGTCTTCTCAACTTCATTCAAGCTAATCCTACACCTGGATTTCCCCTCTCAATCTATGCTTCTGGCTTACATTAGTTAAATTATCCCTCCATCTTACTGCTTTCATCTAACAAATCATGAATACAAGGTGCTGGAACTTGGTTCCAGTACAATCAACCCCAAAAGTTTTAAAAGTTTCCCAAACTTTTCAAACTTTTCCAAACCTCTCTTGTATTCTTGATGCAACTCAGCACCTATAAATATAAATTTATTGAAAATATAATCTACAAATTTATTTTCATCCATTGCCAACAAGAGCAATAAGTTAAAGCTTACAACTAAGTCTTAATACTAATTAAAATCAATAACTTAAAAATATCAGAAGCTCTGCACCCAGCTTAACTTGGAGGGTTTCTCTTTTCTTTTAAAGTGACGAAGCCAATTTCGGATTCAAGATCATATTTATGCATACTCAAACATCTTATTATCATATGCCTTCGAAGCGCTAGCTGTTTTTTTTTTTTTTTTTTTTTTTTTCACCATAGCTTATGTTGCGGTGAGTATTTAAACCTGGTATTTCATAACCCTTCGGAAGGCATGAGAGACGACTGCAAAGTCAGTCAGAATATAACAGTAACCCCCCGCTCCCTATTAGGCATACATCCAGACGAGGGCCTTGTTTGTGAGGCAAGTCAGCTCTGTAGCTTCAGCTAATCATTCGGCCCCATTCCACCAAAGAGAACCACCTCCGATTCTCAGCTTCCTGTGCGCCTCCAACGCAAAAAGCCGACCTTTTAGCTGACCCCATCAGAACATACACATACGTGCAGAATTAGAGACTTACTCCCATATTTAACCAACCTCCTCTAATCTTCAATCCTACTTCCCTCTGGAATTATTCATACCAGGCGCTTGTCAGAAATCACGTAATGAGAAGCAACAGAAAACATGTGAAGCTGTTCACTTATGCTGCAGTCGACACGTTGATGTCAACTCAACAAACTAATATAACTATCAGACCATAAGGTCCGAATTCACTAAATTAAAAGTGAATCAGGTCTCCATCTAGCCTCCGTACTAGTCATTTCCCGCAAGTTCCATGTAACCAGGTTTCGGTTTAGCTTCTTGTCCGGTATATAATCAATGTGCGAATTGGACAAATAATATCATAAATCGTGAATTTAACCTAACACCTAAGTCCTCGCAGACTGACCATTTGTAACGTGTAAATGTTCCAAAGGACATATGACAATAAAATCACCCACGAATTGCCCGCTGCCATTGCATCAAAGCCCTTTGATCCCTCTCTTTCTCTAACTACATTATTCTAACTAATTACTAACTACCAGCATACATCTTTCATAATCCCCTCAACAAACATACAGCTTTGATAGAACAACAACAAGACATTTAACGCAGGCATTTTCTAAACTTCTCATCAAAATCTAAGTAACCCGAAAATTAACCTCCACTCCCCCCAGCTTAACCAGGTAAAGCCGCTGACATCTCCAAGATTATCCTCTCAAATATTCCAAATTATTTAATTTTAAAATTTACATTTGTTCTTAAGCCCAGCTAAAATAAAACCAATTAGTTTAGAAAGGCACAAATGATGCTGTTTTAAGACTGAAAGAAAAGATATATCCAATACCTTTACCATACCTTTATCAAACCTTACCATGTCTTTACCCGGATACATTTAATTTCGTTCAACTCATCCACATCATTCTAGCCTTTCCGTTTCATGTTCAAAATTGTATTAAAAATACTTTAATTCCCTATTAACTTCTATGATTAAGTTCTCTAAACATTTATCTACTATTCAGGTTCCGACTTGCAACCTCTTGCTCGAAAGACTTCGGTCAATCAATCCTTGATCATATGAATCCATCAATCATCTTTCCTCCTATAAAAGACTCCCAGAATCTGAAACCTTTAAACTGATGTTAGTTCTCATGTACAAGTTACACGGAAGACAATGTGAAATTTCTACGCCGAATTGGGTTTCAGCTCCAAGTCTAAAATAATCACTCCTAACCTAAGACTATTTTAACTTCTCTTGCTCGGGCAACCCCACGAAATTTAAAGCATACTAAATCATAAGTAAATTTAACCTATTTTGGCTTTACCCTACTTCTCCGATTCACCTACAATTCATAATCTATTAGGCTATTCCTTTCTTCTAAATTCGACCATTCAACCTTCTTAATACAACTCTCCAATTTTGTGTTTTATTTTATTAACCTTATTTATTATCAAATACTTAACCCCCCCGAAAACCCACGGGGAATCAGCCGCCTCACACCCCTCCAACCACACACCATGTCACTTTAAGTATAGTTTCACTTTTAATTTTTCTAAAATCAACAAATTCTTGGTTTCCAACTGATACGTGTTTTTGTAAGCTCTTACTCTTTCCCGAGTGACTTAATATTCTTATTCCTCTCCTCGCTCTCTTATTTCCCCGTGGTATCTCTAAACTTGTATATCATTATTTATAGATGTAAAGTTGTAAATCTAGAAAACTGTGAAACACAAGAACCCTTTTTATGTCAAACATAGCTCCGTCTCATTCAGCCTGAATAAGCAAGGGCCCATCCAAGTTAAATGTACCGAGCTATCTCCGCCCAACTATGTGATCTGGTACTTTAAGAAGTAGGCATGCATTTTCTTTTCCCGATGCTCAAAACATTTATTTTTAGACACACTCGAATCTCTTAATGTACAATTTCATCTTCTATGCATGCCAATCTTATTTCTAACCAATATGCACTCTACCATAACAGACAGACAATCTTAATACCTCCAAACTCCTTAAACAAAACGATATATTTTTTAATACGTTCAGGCTACCTCAACCCCATACGCTTGAGCTCTTAGCGGTTTTCCTTATTTAGACTATCTCAACCCCAGTCGCCCGAACTCTAAAACGACTAGACTTAAGTCAGCCCTAGCCTAAGATATATATATTTATATTTCTTTCATCCTTAGTCTTTATCTCTCTATTATAGAATCTTGATTACCCTTTAGCCTATGATGATATAATGTTATTTATTAGTGTCGAACTTCTGATTCTTTCCATTTCTACGGCATCAAATTGTGGGTTTTAACCCACGTAAACTAAACTACTTTAAAGTTCTAATTCCCGATAAGACATTTATAAATTGAGCCTCCTTAATCGTGCACATATAATTAAACTATCATCCTGGTCACGGCACCAAATTGTACTGAACGCTATCCTGGCCTAGTAAAATATCTTAACTACGAAACCTAGTGCACGCTAAAGAAATATTTATATCCTGAACCTTAGTTGCTTATAGGGAATTAGATCTTATATTGGCCTTGTGATCGTCTAGTGAACCCTTTAGTTGTGTATAGTAACCCATTTTCTTTTAGAATAGAAGTTCGACACCTAAAATCTATAATTACTCTAACTTGAGATTAATTTCCTTAGTTTCCAAAAGAAGATACAAGTAATATATAACCTCCAAGAGTTCCTTTTTATTTGTTGCAAACGCCTCCTTCCCCACCTTTGCACCTGTCCACCCTTTAGACTATTGGAACTTAGTCTTGGGAGTTTTAAATATATACTTGTGTCTTCCCTTTTGAATGAGGAGCCACTCGTCTAAACGAGGTACAGACGTAAGTAATGGAGAGATGCCATGACAGGCTGAAGCTATAAAACTTCATATTAGTATTTGTATATTTTAATAAGCTTTGGGATTTCTTCTCAAGGAGTATTGCAGTAGTAGTAAAATGCAGAACAGCCTTAGCTCTGTCGTTTTGTAAGAAACTATTCATTCAGCTAGCTTACATTCACAGAAGAGTGCTAAGTCTTTGGATCATAGACTCGCCTAGCCTTCGGGTTCGGCAGTTAAGAAGAGCAAGAAACTATATTCAGCTGGCTTGCTTTGAAGATGGGAGCGTAATCCTCAGGACCAGTGGCTCGCCTAGCCCTTAGGTTTGGCAGTTGTTGAAGAGCAAGAAACTATATTCAGCTGGCTTGCTTTGAAGATGGGAGCGTAATCCTCAGATCATAGGCTCTTTATGATTGTAAGATAAATATCGAATGAAATATCGGCCTTCGGCCTTAACGTAGTTAATCTTGACTAGCAAGCCTAGGCAATACTGCACCCACTATGAAAGAAGAATAATTTAATAAAGTTATTAATCAAAATCCCAAAAATTATTTGGATAAATAGATAGCCTTAAAACTAAGACTTAACTTAGGTTCTTTAAAACCAACATTCATCTGCATCCATTCTTTTATTTTAGCTTCTCAACAAGATTTCCTAATTAATCTTCCTAAAATTCCTAGCTATTTTCCCTATGATTCCTAGCTAATCCTCTCTCTATTTTACCTCATTTAGATATAAGCTTAATGACTCGATTTTCTCAGCTTTTATTCAACACGGACAAGTTTATAGCTTTTCCCGAACCTAGCTATGTCTATTTTGGATTCCTATGTTTCCCTTTTCAATACCTAACATCCTGCATCCCCTTTAAATATGTAGTTTTAAATATTTCCCTTGCGTCCCTATCACTAACATTTGCCTCAATAATATTCCTATTCGAACTAAATGTGCTGGTCAAAACTAGAGGCGCTGGAACCTCACATTTACTGTTAATAGTGGGATGTGTTGTGTAGGAAATCGAGGTGCAATGATTTCCTTCTAACTAAGCGACAGAAAAGATGGAGTAGGTCAAGCTCAAAGTGTTCCTAGTCCTAAGACCTGTGTAATGTCCAAGAAGGCCAGGATGGCAGAGGCGGCCGAGCATGGACGGTTCCCTATTGTGTGGGACCATGACAGAAGGCTCTGCAAAAGGTTGGTCATGAAGGCCTGCTTGATCCAAAAGATTGGGGCCTCTTGGTCAACTCGTTTTACAGTTTCCTCTGACATGTGTGGCTGCTAGATCGTTATGTTGGTAAAGAACAATCTTCCAGTCCGCCACAGACTGGATACAGCCCGAAAGCCGTTTGAAGCTAAGAGTCTTCGGCGTCTCCGTTAGGTATCCAACTCTTAGCCCACCGAACCATGTCGATGTACAGTCCCTAGACTCATGACACAACCCCCCGAACTTGAATCAAAAGAATAACTTGAATTTAGCACGATCACTTCCAGAACTTCACTTCTGCTGCCTATGTCCAGCCGTGGACTTCACAGGCTATTTTACTCGCGAACAAATCCAAATATAGAAATAAACTGGAACCAGCACAGATCCTTGATAGGCCAGGCTGATTCCTCAAGATCTGACAGAGATAAATTACCGTGTGTCAATATATATTCGCCAAGCGTAGTGACAGCTTGACGTCCCAAAATAGAATCCCGATCCGTAGCAATTACACGGCTTATATACTAGCATTTCTCGACCTTTCCTCGACCTTTCCTCGACCTTTCCTCGACCTGTCCTCGACCCTTCCTCGACCTGTCCTCAACCCTTCCTCGATCTGTCCTCGACCTTTCCTCGACCTTTCCTCGACCTTTCCTCGACCTTTCCTCGACCTTTCCTCGCTCTGTCCTCGATCTTTCCTCGACCTTTCCTCGACCTTTCCTCGCTCTGTCCTCGATCTTTCCTCGACCTTTCCTCGACCTGTCCTCGACCTTTCCTCGACCCTTCCTCGATCTGTCCTCGACCTGTCCTCGATCTGTCCTCAATACATTTTGCTTTCCTCGCAAGTCTTTTGTTATTATTTTTGATTAACTAAGTCTATACATAACCTCGACGCGATAACTTTTAATATGAAAACCTAGTTTCCTAAGGATCAAGAAAATAAGCTCTCAGTAAGCTAATTGAGCTTCCTGTTGAAGATCATTATATCAACCATTCCTCCGTCTTCTCAACTTCATTCAAGCTAATCCTACACCTGGATTTCCCCTCTCAATCTATGCTTCTGGCTTACATTAGTTAAATTATCCCTCCATCTTACTGCTTTCATCTAACAAATCATGAATACAAGGTGCTGGAACTTGGTTCCAGTACAGCAACAGCTAGCTAGTTACTTACGCTAGTTTCTAACTAGCGTAAGTAACTAGTTTACTACAACCTTATAAGTAGTTATAACCACAATAACCGTTTGTATAGGTACTGAACAGATATGCTTTCTGATCTGATAAATATCACTATAAAAACACACAGTTCAGTAGTTAGCTTGCAATTATGCACATGTATAGGCACATATTAATCGTATCAATCAATCATAAATTGTAAATCGAGATGTGAAAATCAGACCGTAAATAAATTGTAAGTTTGGGGTATAAGTTTATGAAAGTCCCATTCAGTGGCAGGCGGAAAAAGTTTCAGAAAATCCATAGAAAACATGAGTAGGTAACCTAAATTATAATGCCAAAAGACAATTTGTTTATGTCCAAGTCCGCAAAACGATACCGGCCTCACCACCCTACATTATCATGTAGGTACCACTGTCCGCGGTGACGTCACTGACAATTAACCAGATAACTAAAATTAACGTAAACACTAATTTTAATAGCTAATGAGGTAGGTACGATTAAGAGGGCGAACTGGTCTCCGATGGTTACAAACTTTGAATTAAAACATCTGAAATGTGAATGTCCGATTTTAATTAAACTTTATAGTTACGTAGTATTATTAAGCATTCTGTGACTTAGTTACGTTTGCCTACCTACATAAGTATAAAGTTTAATTAAAATCGGCCTTACCAATAGTGCGAATAATTGCGATAATTGAATTTAAAATTTGTATGGGAGACGAGTTGGCTAATAGCCACCTTGCTCAACCAGAGAGTATATAATCCTCAACGCACTTTATGAGCACCTGTGGAAGCAGAAGAGATTAGCGAAGTTTTTTGCTACCTTGTAATGTGATGAAAATTTTTAAAAATGTCAATTCAATCCTTTCGGACCCCACCACCTCATTCTTTGTGGGCGTTATGTCAAATGTCCACATTTGTGCCAAAATATGTGCCTTTCCGAGTACCTAATTATTATTTATCTACCTACTGTTTTGAACCTACATACCTACAATAATATTTTAAAAAAAGATGTTCGGCCAGTTCGTCTACAAAAAGTGGTGACCATCACATCAGCGATTTCCTAATTAGTTTCACCGCCCGCTCGGATCGGGCTGATGTCATACCTTTAGGTACACTATGACTCCTTCCCAAAATTGTGGTCATTACAAAGGATGTCAGTGATGATATGAACATGCATGCCTGTCAAAAGATTCCATGTCTATTCTATTTCCGCTACTTGACTTGCCTGTGGCATTACTGCAGTCACAGAACACGGAAAAAGCTCGCTACGCTCCACTGCAGTCATCATCAGTACGTAGTCATTACGGCAGATCATCTAGTCTCTAAAGGCTGCTGTCCACGGGTAGTTAACGGTAGAGTAAACTAGGCTAGCAACTCTACCAGCTCCAAATTTTACATGTAAAATACTTTCAAATTTTAGTACTCTACCTTGCCAATGCTGTGATAGTTAATACTCTACCTGCGCTACTCTACCGGCATTAAGAGACAGGATCCGAAACAACAATTACAAGTCTTTTACACAGCTTAAGTAGTACGTTGAAGTGGCAGTGGGCTGGTCGCATTGTCGGAGAACTGATAACCGCTGGGGTAGATATAAGTTCTCGAGTGGGGACCATGACGTAGCGGGGGACGCCCCCCGGCTAGATGGAGCGCTGCGTGGCTGGCAGAGACTGGATGCGTAGATCGGGTTCAGTGGCGCGCCTTGTAAAAATAAAATACAATACAGAGAAATGTAAGTGCAAAGGGCGAGCTTATCCTCATATAAAGATTTATATATTATTGCATATATGATAAATAAACATTATTTTATTCTAGACATTCTGTCGCAGAACCGACGGCCGTTGGGGATGACGAGCTCTGGAAACCAGGGACCGGTACCCGCAGCGTGGGACGCCCCTCCACCAGGTGGACCGACCACCTAAAGGTGGCCGGAAGCGTCTGGATGGGGCTGGCGGAGGACCGGGCGTGGTGGCGTTCATTCGAGGTCTGACAAGATGATGATGATGAATCTATAGACGTTTTAAGTGGAACAGTTTTTGAAACGGTTGTTGAGACAAGTCGTGATCACAGCCGTATTGAGGTCAATGCCCCATAAACTCCGTATGAAGCAAATGAACCGCCGTGAAATACATTCCTCACTTCACTGTACAGCACAACTGTTATGATTATGCAAAATTAACAAGAAACCGATACTTACGCGAGAAAAAGTGCAGCGCTGTCCGTGCGGTACAGTTACAGCAGTTAGTTTGTTTGCTGCTTGGTTGGTAGTAGGTTTTTTACTTTCAGTCAAATCAAATACTAAGCGTCATCTTGGCAGAGCTACGCCTTTCAGATTAGTATTTATTATTTCTTTTAATTACGTTTTAGTTGTTTTTAAGTTAGGTACTTTTTCTGATATTTTTCAAATACTATTAAATTAAATTGAATTTATTTCAGGCCGGTACAGCCCATAGAAAAAACACATATACATAAAATAGACATTGAATTAAATTAAATTAAAAATACATTAGAAAATATAAAGAAATCATTCAAAATCAGTCAAAAACACACATTAATATTAAACATGTCATTATAAACTATAGCAGGTATATATAACAATTTTACAACTGTCATAAACAGCCCTTAGTACACCATTGTCAGATTTTCTTACTCGGTCCATGAAGGAGGCAGGTCCAAGGGTGATTTTTCTTAATAGAAAAACCCTAAATAAATCTCTTAACTTTTTGTTTTTCCTAGTATACCTAATGCTTTTTGGGGTCAGTTTAAATTATAAAGTCCATGGTTTTCAATAAAATTATTTATTGCGTTAGATTATTGTAAATCGTATCTACTTTCAACAAATTAAAATTAAGCATTCAACTGAATAAATTACAATAATTACTTAAGTGCCAAAATTTTTTTTAATTACATATTTTTACAAAAGCTTCTTTAAATATATTTACACTACAAGGTTTTAATTATTACTAATACTACGAGTATAATATAGTCTCAGCTCGAAATAAATTACATCCATTGTGTATAATATAAACTAAGTTACAGTACACCACACACAAACACAACAAATTGTGTCTAGTTAAGTACTTATACATATAAAATAAAATAAAAAAATAAAAATAGCCTTTATTATCGATATTATACACATTTTTTTCATGCAATTTTAATTTATATTTATTATTATCATTATTATTAAATTTATTTATTTATTTATATTTTTCTATCTGCCCTTTTTCGGGCAAAGGCCTCCCCCAATTTCTCCCTTATACATATACATATAAACTTTAAATAAGTTATCGCCACAATACACGTAGGTAGGTACACATGTGTAAACTTGCACTAAGATAAATATAAGACAAGGACAAATCACAAATACAACATCCGCAAAACAGAGTCTGGATTACAGATCAGGACCGATTTGTGCAAATTGTACAAGATCCGGAAACCAAACCCGCGACGGAGTCAAAGGCAAACGCTGTAAACCAGCGAGATGGTAAAGTATAATTAACAACTTAATTAATATTTACAGTATTTAAAAAAAGTGATTTATAGGTAGTTACAAATATAGTCTAATTATAACCTAAATATTATTCATTTATGTACATTTATTCCTTCCTATTATATTTTATTAGTAAACTACTAAGCAAAAAATCGAGTCGTACCTAGTTACGGTTATACACATTTACATTACGTTATATACAGATAATCTTAGTGCGTATTTATTCTGAGTTTTGTGCGTTATAGATGTTAGATCACATGTACATTGTTTCCTAAGAACTAAGGGTAACGCATAAATAAATGTTCCACAAATCATAAATGTTAAAAATAAATATTATTTTTATATTCAGTTTATTGCACTAAGTTTCATATTATATATTATATTATGTATAATTCTAAAATTACATCAGCATTTAAGTTCCCTAACTTATAATCGTTACACAAGCCATATTTTTAAATAAAAAAATAAATAAATAAATTCCAGAAAAGGCAGATCCATAATTATATTTTTTTAGTTAGCCAAAGCGATAACGCAGTTACATAGGAAAAATAAGTTAAAATTAGTAACCGAATCTGATGATTTTATTATTATTAAAACTATTTAATTCAATTCTATATCTACGCATAGGCATACAAAACTTGGTCGCTGTCGCTACTATCTTTTTTGCTTCTAGTAAACATTCATGAGGTAGAATGGTTTGTTCCAGGCAATGGGGGTATTTACCAGTACTATTATTTATTGTGTGGCTTTACTCAGATGCAATAACATAGTGTTTAGTGTCTCTATGTCCAAATTGAAATTGGTCCAACCAAAAAAGTCGTTTTGCCAAAATTATGTCCAAAGTGAATTTAGTCCAATGCATGGCTTGAAAATATTTATGTCCGATTTGATTTTTTTCCAAAGTGAATATAGTTTAAATTGCTTAGTTCTGTGGTCACTTGTCTAATAACATACTAGTATTTACAATACTATGATATTTCATAGTATAGACCAAGGACATTACAATATAACACATAGACAAAATCAAACTTTACAATATCAAGTCACGAGGGAATCGAACTCACCACTTCTGTCGTTCGAGGCATCGCCTGAACCATTAAGGCATCAACGAGACGGTCTATATAAAATCATAATAATCACTGAAATGTATTCGAGCTTTTGAGAAAGTTTATAGATAGACCATAACATTTTCTCTCCTCTTGCATATAAAGAATTGTCTACGAAAGTAGTGCCCGTAAATCTTTTTGGCGGTTGAGTGAATATAGTCACAGACTGTTTGCACATCTCTGACAGTGTTTACAGTCTATATGTGCGTAATAATTATCCAAAAACCAAAAATTTTTGATTTGGTTGATCGATTGAATGAACTATTTCTTGAAATTGAAGAGCGTCTCTAGTGAATCTCCGCACAGCTCCCCTTTGACACCTAAAGTTGGTCACTGTCCAGGAATCAGCCAACTTCACATAACCGCCAAAACGTTTTACGGGCACTATAATTACCTACTTAATAATTAAACACTTTTTATTGTGTGTATAGAGTTCCTTAGGGTTGGCACAGGTCTCCGTCAGAGCAAACTAATAGATTGCCGATACGTTGGCCCAACATTTGACCAACACTGTCACTTATTAAGAGAGTTCGTTTATTAGGGCTCCAAGCACACCATCAGCCTATGGGACTAAGCACTTGACCTGTCGAGCGTAGCACCAAATTCTTTGATCTACGGTATAGGGTGGGACACAACAACCCACTTCCCTGAAAATCACTGCCTTTGTATTCGTTTCTACCAAAAAAATATATATTTATAACCGTTTTCAAGTTACAGATTGTCAAAGTTTAATAAATGAATATGGGAACTTTTTGGGTGATCAGATGCAACTCCGAACGGATCATATGATTCGTTGGGAACAACCCAATGTAACTAAATTAAAAACGACAAAAAATTAAAAACGGTTCAAATTGAATTATGTAAAAAAATCTAACCATTAAAAACGATTGCCCAAAATTATCTAACATAATACCTACGACTCTTTCGGGGAAGTGGGTCTTTTTGTCCCATCCTATATAGTAAGGGATGGTTTACGCCTTAAATTTTAGTCTCTAGTGCTCTATTATAACTTTAAAAATAAGAAAGAGATGGCATGAATTTCAGAACTGTCCAATTGGTTTAGTCCTGTCAGACACATCGCTCGTAGAACTGACGGCCGTTGGGGCAGAAAGGTTCTCGAGTGGCGACCACGTATCGGAAGACGCAGTGTAGGCAGGCCTCCCACAAGGTGGACCGACGATCTGTTGAAGGTCGCGGGACCCATCTGGATGAGGTTAGCGCAGGACCGGTCGTCGTGGAGATCCTTGGGGGAGGCCTTTGTCCAGCAGTGGACGTCTACAGGCTGATATGATGATGTCAGACACAAGAAAATGTAACGGGTGTCTATTGCAATTTAAAACATGTAGATTAAAATTCCCTCTATCTGACAGGTATAAACTAATTTGACAGTTCTAAAATTCATGCCATCTCTTTTTTATTTTTAAAGATAACAAAAGAGCAGAGGAGGCTAAAATCTAGTTAAGGCTGTACGCGCTAGTGTGGGTTGGGTGGCTGCAGCTAGTGTCCCGGCTACTATAGGAGCGCGCGCGCGGCGCTGCTGCTGGGGCGGGGGGCGGGCGGCGGGCGGCGCGCGCGCGCGCGGGCCGGGCGGGGGGCGCGGCGTCAGCGCGGCGCGGGCGCGCTCGCCGGCGGCGCCCAGCGCAGGCACGCCGCGTCCACGCAGCGCGCGCGGTCCGCGCGGCGAGACAACTCCTCCAGCACCTCCTTAACAACACAACAACTCATGTTATTTGTACCCGTTCAATATCGCAATGGCCTAATACCTTTTGGAACTGAAGCAAAATGGTAGCTCATATTCGAAAACCAAATTTCATATTTTTACATAAATTAAATAATAAATTAGATCAACATACTTAGTCAGAAACGTAGTTCAAAAACGAATCCAAAAAAACGTTTCAAAACTGAGCTGGATCGCGTGCGTGCACGCATCCGGTGATCATTAATCGTCATTTCTACAAAAAAAAATTTGGAAAAGTTTTACTAATTTTAACTCTTCCTAAAAAAGACACTGACCTGTTTTTTCAGAACAATATGCTTCCCCTTCCAGTACTTCATAAGTCCTCTCTCCTGTAGAGTCGACACGATGTCTGAGGAGGCGATGGCCAGGTCTTTGCTCAGGTCTCTGATGCAGAGCGTCGGCCCCGGCGCGGAGCACAGCCTCTTGAGTAGAGCCTCCTTCCAGTAGGACCGGTAGGAGATGAGACCGAGGTCCGATAGCGGGGTCTCAGGAGATCCCACTTTGCCTTCCACTTTTGTCAGGAGGTAACCTGGTAACAAAAGATACGTGGATGTAGGTAGTCCTTGGCAAATTTTTATGATCATAATCATACTTTATTGGTAATTATTTAGTTACATGTCAATTATTTAAATGTCAATACAAATTAAACGAAATAAGTGAAAATAAGGTGTTGGCATATCTTAAGAAAATAATTTTATATTGTGGATCTTATTAGGCACCAATAGGATTCGAAACGAAAACATACTTTCGATGGCTTTTTAAATGAATATGACAGTTATTTCGGACCCATCCTCAAATTCTCATAAATACACATCAGTAAGATCAAATTTAAAAATACTATTTTCAAGTGGATGTAGCTGTGATATGACAAATTAGTATGACCACCAGGAAACGGCGAAACCTACTAGGGAAGGAAAACTAAATGGTAGAAGTGCGATCTGCATCGCATCGTACCTTTAGAGTTTTACAACCTGAATTTTTTATTAACATCATTGACAAAAACCACGCAAAAGCTAATTATAAGACTAGGTACGCATTAAAAAGTTCCGAACTATGATCATGAACATTCTATGACCCAAAAAATACAGGTAATGATTTAAAATAATTTTACATAAGTCAAAAACCCACATCAACTAACACCTAAAACAATAATTAACCGTCAAAATTTCTCGCATGTACAATTCCTCGGTTACGCTTACATCTCACGGCCCCTTGCGCCCCTACGGGAGGGGGGGTCTAGACGGCAGACCGATCCATACTGCAGTGCATCGATCGTGGGGTCGACGGCCGACGCGTCGCGACGCCCCCCAGGGGGGGCAAAACAAACCCCCAGCCGGAGGGCTACGATGTTGACCGCTTAGGTGAACACCGCGCCGAAAAATTGGAGTACTTATGCGATCTGAAACGACCACCCTTCGCTTGGATCAGCGTTAGTGATAAGCTGACATTATACAGGATTGTTTTAAAGTGATTAGTACTCCTTCGAATAATAAAAATTGATGCTTATTTTTATTGATACGGCTAAGGCTCAGTGAATTATTCCTAGCTATCTTATCTGTATATCCGTCAAAATCCCTTGTAGCGAAAGCTTTTTGTCCATTTGAGGGCATGGGCAAATCGCGCTAATTCTGAACGATATTACCAAATCCAAACCTTAACCAAAAACTGTTTGGCAAACCTTTACAAACGCAAGCCAAACCCCTTGCCAATGCCAATCTTGGGGAAAACTGGAAAATTCCCCACGTAGTGTACGGCTGACTGTTTTTCTAATAAAACTAGAAAACTAGAGATTTACTCTCCAAAACACAAGGCTCTCTCACTGTGAAAGCAACAGGCGAAAACTGAATTCGGTTGGTGCACATAGCGGGCGTACAATATTAGTGGGATCGCGGAAAACATTTACGACGCACGGGTTTTAATGTGCGACATTAATTTGTCGGATATATTTTAATTCATGAGTTTGTAAATTACTGTAATTAAGAGTGTAGCACCCTGTGCGGTAGTGTGATTTCTACCTACTTCGGCTTGCCTGTTCGCCGTTTATGTAGAACAAGGTATAAACTCCACGTTGAGGTAGGTTAGTTAAGGTTGGTTACGATAATTTGAGTCGTGTTGGTCTGACTCGCAATCTTCCCTCCGTTCAGGTTTGTCCACTGTTGGACGTATGCTATTCAAACTGCTCCATTTTGACCAGTGTCATTAAAACGTAGGTAAATCACTATGCTGTATAAATTTATTAAAACAGCCTGTTTTATTAAATACCACATTTTATTATATTTACATTCATCAACAGCCTATTAACATGTTTCCACTGCTGGGGCTCAGGCCTACCCTCTCAGCGTTCGGGCTATAGTCCACCACGCTAGCCAAGTGCGGGTTGGTGGACTTCACATGCGCCTAAGAATTTCTTCTTCGGCGTATGCAGGTTTCCTCACGATGTTTTCCTTCACCGTTTGAAAGCAGTCAGTAAATATATTTAAGTTTCGAGAAAAACCCATTGGTACATGGCCCAGCCGGGGATCGAACTCCGGACCTTTCGATATGGTAGGCCGCGTTTTATCCCCGACGCCACGGACGCTCTTATATTTACATTATATACCACAATATAATAAAACTGAAGAGTTTGCTTTTTTCATTTGTTTGTTTGTTTGAACGCACTAATCTCTGGAACTACCAGTCGGAGTAGTAAACAATTTTTGCATTTGATATCCCAATTCTGGAGGAAAGTTATAGGCTATTTAACATCACGCTACGACCCTTAGGAGCAGAGAAATAGAAAAAAATTTTGAAATAACTTATATAACGCTGGCGAGGCCGCGTGAACAGCTAGTCTAGTATATACTATAATATCTGATATTTGAAAATTCTTTGTATTCTGAAGACATTGGGTGACATTTGTCTTTTTACACAAAGAATAATTCTATTTTTCGTGTAGGGGCGATGTCTAGAGCGATGAACTTATAAACTGCTAGAGGTGACTCTATAAAATAATTGGTTGGCACTTCGTATTAATGGTATTGTTGTGTCTACGACTGTTTAGACAATGTCCTCCGCGCTGTAGGTGCCTACTTGTTCTGGGAACACGAATGGTTTTAGGGGTCCGTAAAAACGGATAATGTCATAGCGAACTTTTTGTAGAAAAGTACCTGAACTCGTTTAATTTCAAAACAACCGGCCAAGTGCTAGTGTAACTTTAAAAATGTCTATTTAAGTGAATGAAACAACAAATGTACTGTCGATAATACTACTACTATGTAAATAGTAGCATAACAATCCAATTGTACGTATTTAAGTATTGATTTAAAAGTATATACGTATGTTTATCAGTTGTTGAGTACCCATAGGACAAGCTTCGGGTTAATTTGGGACTAAACAGCCGTGGGTGAGTTTGTCCAAAAACATTATAGTATTATTATTATTAATTGTCTTATTACAAACTGGGATTCTATGGGTACCGTAGAAAGAATAATAAAACTCAAGAGTAATCAGGACTGGAAAAGGCATCCCAGGCGTTAACCCCTCGACTAAAAGTGTAAGCATCGGGCACCAGAAAAAAAGAACTCCGTTACATTTTGCACGCATTTTTTTATGAAATTTGGTGTGGACCTACATCGAACCCTGCGGCAGGTCATAGGCTACTTTTTACCTTTTTGGGAAAAAACCAATATTATATAACATCCACACCCGGACTAATATAATTGGAGTGATATTGAAACATTCACTTTCAACGTATCATCAAGTAAAGCATGCGAGAGGTAGGGGCGAGGGATGGGACGGACATGCACATGTACAATCAAACCCACCCCTCAATAAAACAGTGTGTAACCGGCAGACAGTTGATTTTGAACTTATGATTGCGAACATATTTGCAAATTAGCATTTCATATGTCAATACTCTGGCGTTCCCTACATTATAATACAATAAATAACAGCATCCGTCATACAGTTACACAATAGAAATTTTAGAATCCTATAAAAAAAAACCTATAAAAATTTTAGAATCCTAAGCCTGTAGAAATTTTAAAACCCTCTCTAAGTTGTTGGTTGAAACATTTAGGGAACTCTTTGCGAAACTTCAAGTTTTTAGACTCGCCCAGCGGTTGGGGCTGTGAATTAGAACAATTTCTATGTATATACAGGTCATTTATTTTATCATACACAAGGTCATTTAAAATTAACTACTTATACAGCAAGCACGGAGGGGTATATATAATATACACTGACGAGCAAAAATAAGTTAGATAAGTCCTCTCTTTTCTGTGTTTACGTTGAACACCGTAGAATTTTAGAGTAGGTATACTGTTCTTGTGTAGTTCATTTTGAATGTCCTTGTAGGTACATGAGTCGTATAATATCAAAGGCGGCAATCTGTAGTTTTGTCAAAAATGAGATTTGAGTCTTAGTATAATGAGAAGAAAGTTCAACTGTCATCGTAAGTCAGGTTGCCGCCTTTGATAATACATTATATACTCACTGAAGTCTATGAGCAGCCTGCCGTAGCCCTGCCTCTGGTACGGCGGCAGCGTCAATATACACGACACGTTGTAGTTGAGGAACGAATTCTTTTCCTGTACCAACAAACACAATAAGGTAGTAAGTCAAAAAAACGCATACATAAAATGTGGCTAACAAAAAAATACAAAAGCAAAAAACATTGTTTTGAACTTTTCAAATTTGAATGGATCACAAGTCAAACAAGTCCTGTCATGTCAAATGCTAAATCACGTGTTTACGTTATTGGTCAACTGTTATTCATTTTTTAAGTGATTTTATTTCCAGACTTAGCTAAACCTTTAGTATAATTTGTAAAACCTTACGAAATTATTTAATATAGATCTGTAATGATGAAATTTCTAGACGCTAGCGAATTCTTTCAACAATTATTTAGGTACGTCATTGTACTAATTTATAACGGTAGCTTGCTCATACGCAAAGTTAAGTTTGTTTGTACTTTTGTACAAAGAAATTTTTGTAATGTAAATACAAATTTACGGTTTTCAGATTTTTTCCTTTACTTGTGCTATAATATCTTGCTTCTTGCCAAATTTCAAGATTCTAGGTGAACGGGAAGTACCCCATAGGTTTTGGTTACCAAGATACTCAAAAATGCGGCGAAATCGGCAATATCTTTTAACTGCGATGACTTAGAAGTCGGATTTTTTCACGACACCAAGGGACTGCAGATCTGAGTATTTGATATTAATTTCAACTTGATACCTCCACGCGTTCCTGAGAAAAATGGTCTTGACAGACGGACAGACGGACAACCGAGTGATCCTATAAGGGTTCCTTTTTTCCTCTTTGAGGTTCGGAACCCTAAAAAAAAACAGAATTTCCGAATCGATTGACATTGACAGGTTGGGTATGCGTCGCCATCTATAGCCAACATCGGCAACTAAAAAAAAGGGTGCAACTGGAAAATCGCTCGTTATTTGAAGCCCAGGATCTCTATTTTTGAATCGCTCGCCTCGCTTCTATTCTAGCGTTCGATTCTATAAAATTTTGTATGAATTCTGTATCTGTGTCGAAGGAAAATTAGTAGAATCGACCGTTCGAAGCGAGGCGAGCGATTCTAAAATAGAGCTGCAGTACACACGTAGGGCGGCGACAATTTGAGCGGCACACACGCGGGCAGACGTCTAGACTGCGGCCCGCGCACCGCACACAACTAACCAAATAAATCTCTGTCACAGTACACTCGAGCGCAAACCGCACAAGAAATGAATTGTTTTTGAATTCTATTAACTTTTGATACAAAGGAATAACGGTTAAGAAGTAAGGTTAGGGTCAAAGTAAAATTATTTTTTGTATATGAGTACACTGTGTACATTCATACACGTCAATTTTTATCTACCAATATCAATGTAACCCATGTAACCATAGACTTTGAATTTTTTCGCTACGCAATTGTAACAGTGTTCTGGCTTTTCCCACCTTGCGGACGGCCAGGTCATTAAATATTAAGGAGACTGCCTTAATTTTAGGCATAAGAAAAGCTGCATTCTTCAAATAAAAAAAATAATAATTAAATGCGAATAACTGTCGATGTCACACAATGCGCGGAAAAGAGAATAAATGATATTTCTTTCCAATCGGATGTCTATATCTCTTGCACCCATTGTCACTTTGACAGTTAGTCGGATTTAAGCCAAAGGTCTACTGGAAGAAAACTCTTACGCATTACGCAATGTACATACATTATGTTGGTGTAAAATACTATTATGTACTATTAAAAAATAAATAAAATCCTAACTTATTCTAATAGCACTGATAGCGACTGTACGTTGACTGTTGTGTGCGTAATTCTTCATTATGAAAGCTCTGTCCCTCGCTCGGTTTGAAGGGCGTCTTGTTAGACCTGTGTTAGACGTAAGGGTGGGTGTACTAAATTTTAAATTGCTTTAGAAATAAGTTGATGTGTACTAACGTACGTCTTTAGGGTGCGGCTTCGCTTTAGCGGCATAATTATCCGCCCATAGGTGAACTAACAGAAATTAATCACTATTGCCGTATTGTAAATATGGTTTGCTTTAATGATGGTGACCATTTATTTTAATTTTGACAATACAACTGGAGCTACCTGGCTATCCGTAGCAATATTTTGTTATGTGTCCTTTCTGCTTCGTTCGTAGTACTTTCAATAATTTTTGTATGTTCAATTCAATTCAATACTCTATCTTGCACATAGTTAAAAAACAAAACACAATAATACATTAGACTAAGAAGGTACATCTAGGCGGTCTTATCACTAAAAGCGATTTCTTCCAGACAACCTTTATTCACCTACTATTATTTTTGTATGCTTATTCACCTACTTGTTTTCCTGTTTTTTAAAAATTGAATGGTAATCTGTCAATAAAAATAAATCATTATTTAAAATAACAGTCGCTGGACAATCGAATAGTTTGACCCATTAATTTAGATTTATTTATGTTTACACGCAACATATTTCTGTAACCATATTACTAATTTTCAAATTTCCATTTTTCAAGGATCAGGGATCATTTTTAACGGTTCGGGAAGTAGGGATGGGGGGACGGAGGGCGGGACTAGACGCATCCCCCCACGGTTCGATGACCTGATGCTGCAGACAGTCGCACCCGTTTGTCTGGATTTAGGTGTTTAAGTTGTAAGTTTGGTGAAATATCCATTGCTCATGCAGCGCAGCCGGCTAGACGTCTGCTGCTCGTGATTGCTACGAGTGTTACCACAGATTATTAACAAGAACTCGTTAGGGTTCCGTGAAACAGACGCGCATTTGTGTAATGCTTGTGTCCGACCGCGAGGCTGTAAGTAGGTCAACTACACCGATACAAATGTATCGAATGTACTAACAATTTTGTTGTAATTATGATTTATTTTATTTATTTAATACTTTATTGTACACACAGAAAATAAAAACAATACAAAAAGAACAGAGAATTATACAAAGGGTTAAGCTTATTTCTATGAAATCTCTTCCAGCTAACCCGCGGTTGAGATACATTATGAAAGAGAGGCAGCAGTAGCGTGTACTATTTAAAACAATATATATATGAACATTAACATAAACATTACACATATATAATAAGCATACATACAATACTAATAAACATAATAAATATACTAATGTACAGATACATAAATAAATATATATGTATAAACACACATACATATATATATATATATTAAACTAAATATTATTTACAGAGAGTGAGGTAGTGCTCTTTTACTCATGTGCATGATATATAGGGCAAAGGGACAGATATCCTATTTGATGGTAATTAAACTATGTGTAATTAATTATGATATGAAGCGCATACGGGCTGAGAGCATCTGATGGTAATAAACTTGTATTTATGATATGCAGGGCAAACGAGCCGATAGCTTATTTGATGGTAATTAAACTAGGCGTAAATATGATATGTAGGACAAACGGGTCGACAGTTAATCTGATCGAAATAACTTAGATGTATTTATGATATGCAGGGCAAAGGGGCTGATAGCCTATTTGATGGTAATTAAACTAGGTGTAATTATGATATGAAGGGCATACGGGCCGAGAGCATCTGAAGGTAATTAAACTTACTTGTATTTATGACACGCAGGGCAAAAGTGCCGACATACTAGAAATAAAATGATTTATTTTGCAGAAATATTGTTTACAACTCTTTAACTCTTAGCCAGAGAGGAGATAAAACCTACGGAGACTCTTAGGGCTTCATTCACCACTTGCTGATATTGTTACAGACAGATAAACTAATCTATCAGATAAATCTGTCTGATAGATTATATAAAATAGACAATCAGATACCTGTGAAACAAAAAAGATAGGCTATCTGTCAGATAACCTGCAGATAGGATATCAGGGGCTTTATCAGCAAGTGGTGAAAGAGGCCCTTAGCCTCCTACATGTAGTAGGATGACGCCTAATTAGTTACTTCGCCAGGTAATATGTCATATTATCCTGACATTGTCATACATTGTCCTTGACCTCGTAAAAATGACAGTTTTTTTTCAGTGTCAGGGTGACTGAGACGATATACGTCCGAGTTTAAAAGGCATTGCGATCTGGATCCCTCAGGCCCAAGGGTTAATGGATGTTAGGTAATTAAACATAGTTGCATTTATGATATGTAGGTCAAACGGGTGGTAGCATATTTAGTGGTAAATAAACTATTTATGACAGGGCAAAAAGGTCAACATACTGTCTCATAGTAATTAAACTTAGTATTGAATTTATGATTAAGGCATTCTAGTTAGCATAAGATTAGACATGTATAAATGTATCATTTTTTATTTGTTTGATATTTGTTGCATTTATTTAAGTTCGTTTGAGTTCATGAATACATCAAGTAAACACTCCTAATGTTGAGGATAATTGAAAGGGGAACAAGAAAAGATCCGGTTATACCTATAGCATGCACCCGGACCCGGGCATACCCGGGTATGCCTGGAGCCCGGATGCGAGGGGTCGTCGACCCGCCCCAGACGGTGTCTCGCCGGTCGTCTGACTACGTGCATACAGTTACGTACCTACAATCCACGCTCTGTTTACGACCATCGATGAGTGCTCGAGAAATGAGATTGGTTTGTTGTGTACCAATAAAACCAATCCCTCGCCAAGTACACCCATCTTAGATAAATAATGCACCTTAGATTTAAAAAAATATTTATCTTTTGCTGAAGTTTATCAGAGATAAATGTTCTATATGGCCAATGGTATTATATAAACCTGCCGAATTACAAATACTCCAAGGGAATCGTACATCGTTATAGTTATAAGAGTGTTTCGAAGATTTTAAAACACAGTTTAATTCTATAAATGTATATAGATTAATTTACTTAAGTTATTCTGACATTTATACGTGTATTATTTTAATAATTAGACTTAAATCGTGTGGAATTATAAGTACAGCAATATTTGATATTTATATTATACTCGTAGTCTCGTAAAAATGAATACCTCGATGAGATCGACCTTAGCTTAGATCTATATTATTTAATTCAATCTAGAAACGAATAAATAAATAAAGTATTCATACGGTTTTCTTCATCTTAGGCAGCTTACGTTGAATTTACTTTTAATTTAATGTTTTTGTACGAAAGGTTGTACCTACTTAATACCATATGTACGCATAGAGAAAAGTACTGAATATAATGAAGTAATACGACAAAAAAGTCAAGTAAATAGCTTCATTTAGCTGAAAATGCGCGGCGCACTCGATCTACTGTAGAGGGCCTACGGGCTGGGTCACGTAGTTTATGGTGAGAGGTGAGAGCGCTACGAGACTACGACTGTCAAAGATTAGAAACTCTACGCTCGTAGGTGTAGTGATTTTTCTACCTACGAGTCAAACATCCAAATAGTATAAATCAGTTTAATTTTTGCGAGAGAACTCTGTAGGTATATTTAAATAAAATACATTAATCTATGGCAATACTAATCGTTTTTAAATTATAAAATTAAATCATAAATACTAGTGAGCGAGGAAATTATTTTTTTACAAGTTTCTACGAGTAATATAAGCACCTACCTACATTGCTCGAGGTAATTTCCAGAACTACCGAGCCGATTTTAAAAACAACAACTTATTGTGCTCAATTTTGATCTGTATTATGTGCCAAGAACATTGCGAATAAAGGGCATCGATCCCGATGCATTAAGTACGTATCGGATTTTTAAAAGCCGAGTTAATTATTTTCAAATTCGGATACTTTAGTATGTATGAGGGATCAATGCAATCTATAATAGATTGGCATATGATATTTCTCTCCGGGTAAATACTGCCTGAAGACAAAAGTCTTCAACCAGTGCGTCCTACCCGTAATGACCTACGGCGCCGAAACGTGGACACTGACAGTGGGACTAGTCCGAAAACTCAAAGTCGCTCAACGGGCTATGGAAAGAGCTATGCTCGGAGTTTCTCTGAGAGATAGGATCCGATACGAGGTGATCCGCCAGAGAACCAAAGCCTTTGACATAGCTCAAAGGGTTAGCACGTTGAAGTGGCAGTGGGCTGGTCACATCTGTCGGAGAACCGATAACCGCTGGGGTAGACGAGTTCTCGAGTGGAGACCACGACTAGGCAAGCGTAGTGTAGGACGCCCCCCGGCTAGATGGAGCGACGACCTGCGCAGGGCGGCTGGCAGTGAGTGGATGCGGAGAGTCGAAGATCGGACTCAGTGGCGCGCCTTGGGGGAGGCCTATGTCCAGCAGTGGACTAGTGCATGCTGATGATGATGATGAAATACTGGGTTCCATAGCAAAGTAGGCCGTAAAATAGGGAAATGAAATATATTGTTTCAAACGGAACTACTAATTACTTTCCTACTTTTTAAAGCTCCATCAACACGGATACGATAAGAATCGAATTTTTACGGAATCCTAAAATCTCCAAACTTTGCACTCCAGATTAAAAACGCAATAACGTTCACGGCTCGCCACTTCATATCAAGCCTCGAAATCTGTAAGCTTTATTTTTTGCCGCGGCGAATGTCTGTTTCGAACTTTAATTAAAAATCGAAAAATTTAAGAGAAAATACCAATGTTTCACAATAAAATATTACTAAATGTAAATCATAACAAAGCAGTCTCAAAATGAGCGTCGGGTGAGTGGGTAAGAAGCGGCCTATTATGTCGAGAGGTCCGAGTTCGATCCCCGGTCAGGCCATGTACGGTCGACCGCACATCAGTGGTAACAAAACCAGTATAAACTGGTCTCGCGTAGTATTGAAACTCCCGAATAGGCTAGGCCAGCTCAAGGTCAAAGTGTATCCACTGATGTGCTGTACCAATGTGTATTTCTCTAAACTTAGCTATAAATTTTTGAACTGTGAAAGAAAACATCGTGAGGAAACCTGCATACGTCGAAGAAATTCTTAGGCGCATGTGAAGTCCACCAACCCGCACTGGGCTAGCGAGGTGGACTTATAGACCGACGCACACGTTGAGAAGGTAGGCCTGAGCCCTAACAGTGGGGACATGTCTGTTGATTTTGATTTCTAGGGAGCAAAAAAGGTCCTGATGTGATAATATACCGAAAAAGTTACAAAACAAAATCGAGAACTTCATCTCTGCTGTTAAATTTTTTTGTTTTTAATTATTATTGCAAATGTTAATGCTGCCACAGATTAATTAATAGTTCCTAATGATGCTGCATGCTGTAAGTAGGTTAATATAAAACCATATCAAAACTTGGATCTATTTAGGTAGTTAGTTAGGTATATCATTTTTACTTTCTCGCCGCGAAACAAAAATTAAATCATAATTTCGGATTAGATAAGTGTACAAGCATATAATAGGTACGTATATTTAAATGAGTAAACATTAACAAAACCCATACATGTACCCGTCCAATGTTTAAGACAAAGATTGCCAGTAGGTTTTAATTCCTTCACCAAAAGCAAGGTCCAAAACTAACGCATATTTCTTGCAGAATTCTAATTTACACCGCTCTGTCCGTCAGCTAGAGTACAGGGGGTGAGTGTCGGAGGCGTGTCCCGGCGGCCGTCGACCCCACAGCTGATGCGTCGCCCCTGAATGGAGGGTGTACTACGAGGCTAGACTACACGCAGCTCGCGTGGAAGTACTAAGTACCCTCGTTTGTTATGTGGGGGCTAATTATCGCTTTATTGGGGTACCGTTCGTTTCCAGTGGGGTCAATCGTGTTTTTGGTTACATTGCAGTTCATTTTGTTTAAAATATATATGGTTTTTTTTAAGTAATGCATTTGTGTCGCCGAATGTAAACCGATTTGAATGATTCTTTTTTTATCGGATAGGCTATATTTCCAGGGTGTTCCCATTTTAATTTGATTAATATTTCACGTCTAAGGGTGGATAATTTTTTTTAAAATAGGGGATCAACAAGTCGTCGATGTAGATACATAAATCAACATACAAATCGGTTTAATTTTTTGTAAAAAATCAGATTAAATACTTACATTTCACTAATATGAATCATGTACGTACTATGCAAAATGTATACTTATCCAATAACAGACGGAAAGAGAGTGCGGCATTTGATATAATTTGGTGCTCAATAAAGTATATTTGATTTGATTTGATGGTTTGCCATGTCAGTACTTCAGCAAGGTACGCGCTAATACTAGGAAACACGCTGGCGTCTATTGGCAGGATGAACGAGAATTCATACAAGCGCTCTGAAACGCACGAACACAAGCGCAGTGTAAACTTACATTAGCACACAGAAATAGCAGAGTCGCCAAGTAGGTACTTTCCCACGCTTTATTCTGTGCAAGTGAACACTGCGCTTGTGTGCGTGCGTTTCAGAGCGCTTGTATGAATTCTCGTTCATCCTGCCAATAGACGCCAGCGTGTTTCCTAGTATTAGCGCGTACCTTGCTGAAGTACTGACATGGCAAACCATCACGTAGAAGAACCGAATTAATTTGACAGTTCTAAAATTCATGCCATCTCTTTCTTATTTAACAAAAATTTAGTTAAAATGTACCCTCCAAATCGACAAGTTTGTAACTTTGAAACATGTACTGTGTAAAATATAAGCGCTGGCACCTAATAGACGCCAGCGGGTTTCCTAATGGGCTCCCTAAAAGATCATGCGGCATAACATGCATTACGTGCTGGCACTTGGCTTCACTGTACCGATTGGTAGCAAGCATGATGGTCCATCATGCAGCATGACATTCACGTAAACGTTGCATATCATGCAAGCATGATCGTTTAGGGACACTTTTGAAAAAAATCCAAGTCTATGGTTACATGGGTTACATCGATATTGGTAGATAAAAATTGACGTGTATGAATGTACCCAGTGTACTCATATACAATAAAATTATTTCACTTTGACCTTAACCTTATTTCATATCCTTATTACCTAACCTTTATTCCTTTGTATCAAAAGTTAATAGAACTCAAAAACAATTCATTTATTGTGTAGTTTGCGCTCGAGTGTACTGTGACAGAAAGTTTAGGGACACTTTGACGCGTACCTTGCTGAAGTACCCGACGACGTGGCAGCCCTCGCTGTCGGCGCACGTCATCACGTAGAACAGGAACGGCTCCACGTCGTAGTACAGCGTCTTGTGGTCGAGGAAGAACTTGGCCAGCAGGCACAGCTGCTGGCAGTACTGCTTGTGCTTGCGGCCGTCCACCTGCCACACGCTCAGGTTGTCCTTTCTGTACACCTGTTGAACAATAAAATAAAAGTTAATTATTTCTCCTTATCCTAATACATACAGGAACTTAATTACACTTAATAATATGACTATGTATATCCTACTAATATTATAAAGGTAAAAGTTTGTAAGGATGTGAGTATGTTAGGATATGAGTATGTTTGCTACTGTTTCACGCAAAAACTACCGAACAGATTTTCATGAAACTTGGAACAGTGATAGCTTATTTCCTGGAATAACATATAGGATACTTTTTAACGCGGACGAAGACGCGGGGCGTCCGCTATTACCCCTTAAGTAATAAAACGCCTACATAGAGGGCGCTGTTTCATAATGTACACGGAAAAACTATTCTATGCGAGCGAAGCCGCGGGAAAAAGCTAGTGTTTGTATATATTAGGGTTATGGAGACTGACGCTCGAACTAGGGCAAAAACCCTGTTACAAAAACTATTGAAAGATGGCAAATATTACTTTTTAGGAAAACTACTATAAACAATAACTTGTACTAGCACCACAGTTAACACGTAGTAAGGTTAGAAAAACGTTCACGGGGCAATGTATACGCTTCCACAACAAACTACCAGAAGAAATCTTGAATACGAATGACAGAATTAAGACTCGCATTAAACGACAACTTTGTAAGGACGCTTGTTATAAAATAGATGTTTATTTGAATGACATAGATGCTTGGTATTAATGTTACTTCAGCCTCGCACAATCTTTACAGACAATAATTGTTAAACAAACTTGATTTTAAGATGTGCTGCGGAAGTTTGTTGCGCCGCTTCTTCCCAGCACTAACACCTAGCAAGCGGTGGTAGATAAAAATTGACGTTGTGTGAATATACCCAGTGTACTCATAAGTAATAAAACATTTTGAATTTGACTTTCACTTTTTGCCACTTTGCCGGCAAGTTTGTAAAGGCTAGAAGATGTTTCCAGGGCCGTAAAATAGATTTTAAAAAGCGGCGTGACCTCGTCGCCGGGCGGGTGCCGCCACACGCACTTGGCCTGGTGGCGCGCAGCGCCCGTGGCGGACTTGTGGTGGTTGAGACAAAACTCGCACACGAACAGCCGCGGCACGCGCGCCGCGTCGCCCGGGTACGGCGACTGGTACCACACCTCCATCATGTTCTTGCCCATCACCACGTATCTGGAACAATTACATGTAGGTACTAATAAATTAAAACTCTAAAGTTCCAAATTTTGTCCCAATCGGACCAAAGGTTTAACCTCCAGAGCCATGCGTGACGGACCGACGGACGGACTGAATGACATAAGTGGTTTTGATGGGTTATCGATATAGAACCCATTTTCGCGAAAATTAAAAAAAATCTTTTTTTGGGTGGTATGTATGATACGTACAGCCGATCGCTCGTCAGTGGAAACATTCTGACCTTGAACTGGTCTAGCCTGTTACGGAGTTTCAATACTATGAGGGACCAGTGTATACTGGCTTTGTTTCCGATGGTGTGCGGTCGACCGTAGTAAGCAATATGTTACCTGGTTCCCCTGTCCGTGTATATATCTCCCAACTCCTCCTCGATCTTGATGGCGGCCAGAGCCTGCGCCTCGCGGAACAGCTTGAGGTCGTAGTCCGGCGCGAACCCGTCGAGCAGCGGCTCCCTGTCCTCGCTCCCATCGTCCCCGCCCGACGCGGACAACTTCTCGCGGAGCTCCTGGCTTCCCTTCCATTTAGAACGCATGTCCTGGGAGAATAATAGCGGTTTGAGTACCCTGTTGTGGAAACAACATGGTCAAAATACCAAGGTTAATAGGTCAGAACACTGGATAAAAAATCAATGACCCGCTCAACATTTCCTTTCGAACATGGTATGCCTCGGCAGCTAGTAGCTGGTGCCCGCATGGAGATGTTACGTGGTGTGTTGCTCACCTTAACCTTGAGCTGGTATGCGCGCTGCTCGATGGTGGGCATGGCGCGCGGGCGCTGCTGCATGGCGAGCACGGCCTTGCGGCGCGCCGCGCCCGCCGCCGCGCGCTCCTCGCCCGCCGCCACGCACCACGCGCTCGTCACGTTGTGGTACGTCGGGCACGCGTCCCACGTGAAGTGACGCGCCGCCTTGCCGCCTAAAACATACCACTACTTACTACGGCCAAGATAGTTCGTCGATTTCGACGGTTCTAATGTCCCATATTTAGATATTTGACTCTCCGTCCACCCTGCTAACAGTAAATTATTTAATTTTTGTTGATAAATAGTCAATACATCAACGCCGTTGGACGTCTTCTTCGTGAAAGTATCCTTGCGCCTAATAGTCATAGTAAAACAACCTGATGATGGTTCAACAAATCTGCTTATGGTCAAAAATCTGACAAAAGAGCAAAAATATATTACCAAGATGTCCGGTTGAGTCGCAGCCTCGCACCGGGCAGCGCCGCTCGGAGGGCAGGGGTGGCGTGAGCGTCGCCGGCGACCGGGCGACGGCGGCGCGCCCTTTCTGGGGCTTCTTTGTGTCCTTGCTGGACACACTAGTCGACGAGGATCTGGGACAAGAAGAACTGGGAAGGAACAGAACTTCCATGAATAAAAGCAAAATTTGTTTTAATATTAATAATAACTACTTTACAATATCGATATAATTATCGCTTATCCCATTTTTGCCAAAGGCCAGTTTTCCCTGCTATATCTTTTATTTCGTCCTTTTTTCCACCTTTAATCTTAGTGTTTCAAAACCAATCAAATTAACAACCTTTATGTAGAGTAAAGGAACTCCATGTAGGTATTAGTTCTATAATAAATTTGTTATCATTAAATATTCAAAAAGAAAGAATACCATTTGATTTGCATGGATTGCATTGGTTGTGGATTTCTACGATTTGCTGTTAGTTTACGCTGCAATGTAACGCGTAAGACTCCATGCGGGCAGTTAAGCGGCATGCCAGTGTCAGGTCGCTCCCGTATGTTTTGAGCAATACGATAATGCCGTCTCTGCGCCTAATGGTTGTTAAGTCAACAAAAACCATCATCATATCAGCCCTTCAGCATCACTGCTAGACATACGCCTTCCCCAGCAAACGCCACCACGCCCAGTCCTCCGCCCTCCGGCCCATCCGGCTGGAAACTTCCAGAAAAAATCGCAGTAGTATTAACACAGAGGATTATAATAGATTGTAATTAATTTGAATCACAAACTCTCACAATTCTAATTTGTTTAGGCTTACAGTGTTATTCACATTATCTCTCGTATGCCACATAAATAAATACCTTTTATCGTTGACCTTGTCATCTGTCTCGGAGTCGGTGTCAGTGTGCGCGGGCCGCGAGATGGTGGCGAGCCGGGAGACGCGCGCGGAGAGTGACCTCGTCAGCTTGCGCGGCAGACTTACAGAGTCGTTGGAATCGCCGCTCTTTCCGGTCTCTTGCTGTAAAGAAAATACATAAAAATTCATCAAAATGATTAAAAGTTTCCTTGCTGGTCAAAGTCAAAGTCAAAATGTTTTATTGCAACACGACAATTTTTTATCTACCAGTGCAGGTGGAATGTCTTGGCAAAGTAATTTTATTGTGCCATAATTTTCACAGCATTGTTGAACAATTTCACATGTATGGTCCAAATTTTAGATAAAAATTTGAGTTATACAGCAGACAGATGGAATACTAAAAACCCTGACTCGAGGCGAGTGCATTCCCACTATGTTACCACTACTTGTATATATATAAATGGCAAGACACACAACTTACTTTGACAGAACTAGAAGAGTTTGAGGGTGGTTTTGTTTTCCCAGTCTTCAATGGCTCTTTTTTGGGAGTAGGCTCGCTATCACTGTCAGAAGACACAGACTCAACAGAAGACTGGCTGGAAGTACATGAAGAGGCACTTTTATCTTCGACAGCCTTCTTTGGGGGAGGTCCACTTGCCCTAGACCCACTTCTACGTTTAGCATTATCTTTGGAATTAGAATCGTCATTCTCTGTCTGCGGTGTCACAGTTGATGGAGATGTGTCTTTATCATCACTAGATTTCCTGGAACTCTTCTTATTGCGTGCAGAAGTTTTTGGACTATTCTTAGAAGATTTGCTCTCTGAATCTGACTCAGAACTATTGTCTGGGGAGAATATGCTCTTCTTTTTTAAAGTGCTTTCTGATTTCGAAGCTGGTTTAGACACAGTTTTAGTTGGAGGCTTAGGAGTTTTGCCCCTGGAAGGTACATGTGGTGCGGGTTTTTTAGCAAGCACTGATGCTGCAATCTTAGATTTAGCAGAACCACGCCTCCTCGGTGGCGCCGGTTTAGGACTAACAACTTTCGGAACCTCATCTTCACTGGATGAAGAAGGTTTAGTAGGTTTAGTTGATGGCCTTCTTGGTTTGGCTTCATCTTTCTTTTTTGACGCTTCATCGTTCGTAACTTTTGCAGGGGATTTTGGCGCTGGTGTCGCATTTGTTGCTGGAGTGTCAGATGGAGAGGATTCGGAGTCTGAGCTACTGGAGCCCGATCCTGAGCTCGTGGAGGAGCTTCCGCTGCTACTAGAGTCCGATGTAGAACCAGAACTGCTATCAGTACTTGTGTTACCCACCTGAAAACATATAAGAAGTTTTTTTTAGTTAACGTTTCAAGCACTAACTTAAACCACAAATTACAAGCAAAACTGTAATAGACATTGCATTCAAACTTGATATTTTGCAAGTAAACAAGAAAAAAATTGAAGAAAGACTGTGTGCAAAAACTTACGTCGAGGTTAGTCATTGTTTTCTTCTTGATTCTCAACCACTGATCAAAGTTTCTAATTTAAAGGAACAGTAATACACGTCTTTTGTAGGGTAAATATAAATTTATTGTTAAAATCAGTCAGTAAATCGTAGAAGTAGAAAGAATTTCAGAAAAGAAAGTCAAGCGCCGAAGCCTATTTTTAGTTGTAAATAGTCAATCGAATCAATCAAAGTAATATGTACTCTATCAATATAATCTACTCAATCGACCTAATAGAGAATGAAAGCGAGTGAATGAATAGTGATTGACATAACATTGATGTGTGGGATAGGAATGTACGACCATGATGATGCATGACCTGATAATGTACAGCCCGGAATTTGTTACACATGTACATGACATATACATGGTTTCCGGGCCGTGAAATCCGTGGATGTGTAATCCCGGCTAAAGAAAACTTAACGGTTACGGTTTAAGTAAAAACCGCCGTAAAATGTTCCGAGGAATTCAAATCCGGGCTGTACATTCCACACCATCAATTCTCTGGTCGTAAAATACAGGCTGTATTCTGTCGACACGGGCTGGAACTTGAATCCAAAAAGGAATGTACGACCTCTGAGTAAGAAGCCAGTACGCGGATTCCAGCCCGTGCAAAACTTGTATTTCCAGTGCTGTACAATCCGTGGCTGTACATTCTATGGACTCCAGTGGTTGAGACAACCCAGATTCGGCTAATATTTTTCTTAATCTATAGTTTTACGACCAGTTGGAAAGTCTTTATAGGCCAAATCGTAGTTTACAATCACGAATACGTTAAACCGCAGTACAGCCTCCAGGGCACAACTAGTGCCATTCGTTGATCCACACTGCAGCTAACACCGTACTAAACTGATAGTAGGTTTAATGTCGATTAAACAAATGACGATTTGGAACAATCCAGTAGAGTCGTTACACGCTTATATTTAACTATCCCGCACAATATAAACTATATTTAGGCACTTGTTGCGTATAAAACTATCACAGATCTATGACCAAAACCTGCAATATATATTTTTAAGAAAACTAAATAAAAAACACAACCATTTCCGACAAAATCCCGCTAGAAAGCCCAGGTTCGGCCGCAGACTACAGAGGGATACTACGTTTCGGCTTGAACTCAGAAGGTAGAAGAAAGAAATGAACCCGCGCGGCGCGAAATTTTAATATTCACGAGTAATGTCACAGCGCAAGGCTAGCTACTCATTCTAATGTAATAATGTTATCTAATCAGATATAATACATTTTAATCTAATTACCAACTTCTAATCATGAATAAGCACGAGATGAACATTATGATTAGATAGACTTCTCGTAATATCACAGTACTTCAGACTCGGAGTAGACTACACCAAAATCATGATCGATAGGCATAATAGCCGATTCGTATTAGGTAGGTAGGTACCTAGTTTATACAGAACTAGGCGAAGCGCGCGGATTCGCCTACGTTAAGTTTCCCGCGCAGCCTGCCGGAAAACCAAGCTATCCAACAATGAAAACCTCATTCGAATACGATCAGTGGCTTTGAAGAAGTATATCGTAGCGATTTCAACTCTCTGTAATATTGGGACAGACAAGGCAAAACAATTAAACCACGCAATTCGGTACGATACTGACTTTTTAGTTTTTATTCAAGTACTAAGTACCCAGATACAGTATAGATATTAATGTAACAATACCTACTTAACGAAAAATCACAATGACAATGGTTTTTCCTGATGGAAAAATCTAACATTTATGATCTAACTTCATTGATAGATACATTTATTTTGGGCCCAAACGAAAAAATAATATCAGTAACGAAAAAACATTGTGACCAAGCTGTTACAACATAATGACCAAAACACTGTGCTGCTGTGGGTTCATATAAATATAGTTGGCATGAGATAATAAGTTGGTAGCCTTGAAGTTACAACTTAAATATTATAAACAATGTCATCAGCAACAGCAGAGCAAATAAAACGTTGATAAGCGAAACCCATATTAACAGTAAATAAGATTATTCTTATAATAGACTGAACTTTAAATAAGTATATAAAAGCAATAAAATATGTAGCAAAAATAATAGAAAAATACTAAATTATAATATGTACATAATGTGGAATATCAAACAATATTCATACACACAAAGGCAGTAAACAGAACAATATACACCCCTTATTATGCTCAATCCTAAGGTCTAAACATCCATCCACAAAATGTTATGTTAAATCTCTGTATAACAATAAATTTAGTAATTAACAATTTATTACTGCCAAAAGTATATAATGACTAACAATGTGGTATGCCTATACTATAAACTATTTTAATGTCATCTCTATTTATAAACATTAAAATTTGATCATTATAGATTACTCAGTCAATCTTTGCACACATCCAGAGCATCCTGTTTCTCATCAGCCAACTCCTTGCCAGTTGCATCAAGCATTTGACGAGCAAAATCAGAGATAGTTAGACCCTCTACAATTTTCCATTCTCCACGGCTGATAATGACAGGGAATGAGAAGACAACATCACGAGGGGTGCCATATGACCCATCAGAGACCACGCCCATGCTCACCCAGCGGTCCTCAGTACCCAAGAACCAATCTCTCATATGGTCACCAGCAGCCTTTGCTGCAGATAAAGCTGAAGACAGTTTCCTAGCAGCAATTACAGCAGCGCCACGCTTCTGTACAGCGCTGACAAAAGTGGTCTTCAAGTATTCATCATCATTAATAGCAGCTGGGACAGGTTTCTGGGCTCCTCCCATCTTAACAATAGCATTGGACGCATCAGGGAACTGTGTTGATGAGTGATTGCCCCAAATTATGACATTCTTGACATCTCCAACTGGAACTCCCAGTTTAGTGGCCAGCTGGGCCTGAGCACGGTTCTGGTCAAGTCGAGTCATGGCACTGAAATTTTCTTTAGGAATAGAAGGAGCATACTTTGAGCAGATCAAAGCATTGGTGTTGGCAGGATTGCCAACAACAAGAATTTTTACAGTTTTAAGGGCAAATTTATCAAGAGCTTGTCCCTGCTCTTTAAAAATGCGGACGTTGGCAGACAGCAGGTCTTTACGTTCCATGCCCTCTTTCCTGGGCATGGCGCCTACAAGAAATGCTGCAGCGACACCTTTAAAGGCCTCCTCAGGGCTGGCTGTAGGGAGGACTCCAGCAAGTAAAGGCAGGGCGCAATCGGCAAGCTCCATGACTACACCTTCCAAGACGCCCATCATTGGGGCGATATCCAGAAGGTGGAGGAAGACACGAGTTTCTGGGCCAAACACAGCACCAGATGCAATCTGGTACAGCAGTGAGTAGGCAATCTGGCCCGCAGCTCCGGTCACAACAACTTTGAGTGGTGCCTCCTAGAAAATAATGAAACAATTTAGTATTAACTATAGAAACTAAAATATTTCCTTTTTAATTTATTATTTAACGACTTTAGTAACATAATCCAAATCCAATTTTAGTTGGTGTAAAAATTGTCTTCACCACTACTTGGCACAAAACTTGAAAATTAAAGAGCAAAATGTAAATCAACGATTATGAATGATTTCACCATATCAGTAGAAAAATGGTTACCATAGTTACTAGTGGGTTAACAACAGCTGTGTCTGCAGTCTCAGCTGTTTTAGCGGATCCACAGCAGAAACAAGCCATAGTACCATCTATTCATGGAGGAAATCCGGCTTGAAATGAACGAATGCATCGCTTATCTCAACTAAATACCTCTTGATAAAGAAACATAACCCCACTTCGAATTGATTACAGTACCATTTTTGCCAGACGGCATTATTGATCATCTTGCAAAATAAAACTGCCTTTTAAATGCCTTGATCGTTTACTTATTGCAAAATTATAAACATAAATTTGGGGCCGACATTTCATTAATTTTCCATTTTCCCAAAAGCACCCATGGCAACCAACAAACCATATTCAATATTTGACAGTGTTCCATTTTATAACATACCCTCCAGGGGGCGAAATATTATGTAACAATAAGTACTTCACAATAATACAGGCCTAAAGCACATCAATACAGCCATCAATCAATCACTGAAAATTATTGTTCTAAGACTAAGTAAAAGATTCACTTCAAGACAACTAACTTAACATTAACATAACCGTCACATAACACACAACAATCAATAATAAAATATTTTACTTTTTAAGCACTGCATTTATCTACCCTACAGTCCTGGACAGTAAACTTCTCAATCTAGAAATCTGTGGGGTAATTTAATTACACGTCCACACCGAGTAGTGGATGCGGTTGGCCGTTCCGGTTCTGTCGTCGAGATGTCGGGCTGTGGTTCTGACTCACTTGCCGGTGGGACGTTCCCCAGCCACTCCTCCGAGGCTGCCGAAACCTCTAATGGGAACAACCGCTGATAGGGCCGAACCTTTTCTCCTGAAGCTGTTTGAACCCTCGCTACCCTGGTGACTCCATCCTTGCCTGTGTACAACTCTTTAATTAAGCCTAGTGGCCAGTGTAGCCTACTCGCGTTTGTTTCTACTAAAACTATATCCCCTAACTTTGGTTCGTTCTTAACTGCCTTACCTTTAATTATTAGTAATGCTAAATATTCATTCCTAAATCTCTGCTGGAAGTCGGCTCGCAACTTCTGTAAGTAGCGAAAACGTACATTTAAACTTCGAGAGTCAATATGATTCAAATCTGGTGTTTCGCTACTCGGCAACCCATGCAGGAACAGCATCGGTGTGAGCGGCCGCAACATGTCAGTTTCCCCTATAGCTATGTAGGTCAGGGGTCTGCTATTCACAACCGCCTCGCAATCACATAAAATAGTTTGCAATTCATTCCAATCAACCGAAGCTCTGCCTAGGATTCTACGAAGCAACTCCTTTACGACTCGCACTAACCTTTCCCACCACCCTCCCCACCAAGGAGATGCTGGTGGTATGAATTTCCAAATAATATCTTTAGGGTTGGTGATTGTCTCTACTTCTCGCCAATCCACTTCACGGAGTAGATTTGCCGTGCCATGGAAATTAGTGCCATTATCCGTGTAAATTATTCTTATTCTTCCTCTTCTGGCTATAAACCTTCTGAGTGCCATGATGAAGCTCGCTGTAGAAAGCGATTCAACAAGTTCTAGATGGACTGCTCTATATACCGCACACGTGAATAATACAATCCAGCATTTCTGGGTATTCTTCAGATATAGAGGACCTGCCAAGTCAATACCAGTCACCTGGAATGCCGCCGTGTTCTTTATACGTTCTGTAGGTAGCGGTGGTTGTGGTGCTTCATAATGTTTGCTTTTAAATCTCCTGCAAATTACACATTGGGCCACAACTTTCTTCGCTAGCCTCCTGATCCCCGTAATCCAGAATGAATTCCTTAATGTTGACATGATAACCCCTGTTCCACCATGTTTAAGCATCTTGTGCTTCTCTTCCACCATCCGGCGAACTATTTCGTTTTTTCCAGGTAATAAAATTGGATACACAAACTGTTCATCTTCGCTGCTCAGTTCTAATCTTGTTTTCACTCTTAGAATACTTCCTTTTTCTACTGTAACAAGCTTCTTTTCTATGTTGTTCTTGTCTCCAAAGTTTTCCCTTTGTATTAGTTTTATAAGTACTTCTTCTGCATTCTTGTATTCCTCACTTCCTATGCGCTCAGAACTTACATCGTATTCTTTTCTAATTCTAGCGCTCATACGGAGTAATCTTGCCACGAGACATACTATCGTTGTATAGCTACTAAAGCGTAATAATTCGCAACTAAACAATTCTTTAGTTACGTCCACGTGAACTGATATATTCCTCTTCCGCTCCTCGCACACTGCCTCTTCATCAATTGCTAGTGTGGATACAGAAGACTTCGGCCATTCATTCATTTCTAAGCGTAGCCACGGTGGACCTTCCCACCAGTGGTTCTCAAGCAGCGTCTTCGCATCACACCCGCGCGACGGTAAGTCTGCCGGATTGGAAGTGCCTGGTAAGTGATACCAATTATCTTTATTAGTATTCATACATATCTCACTCACTCTATTGCTAACAAATTGTTTCCAAGTTTCTTGCCTCTTCAACCATGCCCATACTACCGCGGAGTCTGTCCAACAGTAGACCTTATAATCTTTGCATGGCGAGAGGAGACCTGACTGTAAAACCTCAACAAAAAGTCTGGACGCTATGAGTGCTCCCATTAATTCCAGCCTAGGCAACGTCATCTGTGTTTTTATTGGAGCAACTCTGCTCTTAGCTATAATCAGTTGAACTGTCACCTGATCTCCATGTTTAGTGCGCAAAAATACACACCCTGCATATGCGTTTTGGCTAGCATCACAGAAAACGTGAACGCTGGTCTCACATTCTTCAATCGGGGCAGAAGTCAATCGTCTAGGAATTCGACATTCGTTAATTAAATGAATCGTACTCGCCCAACCTTTAAATTCTTTCGCTAAGTCTTCAGGAATCTGTTCGTCCCAACCTGCATTAACCAACCATGCCTTCTGCGTAATAAGTTTTGGTATCAAGGTGACGGGACTCAGAAATCCTAGTGGGTCAAATACCTGCTGTGTTACTGACAACAAATCTCTCTTGGTTATCTTGTCAGAGACTTCTCTTTCCATGTTCACACAGCATTGCAGATCGTCACGTATTGTATTCCACTGTAGGCCTAGTACTGCTGCAGTAGTAACAGAATTATCGATTCTTTTTGGAGCTGTTACCCATTCCCGTAGGTTAAACTTTCCTTTACTCATTAATTCCTTTGACTCGTCTATAAATATATTCACTTCTTCCACGGTATCAAAGCTGCATACACAATTATCCACATAGAATGACTTTTTCAATATTTCTGCTGTTCTTTTATAATCTTCTGTATGCTTGTCTAAATGATAATTGATGGAAGCTGCTAACAAGAATGGACTGCACGTAATTCCAAATGCTACACGAGCATGTCTGTAAGTCATAATCTTGTTTTTCTTAATTGGGTCATCCCACCAAAGGAATTTCAAATACTCACGATCTTCAATCGAGAGCGATAATTGTAGAAAGGCCTTCTCTATGTCTGCTGTTACTCCATAAGCTCTTTGTCTAAATTTTATCAGTAGCTTAGGTATAACCTCGATAAGGTTTATTCCTTTCTCAATACAAGCATTAAGCGACACACCATTGCGATCCTTAGCTGACGCGTCGAAAACAGGACGTATCTTCGTCGTAGAGCTTGACATCTTAATCACTGCACTATGTGGCAAGTAATGACCCTCCTTTATGTTGTCATTTGCAATCTCTTCTATAACACCATCTCTTTTCCAACCTTGAAATACTTCATCGTACATAATTATGTTTTTGGTGTTTTCAAGTCTCTTTGTAGTCGACTGCAATCTCTTGAAAGCTTGCTCGTAGTTCGGCTGTAATGCAGGCCGCTCATTTTTCCACAACAAACCTACTTCGTATCGGCCTTCTTCATTTACTGAAACTTTTTCATTGAAAGATTCTATTATTTCATTCTCCGATACTACTTTCTCTTTTTCATACGGATCTTTTATTCCTAAAGTTTCAATATTCCACATGAATTCTATCGAGTCTTCTTGTTGTATTGTAGCGGTGAAGTGAGAGTTCACTGTACTATTATATACCCCTTGTGTAGGTCCCTGTAGAGTCCAGCCGAGCTTAGTCTTTAATGCGACCAGACTGTCTGTTACATGGACCATACCATAGTCCAAAATCGATCCCAAGTAATCTGATCCTATGAGAATACTAATATCAGTTATGTTCTCGTTTGCATCTGTTAAATCGATTTTATGCTTTTTCAGGTTCTCTATCAATATTGGATCCCGAACCTTTGGCAAGCGGCCACAGAGTGTGTTCTGCTTTATGCCTATCATTGTAGTACTATAGCCCGTACTAATGCCACTCACCTGAAATTTAATAAGTTTCTGTTCTTCTGGGGGTTTCTTTACTCCTCCAAAGAGGAAGTGCCCAAGGCGCTCCGTTCCCGTCACCTCCAGACCCAGCTCTTCTACTAGTCCACCCTCTATGTAAGTGCGTTGTGAACCAGAATCCAGTAGAGCTCTTACCTTCTTCTCTTTGTTGTTGTTAGATACCTTCACGATCAGAGTCTGTAATAAAGTGGCAGTATTATGGCCTGCAAAGTTAGCATTAGTTTCTGAGGTTTTCGAATCTGCTTTAACCTCACAGTTCTGGTTGAAAGTGTTTAGATTCGGGCACATGACGACCACATGCCGCTTTGAGCATACCAGACATTTTACAAAAGCTCTACAGTTCTTGGCGCGATGAGACCTGCGCAGACAATAAAAGCAAGCCCCCTTTTTCTTAATAATGTCATTCTTTTCGTCTAAAGTTAATTTACCCGCCTTTGCGCACTCCAACGTACTGTGCGATTTATCACAAAAATAACAAGTTTCCTTACCTTCATTCTTACCCTTTTCTTTTACCTCTTTCGTCAGCAAGCACGTAGCTGTTGGTAGCGACTGCTTCCTCGAGCTGCCAGCGTCATTGAAGCTATCTGTTACAAAATTAGCCTTAGCCAACTTTATCCGTTCCTCGCCCGCAACTTCATTTTTTAGGAAATCTAATAAAGCAGACATCTGACTAATCTGTCCAGGACTGCGAGGAATCCTACTCCAAGCTAACAAGGTAGTTTCAGGTAAAGCCGATTCAATTAAAGGGAAAAGTAAACACTCGTATTTGTCCCTAATAATGCCTAACATTTCTAAAGCCTGCAGGTTTGCTACTACTTTATCATATAACACGTCTACTTGTAAAGTTTCTTTCGTCAATACTAACTTCAGCAGCTCACGTACATACGTTTCGATTAAAATTTCATCCTTAGCGAACCTTTCCTTTAAGAGCTCCACAACTTTGGAGTAATTTTCTTTCGATGGTGGGTAGCTTTCCACAAGATTCCTAGCATTCGACCCTTCTGTCATTGCTTGTATCAAATACTGGAACTTATCTTCTTCGTCCATGTTCTCGTTTGCATGGATCTTCTTAAATTGTCCCCAGAATGCTACCCAGTTTTTGGGGTTGTCGTCAAACTTCCGCAATTCAATTTTCGGTAAGTTGAAATTGCGCGCTTTATTAAACATACACGCGTGCACCTCTTTATGCGGTTCCGTCCGCTTTTTCCTTATTTGAAGCCATTTCAAATTGTACGTTTCAGCTTCATCAACCTCCTTTTCGTACATACTCTCTTCAAAATTCTCATTCTCTAGCATTGCTGTCTGTATATTTTTATCCAGCAATTGTAACTGATCGTATTTCCCCTCAACATACTCGTAGTCGACGCGGGTATCCTCTTTTTTGTTAATACACTCCTCTAGCAACGCAATATGCCTATTAAAAATGCGCCGCACTTGCTTCCTCTCAAGTAGCAGTTTCGTCGCCATTATGATACTTTCGACGCCTGCACTTGCCTTTCAAAATTTAAAAATTTATCCCCTTCGTTAGATTCTTTTCAATTATATTCACGGTCGCCACTATCTTGCAAAATAAAACTGCCTTTTAAATGCCTTGATCGTTTACTTATTGCAAAATTATAAACATAAATTTGGGGCCGACATTTCATTAATTTTCCATTTTCCCAAAAGCACCCATGGCAACCAACAAACCATATTCAATATTTGACAGTGTTCCATTTTATAACAGATCAAAAAGAGAGCATTGTTCAAGAGATTACCTAGCTGATTTAAATTTTAACTGATGTAAGCGATATATCAGATTTTTATCGAAGTTAACTGCTATAGGGGAAGGTCATACCAATGTCACTGGAGAAGATTATTTTGATGAAAAACTTACCATAATTGAAATAAATGCGAAGTGAACCTCAAGTGACCAAATTTATGGAATAGCTTGAATTTGCTGTTTGGTTCGCAGGTGGCCGGCAGGTTTCGGTTTTTTTTTTCAAAAATGCAAAATTCCAATTCCGTTCCTCCGCAATTTCCGCAAGAAATAGCAAAAAATTTTTTGGAGTTTATTTGTGGCTTGGTTGGATTACATGTAATACTTTTTTTAAGGTTTTGTTTGGCTCGGTTACTTCACATTTATGCCACTACACGGACAAAACTAATGGCCTTCATAAAAAATCATATTGTAAATCCAAATAAAGTTGCTATCACTTTCCGCCGGTTTTACGAAATACGATTAGATTTTAAATAAGATACCATAGAGTAACTTAAATACTGGCATAAGATACGGCTCAAAAATATTATAGTAACCAAGCCAAACAAGACCATAAAACACAATCTAACCTCAAAATAATTTCTTTTCAAATTGTGATTTGCGATAGGGAATGTCGAATTTTTGGTATTTTCAGATTTTATAATAGGTACTTCGAGGCGACAGTTTCTGTAGTGAAATAAGTTAAGCGCCCGAAACAATCGTCCTTACAATGTCATCACTTCTACGGTCGACGAAGTTTGTCAGATATTTCACTGGTGCAGCAAGAACGCTGATTTTGAACTCTGCTAAAACCGCTGAAGCCAATTCGTTCTTTAACCCGAAGTCTTTATGTGCTGCAAATAAGTGAGCAATGTGTAAATTTATAATTTTTAATTACTATTTAAGTATTCATGTTTCTTTAAACCTACCGGTCGTGACTTCTGCCTGGCCTATGTTTTGATTGGTGGGTTGGAGTGGAGAAAAGGGGGCGCTGAAGATTTTTTTTTAAATATTCCAATATTCCGAAGGTTAAGTTCGGGTTGGAGTGGAGAAAACGGGGCTCTGAGGATTTTTTTTTATAGGTGACAATTAGCAGTCGGAGCACCCCGAAGGTTAGGTTCGTTAGGTTACTGGTGACTCTTAGAGCGAGCGAAGCGAGCCACAGTACTCTTCTTCTTCTTCTTTGTTTAATGGCAATTGGTCGTCAGACAGTGCGATCAACCATTACTGCCAGTGTCAAGTTATGGAAAAGGCACCATATGGAGATTGACCGGTTGTAAAATGTGCCAAAATTCCAAAAAGGGGTTGAGTTACCTGAAAGAAACACTGCATCATGCACACATACAAACGACACAAGACAACACTGAATAGAATAAATATCATAACTTTATATTATACACCTTAATATATTTACATAAAAGGTTGACGAATGGAGAGTCCGTGAAGAGGAGAAGGGATTTCATATTAATGGGTTTTGGAATTTTAGAGGGGATAATATCATATAGGGAAGTAGGGTAGTTAGGGCAATTAAAAAATATATGGTCTAAAGATCCCTCCTCCATACCGCAGTCACACAAAGGGGAGTCGCACACTCTGATTCTGTTAAGAAATATAGGAGAACAATAGTGTCCCAGTCGCAGTCTACATATAACGGACGTAGTTCGTTTATCCAGAAACCGGTGTCTAGAGAACCAAGGTCTTCGGGGAATCAGTGGTTGAATATCGGCATAATGTCGGCCTTTAACCCTACTTGTCCGGTTCCACACTAATTGCCAGGCTTCACCTATATCCACCCTAGCCCGAGAGAGAAGGTCATGAGAGAGGGTTATTTTCATTGCACCCCTTTTGTCCACACTGGCCAAAGTTGCAAATTGCTACGGTTATTCCATGTTCTATGGTGGACCCTTGTGGACTCAAGTGGTATTTAAAAGACAGACAGGTGTAGAAGAAATGGAGGAAGCATATGTCGAAAGTCAATGAGTAAATGTATCGTATGAGATATAGTCCCCGTAGAATTTCCTGATGGCTGAATGAATATAGTCACAAACATCACATCGCTGACAGTGTTTATAGTCTATGTGTGCGTAAGCGAGATAGTGTGCTACATAGAGATGTCCAAAAACTTAAAAGTTTGATTCGGTTGCTCGAATCAATGAACCATTTCTTGAAATTGAATGAGTGTCTCTAGTGAACCCCTGCACAGCTGCCCCTTTACAAAACCTAACATTAGTCATTGCGCAGAAGTCAGCCAACTTCACACTGCCGCGATTAACTCTACGGGGACTATAAACAACTATTTATATAAATCAGTTTCAGTATATATTTTTTCATGTTGTTTAATTTTTTAAAGTAAAGTAATTATTGATCATTAAAAATGAAAGGCTAAAGATTAAATAGGTACTTACTGTATGTATTATTTTTAGTATGATTATATTATTATATAAAATGTTTTATTATTATTATTTGTTTAGTGTCCTCATGAGAGATTATGCCACAACAAAAAAGACAGAAAGCTTAGAGCCACTATTGCAGAAGTTGGATTCTGAAGCGCGTAAATTTGGCCGAATCACCAAACGCGATATTGACGAAGTTTTCGATGAAATACGTGGGAAAAATGACATCACCAGCTCACAGTCTCTGTTAGTTATAAGATGTTGTGGTAAGTAAGTCTTTAAATGTACATTTTTATTTATTTATTTTATTTATTGAAATAAGGCAAATAAGAAATAAATACAAAGGTATGTACATTGTTCACAACCAGTTTCAACACATGCTCATGTTTCATTACAAATAATATTTAATAGTCTTCTAGCAAAAACCTAAATATGTAGGTTTATCTGAAAATTTTAATTGTAGGAGAGCTGGTACCGGAAGAGTTGCCAGAGCAGAGGACACTTCTTGTGCAGAAGATATGGAGTGTGCTCACAGAGCGTGGCATCCCTATGGATATATCCCACTACAATGCCTTACTCCGGGTGTATCTTGAGAACGAGCATCCATTCTCCCCAGCACAATTTCTTGAAGAGTTGGAACGGAAAGGGCTGCAACCTAACAGGTACTTTTCTTAGATGCAAATAGTTGATTGACAAATTACCTGAGCAAATTATAACAACAAAAACAAACTTAAAAAATTGACTGGATAAAATATGTGACAATTATTTTTGTTATTGATTTGTGAAAAACAGTTAAAAGGAAATGCTAGTAGAGCAACTTACATATATTTTATTTTGTACAAATCACACTCTGCATCATATTGTGGCCAATGTGTAATAGTACTTTTTATTGTAGGGTCACGTACCAAAGACTTATGTGGCGATACTGTCAAGAGGGAGATGTGGAAGGCGCAACGAAGGTTTTAGAAAAGATGAGAGAGCTGAATCTGCCAGTCTCTGAACCCGTTCTAAATGCTTTGGTCATGGGTCATGCATTCCATGGGGACACCGATGGCGCGAAAGCAGTCCTAGAGACCATGGCAGGAGCTGGACTTCATCCTACGAATCATACATACACTTTATTGGCTTGCGGCTATGCCAAGAAAGGTGATATTGAAGGTGTAAACAATGTTATTAAAACTGCTACTGAAAAAGATGCTTACATGACTGATAAGGTAAGGGTACCTATATTTCAGTTCTATAATTTTTATTTTTACCTTTAACTAAGTTTCTGATCTATATTTACAATTCTAGGATATCTTGGACATCATACAGCATCTAGCTGTCGGAGGACACGGAGACAAAGTAGATCAGCTATTTCACCACATACAAAAAAGCATCGGCTATAACCAAGACGTCTGCAATCTCATATTGAGACTAATCAACAAAGGCCAAGAGGAAACCGCAAAGAAAATAATGAAAACCATGTCAAAGACATCAAATACTGATGATACACCTTTCAAAGGTGCCTTTTTTGTTAAACAGTTGCTGAGACTTAACAGGCCAGCTGATGCCATAATTAACACATGCAAAGAGTTGAAAGAAGAAGGTTTAGTACCCTATGCCTTATACATTGCAACCGAAGGTGCATTGCAGCAAGGACATTCGGAATTGGCTCAGAAACTGTTCAAGGAACTACAAATAGAAGGTATAGAGATCAGACAGCACTTTTATTGGCCTTTGTTAGCACAGAAAGGAAAAGAAGGTGATGAGGAAGGACTCCTGCAAATTCTTCGTAACATGCATGGTGAGGGAATCTTGGCAAGTAGTGAAGGACTGAGAGACTATGTCATTCCTTACTTACTAGGCAAGGACACTGAAGAAAACGTTATATTAAAGCTACAAATAGCTAATGTACCTGTCATACACAGTGCCAGGAACGTGATGGCGGAACTTCTGGAAGCAGGAAATATAAGGAAAGCAGCAGATATCGCTATGCAATACCGTCCCAGAGGCCAGTATTCTTTAGTAGCAAGGTCTCTGCAAAACGCATTAAATAAGACCAAAGACATTGATTCTTTTGCAACCATATTGCATGTGATCACTAGTAGCCCACAAGTAGTTCAAAATGAGGAAGATGCCACGAGTGTTGAAGTTGACAGTGACGACCGAGAAGTTGGTCGTATCGTCAAAACGGCCGTGAAGAATTTAATCAACCCTAAGTTATGTGAGAAGCTCTTAAAAGTAGTTCATTCTAAAGGGCTTAGTATAGACACAGAATCCGCTGAGGCAATAGAACAATTCCTTGGGCAAAACATGACGACTAATTTATCTGAGCTGTTAACTCAACTCACATCACCTGATTTGGAATTGGCTCCCATTGAGAGCCCTAAGCGCGCGTTCGTAGCCAGGTCTGCAGCACAGTTGGAGCAGCTACTTACCCAAGCCAAAAGCAAAGGTGGCAGCAACGTCAACCGCTTACAAAGACAACTGTTATCTGCATACATAAAGGAGAATAATGTTGAAAAACTTAACACACTTTTACCAGAACTGAAGGCATCCAGCTTCGAACTTAATGTGCCAACACTCGCACAATTATATGAATTTTATTGTCAGAATGATGATATAGATAAGGCTAAAGAAATCAAAGCTGAAATAGACGAGAAAGACCCGGAATTTCAATTGAATAAGTTTAAATTTATTGAAATGGCGTACGCTTTAGTGAGGGCGAAGAAATATGACGAAGCTATGACGTTTTTGAAGGAGAACAAGCCAAGACCCGAGGACGATGTTAGAAGTTTCGTTTACAACTCCAAGTGCTGGCAAATGTTGAACTGTCTGGCTGAGAATAAAGACGACGTCAAAGTAAGTAAAAGTCTTCCACATTTTCTAGCAAAATCTTCCAATGACTTAAACTTTTTTGTACATCAATCATCAACAGCCTATTAATGTCCCCACTGCTGGGGCTCAGGTCTACCCTTTTAACGAGGGCGTTCGGGCTAATATCCACCACGGTAGCCCAGTGCGGGTTGGTGGACTTCACATGTGCCTAAGAATTTCTTCTTCGGCGTAAGCAGGTTTCCTCACGATGTTTTCCTTCACCGTTTGAGAGCAGTCAGTAAATGTACTTATGGTTCGAGAAAAAAACCATTGGTACATGGCCCAGCTGGGGATCGAACTCCGGACCTTTCAATATGATAGGCCGTGTCTTATCCCCTACGCCACTGACGCTTTTACATTCTATTTGTACATTCGATATAATTTCAAAACAATCACGGCTTAAGCTAAGCTTATTTCAGGATAAGAACGGTCCAGGGAGTGCCTAAGGAGATGATTATCATCTGATTGGTAGAAAATCCAAACACCAGCCCACAATTTATTGTGTGACATCTAATCTGATATGTTACATATCTTAGGCACTCAGCGCCCCCTCCGTTCATACTCTGGATAGATATCGTACCCTGGCGGTGAACTAGGGTTCAAAATGACATCCATTGTATGACAAAATTCTTTTGATTCGTTTTTATGCTCGACAATATTAAGCTCCAGTGTCTTTGATTTCTTACAACTGAATAGCACAGGATCCACTTTGATGTTCACCACCGTCTTATCTATAATTACAGCTATTACAGTAATTACAAGCACTTAGCCTCCAGGGTGGAAACGCACCTGTGGCATTGAGGTATTTTGCTTCTGCGTATGAAGGTTTCCTCACGATGTTTTCCTTCACTGTTTGAGAGCAGTCAATAAATGTATTTAAGTTTCACCTTTATTTATTTTAGGAAAGTCGCATTTCTTATTTCACTTTTAAAAAGTGGCCAATTCCGTTTTTAAACATGATTATTATTTTAAAAAAATGAATTAGATATCCTTATTCTGACACTAATCCTATATTTAATTTTCCATAGGTAAAGGAGTTGACGACAATATTGTTGGAGAACAACTACGTGGAACCTACGAACGTTATCCTAGGACCGAGTATAAAAGTACATCTGTTGAAAGAGGACATGGATGCTGCACTAAAAGAGTTTGAGAACTGCTGCAACACTTATAGGAGCACTCCGTGGAAGGGAGAGCTGATGAAAGCTTTGATTATAAAGGAAGATGCCACCAGGCTACAGTGGCTGGCAGATCTGAGCACTCAGGTATGTTGGCAATAAACTCTTGTGTTGTTTTTCATTACTGTTATTCGTAACTCCTCCGAATAAGGAAGTATATTTTCGCGTTACCAAATATGTAATGATATAAAAGGTAATGATATAATAGAGAGCGTCAGTGGCGTAGGGGATAAGACGCGGCCTATCATATCGAAAGGTCCGGAGTTCGATCCCCAGCTGGGCCATGTACCAATGGGTTTTTTCTCGAAACTTACGTACATTTACTGACTGCTCTCAAACGGTGAAGGAAAACATCGTGAGGAAACCTGCATACGCCGAAGAAGAAATTCTTAGGCGCATGTGAAGTCCACCAACCCGCATTGGGCTAGCGTGGTGGACTATAGCCCGCACGCCCTCGTTGAGAGGGTAGGCCTGAGCCCCAGCAGTGGGGACATTAATAGGCTGTTGATGATAAAAGGTAATTTCCGCATTCATTACATTTCATAAGTAACTACGAAAAAGGTTACTAGTATATTAATAATTAAAAACTAGAATTTACTTGTTAATTCTAGATTTTGATTTTTCAAAACTTTTTTGTATGAAAGTCAGAAAAGCTATCGATGTCGGCGTTGTATTCCTAATATTGGAACTTGTAGATCCACGGCGAGGTGAACATCCTCCAAGACCTGGTGCTGGCGTTCGTGGAGTGCGGCCGGCTGCGGCAGGCGCGCCGCATCCTGGAGACTCCCGGCCTGCACACCAAGCAGCGCCGCCTCGAGGACACCTGCCAGCGATATGTCGAGGTAAGGCTGCGTTGCGTTCGTGGAGCGCGGTCGGCTGCGGAGAGCCGAAGACCTAGAAATATAGAATTTAAACAAGAATAGAACAATTCATGGCCAATACCAACCAGTACTTACTAAATATAAAATCTGGCGTTCTAATCTGGTGATATCGGTCATTTATCCTTGACGTCAAAAGTGCGCAAGCATTTTTCCGTTCTGCCCCGTCCGACCCTAAGGCAGTGGGCAGTCCTCATGCTGTTTATGTAATTAATTTACAAGACTAAAATATTTTTCTAATAATATTTTCTATTATTTATTATTGATGTTTTTATTTGCAGGAAGGAAAATCAGAGTACCTTGAAGGCTTACTCGAAGCAACCAAAGAGCTGTCGCATATAGATCGCACCAACATTTTCTATCACTTACTCGTCAGCTACTGCAAAGCGGACGAGACCGACAAGGCTCTAGGTCTTTGGACTGTTCTGCAGGAGGAGGGAGAAATACCCAGCGAGCAGTTCCTTTCATATCTCGGCGGTCATCTCAAATCAAAGAACAGAAGCGTGCCTTTCATCATCCCCGAAGATCAGGCCAAAGCCCCACCTCTGCCAGCCACAGAAACCGTTCAGAGGGCTGCACCACGAACCCCGAAAAGCACTAACAAGATCGACATCTCCCTCAAAATCGAAACTCTGATCAAAGAGGGGAAGACGAACGAAGCGATGGATGTTGTTGTGAAATCTATGGAAAACGGACTGACGCCTAACATGAGCGTTTTGAAGTTTCTGTTGAAGAACCTGGCTGAGAACGGTGATGTTGAGAAGATAGAACGGCTGGGTCAGCATATGAATGAGGATTTTAGGAAGAAAGTGACATACGCAGACAAGTTGACGCTTGCGGTGTTCGTGCGGGGCGCGGGACCGCAGCACGTGGAGGGGGTGCTGGAGGCGGTGGGCTCGGCCGCCAGCGAGACTGAATTGGAAGCGGCGCTTAGGATGTTCCCAAAAAGCACAGCTCTGGCGCGAATCATGAATAACGACGAGGTTGTCAACAAATGTAAGTATTCATTTATTTACGACTGGCCTGTTGGCGCAGTGGTAGTGACCCTGCCTACTGCGCCAAAGGTCGTGGGTTCGATTCCCTTCCGGGGCCAACATTTGTGTGATGAGCATACCTGTTGGTTTTCGGATTCTGGGTGTTTGTATATATATTTATAATATAGTAGGTATGTTTATCAGTTGTCGTGTACCCAATTTACAAGCTTCGGCTTAGTTTGGGACTAAACAGCCCTGTGTAAATTTGTCCAAACATTATTTATTTATTTATTGCTCACACACAGACAAAACATAAAGCCGTTTTCATCAGAGACCAGTCAAAATACTGCGTATGCGGTTTTCTATACATCTTGATGCCATTTTAAATGGACCTCCTCCATCCGTACTCCGAACAACTACCATAAGATCTCATGCAAACCCTTCCCTGATCCAAGGGGTCAAAGTAACCTTTAATGTATGAAATGAAACCACTGCCCCTAATTTTTCTAGTCCTACTAATATTATAAAGGCGAAAGTTTATAAGGATGTTTGGATGCGAGGATGTTTGTTACTCTTTCACGTAAAAACTTCCCGAACAGATTTTGATGAAACTTGGTACAGTGATAGCTTATATCCTGAAACAACGTATAGGATACTTTTTAACGCGGACAAAGACGCGGGGCGTCCGCTAATACTCCATAAGTAACAAAACGCCTACATAGAGGGCGCTGTTTCACAATGTACATGGGAAAACTTTTCTACGAGGGCGAAGCCGCGGGAAAAAGCTAGTAGTATATGTATCCTTCAAAAATACCCCCAGTTTGGTGTTTCATTAATTTAATTATTATTTCCTCTTCAGGCCGCAAAATAGCCGAGCTGGCAGCATCTAGGGGACAAACATTACCAGCCAATCTTCTGTGGATGGAGTACATCTTAGAAGGAAAGGACCAGGAAGCCGACACACTCTTCAAACAGTGGCTCCAAAACGCAAACTTCCTCGTATTCAGACGGTTATTGCAAGAAAGCCACGTAAGGCAGGACCCGCAGCTTATTGAGAAACTGATTGCCTCCTTAAAGTCTAACAAGAACGTAACAGCGGGGTCTCTGGGCAACGTCTACTCGAGACTTGTTAATCTTTATCTGATGCAAAATAATACAGATAAGGCCTTGTCAGTGTTTGAGAGAGCCATTAACTCTGGCATTACAGCCAGTGATTTCAACAACAACTGCGTGAATAGGCTCAAAGCCGCCGTCGAGGGCGAAGGGAAACAATTCAATTATTCAATATGAATAATTAGCATTTAAATGATGTGTGTCAATAGTCTTTATATGGTGTCCTGTAGATGAAATGCAATTAATTATATTCAGGTTTACACCAAGTAGAAACTGTAACAATTTTATTTGTAAAATAGATTTTTTGATTCAAATCCATTTGAAACCTTCCTGCCGATAATGTTGATGTTGATTTGTTCGGTTTTTTCTGTATTGACATATAATCCATATCTGTTATCATTTTATAACAAGTAGCCAGCTATTTCATCAACAGCCTATTAATCTCCCCACTGCTGGGGCTCAGGCCTACCCTCGCAACGAAGCCGTGCGGGCTATAGTCCACCACGCTAGCCCAGTGTGGGTTGGTGGACTTCACATGCGAATTTCTTCTTCGGCGTATGCAGGTTTCCTCGCGATTTCCTATTTACAATCTGTAAAAGTATAGCGATTTCACTAAAGAGATTAGGAAAAAAATCTACGCCATTAAAAAAAACCATTTTGAGAATTCAATAATAGGTATTTTAGGACTTAATGTGAGATTTCATTCAACATAACTTCCTGGGGTATGTCGATAACTGAGTAGGTAGGTAGACCTATAAAAACTCGAGTGATTTTTTTATACGCGTTATAATCATGTAACCTTCATATTATGAATTGAGTTGACTCTACCTATCGATAATGTAGTTGTTAATAAATTATTAGTTTAAAAAATAGTATATTTTTTTTCAATCTTCCCTACGATAAAAGGTCAGCAAAGCCTACGCCGTCACTGATTTACTCGAATGAGAAAAAAGAAAAATGTCCAAAAGATATAACGTCCAACTAGAAAATAGTCAAATTAAAGTTAGTTGTCTTTTTATTTTTGGTATTTTTATTATATTTGGACATTTTTCTGTTTTGACAATAAGCGAATTGACACTATGTGCGAGATTCGTCAATTTTAGTTTTTGTGAAATGGTCTTCAACTATTTCTGAATGTGAAATGTGAATTTTCATCAAAGAAAAGAGTGGAAAGTCGGCAGAAGGGTCATACTCATAACTCTTTTTTGCACGAACACAAAACTTCCTCCTACAAAATACCTAGTTAATCATTCGAATGTAAAAAAAACAGTTTTGCATAAACGTTTGGACATTGCAATAAATTGGTATTGTTTGCCTACTTTTCGTGAATTAAATCTCGCGTCACTATTACTTTGTGCTCGCGTTTCAGTCCACTTGAGTCCTTCCCGCCAAAAATAGGTACAATATCCGCTTTCAGATCGATTGAAACTTGCCCTGCCTCCTGTTCCGGTTCCTGGGACGGTGCCGATGTTGCCTACTTCTAATAATTATTGTTGTCATATTAAATCTAAAGATAGTAAAAGTAAATAGCAGGAAAGTGCGCGCGCCCACCCAAGAGATCTTAGCTCCATGGTAAATAGTAATGAATATTGTTATACTAAATTAATTAACAAATCGCTAAAATAAACGATACTCACTAATATTGTCACTCAAATAGATTTTATTCATGACATGGTGGCGTCTAGTTAGAGACAATGAAAAATTGAAGTTGAAGTTAGTATATTGTTTCGTAGGATGGACAATAATGGACATACATTGCTGTTGGAAACCAACAAATGTTTTTTTCATCAACGTTATTGTTTGTCGTTTTTTTTGCTGGTAACTTTAAACCGGAAGTGACGCGTGATTGACTCAGTTTGTGTCATGCTTCAGCTTAAATTTTTAGGCGGGAAAATAGTTTTACGGCTGTCAATGGTGGAGAGAGATATCTCTAATAATTTCCTTAAAGTGGTAACAGGGAACTTCAATAATGTTTTATCCAGCAGATTCGTTGAAACGTGGTGGCAGGTTCTATTTGTGTTGGGTTGCTGACTCGTGGCCGTTACGTTTTGCCGCTATAACTCACAGACAGTTGTGGTCTCAGGATATTCGCAAATTAAGGTAAGAAAGTTAAAAGTTACAAACAAAATCGATATCAGTTATTCATTCACGTGAAGATATAGAAATTAAAAGGTATTTTGAAAAGAGTGTATAGTTTAATTGTAAGTGTTCAACCAAAGGCAAAAATTTAAGCACTGTCAGCGGACTTATGGGTTTGTATGGAGGACCCCACACTGACGCGCTCAAAGGCCTGCTGAGGTACAAATTTGTAGAGAGCCACCACCCCAGTGTGACTGAACCTACAATCTTGTACCTAGTTTGGTATTTCAAATAGTGCAATGAATGCAGGAAGTCCTTACAAGCTTTCAGTCATTATTTAGTGAGTGTGGGATGAGAATCTAATCTGTGCTACATAGGTGCTTACATATTAAAATCATGTTAAACTTAAATTGTTTTTCAGTGATGATTTGCTTAAAGTCATGACTGATGAGTCAGGTCGTCCGTCAAATAGATTCTCACTTCGGTTGAGCTCGCAGCTCATGCGGGGGCTCGTGAGGCTGTATGAAAAAAAAGTCAATGTGTTCTTAGGTAAGTAATGAAATTCTGATGATTTTTTCTAAATGACAGGTTGGTGTTTTGCCACCAACTTCTGTCTGAGATTGTGAATTTTTTTACTGAGTATATTATTATTTTTAGGTGACATGTGTATGATCCATGCCCATATCTTCAAGAGTGCCAATAAGAAGTAAGCTTTATGATATCTTCATTAGAAAGTTTTTAATTCTTAAATACTATTATTTAATAACTTACCTAAGAAAAATAGGTATCATCAATCATCAACAGCCTATTAATCTCCCCACTGCTGGGGTTCAGGCCTACCCTCTCAACGAGGGCGTTCGGGCTATAGTCTACCACACTAGCCCAGTGCGGGTTGGTAGACTTCACATGCGCCTAAGAATTTCTTCTTCGGCATATGCAGGTTCGCTCACGATGTTTTCCTCAGAAAAATAGGTATAGCATTGTCTATATCATGTTAATTTAGTGATCAATGCCTTTTTTTTAATATGGTTATTTACTCATTTGTACTTTACTTAATTTTTTAACTAGGGTTCACGTTCGTGAGATTGTTGAGCGTCCACTACAGTTGCCAAGAGTTGTCATACAAGAGCTGCCTAATGAACCAAGAGTTGAAGAAATGATTCAGGTAGGTCTCTGTGAATGAAAATGTTTTCAGCCCCACTTTTACATATTATGTGAAGGTCAAAATTGTGTTGGCTTCACTTGGCTTATTTTTATTGATATGTGGTGGGAGTCTGGGAGTTTCATTATTTTATTTTATCTATTTTGACCTTGTGTTACTACATGGATAATGGGTGAAGTGCAGAATAGTTGTATCGTAACGAAACTGAAATTGTAACCGAAACTGATAAATTGTTACGAAACGTATAAGCAGTTTCATAGAAAATAGTTAAGTTTAGTTACGGTATGTCTATTCTGCATTTCACCATATTACAAAACTTATACTACTGCCACCTAGCAACTTAGCATTATATTCATACCTGGCGTCTGTGTGGCTTTCAGATAATTTAATGTAAGCTGCATATTTTAACTTGTTTATTACTAGTAGTTCCGTGAGAACAGTAGACCTCGCCAGCCCTTATAAACCAAACCTAAAAGAAACCAACAAAAGTCAACTTTGGAAACAGAAAAAGTACCTACTAAAGTGACAAAAATTAGCACTTTAAAGCTTAATATTTCGCAAACGGATCCCTGAATCGAAAAATGTTTATCACACACCCGCGATATTTTTGAAAGACCCATCCAACGATACCCCACACCATGGATATCACGCGGAAAAAAATAATTTTATATTTTACGTATGCAGTTCTATGAACATAATTTATTTTTTCAACTTTCTTAAGTCGATCCACTATTACTCAAAAACTAATAGAACCTACTTAGCCGTAATAGTTTTCCTTGTAACTACGTTATATATGCTACTGCCATGAATTTTTTCACATTTCCAGAAGCAACCGTTTAGCTGGCAGGGGGGGGGGGACACGTGACTCTAACAAAAATTACCGCTTTAAAGCTTAATATTTCGCCAACGGATCCCTAAATCGAAAAAATGGTATTCACACACCAGCAATATTTTTGAAAGACCTATCCAACGATATCCCACACTATGGGATTCACAAGAAAAAAAAAGTTCACTCCCACTTTGCGAGTATGGTAGGTACTCTAAAAAAAATGTTTTTCAAAATTTTATTCTACTCATTTTGTAGGTTTAATTAATTTATACATATGCCAAATTTTCGTCAAAATCGGTTGAAAAATGCGACCTGTAGAGAATTACAGACAGACAGACAGACAGACAGACAGACAGACAGACAGACAGACAGACAGACAGACGGACAAGAGCATTTTTGGCCAGTCTCGAAACGTAGACGCTTCGCTCGCTTCGCTCGCTCGGTCAATTATTATTACATCCCATACTGGTGTATCTGTTCATGTTAATTTTTTTAAATCTTTATTTAAATGCAGAACAGTGGCAATGCTGTGGCAAATATTCAGGACATAACATTGAAGGAATCTACCATACCACAATTTCAACTGCCACTGAATGTGAGTTTTTAAATTCTATTCTATTTTTCAAATTTATTTATGATGTATCTACATTTTTTGATCTATAGCTTTAAAATACTTCCGCATTTGCTTTTGCCAACGCCAAGTGATGATGTAGTTTAAGGAAGACAAAATAATCTTATCAAAATAGCCTGACAAAAGCACATCACATCCTCTGTGAATTAGTCAACTTTTAAAAATTCTATGAGTGAACATTTTTCTAATGGTGTAATGCTACAACTTGGAAGTGCTTGCTTTCATTCAAATTCATTTATTTAGCTAACAAGATTTTCCTTGTCCCACTCAACGTGAGCTATGTGTGGCTAGAAGGACAAACATGCTCGATATATTTGTATACAGATTCAGGATGAGATTCAATATAGTTAATATTAAATAAATAAATGTTTATTTCTTCACTTCTTATTACTAAATACATGCGTGGCTGGGACCGCCTTTTAAGTGAATAAATATTGTACCAGGAGTTCCTGCTCTTACATATAGCAAACAATTTTTAATAAGGACATTTGTCAAGTCCAGTAATAAATAACTTCAGAGGGCCTGTGGAATAATAACCAGACAAATAATGTCTAGGATGGTTTCGGAGAAGAAAACCCTGAACAAGCATTCCAGCTGTTCGCCAACCGCACCATGGAGCAGGTGATGGCCCAGCCCGACGTGTCGGCCGCTCAGCGTAGCGGCCTGGCCGCGCCGCTCGACGCGACCGACAAGTCGCACGACAAGTCGCACCTGGCGCCGCGCGACGGGCCGCGGATGGAGCGCATGTCTGAGCATGACGTCACCATGTTCAGGAAGTGTACGTATCACTAGCTGTTTCCCACGGCCTTGCCCGCTTTTTATAAGTTATTTCTGACTTTTTTCTTTTGCGTCATGTTAAATAGCCTATAACCCTCCTTCCAAGTATTTACTGTCGAAAGCACGTCAGTATAGTAGTAACAGTAGCAATATAAACTGGTCTCTCACAGTATTGAAACTCCCTAATAGGCTGGCTGAAGATCTAAATGTTTTCACAGACGCCTGACGTGTGGTCGACTGTCCTATACTTCTTTAGCTCGTTGAATATTCTTCGGAAGCTGCCGATTTTTACGTACTATCTCCTATGTCCTATCATTCTAAGCACACTCTCTGGTGAGTTGTCATTCATTATCAGAATAATTTAATAGTTTTATTTGATTTTATTTTATTTACAGCCGCTGCAGAGGTACTTCTACTTGGGGACTTTGAAAAAGGTACTTATTAATTGAAACATCAATAATTAATTTAAGTTTTCATTAATTCCTTGGTACTACATTACGTCTGTTCTCGCAGATATCCCTGAAATTCCTGAAATCCCGCTTCCTGAAATGCCTGCACCTGAACCTGATAAGTTAGTGTTGAACTCTAGCTTACTATTTTATACAAATAATCCTACAAATAGTTGTACATTTAATACCTAGGTAAGTTATTTGTCAAGTAACAATAAGTAGCATCCATCACAAATAGGAAAACAAACGCATTTACATCTTTAAAACAAAATATACAATAGACGATGTTCTGAAGTAGACTGCAAAGATACAGTGGTACCGCGTCTTACCCGTGGTACTACCGAATGGTGCTACTGGTAGCGACACGGGAGATTTTTTACCTACTTAATACAAATTTGTTTTTGCTGCTAAGTGTCCTTTCAACGCATGTATATTTTGTTTCACAGACGTAAATAGCATTTTAGTAGGTAGTAATTTCATTTGTAATTATAAGTTACTTATGTGGTAGCCAGATCCAAATAGGATTACGTATTATGAACGTCGTCGTACAGGGCGACTAAAGGACAAATCCAGGTGATAAGCAGCAGCATCGCCTGTGCATAATTAAACCTTCCTACGATCACCAACCTGCCGGTCCCGCAAGTTGATTGGAGCATAAATTTCCCATTATTTTGGGAGAGGTCTGGTATACGTAGTATTCTCGATCGCCGGGTATACGTCCATATTTACATTTCTGATTAATACTCTAAATGATCTGTAGATTAACTTTATATTCTGCCAATAAACAGGCAAGCAGTACAGCAGGAAGAATCTTTGCCAGAGCCAACTAAAGAAGTGCCAGAGCTGACTAAAGATGTGCCACAGCCAACAATAGATACGCCAGAACCGACTAAGCAAATGGAGCCAGTTGAAATTGAATTAGAGGTAAAATAGTAATTTTCTCTGAGTGCTTATACTTACCTATTATTTATTTTGTGCTTTTACTTGTTATCGGCAGACATACCAACTGGTCATGCGGCCATGTGCAGTCAACCGCACGTGGAAACAAAACCAGCATAAACTGGTCTCTCATAGTATTGAAACACCCTTATAAGCTAGACCAGCTCAAGGTCAAGTGTTTCCACTGACGTGCGGTCGACTGTACGAGAGCGGTATTATAGTAGGGCTGTGGCCATAACCATGAAGCTGGCCATAACAGTGGGGACATTGATAGGCTGTGTGATTTGATTGATTTTATGGGATATATGAAATATTTAATTGTTTTTTACTTATTCCATGATACATAGGAGCTAGAGGACCAGCCACTGGCGAAGAAGCGTCGCAACAAAACCAAACTGATCATAGACAAGAAGATCAAGATCAGTGCGGGCGTGCTGCGCGCGCGCATCGACAACCCGGCCGTCGACCTGAGATGCGAGGTATACAGCCTACTGAAAATTCGACCTATGCCTTGATGGGGATTATATTTGAGGTCATCATCATCATCAGCCTGCTGAAACCCGAAAAAAAATTAAATGACGTTACGACGAACATAATTTAACATACCTATCTAAAAGTATGCTTTATTTTTGTTTTATATTTATTAAGTATACCTATATGTTATCCATGCCGTGTAGGACAGTTCGCAAGATATAGTTGAGGTGCGCGTGCCGTGGGAGTTGCTGTCGCGGCGCGCGGCGCACGCGGGCGCGCGTATCGCAGCGCGCATGGCCGACGGCCTCACGCGCATGTTCCAGCGGAACCTCGACGGTGTCCGCAAGCGTCCGTTTCCCGAGCTGGAGATGGAGGTACGTAACGTATTGCTGTCCTGTGACGTCTTAATATTATTACTAGCGGTTTCCCGCGGTCCCGCCTGCGTCTTATCACGCCAAGCCACGCTCTCGGCCTTCAAGCTTGGTCATCATTGCAGCACTTGCTCTCCGCGCTTTATTCCAGCTTGTCCATCAAGGGCTGCAATGCTGACCGCGCTGTTTTGGCCTGGAGCTGAGCTCTTGGCGATCATCAGCGCTGCCAGCAACGCACTCATTACAGACCGCGGCAGTCATCATTAGTAGGCCTGAGCCCCAGCAATGGGGACGTGTTAATAGGCTGATGATGATGTTCTGTTACCTTTTCTGTGATAATTTACAGACAATATATATAATATTTGTGTTTTTGTTGTAAAAACAGTAGGGAGGTACCTAATAAAAATCTTAAAAATATACGTGTCAAAACATGTATTCAAAATACATTGTTTTATACCTACGACGTTTACGATTACACGACTAACCAGCTTTTGTATATTTGCGGGTAGTTTCATATTTGACGCGACAGGTTTTGGATATGACAGTTCATTGTTTCAATGCATCTGGTGGATTGTTACAATCTAAAAGTATTCACTAGTTCGCTTCACAATATTTTAAATTTCATGTAAGTAAAAAATATTTAGAATGATTGTGAAGAGTACACAACGTATTAGAAAACTTAAATTTTCTATAACCATTTTGAACAAGAAAGTCGACAAGATATTAGATAAATTGGACAAAATTAGTGTCAAGTTGGACAAAATTAGTGCCAAGTTGGTGGACGTCGACAAACAGGTAGACGTTATCTGGACAAAGGTACACATTGGGAGCGACGAGGTAACAAATATATTAAAAACTAGCTTTTTCCCGCGGCTTCGCCCGCGTAGATAATTTTTTCCCGTGTACATTGTGAAACAGCGCCCTCTATGTAGGCGTTTTGTTACTTAGGGGATATTAGCGGACGCCCCGCGACTTTCTCCGCGTCAAAAAGTAGCCTATAAGTTATTCCAGGATATAAGCTGTCACTGTACCAAGTTTCATCAAAATCTGTTCGGTAGTTTTTGTGTGAAAGAGTAACAAACATAGTCACAAACTTTCGCCTATAAAATATTAGTAGGATATTTCATACAAACATAAATTATACGGGGTCCATATTGGGTCGCATAAAATTGAATGTCATAATATTGATTATCATAATTTTATTTAACCTAATGATGTTGCTTAGTAATAATTATCCAAAATATTTTTCTCCATATCTACGATTAGCATCGTTTAAAAAAATGCATATTGGTTTATAGCTATTTAATTTAATACTCTTTAATACACATTTAAAAAATTACAAACAAAAAAAAACAGACAATAATGTACATCTAGGCGGTCTTATCGCTAAGAGCGATTTCTTCCAGACATCCTTAGCATAACCTAGACATAACGATATTTATGCATCAAGTGGCCTAAGGGCCACCCCCGCCGCACCATGTCACAGTGTAGTATCTAAGTTATATTCACTATAGGTATATATTTTTTCAGATTCAAAATTCAAAGTTTATTGCATGTAATTTTTAAAATAAATATGTTTAATAATCTAATAACCTGAGTTTATTTGCTTTCTTCTACAAGTAATTTATTTACTTAATAGAAGGCTCCAATGTCATAAATAACTAGGTTTAATGAGAAACGAAATAAACATTTTCATTTTCATTTGCATAATATAAACATTAAATTACGCCTTTTGGTATTTAAGGAAAATAACCAGTAGACGAATAAATGTAAGAGACCAGTCTATACGGTTTGTTTTCACTGACAGGCGGTCGACCGTACCATAGCACCGTACCTAGAGACCGACAAAAAAGTGTGTGTTGGTTTGACATGCCATTTATGATTGCGTTCGTTTATTTAACATTCGTAATTTATTTTCTTAGGAAGTATTAGGCGCAAAGAGGCGTTCCCACAATAGGTCAGCCCTCGATAAGATATTAGAAATCGATGAGACTCAAGACAGAGCACAAGCGCAAATCGAACCGCCTACGGCTCCTGAAATCGACCTCGGTAGTCAAATACAGCCACTTACCGAAGCGGACCTTACAAGGTGTCAAGAGCCTCCTGTAGATATCTCTAGGATGGACCTAGAGGTACCAATAGAGGCAGACATAAGCAAGGAACAACGTGTGGACTCCCAAGAACCGATGGACATATCCGATCTTCCCACGCAGAAGTTGCAAAGGCTCTCTCAACTGGCCCAGTCTTCTGATGAAAGAGAATCACTGGTGAGTATAGTACTTACATTGTTAGCGTATTGTTATGGGGTATTGTGCTCTCCTTATGTTCGTGACCGCAGATCCTTGTTTCATACATACGTATCTTCACGCTATGCCCCTGGCGGGGCAGGCAGAAAGAACGGAGCGCCAAGTATTGCGATCCTGACACACCTCTCGCTTCACTCAGTCTCATCATTCTCTTCATACACGCTCGCCGTGGGACGCGAGTGCTCTTTACGTGTCTGTGAGCACCCGCTTTATCTGATCCTCGTATGTCAGTCTAGGCCGTCCCCGGCTCCTATTACCAATCTCCTTGTTTCAAATAGTTTGTAAACACTTCGGGGGCTAAAACGGGTTTATTTGGTTTGGTAAAGTGGAAATACCTACAAAAATAGCACTGCCTCTACAGTTACGCGGTCTCCACTTTTCTAACATCGATCGGTACTACATGGAGTAGATTCTCATTGGTCACATGTTTTAGATTGTTTTTTAAAATTCTATTTTAAATTTGTTTTCGCAGCAGAAAAGACGACGCATGAGCGGATATGTCTCCTTCAAAGCGAGCCAGCAGATGCGAAAGGAAATTCCAGAGCTACATCATTCTTCGTCAGGTTTGTTGACTTTTTTTGCAGGTCGCACTGAACAGTCAAGCTCAGGTCAAACCACAGACCAAAAAATGGGTCAAGCTATACACTTTAGTGGTCAATGTCAACTTTATTTTGATCGCGTTAAGTCTATTACCACTGTATAGCTCTCATGTCTCAGACCAACGTAAGTATTGACATGTTCTTGACTGAACGTGCCTATCTAAAGAGTTTGCCATTTAATTAGGACTTGGTTGTAATTATTTTACGATAATAAACAAACATGTACATAACAGTCGACCGCACGTCAATGAAAACACTAATCTTGAGCTGGCCTAGCCTATTAGGGAGTTTCAATACTATGAGAGACTTTTAATACTGGTTTTGTTTCCACTGACGCGTCTATGACGGGCGGTCGACCGTATCTCTATCCGATACCTAATCTCCATAACATGATCTATGTCTACGCTTAAATTAACAATCTTGCACTTGCACCACCAGATCAAGACAAGGAGAACGTACCCCCCGGTGGCGAGCAGCAGCCACCATCAAAACACGACGTCCAGCTGGTGTCTAGCATGCTGCTGGAGGCGGGACTGGCTGACATCCAGCCGGCGTGGCCGCAGGCGGAGCCCCAAGCTCGGGTCACCCAGGGCACTCAGGGCCGGCGCAGAGAAGGCAGCGAGAGTTCAGAAACGCAGCTGGGAAGTCTCGACAGAACTAAAGTGTCTCTAGGAGACTCTGTGAATACAACTGAATCACAGACATTTATACGGTAAGGGTCAGTTCAGACCAAGCGGTGTAGAACAATACAAGTCCATTGCTATACCTAGGCAATTTATTGTTACCAACTTTGCATGAACGAAAAATCACTTGTTCCAGGAATCATTGGGGCACCGCAGGCACCATGGTGAAGATAGTGTCGCACATCAAGTCCGGCTCGTGCCCCGTCACCGTGGAGACCCTCGTCGCCAAGGGGCCCGTCATAACGGACCACAAGAGGATTATAGCCGCGCGTTGCTTCACTTCCATACTTAGTAAGTTTAAGGGTCAAGCTCGACTATTTAGCACGCACTCGCATTATCCACGCCACGAACAAATCCATACAATAATCATCATAATTACAGCCTATTAATGTCCCCACTGCTGGGGCTCAGGCCTACCCTCTCAACGAGGGCGTTCGGGCTATAGTCCACCACGCTAGCCCAGTGCGGGTTGGTGGACTTTGCGCCTAAGAATTTCTTCTTCGGCGTATGCAGGTTTCCTCACGATGTTTTCCTTCACCGTTTGAGAGCAGTCAGTAAATGTACTTAAGTTTCGAGAAAAAACCCATTGGTACATGGCCCAGCTGGGGATCGAACCTCGGACCTTTCGATATGATAGGCCGCGTCTTATCCCCTACGCCACTGACGCTCGATACAATAATCAGATAAAAGTTTTTTAACAAATTCACACGCGGCTGTTTAGTCGCAAATTAAGCCGAAGACTGTGGATGGGTACTGAACAACTGATAAACATTTGATATACTTTACTTCATCATCATCATCATATCAGCCTGTAGACGTCCACTGCTGGACAAAGACCTCCCCCAAGGATCTCCACGACGACCGGTCCTGCGCTAACCTCATCCAGCTGGGTCCCGCGACCTTCACCAGATCGTCGGTCCACCTCGTGGGAGGCCTGCCTACACTGCGTCTTCCGATACGTGGTCGCCACTCGAGAACCTTTCTGCCCCAACAGCCGTCAGTTCTACGAGCGATGTGCCCAGCCCACTTTACTTAAATACATACATACAAAAACCCAGAATCCGAAAACCAACAGATGTGCTCATCTCACAAATGTTGGTCCCGGAATCGAACCCACGACCTCTGGCTTAGTAGGCAGGGTCACAACCAACTAAGCCAACAGGCTAGTCAATTATAGCGACCTACAGTCAATTTAAGTAATTTATGTCAATTTACACCGCCAGGAGGCGGTGGTAGGTGGCTCTTTGATTTATTTTGCTGTCTAGTCGTATTTTGTACCATTTTATCGCACTAGGACCGAGTAATCGTCGGTTTGCTACAAACATAACTTTTTTAGCAATTTGTGGCACGGTGCTGACTTGTAGGGCTATCTCTAATTTTTTTTAAAAACTTTAATCGACTAATTGATCTTTTTTGTTTAAATTATTTTTTATATTTATTTCAGAACTAAAACAACATGGATTTATCAGAATCGCCAAAGTCCCAGATTCGTTAGCGATACAAGACATTACACTGGGGCCAAGGTTTGACACTTTGTAAGTGTTGAATTATCTAATTACATTGTCTCGTGTATTTTTTTTTTCATTCATGTATTTATTATTTCATGTTTAAAATTGAATTGTTATTTTTACGTTTCTTGTTATATTTGGTTTGGCACAGCACATACCACAGAAATAAACCCAGTTAAAACTGTGATGAAAATTTGTTAATTTAGTTAAAAATTTTTTAGTTTAGAGCTTTAAGATACTTTACGTGTTAGGTATACAAAACTTATCTATTTTGCTCGCAATTGTGTTGAAAACCGTCGTATGATACGCATGAGCGTTGGTCTTACACTACTTGGCTTCATTACACACTCAATTCCAGCCTCGTATGTAATGATTAAAAATTCCAAGGCCTGGTTTATCCGAAAAAGCTGGCGCCGCACGATGAATGCAAGTACATACTTAAAACAATGATTATGGCTGTTCTATTTTGATTTATTTCTGTGGTACATACCTATTTACTTTAGTTTGATAAGTTTCAATTTAATTTCTATTTCGTGTTCATTAAAAGTTAATTTAACGAATTTAAAAGGCAATTTGTTGTAATAAAAACCGACATTGATATGATCAAAATTTATTTGAATAATTTGTATATAATGATATGATTTCTGTACAACTATACATAGGTCATCAACTAGATTCAAGTCAACTAGATAAATTTATGAGTATCTTAAACGTAGGTAGGTAGTGGCTTAATAATTTACAAATGTCTAATAGCGTGATACGAAGCTGTACATAAACAGTTGACTTAAATAATTATTGATAGTTCACAAATAGCTGTTCATTACTTTACATAAATTACATTCTTACAAACTACAGAAATGGAATATTAATGACACCCTAATAGTTGAATTAGAGGCTTAGTAGGCAATCTTTTTACACAGAACTTAAAATATGGAAAAGAATTAAGGGCGTTTCCTATCTTGGTAAAAAGCATAATCACTATTTTTTAAAATTTATACAAAATCAGTCCAACTATTTTGTTTGTTACCTGTGCTCTGCTTGCGAAATGTTACCAATAGCGCCCGCGCAGAATATTCAACCGACCGACAGTATATCTAGCTTTTAAGACTTTTGTGATCAAACGATTGAAAATAACATATTATTTTCTAATTTGGAAGCTGGTTACCAAAAGGGAAAACTACAGTACATGTTGTTACAACCCGTTCGCAGATTGCCACAATCTGAGTTACGAAATGGACCGAAAGATATTTTTCTACGATATTTGTTTTTCAGATTTTTTGCGCTGTTGCCACTTTGGTAGGTTGCTAAATATCTCAAAAGTAAATTATATTTGAAATTTTAGCCAAGACATTTTCGTCTGTCTGTTCCCAAAAGTATTGTCAGCTGAAATATGAACAATAGATTTTACAATTGCCTGGCAACAGTGCGAAAATTATGCAAATTTTAGGAAAAAAATATTTTAGAGATATCTGTACCCATTGTATACGACGTACGCTTTGCTGAGTCTAGCACAAGTAATGAAGTGATACAGTATCTATCGGCCTACTGTGGTAATCTGTGCGGGTTGATTGATACAATTACATCCTTAATAATCTTAAAGGCAGTGACGTTCCCGCATCAGGACGTTAAAACTGGACGAAATTCAACAACAACAGTTTAATAATGTATAATTTATGTTGACACATTTTTACCGTGTGAACCATTCACTATTACTCCTATAAATAGTCATATCCCGTCTATGATTGATTACACCAGAAACTTCATACACACTTCATGATTCACAGCCTTGCTACAGTCGTTCCAAGCTCTCACTTAGTTTATAATAATTACAGTCGGTTCTTATATAGTATATAGGCTTAGGAATGACATTTACATAGGTATGTTATATAATAGCTACCATATTCTTCAAGATTTTTACGACTGTACATTGCTTTTATTTGATTAATATCGTAAATGTGATTTATATTTGATTAGATATAATTTAGATAACATTATTGCAATTTATTAACACAATAATTAGCCTACATTGCTTCAAGTTCACGAAGTCGTAGGTAATATTAAAGGCAATTATTTCAAATGATGAATTTAATTTTCTTACAATAACAATAGGAATAAATTATTCATAAACCTTTTACAATGTTAATTTCATTATAATTGTTTAGAATTTTAATAAATTATTGTCAACCCAACGTAAAATTAATTTTATTTCATAATCATGACATATGATTCATAAGGTCACATTACACATGATAGAAGTTCACAAATTCATAACGTGATATCACAGATCACTCGAGAAATAAAAGAGCGCCTACATAATGTGGAATGATGCAGCTGGCAATTGAAGTTACAGCATGCGTGGAGACCACCCCACAATGGAATAACTAAAATAAGGAACACAAATATGATATCAAAAATGAAAAACCATGCTCTATTAGCTGCAAACTTTCAGGTCCAGCCCTCTGCAAAACCTGACGGTCTGCAGTCAAGGACATGTCAACTCATTTTTGACGCAAGATTTCTATTGAAAATGCATTTACGGAGCTAGCGAGTCGACATCGTAACCTTTATCTTTAGCCGCTTCGTCGTCCGGCTCGACTTGCTCCGCGTATTTCATGCTCTCGAAATACTGCTGCGGCTTGCCGTTCCACAGCGAGCCGTCGCCGTGCGAGGTGAGGGATTTCAGATTTTTTATGTCTATCGAGTCTGCGTTCTCGTACAGGATTGATTTTGACAGTTCTAGCGCGAGATTCTGTGGTGTTTCGTAGGCTAGCCGGTAGTTAAGGAGGAGGTCGGCGGGCAGCGGGCGCGCCCGCACCGTGTGCAGGCGCGGGAACAGCGGGGCCAGCCGCTCGGTCCGCGCGAGGTACTCCGCCACGAGGTCGCGGCTCGCGCCCACCGCCGAGTCGCCGCTCTGGGCCTCGGCGGCCGCTTGACGAACTCTCTGTTAACACCCCCAACAATCGTTATTCAGATAATCGACAGATATTGCAACGTGCCAAATATTACATTTCTTCACATGCTACATTTGTTGCGCATGTAAAGGCTGCGACGCATCTAGAAGAAACGGAATATTGTTGTTTTAATATAATTGTCACCATTGTTCCTTGTAGAATACTCAGTTCGATAATCAATAATCAACCAGGAAAAATAATTACTGTTATATAACCGCTAGGTTACCCTTGTTACCCATCAAATTCTTAGTACATGACCGGTTAGCTAACAAGAATAATCAGTTTTTTACGACTGCGATCACCAATACTTTCTACGAGGAAAAACAAATTCCTCCTGCAATACTGTAATACTGACATGGAACAAGTGCAATGTCACATTAATGTTTGTCCTGTATTTATGATAATATTTATCGAGAATTAAGATTAACAATAAACAATATGTGATAGGTTTGTGCGGCATCAGTATTTAAAAATCAAAGTGCAGTTATTTCATTATAGTCAAACGCAACAGTTCGTTTCAAATGACATATTGACCCATTTCTCGGTGGTTATTACACGAATTTCTACAACTTGTGTTATATATATTTCGATATAAACATTTGTGCGTCACTCAGTTTTCTCTACCTGTGGAGCGGTTCAAAGGTGCAAATAGCTGACTTGTGGAAGCTGCATTTTTATAATTTTGCTCGAGTGATTCGTTACATTTCCAGTATGCCACTATGTCAACAACAGAAAAACCAAAATTATATATAAAAAAAACAATAATAACAAAAAAAAATTGCACACAAAATACTATTCTACAATACCGTGTCAAGTGTTTTAGTTTACTAATGTGTCTGTCTACTCAACTAGTGGTAAATTGGTGATATAATATATTTCTCTCTGGCACTTACCACTTCTTGGATGTATTCGTCACAAAGTTTTAAATCACTAAAAAGAATTACTATTTTAAACTATTTTTACAGTCATCTGGCATGTTACAGTTTAGGTAAAAGATACAAACATTTATGATTTTATTAATATGAGATGAACCCACGCCACCAGTAGCCGTCATACAAGGGAACGGAAAAATGTGTAGTTTAAAGAAATAAACTAACGGATTCATATGTCAATTGTATTAAATCCATGGTCGGATACCGTTCCGTTGTATGACCACTTTTACAAGGAGTGTTAATTCAGTTTTATATAAATTGTGGGTGGCACAAAAATCAAGTTATATGGTAGTAGAGTATCATGCAGGTTGATACTTTGCAGCACTCTCACAACGCAACTCAATCGTTTATTTAGAAAACAACCAAAGTGATACTTTGCAAACTTTACTTTTTAGTTGTATCTTGTTCTTTGCATAAAAATACATCGTTTTAACTTCCAAAATACGTAGACTGGCTATTTGCTTACTAAAAAAATTCCTAAAATTATGTTGTAGGTAACTAGGCTATTTTTTAAATTTTATTTGTACAATGATTGATTATAAATAACCCGCGGACTATGCTCCAAATACACAGGAAGTTTATTTCGTTTCTTGTAAAATTGAAACTGCACTTTGGTTGTTTTTGAAATAAGCGATTCAATTGTATTTAAAGATTTAATTGTATTGCACTCGTGCTAGGATATAATAAAACTCATCAATATTAATACACTTCACGTAATTATGTATTCATGTTATAGGCACTAACCACGAAACATTATCAACACTTGTATATTAATTTGGTTAAAACCTAGATTTTTTAGCCATCACAGTGTCGGTTGACATTAGTAACAGGATATTAAGATGTTAGTATAAAACATGCTCTCCTAAACTACGGCTCGGACCGATACAGTCTACAACAAAAAGAAACCAAAACTACAGTCGGGAACTAAAGTTAAACAAACTCAAAGTCGTAATGGAACTGAAGCGAAAAGAACATGAAAACAAAAACTTACGATCGACATAATGGCATTGTGTACTAGACGTGCGCGGCGGAGGAGTGTCGGCGGGGGGGCGGCGGCGCGCGCGCGGCCGGCGGCGGCTTCACAACCAAAACCAAACATGAGAACGGTCACAGGACTGTTAATAGGTGAGTCACTGAGGGGTGCACTGTCACACGGTGGGTTTAGCACTCGGGGCGCGGTGAGCCGACGCTAGCGGTACGGTTTACGAGGAATCTTTGAAAAACCATGAGTTCCAGAAGGAGCGGGAGCGCACCTTGTTGTCGTGCGCGGGCGGCGCGCGGCGCACGGGCACGCCGGACTTGGGCTCCTTGCGGGGCGCGGGCGCGGGCGCCGGGGCGGAGGGCGCGGCGGCCGAGGCGGAGGCGGGCTGCACGGAGGCGTCGCGCTCGGGCCGCGAGCGCGCGGACGCGGCCGAGCGCACGGAGCGCGCCGAGAGCGCGGAGGGCGGGCGCGGCGGCGGCGCGGGCTGCGGCGGCCGCGGCGCCGCGCCCTTGTGCGCCGTGTGCAGCGGGATGCGGCTGGGCCGGCGGCGCGGCGTCTCAGAGATGCGCTCCTCGTCCTCGTCGGGGATGTGCAGCGGCTCCATGTCGCGCATGCTGCTGTGCTCGCGGCTGCGGCCCGCGCTGTCCGCGCTGTGCGCCCGCGGCCGCCCCTCCAGCTGCCGAACTCGCGCGCGCGCGCCCTCCAACTCGATGTTCTTCTCCTCTAACTGGAATTGCAAAGGTCACTTATGTTAAAAAAAAAACGAGTGAGACACCTGCTACTGAAAAATATATTTTTTCCCACCGACCCCACTGGGCTAGCGTGGTGTAGCACTAACGCCCTCGTTGAGAGGGTAGGCCTGAGCCCCAACAGTGGGGACGTAATATCAATGGGCTGCTGATTTGATTACTTTAAAAATAAATCAAAACGACAAAAAATCACCGCCAGTAGGAATTGCAACGCCCCGAGGCACCACTTGAGTGATACTTAAAGTTAGATTAAGTTTGCTTCGTATTTTTTCGCATGTTATCTTAGTCCTTTGTTCTTATAATAAACGTATAATAACTTCCTACCCATAATATTAGCCCAAAGAAAAGATTTATATAAAGGATGAAAATTTTCATAATTGCAGGTTCTAAACAATGACTGCTTTTAAATACTCTACAATCTAAACACTCACGAGCATATGAACTAAGCCAACATGATTCTTTTTATAAATACTTCATAATATTAATATAACCATTATTTAAGCTACGATTGTCACCTGGAAATTAGGCATAGACAGGATAATTCACAAATACGAGTATAACATAACCCCCATAGCGGAATCGGGTAAGATATAAAATAGGTCTGATCAACGATAAAAATTTAGTCTTCTTACTCTGAACTTGAGGTCTTCATTGTGATCCCGCGCGCGTTCATACCGCTCTATAACGACCGTGCGGTGCGCGGCCGCGCGTTTTAACCGCTCGCACAGGATCTGCAATACACAGTTAATATAATTACATTATAAGATCTTGTAAGATACATCGATACGATAATCAGGGAAATATAGAAGCAGGCGGGCGGTATGGTATGGCGATCTCTAGTAAAATTAATGAACTGGTGCAGCAGATGTGTCTATGTGCGGTAGTAAATACATGTAAGTCAGATTAATTGATGGATTGCTAAGAAAATGTATAAAAATATCATAAAAGCAACGAAGGCAATTGATGGAAGTCATGCTCGAATGATTACAAATGTATTGTTTACGAGTAGACAAGTTAAACCTTTCATTGAAACAATTTTGATACTATGTAAGAAATATTTTAAAACATAAGTACAGTCGATTAGATAATTACATTTAAAACTTAATTGATGTCAGTAATTTCCGTCTAAAATGTACGCGATAAATAAATAAAATGAGATTTTTCTGTCTCATTTAGAACAACACAAATAAACCATAAGTATACCTTCCTGGAGTATTAATATTAGTAGTTACTTAAAACTACTTTGGCCTTTCAAACGTAATATTTAAAGAGTTGCTTTTTAATAAACTTTATGATGCATACAAGGAAATTAATGTATGCTAAATAGCCTCCATTATATAGACAAGTGAGCACGCACAGCGTAGCGCAGGCATTACTTCACTGCACTTTAAGGAAATAAAAAGATTATACACCAGCTCTGTGAGACCAATCAGCCCGAATAGGCCAAGGCCGATGACGCATTGCTTTAACTACAGGGTAGCGAGTGTCCGATCTAACGGATATACTTTTAAGGAGATACAATTGTATGTAATTGATGTTTCGCAAAAATGTGTCGAAAGATGCGTCTAGTCCTAATCGCAACTAATTATTATGAATACGAAAGTCAATTTATTTGTTTGTTACGCTTTTACAGCTCAACTATTCAAACCGATCTCCAGGAAATGTCATGGAGATAAAGACAGCCTGTTTTGTTACTGTGGGAAAATGTGTTCCAGCGGGAAAGAAAGGGCTATCCCATGCGGGCGAAGCCGCGGTCAACAGTAATTTATAATGCGGTGTTGGTGGCGGCTGGGAAGAGTAAAGGGAAGAGAAATTATTTTAATTAAATTACTTAGCACGGGACCTAATTAAATTAACTATTAGATCTAATTTGATTTGCATGGCATTTTTAACTGAAAACAGCAATAGAAAGAAAATAAGAAGAACAACAAAAGAAATAGGTATACAAACTATTTCAGTAACTCCGACGATTTAACTGAAGATATATTAATATGCATCTACCGTTATGTAACACTTAAATTAACGAATGGTGAACATACGCCAAGGACGCCATTGGAAACTATGGCGAAAACCATATTACTAAACACACAGAGATGGGGCAACAAATGGGGTAAATAGGATTATCTCGTCATAATAGCGGCGCTCGACTGTTCTCCACAGTCCATTAGCTTATTGTTCCGCGTGATTCCGCCGAAATCCGCGCGTTGCGTCACTGAAGCATTAGACAGACTCGTTAGTGGCGGGCGGTCAAGTCGCGGCCCGCAACATCTTGATTTGCGACCCCCTAGCACTTTTTTTGCACTGGTAATGTTTCAGTGCCATTAAGCCAGGGGTGTCAAATTGGTGGTGTAGTGGTACAAAGGGATCAATCAGACTCGCTTATCATCCTAAGATAAAGAAAAGATAAAACAATTGTTTAGATCCGCGGTGTTCTACATAATTTCTATCAACTATAGTAGTTGTTTCCCCTTCGCCCGCTTTTCAAAGTTCCTTCTGACTTTTATCTTTTTCCTCGGGTCCTAAAGGTCGTACATTAAAAAGCCTTTAACCTGCCTCAAGACTTGAGCTATCAAATGCAAAAAATATTTTTCACCTCACAAGCTCGGAAAGGTATACTTTCTCATTGGAAATCTGCGTGGAAAAATGCACCTAGAAAAAAACGTTTCTTCTAATTTGTAGAAGGTGGACATTTCAAGAAGTGGTTAATTCTAATTGTGGTTATTATTATTTGTGGTTCTAAACCGCCGAAAGGATTCATTCACCTAGTATTTTCCTCGCTGTAGTGAGGTGAAAAATTGTGTGTTGCGCTCGCTACGCCCAGGATACCCTTCGCTTGCTTAGTTTTCAATACTAGTACTCGCATTAAATAACCAACTTTGCACCCTTGCATAACAAATAACTATTTTAAATCCGACAGAATTTCCAGAGATTAGTGTCTACGAGCGCTCGACTAACTTTGCACAAATGTTGGTCCCACCTGCTAGTGCAACGACAATTTCAGCTGTCAACTCGCACGTACTCTGTTACCTCACTGGCTCTGCAATTAACTGTCTTAACCGACTTTCCGACACAAAAACTGTGATTTTTTTTGCAAATGTCTATTATGTAAACCAACCGCTTCCTAATGGCGCCTGGTGAAACAGATACACGAAAGCTGTTTAGTTTTAAATGTGCCTAATCTCATCTGCATGTCTGATAGCGGTAATTTACATGAAAAACATTCTTAAGTGAGATAAATTCCTTGTAATGGTTGCTCAGAAAACGTTGTCCAATAAAAGCGGAATGAAGGCAGAAAATATGTGAGCTTATTCCTTGTCGAAAAAATTTAGATAACTCTCACGAGACACTCTACTAGGTAAATAATTCCTGCTAGATAACCAGTATCTTCTTTTCCTTTTCTCGGCCGATAATGGCCGCAGTGTGATGTTGAATAGCCTATAACCTTCCTCATGAATTGGGCCATCAAATGCAAAAATAATTTTTCTAATCCGACTAGTACCTAGTTCTAGAGATTATCGAATTCAAACAAAAAGCAAACCCTTTAGCTTTATATTATTAGCATAGATTGGTACTGACCTGATTGAGAACGGTGGAAGTGAGCAGTTGCCTCTGAAGTTCGACGGGATTGCTCTCGCGGAGAATCGCCGCGAACTTTTTCGAGTCAAGGGTGGGGACGCGCGGCGGGCGGGAGGGGGTCTCGAGCGCGTGGTCGAGCCGCCCGAGCGGGCTGAGCGGCGTGAGCGCGCCGCCGGCCGGGGAGACGACGCTCGCCCGCGCCGCCTCCGCTTCCAACTGCGCCGCGTGCGCGAGCAACGCGTCCCGCTCGCACCGCAGCCGCCGCAGGTCCGCGCAGTCCCCGCACCCGGTGGACAGGGCGCGCGCAAAGGACTCCTCCGCTGTATCGCTAGAGTGCCTCTCATCCAGCTCCCCTCGCAGAAGCTCAGCTTCGTCTCGTAACCGGACGCCCTGAGAAATGAATAATGTTCCTATATAATTCTAGGTCCTATTAAAGTCTAAGCAGGCGACAACTCCGGCTAAAGTGTATGATTATATAGATAATATTTTGTATCTTCATGTCGACGTGTACGGTAGAAGCTCCGGAGGAGTGCGCGTCCTTCCCGCAGGACGATTCCGCGCTGAGTGTATACTGTACTGTCTGTACTGGTGTCTTACCTTGCGCTGGATGACGTCGAGTAGCGCCCAGAGCTCGTCCTCGAGCGGGCGCGGGCGAGAGGCGGACGCGGAGGCCCCCGAGGAGTGCGCGTCCTTCCCGCAGGACGTCTCCGTGCTGAAGCCGGAGTCCTGCACGGAGGGCTGCGGCTTGGCGCGCGCGGCGTCCCCCCCGCCGCCGGCCAGCTTGCGGCGTACGCGCACGCCGGGCTCCCAGTCGCGCCGCGCGCCGCCCGCCGGCGTCGACGGCGCCATCTTCGAGCGCAGGTTGGGGAAGGTCTCGATGACGAGGTCGCGGAACTCGAGCAGGGCTCCGACCTCATTCTGGAGTTCCTAGACCGAGCGGATCACACATTAGAACATATTTAAAGAAAATTAACAAACTACATACACGTTCGCGACTAAGTATATTGGTACAGTACGTCACACTTTCCCGGGAATAGAACCTACTACTACTACTAGTTATGAACTTCACGTCACCATCATCAGCTTTTCAACCACATCGATGGACATAAGTATTCGTAAAAGCCAGCCACATTCGAATTTCTTCTTCATAGAGGATGTTTACTTCAAACGGTAGTTAGAATCTGCACCTTTTTCTTTAAAATATGAAATGACAGAAAAAAACAATCGTTCATTAATTATCTGTAAAAAAGACTGGAATCCTTTTACAACACTATTAGGTACCGTTAAATAACCATCACATACATTAAGGTGGTTGACCTATTAAGTATGCAACACCAACGCTGATTAGTATTTGACGAGGCCTCATTTAAAATCATTTGTATTCGCTACATCCAAGTCCGAATGCAAGAGCATTCGTCGTGTTCATTTGATTTTAACGAACAGCAAAGGAATTGCTATCAATCGTATAAATTGGTGTTTTAAATACAAGAGAATTAGCTGTAAATTAGCCGGGCAACACTTCGCATAGTGAATACTAAAATGTCGCGGAAGATTTAGTCGTGACGTGAGTTCATACTCATTGTTCAATAATGCACATTCAAAGCAACAGAATACTCTTTTCATTACTCATACTCTGAAAGTAGGTCTGAAATTGCCTGAGGAGCGGGTTGAAAGTAATACATCTCAGCCCTAGGGAGAATCACTTTCAACTGACACCAGTCAAATTATATAAAAAAAACTATTTTGATATTTCTATTGGACCATGTTCCAACTTTCTATACAGCCACTCAATTACAGCGCGATGTAAAATTGAAATAACATAAAGTTGTGTAATAATTAAAGAATATATATTTTTAATGACTTTATTATAATTATTACTGTTAACTATTTCTTTAAAATAACATAGATTTGGGCAAAATATTTACCATTTTTTTAATGATGGAAATGAAAAATAATGGCAGAATAGCTGGCCTGCCACAGAAAAAAAAACAAAATAGATGGGAAAACTGCAATCCGATCTTCATTTGTTTTTTCGAGTTGTAGAGTTTTGTTTATACTTCCGTATAGCAGAGATTTGTATTAACACTCATTTTACGTTTTTGTTTTTACTTTCAGTGTATTCTTAATGAAAAGCACAGTGTTTCCCTCGGGTTCAAGACTTATATAGAGGTCCCTGGCGCCAAACTCCGTCTCGGGACTTAAATAAGTTACTTTCACCCCTAGGTTAACAATGTACTATTAATTGTGGTTTGAATAATAAATATCACATGTAGTTATGTAAGTTCAGGTAGAATTCTTTCCTGTAGAGGTTTAGTAGGACCGATGTTAGGTTACGTTAGGTTCAAGTAACGCAAAATAAGGTTCTACGCAATATAGGACCAAGACATTTTGTGCGAACATCTAGTACACATGATTGAGCAACAAGTCTCCTGACCTTTAAAACAAGTCATGCTAAAAGTTTATCGTTCGGTTTAAAGACGAAACTTGTTTCAGAAGACGTGAATAAACTATTTTTATTTGGCAGATGTTCATGGTACTCGTAGAAAGTACTCGTTAAAAATGGGCAGTTCATAAATAATAACTACAAGTGAAGAACTGAGTTAAAGAACAGAAGCGACTATTATCTAATCTGTGACAGAAGAGCCAATTGTATATCTTATCTTAGAGCCTACGGATTTTTTTTGTACCCCTGTCCACCAACCAACGGTGCTCCAATCCGTTTTTATGGTAAATTTCACATAGGTACACCTTAGACCAGAAATTGTGATATTTGGCGTATGCAGGTTTCCTCACGATGTTTTCCTTCACCGAAAAGCCTGAAATATAATATGTCAAATGACCTTCCCTGCCAAGATTTATCGGAACCTCCTCAAGTAGATTAGTTTCCTTGGAAATTTCGACTCGCACTAAAATATCACATAAGAATTATTATTACACCCCCCCCCCCCCCCACTTCCCGAGGTGAGATATAGGTAAGACATATAGGTGAGACAGAGGTAAGGTGCTGACCTGTAGAGCGACGAGGGACTTAGCCTGCTCCGAGATGAGGTAGTGGAAGGGTCCGGGCGGCGAGCGCAGCTGCAGACACTCCATGCCGGACCCCCCGGAGCCGCCGCTCGCGCTGTCGCCACCGCCCGTCTGCAAACATACACAAGCACACGTTTATTTGTGTTATACACACCCTTTATAATTGCTAAAAAAATCAGTAACAACATAATCATCAACATCACTAAAAGGTTAAATAATAACATAAATAAAAGGTTTAAATGTAATGGTTATCACACTGGCGGCCGCCCCGCGTCTTCGTTCATGTTAAAAAGTATTCCATGTATTTCACTGTGCCTATATAGTTCATCAAAATCCATAGAGCCGTTGCGTGATTGAGCAACGAACATCCAAAATAGCAACCTCAATACTTTCACGTTTAAATAGCAGTAGGATCATCATCATAATAGGAAGACTTCCACTGTTTGACAAATATCTACACATGGTTAAAAGGTTACGTACATTCATGTGCTTATGTAAGGATTTAAACAAATTATGTTAAACACCGAGTTCAGCTATTTAATATCAAGTAAAGATACGATGGGTACGTCAGCACCAAAGTGACAATGATGTTTATATTTACGTTGGACGTGTTTGAGAAAAAAATATGTCATTGTTATATCGATTATCATAAACATAGCAATCATAATAAATGGCTGACCAGCTACTGACTTCAGGCGGTGTCTTCGCCTGACACAATCACTTAGGTACTAGTAAATGATGATGCAATTTAACGATCCGCTCAGTTCAGTCGGTATAAATATTTAGTAGGCGCTAACCGCGAAATATCACCACCTAATTCTACCGTAAATTTTTAAATTTTGTTTATGCATTTCACCATACTTGTAGTAACCTAACATTTGCGAAATCGACCTATAATGAGAGTTTATTCTAATGTAGATTAATTTAAATTCCTTGCTTTGATTTTTTAGATTCCTTGCCTCGACGGACGGTTTAAGGCACGGACTCCACCAATGCTAGACGACAGGAGAGTAGTGTTGTAAAAATCCAATAGACCTTCGTAATTTACATATCTCGTCTCCGCTTAGCTTCACTGGATACGGTTTAGCAGAGAGGAGAGATGCCTCATAATTTTTTGGCGCGATCAAAACATAGTTGTCAGCTGTGCCTCGCAAGCAGGTGGCGGCGCGCAGCGCAGATGATAGGAGATGAGAGCAACGGGCCATACGACGGGCGGAGAGCGGCGTGCGGATTTCGTGTCAGATCGCGCAAAACTGTGTGCGAGTTCGTCCATGTCAACATCCAACGCTCGCCGCACGCAGATCAGCACCGCTCTAGCCAGTACACATCTCTGCTCCGGTCTAGCCTTAGCAATTATGAATGAACTACAGACGTACGAGTATAGTACTGACAATTCCACAGTTATTTGATTGAACATTACGGAATGTTGTAATAGTGGTTTTGCAATACAATGCCCAAAGTTTTTGTAATGCAACGCAGCACGCACAATGGTAGCGGTAGGAAGAGCCCGCGACGCGTCCGCGCCGTCGCCGCGTGCGCCCAACCGCGGCGCAATTATACGCTGTGGCGCATGGCGACATTATTGTACATACCTACCTATGACAAGTAACTACATCAGATACGTATACTGGTCGCCGAAGAACACAATGTTTATTACAATAGCGTTAGGCCTGGACTCCACTAATAATATGCGGAGACGTGTGAAGCGGAGAGGAGAGGAGATTCTTAGCAGCTAGGGAGTATCCGCCGAAGCTGAGCGGTTCGTTATCCGCCTTCTTACGAAACACTGCTCACATCTCAGCTTTGATCAGGCGAAACAATTATGAGACATCTCCTTTCCGCTTGAACTGCTGTATGCAGTTGGCAGTTGGAACTGTCCACTGAATCTAAGCGGAGATTTGTAAATAACGAAATCATATTGGTTGTTTCTCCAATTCACTGTTGTCACGTCTCCTCTCCTCTCGTCTCCGCATTGGTGGAGTCCGGGCCTAAATGGTTCGTGCTATTCTTTGACGTCACACATGACTTCTCGACGGCTAAATATTTACTTATCTATTTAACATGTTTTCCGCAACGCCTAAGGTCAGATCAGCAAGGAAAGGACGAGGTTGTTTCTATTTGCAGATTGTATTATTCGAGAAACAACGAAAGGAGGCTTTAGATTTTGGATGTAAGGGAGACCTTACATCCAAAATTACATTTCACGTCACAGCTGATTAAATACCCGAGATCTATTTCGGGAAGAGTCACGACCCAGCCGTCCTATAGACGTGAGGGTGAAAAAAACTGGTCCGCTTATATAAATATAGGACAGATTGACCTCCGGCGGAAAAAGTAAGGTAAAAAGGAGATATTTTACTATTTATTTATCATTAGCAAGGCATACATGTTTGAGCCGTCAGATCTTGCGATCAACTATCAAAGGGGTCAGATGTATGAAAAACGTGGTAACTCGGTTTGAGTACATCAGTCAATAAATGTAGGTACGTAACTTCTGCCAAGCTTGGGGCAAGATATGGTGTGAATCAAAACTGTGGCTACACGTGTGTATTCTCAATCGCTCGGCAAGCACCCATAAGCAAGATGCATTAGCAATGATAATACCTTATCGTCCGCAGCCACGCCTCGTTACGCGCGCAACGGTGAACTGTTACACCACCGTGCGTCGGAATGCAGGAATGCAACTTGTATACACTTCTGAATAATAAGTTATGATGCAGGTTATGATACATACATTCATAGACTATGTCCCTGACGGACTAGTCACAATCCTGCGTATGACGTTATCCATACATTTTAACGAGAATTTTTTCTGATTAGTTTATAGTGAAAACGGCTTGCCTGACCAGTTAGGTGAGTATGGCTCTCTGACCTCCTATATTCGCACTCCAGACAGCCACCATCAGATCTCGTATCTCTGATGGAGATATAAGGCCACAAAGTGACCTTGTTTGTATGAAAAAGGTCCCCTGACCAGAAGTCATTGCAGCGTAGTGTATTTTTCATTGATACCAAGTTACAGATTCAATTTGTAAGTATAGGTAGGTTAACTTTTCATAGCGCTTCTACACGATATCTGACTTCTTTCTTGATTGTCCAGGCATCGCATCCGTATAAAAGGGCCGAAGTAAAATACAAGCACGCATAACTTACTTGTGTCAATCAATTTCAATTGACTGGCCTGTTGGCGTAGTGGTAGTAACACTGCCTACTGCGCCAAAGGTCGTGGGTTCGATTCCCACCCGAGACCAACATTTGTGTGATGAGCATAACTGTTGGTTTTCGGATTCTGGGTGTATGTATGTATTTAAGTGTTTATTTAAAAGTATTTAAGTATGTTTATCAGTTGTCGAGTACCCATGTACAAGCTTCGGCTTAGTTGGAACTAAACAGCCGTGTGTAAAATTGTCCAAACATTATTATTATAATTTCACAATGGCGACTTTTATGAAGGAACAACAACTCAAAACTTTATTCATAATTTTCATTAAGTACATGAGAAAATAAGAAGTATTAATGATAGTACGGACTTCTTCATCTGCATTTAGTTGCAACAGTTAGTTAACTGGCAAATCGGTATCCGATGCCGTTAACGGCACGATACAGCCATAACGTTTAAGATATAACTCCAGCAAATCACCAGCCATTATTATTAGCCTATTTCACTTTCAATTTCCTGAGTCAGGTGAGATTTCATCGACGGATAATAATTTGAATCAACACCATGGGTTGCTGATTTTATTAGACTTGTTTATTGCCAGTTCCTACCTCTCAGATAATATTCTATTCATAAGCAGTGGTAGTTTAAAGATTCAATCACAGTCAGACACCAAGGAATGTAAGGTTTTTCCACCAATATCACTTCATTTCGATTGCGTAGAAAAATGAAGTGATACTATTGATGGAAAAAAGGCAATTTCAACGCATATATTATCTCTGGTGGAAAAGCACCCTAAAACTGCTTTTGTTCCAAACGTTTCAATGAACTTGTAGTCTAGGTGATGATTTATATATTTTTTACTTTATTGTTCTTGTTGTAGATTGGGTGGATATTCGGAGAACTCCATTAAACAGTCTCAAATTAAATGCGTACACAATATTTATTTAATTAAAATAAGAACGCGAACGGTTTTGTGTAAAATTTTATTTTTGTGATGTTAACTTTTGAAATTGTTGGCTTAAGAAATACCGTAGACACAGAGGCTTATAATAGTCTCCAACCGTAGATTCCGCTTATATCCCTCTCTATGATGTCAGGTCGTAATATTATGACGCCCTAGCATTATAATCCTCTGTGGCCCTAGCACGTTTAAGGACAGAATATTCTCCGATTTTATACTACGTAAAAATACTAAAATACGACATCGATACAAAATGGAAACATATGACTATGGATGTATTTCCGAAATAAAATATTTCATAATTAAAATTATTTGATTTAATTTAATCAGAACCACCTCTAGCCATTAAATTTTTGTGTAACGCATTGCTGTCATTAAATAAATAAACCTTATCGATACCGATAAGGCGGTTTATAAAGAAATGTGGATGTCACTTCCTAAGTGTCGATAAGCGCGGCACTATCTTGTGATTTCAAGAGTGAGTACCGAGGAATATTGCGGAATACTTGGAAAATACTTATATGTATGTGACACGCACCAGGTATGCAGTAAATGACCAATTACGTAAGTGTAGTCGATACGAAAGACATGCAGTCTAGCAAGTGGAGTCATGCATGACACATTTTGTATAAACTGTTATTAGATTCGTATACTTTATAATGTAATAATGACTATGACACAAATTTATTTATAATATAAAAGGACTAGCTGTTGCCCGCGGCTTCGCCCGCGTTAATTAAGATTCCCGCGCAGCCTAGAAACCTTTTCAACAATGAACTCTATTCGAATCCATTCAGTGGTTTTGGAGGAGAATAGTAAGAACGAGAAAATCAACTCTCGTTTATAAGTAGTAGTGATTGTGATGCGTAGACAAGTCTATCAACTTCAAATATTTACGTAGAGAACTTACTTACTTGGGTACTAGACAAAATTCGCACATTTAGTCCAGTAAATATATACCTACTTAATGTAGAAGGCAAGAAAGAAGTGAATTTCCATTTCGTTTCGACATAAAATTATCACTGTATACAGCGCTGAAACTACATACTTGAAACTAACCGAAAGATGTAAGCCACGACACGTGATCGTTTGTCTTGTTATTTTATTTTTGTATTGTACCACCATGTATGTGTTCTGTAGCAATAAATAAATGAGCATTCCATTTTATTATAAAATTCAAAATTCATTGCATGTAAGTACACTAGGTACATTTATACAACGTCAATTTTTTATCTACCACCGCCTCCAAGGTGTTATATAGAGCTGGGAAGAAGAAGCGGCGCAACAAACTTCCGCAACACATCTTTTAAAATCAAGTTTGTACATAACATTATTTTGTAAAGGTTGTGCGAGGCTGAAGTAACATTAACACCAGGCATCTTTGTCATTTAGATAATCGACTGTTCTATAATAAGCTTTCTTACATCATGTCTCCCAACCATCTCTACGTAGAGCAATTGTAAAAGATCAATAGGTACCAATTTTTATAGAACTCTCAAGATGTCATATAGATAAATAGGTAATAATTAAATAAAAACACGGAACAAAAACTACGTTAATATGGATCGCATGACACGCTTTTCCGCAAAACGCACAACCCAATATCGCGTAGATAGGCCCATTAACGAAAACAGTGCCGCCCACAATGGTGGCCAGTGTTTCCGTGTGAAAGCGTGTAGTGCTGCGGTAATTACCGGTAGCGGCGTGCTCTCTAGCCGGCTGATTGTTGACAAACCGCCGGAATTTACAAATGGTGTGACCAGGTTTAAGAATTTATTATAATATATTTAGGATACCTTGACTGACTAGTCTATTAACGCATGCGGTTGTCCTTGAATCCTGAAATTTTGAATAGAAAAAATTCTAACAATATAAAAGAAAAAAATGCCCCCAAACAATTATAAAATAAATAATAATCCTACAGTAACTTTGACGTCACATTGAAAAAATATGGTTTGCTCAGGATATTATGAAAATATAGAAATTCAAAAGGTTTATTCATTATCGAAAATCTAGATCTGTATTTTTTTATATTCTTATAATTATTTTATACTCATCTAAATCGAATTAACAAAAAAGTTTTAGAGACTCAATTACAACTCTAACGAGTTGAAATTATTGCATTAATGAAGTTGAGTTTTTGCCGAAAGCATCTGGTCACACAGCTTTTCATTGACAATTTTTGGTTTCACTTTCTTCTGTCGAGTTCGGCATTGCGATTGCGTTAACGCAAGGCCGCGTCTCGATATATATTATAATCACGGTTATTATATTAACAATTCACTATAATTTTGAATAGGTACATTGCGCAGAGAACGCATGCGCGTGTCGCTCGCATGATTAGGATCAGGCGGAACAGCCGACTGTCAACTGTTTATTTTCACCTACACCACAATCAAAACCATATTTAAAACGTAAGAGGTACAGTGTACCATATAATTTACCCACACCTTTCAAATAAAAGACAAGGATAAAGTAAGTCTTAGTGCTTGGGTGGTCGCTTGTACATCGTACATGTGAAATTGAAATTGAAATGTGAAATTTTTAATGGCTTTCTAAGAGCAATGATAAGTGTGTAGGCTGACACTTCACATGTTTGAATACGGAGAAATTGAATTGAAAATACAAATTGTAAAAGTAATGGTTGTGAAATGCAACTTTGTTATGATACATTCAGATGTAATGTGTGCATGCAGGCACGACTTTATACCAACAGTGATAAAAAATAACATGGCCCTGTACGCGGATCGAATTTTAAATGCGCTTTTCAATATTCCTTCTTCAGGTTATAACAGTTTTCCCTTGAAATTTTTCCACATAAAAAGCGTATATTCACAAAAAAAGTTGGGCTTAAAAGGGTTTTAAATACACGTAGTAAATTCATTATAGTTACGTACAGCGAGGACACCTAGAAAGCGGTGGTAGATAAAAATATATACCATAGATACTTGTGTATGAATGTACCGAGTGTACTCAAATTAAGCAATTAAATATTTTGACTTTTGAGTTAAGGCGTTTAGACATTCAGAGCCGTTTGCGTCAATCGCTGCAAGGACAAAATGTTCGTACGAATTACCGTCAATCATCACGTACTAGGACGGCGAATGGTGAACTTTGTCGTTAACACGTTGGATCAATCAAATCAATACACAAACAACTGTCATGCGGAAGAGCGTCTAAGAAACCCCGAATCAGATATGTATGTCAAGTGATTGAGAGGTCAAAGATGATATTACGTGTATAACGAACTAAAACAAGCGTGTCTACAATCAATCCGTTAAAAAAAAAGACTACACAGCTATTACAAAAGCGTTAAATCATCGTGTCAAATCGAAGTGCGCATTGGCAGTTGATTTGGGCTGAATCGATAACAATGATTGATATATCACGTAAGCGCAGTGAAGGGATACAAGTACTTTACTTTACTTTTTGTTGCCAAACAGAGGTCATGTTCAATGCCCAACCTTTCAACTAATACAACAGTATAGACATTACTTTACAAGATACAGTATAGACATTACTTCGTAATTAGAATGTCAAAGTGCGTAGTCCGTATCTGTAATGAACATCATCATTCATTCATTACCTACAGAAAGTTTATCAATTCTTACATGTAAATTAAGACAGCTTAAATAAAACACAAAAACTAAACAAATTCGCGTTTGCTTCTTTATTATAGTTTTGAAATCCATACATGTAAAATTTTAATTGTAGTGATTATTTAAACTGTCGATAGAACGTCAGAGAGTTACCAATTCAGCTAATTTCTTTCGGATGGTTTATAGGTACTTATCCTATGCGGGCGAAGCCGCGGGCAACAGCTAGTGAGTCAATAAAAGTGCTTTTCCGTTTTCATCGAGATCGCGCAGATGTTTCTGTCGTGTTAGTTAAACTTACTGTGAAACAAAACATAAAACAAAGATCAAGCAAGGTGTTGCATAATGTAATGCAGTTATTTAACCATAAAATATAATATCAAATAGATTCGCCTTCGGTGTTCCTGTGAATAAATTCAAGGCTGAACTCCGTAATATATACAATCAAGAGTTGTAGTAATTAAGCCTTGACGTAAGGATAATTAGGAACTTTGCTTAGCTAGGTATATTGTTACAATTATTAAAATATATGCGATGGAAACAGATATGCGAAACGTCTTTTGAACATGATAAAAGAATGATATACGATGAAATGACCGACAAAAGGTACCTCATTTTAACCTAGTACAGCACAACGAAGCACACGAAATGGTAATGGAGACCTCTACCGTATAGTTTTGATTAATAGTTGTTCTAAATGTGCTGCAATGTATAACACTTAGAACCACTTACAGTTAAACTTTACGGTTATTAATCTTTACTTGTTTGCTCCTATTGACCACCCGAAGTAGTTTGCGCGGAGAAGTTAATGATTCATAGATACTATACAAGCTTTTACCCGCGGTTTCTTAACGCACATAAACGCGACAGCGGTATTCATAGTCAAGTTAGCGCCATCTCTTAAACATCCAAAATGATCAAGTTAAGGCGTATCTTTCTTATGGAGCTGTTTCCAGGATTGAAATATCCGGTGGAATTCCAGGATATATTGACGAGTACTGCTATCACTTTACCAGAAATAAACGAATAATAAATGCCCTAATGGGGTGCCACATGTCTGTCTGTACTACATACATATCTTCACGCTGTGTCCCTGGCGGGGTAGGCAGAAACTGTATGTACTATTAGACTTGTAACATGTTATAAATGTAGCATGCGAATAAAGGAATTTGAAAAATCTTATTTAAAATAATAGTTTGGTAGATGTTAATGAAGAATTTGGAAGAAGTATTTGGAAGTGCGTCAGTGGCCCTGGGGATAAGACGCGGCCTATCATATCTAAAGGTCCGGAGTTCGATCCCCAGCTGGGCCATGTACCAATGGGTTTTTCTCGAAACTTAAGTATATGTACTGACTGCTCTCAAACGGTGAAGGAAAACATCGTGAGGAAACCTGCATACGCCGAAGAAGAAATTCTTAGGCGCATGTGAAGTCTACCAACCCGCATTGGGCTAGCGTGGTGGACTATAGCCCGAACGCCCTCGTTGAGAGGGTAGGCCTGAGCCCCAGCAGTGGGGAGATTAATAGGCTGTTGATGATGATGATGATTTGGAAGTAGGATTTTATAGGCCGTTGATTTGACTATTAACAATACAATAAAAACATTGTTTTTATCAAACTTCCTATTTATTCTTTTTAAAGTAAAGATCATTGGCGTGATTGTCAAGTAAAATAGGTGTTATTATGTAGTGGTATTTTTTACTGTGAACCAGGACAAGGATGCCCAACAATATGGCGGGAAATTATTATCCGAATCCGGTCGTTGGACCATTAGTCGTTCATTAGAGTATTTCCTTCGGCTCATTTACATACGACAAAAAAGATTGTTCTTATATGACGCTTTCCAAATATAGATATATGGAGAGATGTTTATGGTGGTTGTTCTAACTGTACCTTAGTTCCTTAAAAGTTTGTTAATTGCTTGTACAATCATTAAGAATGACTATAAATAGATTTTATTTTAGCGCTTTAAATTTGGGATATAAATATTATAAACGGGAAATCTCTTAGTCTTTATACCTACATTTGTTTGTTGATTTGTTCCTTTTTATAGCAGTCCAGTGGTAAAGTCGGAGCACGTCGGAAATATTAATTTCAATATGGATATAAGTACTTCTTGTCGTATGAAAATTGAATTGAGTCTCTAGTGTTTGCATTGGGAGCGTAGCGAGCGGGAGCGTAGCGAGCTTTTTCCATGTTCTGTGGTATTCAACATAGTGTTTATTGAGCATGTGAAAAACATAGGCTACTTTCAACAATTTAGTTCAAGAAACTGAATCTCTGATTCTTCTTAATAATACCACAGATAAAGTAGAAACCAAGAGCAACAAACGAAAGGAACACGCGTAAGAGAGAGTGACAACACTTTACCCGTGTAATTACGCATAAAACATTTATTGCGTATGTAATGGAACGGACATTAGACAACAAAACAATAGGAAATACACACTCGTTTCGTTCCCCCAGTTATTTCTTTGTCAGTTCAGTTGTATACTCTATGGCTGTATTGTACGTAAGTAGCCAGAATGCACGGTGCGTTAGCTTACTCCTACCTACACGAAGGTTTTTAGGCCGAAACTAATTTTAGATATCCATCAACATCATCATTATCAACGCTTTTCGACTTCCACCGCTGGACATACGCGTATTCTTACGTGCGGGAAGACGTGTTGGCCACAGCAAGCACTTTGCGTTGTTATATAGAGCCGATGCTATAATTGAATTATCATTGTTCGGTGTTGTGATCGCTTGATAATTTTTGTCAGAATATTTCGCTTCTATGAAACGAGACAAGGTCTATGGAAGCTGAGCAAATTCATGAATGCTGGCGAAAATTAAAGAAACTGCTTGTAATTTGGTCAGCATTGTTTATAAATCTATATTCTGATTTTGCATTTCTATCCATACAAAAAGATGCATTATACACTATGTAAATTTGCATCGTTGCCATATTCCGGTGGTAAATATACTGCTAATACTGAACACAAATAAATAAATAAAATCAGTTGATTAGACGGCTAGCCATATACATACTGTGCATTCTGACTCTAGTCGTAGTTGATGAACGAAAGTTGGAAGGCGTTAATTGAAATGTTTCGACCGTAAATGGTACTCTAAGGGCTCTCTCTTGCATTACTGGATGGCTGGACGCGTTTCAATTCTACTCTCCATTTCCCATGACTTGAGTCCATGTGAATTGGGGACTCTCATAAACGTAGGGTACTTACTTATATCTAATTTTCAACGCTCATCCTTTTTTTTAAAATCTTTATTTATTATAGAGGGTTTTTGTTTAAAGTCACCCTCGTACGTTAACTACTTGGCTTAAGTTAATTTAATCTAGAGCAGAGTTAACTAAACTAAATAGCATTCTAGCCCTTACCGACAGAGGTAGGGCCACATGCTATTTACTAATCCTACATTATAGGTCTTTATTCCTAAGCTAGCTCTCTTAGCTTCGACCCAGGCACATTCCATTAGGATATGGTAAACATCCTCTACCATGTCACATCTGCTGCAGTTGGGGGATTCCGCCTTTCCCATCATAAAAGCGAACTTGTTCAAGGGAATGTGTCCGGATCGCAGCCTCAAGGCTGTTACAATTTCAAGCCTGTTGAACTCGCAAGTCTGAAAGCAGGGGAAACGAGGAAGTGTCGGTTGTATAGTTCTATACCAGATTCCTTTGGTTACCGATCTCTCATCAAAGTATTCCGACCATATTTCCTGACAATTTAGTTTAATGTTGTATAGCAAGTCCGAGTACCATAGTAGACAGTTAACCATGTGACCATCACTCACCGCTTCTTTCGCCAACCGGTCCACTTCCTCGTTCCCGCCTATTCCGACATGTGAGGGAAGCCATTGGATAACCACAATCTTATTAAGATCGCGTAGTTCACAGATCGTTTTCAAAATAACGTAAGCCTAAGCATCGATACCCGCCTACACCCCATTTCCTTTAATGGCTATAGGCTGAACAGTCGGCTGATTGTGGTCCACCAGTTGCGGCTAGTGGGCTGCCTTTCCCATCCTGGAGCGTGTCTCTCCTAAACAACTGTATCCCCTAATAAACTTGGCTCATAAAAGAGAATTAATAGAAAATTATATTTTAGCGCCGCGGTGTTTCCCGTGGATTGTCTGTTTTCCCGTGGTATGGGTACGATGAGTCAGCGACTGTTTGTTTCCGGTTCTTGGTTCCGTAACAACACCTAATGACGTAAGCAAAATAATAATTTCGTCATATGTTATAACAAACATTTTTGTAGCGTATACATTAATATTTATTGTAATGCCACCGTTAATTTTAAAGATGCACTATTCTATTGAGAAACGACAAATAAATAAAACATATATTTATCAACAAAAACGGACGTCAGGATTGGGGAAACAAATCGAATCAATTTGAGATAATGTCTGTACCGTAGTGTTTCGTCTGTAACACTACACCAAAACTAACTGTGAATAATGTAATAATATGTTTGGCAACAAACGTTTACCTCACAACAATGATTGGTATGATTTCCTCACTATCTAAATACTCATCTAAGGTCACTCCAGGGACGTATTCAGATTTGTTATTGAAGGCGGTAATTATATCGCGCGGGGCACAAAACAAAACATGTTACAAGAACTGTGGATGTCGCTCGGAGCTTAGGTTTGTACACGGTGGGGTTTCAGCGTCACTCAGGCAGTAAGAGTGACTACAGAAGAGGTCAACCATTTGTATAATTTTCTTTCCTTTGTATTATTTCTTGTATTTTAGTGTGCACAAAAACTTATTAAATAAATAAATAAGATAAGTAAAGTTCTAAGTAAAGTTCTTGATGGCCGTTGATTGAATCAATAAACCCAGCCTTTAATACATCCCACTGTAGGACAAAACCCTTACTAATGACGAACTAGGACGAGCCATATATAGTCCACCACGCTGGCCCAGTGCGAGTTAGTGGATATCGACGTGTAACCTCTCATACAGATCGACAAATTTCGATACGGTAGGTGGTCCACCTGGTGGTCTTGTACATTTAGCAGAACATTTGGAAAGCCTGACTTCCCTCCATGGATTAGACGACTTTTATGTGCCGTTTATGTCGCATGGACCACAGTTCACACCCCCTAACTACATACCTGGGCCACGACACACGACCCATCCATGCACCAAACACTACCGTTATGCACTATTTGCCGACTACATACCACTGGTGGTGGAGTGGTATAGAAAAAAAACATTTTGACACAGCCGTAATTATTCACGCGTCATGTTCTAGTTCTTTTTACTTGCATAAATAATAACCACTTTCTTATGCACGCGTTACTCACGCGCGGTTTTTGTGTGGTACCTACAATTACTCTTTTAGTGAGGAACAGTTATGTTTTGTACTGCATACAAATTATCGGTCGTCGGCCTGTATGATCTACAACTGTCTATCATATTGTTGTAAGTGTATCGCTCTATGTAAGAGGCATATATAAAACCCTCTATAAATAAACTATGATTAAAAAAACCGCTCAAATACCTGGAAGGGGCGAGGGTTACGTTTGTGACGCCAAGGGTTTAACCCCGTGTTCTTACTAAAGAGGTTTTCTACCAAATCTTCTTAACTGAACGTGAAGAAACCATAGGATGAAGACTTTTCAAAGCATCATATCAGCAATTTTACATAGTCATCTTAGTTATAATTTAATACAATAATTGTAGGTTACGAGTACCTACTGTTTCCCTAAACTAAAAACATACTGTATTTATATACTTACAGAGACAATGAATCATGATTATGATTACATTACGCGTGTCGTCATCAAATTGTTAGATTATAAAAAACATCGTACTTATCTATATAATTTTCGGCCATGTGAATGCAAAAATCGTGTAATAATAAATTCTAGACGGAGGCGGCGGCGGCGTGCAAAAAGTGTAAAGTACAAAATTACACCCAAATTGTGTCATTAAATGGGCGGGTGTTGCGAAATTAAGTAGACAATGAAAATTGAGACTTCACAAATACAATAGCTTTATGCCTTATCCTTACGGCAACTTCGCTAGTAGTTCTATCTGTGCAAAGTATTACATCGCGCGGCCAAGAAAACGCACCATGAAAAATATACCTTTAAAAATACTTAAAAACTTCTAAAAATACTCCCTATTACCGTTATGCAAAAGACACCTACACCACAGAATAAATAATAAACAACTGTAACGTGGCGTTTTCGTCTTAGTAATGTTCTGTCACAGAACACATAGAACCAATATACCTGATGTGATTAAGATATTGCAATTAAGAAATGTAGGTAACCTCTAAAAATTTCCTAAATAAGTATACGTTTATAAATTATAAGTTAATACTCTTATAATATAAATTATTATAAACGTCGCACAAGTCAGCTCACATGTTCAACAACATTTAGGTTTTTATTTTATTTAGATGGTGGGTAGGTACTTATTTATTTAAGCAATAAGTGTTTTTATCAAAGTTTTTATTCATTAGAACGTTCAAGTTATTTCAGACAATTTCATATACATATTGCGTTTAGTTTTTGTCAGTAATTGCTTACATCAAGGGCAAATACAATTTTGGCAACGTTTTATTATAAAAAAACATATTTTTCTCTCAATCATTCACTTTAACAGCAAAGAGGCTTTACCTGTCTAATTGTGTAGTGTACCTACACGTAAGTATAAAAGGATGGAAATCTTGTAAAGCAAGTCTCTCTCTAATGGAAATCACTTTCTTTCTTGATACTACATTTATAGCATTTACCATGTGAATTTTATGACGTATATAAATTACAGTTTCACTTGCTAGGGTTTTCATTTCTTTCATTTACAGAGGAACAAGTTTATTTTACTGTGTGATGCGATAGCCACAAAGAGCTCACACCGGTGGTTAAAAAACTCGTATTTTATACACTGACACTTTCAACAATGGCAATAAATAGATTCAATAGATTCCTAAATCACCTCCATAGCGCGTATATTTTGTGTTTCTGATACCTTTCAAATCAACAAGAGGCTCGATGACAGGCGAGGAGAATTTAACGAGCGCGACGGACCTGCAACTTTAGTTGGCAAACAGTTGACACTTGTTGAAACAAAAAAAAACAAGCCCGGGACGGGAGGTGATCAAGCGTTGAGTGCTTTCACTCTCCGATTAGATCGTTCCATGATATGGTACATTTTGTCAATTATAACACCTTCGGACGCCATAGATTTCACTATCGATGACGATCATAACAATGAGACGGTAAAGGGTTACGATTTCGACATCAAAAGCAGTTTTGTAAGCGATGGCAGAGCTAATTTTGTAGGTATACCTACCCACTTAGTTAAGGCAGTAACTTTTAAATATAAGTAGCAGACTAGCAGTTTTTTATTCATCATCATCATATCAGCCTGTAGACGTCCACACACAAACTTTTATTAAAATGTATTATTTCTGAAGTCATATTCTGCCTAAATAAACCGAACCCACATCATCTTAACTTTCTTGTTTGGTCTACATATACTATATTTACATTTGTGCCCTTATCAAACAATGTAAAAAGAACAAAGAGCAATTACAAATGCAAAATTTTAAAGGTTTTCTAATGTAATATTTTCACTTAATTTGCATTTCACTACGTGCATTACATTTGCGGAGTGTGTTATTAGTTCCAGCTTTGATTATAGAAGGCAATTTTCAATTATTCTCTAATTATAGCCCATTTGTATGTGGATCTCATACACAAAACTGCATATTACACATGAATACACGTATTAACTTATGACTGCGGCGTATAGGCGGTTTTTGTACCTCATAATACTTTTGAACGAAACTTGTGTTTGTGTAAGGATGCATCGCGAGCGAGTTACGACATTTGGGGATCCGACAAAGAACTATGGTTACCGTAACCGACATAGCCGAAAGGATTAGGAAGCTGCGGCCGTTGGGGCAGACGAGTTCTGGAATGGAGGCCACGGACCGGAACGCGCAGCGTGCTACACCCCTTCGCCAGGTGGACCGACGCCCTAAAGAGGGTGGCCGGAATGGGCTGGATGCGGCGTGCAGAGGACCGGGTGTAGTAGCGCTTATTGGAGAAGGTATATATCCAGCAGTGGACGCTAAAGGACGCTATGATGATGATGAAGGGATAGAATAACTGACTAATGTCAGGGCGTCAAAACTAACGCCGGCACTGCACAAAGTCAAATTAACTTAACTAGTGCACGCACACGGAAAGGCCCGCATGCCTGGGAACAACCGACCGTGCCTGGGCTCCGTCTAATAGCCAAGCGTGAAACCGAACCGATGCATGCGAGCTCGTCTATTTTAAAAATCCATATGACGCTCCATTGCGCGTTGAGAAACCGAAGTGTTTCCCTCAACGCCTCGTGGTTAGCTATAGACAGTGGTTAATGTATCTGGAAATCTACCTGGTACCACAATCATTAGTTCACAGATGGACCGCTGTCCGTGTCGTGTAGTATTTTTCTGTTCGTCCTAACAATATTCAAGCTTCGTTGGAACATTGATTTGCCTAGAGTCGCTGTTAGGTAAGGGCACATGGTATGTTACTTTGGTATCTACATGCATGGGCGTGACGGGTACTTACTGAGTGTATTTACGGAAATATTTAATATTATAATAAAATGTGTGGCTCATGACATAGATGTCATCATCATCATATCAGCCTGTAGACGTCCACTGCTGGACAAAGGCCTTCCCCAAGGATCTCCACGACGACCGGTCCTGCGCCAACCTCATCCAGCCGATAGATGTACGAGAACATAATTGTACCATCACCCTTGTCTATAGCGAGACTGCCATTGCTGCAATTATACCTAAGCTCCTTACCTTTAATAGCATTTGAGTATTAATAGTTATACACTTCTACCGATAACTTTAGCTGAATACGCTTTACCTCACGTTCGATCGGATGGCAGCACGTGCATTCTACGATGCATGCGCTTAATACCTGCTCAAGGAAATCTAATTAAGAATGGCTAGATAATAGTCAAACGTACAGCAAAACCATCTTTACATTTAATTTTATATCTTCTATGAATCGACTTCAAAATTTATTATTACAGTTATGAATATTACTTTGATATTAATATTAGTGGTTTACTTAGTGCAAAAAAGTTAATTGAAATAGGGTGTCGTTCTCAAAAAACCCATAAAAAATATACTTAGGTATAGGTAAGGATATATTCACACACACTTATGAATCGTATGTAATTGAGAACCTTTTTTTAAGATGGTAAAAAAACTTGTTTCGTTACATACGAGTACGTACCTACTTCACTTCACCCAGCAGGTATTTTTCCATGAATGAAACTGGCCAATCGTCATGCTCTGCTACTCCAATCCAAACTATGCAGAACTACTGTCCGAAACGGTGGTACTATTATTAAATACATATATAATTTGTTTTTGTCTGACACTCATATTATACGTTTGGCTCCACAACATGTACCTATCTAGACTGTTGAACCAAGGTCTTATGAGAGAAACACTGCGTAGTTCAGAACACACATATAAACTAAAGCCTGCCAATTATTTTAGCGTGATTACCGACTGGCGAACCAACACGCGAACTTAACGCCTATGTATCAGTGGAAAATTAGATGATTGATTCCTAGAATGGTCTCCCATACATAAAAGAACACACAGAATTTGGGATACCAAGGAAACGGTTGCTGGGTGTTGGAAAAGAGTCAGTCAAAAATAAATCAATGGCAAAGTTATTTTCAGAGCAACAACAATAAATAAACACAGCGCGATACTGCCTTACTTTCTGCCTTATTTTCACCTTTAATGCCCATACAAGGAGTCTCCTTCAAACCGATTTCATGTTGTTTTCCTTTGAAATTGGCATTGTAGATACTAATGGTAGTAATAGCAGAGCCGCGGCCGAATTTTTACCTCCATACAAGGCGGCCGATAGAAACTCATTTGGGCTCATTGTTTTAGCCGCCGTTGACGATTCGTCAGGCGTGGGCGAGCGATTGTTGCACCCACCATCTGTTCCGCTGATGAATTGCACCGTGCGAAATAAATTTATCACAATTAACCACGTACACGCTGGATAAGAGCTGAGTATACCTTACTCGATTGTGATACAGTCTAAATTTGAATGAACTTGGGCCTTTACCGTCGAGCGCGACTGTACAATGAGGAGGAAATGGTTGTGTACTCAGAGAATGGTACAGGGTCATATTTCACTGTGGATTATGCGTTATGAATACACTTAGAATAAACGTGTATATTTTATTGCTTTTGTTAAGTGAAGTGAATCAATATAGGCTGTATTCGACCCACTGTTGGGTGGGTGCCTCAGGTGCCTGTCACAAAGAGGATGTGCGAGCCATACCTACATAGGAAGGACACACAATTAGAAACAGGGCAATAATGTTCATACAAACAAGGTCATTTCGAAGCCATGGTTCTCCGTGAAGGATTGATCGGGGGCATGATCTGATGATGGTCATCGAGAGAGTAGAGATATCCAACTGATCAGATAAGCCGTTTGGAAGCAGCATTGTCATGATTTCTTAATTTTAAGATTTTCATACATTTTGATGTCATATCGCTGTTTTTTTTCGTTCATGACGATGCTGCTTGAAACAGCTTGATTCGTTGGATATCTACAGCGATCTTAAATTCCTCCATCTACTCTCTCGATCACCGTCATCAGATCATGCTCCGATCAATCCTTCACGGAGAACTATGGCTTCAAATTGTTTGTATAAACATATTGCCCTGTTTCGATTTGTGTGTCCACCTAGATGTATATAGGTACTTAGTTGCTCACCCGGTTCCTTATCCAATAGGTGAACTAAACCTGTGATATAACTACCGAAAAGCGCATTTTCTAACTCACGCTTAACGATTTTATGCGTCATCTTCCTATTATAATTATGTAATTAGTTAGTGATTCCAAGAAGCGCATCATACGACCAAAGTCTTCCCAAAGCTTTTTCCAATTTCACAATGCCCCGAAATACCTATCAGCCAATCAAACAACAAAAAGTATGACAATGTTTACGTTGCAAACACTTATTACATTGCCTGTATGTTAAGAATAGCGAGTTCCAAGAAGTCGAGTATGCAAATTGAAGGGTAACATTTCTCTAGTAACTGTTCACTCGGTTATACTGTTATTCTTATGGATTAGAGACAGTTAATAATTAAAGTATCAGTTACAATAAATATTCCCCACATTTACCTAAAGAGTAACTGTTGGTAATCGATTTTATTGGTGGTATAAAATCGACTCAAGGTAACACAAGGGCATACCAAATTGCTGCCGAGTTTCTCGTCTGCTGCGTGCGTATAATAGTTAACTGATTTTATTGATATTATAAAAGCCTGACTGCTACTATATTTTGAAACACGTATAAGAGTGTTATTGCCTCGTTGCAGATTTTGTACGTATTCTAGGATTTTCTGTTCTATGAAAATTTGACAAGGATATTACAATACACAAATACAAAGTGTAACATACCCACTATGTTTTTAAGTTGTAAATTGTTCTATGTAATGGCTCTTAGTGGGCCGAAATAAAGAATTAATTATTATTATTAATGTCCGGATATTACAATACACAAATACAAAGTGTAACATACCCACTATGTTTTTAAGTTGTAAATTGCTCTATGTAATGGCTCTTAGTGGGCCGAAAAAAGAATTAATTATTATTATTAATGGCCGGATATACGGGCATTTCGTATAGAAAAACAACGCCCTCAAAGTTGGCGGAATTTGAACACGTCTCCGTCCATTGATCCTTTTCCCGAAATATCCTTTTTCCAAAATGTTATTTTCCCAAATGTCCTTTTACACTGCCTCTGGTGTTCCAGGCAGCTGATCGAACCGCCTAACAGCAACGCCCATGGCGTCATTGAGATAAAGAAAACATTAAAAAAACTAGAAGTACAGGCCTACTATTAAATATAATGGGTAACAATTACAACATTTTCGTTAATCATTTTTGGTATGTCAGTTTGTGTGTTACGGACATGTCCAAATAATAGGCCGCGTTCATAACTAGCCACACGGTAATTTCTGTATGTACGTTCACACAGCGCAAACTCGCAATTACGACATAATTCGAGGTCTCGTGCGCATTGGGGCTGCGCCGCGCGGGCGGCCGGCCCGGCGGCCGACGTCCGCCGGCTTTCGGACAAGCAGAACAACAGTATGGCTAAACAAGATCAGCATGGTGTCTACACGCCTATAAGCTGTATGGTTCTTTAAAGGATAGGCGTATAAAATCAAAACAGCATATTAACATGTCTCCACTGCTGGGGCTTAGGCCTACCCTCTCAACAAGGGCGTTACGGCTATTAATCCACCACGCCAGTCCAGTGCGAGTTGTTAGGTGTATGCAGGTTTCCTCACGATATTTTCGCTTACCGTTTGAGAGAAGCTAGTCCATCGGTACATGGCACGGCCGGTGATCGAACTCGGACCTCTCGCGTCTTCCCCACTACGCCACTGACTCTCTTAGGCGTATAGGTCCGACAAGTAATGTTGGATTGCAACATTTAATCTTGAATTAGGAACAGAAAGCTAAGAGTTGGACCTTGTAAAGAATAATAATGTGCAAGGGGGATGAATGGGGAACTTCCGTCTCTCGAGTTCCTTGCTGTTGCGATGAATTTATGGGAGTAACTTAAGTCACTTAAATATCCCGGAATATCTGCGGCCTTGCAAACATTAACGGCATTACGAATACCGATAACGTTCTTCTGTTAGCATAACTCTCTTATCTAAACAATGGTTAAGAATCGACGCTTCAGAAATACTGGAAAATAAGGTGACGTTAAGGTATTTCTTTGTGAACGATATGAGTTATTGAGGCCGTGCATCGGGGAAAAGAAATTTATGGAATGCAACCAGTAAAAGTATGTAACAGAATATATCTATTCAGGTCTCTGAACAGGATATACCTACCTAGAGGAAGTGAACGAACATCACAGACCATAGGTAGTCTATGACGAACAAGAACCAATTCGTGACGGAAATAATGTTAATCTTTCATCGATGACAAGAGAAGACGTTTGAGGAGTCGGTATAAGTATGTACTAAGTATATGAAACAGTTCAAAAATGATACACAGAACTAGAAACTATAGGTTCTGTTGTGCGAAAATGACTTTTCGGTGAAGAAAAACCTGCACACGCCGGCATAGTGAAGACCTATATGAAGTCTAGAGCGTCAGTGGCCTCGGGGATAAGACGCGACCTATCATATCGAAAGGTCCGAGGTTTGATCCCCGGTTGGGCCATGTACTAATGGGTTTTTTCTCGAAACTTAAGTACATGTACTGACTGCTCTCAAAAGGTGAAGGAAAACATCGTGACGAAACCTACATACGCCGAAGAAGAAATTCTTAGACGCATGTGAAGTCCACCAACCCGCACTGGGCTAGCGTGGTGGACTATAGCCCGCACGCCCTCGTTGAGAGGGTAGGCCTGAGCCCCAGCAGTGGGGAGATTAATAGGCTGTTGATGATATGAAGTCTATCAATCCGTACTGAACATTCGTTGTTCCCAACAGTGGGGCGTATACAAGCTCTTGAATATTGTAAAATAAAATATTTGAACAACATTTCAAATAGCTTGAACCGATGATAATGGTCTGTATTCACATTCGGGTCAGCGAAGGTCAACGAGCCAATATTTCGGATATTGACCCAATCGAGTTCTCAAACATTTTGAATGTATTACATACTAGTACATCAGCATTTCAAATACCGTAATAGTAATAAAAATAAGATCAATGGTATTAAGTTCGCTTTTTGTGTAGTCGTCTGCAAGAAAAATTAATTGTTGATGGTGAAGAAAATTAAATCTGGTGCCTTTGCTTCTACAAAATAAACAGTTTAAGGGTAAGAGAAGAAATGCGTTTACGTCGGAAGAATTAATGGTAGCTAGTTAATTTTATCTTATCAGTGATTGATCGCAGTAATTTAATTTACTAACAAATTATAGTGTGACGATTTAGCTCTTTCTCGTTAATAGAACCTACACCTCACCAAATCCGAGCGCCGTAAAATACTTAACATTTAAAAAATCTAATTGGCATTGCTAGCGGTGGCGAACAGCAAGAATGTGCGTTCGTTTACGTTCATTTTACAAATACCAAAATACCAGTATTTTAAACTCAAATACCGGTGTTTCGAAACGGTTTTACGGTGTTACGGAACACCGGTCCATGCCCTAGGTGCACCGACGCAGTTCACCGTGTCGTCATGCTGCAACGAACGAACGAATGCGTGTGCGCATTCAGTGCGTTCCTAACTACCACCCAGCCGCCCAGCAGCGCAGCACATGGGGCACGCATATGGCGACCATATTATAAGTACCGAGCACATGCATAATGTTTATATACGAGTAACATGACATAATATGTTTGTGCAATTTTACAGTGCCTAGTACTTTCTTAAAAGCTAGTTTGTTAAATTGTCTAGCTAGTATACTCGAACCAAAAGTAGAAGTCGCAGACAGTAGTTAGTTTTGGAAGTTAACGAAGTAGTTGACAAACATCGATTAAGAAACGAAGTGATCCCATGATTCCTCTGGTTGAATTCATTTTATACACAATTAAAGAAACGTCTTCAAGCAGCGTCCTGTTGACATTGTTGCTAACACATTTATGTAGGTAATAGTTGTATGTACATAGGTGGAGGGATAATTAGAAACAGGGCAAGATTTTCATACAATCGAGGTCACTTTGAAGCCATGGTTCTGCGTGTAGGGTTGATCGGGGCGTGATCTGATGACGGTCATCGAGAGAGTAGATGGAGGACTTTTAGATGGCTATAGATACCCAACTGATCAGATCAGCCGTTTGGGAGCAGCATCGTCATGATTCCTTAACTTTAAGATTTTTATACATTTTTATGCCATTTTGCAGGGTTTTTTTCTACATGACGATGCTGCTCCCAAACGGCTGATCTGATCAGTTGGATATCTATAGCCATCTAAAAGTCCTGCATCTACTCTCTCGATGACCGTCATCAGATCACGCCCCGATCAATCCTTCACGGAGAACCATGGCTTCAAAGTGACCTCGATTGTATGAAAATCTTGCCCTGTTCCTAATTATCCGTCCACCTATGTATATAATAGTTTTGCAATGGTGTCAATAAAGAGTACTCTTTCTTTCTTTTTCTTTCTTTCTTCATTACTGCTGGCGATACATTCCATAACCAAGATTATCTAGGTACCTACATATATTATGTAGGTTTAAATACAAGGAAATCATTAACTGAAGTAACTAATAACTGAACTAATTCTAAAGAAAGTAACAAATTAAGGAAATGTATCAAGTGAGTACACGTAACACAACAGATCATTACCCAAGACGCAGATTGCGATCGATGCAACGCACGCGGCGTGCAGCATCTAGTGTGAAATTTGTTACGAACGGACCCAACAGCTAGCAGCCACTCTCGGATAAGAGCAATTGAAATAATTGCTGTTAGAAGTCGGTGAGCGCGTGATAAGTGCGGCGATGAACCGGCCGGCGGCCCCAACTCGTTGTAATATGAATCATTTATGTCACCTACTTAAACATGCTTCGGTAGTTGAAGCATCTGGTCTGTCTTAAGCATAACTCAAGTGTGTGGAGTCAACGTATGTACTAAAAATGATAATAAAATTAGTTTTAAAAGTTAATTTGAAACATTTTATGGGATTTCAACTCGCTTTTTGCAGCTGTTTTACTATGTGAGCTATGTTCTTCAACTCATAGTTTTACGTGCATTTGAATTTTTATGTTTTATCTTTGCAAGACGATTTAAACAGGCATTCATTGGTTAAGTATTCTAAGTGTCTCGTCGTTTTTAATTGTATTGGTGGATTGATTTCAATTATAGCCCTGATGTGCATACGGGAAGGAAAAAAATCTTTCTTTTTCCTCTATAGTATCGAGTATATACAGTGTATAACGTTAGGTACTACTCCTCCGTTAAATTTGACGTCACGACATGATTTGTGGTGTTCATAGATACTTTTAGAAACTCTACAATGACGGAAAAGTCGGAGTGACACGCTTAGTGTCCCCTTAACGGAACTAATGAGGCCGGCCTCTCGTCACAGAGCGGCTCGTAAGCCAGCGCCTTTTCCGGCCGCTATTCGTGTCAATTCTATCCTGTACCCGACGTGTTTTACCCGAAGTAAATAATAAATATATACCAATTGAAACTACATTTATATCTCTAACAAAAACCCAAAGAAGCTATTCTTAGAGAACAAAAGATAAACGATAACGATTTCAGAATTGAAGTGGGTCGCCGCCGATATATTGTAAGTGTATGTCAACAGACACTTCAGAATCTAAGTTCAGCTCAGCGCCATATGGCCTAGAGGCGAGAGAGCCAAGTGTGGGATGAACAATGCAGTGAATCATCACAGCCGTGAATGAAGTGAAATTAGGTAGGGTCGGTGCTCTCAAAACAGAAATAGACTCCGTTGTTGTCACCGCACTGAACGTTACACGTAATAGTAAACATTCTTGGCTCAACGCAACGACATAGCAAAGGTTCGTCACCAAGTAACTAGATTTGGTGATTAATCTATAATCTAATAGTGCCACACTCACGTAATACGTACATTATCTCGTAAACAAGGAAACGATCCGGCGCCGCGAGCCGATAATCTGGGTCGCCTTTAAAGTTTAAACATAAACTCTTTCTACCTCCCACATACACCTAAACTTTACCCGGCCGAAATTAAATTCGAGCTCGTTTACGGCCAACACGTGGTCGTTATATTTGGAGCAGTTTTTAAATAGCTGCAGTAACTAAAAGTTACGTGTTACGCAGTAACAGTAAGTAACAATATGTTACGAACTAGTTTATGAAAGTGTGTGCAGGAGGTACTTAAGCTTCTAGGAAGGGGCGATATATCATGCGTCTTAGTGACAATTCAAAGAGTGACAATCGATTGTTCGGAGAGTGGGGCACTTTCACTGGCGCAGGCGCAGGCCCGGTTAACGCCTTCTAATTCAGAACCCCATGTGATCCAGTTCCTTATCGTGGCGGATTAAAATCACAATAAATTAATTCAAACGCCAGACACGACTCATAAAGGTTACATTGTAGACACCTTGTCGCTTTCTACTCATTGAAGCGTTGCGCGTTATAGCTAAGCTTGTAGCAGTGTAGATCGAGCAAACATTTTATCGGCGGGTATGACTCACGGTGACTGTGACATTGATAACAGTAACAAATATAAGATAAGACCAAAATGATACCGTGACGTGACAATCCAATGACAAATTTTAAAATATAGTTTTTGTGTAATGTCCTTTACACGTCACATTTAGTGCAGGCAAACGCACCCATAAATTATACAAAAATCAGAGGAAATATAGTAACAAACCTTCCTGTAGGTAACTATTTCTGGCATGCTAAACAAACAGAAGGGAGCAGTAAAATTGATGACCAAGCCGTAAAGTTTAACATATCCGGGAGTTAACTTCTCTTAAGAGAAGAGTGCTTTTAAATTCGCTGTTTGTATCAAACTGTCCGAAGCCAGAGAAAACTAAAGGGCAAAGACTCCAGAAACTTTGCCAATCGAAATACTTCGTTTTAATATACATATGTATAGACTATACTAGTTATGACTATAACAGTAGCAAAGCAATTTACACTCACATTTCCACTTACTTAATATTCAAGGGTTCTAGTTTACGACATCGACAGTCACTACATCGACGGTCGCTGTATCTATAACATTCCGTAGACGGGTCACTGCAGCGATAGTACATAATATCGATGACCACTCAATAATAGACTCATTAAATTAGAACTTCATATGTAGGTAGGTACCACAGAGCACATGATGCGCACGCGCGGCCCTGGCCCATTCTTTGGTAGGTACCCATATAAATTTCAACACTATTCTATAGTTATAAAGTATGGTTTTATCAATGAACAAGCCAAGCATTTCTCCATGCACTGATTAATAGAGTGCACAGTGCAGTGAGAAACGCGATAGCGCGGTGTCACGTCACAACACGAGTATGTCACACGAAACGCAGGGCGCGCCTTCTCACCACCAGCTCTGGTTTCCTGAGCTGCGGTTCGATAACGCACAATACCCGCAGCTATTGACTTTCCATAAACTTCCTTCAATTGTAAAGCGAAGTTGTTGAGTTGGGGTATTATCCGTGGACCATAGTAAATTACGCCACTCCGTTTGATGGTTGGAATGGAACAAAAAAATTGCTAAATACGCAGGTAAAAGATCTATCCTTACTCCAGCCGGCTACGAAAGATTGTATTCGATGGCGACTGAATTGCGTACAAAGAAAAAAGAATTCCTTGTTCGAAACAGGTATCGTACAAAGATCATTAATTTATTCTTCCTGCGTGGGCAAAATATACAGAGACAGACTGAAACGTAAACATAGACGTATTGGAATCAAACTTAATGCCGACGACGTCAGAAAGGTCTAAAATTGCAGACTATCATATTTGTTGACTACCCCATCTTAGTTTCTGATGATTAAAAGGTATAGATTAGATTGCTGGTTACGAAATGAAAATTCGATATAACTGTTCACACAATTTGTGGTGGAAGGCGGAAACAGCGACGGAAGCGGCGTCATGGTCCAAGGCGCACGCGCAGACCATGAGTCCACGGGGTGACGTCACAGTCAGGCGACCCGACAGGACGAGCGAGCGTACTATTACCATACAGATCAACAGATTCCATTTATATCTAAATAACCAACAATTCTTCTGAGGGGCCCACGTCTAGCCAAACTGAACAGGTGCAGACTGATGAATGACTGTTTAATATTTGCCAGCAACAATACCAATGCGATAAAATAGTTGTATTCTACCATTCTATTTGATAGCCAAACGTGTTTAGTTGAAGAAATGGAATAATGGGATTTTATCAAATTCCAAATAATATTAATTTCATTGACATATCAAGGTGGTTCGGGTATAGATAGTTCTAGACGACAACAATGCCCAAGACCTGTTAAACAATTTTGGGAAAGACCTAGCCCAGGAGTAGATTTATAGGCTGTTGATACTCGACTGCGCCACTTACTCACTGAACCATACTGAACTAAGCAATTCGGCGATCCATAAGATCCATCCAAGCGAACCTTCGCTTGTTTTTTTAACAGAGAACTTCGTTGAAGATCCTATAGGCGAACGATAATGTACGTAAATTTGAAGTAGTTAATAAAATCTTGATAGGTACCTTGTGACAATGCGACAGCAATTGGAATTGCACCAATCATGTCGAATCAATTGGTCAGTCATCCGGTCGGCGTGCAAACAACCCGGACTCTGCTCATTGGTGTTTTTGTATTCGCACTCAAAGTCCGTAACGGCCATCAAGATGTATACAGTTACATTTACTAAACCAAACATGTAAAATTTTAAACGATTGAATGATGGCTTCAACAATTACTAAATTACAGATGAACTGATATAACTTCTAAATATTTTTGTTATTAAAAACAGGTTATAAGTACCTATTTGTGTTAATGATACCCGTTAGCAAATGATTGCAAACAGTCCTGCTCTGGAGTCCGGATGTTGTTTGACTTGAATTATCCTATCCTTGTCTAATTTCCATAGTTCAGGAGAAAATTATAGTTTGGGATATTTAAAAAAATTACATACCTACCTACATACTATACCTATATCTTCAAGTATGTATGTATACGTGTATAAGAAAAATTACGAACAACACTAAATAAACATTATTTCTACTCAACAATCAAAACCAAATATTTCAGCAACGACTAAAAATGTCAGAGCGACATTTCTTTGAGTTATTTGGGTGTCAGTAAAACGTCCTCAGCCTTGCTCGACGCTCGCTCCGTAACGTCCGTCATGCCTGGGTCCAGAGACAAAAGACTCCAGTAAAAACACCAGACAAAAACATAAATGGACATTCAACAACTATGTATCTGATGTAAATGTGTAATTTTTTTGGATGAAACTGATTACGGAATGTTTTACTAGATAACATCACTCACCCACTCTATCTACTAGATATGAGAACGATCGATATTATATTTGACGAAACAATTATGAGTAATATCGTGAGGATTAATAATTGCACACAGAAACAAACTAACTCGATTTAGCGCAAAACAAAAACGGTAACTCAACGTAATAGCAAACATATTAACAAATAACACAAACTAAATTACATAGCCGCATGATATGCACATTAGGTTTCACGAGTTTCTAGATCTTAAAAAAAGTAGAAAGTTATTCGATTCACTCGCCGAGCGGCGGCATCCGAGTAGAGTATCGTATCATTGAATTCGAATCACGAATACCAATCTCTCATAGAATGTGTCGCATCACGCGAACATGATCTCATACGATAAATCTCGAGCGATCGAAAACAATAAACACGTAATAGTTATGTATATCCTTGAAAATAGAAATGTTGTTGCACAATTTTAATTGTAGTTACTTTCTCGATCTCAAATTGTAAGGTCCGGTCCTTTTAAGACTTATAGTTAAAGAGTTTAAAGCCACACACACATTCGTTTAAAAGTTGAACATCCATAGTCGGGACACATAAATAGCAGATCAATCAAATAACATCTTCGAATGAAAATTAAGCTTAATTTATATCAAATCGGAAACATACATCTCGAACATAATTATAAAACAGGCATGTGTAATCAATCTATTTAAATAAGCCATTAAATTGTAAAATCAATAGACAACACTCGATCTCTATGTATCGCTGAGCTACGCAGCTTAGCCCTCAGGTAACAATAAATATCTATTAGAATGATGGATCGCCCAGTGAATTGGATGACATTGATGATTTCCGCTCTGTGTTTGTATTCTTTAGCTAGTGGGGTTCAGTGTTCGGAGGATGATATTTTTGAAATAAATGAATGATCTGATCACCGATAAAGATTTTGTCGAAGCAAATTAGAAGACGAAATCGAAATAATTTTGAGCAAGCATCCCAAATGCTTTATTAACATTCGAAATGAACATAAAATCCAAATAATAAACATATTTGCAGCAATTTAATTTATTACCGGTATCTGATCGAAAGCACATGTTATGTCTAATGACGGATTTTCCCCTAAATCTAATTCCTTCTACAGCGACCTCTACAGCGTCTACATATATACCACTCAAAACTAACAAAACGCATAATTCTAAACAAATCAGCGTAAATTTTTTCGAGAGAACAATGGTAAAGCGGGCTAGTAATGTGATAATGACGTGCATTCTCGCCGTGTAGCGGGGAAGCCGGGCCACTAACCCATTTATGAGCCGTGGGCGGTAATTGAATTACTCCTCTCTGACTCTGACGCCACTGACGATACAATCGTAAACTGGACCTTTATTGTAAATAGTAGCTCGACTAGCACCGACCTTCTTGTAAATGGTTGGCTATTGCTTGAGGTCTAACAATGGCCATTGAAATTGAATTTGCTTGTACGCCTTTAGGGTTGGAACCTTCTTCTAGAGAAAGATAACCAAGCAATATCACTTTCGAAGTGTTTAATATTATTATGGAAAAAGGTTAAATTGGGGTAATCCGTTGTTGATTTTATGGGGCGTGAATAAGTTTTACTGCAAAGTCATTCATTTCAATAAATACCTATAACATTATCTTTACATTTATTATATCGACGCTAATCGACAGGATTATGGTAAATGCATTCGCTAAGATTTTTACATTATAAAAACTTTTTACTTACAATAGAATTTTGAATGGTAACAACCGGATTCATCTGACAACATTGAAACATACCTGGAAAAGAAACAAACATTAATTGAATTTAAATTCACGAAGTATTAATTAATGTACTGCAAGTTCCCTGACTTCAAATATGTTTTGTAGATACATAATTCTATACAGATAAAACAGTCAGATAAACATAGCTTTAGTTACTCTCTAATAAAAATTACACAAATCTAGAAATCACTAATAATACCTACTACCTATACCAGTAACTTCGCTAGCGCTATCACAGTTGAATATAAAACGGCATAAAAAGTGAGTGGGAATTGGATCAGTTTCATTGAAGGACTGCGATTCATATAATCGTTGCAAAATATTGAAATTATATGCTTGCGTCACAGTTCTATTATAATTATTACTTTATATAACAGTACTACAGTTCCGATATTACTTTAATTATGACTATAGCGAGTCCCATTTGTGTTCACGTTGCAACTATTGCACAAATAATTATTTGCATAGTGGAAGATGAAGAATTTGTTTTACAATTTTCATCGGGAGGTTGTATATCTATTAATATCTATATCGGTAGTTCCCTTCGCATGTATCGTAAAAATTATGTACGTGTACATTTTGCATAATAGGCTAAAGGAGCCAATCTGTTTTTCAAGGATATCATGATTTCCTTTCAGATGGGTGGAGGGGTTCTTCGCTTCCACCTCATAAAAATCATGTCCTGTAAATATTGCATAGTCGTAACTTTTATGCCAACAAAACTAATCTAGACTAGTGGACCTCATTAATCTGTGACCTTCTATGAACGCACAATGACAAATCGTTATCACTGGGAACGGTCCATGTGTAAACATAATCTGCCATGCCATGTAGTTGCTGGAAGCAACAAAGCAAACAATATTCGTACGACTTGCGTTCGACAGCAAACGCTATATTGTATCAGCAGATGTTTACGAGAGAACACGTTTTGTTAATGTAGGTACAGTAAAGTTCATAAGTGCAGTAGCACGCTAAGAGTAATTTTTCTGTACAACGGTGCGCACGACAACACGAAAACCAATTAGATATAACTGACCACCCAAGTCAATAGCGTGTATTAAACCTTATTGTCATAGCAATAAGTCATCAATTCATCGTAATATCCAGGAATATTTTAGTGGATATGTGCGTGTGTGGGTACACAAAGTTGTAATGCAAGTGAAACTGGTAACTCAATCAATTGAGTTGCGAAACTGCTACTGCAATTAAGAACCTTGACTGCACATATTATTGTATTTGTTTTGTTTCAGTATTACTTCTACTTGTTAAGTCAGGTAGGTATATTAATTAATGTTTACTTGTGTTGTATCATCATCAGTATAATGTGTACTAATGTGGATAATGTGATAAATACCACAGCAAAGTACAAAATCGAAAGAGCACTTAGTAATAATAGTGTTATACATAATGTAAAAACGACCAATGTAGTAGTAGCAAATGATGCTGATAATATAATACACCGAAGTCTTCTAGTAGTAACTGAACTCAGATTGTAGACTTATGTATGATTGTATGAATGACAGAAAATTTAAGACCCACATTAAACAACAACTTTGTAAGAAAGCTTATTATAAAACAGTCGATTATTTAAATGACAAAGATGCCTGGTGTTAATGTTACTTCAGCCTCGCACAACCTTTACAAAAATAATGTTATGTATAAACTCGATTTTAAAAGATGTGTTTCGGAAGTTTGTTGCGCCGTTTCTTTTTCCTAGCTCTATATAACACCTTGGAAGCGGTGGTAGATAAGAAATTTACGTTGTATAAATGTACCCAGTGTACTTACATGCAATAAAATAGTTTTGACTTTGAGACACATAAACAGTCTTTTTTTATATACCTAAGTGGGTATTTATTAGACAACTTGTCAATGGTTTATTGCCAATAATGAATATTTAATGCTGCATTTAGATATAGCTTAGGTAGTAATAGGCACTCAGTTTTAAACTGTCAATAGTTTGTCTGTTCGGCGTTCTGCATGAGCGGTATCCTCGCCTCGCGCAATGGAACGTGACCCGCTCGCAAATGTCCAGTTGTCCACCCACCCTCCCTTCACAACGGAAATCACTTTGTCTCTACAACGCAACTTAGGAGTCTTGCTAATATAGTGCTGAAATACTTCCTGATTACAACTCAGTCAGAAGTTTTGTGAAAATCGAAAAGTTAATTCAAGCGGTAACAAACATCAGGTTATTCACCCTTCATAATAGAATTCATTTAGTCTCTAATCGCTACAACGTATTTAATATCTCCGGATGAGATGACTGACTCAGAAGCCTTAGGAGATCGCCGAGAATAATAAATTCCCAGAAAGGAGGGCCCTTCACAACGAAAGTACTACTTTGTCTCTACTAGCTACATAGCACCTTAGAGTCTTGCACCCGCAGTGCACCATTGTAGCTTATGTACTTCCTGATTACTACTCAGAAGCTTTATGGGAGTTTAATCGTAAGCAATAATGTCCAGTTGTTCATACTCTCCGTTCACAACGGAAATCATTGTATCTAACTGCTACAACTAAAACGCAACCTAGGTGTTTGACACCCGCAGTGTTTGATTTATGCTGATATATTTCCTGATTGCTACTAAGAAGCTTTTAAAGATCACGGAGTTCAATCGAAATCGCTCCAGTTGTCCACCAAATTTCATTTTTATAACGGAACTGCTTTGTTTTGACTCGTTCGTAATACTTCATACAATCGACAATGTCCAAAATCAGAAGAATAATATGTGTTAATTCTTCTTCATTTACTGTTTTAAGTAGAGATAGAAATAATGCAGCAAGCATTATGTACGTGTGTTATGGTAAATAAGCGTGCGGAAACTGTTTGGCACTAGACAAATAAAGATTCTAGCTAACAAGTCATAACGAGGAAGACAAATCAACCAGTTCTTCAAGTATTCGGTACACAAGACGAATGCAAACCATTTGACACTTTCTATTTTCGTCCAAGCGACAGCACGACGACGGCGTGACTTGTGCCTTATTAAGTGACATAATTTATGCCCACTGGGATTATACATTATTGATTTGTTACGACAAAATATTGTCAAGCGAAGCGTTGTTATGCAATGCACAGATAAAAACGAAGGTTGCTGACAATGTATAATAATTCTATAAGACATATTCTGCAATGTTGAATTAATAGCCTCTTACATTAGGTTTATAAATCTCCACTCTGAAACGACAGAAATATCTTAATAGTTAAGGTATTTATACTTAAGTGGAAACGACATCGACGATAATTCATATCGTGGACCTTTAACTAAGTACAAGCTGTTATAACATTCTCAATATATTTTGAAACAAAACAGATTCTAGATAGAATCGATTTCATAAACATTAGAAAATGTCGGGTCGACATCCGTTCGAGACGAGTGCGCCACAGCAGACGCCGTAGATGGCAAAACGACCGCAGCACCGCATGCGGTTGGCAGTGGCATTAGCTTGGAACATGAAAATGGATGCTGGGTAACGTGACTTTATTGATGGAGATATAAAAATGTTCATTCCAATAGAAATACAGAAAGAAAAGGTAATTTATTTGTTTTCCACTAACCTTTATAGGAACAAGGAAAGTTATGTTATGTAGCCTAATTAAACTTAAAGAATATTAAACTAGTCTATCTAAGTAAGTTGTTTGATTGTCATACCTATATTGTTTAAACTTTTTATGAAAGATTCAGGGAGAAAAATGTTCTTCGTGATTTAAAGGAAAACCACAAAACATTTGACGGAGACCGAACATAATGATTTTTTTACAAATTCCAATGGAGGTAAACAAGAAAAGCTAGCGCGGTTGTCAGATAAACTATAAATCTATAATTTGTCTCAATATCTTCTTCAAGATTGTCGGCAAGCCGCCCAAGTTAAACGTCTCTGAGTTCAGATATCACTCTCATAATAAAGACGTGAAGGCAGATCGACGCAGATAAATCAACCGTCGATAACATCGCCAACGATTGACCCAGAAAGGGATGGAGTGTCAGCGAGCAACAAGCCATGTAATCCGATTATTTGCTTTACAGCATTTAATCAACGGGTCCCTAATCGTGTCCGCATCGGCTACCGAGACGAGGCGCGGCCGATCTCCTGATAACAGATAGAAAGCGCCCCGTTGTAACAACACCAACCGCGTTACGCGCGCTGAGCAAACTCGCAACGCAACCTCACAACGGAACCCAGCTGAGTCGAGTACTCGAGTACCAGCTGCAAATAAAGCACACAGATCGTGTGCTAACTCGAGATTTCCTTGTGTTGGACTTCACGCGTGCGGTACGTCACGTACGTGAGAATACTTCAAGTCTGTATGTTTCGTCGAATCCTCTTCCTCGAACTCTGTTGTAATCTATTTGCACATTGAGTTGACTACGAAGTCTAACCGTATGTCGCAAATAGTCGCAATCCACTATCAATATTTAAATATTTTTATTTAACTACTTATAAATTTCTAGATACAGCTATTTGAACTGTACGTTGACAAATAAGTCTGTAAGTGTGAATAGTCTGTCTGCTGGCTGTAACTTCGAATACAGCATGTTTTCTTACACGGTAAAGCAACGTCTACTTATTCAACGCACAGATTGCCCGGTGACCGTTATGAGCTGTTCGCTTGTGCAATGTTTGGCTGCATGAGTTCAGAATCGACGGTGAAAGATATGTAGTCGTATGAATAAGTAAAGCGTAAAAGGCACACTGCAGGGATAAGCAACCATGAGTTCACTTCATGCTTGTGCAATAAGGCAGTATTCGATTCAGCGCATCTGAACAATACTTAAGATAGTGAGATGATTGAGAGTATAATCTTAACATCGATCTTTAGGAGTGTACGTTATGAACAAATGCTTAAAACTAAGATTATTTAAGTGAAAAAATGGAAATATCGAATTGAAATGAGGGGTAACGATTTGTATAATACTAAGGCTGTTTAGGTAGCGCGAGCGCAAAGGTCACGCGTCTGTTTTGGCGGCGAAACAAAACGCGATTCGAAATCGACGTGCCCAATGTCAGACGCGGCAAGGTCACCTCTCACGATAGCCGCCTCCACGGTTTGCCTGCACAAAGCTGGTATCAGATCCTATTAGCCATTAGCTCTAGTCATCGGTACATGTTTGGCTTGAAAATCCTCATAAGGACAGGTATTGTTCAGCTAATTTGTTTTTAAGTAGCTTTAAACTTTTAAGTCTTAAATCCATTGCCGTTTCGCATAAGGTTTCGTAGGCGGTTAGTCATAGTTGAAAGCAAAATTTAATATTTTTTGCTAACTCAATTACTTATAGGGCTAATGGTAGCGTGTACGTGTGTAACAAATCGATCACGTTTTGCTTTTCGTTATCGCTTGCCTCCACGTGTCAAAGTTGTACTTGTTATGCAGTTTCACTTGTAGTTGGTATTGCATAAAATATGTACCATCCAAACATTTAGGCAGATGTATACTTTATATGCATAGTTTAATGCTTTCTCTACTTCCGTTAATATTTTCGTAACTTGATGTTAAATTACACATGTGCTCATTTTCTAGCTGCCTAGATCTTTAAATGCAAAAATATTTTAATTCCAGTTATGTTATCCGGTTTTGTCAGAAAAAGGGGACACGCTAGATGTTATATACTTTGACCCAAGCTAAAAAGCCACGTAGGTAAGTGCGTGCAGGATTTTCAACCGACTTCCAAAAGGAGGAGGTATCAATTCGACTGTATGGTTTTTTGTGTGTAAGTATGTTACGCGATATCTTCGCCGTTTGTGAACCGATTTGAATGATTCTTTTTTATTGAAGAGGCTTACATTTCGAGGGTGGTTTTGGTGGTGTGGTTTCAATTTGAAGAAAATATTTCTCCTCAAAGAGTGGAAAATTTACAAAAAATTAGAGGATAAACATGTCATCGGTGTACATAAATCATATTTTTACAAAGAAGTCGGTTTAATTTTTTTTGTAAAATTCAGATTATGATATTGTCAAGTGGTGTTTGCGTAATCGCGCAAATAGAACTTGAACAGATTTCCATTTTATTATATTAGTAGGAACATACGATTTCTATTGCAAATTAATAAAAACTAGTAGGCAATCGATACCGCTATTGGCCGAGCAGATTGGATTTGGGTAAAAAAGTCCGAGAAGTGAAACCTGCCCGTCGATCGGACTGTGCTCTCGATTTTGAAGTCACGACGGAAAAGAATCGCATTAGTTCAAATAACTGAAGTTCATTGAAAAAATTAGACCATTCATAGATTTGCAAGACACAGTTATTTCGAAGAGCACCGCAGAAAAATTCGTTTTCTACACTTTGTCGATTCGCAAAACTTTTGCTTTTGAAACTGATTATATTGGTGTAAGAAAATAGTTTTCGCCAAGGCTTATGATTCGTAAAAAAACGGATTGTCTGGTTAATCGGAAAGAGTGCTATAGTTATTTGTGCAACAAGAAAGCAAAGTTGATTTTTGCTGCGGGTGCTGATTTTGAATCTCGCGTAAGCGAAGGATTTTACAATTGAATCACGAGCGTATTCATAGGCACGATAGAGAGGCAAATATCTTTGGTTTCGTGGATACATACAACTTTTCACCTCTGAAAAATGTCTTCAACATTTTTAAAGCGGCGACGACGCGACGGTCGTTGGTAGTCTAACTGACGGTATTTTAAACTCGGAGGACCGGAAAATGTTCATTTTGTCACCTGTCACCAAAAAGGATGCTTGAAGGAATAAGGAATAGTCGCTAGTCGCTATCAAATAGATTCACACTCTGGAGTTAAAGAACACCAGAAACGCATTTCATGAACAAGTAGAACAAAGAAGATAGTCCTTTCTTTATATTAAACAGTCGCTATATTTATATGAATTCAAGTACCTCATATACTTACTATAAAATATTCTACAATAAGCTTTGTTTTAATAAATATGGACCGACTTATCAAACAATATCTTACTCGTATCTAGAGTTGCCAAAGATATTGCTTTGATGCTGTCAGTCAGATACAGATGTATACTTATTGATCTCATTTCATTTAGTTTTACACTAGCTGTTGCCCGCGGCTTCGCCCGCGTGGAATATTTTTTTCCCGCGGGAACCGTTCACTCCGGTAAAAATTAGCCTATATGTTATTCCAGGGTATAAGCTATCAATGTACCAAGTTTCATCAAGATCCGTTCAGCCGTTCTTGAGTTATAAATGGTGTAAATAACACGACTTTGTTTTATATATAGTTTTCACATTTCACATAGAAAACACAATAGAGGATGGGATATAACCACCCACTTCCTGAGAAATCTAATTGCGATGCCTTTGTAGTTATTAATTTTTCCCCAAAAGGAATTATGTTAATATTAACCGTTTTCAAGTCACGTCAAGGATTAGGTTATTTAATGTAAAATTACAACCCAAATCTGGGTCAATGACATAAAATACTGTAACGATTATTATACGACTAAAAATTAAAAACTCTTAGGAATTTAACAATTTAGGATTTAATTACCAAAGATCTACTTAACCCAAAAAGATGCTGTGTAAGCAATTACGGCTGGTTCCCATCCCCATGTCACTGCAAAGTCTAATTGGGATTTTTCTTTGCCCATTCAATATTGATATAAAGAGGAAAATATTCAAATTGAAGTTTAAATTCAAATAAAAACCTATAAAAATTTAGTATATAAATTTTATTTTCTGTTTAAAGTAGCTAACTGTGATATACCAGATAAAACCCATCTCAATTGAGTAGACTGTTTGCTTAAGATAGTACAGGTACCTATAGGGATTAAAAGTTTTGAAATCAATTGCAGACAGCCAAACGCGAGTTCATTAAATAAATCGACAAGACTTGATAAGCCATTGTATGTGTTTTGTCAACTAAAATGCTCGTACTAAGGTATTTAGGTCACAACTCTATACTAAACCGCTTATAAAAAGAAAATTCAGTCAGGTACAGCTATCTGACATTTGCCAAAATTCAAAAGGTAACTGTCTATCCACAGTTCTATTGGCATACACTGGCATACATACACCTTTAGGGTGCAATGTACTGCATTATAATTATAACATATACCTAGATGCGTTAGTTTTTCTGAAACATTTTGTTTTGTTTTGTATGTTTTCAAGAAACATTTATAGTAGAAGTATGTAGAACATAAAAAGTAAGACATTTCCCTTGAAATCCCCTTGGGTCCCACCCATGCAATTGATCCCGGCTTTGGTGTGATAAAATAAAACAAGGAGAAATGCTACTCGTGATCAGTTTTACTTCATAAGATAACAGAATTGCAATGAAAATAAAAGGAAAGGTGATTAACCTTTCAAGTCTTTCAACATAACTGCGCTGACAAGTCAAGGATGTGACTCAATTTTAACAGATCACACATTCGATAACGTATTGGATTCACCTTTCGGTTCGAACATCTTGAGAACAGGTTTCGTTCGACACATCTGTCGATATTAAATTTCTTATAGAAAACGGTTATAACAATGCGAATTCTCTATTGTATTTGTTTTCTTGCGTTGTGTCGAAACGTCGAAGGTCCTCGTCGTTTCTGCAGAGAAGCTAGGTTAAATTAACAAAGAGCTTTTGTTTTTAGGTCAATTCACTTTGGTTTATTATACGAGCTTTTTAATTAAGCTTCAACAAATGTAATAAACGGAAAGGACAAAGTGCTAGATCATTTACACCAAAACTTTTGTCTGTAAAAGGATGGTTTTAAATTTGCCTGTAGCTGTAATTTAGGCTTTCTAAAATGCGTCATAATTTTTAGGGTTCCCAAGTCCGACAAGGAACCCTTAAAAGATAGTTCAGTCCGGCCGTCCGTCACAGTCTATCGCTGTGTCATTGCAGTTCAGTTCATTGCGATCTTAATTTGATTTTAAAGGAACCTCACCGTACCTGTAAAGGGGGGATGATATTTTGCGCGCATCCCCTCTTCTTGAACATATTTTGGCAAGATATTTCCTGCCAAACTCATATACAATGCGTCCCTCCCTTGTAATTTCTCGTTTGCCTTAGAAACTTGTATCCTCCATCCACGTAAGTGGGCAACGACGGGAACTTCCAATGAAAATTGTTACGGGTATCCCGCGATGAACACTTTTCTAGTTATGGAGAGATAACTATAAAATACGGAACCTACATTGCGTGATTCGACACACATTGGCCGGTTTTCTTGTTTTCTACGTCTGTTGTGACGTAGTCGGAATTTTTTCACAAGCTTTTTCAGAAACATCCAATTAATTTCTTTTTACTTTCGAGGGACGGCAGAATAGATTAGATTGTGGAAATTAATATAAGAAATTGTTCTAAAACTCATCAGCATTATTCGTACTTACTGACACCAATATCAATACAAGAAAATACCACAACACGTAAAACTATTGTCTCAGAAAATTGGCCCAGGATGGATAGTTTCTTTACGCGAGAAAAAATTAAGTGCGGTGTGGTGTAGCAGTATCATATTTTATTTCGAATCAATTATACTGCAGGCTTTTTATGGTTATTACGTCATCTAATTCGACTGTTTTTTATATATTTTTCTTAGTTATAAAATATATCTGGATAAAGCAAAGTAGTTTAATGGATGACGTAATCATAATCCAGCGTGGATTCAGGTTTTACACCCGTCATGTGCATTATTAACACAATTGCTTCATGTTCAGTCCCTTCACAATTTACCTTGAAAACTTGTACTTTAAATATTAAACAAAGCGCTTCTGACGAATGTTTCAGTATAACAGCAAGAAATCAACATCGGATGAGTATAATTAACATCTATTAGCGAAGGAGAGCGAAGATAAAATATTAGAATTGATCACTTGTGAAAGAACGGTCTAAGTCCCAAATCATAGAGAGAAAATGGAGTGTAAGTAAGAATCGCAATTTAAATATGGATGATGCTTATAAATAGATTTTGTGACTAAGATCGTTTTTCCCCTGTTCTCTTCTCTAAGTTTAGTCAGAAATTGAAGCACAGAATAAATAATAGTCTGAGGTTATATAAATAAAATAAATATACACAATACCGACGTACTTGCAGGAAGAAAAGCTACTCCCCTAGGGGAGCGCAGACGCCCCAAAAAGTTTGTAGCTTCATGATGACGTCCGACTCACACTAAAGCGTGACACACACTGGGCGGCGGCGTTGCGAAAGCGTTGCGGCGGCGAAGGTTTGTATGAAGAACGCGCCGCGCCGCCGCCGCTTTGATGTAAAGGGCTTCAACTATTTCGAACATTACAGAAAAAAACCGCAACGCTTTCGCAACGCCGCCGCTCAGTGTGTGTTACGCTTAATACTAAATTAGGATTTTCTTCGTAATTAAATTCACTTCAACGTTACTTTTTACTTCAACGAGCTATAGAAAAACATCGTCATTTATGTGACTAACTTTTGCTCGTCAGTGTATAACATGCAGACCAGAACCAAATTGTACAAGACATAGTTGTCTTATGGGAGTCGAATGCACGACCTCTGGCGCACGAGTGTATTGACCAAGTAGACCAACGAAGGCTATCAAGCTATCCTGTCATAATACGTGATCATACCATATTATAGTTAGATAAAACAGTTGCCTTAGAAGTTGTCATGGTCCTGTCTTATCATAAGTGGAAGAGACCTAAGCAGCGGTAATAGAAAGATGAAGCATGTAATGCAAACCTGCGCGACTACGGTAACTGCGTCGGTCGCCGCCGTTGTGCCGGTGTACGGTGCCGCTAGTCCCAGCCCCTCGGGCCCACATGACGCCCGACCTGGCCCTCCGCCCCAGCACAATCCTCCATCAGTCACTGGATTCTCGACCGCAATGGTAGCTCTGGTTCTCGATTGCAACTCAACACTGACACTGCTGGCCCGCCCGCCGGATCACTGGGCCGTAACAATACACGCACTCACTCGATTGTCACCGCTCCCTGTTCTATTCTACATAGCGATGCAGTCACAAAACTCCCCTCGATCACAGAGTACCGTGCCCCAGTGCCGGTAGCATGACGACAAACTTTATGTTTTGGAAACAATGCCACCCGATATTGTGCAAACTGAGGCAAACAAGTTTCACGAAAACTTTTTAAATGTCTGCTTATTCAAATCCAGGTTATCACTTCAACACCGATAATATTAAACTGCAATATTACAATATCGTTGGAAGGTTTCGTTCGTAAACTATTCGAGTTAAGTCGTCAACGGGTACAGTAATTGTGAAAACGTAGTAACGTCCGCACCCATTGAATGCTTTTACAATACTGACCGGAGGCAGCTGTGCGAGCTCGTGAGAAAAAGAGAAAGAACTATACTATGACGTATGGGAGCTGTCAGTTTATCGGCCCGGTTCACCTGTGAGAACGCGACTCTGCTGCAATTGAAATAAAGTGCAATTTGTTGGTGCAGCGGTAGGTTCTATTTAACAGCTGACTCAGTTTCCTCGAACGTTGCGTGTGGAAATTCGAGACGGGTGGAGAGCAGACATTGAGTGGGAAGGGGACGGCAATAAAGGGCGAACGCTGCCGACTCAGGCCGAGCGTGTGCCGACCGCCAAGGCCGGCTAACGTCACGTTTCGCGACTAGACATGCCTCCTGCCTGTGTACAGACGTAAACGTATATGTCCACGACCGTAGTTTATTGCACTTCGTTTACATAGAAATGGTATCTACCAGTCACAGCCAGTAACAAGACTCATGACCGCAGGCAGTTCTACAATATAGGTTCACACACATAACAACTTCTGTAATACTTATTTGAACTTCTGCTTGACTTCTGTTCTGTTATTTAACAGGCGTAAGGCGTTTATCATATATCTACCGCAGATTTGTTGGAAGGAGTTTCTATGGAAATAAGCGCAACCGTTTGTATCATTTCCTTCCTTCATTTTGTTTCCTTAAGTTCTAGTGTGCTTAATAAACTATTAAATAAAAAAAAAACAATTATCTCTATGCAGCTAAGTGGTGGACTGTTGTTGTTTACAAGTTTAATGATATGATAACACAATCAACATTATTGACATCACAACCACCATTATGTTATAAATAAAACAGTCAACTCCAATCTTTTAGAACGACGTCAATGATATTGTAAAATAATTGCAAAGTAAGGTATTTTTATACCTATCTTATATACAAAGACCAAAAATCGATGCTTGTATACCTATCTTTAATAGTAAGGGCAAGCGGTGATTACCGCTCTGTTCGAAATGTCAGGTAAAAATGGAAAAAAAGTATTCCTATTCACAATATATTTTACCCACATACATTTAACTGTGGGTTGATCTTTTTAACTACATTTTATTGTAGGTAACAAAAAACAATAAGCACGGTTAACGAGCATATTAAACATAGATACGGTAGTCCACCAAACCGTCAAACTAATAATATGAGCGCAGATCGCAGCATCTTTCCGCATAATTTCGCCGTAAACATGCTGATGAGCAGTCGTGACGCCAGCGCAGGCGGATATGCAAACCGGCGGACATAAACATTCGGCGTTTTCACCCGCACCCGTCTGCCGAACCGTGAGGTGTCTGCCCATACACCTGGTTTATCGGTGTTTATGACCCCTGAACTGCCATATAGTTATCCACATTGGAACTCGAAACCTATTTGAAATGCAATGCGGTTATTGAACACACCAAAAGTTTAACAAGATATTTTTTTAGAATAAATTAGTGCTTGCTTATTTATTACTAGCCGATGCCCCGCGACTTCATCCGCGTTATACGGTATCCTATATTTCGTATTTTCCTATAGCTAAAAAACCGATATTCCCAAATTTTCCCCGTGTTCCTTCCGCTTAAAATGTGAAGATCAATAGATGGCGCTAGGTGTATTTTACACTGCGCTATCATTTGGTTCTTCGCAAGATATTTAGGATAAGCGTGTGCTTTATATCCACCGTTTTCACCTCTATATATATTATTTATTAGTATTAGTATAGACAAAGAGGTTGCAAGGGTATGTCACCAACCGCCGCGGCCGCGTGGCGATGCCCTGGCGATGTTCTGTGGAGATTTTCCTTGAATTCAATAGGGGTTATATTAAATAGAATTTATTACAGTCCAAAAGACGCTGGCAGGTCATAATCTTGTCGCCTCTTACGACATGTACAGGAACACTGGAAATGGTACACTCGTTTTGAATTTTCCACGCCTTACAAGATCTGTTTTTAGATTTAGACATTTAGTTATTTTTAACGATTGAACGTTTTGGAACTTAATAATTAAAATGAAAGTGTCGAGAGAAACAATGTATCATTCCATTCAAATGTCAGCCAGCATTAAAGATATCAAATCGAATATTCAGGCCAACTGGTTTTTGTGAATGAGTTAAAGCTAACTGACCGGCTTTCTTATTAATTAGAGCCTTGAATTTAGACTACTCATAAATTAATTACGTAAGCACTTGTGTGTTTTGATAATTTATTTTGATACGAGTAGCAGTAGCAGAGGGTACAAAGTTGTTTTAGTGGCGGTAAAAAAATCATTTCAATATCAAAGTCATGCTCAGTGTAACTTCCACGACTAGCTCAAAAAGGGAAAATCCAAACTACTTAAAGATAAATGAGCCAAAAAAACTTTTTATTGACACGACAGCCTTAAAACGTAGCCTTGAGATAGTCTAGAGGCGGGAACTGGGAGCGGGTGATCGATAAACCCCGCGTGGGCGGGCGGGTCAACGGCCTGCCCGGGATTGCGGTCGCATTTCAGCAGGGAAATACCTAAGTTCCCTCCCTTACGCTTGTACTGTGTTTATCTCATGATTAGGTAGTAAATCAAAGCAGAAAAACGAACATTCCATGATATATTTCTCGGGACTGGCTTGTTGTCCTGGTGTTCCAGCGTTTATCTCAAACGCCAACCAAAGATTGTCGACGTGATGTGACATTAATAGTACAGCAATAATCATTCCATTTGATATTAGACACCTGTAAGTTTTGTGTCGTGGCGGTTATAAAAGTACAAGTTATTTTGCTTCGGTAGATAAGTAGAGTGATTGAGATATTCTGATGTCGAACGTCAAGTCAACACCCAATTTCTTTACAGCATTGATTATTTGCATGCTTAGTAGTTTCCAGATCTATAAAATCTGATAATTTACAAGCTATCCTTAGTGTGGACCGTTGCACGTAATTTATTATTCAGCATTGTCTGAATCTACAGCCATCTGCACTAATTTATCGCACGATAAATCACATAGAATTCATTCACATTCTTCGCCTGGGCGGCGGACTAGTATTATATGGTACGCTAGTGTGATCTTTATGATATGAATAATGATATTTTAACCGCCTCGTTGGTTCAGTGGTTCAAACGTGTGCATCAGAGGTCGTTGATTTGATTCCCATGCAGGGTTTTCGGGGATTAAACAATGTACAACATTTTTTATTGGACAAATAGCATTAAATTTGTGATAACTGTAATGATCAGAAGTATATTATACAAAGGGGTATTGGGTGAAGGGTGTAACTATATCTGCTTTCTTTTTTATACGCAAGCTTCGTCCAGTTTGTTAACTTAATGTAAATGCCATTGAATGCCACTAAACCGGTTTGGATGAACTTTTTATTGATTCTGAATGACAACTGCCCTTGTAAGCTGCAAAATTTTGAAAGCTGCAAATTATATTTAGCCGCAACATATGGGTTTGTCCATCTTGACTAATTAGCCCTACAACTTTTAAATAAATAATAACTAGCTGTTGCTCCGCGGCTTCGCCCGCGTGAAATAAGTTTTTCCCGCGGGAACCGTTTACCCCGGTAAAAAGTAGCCTATATGTTATTCCAGGCTTTAAGCTATCTCTGTACCAAGTTTCATCAAAATCCGTTCAGCCGTTCTTGAGTTATAAGTCGTCTAACTAACACGACTTTGTTTTATATATTAAGAAGATGTGGTGGCGCTCATTGAGGAAGGCCTAGTCCAGCAGTGGACAGCAGCCTGCCCTGAGGAATTTAATGTAATGCCTCGTTCGTTGTACCCAGTACCCAGGACAATGCGCTAGACTTCCACCTTCTTTATATTACGGCCTACATAGTAAACTTTTTGTATAGGTTCTGTGGGAGAAATTTTTATCTGTATTGACGAATCGAACTTTTGCCGTCTGCTATGGGACTAACTGAAACTATTTATTTAAACTATCCTACTAGTATTATAAACGCGAAAGTTTGTAAGGATGTTTGGATATTTCTTACTCTTTCACGCAAAAACTACGAAACAGATTTTGATGAAACTTTACAGTAATATTACATCAGATTAACACATCCGTTCCGGTGTCGCATCATCAGCCGGCAATTCTGCTGCAAGGACCCAAGGGTCAGATTTACAGTAGGATGACAGCGGGTACCTAGGTGAGCTTAGGTGAGGCGGTCACATCTTTAAGTCGATAATGTATTGCACGCAACAAGGCCGTAGGTTAGCGAGGTATTCGCTCCTCCGACCTTTTGGTTGATTACATTAGACCAACGCGAATTATGTGGCCTAGGCAATAATTCATAAAGATATTATGTAAATTGGCCAATCCAAATTTCACGCTGGTGAAAAAGCGGGCAACAACTAGTACAATATCCACTGTTAATCCTCCACTGTCGCACGGAAAGAAACTGCTTAGAATGGAACGTTGCATGTCCGAGTGCACGTTCGCAGCACTATTCTGTTAAATCGTTTAACGATAAAGCCAGGACGGCCTCCACGCAATTGAAATTCAATCGCAACGTGTCACGAGACGTTACGACTACAGAAGTAATCACTAGAAACACTTTATATCGTTGCAATTGGAATAACGATCGGAATTGACGATGACGCGACTGTGGGATTCCGGTGTTTAATCGATCGTTTGAATATTCAATCTTTTACAATAGGTATGTGAAACCAAAAACGTTATGCTGCATCCACACGTTAGCCAAAAATTTACAAACGCAAGCCAAACCCATGCTCCACACGTTTGCGTTTGTAAAGGTATGCCGAACGTGTAGATGCAGCATAACGTTTTTCGTTATGGTTTGGATTTGGTAATATCGTTGAGAATTAGCGCGATTGGCTCCATGGGTGCAATCGATATCGTTCGAATATTCGATCTTTAATTATATGTATCGATTACTATATACATATACTCGTAGGTAGTTATATCTACACAGGTTGAGAATGACGTGCGTGAAGAATGGTTGTAGAGGTTAGGCCAGGGCCCGCTATATATACGGATGCCACCCTCGATTTATTAGGTGATTTCTAGTTTTACAAGTACGAAGCATGTATTGTTTGCGATCCAGCCAAATCAATTTTTGTTCTCCAGTCAAAATCTAGAGTTATTTTTAGATTCAATCAATGATTGACAAATACAGGGAGCTGAATCTTATTCTACTTTTTTTACTTCCTTGATTATGAGTTTCTGTTTTTTACGTTAATCGATATCCGAATTCGTTTTTCTTCTCAACTACCTTACTACGTTGCATTCATTACATTTGTAATGCAAAACTGCAACGTACTACTCGTGTTGTCACGACTACATACACGTCTGTCCTGAGAATTGTTCTAACACTCATCATCATTGTTTAATCAAGAAATATCATTAAATTACGTTCATGATGCAATACCGAAGCGTTTTCAATGTTTATCATTCGGTGTCTTGATCCAAAGAATCACTGCAGGAAGTAAAAACATAAAACAAAACATTCCATCACGATTAATAATTGCTTCATTTCAACCGATGCAAAGTTCCCCTGTGGGATGTTTTACAACGCCTTCGTGAAGGACAAAATTAAATCATTCCCCGAAATAGCTTCTTTTTATGAAAGCGATATTCTAAACAGGAAATATTTTTCGTGGAACTTGATGTTCACTACTACATCATCAGAAGTCGAAAGCGTTTTCATAGTTAGCTATAGCTACGACAAACACTTTCGACTTCTGAAATTGCAAGTCGCGACACCATATACAAGTGTACAGTATAACTGGTATAGATATTTTGAATTGTGTTCCGTATGATCTCCATTCCAGCACTCTTCGCTCATATCAGTATTTATGTGGAGGAGGCCAAGGCAACTTATTTCCTATTCGCGCTGTACCACGCTGTACCTACACAAAATTAAATGTCATCCAACACTACGTTGAATTTCAACAAATAATATAATGTAGGTAGGTTAGTTCATTTTCTTTTCAATGCCCAGTTGAATCTAGAGCAATATCATTCGAGACGTTAATTAAGTAACTTTTATTTTTCAAAAAGCGTTCATATCCGAATTCAGAGCAACGGTATTGGCAAATCAATGTTATTATTGCAACGGCAATATAATTTCTAGATCATCAACAATGGACACCACTTCGTAGGAAGTAATTACGTGATTCTGTAACATATTCTTTTGAATTGTGAATGACAGAGCAATATTTTGATCCACATTTTTTCATCATTTACGATGACTGACGGCGCCGACATAACGTAGTATTTATCGAGTTTTACGGTTCGCATCAGCCTAAGACATGATGGATTGACCGAATGTGGGTGTACCTAGTCAAAATGAAATTCATTTTATTCCGTGATACCAGCGAATAAAATGTTGCAAATGTATAATTATAACGTCAAGCAAAGGTTACATCATCTACAATTATATTGTGTAATTATTTAAGTACTCTAAGAGCAGAAATAGCGCACCTTTTGTTGGATTAGAACACCACCATGTTATGCTTAAAGCAACGCTTACATAATCGTGAGAATCGTATTTCGATTACACGGATCTGTATGTTTTTGCCCACGTGTGGGAATGGAGCGAGAAACGCATAGATTGAAATACTATTAATGGGGTATGTATCTCAGCAAATATTTACATCGTAGCTATCAAGTTCGGCGACTTAGGTAATATTTACTTAATTTAAAGGTATAGGTAAACGGTACACGGTGCGACTGCATGCAGTATCTACATACTTAAATGACATTTTTGTTAGATATGTGCCAGCTATGATTGGTATGTCGGTAAACACGCTTAATCGGATCAATCTAAAGGCGAGAAACGGGTCCGGATATCTAGTATATACGGCGATCGTCAATACTAGTATTAATGATCGCAGAGTATATACGAAATTTAGGTATTTATAAAAAAAGTATTACAAAAATTAAATAAATTACTAGGCAGTAATTTAACTATGGTACTAGGTAAAATTATGTTTTTCTATATTCTGCGTTGTGTTGCTCTTGTATGTGTCAAATAAATTGCATGGCAAAGGAGCTATACCTATAAGTTGCGAGTTTCTTAATAATTTTCCATTAAACCCTGTTAACAGAAAGGCAGTATTAGCACTTTTCACTTGTGCATACAATAACAACGAATACCTCCACGTCCATGCGTCACTGACTATAGTGTGTAAATAGATATTAACTATTGAGTTACTACCACGAACAAAGAAGCTTCTAGAATTACTGATGAGAAAAACTATGAAACGAACGAAAGGTTCACGTTTTTCCTTTACAACGACGATATTTACGATGATAAATCTGAAAATACTTATAAAATATTATCAGTAGAGAGTCCAAGATGTTCAGTATTCTCTGAAAGAGCTTACAGCGCTGGTGCAGCGTTAAAACTGTCCACACTAAACCAAATCTACTCACTTCAACCTGATGAAGTAAAACAAATCATTGCCAAAATCGTGATGAAGTTCCTGACGCTTATAGCACTGAACTACAGTAAGGTGGCAATAGATCAGGTGATAGATATAGGTGATTCAAACCCGGGTTAAGCTTTTAAAGAGTCCCATCAATAATAAACCAACTAAACCATGGTAACCTATTAGTCCTTCGGATCAAAAGAACGACACAAGCGGAACCTGAGTAAATTGGAGAAAGGCTAGGATCGGCTGAAACAGTTAAAATGACAAAGCTATTACACTATTTACATAATTTAAAATATTTATCACCGTTAAGATTTATTATTGAGATTAATTTTAGATCAGCAATCAACATAGGCTGATTTACAAGCGACGGCTACCAATGGTCATGATGAGATTTTAACACGGCATGTCGGCGTTAAATAACACAGACGAAATGATATTATTCAAATCGAGACAGCAATTTAGGCCGGCTACGCACTGCCACTGTTCCGTGTTTGTTGGACAATAATAATACTGCTGTGACACAAATTGACACAATAATTTAAGTATAGTGTTGGATTAGCCCATTTTAAGAGCGAAAGTGTCGACGCAGGTCTGTTGTGTAATAGTTTTTCGTATTGCCAAAAATACTGAAGCACAAATTATTTAGGTTTTTATTCAAATAGGAGATAAATTTTTTTAGATTACCTAGAACTGAGTACTTAGATATTTTCGAAATGCAACGACCAACTGCCGACGAAACTGTTATCCTAATAATTCTACTAATATTAAAAAGGCGAAAGTTTGTACGGACGTTTGTGAGGATGTTTGTTACTCTTTCACGCTGTAACTAATGGCTTCACGGATTTTGATGAAATTTGGTATAGATAGGCTACTTTTTACTGCGGTAAACTGTTCCCGCAGTAACATATACTTATTAATATGTCAAAGTCAAAATATTTTATTGCCTATGAGTAAGTATATCTGAGTACATAAATACACGTAAAATTTGATCTACCACCGTTTCCTAGGTGTAAGCGCTCAGAAGAAGAACGAAATAGGTTGAAATCATAGGGAAGTGTAAAAGTTTAAAACAATTCAGACCTAGCTTAGTACTTTGAATAACCAATCGCGATTTACAAATCGATGCAGCTTGACTGCACTACAACAGATCGCAACCATTGCCAATCTGTGATAGAAGAGAGAACACAGCAGGAGTAGGAGTAACAAATTAAGATTAACAATAACATCCTACAACAATATTGTATTTATACACAAACACAATAGAACTGCAATGATTATGATTTAGGCGGTCCGCCTGCGCAACTCAGCGCAACTGTCAGCTTGCTTTCGGCAACAGTGTTCCGTGTGGTTGGCAATCCGCAAGACAATCAATATTTGAAGAAAACAGCGTTCGTCAGTTATCTGATGGCATTGTGAGGTACGGCGCATCGGTGCCTGCCGCCGACGTCACCACCCACCTGTATTACAATTCGTGTAGGCTATGTGATTGCCTTAAACATATTTTGTAAATTGCATTGTCAGTCACTGCAATATTTGCAAAATTATTGGACATTGTTCTAATGTATTTTAAAATTGAATTGAATCATGATTGACGTCAATACTTAGTCATTTAACAACCGACTCAGAGGGACCATATCAGTAAGTAGATGAAACAAGGAAACAGAATCATTGGAACACAGATAGTACCCAAGAAACAAATACGCTACGGGTATAAATTCTTCAATCCCTTCCACTAGGCAATCAATCAGACATGAAGCAAAAACTTATAAGCGCTCGGTATGAGTCACCATGGGGTCAAACAACTTTGGATGGAGCATAGTAATTGCTTGCTAACAAACTACTTTACAAGTATCACAGCACTATTGTTGACTTTTTTCTACAAGTACACGTGCAATGGAAGCCTTGAAGCGAGGGCGGAGCCACCGTCCGACCGTGAAGGTTTAATTCTTGCCCTTACACACAACAATGAGTAAACAATGTTTAGATTGAATTTAGTAATACGGATGGTGTTGTAAGGTTTACTAAATAAGAGTCGTATAATCTGGGCCCTGTTTAATAAACGTTACAAATTGTAAAATGTAATTGTAAATTACAGGCTACAATTCTACAAGTTTCTGTTGAATAAACATTACAACTTACAAATTTACCATGGTGGAAAATTTACAAAATTGTAGAATTGTACCTATAATTTTACATATTTCTGTTTAATAAACATTTTCACCTTACAGGTTACAGGTACCCTTTATTAATCTGGTAGAATTACTGCCAAGCGGAAATGATGACATAGCCGAAACAAGTTTAAATGCCGAAATATCAGCAGGCTGATAATATAATTGCTATTTTTTATGACATTATGACGTCCCTGGTAGGGTAGTTGTCCAACAAACGAACCAGAGTTATGTAGAAAGCGCGGATTCCTCTCGTCACTTAGTCTATAGATGACAATGCAATAACAGATAACGTTGGATGCCTCATAATGGCTGATAATACCTACATATTTCTATCAATTTTTACCTCAAACATCAATGCTGGTGTTGATGGGCGACAATAATTGAGAAACAGCTTAATGTAGTAATTCTATGACGTCTGTATCATTACTACCTAGACACCAATTCCAGTGAATACATTTCTCAAAATCTACACGCGATAATAAATGATGTAGGAAGCTTTGCATTATTTCCAACGACATTCGAAATGACACACCACGAGACATGCATACAATTTCCAAATCGTTTATTAAAAACGCCCACCCCCGCAATAACAGGCCAGAGAGGTTATTCCGACAAAAGTTTCACTTTCTTTCGGACCGTGGTTAGCGTAGGATGGGCGTGACGGCTGCCCGCCGGCCACTGTCTTCATTGAACGCTTGTCGATCGCGAACTTTCCCTGTTTTTATGGGAATCGCATGGGGCGTCAATGACATAACAATATTTGTGAAAGCAGAGGTGAAAATACACGCCTTTTGCACACATCGCCCGTTTAGGCAGATACTTTCTCGATACACTATGGACGGAGTTACAGATAATCTGGTCACAAGGACCTATGACCTGCTCTAAAAATATCCGGTTTAGAAAACGAAAAGCTCCAAAACACCGCCAATACATAGATACTCGTACATTAAAAAGGTGACGTATTCCTATCTATCCTTCGCTATAAGAAGTAAATATCCTAACTTGCATAATTAAAATCGCTATAAATTCTAAGGTGACTTTTAGCTAGTATGCACACAATTTATTCAATGTTAGGATGAAGTGAACAAGGATGGCAGTAAATCTTGCTGTCAGTGCTTTCAAGTATTACACCTAAGCTTCGGCCTTAATTGTAGAGTGGGTGTGCTATTCGCGGGTATTAGCATTGACATACATACATAGTAGCGGCAATGCAACTTGCACACATATTTTCGCCATTTCGTCTCGCAGAGCAATCATAATAAGAATATGGCGTTTCAAAATACATACTTAGATCGAGCGAAACATATTGTTGAATTTACAAGTTGTAAATGTAAAGTCATCAGAAGAGTCCGAGGTAACGCCAGATCTTTAGCGATTTAGAAGAAAAAAACTCCGAGAGCCTTGGTTAGTTTATTCAGTGATGTTCAATTTAACTGAACACCTGTCTGTTTAGTATTAGACGTTCCAAAGCCAAGTATGTACTAGAAGTAACAGGTCCACCGGGTCAAGTTTGCACGTAATCTCAACAAGGTCACCGTGTAGTTGGAATCAAATAATTTGCAAGACGCATGGGCTTTAGACCTTAAGTCTAACTTGTACATTTTATTGCAATAACAGAAACGATGTTGCACAAGCATGTGCCATTGTAAACCGCAGAAAAGGTTTATTCCATTGCTTATGAAGAGAAATAAATTGACAAGCTAATTTGGAATATTGCATTAGATACATTATTTGGCATTTGAGTTACAATGATGAATATGTACGCAACGTTTGGTGTAGTTGAGTAGGTACAGTAAAACTGTCGCACCGGAATAACAATAGCGAATGGAAAACACACTAATTTGGCTATTGTGTGAAGAGACAGACACCCGTTCGCAAAGAGAAATGACAATGCACTTAATAAAGAAAGTTTTTGTAAAGTCGTCACACAGCTATTATACAAACGAGTTATTTCACTCATCAAAGTGATTTTTGCCTCGGGTGAGACAAAACCGGACCAGTCTCGCGGGAGACTACGTCTGCATCGCGGGTGTTAAAGGCGATAATTGTACACATATTCTACCCAACGTAGTTAATCGTGTGAGTCCGAGAAACAAACATACTTAATATATATTTTATATGTATGCTGGAAGCTGTTGGGAGATAAAGAAAGTGACACGATGACCCGCTTATATCTGCGTTGAAAGAAGCGAGAGTGATTGGGTGACGTCTAGCTATCGAACGGGTGAGGTCGAGTTGACCTAAGTAACTATTTAACTAGACAAAAACAAAATAATTAAAAACAAGATTGTAATGAATCTATGAAATCTCACATACTAATGGTAATGTTAGAGAACGAATTGAGATAGATTCACGTAGCTAACTAACAAAATAAAATTCTAGCTTGAAAATGGAAAAAGATTGCAGTTAACTTACAAAATGTATTAGACAACAACTATTGATGAAATTAACTGAACCGTATTTGAAACTGCCATTTCATTAGCGAAATGGACGACCGCCAGTCACGAAACATACTTCAGAGACCCTCCATTAGGATAATTTTGAAATCATTAGGAAACTAGAATTGCGCGTTGGTATAATACCAAACGCTGAAAAGGTTCACGAAATGTATGATGTTATTGTGTGTGATACTGCATAACACAACGCATAACACACCTGCCAAAATCGACAGTTATTTAGTGAACCATATGACGAAAAGCAATTTAACGGCGATCTACTTTCGCAATTGGAACTGACAATGTTCGATTGTGTAAAAGCGGTAATGGTAGAGCACGAGAGCAGTTATAAGTTAGCAGACACCATATTGTGTGTTTAATGTTTGGATTCTGCGTTAAAGGAATTTGTTAACACTCAAGGCAATTTGCTGACGCGCATTGCGTTGGTGTAAAATGGAGCTTTTAAGGTAACATTCCATAGAAGCGAAGCGTAGGCGTTTATAAAAGAACAAAAGTTACATGTAAGAGCTGTAGAGGTGGATACTATTCGTGAACTTGAGAAACAGGAATATTTTTTTTTGTATTGCGACCAGTTTTGAAATGTATATGTGCCAAAGACAATAGAGAACAGAGGACAGGAAGAAATGAAACTAGTTTTATACCTACTAATTACATCATGCAGTTAAATAGGCCGCAACTATCCCCCCGAGTTAGCTATTAAGTTTTGATTAGACAATCATGTCTAACATTAGTAGAATTACTTTGTAATTTGAAGGTATTTATGTACGCCGAGAGCATGTTACGGCCCCAGGGCAGCTCTCCGATCTACTGTTCGTAGTTACAGTAGAATGTTACCCTAATCGAGGGCTTTGACGTACGAACTGCACTTTATCGATAGTTCGCATTTGTTTCATGGAACATGACGTCATAGTACAATATGATATTTTTGTACATTTTTACCCGAGCTTACTTGTCAGTGACGTCATCAACAAAATATTTTTTTTGCCAAATTGTTCAATACGGCTTTTGGCACAAAAACTGCGAAATGTCTGCTCTCGCAGACTTTAATATTTGTTTTGAACAATTTTGGAAAAAAAATCTATATTTTATAAAACTGGGAACATAATTGTATCGTTTTGTTCTGTGATGTCACTTTGCATGGAACATTTTCATACATATCTAAACTACAAAATGATGTTGATGATAGGTAACGAACAAGCCACCAGGCCAAAGAGGCTGAAAAAGTCTAAACGGTATTTAGCGTATCAGTCGCATTTTTCGTAAGGTCCGACCGTACATCTGTGGAAACAAAACACCATACACTGGTCTCTGATAGTATTGAAACTCCCTAATAGGCTAGGCCAGCTCAAGGTCAAAGTGTTTCCACTGACGTGCGGTCGACTGTACATGTGTGTGACAAAATATATGGTTCGCATACGCACCGAGTGCCAAACATCCTAACAGTGCGAGCGGATGGCGATCAAATCGCGGCGCACGCGCACATCACGCAACTACTTTCTCCGATTAGAACCGACGCCCGCCGCCGCCCGCGCCGCGCCGTCGGACGCCCGGCGGGTTTAACGTACGTGACAAACGTTCATCAGGCCTATTACGAAAGTACGCCACAATTTGTCACTCCAAATCAGGCGACGGTTTGTTAGTTTTTTTAGATTATTGGAAATCCGGAAGTTACGGAAGTAGGTAATGAAAATACACTTATTTTTATTATTTCCGTAGCAGTGTTGGTCACGAATTTTTTGCACAGTTGGAACTGTGACATGGATTGCGCTGTGACTGTGACACACTTTACAAATTTAGAGTCACGATATGTCGGACAAAATAATCAGCCGGGTCTCACTCAACTCAGGATCCTGTTTAGTTACCTAGCTGTTAACTACCTTCATAAACATACATTTAAAGAAAGTAACATACACGATACAAACCTGGGTAAATGCCAATTAGTTTTTAAATTATCATTTAAGAACGAGATGATGATGACGCCGAGAGGAAACCTACCAACACGCTGCAGAAGAAACACTGAGTTGTTATATGAAATCTACCAATTGACCAGCGTCAGATTGTATTGATTGATGATCCTGAATAAGAACGACATGAGACTGCACTTATTGTCACCGCAGGTCTGTAAAACAATGCACGATTACCCAACGCTTGCAGCGTCCGTCATATCGCGTAACGTTCAGCAATAACCAGCGGTTCCGCACCACCGCTGATTGATAGCCGCAGTCCCGTGAACTATGGACATGATGGGATATTATCGGTGAGTTCACTTTCACCGACGTGTCGATAAAAAATCGTCGATAAGTCGTCTGTTCTGACAAATTACTGCCAGAGGGACCATACCGACGTATGTATCCAAAGAAATTGAACAGATTATTATGTTTAATCAGCGTTCAAGTGAAACTGAACCGGAAGATTGAAAAGAAATCGATGGTATTTTAGTTAAGGCGAATTGGAAAGCAACTCTCTTTACTGTTCGTATCAAGGATAAATAAAATATATTTTATTGATACAGAACTTTGGGACAGACGAGTTGTGGAGTGGAGACCGTGGACCGGTATCCCCGAACAACATACTTGGCAAAATTTATGAATGTAGTTAATTTTTGAGATGAAACAAATCTTACACTTTATGTAAAAATCCTTCCGGCCATAATCGCAGTAAAATGTAGCAAATATTATTCCTTTAACTGTAAGAAGTATTATCAAAATCCTTTCAGCCGTTATAGCCAGCTGGAGCAACAAACATCTAACATTTAGCATTTATAAAGTAGTGGAATTAGATAAAAGATAATTTTTGGTTTTCAGCTGATTATACCTACCTTAATGTTGAAAGAAAATAACACTCATAACAAAAGAAAGCAAGTAAATGCATTTGGAATTTGTAATTGATATTAATTGGAAAGCTATAAATTCTCAACATACCTCAATGAACTCCAAGCTTGAGACAATAGAATTAGGCAACAGGCGCACATGCGTTATTATATCACATCGTACAGATATTATCGAGCAAATTGCTATATTGTTACTGGTCAGTCGTGAACATTAATTTTCGCTCGTGTGCACGTTATTAAGCTAACATTCGACGTTGCGTAACGCACAGAAAGTTTGGTTCTGGGCCCAAAAAGTTCAAAGCTATCTCTCTTTAGTGCCGCGTAAATCTTGCCGATATTCTCGTGTCTTGCCTTCTATGCGCGAGAAAGCCTTATAAAGTTAAGGTTATTTTTAAATCCATAACATGCAGATAGTTTGAGTAATTAATTAATTGCGGTATCTAAATCAATTTTATATGCTAATCACCGATTCCATAGTCTACTAAGGAAGGTGCTAGGTAGGATACGCTAGCTAAAAGACCAGGATCTCGAACCAAACAGTCGACCAAACAGGCTTGTAAATCGGATACGTGAGCGTGCCGAGTGCGTTTCAGCTCTGTTTGTAATGTATGAAACTAGATGAAACTGTACGGAAGATGTTGATTGCGTGTGACGTGCGTAAGTTGCCTCGCGCAGGCATGCGGTCTGCTCCGGCTTTAATGCGTTGACCAATACGTATATTATGTACAAGAGACATGGGTATATTGCCGCAGAGGACGGTGACAGGCTCGTGAGCTCGTGACGATGTTACGGATACCCAAAGATTATGCGATGCCGCCACCGTTACGGATAATTGCCCGATTTGTCCGGACGGTCATCATTTAAATTAGCGTATTACGATGGAACAAGTAGACCGCGTCGTTGTTGTCACAAAAACAAGCAAAACTTATGTTCATTGCAGTTTTCTGACGGCTAATGTCGTCTTATTTTGTTCTTTTTGAAACACTTTTCTCAGAAACTTTCTGTACACTATCACTTTCCATCAATTACTGGAAAGTTGAAGGCTATAGATTGCTATCGGTGTGGCTTTAATACATTTTAGCTTTAAACCGCCACCCATTTCGCGTGTTAGAAAAGGGTTGGTCTTTTGTTCAGGGATTAGGCGTTGCCGGGTGCGGCTTAGAAATAACACAAGTTGCTAACTGTCCTTTCGGTAAATAGGTTAGTGTCATGTCATGTCTGTCGCATATTTGGGGAACATTAAAGTAATTAGTTTCGACACAAATAATTCACCCTTTAATAGGTGCCTATCCACTTCCCGCTGCCACGTCGGCTTAGTGGCTACGGTGTTGGGACTCAAGTGTCAAAGGTCCTGGATTCGATTTAAACAATTCAATTACATTCGAGTGACAGGGTACGAAAATGCAAATATATTAATGAGTTAGTAAAACTTGTATATAGGTAGTTTAAAGCGATATCAATAATATCATTATGCCTGTCGCTTTGGATCCTGTTTTTCCTTGTTATTAATTAACCGTCGATCCAGCCTCCTACTCTCCTTATGATTATGCTGACGTCTGACAGGATATCAAGCAAGCTACGTCATAATTATCGTTAGTGCCTTGCTTGTCTCTTTAATATTAATAAACCTAACGGGCAGGTAGGTAGTGTAACAACACAATTGGATTGGTAATCGAAATTTTCTCAATCTCAAAGTTTTGGTTTGGTAATCCTTCAATCGCCCCTCCGCCAGGTGAACCGACGACCTGAAGAAGGTGGCCGGGAGCGGCTGGATGCAGAGGAAGGAGGAGCGGGTGTGGTGGCGTTTATTGGGGTAGTCTATGTCCAGCAGTGGACGTTTAGGGGGCTGATATGATGATAATGATGAATCCTTCAGTATATTTAATTTAACTTGGATAATAAAAAGATAATGATTAATGTAAAAAGTACGACAAGAACGAATACAATATGAAACTATAGCCAACTTATATATGGAAACCCACTTACACTACGCACCATACCATGTCATTACATTACACAATTTCGTCATACCTGTATTTCCCCGCAAATTAGATCAGGTCACGTTCAAAAACGTAACATCTGAGCTAATTTATCTAAATCAATGTAACAAAAAGTGCGAATTTAAGTCATGTCCTAGTAAAAACTGGTCACAGCCAGCTAGCTGCAGTGGCCGGGCGAGGCGGAATGAAACCTCGGCCGGACGCGTCACCGCGCCCGATATCACATTAGAAACCACAGTCCACAGGCGTGTCAAATTTGCGGCCCGCAACGCTTGTCTTTGCGGCTTTGTCATATATTAGGCTTAGGAAAAGAAAGCTGCCAGGTATTGATAAAAATAATGCATTGACAAATAAATGAAAGAGAAGGTGTGTGAAGCTGAAGGCGGTCATGGGGAAGAGATCTACGAATGAGAGTGAATAAAGAAATGACCTTAAGAACAGTAGATGCAAAGGTAACGATGAAATTACCCACGAGCAAGAGTTCATACTAAAAGTGGGCAATGAATAAGTAGCAATGGACGTATCAAGCAAACCTGAATCATTTAATGCACTATACGGATCTGGTGTCAATTTGCAAGTTTCAAACAGATTCTTTATTTAGCAGGCCACCGTTTATGAGGCCTGAGTTTGTAAGCCGGCTCCACACATACCTTGATGCGGATTGGCTACACCCACAAACTGTGACACGTTACGTCTTTTAACGCAGAAGTAAAATGAAAGAAACATGAAATGAAACACTAGGCTGCCACTAAATGTGACACTTGACGCGTCAAGTAAATTACTGCCGACGAAGACCAGTAATTAATCTCAGCATGTTCTACTAGACAATTGAATAGATATATCAAGAAAAAGCACCTATTCATAAATGAATACATTTCTAACCTTGTTTCACGAGTGAATAATAGGAGTTGGAGTACTAAAATAAAAATACGTTTGAATTTTATCCTGTAGGTATCTAGTTTTTTAAATTAATTAGATATAGTAAAGACACAGAATCCTACGATAGAACAAAGACTAAATTAGACGAGTAACATCTAATGTGAGTACCTTCATATTTCTTTCTTATTAAATATATAAAACAAAGTCGTGTTAGTTAAACCACTTATAACTCAAGAACGGCTGAACGAATTTTGATGAAACTTGGTACAGGGATAGCTTATAGCCTGGAATAATATATATGCTACTTTTCAGCGGGGTAAACGGTTCCCGCGGGAAAAACTTATTCTAGGCGGGCGAAGCCGCGGGTAAGAGCTAGTTGATTATAATAATAAATGTGCTAAGTGCGATTTCTCGCCATTGGAGGATATCGCTATAATTATACTGGTCAAGTTCAGTCCACGTTAATGTGTCAAGATCTAGCTTAACAAAAATAGATCGCACATACTAGAGCTGTGGTTTCTAATGGAAGCTAGTTAATAACCATTAACTCGACGATAACAAATTACGTGTTATCAACTGTTTTAATGTATTTGCACATCGAAGGAAACATAAAATAGACTCTTGTAGATTAGGTACTTTAGGTAAAGGAAACAACCAACTATGTCACTGAATGAATTTTCTCATAAGTTAAGTTAAATTTAACGCCGGTGGATAATGCATATTAAAGTATTTTGCAATCAATGTTTGTTCCTAATAAAAGAAAATAACACAAAATGTAAAAGTAAGGTATATCTGAAATGAAAAAAAAAAACTAGTAATTTGAGTTACATAACAGCAATTTTGGGCCTAAAATACAGCCCTGTGGAACTCCGTAAAAGAAAATCAATATTCAATTACGAACTCCACGTATGGATTGTGATTACGTAAGCTTGGTTATTTTGTAATTCGAATCCTTTCATAGACGTGGTTCCTTCTTTTTTGTGGCTTGGTTGCAAGACCTTTATGCCGTGTCTTATTTGAAAACTTTCACACAACTCACTTTTAAAATTTAGAGACATTTTAGCAGGGCATAACAAAAATCGCATAATTTTTCTAGCATTAAAATATTTTAATAGTCTAACTCTACAGTTGAGAGTAGGTATATGACTTCATCTTTTCTTAAAATTATTTCTTCTTGTCATATTCTATCTAGTTCTTCAGATACCTATGTATGGTTAAGAACATGTTACTCTATTTGAATCAAAGGTTTTAACTTTATTTTAAAAGAAATTATTCATTACATAGCTATCACGTCAATCACGATAATGGTCAGTTTTGTTTTAGATTAAAGCATCCATCGAACATTTAGCACGAAGTTTAAAGATCACAGCATCGAGATGACAGCCGATAGCATCTTGCTAATGCTGATGGCGATCTACGGTGAGTGAATTATATAATGGTTATCCAATCTATTGTCAAATATCTGAACCGGTGGCGTAGTTACACAGTTGGTCAGCAAGACCCAGTCAGATGCAGATGTTACAAAGTGATTAAATAATTACTGAAATCATGCGTTAACGCCGGATTTATCTCGACAACTTATCAATGACACCGATATTTTGCACATTTCCGAGTTTCATGTTCGGAATAATGTGTATGATTAAAAAATTACATGAACATAAATAATACATAATTACATGTCTGAAATTTATCTTTGGGAACATTGTTATATCTTGGATTGTCTGTTATATTTGCCCTAAGGCTTAATAAAGCAATTGCGTGTCTATTGTCATCTTCTGTTGTATAATTAGGACGGTAAATACCAAGTTATTATTACTCGTACCTCGTCTAAGTACATTATATCTTCCAATTATATTATATGTTTTAAAATGGGCGTAAGCCTTCACTAACACTCGAAACTTGATGCAATGTGTGGGTAGAATTGAATGTCTGAAACCTACTCAAATACCTAGCTCAGACAAACCTTGAAGAGATTAAATTACAAATTCGCCTGTTTCTTTGACTAAGATCTTACTTATCGGAATTAATTGATAATATAGTGTAATTAAAATATTCTGCTAGGTAAATATAACTAATAATTAAACTCGGCGCTGGGTCCGCATGGGACGTTTGTCCTATTTTTGCCGACCAACAGTAATGCCTACCGGCAGTCGTGGTGAACTTGTTTAATTGGTAGTAGCGCTGGCAATTAAATTACCTGCATAGTGTTACATAATTGTATGGGTCTGGAAAGCTGTAAAGCATACCAGTAGGTAGGTAGCTTTCGTCTTGTTTGACGCATAATGCCACATTCGCACGCGAGATGGTGGATTCCTCAATCCATCTTTTAAAAATTATGCAAAATCGAAGGCTGCACTGGAACTACTGCAAGTAGCAGAGTTTATGCCATAGAGAACTAATTTGCATATCAATATGAATATGGCGCGAGTGGTCGGGTCATGAACGGTTAAAACGGTTGGTGGTGACAACGGCGCCCGGCTAGCGTGACGACACGGAAATGCGGGTTAGAAATCGTTTTCGCTCGTTCATAATGCACAAACATAACCTAGCTAACCTACTTATCAACATCTAGAAATATGCAAACAAGTTATAAAGCCATAAAAGCAATAAAGAATGACTTCATTAGTAGCAGAAATACGATTTAACTTATTTATTTACAAAAAGATCGTAATCACCCTTATACATCGTATATGCCATCAGGTTTTTGGTCGAGTTCGCAGAGGATTTTCAAGTCTGTTACTTTCGCAGTTACCTAATTGAAAAATCCAATGAGGTAATTCAAGTGTAATGCGATGCGAATGAAATTCCGAAAACATGAAAAGTGGAACATATTTCCTACTTCTTTAGGAAATAAATAGGTAACTAATTTATGTAACATTACGTATGTGTATCGATCGTCTGTAAGTAGTCAATCGTAAAATTAAACTTGTAAATCAAATCGCAGAGAAATCGCTCTTAGCGATAAGACCGCCTAGATGTACATTACTGTATCTGTTTTTGTTTTTGTCTGTAATTTTTAAACGTGCAATAAAGTGTATTGAATTGAATTGAATTGTTATTTTTATATAATACTCATTTTTCTTCATTTGGGTCTTAATTATTACGACAAAACGAGGTTCTTATTTTTGTCTTAGACAATGTTGATCTCTTTAGCAAAAATTTCAGCAGTAGAAACATTTAAGTTTAAACTTTAAATAAACCTCAACGGAAAATAATAAATTACTTGTGTATATAATACACATTCATCAAATTGGTCAAAATAGCGTATCTGGTAATGTGTTTCAATTGGAAAATCTTGAGGTACAAAATTCACTAACGCGTCAAGAACAGTAAAATCAAAATCTGCAGTTCGGAAATGCACAAATACAACTGGTGAAAGTAACTAATTACCACTGCACAGCGAATAGAATAATGAAGTCATACAGACAGACACGCACGCCACGCGAATAGCCAAGCTTTCATCTCGACACTGGACATAAGTGGTAATGACGTGACGATACTAAAAAGATTCCATCAAAGAAACATTTAAGAGCTTGTGGTTAGAAAACCATACTGTCATTACATAAAGAATCATTGAAAAGAACTTTCAGTTATAATAATAGAGCTACCGAGTAGTGATCGGTCTGAATTGATCACATTCTAATGTTGTTAGCGGTTTACTAGAAACATTATCGATGGGAGCTATCGATAATTTGCCAGAGAAAGTCAAATTTGCTGTTCTTGTAATAGACCTTTCGATTTTGCATTTGCTGAACGATATTTTGCTGTCGACAACTAATAGTCAGAGTAGAATAATAATAATATTATAATAACAACTCCACACTTGTATTAATTATTTATAGGGATAAAGATGGATGATAATGACATATATTTCCAGTATGAATCGAGACACAAATTGTTTTTTAAAGATTTTCAAAAAGGTTTTAGTTGCTACTTAGAGATCAATAATACAAATAATCAATAAATCAAATAAACAATAATGATGGTTATTACGATGGCAATAAAGAACGATAGAATATGGTGTCTAATTACTCTCACAACATTGTAGAAAGTAACATGAGAATTGTAAAGATCCATCTTAAGGACAGTTAACTTATCGTGACCCTGGATTAACCCGAAACATACGCCAGCCAATAGGCGGATGGTGATTAATCACGACATTAATAAGGCATTAAACATTAATCAGTCAAACGTCTTTTCTTCACTTACCTCATCCATTAAACGATGACAGACAGACAACCGAATACTTATCTATTATTTAACATTTAAGTGCCTCCTAGGAAGCTAACACACTTTTTACTGCCAAAATTGACAGATTGGCAGTGAGAGAATAACTTAAAGACACTCCTCAGGACTTAAATGATGTTCCAGTATTGGAGCGGCCGTATTCTTCTGTTAAAACGCTATTAGATGGCCATTGCGCAAATGGCACATTACGTTTTAATGGAAACTTGGATTCTCTTATAGCGAGTATCGATGTAACACAAAATTAGTTGATGCAATCGAAATAAGGTAAAAAGCCATCGGAATCGAGACCGAACTGATGACGTAAGCTGATGGATGATGACATATCACAGGCAGCAGTCATTTTACAGCAAAATGAATGTCCAATAGTAACGAGGCAAACAACATTCCGCGTGATTATAGTTTAGTTATAATAAAATTAACAGGAATTGGACTTTCCTCAAAACTAAACTAAGAATAGATCAAAAAAATACCGAGAAATATAAAAATAAAACAAAGCCTTTTCATTTTGTTTTCAAACCTACAAAGCGTAAGAACAGTGGGTTTATGTGAATTTTCATTACTTGTTACGAATGTCGTTTAATTCTAAACTACTATAATGTCAGTGCTGTAAATTGGAAGCTACTGCTCAAACAGCTTGCATTATTGTCTGTGCATAGTGCACATAAATTCATGGCATATCATTTAAGATTTAGTACATACAATTAAATAATTATTTTTAAAAGTCTCAATTAAAAATAGATTTAATTAAACTTTTAATTAAAAAGCTGGATCGAAAAGTGTTCTATGTACAATGTCAGTCGCGTGCATAGAAAACGCACCACGTATGGCAGTAAACTCAGTACAGTAAGGGGTCGGTTTCTCTGGAGGCGACCGTACGTACAGTATTAGCATCTGAATTCTGAATCAAACAATGTACTATGTAATTGGATCAGATGTGAATTTTAAAAATTGACATTTGTGTTATAGTTCAGGAGTTTTTGAAGCATAGGAATGAACTCACGAAGCCTAATAAAAACGTGCAAAAAATAATTATCTATCAATCCTAGCATCAGGTGCCGGGGCAGACGTGTGTTTGCACAACTATAAATATGCACAAAAACATTCGTGTTTATCATCCTAATCTAAACTGCCGTGACTTACACGTCGCAGATACGAGTAATAAATGAAGCTGATAATGACGCTGATTAGCTTACCCCGTGCAATGTTCTGCCTAAGTGCGACATTATCTAAGATATTACATAGCTGGGCACGCACCGTTCTCCGCGCTTTCCTTTTTGGAAATGACACTTTTTTCATACCGTTTGTCTCCAAATTGTACACTGTAGTTTTTGTATAAGTTGTGAAAAAAATCACATTTAGACACTTGTTTAATCATTTAGGTCTGCAACAAGCCGCCACTTAGAGCAATATCATTTCAATTGGGTTTCAACAAGCTTTTATTACAATCTTGCATTGTCATCGGAACCACATTCTGTCATCGACATTATAATGCAAAACAATTGGACATGTGACTTTTATAAAGATTTCAGATTAACCAATAAACGAATTTACCTTAGACATTTTATTAGTCTAAGGGTCTAACTAAGGTCACATGACAACTCACGAGGCAGCAAGTGTATCGCAAGCATAAAATGAACTGGCTGATAAACTTGAACGGCGAACATTGCCAACTAGGTAGATAGGTTTTGCCATGGGCACGCGATCGGTACCTATAAAACGTTAATATCAAGTGCACACGAAAATGTCGTACCATACATCTAGGATGATTACCCCATTCCATTAAAACAGTTTGTATATTTCCAATATCTATTTGAAATGTGGTAGGTATAGCGCTGGGTACAAATCAACATAATAAATAATATCCTATGTGGTAGGCAGAGGCCTACTCTCATAACAGGCCTTTTAGAATGTATTTTGGCGTAAGCGGTGTCCTCATTCCTTTATCGAAAAGGTGAAGACCACATCTTCACCACAAGCTTTTAAGAAAACAAAACAAAAATACCCATTGGTCCGGTAAAAATCGGTAAACAAACTATACAACCCATACAAGTAAGTTGATTGGTGAATGAGTAAGTTGAGCGGTGCGGTCGTACCTTTAATTTAACTTGTGACCTAGTTTTAATTGCTTCGTTTAAAGTTTTTCTTTCATCTTACAAAAACAGCGGCAGTCAAAAGCCACCGACCCGTAGCGGCTGGGTTGGGGGAGCACTCACGCGAGCCCCGTGGTACCCTGGTACCGATGGCAGCTCGCCTTCAACATGCGACCTCGGAGCCAATAAAAATTTATCTTTATTTACTAATATTTGTATAGGCAGTAGATATCTACATATATAAACATTTCGTCTTTTCGTCATTGCGTCGGTTACAAAGTTCAAGGACCTGATTATAATAAATTTGGAAGCTATACTCGTATTAAAAAATTATTTCTTCGTAGGTTTTCAATGAGTCATCCCCCTTATAAAAATCATCAGCATATCCCCCGCTGTTCACAGCTGGAAATAGGCCTTATCCGATGCGCGCTACCATACCGGGGCTCCTCCATCCCCGCTTTCGGCTATATTTTTAGGTCTTCTCCCTCATCGGCCACGTGGTCTGCCCTTTTCAGGTTGTTAATACGTCCGGCTACCTATGTTGAAGTCGGTAATTTATATTCTTGTTCGGATCTATCTTTCCGGATATCTTTCAGAGAAACTCTGGCGAAAATAGTAATTTTTGGGTGAAGGTAATTTAATTAAACAGCGATGTGTGAGGGAGAAAACTGACGGAAGGCTAGCTAGCATATTGCACTATAATTTCCCATAGCACACTGCGCCAGCTATATTAGGTACAAAAAACGTAATTTATTGTCACTCAATGTGCAGTGGAAGCGTGAGAGTCAAAGTGTTCACTGCACAATCATTAAATACATGAGCGTTAGTAAGTATTTCGCGCAAATTAAATTGTGTCAGCTGCTTGCCCCACATCGCATTGTTTCGCCGTGGGACCAGCACGTACCTATTGTTCATCGGAGAAGCAGACTGTTGGCAAAATAGAAAATTGTAAACAATGGAAATTTATTTTTTGACTTCCCGCGCAGAGACATTAGGAACCAGATGTAACGACATCACACACAACCGATGTTTATTCAACTAATGACCCGCAATTTTACTTGGGCGAATCACTTTCACGTCAACAGGACGTCATAAGTCAAGAGAATAATTTTCAATTATAACGCTGGTAGCTAGTTTGCCGGTTCAGCGCAATCGAGGCACAATCAGAAATCTCCCGAGTTTCACTTTGCTTTCCTTGGTTCATAAGAAATGTGCGTTAGTACGCGCCGTATAAAAGATGATAACGCATCAATGTTGCAGGCGTCGAGACTCAAGGAACAGAGCATTCGATTGTCGTAAAGATAACTTTGGTTTACAACCGAGTGTAGAATAGTTTCATCTCGACATACTCCGCAGACTAAGGACGTGACATGACCAATTTAAGTGACTGTTGATTGCGATCTTGAAACTTGTTCAAAGTTTAGGTCGAGCACGAAGTGAACAAAGTTCGCAGACGTTTGTTTATATTCCCCGTTAATTGTTCTATGAGTACTTCATGTTACAATAGTTAGTTAATAGATTCAGATAGTTAATAGATTTCTAGCGAAGCAGATATTCGTGTAAATTTCCTCGATACGAAATCACAAATCTTCTTTAAGAATCCGAATTGCATGAAGAACTATAAATACAGTACCTAAGTACTCGAATATCACACATAACATAATCAGAAGTTATCGATAAAGCAATACAAAACACAGTTTGGGTCGTGAATGGAGTTTATTCTCTTTATTGTCAGAGCAACAGCTAATAAAAAGGGTTATTTGTTTGAATGTTGCCCGTAGCCATAACCACTGTTGTCAATCATTATCTACCCTACTTTTGTTTTATAAACAAGTCCGTCCTGCTGTGGACGCAACAGCGCAGCGCCTACGCAGGTCGAGTCTTGGCCAGCAATCAGTCAGTTCGGCGAAGCGCGACTAACAATAGCGAGGGCCAAGCAATATACGTGCAACAAACGCAAGAGTGCAGAAATGAGAGCTGCTGTTACAGCTTTTTACTTGCAAATATGGCGCGCATGGCACCTAATAACAATAGAAAAGCATATTGTCTCTAAAAACAAGCCAAAAACACCATAAATGAAAGACGAGCTACATGTCCATAGGCTGCTTCTTTTTGCCTCTATAATATTATACCTGAGGTTTATCTCCCTGTCAAATATAACCACAGTCAAAACTCCAAATCTATCCTTTTTCCTGTCGCTTTCGTTTTCTCAATACTAAAATAACATATGCATGTATGAAAAATTGGACAATTTCATTATTTCCAGTCTTTTTAGCTCGGTAAAAACTTTTGGCCTTTAAATATTGTTTCCAATTGTATAAATAATAGCCTTAATTGAGCACTTTAATTATAGAACAGTTAATTATAACTACTGCGTCTGCTGCAGTCTGAACTGAGGTGTCAGAGCAGTGTTGTGTAAACTGAGACAAAGAATCACTGAGATTTCATAAACAACCCACAGCTGTGTTGGCTTCACTGGAACTTAACATGATACCTAAGAACATTTCCTTGCTTTAAACATTGTATCTTTCTTGGAACAGCGCTTGCTGTGTTGAAATACATAGTTGCATTTTTAAATTTCATTAAATGCTTTACAAATCTTTTCACTGATTGGCTATAATTAAATAAAATTGCTGTTTAATTTAAAGTAGGTACTTAGCTGGTCAATCTGACCCATTACCAGATTTATTTTTATTTATTAATGTTCTGTAGAATAATGAACCTTATAGCTCCAATATGTTAGTTACTCTATCATTCATTCTAGAATTTATAAAACCTGAAGGTTGCCTGGAAGAAATCCCTGAAAGCGATAAACCGCCATTTGGTTGCACACTAGTTTATTATATTATCGTAGTGTAAATTTTTAGATTTAATATTGGTGCTCAATAAAGTATATTTGTTTTGATGTGTGCTCAATAAAGTATATTTGTTTTGATGTGTATAAAAAATGTGGTATAAATGACACACTTCAATCATTGAAGATGTTTAGGATACTCTTCTTTAATTATTATCGTGAAAAGAGAGATATAGAAAATGACATTAAATTAACCTAATTATGGTTTGGATAAAATATAAAAATTTAAAACACCCATCTACTCAAGTCGTTAACAGTTATCTACAAAATCAAGTAGCACAACTTAATGTGGCTGAATTCTCAAATGATAATATCAACAATAATGTTCTTTAATTATGAAAATTAAGAGCAACATATCATATGTGCGGCACAAAACTGCCTGAGCTTGATAAATAAACAGTTATTGTAGTTAAATGCAGCGAAATAATATTCTATTTCACTGACCTAAGTAACATTTATCTACTTATTATGTTACATTTTTCATTTTCCATATTGTGTAACATTTTGGAAAATTTATCTATTTATTATACCTAATAATATGATTTGTGTTGTACTGCAAAGTTTAAACACCATCATTTCTGTGGTTCAAACTAGTTCATAAAATATAGAGCACAATATGATATTAGGTAATGACAATCCTTTGAGTCAGGTATTGCGTCAATGAGAAAACTGTCAGCTTATTGGCTGGCTGACCACTGTTATTCTGGGTGCATTACAGGGTCACAAGAAATACGTTTGATATCTTCCCGGTTGCACCCTCAAACAGTAAAATGAAAATGTTAAATGTAAATTAAAGCCTGCTTAATACACGAACTACCTATGTCTTATAGTGCAGTGCAGGTGATGTGGAAATGACCTAACAATTAATAAAGTTCCAGAGGAGTTTCCATGAAATGCAAATGTCGTAAAGTTAATGTATTTTGATATATTACGATTTTAAACAAAAATTGATGCTGCTTTATTCTTATACAGTGGGGAGCCTCTTTAACTCAAACTTCAGTTATTGACTCCGAGGAAACTTTGAACAATTTAAATTTTATTATTTCTTTTTCGAGATATAGAGTCCACTAAATTTGTAGTTCGAGTTACAGAGCGTGATATGTATGAATAGTACATCACATGGAAAGCATATTCAATTCGAGTTATAGCATCTAAATAATTCGAGTCATAGGGTTTTTTGTGCTTCAACGGAAGGGAATAATTAATTTCGTTGTCTTAGAGAGGATTTCCAGTTAACGGGGTTTGAGTTAAAGAAGTTCCACTGTACACTTTAATTATTTTTTTAATTTGCATTTATCTAGATGATAATATAATGACTGAACTAATTTGAATTTAGTACTGATTACACTGCTATATAGCTGCGAAGACAAAACAAATACACCAGCTGTCTGCTTGGGACCAAATAATAAGAATAATTAAGTTCATAGAAGTGCCAACACAACACCATTCTCTGCCTTGCCTTAACAAGCCTTTGGAACTGCAATGTCCAACATTCATCAACAGGTTTGTAAAACTTATTTAATCTGCATATATACTTGCCATAAGTAAATTAAGCATAGCAGGGTCCTAGAAGCAGAGATTCAAAATCAAGTTTATTGAAAATATAAAATTCTTATCATTAAAATGTTTATTTTATCTTATCTTTCATTGTTGCAATGCCATAATTGTTAAGAAAGTGACACTGAAATAATATGAAAAGGTATTTAGTACCTCCACAAAGGATAATGTCTTCCATTTGTTCATTATGTTAGTTTCATTGGAAATCTAACTTAACACTGACCTTGAGTAGCTTGGTTTCATTTAGTATTAACATTGGCAGGGGGAAATTAAACCCAACTTTGAATATTTTTATGTACAAGAAAAAAACATGTTAGTTGCTAACATTTGTGACCTTTTAAACCTAAAAAACGTACAGAATAGTATTGTTATACAATTGAAAAGTAAATGAATAGGAACACTTACCACATTGTTGTAATTGAAGGCTGCAGCACCTGGGGCAAAGTACTCCTCTCTATTCATCTTGTCACCCATTTTGATAGACGACAAACACTAGTCTAACATTGTTTTAACACACACAATTAATTTAAATGGCTCCAACATGATCAAATTGATGAATTCTTATCAAATTGCATAAATTTCAATTACTGTTGGGAGCGTCCGAACCAGCATTTCTCGATTCCAACGAAAAAAATTATCTAACACCAATGCAAGGATTTGTAATCATTACTAATAAACAAACTTTGAATTGAAACTAATATACCTATTTAGCTTTTAGAATTTTACAATTAAATCGCCTCGAATTCGATCTAAATTAAAATGTACCTTGACACACACACGAATCAAAAACGTCAATCATATTTAATGTACTCTGTGGTCAATCAGATCAGTCAGTCAGTCAGTCAAATTTTATTTTTGTTGATTTGTCCCTGATTTGTCCTCTATTGAGGGCGGGCAAGGGAAGCTTTCTCCGTACAGCCCTGTCTTATTTAAAGTATTATTTCTTATATTTATTTGAACCGGCGGTTACAGCACGGGCCTCCACAAAAACACAGCACGGCTAGAGAGTTAGTCGGCGATTTTCAATAAAATCGCAGCACGGCCTCCACGAGGCTTGCGGAGGTTCATGTCCGCATTAAACCGATAGAAGGTTTAATGAAGAATAACAAGGACATTTTGGAACGATTCGATGGAGTTTTATTTAACTATCCCGCACAATATATACTTTAATAGGCACTTGTTGCATAAAAAACTATCTTCTATACACCAAAACCTACAATATACATTTTTTAGGAAAACTAAATAAAAAGACAACCGTCTCCGACAAAATCCCGCCAAAAAGCCTTAGATGGCCAGGTTCGCGTCAATCTTACCAGACCTCAGATTAACCACTAGTACCAGACTGATGGATCGGACTAATACAAAACTGACCACGTCGGCGCGGTGTCAATGAAAGAACGAGGAATTAACCGTGATAACAAGGGACTAGCGGAACGGACCGGATTTGGCTGTATGGTCTAGATACCTTTACCTAAAAAATGCTTTTATTACACTCAATGCCAGGCAACCAAAGAAATTTGAATCTTTGCAGGCAACAAACCAAAATGACATTCAATGCAGCCAACAAACCAAAATGACACACAATGCAGCCAACAAACCAAAATGACATTCAATGCAGTCAACAAAACAAACCAAATCCAAATATTTAGTTCGTTCGTGGATGTACAGAAACAACCGGACGATTGCCATTTAAAAAAAAAAAAAAAAAAAAAAATTGGTAAATTATTTGTTGGACGTATACTATCTAATTTGTGATTTGTATTTCGAAGAAATGCACAATATTGATACTGACAGTGAAGACGAACTCCCTCCTGGGTGGATAGAGAAAAGTACCGACGCAGGGGAGGTGTACTTCGTGAAGTAAGTTTATCTTTTGTTTATCAGAAATTACGGCACATTGCAATCACACGGGTTTACTAATTATTCTAATTAATTAGGTTTAGGTATCTATAAATACCTGATAAATACCTACCTGTTGCCTGAGTACTTTGAATTATCATTTGTCTTATCATTTTCTTCAATTAAAAAAATATTTTTACAGCTCAACCTCACTCAAAGTTCAAGTAACTCATCCCCGTACTGGACGTAAAAAAGTAATTCCAAAGGAACTTCCATTTGGATGGACTAAATATATAGATGAAATGGATACCACTGAAGCAGCTTGCCTTGGTGAGGGGGAGGCTTATGGTAGAACTGTTTACGTTCATAAAGAAACTGGCCAAAAAACCTATGTCGACCCCAGGTTGGCGTTTGCTAAGGAAGAGAAGAAGCATGCTCATGACTTTCGTCAAAGATTTGATGGGTCATCTACAGCATTTCAGGTGGGATAGAGATTGACAGAGCTCTGCATAATAGTGATGGTGAAATAATAATAAAAACGTTTATTTATTAGCTGAATTTTCATAAAGGAGGCTATTTGAAACACTTCTTGCAAAAGGGGCACACCTACCAAATCTACCAACCTACATAATAAACTAATATAGATTTGGCTGTAATATTTAAAATCACAGCATTATTTAAATTTGAAACATTTTGTAATATTTATTATTAAATTAGAAATCACGAATCTAATCCTATAACCTTGACTTGACGCCGGTGTCGTCGCCAGGATGCTGGCTAAAAACAAGATGAAAACATGGCCTATGATGATGAACCTTGAGTTAATTAAATGTGCATTTATTTTCAGATTTTGCATGGTGTGGATTTGTCAGGAAAATATGCCTTAATAACTGGTTCTAATGCTGGAATCGGGTATGAAACAGCCAAATCTCTAGCTCGGCATGGTTGTAACATACTGTTTGCCAACCGAAACATGGAAGCCACGCAGCAGGCGATAGAAGACATTGTCAAACAGACAAAGGCATCCGAGGAAAACTTAAAAGCTGTACACCTGGATTTATCATCACTGCAAAGTGTAAAAAAGTGTGCCCTGTCTGTCAAGACTTTGTTTTCAGAGTAAGATATTAAATTGTTTATTTTTATCATACAACACATAATTATGTACAGTCGACCGCACGTTACTGGATACACTTTGACCTTGAGCTGGGCTAGCCTATTAGGGCGTTTCAATACTATGAGGAACCAGTTTATAAGGGTTTTGTTTCCACCCACATGCGGTCAACCGTACCTACCTATTATGATGGTGCAATGGAATTTTATTATTGCTTATTTTATTAATATTTGCGGTTAATAAAACTGAAAGACATTTTTGGGCTTAACGAAGGTAACAGCTTACCATATCCAAGCCTGTTCTGCCATAGGTTATTAAAAGGGCGACTTTTTTGAAGATCAAAGGTGTGAAAGATCTGTATATGGTAGTATTGTCTGTAGTTTATGTTAACATTGCTCTACCAGGTTTTTTTGGTTTTTGCTGGAATATTTCGGTTGATGCGCCATTTTCAAGGGAAGCTAACCATATTTATTTTTTCAGTCATCTTGATATGCTGATTTTAAATGCTGGTATATTCGGTCTTCCATACACCGAAACGGAGGACCGACTCGAGCAAACGTTCCAAGTCAACCATCTCAGTCACATGTATTTTGCATTGCTATTGGAACCATTGTTGAAAAAAGGTTCTAGGGTAGTGTTCGTTTCATCAGAGTCACACAGGTAAATGGTATTTAATTTTTTATATCATTATATATTTACATTGCATGTTGCATGCTAGCCTTTCTATGAACATTCTGCTAACACCAGAAAGTAATTTACATGGCGATGAGTGATATTGTTATCTGCGTCACTTATGATCTGTTAAAAAAAAAGTTTGGATGATTTTCTTAGTGACGAATTCTTCTATTACAATCAGTAGCTCTAATCAGTTAGACCAGTAGGTAGTCACTAGTTGCTTCAGTAGAAATAACAAGAACCTAAAGCTTTTACATAATGTATAGTAAAAGAGAGCAGGTTAGAGCCTACCATAAATTAAGTAACAACTCTTCTATATTATCTAATTTAATTATTATTTTCTAGATAATTAGTGCTTTGTGTTTTATTTCTTTTTAATCTTAGTATTGTAATTATTGTTGTCTATGTGTTTTTAGCAGTGAATAAATATCATTCTATTCTATTTGATTACAGATATGCAAGCCTAAAGAATGTGTTTGCACAACAAAATTTGGCAATGCCCAAAGACTCGTATAGTTCCATGATGGCGTATAACAACTCCAAGTTGTTTAATGTTATAACTGCGAAGGTGAATATTCTTATCACATTTAATTTTATACCTAGATTGTAACTTTGTAACATGACTGTTAGTTATAAAATTTCGTGAATTTACTCAAAATATACCCAAAGCAACAAAACAAATTCGAGCGACGATTAACATTATTGTATAGGCACATATCGTCACGCTATGTCCGTGACGGAGTAGACAGAACAATTTTCCGAAGATTCACAATTTCGGAAAACTTGATGAATTGATTTTTCAAAAATCTTATGATACAGTTTCAGGTTTTATCAAAATCGTCGCCGAGGGTACTTTGAGTATTTTTCGCTATTCCCTATACTATAGGTTCGGAATTGGGCATACATCACAATTGAAAAATTTACCCTTTACACTAAAGTTAAACTAAGTTTATGGTTTCATTTGATTTAGCATTTTAATAAGGGTTTTACCTATTTAAAAAAACGTCTAACCTAACCTGCCCACTGATGCGTAAAAGAAGCGTCCATCTGGGCAACTACATACTTCAACCTGATGAAGTAAAACTAATTAGTGCCAAAAGCGTGCTGAAGTTCCTAACGGATGCAAAGCTCAACACTGAACTATAGTAAAGGCGGCGATCACAATAGATCAGCAATGGTCGCAGTGATACAAGCTAGATAAGCCTTGACAGAGCCCCACCTCAAATAATAATAATAACCCAACCTAACATCTGGGTGTCAGTCCGCTGCCTAATCTACATAAAAAAATCCGATTTGCACATCAAAAATAAAAACTAATTGCACACTCCTGCGCACTCTGCTGCGCAATCAGTATATTTGGTTGGTGTGCACTTTAATAAAGTCTTTTCAATAATACTTTCCAGATCCTAAGCGAAGAGTGGCGGAGGAGGGGTGTATGCGTGAACTCCTTGCACCCTGGCAACATGGTGTTCACGAACATCAGCAAGTCGTGGTGGCTGTTCAGGCTCGCCTTCCTCATAGTCCGCCCTTTCACCAAGTCGCTGGTAGGTTACTTTAATATATTAAAGTAACCCGTATTATTTTACTCAATAGGTACGTCATTGAAAAAAAAATTGTTAGAAAAAGAACAAAGCTGTATGAGTTTACTCTTTCTTTTTAAATGGCGAGAAAGTTTAGTGCGGGCCGCCGTACAGTTTATTTATTTAATATATATATAAACTTCATCATATCAGCCTTTTAACGTCCACTGCTAGACCTATCCTTCTATATATATATATATATATATATATATATATATATATAGGCCCTATAGGCCTTCCCCATTGAAGTCGCAGTGGGCAGATCAATACTATCGCAGATCTGACGGCTGTTGGTGCAGACTAGTTCTGGAGTGGAGACCGTGGACGGGTACGCGCAGCGTGGGACGCCCATCCGCTAGGTGGACCGAAGACCCAAAGAGGGTATATATAAAATAAATAAACGGTTTAAAAATATGTTTTATGTAATATTCCAGCAACAAGCAGCAGCAACGACCGTGTACGCCGCGACCGCCGCGGAACTGGAGGACGTCACCGGCCTCTACTTCAACAACTGCTTCTACTGCGAGGAGTCGGCCCTCGCGCGGGACAAGGACATCGCCAACGAGGTGTTCGCCATCTCGCTTAGACTCATCGAGGAGCGCGTGGGCGCCGATCACTTACACACGTATTTAGACAAGTATACCAGGAAGCAACCGCACTCGTGATTGGTGGTACGTTATTTTTTATGTAATGGACTTTACGGCCTTGGAAACAGAGTCCTCCTGATAATTTTTAAACATTCATATTCGAGAAACCGTATACACCGGCTGCATTATACACCATTGAAAGGTAAAGTGTGTCCATATCAGAGTTGGGCCCGAAAACACCGGAGTCAGAGTCACCGGCAAATTGTCTTTGTCACTCCCATGACTGATTTGACATTGGCAGGATTTTAAAAAATGTAATCACGATTACTTTCCTAATTACTTTCTAATTTCCATATTTTGTTTATACTCCAATTTCTTCATTCGATCTCATACACAGAAATTAGGGAAAGTGAGAAAGTAATTAGGTAAGTAATCAGTAATAGAGCTATTACATTTTTCCTAACTCTGGCCTTACATGTATGTAATATAATAATTATTTAATAAGTTATCTATTATTCCTGTATAATATTGTACCTACCTACCTATATGATATTTAATTAAGTTTATTCAATTGTTACTGTTACTTTAATATAAAGAGTAACTATTTAAGTACCATTTATTTATTGTATTTATTATCCCCCATTGCATTGACCCGTTCGCCATTGACGATAATCGGCGATCGTACGCGAACGGATGCTAACGGTATTTTATACTAATCGTGCTATTTTGTATAGACTAAAAATACGATAAAGAAGTGTTTTTTAAGCTCCAAAAACAAATCAAAAAGTATCAAAAACAAAAGTGTAAAAAGATTAAAATTAAACAGCCAGCCGGCGACCGCCGACGTAGAGTGTATCCTAACCTATAATCGGAATTAATCAAAAATGAAAGGGATAGTCAGGATAGTTGAGTTGCCCAATGGTTGCCACCATTGTGCATCAGACCAATTTAAAAAGCTTATGTAAGCAACCGTCATTGACAGGCTTTCTTTTATTTTTTGGTAATAAATAACAAATATGCCGAAATAAATTAATTATTCTATAGTCGAGTTTCTAGCTTCAGTCGATCCGGCTGGGGTTGAGCCCTGGTTCTGGGCAGGAGGAATGTTAGCAGACCGCATACTGAAATAGAAAATTTTATTATTTACTAATACAAACATCTTCTCGTCGCAATGTTTGAATCAGTGCGTTCTACGCGTAAAATGACGTATGGCGCCGAAACGTGGTATGAACACTGACAGTGGGACTAGCTCGACCTAACTCAGAAAATTAGTACGTTGAAGTGGCAGTGGTCTGGAGAGCCGTAAATCGTGGAGACCACGACTGGGCCAGCGTAGCGTGGGACACCTCCCGGCTAGATGGAGCGACAATCTGCGTTAGGTGATTGGATGCGGAGAACCGAAAGGTCGGGTTTAGTGGCCTTAGGAGAGGCCTAGAGACGAAAGGGATTGGTACAGGCTGAAGACGATGGTGATAGATGATATACATTTTACTAGGTATAGGTTTTAAATCCCCTTTAGTGGAGATTCGATTTTTTTTTCTGGACTTGCCTCCGCCCTGCTCAGCCCTGAACTGCCTGGCGGGCTGGAAACTCAGTTTGCATTTACCATATTGTTTTGGATCATGTCACAAAAAAAGAACGACTTGTCTATTCCTACCTATAGTCACAGTTTTGGGTGCTGTGTAGTCATTCGGCCACAGTATCTACGCGACGACCTAGTATCATGGCCAGGCGACCGCCATGCCTATATTGGTACTTGTAATACTTACGTAGCATTAAACTACCGAACACGTAGAAGGTGGCGTCGCAGGCGACGTTCAGTAGCACCCCGGCGACGTTGGCGCCGGCCACGGAGCCCACGCGGCCCAGCATCATGGCCAGGCTTATCGCCATGCCTCTGCCAAACAAAATAATACAATTTACATATTTTTAATAATATGCTTAATAGTCGTAAGAGTACATTTATTTCCTTTGGATAAAGTACTTCGGGAAAGGAGAAACGTAGGGAATATTTCCGACTTTCCGAGATAGGTACATCCATACATATCTTCACGCTATGCCCCTGACGGGGTACGCAGAAAGAACGGAGCGCCAAGTAACGCGGTCCTGCCTGACAAACCTCCTTCGCTTCGCTCAGTCTCATCATTTTCTTCACACGCTCGCCGCGGGATGCGGGTGCTCTTTACGTGTCCGTCTATAAGCACCCGCTCTATCTGATCCTCGTATGTCAGTCTACGTCGTCCCCGACTCCTATTACCAGTCACATTCGCTCGATATATTTGCGTCGGCATTCGTTCATCACTCATTCGCTCAACATGTCCGAACCACCGGAGCGAGACGATTGGGTGCTCATCTTAAATGTGTATTGTATAGGTATATTTCCGAGATTAGGTGCTCACCTTAATTGCGTAGGGAATATTTCCACCGCATACGCGTTCACTGGTCCGATCGCCAACCCCATTATCGGGAAAGACGACAACAGTGCAGCGAACACCAAGTCGTGCGTGATGAAATTGATCGATATGCAGAAAGCGCCGATCAGGCAGAACACAGAGACAAGCAGAGCTTTCTTTCCGATTAACTTCACGGTGCTGCTGGCTGCTAGCGCGATGAATGCGCAGGAAAAGTTGGCGATCAAGTTAATCATGTAGGTTATGTGTTCTATCGTGTCCACGCATTCGGCTCCCTCTTCTGCGGTCTGTAAATTGAAACAAAAAATAAATATTTTCATTTCAGAGTCATAATATTTTATGATATAACCCATAGCAGTTTGCACGTCGCTGACAGTGTTTACTGTCTATGTGTGCGTAGACAGAACGATTCATAGAGTTGTCCAAAAACTTGAAAAGTTTGATTCGGTTGATCGAATCAATGAACTATTTTTTCAAATTGAATGAGCGTCATTACGATAGCGCCACAACTGCCGAAGGTACAGCCGGCGCCGACACTTCGGCGATTGAATTATCGGTCGTAGTTTCGTCGCGGCGTAATTTCGGCTGATGTGTCATAGTAACTTGAAAATACTGCGAGCGTATTCAGCCGAACGTTTCGCGCTGTACCTTCGGCAGGTGTGGCGCTACACTAAAGAGTGTAGGTATGTCATAAAAAATCTACAAACCTCATTAAGTCTCTGGGCGATGACCTCACAGGCAGTCAGTCCTCCGTCGCCGCCAGATATCACTCTATTCAGTATGTCCGGCACCCATACGTATAGTCCGTTTAATCTGAAATGTTCAGTAAACATCACTTGTCATGAATCGTTTGGAGCAATAAGTAGGACTTTGGAAACGACACGCTTGAACTTCGTTTGCAATGTTGCGCTTGAGTTAGTAATGACATTGTCTGCAAAGGAAGTGCTTGAGATAAAAACTCTTATTTTACTATGGGCCTAGCCAGTGTAGATAATGAAACTTACGTGGAAAACACTCCGAATAACAAGAACCCGTTCAATGCCAACCATTTTACGTATGGTGGTTTTATTAACGGAATCGACTGCACTTTGAGGGATGTCAGAAAACTGCGTCGAACCCCTTGGTTGTCCGGCATTTTTAGCTTTTTCACCTGAAAAGAAAATAAGTTTCGAGACTAATTTCGAGTTCACCGGAGGAATGTACCGGTTGCGGGGAGAGCATAATGCGGCGCTGTGATTGGCTATTTCAAGTTTGCGTCGTGCGTGAATCCTAGCGTATTTGGATGCGTGGTAAGCGTCAATTACCCAGTAAACGGAATTTATTGGGGGTTATGTACAAAATGTTAGCGGAAGTCAGGTGACCATCATTTTATTTGTAACTAGCTTTTTCCCGCGGCTTTGTCCGCGTAGAAAAGTTTTTCACGTGTGAAACAGCGCCCTCTATGTAGGTGTTTTGTTACTTAGGGGGTATTAGCGGACGCCCCGCGACTTTGTCCGCGTTAAAAAGCAGCCTATATGTTTTTCCAGGATATAAGCTATCACTGTACCAAGTTTCATCAGAATCTGTTCGGTAGATTTTGCGTGAAAGGGTAACAAAGATCCTCACATCCTTACCAACTTTCGCCTTTATAATATTAGTAGGATATTTATCCTAGTTTTTAAAATTTAGTTGGCACTTACTGGATAATCGTCAGGGGATTTCCTTTTGTTCCCCGCATATATAGTCTGCAATACTTGGAGAGCCTCGTCATGCTTTCCTTGAGCTACGAGGTACTTTGGACTCTCAGGCCCAAACGACATCAGAAATGCACTTAATAGAAAGAACATTGCATTCACTATGACGAGTAATCGCCACGGTCGAAAATCATACGTCCCGAAGTCTATTCTGAAGTCTAGTGGTAGAATGACCCATGCTAATACTGAAAAGTAGATAAAGAATACATTATAATTAAGATATATACGAGTATGTATACTGCTTTATTGCGATCTCTAATTTGGTTGTTATATCTGTATAAAATTCACTTTTAAGTCATTCGACTAACAATAAGTCCATCGCCGTTTGATTGCAATATAATAATAATAATGTTTGGATCAATTTACACACGACTTTAGTCCCAAACTAAGCCGAAGTTATAATAATAGCTATTGAATTCACTAACTCTATTTAATTATAAACTAATTCAACTAAGTCTATATACAAATATTTAACAGCACCTACAGTAATTCAAGCCATTCCTTAAAAAACCGCTAGCTTTGTATGGAATTTAGAAAGCTGTAAGTACTTATGGTAATGTTGATCATCAGCCCGCACTAGTCCACTGCTGGACATAGGCCTCCCCCAAGGCGCGCCACGGAGTCCGAACTTCGGCTCTCCGCATCCAGTCACTGCCAGCCGCCCTACGCAGGTCGTCGCTCCATCTAGCCGGGGGGCGTCCCACACTGCGCTTGCCCAGTCGTGGTCTCCACTCGAGAACTCGTCTACCCCAGCGATTATCGGTTCTCCGACAGATGTGACCAGCGTACTGCCACTACAACGTGCTAACCCTTTGAGCTATGTCAAAGGCTTTGGTTCTCTGGCGGATCACCTCGTATCGGATCCTATCTCTCAGAGAAACTCCGAGCATAGCTCTTTCCATAGCCCGTTGAGCGACTTTGAGTTTTCGGACTAGTCCCACTGTCAGTGTCTACGTTTCGGCGCCGGTACTTATGGTAATGTAACATTGTTACAACGACCAATCTGTAGACTTATACACAGCATTAATGTACTTATATTGTAAGTCTTATTGTAGAGAACAAATAAAGATTTATTTTTACCTATTATATTTCAGTATTTTGTTTAGATTTAATGTTAAAACTATAATTGAAATAGATTTAAAAATCACTTACGCGGCACCATCCCGGATCCCATTATTTGCAGCGCGTTTGTGACCGACAGAGCGATGTCTCTGTATTTAAGAGGTGTTATTTCACCGATAAACGAGTACGGCACTGCTGCAGGGCCTGCTATGCTGGCAAATGAGACAAAAATAAAATAAAAAAATGAAAATAAAAATGAAATAAAATAAATTAAAAGCCGATTAATTATGAATAAGGACGCAAAAGGAACCGTTCGCAAAACACCCCGTTATCGACCTAATTATGGTTTCTTAGCGTTCAGAGACAATGTAACAGAACAAACAAAATCCTATAAAAATTATATTGAAATCTGTCCAGTTAAATACAGTACAGACCATCAGACACAAATATTAACGTTAAACATCTATTTTAATTCCCATCTTATGCGATTCATGATATTAAGATTTGGTGTAGAAATTGACCTATTCTGACCTCTTTCTTTTTAAAACTCGATATTTCGATCCCTGATTATTATGAATTAATCAATAAAACAAAGAAAAAAATTAGGCTATCTCATGTCTTACCACAGTGACATAATGAACTTGCATATCGTGAAGCTGATAAGGCCCGGCATGAAAGCGGACAGCACTCCCAGCACACCGGCCGCCACCGAACTGTAGATCGCGATCCTCTTTCTCCCTTGCGTGTCCACGAGATAGCCCCATGGGTACGATGTTAACACTATACCTGAAACGAGAAAGGAATTCATATTAAATAATTTAAGGCTTTATCGCCTAAACATGATCTTTACAATTAGTGGCCATAACTTGTCAAATGTTCGTTAAAGGTAGGTTGGCCTTTAAATGCGCGACACTTTGAGAAGGAATTTTGGCGGAGTTCGGCGAGGTCCCAATACATCTCAAACTAGGATTGTCTCCTGTACCTATTATGTGAATAGACCAGGACCGACTTGTTTACAAATTCTACAAAGTTGTCTGTCCCCACGGCCTCTGGCGCTCGAGTTCAATGACCAAGCGAGGCAATCCTCCGCGGGGTATAGCGTTGTGAAGCCGACAGATTAAGTTATATCGCAATAGGATTGCTAAATTCAGCTTGCCTATCATTACCAGACCAGTCTCCTAATTAGGAATAAACCCTTTAGTGTAGCCCTGTTAGCTCGAATGCATCTCTATCATATCCACGTTTAAACGCCGTAAGCTATGACTAATGCATGGTAGGCAGAGGTCACTCATGATAACATCGGTAAATTAATTACGCTTTCACCCCGTGGCTGCCTACCCCTTTGGTATGTACCTGCCCTACCTATAACAGTAAGTAATTTTCCATGAGGTCGTTGGACTATAACAAATCAGCATTTCAACAGTGAAATAATAATTAGTCTGCTCCGTAGTTTCAGCCGAATATACGAGCAAATTCAGAAACTTTACATCTTGTGGTAATATTAGTGTAGATGGAATTGTAACCAATTTTGTTCGCCAAGTGGGATGATGCAACGGATTTGTATGTCAATTACAAGCAAGGAATACCTATAGCTTTTAGTACTTACCCACGTGCGGATCAAGGATTATTAACGTTATCTTACTGCATAATAAAGATAAAACGGAACGAATAGTCCATAGGTAACATAAACAAATATAAATATTGTTATTTCATAAGTTATCTCTACTGTACTGATTGCAAACTCATAATGAACTCTGCAGAAAATGCTAAAAAAAACTGTATGTCAATCTCTGGACAATTTGATGTTACAGAAGCTCAAATCAGAGTTTGTACCGCAAATTATGATATTAGCTAATATATATATGACAATCATAGCTCAAGATTCGTGCCGACAATTAATTATGTATTGAGACCATTTTATGAACATCTGAACTAAATTTTAAATTTCTAAACCCTGCCGTTTTGGTGCTGGGTGTAGTGTCAGTCGGGGTATCCTTACATAGTAGAAAGAAGTTAAGGCATAAGTACCTATATATGGCACTGAAGCAATGAAGCCCCTCTGCGCATCCGTCATCTCTAGATCACATCTGGAGGCCGGTAGCACGTAAGAATATCCCACTGGCTCTATTATAGCTGCTACGAGAAACAAGGCCAGAACCAAGCAGTATTTCAGGCTGTAGCAACCGATACCTGGAGAAAAAACCAGTTTTACTAATCATTTTGGAAAGTAAAGTAATTAAATAAATTCGATAAATAAAACAATTTGAACAGCGTTTTGGAGTAGATAATTCTGATATACCTACTGACTGTAACACTATAAGTACCATAATACATTTAAATTCCTGAAATAATATTTAATAATAAGTACCTATGTAATCTTGATTTGATAATAATAATAGGTAAATGTGTAATCTAGATGAAATAATTTTGTCATCATTTTTTCCCATACATTTTCAACTTATCCTTTCTAATCGGATAGGTAAAATGAATGAAAAACAAATCCGAAGGTAACTTGCGATACAATAGAACCGCTTAACACCGACCGACATCGACATTCCGAATTGATAATAAGGGTAAAGATGAACTATTCTTTCTTATGAATAAATAAACGACAGAACACAATGTCGTCATTGCCAATTGATAGGTAGTTCGCGTTCGCGGTCACTTTAGTTTATATAACTGTGAGCTAGGTGGGATCGGCTTTTCATCCTATGTTAATCCTTTCTACTAATAAACGCATGTTTGTAAGGATATGTTTGGATGTTTGTTACTCTGTCACGCAATAACTACGGAACAGATTTTGATAAAACTTTACAGTAATATAGATTATACACCTAAGAATAACACATAGGCTATAGATACATGGAAAACAGCTGTTTGCGCGTGAAAAAAATTCAACACGGGCGAAGCCGCGGGAGCAGCTAGTGTTAATCTAGACTTATCACGTCGTCATTATATAAGTTATACATTATTATAACATATACCTACTTAGGTATAGCGAAGCTTTGATTCTGTAGTTTTCTCAAACAACAGTTTCAGACAAACGTGCGAAATAATTTGTTTTGTCTCTACTTTAGCCACGATTGTGATTTAGGTAAGTATATTACGAGTCCCATACTGTTGTGAGTTAGTAGTCCAGGGGAAAAACAAAATCCGCAAGTCCCATATTCAAATAATTGCGATTGCTATACTACACTTTCTCCATATTTTGCGACAATGTAATTTAAACTCTATTTGTGACATAGATCGTTCTTGCCCTGTTACTTTACATATACTTAAGCAGATTTTAAAATCCTGTGATGTGTGTGACATCATTGATGTCCATCACAGATTCATTAGTACGTATGTTGCAAACATGTCTGTCCATGTCATCAACTTATCTTTAATCTAAGTACATAAATCTAAAAATTATAGAATACTTTTTTAACTATTTCTACCGGGCACACCTTATTATAGGAATTTTACATATTTTACATCATTTTGTGAACTAATTGTTTGGTGGTGAACGAAACTCGAAAGTTTTTGACTGTGACACTTATTGGTCGTAGATTAGCATTCATTTTGTTGACAGTGTTATGCACAAAACTCGAAAGTTTACTAACAGCACTAAACTTGTTAGATAACCTAGTGGTACATACTACCTAAAGTTTACTAAGAGCACTAAACTTATTAAATAACCTAGTGGTACATACTACCTAAAGTTTACTAAGAGCACTTATCTTAATACCCAGTGATCTAATTAAAGTTTGAACGTACCTGCTACCGAAAGTGCCTGCTCCAAGTCGGCGGTGTGAACCTCACGGTTTTGAACATTTTCAGCGACCGTCGGAATTTTTGTATCCATTTTACATAAATCACGTATTGATAACACTAAAAAAACTTTTTCAGTCACAACAAGTTACATTAGCTTCGCACTGGCGGCTATTCATAGCAAACTAAACTACCTACCCAATGAAGAAAATCTTCAAGTCTTTGAATTTTTAAATTATGTACACATAACTTTCATACATACGACCATGAAAATTATGTGAGTGACGATAATTTATTAACAAACGAAAGCTGACTTAAAACACGACTGATTTAGCCGAGCGATGGCGCTAAACGAAATAATTATTGCCTAAGTACCTAATATAACAATCAGCCGGAAAGCATTATCAACTACAGCGCATTAATTATATTATATATTTACATCTCTTTAGTATCTGCACTGAGTATGCGTTTAGAGTTGCGCGAATTTGGCAATGCACTAATTTAGTTGACAATATTGGAAACAGAAATCTAAAGTGACGTCATGGTTACTTGTAAACACAGCAACGCAACGCACTGCGCACAGTAGCGAGGTTCGACTAGACTTGTCTAGAGCTAACGAGTGGAGAGTACAGCAGTAGCTCTATGACTGCTTGATTTGATTGATGTATAAAGCGAATACGATACAGTAGTATACTTCCAGCAGAGTTAACTTCAAGGGCGACTACTAAAGTCTGTAGCCCCCACTATCACTAAATATTGAGAATCTCCACTAATGGTGATTATCTCCATTGAGATTCGCAATGGGGATAGTGGGACCTACTCGACTACCTATGCAGAAGTTTGATTAGAGGTTACTGCAATTTTGTTTCTTTCTTTTTTTACGTTTTCCCCTTTGCCGCATATGTTATATTCAATTATGTTTCTATTGCCTTTCAGCATATGACCCTCCTTCAATGTACTCCAATTTTTTGGATTATGTGCCTTTTAGTACTTAATCAATTCTCACTATTTTGCGATGACAAGACTAATGTTTCTATATTATAATCTCGGCATTATCCTGGCGGCTGCCAGTGATTGCGGAGAGCGGACGATTGCGTTGCAGCAGTGGACTAGTACTAGTACAGACTGACGAAGACGATCTGAGGTCCGAGCTGAGGTCACCACTTATTAATTTATATTATTGTATTTATCACAAATAATTAAGTTCTACCAAAATATTTCATAGTATGAAGTTCATATCACTCGATACACGAATATACAATCTTACATAATATTTTTATGTTGAATTTAATTTCAACCATACTCTAGCTCTACAATTTCTTACTAGTTTTACTACATTATCATTGAATCATAAATGATAACATGCTATAAACTCTTAACAATGTAAAATGTGTTATCATCTTAACAGATGGAGTAAAATTACTTTATTATGTTATTGTAGTTTATAATAGTTTGAGGGTAATAATAAGATTAAAATGGTAGAAGATATTGTTTTAATATACTTTTCTTAACATCCACATTCAACACAATCTTCAAAAGCATTTATCTATTCCAATTTGGACTCTCACTGCTAAAGCAACTATGCTTTGTTTTTATTTAAATTTTTTGGTGTTTAAAATGTAACTAACTTCCGTTAGATAAATATTGCAATGTTAATAAATTTCCGTTATGTAAAATATTCACTTTCTTATGCATCCACCACATCTCTTACTGCTGTGAAAAGATCTTGTCGATCTAATTTTTCTAGTGCGCAGCATTCTGTTCCGGAATAGCTCTTGTTGCCCCGCCAAAGCATCTATTTCATTTTGCAAAGTTTTTATCACCTTGTGCAATGGAACTAATTCTTGTTCGTAAATGCATGCCAGTACATCTTGTACTATTTTATTAGTAGCTTCATGTTTGGCTGTAACTTTCTTTGTATTGTCTTCAATACCCAAAGCTGCAAGTAAGATTAGTTTATTATTTATCACTATTTACAGAAACTTCAGAATTTTCTATTTCGACATTTATTTATGCCACAGAGTAACTTGATGTAATTTATATGTATTAGTTAATAATAATAATAACAATTTGGTCCATATTTTGTCATGCATTCGTAAAGAAACATGTCCTCTCAATCTCCATTGGACCTAAGTGCATATTAAAGAGAAGTAAAAATTAAAATTACTACTTAACAGAGTCAAACTGAACAATTTCCTTCTGTTTCGGATCTTTTTGGTCCAAAAGGACTTTCTTTAATTGAATGCACAACTCACTTTGATAATCAATCGGAACTGTTATCTCCTTGTGATTTGGTTTTAGTTGAGTGTCTATAATTATGACATCATTTGCATCTTGATTCTGATCTACTGTGTTACTGTCTAGGGTTTTGACCGATTTCTTGTTGTAGACGTCTGTATAGCTTTGAAATACTAAATTTAAAACAATGGACGTTGAAGCGGTTGGTGAACTTTTTAATGGTGATGGTATAGAATGCTTAGGACTGCAATTAGGCCCGCTCCCGACTTCTAGTTGTCGTATTTCGGCTCTAGATTCATCTATATGTATATCTGTCATAGGTTTGTTTTCCTCAAGATAAAATGTTTCTTTTCTGTTAAGAAATGGGTTGTTGTCTTTGACAACATTTTCTCCAAGACTGTAATTTCCTGGCACCTTGTTATTTAATAATATACCAGGACTCTTTAATTTAAAATCACGCGGTGATGTTTGTGGTTCAAATTCACTAAGGCTTCTTTCGATGTTTTCTGTTGCGAAAATCACATCTTCACAGCTGCCCTTTATTGTTATATTTTTGGAATTGAAAGCGTCGATATCTGCATCACATTTATCAACTGGTGTCATTACATCATCATTATCTGCATGATTTATTCCTTGAATTAATTTGAAGGGGTCGATATATGCATCACATTTATCAAATGGTGCCATTATATTATCATCGTCTGCCTGTTTCATTCTCTGTGTTAAATTAAAAGTATCGATATCGGCGTCGTATTTATCTGCTGGTGCCACAACACAATTATTCTCTGTTGATCTCATTTTCTGTGTTGATTTTAAAGGGTTAATATCTGCAGAATCATATTTATCAACTGGTGCTATTACTTCATTGTGTGCATGTGTCAATTTCTGTATTGACATAAAATCGACAGTATCTGTATCATATTTATCAACTGGTGCCATTAGATCATGTCTCATTTTTTGTATTTTATCATTATTGTCTAATAAATCTATTGCTTCATCAATATAAGCGGAGAGTATTTTATTTACTCCAGTTTCATTTATATCAAAATTTTCTTTTTTAGGTACTTTACTTGATTCTAGAGTTGCTTTAATTGTCGTCAGATCTTGTGACAAATTTGTCTTATTTAAAGTTGCATCTTCGTCATTTATATCAACTAATAGAAAACTCTTAAAAGTAGCAGACAATTTATGAGACGAATTTAAAGTCTCTTGAGCATCGCCGTCTGTAAATGTTGATAGCCTTTTGTCATCCATTCTTAGTACTTTAGGGTCATATTTTGTTGCCCTGTATTCTACTGGTTTTACTTCGTTACCTGTTCTTAGTAATTTAAGGTCATATTTTGTTTCCCTTTCCATGTCTACTACTACTTTAGTTTCGTCACCCGTTTCTAGTGATTTAAGTTCTTGTTTTGTTTCTATATCTTCCACTACTTTAATTTCCTCGCCTGTTCTTAATAAATTATGTTCATATTTTGTTTCCATTTCTTTCACTGTTTTAATTTCCTCGCCTGTTTTTAATGATTTAGGGTCATATTTTATTTCTATGTCTTCTACTGGTTTTACTTCCTCTGTTCTTAGTGATTTAGGCTCATATTTTGTGCTGACGTCTTCATAATCATTAGTATTTAATATTGCATCGTCGTTGATAGTTTCATCTTCCAGGTTCAGCGGTTCAATTTTATCAGGGTCTGCGAAAAGTGCTTCTTTGTCTAGCATAAAAGGAAGTATTTGAGATTGCATCGTCTTTGGTAGTGTAGCATATTTAAGCAGTTTTTCCTTTTGACAACTTTTGGCAATGCTGGTATCTCTATCTGTTGTAGTTGGGCTATAATATGCGGAATTAGACTCATACGACTTTCTGGATCTGGTAAAACTAGAATTTCCCTTACCACTTACATTTCTCTCGGGTGATTCATATTTTATATTTAATCCGTTGTATGACGTATTGGGCGGATAAGTTATAATAGAATCTGAATCGCGGTGCTCCAATTCATTATATGTACTGTCTATTTCGTACAGATTTTTTATGGATTTTTTGTCAAAATCTTCCGTTTTTGTTGTAGATGGTCTTTTGTTTCCATTTGTCAATTTATTAGTTTTATTTTCAACCGGTTTACTCTTTTCAATTTCTTTTTGAGCTATTTTTGTATCTTCCTTTGGTAAATACGGGTACTTGTCTTCTCCGAATGGCGGGTCTAAACATCCTCCTGAAAAACATTGATTCAGTTCTTTAAATTAGTCATATTATTCACTCAAGTGTTATATCATATAACAATGTAACATATAAGTTATATGTAATCCAATATTATACAGATTGTGATGTTCCTTCTATAATCTTCCTTCCTATTCCTACTTGGAATCCTAGTTTGTAATTAAACAAGTCTACATGACAGTAACGTTGTTGTGATAGCTACCTATTATACGTCCAGTCAAGAATATAATTTGCAAACATGAAAATTCAAAATACGTCGCAATTACCAACTACTACTACAAAATTTTTATCTATGAATAGAATCATGTTTTTACATATAACTAAATAATTTAAAACCCTTACTTAACCGCCTCTTGGGCTAGACTCAAGAGAAAGAGGTTGTGGGTTCGATTCCCACTAGGGACGTACTTTGTACAAATTTGTGTAAGTTGGTTCTGGTCTGTATTTTATATTTATAGTACCTAAATTGTAACATCCTTATTTAATTCCTATAGAACAGTAGAAAATCCTAATTTGGAATTAGATATTGTATGTATGATGTATATGTACTGTATGTATACAATGAAAAAACTTTGATGAATCAAAATTGCCGCATCTTCACCTGGCTTGCATTTTCCAAAAAACTTTTTCATTGTTTTATTACGTGGAGCAAAAATATTTTCATTAGTATTCTTGGTCAATTTCAGCTTTTTCCTTAGAATTACGCTTTCTGATCTGCTGACGCTGGTACTGTCGGCAGCTCTCGGCAGGTAAGGGTTATCGTCGTCGTCGTCGTATTGAGTTCCTAAACATGTTCCTAAAACAGATGCTATGACTTATTTCTTTGGTAATTTTTACATAAACATTAAAATTAAAAGACGATGAGAACGACTGAACCTAATTGATTCTGTAAAAATAACATTCAAAACTATATGGGTTGTTATTGTTTTCCCAGACTTTCATTGTCATTCGTATCTTTTGCCTTTACTTTCTTTTTAAAAATAAACTTGCAGCAAAAATTTATAGTGGTAATTGTACCAATTTGGCGGAAGGCAGAATCGGAACCCTAATTAAAGGTTAAGCCGCGTTCGGTTCGGTATCGTTCTATGAGGACAGATAACCTACTTTTCTTGTGTTACTACGCCTATACAGTACAGTTTATTAACTGAATTGTTGTTTAATGATGTAGATGCTCCGCCACGCTAGTTGAAAATTAAATAAATATTAGATACGAACCAAGTAGTTTTTTCGGTTCCTTCTGCGGTTTTATGTCCAAGTCAGTTTCCATGAGCATATTGAAGGACATTATTGTCTGGTCGCTTCTGACTAGCCTTACTCTATCAAGTGCTGCAGTATCTGGGTGACTTATCTTAGATACAGTTATAACCCCTATATTTTGCATTACTGCATGTTTCCTCCGTACCCTTATTTTGACACTCAGTGGGGCCATATTACTGGAGCTTTTTAGTTTTACTTCATTATCGTCTGGTATTGCTTCTACTTCGAATGATAGACTTTTAACCAGTTGATCTACAGCTATGTCGGTGGCCATTATCCTAAAATTAAATTAGGAGAACTTTAAGTTAAATTTATTTTTATGATCTATAGTTTTTTTTAATCATTTACTGTGGTTTAGAAAATTTTAAAAGAATCTATTGAACATTGGTGGAAACATGTTAAGTCTAAATAAAACACAAATAAAAATAAATATGTAGATGTTTTTAATCCGACTCCTCAAACACAATTGTGTAAACAACACGATTTGATTTTTCACATTTACAGCTGCATTTTAAACTTTTTCCAACATTGCATACTCTGTTATCATTTGATTTTCGATTCCTACTACTGCGTTTGGTCCATTGACTGTCAATACTTGACATGTTCTTATACAATAAAACGTTATGTTTAGTATTCTCCTTACTAAATAACAATCCCAAGGAAACACATTTGACCCTAATCTCATTTAGCATCAATTTTAAAGGAAATATTTCCTTTTCCATAACTTGGACGAAATAGGCTACGCGCATATCAGGTAAAGTTCTGTTTGTATTATTTCTTAATGCTTTGTCACCACTTTCAGTTACATTTCTATTAAAGAATGCGTAGATATTATTTTCGTGGGATATATCGCTAGGATTACTAGAAGTTGAAATTTTAAATCCAAAATTGTTTTCAGAGTCGTACGTATGTTCTGTAGCACTTGTTGCATTACTTTTCTTATAAGTTGTTTCATTCGAATAATTGTCGTAAGTGTTTACTGAACATATGGGGGATAGAGTTAATTTAGATTTATAATTTGCGTTCTTTGGAACTGGTGATGTACCAGTACAGTTATCGTATACATCTTCATCATTATTTGAAGCTTCGCCCTCATTGTTTTCAATTATATCAAACATATCTTTATTGTTATTAACAGCGTCGGTACGTATACAAAAATCGTGAGTTCTTGTCACTGAAAATATAATAAAAATAAAATAAAAACGAAAATCTAAACATTTGACTCTAGGCTAAGCTAAAGAGCTTTTTGTACAGTTTACCTTCGTCGGTCATCGCTACTATAGATTTACATTTTTCTTGTATAACTGTTTCTGAAGAGTTAGTCAAAATTGAAACGTCATTAATTTCAATAGTATGTATGCTGGATGTATTTTGTTGTTTGTCGCATATCTGTTGTAAATTTTTTATATTGCCTTTAGTGAATACGATGTTACATCCAACACTATCAGAGGTTATTCTGCTAAGAAAGAAGTTATCGCTTGTGATTCTCGTAACGTCCCCGCAACCTGAATCAATATTTGTTATAGAGTATGTACTATGCAACAGGTCAACGCAGGAGTGGTATACTTTAGCCAGACCATCATCTTTATCTTTTACATTCTGCTGTTTTTTTATTATGATTTTGTAAGTCATAGGTATGGTATACTCGACTAGACCTTCGTCTGCTTTCCAATCAACTTTATCCAGGTTTTGGATAGCAGATACCTCTGGCACGATTTCCAAGCAGCACTTGGATTCACCTTTGTGTATATCTTTTAGGAGTGGAGTAAATTTAATTCTAAGAAATGCAGTGTCCATTTTTTTACAAAATCAGACAAATTTCTCTGAAAAAAATTAAAAAATAAAATAAAGAAAGGTAAGCCATGTTTGATTACTTCGCTCACACGCTATTACTTAGAGTTTTCATCCATTTAGATACAGCGCGGCATAACGGCTTGAAAAGGTGGCTGGAAGCAGTAAAATTCATACCTAGCAATCTCAACCAACTAAATTTAAAATCAATAAAAGTGGAATAACGTTGACGAAAAAGGGACAATGTATTAAAAATGTGATATTAATGATAGAATACGAAACAAATATTACCTGATTATTCAGACCTGTAGAGTCTTGTGTGTAAATAAAAAACAATTCAACGCATAATTTTGCAAAACGAAAATTTTGATCGCCCAAAAAACGGCGATAAAAATAATAACTATTTCTATGGAAAAGACATGACAAATATTACATTATTGTTGACATATTTCCTTTGATTATATTTTAATTTTCGTTTGGCTTGTCTCGATATTTGCTGCCAGTTTATTTGATGCTTAAAAAGATCGTGAATGATTGCAAAAGGTATATAAGAGTATAGATATACGGTTTACCTACATAGTGCAATAGAAATTAACATTAAGTAATATTTTATATTAATATTTAATATTTTTTTAAGAAAAATTGAGATACATAATTAATATACAAGGGCTGTAAATAAATAAATAAGGGTTAAATTCCAGAAATTCTCAATGACTTTCCAGCTGCTTTGAGGAGGGGTCATGGTACCCATAAATACCAACAACTTTTGTTCTGGAACTTTTTGAAAACAAGGAACAAATTGTAACTTCTCATAAAAAATGGTTGATGGAGCGATGTGTCTGATGGATGAGTGACTTATAGGATTAGTTGCGTTTAGAGAGGTTTAGAGGTTAAAAGACGGATTCATTCCGCGAACTTCGAATTCCAATTGATTTCTCATATCTCTAAGTTTTGTGAAATCTTTTTTCATTGGGAATATCCAAGAAATAGCGAGCGGTTCGTCATTATCTGAAGCTAAGAGGTTATCATTGATAAATAAGGGGTTTTTACGATGAGTTCTAGTGAAGTGGAATTTGTTGGATGAGGTATAAAGGTTATCTTTAGACCGGAAAGGTGCAGAGATGGTTAACAAATAATGTAGTACGTAATTCCCTGGTGTATATTTGCTCCGTGCCTACTAGGAAATTTACTTCGGAGACTGCTAGTACGTTTCTTCAACTGGTCTTAAGTCAGAATACTTTTGCACAAAAAAATCCAGGAATTTTAATTAAACCTTAATGTTATAAATGTGAGAAATTGGTTTTAATTTACATCCATTATTATCTTTACGCTATGTCTCTGACGGGGTAGGTAGAAAGAACGGAGCGCCAAGTTATGGGCGCGATTTGAATTTACTACTTACATAAATGTCTATTTCCCGAATCATAGCTTGGTCCCCAACTGCGTAGGTTAGGTGCTTACTGATAATCGTCCTACAAAACCAAGTACCAAAGGGCGAACTTACCTCTTACAGAGATTTCATCCAACAGACCCGCAAGAGAGATATATTACAAGAAAAAAATCACTAAGGTGTACCTATAACTTCATTTTCTTACCATAACTTTTTCCGTTGGGTGCCTACCTGTGGTTTCATCGAAGGTTTCGGCCGTTATTTTGTGTAGTATTGAGGAAGTTAGGTTTCTGCGCAACAGTGTGTCATAATGAGTACTTTTCCTCATTATCTACTGTTTGTCCCGTTAAGCCTTGAAAATCAAATTTATGTGCGTTAAGATACTCCTTGGTTAAGATTACTTTGCCGGCGTTATCTCATAGCAATTGCAATAGCGGTGTGTCCATGAACTAGAATACTAACACTGTAAAGATAATGGTTTGCATGATGACATAATCTATTCGTAAAATATTCTATTCGTAAATTCGAAGCATTCTTCAATAAGATTAAAAATAAAGCCGTCGAATAAATGTGTGAGTCGGTAGTTTGAATAACCAGTTAGACTATCGTTATTTAGGAAACTTATAAACAAATCATTTAAGTACAGAAAATAAACTTTTTCTAGTACAGAACAACATGATCTACAATAGGTAGAATAGAACCTACCTACCCCTCATTTTCTTTTTTGTGGGATGTGAGGTATTGCCTGTTAACCGTCGAAGTGTTGTTTCTGTGAAACACCCTTCAATAGCTTACTATCAGCAGGCCGTATACGTCCACTGCTGGCCTTGGGACCCTCCTACTCCTATACAAGGAGATATTTGCCATACTCACCACGCTGCCTGGGCAGGCGGATTGTAGTATTTTATAGGCATCTCTCAGTTTCGTTAATGTTCGTTAATCTTTGGAGGTGTTACAGACTTCTTATTTTCTAAGAGATTCCTCCCTGAAGAAGAAGGCATGGCAATTGATAAATAATATAAACCGTTGAAAGGATTATTCTTTTTTTATTTCCAAAACTCTCAATACTACTTTACATCACCACGAATACGAATTTACATATTTATAATTTTATACAAATTGTAACTTTAAAATTATGAATTTACGATATGCAATGCAAGTTATTGCTACTAATACCTATTAACGTACGTCTAGATAGCGAGGCCTGAATAAGGTGTAATTGGTATTTATTTAAATCCGCTCAGGAACAATAAAAACTTTTCTCATTTTCAATTGTTTTGTCCGGTGCCGAGTTCGGCTACTGACACTACTGGCTTCTTTTTTGTAGTTCGGTTCCTTTGTTCAATCGAATCACTATCTGTATCTCAAGCTCTCCATTGATTGTACTAAGGATACAAAGTTGTGTCACTTGTACCATCAATGGTACTACTCAATGGTAGAACTGACACTACGCGAACCAAACTACTGAGACTAAAGACACGAGAATAAATAAGGATGGTTACAGTAGTTCGGTATCGGACAAAACAATCGAACTAGACCAATATATTGATGACGTATAAATGGTGATGTGGTACTATAATCGGTTGTTAATTTCAATTGCACCTTATAAAACCCATTTTCATTAATTTAGACACTCGAATAGTCTATAAAAGTTATAAAATTGCCGTTTCTGTAATGGCATAAAATACGCTATCGGTGATAATTTGGAAAATCACTGTCAATGGAGTGAAAATAAAAGGAACCAAAAATCTATTTCATCAACACTATTGTGTTGAGTTGATGAAATAAACTTCTTAGGTAATTAAAATTACTATTAAAAAAAATAATTATAAACCAAATAAACAGGGACCTGTTTAAAGATCTAACAACTTGCGTTTTTTACTAGGTACAATGATGTGATGAGCGTTGATTTATTAAATCCGGAATCGCGGAAAGAAATATAAGTAATTATTTTATTTAGTAAATATTTAATGCAAGTAACTTAATTTAGCTAGTAGGTATAATTCGTTAGAGAAACTATTTGCACTGATTAGGTATCTAAGTACTTACTAAAAAACTTCAATCAAAAAAAATTCAATAAGCGAATATAATAATTATTGAAGCAAACGATTTCAGATTTGACCCTAATAGATAACCGATTCATTTATTAACCTCCTGCAAACAATAGACCGATATTTTTCCTTATTATCACCGAAGTCAATAGTCTGCTAAGAATTTTATTATCATCTTAATTAACTGTTTTGTACAATAATTCCTTCTGCGGTTCTCTTGTATACCTAATTATATTTTTTATTACAAATCTAATTCTACGGCTGTTACAAAAATTACTTTTCGATTTAAGAGCTAAAATATAATACATGACACACTTTCTACATGAAGGCAGTAGGTATAGTTACATAGAGTATTACTTCCAATCACTTTATGAAGTTTTGTTTGGCAAGACGAACAAATGGGTTCGACGCAACTCGTCCCGTTCGCAACTCGTCCCGTTCGCAACTCGTCCCGTTCGCAACTCGTCCCTTTCGCAACTCGTCCCGTTCGCAACTCGTCCCGTTTTCAACTCGTCCCATCTATAATGATGGGTACCTATAGGGTTGAACCTACGAAAAAGGAAATACTATCGCTGGGTTTAACCTAACCTAGAGTTAAGAACGGGACCAGTTGCGAGTATAAATAGTGAATGGGTCGAGCTGCGCATGGGACGATTTGCGTCGAACCCGAACAATTGCGGGCTGTATTTAAACAACACTTGTCAATTCCGACGAATTTCATATTTGAATGGCATCTTAGTGGATCTAAAAATCATCTACAATAATTAACACTGTGTTTATTTAATTAGACTTAGTAATAAGTACTATAAAAAACTAAATCCGACTAGGAAAAAGATAAAAATAAGTTTTTTTTCTTTTGTCGTGGTATATTTTAACTTTGTCGAAAAAGTACCGTCGGGTTCGTGCGATCTGACTCTGTTCTAGCTTCGCCATAGTTAGTTAAAAAAGAAGTTACAGAAATATTTATGTATACAATGAAACGGGATTTTTGTTTCACTTTTAAAAATAAATATTGTTGACAAGTGCTGTTTTTGTAAACCCCTTTCAATTTTGACACGAAACTTTTTATATTGATCCACGTTCTTTGGAGTTAGTTACCCATACACACTATTTTATTTTATTTTCTTTTCTTTATTTGGGACAACATATACGTAGCCCTAGCTAGGGTGGCGGTAAAAGTTAATCGTTTGGCGGTATCAATAATAACGAAAAATTGTAATAATAGCAATTGTGATTTAACTGTAATTCAATTTAGGTACTTGTATTATATTAATTGGTATAGCATCATCATCAACAGCCTATTAACATGTCCCCACTGCTGGGGCTCAGGCCTACCCTCTCAACGAGGGCGTTCGGGCTATAGTCCACCACGCTAGCCCAGTGCGGGTTGGTGGACTTCACATGCGCCTAAGAGCTTCTTCTTTAGCGTATGCAGGTTTCCTCACGATGTTTTCGCATGTGCTTGTAAAAAGAATTGAAAACTGAAGAATCTTTTCATTCCTCAACTGTATTTTATATATTTTTCTACTGACACCATCTAATCGGAAAAATGTTAGTAGCTCTACTTTAATAACAAGTTTATTACTATACTGTACTCTATATTTTACTGCCAGTGACATTTTGTACATCCTTCCTATTTGAAATTCCAAATTATCTTAATTCCAATAAACTTATCAATAATATACGCAGTTTACTAAAGCTAGGACTAGATTTTGAGATCATTTGAAAGCCAATTATTTAAATCTTCGAGAAATCTTCTATATTTTTTATTGATCTATTGTCTTAATGGAATACTTCAGTAGTAACAATACTTCCAAATTTTTTAAAAATTAAGGGTTACTTTTAAGAGTAATTGTAGAAAACTAATTCGAATAATAAATAGGCATTTAAATAATACACATTTATATGAATACTATAGTTAATACTATATTAATTACTTAGTACTATTCTTAACATTTATTTTGGTAGAATCTAGTAAGCGTCAAAAAAGTGAGTTTTTTACTCTCGATTCTGCGACGTATACCGTAGGTCACTCAACAAATTGCGCATATACCTAACGAAAGTAAAACCGAAAATAAATCCCGTTTTGTATAAAAAGGAGAAAATTAGTTTGCTGTTTACAAAAGTTCGTAAAACTTATTATGTCTAAATAGATTTAAACTTTCGCACGTAAATACGGAGCAAAGTGAAAATACACCAAATATCGCGTTTACGAATCTTTGTATCTTTATTGTAGGACCTGTTATTCCTGGGTTTTCCCAACGGATCACGTGATCAGTTCGTGGTTGCATCTGATCATTAAGTTACCAGCGGATCACGTTATCCGATGCAATCCGGATTGACGCATTCGAAATATTTTCTCGTTTTATCGAATTCTTCTAATTGACAAATTATAAATTAATCAGAAAAGAGGAAACGATTCCAAATTGCACCAAATGATCAGGGTCTAAAAGATTCCCTTGTAATAGTGAGCCAAGTGAGTATCCGTTGACCACCCGGGGGTCCAAGTGGAAGGAACAGTAATTTAGAATTAACTTATTCAGGAAATATAACAAATATATGAGACATGATTCTTATACCTAATTATAATTATCGCCAAGTGTTTGAGCATCTATTACTGATATAGGCGCGAGCCTATTATTCAGCTACAGAGCTCTTTTAGAACCAAAAATAAGCCAATACACAAATAAATCTGATCAAGGAAACAATTAAATTAAAAATCTAGCTCTAAAGCGTGAATTGGTGATGGATGTGATATCTTTCCTATAATAACGGTATGATGCTACTCTCCTAAATAATATTTACAGCTATATGAAATTGTATTGCATACATGTCCCGCCTATGTCCTGCGCTCGCGCACCCCTCCTTACCCTACGATCCTATGCCTAGATTTTGTAACTTCCATCGTGCTCTGATTCACCGCCTTAAGCGAATTCAAGTCATGCGCAGTCCACATACAGTCAAAATCAAAATTTATTCAAAATAGAATTTTCCCCCTTTCTTTATTCCTCGGTTATCTAAGGGTTAAACTCCACTAACCAGCGCCAAGCCGTTTTTCGCCATTACAAATAGATAGTACTTCACATATGTTTATTAGTATTTCTTTCTATGCTATGGTTCATTCATCAGTCTAAATAATAAATCATATTTAGTTTCTAAGAATGTTGTAAGAACAAGTTAGGTAGGTATAACAAGTATAGGTACTCATTGTTATTCTGTCTAACTGATTAAATAATTACATTAAGGATTTTTTTAAAGTGAATTGATTTTTTTAAAATGAATGTGGACCGCACATGACGCTATCTTACCATTACAATAACGTTATTTCGATGACACCTAAAAATACCTAGTTAAATGTATGGTAGGTACTCAGTAAAGTCAGAGTCGTTCACTCTGGTACAGTAGTTAAATTCAGCAGGAACAATAATTGAACAACAAAGTCAGTTTAAATATAAATACATAGATACAGTCACCTGATAAAAAATACGTAACAAAATACGTACCTTTTTGCAAGTAACTATATTATGATTGTTTAAGAGGCTTATGTCCAACGTTGAACTTATGCAGAGTGATTCACTCTGACTTATAAGCTAGAAATGAAAAAAAGTAGGAAATTTGTATGTTTCGACATAATTTGTTCTAGTATCAACAAATGAATCATCAGAATAACGTTATCAACCTTTTCATCTTACATTCCTAAACACGCCTAAACTCAACTATATCTACCCATCCAAGTATACTCTGAAATAAGAATATAAAAACTTTAAAAACTATTTATGAAATTTGGCCAATATGTAGTCTGAATCTATACTTACTATAAAACATCGAAAAGCCTGAAATTAATAGTATGACTAATATAGCTGTTAAAAATGTTTAGGAAATCATTCAAAAGTTACATCAATTTAATGATTATCCTGAAATCTGAAAAACCATAACAGAAAGCAGCGAATAAAATCTTATGAAGATAAAAAAAAATCTTATGAAGATAAAATCTTATAAAAATAATATGAAAATATTTTCTTGTCGTTTACCTTCTCATATTTAATTTCCAAATTCTTATAAAAGAAGCAAAAGAAGTAAGTATGTTTTTTTTCCAGAAAGATTTTCTTAATTTTGTGCGTTCAATTTACTTAAATATTAATATTAAAAATTCTAATGTCAATTATAAATTCCACGCTAAGCGTTGCCGTAATACCTATTAAATAGTTTATGGACCTTTTATGGAATTCAAACTGCTTTAATTTTATTGACTATCATAATTATGAATACTTACACTTAGACTAGAATTTTTCATAGACGAATACAAACGTCTACTAGGACTAGAAAATGACTAGAATCACTCATCCCATTTTGATTACACTACGACTACGAACTAGACTACGACTGTTTAGATTACAATTTAAAAATAATTAAAGCGACACAATCGGATTCTATTCAACATTCAATTTAGTACAATACCTAGATTTTTTGGAAAATATAAAATGTAGTACTTATTATGTATGATTCTTCTAGCATTACTAACTTATCATTTATGACGATGCAAAACCAAGTAGATACTATAATAATATGTTACAATATATACATCATCCTAATTTGTGTAAATTGCACATAGTAAAGTTTATTTAAAATGCGAATGTAACTATCAAAGTGACACAATGAATGTGAAAGAGACAGACTATCCTGTTGTAAAGCACATATAATTTCGCTCTCTTTTTCACTTATTGTATGACATTTTGACAGTTGTTAGCTTAAAAAACATAAGTAATTTCCATGGAACTAATATGTACTACGTACGTAATTTCTCAATGTCATCGAATACAAAAGAATTTTCGTGTAATATACGGGTATTTATACGACATATTATTTACCAGATTTTGTTAGATTATGAATTATAAAAGCCAAAAACTATCGTATTGCAAACCTTGTCATTCACACATAAAAACAATTACGATCATTGAGGTAGAAATGTTTCCAAGAAAAGCTAGACACGACTCAGCCTTGCTAACTTATTATATTACTTTTAACTAGAAAACGTTAGGGTTTTCTTCTTTGATGCACGGCTACACTTTTATACCTACAAATCCCATCAAATCCTACACTTTTAAATTCGTTATAAACTATTATAATCTCAATGGCAGCGAAACAATCAATTCGAAAATTGACGCAGGTACTTATTGAAATCTAATTTATTATTATCATCTTTATCCGGTGAACGAAAAAAACACGTTCACCGTCTTTATCCATAAATGAAACCAAAGAGAAGAAGATAGGATACTTACTTAGGTACAGTCAACAAAAGAGATTCAACAGTCAGTCAACGAAAGAGAGAGCTTACCTCTCCCTTTTGTTGACTGTACCTACTAAATATGGTATTACAAAACCCGTAGTTAGGTAGGTACTTACCAAGTAAGTCCAGCACGGAACGCCGGCTTAAATGCAAATCATTTACATTAACTTGATAATACTAATAATAGTGGAAAATACTATACGAATAATACTGGTGATTGTATGGACGACGGTACGTAAGTAGAAATAAACCCTTATAAACTGGTTTCTCATAGTATTAAAACTCCCTAATAGGCTAGGCCAGCTCAAGGTCAAACTGTTTCCACTGACGTTCGATCGCAACTTTGATGTAAGTAGTCCCAGTCGTGCCCTGGGCATATAGATTTCATTTATGTAATTTAAGACAGTACCGTATCTTCCTCCCTTGGTTTCATTTAGGTTTTCATCACTTAACAAACACTTGAGTCTCAGAACTTTAGCATGATCGTGTCGTCCTGCAGGAGGGCTTTGCCGCAATCAGTTTGGAACGCGCTGATTGGCGCAGCCGCGGCTCAGGTGCACAGCCCGGAGTTGTCCACCAATGACCTCGCGAGCGCGTCAGCGGCCGCTATGTCGCTCACTTTACCTTCGAAATGTCCTCGGACGTGGAACATGAACTCCGCTTTCCCAGCGAACTCTTGTCTACACATGAGACACAAGTGGTGCGCGTGTGTGTGTTGGCGCTCAGGAGGGTAGTGTGTATGTCCGTGTGTGAAGTATGCGTTCCCCCCGCCGCCCCCGCCGCCCTCGTTGACGACCGTCGCCGTGGAGACGGACGCCGTAGCGATGCCGTGCCCGTTGAGGATCTGCTGGTTCTGGTTGTGATGGTGCAGCAGCTGTAACTTCTCCTGGTTCGAGAGGTGGACCTTTTCCTGTTGCTGCAGGGACAAGAACATAATCAATTAACGAATATTCCACTGCGCGCTTGGTGAAGCTTCTGTTTATTACAATGGATTTAAAACTTATCTAAAATATGCTACTTAGTTCTGGAATCAAACAATACAAGCGCAAGGAGTACCTACACCTCGATAAGCCTTTCAAGAACTACGCGATTTTATTGCTTTAGATTTGGCAAGCGTGCCTCGCCTATGTCAACGTTCTATCTTGATTTATTTCTGTGGTCCCACAGATAACCACTAACATTTGGAGGCCTTTTACCTATTCCCAGGGGCGGGTAGCGGGTGCTGTGATTGGTGCTGCTGTGACTTAGCGCAGCATATGTGCAATTGCATGATGATTAATGTGTGATGAGCATCAGTTGTCCTATAACTAAACTCAAATCAATCATCAAATCAGCTAACCTGATGCTGCGTGGCCTGCTGCATCTTGTCCTGCAACAGTTTAGTGTCAGGCAGGTGCGACTTGGCGTGCGCGCTCCACTCGTCCCTGGTGGCGAACAGCCTCCCGCACAGCTCGCACGACCATGACACCACCATGCCCGCGGTGGCCGCCACGGTCGCCGTGCTCGCACTCGTGTGCACTAGGTTCGTGTTCTGAAATGTTACATATCAGTGGTGCTCTATGAGTAACTAGATTTCTCTCGATATTAGAGGTTAGCTCATTTGCGCTCCGTTGGGAGACCACTGCTGCCACCACTGAATACCAAGCATGAAACTTTCAACAATTGAATCATCAGGCGTTGTCAGAAAAGATGTAACGAACATGTTATAAAATGCTTACGACAGATCCTGTATACTCTAGAACTGTATTAAATGCAGAATTGTGGAGAAGAACTGAGATAAAACCACTCGAAATTGAAATACGGATGAGGAAACGGCGATGAAGATTTAAGGGAAATTTGTGATCAGAAGTGAAACTATTTATTCGAAGATTCGAACTAACACTGAAATATGTAATATACTTATCACTAAAAACAACAGTCCAATGTGTTGCACGCACGGAGTTCAAAGCGCGATGAAGTTAACCACAGGTGAGGCAGAAACAACTATAGGACGCACACTGAAGAAACTAACTACCTACTATTTACCTCGACAAATATCTAACAAAAGTGGCCCTGAAGCCACTTGGCGTGAAATGCAAGATAGGTATTCTGAGGAATAAAAGGAAGCAAGAAGAAAAAGCAATGAATCTACTAAAGCATGCTGGAATTCTCATAAATGTGTACCGTGAAGTTGTGCCAGGGCACCTGGCACACCTGTAAGCGCAGCGCTTGTGCAGAAAGGCCGACTAAAAACTACTCGAAACTGAAGTAGGGATGAGGAAAATGCGATGGATAGGACGCATCCAGAGGAAAACAACCGCCTACTAATTAACCCGATACAACTTGACGAAATTTGCTCTGAAGTGTAACCTTAGCGTGAAACGCAAGATAGGTTTCTACAGAGGAATAACAGAAAGCAAGAAGAAAAAGCATGAATCAACTACAGCATGCAGTAATTCTCGTTAGTGTTTACCGTGAAGTTGTGCCCTGGCACCTGGCACACCTGTATGGGCTGCTGCAGCGAGTGCTGCTGCTGCTGCGCCGCGGCCGCGATCTCCGCCTGGCTCGGCTTCGTGTCCTCCTGCTTCGTCAGCTGGGGCTTCACATCGTCCAGTTTTAGTGCTGTGAAGTTTGAAAATTCTGTGAATTTGAAAGTTTGTGCAAGTTGTAGAATCAGATTTTGGTGAGTAAAGTTGAGACGATAGGTATTTGAATAGGATTGAGCTTGTTATTTGATCATATAATACTCACGTGGTATCGAGATGGTCCGTTTACCCAACGGCGCAATATTCGAGGGGGTGATGTGTTTCAGCTTGTTCATATGAAGCACCAGCTTGTCTCGCCGGGCGAAGGCTTTGTTGCAAACTTCACATACGTACGGTTTCTCTCCTGTGAAAACAAACAACTTTCCGTATTTGTACCATAATTTACTTCTATTGTAGACAAAAACTCTCAAAAAGTAAAAGCTATTTTGTAAATGTAAACAACTGAAGTAAGCAAAGTAAAACAGCAGCTTGCTAATTGTTTTTGTAAAACTTCTAGGTTTTGTAACATTTCGGTAAATATAAGAATTATTTATAAAATTGATAGAGATACTAACCTGTGTGTATTCGCATATGTATAGTAAGCTTGTCTTTACGCGCCAAACCTTTCCCGCAAACTGTGCATTCGAAAGCTTTACTCCCTGAAAGGAAGATATTGGTATAACGAAGCGGGGGAGAAAAGAAAATGCAAGGTCACTTTCGCGATTGTACCTACTAATCTAGATAGGGTAGGAACGGAAATATCAATTGTATCTTGGTCTCAAATAAAATCGATTTGTTCAAGAAGACCTCAAAAACTGCATATTTTCATTACAATTACCTGTCATGCCTTCATTAGTAGAGCTAGTAGGCTTTATAGCAGGATGTTTTCTAATAGTAGTGCCTTGTAGAGCCTTGAGTCTAGTGCCCGGGTGCATAGACCCACCTTCCGCGTAGGGTTCCGTAAACGGTATCAGGTTAGGTCTTGGTATGTTGTTCGTTACGTCTGGAGACCTGGTACAAAAATAAATTTAAATTGAAAAATACGGAACATAAAAAAAAGTGCGGTGGTCGGAAGACACTATATCAATCTCTAATCTGTGGTTTTAGACATCAGCTATTAGAATAACGATACCGGTGATCTAATTCTAACGCAAAATTAACTACAGTGGGATTAGTACAGAATGTGTTAATTGGACAAGAATCGTGCTGTCATGACGTCACATTCTCACAATATTGACGATGATTAATAACAGCTTTAATTGCCTGTACACACATTATTATTGTAATCGTTTAATATGTCACGTTCTGCTTAATCAAAATTACATTACATATATGTACCTAAATGGCAATGACCTTATCGATATCGCAATTTTAAATGTCATTCATATGTTACTCGGTATGTATTATATATATTACAGAATTATATCAGTAGATTCGGTATCGTATTACTGCAATATATCTCATGATACTCAATTTTATCTACGAGTACGTCACGCTCTGTTTTATGGTATTGTCATAATAATACTATTAGTAATACTCAGTTGTCATCTCCGATATAATAATGATGACGCCAGCGCCATTATATAGTTGTACCTACTGATATGAGTTTGCTAAAATGTCTTCTCTGGCCTCTACCACAGAATCTTCAAGGATTTTAACGATATTCTCCTTTATAGAAAAGTATCTTTCCTAAATAGAAGATTATCGAAGCTCACCAATTGCCGAGACTCTGCAGTACTCGTACGCCGCCTTCAAAGCCCATGCCGACGTCATCAGGTACCGTGAAGGTGCTGTCTGGACCGCCAGTACTGGAGCTCACTTGTGGGACTTTTATCGGAGAGTTGATGGTAGCGTAGTGGTGCTGCGTAGAGCTGACGGTTGGTGGAGAAGGGTGGCCTTGGTGAGCATTGCCGTTTTGTGCTTGCTGCAAATAGGGAAAATGAAGGTATAGTTGCTACAGGGTCCAAAAGTGTTTCAGTGTGTCCAAAGCATCCTTCGAATCAACTGATTTAGGAATCCATTTCGCCTAGATTTGTCAAAATACATGCTGATAATTTAGATGTGGATTTATGGGCCCTTGATTTCTCGTTTCTATACTGAGTTGTCTTAGAAAAGTTTTGTCGTAAATAGTCGTAATAAGAATGAAGAGAACAAATACTAACTTGCATTTCCTGATGGTGTCTCGTCGCATTACTGGTGTTGTTGTTTTGTTGCTGCTGATGTTGTTGTTGCTGCTGTTGCTGCTGCTGCTGTTGTTGTTGTTGCTGTTGTTGTTGCTGCTGATGTAAAATTCAGAATTGTTCATAATCGGATAAGAAATTATTATTGAAGTAGCTATTGGAATTTTACGACATTACTGTGAGTAAAGGTTCACGAGTGGCGACCACGTATCGGAAGACGCAGTGTAGGCAGGCCTCCTACAAGGTGGACCGACGATCTGGTGAAGGTCGCGGGACCCGGCTGGATGAGGTTAGCACAGGACCGGTCGCGGTGGAGATCCTTGGGGGAGGCCTTTGTCCAGCAGTGGACGTCTACAGGCTGATATGATGACTGTGAGTATAATATACTAGTACAATGCTATGGTCAGGAGAGTCAGGACAATTCCCACATAAAAGCAGAACCTGTTGTTGCTGCTGCTGCTGCTGCTGTTGTTGTTGCTGCTGCTGTTGTTGTTGCTGCTGTTGTTGTTGCTGTTGTTGTTGTTGCTGCTGCTGTTGTTGCTGCTGCTGTTGTTGCTGTTGTTGTTGCTGCTGTTGCTGCTCACGCCTAGCAGCAGTCGCCGCCTGAGCCATATGTTGTTGAACGGCGACATGAGCTTCTAAATACGCAGTCTTCTGTGCTTCCGTCATTTTGTCCATGTTCACTGTACCGTCCTGTTGACAAAGATTTAAATATTAATATCCAAAACGAATGAATGATTTTCTATCTCGGAATATAATTTTTACGTAAAAAAATATTTTTTTCTGTAGTTTTGAACATGCTAAATACAAAAACAGACGGACAGACAGACAACGGAGTGATCCTATAAGGGTTCCTTTTTTCCTCTTTTTAGGTCGGAACCCTAAAAAAGATTATTTCTCAAAACAATATTTGCATGATATTTACGATTGTGTTTCTCGTAGTACCTACCGTATTAGTGCCTACTTATATTACAGTGATGTTTAGTACCTAGTGTTCTATTTAACAAATAAATACAAAACAAAAAAATGTTATAGTATAATAATATATTTTTTACTTCTATTTTATTTTAGGTGGTCAGTTATTTTATTAGTAAATTTGAAATAAGATTTTCTTTACAAACGCTACTTTTTGGTTTCAGCAATCTGTGTGCATGTTGGGCCTAGTTTACGCAGTTTAAGAGTATCTACCTCCTTTAGTTTCATCCAAGTAAGTAATTTATTCGCGTTTCCAAATCTTTTTTGTAACATTCCGTTCGTGAAATAAAGGTTTAGCATTGTTGAAATAGATGTAGAAAATGTGCTGGTGGGATTATATCGTCGCCTTCAATGACACAGCTCGTCTTCGGTGCGACGGAGGGCTCGCACGGAGGGTAGCTGAAGGGTGGCCTCCCCCAGTGCATTCACCCCGCGGAAAGTGAGAACGCACGCCCCCTCCACCCCTCCGTCCTCCCCCCCTCCGTCCTCCCGCCGACTTTCATTCCGGAACACGTTGGAACACCCTGCCATACCCTGCACTTAATTGCCCAAACTCGGTGCGGGGCAGGTTCAATGACCGTGGGCTCTGTACGATTTGATTTCCACTCAAATCTTAGGGGTTCAATGACATGCTCGTAGAAAGAGACAGGTGAATTGTAAGGAGACAGATAATGCAGTAGCCGCTTTGTTGCAATGCATTATCATTATATTAGACACTAGCTGTTTCCCTAGAAAAGATTTCCCGCGAGTCGGGAGAGTTTAATTTTGATTATAACGACACATAAAAAAGCTGAAAAAATTAGTAGTACCTAGTCGATGTCTACGGCGAGCGACGACGCCAAGAAGAATTTATTTGTGTATAAGTAATGTCTTAGTCATAACAATTAAGTTTAAAATCGTTTTACGCAATAACTTACCGACAGAAAAAGTTTGAACTGTAATATATTCGATGATTACTATTGTTTGAGTAGAAGGAACCACGTCCCTGCAAGATAAGGGGTCGCAGCGAGGCCGAGGGCCGAGCCCCTGGGGGCCTTATCACTCACGCACTGATTAAAAGCAAACGCACCTACGCCAGGGGAGCGTATGCAACACCACACCCTTACATGAAACCAAAAAGAGGAGATATGTCACTTACTTACGAAAATGTACTTGGTTTTAGTACTGTACATTTTAAAATTCGTTGAAACTATTGTAATCTCCATGACAGCGAACAATCAGTTCGAAAATTGACGATGGTACTTATTGAAATCGAATGTAAGGGTTAAGATAATTAAAACAAATTAATGCCAAAAGCGTGCTAAGTTCCTAACGGAAGCAAAGCTTAGCTAGCACTGAACTATAGTAATGGCGGCAATCACAATAGATCAGTAATGCTCGCAGTGATACAAGGCTGAATAAGCCTTAAAAGAGCTCCACCACAAATAATAATAATAAGAATTAATATAATTCATTATCTACGTCAAAAAGATACATTACTTAAATACTAAAAATACTCTACGAAACCGAGTACCAAGTAAGCACGGAACGACTTGATTGCATTTCATTTTTACATTCGCACGAATAAAATACGTACGCAACTTGATTTCAGCAATGCAATGTATGTGCATGTGCGTGGTGGTCGTGCACCGAACCTGTTTTCGTTTATGCAGTGTAAGAGAGTGCCGTATCTTCCTTTTTTGGTTTCATCTAAGACCACACCAGAAATTAATGACCCGTAACTTTCGCCACGCTTACCCCGCGGAGTCTTTCTGACGGCGGGGTATGACTCTTTTGTAACGCACGGGGTAACTCAAGATAGGGTAACATGCGTGTGTCGACTCTGATTGTACTATATCTGCATATTGTACAGTTTTAGCCTTACCGCGAGCAAAATAAAGTTGACATTGCCACAAAAGTGCGTAGGTACCTAACTGATTTTGTTGTTATTTTCGCATTAAGGTATAACGTATTGTAGAGTATTTAGTTCTCCTATGGTTTCCTTTATGGACAGCGAGATTCATGTCCTAGTATTGATGTTGAAGTAAAGTAAAATAATTAACATAATCACAAACTTACACCAAGATCCCACAGTTCTCTGTAATACGAATTTAGAAGCATAATTAGAAAATACTCCAGTCGAATTCATTCATTTACACTTCACTTTTGATTCACTTAACTTTTTCACAATTTTTATCATTTAATTATAACTACCTACGAAATAGTACATTATAGACTTTCGCGCTTTGTATTCTTAATTATATAATTATATATGGGTCTTACACACGAACAAATTTTATTTAGTGTAACCTGGTCGAAACGTCGGGCAAAGGTAAATAAAACTTGTTCGTGTGTAAGACCCGTATATAATTATACCTACGAAATGTTTGATATGTACTAGGGGCACATAAAATCACAGTGTCTTGAGGCGGGCGGTCTCCGCCGTTCCAATGCACTAAGTGCAGCCTTACTCCCGTCGCGTGCATCGATCGATTACACTTTCCTTTCCTCAACCATAGGTACGGTCGACCGCACGTCAGTGGAAATAAAACCCAGTATAAACTGGTCTCTCTTAGTATTGAAACTCCCTAATAGGCTAGGCCAGCTCAAGGTTAAAGTGTTTCCACTGACGTGCGGTCGACTGTACGAGGGGCGGAATGAGACGACTTCCTGGTCAGAGACGAAAAAATGGGGTAGCGTTTTACGTGAAGCGTGTCTTTTGCCGTTTGTGTCAATGTTAGCTTTCAGCCTTTCGGTTTGTTCGTTGTAATACCGAGTCTGATAGTTTCGAGTAAAAGCTAATATTGTATATTCTGTGGTAAAAGAATCTCAACAAGTAGGTACGTTTCACGACAAAATATCATAAGGGGATCTACCTACTCGTTCGGTACGTCACAGACTCCAAAATTACAAAAAATAATAATTAGAGGATATAAAAAGATATTAGTAAAATTTGTAGATAAAGGATGTGTGTTAGTGTTGCTGCTAGAAAACAAATAAAATATTAGATACCTATCTTTTCCTTTAGCATTTTAATCACATACGATGAAGGTTGCCAGATGTCATTGATGAAAATACTGAACAGGAGTACACCCGCGAGGGCGGGTATAGGCGAAATTTTGTTGATGAGGTTAATTTTTATTGACACTTAAATTTGTTATATACGAGTACCTTTTTTGTAAACAATTGTCCTAGGCCCAGGGGGTCATGCATGACCTACCTACGTCATCTTTGGGTCTTAACTAGGCTATTGAATATAGCCCAATGTTAGTGTTCCAAATAATGTGAATGTGCTAGCGAATGTGATTGGTAATAGGAGCCGAGGACGGCCTAGACTGACATACGAGGATCAGATAAAGCGGGTGCTCACAGACACGTAAAGAGCACTCGCGTCCCACGGCGAGCGTGTATGAAGAGAATGATGAGACTGAGTGAAGCGAGAGGTGTGTCAGGATCACAATACTTGGCGGTCCGTTCTTTCTGCCAACCCCGCCAGGGACATAGCGTGAAGATATGTTTGTTTGTTTGTCCCAAATAAAATAAAAAGAATAAGAAATACCTTTCATCACGTAATGTAATGTGCCCGAACCCAAAATGTAGAATGAATAGAGCGATAGGTATATCCAAAAAGTATAAGTAGAAAAAGTTAGTAGGTACGAGTAATAGTCAATTCAAAAAACAATCTTGTTGTAAAAAAACTATGAAAGGAAAGTATGTGTGGGTGAAATCGTTTAAGCCGTTCCTAGTCCTAAAATAACAATACATATTTATTTTGTTCCTGCGTTCGACGTGAAAATTGAACAGTAAATTATTCATACAGCCAAAGGGTACCGCCGTAAAGGATACAAAACGCGTATTAGAGAGCTTTTATTTTTATAGAACAGTCGCAAGAGCTTTAGAACTAAAGCATAGAGAGAAACGCGTGTATTAAACTATAAATCTATAAAAAGATACCCTGACTTCGAATAGGTACTTTACAAATATAGGAGGTGACTTAGTTTATAAGTTTGTATGCATTTTCATCGCTCTTTCTATTTTATTCATCACTACCTACTACTTATAAATGAGAGTTACTTTTCGCGTAGTTACTGTTATCCTCCAAACCACTGGATGATTTTGAATGAGGGTTTTATTATTGGATAGCTTGGTTTTTCAACAAGGTTTTAGGTTGAGCATATGAAGGTTCGTTGATGTCTTTCACTTGTGAATACACCGCTGTAGAGAAGAGTTCAACCAGTAAGGTATTTTGTTTGTTTTTTCTATCAATGACGATAACTATTCAAACTATCTTCACTTTATGGTAGGTATATGATCATATATGTATGTGCCACAGACAGGTGACGGGCGGCAGGAGCCAACCAACACGTCTCTACATATCGGCCATTGGGAAAATATATCAATTTAAATAAAGAAATAGGTACTTCTTATTAGGTACATATAGGCCCTTAACCTAGCTAGGTTAGGTAAAATTATAAAGCATGTCTAAAGCGTCGGCCTTCTAAAGCGGGTATTGATTGTGCTCTTCAAACGGACCAAATTTTTTCTACGACTGCGAAAATAATGTACATTCTTGATTGCTCAAACTTTATTAGTATCGGTGTACCGTCAGTTCGTGACTTTAGCGACGTTTTCTTGTCAGACGACGACAATTACTGGATGGCGTGTATTGAAACTAGGTACCGACCAGAGAGTGGTTAGTATACATAGAGCGCGCGTTACCAAGTCTGAACTGTAAGCACGGGTCTGAATAGTCTCGAAATGTTCGGGGCGACGCTACTAGTCACAACACGTCAGTAGCGCTGATTGTTGCTCTCGCCGGTATTTATTTAGATTTGGAGTAATCATGGTGAAATGTGCAGTGCCAAGCTGTAAACACGATTCACGGAAAAGAACGATCTAGAAAAAATCTATATAGAAGCGTCCATAGAACACCTGCTTACACTTGGCACAATGGGCAATGAGCAATGCGCGCGCTCTATAGCTAGAATACTAACTCTATGGTACCGACCAATTTGAAACAATTGAAATCATGAAACTACATTCTTTTCAAAAGTTGTAGAATAAAAGTTGTTCCCTTTGAGGAGCAGAAACGATACCTGATCTAGAAGCCCAAATGCCCTGTATATGAAGTAATACCCACATTATACAGTATCCTACTATGTTAATCGGAAATGTAAGCTATACCAAGATTAATCAAAATCATTTCAGTCGTTAAGCCTGATTGAGCAACAAACATCCATACTTCGAATTTATTTTAGTGGGATTATTGGGATGGGATTTGTTGATGTGTCGATATCCGGTTCGAAGGACCGTTGGTTTCGCTATTTAGCACATTTTTCCACATCCATCAGAGTGTGGGGAAGGCTTGAGGTAGTGCATGTGGTTATACCACGGGGCGCGCCCCCGGCGGGCGAGGGGGCCGCAGTAGGAACCGCCCTCTAGGTCAGGGTTAACTGTGCCCCCGAGCTCCGAGCTCCGGCGACGAGCCACCTTCGACCTTGGGCTGGATGCGTGAGCCTGCACTTTACACGTGGAAACAGACTGCTCTTGAACCCTCCCGTCTTCCCTCCCTCCCTATCCTTCGCTCTAAAAACCTTTTTTATTCTTTCATCGAGATCTTTTTGTTAGAAACTTATTTACGTTGCTTCAGAATAAGTTTGTGATTATTGTGTTATTATTTTTTATTATTTTGCAAGTTGACATGTTTCGTTTCGTTTTTTTTTATATATATAATTACTCCTCGCATAGAGAACTCCTCCTTTTTAGTTTATTAGGAAGTGTGTTATAAAAGGATGATTAGTTAACTGCCTACATTACATATGCAAAACGTAATATTTAAAGTACGGCGATCTTCATTTAAAATTTGCAATGGAAAGAGCAAACGAATTCAATTTGCATGTCGTTAACAAATTTACATGTTATAGGTATGCCGAGAGTAGAGAAAACAAAACGTCCCTGGACATGCGTAGCCAATGATTTCAGAAAGCACTGCGCATATACCTCCAACAACAACCCTATAACTATCGCATTAAAGTCGATAATTCATTACCCAACAGTCCATTTCAAGATGTATCGTTAGACGTTTGATATTGACTCGTTGTCCCAGCCATTTGAGTTGGAAATCGTATGTTCTGATGAAATTTCCTGTTGATTGTTCTCTGTTGGGAATTTAAGTGTAGTGTGAATGGGATAAGGTTGAGATTTGTGTGGTGGATGTGTGGGGGTGGGTGGCGGTGGGTCGATACCCGAGCGGCTCACGCGGATCGATAGAGGAGGGGTGGGGGAGAGGGCGGGGGGCGCTACCCCGGCCGGGGCAGCCGGACCCCGGGGCGTGCATCACCCCCCAGCCCCTCGCGTGCCATCGCAGACACTCGATCTTACAATACATTTGTCTTGTAGTTTCATGTTTCTGTCAACATCAATAAGTAACTGAAAGAATGGGATAAGAAGGGTTCTCTGATAACAAGGTACGGCTGAAGGGATGAGAGATGAATGTAGGATATTTTGAAATTGGTCTTTGGTATAAGCATATCTAAAGGTGCATTATAGTAATTCTAGGATATTGAAGTGAATTTTGTTCATTACCATATTAATTATAGCTTTTTTAGGAACGTAATCAATATTTATGTTATGAAAAAATAATTAACTTTAGTAAACCATGATAAAATAGGGCTACCAGTTACCTAATACTACAAAATCGATAGTTCGTCAATAGGCCGAACATATCAGTTTATCGTTATCGGTTCGTACGGAGGAAATGGGGTTATCATAGCATTCTGATCATTATTATTAGGTATATCAAAACCTAATCGACCTCCTGCGCTTTAGAGCGGTTTATGCGTCTTTATCTCAGCCTTCATCATCATCATAATCAGCCTGAACAAGTCCACTGCTGGACACAAGCATCTCCCAAGGCACACCACCGAACCCGATCTTGTTTCCTCATCCAGTCACTGCCAGCCGCTTACGCAGATGTACTTTTAATTCAACAAGTTCTTAACTTTTATAAAAATGATATTTTATTTATTACAATATCTTCCTTTCCCAAAATAGTTACATGCATTACTTATAGCTAAAATCACGAAATTCACCTTTTCAGTATAAATACAAGTTAGAGTGTACAGGTACTCGTAAAATCAATACAAAGATAGACGAGATCTATCTCAATTTAGTAAAACTGTTTACCTATATTCCCCGGATATTTTTATTTTATATTCTCAAACTTTTTTTGTCTCAGTTCAAAGAAAAGTTTACACACAATTACCCACGTAATTTCGACGACGCATTCACGAGACGTTCGTTCTTCAAAACACAACACGTGAAAAGTAAAGAAACAATGGAAACAAGTTTAAAGAAAAATTCACAAGGAAATTACACGTTATTTGACGAAAACTCAGCAAAGTGTACGTACCGTCGCCGTCGTATACAAGGTCCCTTACATTTTCCGTTTTGCTTTCAATTTACTTCCACGCTAAGAAAAGAAATATATGAAAGTTTTTTCCCGCCACGATAAACTTTTAATAAATCGAAGGGACCAAGAAAAGAATTCCTACAGCCTTGTATATATTGTTGTTATATATTCTGTGCTACAGCGAAAGCCGACCGCTCAATTTTCAACAGTGTGTGTGTGTGTTTACATGGTAATGGATGATGTAAATGCGGTCAACGCTTTCCGTTCACCGTGTAAATGACAGCAAGACGGTGTCTGGCCAATGACAAAACAAACTCCTTACTGCGTAGTTTCTTTAATCATCATTGTGTCTGGCCCGTTAATCATACTGGCCAGTTGACTTTTTGAAATGTTTTCTTTTCATAGTTATTAAAAATATAGAGATATCATAGATTATCAAAAATATGATACGTATGCTTGGTTCCTATTGGTGAAATACTTTTGGCTTGTTTTTATTTGCAAAAGCGGCAATTTTATTATCAAAGCCGGCAATATATTTTCATTGAAATTTCAACTTTCTTATTTATTGATTATGATTATCCAAATAATTATACATTACCCACCTTTATCTACACGTCTCATATTTCCATTAAATTACTTAATTGCTCTTTTGCCTATTTTTTTCCCTTACATAGTCGAACCTCGTAAGCCACTTTTCGCGTCTCTGCAATAATACTGTATAATTATTGATTTTTTTTTTGAACGTCGGTGCAAAGTTTTAAAAGCTAAAAAACTTTTTGGCAGGCGTCGCGCCCTCCATAGGTAGCAGTTTTTTTTTCCTTCAAGGTTGCAACTGACCTGAAAGTTTATGGTGGAGGTGACGATGCGCATGCTCTCCGCGTAGTTCCGCAGCACCGAGTCGGTGCTGAGGCAGCTCTGCCGCCACTCGTACAGCTGCTCCAGCCGCGTCACGCACCGCTCGCAGATCTTCTTCGGCAGGAAGTCGTCCTTCGATATCTGCTGGCCATTCCAATACCACTCATTAGACCACAGTACCCGCTCAAACAACTAATAGCAGCTTTTGGTTTGCTGCGTGGAACAGTGGGAAGAATTATTATGAACAAATTTATCAAAAGAACTATTATGATTTATCAGAGATGGATGAGGGATCTCTTTCTGAGTAAATTGTGTGTGTTTGGATGATGATTTGTATGAAGGCTATGCACTTTGCAACGCGATATCTACGTTACAGTACCCGACCATGGGATTGTGGAGTCAATTAGGTCTCTAGGATTTGTGTGTTTGTTTTTATTCTCCATTTGACGACCACGCGCTTGCACTCACTTCGTACACACATTTTGTTGTGTACTTGATTTGATAATACTATTAAAGTATAGAGGAGAGTATTAGGTATGCCGTCGATCGTTTGCATTTATTAATCTCGTTACTATATAAATTCGAAGTTTAGGATATTTGTTGCTCAATTTGTTGATATTTGATTTTTATAAAACTTGGTACAGTGATAGAGTATTGATTTTGATAGAGTGATATTGTAATAGTCGATATATTGATTTTTTTTCTTTAAAATCATACATCCAGCCCCAAGGAAATTTCTGTTATACAATTAAAGGTCACATTTTATGACACTGCGAGTTTTTTTGGCGAGACGACTTCGCAGCTACTTCGTTTCGTTCTTGATAACGACATCCGGCATCCGGAAAATTTAAAGCTTTAAATCTACTTTCATCAAACTTTCGTCGTATCTTTGAAACTACCCACACAAAACACCAAATTGCTACAAAACTAATTGCAAATTGATTCGACCCGGCATCGTCAACTCGTTACTATGACGATAATCGCGAGTTAATGTAGATACCATGCGAGTAGGGTGACTACAAAGCAACAGACATATGGGTAACAACGGTGGTAACAATGGGGTGTCACGTGGCAGCTATCCCTTTCGATCGAGAGCTTCCTCGGGCGGGAATCCCCGGTAATCCCGCCGGTGGCGGTGACCTACTTCAAAATGCTGACGTGTGGTTACGTCGCGTGGGGTCAACGCCCCCACGTGCAGGGCTCTTTGCAACGCGACATCTACGTTACAGTACCCGACCATGGGACTGTGGAGTCAGTTAGGTCTCTAGGCCTTATTGGATATTAATTGAATCGGTCTTGAGTCACGGAATCGAAATTTAACAGGTCTCGATAAAAACTGATTATGGTTAATTAATTAACTGTTTCAACACAAATAGAATACGAAAATAATATAAATGTTTACAAAAAAATGAAACCGACTTTTTTACGTTTGACCGAAATTTTGAAATGGGGCCACCCTCTAATACCTATAGACAATTCAATAATAAAAAAATAATCATCCAAATCAATCAGAGCGGCAGCATTTTATGCTAATTATGGAAGAGGCCTGACTGGCAGTGGACTGATCATGCTAGAATGATGATAGAAGTTTATGCCTTTACCATACGAAATTCAATTTACCGCTTGAATTGATGTGTAGAAGTTAATATAAAATGAGGCAAGTTTTTAATCTACGCCACATATTTTTTCAACGGGTAGGTCTACGAGTCTGATAACGTCATCATTTACGAATTTAATTTCCGTTCGTCAATCATTGCGTTCGTCATAAAAACGAACAAAGAGATTATTATGCTTTTCTGCCTTGTAACCGGCATCGTAAAAGCTCTAAGCAAATCTGTTGAAAAGATAAAACATTTATTGTAGGCTACAATTTGTACGTAGGTAGCTAGATCAAACCTGATTTCTCTGTAGCCTAACGTACATTTACGTATAGTACGTTTTGTTACTAAACTCTGCTATCAAATAACGAAAACCTCGTTAGAATCCATTCAGTGGTAGTGGAAGAGAAAATCGAGAACGCGAAAAGCAACTCTCATTTATATAAATGCGAAAGTTTAAGCTAAATTATCAGTCATAATTTTTTAAAATATGATTTACTTTATTTTAATTTTTTAGGAAAACCATTTTAGGAAAATAATTTTTTAGATAACAAATACAACTTAAAAAACTTAAATTAAAAACAGATACCATTAAAAGGTTTCCATTGATAGTGACAGACTAAAATCAATTTTAAAAATTCAACAGGTGAAGTATGCGAGTCATGAATTCATGATTCACGACCATGATTTTTTGTTTGTCGTAGACAGCACAGTCGTAGAGCAGGCGCGCTACGACCTACGTACGTAGCGCGCCTGCGTCTACGACTCTACGTTGCACGTCTACGACCTACGGCTCCGTACGCTAGCCGCGCGGAGGTAACATTACTGCATTTCACTAATCCTCTGTTTACATTACAATTTGCTTTTAAATTAATGTTAAGTGGATGGGTAGCTTTATTAAGCCGAATATATAACAAACTGATAGTGATATGATACGCAGGTAATATAATTAATTAATATATATGGAGACTGCCCGAAATGTCAAGCTATATTGACTTAGTAATTATATTAGATAATGAGTTCCATACTAAATGTTCCTTAAAAATTGTGTATGTGTAAATAAAAATAATCAAATCATACGCGCTCAAACTTAATAATGTGTTGACATTTTCTAAGGTCGTTTATGTATGATGCTTTGTCATTTGTAAAGTGACCTTACTAACTAAGGTGTCGCTAGCCCGCCCGACCGAGCGCAAATGAACTCACCTCTAGTATTGCGAACTTTGCGATGAAATCTAGTTTACATTAGGGCAGAAACAACAGTGAATGATGAAGCGGCACTTACCATAGTCGGCAGACAAGTCCTGAGCTTGAACAGAATCTGCCTCTGTTCGGCCTCCTTGTCGAAGATATGGAGCCGCGGGCCGCTCTTGAGCGAACAGAGTCGACAGAGGTCGGTGAACGCTGTGAAGTTGAGGTCCTCGGGCTCGGTCATAGCGAAGCACCTGATGAGGAGATCGAGGAGGCAAGAGTTGTCCATGTGTACGGCGGCTGTGGGGAGACAGGGTCAACGCCGCATCTCGCGGGTGCTAGGGAGGCGTCGCACCGCCGCTGCGTCCGGGGGGCACTGGGCCGCCCGCGGCCCGGGCCCGGCGCGCGCCTCCCTACCCCCCCGCCGCACTCCCGGCCTCGCACGCAGCCCCCCCTCGCCCCCCGCCCGCCTCCCGGGGTGGCGCACTCCGGAAAACGCGTAGTTTTCCCACTTAACGCCGTCTGGAGCAATACAGTCAATGTGCAATTTAGTGTCGGTTAATAAAATGTAGTCCCATGTTTGCTTTTTAAGGACAGTTTATCAGTATGAGGATTTGTAGAACCGTCATTGCTATGTTCCTTTGAACTTAGCAACCTTTCTTACTTATTTCTTAGAAACATTCTCGTAGTCGCATCTTATTTCTGAATTATGGAAGGAATAAGAAATGGTTTAAATCTATTTCCGAACAATATGAGTTGGTATATAGTTGTGCAGTTACCTAATATGATGTCTAATGTTAAGTCACATCATGACCCGTGTGTGTTTGTTTGTCCTTATTTGTATCGAGCCGTTGGCTTACTGAAATAATTAGCGAACTAAAGGTCAAAACACACTCATTAACTATAAAGCACGATCGCATCTTTTCGCATCGACGACGATGATGCGAGCGCGTTCCGGCCTTCTATGTCTGACGCTCGGATGCCACGGATGCACGACATAATCCCATACTGGCCATAATATTTGTATGGAGAAACCTTCGATCGCTGCCGAAGAGCTCATGAGGTCTTGCCCTTCGCAATGGGCGAGGCGCGGCGCTCACCAGCGCGCGGTGCCTACAAGTGTGATACTTTTCACGAAAGCAGAGAAAGGCCGTCGATTATAGTGTGTCTTGACCTTAATTTCCCTCTTTCAAACGTAAATAATTCAGCAATAATAATAAAAACCGGACAAGTGCGAGTAGGACTCGCGCCCTGAGGGTTCCGTTCTTGCTTTAATAAAGAAATAACTCGAAAATCGTTAATAGATAGAAGAGACACTTAATAACATATGGATGATTTATTCATACGCAAGATTAAGTTTGTTGGTGATAGAAAAAATACTTTCTTTTGTGATGTAACTACAAAATTACTGTTTTAGGATTTTTTCTTTACTTGTGCTATATGACCTTGCTTTTTGCCAAATTTTAAGATTCTAGGTCAACCGTAAGTACCTACCCCATGGGTTTTGATGACCAAGATACTAAAAAATGCGGTTAAAACGGCCATCTTTTGATTGGGTTGACTTAGAAGTTTGATTTTTTCACAGCTACACAAGGGACTGCAGACCTGAGTATTTGATATAAATTTCAACATGATACCTCCAAGCGTTCCTGAGAAAAAGGGTCTTGACAGATAGACGGACAACGAAGTGATCCTTTAATTGTTCGTTTAAGGTACGTAACCCTAAAAAGGCGGGTGGAGTTTAGTTAGCACATGCATGACAAAGCCAAGTTCATGATCAAACATTACAAAACTCTTTTGTAAACTTTTCTATTTATAAAACAAAAGTATTAAGACTTTTTTGGCAAAAGTAAAAGTCAACTAGAGCAAGGTCGACTTGACGTGTATTTTTGTGACTTAAAATTGGCATTTCACGTCTAATTAAGAGCAATCATTAGACTAGTTATTGTCCACGACTTGGCTCTTTGAGAATGTTGTCCGTTGCCTCATCTGATTCGGAGGCGGAGTACCACGCGTACTCGGAACGTACACTGGCGATCGTCAAACCGGAGGCCTATGAAGACACGGCGGCGATCAAGAAACACATCAGGGATAATGGATTTACAATACTTGCTGTTAGTATTACAATGTTAGTATACCACGTTATCAAGCGGACAGTTTGGTAGCTACCTAACATTAGTGACTCAGCCATGAAACTGAAGTATTTTCACAAATAAAATTGTGGAGTAAGTATATACCTACTTAACTAACTAACCCATACTCTACAACGTCGAGACTTGGATATTGTATTGCACATCACTAATGTTATGTAGCCACCAAACTTTCCGCTTCTAAATATTAGTAACATAGTAGCAGGTTATGCAGGATTCCGTGACAGAAATGAGAATCTTAAAATCTCTTTTAATTTGAAAACTGATCTAAGGTGTGGATTATCCCAAAATAATAACAGGTAAGAAATTCTCGAAATCTTACAACTTTTTACTGAATAGGTAGGTACATATTTATTTAGATATTCTAATGAGCTGTCCTATTGAGACATTCTGTCTATGCAGAAGTAGCACAAAATGTGTTAGAATATCCAGCAAGAATATGTACCAGTTGATAGATAATATGAAACCTAAAAGCTATTATTTTCAAAGTAAGCAATAAAGACTGGTTTATAGCAATTTTATCGATGACATCAAACTTAATATCGCTGTGTCTGTCCGAATGAGTCATAAAACACAAATGACGCCCTAGCACGTAACGCGCGCTTGACTCTGTATTTTTCTAACAATTTGACTTTCCCCATTGAGTTATTCTATGCAGTTAGTGAGTCATCGAGCTATGATGATAATAAATAATCATAGAGGTAAAAATTGCTGCCACCCCCATGGAGTTAGCATTGCGTTTATTTTGGTTATCTGTCTACTTAGGGCTATTAACCGACAAGAATCGGAATCACATTTCCCAACTCGTCTCCATGCTAACTTTGGATTCAAATGTCATTAAAACTCAAAGGGAGATTAGAATGAAACTTTATATGTAGGTACCTACACGAAATTATTAAACTGTAACAATAACTTTTTCAACTTAATTTAATTTTAAAAATATGAATTTATCATTACTATGTAAATTTTGAAATACGTAGTGAACGAATTGTGTGATCGGTCTTTATCTTTACATTTTGAATACTTAATTAAATTCAAAGTTTGTATGGGAGACGAGTTGCCAATAGCCATCTTATAGGAATCAGTCATAAAATATAATAATAATAATAATTTATTTCTTAATACAATAGGTTGGTACAAGCTTACTTATTTAAATTAATTTGAATTAAAAACATATACTTAAATAACAATAACTTATGCTACGCGGATTAATAAATATATTGAATTTTTGATTATCTTGGTTTGATATCTCTCGAAATAAAACTGTCTATTGATTTTGATCACATTCCATAGAGAGGACAAATTTGTCACCCACCCGGCTCCTAGCTCCATTGGGGGCGCACGAAATTATTTTTTACCTCCATGAAACTAATCATTTTCTATAAATCAATATTGTATTACTTGCTTCTGTTGCGGTATAACACAAAAAGCTAAGCCGCAAATTCCGCAGAGCGGTGACGAGCAGCAGCGATACTGTTTCGTGGCCTAGTACAGGGCCGGCTATCTGTAAACTTGTAGTGGACATTCGATGATAACTTTTTGTGAGGTAGGTAGGTACCTACGTACACTTTTAAAGCAACATTGAAGGGGAGTGCCATACTCAGGCCTTTATCAGGAACTATTAAATCTATGCCTTTATCCTCTGCCAAAGGTACAAGACCATGCGCCGTTTGGAAATGTATCGTAATATTATAATGAATGAGTTGTTTGAGTTTAATAAGTTTATTTAGATTATTCATGCAAATACGGTTTTGTAGGTATTATTATGGTTTTGTAGACACCTTAATTTAAAAAAATAAAAGAGACATGGTTTCATGTGCTTAAAATATTGCTGCTGGTGCTCAATGTAGGTTACTGAAAAACGGTACTATACCAGATGGTCGATTTATTATTGTGTATCGTCATGCAAGTGTGCATGTGTTGGTGGATCCCCCCCTAAAAATGACTGGATGTTTCGCATTCAAAGAAAACGCTATGTTATCTCCCCTCTTCCTCCGGGTCGAGCAGGTGGCCGTGGTCTTGCTGCTCTAAAATTAAGTACCTAATAGCAAATTCCGTACCATCGATTAGGTACAGTTGCCCGCACGTCATTGAAAACACTGACCTTGAACTGGCCTAGCCTATTAGAGCAGATTATATTAGTTCCTCTATTAATATGTGTTGAAATTCCAGTTTATCTATACTGGTTTTGTTACCACTGACGTGCGGTCGACCGTACCTACATATCGAGATTCGAATAAAGATTTTCGTGTGCACTTACTAAAAGGTAACCCTACGAGGGGTGGCTGTGAATTTTGCATTGCACCCTAATGCCTGCGACTAGTATAAATAGATACTGGATGTACATATTAAGTACCTATAGGTACAGTCGGCGCTCACTGACCGTCTAAAGTGGTCCAAGACATGTCCGTGACCCCAGCGGGACCACCACGTAATTTCGGGTCCTACTGTACGCATATGTACAATAATTAGTGCTCAATTTGTGCCAATTAGTGCCCAAAAATCAGAATTTGTGCTCCAGTAGTTTCGGAGATATAACGGTTAGAAGGTGGTCCCGCTGGGGTCACGCTCTCCGTCAAGGTCGTTTTCTGTCGAGCAATAACGGTACATGCTACGGCTATTCCGCCTTTGGGAAAAAATTAGTGCTCCAATTGGCGCCTCCAGTGGTCAAAGATCCAGAGTTCCAGCTTTTCTATTAGCCGAGAAAAACAGCCTGATAAGTTTTGCCACCGGGACGCCAAAGCGACCACCTGGATCTCGCGAACGGAACGACTTACGAACATCAGCTCAACGCCTAGAATGAGTGCTGCACAACGCGGAATTAGTGCCCGACAACCAGAGCTCCAGCTCCAGTACTTTTATGGGAAATGGTGGTCCCACTGGAGTCACGGTGGAAAAACAACATTACGTTATACGTAATATACGTCCATAGGAAATTCTTGTGAAACTCTCAGCGGGCTGGGGTCACGGACATGTCCAAGACCTTCTCGAACTTGTCCGGATTTTTCACTTAAGTATAATTTTCAGGAAAGTTACATTATTTTGTATTTATCTATCGATAGAACGATTGAAATATAGACACTTCCAATCATCATATTTAGGTATGGTCTGTATGATTTATGAATTGTCCATACAAAAAACAAAACAATATTTGACCTAAATTTCACGTGAGTGATGAGATGTCTGAAGGTGGAATGAAATTCTTATTCAAATTCGTATGAATAATAATCTCATTTCATCTTCGGTCTCAACGTTAATTCAGTGTGACGGCACGGATAAGAGCGCGCTTTTAAGGGAAGTTAGATTTATTTCTATCGACTTGATCTGTTATAATGGAGACCCCTAAAGTAAGGTTTTGTCCGTCTGCTTGTGTATCCTCCGGGTAACTCATAAACTATTGGACTTATTGAGCCGAAACTTTGAAGATACATATAAAAGTGTCCGACAGTGATGGGAATATTATGGAAATTTCCATTTTGAACCTTACTTTGTTGCATTAAGGTTCATTTTTAATTGTGCTGACAATTTCTAACTATCTGCTATTTTGAACATCATGTATAAATTGTAGAATTTAGCATTAATGGGAAAAGTTATGGAAATTAATTTTTTTGCGAGTTAATATACCTACGAAAACCAAAAAATACAGATTATACATACAGTTCGCTGCGATTCATATAACTTACTACGAAAAACTATAATAACCGCTAGCGGCTATGATTAGGTATCTAGTTGGAATTATTTAAAATCTCGAGGGGTTTGGGAACAGACAGGCTAGCGCGAGTGTCCCCCGCCGCCGTAAGGGTTGAGGGTATACCTATATGCAAAATTTGCGACCCTCCTCCCTCCCTCTCCCCCTCTTAGTTGCATTAGGATAGAGACACGCACAAGGGGTGCTTTTAAATCAAAGTGATGTTTATTTAGATCAAGTACTTACGTATAACATTCTTTTATAGAAGCGCACATAGCAATGTTGTTTTAACCTTATAGGTATGTACTATTGTTTAAAAATTTAATGGGTAATCATTTTTTATTAGTTTTCTCTCGGTTTTATTTTCTACAGTAGCCTATAGATTAGTTTTAGGATAAGTACGTATGCAATTTTCATGCTGATACATTGAGTTAATAATATGTAAGTAGGTGTTTGGAAGAGAACGTTTATTTGTGTTTGTAAAAAAGTATAGGTACTCGCTAAACACACCCACTTACTAACTGGTGGCTTATACGTCACCTGTGCTGTGACAAGGTCACCGCGGGTATGTGATTTCTATTGACTATTTTGACTATCAACCATCCTTCCTTTGTATACACATTTGATTAGAATTGAAACATTGTACCTAATACAATCTACCTAAGGTGCAGGTTGCGGGGGGTGGGGGAGGGTTGTGTATGCAAAACTTGTATCTACGTCGGTCGAGAGCACGCGTGCGCTCCCTCCGTTCATTACTGCGCGTCACAGGCAGCCCTTGTTAGCACGTCCAGGGTTCGCACAATTTTTTTTACAAAACCCAAAAATATGTAGGTACCTATAACCCCTAATACCTATTTCTACTTCCTACTAGTTCCCGCGGAGTTTTTTGACGGCTGTGTGAAGTTGGCTGATTTCTGCGCAATGAATAAATTTAGGTGTCATAAGGGGAGCTGTGCGGTGGTTCACTAGAGACGCTCATTCAATTTCAAGAAACAGTTCATTGATTCGATCGACCGAATCAAACTTTCAAGTTTTTTGACATCTCTATGTCTCTGTCTCGCTTACGCACACATAGACTATAAACACTGTCAGCGATGTGCAAACAATCTGTGATTATTTTCATTCAGCCGCCAAGAAATTCCGAAGGGACTACACCCTTCATTTTATTTAATTCAGTAAAGTCGTGGTATTTCAAACTAAGATTTCGAACTTAATTTTATTTTCAAAACACAGTAACTGTTTTTTAATATTATTGCCAACCCTCAGTCATAGATAGATCTTTGCACACCCTAGCCGGCCGTCCGCCGCCGCCGGTCACTGCTGCTGTTATCTATAGAAACCATAAAAAAACTAATTACACACCCCCTTTGATGTTTGAAGGGCAGTGTCCGGCGGCGGGCGGCGACTCGACGCATTTATGAAATCACGATTTTTCATTAGTTTAGTATTAAAGTAGGTGCACTACATTCGACTTTGTAGGATGCTTGACGTATTACCACTTAGCTAAGTGGCGGTGTACTCGCAATGAGCTTGGGATCGGTTTTTTAAATTATACAAGGTTGAACTTAATATAAGACATTTAAATTTTATCTCTAGCACTTCAAATAGCTTTATAATTATTCTTTTAAAGATTTGTAAAAATGATCCCGCACTATTTTTTTGGTCGCGCTCCCTGATGTGACGTCATCATACTTCTTTCTCTTGAATGTGGATGGCGCCCGCGCGTCGGTTGCGATAAAAATTAACTTAGTACATTTTAGACTTTCGCGCTTTGTATTCATAATTATTTACGGGTCTTACACACGAATAATATTCGTGTTTAAATAATTATATAATTAAAAATTAACTTTTTTTCACTTTTCCCACTCAATAAAGGATCTCCTAGTAAGTATAGATAAAAGATAGTTTTCATTTCACTTCGATACGTTACGATACTTGTTTACAACGTTATAATACTTACTTTTTAGTCGCTTTGTACAATCACTGCACCTCGCTTTATTTTTCAGAATTCGCTGAAAACGTAAGTGATGACGTCGCATCGAAAAAAAAATAGCGCGGAATATTTTCACAAATCTTAAAAAATATATATAGAAGAAGCATTTTGAAGTGCTAGAGAAAAAATTTTTTATGACGTATTTTAAGTTGCAACTTGTTTATTTTTAAAAAACCGTTCCTTAGCTCATTATATACGAGTACACCGCCGCTTAGCTAATGAAGTGTCCTACCCGCTCTACAGAAGCGGTCGGTGCGTCTGACCCCGGAGCAGGCGGCCGAGCTGTACAAGGGCCACTACGGGCGGCACCACTTCCCGCACCTGGTGGCGCACATGTCCAGCGGGCCCGTCGCCGCCATGGTGCTCGCCGCGCGCAACGCCGTGCACAAGTGGAATACGCTCATGGGACCAGCCAGGTACGTACAGTCGACCGCACGTCACTGGAAACACTGTGATCTTGAGCTGGCCTAGCCTATTAGGGAGTTTCAATACTACGAGAGACCAGTTTATACTGGTTTTGTTCCACTGACGTGCGGTCGACCGTACCCTTTTGACTGCCAACCACGTTTAGGGCCCGGCTACATACGCACTGTCTTGCTTGCCCAAATTCTAGATTAGCACAAGCATGTACGTTGACGCAAAACGCTACGTTCTTACGGGCAAAACGGTAGGTAGGTACCTATATACCTATCTAAATTAAATTGTCCATGGTCTTCCATTAATTTAAGCTACCATGTACCTACCTTTGATCGATTGGTATATAAATACAGGTGTGTTTTTCCACATTTGTCCGGTTCGATTCCCGGCCAGGTGGTTTATTGAAAATATTTGCGGTTCTACTTTTTAAAGAAAAGTTACCTTTCACTGCGACCCCTCCCCCCCTGAAGGTTGGGTCGGGTAAGCATAACGATAGAAAAGTTGTTGTGTTTGCGCAGGGTGGCGGAGGCGCAGGCGTACTGGCCGGAGAGCCTGCGCGCGAGCTACGGCCGGCGCACGCAGTACGGGGACTACTTCAACGGGCTGCACGGCAGCCAGAGCGCGGCAGACGCGCAGCGGGAGATACACTTCTTCTTCCCCAACAGTTAGACTTTAACTAAACTCTATAAGTAAATAAAAACGGGCTATGAATCGTGGTAAGAGTTACGTTTATTCAAATCTTTTGATTGGAGTATGTACTTAGTCGTTTCTAGTGATAAAAGTAACCCTTAGCGACTCCGTCCGTCTGTCAGTCTGTCACACTATATGAGTATTAGTGAGTAGTACCGCAACACTTAACGCAGAATACTTTCGCAGTAAACATTCATAACTTATAGCTCGGTTGGGGACGAGCAGGCCCCGGAACCAGTTCGCACGCAGGTTCAAATTCTACTCGCTAATTGATTTTTCTTTATAAAGTGGGGATGTTCCGAATGGGGATTTTCATTTTCGTCTTCAACTAGGCGGTGGGGATTTTGCGAATATATCGTACAATGTGTATTTTATTTTGATAATCATATTTATTGGTAAAAAAAGATTACTATATCATAAACGATATTAATATTATGACGATCCCTTTTACAAAAATTTATGAGATTAAATTAATTTAATTAAATATGTAGAAGCGAAATAAATGAATGTAATGTATGTGATGGCAGTGACCGTGGGCCCGATCCTGCGCCATTGGCAGGTGACGGACTACCTGCAGAAGCACATCACGCCGACGCTGCTGCCGGCGCTGACGGCGCTCGCGCACGAGCGGCCCGCCGAGCCGCTCGTGTGGCTCGCCGCGCAGCTGCGCCGCCGCAACCCCAACGAGCCGGAGCTCGCGCCGCAGCCCGCCGAGCACCGCGAGGACCGCCGCTGCCACACGCCCCTGCCCTCGCAGGAGTCGATACTTCAATAACTAACTACATACAATATCCATCTGTCGTTTGGTCTTGCTGCATTGAAAAGAAAGTTCAATGATAGTTGAAAGTCTGTCTGTCTTTACGATACAGTTCGCACTAAGTTCAAATTAGTTTGCCACAAAACAATAATATACAAACTTACTATGGAAAGGGCCAAAACTTATAATTATAAAAATTATGCAATAATGTAGGTATATGATTTTTAATCTATGGCACATCAAGTCAGCCTGTTTGGCTCCGGCCGTGTTTGTAACCAGCTACAAACTTTTTTCTTTGTAACAATTTACGAAACAAGTATAATTTGATCGCTGTATTTTCTTTCCTTGTAATTACGATTGAAGAATTTATAGTCTTCGTTTGTTACCGAGTTACAAATAATTTTCGGATCTTCAATGTTTCTTAGTTCGTAGTAATTATGCAAGCTGACTAAATATTCCAGTATTCGTAGAGGGTGGAATCATGAAGAGTGACCCCCCCTTACTTAGGGGCGACGGGCAGATTTGCCCCGCGAACCGGTACCGCGGGGAAATATGGACAATGAAAGAATAAAATTCGCATGTAATTTTCCCCAACTTTATTTTATAGAAACACTTTACAAAGGAGTTGTTTATCACAGGCTAACACTTTATAATTTTGATGCGAATAAAACGTATTAGCATTAACATTGCTGTTTAAGTTTTATAGTTACATTATTTTAATTACGCTTACACTTGAAAAACAAAACATAACCTATACAAACCCTTAGACTAAAGCCGTGTTTAAGCTGACGCGAATTTCGCGCTATGCGTTATTCGCGACAGTTCAAAATAGGCTTAAAGGACGAACAAATTACTGTGACTATTCTGCAAACGAATAAGTACACTTCACTCCGTTTCAGATTTTCTAAATTAGAAAAATAGAATATATTATATTATCACTTAACATTAAATTTGTAGAAAAACAAAGAAGCTTTCTATCAGAAAGATTTTGAAACAAAGAAAAGAACAATCGTGTTGTAAGAGATTCCACAAAAAACAGGTAAAGAAAAAGATTGTAATGTAAAATGCTATATACATAAAAAAAGATTTCGGGACTACTACTACTACTAACACGAACAAAATCTGTTGAATTTCCATCCAACCCGTAAATAGTCACAATATGTTTGTCACAACAAAAGTATCTTTTACACTACATAGATTTGGTAAAAAATCGTGGCTTAAGTAATTATAATTATCGAGATTACGCATATTGAAGCGACCACGCACTGCTTGAGAGTTTTAGGACCTGAAAATAAAAGAGACAAAGTGAAGATTTATTATGGGACAATTTACTCTATACCTTTTTATTATTTTATACCGGCGGCATGGAGCTCAAGCAAGTGACTCACACAATCATATAAAGCCCGTTTGCTGTGCAGTGCTGCTACGCAATTATGACAATTGATATTTATGTGTCGACAAATTACTCTACACTGCTGGTAGTATTTTTTATTAATTTTTTAGTTTACTTTTAGTTGAAAAAATAAGAAAATATGATAACCATCACACATTTATTCATTTCTTTCATAATATAGTAAAAAATAGAATTTAATCACCATCAGATTTGTAACTGAACTGTAATTAAAAAAAAACAATACGAAAACGCGAAAAATCAATTGTCACGGGCCCACCGACAATCCGCGGGGAGCTCAAAATTCAACCGACAATCTAACGACTGTGTGCGTTGAGTCGGTCAAAAATGTCGTTAAAAAAGTAGGACACCGACAACCACAAATCGGGTCTACAAAAAATCTTACACTTCGCTGGGGCCATACAATTAGTGTCCGCGGTGTTGTGACTATTGTTTAAATTATTCCTGAGACTGCATACTCACTGGTTAGTTCCTATTCTCTTTATACATGTGCACGTAGGAGCCGAAGCGCGCGTCGCACATGCCGATCTTCTGGCACACTCCCTTCACGCCGAACTCCTCGATCAGGTGGATCACGCTGTCGCCGTAGATCTCCATCATCGTGTGGCACTGCGCACGGACAATCGCACGTTAAATGTCAACCCGCCAGCGGGAATAGGGCCGAATTTGACGAACGAGAACGAAGCAATTTCATACTGACTTTTGTATGCTCTACTAATAAGTTAGGCAATTCCCTTGGTGTCTTTCTCAACCAAAATCACAATAAGTCAAGTATTTATAATGTTACAATGAACAAAAAGTTATTTATAAAATGTGAACAAGTTATTTAAAAAATTCCGGCTTCCAATAAATACTATAAATGTGAAAGAGTGCATGTTTATTTGTTGCTCAATCACGCCTTAACGGCTGAACGGATTTTGATGAAACTTGGTGCAGTGACAGCTTATAACGTGGAATAACATATAGGATACTTTTCACCGCGGACCTAGCCTTAGGTGTAAGCCGGCTACACGCTCAATCTTGCACAAATTCCATTTTGGCACAAGCAAGATCGTACAACCAGGCATGTTTCCCTGTGGGCGCACTCACCCTGGCGGAGTACTTGGCGGGCAGCAGGCCGCAGGACTTCTCGACGATGTGCACGATGTTGCGGTCCACCCGGTCGTTGGATAGCACCTTCTGCACGGCCATCACCACCGTCTCGCACACCGCGCAGTCCAGGATCTCCTCTGCTGGGGTTGGACACGTGTCATCACTTGCAATGTGCAGTGCATGCACACATTACGTAATTAAACTGAGTTGGCCGCGTGTCATCACATGCAATTGTGTGACCTGCCATCACAGAGTCAGTCCAAAACCAGGCCATAAAGACTAGCCTTGCGTTCCAATCACAGTCCGTTTGACTGGACAAATGAGATTTTTTAACCGACTTCGAAATTGTTTTTTTTTTATGACCAGGCTATATTTCAGAGTGGGCCCATTTCAATTGAAAAAAAAAACACCTCACTAATCCTTTTTTTTTCCACCTTAAAGCGCAACACAAACAGAGCGATGCGCTTTAAGGTGGAAAAAAAGTCATCGGTGTACAAAGTCGGTTTTATTTTTTGTAAAAATTTATGATTATTGTCTCTCAGTAGTACGGTGATATCGACTGCTTTTGGTATGACTCGGTGATACCTGTGGATGGGTGTATGCAGGTTTCATTTATTACCTCTGGCCACATCGATGCCGGTGACGGTTGGGTCGCACAGTTTGAGTCTCTGGCACACCTCTGCCGGGTCCAAGTCCTGGGCCAGCAGGTTGATCACCAGGTCCGCGTACTTCTCCACGAACTGGTCGCACTCCGAGCGGACGGACTTGGGCATGCGTTTGCACACGCCGTGAACGATCTTCTTGATTTCGTCCTGTGAAATGTTTCACATTAAATTTACCTCTGCGGTTCAATCGTACATTTAATTCAGGTGTTTACTATCATCATCATCGTTATCAGCTAGTCCACCGCTGGACATAGGCTTCCCCCAAGGCGCGCCACTGACCCCAACCTTCGGTTCTCCGGATCCAGTTGCTAGCCGCCTTACGTAGATCGTCGCTTCATCTAGCCGGGTTGTGTTTGCCATATTCAATAATTTATATGGATTTGTCAAAAGACGTATAGGCCTCATAGCACGTCAATGGAAAAAATGAATATAAACTGGTCTCTCATAGTACTGAAAATCTCTAATAGGATAGGCCAGCTCAAGGTCAGTGTTTCCACAGACGTGCAGTCGACTGTATATTATGTACCTCATTGTGTTTGTCCTTTATCTGGTCGTCGAGCTCCTTCATGACGAACTCGCAGAGCACGCACACGGTCTTCTGCGTGACCTCTGGCCGCACGGGCCGCCCGTTCACCGTGCTGTCGGGGATCTCGTTCGTCTCTACACGGGAAAACAACGCCATTGTTATAAAAATTAAAATGAAAAAAAAAAACTATATGTTATTCTGATGCATAATCTATGTTACTGTAAAATTTTATCAAAATCCATTCCGTAGTTTTTGCGTGAAAGAGTATCAAACATCCAAACTTCGTTACAAACTTTCGCGTTTATAATATTAGTAGGAAGTAATAACTAATAAGTAAGTAATCCGTTTATTTCAGGCAAAGAAGAAAAATTTACAAGTAAAATATTTGACATATTAAGTCTAAGTAGCTGATACAAAAAAATTGTAACATTTTCAGGTTTCTTAAGTTGCTGTGAAAATGGTCTCAAGTCAGCTTAGTGCTGCGGACATAGTGTCAGCAGCGCTGGTTTTCTGTTGAGCCCTGAACCACAAAAATTACCAACAATATACCAATATCGCACTATATAAATTACCAACAATATACCAATATCGCACTACATAAATTACCAACAACATACCAATATCGCACTACATAAATCACCAACAATATACTAATATCGCACTACATAAATCACCAACAACATACCAATATCGCACTACATAAATTACCAACAACATACCAATATCGCACTACATAAATCACCAACAACATACCAATATCGCACTACATAAATCACCAACAATATACTAATGTCGCACTACATAAATTACCAACAACATACCAATAGCGCACTACATAAATTACCAACAACATACCAATATCGCACTACATAAATCACCAACAATATACTAATATCGCACTACATAAATCACCAACAACATACCAATATCGCACTACATAAATTACCAACAACATACCAATATCACTACATAAATTTCCAACAACATACCAATATCACTACATAAATCACCAACAACATACCAATATCGCACTACATAAATCACCAACAACATACCAATATCGCACTACATAAATCACCAACAACATACCAATATCGCACTACATAAATTACCAACAACATACCAATATCGCACTACATAAATTTCCAACAACATACCAATATCGCACTACATAAATTTCCAACAACATACCAATATCACTACATAAATTACCAACAACATACCAATATCGCACTACATAAATCACCAACAACATACCAATATCGCACTACATAAATCACCAACAACATACCAATATCGCACTACATAAATTACCAACAACATACCAATATCGCACTACATAAATCACCAACAACATACCAATATCGCACTACATAAATTACCAACAACATACCAATATTGCACTACATAAATCACCAACAACATACCAATATCGCACTACATAAATTACCAACAACATACCAATATCGCACTACATAAATCACCAACAACATACCAATATCGCACTACATAAATCACCAACAACATACCAATATCGCACTACATAAATCACCAACAACATACCAATATCGCACTACATAAATTACCAACAACATACCAATATCGCCGCCGGCGTCGGCCTCCAGCATGTGTTTGGGCAGCATCGGCCTCCTCCTGAAGTTGTTCCTGTCGCCCCTCAGGTGCGGCTTCTCGTGGTACGAGTCGATGCCCGGGTGCGTCAGCTTCAGAGGATCGCTCGGCTTGGACTCGTCCTACACAGCAAAATAACAATTACTTATTTTTGATGCAATACTCTCATTAATCTAAACAGAAAATAGAAAGATATATGACCACCCACCACAGAAAAGGTGTGTCGTTTTATTCCTATTGTTCATTATTTTATTTTATAATTTCTACTGTCATAATCAATGATTCCAAAAGGAAGGATGCGCATGTCATAACATTTTATCTAAACGTTCTTCATATAAGCAAAAATAGCGTCATTTGTAAACAGGAAGGTTCGAATTTCTTTGGTGGCGCGAGGGAGAGTAGTTATTTTTTTTCATTTAAGTTTGTAATATTTCGTACGACGCGTTGGTGTCAACTAATGTAGAATTATGGAACTCTCCCGTCAACTTGTCATATCAATTACTTTAAGTTAATGGTTATCAAAATCAGCCACGGTTGTAATGGTATCACCTGGCACAGCTTGAGGAAGACGCATATCTCCTGCGCGTCCATGTTGGCGACGAGCATCTCCACCAGCTGGCTGGTGTACGCGTCCACGAAGTCCACGCACTCGGTGCGGAGCTTCTGCGACAGGTGGTTGCACAGACCGTCCAGGGCTTTGCGGATACTCGCCTATTTGGAACAGAATTAACATACTTACATGGCTGTTGTAAAATTTTGACAGCTGTCATCCAAAATGACAGTACAGTCTTTTGGCGGTTGTGTGAAGTTGGCTGATTTCTGCGCAATGACTAATTTTAGGTGTCAAAGGGGAGCCTTGGGGGTTCACTAGAGACGCTCATTCAATTCGATCAACCGAATCAAACTTTTAAGTTTTTGAACATCTCTATGTATCAATCACATAGACTATACTTACGCTTACGCTCACATAGACTATATAAACACTGTCAGCGATGTGAAAAAAATACGTGACTATATCCATTCAGCCGCCAAAAAATTCTACGGGCATTATAAGTCCATCGGCTCGTTTGATTTGTCTCAACGAGTGCTTTGGTACTGTGAGCAGTAGGGTTAGGTTAGGTATTGTGCGCAGGTAGGCAGGTATCTACACGATCCACGAAACGTTGCGATCGTGCGACCACGAGCCGAGCGAGCCACGGTCCGGTGCGACGTTGTTTCGCGCTGTCGTGACGAGCACTGACACATTAAAGGTGGCTACCGAGGGGGTTAGTGGGTAAAAAAACCCACATAACCCGGCCTCTTCCCCCTCTTCGAGGAGGTCGGGTATCTCAGGAAGATCCCCTCCTAAATTTAAACTCTTATTTATGTTAGCAGTGTTAGTTGATAGGGTGTTGTTACCTCGCTGCGGTTGTTTTTAAGCATGGTCTCGAGCTGCTCGACGGCGAACAGGCACAGCGGGCAGTTGGACTTGTCCGCGTTGATGGCCACGCGCCGCACCTCCTGCGTCTGCGGGCACAGCCCCAGCGCTGGGCACACCTGCCACAGATACAACACTTACAGTTGATTCTGACGGTTCAATATAAAGTGTACTGCATGTCATGTGGTTACGGCAAAAACGGCGTAGTAAAGTAAAGTAAGTAAACTCATAGTGATGAATGATGACGCCTTTGATCAAAATTTTATAAAAAAAATTCGAATAGAAATCTAAAATTTTAGTATCCTAAACTATTCGTCGTAACAGTATTACATTTTTTTTCTCAAGATGGGACAACACCACACCTTATATTTATTGGTAAAATATAGACGTCAGATAAATGTTAATCAAAGGTTTACATTACGAAAATCTAACCATTATACGATAGCTCATACCCATGCAATATTATACGACTCTTCGGTGAGAGTGTGTCGTTCTGTCCAACGTGTTCGTGTCACACATTGGTGACTGGTACGGTACTCACACTGGAGGGGTCGATCTCCTGCACGAGCAGCGCGATGACGGCGGGCCCGTACTCCGTGACGAACTGCCGGCACTCGCCGCCCACGGAGCGCGGCAGGCGGTCGCACGCCTTCTCTATCGCCGCCTTGATCGCCTCCTGCCGTACACACAGTGGCCAACTAAGTAATCTGACATTAGAACAAAATACAGCCAAGTGCGGGTCGGAACATCAGAGTTGAGGTTGCGTAGTTATTTTTGATAGTTTTCCCTCCACAACCCGAAGTGTCTATCACAGGTTTCTGATTCCTGGGACCTGGACCTGATTGATGGAAGGCCTAGCCAAGCTCAACTATGAAGTCCCAATAGTTTTTTCACATCCTGGCAGGTCTCGCATTGTTACCAATTTTGGCGTGATAAATATCGCAAATTCCATACACAGTGCGGTTTCTGTACCAGTGATCCCATACATAAATATTTTGTACGAAAACACTGATCATTTAAAAAACCTTTTCAGCACCAAATAATCCCTTATAATAATACACCAAAAAAATCCCTTTACGTGCTCAATATAAAAATGTAAATTGTAAGTATAGAAAGTAAATGAATGAATGGAGGAGGTACCTCATTGTTGACGTCACTGAGCTCGACCTGCAGGTAGTGCAGGAAGTACTGGCAGAAGGAGCAGGCCGGCTTGCCCTGGGGCGGGGTCACCACGAACATGCGCTCTATGGGCAGAGGGTCGGGGCCCACGATGCGCACGTTGGCCTGTCGCGACGCCACGGGGACACGGGCTATCTGCAAACAATCCAAATATAACATTTGAAAAACATTAAAAATTAAAAAAGAAAAAAATAATTAAATCCTGATCACCATCTATCAGCAAACTACTTATCAAAATTAATCTAACGAACCCACATTCGAAGGTTTTACGTTAAGTTCGTGGGGTGTTCTAGTCGCCAAATTCTGGCTTCATCATCAGACCTCGATCACCATCTTTCAGCAAACTTAACTTTATTCAGACCAATTTAACGTAAAATTCAAATTAAAGTATTCGTCAAATTAAAGTAAAACATTTTTTAAATTTAATTTAGCGTCCGGAAAACTGTTGATACAAAATTCATGTTTTTTCACTGGCCCGTGGTTAATTTTCTGCTAATTTCAGTTTAGTATTACAACTTGCGTATGTAACATGTATAAGCCAATAACTAAACAAACAATCTAGCGCGGTGGTTAGTTTTATTTTTCATAGACGATATAGCGCGTACCTTTGCCTCCTCGCCTCCGATCAGCTTGCTGGACGGCGTGATGACTTTGACGGCGAGCTCGCGCGGCAGCAGCGGCGCAACGGGCACGTCCTGCGGCTTCCCGCACACGCCCATCATGGCGCAGATCTGCGCGGGCTTCAGGTCGGACACGAGGTACTTGTAGAACACGGTGTAGTACTCCTCCACTAGGTGCAGGCATTCGCTCTTGAACTTGCCCGTTTGTTTGCACAGACCTGATGGAGTAAGGTTTTTAAGGGTTAACAACATCCAATCAACAGCCAATTAATATGTCCCCGCTATTGGGGCTCAGGCCCTGTGGATTGAACACGCGCCTAAGAAGTTTTTCTTCGGCGTATGCAGGTTTCCTCACGATGTTTTCCTTCACAGTTTGAAAGCAGTCAGTCAATGACATAGACATAATTTAATTGGTAAATATTATAGGTAATATTACAATAGTATTTAAGTTTCGAGAAAACCCCATTGGGTACATGGCACGATCCTTGCAGGGGGGAGCGTCGGTGGCGTAGTTGGGAAGACGCGGCCTGTCCTGTTGAGAAGTCCGAATTCGATTCCCGGTCGTTTCCAGTCACTCAGTATTGATTTTTTTATTATTGTTACTTTCATTAAATGAGCTCGAAAGTTTGTAGTTAATTTTAGAAGTGTCTATTACCTTTGAGCACTTTTTCGAACTGCAACTCGGTGGTGTTGGCGACCAGCACGTCACGGAGGTGGACTATTAGCTGCTCGCAGAACTCGCACGGCACGTCACTGCAATACGAAACTTTAACTAACGATGGCACGTAAGTAGACATAAAACCAGTATAAACTGGTCTCTCATAGTATTGATACTTCCTAATAGGCTAGACCAGCTATATGAAGAATTAAATCCCAAAAAAAATATGATGCTGCTTCCAGACGGCTCATCTGATCAGTTGGATATCTATAGCGATCTAAAACTCCTCCATCTACTCTCTCGATGACCGTCATCAGATCATGCCCCAATCAATCCTTCATGGAGAACCATGGCTTCAAAGTAACCTCGATTGTATGAAAATCTAGCCCTGTTTCTAATTATCCTATTATGTATATGTTTAATTTAATATAAAAATTATTATATTAAAATTAAATTAGATGTTTGTTGTTCAATTAATGTCAGCTGAACGGGATTTTGATGTAAAATGGCACAGTGATAGAATAAATCCTAGAATTAGTTAGTAATAGTTTCTCGTATGTCTCATTTCTTGTGTGTGCCAATATTCCATGGCAGCAAGTGAACTACTTTACCGGTAATTTTTTGCCAAATTTTTTTGTTACAAAAATACCGATCACTGTTCCAGACTCACTCATTAGCTGTGAGGTCTTCAAATTTCTGTTCTGGGAAGACGAACTGGTCGTGCGAGTGGAACTGGTAGGCGCACTGGCCGCTCAGGTGGCAGATGCCGGCCGGGGTGAGGTCCTTCTTGAGCGCCTCCAGTATGTTCTCGAAGTATTTGAACACTAGCATCGAGCACGAGTCCGACAGAGAGTCCATTTTGCCGCACACCTGACATGGAAATGTAAATTTAAAAAAGTTGCGTAAAACTTCGGATACTAAACCAATATAAACTGGTCTATCATAGTATTGAAACTCCGTAATTGGCTGGGCCATCTCGACTGTATAAAGTGCGGGATTCGTCAATTTATGATTTCCCGATATTTTGGGAAATATATCCGTAATATTTTACGTTTTATTCATGACATTATTCAAGACATGAGTCGCCTCCGTAGTTCAGTAGTTAGCTGCCTGCTGTCCTCGGAGTCGCGGGTTCGAATCCCGGTCCGGGCAAGCATTTATCTGACCAATAAATGTTTGTTCTCGGGTCGGATGCTTGTGTGTCCATGCCACCGGCGAAACGGAGGAGGGAATCCTACCTAATGCGGTGGTATGAGAAAAAATTTCAGTATAAGTGTGTCGCGTTTATTATTGTTTATTAATATTATTATTTCGATAATTTTCCCATAGTTGCCATGCTATATTATTTACACATTTTTACTGAAATAAAAGTGATATTAGTTACTACACGGTCGGTCGTTCTCTTTAAGTGAGAATCCTGTATTTTAAATCTTTAGGCAACAAAACTGTTAGTGCGTACCTTGAGTAGTCCAACTAGGAACTCGTCGTAGGTGCTCGCGTCGAACTTCTTCCTCAGCACTCCGACGGTCTTGTGGCAGTTGGTGCAGCCCTCTCGCAGTTTCACCTGGGTGTTCTGGAAATAGAGAAAAATCTCTAACGTTCCACGTTGCCCTCTCTAAGTGAAAACTGTGGCAACAACAATTGTCAACAACTTTCCGTTCACCGTGAACAACCCAATGGTGCCTTATTACGTACGCGCAATCGCGCGGGATTGGAGAAGCATGCGTGATTGCACGCGTGAAACAAAAAGTAGTATCATTCTATCGCGCACGTAATCACGCAGTCTTGGCATCTTAGATATTCTCTGGCGTATGTGAAGTCCAACCCTAGTTGAGAGGGTGACCCTGAGCCCCAACAGTGGGGTCATATTATCAGGCTGTAGATTTGATTTGATATTGAAGCTTAAAGCCGAAGAATCACGTATTCGTCCAGGATTTGATATTGAAGCTTAAAGCCGAAGACTCACGTATTCCTCCAGGATTTGATATTGAAGCTTAAAACCGAAGAATCACGTGTTCCTCCAGGATTTGATATTGAAGCTTAAAGCCGAAGACTCACGTATTCCTCTAGAAGTTTGTCGATCCTGGCGTTGTTGCACAGGCCGGCGACGGAGCACACGGCCTGCGGGTTCATCTGCGAGGCGAGCGTCTCCACCAGCTCGGGCACGAAGTCGTCCGCCAGCTTGATGCACTCCTCGTTCACGATCTTGATGGGGATCAGCTTGCAAGAGCCCTCGAATACTTCCTTTAGTTCTTCCTGTAACACGGTCATTTTTATACTATTTACTGCCCAATAAAATACATATGGACGCGGGGTAGGCAGGTGGACTGACGATCTGATGAAGGTCGCGGGACCCAGCTGCAGGTTAGCGCATGAATGATGATGAAAATATTATACGCCCAATACGTTATTATACGTTAGCACATCTGGGCAGTCTAATCGTTAAACAGCTTTCGGCAGACGAAAAAATATTGTTCACTACTTATTATTTTACTACAATTCTACCACCAGATAAATATAAATATATAAATTGTATTTTCATAAAAGTTTTATCTTAGTATTTTGATGCTAGACATAAGGTTAGACAAATCAAAATTTTTTTTATGTAAAAATATGTATAACAAAAATGTATCATCTTCCTTCAATTATAAAAGAATTTTAGTTAAGACTAGCTGTTGCCCGCAACTTCGTATGCGTGGATTTTGGAAGTAGGTATAGCTATCTCTCCTATACTCAGACAGCGTCTAGTTACAATAAAATTATGCGAAAAACGCGCGAACAAACCCGCAACCAACAAACCCGAACAAACGCGCGAAACGCGCGAACAAACCAACTAACCTACCAAGCGATCAAACGCGCGAACAAACGCGAAACGCGCGACAAACCAACAAAATAACCAACCAACAAACCAAAAGCGCAAACAAACGCGCGAAACGCGCGAACAAACCAACTAACCTACCAAGTGATCAAACGCGCGATACGCGCGAACAAACGCGCGAAACGCGCGAACAAACGCGAAACGCGTGACAAACCAACAAAATAACAAACCAAAGGCGCAAACCAACGCGCGAAACGCGCGAACAAACCAACTAACCTACCAAGTGATCAAACGCGCGATACGCGCGAACAAACGCGAAACGCGCGAACAAACCTTAACCAACCAACTAACAAAATGCGCGAACAAACGCGCGAACAAACCAACCAAATAACCAACAAACCCGCAACCAACTAACGCGCAAACAAACGCGCGGAGCGCGCGAACAAACGCGCGAAACGCGCGAACAAACGCTCGAACAAACGCGAAACCCGCTAACAAACCAACCAAATAACCAAAACCAACCAAAAGCGCAAACAAACGCGCGAACAAACCAACTAACCTACCAAGCGATCAAACGCGCGAAATGCGTAAACAAACGCGCGAAACGCGCGAACAAACGCGCGAAACGCGCGAACAAACGCGAAACGCGTGACAAACCAACAAAATAACAAACCAAAGGCGCAAACAAACGCGCGAAACGCGCGAACAAACCAACTAACCTACCAAGTGATCAAACGCGCGATACGCGCGAACAAACGCGAAACGCGCGAACAAACCAAATAACCAACCAACTAACAAAATGCGCGAACAAACGCGCGAAACGCGCGAACAAACCAACCAAATAACCAACAAACCCGCAACCAACTAACGCGCGAACAAACGCGCGAAATGCGCGAACAAACGCGCGAACAAACGCGAAACCCGCTAACAAACCAACCAAATAACCAAAACCAACCAAAAGCGCAAACAAATGCGCGAACAAACGCACGAAACGCGCGAACAAACCAACCAAATAACCAATCAACCAAACGCGCGAACAACCCGCAACCAACAAACGTGCAAAACGCGCGAACAAACGCGCGAACCAACCAACCAAACGCGCGTACAAACGCACGAACAAACGCGCGAACACAAATGTTGGCCCCGGGTGAGAATGAACCCAAAACCTTTAGCTCAGTAGGCAGGGTCACCACCCGTGGCTACCACTCACCATCAACTAAGCCAACGGCCAGTCACTGTAGAAAACAAATCAGTAGGTATTCGATACCGAGAGCCCCTGTAACCGGTCAATATAGGGATTTTGTTACATCCTGTATGTCAGTCAGTCAGGGTTTATAATAAAAAACATATGGTAGTTTGCAGAGTAGCCCTATCCTTTGAACAGGGCTCACTTGTAACACTTTCAAAAATAACCAGGCTACTCTGACCTGTAAGTTCATACAAATTTTAGCAAATGAGAGTTTTTTATTGCTGGTTGTTATTTCTCGGCAAATTTTCGAGATTTTTGTGATTTATTATGTTATTCCGGGATATACACTGTCACTATACAAAGTTTCGTCAAAATCCGTTCGGCGGTTTAGGCGTGATGCGCGTTCAAACAAACAGACAGACAAAAATTTAAAAAACTGTTCTAACATGTTCAGTTGCTCATTTTAAGTCGCCCTGGTTGGTTTTTTTTCGAATATATTCAATGTACAGACTTTTTGGCCTTTACGATTTTATTATATGTATAGATAAGTTACAAATTACATATCTACATACAGTTGGTTACGGAATTAAGTATCAGTCAATCCTAGCACCTTAATAAGATATGCTAAAGTTCAATTTGGAATACGCTTGGGCCTTTATCAAGGGTATTGAGAAAATATTATACGCCCAATACGTTATTATACGTTAGCACATCTGGGCAGTCTAATCGCTAAACAGCTTTCGGCAGACGAAAAAATATTGTTCACTACTTATTATTTTACTACAATTCTACCACCAGATAAATATAAATATATAAATTGTATTTTCATAAAAGTTTTATCTTAGTATTTTGATGCTAGACATAAGGTTAGACAAATCAAAATTTTTTTTATGTAAAAATATGTATAACAAAAATGTATCATCTTCCTTCAATTATAAAAGAATTTTAGTTAAGATAAGTTACAAATTACATATCTACATACAGTTGGTTACGGAATTAAGTATCAGTCAATCCTAGCACCTTAATAAGATATGCTAAAGTTCAATTTGGAATACGCTTGGGCCTTTATCAAGGGTATTGACTGTACGTACGTTGTATGTAGCGTCATTGAGGGTTTGCGTTATCGGTCAACGGCGTACGAGGCATTCATCTCGCAGCTGTTTGTTCAAGAGATATTATCTAGCTGCAGGGAAGACGGGAATTTATACCTTGACATGTTTAATAAAAATTTGAATGAAAAATTGGAGAAAAATTGGATTGTAGAGAAATATTTTTATTTATTTATTTTTCATTTTAGACCAGTCGTCCAACGCTCGGCGCAGAGAACGAAAAAATGCTCGAGCACTTTTTACGTCATGGACAAATGAGCCATATCACCACAGGCTTAAATACACAATTGTATGCGCCAGCGACGCTGACGTCTGTGTTGATATTCATACGATTTTGTACTTTAGGCAAATGACTTTAGAAAAATGGTCCATTTGTCAATGAGGTCAAAAAGTGCTCGAGCATTTTTCCGTTCTGTAGGCGCCGACCACAACTTTTTGTGCCACGCATTACCTTCTTTGTTCTAATGAAACGAAGGAGTACAGAAATAGTTCCAAAATGATGAATGCTAGTGTACCTGTGTCTCGTTGCTCTGCAACTGGTCCCTCGCCTGCTGCACCATGTCGGTGCAGATCTTGCAGATGCTGTCCTGGTCCTCCGGGAAGGTCATCATGGACCACACGCGCTGGACGCAGTGGTGGGTCGCCTTGCATTCGCGGCCAGTACTAAATAATAAGATAAACACTTATTAGGGGGCGTAAAGGTAATGCGGAAAGGGAACATTCAGAATTCCTTTATTTAAAAAATATATAAGTATTTTACATGTTAAAAAAGATTTTAAATCATGTTGTGACAGGTCTAATTGTTATTATACAAGTAATCAGCACAAAAGGAAGCTTGGGCTCCTAACAATGAATTAAATAAAAAGGAAACCGAATCCGTGACTGATACAGCAACACCGCGCCGTATCTAATCCATTCGATTTAAATAACAAGAAAATTGCAATTAAATTTGGTAAATTAGGTATTAAATTTTTGAAATATATCTACCCTCAAAGAGTTAGAATACTCATTTATTTGCCTAAGCGCATACAATATACCTACAAGAAAATATGTAAGAACTCGGGTACACTTGTAAGATCTTGTAATCACTTCGAATTTCAGGAAAATTACAGATTAACTCAAATTATCCTTTAAAGTTCAGCATGCGAGGGTAAAATGGCGTCGGCCCCATCACCACGTTCTAGAATCGTTGTGACATGTTGGTTGGTATATACCAACCAATGGCCGAAATCGTCCACTGCGCCCTTAACCTGGACCAGCGACTGCCGTTTTTTTGTCTGCTGCATGATGAACGGTGACTCAAAGCGATTCTTTTTTTTCTTTGTGTAATTCATCTTGTGTCATGTCATACGAGTATATTAGCTGGACTATATATTAATTGACTTAAAACACATTAAAATAATCGGTGAATCGTTACAACGCCTGCGAATGTAATAATCGTAGTGAATGACGCAATCAAAATAGTTTTATTCGGTTCTGTACCCCTACCACGGGCTAACAGTATCGGTATTCGTACAGACTATGTAACAAACAACGGTTCATAGCATAGTCCTTTTCTCCAAATGTCTAATTCGCTAAATTACAAACTTAATAAATATGTCACATAGCATATTATTAACTATGCATGCAGTATGTAAAAATAACTGATATAAGCCACTTTTATAGAATACCTTAATTAATATGAACAAGAAAAGTTTTTTTAAGAAGAGGACATTTTGGGAAAAGCACATTTTGAGTAAAGGACGATGAGATGACTCCTTAGAGAGAATAAACGATGATGAACTGTTAACACTGGTATAATTGTGAATGATTTGCACTGATTCACAAATAAAATAAGATAATATTGTGGCCTATAAACTAGGCTGAATACGTGAATTATAGGGTTTTATCACGGAGGAGATATACACGGAGAGATGGGTTTTATGCCCTACATAAAATCGGAAATATGAAATAATTATGTAATTATTGTCAAATATTTTTAAATACTGATATATGTCAGTATTCAGAGGCGTATAGATAAAAAGAGAGAAAAGAGACAGCTAGTACGTAGTCGCTACGCTATCGTGTCGACGTGACGGCGTTGCAAACTCATGGTAGGGATACTGAACGGATGTCCGTTATCGCGTTCGCCATAGCATCGGCACATTCATTTCTTATCGAGCACTTTTGACGACTGTGAAATGAATCTTTAAGAACACTGATCATATTTGCAGATTTTATAGTTAGGTTAAGATTCATGGACATGTACATGTTGTTTCTAAGAAGCAAATAGCGTTGTTTTGGTATGAATATACTAAGGATTGAGGTTAAGTTCATAAATACGAAGCAACAACTGGGTAGGAACTGCAAGTTTCCTCGGCGGGTGCGTTACATAAACACGATTGTCAGTGGCTGGTCAGCGGATTGTTTGGCCAACACAATCGCACTGTTGTGCAACCGGATAATTTTTCGCGAACAAGTTGCCGGTAGAGCGGCAAGTTGATACTTTTACTTCGCATTATACTCATCATTGCCGATCGATTTGAAGGTTTTTCCTTTCCTCGTGTAGTAGCCACTCCGGAATGGCACCGTCCCAAGATTAGGGGGGGGGGATGAAGATGGTGATTGGTGAGGGAGGTGATTACTTAATAGTCTTGTGGTTGTAGCTCTACCCCATTTTTCACACACGAATATTTCTTTAAAATGACGAATGCAGCCAATAAGAAACGATATTTTAAAACCATTACCTACGTTATTTTATTATATATATTTTATTTAAACTTCATTGGTCAACTGGCTGTTACCCGCGACTTCGTCCGCGTAGATAATGAATATGACAAATTATTTCTATATTGAAAGCATCTGTAGCATTTTCAATGTCAGGAAATGAGAGGTTTTATTGCTGGTCTATCTTTTTTGGCCAATTTTAGAGACGTTCTATAGCATATAATGTTGGCCAGGGATATACACTATCATTATACAAAGTTTCATCAAAATCCGTTCAATGGTTGCGTGATGCTTGAACAAACAAACATACAAAAATTTTAAAAACAGCTGTTTTGGGGTCTGTAATAAGTGTCTAATACATAGCACAAATTTTTTTATATGTATTAAAACTTTATTGTAGAAAATAACAGGCGCGAACTTTTCATTCGTTCATTCAATTCAAGATGTTTAAAAAAACAAGGCAATGTAGGTTACCTGAAGTTGCTACACCAGTACGACGGTCCCCAGGTGCAATGGGCAGATCCTAGCAGCGCTTCTGGAATAGAACGAAAGTGGTCATTTACAGAACATTACGCATCTTAGTGGTGTTGGGTAAAAGTAATTAGTGTTGCCAGCGAACTGACTGTCTATGAATACTCGAAAACTAGTCGCAGAATCGATACTAAGTAGTGATTTATGGCAGTAGCCACTGATTTGTTTTGTTGATCTGGATTTTGGACATGGAGTAGTCCCCGTAGAGTTTAATGGCGGCTAGGCTGTGTGAAGTTAGCTGATTTCTGCGCAATGACTAATGTTAGGTGTCAAAGTGGGAGCTGTGCGGGGGGTCAATATAGACGCTCATTCAATTTCAAGGAATAGTTCATTGTTTCAATCAACCGAATCAAACTTTCAAGTTTTTGGACATCTACACTATCTCGCTTACGCACACTTATACTATAAACACAGTCAGCGATGACATAATTTGTGACTATATTCATTCATCCGTCAAGAAATTGTACGCGGACTATAGGTATGCTATTTTTTACATGTTTAACTCAGACGAATGTTTCCTACATAACATAACCCTCCTTCTTTTTCCTTCTATTGCATGTATAATCCTGATTTATGATTAACGTTATGCATTAATGCATATAAAATTGTAGGTATGTAAGTACTTAAATAAATAGTAATTTGAAATTTCGGGATGTAACAACTTTACTTATTTTAGATATTCTTAAAATGGAATATAGCAGGAATGGAATATAGAATAGCGCAGGATCGGTCGTCGTGGAGATCCTTGGGGGAGGCCTTTGTCCAACAGTGGACGTCAACAGGCTGATATGATGATGATGAAAATGGAATACCTAGTCATACTATTTCGACTAATTGTAAAGAATGACATAAGTACCTATATATATTCAGTAATGTACCTAGTCAAATGTTTTTGTCGGCTTAATTCCGACATGTTTCTATAAACATTTAATTAATGTAAGGTAATAAGGTATAATTGAAAACTTACTTTTAGGGATGTCATCTTGTTTTGGATTCTCTTTCTGCAAAGCAACAATTCGAGTGTTAATGAAAATAATTTATTATAGAATGAAGACATCAATTACATCTGTAAATGTATCAATACGGCCCTGGCTCCTAAAGCGGGAGTACCGTGTGTCAGGACCACGGAATAGAAAAAAAAAAGTGGAAGTGGACCATAATATGTCAAAATTAGTATCGGAACAGTTGTTGCCAAGTTCACACAAATAAGCCCTTAATCATTTACTACACTACAGATAAACAGGTTAATTAGTCATTTTTATTTTAGTCAAAAAATTTGTCGAGAAAATTTCACGACTTATAGATGGCATTTTTGTCTATTGGAGCAATTATGACTCTTTTAAGTGAACATAGTAATGAATATTCCACTACTACGCGGTGACAACACGACTGGGATTTGACTTTCATGAATTAAGCGTAACAGCGTCTTATTGTGGCAGCCGCGCCACGCCTACTTTGCAGTTCCACTAGTTTTTTCTTTTCTGTGGTCAGAAGACTCAGGAGCCAGTTCATGGTGAACACTTACATGCAGGATGCTGTCGATCTTCATGTTGTTGCACATGCCGACGACGCGGCACATGGTCTCCGGCGAGGTGTCCGACCTGAGCACGTGCTGCAGGTACTCCTCCAGCTGCGCCGTGTTGTCCGCGCACAGCCGCGCCGCCTCCGGGTACCGGAGGTCCCGGCACGCGGAGCCCACGCGCGTCGCCAGGTACTCCTGTTGTTTAAGAGCCGTTATTCGAAAACGAGACCATATAGACTGACTGTCGAAGCTTCACGCCGAAGAAGGAATTAGGAAGTCCGCCGACCCGTTGGGCTAGTGGTGGACTATAGCCCTAACGCCCTCGTTTGGGGACAGTGGGGACATATTAATAGGCTGTTTATTAAATTTGAATAATGATCAAAAATAACCTATAACATTTTTCACACAACTATTTTATGATTAGTCGCTAAGTAACAATTATCTACACAGAAATACCTCTCCAATTACCATAGCATGTTATATGCTGAGATTGTGCCAATTTTTCCACCATACTTAGTGTGATACAGTTGTTATACCTAGGTCAAGTCGTAGATCTAATCAATAGACTGTTATGGAAACATCATCTTACCGAATTGATCATGTCTTTGACATCCTTCAGCTGCCTGAAGAGTCTGACGAATTTCTCGGAGATTTCATTCTCGTTGATATCTTGTGTGTGCTTCTCCCATACTGTGGCGATGCAGTGTCCCACCGCGCCGCAGTCCGCCCCTTGCCTATTAAACGAAACACGAGTCAGTTCAATGATGTTGAATCACATTCAACATAGGAAGATAGGGGATCAAGTATTGTTATTTGAATTCTAGTGAATAGGCTTTTGTATTTTAATTTTAGATTTATTGAGTTATTCATCATCATCATCTCAGCCTTTTAGCGTCCACTGCTGGACATAGGCCTTCCCCAACGAACGCCACCACACCCGGTCCTCCGCTCTCCGCATCCAGCCGCTTCCGGCCACCTTCTTTAGGTCGTCAGTCCACCTGGAGGAGGGGCGTCCCACGCTGCGCGTACCGGTCCGCGGTCTCCACTCCGGAACCCGTCTGCCCCAACGGCCGTCGGTTCTGCGACAGATGTGACCTGCCTCCTGCCACTTCAGTTTACTAATCCTTTCGGCTATGTCGGTAACCTTGGTTCTCCGTCGGATCTCCTCATTACGGATCATGTCCTTCAAAGAAACTCCGAGCATAGCCCTCTCCATAGCTCGCTGCGCGACCTTAAACTTATGGATCTTATGCTTATTGAGTTATTAATTCTTCAAAATATTGAGAGAATTCTTCAGTTAATGTATTTTTTAAAATTTCGAATTTAAGTTATTCCCTTCTGTGGTGGGTAGAACAGAAATGAATAAGACTGTACTTACTTGAGGCTTTGACACCAATATTCGGGTCCCTTACTACATTCTTTCGGTACTTGTCGCGCGAACGACAAATCTGCGGACGGACAGAATATTGTCATTAAGAAAATTATGTAGAAATATAGAATTTATTAAGAGGTAGATAAGATATAATACATAATACCATTTGCCTAATAAGTGTGTATATAATGTAGGTAGTGATTGTGTGAAAGTGATTTATATAAGGTAGTTTTTTTCGTAGTTCTTTAACTTCATTTACTCAAAACATCAAGGGTGCATGATTAAGTCTATATAATATTTAACGAAATTTACATTAGTTTGATTAAAAGGATATTAATAGGGAGAATGTGTCAAACAAACCTAAATTATATATTTTTGTAAATCATCAGATGAATTAACAGATTGAAATTTTGTATGTGAATTACCATGACCATGTGAAAATAAGCTTCTGCATGAAACCTAAATTATAGTCAGCAATGCTGTTGGTAGAACACAACAAGCTTTCTATAATTCACGTGAGTAATTATAATTAAAAACCCTTAGTCATGTGAAACCATTATAATAAATCGTAATAATAAAAGTAATCGTAAAGATAGCAGTGTCATACGAGTGGGGTCAACAGGGTGTTTATCTCGACGAAATGCCAATTATTTCACATAATATTGTATTATTGCTGTATTTAGATACATTGCCACTGCGATAACAGATTTATCCTGTGTTTTAACCATGTTTAATTATGTTTTAAAGGCTTATTAGTCCAGTTACAAAAATTAAGCTGTATTGAAGAGAGTCGACATGTAAAATGGCTTCTATTATTTTTTCTTCTTCACAAGGATGACTTGTGAAGAAGAAATTAGTCTTTACACTAGGTATGCTATTGCAATATGATAAACAAGCTTTACAGACTTGTAAGTCTACGAAATACTTTAGATTGACAATTATTTTATTTAGTACCAAACAAGAAATGGCCAAATCACTTTCTTATAAGTAAATTATGAATATTACTGATATTAAGCTAGTAAAATATATTTAAAAAACCAACTAAATAAAGGAAACTAGCTGATCAGCAATACCTTGCATGCATGACTAATAAATTTCAATACCTACACAGTATAAAGCCATAAACATAAACCTTACGATACATAAAACAGAAATGTCTTATAGGTAAGCAAACCTAACAAAAACTTTTACAGCAATACTTATAATATTTTCACTGAGTCACCAGTGTCCATAAATTGATTTGAATGCCCAGTAGTCTGGTGTCAATTGATTATGTGACATGATCCCCTTCTGTGGTTTGTTGAATACAGGAAATATGATCAGACTTAAACACAGAAATGAGTCAGTTGGATCATATTGTATTGGTATGATTCACTTTAAGCTATACTGCAGCAATGTTTCTTCAATATTTTTTCATTAAGCTGTATGTCTATTTTATTATATTATATTAGGGTATTATTAATATTAAGGTATGGACAAATAAATGTTATTTACATAAGTTAGGTATTTTATATGTATGAATCATAAACAGTTAATTTTAAAACTGAGATCTAACTATTTATTGTGTCAAATATAACCAGAGCCTATTATCATTACTATTAATAAGATGATTAACAATGGTTCAGAAATATAAAAATTACTAGTAGACTAAAGTATTTGTTTCAGGCCATTGAATATGTGTAATGTGTTTGAATGAATGCATTATTTTATCAACATCAGAATCTGTCAAGCTGTGTAAATTAGACATTATTTGTAATAAAACTGTATCCTATCCATGACAGTGTCTGTGGGGTCATATTATGTACACCTAAACAAACAGTTAAACTATTGAACAGTTCACAAACAATATTGTGATAATCAATTTTAACGTAGCATGTTCATGATATGAGTGATCCAAGTAATAATAGTCAAATAATTGGGGCCTCCTGTAATTGTATCTGGTATCACCTAACAAGTAAAACAAGTAGTAGGTAATGAAAGTTAATTAAAATATGTGGGTATTACGATAGAATTGTGCAAAAACTCATATTTTATTTGCTGGTTGCGCTTTTTGCTACTACGTGCCTTTATATGAGATCAGCGAGGATGATTTGTCCACTTAGCATACTGCTAATTAAGTAATCTGTAGGTACAAAAGCTAATTAACTATTGCGGTGAGTACTTCTTTTCTCATTCTTTTGTCTACTACTGGGAGCGCAGTAGTTTATTAGGCACATAAAATTTATCGCACCAATGATTAATTGGTAAACAAAATTGTACAAATACCTATTACAAGGGCAGGAATAATTGCAACAGGCCTATAGCAAAAACAAGTAATGAATCGAGAAATAAACTTACTTGTACAAAAGATTGATATCGTGAGGAGACAAACAGCAAACGCGTTTGTCATGGTTATCGTTCGTAATTTATCTCGTGTTGTCCGCTTTGTACTCCGCGAGAAAAAGACTAGCAAACACCCAACAATTTTCACTTTGTTTGGAAGTGCGTATGTATCGATTGATAAACAAGTGTCAAGCAAAAGCAAGTCACCGACGAAATGCGATCTGAACAAGACGAACGGAACGAACCGTAAACGAACGAACGAAACGAACGTCTGTTTTGTTCCCTGACAGTGGCTGTCAAACAAAATTCACAGATTAGATATAAAAATCACCGGTTTAAATAAATATAAGAATACTTTAAATAAGACAGGGCTGTATGGACAACGCTTCCCTTGCCCGTCCTCAATAGACGACAAATCAACAAAAAAAATAAAGCTTTTTGGCGGGATTTTGTCAGAGATTGTTGTCGTTTTTGTATAGTTTTCCAAAAAATGTATATTATGGGTTTTGGTGTATATTTGTGATAGTTTTATAATGCAACAAGTGCCTATTAAAGTGTATATTGTGCGGGATAATTAAATAAAAGCTTGTAACGACTCTACCGGATCGTTCCAAAATGTCCCTTGTTATTCTTCATTAAACCTACTATCGGTTTAATGCGGACATGAAACTGCAGTGTGGATCACCGAATGACACTAGGTTGTGCCCTCGTGGAGGCCGTGCTGCGGTTTTATTTAAAATCGCCGACTAACTCTAGTCGTGCTCTGTTTTTATGGAGGCCGTGTTGTAACCGCCGGTTTAAATAAATATAAGAAATAATACTTTAAATAAGATAGGGCTGTATGGACGAAGCTTCCCTTGCCCGTCCTCAAGTGAGGACAAATCAACAATAACAAAAAAAAAAGATAACCACCAGTACTAGTTCCATGCCACCAGTATAAATCGAACTTGTCGTGTATCACCTAGATCACTAGCCTTAATTTAGCACCATCTAGATTTAATATTTAGAACTAACACAAAAAAAAAACTACAACTTCTTATAACTTAGTATTTGCTACTTGATAATAGATGGCGCTGTATATATAATATTTCTATTCAATAATAGATGGCAATACGGGTCGCTCATAACACCAGGCAGCGGCGGCGGCGGTTAGCGCAAGCTAAGTTTACCGTCTCTAATTTTACAGAAAACAGATCTTTTTAAACTAAGTTCTACACAGAGTAAGGAAACTAACAGAAGGAGCTGGAATGGTTCTGTAAGGCTGTACACGGTCGGTTATCTGTATGGTTTTGAGTATGAGAGAGGTCGAATAAAGGTAAACGTACAGTCGACAGCACGTTAGTTGATACACTTAGACCTTGAGCTGGCCTAGCCTATTAGGGAGTTTCAATACTATGAGAGACCAGTTTATACTGGTTTTGTTTCCACTGACGTGCGGTCGACCGTACACCGTACGTCTCTCACCACCTGTGTGTAGCGAGCTGCATTTTATTTCTTACTTTATTTTATTAAGTCTTGGCACAGAATACATAATGTCTTGGGCTATAAATTTACCTAAATACCTTTGTCTTTTACAAAATTGTCTTTTTTTATACGTTTTATATTTATTTTGTATTTTGCCACAAATAAAATAAATTATTTTAATAACATTCAATTTTAAAAAAAACATAATTTAAGAAATATACAAAGTTAGAGTAGATACCTATACCTACCTAGGTATACCTAAGTAAGTAGTAAGTATACCTACGCACAGGTAACTTGTTACTAAAACAAAATTGGTATTTCCGTGTTCCAGGTTGGTTTTTCTGAGACACAATTAGGCGGGGTCCCCGGGCGAGCCGGGCCCGTAATAAAATTAAGAAGACGCCTCGGGTGCGGTCGCGGTAAGTCGATGTCTTCGGCGGGCATAAAACAAATCCGCAGAGCCGGCCGGCAGCGGCGGCACAAGGGTGGCATGGAGCCGCACGCATCTACCTTTGGGGCACGACTACGGCATTTTTTTACCTCTTAATTAATTATCTCTGGACGACGGCGACTTTTTGCAGCGACAATTCAACGCTCTACAGAGCGTTGATAATTCAAAGCTCTGTCGGAGAACCGATAACCGCTAGAGTAGACGAGTTCTCGAGTGGAGACCACGACTAGGCAAGCGTAGTGTGGGACGCCCCTCGGCTAGATGGAGCGACGACCTGCGCAGGGCGGCTGGCAGTGACTGGATGCGGAGAGCTGAATATCGGACTCAGTGGCGCGCCTTGGGGGAGGCCTATGTCCAGCAGTGGACTAGTGCAGGCTGATGATGATGATGATGACAGAGCGATACAGTAGTTACGAAAACGGAAAAAAGGATCGAGGATCGAGATCGATGCAAAGGCACGATTAGTCCGATTGTTTCGGAAAAGGAAGAGTGGAGGCGGGGGGAGGCTCTCACTACTAAATTACATCAAAATTGGAATACAATATTCGCTTTTTGACTAGGAGTAGGTAGTTGCACTAGGAGTAGTTGTGTTTGACGCGACCGTACCATTGGAAAAAGGCGCCCGCCCACATACACTGCTTTATGTTATCGTTTGAAAGAATAAATATTATAATAAAGGTCCCCAATCAAATACTAGCTCACTGGCGACTGTGGCCGCTTATCATCAATTGTAAACTATTTCACATTATTAATAGTAGGTATAGGTAGGTACCTCCTTATATCTAATCGAGACCGTCAATTTAAACTAACTTATAATTAAATATTCTTAATTTTAATGACAGATCTAAATTTTAGAAAGGAAAACATAATAAAAATAATAGGAAATCACATCTAAATTAATATTTAATCGGACTGAAGTCTCCACAGCCGCCGCCACGTGCGCGATGTTCACATATTCTGAATAACACTTCAATACCGCGGCTCTGGCCGGACCGGCCAGGAGCAAGGAACTAAACTTTATTATAGAGAGTCCATACGTTTATTGAAACATCAAATAATTTCGATTTAATAAATGACTCGGTATATTATGCAAAACAAACGGCTTACAACATTATAATAGTAAATTTTGACGTTTATTTTAGTTATTATATTAAATTCCAACCCTATCTAGTGATGTGCGGCGGCATTGGGATTACGGGTGGGGGGCGGGGGGAGGAGGAATAGGATATGAACTCTGTTGGTTAAAAAAAGCCTAGATTTAAACACTAAGTAACAAATAAGCTTATACATTTTTTTGTTAACATATTTTCAGATTTTTTTTTACATTTTCTTAGCACTCAAAATTTTTTGCATCGTTTAATAATTGTTGCAGGTGACTACATCTAAATCTATATGCTGAACAACCTACACAGATAAATAGTTAACATTTGTTTGAAGTTACACACACGGCCTGCGGTGGCGGGCGGCCTTCTGCAGGCCGCAGCTTCAATATGAAAACGCAGGCCGCGCGTGTCTGAAGTCTCACATACATTGCGTATGAAATACAACAGGCCGCCACCGCCACCGCAGGCCGCGTGTGTCTGTGATACGCATAAATTACTGAGCTACACGGCATCCTTTCAAACTCTTTAGCGTAAAGAGTTCAAGTATACCTTACCTGTAGAGTTTTTTTTCCATATTATCTATGCTCTCTCTATTAATGGTTCCTTGCTCCGAGGCCCGCCCGAGGGCCGTCGGGCCGTCCTAACGCACTGGACACAGGACACTCAGGTTGTACTCATATCGCTGTGACGTGAGCCGACTGTGTACTGCCACTTACACAATACACATACAGTTATTGTGTATCCGGATTTCGTACTTGACCCGCAAGGTAAAACTTTTAAAAACATACTGCGGGCAAAATGCCATGATGCTCTAATGAAAATTGGTGATAGACGAATACCCTTAGATTAAGTTGTTTGTTGGTTTGGTTACGATTGGTCAGTTGTTTACTGGCAGCCAATTGAAACCTTCAACCTTTTCATTGTTACAACCCAAAGCCACAAGTGTATTGTTTCCGGGATAATGGAATGCCTCTTTTGCTTAAAATTACAATTCCAACCATAAGCGGCAGAAATATGTACCTATATGTGTAGATACCTATCGCAGACAATTACATATGTACTATCTTTTGCCCGCGACTTCATACGCGGGAATTTTGGAAGTAGTCTATCCTATCTCTCCTAAGACATCGTTTAATCGTTTAATATTTTTCATATATACGGAAAAGACTTACACCAGATTTTAGGTTAGACCTTCAGGAACACAACTGTGAAAACAGCATCCAACTTTGAACAGTAGTTTTGCGTGATGACGGAACAAACTTAAAGACAGACAGATATACAAAGTTAATTAATTATTAAAATTATTACCGTTTTGGCTACTATTGCTCTTATAAGACCAATCAATAATCAATTTTTATTAAATGTCTCGTATGTACAAACATCGTCTAGTTACAATTTTATTGTATTTATATGAAAGGACTAGATGCACCCATGCACTAAATGCATTGCGAGTTTCCTTACATGGACGCACACTTAACTAAAACCTTCGATCAAATATTACAAAGATACACCGCATCAGAGCTCAAATAGTACAAGACGAAACAGTGCTTAAATGCACGGTCCTTCAAACAATCGCAGAATATATAAAAAAATTGTTTCATCATTTAGGTAATGATAAAAACGGTAACAAAAACCTGAATTTAGTTAAAAATGCTCCATCAATCAACGTCGTTGAAGGAGAGAGGTGCTGAAAGGATGAACAAAATAGCTATACGATAAGTAAATATTTTTGAAATTATTATAGGTACCTTGTATTCCTCTGCAATTTTAGTGTAGTTAATTTGGAAAGACATAATAATTATTATAATCTACTTAAGCATTGTTTTGTAATCAATTTGTGTTGTGTACGAGGCGTGCTACGGTCGCGTGCGGTGTGCGTGTTTTGTTGAAACAAAACTAGGTATAATAAATCGTAAATTATGGTTATTTTAAGTTCAATTATAAGTACATAAAGTAGGTGAGTTTATTAATTTCTAGATACAATTTTGATGAATTTGTAAAGTGTCTATAGGTATATAGTAGGTAGGTATATGATCGAAGTGTAAAACAGTCATTTCACCCCTTCGAGCTAAAAGTTAGTCCGCAAAACGTACGTGCGGCATCCAGTGTAAACCTCGCAGTCGCGAAGTTCTCGCAGTTAGGGAAGATTTGTCGCGGCCCGCTGGACTAATGCCGTACTTGTGCTCTTGTAAGTAAAAATTATGATTATCGCCGGCGAGCTGAGCCCTTGATCCCTAACTAACGGTCGAGAGCGCCGGAGGACTTTCCTTTTCTTCTCAACTATAACTCTTTTTTATTGCCTCGGAGCTGCAGCGCCGCCGCCACTGGATTACGTCTGACCTAACTGATCGCTGAACTATGGACTCTTGGACGCCGTGATTATTTACACATCGGAGGCTTTTGTCGCGAAGAAAGTTTTCTTAAAATTTTTTTGGAGAAACTTCTTTCTCATAAACTATAGATAACCAATTTTTGATAGCTCTTTTATTTAAAAAGCTAAGCCCGAGGCCTAAAAGAAAAAATAAGTTACAATTATATAAACAAGTAGGTGATAATAACGGTAACCTAAAAATGAATAAGAATAAACACTGAATATGAATAAGTATGTGTAAGAGAGAAGACCTATAGATGTCCAATCGTGTGATTAGTATAGATTATGAATCAAGCCAGCAAAGTTACTTTATTTTATCTATATGTACTGGGAATTATACAACGTTTTAAACTCATGTAGGTAAGTATAGTAATTCTTTAAATTATACTTCAAATCAACAGCCTATTAACATGTCCCCACTGCTGGGGCCTACCTTCTCAACGAGGGCGTTTTAGAAGAAATTATACTTAGGCATGTATATCACTATGTTGATGTAGACTTATTAATCATCGCGTCATCAGCTGCCTCGTCGTTGTTTATGTTTAATTAGAAGTTTTTACTTAGTAAAACATAAAATAGTTCCTTGGTCTTAGAGCATTCTAAATGCCATTTAGTTAAATCACTGGTTTAGTCAAGGCATCCGTATTTACTCAGATTTTTTCTGAAGTCTGATTTATTTTTGGCTGATTTTAGGCTGTCTTACCTCAATTTACCTTACATCAATTTTTCAACATATAAATATACTTCAATAAACTCTAATCGTCTGTCTGTTTTGAACGTAATTAATTATCTAACTCTATTTAATGGGATTCGCGAAAACGAATTACGCAATTCAGTCACAGAACAGAACAAGCCGCGCCGTAATGCAGCAATAAAATTACAAAGACTTTAAAAAATGCATCCTACACTCAGACCAACACTACTCCTATATATAATACAAGTGGCATCATAAAACATAGAAGTCGTTTCACAAGTGCAATACAATATATAAATGAGAGTCGGACCCTCACAGGGAGGCTGCGACGGTCGATTAAGAAGCGAGTGCAGCGTTGCCTTGGCGACGCCGCCATCTTGCCCCCCTCTGCCCCCGCAGTCCCCCACCCCCACCCAACCCCCTCCCCCAGTAAACAAGGCGCTGTATCGCTGCACTGAAACACTCGATATATTTAAAAAGCTCGCCTCTGGAGTCGTTTTCTTGAATCACTGCAGCCAGATAAAATTGTCAATTTGTTTTGGATCAAAATTTGCGGTGGTTTTTCTTGTAATTCGGGCTGCTTAGATAAATTACAGTACAACACTTTAACTTAGCAAATGTATACTGTTTTTTGTATGGTGGAAATAATGTCCAAAATGAAGATAAATGAAAATGAAGAAATGAGAAATATTTAAGATTGTGTAGCGGTCTCTCCTGATTAACTTTTATTAAGTTGGGGAGAAATATACTACTTGGTTTTATATGAAATAATAATAAAAAATCAATAAGAGGTAAATCGTATGTTTTTTGTGCACCTGATTTCGAAGGTGAAATAAAAGAGGATATACCTACCTAAATAGTTTTTTTCGTTACTGTAGATTATTTTCATCGGCCTTAGGTAAGCCTTAGGTAATTGACTTTTTGCCTAAAAGTGTTCGCGGTTAATCTTAAGCTAATGTTAAGCTTCAAAATTCTGGTTCAACTATTTGAACGGTTCAAAAACTGTTTATCACCGACTGCACCGGTGACGGTGGGGTTCGGTTCTGCGCGAACGGTGCAAAGACAAATGGCGGACATTATTCAAGATTAACCACACCGGGTCCACCTCGAGCTCTCGTGCGCACTGAATTTAATTTTACCTTTTTATTATAACTTTTGTTGAAAAAAAAGTGGGCGGTCCATATCGGACAAGGCGTGCTAGTGGAAACCTTTGCTGTTTATATTGCTTCATCAGAGGGCCAGCGTGATTTATTATAGTCCTTGTGGTTGGGATATGTTATTAGGTAGTATACAACAATATAGCTTAACGGTAATTAGGTTTTCGATTCCTACTGGCAGCATAGTGGACTGCACTGACTATAAGTATACCTAGCTAGACGGTATGGTGGACCACTATATCTTTAGACGGTAGACTGGTCCACCAACTAAGTATATAGCATAAATAAGTACCTACCTTTACGAAAAACATCTATCTTCATTTTTTCCCTTTTCCCTCTTACGTATATATAGGATCGGTTCCCCTGGATATCTTTTTTTGTTATATAGGCTTTCTGCAGTGTTATTATCTTTTTAGGCTTAGGGCAGTGGTGTGAAGGGCATCAATGATCACAAAGTCACAAGATCACACAAACCATATTTTTTTGTAAGACCTAAAAACTTTCAGAAAATCTGGGATTCTAATATTTATGACTTTATAATGAAAACGGGTATGTTGCCATGCCTTATGAATATACATAACTAGCAAACATCCACTGCTTTGTTCCACATGGTAATACCCATTAAGTTCATAATATTAAAGTGGGAGGCAATCTGTACAACGTTTTAATGTATTATGTAGAATTATAAAGGCGTCGAGCCCCGCTTACTTCTTATGATTTATTCATGAGGCAAGAACAACGCTAAATTTGAACATGCCTGCCTGTACCGGGGCCCGGCCTCCTCGCATAAAACGTCAAGTGTTTTATTAAGTAATTTGTTTATCGCAAAGATTTATCGGTGATACTCCAAACACCAATTTCACGAGCTTAAATTTTAGACGAAATAGATCTGACATAAAATTTTAGCGACAATGCCTAGTTTGAAAATACTTCAGTTTGCTTAAATATTGTTCGTAAGCTGTTTACGTAAACAAAATTCAAATAGGTAAGTGCAGTCGAGAGAAGTTTGTTCCAACTCCGTCGGCTTCCATCGAGCGATTTCATACACATATTTCAGCGAGAGGAAACTTCTTTGAAGTTGGGAACAAACAAAGCCAACCCGCGGTTATCCGTTGATATTTTCGGGCAAAGTCGTACCTTATTCGCAAACATCGAATCCCTTATACAATACAGTGCGAAACGAAATTCGAAGGATAGATAATTTCGCAGCGAAAGAAATAAGGCGAAGGGAAAAAATATAAATTGAATAGTCGAATACACGCATCCCGGCATTACCATAAAGGCAACAGGGATCAACCGGGATTCCTCTACGAACTTTTTTATTTTCCTTCCACCTCTAAATCTCCCAGGGAAAGCTTCGCGAATCTGCAAATGTTGATTTGATGATGTCGTGTCGAGCCGCGCCTACGACGTCTCGCGTCACGCCCGGCGTGCCACTCGCTCGCTCGCCCAGTACCTTGCCGCTTCTCGCCCTTACAACCAGCAAATAAATAGTAGGTATGCGATCACAATTAGAAGGGACTGGAACTTTGTTGTAATAACTTGTCTTAACTGGCCTGACCTCTATAAAACCCCATTAGACCTGACTGACTCACTAACTGATCTATCAACGCCCAGCCAAAACTGCTTGTAAGTCTAGAAAGCTGATAGGAATGAACATTTATAACGTATTACAAGTACAAGTATTTAAAACGTAAGTTCTGAAATGTTTTTTGAAAATTTCAACTATATGGGGGAATAACATATAGGATACTTTTAATGCAGACGAAGTCGCGGGGCGTCTGTATACTTGTTATTGCCGCAGTTTCATTGTTCACGCGACGCATTGCCACGTATTGCTGTAGGTACTGTCAGACTGTCACATACGTCATCTTATACGGAACTTATTACTCGGAGCCGTGACTTTACTGTTGCTGTTTGAGACCCGTCAACGGCTCACGACCCTACCTTTGATTACTCGCATTTTTATTGGCGACCCGTCTCAGATTCGCCATTACGCTGTCTGAAATCTCGACTTTTTATTTGATTTTATTTTCAGAATTTTATAAAAACATTCGGGTATTCGTGTTGGTGTTACAATAAATAAATTCGTAAAAATATTAATTTTATTTCTTGTTGAAGAGTCTTTAGCGTAACAGAGAGATAATATGAGATAACTTTTATCTTTGTAGCGAATTTTCCGTTCGCATTTTTCCCAAATAATATTTTTCACAGTCAAAGAAAATTATTGCATTTATGTACTACGGACCTATACGTGTCATAGAAATCCGGTGAACGAATTCACCATAGAAATCACGCATCGAAAACAAAAACATTCCCGTAATATGTTGACACTACGACAAATATAAGTATTTTCTTAAGATTATGATGATGACTCATTAAAAATATTAATTAATAAATTGCTAATGAAAACCACAGTTTCTTGTTCTATTCACTTTCTTTTGAAAGTTTTGTTCCTATTTGAAAGATACAGAAATATGAAGCAATAGACTCGGCATGTGAAGGAAATATTCATAGAGCTAGCTAACGATCAGAGGTTGCGGGCGCTGGAGGCCGGATTACGGTGCTCATCCATTGTGGTCATTAAGACACATTACCCCACCTTCTTACCCCACCCCACCCGCGGGGGCACGGACCCGCTTTTTAATTCAACTTTCCTCCTCCGCCAATTTGCATGATTACTTTCCTTTTTATTATGCCGCGGTGACTCCACTCGGTCTTAGAGGATATTGGTCCTCAAATAACTTGAAGTTTAAAACATTGCATGTCGAGGTCACTTGACTAAAGTGGATGTTTGAAAATAAAGCTGTAAAAAGCTTTAAGTTGTTTTGTCTCTAGAAAACTCTTTCATTTCGCTTCAGTGTAGCTATTTTACGTTCATTTGATAGAATTAGTACAAAATAACAACTTAAGTTCACAAGTTTGAGTCCATCACTTTTCTCAATGCATATTTTTAATGCTTCCATGTAGGTACTTAATAACATGCATTACACTGAATTCACACGGGTCTGAATATACAATTGTATATTCAGACCCATTGGTTACCTACTTAAGTTAAATACCTATAGCACGGCGACATTCCGCCGCGATGCAAGCGCGATGCAGTCGCCTCATGCAGCATACCTAGATTCAAAGCGATGCAGTCTATCTTCGCTCGCCATAGCGACTCTTCATCGAGTAATGCAGTCGCGCGCTCGAAGAGGGTTCGCAAAACGCCCTAAGTTACATCTACAGTAGACACTATCCGAGCAACAATTTTGAAACAATTACCTCTGGGCCGATATCGTAAGATTAAGAAAGTCCACGGTCGGAATTAGGATTTGGGAGCGAATGAGGGCGAGCCTCCTTAACAGCGAGACTCCACAAATTGCGGACCTTAATGGGCGCATAAAACTCGGGGCGCCACTCGGAGAGCGCCGCAGATTGTTCTAAGACTTAGTTCAGGATTAATGGTGTAGAAAACAGATTATCATTGGCTGGGTTTCCATTAGTTGGAGACACGGCGACCCCTGCCAGCGGCGCGTGAAAGCACCACCGATAGCAGGCTAGAGCAGACACTCGCTGTTATTATTTTCCACACAACAGCTCCCAATTTAATTCTATTACGTTCTGTCGCGTTTGAACGACAGGACAATAAAGTTGTTTGAGCGGCGCCCGCCGCGGCGCGCGCTGGCGGGTTGTTACCACCGACGACGTTTGCGCCAAAAGCTCCGTACTTACCGCACCAATTCGTGGAGGGAATGTGTTATTTTTGAAAGAGTCTATTAACTTATTTCATTATAGGTTAAAAATTAATGAGGATGAGCATAATTCAAATCAACAGAATATTATTCATGGACAGTCTTACAGCCACTACGAGGGCATAAGGGGTGGTAGTTGGCTGGAAACAAAAATAATGTAGCAAGTACATTTCCATATTAACCGACCTGAGGAAGACTCACGTAACTGTAGTTCGACGCAGGAGAGTGCGATGCACGCTAGTTCGGCAGTATGTTAGTATACGAGACAGAATGCTAGTTCGATGCACGCTGTTAGACAGAATGCTAGTTCGACGCACGCTAGTTACACCGAATGCCAGTTCGATGCACGCTAGTAGACCGAATGCTAGTTCGATTCATGCTGTTAGACAGAATGCTAGTTCAACGCACGCTAGTTACACCGAATGCCAGTTCGACGCACGCTAGTAGACCGAATGCTAGTTCGATTCACGCTGTTAGACAGAATGCTAGTTCGACGCACGCTAGTTAGACCGAATGCTAGTTCGATGCGCGCTAGTAGACCGAATGCTAGTACGATGCACACTGTTAGACAGAATGCTAGTTCGACGCACGCTAGTTAGACCATTAGGTTAAAATGTGACAGATAAAATACGAAACAACCTGAGGTGGATAGCTAGGTTGGAAGATGGGAATAACTGTAATTACCTAAGTATACATGTTGCGGTTAGAACATTTAATTACTGTTGCAGTCCGCATGAAGCAAAACACAAATACGGACTGCAATTTCGTAATGTTCTAGCCATTTTATTTTTCAAACGTCACACGTACGCGTTGCTGTTGTTTTAATGAATACAAATGACATTTGCAAATGTGGTTAATCCATAAATTAGTTACGTGCCCCGCCCCGCCCCGCGACCGCCCTCAACCCCCGCCACCCGCAACCCTTGCGACGGAGAACCATTTCGAGCCAGAATATTACAATATCATAAATTATTAGTTAACTGGAATGAGAGCTTAGTTTCATGAAATTCATTACGCAATTCGAGATAGAAAATGAAAATCTGAAGCTATAAAATTCCGTAGATATTCGGTCACCAACGAATAGAAAGTTTCGTAACTTAGGAGGATTAGAACTATTTAAAAATGGTCTAACCACGGAGTAATTGTTCCATGAGTCTAACCCTGTCTTTACTGTAGTTCAATCAGGTAAAGAACAACACTTTCATGCTCATCGGCCACTCTTTTCTAAACATAGGTATGTTTATGTAACATCGGAACATTACCACAGAGGAATTCATACATTACCACAGAGGAATTAATACATTACCACAGAGGAATTAATAGTCTCCAACATTACACACAGTACCCTATAGCTATGAAGCTATGTAGCTAACTGTAGTGCAATGTATAGGTAGGTATAATAACCCGAATTGGGCTTCTTTACGCCTCATCTAGCGCTCGTTATGCTCAGGTCGTAAATCTTCATTCTCACCCCTCCTCCGCCCTCCCCCCATGATTTCAGCTTCCCACTCGAAGGCACCTCGCCTATCATAATGTGCTAGTAATGGTGATATGCTATTCTTATAGATGTTATATTAATTCTTCGGGTAGTCAAGACTATGATCTCGATATCTGTGATTGTTTTTGACGATTTTTGACGGCAACTTCGTCTGCTTGGTTTATAAAACCGAGAAGGGGACTGAAATTGGTTCTACAGACCAATAAGTTCCAGTACTTGGTTGTACGAACTTTGATTTCAGCAGTGTGAGTATGTGTGCATGTAGGCGTGCTACGAGCCTTGTTTTTTTTGAGTGGAGACTACGATTGGGCAAGGGTAGCGGAGAACCGAAGATCGGGTTCAGTGGCGCGCCTTGGGACAGTCCTATGTCCAGCAGTGGACTCGTGCAGGCCGTTAATGATGATGATGAGTATACAGAATTATGTTCGAATCTTTGTACATTGCATGGTTTATTGAAGACACGCTGCATTTCTTTCGTAACATTTATTTTATGAACATCTGCATAAGTCTAGTGTTTGCAATAAATCCGTGTCGTAGTGTATTTATTTACCACTCTCCCCCCAACCCCCCGCGCGCCTCCCCCCGCGTCTCGCCCGCCCGCCCACGTCTCCCGCCCTACGAATAATGCATGCGCTATACTTCGCCTACAGTCCGCTGTGTGGCTTTAATGTACCTATATACTTACTGTTAGTGGAAAATGGTGATGTGTAAATTTTGGAAAAGTTTTACGTTATCCGAAACATAAGATAGATAATTGATCTGTCTTATATTTCGGATAACGTACAAGTAACGTACAGTCGACCGCACATCAGTGGTAACAAAACCAGTATAAACTGGTCTCGCGTAGTACTAAAACTCCCTAATAGGCTAGGCCAGCTCAAGGTCAAAGTGTATCCACTGATGTGAGTGGACCTATTATACACTATACCTAAGTGAAGCTTTTTTTTGTGAAGTGTTAAGGAATATAAAATAATACCATCGTTAAGACCACTAAATGGGAGCAAATATTGCAAACAGTTAATACTCAAATAGGTATATTTTTTTTGCTAAATAACTTACGACGTTCTACCCCAAATAATTCAAATGTTTATTATTACTTAGGTTTTTTTAATCGAGAACAAAATGTATCGAGTCAGTATGTATAGTTAAATTTTACAAATTCGTTTACAAATTTACAAATCTAACTAAAAGTGACTACGTACAGTAGAGTCAAATTAAAATAAATATTTTATTACCACTTCAGAAGTATCTATCACGTCAAAACATTTGACACGTTATCAATGCCATGGCATACAGGCTGGATATTATTTTGTAGTGAGCCTCCGGCACGGAACACAATTAACTTGTAAGATTGTCTGCGAGGCTGCATCGCCCTCGCCCTCCCATCCATCTACCCTCCCTTCCTAACAAAACATCAATAAACACACCCTCTCCCCATTCCCGACCTTCGCGTCACACGTTACGGTCGAGAGTCGGTTGGCCGTTTTTAAGTTTTATGTGCTGAATTTATTTCGTGTAGGTATACCAGTCCAGTTACCCTTGATTGGTTGTCGTTCCACTAATCCCGTTTTGATCCTTTCCTCCCAACGCAGCCCTCCTCAGTTAACTATTGACATGATGCGTGTCTACCTGCCTGCGAGCTTTAATTATACCTATACGTGAGCGAACCGTCACTCTTTCTTTTGTGTGTTACGCTTGATGTACATACTAACATAGATGTTGGAAAATACATCATTGCATTGTATGATACTTACACAAAACGAAACTTAACTTTAACGAAAGACTAACTCTGACCACGACATTATTTTGTAGCATGTTTAGTCTTTTTTGGGTTCTTTGTTCCTAATATGTATAATATTTATTAATTGTTTAGATATTTTTAGGCCTCCGTCTCATCTTAATTAACTACCTACCTTAAAGTGAAGTTTTTGCCCTTATGGTTTGCCTTATATTTAAAATCCTTTGACAATTTCTACAATGCTATAACTTATAATTATACTTCCTTTGCACAGTTTACAAAGTTTTGTCTTAAAATCGCTGGTAAAAAAACCTTGCAGTATTAAAATACGATCTGGTGAAGATCGCGGGACCTGGTTGGATGAGGTATTAGCACGGGACCGGTCGTCGTGGAGATCCCTGAGGGAGGCCTTACTCCAGCAGTGGACGTCTTTCGGCTGATATGATGATGATTAAAATATCTGAGGACAGACAACAATTGTTTCAAAATTTCATATTTTCGAGTACAGAGTAGATACACAGTACACAAAGGTGTACGGTTGATATTACGTCTGTTAGTAACTGACAAACATAACACCGTGTTGGGGATGATAATGATATGATAACATGTTATACAGGCTGCTAACTGGGTTTAAAAGGGGCACGACACGCGTCTGTCAACCAGGTACGGACCTGAGAATCTGGCAGATGATTTCAACAAGCAAATAGCACCTATTATTGCCCAGCAAGGTCGATTTATTAATTATGTATTAATTAGCAAGGTGGTAGGCAGCACCACCGCTGTTACGGGGCTAGATGGCTGTTGGGCATGGGAATAAGCGAACTAATCTCTGAATATTTATAAATACAGCCTTTATCCAAATGCATGACCATGCGCCGTCGTGTATGTATGTTAGGTGCCATAAATAAAATACTTGAATAGTCGAAAAAGTATTTTGCATTATAAATTTCATTCCACAGCACTGCGCTTCGTGAGTTTTATTTTTGACAAAAGACGCTATTTTTCTCGATCATGGGCTGATTTGATCGGCTGCGTAATTGATCTCGCGGTATTTTTGTCAGGAGTTTCACATAAATTTTTGCTAATTGTACTTTAGAGCTGAGATCGCTCGATATCAGTTCCGGAAATACTGCTTTAGCCACATCCTTTATGCACACGTTCACGTAGACCTAGACCTCAGTGACGAAGGCGATCCGTGATAAAATAAAAAACCAGAACTGTTTGCGGCCATAAAGATAAGGGAATGACGCGCGGGCGCAGAGCTCGCTGCGGCCACCACACGCGCTTGTGTAAGTAACCACAGAGCAAATACTACCGAACGTTCCTTAATTATACAACAAATAGTAAAAACTCGGCATTGAATCTGATAATGTGCGTAAATAATTATAATAATGTTTTCAGACACGTCGGCTGATTTTTGAAGGGGTTTTACACAATCTCAGAGGTATATTCTTCTACCCAAAGGTTATATGGAAGAAATAGTTGAAAGCGATACCGCCTAAGTTGTAACTACCGCAATTATACGGTCTTATCGCTGAGAGCGATTTCTTCCAGACTACTTTTGTCTTCCAACCATAAAGTCTTGTGTTATTATTAATTAGATTATAATTTACCTACACTTAAGTACCTCACTTTCACCTCTTAAAACGAGGACAACTATTTGCCTTTAATTTAATTATTGGCTTTTAAATTTTGCTAATTTTATTATGTTAATTGAAGTTAAGATAAGCTGTTGTAGTCCCAAATAAATAAAATAAAAATAAAATAAAAAATTACAAATGCTAAATACCTAATTGTTTTTAATTTTATTTATAATTAAGTCTGGCTCCAGCCGACCTGGCTCGTAACCGAGTTTTTAAACATTTTATTTTTTTCACTTAATTCAATATTTCATCGTAAGTATAATTATGAACTAAAACAAACTAAACCTAAACAAACAGTAACAAAAAAAACATACCTAAAGGTAGAAGATCTCCTCCAACTCCTACCTTTTAATTGGTTACGATTCAAGAAATTAAATAATGTCTTTGCTTGTAACCGAGTTACAAACAAATAATTTTCGTATCTTAATTTTAAATTGTATTTATTTAAATTGTAGCTGGTTACAAAACTACGTTACAAACACGGCGGGCGCCAGTTACAAATTGTAGCTGGTTACAAAACTAGGTTACAAACACGGCGGGCGCCAGTTACAAATTGTAGCTGGTTACAAAACTAGGTTACAAACACGGCGGGCGCCTGTCTCCAGGGCATGAAAGAAAGTGAAAGAGGTATATGATATCGAATCAAATATGATATAATGCGGTGACTCAACGACGAGCTGTCTACTCCACAGATTTAATAAAACCAGCGCAACTGGGAGCGTTGAGAGCTTTTTTCGGTGTTCTGTGGTCTACTCTATATGTCGATGATGCTATTTATTGGTATATTCGGAGGGCGAGCTACAGACACCAGTCAGAAATGAAGGAGAGTCTAAAGAAAAATGGTCTAAGACTGAATGCTTCCAAAACTAAGGTTCTGGTATTTGAAAAAGATGATGTAAGAACAAATTACTATGTTTGGCTGAATGGAGAATGCTTGGAGGCGAATATGCCTCCAAGCATTACATTTAGTAAGACATTTTCCCATTTGCACCAATCAAATTGTCCCATTAATCGTTCACTCACGTCTCGATGGAATAATCGTTAGAGCGGCGCGCTCGATGACGTCAGACCGCCAAAGCTCCGGCCAAAAGGAGCAAAGAATCGCAAAGCGATACCGACTAATCCAACTAATCGCAGTGCAATTGAAAAATAAAAATGTAGATGGCGGAATGATTCCATTTGGCGCCAAAACGATGCGACAAAATAATAAAAAACGGCGAGGGCGGAACGGAATGGGCCTGGCCTCGGCCGCCGGCTAATATTGAAAGCAAATCCTCGGCTAAATCCTTAAAGCGCCTGGATTCGAGCACCTGGAAACTGTGTGTTTCCGTGCCCGCACCGCCCGCACCGCCCGCACGGCCCGCGCCGCCGCCGCCGGCCGTGCTCGTTTTGCCAGCTTCTCCAGAACCCGATTTCAGTAACTTGAGAATTAGCGAAGAGTTTTTGGTCATTTTTAATGTCTTATCTGTCAATGTCGCACAATGGGTGGAAAAGAGAAGGAAATGTCATTTCCTTTACAATTGGATGTATGTCTCTCTCATATATTATCACTTTAGCAGATAACAGCATTTAAATCAAATTAAAAACTGTGTTTTTGATGAATTGTTTGATGTGAAATTACCTAATTACTTACTTATTAAAAATAAATTGTACTAAGTATGTAGGTACTTAGTTATAAGTTATTATAACAAACATTGGAACATTATTAAAGGCTATTTTGTTGGGTTATTTTATTACTCTTTTAAAGTTTTAACTCCAACCCGAGGACTCATGTTGTGTGTTGTATTGGACTCGACCGCACGTCATTGGAATCAATACCAGTTAAACAGTCTCTGTTATTATTGTATTTAAACTAATTAACCTATTAGCCTAGCTAGGCCAGCTCAAGATCACACTATTACCACTTACGTGCGGTCGACTGTCTATTTTCTTTAATAAAACTATCAATGCATTCCACCATAAAGTGGAAAATAGAAAATTATCATTCAAATCGCGCGCTTTAGAAGAAGCTGGAAGAACGGACACCGCTAACTCACGGCTGATAATCATTGGCTGGATTATTGTATACTTTCCGCTTAATGTCACCGATCCTCCTGAATCAATTGTTTGCAATTTATTGGCATCCGAAGTGTTGACTTCAGGTCTCGCGTTTGAATTTTGAGAGGATTTAAGAGATTTTTGGAGGTTCGAATGAGGGTTGGGTATATCAATTTAACTGTTATAGGGACTTTTCTCCCATGCAGCATGTTCAGCCATTGTATGTGATAACTTACATAGGTACATAAAACAGTATGATAATTTAATTTCTCGTACTTTGAAGACGAATTGCTACCTAGACCGAATTAATTAATATGCGTTTACAAATAACAGCTGCCATAACTGTCGGCTGTCGACATAGCTTGAATATTGCTACAGTGGAAAAGTGGTAGTCCCGGAAGTATTCCACAGTGGGAACCAAGTGGGAACGCAGGATACTCTCGCTAGTTTTATCTCGTCACGTTACCATGACAACGCAATCTATCTCCCCGGGCGGGCGTCTCAACGTTCCTTACTCTAATAAATAAAATAGTTGATGCACTATACGAATTGCGTTACTTACTTTTATAACTACTTTTTGGTGCTCTAGCAACTCGTACTGGTCGACCGCATATTAATGGAAACAATACTACTTAATATATACTGGTCTCTCATAGTATTGAAACTACATAATAGACTAGGACAGGTCAAGGTCCACTGGCGTGCGATCCAAGAAGCAGCTCTGTTGTGTGATTGCAAGAAGTAATCTCTACGATGTTGTTGAAAAGGCATAACTTATGGCATAATAATGACTTTATGTACCGAGATTTTCAGTATGAAGTTGTTTGAATTTCGAATGAGATTTTCCATTTTCCGATTTATATCTTTTATTGCAAACTAGTCGTATATTACGCTCAGGAACAAAATGTTGAATTCTCATGTTGAATTCTCAAAATGTTCTCAATTGTTCACAATTATGTATTTCGATACTCGTGATGTATGTCGTGAAACTCGCTACTCTTCTTGGTGAAACAGTTGACATTGGAATTATCAATCAAAAAATTGCTAACAATTTTTTAAATTTCTTTTTATTCAAATAAACTACTTAATGAGTCTTCCAACTCCGGTTACTCTCTAATTTTAGTAAAGGGTAAAGGGCACATTCGGTTGTGAAAAATCAAACCAATAAATGTTCAGTGATATTTTTTATTATGACTAGAGGTTTTTTAAGTTACAAAACAATTGTTATTTCCTTAGTTGGTAGATTTACAAAATAATTCAACAGACGAAACCAGTTCGCAGATATTATGTTTGATATGTATTAAATGAAACCTTGATATCGTTCACACTATGATACCAATTAATTATTTACAATTTTTATTATAAACGTGGTTCTCTTCATTAATACGTCGCAGGCACACGGAATAAGGGTTAGGCTGCTACACATAACTTTTGTCGGATATCGGATAAAAGTTACAACTCGTGATGTAGATTATAGTAATAATTACAATAAAAACCATCTGATGTACAGCGTGTCTACGCCGATTTGGAAAAACCTGGCTTCTATAGCAAGTATGGATTGTGCTCCTCAAACGTACAGCTTTTGTTCTACGACTTTTATTTTCTGTCATTTATTAATGCTCAAACTTTACTGGTGACATCTGAGCAAAGTCAAAATTCGTTTATTTAAAATTGGAATACAATATTCTCTTTTTGATAAATTGCTGATGAATAAATTTCTCTTTATTTATTTTATTTATTTATTATGTATTCTGTGGTTTGGTCGACAAAAGATATTCCATATGAGGAGTAGAAGTGATACCTAACGCTAAGTCCAACGATCGTAGACACCCTGTATAACTGATTAATTTTATCCGTTGTTGTTTAGTTACTGTAAGCTATTGCACTGCGCTCTTAGGTGAAAAACAAACACCGACTTTAATCTAACTGCAGCACAGTTGGATATGGTTGACTCCTACGACAAATTTAACAACAATGGCAGTATGTGTAGCCTGACCCTTATGTCTCTACAATCGTGTAGTGAACTAAAATGTAGCAATATTAAATTGTTTAATGACTAAATAAGGTAGGTACAATTTATTTACAATTTATTTGGGTGTTAATAAATATTTTAATTAAATAATGAGATCTTGGTTACGTTAATCTCATTGGAGGCGATGTTTTGGTACTGTGAAGTTATTTACGTTAAATTGTTTGGTGAAGAAAATTAAACAGCGACATTTAGTGACGTCATAAAAGCTTTATCTTATACTGGACAACGTTTGTTACTGACTTTTAGGAATTCCTTGGGAAGTTTGCGGCCGCGGCACGCCTCGCGAGGCAGCGCGGTCGGTGTGGACGCGACAGGCGCATGCCGCGGCCGAGCATGCGGGCGAGGCATGCGCCTGTCACGTCCACACCGACCGCGCTGCCTCGCGAGGCGTGCCGCGGCCGCGGCGGCTCGGCCGGTCTGGATGCACATATTGACATACAATATAAAAAGCTTCGGTCTGGACGCACCTAATAACGTACGACTTAGTTTTTAAACACGTTCTGCCATCAGGCATCGGTGTAGTATACCACAGAATTATAATAACTATTTATCACTTTTTGTAAATAAATGTTACAGAAGTTTTTCTTTTATATCTCAAACATACAGGTTGGACATTCATTATAGAACCAAAGGTGACTTAATTGAGAGTATAATAATATATTGTAACGAAATACCAAGAATTTGGTGTAACAGCAATTTTTATCTATGAGCAAGTATACAATTTCAAAATTTCTTTGATTAGAATTCAAAGTATTTTAAGACTAGGTATGTACATATTTACATATTATTATTAATCATACATAAATATTTTGGTAGGTAGGTAAATGCGTTGTAAGATAAGGTAATACAGTTCACATCGTAATTTTTTGGTTTCACAGCATGAATATGACATAAAAAAAACGGATATCTGTGCAACATTAGTAATTTAGTGTCTTATAATATTCACAACTTATTTATTATCTCTTTTCAACACATTTGATCGACACGTAAACGATTCAAATAAATTATTTAATTCATTAATATTTACAAAGATAATTATGCTACATACTTAAAAATATATTTCATAATCTAAGTACATTTTAAGCTTGTAAAAATTGCACACTTCGCTTTGGTATACGTACGTACATAGCTACATATTTACAAACATCTATATATAGTAAGTAAGAATCGTTAAGATTTTATTGCCTGAAGTTTCGTAAGAACCTTTAAACTATTTTGTGGAATTCACACGCGAAACGCACCCTTCTTTAGACCGCAAAGTTTATGCACTGATTCACCTAATACGATATTAACTTTAAGTTAATTAATACCAGAGACAACTGAAAATCAATAGCATCTATTTTGAGCGATCTGAACAATGAAAAATCGTCGAAATCTTACTTGGTATAGAACAGCACAGTAGCAATCACAAGTACTCGTCTGAAGTTATTTGTAGTTTATCAGTAGGTATACCTACACAATCAAATGAAGTAGAATTAGACCGAGCGATGCATTCGCTTGAGGCCTACACCACAGTACACGTACACTCTGCCTACACGGCCTAAATGGCATAACATTTCACTCACAATGATTCTCTCGGTGCATTAATATTGCTCAATCTACCTACTCCTTTTACTCGTAAATAGTCTGGATCAGAATTAAATCAACATTTTCATAAGACTTCAAAAGTGACTGGCGGAGAAACTATTGACTTTCAGTCAGGTACCCTGTGTGCTGTGAATCAGTGGTGTACGCACAAGAGCAGTCAGTCGAACCAGTCCCAGAGGTGCCTGTAGAGGCCCGAGTGCGGGGGGTCGGAGGGCGGGCGCGCGGGCGGCGACTAGGAGACGCGCGCGGCGGCGGCCAGCTGCAGCGGCGGCGAGCGCGCGTCGTCGCGGCCGCGCGCCTCCTCTCAGAGCACGCGGTCCGACACGCCGACGCCGCCCGCGTACTGGCACGCCGACAGCGGCGCCGAGCCCGCGCGCGACACCGGCGACACGCCGCCGTACCCGCCGCCGTACGAGTGCTGCTTCGCCTTCAGCCGCAGCGACGCGATCGACGACGACATCGCCGGGCACGGCTCCGCGCGGTACATGCTGTACGGGTTCGGCGGCGCCGTGTACGGACACTGGGACACCCCTCCGCCCACCCCGGCGGACCCCGCCACTGCCATGCCGCCGCCTCCGACGCCGCCCATGGACGACGCCGTGTTGAAACAGTTCACCGAACCTTGGTGGTGGCTCGCCGGCACCACCGACCCCAGAGGGTTCACGGGCCACGGGAAACTCTTCGTGCCCAACGGGCTGGGCACCTTCGTCGCCCAGTTGTTATAGGGATACGAGGAGTACAGCGCGTCGGTGTCGGGGAACGGCTGCATCAGACCGTTGAACTGAGTGCTGAAACCGTTCTTGAAGTCCGCAGCGGCGGCCGCGGCAGCGTTCATCGCGTTCCTTTCGCGTTTTCGCCATTTCGCTCTCCGATTCTTGAACCATACCTGTAACAAAAACAATCAATTGAGTTTCAGAAAAAGGTCGTAGGTACCCGGCGCTAAATAAGTAATCAGGGTCATGTCATTGTCCTAGCGAGAAAAAGTTCCACAGAAAAAGTATCAGTGACTCCATGACAAAATCTACAAGTTTTAACGAGCTTCGGAATGGTGGACGCGACTTGCGTTGCGTAGCTATTAACTTTACTCATTACGAAGTTGACAGAGCGGCGCCGACGGCGCGGAGTATTCGAGCCACGTAGTGCGGCGGCGGCGGGCGGGGCGCGGCGGCACCCCCCGGCCGCAGCCAACGACCCGTCTAATTGTGGCCGCGAAATGAAGATAAACGACGCTCGCCATCGGGCGGGACTCGGCGCGACTCTGGAGCGGGCCGCAATAAATGAGCGGTCGCGAGGACACCGCCGGCCGCGGAGATGGAATCGATGTTGTTATTTAGACGTCACGAGCTGGGCTGGGCGGCCGGGAGGCGGTGCCGCCGCCGCCGCCGTGCCGGCGATAAGTCGCCGTGAGCGCAGATAACGTGCGCGCTGATGTATGGCCGCGTCCGTCAGCGCGCGATCGATCGCCGACGACACCTCCGCGATAAATTGCGCAATCCACGTAGCGACTGCAATAAATATTGTGCCGGCGGCGGTATTTGTCTCACTCACTGTGGCGGGTTCACCCAGCCGAAACGGTAAATAATACCCTCTTTCCTCGGTTAAGTGAACATAAACGGTCGTTTCCACCCCATATACAATCGTTTATTTTTCGAAACATAAATTTTGCAAATTCGCATGAAGACATGTTTTGTACCGCAGGTGAAATGGTTTACACCGGCCTAATTCTCTCTCGCGTATTCACGGGATTTTATTTAAAAGATTTTTTTGTTTATTTCTTTGATATAAGGTCAAATCAGCGAACGAAAGGAACGAACTAAATTGGCAATACAGAAACCTTTCACCCCATTCCCCCGTTGTGACCGCGAGCAAACGGGTGAAAATAGCTCCACAGAAGCATTGGGGCGCTCAATAATGACAACAGAATGATATTTATTTAGGTGCGCATATGTGGAAATAATTTCCATTATTTGAATAGCGGCCGGCGAGGCGGCGGCGCGGCGGGGGCGGCGGCGGCGGCGGCGGAGGGCGCAGTTCGGAGGAGGGCCGCGATATTGCGTCGGTGGGCTAATCCTTTAAATATATTATTGCAGGACGGTGACCGCCTGCGCCCTCCGTCACCCGGCGAGCGAGCGAGCGAGCGAGCAAGCAAGCAAGCAAGGAGGGACACTCTTTAATGCTTCCGAAATCGATACTAATGTTTGCAGAGTTTAATTTATTCAATGCGCCGGCTTTATTACCATTCCACTAAAAGGGCTAGCCTAGCACCATTGGTAGCGTTGTTGGAATCAAATTTAACGCATGTAATCTGCTTAAATGTTGGCAAAATAAGTTTTTAATTTATTTAAATGTGTTTATTTCCTTACGTTAAATGTTAGTTTTTTCAACGAACGCAATAAGATTGATTCGTAGCAGCAATGCTACGAGGCGCTACGAAGTCGATTTCCTTTTGTCCGTTAGTGCAAATGTATGAAACTTAAAATTTAGTAATAACTAGTAATAAGTTATTTTTAAGTTATAAGTTAAGTACCAAGCTGATTGGAAAATATAATGTAGGTAGGTAGTACTGATTTCAAAATTACATTATTTTTCAAATTTTTATTTCAAACTTTTTGTCTTTTTGTTGAGTCTTTTGAAGAAGATAAACATGGCTTCTAAGATTGTAAGATTGTATCTTATAAGATAGGACTCTTCTTTAAAAAGAATCTTATTCTATATGTACCTATTGTCTTCTATTTGTATACTTTTCTACTTGTCTAATAATTACGAGACACATCCTTTAGAGATCAAAAGGTCATCGTATAATATAGTAGGTGTTAGAAATAGCAATTGTCCACACGACACTAGTTATGATAAACGACGCACCCTGTAGCAAATAACGAAGCCATTTTACGGTCAGCGGCCTGGTACGACCGCTAAATTGCTTAAATTTAAATTAAACCAGAATCGCAGTTTTATTAGAGTCATCAATCAAACGACGCTCTAGCCAAACTAACCCCAGCTTAAAACTATAGGATAATAGCTCTTATTTGTAGAGACAGTAAGGTTGACTTGATGAAGCTATAGTTGAAAAGTTTGTCTTTATTCTAGTCAAATAAACACGAGGTCATATAAATGGATGGAGAATATAAACTTGGTATTGACACGTGGCAGTTACAGGGCTGTTACTTTGTCGTTTTGATTAAGCTATAGCGTATCTGGAATTTGGCTCCACCCATCAGGATGTATATGTGATTTTGTAATTGTACCATTATATTACACTGAAGTCCTCGAATAATTCTTTCAATTACGTAAAAAATATATGAAAATCTAGCCATCTATACAGTTAAATAACTAGCTAATCATGCTGTTTTAGTAAAATGTAGCGACAATATTAAACGTAGACGGTGTAAAAACTAAAAAGTTTTTACGAATGTAGGAAAAGTCTGTCAAAAAGCTAAACGCTTTAAACGCTTCCACAAAGTTATGACTTTGGTACTTTTTATTTGAGAGTACACCCTATGCTGTATAGAAAGGTATAGAGACAAATTGAGTCATCTCAGCTTTTTATGCCTTAAATAGGTATAAAACAAAATTAAATTCCATGAAAATTTTACCATTTCCTCGGCAAAGAACACAGAATATCTGGCTAATGGCATCCCTAAGCTGTTGTGAATTATTAAATGCACCCCGGGGCGCGGCGGGTGCGCTTCCGCGTTGGGGATAACGCAGCACTGGCTTACGGAAACTAGAATAACCTCCGAAGCCACTGCACAGCCACTACTCACGGCTATACTTGATAAAACATTACTTGTTTTTAATATCCACGGGAGGCTCTCGATAATCATCAACAACCTATTAATGTGTCGCTACTGTTGGTTCACAAACCTACCCTACCTTTGGTACCCAAGTGGCAAAAAAAGTACAAGAGAAAGACAATTCAGATGCGGGATGAAGAAATTGTGAAAAGGGCTGAAGGATTATGGACCAGAGTAGCTCTACACAAGGAAGATTGCAGAAGATTAGGGATGGCCTATCGCAGGTAAGCCTCACAGAGAAAAAACCTACTTAGGTTTAAATACTATATATTATTAACTGGTATAAGGCTGTAAATAAATAATAATAAAAACCATTATTGAATACTTATTATTTGAAATACATATCACTAATGTAGTAAGACACTTCAAACATGAAAATAGAGTTTCTATTTCCACGCAAACGAAGTGAAAGACAAAGCATTCTTTTCTTTACGAGTATCAACGCAGCAGAGCCATAAATAAATCACTAATTAAATGTCGGAGAAAGTTTTCCGCAAATAAATACACGATTACGTATGTTGGCCGACAGCGTGGTGCAAATACCGACAATGACTGTTCCATTCATTGAAATAAATCCCCGCTAAGGCCATGCGAAATCCGCCAGATCACAACACCACGTACGTCCGCCCCCGGGGCCTATCAAAACATAAGTATGGATAACTCATTGGACGTCTAGTATGCTGCTCTAAGCTCACATACTCTTATCTCTCTGTTCTACACTGTATACCCTCGAGCGTCTTACAATAAAGCTGCAGTTTGCAGAACAACAATTTCTTGGCAAGGAATAGACAGTTTTCAATAAATTTGCGATTGAAGTTTCCTTAGCACTATATTGCATGTTTACTGATACAAAATCTCGGGATATTATAGAAGCTGTTACTGATGGTTGGGAATCAGCCAAATGACAAAGCTTTATTTTAGTTTCGTGTCTTATTTTGTAGTCAGTATTGCTTGATACGTACGATTAACAGATTGACATTTAGTTATCATGAAAGTGACAACCCAGGAAATACACAGGGGTGTTTATATTAAGCTTAGTGGCAATTATAAGTAGATGTATTGAAAATACGACAGAAGCATAGAATCAACTGCATTTATACACCTGCATGCGAATATAATTTTTCACGCCGGCGCCGTTCCAACTTTCCAGGTTCGTATTTTTAAACTCTACCACAGCTTATTTAACTTGTTTATCTATTAAAGTTGACTAAAATAACATTACATGTGCAGATATTTTTTTTGTTAATTCATAGATTGATGAAAAAGCATGACATTAAATTAGATAAAACTATCAAATAAGCAGTGTTACAATGATTTGCAGTACAGGTGAAGTGCTGACGCACTAGTTTACGTAAAATATACATAACTAACATAAAAGTAAATTAGATACGTAAATCAGCAGCATTACATATATTTACTAACATTATATACCTACCCACCCACATTGTTATCAAAAATAAATGACGTATGTCATTATAGTATCTAGGTAGATAATCAGTGTTACTATTATTTACGTAATATACCTAATTAAGATTTTGTGTCAACGTTCTTTGTTTTGTATTAAATCGAAATATTTGCATTTATGTATGAAATTACAATTATTAATTAAACTAAGTCTTTGTAGGGTTGCGTTACAAATTATTCTTGTACTCCTAATATGGATTTGTCCGTAACAATGACACATGCGACGACAGTAAAGTATCACCAGCATAATACTGTAGTTTGACGGAAAATGCATTTTATCGCATGCATATAAAATATGTAAAAAGAATGTAAAAAAAACTAAAAACAATGTAAAGCCGCTAAACTGCGATAGCACTAGCAACACCGCCATGTCGCGGTAAAACCATCGCAAAACATCGGCCCCCGGCCGATTTCACGTAAAATAAATAATGCTACGTGCCTCCAGCCTGTCGGCACTGCTGTTTGAGTTTTTTGTACACACACTAAAATGTTTTCCGACCTTACATCTGTTACAGCACAAGCTACTCCAATGGAATCCTAAAAAATTGTAACACTGTGAAATTTTGATAGGAAACAGACTAACATAGAACATAGAGGAAAGGAGTAAGTAGCTAGTTGTTTTTAGCAGTCTATGTACGAATGTGTTTATACTTTTTATGTAGTTTTAAAGGTAAAGTATAGAAACTATACAAACTCATCATTATAATATTTTCTATAAATAAATACATACATACTTTATTATAATTTTCTAAAATTTCATATCTTAATAAAATTGGCTAAGTCCAAGAGCCAAAATGTGGTCGATACACAACTACTTGGAGATCCACTATGGGCGAGCTGAGAGGTGTAAGAATTAAGGCAAGGAAACGAAAGACAGATCCTTAGACTGGATGGCTGGCTAACCAAGTGTGTTGGATTCGAATGGCTCCTTACGAACCGTGCCAATAGATATATTATCATCCTTTCTCTAGGCCTGTTTGGTCTTATTCCTGGAATGTCCACTCGGTCCATATTCTTGTTACCGGGACGTCCACTTTCTCGAACGTTCACTACCTTCTACTCATATTACACAGACAGAAGGTATAGAAAAAAAACTTTAGTAAATATTGTAACTTCTATCTTTGCGACTCCATCGGATATAAGGATACCTATCCTATTTTTGGCGCAGAGGAATTAAGGGATTACCATAACGTTTTCTTAGTTAAGCCGCATCTATTTATTGCTTTACAGATCTAAAATGACTCGTATGACAACTTCATCCCAGTAAGTTATACCGAACGTTGGAAATCTTGACATCGATCGAATATACATCGCTTAATTAATAATGTTGTCAGTGATTTTCAAACTAACCAGTATGTTTTATGTGGAAAAGAGAAGAAAATAACATTTCTTTTACAATCGACATCTGTCTCTCTCACACCTATTGTGTAATTTTAACAGACCGCATTTAAATTAAATAAATTTAAAAAACACTTATTAAACTATATTTAGTAGACTATTGTTTAATAATAGTACCACTACGCGTAAGTCATACAATGTTCGAGATTTGCTTATTTAAATTTTCCACAAATATCATGGAAAACACATTTTTCCCTTAGATTTCCATGATTTTCCCATCTTTGCCAGACAATAATTTATGTTTGGTCCAAGTTTCAGCTCAATCGATCATTATAATCTTCGTGTTTGATTTAGAGAACTAGCAAAGACATGCAGAATCAGTACAGTAATGCATGTACTGAAGTAAGAATATAATGTCTTCAGTGTTAATACAGTTTATCCGCGAACGGAATTCCAATAGTTTTATTTATTTGTGTACTGGGATCGATGGGGTAGCTGATGGCTCGTCACGGGCGGGAGAGCGATCGCGGCAAATGAAATGTGTCGCGAGCTGTTTCACGGACGATTGGCTGGGACGGCTCCGCTTCCAACCCTCGCGAGCGCCTTCGGGGAAGACAGCGGAGGCGGGCCCAGCGTCGCCCAGTTACAAAAAATAAATAAAAATATGTTAAGTAACGTTAAGTTAACAAGGCATTCAGAATGGCAACATTATTTAAACAATTTCTGAAAATAAAAATTACATTTCCAGTATTACGGTACATTAAGTCGCAATATCGCAAAGTCGCAAAACGAGCGTCTGTGGCGTCGGGGATAAGATGCGGCCTATAATATCGAAAGGTCCGAAGTTCGATCCCCGGCTGGGCCATTACCAATGGGTTTTTTCTGGAAACTTAGTACATTTACTGACTGCTCTCAAACGGTGAAGGAAAACCTCGCGAAGAAACCTGCATACGCCGAAGAAGAAATTCTTAGGCGCATGTGAAGTCCACCAACCCGCACTGGGCTAGCGTGGTGGACTATAGCCCTAACGCCCTCGTTGAGAGGGTGCGCCTGAGCCCCAACAGTGGGGACATAATATAGGCTGTTGATTTGATTTTGATTTGAAGTTGCAAATACCTTAAAGGTACCTTTACCTTTTTTTTGGTAAGGTACCAAGATCGGAATTAACTTGCAGTATTTAAAAAGTAATTCTAGACTACCACTGGATTAAATATCACTTAGTAAATGGACTTAAAGATTACGTATGACGGAAATACTTTAAGGCAGTGTGTCAATGAGTTAGAATGTTCCACTGCTTCGGATGAGTCGTATGTGGGGAAACAAACGATATTAAATTCGATTTAGTTTCAAGACAAATGGTCAGATCAAATGAAATTGGCTTACAAATTACAACATTTATTGTCAGAAAATCAGAAAAAAGAAAATCAAAAGTCAGAAAATAACGCGCCTATTATGTAAGTAGTCTATTTCAATAGAAGTTTCCAATGTAGTAAACAAACTTGGCTGGACTGACATTAGCATCCGATAACCTCAAAAATATGTTTTTAGGTAAATACCCAATTTTTGTTACGTTTTTTACGTCTCGATGTTCTCAAAACAATGTTAAGAAGTATAATGTTAACAGCACAATCTTTCTTCGATTGTAAATGATCGTGGAATAATTTTGCATTGTGGTTACTAAGTGCTCTGTTTACATAATTGGAATCTTCTAATGAAAGCGACTCTAGGTATGTACTTTTAGTTTTAAAACATTTCCCGCAATAGACATCAAAATAAGTACATTATACCTACTTCAATTTGATCGAATGAATTTGATTTACAATTGTATTTGACCGTTTCATTGGCCTAGGCTTGTTCGTTAAACTCGAGCGCCAGAGGTCGTGAGTTCGATTCCTATTAGGGACGAACACTTCCTGCTAATATTATAAAGGCGAAAGTTTGTAAGGATGTTAGGATGTGAGGATGTTTGTTACTCTTTCACGCAAAAACTATCGAACTGATTTTGATGAAACTTGTTACAGTGCTTATATCCTGGAATAACATATAAGCTACTTTTTAATGCGGTCAAAGTCGCGGGGCGTCCGCTAATATCCCCTAAGTAACAAAACGCCTACATAGAGGGCGCTGATTCACAATGTACACGGGAAAAACTTTTCTACGCGGGCGAAGCCGCGGAAAAAAGCTAGTTATACAATGAAATTGGGTCCAGTGGTTCCCATAGGTAGATGTATCCTATGAAGATAGGTATTTTAAATATTTTTATTAGAGTATTTATTATAATCTTAAATTAACTTGGTAACTTATATTTAATTAACGTTCAGCACATATCCAAATAACATGTTTAACATTAAGGATGTAACATGTGGTGTGGTTTGACATAAAACAATTTGCGTGGAAATATATTCGAAACAGTTTATCGCATCATATTTTAGAATTGCAATTGAGTCAATAAGCAGGCAATGACCCTAATGAGCGGCAACAAAAATAATGTTCGACGATTTATCGGTGCACAGATTTATGCGCGCGCCGCCGCCGCCGCGCTGCGCGCATGAGATGCGCCTAATCCCCCGCCAGGGATGTCACTGTGAGAATAGATTATGTTTAAAATACAGGGTCTCTCAAAATTATCTACAAACTTTGACAATTGCATCTACAAACTTACTAAGTATAAAAATATTTGATATATTTTTCGATAAATAACTTAGTTTTCGAGAAAAACGAAAATAACAGGAAATTGTTGCCTGGGGGGTATCGCTTGAAAAACATAACAACAAATAAAATAAAGAGAGAACTAAAAAATTATAATGTGACATAAATTAAACTAAAATAAAAAAAACTGAATATTTTTCGCCCAAATATTTTTTGGAATTTTTACGTCACTTGTGGATTTGTTTATGTGGAACTTTTGGCTGTAAACCTTGTGCTACTCTTCGTCCCTCGTTGGAGGACACATGCCAAAGTACACTTATTTGTTTATAAATATCAATATAGATAAATCTATCAAAATACGGATGTAATGGAGGATATTTATTACAAATGATATAGAGATATGTTTACAACCGCAATGAACGCAATTACTTATTGCCGATAATGCTGTTGTTGTTGATTTTTATGATGGTATTTTATTTTAATGATAAATATTGATAAATAATTTCACAATCGATATTTAGGTATTTTGTATTGTATCCAATATAACAGACATTGATCTTTACGTTTAATTTAAAACCCAAGAAAAGTCAAACTTTGTATGATAACAAACAAACTTTGAAAACAAACGTATAGTTTGATCATATTTTTAGGTCATGCCTTTATGACTATGGGGTCGATCTGAATTGAATTGATCATAATTAATAATTATGTATATGTTGTGTTTCGAGTATAGGTTTCAGTGGGCCAATGGGACAGCCCTAAGTGCATACAAACGGTATGTTTTGAAGAACTCCCGCGGCCGGTTCGGTGCAGGCGAGTGATCGAAATTAATATTTAACACTTGAACCCGTCTCGCTTGGAATTTAACTCGGAAAGTATCAGTTTACACGTGGAGTGATCGGGTAATGGGGTTCCAAGTAACCTGCGTGTAGAAGACGTAATAGAGTTTATTTCTCGTCCAAACGGAAAATAAATGAAATTAATAGTGGAAAACTTGAAACTATTTGGTGGAACAATACTGAAATTGTCTTGATGTATACTACGTAAAGTGGCACGTTATAAATAAATCACATTAATCATATTAATTATTAGTAAGGCGGTAAATATAATTGTTTCAGGAATTTTGATTAAAGTCCAATCAATGCAAGGTAATAATTTTACATGTTGTCTGTTTAGAGAAAATTTACTCTTATACAATAAACCTGTGTCATTTTGTAAAAGAATATATACTTTAGGAGTGTTTACCTCTCAATAGACTTTTATTAAGTACGAGTAAGTTCCAACAGCGTATGTACTTATGTGTGCGACAGGCAGACTGATGATTTGACTGACGCCTAAAAATCTATATCCTTTTTAACAAAAGATAACCTGTTTGAAAGAAAAAAAAACAAAATAATGACAGTACCATTATCACGGAATCCTTTAATAATGTTTTAGTTAACTTTATTTAAACTCGGCATTTAAACACCACAGAGGAATTCGTCAAAATAACATGTCCCCAAGATTACCGCGACCGAATCTGACATAGCGAAGAAACCGAGAAGAATTCCAAAAATTCAATTTAAAACTGTAAATAGGCACACGCTCGACTCGAGACCGCAGAATCTAACGGGGGCCTTCCAAAACTATTGACAGTGAATGTGGATGCGATCAGACTTAAGCTCTGGATTATGATCAGCCCGAAATAGACGGTTCAAATCCGTGAGGATTAAGGGATTCCGTGTTCCGACGGCCGGTGGAGAACAAAAATACCGGAGGCGCGCCGGATGCAACGATTAGTCTAAACATCGCGCGTTAATATTGTGATGCACCTTTTTGCTCTGTCACACATAAACTTGTTACTCAAATATGGCAAAAACCTCCAGTGAACCCATTAAGAGGAAGATATGTTTAATTTACGTGTCCTTTGGTATATATTAGACTCTATTAATATACTCGTATACACAGTCAGACATAACCACGGTCGTCAGTGTAACCTGGCTAAACAAGTACTTTGTCTGGGTCAGTCGACCACGGAATGACGGCTTAATTACTTAACTATCATTCATTTTTGTGTTATTACTTATTACTCTTTCATTGGAAAATACTGTACCTACTCGTATGTATATAATACTGGTGATTGTACGAACGGAATTTTTATTTCAACGGTATATAAGTAATTGTGTATAGGCTAGTTTTCTTTTAAGCAATGTAAGGTTAGGTTAGTTTTATCTAAGGTAAAAACTGACTACCTATACTAAAATCATTTAGTAAGAAATGAAAGGATTATAAGGACCGATCATAATACCCACTGCTTAAATGAGGGTTGGCATGCCGCCGGTAAGCCCTTATCACGTGCGAAGTCTGCTAATCTAAAGTATCTGTCAAATTTGTATAATCCAATATTGTCTTTAATTTGTCACACCTGTAACATTTTAGTCAGTGGGTGCCTCATTTTTTGATTTCTTGATGCAGATCCAACCAACACTTTAAAACAGGAGCAATAGCACCGAGCAAGAGGTAATGCCTATGCTCGGAGTTTTTAGAGAAGAGATCCGACGAAGACCTAAGGTCACAGACATAGGTAGCAATCAGAAATAGCTGTAGGCGGGCCATATCTATCGTATCCAGTCTCGTAGACAGTCTACGCACAGCGACAACCTAAAGAAAGAGGTCGAAAACAGTTGGATGTGGGGGGCGGAGGACCGGGTGTGGTGGAGAGGAGTGTGGCCATCGAACTGTGGTGATATGATGGTGATGACAAACGTTTCGGCGGGTAATGACGACTTTTTACAATTCTTTAAATGACGACATGGCACCGACGATTTCTTAAAATGACGACCCTTGAAACGACGGTTTCTTAAATCGACGACTTCCTAAAAAGACGACTTCGCGAATATTTGTATGGGAGTACGGTCGTTTTTAAAGTTAGATTCACTTACCCTAACTCTCGCCTCCGTGAGGTTGGTCCACATGGCGATCTCCTCCCTCGTGGACATGTCAGGGTACCGGTTCCTCGCGAAGGTCGCCTCCAGCTCCTGCAGCTGCTGGCTGGTGAAGTGCGTCCTCTGACGCCGCTGCCGCTTGTTCTTCTTGTCGCCTTTGTCGTCGAGGGAAGGGTCGTCGGGGCCCACGCCTGGGGTCGTCGATTCCGTCTTTATTGTTGCTTCTGTCAGGGGTCGATTGTCTGTGGCAGACAGAAAGACATAGATCAAAGTCAAATCTACAACCTATTCATTCATAATGGCTTCTCTCTAGGGTTAAGTCCACCATGCTAGCCCAGTGCGAGTCGGTGGACTTCACTCGCACTTTAGAATTCCTTCTCTGGTGTATGTGGGTTTCGTCACAATGGTTTCCTTCACCGGAAAGCCTTGTGATTGATGATAAACCGTACCTTCTTAAGTTCTGAAAAACTAATTGGTACGGACCCGGCTTTGACCTTGTGAATGTGATAGCTGCAGCGTATTACCGACTATCCTAAGCTCTAGGTACTAACCCTGTATGGACCTTGTCGTCTGTATTAGAGTAAATAATAGCTAATAATGACGAGAAACACCTACGTAGCTTTATGCGTGAATGACTGTACATTTTAACAGATGAACTAACATAGTCTAGCAGATTGTTATTGTGAAAGCAGTAAAATTTAAAAAATATAAACTAGTAAAGCATTCCCGTAAAAAAGAAATAAAACCGTGGAATCATGGCCGCCGGTAGCGCGCGCAAAGCCGCGGATTAGCCGCGCACCTAATACTTTTACGACACCGCTGTAAACTCGTCGCACTCGATGAGGGACGTCACTATTAACATAATTTATATCTCGATAATAAAATCTTTTTGTGACAGTTTTTTTGGTGTTACTAATGAGCCTACATACTACGCTTTCAACCTAGATATAATTGAATGTTGTGGTGAATTCTCCTGGGTTTTGTTTTGACGGACTTAAGATGAAACCATAAGAGGGCGATAGGTGAGAGCGTAGGTGGCGTAATGGGGAAGACGCGGCGTGTCGTGTTGAGAGGTCCGTATTCGATTCTCGGTCGTGTTATGTACCAATGGGTTTTTCTCAAAATTTAAGTAAATTTACCAGCGGCTATGAACCGTTGAAGGAAAACATCGTGGAAAGAGGAAATTAGGTGCAATGTGAAATCCACCAACCTGCACTGGGAATGCTGGGACTATAGCCAGTACGCGCTCGACGAGAGGGTAGGCCTGGGCCTCAACAGTGGGGACGTTTTAATTAGTTTTAAGTGGAATATACTCTACATATAATACTGATTGTATATGGCGACTATGGTGATTTATGGCAACTTTGATTTCAGCTGTGTGAATGCGCGCGTCAATAGTTTTCGTTTATGCTATTTATGATAGTATACCGTATACTCCTTCTTTGTTTCATCTAAGATACCTACATACGTACCTTTAGAAAAAATACTGTATTCAATTGTCAAGTTGTATTGTATTGTTTTTGATTATATTTATTATTAGTTCCCGGGTGACACGACTCTAGTGCAAGGTCTCCGAAACAGGTAAGAAAACTCCGAAATACTCTTTTAGAATAGGAAATTAAGTTCCACGGGAAACTCGAATAATTGTGGGGTGAAATTGAATGTGTGTACAAGGTAGAAAATGTCACCGTATCTAGTACTACAGAGGGGTCGAGAGAGCGGGAGATACGGAGCTGTTATTACATCAATTCGTCACTGATAACGTACGTCGATAACAATCGCCCGGCGTATTAGGTTCATTGCAAATCCTCGTGTGTAGCAGAGCTATTGCCTCCGCTTAGTATGTAACTAGAACTTAATAAAAAAATTGCCTATAAATCCTATAGGTACTTACGTCCCATAGTGGGGAAGAGAGCAAGCCATCACAAAGCTGTCCTAGTGTTGGGTTGCTAGACTTATGTTTAAGTACCTACTACTCAAAAGTCAAAATATTTTATTGCAGATATGGGTACAATGGGTACATTTACCTATTAGATACATTTTATACACGTAAATTTTGGTCTACTAGCGTTTCCTAGGTATTACATAAATACGCTACCTATCATATTTCAGGAGGTAAAGAACAAAACCTCACTTTTTCACATTTTTTTTGAGGCAAAAAGAAAAAAAAATCGTTTAGAAAAAATATTACATGATTATATACATATAAAATATTGCATAAATAAAAAGTTATGCTTGTAATGTGTGTAAGGTAATAATTAATAATAAATAATTCACATTTTATAGTTTTTTCTAAAATTAAAAAAAAGTGGTTAATAGTAGTAATAGAGCGTCCGTGGCGTAGGGGATAAGACGCGGCCTATCATATCGAAAGGTCCTCGATCCCCAGATGGGCCATGCACCAATGGGTTTTTTCTCGAAACTTAAGTACATTTACTGACTGCTCTCAAACGGTGAAGGAAAACATCGTGAGGAAACCTGCATACGCTGAAGAAGAAATTCTTAGGCGTATGTGAAGTCCACCAACCCGCACTGGGCCAGCGTGGTGGACTATAGCCCGCACGCCCTCATGGAGAGGGTAGGCCTGAGCCCCAGCAGTGGGGACATTAATAGGCTGTTGATGATGAATAGTAGTTAAGTGGTAACTATACCTATAACTTATAACCTTACTTTTATGCTAGCTGTCTAAGGGCCTCTTACACCGGTTGCTGATATTGTTACAGATAGATAACGGTCAGATAACCTAATCTATCAGATAAATCTGTTAGTTTAAAAGGCGGTATATCTGACAGATAGGGCAATCAGATACCTGTGAAACAGAAAATAATGGATATCTGGTAAATATCCTGCATATAGGGTATCTGGGACTTTATCAGCAACCGGTGTAAGAGGCCCTAAGTGTCTACTTATAATAACTATCTTTACTTGTAAATGATTTGCAGTAATTTATTGAAGTAGCATTTAGTAGAATTTCATTTTATCAAAAATATATTTTGAGTTTGCTAACTCTTCCTAAAATGGTCCTAACCTTTGACAATTAGGCCAAATGACGGCTATCGTAACCCTTACCCTACCCTAAAGATACCCTATATCTATACTAGGAATCATTGTAATGATAAATGAACTAAGAATGAATCATTAATAAATCAGTCAGAATGTATTGATAATGATAATACTTAATTGATGGACGAAGGAATAAAAACTGTATTAAAGATGAAAATATTGTTTTACAATAGCTTACCGGGTAGCTTTAACATACCCTCACATCTATACAAATTAATCTACATATCACATTTGACATAATATCTATTGCGATATTATATTTATAACTATCTACAAATGTCGTTATCTCTACGAACTATTTTCATTATTTATTACGTATCGGATTAAAATGTTTGCCGTTTTATTGGTGGTGGATTTATCTTGATTGAACACTCTAATAAATAATCACGTGCTGGTGAACGAAGAAGATAGTGTAATGGTTTTAATGCATAATTGGAAAATCCAATACACGCCCTTGGCAAGATTTGATACGTTATCTGGAAGATGCTTTTTATTGATATGTTATTGAATATTTTAATTAAACAATGAACTTTTTATTACGTTTTAAATAAAAAAAGAAATGGATTCAGAATATTTCGATTTCATATCGTTTTATCAGGTTACGAATGGTAGTTGTATTGAATTCTGTTAGATTAGTCTTAGCCATAGAATCCGAAAATTACTCATCGATCTTAGACCTTTATCTCTATCATAATTGAAGTGTGCAATTGAAAATAATGTACTTGGTTTGGCTTGGTGTGTTGCTAGAAAAAAAAACATTTTTAATATGGTAGTAGGTATCTAGTTATCTACTGATCATAATAAATATATAAATGTCCGTCCTTGAAATAAGGGGTTAAAAGGTAATCGGTAATTTGTTTGTATACTTTACATTTAACTATGAATATTATTAGGTCTCTGACAAAATTGGTAAAATTTTAATAAACATGCCTCATGAACTTTCTTCTACAGCGTTTTATCGCTTTAATTTTGCCAGCAATATGAAACCGATCAATCTGTAAAGCTGGCAATCTCATTGGTGTATAATGAACAACGTGGGATTATGGTTTTCAAAGTTTAGCTAGAACACCAGGGGTGTAACAAGGCAACGAGAGTGGGCGCAAATCACACGAGGCGCAAAATTGTCCATGTGAAAGATCTACCTTTATTTGAGGCTGGAAATATTAAGAACCAAAATCTGTAATGAAGGAACATAGGTAAGAATTTTGCTATTCACGGTAGAATATTCTGTGCAGTCATAAAATAACATCTGGCCCCTGTGCTAAAATACTAATTTTACTGAATGAAATAGATAATTTTGGGCACGCGGGATATTTTGCGAAGGGGACGGACAATCGTGTCAATTCGGAGGTGCACACGACTAACTAAATTTAGTCTATTGTGCTCTTTTTTTCTGTAGAAATAAGAAAGAGATGGCATGTATTATAGAACTGTCAAATTAGTTTAGTCCTGTCAGACACAAGAAAATAACCATGGTTTGCTCATGGATTGTAATACAACATGGCGATTAAAAATGTCTCTGTCTGACAGGACTAAACTAATTTGACAGTTCTAAAATATATGAAATCTCTTTTTTATTTCTACAGATAAGAAAGCGGACAATAGACGAAATTTAGTTATGTCGTGTGCACCCCGCATCGACACCAATACCGTCCGAATCGGGGGGCGCTAATAGATACAACGGTATGCCCCTGGCCAAACGCTACCGTTGTTGCCGCAGCGATTAGGCCGCGGCGATACCGCAGTATCAGCATATCGGCCGATGGCATATCGTGACGCTTTGAAAGCCCGCCGCCCCATCCATCATTCGCCAGCAACCTTTGCCGGGCACCGACGCGACATCGGTAAATAGCCCAGTTAACATGTGTTCCCGATATCGGTACACGGCCACTTCACACCGCGCACTCGATGCGCCGCGATAACAACGTTTCCTTCTATGTATTTACTTACATTACAAGTTACATAATTGGCTGTTACGAATAATCGAAGTTATCGATCTATCACACGCATTAAATAGTTCAAAGGTATATGTTGAGGTAGTAGGTACAAAGTATTTTCTACGATTAAGTCAGCGCGTATAGGTATACTATCAGGTGTGTTAGTCATTGTAATAGGCAGGGGGCTTACTAAAGTTGTTATCCACAGATTGGACTTTTGTTTATGGGACTTTGGAATGACTTTTACAATAAAGCATGGCATACATCTTTAATAGCCCCACGGCCCCGCCCGCCGCCGGTGACTCGGTGCCACAAGTCCGTCCCTGGCTAACATAGTAGTTGTCCTGAAATTTGGCAAATTTGCTACTCCGAACTTGCAGAAATAATAGTAAGAAAAGAACGCTTGCGGGATTCGACCAATTTTCAAATTAGTCAATCCATGGAAAAGAAAAATTGCCTTTATTTGGTACAATCAGCTGGATATTTCAGTTGGACCACGGCATATCGATTTGAAACTTTTGCCATGGTGACTAATATGAACTTGTATGACGATGGAGGCGAGAGGTGGTCATAGGAACTCCTCAATAGTTAACAGTAAGTCCATTGAATTTGGGTACATGCGACGTGCAACATTTTTTTACTTACAATATTCGAACTGTAAAGAGAACTGTAGGACACGCGCGTAAAATGAAAAATTAATGTTATTAGGCGCGCCGCACACGGGGACAGTGACTCGAGCCGCGGCGCGTGTTTGTGAAAGCATTAGAATAACGCGCATGTGTATTTGCCATAGAATTTTCCGCGCTTTACTCGGTTTGCTTTGCGCGTTACGTTTGTCACATTATGTGTGTGGTCCTGTTATGAAATCTGAAATATTTGGCATACTTACCTAGTTGCTTGACACACACGAAACTTTGGCCTATATCAGACAAGATAACATCGCGTTATGTCAGTAGTACCATTAGATGTTTGCTTGTCTATTTGGTTTTACCTTTCTATATTAAAATTGAATTTCCCGTTACGTCCCATTTGGGACATTCGGTTGTGGGGTCTAACGACGAACGACTCCTTTTTAAAACGTACTTACCGAGGTAAGAGAAGGAAGTCTGTCTTTAAAGGATTTTGACTTGATTTTTATTTATTTCATTAGGTTAGTACGACAAATTATGTGCTAGTATTCATTGGAAAATTCGCGGTGGTTGTGTATCAAAAAAATATTCGTAATATTATGGAGCTTTTTGCGTTTTCATCGGCCAGCATAGCATAGCAATATGTAGGTACTTATTTTGAGAAAAAAACACCAGTCCACATCTGTGATATTTCTTTTAAAAATTAGAGTAAGTAGGCTCGTAAAGGTGAGGACTCACTGTCGTCGTTGTGCTTGCGGTCGCGGCGCGGGCGCGGCGGCGCGTACAGCGAGGACTGCTCCACTCCAGACCCGCCGGACGCCAGCGACGAGTGCCCGCTGTCACGGAACTCCCCTGTTTCTGCCCATACTGCAAGAAATAAAGAAGTCCAAATAAAAACATAGCCACGCCACCCAGCTTTTATTAAAATGCATAAAAAAGAACATTAAACCCTGATCACCATCTATCAGCAAACTACTCTCAAGCTCATAATTCGAAGGTTTTATTTTAAATTCTTGGGGAGTTCTAGTCACCAACTTATGGTTTCATCATTAGGTTTTGACGACCATCTGTCAGCAAACTACACATTGAGACCAATCTAACGAGCCCTAACACAGGGAGGGGGTTATTATGCTTCGTTAGGAAGTTCTTATGGCCACCTTCCGACTGCATCATCAGACCAGCTTCATGGTACCATATTATTGCATTGAGATCGAAGTTTCGTATACCTAAGTACCTATAGGTCTTGGGTATACACCTTTCAGATCATTCGGACACCGGAAAGTGGCTAAAACCTTGCCTGCAAATTCTGCATAAAAGTAACTTTTGCTACAGCAGTTAAGCAAATAGTTTTGTACTTAGTAATAAGGCCTTGTGTGTGACTTTTCAAGCTTTATTCATCTTTTGATTGTACACAGTTTAGTAAATTATCATAATGTAAACTTTAGATATAATTTGGTGCTCAATATAGTATATTTGATTTGATTTGATTTTAAAGGTTGTAAGTACCTGACAAATTTAACCTATAAAATAAAAAAACATAATACTAGCATCATTTTAGATGAACATTTGGTTACAAAATTTGGTAAAATTAATTCGAGTCACGGAAAGACCAACAGTTTACTCGCATCCATAAATTGAATTAACGCTCCTAATAGGAGCATTACCTAAAGAAGATCTTGACAAAATAATGTATTCGCCGAGCAACGATGACGCCCCGTCGCGTCGCTACCAGTAATTAAGTGTCCCCGAACACTTGTTAACAAATTAGTCACTGGAGACGTGTGAGAGGGACCTTATTTATAGCGCCGGCACACACGCACGCGGAGTGTAAGTTAATTGTTCGCTTACACGAGTGTATACATGTATGAGACAAATTTGAAGAAAGCAATGCAAATTTCTTTTTAATTAATATAGATTAATTTAATGAGATAGGTACAGACAGGGGAAATCAGCAACGAATCATTTTCACAACTTTTTGCGATTGACATTAATATAAGTTAGTCCGATTGGTTTATCCGATCGATCGAACTACAAGGATTTATTACAATTACGAATACAATTTTAAGTACGTATATTATGTTCCCAGCGCAGTGTTTTAAGATACCCGGCGGTAAGACAGACAGAAAATAAATTTTTCAAGAGGGGTATCCATTCTGTCGGTACGGTCCCAAAAAATTAATTAAATTGAAATTAAAAATGAACGCTTGCTTCCATTGTTGACTTCGTCGGGTGATTTTTATTGGTTGTTTATTTAAAGTCGTCTCGGCGTGACAGCCCTGAGCCCCGTGTTTTGGGGAAAGTCACGAACCAGCAATTGATAGCCGAGAATTGCTTGGCGATTACAATAAAATGCGAATGTTGCGAATGTCTCGCATTCTTGATTAGCTTTCACGATGTCTGTTATTTGACATTACTTTTGAGATGCTTCCTTTTTAGTTGCCAATACAAAGAAAAACGACTTATCCCTAGTTCTGTACACTGCCACAAAATAAATAATAGTACTGCACTCTTACTGCACTAGTCTAAGTGTGCAGTGGAGTAAGTAAAAATTTCATTCTACCTATGTGCAGTTTAACTTTCATAGCTCCAAATATAAAAATGACTGGCACATTCTACCAAGAAAAGCAAGCCAGCGGGGGAGGGGGGGGGGGGGCATTTGGCTGATGTCTTGATAAGACATGTTAAGACCTGGATAACTACGGACCATGATAAGACTGGATAAGACCGCCTATATGTAAACCTACATACGGAAGCTATTACGTATCTGTTTTTATTGTTTATTTTTATTGTGGTGGTGGGGTGGGGGGCATGAATGAACCCATAGCCTCCTCCCCGTATCCGCGCCTGCACTCCGCGAGACGTATGTACCTAGGTAAAATAATTAGGTGCCATGTTATCTCCCGGCCAGAACAAACGTCGGGCCGGGCTACAAACGTACTGTCCGTACGACCGAGGCACTCGTTCAAATAAATTTTATGTTTGCTGCTTTGATAACGGAACGCGTGATAAGCGCTGCGTTCATTGTTTTATTGCCGCAGTAAACCGCCTCTCCACTCCACTCTTTACAATGATGAACTGAACGCAGTCGATGGTAAAAGTGTTATGCCGGAGTCACTAACTTAGCATCAGTTGCAGTTGCCCCAGGTGTCACGAAACGCAAATAGGTTTGTTATTGTTGGTCCGTTTCTGACGCTGAGACGAGTTGGTGTCAAAATCCGACATCAAGACGTTTTGAGGTTCTTAAAATTTTAAAAAATAGTAACTAGGTATTAAATAAATAGATAATACATTTTATATACGAAACGTTTCTTTAATTGTAACACTGCATTCAAAGATTTTAAAAAAATTGTTTGACTTAGATGAATCGAACCGACAAAAATGCGATATAAATTTATGGCATCAATCGAGAATGAAATGTCTGCCTAAAACGTTGTAAGTACATATATTAAATTAAAGAAAAATTATAAAGGCTAACACAAAATTAATTCAATGGAAAAATCACTCTTACGACATAACAACAAACGAACTAAATAAAAAAAAAGAGTCAAATTTTAGTTAGGGCCAAGGTTTGAATAGAACAGACCTCATGAACAGATTAAGGAACAAAATAAAGAACGAGTTACCAAAGACTTCACGAACAGAATAAGGATATTACAGCAAAAGTGGCGGCCGAATTTGTAAAAGTAGATTTTAAGGAACGTTATTGAACCAAAGTGAGTTAACACCTTTGCGCGCGAGTGTACCGCACACCTGTCACAATAATTGTATCACCGCATTGCGCGGCGCGTCATAACGTTTATTACCACTTTACACGTTTATTACGAAAACAAATACAGCCTTCACGAGGAAAAGGAAAATTGATTTCAATATTACGAACAAAATTATTATACCTAAAGGTCTTTCAAAATTAAATACTTACACACTTTGAGAGACCTATATAAGTTGTAGGCTACAGTTCGTGAGCATTCAGAATGGGATTGTAGTTCACTCATTTCTTGATTGTTGACGTTGTTTCTTTAAGACTTTGTGTCATACATAATATCATTAATAACATTGACATCAAGTACTGATAATTCAAAAATAGAAAATCTTCACCTTTTATTTGCGTGCTTCCGGCCATAACCGAAGTCTTTTTTAAAAGTAAGTTTTGGCTTGGTAACGAGACCTTTAACCTTATTTTAAAAGCGTGTAACCGCTCGCTCGTACCAAAATTGTCCATTGATAACCGAAGCCTACTTTAAGACCCGAATCAAGTATATTCCAAAAGCTTTTTTATTATGTTCCGTTATTCATTTGTTCATGCATACGTCATCACTTTACTTTATTTTGCATTTTTTTTAAAATTTGGAATACAATATTCTCTTTTTGGCATCAATTCGTTGAACATACATAGACATTAATTGTTTATCCGACAAGAGTTAGAATAGGATATAACATTTTAGAACTGAGAATAATTTCCTTAGTAACGTCACACGTTATTCAAAGACTCCAGACTGATACGGGTAAGGCGCCACTTGCACCATTTTTGAGGCGGGTTGCCCCGCAGTCCGCCACCGCTACCGCACCAGTGCGGGAGGGGTCCTTATAATATACGTATCCGCTATACGTATAATTCTTCTACATCCCAGCGAAAGAGGCATTGATTGATTAGTTTAGCAGCGCAGAAGATTACATAATACCACGGGAAAACCTATGAATCCCGTGGGAACCTTTAACATAATATCTGGTAAATTATAAGTAAAGAACTCGTGTAGTTATAAATTGTATAGGTTTTATAGAGTGTAAAAAGAATATAAACCGAGAATGTTGTATTTACATACGGACAGATAGTCGCGCGGCGCAAATATAGATAAAGTAGTGTAATTTATGAGCGCGCCCTGGCTGCAGCTGAAGGTAACAAACATTTTTCTTTAAATTTACGACGAACGTCGTAGCAACACCTCTATACTTATTATGTTTCAAACTAATTTTCTACAGTCACATAGAGTTGGACCATATCTGTCAGCACGGAATCGCACTTTTGCTGTCAGTGCTGCAGCGTGTTATAGCATGCTATAGCACGCTATAGTGTGCGATCGCATGCTGTCGCGTTTCCGTGCTGGCTGAACTAGCCGGTATGCTATAGCGCGCGGTAGCACGCGTCAGCACTCCATCGCCCCCCGCCGGCGATCGCCCTTTTTCGCGCTATAGCACACTCGCTATGTTTCTCGCTCTAGCAAATGACGTTCCTAGATGACCGAAAAGGATAGAGATATAAGAAAGTGCGATTCCGTGCTGATGAGATGTGGTCCAACCCTTACCCTTACATGATTGTGTAGGCGAAGAATTTTTATGGTATTGTCCGTCAAAAGGATTGCACTTAGTGTAGTATTATAAGACATCAAGGAATACCTAAGTAACGCTCTCAATAGGTTTTTTATACATAAAATTTACGTTTTTATTTGACCTATACGTTGTAAGTGAAACGCAAGATTCCAAAATGTTACTTGTTTACAAGGAAAACTTTCTGACCCGAACTCTCCGAAATTGACGAAACTATGTACGAATGTAGAGTTGGTGATTCTAAGCACAAGCACATTATTTTATATCTGCCAAACTGTCTGACTCGGATAAACCACCTCGGGAACTTCCAAATTTGAACTCTCCGAATTGGACGAAACTTGGTAGGAATGTAGACCGGGTATAATTCCGAGCACACCTCGGAAGCAGCACACACAACAAAGTTTCGTCCATTTCGGAGAGTTCGGGTTCGAAAGCTACCCGGTATACATTTACAAAAGAGTCGATCACACAAAACAATCAGAATCAAAACTTCATTCAATTCCATTATTACCAATTTAATTTGGTCAATAATTGAATGAATTACAAAGTAACCTTTATTTTTAAATTAGCTTTGGTATTTTGTTAATGCTGAATGATTAATCAAGGTTTTTAGAAAATAAATTACATTTAGGCATTTAGTCTGTGGCCAACACAATACATATTAATTGATACAATACCTCATAGTGGATTTGGTTCAATGTCTATTGTTGACACATACTTATTACAAGCATTTCTAGAGGATTTAACTGTCTGATGAGGTCTCTATTATGTTAATGGCCGTTCCACTATGTCTTGTTGCTTACAGTAAGATTATTTTATACATGCTGAAGCAGAAAAGTGTCACCAACCAAAGATCTAAAAAAATCAAACTAACAGAGTTACTATTAGGTGGCTTGATACTTGAGACATAGTAATCTCTGTATTATGTACTATCAATTGAACTGATTATTGTACTACTAAGATAGACTAAGAAACGATTTCATTTGCATAATTATTCATTTATTGACCGAGCGAGCGAAGCGTCTCCGTTTCGAGATTGGCCAAAAATGCTCTTGTCCGTCTGTCTTTCTGTCTGTCTGTAATTCTCTACAGGTCACATTTTTCAACTGATTTTGACGAAAATTTGGCATAGGTATAAATTAATCACGCCAACAAAATGAGTAGAATAAAATTTTGAAAAACATTTTTTAGAGTACCTACCATACTCGCAAAGTGGGAGTGAACTTTTTTTTTCTTGTGAATCCCATAGTGTAGGATATCGTTGGATAGGTCTTTCAAAAATATTGCTGGTGTGTGAATACCATTTTTTCAATTTAGGGATAGGCAGTAGCATATATAACGTAAAAGGAAAACTATGACAGCTAAGTAGGTTCTATTAGTTTTTGAGTAATAGTCAATTAACTTGAGAAAGTCGAAAAATTATAGTACATTGTTAACCTAGGTGAGAAAGTAACTTATTTAAGTCTCGAGACGCGTAGCGAGGGCGCCAACAGTTCGAGGAACCTCTAAATAAGTCTTGAACCTGAGGGAAACACTGTACTTTTCATTAAGAATACACTGAAAGTAAAAACATATACATAAAATGAGTGTTAATACAAATCTCTGCTATACGGAAGTATAAACAAAACTCTACAACTCGAAAAAACAAACGAAGATCGGATTGCCGCTTTCCCGTCTACTTTGTTTTTTTCTGTGGCCGGCCAGCTATTCTGCCATTATTTTTCATTTCCATCATTGAAAAAATTGTAAATATTTTGCCCAAATCTATGTTATTTTAAAGAAATAGACCTACTTTCAGAGTATGAGTAATGAAAAATTATATTCATAGGTACGTAAAATGGGAATGATTTTTTTTCGCGTGAATTCCATGGTGTTGGGTATCGTTGGATAGGTCTTTCAAAAGTATCGCGGGTGTGTGGAAAACATTTTTCGATTTAGGGATCCGTTTGCGAAATAATAAGCTTTATAGTGTTAATTTTTGTCACTTTAGTAGGTACCATATCTCCAACTGCAAAGTTGACTTCTGTTCGTTTCCTTTTAGGTTTGGTTTATAAGGGCTGGCGAGGTCTTCTGTTATCACAGAACCACTAGTTATTATTACGGGTACCTTACATGAACCAAGTTCTATTTAAATATATTGACCCGAAATTGTTTCTTTCTATCCATACTATTTTAGGTTTTTGGCTCAGACACTTAAAAAGCTGTTAGCTCTTCGACTCGGAACTCTGTAGGAAATCGATAATGTCTTCGACTCATACCTGTCCTCATGGCGGCTAGGGCAAATTGCATGTTTATTAATGTTGATTTAATCTAACCATAAATGTAATATTAATCCCAATTCTGAAGGAACACATTTAAAATTTAACAAAACTAAAAATATTTTCATCTTTTACCTTTGTAATAATGTGTGAAAGGGACAGAAACAATTATACTGCTGTCAAATTTTAAGTTTGTGCTTTCAGGCTGAGCATCGGATCCATTGTTGTCACTATTCAGATCACTTTGAATGTTGTACATACCCGACTTAAGTGGTATACTTAATGAAATCGAGTGTTAATCTTGTAGGTAATTACCGACCACCCCTGAGCTAGGTCTGGTTAATAACATAATCCAGATAACCGCGGAAGCGCGCGAGCGCCCGTTTCCGGCCATCACACTGTTTGTCCAACAACGCCACTACTGTCCGAGAGGTGGTCGGCGGAAGTGACGTAAGCTTCAGGTCAAGTGGGATATCAAGCAGTGTTATCAGTTATCTTTGTAATCACTGACTAATTACCACAGGTCGGCGGGGGTGTGCTGTTTTTACGTCATTAATGTCATGTAGCTGTGTCTTGTAGATATTAATATGGATAAGATCCTTAAAGAAATATTAAAAGAAGACATAACTGTTTTTTTATTGCATATTTTCTGTGCTATGCTATTGTATTAATTAACTATATTTTTTCTATATTTTCAATTTTTAATGAGTTTCGCCTTGAGTTTAATATCATTAATCACATTCCGTAGGTTCTAATAAAATTCATTTGTTTTGATGGCGACGTAAAGCTCGTAGCAGAAAGGCAGCCAAAATAAAATCATTTCTTTAGTTTATTATAATTGCACATGGGGCATTTATCATTGAATGATAAGGTATGTCCATGTTATGCAAAAACTGAAAACAGCACACCCCCGCCGACCTCTGGTAATTACCGAAGCCGGAATAAATAGGCGCTAGTTTTTCTATCGAACGCAGATAATTATGTTAAGTACATAAATACTATCCTATATGTTATTCTAGATAAGTATAAATAAGCTATCACTGTATCAAGTTGCATCAAAATCTCTTCAGGCAATATAGCCACAAATATCGAAACTTTTGTATTAATTATTTTGTATTATTATAGAAAGTGTGATTTCAGATAGTAGCAACTATTATTTCTTCTGTAATAGTAGACACATTTTTTTGATAGAACAAAATAAACCCGATCGACAAAAAAACAAAAAATAACGAAGAAAATACTATTAATGTCACATCCGTGATATTAATAGTATATTTCGTACCCAGTACAAAATGACACTTTTTCTTACCTGAGGGATGAAGCTAGTTTCCAAAGGTAAGAAAAGCCATTTTGTACTCTGTACTTTTTCTTCTATTTACCTGAAAATCTGATACATTTCTGTAAAACATAACACATTAAGTACAGTATAAGGTAGTAGAAAAAACTGTTAGTGTGACCAAAGTGTACTACACTTTGAATGACTTTCGCAATGTTAACAAAAATACGTAGTAGACACGACGCGGCGGAAATGATTATTCCTAAAGCTTGCAAGATAACATACAATACTGGTACAATCATTCAGACTACACTGATTCATACAACTAAAATCAAGAAGATAGTAACACAACAATTAATAAAAGCGTGTTAACAAGCGGGATAGGTTTCGTCGAGTCATATAATTAGGTGCCTATGGCGCAGAAACGTGGACACTGACGGTGGGTCTGATCCACAAGTTTGAGGTCGCTCAGCGAGCTATGGAGAGGGCTATGCTCGGAGTTTCTTTGAAGGACATGATCCGTAATGAGGAGATCCGACGGAGAACCAAGGTTACCGACATAGCCGAAAGGATTAGTAAACTGAAGTGGCAATGGGCAGGTCACATCTGTCGCAGAACCGACGGCCGTTGGGGCAGACGGGTTCTGGAGTGGAGACCGCGGACCGGTACGCGCAGCGTGGGACGCCCCTCCGCCCGGTGGCCGGAAGCGGCTGGATGCGGAGAGCGGAGGACCGGGTGTGGTGGCGTTCGTTGGGGAAGGCCTATGTCCAGCAGTGGACGCTAAAAGGCTGAGATGATGATGATGATATAATTAGGTAGTTTTCGTCTACTTTTACATCTCGCAAGATAGCGAATGGACGTGTTGAAGACACGAGTAACAAATTATTCTTACCACAGATTTATAGTTTATAAATATGTGATTCTTACTTTAATATAATGACATCAAGGACTCCTTGGTAGTGCGATGCCGTCACGGAATATTTTTGCGAAACAAATAGATACATTTCGTGAAATAATCTTGAATATTCATCCAGTACCGAGCTTGTAAATGTTTTCATGTACAAAAACCAATAGCCATGCTTTACGAAATCTAAGTCAAGTTTGATATCGTTTAGGTATATGATATGAGTTAACTAGTTTGATTGTAAACGATAAGAACGCACGCCGCGGCTACTGTGTACTTTCCCCGTCCAATATCTACGACCAATCGCGTCGCTATTCGTGAATTATCACTCAAATTAATGGCGTGTAAGTTATAAATGGCCGACGGATTAGGGACGATCCATTTTATTCCTATTTTACCTACCGTAAAGAACCTTCATTGAAAACGTACACAAATTCACGGGAGCATCCGTTAATTTTCCCAATCCTCTATCCTGTTCTAACACACAGTCTGTGTGTAAGTCTGTTTCGTTCCGACGACCCTTTTCTCTGGCGCGATTCATCATCATTTCGCGGTTTGCTGGTTTTTCATTCACGTCGTGGTATTGGCGGCTGAAAAATACTGGGGTTGGATTTATTTACGAAATGCTCTTATCCATTTCGATACCTACCTGTTTTAACATAAATACTACGAGCAGATTCATAAATAATTATGAATAACTACAAAATAACAGACTTTGAGGATGCAAAAGAACATCTTGACTTCTACAGTGACTCTCCTATATTTATAGTTACACCATCTTTTTCGTAGTACACTGCAATATATTTATCGCTGTACTGAAAAAGGTAAATAGACATAATTTGAAGTCCCTAAACATCCCCAATTAGTATTCCAAATACCCGCCGACATATCGCCGTACATAAAAGTAAAGAGTGGACCTACGGGCCGCACGAACAACGCATAACTTCTGCACGACCCAATCGCACACACCAAGTTCACTCTTAAACCTATTCAAAATAAGTGCCAAAGTTGTCCGCACCCGTAACGAGAGTTCGCCCCGACTCGGTTTCTATTTCACCCAAGCAATAACAGTCTTACCGCTCTTGTAAGTAGGTTCAAAATGATGAAGTCGCAACCGCCGCGCGTCGAGTGCGGGACTTTGAGGCTTATGGTAATTGTAATAAAGCGGAGTGCAGCAGTTATGGGACGTGAGAGGTTCTAGACCAAATCCCGAGTAAGCTGTAACTTCCTTTTGGATTTTCGGAAGCCATTTATCAGTCTGATGTGGGCGTCTGGAAATTTTTCATGTTTCGTTATTGTGCCGTAGCGACATGACACGTACGCCTCGAGGATTCTCTCCTCGCCTTTTGTTTATTGGCTGCGTATCTGTGGCGGTTTCAAGGTCGCACTCTGCTGGGGCTACCAACTATTCTACTGCAAAAATGATATTCAAAGTGGCGTTTAAAAACTGGTTTTGCTCCATTAGAGATTAGTTACATTTTGGAATCTCCTACTTAACTGCAGACCAAAGCGCGCAGGTTTACTTTACTCACCTGACTATGACTTCTACCATCGAAAATAGTATTATACCTATAATAGAGTAGGTTCCTATGTTTCAGAAAAATCTTACAGCGTCTGACGAGCTGACATTTGCTTTCAATCCTCGAGCCACTTATTATTAAAGATAAAAAAAAATACATATTTCGTATAGGAGCGATGAATTATTGGCTAGACATGAACATAATTTGCTAATATTATAAAGTATAGAACACACCAGTTTAATTAATAACGTCATAAAGACGTGATCGTTAAATCATCACTGAACATTGTACGAAGCAACTAATTCGCATTAACCGTCTAGATAAATTAGTGTTTATGGTTGGAGCGGCGAACTAGTGCGTCCCCCGGCGCGCGTTAGGGCAATGAATCAAGTAACCCTTCCGCCCGCAGCAAGCAAATTACCGACCACCTGAGACTTATAAAAACGGCCCCGCGAAATGATTAGCGACCACGAATTGTGGTCGCGGCAGCCACAACACAGCAGTGGGGAAGGGACTTATGCTAGCGCAGCTTTTGCTAATGAAATACGTGGTGGCGGTTTTTTTTGTTTATGTTTAAAAACTAAATACCTATTGTTACTGTGAGAGGCCGAACTACAGTAGGATCCTACGGTGAATACTAGCGTAGACACGAACGGAAAATTCGCTACCTACCAAGAAATAATCGAAAAGAAAATGTGAGACTGGAAAATAACGTTTGCGAAAAATGCTAATGGAAAATTAGCTTCAAAGAAAAAACGAGTTTGGGAATTTCTACTAACAAATCCGTCCAAGAACAGTAAATTGTTTGTATTGAATAATTTGTAGTAAATAAAGAGATGACGTTGATAACGAATCTAAGAGCACAGAACTAGAAAATTCTCTTTCTGTCTACAAAACACCTAACTACTTTTAATCCGTCCATGGTTATTTTATTGTTCCTCTTTAATCTAATTCAAATGTAAAAAGAAGATCAAATCTAGTACATTTCAAAATAAAACATGTTTTTCTTATAAAACTTACCCCCTTTGTATTACAATACAAATGATATTTCCAACCCTTAACCGCACAATGATACTACCGAGGAGCACCACCGCATAGGAGCTAAGAAAATGAGTTGGGGGCGCTAAATTGGCCACCAAAAGACCATTCTGGTGCCCGAGTCGAGGGTGGAAGTGTTCAGAAGGCAATCACGGGTCCCATATGGACACAAATTACTTTTCCTATTTGGTCGCAGATTCACTGCGATGACAAGTGGAATGGGGTGCGGTGATTTGACGCATTTGTTTCACTCTTGTTATAGGGTTATGTTTTGTGAACACTATGTAGCTATAAAGTTTCTCCGCGACTAGTTGCTCTTGTGCCATTTGGTTGCCATTGCTCTTGCGACATGTTGGTCTTTCAACCTTTGAGGGGTTTGTGTATAGCTTGTAAACCCATCACTTGATCTAAATTTCTTCAGCAATATCCTTTTTTTCTAAATTTTGTAGCATCATTTCAAAACATTTTTTATTATGTTACGTTACGTTAATAACTCGGTCACTGAAAGAACTTAAATAAAATGTACGTTATAAAATCTAACCGCAATATGACATAGCTACATAACTATTGGGTTTGTACAGGTATGGTTTTATAATACCAAGAGTTCAGACAGATAGAAAGACAGACTGTAATACAAGAGATCTAAGACAGAGAGAAGAAAAGTACTAGGTATCTCAGTAGGAACAACACTGTGAAAAGTGCGTTTCATAGAAATTACTGAAAGTCGTTAGTATAAGTATTATAATTGCTATAAAAAATAATAATAATAATAAAACTAAATTGTAGAAAAACAACAAGGAAAATAATAAAACCCAGCATATGTCCCTTCGTTTTCGACAGTACAACGGATTAGGGCTGCGCAAACGATGCCATTCCGCGATTTCAATTTGCATAAATATTAGTGGCAGATACAATGTCATAAATATATTAGTGTGGTGATACAGATTTTATGGTGATTACGAAATTATAGCGCCGATCTGGTTCAGGGGTGGAGAGAATACATTACGGTGGCGTATTTTATCCCTTATAGCATTTAATAAATGATATTTGGTGCCAGACGTAAAATCTGTATAAGATTTTGGTGTATATGTAAAAAGCCTATGCAAGTTTAACATTTAATTCGATTTACGATAATAATGTCCAATCTGAAAAATGTAATGAAATTATTATTATAAATTAGATTTTTCTCTAACTATTTACGTTTTCTTTCTTATACAAACATTATTTTACTCATTAGGTACTCTTTCTCCCTTATGATTTTAGTAATCGATCCGAGTCTATCTTTAGATGCGGATGTTCTTTCAATCTAGCGATAGGGGAATATAGATTTTAACCAAGTGCTGTAAATTGTATGTAGCGGTCATCATATCAGCCGAAAGACGAAAAAGCTGGACAAAGGCCTCCCCCAAAGAACTACACGGCGACCGGTCCCGCACTAACATCATCCAGCTGGGTCCCTCGACCTTCACCAGATCGTCGGTCCATCTTCTCGGCCTGCCTACGCTGCGTCTTCCTATAAGTGGTCGCCACTCGAGAACCTTTCTGTGTTTCTGCTCCAACGGCCGTCAGTTCTACGAGCGATGTGCCCCGCCCACTGTCACTTAAGCTTTGCAATTCTTTGACCTACGTCGGCGACCTTGGTTCTCCTGCGGATCTCCTCATTTCTGATTCGATCTCGCAGGGAAACTCCGAGCATGTAGCGGTAAATTAAAATAAAAGCAAAATAGAGTTGACTCTATAGTTTGTTAGATCAGCAGATCCAGATAACCTTAGACCGATCGAAATGAAAGAGAGATGGAGAGGCGATAGGTTGAAAATGAAGATAAGAATGTTGCAGAGCAGGTGGGTCTAAAGTTTAGCAAGTGTAGTCCCTTGCCACGAACATTAAACAACGTGTATCTCTCTGTTATATACGAGGGCCTGAGCATAATATCTCTGGAATAATGTGAAGTCATAATATTATAATTAAGAGGCGGCCGGGTCCCGCGGGCGCGGGCGCCGCGTCATAAAGCGGCGTCATTCGCCATTGTTAGATATTACACATCACGTCATATATCACGTGGCGTGTCACCGTGTTTTATACAAACGCCTTGTCAGTATTCCGCGCGTTAGATCCTGCCTCGGGGTTCGCGAAATTATTTTATTTTATGAATTTCTGAATCCGCTACATACGTACATCATACTTATATTGTAGGTATATGCTTGTGGAGTCGTCCAAGGAATAATCACCGTTGAATCTCACTACTTATATATATTTCAAAAAATAAACTATCTGTTTCAAATTTAAGTTTTCCAGGTTCTTTTTTCAGTTAATATCATATGTGTGGGTATTATTTGTTTAGTAGCCAAATAACGTAATAGGTAGCGGCCCTTAAAGCAATAAATTACACTGATACAATACAATATTTTGTGTACATCGTAACCAATATTACCGAGGGCAGTATCATTGTGTTTTTGTTTACAAATGTTAGCAGTGTCGGGTATCTGGCCATCATAGGCCATTATGTCGCTATTTGTCCTAGATCCTTTGTCGAGGGCGCTGGCTGACTGAACAGCGTTCAGACAACAATTTGTCATAAAATAAAAGATTTATCGTCTCCGTGTGTACGTATCTACCGATACAATGTGCTCCAACAGTCGTTACTCTTCCCTTTTATGGCGACAAATAAAATGAGTATAAACGAAATGTAATATTAGGTGTACAAACAATACGAAAGGGGCTCGGGTTTGATGTTAAAATAGCAATCAAAGGAATAATTATGTTACATTATGTATTTGTAAAAAACTGTCTGTTTTCTTAAGTTTTCTAAACTACCTTTTTAGGTTTAATGTTGGTAAAAAGTTTTACAATATTTTAAGTAGGTACTTCACTTTCCGAAGAACTCTTTTGGCGGGGACCGAAGTATTTGTCATAGCATTTCGAACAGAGCTGATTGTACTTCGCCGATTTAAGACATAAGGGGTGGTCAAACCGAATGAATGCAGCACAGTACGGGGCGGGCGCAACATTTTTTTAAACTGACTATGCTGTTGGCATCGACGGCCATTACAGCTTCACCGGATACTTCACCGGATAGCCGGCGCAACACAGCGCAGCGCGGTGCTTCCCACCCTCACCGACCTATTCCGCGGTAACAAATTATGATTTCTATATTGTATTTTTGTTAACTAATGTTTATAGTTTACATTGATGAAATTTATAATCTTTATCTAAATAAAATTTGCACATAAATTATCTAATTTCCGGGAATTCCAAAGAGTGAAAGTGCAGAAAAAGGGTGACAGTGAGAGTCTCGCTGACCATGCTAACGGCACGCCGCGACAGATGGGCCGGCCGGGCGCAAGGGTTGACTCGACATCTGTCAGACACTATCAATCAAACGCACGGTAAATATTGTTTGTTTGTACCATTTTGTGCTATTGACTTATTGTTTGCCGATGCATCAGTTGATTTCATGCTGGGTTCTGTCGTTAGCTTCACTTTTGGGAAGCCAATGGGACGGGGAAAGGTTTGACAATCAGTTTCAATTAATATTTGTCCATCAATATATTTTACGACAGGTGATATCTGATATCTCGTATTGTTAGTATGTAGATAGACAATCATTAAATGCAAACCGGATTTGCATGCCTACGACCGTGTGTATGACTCTATGGATACATTTTCAATACTGTCATAAAGGCATTATGGCATATGCTGCTGAAACTGTATTTAATGGATCTGTAAAGGTCATATATTTTTAACGCCCATATGTCCAAATTTTGTACTTTTGTGACCCCCATACATTTACTATAGCACGATGTTAAAAATTAAAAAAATAAGTTTATCAATAGGTAATTAATTAGGTACTTAATTAAATTATTTTTAAAATTAATATTTTAATGCACCTAGGTACTTTGTTCTTATTTAACTACGTAGGTTATGTCCAGTGTCCATCCACATCTAAAAGTTATAAGCAGTCATCGTGCTAAGTACCCCCTATAGTAAAATTGTAACCGCAAAAGTACAATTTTGAACGTACAGCGTTATTTTTTGTATTTCTTTGAGGGTTTCTTTCAGTGTTCTAACCTTCTAATGGGCTCCATAAGCGATCATGCTTGCATGACATGCAATACGTGCTGTCACTCATGCATGTGATGCATGATCGTCTAGCTGTACCGATTGACGTGCATGACATGCAAACTACGTGCTGGCCTATGCTTGTGCTTCTTCTGTGTTGATTGATACTATTGATAGCAAGCATGATGCAAGAGCGTCAGTGGCGTAGGGGATAAGACGCGGCCTATCATCCCCGCTGGGCCATGTAAAAATGGGTTTTTCCTCGAAACTTAAGTACATTTACTGACTGCTTTCAAACGGTGAAGGAAAACATCGTGAGGAAACCTGCATACGCCGAAGAAGAAATTCTTAGGCGCATGTGAAGTCCACCACCCGCACTGGGCTAGCGTGGTGGACTATAGCCCGAACGCCCTCGTTAAGAGGGTAGGCCTGAGCCCCAGCAGTGGGGACATTAATAGGCTGTTGATGATGATTGATGAAGCATGATGGTCCATCATGCAGCATGACAATCACGTAAACGTAACGCATGTCATGCAAGCATGATCGTTTAGGGACACTTTAACACAACAGTCATCCTGAAGAATTCGCCGTGAATTTTTTTCCGAACAAGAAAACCGATTAACATGTGCACGAACTATTAACCGTCGTCAGCGGCCATTAGTGAAGGAGAAACTAAATAAAAGCACCTCCAGCGTCACAGGGACATGTGACACCCATTCCAAACGGCTGTTAACAAATTAAGCCGATTTGTTCTGTTATTCTAATAGGGCTGGGAAGTGTTTGTGTCGAGCATATTTTGACAAAATTTATTGGTACCACGCCTCCTCGGATGTTTTTTGGAGGCGACCCGAGGGCGGATGCAGAGGTACATCTGTCGCAGAAAACGTGATCACGCCCTCTCAGCGAAAATGTTGTGAATCATGGAAATATTGACTTTCAAATATGGCTATTGTCATGGTCTGTTTTACTCTGCTGCAAGTCAATGAATTAATTGTTTTGGCGTGTTGTTTAAAAACCGACCAAGTGCACCGAGGATTTCGTACCATGGAAGGGACCCAATAAAAAGTTATTTTGTTAAATTCATCGACGGCCTTAAAAACCAAAAGACCTAGGATTAACGCTGAAGTTTTGCTATAAACTTTCAGTAAGTCTCTAGTAACCTTTTATTATAGTTTTAGCTTCTATAGAGTTCCTTTTTGGTACGACCGCATGACGAAGTTCAAATATGTACTTAAAAGTAATATAAATATATATAAAGATTTACAAAATGGCAAGGCGTTCTATACTAGCTCTTCAATAATCAAATGAAGACCAAAAACTATGACTTTTTAAATAAACAAAAAAATTACTACTCCAATAAGATGACACGGAATACATTGTTGCAAAAAATAATAATTTATGGCAGATATACCATCAAAGGGATGCGGCAACGGGACCCCGTCGGCCCTGTTCAGGCAAAACATCGTAAGCATAAATATAACATAGAAAATACGCTTCTAACCATCTTCGCATTAGGTGTTAAATTGAATATTTTGTGAATGTCGCTTACGATGTTTTTGCTGAACAGGGTCGCGGTGTTCTCGTGTATCACAGGGTGCCAATTTTTTGTAAAAAATATATTTTATAGAGACGACGGCTCGTGGGGCTGGGGACAGACGGCGCGGCACCAAGTTTTTATTTCAACTTTTTCTACTAATAAATCAGATAACTGGGTAGCTAGAAACACCAACATTTCCAAAAATATCGAACTACAGAGACTACCGCCGACTTCAAAGGATCTAGTTGACAGCAGATCAAGATATACAAATTAGCTCTTAGTTTTATTTTTTATACTCGTTCTGAGTTAAAACTTTTACGGTAAGTTATCTATCTAATATACATACATACATACATACATATCTTCACGCTATGTCCCTGGCGGGGTAGGCAGAAAGAACGGAGCGCCAAGTATCGCGATCCTGACACACCTCTTTCGCTTCGCTCATTCTCATCATTCTCTTCATACACGCTCGCCGTGGGACGCGAGTGCTCTTTACGTGTCCGTCTGTGAGCACCTAATATATTATAAACATTAGTATATATTTATGTTGAGCGATGTACAGAAGGGTACGACCTAGACCATAAACTTAGAATACCTATAGGTAGTGAAAATATTATATCGCCTATTTATTTGGAGGCACTCCATAACTGCATTTTTAAGCAAAATCAAATTGCACTTACCCATGTTATTGTTATACACAATATTATGTCATTTCATTTTGTGATCTATAGGCAGGGAGATCATGATCTAAATCATTATTATTTTCAAATCAGAATCATGTCTAGTTTGCCTTCAATAGAATGATAATAAGCCAGTGTCACAAGGATATAGATCCTTGAATGTAATAAATCAATTATCTCTTAATGTTGTAAAATTTACTCTTTTCGTCCATCCCCTGAGCCCTTCAAATTTACATAATATTTAATCATAGATGGTACTGTATTCTAACGTTATCTTCGTCCTATAACTCTGAAAGACTGACGCCAACATTCTGATGTAATGTCAACAGCGTGCGCCCGCGCCGCCGGCCGGTCAGATTACATCAAGATAAAGCGGTGATAATCTCCGACTGGGGTACGACACGACGGAGCTAATATTTGCACCGGCTTACCGCCTCACACTCGGTGAATAGTGCACTCCGGCCACGCGTCCCCGGGCCCGCGCGGGCCCAGCGGGATGAACGGAAGTTGTGTCACGATGACGTTTATACTACTTACAAAGAGGAAGTAACATTGGGTTACTCCATTCATGGGGACAGCGCTTGGAGTTGGAACTGAATTTATTAGGACTTGGTATTTAAACTACCTATCTTGGCGAAACAGTAGTTACGTAATGCAACCGAGAAAAACATCTCCAATTTTGTAGCTGGTTACAAAACTCAGTATAGAAGGCCGGCCAAATAGTCTGAGAGTCGACAAAATAAAGCAAAGAACCGATCAAATCAACGCACAAGAAATGTGGAAAAATTCTTCATAAGCCTGCGGAATCCCTCGTAATTAGTTTTCCATATTTTTCCCTTTGAAAATAATGAGATCCACTCTCGATTTAGCGCCGGATGAGGTGAAAAAAACCATCGTCGGCTATCAGGAAGGCTTTAGCAAGATTCCGCAAAACCTTCTCAATTTAAAATTAAAGCCACGAAACGTGTTTTTCGCGTATTTTATAAAAATCTCGGGATATGGGAACAATCTTCGACGGATAAGCCGACACAGGTGCCAATATCATACGCAGAACCTGAGGGGATGTTTTAATGAAAAAAATGGGGTAAATCCATGGCCTAATTTTAAAGAATAATTTCCTATTGAGAAAATAATAACTAGAACGTTAGATATTTTATAAGTATTCAGAAGTAACAAATACACAAAATTAATTCGTTCACTGTTCACTCACGGTATTAAAAATGTGATAAATCCAGAAAAAATTTTAAAGAATAATCTCCTATTTAAAAAAAAAGTACATTGGTTCCTACTAAATTCTACGGAATCTTTGGAATATATCAGTTGCATGCTTGTAAAATAATCAGGATCAGGGTCGACTTTCTTTCATACTCTAAGGACTTGCTTAAAACAAAGAAAGTCCATGTAAAAAAAGTAGCTATGCACTTGAAAATTATTAGAAATAATAATATTAGAAGAAAAACGATAAAGACGCAATAATTTCACGTAGTGGAAAATACACTGTATAGTATCCCTATAACATATTATTTTGCCAAAAAATGGACATCCAACACCAACCTGACAGATCGCAGATGCCAGGATAACCCTCGCTTTTCTCTACAAAATCGAACAAAAGCAGAATGATGACGGCAATTGCCTAATGAACTAATGCACAATGGCGCTTTAATAAATAAAAAGCACAGCAGCATTTTAATTCCCCCATTTAAATTCAATGGAGGACGCGGCAAGTGCAGAGCTAATCATCGCAATATAATGCTCCACCGATTTCGGAGGGTGCTTTTTTAATGCGTGAACGAGACAGAATTAGCAAGGAGGCTGTAGCGAGAAAAGGACAGGCTCACCATTCATCAGAATTGACTTTAAACGATTGCTCTTTTTTGTTCGCCGGTGATGGATTGCATATCATTGCGTGTACGCAAGTTACTGTTCTGTTGGGCCATATGGAAATTTTGTCAACAACAAGGTTTCCGCTAAAAAAAACTAAAAAAAAGTCGCTGTAAGAATGTTCTTGATTTCATCATCAAATCTCAAAGTGTGTGACAAAAGCCTATGACCCAATTAAGGCCGCATAGGAGTTTTCAAGTCTCTATTGTCTATTGACATGACAGGTTCAGACCAAATGCAACACGATCTAATTGATGTCTATTACCTATTATATATAGCAACAAAAGTTTGTATATGTACTGGAAAAAAGTATCATTTTTATTAAGCGACTGATTAAGGTTCTAAGATTTTTGTCTATTTTACTTACGTGAAATTGTAGTTATAGGTGCTATTCTCAAAAAAATATAATAAAAAAAATTACAAGAGCATCATTCAAGCCAGTCCATGGACCGTCCGGGTCCCTCGTGCCATGACTAATTGCGTAACTAAACATCCAGGGGGCCCATAATCCGATATTGATGCGTTTGTAAAAACTATCCGATTAGCCCCTACCGCCCCGTCCGCTGAGGACTATATCCCTGCTGATTTGTTTGCAATTTGTCCCAAATTTAATAAATACAAAAGCGCGTGCAAATATTTTAGTCTTAATTTTATTTTTAGTGACTTCCTACATTTTGTTTTAATAATATTAATTCATGAATAATTTGTTTGCAGTTAATATAAAATAATGACAAAAAGTATGAATATAAGAGAGTTCAAAGAGCCAAGTAAGTTTTTAAAATATAAATAAATAACCTTAGTTATTTTAAGTCGAAATTAGATTTCTTAATCTGTGAAATCAGTATTTCATTAATTTTTGTAATTTATGAAATGACGTTTAATGTTAAACTAAGAGTAAATGACTGGAAAAATTGGAACTGGAAATTGGAAAAATCAAAATGTTTCATCAAAGTATCTAAAAAAACGAACTATACGTCATTAAAAGTTACAATAAACTGATTCATTTCTGTGGTATTCGTAATATGAGTAAATTAATACAAAAATGGACACAAGAGACACGTTACGGTGTTGTTGAAAATAATAATAAAAAAATTGCGTGTCAGCGAGGGCTCGTAGGTGTATTTAATCCCTAATTTTGTATACAAAGTGTTATGGGCACGCCGTGCCCACATCGTCACGCTTCGTGTCACGCGCATCATTGCCTGTGACGGCGACGAGCATACAATTTTTATTTTGCGGATCGTCATAAATATAGTCATCGATTCTGACGTTTCGTAGCACGTGCATCATTTCTGTGGTCTTTTGTTGTGTTTTATTATAATGGAAACGTCTAGGCGCAGAATGTCCCTTTCGCAAAATAGTTACTATTCAAAATATAACTTTAAATTTTAACAAAATTGTATGAAAAATGTAGGAAAGATAGGTTCAAAATGTCAATTAAAAATATATAACATATAATTTTAACGAAATTGTTTTAAAAAATGTAGGAAAGATAGTATTTTTGGAAAAGTTGTAATTCTGGAGAGGGGTGGTCATTTTGGTAAAGTGCTCATACTTTGCAATTTCAATTGAGTGTCCATTTTTCCAAACCTTAATATAAATCAAAACAGAAGAGACAAAAAAAAAATACATACAGCCGAACATAGTACCTCCTCCTTTTTTGGAAGTCGGTAAAAATGAAATGCGGCGACCGACACAGTGCGCCGCGAGAGAATTGCTATAATAAATTCAAAACTAGAGTAGGTATGTTTGTTTACCCTTAGACTCTTATTGAGCCATTTACGAATTCAATCAGATTTAGCAAGCCAATCCGCGTATTGGAGTGAAAGCGAGAAGCTTATTTATTTACCCTCAGTAAGCCTGCTCGTAGCGTCCCATCTCTAAGCAGCTACACATCTTAATAAAAATAAAACGCGCGCAGAAATGACTTGGCCGTATGCGAGAACGCGTCGCCGGCGAAATGAAACACGAAAAGTCCCCTTTTATTTTATTTACTAGCCCGATGGAGTTTAAAACGGGATTTATTTGCCAATATAAAACAGATTCCCGTTGGCGCGCAACGGGAATAGATCGGCGCGATTGGTTGTAGGTAGATACATAGTGAATGTACAAAATATAGTTATATCATGAAATATTCATTTCCATATTCCATTTATTACAATCTAAAGAATATTGTATTGTCATTTGACTGCCAATTTCGTGTCATGTTATATTTGGTGGCAATTTCTCGAGTTTTTCGGAACATAACGTCACAGTGTGTAACGGCAACATATGGAAAATTCTACCCCTAGCAAATCTCTACCTCGTCTACCTACTTCTTAAACGACTCATGGTCTAATGGCGAATGCTATGGGCCGTGGTTGACCGGCGCCATGAGACTGGATGAAGGGTGCATTTTATATACAAAAATGTTTTTTCAATCTCAAAATGTTCCTCGGGAAGGTCTATCTGATAATGAGAGAAAGGGTGTAATGTCAAAATTACTCTCGACTTGATTTTATTAGCTATTAGCTTGATTTACATCTTTCTCTCCACATTATAATCTGATAGACCATCGTGCGAGAAGCATTTCGAGATTTAAATAAAATCTTGATAAAAAAAAGACAAAGCATGTTCATTCTGTGTACCCTTAATTTAGTCTCATGACGCAGTATATGGTGATCGAAGCATGACGCCGGTGATCACGACCCACAGCATTTAAGACATTAAAACGTAAGGACCAATGGTAATTAAGGTAGAGATTTGCTAGGGCTAGAACTTTCCATGTTGACAAGGCGTCGTTCTTTCCAAACCCACGGACGTCACAAAGCCTATCAAATTAAACCACGATCCAATAACGTGATGTGTAGGTACTTACGTTTCAACTTCTCAAGCGGCTCGTGGTGCAGCGGGGGCGCGTGGTGCAGCGGCGTGTGCTGCGGCTCGTGGTGCAGCGGCGCCATGAGGCTGGAGATGGCGGACCCCACTGAGGCCGCCACCGACTCGTGCAGGTGCCCCCCGTGGAGCTCCAGCTCGGACAGGCACAGGCCGTTCTCGCTGAGCGGCTCCATGCCGGCCGCCAGCGCCTCCTTGTACACGCGGAGGTGAATGGTGAGGCCTTCTGGTCGCGGGGAGGTGGGAGATGCCGCGCGAGCGACGGGCAGCGGCGGAGGTGCGAGCGCTCACGCGACGCGCAACATTGGCACTCTGAAACAAAATTAAGGTTACCTTTACAGTTAGTTGCTCGCCAATTAATAGTTCTTGCTCTCAAAGCCACACCTACTTATAGTACCTACGGGTATTACGGGTTTACAATATGAATCGTTACTTTATTTAAATGTTTTATTGACATTCTGTCAATGATTTAAAATATATGTCAATGCATTCTGTTTATAAATTTCTAATCTTTATTATGTCTCTGACAGATAGATGTATTAGCAAAACCGGTAGGTACTAATAGGTAGGTATAGGTACAAATAAAACCGCTTTGGTGCAGTCAAAATAAATTACTATTAATTGTTCCGATCGCCGAATATCTGGTACGCATTTGTTCATCTAAAAAAGCATTAGAATGTAGTTGATTATAATATAACCGTAATTGTACACTAAGCATGTTTGTTTGTGCATTATCCTATTCAACATAGGTATTTATTCGTCAGGGCTCGCCTACTTTCTCCAGTCCATCGATCACGTCGATATATGTCTCCACTTCTTACCATATACTTAGTTAATACATACAAACTACCAAAATTATTTCGAGGCCGTACATTATAGTAAATCAATGTTAGTTATTAGAAAAGTTCCCAAAAAGAGAATAAATCAATCCCACTAAAACATCAGCGTGATTTAGGGCGAGTGCACACAACGGTGTTTGCGTTATAAAAGAAAACAAACGCCATAAAGAACCGGGCGATGGAGATATACAACTTTACAAGTTTCATATTTCAAATAACCATGTCAGTGGCTGGGCATCGCGCACATAAAACCCACTGGCATAATGGCGAGGGAGCGGGGGAAGGCGCATGCAAGTGATTTATGGGTTTAATTGCCTTTTTTACACGCGGATAGGTATCTGCGGGATTTCAATATCCAGTAAAATTGAGTAAAAAGAACAAAGAGCGGCGTCGAAGCGCGAATGTGCTGGCACCGACATCCTGACCGGTGGCACCGGTGCGGTGGGCTCGATACGATAGTCGCCCGTTGAGCCGGCAATTTCATTTAAATTAATATCGAAGGTACGCTCTTTTGTTGCTTTTTAATACAGAATGTCGACAAACGGATTAAAGATTCGAATGCTGTACTGAATTTCATATCGCATACAGATTGGTGTGTAGTATTTAAAACATACAAATTACAAACGTAAAAAAATTACAATGACTTAGTCTATGAGCGGCTAAACTCTAGGAATAGAATGGTATATCATGACGCTTTTAATAGTTATTAGAGAATGTTAGAGAAAAGAAACAAGAAACACCGAACACATTGGAAAGTAAACAATCGTAATAATTATTACGTGTTCCGTAGAGATATAATCTCGGCTCGGCGCCGGTGGTGAGTAATTGAGTAAAGCCAAAGGCAGCAATCGAGCCGCCTGAGCCGTTCTCATCCCTTTAAACCGATGCAAAGCCTTTTTTAAGCCCAAAGATTTAAGTTGGCGAAAGTGCCTCGCTCTATTAAAACGCCATCTCGACGGGATTCCTCCTCGAATCCGAATTTCGAACTCGAATGCGATCGCCGAGTCGGAATCCTTTTATTTCAATAGTCCAACTTCTTACGTTTGGAGATCATTTGGGGTTGGTACTTGGAAGTAAGTCACAATGTGAACAAAAGCTGCGTCTAATACACTTTTCATAAAACTTGCTCGTAAATGGTCATAATATATGCATGCATACAGAAACACAATGGCCTATATTATACACCCGCGGGAGTAATGAAAATCAGTACAATATTATACCCCTAGGGGCTGTAATGTGTAACTGGCTGTACTGAACTGGTTTATTAAATTAATTAAGTTAAATTGAGTAGTTTACTTAACTTAACTTGACTAAATTTGACTAAACTTGACTTATTTCCTCGCAAATGTGATGAAAAACATTGTGTGCATGACTGTAGTAAGGGTATCCTACTAACTACCCTTATTGCACAATGTACCGTTATTTACTAAACAGACATACATTTTACTTATAACCAAATCAATTAATTCCTGTGTGACCAAATCATTATGCTCTCCTTAATAGAATCAGCATTTCCATTTTCAACATATTATATTTTCTAAGTTTGTACATACGCGAGACGAGGTTGGCAAACCTTAGGCTTAAATTGGTAACCTTGATTTGCATCGCCGGTCGTGAAAACACCATTATTGGTTTTCCTAAAATAGTTGCAGCTATTCAGATAACACCTACTTACAACATAATAGACACTAGCCCCTATCTACCCATCAAACGTCTAGATTACCTTAGATTACCAACGATTTGTTATCAATGACAATAGAACGCCTTATAAGATGCCGCTTCAAGTTCAATACTCGAAATCACACCATATCTGAAGTGTTACATCCAATTGAATGTAAAGATGGATGTAAAACATGACTGTAACATACGGAACACGGTAAATATTTGAATGGGTGATCTATTTGCGTCTCCTCTATCGAGCGATAACATGATTTTATGGCATTGTCAATGCAATATAGATAGAGCATGTGATAGCGCTCTCGTGTTGACAATGCATAATAGAGTTTAGACTTTTCGAGAATACATTTTAAAATGTGGTGTTTTTGTAACGCTTCCCTTGTGGCGAAGATGTTTTGTCTGTCTGTACGCCAGATAACTTGAAAACTAGCTGGACAGATTGTAGAGAGTCTTGGAAAAAATAATTTATTATTTTAGCCTCATACAGACATCATATTAATCATAATTATATCAATGATAAATACATTATTTTCCTTATAAATATTAGAATAATTTAGACTAAGTAGAAGTCTATTAACATGTGTACATATTTCTATATATTTCAGAAAAAGTAAAATTACTGATCCCGCACATAGGCTGACTTTTCTACATTTTATATTTTCATTTTTTTTTTCATTCAAGCGTTACACAATAAAGCTTTGCTTTTTACTAAAGTTATTAAAATCCATAAATGTTTATTTATTCTATACGGCTTATCTAGTTATATTATACGGCGGTTTTATTACCATTAACTTATTTATTTACTTTTACTTACTGTAGAATATCTACCTAACATGCAAGCTATTTAAGCACCATGTTAATCAGCTTTAAAGAAATCCTTGTTTACTTTCAACCTCACAATTACCACTACACTAAAAACTGAACGTTATTATTATAAATAATAATAAAAAAAACATAATTTTGGTCGTGTTAACACACTGCAATGCCTATGAAGTGAAGTCATGTCGATTTATCAAGGTGTTATCAATTTAACGCACAGATAAAAATATCATTGAAGAGATAGCGGCGCGCCCCGCGCCAATAATTTGGGGAATCATTGAAGCAGCTAGAATTACTCTGAGGTAGAGGCGTGAGGTGTCATTTATTCTGTGCTATGAGAGGTCACTTTGAATAATAAGCAATGAAAGACCTCCAGAAAAAAAACCTCGCCTATATCAATTCGAGAACACCTAATTCTGGTATAGGACCTATACCTTCTCGAAAATGAAACAACTCACTAGATGAAACAACTCGTAACCAGAGAGTTGTTAGTATACATAGAGCGCGCGTTAGCAAGTCTGAACTGTAAGCACGGGTCTGAACAGTCTCGAAATGTTCGGGGCGACGCTACTAGTCACAACACGTCAGTAGCGCTGATTGTTGCTCTCGCCGGTATTTATTTAGATTTGGAGTAATCATGGTGAAATGTGCAGTGCCAAGCTGTAAACACGATTCACGGAAAAGAACGATCTAGAAAAAATCTATATAGAAGCGTCCATAGAACACCTGCTTATACTTGGCACGATGGGCAATGAGCGATGCGCGCGCTCTATAACTAGTATAATAACTCTATGCTCGTAACTCAATAGATTGAAGAGACCAGTTTCACTTACGACTTACTTTTATATCTGTACGCACACACGCACATATCCACTAAAATATTCCTAGATATTACGATGAATTGATGAGTTATTACTATGACAATAAGGTTCAAAATACGCTATTGACTTGGGTGGTCAGTTATATCTAATTGGTTTTCGTGTTGTCGTGCGCACCGTTGTACAGAAAAATGACTCTTAGCATGCTACTGCACTTATGAACCTTACTGTACATTTAGTACTGTCGACCGCACGTCAGTGGAAACAAAACCCAGTCTCTCTTAGTATTGAAACTCCCTAATAGGCTAGGCGGCTCAAGGTTAAAGTGTTTCTACTGACGTGCGGTCGACTGTACCTATATCGATACAATAAAAATATTTTTCTAGGATCTGTCTCTCACTTCGCTCTGTCCATGACCTCCACGAACCTAACGAATCTAACCAAAATAACTAAAATGTTTCTAGATGTTTTTTTTATTACTAATATTATTTTTCAGGTATACTTACTTACTAAACACAATTAGACAATTAATGTTAAAGCCTAGAAAGTATTAAAATAAAAGAGCAAACCATAAAATTTCAAAGCTAAGTTTTTGAAAGTTGGAAACATTATTTTTAAAACTCAATTTATTTATCCTTAAAAATAATAAATGATTATAAAGTACATTCTGATACTTTATATAATATTAATAAAACAAATCTTACAAACTTAATTGACCACAAATAGGTGATATTTGTTACAACAGGTGCAGTTTAATTGCGATAGGAATATTTATATATTATTCTGATCTTAAATAAATGGTACGGCGGCCCGCACTAAACTTTTTCGCTATTTAAAAAGAAAGAGTAAAGTGATGCAGCTTCGTCATCTTCCTAACATTGACATAAAATTTTCCTACAATTTTTTTAATTTAAAGTAATGGTAACACTAAAAATTAATTTAATTAAGTATCTATATGTAAACGTACTTACATAGCTAATTTTATACCTAAGTAAGTTTCTTTTCTTTTTTAAATTTTAGGGATACCTAGGTGACATAAATTCTGTTATTTATCGACAAAAAGATAACCTATAAATTGTGTTTCTTTTGCCTCAATGTGTACAGAGTTTCTAAAATAGAGTCGTTCCCATTTTGATCTATTACTTATTTGTTCTAAAGGTAGGTCTTGGTTTTCTAGGTTTATTAGGTAATCTTTTTGTCTTGTTTTTCAAAACAGTCAAAGTACCTACCTATACAGTATAGGTATGTACGTAAGTTCCTTTTAGTACGTTCCTTCTATAGGTAAGTATTTTTATAATAAAACAGAGTAGTTTTAGTTTTAGACAGAATTGACGCCAAAAAGAGATTATTGTATTCCAATTTTGAACAAACGAATTTTCATTTCATGTGTCACCCTGGTAGGGCTCAGCCACTTCTTACAAAATTTAATTTGAGCAGCTTAAGTAGGTATATACTAAATAAAACAAAAACTAAATTACCAATTACTAAATAAAACAAAATTTATCCTAACAAGCAACATTTTATGTTGCCTATCATATTTACAAATAAGTATTAATACCTAAGTAGTATATAATATTAAGTAAGTACTTACCTATAACTTCCAAAATAAAGATATTTCTGTTTAAAAATTAATCGCCAACTACCTATCCGAATTTAATTTAAAATAAACTAAATTTAAATTTAAACAAGCTAGTTAGGTACTTACCTATAGGTGTGTGAAAAAGAACTCTACGTTATGTCCTTTTTCATTGAATTGTTTATTTTTGTGTTTAATAGCCATTTTACAGTCCAGCTAAATATTATTCTTTTGTCAATTATTATACATCAGATATTAGATACCTACATATATAGTGATGTAAGTCATAAATTAATAGATATATAAATGTATTCAGTTCACTTATATTTCGTCCAAAAACAGACACAGTGACATTGTGTAGATTCAAAATGTTGTGAATTTTTAAATATACCTACCTACTACAAATTGGTAGGAAAATTATCTTGCGGAAGTTTGTTGCGCCGCTTCTTCTTCCCGGCTCTAACACCTTGGAGGCGGTGGTAGATAAAAAATTGACGTTGTATAAATGTACCCAGTGTACTTACATGCAATAAAATAGTTTCGACTTTGACGTTGAGTCTCATTTCTTTGGTAGATTAGGTAACCTACCAGTTATTTAGTGATTTGTTTCCTATTTTGTTTTTTTAAGCAGGCGTTGTTGGGTGATAAAAAAACCACTTCATAGGAAGGGTACGGTACCTACTATGTTTTGGGTTGGATGTATTTATTAACCCCATACTTGACTCCAATCAACTTCAGACAGAAGTCACACTTAGGGCTTCTTTCACCACTTGCTGATAAAGTCCCAGATACCCTATATGAAGGTTATCTACCAGATATCCTCTTTTTTCTGTTTCACAGGTATCTGATTGCCTATATCTTATATATTTTATATAGTCTATCACACAGATTTATCTGATAGATTAGGTTATCACTAAGATTACTATCTGTAACAATATCAGGAAGTGGTGAAAGAAGCCCTTAAACTCATTGAACCTGGACGACGTCCAGAACTAAATCTCACTGAATCAAAAACATACTCACAGCCGAACGAAATGAAATGTTGCTTTAGTCACGCCGGGTGCGGGGTGAGTTCAATGATTCCTGGGAAGCTGGTGTTCACAGTGTGCGTGCACGAAATCCGGTGGTATCCGTCATAATCTGGTACAAGCCGCGGGATTACGCGCGTCCAGCCGCCAGCCGCCGCGGCCGTGCGTCGCCCGCGCGCACGTAAACACCGGGAAACAAACGGAATACGAATCCGAAACCGATAAATCAAAGCGCACGATCGCGACGACGCCGCTTATCCGGTAAAGCCTGACGGGATCGCGTAAAAAATACCAGTATTAAAAACAGTCTTAAGTGGGCTTACGTTCGCGGCGCGACGCGGCCCGCGCTTGCTCTAATCTCGACCACTTCCCGGCGCAATTTGAACCTAACTCCGCCACTCTATACATCATCCGGCGCCCGCCCACCGCGCCCGCCGCCGCCCGCCGACCGCCGCGCGTCCCGCTCGCACGCGCCCGCACGCCGCACCTCCCTCTCGCTCGCCCTGAAATCTCGCCACACTGAAAATTCAGCGCGCGGCGGCGCGGGGCGCGGCGGGGGGGACGCAGTCAGCTGGCCGAACTTGGGCGAATAAAATCGACTTTTTATCGGCTCGGTATGACGCTTCGTGACGTCACTGTTTACTTCTGCCGGTGAAGTGTGGACATAGATTTTGCACGGACTGCCTGCCGTGCCGCAACTTTTCATGAAAAGTGATGCTGTTTTATTCAGAGCGTGCAAATTTTTTTATGAATTATTTCTTGTTTATTTTATTTTATATCCAATAGTGATATTAGTGATTAATTAAAAAAGTAGGTTTATATAGTAAGTCGTGTCCGTTTAAAGCTAGGCTAGTCATTTAAGTGTCTGGTACTTAGAGACAGAATGCTGTTCGAGTAGTGTCACTTTGTCTCCAAACTCATTTAAGCAAATAAATTGTGCAATATGTTCTCCTCGCGGCGTACAAATAATTGCAGTTTAAACCGCGCACCGTGCAGCCGCGTCGCGGGCCATAAATAAAGCGGGGCTCGCAACGTAAACAGATCGAGCGCATTAACCGCGCGTCGGCGTACATAAAGAGAGCCGTATAAATATAAAGTTCCCACTGCCGCGCAAACTTAGCTAAACAACGCCATAATTGCCTTCATTACTTAAATTACTGAAATTATTTATTCAAAAAGCTGGCAACATTCGGGAGAGCGCGGCCCCGCCCCGGCGGAGCGCCGGCCAATGGGCGCGCGGCGCGCGGCGGGGCGGGGCGCGGCAACATGGCGGCCGCGCGACCTCTTCCCGACGGCACAGTTGCCGACGGTTGCCCCGTATCAGTTTTTCACGCGTAGCCGCTCACGTGTAGTGCTCAATTAATTGGGAATTGTTAATGAGTGCTGATGTACCGCGGGAGTTGGTCGGGGTACGGTAAGGTACGCAGCTGTCGCGTCGCGTGTCGGTCGTCTGACCGGGTCGGGCCGACGGAAAGCGGCCGACGGAAAAATGAAATTTTCATTTTCCGCATTCTAAAATTTGCTACTCTCACTGTTTGTCATATTGTTTCCTCATTTATACAGAGTGATTAAACTCAGAAAGTAGGTAGGTATAAGTAGGTTTTTAAATTAAAAACCTAAGTTAAGTTTTAATGTAACTAAAATTATTTATGTCTGTGTGAAAAAAATTTGTACCTACTTATAAAAAATTTAAAAGCTTTTTAATTGTACAGTATAAATTAGGTAGCTAGAGTAGGTACCCTAATTCTAAATATATGAAACTTATTAGTTACCTAATGATATTATACCTTTTAGACTCACCTAGTTAGAATCAGCAATATTATACACCGAAGGATAACTAGTAGTTCCGTGAGAACAGTAGACCTCGCCAGCCCATATAAAACTTAAAAGAAACGAACAGATGTAGGTACTAAAATGACAAAATTAGCACTTTAAAGCTTAATATTTCGCAAACGGAACCCTGAATCGAAAAATGTTTTCCACACACCCGTAATATTTTTGAAAGGCCTATCCAATGATACCCCACACCATGGAATTCACGCGGAAAAAAATCATTCCCATTTTACGTATGCAGTTCTATGAACTTAATAATTTTTTTCGACTTTCATAAGTTGATCGACTATTACTCAAAAACTATTAGAACCTACTTAGCTGTCATAGTTTTCCTTTTAACTACGTTATTTAAGCTACTGCCATGAATTTTTTCACATATCCAGAAGCAACCGTTTAGCTGGCAGGGGTGGGGGGGGGGGACACGTGAGCCTAACAAAAATTACCGCTTTAAAGCTTAATATTTCGCCAACAGATCCCTAAATCGAAAAATAGTTTTCACACACCCGCAATATTTTTGAAAGACCTATCCAACGATACCCCACACTATGGGATTCACAAGAAAAAAAACTTCACTCCCCCTTTGCGAGTATGGTACGTACTCTAAAAAAATTGTTTTTCAAAAATTTATTCTACTCATTTTGACGGCTTGATTAATTTATACCCATGCCAAATTTTCGTCAAAATCGGTTGAAAAATGCGACCTGTAGAGAATTACAGACAGACTGAAAGACAGAAAGACTGACAGACGGACAAGAGCATTTTTGGCCAATCTCGAAACTGAGACTCTTCGCTCGTTTCGCTCGCTCGGTCAATAAAGAATTGTAATAAAATATGTATAATTTTATTAGGATAACAGAGAAAACGCTACGTTTGTAATAATTAATTAGGTACCTACCTACCTCTAGTTATTCAAGTCCAAGTTAGTTACTTAAATTACTTTTACCTACATTTATACTTTACTTTAATCATGTATTTATTAATTGTATTATTAATTATTATTAATAATTGTGTCATTAATTGTATACATCATGTATTATTAATTGTATACAATAGAAACATTATAATAAATTTAAGCCATTTTTGTATTAATTGTGATTTTTGTGATGATTATAATAAATAAGAATTAAACTGTGTACAGAGACGGATTTAGGTAACTTAGGAATCTCAGAAAAGAAATAGATTTGACAGGAAATCACATGCTATAATGACATGCTAATCGGTTGAAAAAGTGAGAGTAGGTGTGACATATTGCCAATAAAACAGAATTTGTTTATGAAAATCAGAAGTAAATTAATTGACAGAATTTTAATGCGATTCAAAAGAAAGGTGCTTTAAACTTTAAAGTTATTATAGGATCAGAACAGAAATAGAATTGACAGGAAATCACATGCTATAATTTATTCTCTCAATAAAACTCTGTTAGTCAATTGTCAATTAATTTACGATATAACCTGGTCGAAACGTCGGGCAAAGGTAAATAAAACTTGTTCGTGTGTAAGACCAGCGTGTGTAAGACCAGTAAATAATAATTGACCGAGCGAGCGAAGCGAGCGAAGCGTCTACGTTTCGAGACTGGCCAAAAATGCTCTTGTCCGGCTGTCTGTCTGTCTGTCTGTCTGTAATTCTCTACAGGTCGCATTTTTCAACCGATTTTGACGAAAATTTGGCATATGTATAAATTAATTAAACCTACAAAATGAGTAGAATAAAATTTTGAAAAACATTTTTTTTAGAGTACCTACCATACTCGCAAAGTGGGAGTGAACTTTTTTTTTCTTGTGAATCCCATAGTGTGGGATATCGTTGGATAGGTCTTTCAAAAATATTGCTGGTGTGTGAATACCATTTTTTCGATTTAGGGATCCGTTGGCAAAATATTAAGCTTTAAAGCGGTAATTTTTGTTAGAGTCACGTGTCAGCCCCCCCCTGCCAGCTAAACGGTTGCTTCTGGAAATGTGAAAAAATTCATGGCAGTAGCATATATAACGTAGTTACAAGGAAAACTATTACGGCTAAGTAGGTTCTATTAGTTTTTGAGTAATAGTGGATCGACTTAAGGGGCTATGATATCTCACAGCGGGTCGGATGATCCGTCGCTATTTCAACAATACTGTATCATTCATTTTGTAATAAATATGCAGTAAAGTAGAAGACTTTTACTAGTTATTCACGATTTCGAAAACATAGTTCGTTAAAATTTTCTCAATTAAAAAAAATTCCAAAGTTAACCATTTTAAGAATTTATTTTCGCTACTTTTATGTAATAAAGCTACGTACAATCACCATATTTTGAGTACTAACTGTACTTACTAATATGCAGATCACATAACATTTGAATTTACAAAATACACATAACTTTCGGCAAAAAAAGGAAAAACCTAAATCTAAGCGTTTTTGAGCCAGCCCAACTTGAGCCGCATGGCATCTCCCTACCCCGCGTCAGTCCCGCTCTGCCAGTGGCACGGGGAACACGTGTCGCTCGCCGCCATCCAGCTGTCACTCCCGTCACACGTCATTTATTCAAATTATATTTTGAAATAGGGTAGCATCTTTGTTGCTATCCTAGTGTTTTTTGGAGTACAGTCTCCTTGACTGAAAAATGACTGGATGTTTGTTTGTAATTTGTTTCGATACTTGGTTGTTTGACTTGACAGAACAAAAATAGACGACGACGTGTAGACAGAAGACTACAAAAGAAATTTTCTGAAGATAATATTTATTTTCCAATATCTTTCTTAATAATTTCCCGACCGTTTAGTATAATAACGAATTTTTTAAAATGGGAAACCAAGGTAAGAAAAAAAAGAAAAGACTTGGTTGGCGTAAAAAAAAAGGCAAAAACTTGAGTAAAGCACTAAAGTGAGTATAATTTATTTGGTAAAGAAAATTCACATCGGGTTAAATTATTATACGTAATCATAAATGTACTTATCTTTCTTAAATTAGATTACGACGATCAGGGGCATCCGAAAATAACCATGGCTCTGACAAGGAGAATGCTCCGAATAAAACAGATGTTAACATATATAACAACATGGAAAAGATTTTTATTTATCATGCATGTTATGCCAGAGTTATGCGATCCTAGACATGTTCGAAATATGCCAATTCGAGAGTTAGGCGAGGTGTGACGACAAGTCCGCCCTCAATCTACTGAATAAAAAAATTAAACCGCCGAAAAAAGAAAGGAACTGAAAAGTAAAAATAAAAAGCCGGCAAGTGCGAGTCGGACTCGCCCACGGAGGTTTCCGTTCCGTCAGCCACACTAATATAAGCTATCACTGTACCAAGTTTCATTAAAATTAAATATTTTTCCCGCGGGAAAAGTTTACCGCGGTAAATAGTTGCCTATATGTTATCCCAGGATATAAGCTATGACTGTACCAAGTTTCATCAAAATTAAATATTTTTCCAGCGGGAAAAGTTGCGGACCAGGACGCGGGCGCAAACACGCGTGACAGGAAAACCGGCCTAAATGTATTAAATTTTGCTTACCAAATGTAAGACATGTAGAAAATAATATGACTTTAGGTACATATAGACTAGAATTTATTAAAAGTATTGTGTTCCTTGGTATAACTATAGATTCATCTTTTCAATGGGGGCACCACATAGCTTCACTAGCTGGCATACTAAGTTCGGCCGCCTATGCCGTTAGAAAAATTTGACAATTACTGATATTGCTATCGCAAAATTAGTATATTTCAGCTACTGCCACAGTAACATGGCATAAGGCATCTTACTGTGGGGTCGAGCAGCAGATATAGTGACCATTTTTATTTTGCGAAAGAGAGCTAGGTATTAGCTCGATCTATAATCTGCGTTGTAGTCATAAAGAGAAAAGTTTAAAGAAATAAATATACTAACCGTATCCAGTCAATATAGATTTGAGAATATTTTGTTTAAGTAAACCCGCTGTAAAACCACAGCCGCCTGCTGGTGATGTCCGGATGGATGATGAGGGTTTCACTATCGTACAAACTACCAGGAGATATATATATCTATCTTGAATATGAAGCACACAAAGTTTAAAAATCACATTATGTAACAATTTGTTATTATAAAATAGACGATTCTTTGAATGACAAAGACGCCTGATATTAATGTTACTTGGTGATGTGGTACTCCTATGCTATAAAGTATGTTGACATTGACTGTAAATAAATTATTAATACATAGTGTTTTTTTTATTAAGAACCATCTTGGACGGTCAATATTGTGTAGCTTACCCTACATAAATAGTGCGAGTGAGATAGGTGCGCTGACGGCGGCGGTGGGAGAGGCATGCGGGGGGGAAATTTGAATTTGAGCTGACATACCATCGACTCTTAAGAAAGTTGAAAAAATAAATTATGTTCATAGAACTGCATACGTAAAATGGAAAATTATTTTTTTCCGCGTGATATCCATGGTGTGGGGTATCGTTGGATGGGTCTTTCAAAAATATCGCGGGTGTGTGATAAACATTTTTCGATTCAGGGATCCGTTTGCGAAATATTAAGCTTTAAAGTGCTAATTTTTGTCACTTTAGTAGGTACTTTTTCTGTTTCCAAAGTTGACTTTTGTTGGTTTCTTTTAGGTTTGGTTTATAAGGGCTGGCGAGGTCTACTGTTCTCACGGAACTACTAGTACTTATACTTAATCTGAAGACTTGTTTAATAATATTTAAGATAAGCTATAAGGTCTACACCATAAAGTTAATCTTAGGTTTATATTAAATTTAAGGTCTACAGCCAGAGTGCTACGCATGTCTACGAGATCTACACAACGCTACATTTATTATGTCTAAGTACTTGGGTGTCTATAGACAGATATAGATATCATTTTATGACAATTTCCGTGATTAAGTACCTATTCTGAAAAAAATACTTAAAATAAACAATTTGTTAAAATAAATATATTTTTTTGTAAAAATGTGAAGCCCGTTGAACTCTTTTAAATGACATCTTCGTAGCATCAACAAAAAGAGTTCAACGCACCATTTTATATACTTTCATGTAAAAATTCAATTCTTTTCTTATTAACTAACCAAACTACTACTTACTTGTGGTAATTGTAGGGTAGGAATGGGGTAATTCGATGGCTGTGAATGAAGATATTATACTGGTTCACTTTGATCCCCGCATAAGGCAGTTTAAATTCGCTGTATCTTGGTGGTCATTAGTTTGTCATACTAGTCTGTGTGTTTATAGGCGACGGGGGCTGGGGACGGACGGACAACTTTGTACAATTTGTACAAGTTGGTACAGATCTGGATGTTATCTATCTATCTTCTATACTAATAATAAAGAGGTAAAAACTGGTGGATAATTTGCAAGCTTATCGTAAATATCTTTCGAAGAACCAAATGATAGCGGGGTGTAAAATACACCTAACGCCATCTATCGACAAACTTTAAAATTAAGAAACTGGCATGAACTGGTTAGAATGGGTATTTTTTTTAACACTTAGATAGTAGGTATGTACTTTACTTTATCATGCAGATGAAGTCGCGGGGCATCGGCTAGTAATATTATATTTGTGAATTGTTCTAATTATTTAGTCTTTAATAAATAATTTTGATAAATAAGTTCAATGCTCATAGTAAGTACGATAGATCGAGGATCGTTTGATATTAGACAATTGGAATGTATTTATGTATCTAGAATGTATATTTACAAGAATGTATTTGTAAATTTTAATAAATAAATAAATGAAATGAAATGAAATGTATGATTTTGATACCTTTTACCTAAATTAAATACTAAAATCGTAAATTAATTTCATTTTCCTCATAATATTTTCAGATTTAAGCACAAAAACAGTGATTCCCAAACTAAACGTCCAAAAATTCTTCAATCGCAACATAGAAGCTCATCCCGCGACCATTTGTCAGATTAATCGTCCGAGGCATTTGCTTCGAAAAAACCCGGCGGGGTCGATGAGACTCGCCGCGATCGAGGCGAGGGTTGTAAAGCCAGCTATGATCGAGACCGGGGTGCGTAGTTCGAGCAGTAACTCTCGTCATTTCTATTCACGTAATAGTAGAAGAAATATAGGCCTGTAAAATACAGACTACTTTTTGTAGAGTTCAATCAAAACCTTGAGGTGTGCTCGAAGATAAGGCAGAAATAAAAGTTAAAGGAAATAAGCTTATATTAACCGTATAGCTAGTCAATAAAAAGTCCGCAAAATAAATATTTCATGTACCTATACCTACTCATATGATACAAGAAATAAAAACAAACTAGAATTATCACCTCTTACGCTTTTCCACGATATAGAGCCAAAAAGAGAGTCAAAGGAGCCCTTCAACCAATGCCGGCAACGCACAGCACCCCCCGGGTGTTGCAGGTGTCTATGGGTGACGGTGACGTCTTAACATCAGGATGCCCGCCTGCTTGTTGCCCCCGTAGCAATAAAAAAAATATATCAATGAAAATGTCATCAATAAGATGAAAGAATGATCCATTGGTTCGGACATGTTGAGCGTATGAGTGATGAACGAATGGCGATACAATATATGGAGCAAATTTGAGTGGTAGTAGAAGCCGTGGCCGAGCTGGAGTGACATACGAGTGAGTAGATAGAGCGAGTGCTCACACACACTGCACGTGAGGAGCACTCGCGTCCCACTGCGAGCGTATGGGAAGAGAATGATGTGGCGAAGTGAAAGGGTGTGTCAGGATTGCTCCATTCTGCCTATCCCGTCCGGGACGTAGTGTGAAGATATGTATTATGTATATCATTTATATTCTATGTTTATTAACTGTGTAAATATCAAACCAAACAAGCTGTCAAACGTAAATCGCTATCGTTGACATAACGTGACTGTTATGAGCGGATGACGGCGGAGTATACGCGCTACGAAGATTACAGCCAGATTAGCTGTAAGAACATAAGCCGGTGCCATCACCCGATGAACTTGACCGACGCTACTGTATGTACACATACGTACCTACATATAAACTATCTCTACCCGTACGACGATGGTTGGTAAAAATAAAAAATAACTTAGGTTGCCTGAAGTTTTATTAAAATCATAATAGAAATAAGTTTTTACAAAGACGGCGTTTTCTTTTGAACGAACGAACGAAATGGAATAGAATGAATAGACGTTGAATCATTCATTCATTCAAGAACTTCGGACCTTTCGTTAAGATGGCCGCGTATCCCCGACGTCACTGACGCTCTCAACTCTAAAATTAAAAATCCGAATTTATACGGACAAAACGCAAAAAATAAATACAGCAATGGACGTAATTACTATACGTACCTAAGCCTAAAAGAAATAGCGATAATGTGACATAAGTAATAGTAAAAATCGATTTTTAGTCATAAACAAAAAAAATTTTGTTTTTATTAGGTTCTAGGTTTATGACTAGATAGTCATCTACTAGGTTTATGATGGGTAGAAAAGTAAGTTGCTTTATAGCTTTTATTTAAACTACTTATTTAAAGTCGTAAAAAAAGTTATACGTACCTATGCAATTACACATAATTTGGCACAAAAACAATGATGCTGCGTACCGTGAAACTCGTGTTTTAGTTAATACCCTTTATGAGACAATTGAATTATTTAACTACTTATATTATTTAACATTGTTAAATACAATGCTAATTGATCTTATTTTGTTAACTTTGGATTTATTATTTTTATCGACATAGCACATTAAAATTAAAATAAAATGGGTTTATACCAGGAGGAGCATTGCTGCCCGTGTGCTATACAACTAAAAATAGCACAATAGAGTTACTTAAGTCCCGACACTTGAATAATCTGGTAATCTGTCTCTATAAATAGAGTCGTCTATCAAACATTAAAATATCTACAAAACGCAAGCCTTAGTTTCAGCTATATAGGTACTTAGGATTGCAAAGTGTCAAACATTACCGAATAGTAATATTATCCCTTGAATACTAGGTTTATGGCGGCTTCAAAAGGATTTGACGAAATTGAAATTAGAGTAGATGTGGTAGATACGCACCGCGCCTTATCACTTATCTGCCCAAGTCGTAAATATATATAAATCGAAATTTATCATTGCCACCGCGGAGTACACTCGGGTATATCAATAAGTTGTAAATTACGCCAAGCGTTGTCGTAAATTATTGGTATTTTTATGCAATTTGCTAGATACTGGGCTGCCGACGTCGGCTTAGTATCTCAAAATAACTTACATTGATGGATCACCCGGAACTGATCAAGAATTTATTTAGCTACCTTACCTACTGCATATTTTCAGGAACATTTATACTACCTATAATTATTATTTTTATGGTAAGTATGGATTCAAAAAAGCCCCTCCCACTTCTGGAAGTCTTTACTTCGTTTACAAAGTTAAATTCCTAGTCGGCTTCCGAGTTTCTTAACACACATATGGACCGTGGACCATATCGTCACTATTCGAAGAGATCAAGATCTAAATCCTTCTATCAAAGCCCATCTTGTAGTATTAATATTATTTACTTAAATTTATTTTTATTACTAGTAATAAGTTTTACGACTAGGTAAGCTATTCAAAGCAAATAAATCAAGTGACCTTTAAAAGTAGGCGATATTTCTTTATTTATAAAAACTTAAAACTATACTTATTACTAATATATATATCTTGTAGTTGTATAATTAAAAGTAACTAACTATATTTTCCCAGCGTTCTTTTTAAAAACATATTTCTATGCACTGTACACATACTTAATAACTAACCCGACCCTTTTAGGTTCATGTACCCTTTCTCCTAAATAGGTCAGCCAAAAGGCGTCTTCAAATTACATAATGTATATTATATGCTAAACATCGTCTTATGATGTACGCACAACTATTTGTTTCCCAACGCCCGCCCCGCCTTAGTTAAGGCTTAATTTATTCTCTCTGAATATATACACATATTATATACTATATGCATATATATATACTTTTGGGTCACTATGACAAATTCGTATTTTGGGTCAGCACGTTCTGGGTTGGACCATATCGTCACTATTCGAAGAGATCAAGATCTAAATCCATCTATCAAAGCCCATCTTGTAGTATTAATATTATTTACTTAAATTTATTTTTATTACTAGTAATAAGTTTTACGACTAGGTAAGCTATTCAAAGCAAATAAATCAAATTTCCTTTAAAAGTAGGCGATATTTCTTTATTTATAAAAACTTAAAAGTAACTAACTATATTTTCCCAGCGTTCTTTTTAAAAACATACTTCTATGCACTGTACACATACTTAATAACTAACCCGACCCTTTAAAATAGGTTCATGTACCCTTTCTCCTAAATAGGTCAGCCAAAAGGCGTCTTTAAATTACATAATGTATATTATATGCTAAACATCGTCTTATGATGTACGCACAACAATTTGTTTCCCAACGCCCGCCCCGCCTTAGTTAAGGCTTAATTTATTCTCTCTGAATATTCAAAGGCTGCCTCAATACTCATTTAATTTTCCTAATATAGGAATAGCAACTCGCAAGATAATATTTTGCTAAAATCGTGGCCAATTGTACGTCTTGGGAGAGGGTGACCATGATTTTGTTGATGAAAATATTTTAGTCTTTCTACCAGTGTGTAAGAGTTTTTTCATTACTCATACTCTGAAAGAAGGTCTGAAGTTGCCTGAGTAGCGGGTTGAAAGTAATACATCTCAGCCCTAGGGAGAATCGCTTTCAACTGACAGCTGTCAAATTATTAAAAAAAATACTAGTAAAAAAGTAAAAAAATACTATTTTGACATTTCTATTGGACCATGTTCCAACTGTCTATACAGCCACTCAATTACAGCGCGATGTAAAATTGAAATAACATAAAGTTATGTAATAATTAAAGAATATATATTTTTTAAATGACTTTATTATAATTATTACTGTCAACTATTTCTTTAAAATAACATAGATTTGGGCAAAATATTTATCATTTTTTCAATGATGGAAATGAAAAATAATGGCAGAATACCTGGCCGGTCACAGAAAAAAAAACAAAATAGACGGGAAAGCGGCAATCCGATCTTCTTTTGTTTTTTCGAGTTGTAGAGTTTTGTTTATACTTCCGTATAGCAGAGATTTGTATTAACACTCATTTTATGTTTTTGTTTTTACTTTCAGTGTATTCTTAATGAAAAGCACAGTGTTTCCCTCGGGTTCAAGACTTATTTAAAGGTCCCTCGAACTATTGGCGCCCTCGCTACGCGTCGGGCGCCAAACCCCGTCTCGGAACTTAAATAAGTTACTTTCACACCTAGGTTAACAATGTACTATTGTTGCACGCGAGGTGGGTAGTAACACTGACTGGCTAATCAGATGCAGAGAATGCCTAAAGTTTTTCAATAGTTTTCAAGCAATCAGCAAAAAATTCAGAAATTTCACGTAAGCATAACCTAAATCTTCTTCTATTGCTGAAATATTTTATCAGTCTTCAAAGTTCTTCTAGTAGTAAAGTATAAAACGTAATTTTTTTTTGGCTAGAAATACATATATCCTGTCCTTATCTCTCTAATTCTCATGGCAGAGGAATAGAAAGAGTAAGTCCTAATATGGGATTACATGTGTACAATATTGTACATGAAAATATTTATGAAAAGTAAGAATGATAATCATGAATTCCTGACTGACTGGATCTTTTAAAGCACAAATCAAATAACTACCGCCGGGTCCTATCTTGTAATTTTCCATATAAAGATTAGATTCCTCAAATAGGTAAATAGCTAAGCTGCAAAGGAAGGAGAGAGAAGAATCGAGAATCTTGATCACGTAACTGAGTAGCTTACTTTTACCCATCCATACCTATATGTTCCCATTAACTTCAGGAATATCCCGTGGTCTACACTACCCCTCGTGGTCACAGTACAACAGACTGAAGCTCAAAGATCCCCATTATTAATCATTTCAGTGCTTTAATGAAGGGAAATTATGCAGATTCGAAGCAGCGATCACAATGGAGCGATCTTTACGAGATCCAACCTAAGATAAAGGCTTAGTTCTGCCGAACGAATGCCCCCTTTCGCGAAGCCTCTTTATTTTATTGAGATAAACAATCTCCTACTCGTAACTCAGTGGAATTCAGACTTCCAAACTAAGTATTGGAGGTTTCTTTGTGTAAAGTAGGTTGGTATATTTAGTTAAAAGCAAGAAAATAATAAAAATAAATCAAGCGTGCATTCGTACACAATGTCAATTTATTTATTACTGGAACAGGTGACAAGTTTTTTTATAAAACAGTAAAACGATACTAAGTTTGCAAATAAAATTTGACTTTGACTTAGTTTTCGCGTTTTTCCTGAGGTCAGACATACGGACAAAAAAGCTTCGCTTAAAGTTACCCGGTTTTTTTACGGAACCCTAAAAATAGTTGAGAGAGTTTAAAAGATCTCTTATAGTATTGAAACTCCATAATAGATTAGGTCAACTCAAGGTAAAAGTGATTCCACTGACGTGCGGTCGACTATACTATCATTGTAATCGGTTACTCAGTTCATTAAAGGTATAGGCTTATACTTTTAGGCAGGTACGGTCGACCGCACGTCAGTGGAAGCCATACCAGTATAAAATGATCTCTCATAGTATTGATTCTCCCTAATAAGCTAGGCCAGCTCAAGGTCAAAGTGTTTCCACTGACGTGCGTTCGACTGTACCACAAGGTAGGCAGAGGTAAGGTACCTTCTACAATAAATTCCATCAAATTCCGCGGTACGGTGGCTGTGACGGTAGGTAATGCCTAAGAAAACGACCTTCTTGTAATTAAGCTTGCCCGTAAGCCTGTAAAAACAGGAGACGCAAACACCCGGCGGCTCGAAGGACCAAATTAATTTAGCGCGGCGCATTACGAGCGGACTCGCCAACTTCGCAAATTGAGATCTTATCTTTTAATGCGGTTTCGACGCGACCATAGTCTATTTGTTGATTTATTTTAAGAATCCGGTAAGACAGTTACTTCCTACAATTTATACTGTCCAATGTCTAACTAACTCTTAAACTTTCGTTTTGTTTCAGATGCGCGAAGAAATCAGATCAATTTCTCCGTAAAAAGTTTGTGTTATGTTTATTTATGTATGAGCATTTGGTTTGGGAGTTTATTTTTATGGGAAACATACATTTATAAACAAATTAAGTATTTAAAATGACTTAAAAGCACTAGTTACTAAAAATAAAATTAATATTAAAGACTATAAAACTGAATCTACCTCTAACCTCTAAAATTGAATATAGGTAATTTTACGGCTTTTTTTTTGTAGGTAGTTAGTTTTAGACCGTTAGTTTTTAATTTTGTTAGGTTAGGTTAAATTTTTTAATTACCATTATAATTACATAGATGATGTATGTGTTAACAACATCAGCTATGCTGATGATATGGTTTTGCTGAGCCCAACGGTCGGGGGTATTAGGAAACTGGTTAATCATTGTGAAACTTATGCTGCTGAGCACGGCTTGAGGTATAACAACAAGAAGAGCGAGTTAATGGTCCTCAAAGGAAACAATAAAGGACCTGATGTTGTTCCACCTGTTCTTCTTGATGGGATACTTTTGAGCCGTGTCTCAAGTTTCAAATACCTCGGACACATTGTGACCGAGGACCTGAAAGATGATCAGGATATTGAAAGGGAGCGCAGGGCGCTGTCAGTCCGCGGTAACATGGTGGCACATAGGTTTGCTCGCTGTTCAGTGGATGTCAAACTAACTCTGTTTAGGGCATACTGTCAGTCTTTTTACACAAGCTGCCTATGGGTCAACTTTACACAGCGGGCCTACAGTGCTCTGCGAATCCAATATAATAACATCTTCAGGGCTCTGTTGGGGCTTCCCCGCTACTGTAGCGCTTCAGGCATGTTTGCTGATCACAGAGTGGACGACTTTTACGCAATTATGCGTAAAATGTCTGCCTCAATTGTGCGGCGAGTGCGGGGGAGCCCGAACGGAATCCTGAAGATGATTGCCGAGAGACTGGATTCAAGCCTGCTTGGCAGGTTCACCGATTTGCACATTATACGTGCGAAGCGGTGAGCCTGGCAAGTGGGGGGAATTTCGTCAATTCTGTCTGTCCTGTGTGTTAATAATAATTCAAAAATTTTTCCAATTGTTTACTAATATAGTTTCTAAGTAGGTAGGCTTGACTAACAATTATGGGCAATGTAGTGGCCTGAAATAAAAGAATTTTATTTTTATTTATTATAATTTTTTTTTACCTACCCCGCCAGGGACATAGCGTGAAAATATGTATGTATGTATAATTTTTTATATATAAACTATAGTAATAAAATATTTATTACAAAAAAATATATATTTATGTAATTTGAGCTAATTTTGAGAACTGAAGATAAAATTAAGTAGAAAAAATAGGCGACTGAAGAAAATCGCGCAGACCCAACCAACTGAGCTTCCACGACTCTATTAAGGGTTCCTTGGTCCGTCAAGGAACCCTTAATGAGGTCGTCCACCCCTTTCGTCCAGACTGTCAAACGTCATTACTTTTTTACTTTTTATATCACAGAATCGTAAAAGAAAATACCTACTCTTAATTCAAATTGAATTCTAATATAACCCTCAACGAATCAATTCCGCTAATTAAAACCCCAGAGACAATAGAAACTTAAACTAAAGACGTTTAATTACCGACCGGGTATCAATAAAGCAGCAAGTTCTCCCGTCTCGGCTAATAGAATAGTTAGACTCAATCACATGCCTCGTAAAGCCCGAGTAAAGATAGTTCACCCGCGTCGTTACTTCCACTACATATAATTACAATTGAATTTATTGTCCGTGTGTATTGTTGTGGCGGGTAGTCTCTAGTCTATGGCGATTATTACTTACTGCTAGTGCCCGCGACCTTCGTTCGCTTGGACAAAGTACTGCACCCATAAATCTGTGACTACACCTGTATGACGATCCCTTTTACAATAATAATGTGATGTGTAATTAATTTAATAATGTAAAAGCGGAATAAATGAATCTAATCTAAACTATGTCAGTCAGGGTTTAATAAAACACCTATATAGATTGGGGTAGTCCTATTTTTTGAACTGGAATCATTCTGTAGAATTTTCAAACTTATCCAGTCTACTTTGAACTGTAAATTCATATTCAAATGTTAGGAAATGAGGGGCTTTTATTCTGATGGATGAATTTTCTCGCCGTTTTCGAGGTGTTTTATAGTCTTATTGTTGGCAAGGGATATTATTATTACGCTGTCACTATGCAAAGTTTCGTCAAAATACAGTACAGCAGATAGACAAAAATTTTTAAATTTTTGTAACGTATTCAGTTACTCATTTAAGTTGCCCTCGGTAGTTTTATCCCGAATATTTTCAATCTAGGTACCTACAGAATTTTTGCGATATGTATTATGGAAGAGCTCACAGTTCATCTGTCACTATCATCCATTAACATCACAGTACTGAGATTAAAACTTCATTCCAAACCAAACGGCAAGTCATCGCCCGGCCAAGTAACGACCAAATCCATAAATCACACAAATCCCGGCCGCAGGAATCAATCTATGCCCCAAAATGACAAAATTAGCGTGTAATATTTCCTGTTTCGAATTATAAATGGCCTCTATTCCCGCCAAAACATTGACACGGGGCGGGAGTGAATGGGGATTTTGAGACCGTTTGGAATATTTCGGAAGCGTCCGTCGTCGGCCACGTGACGTCACGCGACCCGCACGCGGCGCGCGCGCGTCTTTCTCACCGAATTATCAATCGCTTGTAGGGCGCTACACACCACGGGATCTGGTCAGGAAGCCCGATCGGATGGAATTGGTTGTTTGCAGATCCATACCCTCATACATTACAGTGCGACCGTCCCTCGTTTGTATGAAAGCGTCGATCACAGGCTGTGATCTGTGATCGCACGTATCATGCTGTTTTTCATTTTGTTCTTTGTTAAATTGAGTCGCAGCATAGGAACTCATTCCGTCCGGCCGAGTCATGCCTATATGAGTGTAAATAACAGTCTCTTCGAGATGAAATCTTTTAAATGGCCAAACAAAAAAAAATGTTTAAGGTTATCTGGAAAAAATCGCTTTTATGTATAAAACCGCCTAGATGTGTACTTAAGTAAGCTACTGTTTTTTTTATGTTTATTAATCTGTTTTGTTATTTCATTGTCCCATAAAGGGTATTAATGAATTGAATTTAATCAAGACAACCGAGCAACGCGCGACAACGGTGGAGTGTGTGAAAATACAGGTAAACGAGCAAACCCGACCGGGTCTGACAGGTCAGATGCGATATACCACGGTGTGTCGCGCCCATGATGACACCCTCTGTACAGTAGGTATTTATTTTACAACTATCCTCCCATTCATATGTCGTGTCACCCGACCAGCAACGCCCTCGCGAGCCCAGTTTAGATTTCATCAAGCATCCCTCTCCTCGCCACGTTCGCAGAGCAAATACTGCAGATTGCATTTATTATTTAATTGTTTTGAGTGGCAGTCTCTATTATGCGTGCTTTGAAAGGGAATTCTTAACTGTGTATTGTTATTTTTTGCAATTTTGAGGAGACTATCTAAGCTTATATTTTTTTCTCGTAATCTGGCAATCTTCACTACTACTAGCATTCTCTCCTTAATATTGTAGAGTCAGCATCCTTATGTTCAGTTATTATAATTACAGTAGTTCGCAGTAGAAAGCTGTATACCTATAATAATGAACTTATATAAAGATACTAAATTATCCGAGATATCTCGACAAGCACTCAACATTTCAAACATTGGTATCTAGTAATACCTACCTACCTACTTATTGTAAAAAAATCTATGAGTCTATCTATGACTACAATTAGGTATGTTATGATTATCTGTGACTTTTATTTAAATTTTTTATTTCATTATTTACTAAATTACGTTATATCTATTTTCTATGCTGCGATTAATATAATAAAAGTGAAGCGTTTCTTTGTTTTGTTTGTTTGAACGCGCTAATCTCTGGAACTACTAGTCGGATCTGAAAAATTCTTTTAGTATTTGATATCCCAATTCTTTAGGAAGGTTAGAGGCTATTTAACATCACGCTTCGACCCTCAGGAGCCGAGCAAAAAGAAAAAAAGTCAGAAGTAACTCATAAAACGCCGGCGACGACGCGGGATACAGCTAGTTTCTTATACTTGACATTCCTTGACTTGCACATTCCTGTAAAATATTAATAAACCAAATCATCATCTACTTTTGAATAAAACATAGAGGTATAGGACTAAGGACATAGGTAATTTAAATCTGAACCCGACGAAGGCCCAACCTGGCGGCCGGAGCCACTGGCCATACATCAGCGCACCATTCTAATGGTAATGCCGGATATACCGCGCCGCCCGATATTGTGTGCGCTATCCAGAGTCGGAGATAGAATTTTAGCGCCCCGTGAAGGATTTATTGCGCCCTGAATTTTTGCGGTCCAATTCAAACTCAATTAGGTAAATGAGTGAAACCCCGGTGAAAACTTAAAACTAGGCCTCTGTAATTGAAGTTTACGGAACAGATTTCCACTTGAAATTTCACTGAATTCTGACAACAAAGCTGCGATGCGAAAAGATTGTGTTTGAATGCACTTAAAATACTATATGTATTGCTTATCAATGGTTCTTGGTACCCCAACCTAGTTACAATTGAGATACGTAAATCCACTACCACCAACGTAATAATTAGTACCAAGGTACTAATTATTACGTTGTTCGTGTATGCGCCATAGCACGGGGCCCTATTTCCAGACCCTAGCTACGGTTCTGGCGCCCTCTTCTGCCCGTCCCTTCCATAACAAATGTTTATTTTATACACAGCGCCACTAACAATAGTGCGCAAATACCTAAACACCGTAAATGGCGGCGCGATGCGATTTAGATGATAATGCGGGCCAGAAATAATAACGGGCCGATGTAATTCTGTGTTTGTTCCGACGCGGCCGGCCGCTTGTATGTAATTGGAAATCGCTTGTTGTTGTCGGTTTGTGTTGTGGTTTTAGATGGTTTGAGGAGAGATACGAGTAAGTAATGAAGTTGATCGGACTTCTAGTACTATTTGTATAGCCGTCGATCTACACAATAATCGCTCTACCAGACAACAGGTATATAGACGTAGCATGGCATGACCTCTTGTAGACGCAGCATGCCATGACCTCTTGTAGACGTCGTCGTGGTGATCCCTGGGGGAGGCCTTTGTCCAGCAGTGGACGTCTACAGGCTGATATGATGATGAGACGCAGCATGCCTCGACCTCTTGTAGACGCAGCATCCCATAACCTCTTCTAGACGCAGCATGCCATGACCTCTTGTAGACGTAGCAACATCGTCTTTGCCTGGCCAGAACAGGTTAAAAAAATGAGGTCGGGTGTACATTGAAACGTTTCCCCTTAATTAAATACTTACACCTATTTGTCTAAAATGATAGAAATATCATTTTGGTTATTTTAGATAATACCTACCGGTAATAGAATCATTATTTTAAAGTACCTAATTGTTTCATATTGCTAGTCTGTTTCCCAAATAACGGAGCACCTGCAGTCAATTTTAGTATGAAATGGTATAATGTAGAAGTACCTATATCTACCTACCGAATAAGTTTTTACTTTAAAAGGTACATTTTGAATGTTCATGAGTTAAATACCGCGTTTATGTAAGTAGGTATATCAAAATCAGGCATGAAGCGTGAATGTTTTATGCATGTTGCTCAGGTAGAGCCTCCTACATGTTACATTTAGGCGTTTTGGCCCCACCTGACGTCCCCTCCGCTTGCCGCCATGCATATTCATGCGGTGTGATTAATCATTATATACCTACCCTCCGTGTCTACAGCATATATAATCTATGTACATGTAAAGTAGCTTTGTTGTCATAGTAAAATTCCAGGCGTGAAAATTTGAAAGGAAATTAGTTTGCGTGTTAGAGTAATTTGTTTGGATATTATCATTTTGTGGATATAGTGCGTAGGTTTTTTTTTCATTTTTAGGATCGTCTGTAAATAAATACATATAGGCAAGTAAGTGTAATTTAACTGCGAAATCTCTGAACGTTTCATACCTATTTATTTTTCATTGTAAGTAGCTACAATCAATTATTTTTTTCTTCTTTGTTGTTGCCTGAAATAAACGGAATAATTACTTTTTTTACAATTATCTGATTGGATGTTATTGCTCCTTTTTAGCTATACTTACCTTTATCTCTATATTATTGCAAAATAAACTATACTAAGTATCCTATTAAATACTAAAAATCTGAGTTGTTCAAAATGTAATCACGACTCCTTTCCTAATTACTTTCCCGATTATAGGAACTTTTTTATTCTATAATTTGTTTATAGGTAGGTATTACAAATTCTCCATTAGCTATTATCACATACAAAAAATTAGAGTAGGTATATTATAGGTACTTATAATAAACAAGTAGTCCTGATTACATTTTGCACATCTCAGCTAAAAATGCGACAATGTACAATGTACAAATAAATAATAATCTACACAAATCATTGTATTAATTTCAAGCATAAAACCGCATTCATTAATTACGGAATGCAAATTTTACAAAAATCAATTGTTAAAAGTGATTTATATCGCCCAACCCAGAGCTCACGCGCGCGTGCCCACAATTTTTTTATTCTTTTCATATAAAAAATAGTTGCAACGTCATACCGTTAAGTCACTTCTTTGATGAAATGGAAAAATTAGCATACGGAACCCATATTATGGGAGGTTAAAACCTACATCTGTCAGTGGGCGGGTCGCACTACGATGCATCTGAGTTTTATGCTAATAGCTACCGTCGCGATTAGTGACTGTTATTGCACTGACTTATCTCTATAATATTTAATCTGTGATTAGTTAAGACTATTTTTTAGTGCTATTGACGATGGAAATTGCCACCTATGATTAGAACTCTAGTAGTTGGAGAAATTACTCGCAGCGTTCAACACTGACACCTCGTATCTCCAGTCAGCTCGGGACCAGTGTAACTGGTCGAAACGTCGGGCAAAGGCGGTGAACGTTCGTTCACCGGGCAAAGGTAATCAAAGGTCCTACTCGAGTGTAAAAGTGTTCCTAAAGGATCATATACCGTGAAGCAACGGCCAGCACGTAGTTTGCATGTCATGCACGTCAATCACTACAGCTAGACGATCATGCATAAGTGACAGCACGTATTGCATGTCATGCCGGATGATCGTTTAGGTAGCCCATAAGACCCGTGATCATTAATAGAAACCAGCTATTCTTCTTCATGCATTTTCTACTCACTACGTTAACTTTTTTGCCTCGTTGAAAGGTCTAATCAACCCTATTGAATTATTAAACGCATTTTGGATGTTCCAATCATTCCCATGATGGAGACCTCATAGCGAGACTCCGACATCAAACGTTATCAGGAGTGAGACATGCGACGCAGAGTGATAGTGACACGCGACGATTGGCCGATGCGTCGCGCGTCGGCGGCAATCGCGCGGCAATCCGTCAGCCGGTAGGGTGGCTGCGGGCACCCGCAACGGGCGGGACAGTCCTAAAAGTGTCCCTAAACGATCATGCTTGCATGACATGCAACGTTTACGTGAATGTCATGCTGCATGATGGACCATCATGCTTGCTATCAATCAATACAGTGAAGCAACGGCCAGCACGTAGTTTGCATGCCACGCACGTCAATCACTACAGCTAGATGATCATGCATGAGTGTCAGCACGTAATGCATGTCATGCCGCATGATCGTTTAGGGGGCCCATAACGTGTCTCTTTTCTGTGACGACACACCACATTTACTTCGTCGCCTAGCAGCTGAATTGCACGAGTAGCGGAATCGGCCTGTATAACCGCGAGATTGGAAGGACCAAAGGAGTTTCATACACAGACTCCTAATATCAACCAGAAGGTGGAGATGCCATCGTATTTGATTCCGATGGCAAATGTAACTTTTTGCGGGAGAATTTTTTGCGATTATCAAATGCACGTTGCATTGCTTATTCGCGCGATGGTCGCGTAATCGCGTTGAATACTGTCTTCATACTTACGTTTCGAAGTGAGCAGGGATAAATGCACTGCATGGTCCCCCTGGCGCGCTTCGTAGGGGCATAGGGCGTGGGGCGCGTGCCCCGGGCGGGGCGCGGCGGGGCGGCGGCGGGGCGCGGCGGGGCGCGAGAGTCCGATTAGCGTCTCTCACTGACCCCACTCATTTGTTTTCTATCAATTTTTGTTTAGCCGGTTATAGGACAGGAAAGAGTCAAGTCTTGGCGTTCGGTGCAGACAGAGGAAAAATGCTCGCGCACTTTTTGACGTCATTGACAAATGAACCACCACCATTCATAGCCTAAAGTACAAAATCGTATGAATGCCAACACAGACGTCGGCATCGCCTCGCGCAAACGATTTTGTACTTTTTGTGATATGTTTCATTTGTCAATGACGTCAAAAAGTGCGCGAGGATTTTTTCGTTCTGTCTACCCTGACCCTTATGGTACAACTAGCTGTTTCCCGCGGCTTCGCGTAGAAAAGTTTTCCTGTATATGGTCAGCATAGACCTAGCCGAAAAGTTTATAGCTAGGTCTGCGCTGATCCTAAATGTGTCTCCTAGTATTAATAAGTACATAACTAATAATGTTATAACTACTCTATATTAACTAAATAAGGGCCAATTTTTTTTTTTAATACGAGTTTTCATTTTAATAAAAACTAAGAAGTAAACAAATTGTAAAATATATATCATACATACGAATTTGATTCACAAATTGAAAAAAAAACCTAAAGGCCTCTATAGATATTTCAGTAGTCTAATGGATTAAATACTACTGTTTGAAAACACTCTACTTATTGACCGAGCGAGCGAAGCGAGCGAAGCGTCTACGTTTCGAGACTGGCCAAAAATGCTCTTGTCCGGCTGTCTGTCTGTCTGTCTGTCTGTCTGTAATTCTCTACAGGTCGCATTTTTCAACCGATTTTGACGAAAATTTGGCATATGTATAAATTAATTAAACCTACAAAATGAGTAGAATAAAATTTTGAAAAACATTTTTTTTAGAGTACCTACCATACTCGCAAAGTGGGAGTGAACTTTTTTTTTCTTGTGAATCCCATAGTGTGGGATATCGTTGGATAGGTCTTTCAAAAATATTGCTGGTGTGTGAATACCATTTTTTCGATTTAGGGATCCGTTGGCGAAATATTAAGCTTTAAAGCGGTAATTTTTGTTAGAGTCACGTGTCCCCCCCCCCCTGCCAGCTAAACGGTTGCTTCTGGAAATGTGAAAAAATTCATGGCAGTAGCATATATAACGTAGTTACAAGGAAAACTATTACGGCTAAGTAGGTTCTATTAGTTTTTGAGTAATAGTGGATCGACTTAAGAAAGTTGAAAAAATAAATTATGTTCATAGAACTGCATACGTAAAATGGAAAATTATTTTTTTCCGCGTGATATCCATGGTGTGGGGTATCGTTGGATGGGTCTTTCAAAAATATCGCGGGTGTGTGATAAACATTTTTCGATTCAGGGATCCGTTTGCGAAATATTAAGCTTTAAAGTGCTAATTTTTGTCACTTTAGTAGGTACTTTTTCTGTTTCCAAAGTTGACTTTTGTTGGTTTCTTTTAGGTTTGGTTTATAAGGGCTGGCGAGGTCTACTGTTCTCACGGAACTACTAGTAGTATAGTGTAACCATGTAGAGACGAAATACCCACTATTATTTTATAGCTCGATTGAAACTTTTTATGCACCACTCATCATGCGAACGGCATCATTCCACAACGTTGAGTCAACACGCGATCCATTCGCTCTGCAATGAAAATATTGCCCACACTTTTTGCTTCTACCTCCCAAAATCCGATATTTAACCAGTTCCAACACAAATGGCATACGAAAAATAACGCATTTCCACCTCTGAAACAAAATATAATCTATTCACAAGATTCAGTAGCAGTAGGTTCTATTTGGTCTAAATACGTAACGAAATAGTCATTATGGGAATTGGGCACTTAAAAGAAGAAAAACTTATGGACTGCAAAATTATCGTGGTAGGTACAATCTACTTACTTCGATTAAACATACATAAATACATAAATAAATAGTCATATTATTATTAAGTGTAATTAAGTTCTTGTATGTATTAGGATAAGGAGAAATATAGTACATTGTTAACCTAGGTGTGAAAGTAATTTATATAAGTCCCGAGACGGGGTTTGGCGCCCGACGCGTAGCGCGAAGCACTGTGCTTTTCATTAAGAATACACTGAAAGTAAAAACAAAAACATAAAATGAGTGTTAATACAAATCTCTGCTATACGGAAGTATAAACAAAACTCTACAACTCGAAAAAACAAATGAAGATCGAATTGCCGCTTTCCCGTCTACTTTGTTTTTTTTTCTGTGGCCGGCCAGCTATTCTGCCATTATTTTTCATTTCCATCATTGAAAAAATGGTAAATATTTTGCCCAAATCTATGTTATTTTAAAGAAATAGTTGACAGTAATAATTTTATTAAAGTCATTTAAAAATATATATTCTTTAATTATTACATAACTTTATGTTATTTCAATTTTACATCGCGCTGTAATTTAGTGGCTGTAAAGACAGTTGGAACATGGTCCAATAGAAATGTCAAAATAGTACTAGTTTTTTTATATATAATTTGACGCTGTCAGTTGAAAGCGATTCTCCCTAGGGCTGAGATGTATTACTTTCAACCCGCTCCTCAGGCAACTTCAGACCTACTTTCAGAGTATGAGTAATGAAAATAACTTTATTATTTTATTTATTTATTATTTAAACAAACTTGTTTTTGCTGTTTAATATCCCTTTGATACACGCATATTTTGTTTCCAAGACACATATAGCGTTAGTTTACGTATGGCATTTCATTTGGGTAAATAAAACAATTAATTGTATCTATCTACAATAAGTTATTTTTGCTAAAAAAATTTGGTTTTATTATGAGCACAAAATCCCACATTATCTAACAAGTAAAAATATACATAAAGGTACTGGGATATCTGGCTACACATTGACCCTTTTGGGTTCTTTTGTGTCAAACCCCCAGTCCACCAACAACGGTGCCCCAATCTGTTTTTGGTGGACTAATACATACGCCTTAGAAATTCTAATCTTTGTCGTATGCCGGTTTCCTCACGATGTTTTCCTTCACCGAAAAGACTGTGGTATTATAGGTAATAAACCGTACTTAGGTTCTGAAAACTCATTGGCACGGTTGACCGCACGTCAGTGGAAACAAAACCAGTATAAACTGGTCTCTCATAGTATTGAAACTCCCTTATAGGCTACGCCAGCTCAAGGTCAGTGTTTCCAATGACGTGCGGTCGACTGTACCTACGGCCCAAGGTTCCAACCCACGATCCCATGAACGTGAGGCGAGTGCACAACCAATGGATATCTAGGTAAGTATAAGGTAGTCCTATATAAATACTTACTACCTACCTGTTCAACAATCGGTAAAAAGTATTTCATTTTACCGACGAGTTACAAAAGCAAATCGTACGTGCGTTCGTTCGTGTATTGTCAATTTTTGTGCAATACGTGTTTGACAGAATTCATTTGCGCCAACAACTAAAAAAGGCTTCGCACCCGCCGATATGTGAAATGACTATTTTGTTTGAGTTCGCTGAGCCGATCCAATTTTATTTTTCGGTAAATGGATTTTTCCGCAAGCCAGCGTGCGTGATGGCTGTTTACTGACGCGCTGAGTGAACGACATACGTCAAGCAGGTGAGGGAGACGGGGCGGATAGGTATCTAACAACATTATACTATACATGATACGAACACTATACTTTATCAAGTCAAGTGTATGGTTACAGAGGACGTAATGATTGCCAGCTGCCTAAAAAGAACCGCTGGTTTAAAAAGAAAAAATTTGGCCAAAATGCAATCGCAATTACTGATTAGGTACCTACTCGTATATAGTTACGTTTCCTTCAAAAGTACTTTCTCACTTTCCTTAGTTTCGGTATTTAACACTAAATTAAAAATTTAGATTTTATAGAAAGTAATTTGGAATGTGATCGCAGTAATCACCATTACATTCCCAACTATGATTAGAATATTAAGATTTCCAAAACCCTTATTGCAACGAACAAGCAGAAAATAATGACTTTCCTATGATTTCTGCGGCTATATTACATGTTCCGATAGATTTTATATATGCATTTTTCAAAACGAAACCGACGACGTTGCAACACGTAGACACAAGTAAAACAAATAGTGCCATCTGTTGGGAACTTTATATGCTGTTAGTACAAGTAGCTCCATCTGTCGTCGAATAGATGTTGTATTTGTCTATCTTCTCATTGCTAGATGGCGCTGTATTTTAATTTTAAACTAGCTTCATGCTCTACAAAATTATTATAATTCCAATTTATCGTAGTTATGTTTGGTTTCGGTATTAGATAGGGTTGAATTAATACTAGCTTGTTTAAAAAAATGTATATTTTGCTATATAAAAACCCTTATGACCTTAAAGGAAAGAAAACAATTACAAAACAAAAACATAATAAAAAAGGCGGTAAAGTGTAAGTACATTCATAATCAGAATCACAGACGAACAAATAAATGCTAAAAATAAAAATCATAGAAGTGAGATTCCTTAGAGATTATAATTAATATCTACTGAAGTCTAAATAATTGATGCCCGTTTCCACTAAACTTAATGACTTCTAAAATATCAATTTAATTGTAATTGTTTACTATTTTATTTTATTTTAAAAGTTTATTTCTTATAGTTTCTTTACATTAGGAGTCAATTATGAGAAAACGGGCCTAACCGTCAGTTGCAAGGTTCATTAAAGTTAATGACGGCGTCAATCTAAAAAGTGCGAAATGAATTTAGCGTTTCTTTCCTCGGATTATCAATAAATCTTGTCACAATTTAAGGCGTATCCCAGGCACACGCGGTCTGCGGTGGCGGCCTACCGCAGGCCGCAGCTTCAATATGAAAATGCAGGCCGCGCGTGTCTGAAGTCTCACATACATTGCGTATGGAATACAACAGGCCGCCACCGCCACCGCAGGCCGCGTGTGTCTGCGATACGCCTAATGTATCTATTTTCAGCTATTTGACGAAGAAAACTTGTCTGCTATTGTCGAATCACGATCGAATCGATCGACCTAATCCATATTAAGAACATCTTTAACTTTAACGAATCTCGTTTTCAATTGACGGTAATTAAAATAAATAGCTTAGAAGGTAACATTGAGCAATCATTTCTCAGTGTACAATTGGTCAATTATTCTACAACAATTTGTTCATTTCGTATCTTTTAGACGCATTTGGTCCGCAGAGGGAGTGGGATAGTTTGGGGCACAACATCTAGTATTTTAAGGGCTTCTTTCACCACTTGCTGATAAAGTCCCAGATACCGTATCTGCAGGTTATCTGACAGATAGTCTTTCATTTTGCTTTCACAGGAATCTGATTGCCTTATCAGTCAGATAAACCGCCATATAAATTAACAGCAAGATTCATCAGAGACTTGAGGTGTGAAACAAGAAAATATTACCAGACAGATTTATCTGATAGATTAGTTTATCTGTCAGATTACTATCTGTAACAATATCAGCAAGTGGTGAAAGAGGCCGTAAACATTTCAAATGTCAACTTGACTGGCACGCTTGATCTTGGTCAGAACAGCATTTAGAGAGAGAGAAAAGCCAGAAAGAGAGATTTTAGCATGGGGTCGGAGAGAAAAAGTGGAGTAGCTTTTATCATGGGATTTAAATCAGATACAGAGCAGTCTCAAAGAAAACATTCACCAAAGGCAAGGTCTTTGATGATTATTAGGGGTCATTAAAATACAAAGAAATCACTATAAAGGACGAACAAATCCCACTTATTCTATGGTGAGTCCTTCTTCTAAGTGAGTCGTATAATATCAATGGCGGAAATCTGACTTTCAATAACGATTCAAACTTTCTAATCATTCCACTAAGAGTCAAAAACGCTTCAAACTTTCTCATCATTGCACCAAGAGTCAAAACACATTTTTTGTAAAAACTACAGATTGCCGCCTTTGATATTATACGACTCAAGTCTGGTCACGTGAGGTAGACCGCCGTCAAGTCTATAAATGTACGGCCGGCCGCACGTCAGTGGAAACAAAACCTGTATGAACTGTTCACTCATCATAGTCTCAGCAACAGGTTTCCTATTTTAAGATATAGGGTCACTTTTTGCTAAAGCGTAACACAGACAGCGCGGCGGCGTTGCGAAAAAGTTGCGGCGGCGAATCTGCGGAAAGCGAATAAAAAGCGGAGCCCTTCAGACAGGAATACCGCTAGCGGCGGCGGCGCGGCGGCGGTTTGTATGAAGAACGCTCCGCACCGCGCCGCGCCCGCGCCGCTCTGTGTAGGGGTTCTCATACACTACAAAGGAATCCGCAACGCCTGTCTGCGCTAATCTGTCAAATCAAAACGGCAACGCTTTCGCAACGCCGCCGCCCTGTCTGTGTTCCGCTTAATTCTCTTGTCTCCAGCACGATTATGGAATTATTTCACAAATACACGAAACACAACCTGTGTTTCAATTTCAATGTGCGTAGATTGGAAAAAAAAGTGTTTCCAGTGACGTGCGCCCGACTGTACACGAGTGTGGTGCAACTAGAATATCCTCATGTTGTTGGCGCAGCCGTGGTTCATGCGGTACTGCACGTACATCATGGCGGAGTTGTGCCAGTAGTAGAGCGCGCCCAGCACGAGCACGTGCCACCACTGGTGCGAGTGCCCGATGTAGTCCACCTGCCCGGGGAACCAGCGCTCCGGCACCTGACAACACATTACACATTGTTAAAAAAATTAACACGTTTATAAAGCGGACTACTCAACAACAGTCTCATCATCATCATATCAGCCTGTAAACGTCCACTGCTGGACAAAGGCCTCCCTCAAGGATCTCCACGACGACCGGTCCTGCGCTAACCTCATCCAGCTGGGTCCCGCGACCTTCACCACAACAGTCTAATACCTATAGACTGGCCAGTTACAGTTTTTGAAATGTTTTCTATTCAGTTCTTGAAACATGATTATCAACAGCCTATTAACATGTCCTCACTGCTGGGGCACAGGCCTACCCTCTCAACGAGGGCGTTCGAGCTAGTCCACCACGCTGGCCCGGTGCGGGTTGGTGGACTTCACATGCGCCTAAGAATTTCTTCTTCGGCGTATGCAGGTTTCCTCACAATGTTTTCCTTCACCGTTTAAGAGAAATCAGTAAATGTACTAAGTTTCGAGAAAAACCCATTGGTACATGGTTCAGCCGGGGATCGAACTTCCGACCTTTCGATATGATAGGCCGCGTCTTATCCTCGACGCCACTGACGCTCTAAAACATGATAATATTGGTCAATAACCTTCTTGTTTTTATTTGCAAACGCATTTATATTAGGTATTTTCACTAAATTAATTGTTATTTTGCGAATGAAGCTCATTTCATTAAATCAACAAATAGAGTAGATTGTAAATGCAACATAGATATACCTTGAAGGCGTAAATGGTGAACGCAGTTCCACTAATGACATACATCCCAATAACTCGGGGGAAGAACATCTGGAAAGAGAAATAAAACAATTTATAGCGACCCTTTCTGTTTCCAGTGAGTATTTTAGATTAGAATGACGCGGCCTGTATCTGAAGAAAAAGAAACTTTCACTGTACCGTCACTGTTGGCAGCTTAAATCCTAGATTATCACATCATTAAACTAATGGCCAGTAATTTAAGGAAATTAATATTAATCTCTTTGTGGTAATTAGTCATTTTATGGAAGGGATATTTTCTAGAAGACGTAAGTAGGGACATTTTGTAGAAGGAACATTTTGTGGAAGGGACATTTTGTGGAAGGGACATTTTGTGAAAGGGACATTTTGTAGAAGGGACATTTTGAAGAAGGTACATTTTGTAGAAGGGACATTTTGTAGAAGGGACATTTCGTATAAGGGACATTTCGTAGAAGGGACATTTCGTAGAAGGGACATTTCGTAGAAGGGACATTTCGTAGTAGGGACATTTTGTGGAAGGGGGGGCATCTTGTGGAAGAGGCAATTAAGGAATGGGACATTATGTAGTTTCCGAAGTGACATATTGAAAACGGGACATTACACGACACGCCCAAATCTTGCTGGTGACTAAATGTACACCTGTATCTTTCTTTCTCTTTCTTTACAACACTCGTTAGACAAGCCACTTTTTATGGTTCCGTGGTGTGTTTACCTGGACCATGGGGTTGTCGAACCCCCCCATGGTGTAGGTCCAGTGCAGGGTGGGCAGCACGCCGTACGCGGCCCACGCGATGAACACGCACATCTTGACGAGGTACGGCACCTGGAGCCGCGGCACCTGCAGCACCATCGCCGCCACGAAGATCAGCGTCACTGACGTCATGTAGAACGCCTTCAACTCCTGCAAGACACAACACAATGTACTATTTCACTGCACTCCTCGAAAATGTTCTCCTTAGGGTCATTTTAGACTAGGCGGCAAAATGCTCGAGCACTTTTATGCCGCTAAAGTAAAAACAACTGTACTCAAATTCAAAATCGTTTATTCAAAATTGGAATACAATAAGTGTTCTCTTTTTGACGTCAATTCGGTCTAAAACTTCTCTGTGTCTATAGCCGAAAGGAAGAAACAACATCTAATATTAAATTTGTGTCATAATTCAAAACCGAAAATTTATCGCGTTTTCTCGCGCGGTCTCGAGCATGCGCGAACAGTTTTCCATTTTAAGCTATAACACAAGTGGAATACAGTCGGTTTTACTTTAGCGGCACAAAAGTGCTCGAGCATTTTACCGTCTAGTTAGTGACCCGTCTGAATTGACCCTTAGAGTATTGCGCGAAGGTCAGTGTCGCGGTAGTTTAGCAACTACTGTCGCAGCTTGCGTCCACGCATACTAACACAAACCGTGCCTTCCTCCTTGGGTACGGAAGGCAACGTGACCCAGTATGTGATTACTTGATTAGCACAGTGTTAACACACTATCAAATTAACATGTGTATTAGCTTTCAATCAATTGCCACTGTTTACTGGGCCTTGAATGAATAATTTTGAAATTGAGTCGTTAATTTATTTGAAGTTTATTCATCATGTTTAAATAATCAACGACTTTTCGACAACGTGTTGCAGTTGAACTCTTAAAAGTAGGGTAGGCACTTGTGGGTAGAGCATTGACCTCTCCAATATTACACTACACTGGCTGTCCCAATGACAGCCAACCGCGAGTGTCCCGAGAACTAATTTCGACGATTAAGGCGTATCCCAGACACACGCGGCCTGCGGTGGCGGCCTACCGCAGGCCGCAGCTTCAATATGAAAACGCAAGCCGCGCGTGTCTGAAGTCTCACATACATTGCGTATGGAATACAACAGGCCGCCACCGTCACCGCAGGTCGCGTGTGTCTGTGATACGCCTAATATGGAAGTCAGCGTGAAACTAATTTAAAATGTTTAGTTCCATAGACACTCCTCACTATAGTCGTCCTAGTCGCCAAGCGCCAAAATGGCGGAAGCCAATTACCTAGGCACTTAGTAAACTGTTTGACAGCAACCATACAGTGCAATTAGAGGTGAGTGGGGTAGAGCTAATCTTATACATATGTGTCGTTCCAAATCAAAAGGTTTTATCGCGGCATTTAGTTTCTGAGATAAATTAAGTTGTATAAAATTGCTCAAACGACGACACGATTGGGTCACTACAAAAGTGTATAAAAAAATAACCATTTGGTCACAGATTAGTGAATAGTTATTATTACGGGCTACCAAGTGGTTCTTGGGTCTATGGTTAGGTATATTTATGTAGTTTTCAGCCCTGCAGCTAACTCATTTTCGCCGGCATTTAGTTTCTATTATAGTTTTGTAAGATGATTCAAACAAGATACAATTGGGTCACTACAGAAATTAAAAAAAAATAACCACAGGGGCAAGGAGGGTAAATTGGTTCTTGAATCTATGGTTAGGTATATTTATGTAGTTTACAGCCCTGTAGCTAACTCATTTCAGCCACAAGGTCTCTTTTGAATTGGATCGCCACATACAGTGGCAGTGCAGTGGCAGTGGGCTGGTCACATCTGCCGGAGAACCGATAACCGCTGGGGTAGACGAGTTCTCGAGTGGAGACCACAACTCGGCAAGCGTAGTGTGGACCACGACACGGCTAGATGGAGCGACGTCCTGCGTAAGGCGGCTGGCAGTGACTGGATGGGGAGAACCGAGGATCGGGTTCAGTGGCGCGCCTTGGGGGAGGCCTATGTCCGGCAGTGGACTAGTGCAGGCTGATGATGGTATAGTGGCAGAACACTTACATAGTGGCACCAGAACGCGTAGTAGATGCCGGAGGTGTAGATGGCGAGCAGGGAGAGCGCGATGCCGAAGAGGTCGTACATTAGGAACGTGTTGTAGTCCGTCTCCGACCGGCACGAGAACGTGTGGTACAGCGCCGACAGCGCCATGCAGATCTGCAAATCATATAATACTCATTTGAAGGGGTAATGTGGGTGAAATGCTAGATGTACTATAACGAAACTGAAATTTGAAACGTAACTGATAAATTTCGTTACGTTACGTTAAGTTTCGTTACAGTACATCTTTCTGCATTCACCCGTATGCAATGTAGAGTATTAATAATCTCTTATCTCCTTTGTCACTTAATTACATGTATCTATAAGTTCACTGATGTAGGAAAAAAGGGACTTGACTGTCAAGTAATGGAACGTATCCAGGGTCATTCTTTTATTTAGAACTGTAGGCAGTCTTTGAATTATAACACTTACAGAAATCTCGGGTTTAAGAACATTCATTAATTTTTAATTTTAAGTAAAACTGTGAAAAAAAAAGTTTGGTCAAGCGTGAAAACTGTTTTTCACAAATCGTAAAAGTTTTGAAAAAGTTATTACATAAATCGATCCACTATTGAGTTTAGATCAAATCATTGCACGGCATGAAAAACACCTGACCATTGGAAGTTGCCTCACAATCCCTTCTAACCAAATTATTTGTACCTACTGTAAAATGTAAACAAACATAATAACATAGAATAAGTACCCACTTTTTTCTAATTCCTTTGTCTCAATTGGAGGTTTCAACATAAGTATTTTCTTACATAAGTTAGATCCTACATAAAAGTAGGTAAAGTATTATGACGTATACGTAGATACCTATACCAGTTACATAACAGTACCTACACAACGGTTCTGCGAATCACGTAGGCGAAGTAGTTTCCGAAAGTAACGGAACCAAAAAAATACAACAATTTACAATACCGCCTCGTTGGCTCAGTGTAGTCAATGGTTTCCAGGGGTCACGGGTTAATTCCTCGCTGGGGAGAAAAAACTTTGTACAATTTGTACTTGGCGGGACCAGAATTTTGCCAGATAGATACTTAGTCCCCAAACTCTAAATAACAGTAGCGAAACCTATACGCCAAATTGTGGACAAAATCCCTAATGATACTAAACTCCCTTCCAAACTTCAATGCCTCCCCCACCCAGCAGTAGTTATGTAAGTAGACCATGGTTATGCAACCAGCCGATGTCCATTCAAACATTATTGTATGCCAAACATAGCGATATGCTAAAGAATGTTTAGTGAGAAAGGTCACACACTTCATCGGAACATAAAATTTAACGACGACGCAGCGACCAGTGCAGGGCCAATACTGACGATCGATACGACAATAAATCAATTTTAAACTACACAGCAGAGGCTTATCTATAGTTCTTACATAATTAAAGAACTAACCCTATAGTCATGTAATCAATAAGCAGTTAGAGACTATACGAAGCCCGGTTACGCTTACGGCTCAACTGAGAATGTTTCACAGATACTAGGGTTCCATTCCGGTCATTTTCAGTTCCAATATTCTCACTTACGTATTGCTTCAAGTAACCCCCGCAATGGGGCGGCGCGGTGTCGGGAACCTACTGGTAATAGGCAGCAGCACTAGAACAAGGCCTAGTACTGCGATGGTCAACAGTTATGAGCGTGACGGGCGGGAGCCACATAGTCCTCTCCATCATGGACCTACAGAGAATGATCACCTTATACGGGACAAGGAGGCCTGTGCCGGCACAGTGGACGTTGATTCATAGGCTGTAATGAATCACTATGCCTTCCAATTAAAGGACTTTGTAAGATTGGTCGTATACAATCCGTTGAGTTTCGTTGAACAAAATTTTCAAATTTCTGCATTTTATGTCGTAAGTGAAAACCAAATAAAAACCAAACTCTGTTTATATTAGGATTTTTGAGTGAATAGTGTGAAAGAAATGTTAATGGCCAGTTGAAGAAATGTTCAACAACCTCCTAAGTAGATCTCCTAAAAGTTAGCATCATTAATGTCAAGAAATCTAATAAGTATAGTCAATAATTTTATGATCTACGAGAGAGCTCGGTTCAATAGATAGTGAAAGCACCTTGACCGCCTCGAGCCGCTTTCAGAAAGTATGTGCGCATTGCGGTGATTATGCAACATATCTAGTTGACGTTCATCTCTTGTACTTATGTCTTTGGATGAACATTTTAATTCGCTGCATGGCTGCATGCATGTCATGACTTTGCCGGCCGCTTTTTAAGGCGTGGATCGGAAAAAAATCCTTTATAGTGTTTGCTCACGACATTAGAGAAACCTGTACCTTTGCAAAAATGTAGTTTTTAGGCTCAGTTTGGGCTGTGCATGCAAAGAAGAGTGGAAATTCCAAAGGATGTAGAGCCAATTGAATTGCAATAGAATCTATTTTTGTTCGTCTTTCTATCCATTTGCCTAAGTTGAAAGACATGACATAATTAAATGTAAGATTCTATTGTAATGGTACATAACCCTTTGTAATTTCCTCTCAACTTAACGAGTTTTAAATTTAATTATAAAATTCGCTGATTTCTCACGTGAATTTGTTTCGTCGTCAAATATTTCAACTTTGATGAATTACTCCTATGTAAGTTTATGAATAAAACTGTTTGGACTTGGAAAGTCACGTTTTGTTGAATACTATGCTGACGTGTATGTATACTAATCAATCATATAAGAATTTCAAATCAAACGGCAACGAATTATTATTTTAAAACGACGCATGCAAGCGGTCATTTCTTGTTAATTTTTTCAACAATAATTGTGAAGCCGCAAGTACTTTCACTGGCGGGAGAAAAGCGGGTCGAGACGTCGATCATCGTCGTGGTTGTGCAGGTACTTTCAAGAGATAAGGCTCTGTGCACAGCCGGCGAAATAACGCGGCGGTCTCACCGCGTAGCAGAGCGGTGGTGCTACATTGTTCCTATCTTGTATTACAAAACAATCGCGATTCTTCGCTCGTTCATAAACTCGGGCAATCGCGGAAATCGATAAACGCACCACGTTAAGTAGGTAATTAAAAGTAATATTTGATTTATCTATATCCCACAAAATCAAATCCTCCAAAGACCAACCTCATCTGCATGTCACAGTGCAACCGCTAGCGGCTAACAGTGGCGGTATTGCGTCAAAAATCGCAAAGCCCAACATAACTTTATTCCCGCATAAGGGAAGGCCTATGTGCATCAATAGACTAGGTCCCACAAAATCAAATGCGTCAAAGACCAACCTCATCTGCATCAGAGTGCAACCGCTAGCGGATAGTAATGGCGGTATTGCGTGAAAGTCCGCAAATCCCAACATGTCTTTACTCCCGCATGAGGGAAGGTCTATATGTAGAACAATAGATAATAGGCTGGTCCTTATGAAAAGTAGATACAGGATTTGTTAATGACGGTATTTTTTTGTCGCGGTGGCCCCGCTCGCCGTGCACCAAGCCTAATCGCAGAACCACCGACTAATGGTGCAGAGAGGCTGCGCTCTGGCAGGCTGCGCTCATATTTCGTAACCGCCATGCACGTCACGTGGACGGCGGCGGTGGCGGGGCAAATTATGTATTGCTAGTTGCGACGAAGCAACGCACGCGCAGGAAATAACGTTCCTACAGATCAAGCTAATACTTATACCTACTATAACTTATTAGACAATAACATCATTTTGTAATATTTACCTAAAATTACAAATAAAGACATTTTGAACTATAGAATGCGTACAAAACTACTGGTGTTTATTTAGTTTACCCAGACAAGTCGTAAAAGCTAACTCTTTTTTCAAATTGTTATTTCTAGAAACTTTCTAAGTTCGGTTTGATCACAGAAATATTTAGGTATTCTAGGAAACGCTCTCTGTCCGGTTTAATTTTTAACAGGTCTTATATAAGTCTCATAATTCAATGTATTTTTGACACGATATAGATAAAGAGATAAACAATTAAGTGACTAATCCATTAAGTAATTAATTTAATGGCCGACAAACATTTCAGAACAGGTTCCGGTTTCGGGTTCAATACCAACAACACCAGACTGGTTTCAGCAAATTTGTAAACACAGCCAGGTCTCAGAAATGGCGTATACTTATATTTAGTAGGTAGGTACCTATACCATTACAGTCTTTGTCTCGTTCAGTGAAAGTGGTATCAATTTGTAATCAGCAATGTGTGGAACAATGAGCAGTGCGATTAAACCGATAACCATTTTGAATTGGATGATTAATTTAAGATCGCTTTGTACAATTCAATGGCCACATATTTTGTTATTTGAGCTGTGTTAGCCTAGTCGGTTTTGCACTCGCTTCACGTTCATAGGTCGTCGATTCGAGCCTTGGGTCGTACCAATTAGGTTTTTCGGAACTTAAGTAGGTTTATGGTTAATATCACAGGGTTTTTGGTGAAGAAAAACATCGCGAGGAATCATGCATACGCCTAAGAGTAGAATTCTATTCAAAAACGGATTGGGGCTTCGTTGGTGGACATGGGTTTGGTACAACAGATCCTGTAGGCTCTAAGTGGGCCCCCTAACAAGATAGATAAGATATTCTATACCTACCACTGCCTAGTACATATAAAAAAAATTAAGAAAGTTCCGCGGCGATGTCTGTCATGCACGATCGCGCAAACCCTCGAAAACTTACTGAATGAATTTTGATTTCAACAGTGGAGACATATTAATAGGCTGTTGATTTGACAGGCGACAGCGGCGCTTACCACGAGTAGGGTTGTCTGCCCTTTGGACGCTGCAATCCGTTGACAATACACTTACCAGGAAACAGGAGAAGAGTATAGCGGCGACTGTCTTGTCGGTGACCGTCGCGTGTATGTTGATGATGGCCAGGTCGTTGATGGTGAGGCACAGCAGCAGGCAGAACCCGAATATGTGCGTCCATATGTTCATGGTCTCGTTCGTCCACCAGAATATGCTGCAGCAAATTGTACAACATCATTATATCAGCTGAAAAACGTCCAGTGCTGGACAAAGGCCTCCTCCAGGGATTTTCACGACGACCGGTCCCGCGCCAACCTCATCCAGCTGGGTCCCGTGACCTTCACCAGACCGTCGGTCCACCTTGTGGAAGGCCTGCCAAGGCGGCGTCTTCCGTAATGCGTATACACAGCACAGTCTATAAAATCTTTTGTTTTTCTCATTTGGGATTGAAGGTTCACGAGGAGTTAGCAATACAAGACAAAAATGACATAAAACAAGAGGCGTTGTTGCAAAATTTTAGCAAACAGCAATTAGAAAAGCGAATTATACGTGTGTAGAGATGTGTAACAGCCGTTACGACATAACAATACGCGTTACACTCTGATTTCCACCTGTCACCTACTTAGGTATAACTACTTAAAATAAAATACGCTGAAGACCGTGAAATTGGCAAAAATATGGAATATTCGGGTTCGGCTTTGGGAGAGTCCTACGCCCAAAAGTGGAATAACATGCCACAGACTTAGGAATATTTTGTTTCTCAAACATAGATCACCAGAGTTTGTGGCAATGTTTTACTGACATATCTTCTAAAACTGTATGAACTATCTATATGGGTCTATGACATATATTTTTCGGCCGCTCGGGGTTCGGATCCTCACTTATCATAAGGATCAGGTGAAGTGAGATTGAGGTCAAGCGTAAATCTTAACTGTATGCCAGCGAACTTACGCCTACTTAAAAATAAATGTGAACCGGTTCGGCTGACCGGCGGATCGACAAAGGTCGCGATAGCTCTCTAATTAAAGAGTAGCACCGCTGGATTTAGCGTGCGGTAGGTACAGTCGACCGCACGTCAGTGGAAACACTGACATTGGGCTGGACTAGCCTATTAGGGAGTTTCAATACTATGAAATACCAGTTTTAGTTACCAGTGTTAATAAAATGTCCTGATCGCGCGAGCTTGATCTATTGAATTTCTACAACTCCACCGTTGTTTAGAATTGACAATTTCACTAAACGTCATGCATGTAAATTCTACCATTGTAAGTTACTGAACTGACATTAGCGCATTTGATACTTGCATATCAAACAAATTAAGAATTTATCTGTACTTAGTTATATGTATTGATGTGTTTAATCACAATAATAGCATTGTGTGATAATAGTAAGGTAGTTCTGTCACAGAATGTTCTGTTGATTAATGTAAGATTGAACCTCTACCATGTTTGTTGCATTACATAAATTCCAATTGGAACCTTTGGTATTAGGGCATTCGTTTTGACGACTTTGTACATCTTTGTATCATCATATCAGCACTTCAATGTCCACTGTTGGACATAGGTCCTCCCCAATGAACGCCACCACACCCGGCATCACAATCTATCTTAGTGCAACTACTTTGCATAGGCGTGCCGCCAGATGGACCGACTACCTAAAGAAGATGGCCGGAAGTGTCTGGATTGGATGATGAAGTGGAGGACTGGGCATGGTGGTGATCATTGGGGAATGCTCATTTACTGCAGTGGACGTAGATATGCTGACATTACGATTAATAAACAATAAGTGTCAGGGATCTATCTCATAGAAATGGGTTTGACTGCATGAACTCAGGAAACCAACAGCTGCGAGAAGGTGCAGCCAGTGGTCTCTATTATTATCAGAAGCCAATAATCCCTCCTTGTCACTGAGCCAGCACTAAATTAGTGAGAATTATGAGTTAGGTACAGAGTTTAATAATAAATTACTAAGTAAATAGTGAGAGAGTATAAATATAGGTATACAGACCTTTCCCAGCACAGTTTAGTTGGCAAGAGTTTCCTATATCCATCTCTGATAAAAGGATTGTGCTGTAGATACTCTGGTGCCTGTTCGTATTTGAGCAGTTGTCTGTAGTTAATGTACTCCAAGTCTTCCTTCGTCAGATTGTTATTGTCCTCCAGTTTCTTACCCCGTCGCAGGAGAGTGACGCCGGGGTTGTATTCATTGTCTGTTCTAGTTTCGTTCTCTACCTGCAAAAAATTTTCACCAAAATATTATTATATCTAATCTAATACCTAGATTATCATCATGTAAACATCATTAAACTACATAATAATGAATTATGAAAGCAAGTCGACTCCCGTGGAAGCATCAGGGTTGGAGCGGACAAAAGGAAGAAGGCCAAGGAAAAATGGGCAGATTCCAAAAAAGTGATTTTTTTCTAAGTTTTTTTCATTGCGCCCCCTTTTGTCCACACTGACCAGCATCAGCTTTATGCCTTCCATTAAAAAAAATATTTAAAAATGTACTTTTAGGGTCATAATGAGTGCGACGCCTAATCACAGAGGAATTATGAGCCTAATCACCTATTTGTTGACGTCTGTTGCTGGATGGATCACTCATTAGGCCTATGAATTATCACAGGCTGGCTTCTTTTAATGCAGTGCGCTACGGTATAGTTTTAATTACTTAGGTAGGTACTCACTTTTTCTATTGCCATAAATTGGACTGTTTCTTGGCATTCACTAACTTTTCGAGTCATAGTTACAGACATTTTAAAATATTTTTTTTGTAAACTGTTAAATATTTTTGTATTGTTACTCAGCCGATATATTCGTTATTATTTTTAGCACCAATCATATTACCTATATATATAAACAGTTATATTACTAATTTATTTTATGTTTATACCACGAAAAAATGTTTTACTGCTGGACTGACACACATACACTCTATACGACACACATTTTCAAACTGAATGACGGACGGACAGACAGTACTGACAGAGTAGGTTATAACCTGATAATAACTCCCAAAGAAATTTGAATACCAAATTTCTTTGATAACTCCTCTCTGCTGAAGTGCTGACTTGTGACAGACAGACAGCTGCTGCTGTTGGTTGAGTGACCGACTTTTTTTTATATAGTTTTACGGCCAATTGGAAACAAGTCCTTAGGCCCCACTCGCCTTAATTTCATCGCGTTTTCATTTTATTTTAGTTTGTTCATTTTTGGGTCTACATACGAAAACAAAATTCTTCCGTGAGAACAGATTAGGTAAATAAAGCCCTTCGCACGGGCGTAATTCATCGCGCGTTGAAGCGATATTTCTCGCTTTGAAATAGAACTTGGGGTTACTTTATATTCTAATGTAATTAACCTAGGCCGTCGGGTCTTAAATGCATTTGCTTTTCAAGTTAGTTTATATTAAAAAAGTAAATGTCTATTCCACTGACCAAAATAGTCAACCAAAAAAAGGTCGCACCTATAACTGACAATTTTCATTTCATAACTAGATAAATTTGTATTGTTTGTAAACTGATATTTAAATGATATGCATATTATTGTAATTCTATTGTCCCAAAATCAAACGTGAACAGATCAAACAACGCAAACAATGGTTCTAGTGTTACGGCATGGTTAGGGTCGTTGTTCGATGTGAGCGAGCGAACAATGCTGGTCGACTTTTATTTAGTCCGGCGGTATTTACCCGCCCCTCCCTCTTTGTTTTGTAATTGTATTGTTACTCATTCCAATTTAGTTTTTGCAATATTTTCTCTGATTTGTTAATTATAATGAGTTTCTATGGATTAACTTACAGTTCACTGAAGCTATAATGGTTTATGAGTATCAAGAACATAAAGCGAACACTTAATGGAGCAGATTCTGAAACTTTTAACCGTTCAACGTGTCCAGAAGCATTTCAAGTGGCCGGATGTTCATGTGATTACGTTATTTGACTGTTAAATGAATAGGGTAAGAATCATAACTAAGTTAAATAGCGAAGAACCTAATAAATACTCATATTGAAATCAATCATGGAACCTATTGGGCCAGCAGAGACAAACCGCCTTCCACCTACAACATCTGTGGACAGTTGCGATGGAGGCTCTATGTGCTTGGAGCTAGCACTGGAGGGCGAGAGACTCTGCAAAGCGGGAGATTGTCGGGCTGGCGTCGCGTTCTTCCAAGCCGCTATCCAAGCTGGCACTGATGACTTGCGCACACTTTCCGCTATCTATAGCCAACTTGGAAATGCATACTTTTATCTAGGAGACTATAATAAAGCGATGCAGTACCATAAACATGATCTGACTTTAGCTAGGACAATGGATGATAAACTAGGCGAAGCTAAGGCGTCGGGCAACCTCGGTAATACATTAAAAGTTATGGGGAAGTTCACTGAGGCTATCCACTGCTGCAACAGACACTTGGAGATATCGCGAGCGCTTGGCGACCGTCTCAGTGAAGGTCGCGCTCTATATAACCTGGGAAATGTGTACCATGCCCAAGGCAAACAGCTGGGCAGAGTTGGACAGAATGACCCAGGACACTTCCCACAGGAAGTCAGAGACTGTCTCATGCAAGCGGTCGCTTATTATGAAGAGAATTTGGAACTGATGCGGGGCCTAGGGGACCGTCAAGCAATGGGTCGGGCCTGTGGTAACCTTGGCAACACTTGCTACCTTCTAGGTGACTTTGCACGCGCCATTCGATATCACACAGAGCGTCTACAAATCGCTCAAGAATTTGGCGACAAAGCAGCTGAGAGGCGCGCAAACAGCAACCTTGGAAATTCTCATATATTTCTTGGCCAATTTGAGAATGCAGCTGAACATTACAAATGTACCCTTGCTTTAGCAGAAGAACTAGGTGATGCAGCCGTAGAAGCTCAGGCTTGCTATTCTCTTGGTAATACATACACTCTACTTCGCGAATATCGTATTGCTGAAGAGTACCATGCACGTCATCTGGCTGCAGCACGAAAACTCCAAGATAGAGTGGGAGAAGGCAGAGCCTGTTGGTCACTAGGCAACGCTCACGCTGCTTTGGGAAATCATGAAAAAGCACTTTATTATGCTAATGAACATTTTAATATATCCAAAGAGCTTGGTGATGTTCTTGGTATGGCAACGGCACAGATGAACATAAGCGACCTGCGCAAAGTGCTGGGTTGGCCACCAGAAACAGAATCTCCACCTGCTGCTTTTGAGTCTGATGAGGACAGAACACCTCAGACACCCTTCAATGCACTGCGTGTCAGAAGACAGAGCATGGAACAACTGTCATTGATACAGATAACTCCAGATGCCAAAAAGAAAGAAGCTGAACAAGAGACTGAAAAGAAATTAGAAGTACTAAGAACGGAATCAGAAGACAATCCAGTAGAGTCATTCTTTGATCTGCTAAGCAGGTGTCAGTCAGAGCGCATGGATGACCAGAGAGCCACACTCAATGCAAATAAAGAGAACCGACCAAAAGCCAAAAAGTTGCAAAGATCAGCTAGTAGTGGAAATGAGATTTCCAATTCTAATGACACTGTAATGGATATGATTACTGATCTTCAAACAGAACGTATGGATTCTCAACGTGCCGAACTGCACCACACTAAGAGTCTAAGCAAGGAGAGCAAGGGCGCGTCACTACCTGGTCTCCGCCCCCAACATTCCACTAGTGCTAAGCCTGAGGATGATTTTCTCGATATGATTGCCCGGATTCAAGGTTCACGCCTTGAAGATCAACGCTCAGAACTGCCCCGACCAAAGCCTGAGGAACGTCCCAAAACTGTGCCTGATGATGATTTCTTTGCCCTATTGATGCGTGCGCAGGCTGGTCGCATGGAGGATCAGCGAGCTACAATTCCATTTAAAGAAAGTCGGCAAAATAAGGAGGGTTCTAGCTCAAAGAAATAAAATATAATTTCTTTAACTACAGGCGACCGCACGTCAGTGGGAACACTTTAACTTTGAGCTGGCCTAGCTTATTAGGGAGATTCAATACTATGAGAGATCAGTTTATACTGGTATTGTTTTCACTGACGTGCGGTCGACCGTACTACCCTGTGCATTCAAATACTTAGGAAGTAGGAGAAAGAAGTACATTATATAATAATGAGATTATTACACTATATATATCTTTTCTTTTTTCCTTGTTGTCTATCAAAACTGACTACAAGAGTAATTATGATCATGCATGCACTATGTACTATTACACGTATTGTCTCAAAAATATGTAGGTACTAATTTTACGTAATACAAATTATGATTTCTAATTTTCAAATCGCTCAAATTAACATCGACGTTTTGTGTAGGTACTGAGTTGATTACTAAGAGTTCATACTTTAAGACATCTGGCTGGGGACTAAATGTTAAAATGTACACTACAATTAAACATTATTTTATTTTAAAATGTATTTTATTTATCTTTTCATTTCATTTAAGTATCTATAGAAAGCAGCAGTGAATTTAAAGAAATAATTACCTACCTATGTACCTAAGGGTAATCATAATTTATTGGAAGGTAGGTAACTTAATTATTTAGTTACATGTACAATAGCATTATGCATTTGTCAAAGAAATACCTAATGAAAATAATCATGGCGAAAAATGGTTAACAATTACATTAATCTATCTTTCTACTAATTTAATAAAGCTGCAGTTTTTGTTTGAACGCGCTAAATCTCTGGAACTAACCAGTGGGATTTGCAAAATAATTTTTTGCATTTGATTTGATGGTCAGAAGGCTATACTAGGCTTAACAACACGCTACGTAGAGTCGGTTCAGACCAAGCGGAAATTTGCCCGAGCACTTTTTGACGTCATTGTCAAATGAACCAACCATACCACTATACCCTAATAATCGTATGAATGACTTCGAGCGCGAGGCTCGAAGCCGATCATACGCGTGTCAAGTATCTCCAATAGGACACAAAACATTATTATTTTGTGATTAATGTCACTTCATTAGTCAAGGACATAAACATAAGTCCAGCAGTGGACGTTGTTGACAGACTGTTGAGTATCATCAACAACCTATTACACAGCCTGTTGAGTATATTTACTAGTTTTGATTTGACTGATGTTGCAATTTCCATAACCTAGGTACTTAACTATATAGGTATTTTTTTTATTTTCAAGCTTTAAGACTTCAATTCAATCAATGTGTTCATTTCATTACAAAGTATACCCAACTTGTAAATAGGTACATTTTCTCCTAGGACATTTAAGCTAAGACAGATAGCTAAGCAAAAACAGAGGTCTAACGGAATATAATGTATATTATATTCCTTCACATCATACAGAAAGAATTCCGAAATTAGCACCTGGGAAAGTTTCAAATTGCAAAAATGTGCTTTGAAATAGATACTGTATTCCAAAAATAGCGCGAAGAGAATTCTTCATAAGGCCATTGCGTCACTTCCTAAAAATGTTAGTGTTGTCATATGAAAACTAAATTCTATGGTACACTTTGGCTTTCAGTAGGAAATCTGCGATATTATTTGTAAAAATAACATTATTTTAGGTGTGGATATAGTATAATTAGATTTTGATATTTTTTCAATCTATTAAAGTGATAAAACAAAAAATATATAGATTTTTTAATTAACATTTTAACACGGTACTGTCGCGAACAGGCACATTTTTAAATTAGTGCAGTCATGAACGCAGTCAGTAAATGGTCGATGTTCCTGTTTGCTGTTCTCTGTTCGTCGAGAGTGTATTAATTTTTGTGAAAACTGCCTTAAGCTTGGATTTATATAAATTCTTAGGATTAGTTATTATTATTTTAATTTTAGTCATTGAAGTTTTGTATTAAATAATAGAATTCAATTATTACTGCATAAAACGACTAAAGTGGTACTTTGCGTTTAGACGGGAGCCATCTTGCAATCTCTAATCAAAGGTCCTTGGCTCACAGTTTCGTTGTCTAGTTGAAAGTCAGTTTATTCCATCATAAAATTATCAAATGGCGTTAAAACGAATTAATAGGGTACGTATTAATAATTCCATTGTCTATTTCGAAACAGCATCGGTTGTTTTAGGGAGTGTTGTAAAAACTGTAACAAGATTTCGTAGTGAATGTTTCGTCATTGTGAATACCTATTATCGAAATTTCTTCTGGATAATTCCGTGTGCGTGGATGTTTTAGCACAAAAACATGGACAGTATTCATTTTTCACGTTATAATGAGTTTTAAGTGAGATAACGGTGTTTTACACTTTCAAGTTGGTGACAATTTTGTGCACACGGCGTACATAAAATGTCGGAATTATGTGCCAATTTTGAGGTTTTTCGTCCTATGGGATGTGTTTGACGTGAAAATATTGTAGGTGGGGTGTTGCAGTGGTGATTTGTGATGTGAAATTGCTTGGAGCATGTAGTTTGGTCGCTGTTTACCAGCGATCCGTCCTTCGCCCGTTTATTTCGCGTGTGATGATGTGACATACTGTACGTACTGCTGATCATAGTATTGTTTCCTGTTGTAAACAGATGATGTTCTTATTGTTTAGGAATTACAAGACCTGGGCAGAGATCCACCAGCACAATGTTCTGCAGGCCCACACGGAGAAGATCGTGAGTAAATTCACTATATTGATCTCCCACACACTTGTTTTTTGTGAGTCATTGTGTGTAGCTGCCATGAGAAACAATGTCGTATTGGAAAGAGTTCAACGAATCTATTGCATGGAAATATTACCATAAGTAGGTAGGTAATACTGATTGAGGGCGAAATCCCATTCAGTATCAGTAGTAGATTAATGTACACACGGCAGTTTTTGTCAATGTGTGCACTTCCATTGAATAATGATGACTTGTTATTTATTGTCATTAGCAAAAGCTATCTGTAGTTATTGTATTACAACTCCTCAAACCCAATCAAGTGTTCTATCTGATGAAATGATTCATCAGCTGCATAAACTCATTATGAAGGAGAAACATAAGTGACAGGTTCTCATATACAGTATAGGTTGCTTTACCTGCCTATATTACAAAGGCCCTAACTAAATGAAAAGATCTCACTGCTAAGTTTGCACAAGTTATTGTGTGTAAAACTGTTTTATTTTAGTATGTACATGATCTGTTGATGATTCATCAATTGAGTGATGATTAACAAGTTTATAATTATTATTTCTTATTTACAGTTTTCCACTGGCAAGCCACAATTATGGGTCCAGTAAGTATTTCACAAGTTTTTATAACATGTTACACTTACCTTCAATTCCAATACAAAAAAAAATAACCACCTAAATAATAGTAAGTACCATAATGTTTTATAGAACAATGTTGAGTCATTCAGTTTGTTCTAAATATGTCAATAAAAAATTCCAATTTATATTTGATTCAGTTTCATCGCTCCCATTGATAAATTTTATATCATGATTATCAGGTGCTTGCTTCATCTAATTGAAGCTTCGCAGTCAGAAGATTTAATAAATGTTGAATGGACATTATTTATAGTAATATAGCATGGTTTATTAATTTTTTGTTATTGTTTTCAGGTCGACAGTCCCTATCAAGGAGGCGTATTCTTTCTTACCATACATTTCCCAACAGATTATCCGTTCAAACCACCAAAAGTTGCATTCACAACACGGATTTACCACCCCAATATAAACAGTAATGGTTCCATTTGCCTTGACATTCTCCGCTCACAGTGGTCTCCAGCGCTAACCATATCGAAAGGTAAATGGTTTTTACAATTTTATCAATATACAGTTAAAATCACAGTTTCATCCCACTGGTGCACAGAGGTCTACCAGTACATCCAGTACCTCGCACAAGCTTCTTAACCAGCGAAGCAACCTTCTTAAATAATATAATTGTGTTATACAAAATTCGCCATCATGCCTACTAATCAATGACATTTTCTTAGGGAGGAGGTTGTGCTTTATTTCAAGTTATATGCCTAATGCAAAATGTATTTCATTTCCAGTGTTGCTCTCAATCTGCTCACTGCTATGCGATCCAAACCCAGATGATCCATTGGTGCCAGAAATTGCTAGGATCTACAAAACGGACAGAGAAAAGTACAATGAACTAGCCCGTGAGTGGACAAGGAAGTATGCCATGTGATGAGTCAACTGTGACGTCAGCAACACATACACACACACCGCCACAGCCCGGGCTCCACCTTCCCTCCATCCCCCCCCCCCCTCCATCCTCTGTTCCTGCTCCCTCCCGCACCCCCCGTTCGTCCAATCCTCATCAATGACCTAAATTAATTGGAAATTGTATTAAAATGTTCATGGTCACATTAGGATCAGCCTAATTTGATGTCTCTGATACTTTAATATGCAAATAATTGCATCTCTAAGTAAACACGATATACATTGTGCATATATTAGTTTCTGATTTATCAATTAAAATTAAGAAACATTTTCTATAAGTGCAAAATCATTTCTGTTTAATGTTGATTGATGTGTCAGTAGATGTCTTTACAATACACTTTTAGTTGATTGAATTTAAACATTAGTTAAATTTACATCATTTGAATTTATGTATACCTAAAGAATTTGTACTTTAACTAGATCTAAATTGCATTGTGAAATTGTACAATAGCCATATGTTTAGGAAAGGAGCGTATCTTGCTTACAACTGTCCGGTTCACTTGGGAATTTGTCAATGAAATGTAAGTAAAGCTCATATGTGTTAAGAACATTTTGGGTACTGTAAGTAAGTGGTATTACGATAATGAGCTCGTTGACGGAGTCGAGTGAGTGTTAATTTTTTTTACTAGAAAGAAACTTTTTTAAGTTAGTAAATGTAGCGTGCTACAGACCAGACTGACAATGATAGAAATGGTCAGTTTTCTTTCATCCACAATATTTACGATGAAAAACGCTCCAATAGTTACATCATTCAGTATAAATTACAGTGTATCTCGTAAGTTAATAAGTTACGATTAATATAGATTTTTTTCAATATGGCGATCTTTATATTATAATTTTATCTAATATATATTGTGGTTGTAAGGATACCTGCGTTGTGATTTCCGCTTACATCCTGGTCCATGGAAAATCCTTGATTCCTTTAATTTCATGAATATTGAACAAACAACAGCAATATTGGTTTCATGGCACGTGTGGCAGGCAAAACATGGTGTGTTATATACAGCTGCGAGATGAAGCTTCACTTGGTTTAACACTGGGAGAGATTAACGTTTAAAGCTTAACTTTACTGTAATCAACAACAAGTTGTACTTTAGCTTCACTAAATTGTAAGGAACAATAAATTATTGTGTATGTAAATAATACTTTGACCTTTATTCAGGGTACTTCCTGTTACTGCAGCTGTAAAATGGATTTTTCGCCCCCACATAGAATTGTATCTTACATACACAGCGCTTAGCCATCTTGGCGTAAAGATGTAATCACACACAGCATTGCCACCATTACTTGGTTTTGGGTCGCTGAGCCACGTGGCAACAAAGGGAAATGACACGGTTTTACGATTTGGGTCAAGAGAACTAAAATTATATATTTTTTTTTTTACCGCTCGCGTACCTGTGTATTACAGACTCATTTACGTGAATATCGTCATCATCAAATTGGTTTAAAAATACTTTGACGCTGCTACAGGTGCAAGGAACTCTTATTTATTACCGTAGGATCTGAGCCAAAAAGTTTGATGGGGCTTGATGCATAGTAATTTATATTTGGGTGAATTTGGACATGATTTAATTCAAGATGGTTGTACCTAGTCCTGGAGTTAGAGAAACTCGTAAAAGGGCATTCATCACCATTCCCCGTTGTTTGATAATAGATGTTGGAGTTTGCAACTTAATTGTTGATCTAAGTACACCTGTAAGTTAAGCGAACTCGGTAAGGTGTTTGTAGATTTATCCCATCAATATTTTGTTGTGAATTTTATTTCTGAAAAGGTACTGTTTATTAAAGACTTCTTTAGATTGCAGTCGGAATCAATTTGTACGCAGTCGAGGATACCAAATATTAGTGTTGGTAGTTAAATTGGTTATTAACTAAACTGCAAAAGTACCTAACTCTGAACACTTGAATGTTGCCAGCACATTAATTAATGAGTAACGATGACACTTTCACAGTATACTAATTATATCTATAAGATCGGTTCAGATATAATTTTGTCTTGACTGCTTGCAATTTTATTTTGAGTTCATACTTTGTACTGTCGACCGCACGTCAGTGGAATCACTGACATTTAGCTGGCCTAGCCTATTAGGGAGTTTCAATACTATGAGAGACCAGTTTATACTGGTTATTTTTCAACTGACATGCGGTCGACCGTACCTATTATATTATGTTAAATCTTTTGGATTAAGACCGTATTAGTGGGATAAAAAGGCGCTGACTTAGCTAAAATACTATTTTTACCGCTAATGTCACATTTAAACCTTTGAAAGTTCAATACCTACTGTAATTTCATGGTAGTGGGTTCATATTTTACAGTGCAATATTTTATGCTGCTAGGCATAGGCCGGGCTGTGGCTTCGCGGTGGTGATTCCTAATTATTTAACTAGATAGATCATGCATTACTAAATAAAACTATTCCAACACTAGTTTTAGTTTGTACACACCGAGTTTCACTGGATATTTGAAGTGTGGGTTAGATTCCCTGTGTAGCATAAAATTATTCTGCAAAGGAGTGCATTAAATAATTCAATTCAATTTTTTATTGCGTCCATAATTATAGTTACACGGAGGATAATTGTAGTTACATCTTTCTGGGAGGTAGGGTGGTGGGTTGGACTCTCATGATGCATATTTCGCCCTGGTGGAGTAGGTACAGCTAGAGCCAACCACCATTTCCCGGCCACCCGTACACATTTCAGGCGGCTCTAATTTACTGTAGGTACAATATAATTGTATAGTTAGAGCTTATGGAGCGTCAGTGGCGTCGTGGGAAAGACGCGGACTCATAATATGTCCAGAGGTCCGAGTTCGATCCCTGGCTGGGCCATGCGCCAATGTTTTTTATTTATTCACTGACTTGTCAAACGGCGATGGAAAACATCGTGAGAAAACGTGCATATGAGGAAACAAACCTGCATAGGTACGCCGATGAAGAAAATCTTAGGCGCATGTGAAGTCCACCAACCCGCACGGACTAGCGTGGTGGACTATAGCCCGAACACCCTCGTTGAGAGGGTAGGCCTGAGCCCCAGCAGTGGGGACAATAAATAGGCTGCCGATTGATTTGATATTTAGAGCATCAGTCATTCAGACGTCATTAGGTACCTACCTACGTGTTAGTACGTTACTTAGAAGGAATGGGTCATTCCTCGTGCTCGACTGCTCTGCGAACAACCTACCCTTTCGATCACATCAGGCGATTCAGTCAACTGAACAAACGAGAAAGAAATATCACTAGTTCAGTTCGTTTCCACATTTGTCCGGTTCGATTCCCGGCTCAGACAAGTTCTTAAAAATCTTTATATGCAGTTCCACTTAATAAAAAAATTTTAAATGTTTTTCAGTAAAATTTGATTTGATCATTACAGGTGATGAAAAGTGTTCCTCCAACCACAGCTTTTTAATTTCCACGTTAGGGTCGAGGCAGACCAAGCGGAAAATAGTGATTGGTTCATTGACAATGACGTCAAAAAGCGCGCTGGCATATTTCCGCTTGGTTTGCGCAGTCCCTTAGACTAATAACATACTATCATGCCCTAGGAAGTAATTATAAAATCGATTTTTAGTAGTAACACAACAGAGTTCAATGGTAACATAAATCATGCAATTAAACAATCGATAGGTACATCGATGGCGTAAAATGACCAAATATTTGTTATTGATAGTTGACCGAGCGAGCGAAGCGAGCGAAGCGTCTACGTTTCGAGACTGGCCAAAAATGCTCTTGTCCGGCTGTCTGTCTGTCTGTCTGTCTGTCTGTCTGTCTGTCTGTCTGTCTGTAATTCTCTACAGGTCGCATTTTTCAACCGATTTTGACGAAAATTTGGCATGGGTATAAATTAATTAAACCTACAAAATGAGTAGAATAAAATTTTGAAAAACATTTTTTTTAGAGTACCTACCATACTCGCAAAGTGGGAGTGAACTTTTTTTTTCTTGTGAATCCCATAGTGTGGGATATCGTTGGATAGGTCTTTCAAAAATATTGCTGGTGTGTGAATACCATTTTTTCGATTTAGGGATCCGTTGGCGAAATATTAAGCTTTAAAGCGGTAATTTTTGTTAGAGTCACGTGTCCCCCCCCCCTGCCAGCTAAACGGTTGCTTCTGGAAATGTGAAAAAATTCATGGCAGTAGCATATATAACGTAGTTACAAGGAAAACTATTACGGCTAAGTAGGTTCTATTAGTTTTTGAGTAATAGTGGATCGACTTAAGAAAGTTGAAAAAATAAATTATGTTCATAGAACTGCATACGTAAAATGGAAAATTATTTTTTTCCGCGTGATATCCATGGTGTGGGGTATCGTTGGATGGGTCTTTCAAAAATATCGCGGGTGTGTGATAAACATTTTTCGATTCAGGGATCCGTTTGCGAAATATTAAGCTTTAAAGTGCTAATTTTTGTCACTTTAGTAGGTACTTTTTCTGTTTCCAAAGTTGACTTTTGTTGGTTTCTTTTAGGTTTGGTTTATAAGGGCTGGCGAGGTCTACTGTTCTCACGGAACTACTAGTATATACGTTTTTATGGAAATACAAATCGAAAGTGTGAAACTGCATCATAGATTTCACTCGGAGAATCACCTAAAGAGATAAGTTCACAGCTAAAAACATGGTTAGATTATGGCAGTTTGATAATAATTAACTACCGACCGACACATTTGGTAGGCAACGAACAGTTCCGCTCCGTTCCGCTTTGGTGGCACCCCCCACAGTTGAAGGGTGACCCTCTGTCGAATCCAGCAGACCTCTGCGGCATTTACATTAAATATTGTAACGCTACACTTACAGCTATTTTAAAACGATATCCTAATCAAATAGAATGCACAGGTTTGTTAAATAACTAGGTACCTACCTAATTAATTATTAAATATTACCATAATGTAACCGCTGGGGCAGACGAGTTCTCGACTGGGCAACCGTAGTGTTGGACGCGCCCCGGCATGATGGAGCGACGACCTTCGAGGCGGCTGGCTGTGATTGGATGCGGAGAACCGAAGATAGGGTTCAGTGGCGCGCCTTGAGGGAGGCCTATAGGTAGGTATAACCAGCAGTGGACTAGTACAGGCTGATGATGATAATGATTAGTAGCACTCAACATTAACCCCCGATGAAGACTTGTGTTAATGTGACGAGTGGAGTTTGCGCCATGTCTGTGACCAGCGTCGAGGCCCAGTATCCCACTGTTGTGATCCGATTTATAAATAAAACATTGGGATTTCCCATGTAAGGCTCCAGGTAATTCGTATTTATAATATTAGCTGGGATTAGGATTTTAGATGCATTTATAACCATAATATATCTACATTCGTTATATTCTTATTGGAATTAGCCCTAGGATTTTAGATGTAAATAAACTATACTTAACTAAATCCTATTGAAATACTTATTTTATTCCGCTTAACTTTAAACACAAAATATAAATCATACACAAATATTCTACAACCGCGTCTATAACTCGGTCGTCTGAATATTTTTGGCGTTTTATATTTGCTCCAGCTGCTGGTAGAAGGCCTCGCTGGTCTGGGGCACGGCCTCGTCCGACTATGGAGGGGTTGGCGGCCGTGGTGATAAAGGTCTTGGTCCACGGCGATCTCGTCCAGGATTTATTCCTTTCATATTTATAATATTAGTTGGGATTAGGATTTTAGATATAAACACAGTTAAATCCTATATGAATAAGAACTTAATTTAATCAGCTTAGCTTAAACACAAAATATAAATCTCAAAAGGTACGTATACACAAATAAACTTTACAAAGTTGTCTATAGCTCAGTCGTCTCCATATTTTTGGCGTTTTTCATCTGCTCCAGCTGCTGGTAGAAGTCGTATTTGGCGTCGTTGGTCTGCGGCGCGGTCTCGTCGGACTCCATGGAGGGGTAGGCGGCCGTGGTGATGAAGTACGGCTTGTCGGTGGCCACGTCCTGGTCCACGGCGTTCTCGTCCAGGGAGTCCCGCTCCGAGTGGCTCGGCTCGTCACACTTGTACCAGTCGTTCTCGTACGCGTGCAGCCAGATGGGGTTGGAGCCTGCGGCACAATAAACGCATACGTCTCAACTTTATTGTTATCAATACTTATCAACAAGCACCTACCTACTTCTAAATTTATTTGCCCTTCACTTTTTGCCAAATGTGGGAAAATCTATTTAGCGTTATCTTAAATTATATTTTAATTAACTAGTGGGTTTCCTTAATATTTTGTTCATGATCAAAAGCCTATTAACATGTCCCCACTGCTGGGGCTCCGGCCTACCCTCTCGACGAGGGTGTTCGGGCTATAGTCCACCACGCTAGCCGAGTGCGGGTTGGTGGACTTCACATGCGCCTAAGAATTTCTTCTTCGGCGTATGCAGGTTTCCTCACGATGTTTTCCTTCACCGTTGGAGAGCAGTCAGTATATGAACTTAAGTTCGAAAAATACCCATTGGTACCTGGCCCAGCCGGGGATCGAACCTTTCGATATGATGGGCCGCGTCTTATCACCGACGCTACTGACGCTCTTATTTAGTTCATGTAAGTGTGTTGTGTATGTATGCATGCGTCTGGCGCCATAGATCCAACAAATGTTATCCCTCTTGATTGACCGAGGCGATAAGCTCTTAATAACAACATTGGCTCAATTATTTGTGTCGTCATTCGTTCATCACTCATTCGCGGTATATTATTGTGTCATTCTTGTTTCCAATTAAGCAATTTTAGAACTAGCGTAAGTATCATAATTACCTTTGGTGCTGTGTTTGTTTGTGTTGGGGACGCGGCCGCCCGAGCTGCGGATGGTCATGTCCGACTCGCCGGGTGTCGGCGACGCTGTCACAACAAATTATGATTTAGAAAATAGGCTCCGGCCGTGTTTGTAACCTAGTTTTGTAACTAGCTATCGAAGAGCGTATTTGTAACCAGCTACAAAGAGCATGTTTGTAACCCGAGCTTTGTAACCAGCTACGAAGAGCGTGTCTGTAGCCGAGTTTTGTTACTAGCTACGAAGAGATTTTGTAACCGAGTTTTGTAACTAGCCACGAAGAGCGTGTTTGTAACCGAGTTTTGTAACCAGCTACGAAGAGCATGTTTGTAACCCGAGCTTTGTAACCAGCTACGAAGGTTACAAACTTCCTTTAGGCATAACTACGAACTAAGAAAAATTGAGGATCCGAAAATTGACTGTCAAGAAAAGAACGTGACACTTGGCTTCCGTTATTGCTATCCCTCTCGGCTAGGATTAAACTGTTAAAGGCGCAACGGAAAATAGACTTAAAAAAACCAAACAACCATCATATAAAGCAAATTTTCGTAAATACAACGTCAGGGGCTGGTGCTTCGAGGATTTTATTTCGGTGGAGTTTTGTAACTGATCATATAGATCGCGGGATTCATTTAGGTGGTTGAATGAACAGAGTGACAGATTGTTAGCACATCGCTTACAGTGTTTACAGTCTATGTGTGCGTGAGCGAGATAGTGTGATACATAGAGATGTCCAAAAACTTGAAAGTTTGATTCGGTTGATCGAATCAATGAACTATTTCTTGAACTTGAATGAGCGTCTCTAGTGACCCCGCACAGCTCCCCGCTGACACCGTATAATAGCCATTGCGCAGAAATTAGCCAACGTCACACAACCGCCGAAATGAATCCGGCGATCTATATGTCCATCCATGCAGTAAGGGGTATAAAAATCCGGAAATGACGTACACTGGGGGCAACTTGTACCAAATGAGATGCGAACAAAGAAGGAAGACATTGTGTGAGACTCACAATAGGCAGTGGCCGTGGCCGCCTTGAGCCTCCGGGCGTAGTCCGCGCGCTGCGAGAGGCACACCATGACGGCGAGCACGAGCAGCACGGCGAGGAACAGCGCGGTCCACACGAGCCAGAACACCGTCTGGTTGGAGGCGAGGGTCTCCGCCGTCAGCGGCTGGTACTCCGCGGGCTGCGTGTCCAGCACGTTGAACTCCTGCCGCCAAGAGACATGGTCAGGGTGACATGACTTCCACGCCATCATGCGCAAACGATGCGCCTCCATCCAGCGCAGAGCGCGCGCCAGCCTGCCGTCCGCAGGTCACGGTGTTTTTTTATTTTATTTAATTCCAATTTTCTTTTTTTGTTTTAACAATAATTTTTTTGTTTGTTATTATTTGTATTATTATTAATAGTCTGTAAGAGTGTTTTGTACTAACAAAAATGGACTGTCTGAAATAAATGATTTTTATTATAAATGTACCCAGTGTAGGTAGTCACACTATCACTACATCGTTTAAATAAAAGAAAGTCGCTTCCCGTGTCTGTACGCCTATCTTTTAAACTTTGCAACGGATTTTGATGCGGTTTTCACTATCTTTAGATAATTTCTTCCGGACGGTTTATAGGTACTTAGTTATCTCATGCGGGCGAACGGCCCGCAGGTAACGGTAACGGCTAGTATGTAATAACATGCCTATAATTTGTCGCTCGCCATGTTTCGCCTGGACAGGGCCGTTAAATGTCATATTACTCATTTCGGGTAAGTCAGACGATTGACAATGTCAGGTGTGGATGACGCAAAAGAAAAAGTTTCAAAGTTTATGCGCTCGGGGTGAGAAAAGGTTGGATTCAGTTTTGTCAGAAAAATACTAGTTTCTTTTAGTTTTAGTTATTTAGTTAAAAAAAAGGTTAATTTCTGTGCTAACCTTGAACAAATCATCCAGCTGCTCTATATTCTTGTCCACAATCTTCAGCACCTGGTCCACCTCCAGCACCGAGTGGTCCTCTCCGTTCACCAAATGCAGATACAAGTCCGTCTTCGTGTTGTCGACTGAGCCGTCCTTGTTCTCGTGGACCCTCAAGTCGTCGATGTTCACCACGGAGCCGGTGACGCGCGCCAGCGTGGAACGGAACGTGCTGATCCTGTCGCGCACCTCGGAGGGGTGCGCGCGCAGAACGAAACGCACGCGCTGGTCCTCGCGCAGGAGGTATATGAACACGTGCGCCTCGTCGTGCAGCCCGCCAGTGTCGTTCGCTAGCACCTACAATTTTATTTATTTTTCACTTTCTCGACCGTAGGTACTAAGGGTAGAGGAAGTATTTTAATCGCTAAAATGTGTTCTAAATCGATAACACATACAGAAAGTTTAATTTAATTTAATATTCCACTCTTAATAGGTAAAATATTTTTTCAAAATTCCACCCACCCTCGAAAAGCCTATTCAATAAAAAAAAAGTATTATTTAAATCTGGTAAATATCGGCGAAGATATCGCGTAAAATACAGTCGATTTGAGAACCTCCTCCTTTTTAAAGTCGGTTAAAAATAATACTGACCTTGAAATCGAAATATCCCTTCATGCCCTTCTGCGGGTCGAAGTTGAGCGAAACGGCGCCAGTCTCGACGTTCACCAGGAACGGAGACACCGCCAGGTTCTCCAGACCCTCGGTCAGGGTCTGCTTCACGTCGCCCACCAGGTAGTAGCTGATCTTCGCATTGTCAGCCTCGTCAAGGTCTGTCGCCTGGTCCAGACAAATCAATATCATATCAGCCGAAAAACGTCATTTTCAAAAAGAAATACTTTTTTTGGAGAAAATATATTTTATTGAGAAAATACATGCCTTTTTAAAAAGTATGGAATCTTTGAATGATACGTAATGCCTAGAAAAAATTTGAATAGTGATCAAAAAATCATCCTGCTTATGCCCCGCGACTTCGTTCGCATTAAAAAGTATCGTATATGTTACTTACTAAAAATCACACACAGAGTATTAACTATCTAACGGCGAAAGAATTATTGAGATCGGTCTGTAGTTACAAAGATTACTTCCATCATCCAAACAAACTTTACCTCTATAGTATTAGTATAGATAGATTTTTGTATAGATATTTGAAATAACAAAAAGAAATACCTTCACATGCATGAACTCAATACCGAAGTCGGCCTCCGTGGTGATGCCGCCCGTGAATATGTTGGTCAGGAACGCGGGCGCGTTGTCGTTCAAATCGTTCACTGACACGTGCACCGTCAGGGAGCTGACCGCGTCCACCTCCGCCCTGTACGTCGGCGTGGCGATGCAGTCCTCCGCCGCCAGGATACTGAGAGTGTAGTTGGACTTCTGTTCCCGGTCGAGCTGCCTTGTTATTGTTAGCCTGTGAATATTTACAAATCTGTAACTAAATGTACTTTGATTTCCCTATCGATATATCATGTATCTATTTTTTATTATTGCTACGGGGCAACAAGCAGGCGGGCCTCCTGATGTTAAGAGGTCACCGCCGCCTATAGACACCTGCAACACCCGGGGGGTGCTGGCGCGTTGCCGGCTCTATCTAAATAAGTGAATAAGGTTTATGTTTATCCGTGAATGTTGTAATGGTCACCCTGCGAGACGGCCAGCAGGTCAGTGCAGGTGACAGAAACCACTTGTTACTTAGACATGTTATATTTTTTGTGAAAACTGTTATGTTCTCAATCACCGTTTGTTAACCATAATATGTATCCAATATGTTATGTGACATAAATAAATATTTCTATTTCTTGCATTTTACGTTGAATAATGTAGAATTTTAAATTTAATTTAGACTACAGTTGTATCGTTTTTATCGAAAACTTTTCTACTTCAAGGGCCAACTAACATTTCTCAAAAGGTTTTCTGCAATTTGTTTTTATGTGTCCCCAAAAGTAGCGACCGAAATTTGGTTAAACTGCAAAGTATTAAAGGTACGTCTGGTCCTATTATCTATACGATCAGTCAATATTATTCTCAGACACTTGTTAATGGTGTTAATCAAGTCCATTGAACTTTTAGGGCATTGACTTCAATGGTTTTCACTAAGACCATGAATCATGGCGGTTAGAGAGTTTAGGATTGTTCGATTATACATACGCTCGTTCCTAGCAACCGCCGCAAATTTGGATGGTGATTAAAAAATCACTCTGTATAATCCAGGGATTTTAACTTGACGCAATTAAATTCACGAAAACCGTGTGAAGTCCATAGTGATTTATTTTCATATAAACTTTTCATTTAAACTACTTGCATTTATTGTATGTAAATAAAAGATAATGTACTACGCAATCACGTCGTTATCAAGTGCGTAGTATAACAATATGGAGTCAAGGTCGTGCATACCTCCCCGCTTTGTGTGCAGGGTGAAAATGGTTGATTGATTCATTTCTTTTGAATAAATAACGACTGTGGCATTGGCAAACAAAACAACTGTTATTTCTTCATCAAGGGATATTTTAAAGCAAATTAAGATAGTTGTTAAAATTTTGAAAAATTTATCACAAAGCACAATGCAATGCAATATATTTACGGAATAGATAATGTGTGATTTGCATTTTGCGCGCTTTTTCTTTCTTTAGTGATCAATTAAGAATGTTTATATTATATAAGTACGCACTTGCTTTGAAATGACTTTAAAATTAAACTGCGCCATGTAAGAGCGATAACGAATGGGAAACAGCGTGATTATCGTGTTATCTAAAATAAAAATGTTTATGTCCACTGCGTCGTAGAGGCTGCATCAAAATATTGATATAAATGATAATAAATTAACGAGGCCATTCGGTATCAGATCTTAAATCATTTTTAAATAGCTGTTTGAAATGTAAACAGAAATTTAAAATTATTAAATTAAATTATAGAGGCAACTCACGAGGCATTGCAATCTAGTCTTTAGGGTGGGTGGTAACGACCTATTGTGGCCTTATATTTGTTGCGTGCAAAGGTACTTTATTACGTTAAAAAGGTTATAACCCTTAAATAAATTATTTACTTGCAAATATTATTAACCTCTCAGATAGGTGACTGGTAGCAGCGATGCAAAGCATTCTACTGCTCAACCCATCCATCTCTCAAAAACATACTCAGCAAACACCAAGCATTGAGGATATTGAGGCTACAGCAGGCGACAGGCAGAAAAATACAGACAGACTTTTATTTTATTATGTTTTGTTAGGAATTGTTTGCATGAACTGACAGTTTCTTTCTACAAAAATAATATGTATAAAAATTCACGCTTCCAGCCAGCCGCAAAGTGGCCAGCTGCAAGCTAGAGATCTACTTACTTATGTGTATTCCTCTGCAATTCAAACGTCGCATCCTCATTCCCTTCCACTATGTAATAGCACACTGGCAACACTGGCTCGTCCCCTCTGTCTATTGCATCTCTCTCTATCACACTGGGCAGGTACACCCCTAGGTCTTGTGTGTTCTCTGTCACATTCATTTGGAAGTGCTTAGACGGGAAGCGGGGGCGGTAGTTGTCCACGTTTTGCACGTAGATGGTCACGTCCAGGTCGGAGCTGAGCGGGGTGGGCAGACCGAGGTCATACGCTTCTATTCTTAGCTGAAAGCAAGACAAATAAAGGATTGGCATGCTAATTACAGTCAAAATGACATAGATAGATTTACTGTAATAATGTCCAATCTGAAAAACGTCCAATCTGAAAAATGTCCAATCCGAAAAATAAATAAATAGCGGTTTTTAAGGTTCTGTAGTGTTAAATGTTCCAGATTGGACATTTTTCAGGTTGGGCATTTTTCAGGTTGGACGTTTTTTAGATTGGAATTAAGGAATTATACAGAGAGGTGCGTACATTTTTTAACATACCTACTTTAAATAATATAAAGGAGTATTTATTTGTATTACATGATTGACACTGGCCTCTTTTATCGAAAAATATTTTTTGGAAACCACAAAACAAATTTCGATACATTTGTATTTCTTTTAAACTAATAATGGCGATTTCATTGATTTTTTGTAGCAATCTCAACCAGTATTATTATACTTTTAAAAAGTTTGAATAACTTAATTCACAGGTCCGTGATGAATACTCCTTTGTGCTAACATTAACTGATGGACTTTTATGAGAGAGCGTCAGTGGCGTCGGGGATAAGGTGGCCTATCATATTGAAAAAGTACCAATGGGTTTTAGGGTTTTTTCTCAAAACCTAATTACATTTACTGACTGCTCTCAAACGGTGAAAGAAAATATCGTGAGGAAACCTGCATACGCCAAAGAAATTATTAGGCGCCTGTGAAGTCCACCAACCCGCACTGGGCCATATAGCCCAGCCCATACGCCCTCGTTAAGAGGGTAGTCCTGAGCCCCAGCAGTGGCGACATGTCAATAGGCTGTTGATTAATTGGTTGATTGATTGATTGGTTGGTTGATTGAGAGTAGGTGATGGTGCCTTACCGCAGTGCGGTATATTATCTGTGTGTAGGGGCAGGTGGGTGCTTGCTGGTACCTGGTAGGTGGTCTGCTTGTCCCTGTCGAGCGGCAGCACTGTGCGCAGCGCGCCGCTGGTGGCGTGCACGGAGAACGCGCGCCACGCGCCGCCCGCGTCGCGCCGCACGCGGTACCGCACCGCGCCGTTCGGCCCGATGTCCGCGTCGATCGCGCGCACCTCCACCACGGTCGTGCCCATTGTTGCGTTCTAACCAACACAACAAACCATACAACATCGTTTTTTTATGGAGGGTTTTTTCTTTTTAGAACATGCTACCCTCATTGTTACATGCATAACATTTAATTCCTACGTTTTATGCCCAAGTTTACAATTTTGTATAGTATCTTGGCCTCCTCGGAAACCGGGGAGGCCAAGATACTATTGCATTTACCAAAATTTAATGAATTATAAATTAACTCGGATTGTCTCCTCTCTGCGTCGTTCCGATCACACTCCACCAAGACATGTATGGTCTATCTTAAACTTATAAAATCGTTTGTCCGGACTGACTACCCTATCAGCGTACAGTCTAGAAATCTGAGGAATATTGGCTTATTTTATAACGTACACAATAACAACCAGGAGGTCTTTTTCATATATTCGAGGTCACTTTGAACCGTTGCGTGAGATCTGATAGCGGCTGTACGGAGTACGGGTGGAGGAGGTCCAGAATTCCGTACACACCTCACTGATCAGGTAAGAAGCTTGGCAAAGTGTTTGGGTCGTCGGGCGTGTGACGTAAAGTGGTCCATCACCAGCGTGTTGTTGCCGAAACGGTCCCAAACCAACAGAAGGACTAGATCATCTCCCGTCAGTACCTCTGGCACCTTGATGGTGACATTTTGCGGCGGGTGCACGAACACGGGCGCGTGGTCGTTGTAGTCTGAGACGCACAGGCGGAGGTCCCCGCGCGCCGCATTGGGCGGCTCCCCGAGGTCCCGCGCCTCCACCACCAGCGTGTAGTTGCCGAAGCGGTCCTTGAGGGACTGCCTCGCGAACAGCCGGCCCGTATTCGCGTCGCCGCCCACTTGCTCGAAGCGGAATAGATCTGTTGAGATTAGTATAGAATCATAGACAGTGTAGAATTAAGGTCATGAACAAATTTTAAAATCAGCAAGCTGAAATGTACGCGGTACGTACGCGGATGTGTCAAAGACCTGATGTTGGGCAGAAGAGTTCTGGGGTGGAGATCGCGCACCCGATAGGCGCAGCGTAGGACATCCCCAGTCCTTCTCATCCTCATCATTTCAGTTCGACGTCCACTGCTGGACATAAGCCTACCCCAATAACCAATGGCCATTCACTTATACACTGCACCATGACTATGCTGTTTTATTGCAAAAACTCTAGTATCCTTCAGTGGGATTCGAACCCATGAATTCAAAACACATTGGATTAGCAAATGGGAATGCTCCCAGCTCACCGTGCCCCTTTCCGGCGACCAGATGGAACTGCACGCGGCCGTTGGGCAGCGCGTTGTCGTCCGCGTCGGTGGCGGACACCGCCGCCAGCGGCTCGCGGTGGTTGTGGAACTCCGTCACGGTGGTGCACTCCGCCGGCAGGTGCAGCACCGGCGCGTTGTCGTTCACGTCCTCAATGTGCACCCTGGGGGGTTACACCGGTAAAATCAACGATCATTAATATCCGTCGACTATTAGTCCAACTTGACGCTCCGTTCTTGCTGGCTGCCTAACCCGTCAGCCGTATCTAGCGTATAGGTGGACGGATAATTAGAAACAGGGCAAGATTTTCATACAAACGAGGTTACTTTGAAGCCAATGTTCTCCGTGAAGGATTGATCGGGGAATGATCTTGTGGGGGCACAAAACTCATGACACGACAATAAGCAGCCGGCCGCGCGGGCGCAGCCCGCCGCCGAGCCAGTCGTTCCCCATCACTCGCCCCCCACACTCGTAACACTCGTATATTCATAAGAAAGTATTTGGACAGTAATTAAATACAGTTTATCCAAATAGACTATTTCATTTAACCGACCAGGGAGTAGGAACCCCAAATCCTACATTGGTGACCCCGACGTGATTAGTGAAAACTTTTTAGTGTCGGTTGGATTTTTAATTAGGGAGCGACTCGCCCGCCGCGTGGGCTTACGAGTGTGAGGGCGCGATCAACACGCATAAACCGCGAGTCATAAGTGAGCGTTAAGTAAAGTGCGAAATTAAATGCAAAACCCAGCTATCGTACCAGAAGAGAACCCACCTCCAGCAGTCCAGCAGCCAGACATCATGGCTGCCGTATCCATTCAAGCCCGGCTGCCAGACTTCTGGAAAGAGCAGCCCAGGCTCTGGTTCGTCCAGGTCGAAGCGGTACTGCACCCGCAGCACATGAGTGACGAGGCGAAATACAACCTCGTCGTGGCAAAACTCGACCGGGAAATAATACTGCAGGTGAGCGACCTTCTGGCAGAGCCACCCGTAGCTAACAAATTCGGGGCGCTGAAAGCCAGGTTGCTAGAAATTTACGAGGAGTCGGAGGCGCGGAAGGTGAAAAAACTAATGACCGAGATGGAGTTAGGCGAACAAAAGCCGTCGCAACTCCTGCGCCGGATGAAGGATCTCGCCAAGGGCAGGGTCACGGAGGAGACCCTCACCATACTGTGGCAGAACCAGTTGCCCACAGCAGTGCAAGCCGTACTGGCCGTAGCGGAAAAGGAACTCACGGTCAAGGCCACCATCGCCGACAAGGTAATCGAGGCGACAACCAGCGGAGGCAGCATAGCATCGGTGAGCGGTCCGAAACCCTCGACCAGCAAGGATACAGACTTAGTAGCAGCGATCACCAGGCTAACAACAAAGCTGGACGGAATGGAGAGGACCCGAGGGAGGTCCCGCAGAAGAGAGTCCAACGACCATGCCAGGACAGGATCGAGAGCTCGCAGCAACCGCAGAAGCCAGTCGCGGGACAGGAAAGCGCCCAGTGACGTAGGCAGGTTATGTTTCTTCCACTACCGATTCAAAACCAAGGCGAAGAAGTGCATACAGCCGTGCGCCTGGAAAAATGAAAAACAACAGGGAAACTAAAAGAGGTACAGTCGGCCGCGGGAGACTGTACCACCACCGAAAAAAACCGCTTGTGCATAACAGACAAAAAGTCAGGTTTACGTTTCTTAATAGATAGTGGAGCAAATGTCTCAGTGTTACCTAAAAGTGCAGTGTATAAAAAGTCAAAACTAAACGATAGTGCAACTTATTGTCTATACGCAGCGAACGGCACCGAAATTCGGACATTCGGGTTGCATACGCTAGAGTTAGATTTAGGTTTAAGACGAGCGTTTAAGTGGACTTTTATCATAGCGGACGTTAAGCAGCCCATCATTGGGGCAGATTTTCTGGTAAAATATCGGTTACTAGTCGACTTAAGTAGACGGAAACTGATTGACCAAGTGACGACGCTAAATACGATAGGCACTGTGACAAAATGTAAAAACGAGACTGTGACAACCCTAGACTCTAAACATCCGTACTGTGATTTGTTATCTAGGTTTCCAGAGATAACCAAGCCGATGTCGTTCAAAGAGGCACCCAAACACGGCGTCGTACACCACATCGAAACAACTGGACCCCCAGTGCATGCGCGCGTCAGGCCGCTACCACCGGAGAGGTACCAAAAAGCGAAGGAAGAATTCCAGGTAATGCAGGATCTGGGCATCTGTAGGCCTTCAAAGAGTGCGTGGGCTAGTCCACTACACATAGTTCCAAAAAAGAACGGCCAAATCCGGCCCTGTGGTGATTACCGTGCGCTAAACGCAATCACCCAGCCAGACAGATACCCAATCCCTAGATTACAAGATTTTACTTATATTTTAAAGGACAAGTCAGTGTACACGCGTTTAGACCTCAACAGGGCATACCATAACATTTGCGTGGCCCCAGAAGACATCCCAAAAACAGCAATAGCGACCCCATTTGGTTTATATGAATTCGAACGTATGACGTTCGGATTGCGAAACGCAGGCGCTACATTTCAACGTTTCATGAATGACACAGTATTACACGGTATTAAGTGCATAAGCGACAGCGGAAAAGATCAGGTCGGATCAGATTTTCTTTTTTGTTATATCGATGACGTCATAATAGCATCCGCGTCCGAGGACGAACATAGGGAACATCTAAAACTTATTTTCGAAAGATTTGAAGAATATGGCATTACTATAAATTTATCTAAATGTAGTTTCGGTCAAAGCAAAATTGAGTTTTTAGGTTTCGAGGTTTCAGCAGATGGAGTGAAACCAATACCGGAGAAAGTGAAAGCGATTTCGGATTTCCCTAAACCTAAAACGGTAGAAGAACTCAGAAGATTTCTAGGTATGATGAATTTTTATAGGTCTCATTTACCCAAAGCAGCGAGGCATCAAGCCGAACTTAATAAATTCTTGCATAATTCCAAGAAAAGGGACAAAACGCCTATACCGTGGACCGAGCGAGCCGACGATGCATTTATCGCTTGTAAAAACAGTTTGCTCGAAGCCGTAACATTATACTTCCCGTCTTGCGATACACCTTTATCCATTATGGCGGACGCATCGGATGACAGTGTAGGCGCCGTCCTACATACGCTTGTAGACGGAAATTTAAAACCGTTAGGTTATTATTCAAAAAACCTCAGCGATACGGAAAAGCGATATAGCACCTACGATAAAGAATTATTAGCAATATATCTAGCTGTCCTACACTTCAGATATTTGGTAGAAGGACGAAAATTTACAATCTTTACAGACCATAAACCTCTGATCTACGCGTTCACAAAATTAGGTAGCGCTAAAGAAGTACCGAGAAGGACGCGTCAGATTATGTTTATAGGAGAATTCTCAACGGATATTCAGCATGTATCGGGACATGACAACAGCGTAGCAGACTGTCTATCCCGAAGTGGTGTTGAAACAATATTGTGTCCATCACCAATAGATTACGTAGAAGTGGCCAGGGAACAAAGTAGCGATAAGCAGTTGCAAAACATGCAGGCCGAGAACAGCTTACGTTTTAAAAAGATCATATTGCCAGGTAGCAACGTACCTATCGTGTGCGAAACATCCACAGATAAGGCACGTCCGTACCTACCTGAAATGTTTAGACGAACAGCATTTGACAGTGTGCATAACGTTAGCCACCCAGGAAGCCGTGAGACTAAAAGGTTGATGCAAGAAAGGTATTTCTGGAAGAAGATGAATGTAGATGTAGGCACATGGGCCAAAACCTGCGTTCAGTGCCAGAAATCCAAGGTCAATCGTCACACAGAGTCGGCGCTAGGGCAGTTCGAACCAGCAGCGCGCTTCGAACATTTACATATAGACTTAGTAGGTCCCCTACCGACAACGGAGCAGGGTTATAGGTATTGCGTAACCATGGTAGACCGTTTTACCAGATGGCCAGAAGCAGTACCGGTAAAAGATATGACCGCTGAAACAGTAGCCAGGGCAGTATATGAGACGTGGATATGTCGTTATGGATGCCCAGCCAGACTGACGTCCGACCAAGGTACGCAATTTCAAGGTCAATTATTTAAAGAGCTAATGACACTGTTAGGAATAAATAAAATAAGGACAACTCCTTACCACCCACAAGCTAACGGGTTAGTAGAACGATGGCACAGATCCTTTAAAGCAGCTTTAACAGCTCGTTTATTAGGTAAGTCGTCATGGGCAGATGAACTGTCAACAGTAATGTTTGGTCTGAGAGCATCCGGCAGAAGCGACACAGGAGTGAGTGCAGCAGAAATGACGTTAGCACACACGCTAAGACTCCCAGGAGAGTTCTTCAGCGAGGTAAGTAAGTCAAGTACCAGCGACGTGTACACGTACGTAGACAGGTTAAGAGGCGTAATTAGGAGCCTGCGGCCTGTGTCAAGAGTATCGAGCAACACACGTCAGATGTTCGTACATAAAGACTTGGAGTCATGCACCCACGTGTTCGTACGAAGAGATGCAGTGAGGAAACCATTAACACCTGCGTACGATGGCCCATACCGCATCATAGGCAGACATGGTAAGGTAGTAGAAGTACAGTTACCTAACAGGACCTCACGGATATCAATTGACAGACTTAAACCGGCCTACTTATTAAATGACGACCTAAAAGACAGTGTGACGCAATCGACGCGTAGCCACAGCGTAGCACCCGATGGAGGGCAAAACGTAGACAAGCCCGTAGCGGGCAGTGACGCACCAACTAAGGCTACGAATATATCATTGCGCAAAACGCGCAGTGGCCGCACAATCAGGCCACCCGTGCGATTTAGCTGACACAACTTGGACTGTGGACTGACATCGACAATGACTAGAAGTTAACTAGCATAAATAGTAATAAGCAATATTCTGTATTTTTAAATAAAAATGTAGTTGCATATATATGAGAGCACAAGCGAGCGACAACGCATTATGATAATAACCATGGGTCAGACTCAGAGCAAAGACGAAGTCATCATCGCCCAATCCGGCGCGAATTACGCGACCGCGACATTTGAAGAAAAACTGAATAGAATCTCCATACTGTTGTTAGTAGTACTAGCCATTGTGGCCGTGATTATATTTTTCTGCATGTATAAAAGGTGCAAAAGGGGCACCGAAGGCTGGATGAGAAACCAAATAGTCCGCCTGCAACCCATGGCATCACCACCTACAATGACTGCGGTGTTGGCGCAACCAGGAAAGGGGCCCAATCCGTCGCAGGTCATCATCTCATAGGTGCAGCACAGTTGTGCAGTGTTTTCTAAAGTGAACAAAGTGCCGTCTCTCATATATACGCAAAACTTTGTGCAACAATATTTATAATGTGAAAATTTGAACTACAGGTATTTTCTCTCAATAATGTAAAATTATTAGTCCAAAATAATAAACAATGTGACCAGTTAATATCCAAATATGCAATGTAATTTTTAGAAATTGTATTTTTATAAAATATTTGTGTCCGTAAAAAAACTATACACGCATATTAATGCACCAAAAGATTATTATAAATTTGTAGTGCAGTATATATTTTGAAAAAAAAGGTATAGATATTAGTAGCGAGCGACCGATGACATCACGCAAGCGATAACTCGTGTCGACGGCCGTTAGACGACGCGTCAGCAAAATAATCGAGCGCACTGCGCGCATGGTGTCAGCGGCGCGCAATAGCAAGCTAACTAACATATTGTTGTACTAGTATTTAAGATTTTGTATTTTGAAAAATTTTATGAAAAATTTTTGTTTTTAGGGGAGAGTGATGTGGGGGCACAAAACTCATGACACGACAATAAGCAGCCGGCCGCGCGGGCGCAGCCCGCCGCCGAGCCAGTCGTTCCCCATCACTCGCCCCCCACACTCGTAACACTCGTATATTCATAAGAAAGTATTTGGACAGTAATTAAATACAGTTTATCCAAATAGACTATTTCATTTAACCGACCAGGGAGTAGGAACCCCAAATCCTACAATCTGATGAAGATCATCGAAAGAGTAGATGGAGTACTTTTAGATTTAGATATCCAATTGATCAGATAAGCTGTTTGGAAGCATTGAACAGTGACTTCGCGAATGAAGAGCTAACCCGACTGAAATCCTGCGACTTAATTTTCAACTGAACTTAATTTTTCTTTACTTACACGATCTGTTTGAAAGCATTCCGGCTCTCGCCGCTAAGGTAGCCGAACTGGTAGTTGTCCCACGCCTCCACCACCAGGTTGTACGAGGCCTGCGTCTCGCGGTCCAGCCAATCGGACACGGTCAGTGCGCCCGTGTCGGCATTTATTAGGAATTTACCCTGCGAAAATAATAAATATGTAAAAAACATTAAAATTGTTCGTAATTATGGTTGAATCTCCGATTTTCTATGTACACAATTATGGAAATACGGAGTAAACTATACTTTATTTAGACCGTTTTTCACTTCCTTAATTTCTCTATGCAACAGAGAATTTGGAATATAAAATTAGAAAGCAATCGCGATTACATCCCGTCCTACTCTGATGGTAAGTAGAAAGTGAAACCATTTCTTTATAAACTAGCTGTGTCCCCCGGCCTCGCCCGCATTTTACAAGTTATTTCTGGCTTTTTTTTCTTTATGCTCGGCTCCTAAGGGCGAGATGTTAAATAGCCTATAACTCCCTCAAGAATTGGTCTACAAATGCAAAAAGAACTTTTCAAATCCGACTGGAACTGTACTATCTGGAACTACGAGAGATTAGCGCGTTCAAACAAAAACTAACTTCAGCTTTATTGTATTGGTATAGCTAGATTTGGAACAAGCTATAAGGTACCTGTGTGGACATTCGATCGAGTAGATACGTTATCTTCCCGTACTCGCCGGAGTCCGCATCCCTGGCTACTATCGTAGCGACGGTGGTGCCGGGCTCCACGTCTTCTCTCACGCGGTACTCGAACGCGGACGACTCGAAAACCGGGTTGTTGTCATTCTCATCCAAAACCTACAAAAAAAACAAACAACAGTCTATTAATTATGTCTCGTTGGGTCCAATAGTCCATCACGCTAGCCCAGTGTGACTTCACATGCGTCAAAGAATTCCTTCTTCGGTTTCCTCACGATGTTTTCCTTCACCGTTTGAGAACAGTCAGTAAAAATACTTAATTTCGAGTAAAACACATCGGTAAATGGCGCAACCAGGGGTCGAACTCGCACCTCTCGAGTAGTCTCGACTACTACGTGACCGACCCTCGTCGAATAGAATAAGATCGTTCAGTAAAACCTTTACCACTCGTAGTTTGGGTAGGTCAAGACTTATCTCTGGAACCTGGTAAGCAGGCCAGTCACATTGTGCCTGCTGGATGATATCCTGTACCCATGAGGTGTCTAGCCGTTTCATTTGGTGGACTGCCAGTCTGTAATCATACTTTGATATCTGGAGATGTGGCACTTTATTTCTTCTCTTACTGTTGGCAAGCTTAAATCTGTACCGTTAGTAAGGGTAAAGTAAAAGAAGCGTACCTTTGGGCAACTATCTACTTCAACCCGATGTAGTAAAACTAATCAGTGCCAAAAGCGTGCTGAAGTTCCTAACGGATGCAAAGCTCAACACTGAACTATAGTAATGGCGGCGATCACAATAGATCAGCAATGGTCGCAGTGATACAAGGCTGGATAAGTCTTGAAAGAGCCCCACCTCAAATAATAATAAGGGTAAAGTGTTAACCTGAATGAACAAGTCGACGACGGAGTACCGCGGCGGGAGGCCGCTGTCGACCGCCTTCACGGTGAGGTTGATCCACGCGTGCTGCTCGTGGTCTATCCTGTTGGCGACCACCACCTCGCCGGTAGCGCTGTCCATGTGCACCATGCCTAGCAGTTCCTCGGGGCCTGACACACCGTAAACAAGTACGTTATTATGACCATATATCAGCGTAAATGGCCGAACGACAGACAGATATACGAAGATCAGATAGAGCGGCTGCTCGCAGACGGACACGTCATCTGCGTTCTGCGGCGAACGCGTGTAAAGCAAAAGATGAGACTGAACGAAGCGAAAGAATGTGTCAGGATCGCGATACTTGGCGCTCCGTTCTGCCTACCCCGTCAGGCACATAGCGTGAAGATGTGTATGTATTAAGACCATACAGCGTCTAATGATTTTAAGATACTGATGAAGATGTCATGTTTATGATACTGACGAGTTCTGGAGTGGAGGTACCTTCAATAAAATACGTCATACTCCTGTTCTTGTCAGCGTCATCGGCTATCACTGTGGCGACATTGGCCCTGTTCTTAGAGTTCTCCGTCACGGACGTCTTGTAGAACGGTTTGCGGGACTTGGGGTTGTTGATGATGATGATGAATAAAATTATTACCTACTTACTTTTATCACAGCTAGACTTACCTTCAATAAAATACGTCATACTCCTGTTCTTGTCAGCGTCATCGACTATCAGTGGCGACATTGGCCCCGTTCTTAGCAGCGACCCCAAAGAGTTCTCCGTTACGGCCGCCTTGCAGAACGGTTTGCGGAACTTGGGGTTGTTGATGATTAATAAAATTATTACTTACTTTTAACACAGCTAGACTTACCTTCAATAAAATACGTCATACTCCTGTTCTTGTCAGCGTCATCGGCTATCACGGTGGCGACATTGGCCCCGTTCTTAGAGTTCTCCGTTACGGACGTCTTGTAGAACGGTTTGCGGAACTTGGGGTTGTTGTCGTTCTCGTCCTCCACCGTTATGGTGAGGGTCGCGGACGCGGTCTGCGGCGGGCCACCGTCGATGGCCGCCATGTCTTCCACCGTTATCACCAGTTTCACCATCTCCACTTTTTCTCGGTCTAATAATCTGATAGAAAAATACAAGTTCAAATGTGAAGGTAGTGGTGTCGATTCGAATGTACACATATACGAGTTAACTTAACCAAAATACTAGTAATTTGTTGGTTTTTGAAGTATAATGAAAAAAACCTGAGAAGTACCTTTTTCGCAGAAGACAAAACCCTTTACGTATACATATTTTATTTATGTTGTAAGCAAATCAGCAACCATGATATAGTCAAAGATCTAGCTCAAAAGCGCTCCTTCCACATCTAAGCTAATTTTACTAGAAAATGTAGCTCTACACTTTCTAGAACCAAAGGAAAGCAAAGGTACAAAACTCACCTAACAACTCTGAGTGTCCCGTCAACGGCATTCAAATCCCAGAGCGCGAGGTGGTCGTACTCCGTGGCCGGTACTATGATGCCGTCCTCGTCGCGCGCCACGCTGGCGCCCCGGTCGATCGAGTACCGCAGTACCGGCTGGTCGTCGGGGTCGCTGGCTTGGGCGCGGTATACAAGCGTGCCTACCTGAGGGTATCAAATAGTACATTTTAGACTTTCGCGTTTTTTAGTCATTGTTATAAATACACGGGTCTTACACGCGAAAGGTTCTCGAGTGGTGACCACGCATAGGCAGGCCTCCCACAAGGTGGACCGACGATCTGGTGAAGGTCGCGGGACCAGGCTGGGTGAGGTTAGAGCCAGACCGGACGTCGTGGAGATCCCTGGGGGAGGCCTTTGTCCAGCAGTGGACGTCTACAGGATATGATGATGATGACAAGCGAATATTTTACTGGCCGTGGCTGGTCACGACTTAAATGTCAGCTCGTGACCACTCTCTCAAGCTTTTAGCGTCCACTGCTGGACATAGGCCTTCCCTAACGAACGCCACCACACCCGGTCCTCCGCTCTCCGCATCCAGCCGCTTCCGGCCACCTTCTTTAGGTCGTCAGTCCACCTGGGGGAGGGGCGTCCCACGCTGCGCGTACCGGTCCGCGGTCTCCACTCCAGAATCCCACCAGTGACCACGGCCAGTGCAAATATCGTACAGTATAAAGTATACCAAATACAAAAAAAAATTAATAATAAAATTGTAATGACAGGAAAATTTGCTATCTTTTATTTTGCTTTCAGCCGTAAATGCGTGGTATATGATACATAAGGAAAAACGTATTATATACCTGTGTGTTCTCTCTAACGTTGACTGTGCCAGGCTCCACGAGGACCGGTGGCTTGTTGTTCACGTCCACTATGGTGATGTTGACGAGCACGGCCGCGCTCAGCTGGTGCTCTCCGATGCCGCCGTCTAACGCGACCTGCGCATCAATGTTTATGTTTATGGTCATCAGTGATCGGATTGACTTTTTGTAGCAAAAATTCAAATGACCTACCACCTAGGACAAAATGAGATTTTTGGTAATTTCAAATCATTTTATTTCAACATCAAATTATGGTAAAAAAATTTAAGGACAGGATCGAATTTTATTTAAAAAAAAAAAGAAACATTTGAAAAATATAACGATTTTTTTACGGTTCAAAATATAAAAAAAACTCGGTTTAGTGTGCTCTTTTATTTAAAAGTAATTTATCAGTAGTTGAGTGCATCCACAAGCTTCGCCTTAAACTTGGGTGTAAACAGCCGTGTGAATTTGTCAAAAAACATTATAAAAAACGTTGCATTGATACAGCGGACATTAAGCGAGTAAACGGCCAGTATTATTATTATACGTACCACAGTGAGGGTGTACCGGTTGCCCTTGGGGCTGGTCTTGTCGGGGTCTAGCGCGGCGCCCGCGGCGACGGCCACGACGCCCGAGCGCGGCTCGATCACGAACTTGTCGCTCGCGCCGCGCTGGATGCGGTACACCACGCGGTTGTTCGGCGCCGACCCGTCGCCGTCGCGCGCCTTCACCTGGTGACAACCAACAGCGGATTGCTTAGGACTTTCATGCCAGTTGGACCGCATGAGAAGGTAGACCGCACATTGTGTTGCCTTTGTACTGTTTTTCCCTCAAAGAAACTTTGTTAATATTTTTAACCGTTTCCAAGTTACAGCAATAGGCGTGTAATATGGTGCAAAACGTTATAAGATTTAAAAAAACTGCATACTTACTGAATTTTCAACGTTTTACTTAAAAATACATTCTGCAAGTTAGGCTTTCTAATCATCAACAGCCTATCAACATGTCCCCCCTGCTGGGGCTCTAGACTACCCTCTAAACAAGGGTGTTAGGCTATAGTCCACCACGCTAGCCCAGTGAGGGTTGGTGAACTTCACATGCGCCTAAGAATTTCTTCTTCGGCTTATGCAGGTTCCCTCACGGTGTTTTCCTTCACCTTTCTGATCATATCTGACCTTAGATTGAAGCGTAATCTACGACAAAGCGATAAGTTGTCAGCTCACCTCCAGCACGCTGGTGCCGCCCGGCATGTCCTCGGGTATGGACCGCTTGTACAGCATCTGCTGGAACATGGGCGCGTGGTCGTTCACGTCCTGCACGTACACGGTGACCGGAACCGTCGACGACAGCGGCGGCACGCCGAAGTCACGCGCTCGAACCTGGTAAAAAAGAATAAAAACATATTTTTCTTGTCTAATCCCAAAATTTTCTACTGAATCGAACTCACGGACTATGGCGCTCGAGTATAACCATAACGAAGTTGAACGCGAAGGGGGAAGTGTCCTAATAAAATAAAGGACACCGCACGCGAAGTATGGAAAAAAACAACTTTTGTACAAAATATCATGATTCAGTCGCTAAAATGTAAAAGTAACAAACTGGGACGGACAGACGCTCTTTTAAGAGTTCCTTGTTTCGGACCAAGGAACCCTAAAAAGGGTTGTTGGGCATCAGAATGCTTAGTTTAATTTAGTTAGAGATTCAAGCAATCTTAAAAAATATATTTACTTAACCGTTCGTCCGTAAAGCCGTTGTTTTTGAATTTTAGTTGTTTGTTGTGTTTTTATTGTTTTTAATAGTTGTATGTATGAGTTTTGTAGCAGAAAACAATCATTTATCTTATCAGTAATTTTAATGTTAGATCGTACTTACAGTCAAATGTATGGGCCGTATGTTGCTATTGTCCCCGGGTATCTGTTCAAAGTCCAACCCCCCGAGCGGCGTGACGATGCCCAGGTTCGGGTCGATGGTGAAGTTGTTCCTGTAGTCTCCGCCGACGATGGAATACTCTATGTGACTGTTCTTCGTTCCTGGTGGAATATTAACGTTTAAGATTTTGATAATACGCTGCTATAAATTCGGATCAGGGCACTTTTTCATAAAAAAAACAAGGCATAGTAGTCTAGACAGACGGACAAAAAAATGTAAAATAAGCAGATCAGTTGTGATGGAACCCTAAAAATACTTTATTACTAATACTAGCTGTTTCCCCGCGGCTTCGCTCGCGTAGAAGTTTTTCCCGAGGTAAGTATCTTATAGCCTATGTCTGTAAAGTTTCATCAAAATCTGTTTCGTTGTTTTTGCGTGGAAGAGCAACAACCATACGAATATGTATACATCCAAACGTCCTTACAAACTCCTTTATAATATTAGTAGGATTATTCACGAGTTTTACAAAAAAATATCCTAAAAACCCTTACCATTCAGATCCAGATCCCTCGCCTCAAGCACTAGCGGGCTCTCGAACTGGCGCTCGTTCTCCAGCAGGCGCGCCTCGTACTTCTTGGCCAGGAACATGGGCGCGTTGTCGTTCACATCCTCGATGTTGATGATCAGCTGCGCGGTGTTCCTGTTACACGAATCAACATCATCATCAGCCTGTCTGTTTATATCCTCTGCTGAAGGCATATACAGTGTGGTATAAGGTCGCTCAGCGAGCAATGGATAGAATAGAATAGAATTTATTTAACGTACACAGAGACAACACACAGCGAGAGAATTTAACAAATTAAAATAAAACAAACAATAAATACACAGAAATATAACAACAAGAAATAATAATGTTAAGTAATACTAGATGAGGTCGCCAAGTGAAGTGACACCCGACCAGCCCCCACATAGGGTGAGACTGGCCGGCACTGACCCCCGGCGACCCCAACCACGCCTCGTGTTGCAGTGTGACGTCAAAAAGGTCCCCAACTCAGCTTTAGGCTGCAGCAAGAGCTACAGCGCTGGTTTTCAGTGAGGCCACCGAATGACGTACGGACGCAGTACATCACGAAGAAATAACAGGAGAGGTATAAATACATACAGTGTGTAGTGTAATGTTATTATCTAAAAAGTATAAGTACAAATATTAGTGTGATAAATAAGAATAGTGCTGTGCAGTAATAAGTATAGGACTATGCTCGGAGTTTCCTTGCACGATATGATCCGGTAATGACGGGTTATGACGGAGAAGTAAGGTAACCGACATAGATGAGAGGATCAGCAAGTGGCAGTGGGTAGGTCACATCTGTCGCAGAGCCGACGGCGGTTAGGGCGGACGAGTTGTAGAGCGGAGACCGCGGACCGGTACGCGCAGCGTGGGACGCCCTTCCGTCTATGACCTCAAGAAGGTGGTCGGAAGCGGCTGGATGCGGAGGACTGGATATGGTGGCGATCATTGAGGAAGACCGATGTCCAGCAGTGGACGTTAAGAAGGCCGTTACGGTGACGGACGCACGCACATACATACAATCCACACACACACTCTTTCAAAGTTCTTTTTGCATTAATCATAAAATATATATAAAAAATCTGTCGGAACAAATTGAGTCCATCATGAGTCATGAGGAGTGTCAAAGATACCTGTTGCCTCTGCCCAGATCGTCCCTGGCCTCCACGGTGAGGTAGTGGCGCGCGACCAGCTCGCGGTCGAAGCTATCACCGCCGGCCTGCTTCACCGTGATCACGCCTGATGTTGGGTTCAGGTTTAGGCTGGTAATATGAAACAATACTTGAATTTTAATTTATGTATGAATGTATGCAATTTGTGTGTGTGGAGTGTGTTAGGGAGAAATAATCATTACATTAGCTTCATTGCCCTCTGCCAGCGGTTAATAGATTTGTTAGGTGCGTGTTACGTATCGACAGCGTACAAGTGGGTATACTTGCGCACACGCAGTTCTCTAATTCCCCTCCACAGTTATATTTAAAAAAAAAACAATAAGCATCATTTAAATCGGTTGACAAATCGGCGAAGATATCGAGTAACATGCTCGTACACACAAAAAAAAACAGTCGAATTGAGAACCTTTTTGAAGTCGGATAATCTTTTTTAAAGTAGTTTTTGGCTTGGTAACGAGACCTTTGAGCCATATCTTATTTTGAATTTAAAGTCTTATTTCTTAATATCTATTTAAACCGGCGGTTATAGCATGGCCTCCACAAAAACAGAGCACGATTATAGTTAGTCGGTTATTTTCACTAAAGTTCTTATCGTCACTAAATCGATAGTAACTTTAATGTAGATTTCTAATGGACAATTTTGGTACGAGCTGAAAGAGTTGTTAAACGCATTTATTTTAATTTCCCGCACAATATGCACAACCACAAGCACTTAATGTGTAAAATACTGTCACCATTACACATTAAAACCCGCAAAATACACAATTTAAGAAGATAAAATAGAAGAGACGACCATGACACTTCGCTCCTTCTGAAGTGGGTTAAAAATAGATATACTAACAGATTAGCGACGCTCCCTCCAAGACTGGTGTATCTAATCCCTCTGGTGCCGTAGTTGTCAGAGTCCTGGTCCAACGCTTGCACCCAGGCCACCGTGGTGCCCACACCGCAGTTCTCCGGTATCGACACCGTGTACAAAGCCTCGGTGAACTCGGGAAAGTTGTCGTTTTCGTCCTTTATGTGCACCGTTATTGGGACAACACTGTAACAAAAAAAACCGGTTTGTTAAACTTGATGAGACGAGAAGCAAGCGTAGCAAAGGCTTCTATTTATATGCCTACATAGAAGGAATTTTTTAAAAGAAAAGGTTCGATCAGAAATAATAGTGCAGGTAAAAACGTATTTTCACTATGGATGGTTTCTTCCTCCCATTGATACACCATGTGATATGCAAATAAATGAATTACAGCCGAGATATAAGAATACTTACCTCATTTTCGGATCTTTGGTAACAACTTCTTTGGCAACAAGACTGAAATTCATGACGGTAACTCGTTCGTAGTCGAGGAACGCCGCGTCGTTCACACGTATGAGGAATGAAGCTTCGTTGATGCCTTTGAATGGCGTCACGTCAAATACTCCATTGTCACCCAGCAGGTACAGTTGAAATGTTCCATTTTTACCCTGGAATCAGAGAGATTTACTTCTCTTGGGATCTGTTGTGCCAAACCCCTGTCCAACGGTGCCCCAATCTGTTGTTTTGTGGACTTCACATACGCCTTAAAACAGACATTCTAATCATTTAGAAAACACAATTTGGGTGTAAAGCCTGTGGTATTATAATAAACCGTACTTAAGTTCCAAAACTCTCATTGGTACTTACAGGCCAAGGTTCGAACGCACGACCTCACGAACCTGAGGCGAGTTCACTCCAACTAGGCCACCATGGCCTTTAAAACAAAGGTACTAAATCTTTAATCCTACCTGATCGTAATCAAACACCTCCGGGACAGCGTCCTGAAGGAATGTGATGGGAGTGTTCTGCTGGGCGTTCTCCAGAACTTCCGCTACGTATCTCTCGCTGCGGAACCTTGGGGTCTCGTCGTTGACGTCGGTGACGATCACGGTCACCTCGGTTGTGGCGCTCGGTAAGGGGGACACAGCATGGGACTCTTCTGTCGCCTGGATAGGGATTTATTGAAAAAAAAAAACTAAATAAATATCAAATAATACAAGACCAGTTCTTTTAGAATATGCACAATGCTAGCCTATTTAAAACTTAAGATGGAAAAAGATCACATGGGAAGGGATTTTGAATGAGACCAACTTTTTCTTGATCACACTCCACCGACTGAGCTGTCGCGTCAGTGCTCCATGATACTGAAATAAAATTACAAACCTCCTACTTTTTTGGAGTTGGTTAAAGTGGGGACACAAGAAGGGGAAAAAAAGAAATCCACAATTTTTTTATATAAAAAAAAACTTTGCTCTTAGAGTAAAAAATTTCCTATGACAACATCCGGTATAACTTGGTAGCTGTAACCTTAGATTTGAAAAACATAGAGGAAGTTACAGACACTTATTCAAACCAAAAGGGGGTCCTTAAGGAAACAAACAAACAAAAATGTTGTGTTAAAGAAAAACCTATTGTTTTAATTAAGAAAAAAGAAACACTGTAACAAATTTTAGATATAAGGAATAAATGGCTTTTTTATTTATTTATTATTCAAACCAATAAACTGACCAGGATCTCCAATATGTAAGCCCCATTGCTATTGTTGGGATCTTCTCTGTCGAGCTGGCTGACGGTGTACACCACCCCAGAGCTACTGTCGATGTCGAAATGCTCCTCCCCACCAGAAATGATGCTATAGGAGATCCGGTTGTTGACACCACGGTCACCGTCAATGGCTCGCACTGAAAACAAATACATAAGACAAATATTTTTCATTACTCTTTGTCTCACATGATTATAACTTTGAGCAAATTAATTTCATTGGTTTTCTTAGTTTTAGGACTTTTAGGACAGAAAATACTTATAACCTTTGAGCTGTTGATGTTAGACGATAGTCAAAGATTGCTGTAAAAAACCTTCAGTGTTTTCCTCATAAAATAAACCAGTAAAAGTTAGTGGTTTTCCATAAAGTTCTATGGATTCGATGGAGTGTAGGAAAAGGGCACTATGAAGACGTAGGAAAATTTGGTACGTACAATTTGGCTCACAACCAAAACGTCCGAACGCAAAAACTGTAACAAAAGCTGATAAAAACCTTGTAAAACAGAAGTCCCGACCGGCGCATCTTCGCTTATCCTCGTCACAGGGCTGGCAACTACAAACTCTGGGGGCTGGTCCTCCACGTCCTGCACCTTGACTAGAATAGCTGCGGTCCCCGTGTTCACGCGCCCTTGGTTGGCCCTGTCCACGGCGAGCACCCGCAGTTGGTACAGCGATTTTCGCTCGTAATCCAGACGGCTCGTGAGCCGAAGTACACCGCGACCGTTCACAGTCTGAACAGCAAAGTTGTCTACGTCTCCGTCTACCTCTTGTAAGCTGTATAAAACCTGGAAATTGATTAGATTTACAGAAAATTCAAGCAACAAATTCAAAAATAACAAAATAAAGCGATTTATAATCTGTAGCAGGCAGCATTTTTTTTTGTTGAATTCGTCCAATGATGGACGGACAGGCAAAAGTCATAGACCATACAGCCAAATCATATTTTATTGTCTTTCTTCAAAAACCGGCGGTTACAGCACGGCCTCCACAAAAACAGGGCACCACTATAATAGTCGGCGATTTTCAATAAAACCGCAGCACGGCCTCAACGAAAGCATAACTGTTCCCAGTAAATAAGCTGCATTTATGTAAATAACAAAATAATCACTTGTCCATAGGCTCCTTCGTCAAGGTCCGTTGCTTCTACCGTGGCTAATACACCAGGGGAAGCGTCTTCTTTCACGGTGATTGCGGAGGGATATGGTTTAAAAATGGGTTCGTTGTCGTTCACGTCCTCAACTAGCAGCAAAAAGCTCTGCGTGATGAAGTTGCCTTCTCCCAAAAGCCCATCAGTTAATGTTAGCACAAAGGAGTATTCATCACGGACCTGTGAATTAAGTAATGTAAACTTTTTAAAAGTTCAATAATACTGGTTGATATTGCTACAAAAAAATCATTGAAATCGCCATTATCAGTTTAAAAGAAATAAAAATGTTTCGAATTTTGTTAAATGGTTTCCAAAAAAAAACTTTTCGATATAAGAGGCCAGTGTCAAAAACTGTAATACCTACAAATAAAATACTCCTTGGTAATAAAAATAATTATAGTAGGTATGCTATGAAATATAGGTAGAATCAACAGCCTATTATCATGTCCCCACTGCTGGGGCTCAGGCCTACCTACCCTCTCAACGAGGGCGTTCGGGCTATAGTCCACCACACTAGCCCAGTGCGGGTTAGTGGACTTTACATGCGACTAAGAATTTCTTCTTCGACGTGTGCAGGTTTCATCACGATGTTTTCCTTCACCGTTTGAGAGCAGTCAGTAAATGTACTTAGGTTTCGAGAAAAAACCCTAAAAAGCCATTGGTACATGGCCCCGCGAGGACCTTTTTCGATGATAGGCCACATTATCCCCGACGCCACTGACGCTCTCTCCCAAAAGTCCATCAGTTAATGTTAGCAAAAAGGAGTATTCATCACGGACCTATGAAATATGTAATACAAAAAATAATTGAAATCGCCACATAACTGTTTAAAAGAAATAAAATGTTTCGAATTTAGTTTTAAGGTTTCCAAAAAATTTTTATCGCTAAAAGAGGCCAGAGTCTATCAATGTAATACAAATAAATACTCCTTGGTAATAATTAAAATAGGTACCATGTTAAAAAATGTACGCACCTCTCTATCTAATTCCTTAACTAAATAAATATTAGCTTCGTTGGAAGAAATGGCTTCTAATCTTAAAATATCACTACCAAGCTGATCTCTAATTCCAAATGTCAGCTCATCTCCGTCGGGATCTACGCCTCTCAGCCTGTATATTAGGCTACCTGAAAATACACAATAACCAACAATCAAATCATCATCATCATCAGCCTGCACCAATCCTGGGCATACGCCCGTACGCGTCACTGAACCCGATCTTCGGTTCTCCGCATCCAGTCACTGCCACTTTTCATAGGTCTAGCAAGATGTTATAAAGTTTATTAGATGTTTTAAATAATTGAGGTACCTACTTAACCCTTTGACTCGGGGGTCCAGAGCGCAATACCTTTTTCGCGTCAGTCACCCTGACACTGTCCCTAAAGAATCTGTCATTTTTACGAGGTCAAGGTGGGTCAAGGTCAAGTACGGTCGACCGCACATCAGTGGTAACAAAACCAGTATAAACTGGTCTCGCGTAGTATTGAAACTCCCTAATAGGCTAGGCCAGCTCAAGGTCAAAGTGTTTCCACTGATGTGCGGTAGACTGTACAATGTATGACAATGTCAGGATAATATGACAATATTACCCAGCGGAATGGAAACATAACCAGTATAAACTGGTCTCTCATAGTATTGAAACATCCTAATAGGCTAGGCCAGCTCAAGGTCAAAGTGTTTCCACTGACGTGCGGTCGACTGTACCTACATAATAAGTACTTCCATGCCGTAAATGTTCGATTAAAAGATTAACCCCATAAATGCTGACTATAGGTATTGATGACTAATCGTCTGGTTGGCTAATTACTAGGGTGAGCCGGGGATCTACGGCTTCCCTTGTTGGTCGTCTGTTGTCCTGGTTACCCCACGCTCCCCTGCGTTGAACTACGATAATTTCCGGTTGCCAGTCTGTTGCACTCACTATCTATGCTTTGCAGTTGCTTGCATCGAATGGAGTTTCAAACTTTCAACAAACCCACTTTTAAGGAAATAGAGTTTAAACTTTAAACAAATGAACAACATTTTCTGAATGAGAATTAAGACCTCGACCAAAATTACTTGAATGTCTAAATTTTAATTAATTACTAATTGATCCGGTATTCCCCGAAAGTCCAAAGACCATTTCCCCGAACCGAAAACGAATCGTACGCAAACCTCCCGAAAATAATTCGTACCCGAACCCTCAACTCGGAATGTTTTTGCGATTGGATTCCAGATTTTTCAGTTTTGCGGTAACTAAATTGGACGTTCGAGGAACTGGACATATTAATGAATTCAAATTGTTTCGAGTCACAAAGGCTCATACAAAATAATGGTGTACGTAATTATATAATTATTTACGGGTCTTACACACGAAATAGTTTTATTTACCTTGCCCGACGTTTCGACCAGGTTACACAGGTTACACTGGTAGTGTACGTTAAATAAATTCTATTCTAATCTAAGTAGCATACATATTTTGTTCCCTCCAACCCACACTTACCTATAGGTGTATCACTTCCTTCCTTCAGCCTCACAACAATCTCTGACTGGCCGTCGATGAGGAACCGCGGCGGCCGGTTGCCGGCGGCCTGCTGCACGCATGACGTCACCAGCAGCCACCAACACACCCATCTTATCCGGACTTTTAACCGTACCCGCGGCCGTTTCGAATCCGATCTCTCGAACCGGAGTTTGTAGATAACAGTACGCATGGGTGCGCCGGTGTTGGGATCATCTGACGCATGAGATCTCCTGTCTAGGTGTCGGTACAATGAGCATTTTCCAAGTTTTCTTCGCACGGCTTCACCGTGGGAAGGTGGGTCGCTCGCCGGTGAAAGTGTCACCTCACGCCCCTGACTCTTTGATCCAAATCTCCTCTACGTGCCGCTGACTTCGTGCGCCTGCAAGAGACAGGTGTTACTTTATTGTTTTGTTTGTCGAACTTTTACAAGTCTTTATTGTGTACTATTAGCAAACGCCCCGCGACTTCATTCGCGTTAAAATACTAACCCCCTTCCCCTTCCTCTTCCCTTTCACCTTAGCCTTCCCCTTCGCCTTCCCGTTCCCCTTCCCCAATTAGCCTATGTTCACACGCAGAGTATTAACTATCCAACAGCGAAAGAATTATTGAGATCGATTCAAAGATTAGTTCTAACACACATCCATCTAAACAAACTTTACCTCTCTATTAATAGTATAGATAAAATTAGCTTACATTTTTTCACAATTTTTTACAGGTTTCAGTTTACGATACTCTTGTTGCATACCTATGCTAACACGATACCTGGGTACTTTCATGGTACTTCCATAGTGCCCGGGTCAGCACCTAGCAACCGTATTTGTGTTTTTAATATTCATAAACATACTTTATTTCTATAGGGGCGGCGGTTTAACTTAAAGTTTTTAGCTTCATGGTTCCGGGATTTCAAATTCGCCGGGCGGCGCTCCGGTGGTTGTTATAACTCGATTAAAAATATTCATATTCCTACTATGAGGCCTTCATAGGCTCTGCCTTGCGTTGATTGATGTTTACGTGACACTCCCTATGTTTATAAACAACCAAGTGGGTTATCTGGGGGAAATCTAGCGCGTGTCGGCGAGCATGTGTTAACTAGCCGTGTCTGTCATTGTCTTGGAGCGTTGCCTAACTAATGGGAACAACTGGTAATAGTTTCTTAAGTGATTTCTTGTGATAGGCGATTTGAAGGTAATGTTATTTTTATTATGGAAAACAGAACACGGATGTCATCATATTTCTTGCAGTCCGAGGTTTCAGACACAATCTAGAAAGACGCAGCCTACAAGTGGCACAATAAACCGGGTTTTACCTAGGTATAGGTATTGATTGAGTTTAGTTTGGTTTTTCTAATATTTGGTAGTTCATTTTCAATTTAATTAATCAGCAGGTACTCAAAATTGGTTTAAATTAATAGTCGTATTCCTGAAATGACTCCTCACTTGCCTTAAGGTAAGAGCGGTTATTTAAAAACTTGACGTCTGAAACAGTTAATCCTGAGAGATCCTGCACTAAAGTCCTTAAACTACCAGGTTTTACTAAAGAACGTCTCACAAATTATGGGGATTAAATTTCTTAATTTCCTTGCTCATTTCCATATTTATAAGAACTTAATGAGATCACGACTTATATCCGGGAAATAAAATATTAAAGCTTGCGAGATCATTTTGTTAAGAGCCTATTGTTAGGTAATGTTTCATAATAACAAACGGATTGGTTTACAAAACACTGTCACGGGGAAAAAAGAGAAATATGTGACCGTTGCATCTGATCGCTTCCCACTCGGCTGCGGCGAATCGCCAAAATAGTGGAAACACTTTTTCGTTATTACGCAATTTAGGTTCTTTCACTTAAAATTGGATACGGTAGTACATTTTTGTTCGTCATCACTCTTTTCGCTTTGGTTTCTTTATTCTCACTAATCTTATGCGTTTTCTCTACGAAGGTAGACGACCATAAAGCAATTTCCTGTATACAGTAAGTATAGTAAGTAAGTAAGTATTTTGAACATTTGATAAATTAAATTTTAATTATTTTGAATAAAATATTAAATTTCATGATCTTCCTTTTAATTAAGATGCTATGTTATTTAGGAAAAAATAATCCTTATGATTGATCCTTTCGACCGTTATCAAAAAATGCATGTGGTTTGCTTTTTTCAAATTTGGCAGGTTCGATTCCCGGTCGAGGCAGGCGATTTTCAAAAATCTGTGAATGCAGTTCTACTTAATATTAAAAATAAAACGATGTCTTTTTTCAGTAAAATAACCTATATTCAATATTTAAGGCGCTTTCCCTCCGTGTGGCATCGCCGTGGGACACCCTGTATACTATCCAATGTTGCTGCACTTAAAGAGAGCATGTGCTTCTTTCGAATCACCTTGCAAAGACTTTAGCTACGTAATGATATTATCTTCTACGAAATCCTCACTTCGGGGATCAGAAATTACTAAGTACTTAATAAGTGGGTTTATAAATGAGAGTAGCCTTATCGCGTTGTTACTCTTAAAGGAGGGGCTGAAACCAGTAAGGATTTCAATGGAGTTTTCTTTGTTAGATGGCATAAAATGAAGTTTTTCATACAAACTTTGGTTCTTAAAAATGAAAGATTAGGTTTGGCCAGTCACAGGTTTAAATCCAAGCCGGTGTGAGTTTTTTAATGTTAATACCATGAATCAAAAACATTTAGCCACTCCCATCATCATCATCATCATATCAGCCTGTAGACGTCCACTGCTGGACAAAGGCCTCCCCCAAGGATCTCCACGACGACCGGTCCTGCGCTAACCTCATCCAGCCGGGTCCCGCGACCTTCACTAGATCGTCGGTCCACCTTGTGGGAGGCCTGCCTACACTGCGTCTTCCGATACGTTAGCCACTCCCATATGGATGAGTAATATAAGCATTCTATGGGTGTCAAAATCGTGTCAAAGTAGGTAATCACAAAATTATGACTCACACATTCTCATTTTCAAACTCCATATAAATTTGTATTAGCAACCTCCTCCCACTGCTCCGCTTCCTTTGTCCGCACCCCCCCGATAAATGGCACGATAGGTTCCGATACTAAATATGCAAGATGTGATCTCCACAGGGAGCGCGCGCGCGACCAAAGAGATTTGAAACTTCTTGGTTAATACTAAAAGTTTTGCTAAAAGCTGACGTTCGTTATTATAATCACAAATTAATTTAGAGACAACGAAACGAACGCGTGTTGTTACATAAAACGTTATTTTATTATCAACCGTGACTCGAATATTGTAACTGGGTTCATTCACACGCATCTTTACAAAACAATTGACAATTACGTAAATATAACAATTAAAACATGACCTCTGGCGGATGTGTGTAACGTTGGCAGATGTCGCTGACGCTGGATACACCCCGCGCTGCGTGTGCGCAGAAACAAAAGGTGCAGCCAGCGAGACGGGGCGAAGGCCACACTGACTATTGTGTGTGGCGAATGGGACAGCGCTATCGGGGATTGACCTTTATTTCTCGTATTCATCATCATTGATGACGGCTATGGCGAAACTTAGAGTCATTACACTGATTTTTATTACAAAGTATCTGCCTTGGGCGTTTTCACGTCGGCCGATACCGATGCCGACTCTCTGACACCATACCAATATCGCTGGGATCTATTATGTATACATTTCCTACTACACGCATATTGACGACAAAATATCCGAGGTGGAAGAAGAGAGGCGCCGCATTTTCTTTACTGCAACTCGCTTGTCAGTCTGTCGGTCGGGCCCTAGGACTTAATTAAAGTGTTGGCGCCCCACCAGCGCCGGCGGCCGAGGCTCTATGAATGAAGGCAGTATCACGCTCATATTGTGGATATATGTAAATTTTTGCTAATTTATAAGAAGAATTTCGTCAAGTATTCAGTTCATGTTATTCTCGTTGCTATAGAAATAACACGAAACTTTGTTGCTCCATACTGTGGTTGAGCGTGTCTCATACACGAGGCTCATTAGCAGCCTATGAACTAACTGATTGTGATTATAGGTTCGATTGATAGGTTCGACAGTGCGTTGTTGTAACTTACAGATGATGAAGTGAAAGGATTGTTCTCGCGTCGTCGCGATAATAGAAATTTCAGGTGTTAGCTCTCACTCTCATCTGGTGGACAGTATATTATATGTACGTGCGTGTAGGTACTTGGTATAAACTTATAAAAGGGTGCAACCAAATGCCAGCCTAAACTGCAAGCGGCCAATGCCCCAGCGACAGTACAATAGCAATGTAACCGTTGAAACCAGGCTCGTAACGCCTAAAGTTCGTAATGACTAATGCATTTTGATTGAATTACTTATACATATAGCGTTACCACCACGAATCAAAAAATTTAGCCACTCCCTATGGACGAGTAAAGTCAAATGTATCAAAAAATTGTGACTCACTCACACATTCTCATTTTCAAACTCCATATAAATTTGTATTAGCAACCTCCTTCCGCTACTCCGCTTCTTTTGTCCGCACCCCCCCTGTAAGTGGCACCATCCGTTCCCATACTAAATATGCGAGATGCGATCTCCACAGGGAGCGCGCGCGCCACCAAAGAAATTCGAAACTTCTTGGTTACCACCAATACCACTTGTATAATCCCAAACAAGCTTTACTCCCGCATAATGTGAATGCAGGGGAGATACCAGGGGACATTGACATGAAAACCTGCAAGCTTATCGCTCTAGAGCACCGGAACGCAGTTAATTCAGAAAGGAGCAAAATTCATTGCCAAATATTTGGATTAGTTACCACCGAGCGTGACGTTTTTAATGAAAAATCGTTCCCGAAGTGTTACGAACTACATGTTATTTTATACGGTTCTGCTCGTGCTGTATTCTGTAACCTGCAAGCGTGACGAACGATGACCAAGCGCCGTGTGGCTGTTGCCGAAAGCGGACCTCGAGAGAAAGCCTCCACCCTCTGCTACACATGAAATTATTATCGTTAACACCCAAGTGCTACAAACTTTGTTGCTACAACCGTTCGAACTGAGAAGGGCCGAAGAGATCGACAATACAAAGGGCTTCAAACCTCACCATTGACAGAATAAATAATATTACCAAGTACCATTGACGATTGAGTCCGGGGTCATTTGTTTTAACCGTTAGGAAGAGGTAGACTGAGAATCTGTTGAGACGAACCACAGTACAACCACAAGGTCGTGGTGTCCAAGTAGGATTGCCTGACAATTATAACGACAAGTTAATTAGACAAGAAGTTTCAAATCTCTTTGGTGGCGCGCGCGCTCCCTGTGGAGATCGCATCTCGCATATTTAGTATCGCAACCTATGGTGCCATTTACCGGGGGGGTGCGGACAAAGGAAGCGGAGTAGCGGGAGGAGGTTGCTAATACAAATTTATATTACGGAGTTTGAAAATGAGAATGTGTGAGTCATAATTTTGTGATTTACAATATTGTAATCCATTCGACACGATTTTGACACCCATAGGATGCTTTTATTACTCACCTTATAGGAGTGGCAAAATTTTTTGATTCAAGCAATTAGATATGTTAAAATTCTGGAAAGTATATACAGTCGACCGCACGTCAGTGGAAACACTTTGCCCTTGAGCTGTCCTAGCCAATTAGGGAGTTTCAATACTATGAGAGACCAGTTTATACTGGTTTTGTTTTACTGACGTGCGGCCGACCGTACTTTTAATTTTTGAGACATTGTACTTAGAATACTTTTAATACGGAAGCCATACATACATTCTGCGTATATACGACGACCTACACAATTTAACAGATTTTTTAAATGGTTTGTTTAGTATACATATTTTCTAATGACGCAAATAATACATTTCACGTGTCTACCTAGGTGCTTAGTTGCTACTTAAACAGCTTTATTAAGTAAGCTAATTACACCATTGCGGTTAAGTTAATTAGTCGTTAGCGAAGTGTTACAATTAATTCACTTGACGTGACGTGATGGTAGACCCTTTGGCGAAGGAAAATATAGAATCTTCATAATATGCTGGGGAAAATTGTGGAGTCACCAATGAAACCCCGCCTACACATCCTTGTTGTAAAGTGGAGAAGGTAAGACTAAACGGAATTATCAAACCTGTCCGCCTGTCTGTCTGTCCTCTGAATAATTCGAAAACACTTGATTAACTTAGCTGCAACTTGGAATATGAAAAATGGCGACACTTAAGAAAGTTTGAGTAAAATATATGAAAATATATCAAATAAAATTTATAAATATAAGGAGAAATACAATACGGACACAAAAATTACATTTTGCCGATTTTTTACATTTTGACGGCATGGCACTTCGTTATGGTAGTAAACTACTAGTAATTGTTTACGATTACGATTATTTTTTGTTATGAAACCAAGAAAAACAAGAAATAACAATAAAAACGAATTGTTAGTAGTAGAAAATACTGCGTGTTATGTTTAAAATGACTTCGAATATTCGTTATGGAACATTTGTTACATGGGTTACCTTTGTAACACAGATTGTTCTCACGGTAACACACAGTAAAGTTTTAGTAAAATAATGGACTTGACGCAAATGAAAAGAATCAGTGAGGGGCATCTTTTGGGGTTTATGGTGATTGCAAGTGTAATGTGTGGAAAATAGGTACCTAGTGTAATTGGCATCCTTGACGAATTAATAACTAACAACTTTGTGTTTAATATGAAGATGTTCTGAGTGTAAAATTCGCAATCGTCTCAAACTATGCGATAAATAGAATAGATTATTTGTTTCGGATTTTTATTTTGCTTTCCATTTATAGTCCTACTTACTTCGTATCAGTAGGTAAAGCAAGTCTGAAAATATAATGATAGTAGTTACGAGTAAATAAATAAGAAGTTTGTAATGATGTTAGTGAGGATGGATGTTTATGGATGAGGATGTTTGTTACTCTTTCACGCTGAACGGCTAAACGGATTTTGATGAAACTTGGTACAGTGATAGCTTATATCCTAGAATAACATTTAGGCTACTTTTTCACCGCGGTAAACAGTTCCCGCAAAAAAAACTTATTCCACGCGGGCAAAGCCGCGGGCAACAGCTAGTAATATATAAAATAAGAAATTGATTCAACTCACTCACGCTATGTGCAAAATTTTCTCAATAGCTCTGCTCTGACGTCCACTATTAAGGGTTTTTCCAGCGGGGAATAAGCGGGCGAAGCCGCGGCAAACAGCTAGTCTATCTATAAAAGTTAAAAGAGTTAACCTCTAGCGGTATTGAAGAGACATGACCCAAAATATCTAAATTGAAACAGCTATTACGGTGTGTAGTGTAGGCAATAAACATTGTTGCAAAGGAGAGTTCGCAAGTTTGTTGGCTCGCTCTCGATCTCGAAAACCACTGGACCAATTTTGACAAAACTTTCACTGCCAGCTGCTAGGCTCGCTGATTTCTGGAATTGAATGGCACTTGAACTTAACGAGTACGCGGAGGTAATTTCAGTATTAGTGTTCACTGAATTTTGTTAATGAAAAATAAATAATGTGAGGCATACCTTGTTAATTTTTGTTACATTTTTGCAACAGCAACCTACAGTTAGTAAATTCTTAGATATTAAATTCCGAAAATAAGCTATGATTGTACCAACTTTCATTACTATGAATGAGTGTAGTAAACACCCCTCTTCTTTCTAAGGGGATTAAAAAATATTAAGTAGAGAATTGGGTATTCAAAACTATACGAGAGTTTTTTCTGTCAATGTCCACATATATATATCAAATATGTGATAGACTATGTACTTTAGGCATTTACTTACCACTTACTTTTTAATTAAGTGGCTAATGTAATCAATAGTATCTCAGAGTAGGATTCCGCGATGACTGGTTGTATGGTTGCTTTCCTTACGAGCAGGTTTGACAACCGGGCGAATGATTGATCAGAGCAGTTCCGAGAAGATAACAGTAATGTGTCTTCCTATTGCAGATATAAGTGTGTCCACCCACATATTGTTAAGCTATAAGTCTAACAGATAATCTAGGTAACTATATAGGTACTTAGTACCTACGTAGCTTGCAGAATTTAAATAATTTTTTTGACTTATTTCGACCTAATACAATGGGTTTCCTTAAAAAAACGATTATTTTTCTTAAAATCAGGCAAAAACCGAAAAGTAAAATTTGATAATTAAATATATTTAGGTAGCCTATTTTCTATGTCCCTATAGAAAATTATAAGTCAGTAAGGTACCTATATCATGTAACACATTTAAAGTATTGTCAAACTATTATATTCTAATCTGTGGTATTGTAAGTTAGCCTTAATCGAAATTCGGAAAATTTATTTGTGAATTTGCTTACAAAATTTTCAGCTTATCCAACAAATCCGGATGTTAATGATTAAAAATGACGCTGTGTTTCGATACAATTACCTATTTATAAAAAATGTAATTTGACTTGAATATCACTATAAGTAGTAGTTCCAGTTTTCTCGCTACCTAATCATTAGAATCATTTGAATAGAACCCTTTGGCGTGTTTCCATTAGCAACCAAGTATTATCCAAGGTGATGGTATCTCAAAAAAGGTGGCTTGTATGGTCAGAAGAAGATAATTATGGCGATCATTATATATCATCGACCCCTTTTTAATGACCTAGGATTAACGTTAGAGTTTTGCTATAAACATTCAGTCAATCAGTCTCTAGAAATATTTTGTCATAATTTTAGTTTCTATAGTTTCGGGGTTATGGAGTTTAGTGAGCGACTTTTCTGAGGATTTGGTTTAAAATATTATAAGTATCAAGCAAAGTGATATTTCTTTAAGTTCCTAATAGTGGATTTTACCGTGACGTCAATAACAATGTACACCTTATAAACAGAAATCCGTTGATAAAGCAGGTGAGCCGCTTTTTGTGCGAAAGTATCTGGGCCTCGGTCATTACACTTAATTATAGGGCAAATCCTTCTCTGCTCAGTTAGTAGCCAGCAGTCGCTTATCTTAACGACTATCTTTAGTCTAAAAACATATACTTATAGAAGAGCATTGTTCATTGCTTTCACTAATTTAATTATTGTATACATACAAAAGTAAGAATATACGTTTTTTCACCAGAATTAGATATAAGATGGTGGCACTACCCAAATCCTTACCGAAGTCTTCAACGAAATCTCAAAACAACTTCATAAATAGGTACAGGTAGGTATTATACGAGTAGGTACGTACTTACCTACAAGAATAGATTATAACCTATAATCTTATACTCGTAATGTAACTGACACACTTCATGCTCTCCCGTTTCATATAAACTTATATCTTGTAACAATTCCCACGGTTGAAAACAATTGCGATTCAAGTACAAAATGATACTTTTACATAAATGATGACTGTGATGAGTATCGAACAAGATCTTATCTTTAAAATAGAGACAAAGATTGAATTGCAACCGTTATTCTTTGGAGAGGTCGGAGGAAGGCCCAGTGTACTTCGGGGAACGGTGCGTACTGGAGGCGAACTTCGCACGACAGGGAGTTTTGCTACAGTTGGCACCAAAAACGCAGACGTAGAGAGTGCATCGGAAAAGAGCCTCAAGCGAGTACCTACCGATACACTGTCGTGCGATTTGACCTTTTATAAGGATCAGAGGAGACTGGACTGGCATACCTATATCCGTAGGTATGCCAGTCCAGTCCTTTGGGTGACAAAGCTTGTGACTTTTGTAATGTTGCCAGAACGCAGTAGGTAATCCAATGGCTTCAGATTAACAGGGATTGTATATATACCCAGCCATATCCAATGTCAGCCCGCTTGCACTTTATTCCGTAAAGAAACATTACATGTAATGATAATGTTTGACGTAACAATGTTCTATTCACGCTTTTTTGTGAGGGCATTTACCCATATACCGATGTCGGCCGGGTGCGCGGGCGCAGACCGTGTCGGCGCGTCCGAGCGTGCCTCCCCCGGGAACCGAACCTGCCACATCCGTTGTCGTCAGACGATACTTGTCTTTTTGCGATACCCTTGAGTTGTGTTTAGTACTTTCTATTTTCGATGGGACAAATAAAATATTTATCTGGCATTGAAAAACCCTGCCTCATTTGCGAAGTCTCTATGCAATATAGGTATATAGGTTTCCGGACCGTTGGACTTTGAGGGTACCTATGTTTTGTTGATAGATCAGTACGTCCCTCAGTCAGGGTATCCTTTTTAAAAATTACTTATCGATAAAGTTAAAACAGGATTTCTAGTCTTTTGATTTTTTTAACAAAGCAATAGAAAAGTAGATCCTTTACCCCTCAACTTACCCCCTGTTCGGGTCGGGAGGCATTTGCCTACATCGCTGAAAGTCTATGCTGGGAAATGCACACTATGCAAAATGACTACCTCTTTTAATGTACACATAGCATAATGTCAATTATGCTATGTTGGCAATTTAGGATAATAAGTTTTTAAATGGGTAGTAAGCAAATTCATAATTGACGTGATTCTTTTTGGTGCCTAGTTCTTTTTCGACTTTCTTAGTTTGTGTTTTGTTTTGATACTTGTTTTCATGTAGGTGTTATCGGCCAGTTTCAATTTCAGCCATTAATTAAAGAGTTAACTGGAATTTAAAACCAAGTGCTCTCTTAACTTGTTGATGTTTTTTACGTTGACTCTTGGTTTTTACCAACGCGGTCGTTGCACTGAGCAGAGCTGACAAAAACATGTCATTATATCATCTAGCGTGCATAATAATTAGATGCTTTCACTATAAGAGGATGAAATTTATGTATGTATTTTATGTCTGTTGGATAATATAATAATACTGCCACGTTAGCTTAGTAGGCTGGTCTCAATTATGAACACCACAGGAGATCGTGAATTGAATTTCTCACTGCGGACAGAAAAGTTGTAATTTAACTTTGAGGTACCAAGGGATTTTGAAAAAATAACATTTCTCAATCGACTTGGGTATATCGGGCAGTCGAAAATAAGTCACTTCGTGGTAAGAGAGTCCCGCTTTTTCAAATACTTTAATTTGAATAATTTGTGTATAAAATAACTATATAGTGTGCGATTATCAAGTGTTTATGTGTCGCTAAACGATCATGCTTGCATGACATGCAACGATTAGATGAATGTCATGCTGCATGATGGACCATCTTGCTTGCTATCAATCAGTACAGTGAAGGAACGGTCAGCACGTAGTTTTGCATGTCATGCACGTCAATCACTACAGCTAGACGGTCATGCATGAGTGACAGCACGTAATGCATGTCATGCCGCATGATCGTTTAGGGAGCCCATATGACTTAAGAGCAAGTTAAAATAAAATATCAGCATTACAGTAATGAAAGAATTGTAAAAATCGGTTCAGTAATTCCGGAGATTCCTTATACAACATAACTCACAAATGCTGTTTGTGGCTAAAAACCCTAACATCTATTGTTAGAATGTCAAATGACAACACACGTGCGGGGCTTACTGACATAATTTCTAATGTGATATCGATCTCATCTTAGACAGGGCATTGTAGACACGGTGCTCGCTTTTCCCTCGGCTTCCCACGGTTTCAAATCAAATAGAAGTTAGATCTTGACAATGGTATTGGTAAAGACAAAGGTGAGAATCAATAATTCATATCCATCACTGATTTGCACCAGATAATATTTGGCAGGGTATCTGTATGTATTGGTCCTTCGCAGGGATAAAAAGTGAAAAATACGGGTTTTAAAAATCATTCATGCTTTGGGCAGGACAAGCCTAATTGAGCCTTCTCTAAGAATTTGACTTTCCTGCCTCATACTTCTGATCTGGTATGCAAATTGTTTTAAAATACACTTAAATACATAAGCCACTAACTCTTTGGCCAATTAACCCTTCTCTAAGAATTTGACTTTTCTGCCTCGTGGCCTCAAAGTTCTAATCTGGTAAACAATTGTTCTAAAATAGGCTTAGGTATTTAAATAATCCCAAACTGGGTATATCTCTTCTTCTGTTAGGATAGGACAATTCTAAAATATAACATTCAGATTTGGGGCAATTTCTACAATTTGTACCTATTTGTACCAAGTTGTCTGTCTCTACTAAGTCAACAAATCGATAAAAATGGTCTTGACAGACGGACAGACGGACAGACAGACGGACAACCGAGTGATCCTATAAGGGTTCCTTTTTTCCTCTTTTGAGGTTCGGAACCCTAAAAAACGGAGAGTTCTAAATCCTATATAATATAAACTCAGCTAATAAACGAATGAACAAAAATTCAAGGTATAAGGATATCCTCTTTTAATATAAAAACCATGCAGGTTCTTCGTAATTAGAACGAATTATTTAACTTGTGTAATGACGTGAGTGAAACTTTAATGTCGATTTACAAGAAGCATTATCTTTATGAATGTTTCGTAGGAGAGAATTGAATTAAGATTGACGGATAAGTGAAGTTTCGTGCCGGACAATTAAATTATGGGAATATTTCTGAGATTGGTGTGAACATTTTATTATCGTAGTCATAGACAAATTGATGGAAATGAAAGTCTCAGTAGGTAGATATTTACCATGGCATTTCATGGACATAAATATTTTTATTTTACCTATATTATTTCATTTGGAAGTAAATACTAATACAGATGATAGTCCTCTTAGAGGGCTTATTTTCAATACCTATTTAGTTTCAAATCCGTTGATATATAAATTCAATTCATTTTCACACAGACTTTCCTTTGATCCAAACAAGGTAATGAAAATGAACTAGTATACTGAGGCCTCAAAGGCTTTATGGATTTTAGGTTAGCAAACCCAAATCATACAAAAATGTGACAATCAAATTGATCTCAGTCAGAAGACGTAATTATTAATTTGGAATAATTGCATGACACTTTCGGGATTTTGTTTCCTGGAAATACAGGTTTTGTATGCTCATGCGTGATCAATCCACAGGATGATGATAGGAGGGTAAACTACCCTTTTGTTGCCCTTTCCATTAAAATATATATTGGAACGAAAATAATAATATCTTCCGCAATAATTGGTCGGACGGTCGTAAAATCGGCTGACCCATAAATTGCGATCTGTCACGATCTACTTAACGCTATAATTTAGTTATGTTTGTACCTACAGCAGCTGTCGCACCGTGGATCAATGTTTGGTCAATACTTTTCAACGCTGTCTACAGGTGATTGGATAACTTTAATTAATTTAGCTTCGGTTTCCGCTCCGCCCTTAAAATTTTTTTACAACACTGTAGCCATAGATTACCATACCGTGAATAACTTATGTTTTAAAGTAATAAATAAGTTATGGCTATAGTTAGTTTTCATCAGCGGGAAATTATCATGTTATTTTTTCGTGATAGAAAATATTATATAGCGGTTTTGTATTCAAATAACAATATTTCAATATTAATTTTTAAAGTAATGCCCGTTGAAAACAGTCTTTACCGCTTTCCTCTTTAGGAACAAATAAACACACTTAAATTATATTTATAATTTATATTATACGAGGTTGAAGAAATAAAGCTTAAATAAACTCCAATAAATTAATATTGATAAAAGCGGAAGAAAGTAAGCTCTATTAAAATTAAGAAATCTGTAAACATGTGTTGTGTTATGCATACTAATTTTAAAAATATTTTGAGAGCTTTATGATATCTGCTGCATTTATAATCATAACAATATTAAATTCGTAAGAATATTCAGATGCAATCCATATTTACAATAAACGAAACAAATTACCTTAAAAATCAAACGATCCCAAAAACTGTATCCACTGATTAAAAAATCTCCGAAAAAAAGAAATTAGATTTGTTTCAAATGGTAATTCACTGCACTTCCGATCTCGGTCGCGTAATCGTTTCGCTTTCCACGGCAGGTGCACACTCGAGCGCGGGTCACGGGCTACTCGCGACTGTCTGCCTACCGGTGCGCTTACCCTACTCCCCCACGTATCACCTTTTTCCATTCTCTCATCGCGTAGTGCATTTCCATCCCCTTCATTTACTCTACGGTGCGGTGTTACTTTTATGTTGGCTTCGCCCGCGTAGAAAAGTTTTTCCCATGGAACAACACTTCCCGAGGTATCCATAAGTGTTATTCTGATATATTATCAGCCTGTAGACGTCCACTGCTGGACAAAGGCCTCCCCCCCAAGAATCTCCACGACGACGACCGGTCCTGCGACCTGCACCAGATCGTCGGTCCACCTTGATGGAGGCCTGCCTACGCTGCGTCTTCCGATACGTGGTCGCCACTCGAGAACCTTTCTGCCCAACGGCCGTTAGTTCTACGAGCGATGCATGTGCCATTCTGATAATATATAATCTTTAAGTATACTTACTGTAAAGTTTAATCAAAATCTGTTCCGTAGTTTTTGCGCGAAAGAGTAACAAACATCCATCCAAACTCACAACATCCTTAAAACTTTCACGTTCATATTTGAAAAGATTATAGGGTATAAACACTAGCCCTAACCGATTCGCAACTTTTACGGATACATACCACAGGTTTTTATAAAGGAAAGCATCGTGAAGAGTAACCAAGCGTCACAGCACCACAGAACCCAGATCTTCGATTCTCCCCATTTCATTGCCAGCTTGACATAGATCATCGCTCATCTACCCGCACGCTGGATATTTTTGCTGAATGTGAAGCTATTGAGGAAGCATTTTAAATAAGGAAGGGAAGGAGAGAGCGAAGAAAGGATCACCTATTCAGGTGAGAAAAGGGGAAGGCAGGGAGTCCTGCCTGACTATATCTCCCTCATTCCATTCTTTGCTCTCTTACTATCTTTATCTCTTTGTAAGAGGGAAGTGGCAACAAAGACGTTTCATGTAAAACGCTGCGGCTGTACCAAGTACTGCCTACCTCTTTTCAGGGATCCATCAAAACGACGACTGACTCTTTACATGAATAGATCAGACTATCTTTATAACACGTGGTGGCTCCGCCCTCGTAAAGGGAGGACTCTGCCTAATGTGGCGCGATGTTGATTTGACGTAGTATCATTGTACCTCTATATTATTTAGTACTGTTTGGGGATTTTATTTTAGTTGTTTCACTCATCATCAGCCCGCACTAGTCCACTGCTGGACATAGGCCTCCCCCAAGGCGCGCCACTGAGTCCGATCTTCTGCTCTCCGCATCAAGTCACTGCCAGCCGCCCTACGCAGGTCGTCGCTCCATCTAGCCGGGGGGCGTCCCACACTACGCTTGCCTAGTCGTGGTCTCCCACTCGAGAACTCGTCTGCCCCAGCGGTTATCGGTTCTCCGACATATGTGACCAGCCCACTGCCACTTCAACGTGCTAACCCTTTGAGCTATGTCAAAGGATTTGGTTCTCTGACGGGTCACCTCGATTCGTTGTTTCACTCCAGATTCTCTTTCTACAAATGCATAAGAGTAATATTACGTAGTAATCTATTCTGTGACTTGAAGTGGTTCCGTATTTCGTACGGCCCCTGCGCATTGGAGCGCGAATAAGCTCTCTGGTGGCTTTGGACGCTCAATGACCGTGACACACCATATACCACAGAATGTTGAAGATGAATTTAGCAACCTGGTTTCTTTCCGTATATTTTCAGCTCTTCAAAGGTTTTTGTGCGGTATTCGGAGCAGAAAGCCATAATTATATTCTATAATAGGTATTTGCAACTACACCTACACACCTACCTAAATTGTAATATTGACATAAATCAAATATTAACAAGCTACCGTTTTCTTTATAAGATGAGAAAACTGAACGCACCTTTATTGGCAAACTAAAAACTATGCTAACCAAAAAGGCAGATGAAATCCTTAACTTATAACTTATTGACGAGTTTATTAAGTACGAATAAATGATTATGAATATTGAAACTCCCTAACACCTAGCGTATACCAGCTCAATGTGAAAGTGTTTTCACCAACGTGCGGTCGACTGTACACAAGGTACGAAAGCTGTGTAGATAGTATTGGAGCGGTCACCGCGCGGCGGCGCGCGACGCGGCCGCCGCGGCGGACGCTCGCTGACCGTGACCGACCATATGCCACCGACCGAAGACTACCTACCTACTTATTAAAAGTAACGTTAATACTGGAAATGTGGCCGTCCGTAGGACGTAGGTACATGATGCATTTTAGCCGTTATTTGGGTTGCGTCACAGATAAGAATTGTTAATAGGACAAGTTGCGTAAAGATTTTTCAAAGAGGTGTAAGAAAGCTCGTTTTCTGACGGACGTCTTGAACATAATAATAAAGGTCAGTGTGGACAAAAGGGGACGCAATGAAAAAATTACTCGACACACATCGCTCTTCCTTGTTACCTCCTTCCATGTACTATCGCTCGCTCCAAGGGTCACCAGTAACCTAACGAACCTAACCTTCGGGGTGCTCCGATTGCTGTCACAAGTATTGAAACTCCCTAATAGGCTAGGCCAGCTCTATTTAATTATTTACTTTTAGGGGTACTTACAGACTAATTACAACTTAAATAATAATATGAATATAAATATGCTGATAAGAAGTACTCAAGGGTCAAGGGCAAAGTGTTTCCACTGGCGTGCGGTCGACTGTACAACTCCATCTCTATTACGAACCTCTGACTTGGAGATCGGACAGGGTTCGAACACTGATAACCTGTTACGAGCGGGTCACGTCATGGCTCAGTGGGTTCCTGCATGCGGGAACCGTTGCCCGCTACGGACATTCATTTCCTATCGTATTATTCGTATTGTTGCACTTCAGTCAGTTGCATGTATACGACTGTTTGAATAGTTTGCTTTTGAAACGAAAAATCATTGTTTATAATTTTATAATTTAAAATGGCTGAGTATCGGCGACGGCCGCATGTACTAGAAAATCAGTCATTTAGAGGTGACAAAATTTTAATGTTTCTAATATCCGCTCTGATAATCTTTTATATAAATACGTATGCAAACTTCTAAACATTCACCTAATGTCCCACGACATGCCTACGGCAATTTCAAATTTTACTTATTTTTATTATGTTAAGAAGTCGGTAAAAAGTAGTCATGCGACCCACCTGTCTAATGTGTTAGTTAAAAATTCCGGCCCTTGGAGTGTGAAAACTTTACTCCCTTGGTATTCAGTAGATAGCTTAATTAATAAAAATGCAACGTTTTAAATCATAATTACTTTTTATTCTTAATCAATAATCATAATAATGCAATTAATTACCTACTATCATTTCTTTAACACCTCTATCTATGACTGACACTGGGTTATTTCATAAAAATAATTCCATCATATTACAGACTACGGCCCAGACAATAAGGCGATACAGACTAGCAAGCGACGTCCAACCAACATCCACATATCAATTGAGCACCATAAAATAATTTATAACTTCGTTCGTTGATTTACTGTCTTCAAACATAAAATCTGACTTCCTTTGAAGGCGCTGGATAACCAGTTTACCTTCCTATTCTTTACCACGATAATGCATGAAGTGACCTGACTCACTGAGTCAAATAATTAATTTAATAAATTCGGAAGAAGAAAATAGAAATTTCTTAATTATAATAACGTCTGGTTTCATGTACATTACTACATACATAGTTCACCGGAAGGCAGGTTTTGTACCTGGCAAACTATTTTGTCGCAAACCTGGGCCCAATCCATTGCACCTATATACAGTACGATACAATTTTTATACATAATAATAATAATCCAACTGTTCTAGTGTTCCTAGAATATGTTACATTTACACAATTATTCTAACACAAATCCATCACAATATATTTAGAATATCAGTTGTTTGATTCGTTTAGGGTAGGTACCTACATTAAAATTTATATGTAGGATCTTTAAAAGTCTCCACATTTACAGGGTGTCGATTTTAATGTTAGATTTGTGGCGGTTGAATCATTTTGTTAATAGGCGCATACAGCATAGACTGTTGCTTCTTCACATTCACATATGACATGGATAGTATACACTAAGGCAGTGCAATATATTGTCAGTATGTAGATTGTAATGACAAGTCACTGTAAACAAAGGCAAGCACTAATGTATTTATTTAATCATGTGATCTTTTTGATACATTCTGTGCTGTCGTTTTTGACAATTTCGTTAGCTATATAAAATAGCTCAAAGCTAGCACCAAATATAATCTGGACATTAAAAATCAACTCCCTGTAGTATTTGTCTTATATCTAAATTTAATAGTAAAATAGATTTTTGAGTTGATTTGTTGATAAAATCTTTTGAGTTGACAACAGGATACCTAGTTATTTTAGTAATAAAGAAAACAATTCTACATTCATATATGAATAATCATACTTTATACTCATACGAGCTAAATATAATATCATACTATATTTATTTGTAGGTATTACTTAAAGACTGTTCGAGGACTATCCGTGATTTCAATTAAAATTTATATTTGACTAGAATTTATAATCAGTACCTTATCAGGAAGTATAGCGTGTCGTTTTTATATAATAATAATCGTATAAATCCAATATCTTAAATTTATCTACATGTTATTAGTTAGGTATACATAATATAAAATATATTGTAAGGTGATCTAATAGAATAGGTTACATAGAATTACGTCAACCAACGACAAACTCACTGCTATGTAGATACTGTTTTAAGTGAAGACAATCAATATTTAGATATTTCTTTGAAACTTTCAAACGTTTTAAACAAGTTATTTCGTTTCAAAAAAAGAGGTGGCAAAAAACTAGTAAATGGCCAAAGATAAAGTAAAAGATTGCTACCGTTGTTTACGTACGTTATTGTTGTGCTTCAATAAAATGTACTTACATGATAGAGGCAAAATAAATTCCATTATTGAGCAAAAAGTTTTAAAATAAATAATTTTCAAAAAAGTGAGATCATTTTATCCTTTATCTATGCAAGGCTACTAACATATATTTTTAATTTTATTGCTCAGTAATAGATAAATTGCACCTAAAATACTATAACATACTACAGTATGACCTTGTTACGTCTTTTTAAAGTATTTACAAATATCTAATCGTGGAATGCTATACTCCTTTTACTAGTTAGTCAAGTAGATTATTCCATTAGGTAGATGTGTGTTTAGGTATACCTACTAAATATAATGTAGTTATTGGATGCTCTGTTGAATTAAAATGACCCAGTCCTTAAAGTTGTGCTAACGAATTTCTATCTGTTGGCACTCATTTAACCCATTTGAAGAGCTATTTTACTGAGCCTCCGTAAAAACAACTTTCATCTCAGCAGCTTAGACGAGATGCCATTACAATCTTTATATGTAGCGTCGTCGTCGCGTCAGTAGTTTATAAGTGCCGCTCAAGAAATATACGCTTTTAATTCGAAAAGTCATTATAAGTGTATTAAAAGAAAACTAGGTAATTCATACTCAGCAAACTTTCAATATTTCTGCTGTAGCTTCGTTGCGCGTATATTGGTCGGGTAATAGATAGGGTAATAGACAATTAATATCATAGTGCTTAAAGAATTATTGTAAAACTATTTACCTATTGAATCTTTCTTTTGAGATTTACATAGAGATCTATTCAACAAGCGCAATTACAAATAGGTAACCAAATAAAAATAATTCACTAGCCACTATGAAGATAAGGTTTAACAATGTGTTTGGATTATTATTAATTAATTATTACGTAGGCAGGTAAGGAACATTCGAGTTTTCAAAAATATTGGTGTAGATTCGTAAAGGTTTTAGTGGTGGTGAATTTGAATTAACCTTAATTACTCTGTTTTATAAGTTTTTTGTTTTTTGTAATACGTTTTCCATATTTATCAACTAATCACTGATTTGTTCACTTAAGTATTAAAAATGTCAACATTATTTTCAACTTGTCAGTTCATTCTTCGATTGTAGGCGTTTGAATAATTAATGCATTGCGCTCGTTTTCTGTAGCCAGTTTAATTACATTATGGTTTTTTCCATTCCGTCCCGAAAAAAATCATCGTCAGTTTTTAATTTTAACAGCCTTCATGGGCACAATCAAACCACTATTGTACTTCTGTACTCTATTCATTCCTATATATTATGCGATTGCATTTTCTGTTCTATTCAATTTGTCAATTCACTGCGGATTAGGTGGCCGCAGCACAGTGATGCAAATGGATCCTCGTAGAATCCTCAGTAGATCTATAACTTCTGGTGTCTTCATTGATGTCACGTTCTCGTCGTTAACCTGAAATTTATTAATCAAATGCTTGAATTTGTAATTTGAAAATTCAAAGATTGTTAAATTAGTATAGGTACATAAATATCTTGTTTAGCCTCATTGTGCTTATAATTTTTACCTGTCAGATATCCATTGAAATGTTTTGCTTTGATGGATTCACTTTAGGAGTGTTATGGTTATGTATTACTCCATTCTCATCGTCATCAACATCTAGCATCCCTTTGTTTGTCCACTTTTGGACATAAGCCGCTTCCATTCGTCTATGTCTGACGCTCTTCGGTTACACTTACTTCTAATTTTGAGTAATATTTTCTATCGAAACTTTTTGTATTATTTACCTGCAGTATGACATCTCCACGCCGCAGTCGTCCGTCCCGAGCGGCTACGCTGTCGTTGTAAACAGCCGAGATGTAGCTTTGTCCAGACTCCGGATGGCTTTGAACGCTGAAGCCCAGACGACTGTTCCAGCCACGATTCAATTCTACAGTTACAATCTGGAAATAGAGAATTAGTAATAAGTATAAGAGTAGGTAAGGAGGGAAAGAAAAGAAGAGATACTCATTTGAAAACAAGAGGCTACCGCAGGGACACAAAGAGCTCTAAAAACGCGGGCTATGTTGCGGATTTTGCATCATACCAGCAGAAATTGAGTCCTTCGGGAATGGATGAAGCGATGGTAATGGCCGACCAGGTAATTACCTGGTATAGATAGGTATGTATGTATGTTATTTCTTACCTACCTAATTTAACTAAATGTTTATCAGAGTGAATTATTTATTTTTGCCTGCCAATAAACAATTTAATGATAGAAAAACTTACCGTAGGTTCTGTGCTTGTGTCATCATTTGTTGGGTCAGGTTTAACGTTTTCTTTTTGGACGGTATCAATTTCCTTAGTTTTTTTAGGTTGAAGTTGAGGCTGAGTTGTAGCTTCTATTTTGACCTTTCTTTCATTATCTGGCGATAACGCGACACCTTTCCATTTCTTTAAACCATTATCTGAAAAAAAATAATCAAATAAATTACTACCTATGTCAGGAAGTGTTTGCACTTTTCGTCTGTTAACGTTTCTTGTCTTTTACGCCTATATAAGGGCTGAGTATATCCAATCTATAGATTGAAACTCGTTTAAGGATAGAGTAGGTTAAGATGCACTTACTATCATCCTTATGTCCATCAGACGTTCCGTCACTGATACTAGAGGAGTGAAGCACAGCGCTCTGATAAGCTGGGTTTGTGTGCTTGAACCGGGCTTCGTCGCTTGAAAGGTCAGCGGGCATAGAAACTGGCTCGTCTGAGTCAACAGGAAAGGCTGACTCCGTGTACCGCGAGAGCGGCTGTCGTATGATGTCCTCCTGGTACACGTTTGGTGCGTCGAGGACATCGTTGTCTAAATTGTTCAGCTCGTAACCATGCGGCGGCACTGCAATTTTACAATAAACAGTGTAATAAAACATTTAGCTAGGAGTCGGTTGAAGCAAAAAAGAGGGTAAAAGACAACAAAAACAATGGACGGTGGAAAAGTAGAAAGTAGGGTGCAAAAATTACAAAACGATGGTATTGAACATCTCGAAATCTTAGTGAATATAACAATACTATGCGGAAAATGAAGGCAAATCGCTAAGCTCTGTGTCTGACAGGCAAATTTCACACCATCTACAGTTGCGACTCTTTTGTGTCCTGTGAATTGTCCGTCTATTGCATTGACCGATGCAAACAAAGGTACACGAAGGTAGACAAAGATTAACAACGAAAATTCAAGAACAGAAGTAGTTGCACGTTCTCTGGCGTAGTCGTAGACAATTTAATGACCGCCAAATGGGGATGCTGTAAAATTAATGTTCTATTATTAGCTACAATGGGTGTCGACGCATAGTCCTACTACTATGTTTGTCGTATCCGGCAGACCGTCTGTATGCTGTTTCGGATTAGCAAAGGTGTGAAGCGAGATGAAGGTGTTACTGAAGTGTTCTGGGGCCGACAGAGTCTCACCTGTCAGGCTTAACTTTTGTTTTCTACAAGTGGGCGGTGCTGTTGGGCTGGCGAGAGCTACGGAATACGCTCGGAGCGGCCGCCTCGCTTCTTGAGTGGCCTCTGAGCGACCCGAGCTGTGTGACTCTACCGTTACCGTGGAACTTGGAGCATCTGCGCGGAACACTTGCGTTGCTTAGTGTTTGGCGTGTACATTGTGTTAAAGCTTAGGTACATGGTGCGTTAGTGTTAATTGCGTGTAGAGAATGCCGATAGAATCTGTATGTATATTTAGCTCAATTGGACATAGGGATTAGTAACTAGAGCAGCTTAAGTTTATTACACATTAGGTATGTGTATATGTCAATTCAGCTCACTGTATGCATCATTAACGTGGATTCGCTAATGAAAATGGGCTTTGTAGTTGAGATAATACCCTCATTATGAATAATTAAACGTAATGTGAACGTCGTAACTACAAGAGCATACATTATTTATACGACATGTAGTGAGGTCCGGGTATCTTAAACTCTTACATTTTGTCTGCGAGCAGGAACATAGAATATTTAAAATATAGATCTAACTTATATTTAGCTTGTTACATAGACTTCTGTCAATATGTCATACCTACCTCCATTTATAACACTGAGAGTATGCAGCTTTGAATCTAAAGAAACTGAACTGTTTATAAACACCTAGTCTCAACAATCGTGTGAAATTGGTATCTCCTATTCACATAGGTATTTCGATGAAAGTCAAAGATATAGATATTTAATTTTAAATAAAAATTAACAGTAGGTAATATGAATTTTATGTAATTTGGGGTGATATTTGGGTCATTTATAGAGAAATGACTTCTTTACGTACCGTTAGGCTGTTCGTAGTGGTTATTCTCCTTGGTGAGCTTCCTGAACTTGCGGGGCGAGAGGCAGGGGGAGCGCGACCCGTCCGCCGCGTCGGGGGTGAGCCGCCTCGCCGCCAGGTCGCACAGCATCGATACCGCTTCTGCTCTGTAAATTTTAGCAAAAGAGGAGTCAGTATCTAATCTACAGAACTCAGAATAAACACGCACTAAAAATTTAATATGTGCGCTAGTTTATTCGGAGATGTTGTCGCCACTTGTCCCCAAAATATATTTTACTAGCTTTTTCCCGCGGCTTCGCCCGCGTAGAAAAGTTTTTCAAGTGTACATTGTGAAACAGCGCCCTCTACGTAGGCGTTTTGTTACTTAGGGCGTATTAGCGGACGCCCCGCGACTTTGTCCGCGTTAAAAAGTAGCCTATATGTTATTCCAGGATATAAGCTATCACTGTACCAAGTTTCTTCAAAATCTGTTCGGTAGTTTTTGCGTGAAAGAGTAACAAACATCCTCACATCTTCACATCCTTACAAACTTTCGCCTTTATAATATTAGTAGGATTAAACATAGAAGTATTGTCTAAAATTGACCGAGTGGACTTAAGTCACCTACCTCCAAGGTAATGCTAATAATAATAATGTTTGGACGAATTCACACACTGCTGTTTAGTCCCAACTCCCAAACTAAGCCGAAGCTTGTAAATGGGTACTCAACAACTGATAAACATACTTAAATATTTTTTAAATAAATACATAAATACATACAAACACCCAGAATCCGAAAACGAACAGTTATGCTCATCACACAAATGTTGGTCCCGGGTGGGAATCGAACCCACGACCTTTGGCGCAGTATAGGCAGGGTTACTAACATTACGCCAGGCCAGTGTTAATTCACCCGCAACTAATATAATTTTGTAACCTCTATAAAGGCGGCTTTAAACTATTTGAGTACTATTAACTTATGGTTAAATGTTATACTCTTATTGGTACAGGAATAGTATTACAGCTTGTGGAAAAGTTTCCACAATTAAAAGATACCTATGCTTAGTATCCGATCAGAAAGAAAAATGCAGAAATAACTTACAAAACGCAGGCGAGGCCACGAGAAACAGCTAGTATCTTACTAAACTAACCTCAGCGGAGGCTTGGGCCTATTCATAGGCACGTCGGAGTCGGTGGGCTCCTCCTTCGGCGACATGGGCGAGAGCGGCGTGGCGGCGTGGTCGCGGTACAGGCGCAGGCGCACCTCGGACGCGCACGCGCGCAGGAACGCCACCGCCTCCGCGTGAGACATGTTCGACATCGGCGTGTCGTTCACCTGAACATGTTTGTTTTTCAGTTAGCTGTAAGGTTAGTCACCTTTGTTTATGTCAGATAAAGAAGAGCCATGGTAGCCTGGTTATCTTATCTTGTAGAAGGGGGCCAAATCACCAGGCGGCAATGCGACCCACAGACCACCCAACCAAAGAGCTCCCGTAATATGTGGTTGTGTTACAAGGGGACTTTGTTCCTTACCTTAGGCAAAATCAACCTCACACTAACACAATTATGGCTTGATGCCGGTAATATAGCAAAGCGGATATGACCTTATGTTCGGTGAACGCTGTCGCCTTCTCATGCGCCGTCAATGCGCAGTCGATTGGCTGGGTGGTCTATGCTGCGACCCTTGGAATCTATTGTTTCAGCCCCTGCGTTTACCTGTTGCTCTCCTACCCAAGCCTAGCTGCTTATGCACTCGCCTCACATCAGGTCGTGGGATGGACCCTTGGCGCGTACCAATGAGTTTTTAGTATGGTTTCATTATGATATAAACCACACGATTTTCGGTGAATGAAAACCTGCTTAATATGTGCTAAAGAAGTAACGTTTCTATGGCATATTTGAAGTTAACCAAAAACGGATTGAGGCATCGTCAGTGGACAGGGGTTGGGCACAAAAGATCTCATAGTCAAGGTGTGACCAGGTATTCCGGTAAGTGTTAACGGTGTTAACATATTTATGAACTCGGCTATATCTATTATTTCTGATCTGTAAGTTGATATGAATAAAGTTGGTTGTGAGGAGATAATCTTTTTATGAGTGAACTTCGCAAGTTTAATGAAGTTGCAAAACTTTCAAATTTAACTATTTACATGGCCATCAAGGAAGTGTTCGCGAGCATATTATGTAGCCACATACATTATATTGTTAATTAGTTTACAGTGTGTAGCAACGGAAACTCCGTGTGTCTTGTTTACATGCGAAACATTGTCAATTAGTCTTAATTAACCGTCTAACTCAGAAGTGGGATGAATTTTGTGTCTTCATAACTTTTAATTGACTGTCACTTAACATAAAGTTAGACAAAATCACGTGAATCATTTTTTTTAAGAGCAGTAGTATTCAATGGAAGTAGATTTTCTGTTTAATATATTTTGTACGTTCAAAAAATCTATGGGACTACTGTAAGTAATTTAAACAACTAGTTGTTTCTCAGAGATGAGTCATTAAAAGAGAATGTGTGCTACGCTATCTATTATTTGTATGATCAGGTGTAGTTGCTAGTATCTTTGTGAAATTCCACATTTTATTATACAAACAACCTCATGAATACCCAACAGTGTATTCACTGCAACGTTTCGCATAATTAATTTGATGACCCCTTCAAAGCAGTCGCCTGTAAAATATAATGACTCTGTGTCATTAGCAAGAGTCGGTAGGTATTTGTCATCTAAAATCATTGAGATAGACATTTGACTACGTTATATCATTCCTTGGATTTTCGACTCGGGACATCTCAGGATCATAGACTCACAAACTTGGAGGCGGCGGCAGTGTTTTTAATGGCGGACCATCTTCGATCGTAAGTGATTGTGGAATTTAAACTTAACGCTGTGTTGTGATGAACAAGTCTTTGTTTACATTAATGTGACTTTACTAGAGGTACCTACCAGCACAATACGTAATAACATTGAGTTACCAGGCTACCATAAACAGCTGAAATAATATTAGCATACCGCAACGATCCTGTCTCCAGGCTGTATCCTGCCGTCACTGAGGGCTGGCTCTCGAACGAGCGCTCGCACGTAATGACCTAGGGCACTGTGGTCTTCCTTGCGCAGTGTGAACCCGAGGGATCCGTTCACCTTTGTCATTACTATGTCGAACTCCTGTTTGATTAAAAAAGGAACATTGTAATCTATGAAGATATATTTTCAATCCCAAATTAGTTTTTCTCCTGTGTACTAAAAGGAATAAACAAGGATACGACAATTCACAGATATGTTATGTAGATGAGTAACAAATTGTATAAATATGTCGGCCCTTGAATCGTACCCATGACCTCTGAAGCTCAAGTCTAATGAGCAACGAGGCGGTCGTTAGAATACACAAACGTTACATAACAGAAATACAGTTTGTTACATAGAAATATGATAGGAAATGATTCGATAGACACATTCCCCTAGTCTCCCGGGGACAGAAACCTTGGAGTAGATAACAATATTGGTGTAACTAAAAGTGTATTTTTCCGGTAAACAAGGCGATCCATCAGCGATGTACCCTGAATATTCTCGCGAGACCTAAACTGTCCTATTCAGTGTTAAATGATTTAGCGGCGTGAACCGCTGTTCTACGTTTTATAAATAATGTATTTCGATTTAGTGTTCAACTAATGTCACCATAACTGTGTGACGACGGTTTCTGATGCTAATTTTCTCAACAATGTTCTGTTCTATTTAGTGATAAATAATTAGGTATTTAAATAATGTGTTTCGATTCAGTGTTAACCAACTATGTCATGCACAAGCCATGGTACTAATTTCTGATTAGTGTAATTAACACTATGGGTGATAATAGTGTTAAGACAGTTTAAAGCTCATTTTCGCTTGGGATGGCTTGGGCAGTTCAATTTTCTCGTAAAGTTAGGTGTAATTTACTTATACTTACCACCGATCCGTCATCCTGCGAAGCGGAGAGCGAACAAAAAGTTATATTAATTCGAGATGAAAATTGAGCCTCCATTAAAAAGTTATATCGTTTGAAATACGAAAATTCTCGCGAATACTCTGGACCATGTTTATAAGGAAGAAGGCAATATTTATTTACAGCTCTCGCTATAAATATTAAAAAGGGAACGGGAAGTCTCAGAGCGCGAAACTTATTGATTTTAGTACTTTTGGACGGATATAGAATGTTAATGTGGAACTAAGAAATATTAAGAACCCTGCAAAGAGCAGATGATATTATATAGAGCTATTTCTTGTGTCTATGGCAGAGGGTAACACCTAAGTTTGGCGACTTTATTACTATATTGATTTGGAAGCTTTACGGATCATCCAACACAATCGGCATCTTACCCCGTACTGTATGTCGTACACAGGCAACGGTTGGTCCAGGTCTGGAAGGTGCAGGTCGCGGCGATCCACTTCAGGGCTGTGCTCTCTCCGCCCTCTGCCTTCTGACGATGATGTGGTCGCACTGCTTGTCGTTTGAGATAGTCTGCAAAGAACAATCAACCTTGATGTCTAAACAAATGTTAGGAGAATTGAGGATTTATACCTACTTGAAACAAAGAATTAGCCCACTTGAATTGTAGGCGAATTTAACTAACTTTGTCTAATCAAGGAATGCCTCAATTAGATATAGACTTTCGTTAATGAACGCCACCTGTCCTACGTTCTCTGCCACATTCGGCCACCTTCTTCAGGTTGCCGATCCACGTGGCGGTCGCGGGAACGTCCTTTAAGTCTCACAATTCACAAATCACGGACACTTTACAGCAATCTATCAAAAAAATTTTCATTGCGATCTAACCAAGGACAAATCGAGCAGATCTGACCACGGATACGTGATGACCTGGGGATTAACTTGTACAAAGCCACGGGACAGTCTGCTGCGGGAATGACTCCGATGACCTCGTGCATTCGAAGAAAACGCAATAACCACAAAGCCGACAAGGCAGGCATGTCAACAAAGTACGGCTTTATGTATCTTCCACACCCTCGCAATATGTGTGTTGACAAGCTCCAAATGGAATTCGATGCGACATCTATTTTATTACGAAAAGGGAAGAATTCGCACACAGGCGCCTTTAATAGAATCCTGATGACAAACTTTATCAATCAGAAACATTAGGGACAAATTGATTTAGTCCACTCACATTCCATTCATGCCGCTATACACATATCTATGTAAATCTATGTAAATGTGTGGACTGGACAAAATAATTATGGAAATAAAATGATGTAGGACGTAGTGGGTATGAACATTTGGGAGCGGAGGAACGTATGTAAATGACCCATTAAAGCCATCTCATAACGTTTATTGTCCCTGCCAATCTCAATCCGTTCCGTCCCTTTAGGGGAATTGCTAATGCGGCGTTGCTCGTATACAAAGCTTTGGTGTTCACAAACAATGGAAATGAAATATACGCGTCTGAAAACTGAAATTTGAATATACACGTGTTTCGAATTTCCATCTTGTATTTAGCACATTATGCTTTAAGCACCGGTAGGTGGTCTAGATAATGCACGGACCGGACAGTAACCGCAAGCTAATCTCTACTACACTGAATGGATTCCGATGAGATTTTGAAATTTATTGTCAGCTATAGATAGCTTAGTGTTATTCGGCAAGGTTTTCTGCTGCATTTATATTTAACGTGGGCGAACAAATAGAGGTACAGCAAGTAAATAACAAAATGATAAAAGCTGCAACAACACGTAAACTGGTCTAAAAGCCGGAGCGCATCAAATGCGTGACGTGTGCAGCGCGTCACGAGGTTGCTCCGGAGAGTAATGTATGAAACTGTATGGGAGACGTCGTACCGGCTGCTTGGCGAGTACATTGCGACGCGACTTATTAGTAAGCCAAAACTTTTTAAAAACATGGCCGCCTTTGAACGCATCAGCTGTCGCGTTGCGTGGCGTACACGCAGTCTTTGTGACAGTGGTGCCACGCAACGCGCTGCACACCACACGCGCAAGCATTTCGTGCGTTCCGGCCTTAATACCAAACAAGGAAAGTGTCTGTTTGCTACTCCAGACCATAAACCTCCCACTATTTAGTAATAGGCCTGGTCTAGAAGTGGACTTCATATACTGTTGTATGTACCTCGCATGCATGGGGTGACAGTTGAGCGGGTCCAGCGGCGGCAGATGTGGCGGGTGGGGCGTGCGGACGGGCGGTGTCGGCGGCTCCGGCGGCGTGACGCTCTCCAGCGCGTCGGGCGGCGGCCGGCACACGCGCAGCTCGACGCGCGCGGGCGCAGTCCGCAGCACCTCCAGAGCTTCCTGCAACAAATTACAAGAAGCAATCAGGTGGAGTAAAAGGGACATTCCATAAGCCTTCCCTAGAACTAGAAGACCAGAACTATATGGAATTAAACTCTACAGATGTCCGTCCAGTCGTTTAGTCTAGTTACTCTGGTCATCCCACCTGACCGTAGTGCTAAGCGATACTGGATTCGACGGGGGTCTGATAGCGAATTTAAGGTCGCTCAGTGATATTTATCGAGATAGCTATGCCCAGATTCCTTCAAGGCTATGATTCGTGACGAAGAGATCCGACGAAGAACTGGATATGCAGACAACATTTTTTATCTCTATTCTAGCTGTTACATTCGAGTTATGATGACTGCATGAAGTTGCTTCCAGTTACGGCGCATATTATTTTGCATTCCGATCAAAACGCACGATGTCTGTGCTGTCAAAATATTTCACTGTTGGAATACCCGAGTGGCTCTGTTGTAAATTGACTTAAAAAAAGCGTGCTGAATTAATTATTTCATTATCGGTTAAATTTCAATATTGGTCGCTATTTATCGCCTAGCTACGGCTCGGGCTTATGCCCTATTCCAATTATCAAGACTATTATTAGTCTTGATAATTGGAATATTCAACTTTCCGTACTCGTATCATTTCACTAAAGTATCTTACCTTAGAAAAGTATTATTACAGGAAGTTCTGCAAAAACGTTCATATAATTCTATAAATTTGGCACTCTAGCGCAGATAGCGGCAATGGCGGTTGTCGCTGTCACTTTTGAAGAATAGCCGCCGCCCATTGTTCGCTCCACTGAATTAATGCACACTAGACTTATTCAGGGTGCACAAAGACTGGCCTTGGCCTAAATTTATACTATCTTTGAATTTTATTGCGATTTCCGACACTGTTGGAAGCTTGAATTGAAACCATTTTATAGGCAATATTGGAATAAAGACTTGCTCTTTGAAATACCTTATAGATTTAGGTTTACAAGTCGTAATTTACAGAGAAGACAGCATGGGATTAAGCTTTTTGTAGGGGCCTAAATGGCAGAGAAAGTCCATTCTATTGATTTTACTGATAACGTTGGATGAAAAGCGTTTTCTTGAAAATTTCGAAACATAGTTATCTCTTTAAGAAACTTTCGTTTTTACTCAAAGTCAAAATATACTACCTACACTGGATACATTTATCCAAAGTATTTTTTTATCTACCACCACTTCCCCTGACAAAGAGAGAGAAATATCATAAAAGTTAATAAGTACCGAAACTTCATTTCCAATCTTTCCCGTATTCCTGTAACCTCGATGTTTTCCAAGTGTGCCGCTATGAATCTAATCTTTTCATTTCGCGTAGCTTTTATTAGATTTGTGGCATAACATCGTTTTGCAACGGACCAGGCCCGAGGCGCTGGAATTGAAGTAGCGACAGCGGCAGAGAGGAAATGCCGGCATCTAATTGAATTTCCAAATAATTTCCAATGAAATCGAGTTAATGGTCCATTCGTTTATTACAAATATTGATTTTACCATTTACCTGCGAAAGGGTTTGTTGGTAATTGATACTTTATTCTTTGGCTATTATCATGGGGATTTGCATGTTTTCAGTTATTTCGGTTGGGCTTTCGTTTTTGCTCGCTTTTATGGTTATTAGGCCACATTTATCTGGAAACGTAATGCAAGTTACAAAGGCACTCAAACCTCTTGTGAATCTTTACAGAAAACCTATTCTGTACGATTTTTGGTAGGTACTTTACTAATAAGGCATAAGATGGGACTATCGGAGACCTACATATGTAGAGCCTGTGGAGAGGACAGCGAGACGATGAAACATCTGCTGTGTGAATGCCATGCACTAGTCGCAAGGCGTATGAGTGTCCTGGGTGTGGCTTATCCTGAACCCGAGGACTACAGGCTCCTACCCCTCAGCTGCATAATAGCATTTGTGCAGCGAACACTTGGGGAGGAGAGCGCCAGGTAAACACAGGGGCCGACACAATAGATCCCATAGGGTCGCAGCAGTGTCGCCGGGTGTGCCCGGCCCCCTTCTTTAAGATAAGATAAGATAAGATACTTTATCGCTCCACTGTCAACGGGTGCAAGGAATTGTTTCTAAGTAAAAAAACCTTTTATGCTAATTCAAAGATATTTTGTTCGTCTGTCCGTTCGTGCATCAAAAAACAAAACTCAAAATGTATTTAGACTGCTTGAATTGCAAAATTTCGGCCGGTTCGCTTCTTCAGTTTACCAACCACGTACACTTTGATAATGAATTGTTGCAAAGTTCAACAAAGTTCCTACTTCATTTACTGGTAAGTATGTACTTAGTAACTTATACATTGTTACAGTGGCATTAAAATTTTTAACTAAGCATTTCCCTATTTTCTGCTGCGGTCTGTCGCACCATGACTTTGTAACTATGTTAGTAACCTTTTTTTTTGTAAAACCACACCACTCGGGGAAGAGCGGGGTCCTCCAACAGAGGCATGTTTTTATGCTTAACAAGAGGACCTTGGCATAATTTTAGTCTATGTAAGGCAAGGTTTTAAATAAAACAATTTTGTATTTTGTAACCTTCCAAGCCTCCTTGTTATATCTTGTAGCTATTGGAGTGTGACCAGAACGCGACCTACAAAAGGTAGTTCCTGGAGAGATAACATTGGCCACAGTGGTGATATAAACCTCACAGAGCAGCCCGTTGTCAAACAAGGCATAACAATTATATTACAAAGTTATCTCTCAGTCCTGAGGTCTGAGTTAGTAAACATGGCACTTTCCTTACGAGGTTGGCATTGACTTCTTTGAATCATCATCATATCAGGCTGTAGACGTCCACTGCTGGACAAAGGCCTCCCCCAGGGATCTCCACGACGACCGGTCCTGCGCTAACCTCATCCACCCGGGTCCTGCGACCTTCACTAGATCGTTGGTCCACCTTCTGCGAGGCCTGCCTACGCTGCGTCTTCCGATACGTGGTCGCCACTCGAGAACCTTTCTGCCCCAACGGCCGTCAGTTCTACGAGCGAGCTTTGAATCACAAGCCTCAAATAACAAGAAAAAAACTTGCAGCCTCCATGCTGTAGGGAACCCGCTGAATTCAGTAGGTAGAAGGTACTAGGGGACATTTTACAGTTTATTACATTTACCCCGGAGGCCACGCGACCGGCGTTTTCATAAAGTTTTTACGTTTACGACGGACCGTGGAAAGTGCTACCGACAAATGGTGTTTTCGGATGTTTATTTTTGTTAGGTATGACACGAGTTTTTACGATTGCATTAACTCGGCCACCAGATTGTCGAAGTTATGGCCTCGCATTTTTCACAGCTAATTACAATGACCCAAGCTTGAAAAATGTCGCCCGTTTCCACTGAACCTCTGAAATATTACATAATTACTTTACGGTTTCGTAACTCAAAATTCAAAATTCAAAATTCAAAAGTATTTTATTGCATGTAAGTACACTAGGTACATTTATACAACGTCAATTTTTTATCTACCACCGCCTCCAAGGTGTTATATAGAGCTGGGAAGAAGAAGCGGCGCAACAAACTTCCGCAACACATCTTTTAAAATCAAGTTTGTACATAACATTATTTTGTAAAGATTGTGCGAGGCTGAAGTAACATTAACACCAGGCATCTTTGTCATTTAGATAATCGACTGTTTTATAATAAGCTTTCTTACAAAGTTGTTGTTTAATGTGAGTCTTAAATTTTCTGTCATTCATATTTAAGATTTCTTCTGGTAGTTTATTGTAGAAGCGTATACATTGCCCCGTGAATGATTTACTGACCTTACTAAGCCTTAACTGTGGTGGTACAAGTTTGTTTTTGTTTCTTGTAACATAAGCTGTGTTCATATCACAGTGCCTCAAAAAGAGAGATATATTTTTGCGGACATACAAAATATTCTCAAAAATGTATTGACTGGCAACGGTTAATATATTAATTTCTTTAAACTTTTCTCTTAATGATTCTCTACAACGTAAATTATAGATCGCCCTAACAGCTCTCTTTTGCAAAATAAAGATGGTTTCTATATCTGCCGCTTGACCCCACAGTAGGATGCCGTATGACATGATGCTGTGGAAGTAGCTGAAATAGACTAATCTCGCAGTAGCAATATCTGTTAATTGTCTAATTTTCCTAACGGCGTAGGCGGCCGAGCTTAGTCTGCCAGCTAGTGAAGCTATGTGGGGCCCCCATTGAAGAGATGAGTCTATAGTTATACCTAGGAACACCGTGCTTTTGATAAATTCTAATCTTTCTGTACCTAAAGTTACATTATTAACTACATGTCTTACATTTGGTAGGCAAAATTTAATACATTTAGTTTTTGTTGTATTTAATGCTAGATTATTAATGCTGAACCAGTTAAGTACTTGTGTGAGAGTATTGTTTACCTCAGGAAGATCACAAGCTCTTCTGCTAATTTTAAAAATCAGAGAAGTGTCATCGGCAAATAATACTATGTTGGACATGTTTTGTATTAAAAATGGCAAGTCATTTATATATACAAGAAAAAGAAAAGGACCCAGAACTGAGCCCTGGGGCACCCCCATTTTCACAACTGAACCAGATGATTTAACTCCATTTATATCAACTTTTTGTACTCTATTTTCAAGGTAAGATTTAAGTAATTCGAATGCTCTGTCTTTCACGCCATAATGTTTTAATTTGAGTAGCAAGGTTTCGTGATTAACGCAATCAAATGCTTTGGAGAGATCGCAGAAGATGCCTATTGCATCATGTGAAGCTTCCCAAGCATCAAAAATATGCTTAACAAGCATGACTCCTGCGTCGGTGGTTGATCGTCCCTTAGTAAATCCGAACTGACGATCGTGAAGAAGTTGTTTGAGATTGAAATGACAAAGCAGTTGATTCAGTATGATCTTTTCGAAAATCTTGCTAAGCACGGGGAGAACTGACACTGGTCTAAAATTACTGGGATCTAGTTTGTCACCAGATTTAAACAGTGGTATGATTTTACTTTGCTTCATTAGGTCAGGGAAAATACCTTGATTAATACTCATGTTAAATATAAAAGCTAAGTAAGGCGCAATAATCGTTATAACTGAGTTAACTACTTTAACAGACATTCCCCATAGATCTTCAGAAGATTTTAGTTTTAATGATTTAAAAGCCTTAATAATATCTAGAGAGTTTATGTGTCTAAAATTAAAAACTGTTTCACATATTGTAACGTTATTTACAAGCAAATTTTCGGCAAGAATAGGCGATGAATGCAGAGCTTCGGTGGTTTTAATAGGGATGTTAGTGAAAAAAGTTTCAAAGGACTCTGCTACTTCTGTTTTAGAATTAATTATTTTACCATTATTTCTGATTGCATATTCATTTTCACGTGGTTTAGTTTTGGCAGTTTCATTATTTATGATTTTCCATACTGCTTTAACTTTATTATCCGAATTTTTAATTTTATTACTTAAATAATATGACTTGGCTATTTTACAAACTTTCCTAAAAATTTTAGAGTAATTTTTGACATATTCATGGAATCTGTCGTCAACTCTGTAAGACTTTTCGTTGTACAAATCAAATAACTTGGTCCTGCTTTTCCGAATACCAGTGGTTGCCCAGTCACTAAATTTAAACTTGTTTTTAATATTAATTTTCCTAGTTTTAAAAATATTACCGAATTCCTGAGACAGTGTCGTGAAGAAATCGACATAGAAATCATTGATTTCCACCTGATCAGTAACAGGAATCGGCAATTTAATTGAAAGAGCATCTTTATATCTCTCCATTCGACTGACAGTGTTGGGCCTAGTAAGGATTTCAGTTTTTGTATGTTTTATATTACCTGGAAAGGTAACACTTTGCCCACAGTGGTCTGATGTTAGGCAATTTATAATTGTCTTTTCTATAAAATCACAATTGCAAAAGAAATTATCTAGGCAAGTAGCTGTGGTACTTGTAATCCTAGTTGGTTCAAGAAAAATATTATTTAAATTAAAGGAATTAAATAAGCCAATTAATCGAGTTGAAAACCTGGAGTTAGTTTCTAGTAGATCTACATTAAAGTCTCCACAAATTATTATATGTTTTCTACTTTTAAGAAGTATTTTCATAACATCTTCCATTACTGACTCAAAAGTAGGAAATTTAGAGTCATATGGGGGTCTGTATACGCATACCACAATATGTTTCTCCATCTCAACACAAGACAATTCAATGTGCCATTCAACTGAAAGTCCCACAATGTCTTTGCGTTCCTTGGCCTTGATACCATTTCTCATGAGTATGAGGGACCCTCCACGTGCTGCGTACTTTCGGTTGAATGAACTTATAACATGATAATTTTCGTATCCAAACAACATTTCATGCTCTTTAAGGTGATGCTCAGTAATACATAACAAGTCAATATTAGGATCACTTTCTAAATATAATTCTACTTCTAACATCTTGCCGGAGAAGCTCTGTATATTTTGGTGAATAATTTTAAGTCCCTTTGGCTTCTCCTTTGTCCTAATACTTTGTACTAATACTTTGTTGTCAGAAAAGCCCCGAATGTTTTGATGTAATGATTGAGTAAAATTGGGCTTTCCTTTTGTCATATCTGAGCTAGACAATCCCTGCCTCTGGTTTAACACTGATAAACCATCATTTGCGGAATTTTCTATTGTCGTGGTATCTACTCTAAAAAATGTATAAGTTTATTAGTATTACTACTAACATTCGTCATAAAATGTTGTAAATTATATGCTACTAAAGTAGCTAATTGTCTTTTATATGTCATTGATAAATACATATTGCTTTCAGTCAAAGTGAATTTGTCAATACACTTATTTGTATCAAAGTACAATATAGTGTCATTATACATGCATAGTGCGTTATATAAGTGTAAATTCATTTTAAATATGCGATTATTGTGCGCCTGTGACAAGTTACAACAATAGGGAAATGCGCAATTTATGAATTTACATCTAGTTTTGTTCTTAATCTCTATCAATATTTCTATAGTCCTATTTATGTCCGCTTGGGTGACGTTTTTGTGGCTCCCCAACATGATAACCACCGTGGTGTTCTCATCAAACGTACTCGTGTCCCTCAATAATCTATTAATAATGTCGTTATAGGACAAATCCGGACAACAAATGTTTATTACTTGTTGGTCTAATTTATTATACAGAAGGGGACCAAAATCTTTTCCTATACCATCTGAATAAATAATGGTTTTCTGTTGCGGCTGCGGCAGTGACGCCCGCTCCACCCCCGAGCCCGAGCCCGCGCCCGCCGCCGCCCCGCTGACGTCGGCCTTGTCCGTCTCATATTCGTCAGCGTCACCTTTCCGAGCAGCCGCTGCAGCGCGCGCGGCCAGCGAGAGTCGCTTACCGCGCTGACGGCGGCGGCGGCGCTTAGTGGAGCGAGTGGCACCCCCACGCTTGTCCCCTGGGCACGGAGGTGTCGCCGCCACCACCTGGTCGCCCTTTTTATTCCCAATGCCATCATTAGACGCTATGCTATTACACGGCACGCAACACGGCGCGCCGCACGCCGCACCACACGGTGCGCCGCACGCCGCACCACACGGTGCGCCGCACGCCGCGTCGCACGGCATATCACCTGCCGCGCCACACGGCGCGTCACACGCCACGCTACACAGTGCGTCAGACATAGAGGAGTACGCGGAATGTAAAGTGATACTCACAGACGGGGACGGCGGCGGATCACTTGTCGGAGATATCATACAGTTACACATGTGATTATTCGTCAGAGATGCAAACCTTTCTTCATTATATCTACTTAGCTCCAACAAGTTATCCATCGCCAGCATGAGTTCACTGTTTTCTTGTAGTGCAAGGTTATATTTGGTGGTGACTGTTTCTAACGACTGTTTTAACTCCTCTATTTCCAACCGCAAACACCGTGTGTCGCATTCACAACTACTTCGGGAATCCTCAGCTGTGAGGTCAATAGTCACAGTATTATTTATAGTATTATTCTGTAATATTATGGTATTAATATTGTATTGCTCAGAGGATGAGCTAGCGGGGTAGGACGTGCTGACAAGCTCTTGAAATAGCGACTGAGTTTGCTGCATCTTCAGGTCTTCATTCGTGGCTGTGAGATGTGAAATTTCGTCGCGAGCCTCGCGTAGGCCTCTTTCCAAGTTCTTCACATGGCCCAGGGTCTCCTCAAACTGTCCTCTGTCGCGGTCCGAGCTGTCAATTACGCATAGAAGTTGATCTCTTTGCGCAACAACATTCTGGAATTGAATGTCCATCTCCGCTATCTCATCCTTTAATGCTTTATTTTTATTTATGATTGTTACAATTTCCTTTTCACTATCTTCTCTTTCCATTAACAACCGCCCATTCAACTCCTTAGCTGATTTAAGTTCTATCAAAACTACTTTCAGCTGACTTTCCAACTCCTTGTGGTGTGCAGCTCTGCGGGTCAGCATTTTGCTTTTTAATTAATAAAAACGAAAATACAAATTAAAAAAAAAAACAGAAACGATTTGAATAAGCGACTTTTGAATTTGAATGAGCGGTCAAAATTTCGAGTTTATTACCGGCCAGAATAACTGAGCTTGTACCAGCTCCTTACAATTTGGCAAAAACGCTACCGCTTATGAATCTTGTACCACACAACAATACGAGTATGCGATTAGCCTAACAACATGTAATAATTACAATAAAAGCAATATTTAAGATTGGTATCTAGAAAGAGGAATGCTTATTTCGTCCCTAGTTTAAAATTATTATTGTATCAATGATTGTATCGCTTTGGATAATTAATCTGTAATGTTACAATATATTATTATTTGTACAATTATTACTAATTTGGAAATTGAAATTTGACTTAAGAATTATTTAAATCTTGGTCTAAATTAATAAAAATGTTTTACTCGCCTTAAATTGGAATGAATGAATAGAACATAATTTCCAAATAATTTCTCAAGTACCCTACGAGCCGGTATGGCCGTCACTTTTTATTCACTATTTACTAATATAACTTATTAGTATGCACCTAAATACAACACAATACACTTATTACACGAATATCTAACGATGGCACTGGTTTTTTACAACTAATAATTACAAATGCGTTTGAAATTAAAAATAATCAGCGGAGCTGTTGTGTTTACGTCTTATATGTACAGCGCCCCCAAGCTTCAACTTCACTTTATTACCGGTTTTCCAATTGCTTTATCTTGATGTTTTGAAGAAGATCTTTCTCGTGCCGTACAAATAGTTAAGGTAGGTATTCGGAAATGAAACCTACCATACATTTCAACTGGATGGAGACTCCGTTGATGAAGATATAAAGGAAGGAAACTAAATGCCGTCGGTGGAAGGAAAGTACCTTAAATATTAGCTTTTGCAAAAGAAAAAGTAATTGACCAATAGAAACAAAGCTTACATTACGTTTTCAATAGCTAAAAAAAAACATTTTCAAAGTCAACTGGCCAGTATGATTAGCGGGCCAGACAAAAGTCCACAGACAACGGAAAAGCTCGCTTTGCTCGGCCAGACACTGTCGGTCGACGGATTGATGATGAGTGCTTGGCTAGACTGTATGGTATTTTTTCCGTGGTCCCTTCGAAAAAAATAGATTTTCAATGCCGAGCTGTCTATGATGCCGAGGATCTGAATTTTTTTAAAATTTTTGCAGGGCGAAAACGAGGCTCTTCCCGTCTCCAATTTTCAAATAAAAAGCGAATTACCGAGCATGTTTGAGAGTATGTACTCACATAAGTACTGAGTCCGGCTAAAGGCACAGCATTGGCGGAGAGCAGCAGGTCCCTGGGCGCCAGGCGGCCGGTCCGCCACGCCGGCTGCGGCGGGTACAGCCTGCGTATCCTCACCAGCCCCCCGCCCCCGCACACCGACATGCCCAGACCCCGCCCGTCCTTCTCCACCACCACAGTGAACGTGTTTTCTGTTTGGACAAACATACATTGCATTTAGTTCGTTAACATTAGCAAATTCAAGACCAAATCAAGGAAGGAGCGCTTAAAAGTTTTAAGGTTGGAGAAAAGACTGTTGGCTTTTTAAAATGGACTAACGTGATATTATAAAGTCGTGGGAGCCTATAGCCGTTTGTACGCTTTATGCCAGAAAAGCACAATGTCAGATTAGCGGAATATCAGATTTGCAGTATGTCAGATTAGCAAAATGTCAGATTAGCATAATGTCAGATGACACAATGTCACATGGCAAAATGCCAGATTTGCATAATGTCAGATTAGAAATCTGTGTATCTACGTACGCTACAGAGAGGAATTCTAAGTAGCAATGTGCACCAACCCAACCCCCACTGGACCAGCGTGGTGGACCCTACACCGACACCACAGCCCGACTGACAAGCAAACTTTTAAATTACAGAAAGATAAGTTGGTTTTAGTATTTGTTGTAGGAGTCCTATTTGGAGTCGTATTTTTGATATTTTCACAAATGTAGATTTTAGTCAGTTGGGAGAACTGAATTGTTCTCGAGTGAAAGCCAAGATCAATCACAAAATAAAGGAAACAAAGTCGAGACAGACAGGCTGTTTCCTGAATACAATACCATTTGATCTACCCGTAGTATCTACATACCTTGAAGGTATGGCTACGTGTATTGACAGGCTATAAAAGGATATATTATTACAAGATATAGGGACAGACACTTCCAAGGTGCCATGTTTTCACAGTCATTGTAACATGGTGGGCAATAAAACTTGAGAGCCCGGATTCCGAAAGCTGTAACTGTTTTATAGCGAAGATCGGTCATAAACCACGTAATGCTATTTCTTGCTGTTTGGGATCGCATCCTGTGTAACCTTTAAATTGAAGAATGTAAAGGTGAGTGAGGTACCTAAAGGTATTTCTTATCAGAATTGTTCAGTCAGGACCAACCCCATGTAAAATGTTACGTTCTTTGGTCTTGTTACGACCGCTCTTGCTAGAGGGAGAAATATACCACGAACTCTCTCTGGTACAATATTAAACGTTTATGATTACACATTAATAACGGTTTAGGACAAATTTTTCAATTTTAAATCAGCTCCATTTACAAAGTTCAAAGGTTTAATATAGTGAGTACGATTATGTAGCTCGCTGGGTGGAAAAGAAAGAAACGAGCCAAATACGAGCCAGACTAAAGTGGAACCGAAATGTTGTTTTTGGTTATTCCTCTATACTAATAATCTTTTTAGCCTTGAAAATGTTTAAATTGTCAAGAATTTTTTGGTAGTAAGATGACATTATTATTGCTATTTACTAAACTGTTGAAATAAAGCCAAATATTTTACTTTGCATGGGACGCATTGCCGGGTACAATTCCAAAATCACGCTAGCGGATCCGCGCTCAAAAGCTAGTTAACTACATATGACGTAAATTGTCCTCGGAGCATGTTAAGCCCTTCAACTAACCTTGTACGAATTTCCACACGTGTTACGCGAAAGGATTATGTAACCCCCATTTATAATGATGACGTAGCGTAGGCGACTCCCGGGGATGAGGTGTGTTTTCGTTTCCCATAAAGCAAACGGAGCTGAGTGCGGCTTGTTTGACCATTATAAGCGCTGTGTAAACAAGCCTCTTGGAAATGTAGCTCGGTGTAACCACAAGTCCACGGAATACCTTGCAAGTAATGGAGACAAGTATGAAACACCGAAGGCGTACTAAGAACATTTTCTTAAGCTCGCACGTTATCGCAGGGTCTTTTAAGCGATTACTTCGCGGTCTTATCTTTTAAAGCAATTTCTTCTTGACCTATGTCGTTCTTGGTATTACGACGAATCTAATTACATCTCATTTATTAAAATCCATCCATCCGTTTGAATGATATGAGGGAATAAAGACTCCCAGACCGATGTATGTAATGTATACTACATACGCGGTAAAACACCCCGCCTTTGCTGTTGCGCGGTTGGGTAAATATATCTACGAGTAAGTTGTTGTAAGCGTCGTTAAATATAGGTTAGCTGAACGAGTTGGTAAGCGACGAACTTTGCCAATATCGGACTATAGAGCGCCGCGGCAGAGACAATGGCAGTATCGGTGCGTTAGCTTTTGTGTGTCGCCCTTTGTGGCCGATGCGAGCAGTCAGCACTACACAGCAGGAGTATTGGAGTCGATAGACAATAATTAAGTGTAAAAGCTGTATGACGAAATTTAATATTGACGCCAAGTCAAGACGCCTTATTATTTTCAACTGCCCTGCTATTCTGTAAGCGTATTTGTGCAACTCGATCCTGAATCCGCAGTGAGATCGGTCTCTAACTCAATGATTTACAGTTCAATACTCACTTTACTTCGCAAGTGAAGTGTTTATTAAGTAGCTTGTATTTGTTTACACAATGCGACATCAAGGTCTTTCATGATCGGATGCGGAGTGAAGTAAGTGACTTGCGATGTGATGGTCGAGTTTTAATTCATACTTTACAGAATCACACAGCTGATGGTGAGCGGCTGGCTACTGTTGCCAATAATCACAATATATCCTTTGGAGCGCGGCGTGCAACAGTCTAAAGGCTAAAATGCGTTGCTGAGTGAACGCCTCAAGTGCCTTTAAAATATTGACTCTCTTCTTTTCCGTTTAAACCGAATAACACAATTAGGTAACCTAATTAACACTAATTAGATACCATGGCAGAAATAATTACATCCATGAGTCAAAGTGAAATGGATCGAATTGAATTAAATTTGAGAATAGATAATACTTTATTGCATACCAGAGTAACACACATTATATATTATGTGACATTATTACATCGGAGAAATATAGTAGATACCAAACAGGAAACATACATGAGATTTTTAGCCCATATTGCCAATGAAAATTGTACGAGAGAATGTGAGAATCGCATCGATAACAATGGCAGCAGAAAAAGCACAAGAAAACAAGAAAAAAATAAAGCACCTCAAGTTATGACACTGCAGAAACAAAAACAATTTTCATTAACGATTTCCAACCACAATATGGCTTGGTGGAACAAAAACTATTAACGCAAGCATCGCCCGAGCGCCAGCAAAAACCGTTGCGCAGACCAAGGGTCAGATGGACGGACCATGCGGTAAAAACTTGGCGAAAACCGACGAATCCCGTCATCATAAAACATAAAAAAAAGAGTCAGCAAAAGCGTACGTCATAACATAACCAAGGTACGGAATTTTGATAGCGAAAGTTTAAATGCGTTATAGGAATTGAACGTTGTAATCCTCCGTGTTGTAATCTATCGATGTTATCCCACTATACTGATTGTGAGTAAAATGACATTGAAATTACATTCACTAATATTACTGAATTCATGCAATTTAGTGGTTTTGCTTTTTGGGTTGTATTTTATTTTTTAGCAAACGTTTTATGTTGCAATATATTAAACTCATTCACAATTAATTACTCACAATCAGTGGTGGAAAAAGATCGGTTATCGATACTGTCAAAAATCGATTAAATAGGTAGGTTCAATGCATGCATAGTTTATGATATAATTAAACCAATGAAAATTCCGGACACTGGTCGTACAGAAACCCTCAATTTAGTTTTCCTGAAGTATCATGGAAAACATAATATTTTACTGTAATTTCCATAATTTTCCCATTGTTTTACATGAACTTTCCAGGTTTTAGTTCAATCAGTCTAGTATCTTTCGAGTTACCCGGGGTACTAGACAGACAAAATATCTTCGCTACATGGTATTCGCTATATGGACCCTCGGTGTGAGGCTGACTTTATAAATACCAACCAGGCCATCGAGGTGGTTTGTAAGTATTATCTGAGTAAAAGCGTCTGTCATTTTGTGTCACTTCCCCACGAAGTCAGAGATTTCCCGAAAAATAACGTAGGTACCTACCGATTTATTTTCCGATAATTAATATCGAGTTTCAATATTGTAAATGGATGGTAGACAACTGTCTATTCACGGTCAATTTAAGCCCGTTTTCGGGTAGGAACGGACACGAGGGTGCGTCCAACATGAATTATACATTATGAGGCCAAGAAGGCTATTCTAAGGCGAAATGATTGTATTCAATTCTCTTTGTTTCTTTTTTATTGCTACATAATGAAGAATAAGAAAATAATCGTTTACTCACGATACTTATAGGATTTTGTAAAAGGATCCAAGGTTTGATCTTCCTGGTCGCTTATAGTTTATGAAGTATAGTTATTTTGGTTAAAATCATCAACGGAGCAACTCGGAGGGCTCTCAAATAACTTGTCAAAGAAGAGTTTATTTATTCCACAAGTATAACAATTATGTATGATACATGAATTGTTATACCTACTTATAAATATCGCCAAGTGATTGAGCATCTATTGCTGAACTAGGCGCGAGCCTGTTATTCAGATACAGAGCTCCTAAGTACAGAAGAGTACGGATAAAAAAAGTTAAACCAAAAATCTAAACTATTAAGTATGTGTGTGAGTTTGTGTATGTGCGTGAGTGTATTTGCGAGAGTGTGTGTGTTATGTATATATACGTTGTCTGCAAAGACAATTTATATTATTAAATTAGAAGCGAAGCCTGTTTGATTTCATGAGGGTACAGTAAGAAGATCCTCTGTTTCCTCATATGATAAATCATGTAGCAAACAATTAATTCTTTTATAACAACGATTTGTGTTAAGTGAGTAGATCGAATGAGTTTTGTTTATCTTATTATAAATAAAAGGACCAAGGAAGCCAAAAAATCTTTGAGAGAATTATGTACGAGGTTGATGTGTTCTATCACAAACCAAGGAGGGGCCTACGTTTTGCGAGTTCCAGCCGTGGATTGTATCTCATTTCTCCATGCTGCTTCATGAATCATCATCATCATCATCATCGTAAGAAGAAGAGGGTAGTGTAAAAACACTATAAGATAAACAAAATTTCTTTTATAGGTTAGATATACTCCTCCACTATTAAACCTCCTCTACTAAATACTCTTTAGATTAACTTTGGCATATTTGCATTCCGCAGCGTGGTATTTTTGTTATTTCAACTAATGGAACGGATCCTAAACCAACACTGAGTCGAGAATCCAAACCGTTCTCACCCAATAAATGCATTTCACGCTATGGAACAGTGATAGGATTTAATTTGGGATTATAGTCATACTGATTGCTACAATGTTCATTTTATATCTGTTCATTTTTTATACAGTTACATTCTGTGGCTCCGGGCATGACACAGGAGTTCACAGGACTCGTCAGTGCTAACGAAATTGTGTCATATATTTCTAAGTCTAGATTTTTGTAGGCAACTCTGTTATTTCTCTAAAAGTAATTAAAACTGCACTTACAACACATTTCATTACGCTACAGTTAACTAACAAGTTTCAAACTTATGTTCGGATCGGGTTGGACTCTAACTCCAGTGTATTTAGTTTCCTCTTTAACAGACAGGAAATATGGTTAATTAATTATATGAGGATAGTTTTGTGTAACATTAAACTTTTCATAAATAATGTTTATTCTAATAGAAACCCAAAGGGTTGGTGATTTGCATAAATGAAATTAATTTATTACTTGATTAATTGAAATAAAGGTCGATATAGGGCGCGCCGGTTGTCACGTTTCCCTCTAATTATTATCTTTTCCAGTGAATAAATGTAGGTACTAACATAAGTTACATTCAGATCGGTTGAGTAACATAATCTCGATATAACGTTTCGTATATTTGATACTCGAGCTGTCTTTAAATACTATTTGCTCCAGCTAGATCACGACAGCCGCAAGCATACTTCGTTGGGTACATTATTCGTGGGTACATTATTTAATGTATCGCATGTATCATTCTGTACCTAAAGTTATGTTATACACAGTCTAAATAAACAGCATGGTTTTGTACAAATTGAGTAGGATACCAAATATAGAGTAGTACGAGTATTATGTTACTTCAGTGAAAGATGTTATTCATTCACTATTTTAAATTTCAAAATTCTATTCCCGTTAGGCTCTAGCTAGTTAGTAGATTTCGGTAGATGTACAAAACTCTCTCTTCGGATACCCAACTTGACGGAAACCATAGTTTAATGTAAGTATGAAGAACTTTCAGCGTTTTAAAAACCTTTTAAAGTCTCATACAAGCTTCTACATTTCTCGCCAACGATAAAACTATTAAAAAGTTGATCGTGCGCTTGGGATGCAGTTTATTTAGAGAGAGTACAGGTCTTAGATAAAACTAAAGGAAGAAGATACGCTACTCTCTACTCTTACTCGCTCGGTGCACCAGTACATGCACACACACACAAGGCTGGAATCAAAGTTGCGGTTGTACAACTTGGATGTTTGTAATTGTGTTTGTATGTGTCCATGCTACCCGCGAAACAAGGAGGGAATCCTACCCAATGCGGGGGGTATGAAAGTGTCGCGTTTAATTATTATTTCCTAATAATGTATGTATGTATTTTCAGTAAGTAACGTATCTTTCTATTTTTGGTTTCATCTAAGACATAGTACAGATCCGGGTGGAACAATAGAGCGGGTGGGGTCGCACGCGCATGGCATGCACCGGTCACGAGCGCGGTCCCCGTGCACCGCGCGCGCGACGCGCGTCAGCCGCGCCGCCCGCACAGCCCGCCCGCGAGTTCAACGATCGATCCCAATGCAATTGTGATTTAGATTGTCGTAATTGTTATGAAGTTAGGTCGTTTGTGTTAGTAAGCCAACGATTGGTGATTTCTTCAAGTATGAAGTTTTTTAAATGGTGAAACAAAATGATTGAAAACTTTTTTGTAAGTACATATATTGGGTATGTATGACGATTCTAGCGAGGTCTAGTGCTAATTGCCCACACGTGTGGTCAATTAACAATTCTCCCGCAAATTGAGGTTTATCCGGTACTAGAATTTGTCAAGTTTATTCATAGGAATCAACGACGCTTGAGGCATTCTATCTTAACATTATCATACCATTAACAATATTTTACTTTTAAAAGTCAGTTATTTCTTGTAATTTCATAAGGCAGAAGTCATTAAAACCATACTTTATTCTAATTCTATGATAAGGCCGCACCACACGAGAAAGCGAGAACAAGAGAAACGTGAATATGATGCCGATTCTCTTGTTCTTCGCAGGTTCTCGCCCTGTTCTCCGATTTTGGTCGGGTTTTAGCGCGAGACGAACGGAATCGAGAAAGTGAGAACAGGCGAGAACTTAAACTGTATTAGGAACCTTGCCACAGATTACTTAATAGTTCCTAAGACCTTGCGGGGGTGTATCCTGGACAGGAGCTCTATTTTTGAATCACTCGCCTCGCTTCGAGCGGTCGATTGTAGGTAAAAATTTTCCTTCGACATCCGATACAAAATCCATACAAATTAGTAGAATCAACCGCTCAAAGCGAGGCGAGCGATTCAAAAAGAGCGCATTACAAGTGGAAACGGTGACTCTCTTCTCTATATATTATTTTTTTAGTGAATTGCGTCTTTTTAAACTAACTAAGTGTATTCGAGCTACCAACGACCAACTACCTATTTACAATTTTACAAACCCAATGTAATGTCAAATATTCACTAACTCTTAAGATTGCAAAATTTTAGTTAGTTCGGGGCAGCCCCGACGGATTTTCTTGGGATATAGTTATATCATGACCTAGACAAAACAGACCAATGACAGACCATTATGAGACTAATGAGTTAATGACAGACCTCGCGACAAATTAAACTCTTTTCAAAAAGTTTTTTTTGTCATTCGTAACTTACTACCTTTTAGTCGGGGGGTTTCAAAAAATTTTTTCACCCTTTTTCATTTACCGTAGTGGATTTTTTCAAAATTTTTTATGTTGTGTTTTTATTATGTAGGTACAGTAATTTCTTTTGCCGCATAACGGGTGCTCATTCACCCATCGCGTGTTCTGGATCACCGCCCGCAGTCCCACTCCGTACCAGTAATAATACTGCATTTCCATTCAAATAAGGCAATTATTGTTTTGTTTAAAACTCAGTTTCGTGGAACTCACTTAGCTATTCATTTACTTATAGGTAGTATTCTTGTATAGACGTTTTCAGGGTGGTCGAGGCTACACTTTGATCATCGGCATAGAATACTTAATCCGTCTGCCGACGCCAAGAGTCGGGTAGGTACTACATAGGCTTTACTTTACTTATTGCGTTTGTTCTATATTCATAGTCAGCCTGCACTAGTCCACTGCTGGACATAGGCTTTCCTCAAGGCGCGCCACTGAAGCTGAATTTAATGCAGTCAAGTTGTTATGTCATAATGCAATAGCAAAGTCTGTCTGTCTGTCCGGGCGACAACTTAAAAACTACTGGATATAATTATAGCGATTGTGCTGAATCTTGGAACATACATAATTGGAAAATTTTATTTAGAAAAAAATATTTTCCGGCAAGTAATTGACTGCGAATAAACGACTTTCGTCAAATGCTTTTTCTTTGATGACTTTTTACACAAGTTGTTGCGGAGAATCTACAACACCCCGTAGATGTCTATTTATAAATTATGTAGAGGAGCTATGACGCACAACGTTGAAGCAAAACGTCGATAGAAAATTCTCATAGTAAAGAATCGGAAAAAAATACAACATCGTACTAATGGAAAACAGAGCGGGCGTAGTAGAGTTTCGCTCGTTTATAGATGTACCTATATAATATGGAAAACTTCGCGAGTGGAATTCTAAAAGGAGCAAAGCGGAAATATTTAGAGAAAAATCTGACTTTTACGCTTTTGGTACTAGGACAGTAGGAAAGTCTAAATAAATGTCAGTAATTTTTGTTACGTTCTAGCTCAGTGACCCAAAGTGGATCTTTACTTGGCCTAACAACTAACAAACCTCCTCCGTTCCAGAGGCCTATTGACTTTCAACGCGAACAAGTGGACTTGACATAGTTACGTAAAATAAACTTCTTTTTAAATAAAAAAACAGAACTTAAATGTTCGCAAAATCGATAATTTTTTATAAAGACCGCTGAAAAATTGTCACCACGCGCAAAATCGACAGCATTTCCATCGGATACTCTCTGTAAAGGATTGGAGCACCAATTGGGAAAGACGTAATGGCGATAAATAGTTCAAGCTCCGTGATAAAGTACCAGCAGCTGGGAATCCATCAATTTGCGGTGATGTACGCGCTCGACGAAGAGACGAATTCGGTGCTGGATCTACAAATAGGTATAGCAAAATTGCTGATACTCTTTAAGTCGTTAAAAGCTTCTGTGACCATGTCAGAGATCGTGGGTTTGATTCTAATTGCAGGTAGAATCGTGGGGCAGAAGATATTAATATAATAAATAGAAGAAATCTGGATGCTTGCATAAAAAATGTGCAAAAATAGCAGAGTAACACTATAAAGAAGTGAAACTAATAGAATAAATGTGAAAAAGAAACACATTCCAACATTAACATACGTGAAAATAAGTAAGCAGTAAACATTAAAATTGCACATTTGGAGCGACGCAGTGGCGCCAGTTTCACTTCTATACAAATCATAATGCTATTCGACTACGGAAAAACAAACTTGAATAACCACAGGCAATTCCGGCGAAAGAAAATCTAAAGGCATGGGCGTGGATTTATTTGAGAACGTTTGCAGAATCGAAAATTTGTACGGTTTGTAAAACCACTTGCTGAAATTTATAACTAGATTGTGACACGAAACGTGAAAGTGTCGTTACAATAGGGACCGCGCCCTGACGTCAAAGTCCTAATGATGCTATCGTGGCCACGAGCTTGAGGGTCGACTTTATGTTGCGACGTTTAATCGCATTTTGGCCGAATAGCAGAACATTGCAGGGCCTGTTCCGTATATAAGTACCTATATCTAAGAGTCGTACTGTATTTAAATTAATAAATATTTCATATCATACAACTGTCTATCTTAAACTAGGATTTTCTCCTGTATGATATAAGCATTAAACAAAGATAAGCATGAGACATTAACAACCAGACTGGGACCACAACTAGTAGAAATTCTACAAAGTTGTTTGTACCCAAGTGGGGCGTCATATCAATGGGTCTCTCGGTTCGAATGACCAAGCTCTAGATACTGGGTACATTAGAGCCTGGCAATAAACTCTCATTCTTTAAATGTAGGTACTCAATAAAAAAATCCATTTAAAGTAATTGCCATTAAGTGTCGTCATCAGCACCCTCCGCGTTAGCATTTTCCGGAAAAGGCAAACAGGTAAGAGGGAATTTTAAAACGGTTGGCAACACCACAGTATACATAATTTATTAAGTAGTCAGTAACTCCACGCAATGCAGGATTTGCAAAGAGGCTTATCTGTTCTTTTTGATCATTAACAGCTTTAATCCCAGCGTGGATATTAATATGAACCGCTAGTTTCCTCTAACACGTGTTAATTTGTTTTGTAAGAGCCAAGTAAGAGCTCTAGAGCCACACGTGTTGAATATTTCTATGTACATATAAATTATGAAAGAAAGACATATCACCTAATTATATGTATAGGATCACTAGAGACTTATCATATAACCTACATAAACATTAACTGATTCCGGGATTCAGTGGCACATATTTCAAAATCTCTTAATTGTCAAAACATGTGCGTGTTCAATAGGTAGCTACGAGAGATAAAAGTTAAAACACCCTTCACATACTTAAGTAAAATATTTTATTGACGAAGATGATCGAAGTTCTACTAATGGCTTTTATTTTTACTGTGTGGTACGGTCATTGTAACGGACAACCGGAGGCATGCTTACTTTGTTTATCATTTATTCAGATTTTATAGCCGTTAGTTGAAACTTTTTCATAGCGGACGAAAAAATACGTGGGAATTTCAGGCCCGATGATTTCACTTAACCTGAAACTTTTACGCAGGATTTTTACATCTAGCTAGTCTAACTGTCTAACACTATCTATAATTATTTCTTGTAGATTAGAACACTAAACAGAATTTATTGATGATACATAAGAGAATAATTACAGGATACAGGAAATTTTTGATAAAGTTTTGTCTTCTGATTCATAAAGGGTAATAATATTTCATTTTATATTTCGTAGTTTTTTTAGAAATTGTACTATTTATATGATTTTTTTGGTTTACGGAATTTCAATCTATCTTATAATTATAATTTTGCGCTGTGAGATTTTCCAGCAAGTGAATTAATTTCAAAATTACTGCGGAACTAGAAATTTTACAGTTCTTTATGTCAGAGAATATGGGTAAGATTTGGTATGAAGAGTAAATTAATTAATTAGAAAATAAAAGTTTTTCCGCACTCCCGAAAGAGCAATCCTTCATCAACCTCAACTAACCTAAAGCAATATTTTTTACGTTTTCTTTGAATCACTTCAAAGGCTTCAAAAAGAAAAGTTGGCAAACGAACGAACCAGCGGTCTGCCACTGAGCGTTCTCAAGTTGGCATCATTAATTAATACCACTGGTTGTTTAATTAAGAAACTGTGAGTGTTTAACAAGTTTAAAAGAAAATCCGAGAGCTCTAGGGAGGAACAATAAGAACTTTTTAATCGTTTCGAGTTTGTGTGAAGCAATAACAAAACTGTTACGTGAAAACAGCATCCTTATGTTTTGCTTGGAAGTCGGTTAGTAAAAATTCAGGCGCGCCTTTGGGTTTTCACTGAATTAAAAAGAATCATAGTCACCTACCTATAATCATAAGATCATAATTTCAGTTTTATGACATCTAATTGCTAGACATCATGTGACCAATAAAATTAATACTTTATGTGAGATTTCTCAGAACTGCTCGAATAGTGACACGATAAATTAAAGCTTAAATATTATACGAGTAGTGAGTACGGTCGTATTTTAAGTGCGGTCGTATATTAGTTCGATACACATATATTTTTTTTAAATTTTATTTATTTATTTATTGAGGCTTTGGACTAATATGTCCATGCCAGCCTCATAGGGAAACTCAAGTCCTTCGGAGGACTAGGCAGACAGACAACGCTTAGCGTAATCATACACAGCTCGTGCCTCATCCGAACTTGGGTTATTTATTGTTGAATTTATGTGAATAGCTTTTTTAATATAATTTTAAGGAGCTATGATCGCAGACTATAACGATATTATCAGCATTCTACTATTGTTTTCTTTAATAATTCCTTTCCTAGGTGAAAAAGTCCAGTTTCAAGACTGATTAGAGAAATAGCTTGGCGCTTGAAGCTTTACACGAAACAGCGCTAGGTTCAAGCGGGAAAGCTGTCTCTGTAAGACTGAAAAATGAATTTCCGGAAACAGAACAGTCTCAGACAAACGCTCGACAACGAGAAAAGCACAATCCCAAGTAAATGGATGTTTACTACTGTAAAAAATACGCAGTTTAAAGCAATAAAGATCGCGAAAAAAAGCGAAAATGTTCATGATTTCGGAAAGAATATCGTTGTTAACTGTCTGATACTAGAGGCAATGCTGCAACTAAACGGGTACCTACTAGCCGTTCTTTTACACCATGCATTTTAGCAGCATAGCTTGTTCCTTTATATTATCTAATTATTTATTTACTGTCAAGGTAACCCCTCCACCTGTACCCGTATCCCAAAAAGTCACGACCTTTTTTATTTTGTTTTATTTAAATTACTTAACCCAGTAAAATTAGAAGGCTTGTCTTTAAAAGGGTCAGACACGAATTGTGTTCAAATCGTGGTGTAAGGAGGGGGTCTTCTATTTTCCAGTGGCACCGGCAGCGGTCCCAAGTCGCAGCCCGGGGAGCCCTAGCCCCTGCATACAAATTGAACGTGTAAATGAGATAACACCCAGTTTGCTCTCACAACACGACACGACGGAACCCAGTTACACTGGGAGCGGGAAATGGGAATTCCTGATACGGCAAATGTGGTTTGGACGAGGCGAGAGTTAGATACGAGATTTTTAAAGTTTGCAATTTTAAAGTGTTAAGGTTTTTCTAAAGAATTTCTAGCTTTGAATTTTTTTATCTTCTCTGTTGCTATATCTTTAACGTAAATTTGGTAAGTACCTACCTATTATAAAAACTTAGTTACTTAACAGGTAAATAGGTATTATTCTAATAAAGATTTCAATATAAAAATACATTAAAAAAGCTAAAGGTCATCTTGGAAGCATTTGGTCTCCCATTCTATGTCGGATATCAGTTGATTATAAAACGGAAGCTTATTTTTAAAAGGGACGAGGGGACAAAGTTAATTAGAAAACCTTGTCAAAGGATTCGCACCACGTCTGCCAATATCCTGTTAGCACAACTTTTGCTATTCCGTTGACGATTTCTTGTCATTGTCTATTATATTTTCTCAAATAGCATATAATATTATGTACTATGTACAGTGGTAACGCCTTGGAAGCGGTGGTAGATAAAAATATTACGTTGTATAATGTACCCAGTGTACTTACATGCAATAAAATATTTTTGACTTATTGTGAGTGTAATACAAAATATATCATCGACACGCTAGAAATCCTCTGTCTAATGTATACGTATAAACATTAACCCACACTTATATTTTTTTATTTGTGACTATAATATACAGGTTTTAACATAGTACTTACCCCCTCATTTCTTAGAGTTTGGTTGAATAGTTGAGCTATGAAAGCACGACAAACAAAGAAATAAACAAATACACTTTTAGCTTTATAATATTAGCAAATAAAATAAACTATAATCAAATTATATTCAATCCTTGCTAAAAGGTAGACTGTGTCGAAAGCCAAGGCGTCAGCAGTCGTCCAGATCGTCATAAATACATGATTGTTATCTCTCCCCCTATATAAGATTCTGAAACCCAACTGACTACTGTGGTGGGCAAAGCGTTAGTAAACTGTAAACGATATAGTTGTAAATCATCAACTTTTTCAATTTAGTAAGCCAGGATAATATTAAATTCAACAAAATTTCTGGCGCAGCAGGGTTTTCATTCCATTTTGTTTCGATGTTCAAATAGCTTCCTGTGAGTGATGATTGGTTCATTTTAGTAGTCCCAACGGACCAATCAATATTGAATGATATAACTTGTTAGGGATATATCGTACCATGACTTTATCAACGTTAATTGCATGTGACTGATTAATTTAGTTGTCGCTCTCCCAAAATACACGGAGCACTCTCATTTCGTGCCTCGCAGAGTATTGATTCAATTTGCAACGAGCCCAGTAAGAGTTTATAATTTTCATCGTAAACAAAGTTATTTTCAGCACAATTAAAATCCAGATTGACTTGAAATGAGTGATTGAATCCCTGAAAGAAAATCACTTCCATTTTCTGGCTGAAAAAAGAATAAATTTTTAATAAATAAATAAATTTGATGAGGTACTATTTATTTCTTAATTTTATTTAAGTCTAACATAATTTGGCCAAGCGTTGCCAATAATTGAAGAGTGTTTTACAAAAACAACACTTGTTAATTACTACGAATTTCATAATTGAATCCTATGTTGATTTAAAAGTCATCTGTTTTACTTAATACGGTTTCTATTGAATTAATAATCGCACAATGTACCTACTTAAATATAACTACAAAATAGGGAATTAGTATTACGATACAACGAGATTTTTATTTGTTTGTTTGTTTGTTTGTTTAAAATATTTTTGAGAAGCGTTTGTTTGGTAAAACACCCTTCAATTAATTAATCATTGCGTCGCGTTCCTTTCGACAAAAATAACGCCAAATACGCAAAATCGTCATGTGCGAGTGCATGGTTGACACACTCGTAACAAAATCGATCGTACACGCGCATGCATCCTGTCGTCAAATAGAGAACGGATTACGTATTGAATTACTTTGAATTCGCCACGTAAAAAATATAGCGAACCCGGCTAACTATTGAATTACTAACTATTATCTCTGATGAGACGACTCAAGCTGAATCCACTTGATGTAGGTTTGGCTCAGTCAATTTTGTCCAAATCTGCATCTGTGGCGTCCTTGTGTGACATCCTTGAGTCGCCTCGTCAGTAAATCTTGGTTAGGGTACGATAGGTCTGACATGTGGAAAACCAAAGGCCCAAAATAAATTATAGATTAAAAAATATGTATCTCTAAAATAGAACAAAGCCGTGTGAATTAAATGAAAACTTAAAAACATGTGGTAACAGAAACTGCCCTTAAAATGAACAAAAAGATTTTCGTAAACAACACTTGTCCACGAAGCTGACGAAGACGTGAAGGTTCCAGACACAACACGATGCCAATTATTTACACATACCCACACCGGGGACTTGTGGGGGATGTAGAATTAGGTCGAGTACAAGAGCCCTGATAAGGGACGAGGATCCGGAAAAACGTCCCGATTCTCTCAAAGGATTCTAATAAAGAAGGCGTTTTATTGAATTGGATGTGAAGGAAAATTACTTAATACGGAAATCCGGGAAAGGTTTGAGAATGGCGTCAAACCTAGCTGACGCAACTGATTGTGATCGATCACGTACTAAGTTGTACCTTCATCATTCATTGTAGCGAAAATGGCAACTACAAAGTCCTACCTAATGTTTTGATTGACGCAGGGCTGTCTCGCTGTCAAGGGTCTTTACCTTTCGTTACACAATAATTCCGCCATACTTATAGGTATGTAGGTTAGGTACGAATATTATTATCCTGGGGGCCAACAAATCCCGCTAATTCTGAACGATATTTTATTTCATTTCTTAGGAAAACCTACAGTAAACAAATACAACATAAAAACTTAAATTAACCAACATTTAGTTTAGAGAGCGTCTACGAGCGATTACCTTAGTGGTGATAGTACTTACCGTCCTGTTGGGCGGCAAATCGCGCTAATTCTGAACGATATTACCAAATCCGAACCATGACCAAAAGCGTTTTGCTGCTTCCACACGTTTGGCAAACCTTTACAAACGCAAGCCAAACCCCTGCTCCACACGTTTGCGTTTGCCGAGGTTTGCCAAACGTGTGGTTTGCATAACGTTTTTGGTTAAGGTTTGGTTTTTTTAAAATTGTTCAGAATTAGCGCGATTGGCCCCCAGGACGGTAAGTACCATCACCACTAAGGTAATCGCTCGTAGACGCTCTCTAAAAGTTTTTAATATCGGTTTGAAGTTTCACCGATAAAGTTTCTCGTGTTTGCAATTACAAACAACTTTGTGTACAGTGTAAGTTTACTTTACGTTCGTATACTCTTAAAAGTATATTGCACTCAGGCAGCAACGACCTCTCGCGTATGTTGAAAGCAAACATCGCTTTAGATTCGAGGCGTCTTAGTTGTGAGCGATAAAATACCTGGGGCTATGTTTTCCAAGTGACGCAAGCAAACTTTCCCAGTATGTGATATAGAAACACGCCGAAAAAACAACTCTTTCGAGTAAACATGAGTGTATCCAAATAAATATTTAATCAACGATTTTAAGTGGAACCTTATTACAATCATCTTAGACCTTTTTATTATTATTGGAAAACCTACTAATACTTTCTGCACCTTTTGTTACTAACTAATATTTTTGTGCTAATTTTGCACCTTCATCTAACTTTGAAAAACGTTGGGATTATGTAGTGGTAGAGTAACTCACCATTATCGATGAAGGGGTACACGGATCGTAGCTCTGCTTCGTAGGCCTCGATAGAAATAGGTGGTACAATGGGTGCGACGTAGTCGTCCTCCGGTGATCGCTCCGATCCATAACCCTGATCGAACCCTGGATCCTGGAGCTTCCACACTGGCTCGGCGTCTGACCCTGCACAACATTAGTATTTGTAAGAAAATGTTCACAGCACACGTCACAACTCGTCAAGCTATACAGTAACTTAGGGCGATCAAAATAAAGTTCACATTGCCACAAAAGTGTATAGCTTGACGTGAGCTTGACTGTACATTGCACAATATCCGTTATTGCAAATGAAATACGATAATTCTTGTTGCGTTTTCCTAGAAATCGGGTATGCATAGAGTCAGATCAGATGACCGCAAGGAAATTGTCGTACATACCTAACCAGTACCATGAGGTAATTATTATCAATAATTATTCTGAAATGAACAATAAACTTGTTTTGGGGGTAAGTTTTAAGATTCAGTATGTACATTGGATACACAGTACAGCGCAACAAAATTTATATTGTGACGTAGCCTATAGGTGGAACCAAACACAAAATTTACATATATGCAGAATTCGTCGATACAGTTTGTTTATTTTCAAAAGGTAAACAATACGTTGTGGTTCTGGTATACGCACGTGCAACAATATTGGTACCCACTCAGCTATTGTGCTCCGGTGCTTTGTCCTACAATATGAAGTGAATATCGCTTAATAATTAGAAGAAAGACCTTTTAATTATGCAATCTAAATGAAGTGTCGTTTAATTGTATACCTACTAGGGACGTGTAAATCTGATCCGCTCCATTGTTCTAATTCTCAGTCGTTTTGTCATTTACGAAAAGGTTAGCAATAGTAGTAAATACTTATTATAAACGCGAAAATTACTAATATTATAAACGGGAAAGTTTGTAAAATGATGTTTAGATGTGTGTTTGTGAGTATGGATGTTTGCTACTTTTTCACGTAAAACCATGGAACTACTCTTGCTTGGTATTGCGGTTGTATGGGGTATGTACAATATACTGCTTGCATGTTTACCATCATTTTTGTTTTTGTTTAATTATAAATTTAACACAATATCCATCCATGAAAACGCAATAGAAAATTCTCAAAAGCGTCCACTAGACAATGGGATTATTACAGAAGTGCGACACATGTTTGTGCGAAGTATCGTTAGTGCGAAGTACGAGTGTGCGATATACGATAGTGCGACATGTCATTTGTGCAAAGTATCGATAGTGCGAAATACGAGTATGCGATGTACGATAGTGGGACGTGTCATTTGTGCGAAGTATCGATAGTGCGAAATACGAGTATGCGATGTACGATAGTGGGACGTGTCATTTGTGCAAAGTATCGATAGTGCGAAATATGAGTATGCGATGTACGATAGTGGGACGTGTCATTTGTGCGAAGTATCGTCAGTGCGAAAACGAGTGTGCGATAGTGGGATATGTCATTTATACGATGTATCGTTCGTGCGAAATACGATTGTGCGACAACAATACATCACGGTTATTAACTCTGTTTCTGTATTACGACTGTTATTATTTACGCTCATCTTTTTGTTTTCTTCCGCCTCGCGATGCGATGCGATGGAGGAAACTTTGAATATTTTATTTCTGCGTCGCTGTTATATCTTCTTTTGATTAAAATCGTTTGAATCTTCAACGGAAAGGAATCCAAAGAGTATCTTTGTATAGAAGACTAAGTAAGTATTGTAAGTGTTGATGTACCAATGGGTTTTTTCTCGAAACTTAAGTACATTTACTGACTGCTCTCAAACGGTGAAGGAAAACATCGTGAGGAAACCTGCATACGCCGATGAAGAAATTCTTAGGCGCATGTGAAGTCCGCCAACCCGCACTGGGCTAGCGTGGTGGACTATAGCCCGATCACCCTCGTTGAGAGGGTAGGCCTGAGCCCCAGCAGTGGGGACATATTAATAGGCTGTTGATGATGATATTACTTTATTTATATCTACTAACAAGTAGTTCTACCCGCCAAAAACGGGGAGCTTTAATGATCTGATCACAGTATTGCAGTTTATTATAGAAACTGCTGGTGAATTTGGGTTAAGTCGCCGTGTATGCACATAAAGACTGGGAGATGAGTTCAACTCAACTAACTTTTAGTTTGAACCTAATATTTACCGACGTTAGCGGTATCGTATTTTAAGTAGAATTTAACGTTATATGTTTATTACATGGTCTATATATTTGGAACATGGTGATTTCCAGACAAAACTCTCCCTAATGAGTTTTTGCATTGAATGATCCTATCTAAAAGTGGAATAGCTTCTACATTAATGTGTTATCAAATTCAGGCAATACCGGAATGAGTCTGAATGTATATGTCGTATAATGTCTTTGTCTTTTGTGGTATAAGGAGGAACAGAGACAATTATTATAATGACATCTTCCTTTTGGCAACCCTACTTTGTAATATTATAACTTTAATGAAACTGGCTGTCGTTTCCTCTACAACTATTACAGTTACTGAACTCCTATTAGGTAGGTATTCACTAGTTGGAGTAAATGTGCCGTATTTTCGTGGAATATTGTACAAAACGGGCTTGTAATACGCATGCTTCCTTCAACTCGCATGCATTATAGCTACAATAAACACTACGACTCAGAGACGATGTAAGGATAATGAAACAAACAAGGGGGTTGGTACTTTGGTGCGCGAGATATGGGCTCCCTAATCGATCATGCTTGCATGACTTGCATTAAGTGCTGTCACTCATGCATGACCGTCTAGTTGTAGTGATTGACGTGCATGACATGCAAACTACGTGCTGGCCGTTGCTTCGCTGTACTGATTGAAAGCAAGCATGATGGTCCATCATGCGGCATGATAATTCACGTTGCATGTCATACAAGCATGATCGTTTAGGGACCACTTAAGGGTTCTATCAGTGTAAGGCTCCTGTTTACGCTACGTAGGTACCTACGTAGTACTTACGGCCTTACTTATATTGACTTATACTGACCTGATACTGACCTACAGAAGAGACGTTTTTTAGGATTCTTACAACAGATCGCAAAATGACCCTACAGCTATCGTGCCATGACAATAATTGCTCAAAATGATCAGCAGGCTCTAGTTTTTTGACCGGCATTGTCAAAATTAGCCCAATAAGATTATATCACGGGGGCTTCTGACCCTAAACTTGGAATATAAGTAAGTACTAGGGTAGCGAACATGTACTCGTACATACAGACTCGTCTCAGGTTCAAATGTTATTGAATTTAGTAAGCAGCTGAGCGAGCCGTCGGTCCTTGAACATTCTATGTTGCATGGATGGTCGGTCCTCACAGAACCTACTGGGGGGCTGGAAACCCAAGCCCCCCTCTGGCTTCATGACTGCTGCGACTGGTAAAATATTGGTTCGCGTGCCTCAGATTAGTTAGGCGGGTTGTGTACGGCGGCGTTGCTAACATTGATTTATGTGCTCCCCACATTCGCTGTTGGCGTGAAGAGACCGAATTATGGAAATATGTAAATTACATGCAGAGCGTGTTTCACGAAAAAATCCTTTGTTTCTTGTGTAATGTAGTTTAAATTACAAGTTCTAAAGTCAGCTGAGCGTTTTAGGGTTCCGACCAAAATGGTGAAAAGGATTCGAGGGGTCCGATGTCATCCGCCCGGCCACCATGTTCCTTAAAAATTTACTCTATAATAAGTACTAGCTGTACCTCGCATGCATTGCAATACTACGTTTTTGAGACAGTGGCTCAATTTTTGAATCGCTCTCCTCGCTTCGAGCGGTCTATTCTACAGATTTTTGTATCGGATATCGAAGGAAAATTAGTAGAATCAGGAACCGTCGCGGGCATCCCCAGAAAACTCTATCAAAGTTTCTCGATCTTATTGTGTTTAAGGCGGCCAATGAATTTAACTAAACGACTTTTAATACCAACTAGCTTTTAATACCAATAGCACCAACCCTTCCTTCCAGTGGGTGTCGTAAGAGGCGACTAATGGAGTCCAGACCAGAGGATGGGCAGCAGCGTCCTTCTGAGCACTACTTAATCGATTAAGCGATTATGGCAACTTCCCCCCAAATGGAAAGGTTTCAGTACCATAGACCACATTCATGCGCTGCGGCAGGTTATACAGAAGACCGAAGAGTATAACCAGCTACTATGCTTAGCGTTCGTGGACTATGAGAAAGCCTTCGATTCGATTGAGACCTGGGCTGTGCTACAGTCTCTCCAGCGGTGCCAAGTTGACTATCGGTACATCGAAGTGATGAAGTGCTTATACGAAAACGCCACCATGTCAGTCCGTCTCCAGGACCAGAACTCGAAACCTATCCAACTGCAGCGAGGTGTGAGGCAGGGAGATGTCATATCTCCGAAACTGTTCACCGCTGCACTGGAAGATGTCTTCAAGCTTCTGGACTGGAACGGACTGGGCATCAACATAAACGGCGAGTATGTCACTCATCTTAGATTTGCCGATGATATCGTGGTCATGGCTGAGACCCTGGAGGACCTTGGCACAATGCTCAATGGCCTCAGTAGAGTCTCTCAACAAGTGGGTCTAAAAATGAACATGGACAAGACGAAAATCATGTCGAACACCCGTGTTGTACCCACTCCTCTGAAGGTTGGAGACTCTACGCTCGAAGTTGTAGACGATTATATATACCTGGGACAAACCGTCCAGTAAGGTAGGTCCAACTTCGAGAAAGAGGTCAATCGTCGAATCCAAATCGGCTGGGCAGCGTTCAGGAAGCTACGCAACATCTTCTCGTCCCAAATACCGCAGTGTCTCAAGACGAAAGTCTTCGACCAGTGTGTGTTGCCAGTGATGACATATGGTACCGAGACGTGGTCCCTCACTACGGCCTCATAAGAAGGCTCAAGGTCACCCAGAGGGCAATGGAGAGAGCTATGCTCGGAGTTTCCCTGCGAGATCGAATCAGAAATGAGGAGATCCGCAGGAGAACCAAGGTCGCCGACATAGCTCAAAGAAGTGGCAGTGGGCTGGGCACATCGCTCGTAGAACTGACGGCCGTTGGGGCAGAAAGGTTCTCGAGTGGCGACCACGTATCGGAAGACGCAGTGTAGGCAGGCCTCCCACAAGGTGGACCGACGATCTGGTGAAGGTCGCGGGACCCAGCTGGATGAGGTTAGCGCAGGACCGGTCGTCGTGGAGATCCTTGGGGGAGGCCTTTGTCCAGCAGTGGACGTCTACAGGCTGATATGATGATGATGATGATGACTTTTAATACGTCTTCTTCCAATGTACGGAACCTTCGGTATGAGAGTCTGACTCGCACATGGCCTTTTTTTAAAATTATGGACATATCTGATCCGTTTCGATTAATTAAAATTGGAATGCTATATTAAATCCAATGATTAGACTTACTAGCTTTAAGAAGGTACTGTGGATAGGTTTTTTAAACATCGGAAATGGAAAACACGGCTTTTATATTCACCGTGGGCTCTCTTTCATAGGTATAACTCAAAAATACGTCGGATTACTTATCGTAATGGCCCCCAGGTTTTGCTTCTACTTGATTTACAAAGGCAATGCTTTTATCAATATGTTGAGTTATAGTAGCGGAATGGAGGAATTTTTTGCCTTAGATTTGCGAAATTACCGTTCGCTGTATAAAGAGAATGATTTGTTACGGCCGTATTGTGTGAGCCGTTGTGTTATTGTGTGTTTGTAAGTGTGGCTTTGCCCAGTCTTTATACACATAACATTTTGTCAAGTGCTAAATAATATTAGTGCTAAGCTTTGCATCCGTTAGGATCTTCAGCACGCTTCTGGCACTGATTTGTTTATGTCATCAGGTTGGAGTATGTAGTTACCCGAATGGGCTGAAACTGAACTATAGATAGTAATGGCTGCGATCACAATAGATCAGCAAAGGTCGCAGTGATACTAGGCCTTGAAATTTTCAATTACAACCAGTTTACTTTGAACTATAAATTCAATACAAATGTTACGAAATGAGAGTCTCTCCCAGCCTGACATCGTATCGAGATAAAACGTACCTATCTGGGAACGAACGACCAGATCGTATCCAAAACCTTAAGCTATTAAACATTGATAACTCCGTCAAATTATGGTCAGTAGTTTCCAAGATTAGCGGGTACAGAAGACAAAAAAAAATGTTTTAGGACTCCACTGGTATTGGGGTTGATTTTTAAAAAATCAATATTACAGTAACGACTTTTTACTGTTTTATTATATGTATAGGTTTGAGTGGTAACGGGGGCGTAAACAAAAGGAACCTAACATTCAATAGAGAGGAAAATGAACGCATTTCGTCCCCCAAGCTCGAGACGTGATGAGCGTGACAATGGTCCGGTGACGCCTTGCTGTCTGCCTTACAAACTAAGTTGGTAACAAAATATTGCAAACCTTGACTCCGTAGGATCAAAAAGTCTTAAGCGACTTTTACTACAGAATAAAAGTATGATCTAATAATGGAATTATTTGCGTCAACTAAAAACTGGGTAGACGCACCCGATATTTGTTGATATCGGTATACTTTCCACGGCAACTCCTGTGTAAGCCAGGATCAACAGTGGTATTCTGAACACATACTTACTCTGCCAGTGAAAATAGATAGACCCTTTGTATTAACATGGGCCTTAGACATGAATGAAAGGAGGTGGAAAGAACAAGACCGATGTATGAAGCACGAGCAAGTGATTTATATACCTCAACAGCAGGTTAGACATCAGTCTTAATTATAAAGGACACCTGGACACCTTCAATAATACATTCCGCAAAAATTGGAAAAAAATCAATTACACTCACCTCACCTTTCATTCGCTTCAGTTGTTCGTCATTTAGGAGCACCCTCTGTCAAACTCGGAGTAGATGTCCAGCGTTTTTACATCGTTTTTACGAGCTTTTAAATTTTTTTATTGTTGAAGCAAATATACATTGGGGTTTTTGTTTTTCAAGTTAAAAGTATTTATATAAAAAATGTCAGAGCAATATCAATCGAAACAACAGTCTGCATCTATAATTGGATAAATAGAAGGTAACCATTGGTGTCTATAAAGCACGTGTTTCTTATTTACCTTTAACATTCAACTAGTGGTGTGATGATTCTCTTATTATTACTATTTATGTAAGTTTTATTTTACCTGTACTATTTGCAGTATTTCCTAGAATTTAATATCACAAAGCAAATGTAAATTTCGTATACATTGCACTATTTAATTGAAAACTTGTGTACTCGTATACCTACTTTTTTAAGCTGTAGAAATTGCTTTACAGTGTATTTAAATGCAAAATGAAACGTTCGTACTGTGTGTTGTTACACTAAACAAAATTAATTAACAGTTTGAATAACCGGGAGATGAGGAATAAACGCTTTTAAATGGGAAGCGATACTTTAAAGTTTTATTTGTCGATCGAATAGAACAGAATAGGTTCGAAATATTTTTGACTCGTTCACAAGACGGCTGCGGAGTACTAGAAGATCGGGTTAAAAGAGGTTCACCATTGGACTGGACTAAGGGTTGAACTGCTTGAAAAAGAGTTAATTTATATGAATTGATTACACTGACCTTTAAAAACGTATAGTAGCAAAGAAAGCTCTCAAAACTTGGTACGGTAGAATCTCCTTAAATAAGTTATCAAAAGTCCTTTCTTGTGTCAGAAATTTCGTGATAAATGCGACTTTGTAACTTTCACTGAGGGTATACTTTTCATCAATCATTCGTTTCTTGGCTATACGAGCTTAGCAACACTGGACCATACAATTGGAACCTAAATTTCTTGGACGGGGAAACAATACTAAATATGTATTACTATAAACAAGATTTACTTAGAGATATAAAAATATGGATCGTAATTATATGCAAAATTATTTACTGAAGAGATTTCTGTCCCGTGGACGTAAATGGCACTACAAGGATGAATTCACGATAGGCAGCTCGTCAGGTCGTGTATATTGGTCCAGAAGAAGATTTTATTCGGCAAAATTTGAAACAAGTAAACTTAAAGCAGTTTTTCCGCATAATTTCCTGCCTCGAAACTAAAAACTTAATTTAGTTGGCTTGCTTTCATACGGTTTACTGTAATAATGTCCAATCTTGAAAATGCCCAACGACCATACTCGAACTGAAAAATGTCCAAACTGAATAATGTCCAATCTGAAAAACGTCCAATCTGAAAAATGTCCAATCTGAAAAATGTCCAATCTGAAAAACGTCCAATTTGAAAAATGTCCAATCTGAAAAACGTCCAACCTGAAAAATGTCCAAGCTGAAAAATGTCCAATCTGAAAAATAAATAAATAGCGGTTTTTAAGGTTCTGTAGTGTAAAGTGTTCCAGATTGGACATTTTTCAGGTCGGACATTTTTCAGGTAGGACATTTTTCAGGTTGGACGTTTTCAGATTGGTCATTTTTCAGACTGGACGTTTTTCAGATTGGACGTTTTTCAGTTTAGACATTTTTCAGATTGGACGTTTTTCAGTTTGGACATTTTTCAGATTGGACATTAATCAGTTTGGACATTTTTCAACGGTTGGACATTTTTCAGATTGGACATTATTATCGTAAATCTTTCATACGTATGTAACAGAATTTAATAGATACTCAAATGTTTTTTACAGAAAAAGCAAGTGCAATTGGAGTCGCAAGAGTGTTGAAAGGCACGCCAGAGGCGGTTCTCACAAGTCTAGATTAAAGTGCTGGCAGGTGTTGTAAAGACTGTGAGGGGAGCAAAAAGACCAGTCATCTTCACTGCTGCAGTCTCTATTGGATTTCCTTGAGTTTTGAAAAATACTTCAACATTTTTCTTGTTGTTGTAAAAGCTTGGTATGGTTGAAGACTTACTACTTAATATATACGTAATTTGATATTCGCACGTACAATCTTTTGTGTATTTTAATGAATAATTTACCTTACGCGTCATAAAAGGAAGTCTTTGTGTGAATCGAACCCCCATCGGTTTGTCAATAAGTATCCTAACCTGTCCTGAGAGTTCTGTAGGTATGTTTGTTTGCTTGTTTGTTCTATGTAAATCTGTAAACTTACTCTGTAAATATGTTTGTTTTCTTGTCTGTTCTTAGTAAATATTATTTTAATCAACTCTGTAACTATGTTTATTCGCTTGTTATTGTTACGCCTCGCCCTAAAGACGGCGGCGTTATAAAACGGATCTGTATGACGTTTTGTATTCAAGTTATTTAAGAAGGAAATGAACATGGCAATCTCCAGTAAACACCCAGAAGCGTGTATAACTTTGTGTATTCACTGAGGAACTCTTTAATTTCAGCTGAAACCATAAAAACTCGCAGTGTGCAGAATTTAAGTTGCATTAAACGTTGCATAGTGAGTGAATACTAAGTATACCACCGAATTAGAGTTACAGTTTCTCAAAGTTCACATCTCAATTGTGGCTGTACGGTAAAACAAACATGTCTAAGTTTATCTTTGTAAACTTCCAGTTACTGGAGGTTGGATGTTTCAGTTTAAGTTGCGGAGGTGTAACTACTAACAAAAGATCTGAAGGGAGTTGCGGGGGCGTTGAGTAACTATCATTGTACAGTGAACTACGGAAAAATTTGACCGACAAGTCTGTCTGCATAATATGGAGAGCTTATGTCTAATAGCACACGAACAGAAGCTGATAGATAAGAAGCAGAGAATAATGCTAAGTTACGAGCACTTTTGCTACATAATCTGTTATTGGTAGGCTATTAAAGCTAGGCATCAGCCTTCTAGAGGGGCGTACATACAATTAAATTAGGCTGTTACTTTCATTTAATTTTGCAAGAGAACTTTAACACTTTTCTGAATTCTTTCATATTTTCTGCTAAAAAATTTGTGAAGCCTGATCATCACGTAAAACTAAAAATTCATCGCAGAAGCGAACCCAAGTTGTATTATAGTAGGTGCCTTATTAAACAGCTGCAGTTTGCAGCCAAGTTGCAGTGCAATTCGAACCAATTGTAACCAGTTTCAGCGAGATTTGATCCGACAAAGCTCTTTCAAAACTCGCTTTGTTTCGGTAGCACTAGAGATCCACAACGCGGAACTTTGAAGAAATGAATAATATTCGTATATTTACACTTCAGAACCGCCTTTGGGCGTTTCGTAGTATCTAACAATTCGAAGTTATTTTGTACCAGCTCTTTGAGGTTAATATTAGTTTTATTCGCCGGTAGTGTACCTTCCTACTTATGTTTGTGCTTGAAATGTTTCCATCTGGTTTCTTAAATAATAAAACTTTGTTTACAAATGCATTTGGTCGTATACCTACTTACCTACATTTAATTTTATTTATTCTTGTATTAAATGTATGTAACGACTTTGGCGAGATAGGTATTCGCTTATATATCTCGCAAATACTACCTACTTATATGGCTGATAAAAGTATTTTGCATGGAAATTCCAATCATTTGAAAAACCCTTTATCGATACCCCACACGAAGGGGAGCGCTTAAAAAATGTTCATCCCTCTTGTCCTAAAAACACTACTTAACTAGAAATTTGTATTAAAATTTTTGAAAAATAATATTAATAATTTTTGTTATTAATGGTTATGTACATTCTGAAATTATATGACCTAAACTAAACACATCTATGGTGGTCATCTCCGATCCCAGTTTGTCTAGTTGCTTTTTGGTTCATATGTAAAAGTAGGTAATAATGACAGACATGGGCTGGGAATCTGGGATTGACGTATGACGGTCGGACGACAGATAGATAGATCTTTAAGTGTAACCCTAAAAATTCTCATTCATTTCTTTTCTTCACTTCAAGCAGTAACTATTGGTACCTATTTCAAAGCACACTCAAAATAAAATAGAGAACAGTCCCATAAAAACATGTTAAAGCATAGACGTAGACTCATTTATAATATTGAGTCACGGTTCACGGTACTCAAATCGTTACACATACGAACGCCCTATAAAATGAGACTTTATACGTTGAGTATATTTTTAGAACCGCACTCCAATTTAGTATAGAGAAGATTCCAGGAACCCCTATTCATGATTGAGAATATTGAGACATGTTTGGTCAGCTAAAGCAGGTATGTATCCAGGAATTATGACCTGGATATCAAGGACCTATATTTTGAAGGACAGCATATTAAATTAAAAACTGCTTCTCAAATATTATTGTTGGGGTAAAAAAAGCAGTTTCTATAAATGGAGCAGTTTCTATAAAATAAATAGTAATATATTATTTTGAGCTGACCTAAAAAATAGACGTCGAATAAATATTACCCAGTTACAAAATAATAGTCTTAGGATATTGTGGTCGTACTGTACTATTTTTTTAGACAGGTTAGGACTCAGAGTAAAACACAATTTACTATACCTTACTTTATTAGTTAAAAAAAATAAACTGTGGATCGTTTCTGTCTAGTGAGACCATACATTTAAAATCTGGCTCCCGTCCCTAACTCCGTCCCTGAACCGAATGAAAGTAAAGAAGGGTTATTCCAGGTGAGGCTGCGACACAATGGGATAATGTATTCCTTCCCTATTCTCAGGGGAAGGAAATTCGTTGCAATTTCACGATCCGACCGAAGTGAATGACTTACTATCGGAACCGCTCTATATCTGATAGAGAGGGATTTTGTGTGTGAATGTCATCATATTTTTATTAGATGTTAAGTTTTTTAAATAATTATCTTCCTTTTCAAGTACAATAACGATTTCGCACAGTATTTCGAAAATGATCTTCAAAACATGCAAATATGTTCTCATTTACTTTGAAAAACTTAAATTAATTAAGTGTCAATAAGTATCAAATTGATACATCGATGTACCATAATTGCACTAATATATTCGTCTAATTAAACAAATAGACAGCAGTGTCAGTGGCGTCGGGGATAAGACGCAACCTATCATATCGAAAGGTCCGAAGTTCGATCCCCTGCTGGGCCATGTACCAATGGGTTTTTTCGTAACTTAAGTACATTTACTGACTGCTCTCAAACGGTGAAGGAAAACATCGTGAGGAAACCTGCATACGCCGAAGAAGAAATTCTTATGCGCATGTGAAGTCCACCAACCCGCACTGGGCTAGCGTGGTGGACTATAGCCTGAACGCCCTCGTTGAGAGGGTAGGCCTGAGCCCCAGCATTGGGGACATATTAATAGGCTGTTGATGAAACAAATAGATATCACTGTACAATGTAGGCAATGTGTTTGCTCACAGACGATCCTATAAATAATATCACTCTTGTATCATTAAAGCGTTTTATTTTTAACGTTAGTTTGTCCCATTAGCCATACATCAACGTCGGGAGAGTATCCCGATTTGAACACCACGCCAAATTGGGATTAATAACGGTCTGACAAGAAAGGAACGGTGCCGGCCGCCCCCGCATTTCTTTTGTAGATTAACTTACGAAGACAAATAGCTATAGATTGGATGAGGAAGAGAATCCCAATGTAAAAAACAACATCAGTGGATGGTCGATACTCCCTCTCGATAGTTCGTGATGGAGTAATGCAAAATCCGTTAAACCAATTCTGTACCGGATAATTGGTTTGTTCAATTAAATACTTATGTGACAATTGATCTTCGATCACCAATTGATTGAACCGAAAAATTACGCAGAAACTGGTCGGGAAAAAGTGTAAGGTGTTAGTTAGGTGCTATTTTACGACAGAACTATCACAAAATATGACAATTAAACACAACTAAGAGGATTAGTATTCGTATATCTCTACTCTATCTTGAATCACTTCGTTCCCATGTAATGCGGCTAGCATATTGCTTTGAAGCCAATCCAATAAAATTAAGCTAAAGAGCAACGACGAGCACTTACTTAACCAGAATCGCTTTACTTGTAATTTGCGAAGCGTGCTTGTTTTGGGAACCGCGAAGTGGTTTTCGGGCGTACAATATTCTCACCCACCATGCGTGGAACCAGGAAGTAAGCGTTTTCCGTTCATTGTAGAACCGCCAGCCAATACATATACCTAATTATGTAATTATTTTAAAAATAGTAGGTACCTAGTATATTTTTTCCTGAATTAATTATTTTAAGAATAGTAGTTGTATATCTTTCCTGAACTTTGTGACTGACTACACGTTACAAAGTTTAGGATTCCGTTAATTATTTACCTACTCTGATCTCAACTCTTGATCAATCTCCCGAATGTGATTAGTTTAATTATGACTTGCGTTCTTATGTGTTATCTGACGCCTCGCTGCGCTAGGGTGTGGTTTCCCCTTTGAGGACTATAAGCCCAGCCTAAAGTTAGCCTTAAGTATACTTAAGCCACTAACAATTAAGGCACCATCCCGACCAGGATCTAGTATAGACGTATAAATTGACGACTTTAGTCGGAGCACCGCAGACTGAAGCCGACCCCTTTCACGGGTTAGCCTTGACCCGGTGTAGTTATTCGAGGCGCAGTGCGTGACGTCATTGGGCAAGTCGCGTTTGGTTCGGTGCTACTCTGCAACTGCAAAATGAGCGCTTATATTTGCCGAAACTACGATGAAGAAGATAGTAGCTGGAAAATTATATCTATCTAGTTATAGGGAAAATGAGCATATAAACTTTTTAAATAGGTACTTAATCAAATTAAAATATTTTTTTGAAACAATAAAATAACTTCAGATCGCTGTCCCACTCTTAAAATATGTACAGTTTATCAGTAACAAAGGTTATTTATTAATATTTATATCCATTTCTACTTAGGATACCTAAATAAAGGTGGGCCTATGCATAGGGCCATTAGTTAGCAAACTATTCATATTAAAGAAGTCGGTTGAAAAAACTAAGAAATTAAAATACAGCGCTATTTCAGATAAAATAAACGAAACCCACTGTATTCAATTCATACTAGAACTTTGCACAGTATTTTTTTAAAGATATCGTAACTTTCTCAGTATGAGAAGCGGGAAAGCTTGAAGAGGACTTATGGCTGGTCTCACTTCGCAGTTGTAGAGTAGTACCCTAGTACGCCTCAGTATCCAAAACAAGCGACTGCGGCTGCGTCCCAGGGCGCTGCAGTCTTGTTAAAACATCACGTAATGACGAAAATATAAAATTGTAATAATATGTGTAGACAGGCATAGTTTCTTATGTATATTACCCAAGAAGGTCATACAGATAACCTTCTTGATATTACCCCTACCCCACCAATGCATTAACCCTTTCGTCTCGTCTAAAATGCAATTATATGGCAAAATGTCTAATCGTACAATGTCTAATGAACAAAAATGTCTAAAATCAGTTTGACTTTGACGCATATTTAGGCTGAATTCTGAAGGCATACATTTTAAAATTTGACGCCCACTAAATTATACTGTGTGGTGTGACAGCTATAGAAACATTTTTAGTGTTGCCAATTTTTTTTTCCGGGAAACAGACAGTCACAAACAAATTTGGAATCTAAACTATGGCACTAATAGACCTACAGTTCCACTAATGTTCCACTAACTTTGTACCCTCAGTATCTACTGTCTACTACAAAATGTAAATATCTAATTTGCGAAATGTATAAAAAGCAAATTACATTTCGCAGTTCTCTGCTATAGCGCCTAAACGCCTCTTTACTATAAATTGTGTCATCTGTCAGATGAAGATTCTAATTTGGATCGTGGAGCGATTATGGCGGTGTGACACGATTACCTTGTTCTCGCAAACATTTCCAAGGTGAGGCGATGATCGATGGCCACCCCCGCGTGTCGGCGGCCTACAAAAAGACTACGACGAACAGTCGACCGCACGTCAGTGGAAACCCTTTGCCCTTGAGCCGGCCTAGCCTATTAGGGAGTTTCAATACTATGAGAGACCAGTATATACTGGTTTTATTTCCACTGACGTGCGGTCGACCGTGCCTCGACGTCTCTATATACGAGTACGTTCTTAAAGATTAAGCTTGACTAACCAACAAAAACTCCAAATATTATCCTATCTAAATAATAATTAAGTTAAGGGCCTTTTTGTGATTTTAGGTTCTAAAGTAAATATTATTATGTTTTTAGAATTCAGACGTTTCTATATCAATAATGAAATCTAATGTACCTATAATATGATTTCTAACTATTGAGTTTTAATCATGTTTTAATACTACATATCTGTATACTTACAGATATTATTAAATTTCAATAGTTTAAAATCAAAATTATTTAAATCACCTTTCAATCTAAGAATCATAAAGTGCTCCCTATTACAATTTGGTTTCATGCGATTGACTATTACTATATATCACGTAGTGATTATAATTCATGTGGATATCATCATTTCAGGCCTCTTCCGCAATTCGGCCTATGGGCCCAGATTCCAGAAAGGCATTACACCTAATTTATAATTCTTTTGTGAAACCCCCATTTGGCTTGGACTACCTTACCTTCATATGGATATCCGATTCCAAAGAATGGGTAAAAAAATTCTTCCCCTGATAAAGAATGGAAGAAAGCTGTGGTAAATAAAATCCTTGTCGGAAAAGAGAACGTCGATTATATTTTTCGTTTGCAGGAGAATTAATCAATCAGAAAATTGGTTTGCAAAAGTTTCGTTAAAAGGTGGGTGTATTTCTGAGAGTTCTTTTGAATCTTTTCTTTTGTAGCAGAAAACTATAAATGAGTATTTTTTATAATTCTACAAAAAGTAATGTAATAACTTTACCCGCTCAGGGTTTTCCTAAAGTATCTAAACTAACCTGTGTATCTTTATTATTTTTCTAGTGTATCGTCTATTTTGCATCTTTAGATTTCTAATGTGGCTCTCGCTCGGTTCTATTGTTCGTTAAATTATTACTCTGTACAATTTACAACGTTGTTGTGAATATAATTCGGGGTAATATACGTCTTAAAGAGGTTTCAATTAAGAACCTCGCAACACATAAATTTTGTACAAGCTCTTCAGCTTAACTTTCTTAGGACTAAATGCCATAAGATTAACGTTTTGGACATTTTATGTTTAAAATTTGGTTTATAAATACTAAACAGTGCGTAACGGCTTTAAAACATGAAGCACAAGTTTGGTATGTACTATATGACAGGCAGTTTGGTGCCTGGTGTTTTGCTTAGCTCATGGTTTCCGAAACCTACAACTCACAACCGCCATCAAACTGAATCCGAGTTCTATAAATCTCGATTCGATGTCTCTGTCGGACATAAGCGATATCCGAGTCCGGAATTTAGATTTGGACGTTGACAAACGACCCCATAAATCGTCCAACAGATTTGGACACCCGTAGCGTATAAGCACGCCTGTGTTTCAGATTTCATAACAACGCTAATTCATCTGAATGCTCGTCACCAGCAAATACCATGGACTTATTAGATCGGCCCTTACCAGCAAATACCACTTTTTGAACTAGATCAGCATTCGGAATGAAACCCTCTGAGTGACAGGTTGCTGGATATAGTAACTTAAAATGTTGCACAGAGATTGCTCAACTGACATGGACAAGATATTTTTTGAAATTCCACCTAAAGATATTGAAATTACACGTGCAAAAGCACCAGGCTACAACTAGTAAATACTAGAAACACACTTACCAGATTTTGACACCCTGTATCTTAGACCACGCCCACCTTTCGGGTGACACCGGCTGTATGCTCCGAACTCCCCGTAATTGTTGTTCACTCGACTGTAATCGGCCAGGTGTCTGTTCCCGTCGAGATGGTTGGGCAGCGAGCGGTTCCAGCCCATGGCGTCGCCGACGACGGAGCCGCACACCGACGACTCCGTTTGGCTCTTCGAGTCGCCATTGCAGAGGTCGCCGCTGGATCTGGCTCGTCGGCCCTTGAGACCCTTGGCAGAGTGCTGGCTGATGTTTGAGCCCATAGCGTGGCGGGACCTCACGTGGGTCCCGCCGCCTGCATCGCGACACCCTTCGGATGGTGTTTGGTCGCTATTTTGCTTGCAAATGCCTTGATCTGAAAAAAAAACATAAATCAATGTATGGAATTGTTCTACACACATAAAAGTAATTAGAAAATGCATTCTGGTGTAGTGTAGATGATTTTATAAACTACTTATGCAATAACGATCTTTTGGTTTTGGCTTTCAATGATTGGACTACACTAAATACTGCAGGTAATCTGGAAGGCGAGTTTAATGAGTTTGCAGAAAAAGTAACACGGAATAATGACTACCTATCACCATCAGCCCAATGAATCAGCGCGATGTCTGAGACCCCTCATGAAAGAGATTGTTATACTTCTACTTTTTAATAACAGATGTTATTTAACGGTACATGGCATTATGCGTCATATTTGGGGCTTCCCCACTTCGTACATGAGTCAGCCAAGTGTTAGGATTTTCACCTCTTCCTAGTACTTGTATTAAAATCATATATTTCAGAAACTCCGCTTTCATGAGACTGTTATTACCACATTCTCACGAAAAATGGGGCTGTTTATTTGGATTTTCAGCTTCTTAACAACAGCACAACTAGCTGAATGTAGATAAACTTTTTAATGAAGTAACAACTTTACCTACGCGAAGCTACAAAGGTCCATACAACACGGAAACAGATTTAAAGTGGGCATTCTGATTAAAAAAACAATAGGTACGATGTACGACGACGAAGTATTGATGCTATCATCCTGAGGATCACGACTAAAGTCAACAATGACCATAGTGCTAAATACCCATGACATGACAAATGATGTCTTTGACTCTAACTTTTTATAGAACACGGATATAGCTGTAAATTTATTCAAGCCTTTATTTATTCAACACATCATTACCTTAGTGTAAATTCAGTTTTTTTTAACCCGAATGTACGCAACGTATTTTTACCGACTTCCAAAAAAGGAGGAAGTACTATGTTCGGCTGTATGTATTTATTATTATTATTATTATACTAACACTTGTCTGACTTTTGCATGTGTTTGAATTAAAATTACTTTTATTTAGTTACGAATTTGGGATTGTGCGATTTATTTAACGTAAAATTATTTTAACATCATTAAAGTCCACCGAAATATCTCTCTGAGCCTGTGATTTCAGGAGCCTCATTAGTCGTCTCTTTAAACTCGAAAATATGGAGAACATTGCTCTGTGAAGAACTTCCGAAGATTTTAATTAATCTCACACTTGCGAGTCGCGACTCAACTTCATTAACGCAACCGTAATGCCCCGTAATAAACGCACAAACAAACATACTTACACTAACGTTTACTAAACGTGTATTTTGAGTGTTACTAATTGTCTTATAATTTGTGTGTGTATGTGTGTATGAAAAAGAGTGAGAGAGGGGATAATAATTAATAAAATTGGGTATAACAGTAAGTTAAAAAACGTACAAAGATTTTCAAATAAACAATTTGTTGCAAGAGTTCCTTTTACTTGGGTTTTATACCGCACCTACATGTACAAAGTACAACCTCTTCTAGCATAGTAACTAAGTAGTAAGGTTATGTCTAGATACGCATACAGATAATAAAATAACATAGGAGCCTCGGCAAAGGCATGAAATGGAACGGACACGGCATTTTACTTATAATAAGTAACGAAGGCAAGGCCCTTGAACGCTCCGGTGAAATAGTTGTGGAATAAAACTAGTTTGCCCTAAGGGTCGGCGTCATGTTGACCAGAAGGTTGCGGTTAAGGGCATGGTGGAATGAAACTAGGAGAGGAATGCCTGAAGACTAGAGCTCTAAATTTTAAAGTTGAGACACGTGAGAGCGACTTGCTACATAGCAAAACGAATACAAATAGTAATAGCAACGGGAAGTAAAGATTACATGATTTCGACAATAAACTGAAGTCAAACATTCTTGCATTGTGATAAGATAAGCAAGAAAAAGAGACAATTATTTACTTGTATGTACATTATATTGCAACATTATTTTGAGCAAGGAGATTCGAACCTCTTTTGTCGCGCGCGCGCTCCCTGTGGAGATCGCATCTTGCAAATTTAGTATGGGAAACGATGAAAAATTCTGTTTCAAAATCAGGGGGGGTGCGGACAAATGTAGCGGATTAGCAGGAGGAAGTTGCTCATACAAATTTATATGGAGTTTGAAAATGAGAATGTCTGAGTGAGTATCAATTTCGATATACATTTGGCACGATTTTGGCACCCCTTAAAATGATTTTTTTACTCATCCATATGGGAGTAGCTTTTTTTTTAAATTCATGATTTTGAGAGAAAGCTTTAATTTTCAAAAAGAACATTTTGTTGTAATGTATAATTTATTTATTACGTATTATTATTATGATGCGTTTTTTACCATTTATCACAGACTAGCTTTTTCCCGCGGCTTCGCCCGCGTAGAAAAGTTTTTCCCGTGTACATTGTAAAACAGCGCCCTCTATGTAGGTGTTTTGTTACTTTGGGGGTATTAGCGGACGCCCCGCGACTTTGTCCGCGTTAAAAAGTAGCCTATATGTTATTCCAGGATATAAGCTATCACTGTGCCAAGTGTCATCAAAATCTGTTCGGTAGTTTTTGCGTGAAAGAGTAACAAACATCTTCACATCCTCACATCCTTACAAACTTTCGCCTTTATAATATTAGTAGGATATTAGTTTTAGTCAGCACCATCCAATGAATGACGCAGACTCAAGTTATGGATACCGCAAAGTCAAATTTCCAAAGAAAAATATCGAAGACCAAAAAATTCAGATGCTGCGTTGCACATCCATGAATTCATGAGTACCTAGCGTTATTATTATTACGCAATGTCCGATTTAACTTATTGTTACAAAATGTACGTTTTTGTCGACTTACGTGGTCTAAACAATGCCGCTACACAATGCTTGCTGCAACAACAATGCATACAATACTACTTCCTCTACAATGTCGATCTTTCTCCTCTCATCGAACCAAACAAAACAAGTGGAACAGGTACATGAGATCGCATTGTTCACTTTTGAACAAAAAGTTTATTCGCATTTGAAAAAGGCAACTTTTTAAAGTAAAAGACTAAAAATTCTCACGGGGTGAATACTTCCGCTTTGGAATGTGAACTAAATGTTACAAACATTTAGTTCACTCAGACTTCATTCTTTGCTGAATTTATAGACATGTCTGATGTAAAGACATCCATTACAATTGCAGATCTTTCAATAGGGATCAGCTTGCAGTAGTCACCTCATTAGAGTAGATTACTCTAAAAAGGCGGTCTATCATAAACCCTTCAGAAAATCTTGAAATGCTGTTTTATTTTTATTTTAGTCAAAAATACTTTTAGATACTTAGGATAGTTGTTCGAAATTAATAAAGCAAAGGCGATAATATACCAGTTGTTGTGACAGTATCTTTCGTCTTGGCTTACTGAATACCAGGCGAAGAGCAATTGACTAATGATGCGTAACAATGACCTTTTGTATCATGCAGCGGAGACGGCCTTGCTATTGTTTTCCAGAATTATCCGATTGTATTGTATTGCTTAGATGTATAACAATATTGAGCTAAACTACATCCAATAAACAATAAGTGAAGACCGCAGTTGTGGTGTTAAAAAATCATAGAAGAAGATGAAACACATTGTTTTTCAAAAATCCACGATCAACCTCACTGGCTTAGCATTTGAAAAATTCTGTAAGCAATACCATGACCTTGATCACGAACGGAAAAAACAACAGTTTACTGCACAAAATCCACCTCCTAAAGCAAGAGGCACGCTCCATGCTGAATTCATCCACCGCCTGAGGAATGCGACCTTACCGATTTGGGTCGCAATGAAATCTCGCACTGACAATTAAAGAGCAGACACAAATGACTCGGCCGCAGAGTCGCTAACGGCTTTCCGCCTTTAACTTTACGATATCATAACCGTATCTTTCCATTGCTGCGCCGGCGAAGGAAAGTGTCGAGAAAATCCATTAAGAAGAAGTTCTTAACGTTTTGATGATTACTAATTTCTTTATAATCCAAGATATCAGATAATAAACTGTAACCAAAGAAACTCTACTTATAAAAGGGTCTGTTGTAGCTCTCTCTAAATGCGACTGTGAAGAACACCGGACAGACTGCTCAACGATATAGAAAAATTAAAGTGAAAACTTACACTTCATTAAATAGAGGAAACGAGCTGCTACTAATGCTGCTGATACAGACATCGATAATTAAAAGAACAACTTTACCTAGACGTAGACCTTCACTAACCACAGTTATGTAAACAAATTGAACAACACAGTAAAAATTATGCCACAATAACAATTGTGGCAAAATAAAATTCCAATAACAATTCAGACGTAAGTTACAAAATAATAATTTGATATTTCATAAATCCATAATTTTAATTTTGCACTTGTAGTTATCAGGTATTTATTATCTTAATTGGAAATTTCTAATGAAAGTGAGTCCGTCGGTGTCTCATCCAGTCACTTCCGATCGTTTCATGACGGTTTTATATTATGTTACAAGAAACTATATCACTGCTCAAAGGCCTCTTTCCTTTTTTGTCGAAAATCCCTGAGAGCAGTTTGTTGATTGATGGAAATCAATTTGATGTTGAACGCGAGACAGGGCTTGTGGCGTGTCGTATCCAAGTCCCGCCGTTTATTTTATCCGCCAGGGAGGTGTCGCTCCGAAGCCTCCGTTTGAGGATTTCGAAGTATTCTTTTATTTATTTTTCTTCCAAAACGTATTGGAAAAAGATTTAAAGCTGTATCAGTGCGAATAAGCCAAGGGTTAGGGTTTCTTTTGATATGGACGCTTTTTCAGAAGGTAAGTAAGTAGTCAGTATTCTAAAAGTAGAAAGCTACTTTATTTTATTACTATTAAAATTATTGTTGTGTTCGAACAGTGACAAAATCAATATTTCTTTTCACTAAGAAGACCTTGACACTACATTTATGAACTTATTAATCAAGGAAAATGACTTCTTCTTCTTATGTCATTGATTGGCACTGATAATGATAAAGTTCATTATCATAACTCTGTACTGTTACGACTGCCTTGTTTAGGGGTTAAGATTAATACTCTACTCGACTTTGATTTTAATGTTCTTTATTACAGTAAGCCAATGTTGATATGATATACCTTGAATTCAAACTCGCTTATCTTGAAGTACTGAAGCTTTTCAGACTATAATATGATTTGAATTGAGGCTCGCCCTTTGACAAAGAAGACAGGTTCTATTCAATACCACTGGACAAGATTGAAAAACTATTTGAATACAAAGAAATGACCAGAATAAGTGCTTTCAATTCAATTAGGGCGACGAAGCGAACTAAAATATCGGAAAGGGTTAAAAGCATTCCCCGCAAATCCATCGGCCTTACCATTCGCCTGTAGAGCCTTACTTTCGTTTAATGGAAATCGTAAAGTAAATCCGGCTCAAAGGACCAGAATGAGAATAGGAATTTCTTAGGTGATGAACGTCGTCAACAGTTAATACCCGAGCGATCCGCTCAAATTGGATTAGATCTGTTTAATATTCTTTTTATTTCCGTTGAAATTAAATATTTGACGATTTCAAATGGAGAAATTTAATATTAGTTACGCTCAGTGCCGTAGAGGTTTATGTTTAGAAAATGAGACTGAGGTTTGAAATAAAGATTATAGAGGAAAGAAAATGATAAGAAGAAATATTACACTGGTATCACAGCTAGTCTAAAATTAAGGAAGAAGTATAATTATGAATCTTATGTTTTATATTTAGTGAACATAAAATGAGCACAATGAATTTCTCAAATTTCGCGAAGCGATTAGGTAGGTACTTGAAATAAAAGCCTTCGGTGTTATCTTTCCAGAGACGCAGCTACATTTACCGTTGCCAACAATAGTGTCGAATGATTTACAAGCATATAATAAATCAGTTATGGCGTCGGAATACTGCAATAACAATGTGAGTTACAATTTTGTTGCTTAGTTACAAAGCTATGTTAGCCAGTTGACTGCGCGTCGTGAAAACATTTACGGTTCCGTGTTAGTGGTTTGGCACCGCGCGATTCTCTGATTGGTTATCTCTCGGACGTGGCCAGGCTGAAAACATTGTTGTCGCCCTATTTCCCATCATGAACTTAACGTTTAGATTTACTTTATGTATTGTCATCTTCACTAATCGGATAGGTTGAAGTAACATGGAGTTGTTAAAACCACCAAATATATTATTTTATTTTTATTACTATTTACTACCAAATATAAAATATAGGTATTATTTTATTTTTATTGAATTATCCGAGATCTGTCGTGCCATCGGAGTAGGTGAAGCGATTTAACACGACGTAACGCTCACTGTTTTTTTATATTTTTCTATATTTTTTATGATACAAGAATAAAATGTTTGCTTTTATTGCATCAGTAAGGTAAGGAATAACTGTTATGTGCAAGCAAATATTGAGCTTCCTTATCTGAGACATAATAAGTCCATTATGTGAGGCAGGCGTCGCTTATCGCACTGTGTCAACTTCACGCACTGCAGGTGCTGTTAATGGATTCAATCATCTGAACTAGATACTTCTAGGATACTCAAGAAAACATATGAAAGATGAACGCATTTCATGTACATCAATAGGTGAGCTAAAGAAAGACTGAGCGGACAACATTATAAAAGACGAGCGGTCATTCATTAACCTTCAGGTAAAAGCGATGCTGTAAAACACACCTATTTATTGTAATCTTTAGCTAAATATCTTTCTACATATATTTTTATACAAAACAGAAGCATCGCAAAGCCTTTTGAGCAAATTTTTCTCTTCATAAAACCCATGACAGATTATCTAGATTGATAAATAGTCCCTAATAGCCTCTTCGGCTAAGCCTGTTTTATAGTGAACGTCGCCAAGGGTTCTCGTCTATTTTTTATCAAAAGATTTCGATAAGGTTGGATGTTGGAGCCAGACTACGTAAGCCGAGGCGGGGAGGACGGGGAGCCGAAGTGGGTCGCCTCATATCGCCGTGATTAGGGTTGTCAGCGCCGGAACAAAAGTCCGGATGTCCGGAGATGCTCACATCGCCTGCGTCACACGTTCCCTTAATTTTGGCTACTACCTATCAAGTAGGTAGGTACTTACTTGTTTTTCCCTAATACACCTACGATAACGCGACCTGAAAAATAATCATACTTTCTACTGTATTCAGTTTAATTGTCAATGTTTTTGAAGCTGATTTCTCTCTAAGCAAGTCAAATTCGTTTTCTTTTTGTCTCCTTCATGTTTAATTTCATGTTTTAAGTCAGATGCTTTTTTAAAATAACCAGAATTATTTTAAAATATCTGATGTCTGTAATACTATTTTGAAAAAGATACCCTACAATTCAAACTTTTTAAAATTTAGAAAACCTCCGACAAATCAATTTTGAGCAGATGATAAGTGAATTATTACGTCATTTTTAACAAAAAAAAGCATTCTAATCGGACCATTTTTGTTGCGTCGATGGTTAAAAACGCATATATTTACACTTTACATGGTTTAGTTAGGGCATCAATCAAGTTATTCAGAATCTGTACTTAAATTATAATTATTAATTAAGCTCAGGAATCTGTCTTCAAGAAAACACATTATTAACATCAAGCAATCCCTTGTCTACACATTAATCTCGGGCTCAGGTTACGTCAGATGTTTCCGACTGAATCTGGATCGGTGCAGCCCTAGGTACTATTAAGTAGGTATTTATAGCGTAGCCGGCTTGGAATGCACATCGCCCACCTACCGACGACGGCAATAATATCGCCACTGTCAAGTTCATTACTCACTCATCCATTGCCGTATTCGTAAATTGTCGAAGCATCAACAAACATTTAATGTTGTAAATTCAGGTAAATGGGACAGCTTTTGCGACTTCATAATTAAACCGTGAATTTAAAGTTAATTAAATCATAACTTTACTATTCAAAGTGTTTAATATTTTTCTAAAATTTCACCCTTTCCGTTATTAGTGCACATAGTTAGCTTGCACTATCTGCTTCCTTATACATCTGACACTGCAATAATCACATTACATTTCATTTGCAGCTCCATTAATAAGTATGGAACTGAGTCTGTGCTAATGAACTTTGTTATCATCGTTGCGAATAGATTGGCAACTTTGCATCCTTTACTGTGCAGTTGTCTCAATTAAATTAACAATTATAAGTAATCTAGGAATCTAGACCTACCTAGATATCAGTCAATATAGACCGGAAGAGCTCTAACTACTGAAATTATCGTTTAAAAAGAATTAGTGAGGACTTTTTCATTTAGCATTCGTTGATAGGAAACCTCAATCGTGAAATAGATAATTTGAATGAATCGTTGGGAGTGTTATTAACATTATTGAAATAACTTCCAAAGCAATGTTCATTCTTTCGCCTCTTTTCTTTTGTCAAATTATTCGCAACTATTTACTACCGAATCAAGTTGGTCCTCACTATAAAGGTAACCATTTTCGGTCAAATAAACTTGTCCTTTTAGTGTGTTAAAAGCTTTTCAAACACATCCTATACAATTCTATTAAAACGTTGAGTGAATGCTTAGTGTAGGTAGCAAGATCTATGTATAATCTTGTTTGTTCGTTAGTTATCATTATTATGTTTTCAAAGTTTTTAAGTATAGGGTAGTTATAATAAATAAATAAAAATTTGTTATTTCATATCTTTTATAGTTATTTAATTACTAAATGTCCCTTTTCCTATCCATATTAGCCGACTATAAAGTTTTATAAATATCTTAAGTACAACGAATCCATTTTTATTAAAAACAGTAAATCTGTTCAAACAATACAGTCAATAAAAATCAAAATTTAATATTTAGGGACGCGCATTAATAGGTAATAGGTATTATTTATTTTAAAACATTTCACTAAACGCTTAGACGGAAGCTTTAATCAAAACATTTCATATTTGGAATTCTTTTATCTTTTCAAAATCAAAAATTTTCATTTGCGATGGTGCCGATAGTTTTAGGTGTTTCCAATAAAATTCCATGAAATTTGAAATTTCCGGCTCCTTAGAGACATACACAGGTGACGGATAATTAGAAACAGAGCAAGATATACAATCGAGGTCATTTTGAAGCCAAGGGTCTCCGTGAAGGATTTATCGGGGCATGATTTGATGACGGTCATAGAGAGAGTAGATGGAGGACTTTAAGATCACTGTAGATATTCAACTGATCAGATAAGCCGTTTGGAAGCAGCATCGTCATGATTCCTTAACTTTAAGATTTTCATACATTTTGATGCCATTTTGCTCCAGTCCAGTCCTCCATATTCTCTCTCTATGACCGTCATCAGATCATGCCCCGATCAATCCTTCACGGAGACCCTTGGCTTCAAAGTGACCTCGATTGTATGAAAATCTTGCTCTGTTTCTAATTATCGGTCCACCTATGTACGAAGATACATACCTAGGTAAAATAAAATTGCCCATTGGAAAGGTAATATTATTTCGATTTTCTAAAAAAGGATCTTAATCAGAACCGAATTATAGCTACCTAAGTCTCAAACAACGGATTTAGGTATGAAAAGCAATTTTTTCTTAAATTCCTAGCATTCATTTAACTCTTCCTACAATCGACAGAAATAAAGCAATAAGTAATAAATAAAGCATATGAGCTGTTTATTGGTATCTAAAAGCGGAATATTGGCTCAATCACTCCCGTACCATTGAGGGAGATGGCACCCTTCGAGTAAGCCTGGCACACGCTGGCACAGAATATTACCCTACTTTGCAGTCAAAGGAAATTTACTAAATACCTACTATCAATGGCCGAAAATGTTAGTGCACAAAGCATTTGTGGGAGAAATATTTTTTTGTGGTTCTTCTAACTAATAACTATAACTTGTCGCCTGTGCAGACCATTTTGTACATTGTATGGGATAGATTCACGAATTCACTTTATTTTGTGATTGTTTCTCGTGGGTAACATTAAAAAATCATAACTAATAAATAGTAGATAGTTACACCAATCAGAAAGTAATATGGTACCTATTCGTGAGTTATTGCTTCGAGCGTGAGCGAGAGCTCTAAAAAGCACGAGTGCTTATTATTTTCTCTTGAAGGGTGCTTAATCTGCCTTTCTTTCATTTATGAAACATATCTTTTTAGATTTTCCATATCGTAAAATTTCTCATAATATCTTTCCCTGGATATATATTTCTAAGATTGTCAATCTCACAATCTACTACAATTTTTATTTACCCTAGACTTAACTAACTTTTGCTAGAACAATCCATTTTCAACAAAATAAAACAATCTCTTGCACCTAAATTATACGGGTGTTTATATCCCATAATTGGTTAATATCTACTATTATTTTCCTAGCAAGTAATACAGACATTAAGCTATGCACTAAGACATACCAGTGCTAATACTGCGGCAAAAAAATCTTAGCAAACATTGATCGTATAATTTGATCGTAAAAATAAGGAAAGCGAATCCGATTGGTACCGTTCGTTCGCTTCTCAAATATCATGAAAATATTCTTTGTAGCCGAGCAACAGTTATAATGGAATGTAAATTATTCAAAGATCTCAAGCCCATCGTGGTTGCCCGTTGGTATTTTATTTAAACAATGGCTTTTTAAGAAATACTTTTCGGCATTAGAAAGGAGGCAGAGATATCGACGCTTCGAATTGTAAAGGCTGGGCGAAACGGCGGTGTATATAGTATGAGGTCTAGATTTTAACGCGTAGAGTCAGTAGTACCACTGATGGTACAAGTGACACAACTTTGTATCCTTAGTCCATTGAAGAAAAAGTGGACATTCCTCGCAATTGTTGATGAGGTCGGAAGGATCTTTGTACTTACCTACTTAATTTTTTAGACCTCTTTATAGATTTTTTCCCACCAAAGTAACATAATAGTTAACTACTGAAATGGGTATCTACGAACTATAGCTAAAAATAATGTGAAAAACAATATATACCTATACCTATGCAGCCATATTTTAAGAATAAAAAAATTTTTTTACAGTGAATTCTGATTCCAAACTCCAAAGGACCAGATTATGATCTGTCTTTTAATAAAGATTATCATAAGTAGTTTGAAACTCTAAGGCGAAGGCGCCTGAGCCAGCCGACCACTGAGTTAAGTAATAAAGTAGACGGCAATATAAGGGGATTTAGCAGGTCGGGGGACGTTCGGGGCGTCCCTTCTGACCTCTTAAGATACACTAAACTGCTATACATTTTACGAAGTCCATGCCCAGCGTACTTAATTTGGGGAATTTCATTCGGACTTGGGTATACTATTCTCAATCAATTACATTTAGGGTTATAGATTTTCTTAATGTGTTTTATTCACGATTCGCGCTCAAATGCACACCGCAATCACCGGTCTAATAAAATATTAAAATGAAATCACCAATCGATTTACCCACTAGGTTTGCAATATGCAATGCACTGAGTTAGGTAGGTAGGTATATATTGATTAATTCACTAATGTACGTAGGTACCTAGGTACTTGATAGGTATAAATTGTATGTCTGTCTATTAGCAACAATATAAATGAACTAATTTCAGGACCTAACAAACAATACTCATTCACGGATCAAATAAAACGACGTGAAAGCCTTTTAATGTCAATGGGTCTTCGTTACTAATGTGGGTAATATAGTATTTTTGTCAACAGTATAGTACATTTTGACACTCGTGATATCCGATACTTTATACATTAATCATAATAATCATTATGACATGATGTCAGTTTGTACCCGCCGCGCCGTCAAAATTCTACCTATACTTATTTATTAGACACTAGTGTGAGGTGGAGGAGGTTGATCATTAATATTATAAGACAGGTAATAAAAAAGAAAAATTTGGATATGTTTATAAGTAAACGAGCTATAAACAAGACTAACATAGATAAACAAGAAACTTACAGATTCAATTTCCAATAAACGCCCAACCCAAATCCTGTGCACAGTGGTCAAAAAATACGAAACCAAAAATACCACAGAACGGTCCCCGCACGCACACAAAACGACTATTACTTTTCACACACACAATAATCGGAACCGAACTATTTATCAAAGCAAACACAAACAGAAATGATAAAACTCTTTAATTCCTCTTTTGAACACAGTTCACCGGAACATTTTTAACTTTCACAAGTTGTGTAAAAGTTGTAGAATGAAGACGCGAGGTTCAAATTGTATGATTATCCTTTGATGTGAACACGTGAGTGAGGAATGCCGGTCGCCGGCGAGCGACTCGACCAGTCGTCGTGCCCGGAGCACTGTCAAACCAGCCAGCTGGTCCGAGCACACATCTCCGCCAGTCCGCAGCTCTAGCGGGCAAACGCGCAACTAACGCGAGGCCCCACTGAGGAACTGTTACAACCAGCCGTTACAAAAAATTGCATCCTGCCTGACTACCTTTATTGCGCGGACAGATTTATTCTAAATACAACATTTTTAACATTAATGTGAGTTAAAATGAATAGGACTGCCACGACACATAACTTACACCTAACAGAATTAACATTATTGAAACACAATTATAAAGGTTTAGGTAGGTATTTCATATTAGGTAGGATTAATTACTTTTGCGTCTCCATGCGAAACTTACGCGTTTATAATTATTGTATATTTGGATGTAATACAACATACTATGTTGGATGTTTGTTACTTTTTCACGCAAAAGCTACAAAACAGATGGTATACCTAGATTATACATCAGATTAACAAATTCATAGATACCTTGGGTAAGAAAAACAGCTAGTAGAACATAAACAAGCGTTAAATTGCTCAGTTGTTAACATAAAATAATGACGTTACCTACCTAATAATAGAACAACTTTTTTTTAAATCTTTATTTATTAAAGAGGGTTTTAAACCAAATAAGACACCCTCGTACTTAATCTAATTTACATAATTTATCTTAGATTGATATTAGATCAGATTTTACGAAACTAAATAGCATTAAGATTAAATTTATAACCTTAATAGTGAGGATAACAATGTTTGCCACTAGGCCTTAGAAAGGAGCAGCGTCATGGCGGCGCGGCGGCGCTGGGGTGGGAGGATATTGACTTGCGGCGCCGTCAGTGCGCATGTACTGAACCATGTGGTTCTGTTTTTAAGCTCGGATACGGATATAGAAGAAGAACATTATAGACTTAATCCTTGTTAACAATTAAATCCCCCACACATAAGCCACTCATTTCCTAAAGGACAAACAAGACGATGTCCCATTTTGTACGCGTAAACGGGAACAATGTGCAGGGATCCCGAAAAGCCGATTATTTCGGGCGGCCTTGACCTAGCAAAATGCTGATAGCTATTTTTGTGACGCGTAGTAGGTAAAGTCCTGCAAAACATTAGTAGGAAGTCGGATGGCACTTAGGAATATAAAAACTACTAATAGCATTGTTTTATCTATGGAACTAATTAATACATGAATGCGTTGATTTTCCGTTGCTATTATCCTCATAATGCTTACAGCAGTTACTTAATATATTATACGATCGGTAAGGCACAAATAACCTCTTCCTCACTTATTTCAAATTTCAGTTTTTTATACCAAGTCGTTACGTATGGTAAACTTTATACAATGCATTTCACTGTAGACAGACAGTGACTTGTGTTCTCATAAAAAAATTGCTTGAATTGACAAGCTTGCGTGGAAAGATAAAAGGATCCCTACAAATTTCAAAAAGTTGTAAAAAGTTTTAGTTTTGATTGGTATTGATAGCTACTACTGAAGCGTCCAACTTATTGAGATATTTTGCTATTCTAATTCAAAATGAAGCTGAAACATTGCCGTGTTAATACATCCGTAACTGTTAAATAAGGCGACAAAAAACATTTTAGAGTTATTTTGGCTGAAAGTCGTGTTTGACGCTTTGTATTACAAAAATTACACGCTTATTTTCAAGTTATTTCCTCGACGCACAAACTTCAGTAAAGTGCAGACAAGCAGTAAGCTGCAGACGCCAACAGTTGGCAAAGAGCCAGGTCTCGACATTCCAAGAGTTTTCGCGCGAATGTCACTTTTTTCGCCTTTCGCGTTTCTCGTATAAGGGGAAGAAAAGGAAGTCATTACTTAGATTTATGGAATCAAAGGCAAAAACTCGCTGTAACTACCGGTTACGGCTATTTCAAGCTCTCCCAAACAATATTTCTGATTCATTTGCTTGGCGGAAAAAGGGCGAAGTGAAACGTTTAAAAACAGAGGTGGATCAAGTTAATGGTCTGTGAGTTGGTCTGATTGATTGATTGATTGGTTTGATCCGAGGAATGTTAGTGTACATTATATCGTACACTATTTTTTTTTTGGTATAACGAATTTTTTTTTATGACGAGACGTTCCTTATATCAGTATTGCCGGGTTGTCAGGTTTAAATTATCGGATGGTCTTTGTAAGTAGGTATTGCTATTATTATTTTTAATTTATAATTTCTTTCACATTCTTGTTTTCTCTGAATAGTAATACTCATTCGTATGCTCAGTTCCATGATCGAAAGCAGGGTTACAGTTAAGCAAGATAACAAGCTCATCAAAGAATATTGTAGCAATATTTAAATGAATCGGGACCCAGCTGGATGAGGTTAGCGCAGGACCGGTCGTCGTGGAGATCCTTGGGGGAGGCCTTTGTCCAGCAGTGGACGTCTACAGGCTGATATGATGATGATGATGATGATTTAAATGAATCACAATTTGAGAAAAATTAATTCGTTTTCAAGAAATACGGTAAATAAGTCTAAAATCTATATCTAGGTATACTAATAATAAAGAGGTAAAAAAACTGGTAAAAAAATAATAATCCGCACGCAACTTATTTATCTTAGGGAGAACCAAATTATAGTGCGCTGTAAAATATACCTAACGCCATCTATTGACTTTCACATTTTAAGGGGAACGGGGGTGAGAGTTTGTATGGGAGTATCGATATTTTAAATAAAGGAAAATACTAAATACTTTATAACGCGGATGAAGTCGCGGGGCATCGGCTATACGTTATAAAATAAACATAAACTCAAAATAATTATTCTTTAAATCGCGGGTGGCGTTGCTTGGTCAGCGTCCTCTTTACTGTTTCAAGCAATACCGGATAGTAAGGTACGCGGTCCAGTTACCGACAAAGTTTTACACAAAAGGCTTGCAAAATAGTTCAATGCTACGGCGGCAAGAGGGCTCTGCGTGTTCTCCCTCCATACGTATCCACAAGTTTCTAACTTGGATGCTAAGCATCTCTTGCTTTTAGCTATAGATGGCAGGATACGGTATAATCACCAGTGATTGTAATATAATACGGACGGATAATTAGAAACAGGGGACGATTTTCATACAATCGAGGTCACTTTGAAGCCATGGTTCTCCGTAAAGGATTGATCGGGGCATGATCTGATGAAGGTCATCGAAAGAGTAGATGGAGGACTTTTAGATCGCTATAGACATCCAACTGATCAGCTGAGCCGTTTGGAAACAGCATCGTCATGATTCCTTAACTTATAGATTTTCATACATTTTGATGCCATTTTGCGGGTTTTTTCCTTCATGACGATGCTGCTTCCAAACAGCTTATCGGATCGGTTGGATATCTATAGCCATCTAGAAGTTCTCCATCTACTATCTCGATGACCTTCATCAGATCATGCCCCGATCAATCTTTCACGGAGACCCATGGCTTCGAAGTGACCTCGATTGTATGTAAAACGTCCCCTGTTTCTAATTATCCGTCACCTATGTAGGTACTTAAAGTTGGCGGACGAAATATTATATTAATTTATTTATATCGAATTCCAGGATCACAAGATTAGTTTTGTGTAGTACATTATTGGAATAAATAGCAATTCTAGCATCCACTTTTGGTGAAAGGAGCGATTTAATTTTATAAATCGGCCAAGTGCGTGACGGACGTAACGAAAATAGAAATAGGTCAACCATTGGGACAATTAAGTAGAAAAATACGCTACGAAGTCGTTGTACGAAAAAAAAAATTTTTGAAATCGGTCCACAATTGACGGAGAAATCGGTGAACATACATAAAAGGAAAAAAAAAACATACATACAGCCGAACATAGTACATACCTCCTCCTTTTTTGGAAGTCGGTAAAAAGGGAATTCTACGAAGTTTAGGAAGTCCCAATAAAATGAAATAAGCGACTAAGTTACAGACTATGTCGAAGTTTAAAAACTTTAGTGGCTGTTACTGATTTAATTAAAGAAATAAAATATTAATACCCTAGACCTCACCTCAATCAAAATTTTCATCGTAAATAAGAATTCCTGTTTAAAATCGGATGTATTGATTTATCTATGATTAATTACTGGGCATACACACGTAAATAAACATTATTAAAAAGTTTTAACCCTCATGATTATAATCAATGATTTAGTCTTTCTACTAAATCTACCACAGTATAACAGGTTACACCTCTCAATCTCCTTCTTCATCTTCACGAAGCAAATCCCGAATGAGTACTATTACGACAACTGAACCTCCCCGTAAATCATCACAGATAATGGAGCTACTATTGCATTAACATAACTTGGCCCTTTACACAGATTCGCAGCCTCCCACACAATCCTTACTGCTATCACTTTAAAGACGGTGTGGTGTAGGCAGGAGTCTCTCACGCGGTCCATTTGTGATATACGAGCAACACCTTTTTGAATATTAACGGAAAAAGCCCTCTAACGGCTTGTGAGGATGAAATGGAATAGTGGATGGAAGAAAGGATTCTCCCTTGTAATTTGATGCTTTTACTTAGGAGAGTTGATGCGAATGGAAATTTCACTCAACGTAAACGTGCAGAAGGAACAGCTATATTTTCGGATTAAGAAATATTTCACTACATATACCTATTGTTATTTTTACTTCTAACTTGAATAACTCAAAGAATTTAGTATAAGCACCTTGGAACAGCAAGTACTTACTGAATTGATATTTAGCTCCAATACTCCGTCTTTTCTCTCTGATCTTATTCTTTAATATCCGTCTCTTCAATCGGTTGAGCACCAAATCAGCTTCATCAACGCTCTCCGAAGACGAAGTATAAACGATCCTGCTGACGTCACTCACAGAATGTCTCCGTTTTGCAAATACACTCAATTTTCGATGCCTCGTCTCAATTTCCGATAGGCCACGTCTATACATTTTTAGACGCTTTTTCATTTCACAGTCTGCCGCCACGTCCGTGGGAATATTAATGAATTCGTTGTCCGACGTGTTATCCCCTTTTTTACAACACCGAGAGGTTTTTCCCGGTGAGATTTTAGCCCATTCCTGTCGCTTTATTAATACCCGTGAATTTTGTGGATTCTCAATTTTTTCACGTCGCTGTTGTAGAGTAAACCAGTCCGGATTATATCTCGCTCGCACGGGTAAGCTTTTTAGATAAGTGTTGAGGAATGATACCTTATTGTGCGGGGGTTTGTACACACAAACACCGGATTTAGAGCGCGGTAAAGTGTCACTGGTGAACCCTTTTGTATACCCTCTTAACTCATTGTCATTGAATGATTTGGACTTGTGCAGCCCTAAATCTACTCCGTTTTCTTTATCCGTAGAAGACGTGTTATTTGATTGGTCAGTTTCATTTAACGAAACGTTAAATGAAGATATATTACTTTCCGACGAATTGAATCCATTCACAGAAGTTGTTAATACATCTTTTTCTATCTGTTTTATATCGTCGTATGTTTCGTTGTCTGAGCTTTTATAACTGCTAATTTCACTTAGGCCATCAGACTGAAAGGGAGTTGTTTCGAGACTATTTGCTTGTAAATTAGGGAAGTTGTTTAATGTGAGTTTACTTGGAATGTTTACAACACTGCTACTGTCTCTTATAACAACGCTTTTAAGACCATTTTCCACATCACTAGTTTTCATCACAGGTTTTCTGTAAACGCGAGTGTAAATTTTATCACCGTAGATTGTTTTATGTTTCCTAAGAGGTTTCTTGTCTATGTAATGTTTGAAATCTCTCTCTCGTAGCGATTTGGATGTTCGTAAAGGAGGCTCATCGTAATCACAGCTTTTTATTGAAATATTTTCGTCGTTCGTCTCTACGAGGAGGTTTCCTTCGCAATCGAAAAGTTGTATTGTTGGAAATCTGACCCCTAGGGACATGTTCCTTGTTCGTAGTTCCCATTTCTTTTGACACGGTTTTCTGAGCTGAATACGTATTATATTGTCGTCTATTATAGGGCCATCACTATCACACGAGTCCTCGTTCTCCGCCATCTTTAAACTTATTCGCGAGAGTTACTCCAGGCATTTGTAATGAGGCGAAAGGTTAACATTTTAAATATGCAAAACATTATCCAACAGCTAATTTGTTTGTTTACAGTCAGCTGTTCCCAACAATTTCTGGCATTTTGCCAAGCGAAACAATTCTCCCGACATACAATTCAAAATAGCACCAATGTCAATTTTGTTTTTCGATCTAAAATAAACACGTAACAGTTATAACACTTGCACGCTAAAATTATAAACTAAACGTAAACAGCCGGTCACTTTCACACACTGTAACATGGTTACTGAACATCACGTTAACTAGGTGTTTGTTTCTGTTGAAAACGATTGCATAAGCTCGCGTGTGTCGATTGCGCTTAATTGCGCCGTCTAATGAGTTTGCGTCAATGATTTTAATTTGCACTAATGTATTGTGATTCACAGAACCGATTTTCAGATCTGACAACTGGTTGCTATGGGCGGGGCGCGCGCGACTGTTTGGCGCTCCCGAGCGCTTTTCTTCCGGGACGCTCTTTGGGAGAGCCTGCGCGTCGGATTCTGCTCGTTCGCGACTCCGTACATTTCTGCACTGAGACCAAACATCTGAATAGACGCGAGACACTATAAATAGAGATGGAACGAGACGGCGATGTAGCTCCCCTTGAACCTAGTAGTACGGCGTGTTTAGCAAACGTAACTTCGTGACGCACGCGCAACAACTGTTCGTACTGACACAGTTTTTCCATTTGACCACGCGGCGCAACCATGTGCATTCGTGCACACCAGCTGTTCGTATACACAATGCTGTCTTATGTAATATTTATGTAAGACATTCGTCTTGTATTACCTGGACGATTTACTTGTAATAATGTCCAATCTGATGAGAAAAAAAAAGTTTGGTTTAAACAGAAAAACGCATTCAAGAAAATTTATGATTTTTAGCGCATTTAGTGTTAGACAGGATTATTAGTGAAGTTTGCTGGGTTTTGAGTACTGTAATAATGTCCAATCTGAAAAATGTCCATCGACCATTGATGCGAGTGACATGCTTCATATGGGTTTATATACTATGTAGAAAAGTCTGATGGTTATGACAATAATTTGCACTTCAATATAATAAGAACTCACTGATACAGACCTACGTTCAAACCCTTGACAACATAAATGGAAGGCATATTCGATTAGATGTACTACCTCGACCCCAGTTTGGTATTCAATTACAAGTAAATAAAAATAATAATTTGTGCCACGACTAGATGACATAAATACAGTCCATGAAGAGAAAAAGAAGCCTATAAGATAAGTATAACATAACAGGCAAGCTATAGATCCATCTTAATAGTGGTGCTTACTGCGGGCTCGCATCGGGTCGGATCATTGGGCACGGCAGCAATAATCATTACCACTGCCACAGATGGACCCGAATTTGTCAAACTGATAGGGGTCTCGCCAGAAATAAACAAATATATGAAAACAGTCCTCTTATAGCAAAAGATATGATTTCTGGCAAGGAACACATACAAATACATTTACCCATAAGAATGATCAGAGGTGAATCTACCTACCACAGAAGTTCAAAAGAGATAATGCAATTGCAAGAGTTCGTAAAATAAAAGATCACAGCACGGAATTTGTATTTAGTACGATCACAGTGACAAAATATTTATTGCATTGTGAACTTTCTGTCATTTAATGATACATTCTTCCTACTATAATAATAATATTAAAAAGGCGAAAGTTTGTAAGGATGTTAGTGAGGATGAATGTTTGTGAGTGAGGATGTTTGTTACTCTTTCACGCTGTAACGGCTGAACCGATCAACAGCTAGTAATTCATGTAAAGGGACACTTTGACTGACTTATTTATCAACGCACAGCTATTACACAAACCTGGGCTCCTTAACTCTTTGACTTTCAGCCTGCTACATGTAGCAGGATGACAACTAGCTATTTATTCTGCCGGGTAATATTATTCAGTTCGCGTCACTTAAACACCTGTCATTGTCATACTTTGTCTTGCGGTTACGTTTCAAAATACAGTTTTTTGAGTGACAATATCATGGTGTCTGACAGACGTGAAATACGTCCGAGTTTCAAAGGTTTGCGCTCTGAATCCTGCGAGCCCAAGGGTTAAGTGACGTAGGCAAAAATTCCATGCAGACGAAGTCGGGAGAAACAGCTAGTAATAATATTATCTTCACAATATACTTTTACCCTGCAACATTCCTTGATCCTGATGATGACATATCTCTTTCTTTTCTTTTCATAGTGTCACACTTGTAGGTAATTAATTATGGAAGTTTGAACAATGTAATTAATGATGACAATGTGTTCCCGACTAATCAATTGCTAGTGAATTGGCACAGCAAGCTATTTATTTACCATCATCGTTGTCATTATCATCGACCGACTTCAAAAAAGAAGGAGGTTCCCAGTTTGACACGTATGTTTTTTTAGGGTTCCGTACCGGTCGTCGTGGAGATCCCTTGTCCACAGTGGACGTCTGTCGGCTGATATGACGATAATGATTTTTGTGTCAATAAGTCATTAAACTGTAACTGGGATTTAAAAAATCACAAACATAAAATATCTACTTGTTTGATGCTGTCAAAAAAGAAAATAGGTACCTAAAGTGTGGCTGTCAGTTGTGGTTTTTGATAATCACTCTTAACAAAAAAATAAATAAAGAACATGCGCGTGACGTCACTGGGCTATATATAGCACACCAGCACTTAAGGCATTATTTTCTACCGTGCCATATATAGCACACCAGCACTTGAAAAGATATAATAAGTACAGTCAATAATAGAGACAGGTAAGCAGGCACAGTACAGCGCTACTATAGAACTCTGTAATGTGCCTGCTTACCTGTCTCTATTGTTGACTGTACCTACCTAAATCACAGTTAAAATGAATTACCTATAGAATGGTCCATATTATACTCGAAGACACGCGGAAGGCGACCTCATCCGAGGTTAAACGAATCAAGAACATGCCAAATAGCTGGTATGCCACTGTGCGCATCGCTCGATCTTGAAATATGTCTGGCATTCCACCAGATGCTTAATTACTGTCCGCTGTGTTATTATAGCCAGGGAACAAAGTCAATGAAAAAGTACAACTTCTAAATTAAGCTATAATTACCTTGCGCTATTCATAATTTTGTAAAGTAATTTGTTGAGTAATATGAATTTATAAAGTAAAACATAAAGTTAACATAAATTTGTAAAGTAAACCCTATTGAGTGCAAGGTGTTTTCTTAATTGGGACTTCTCTCTTATGCTTTCTTGTGTACCTAACCTATGTATAAAATCAAACTGGGTTCTATTTATGCCAAAGTGAAGATCTTTTGAGTCTATCTTTTATCAAATAAGATGTAGATTCGGAACGACGACGATATAAACTATGTATATGAAGTAGTTAGACTTGGGTCACTCATATATTGTCTAGGAGGTCATTTATCTAACTTGTCTGAATACTATTGGCTAAAGGTATTGTGTAAATAGGCACCTTTGTAGGTAGCAGGCAGCACCCACTCGAACCTTCTGAATCGGAAACGCGTAGACCCGCGTCACGAATATAAAGGAAGACGAGAGAGGGACATATTACAACGCCACTGTACGGCAGGCTGACTTAACATCACTTGGTATTACGATTCTTCAGTACCTTAGATACCTACGTACATTTAAGGAACGGGAAGGGAAAAGTACCTGTCACGAAACCTATATAAGTCTAGTATTGGATCAGGTCTCTCTCAAAATGATGGCCAGTTTAAGAGTATGATAGTGGTTATATATATATAGGGTCTCCTCAATTGGTAACAATAAGGCCATCGCGTTTGGGCTTGTTGGAATTGTCTGAACGGTTTTTTTAAACACCCATTTCTGTTTTTATTATAACTATAATACGTCACTCCGACACTAAAAGCAATCTAACCGAAGTTTAATTCCCTGCGCGGCTGACGGAAGCTGCAATATTGCAATAATTTGTCCCCTGACTGCCATGCCCCGCGTCGCGTGGGGTTAAACTTGCTATTCCATTTGTCATACCTAGAGTATTTGTTTCATGAATAAGTCTTGTTCTGTAATTTTATATATGACAATTTATTTAAAATAAACGAACTGAACGACTTCGTTTCGCCCAATTATGTCGTTCCTCAAACTCCAGCAAAACAATAAGACATTCAATACAAAGAACATTTCATTATTTTAAAAACTTGGACTTTCGTACATTATGATGCTATTCTATTACCTAACTGTGTCTCCATTTTAAATAAGCAACTTAAAGAAAATCTCCTCCCCCTTGATAGTCTTGTTAACTCATGTCTGGAAAAAATTCTGAATCTTAACCTTATTGGTAATATTTCGTCGCAGGCATCTCTACCTTTTCGGATGGGCGGAATCGGCATTCGTCGTTTCTCCGACATCGCCCTCCCTGCTTTCTTGTCTTCTACCCATGGCAGCTATGAGCTGATCAGAACCTTAACATTTGACTCTATTGAGGATGTTGAGCCTGACTGCCTGGAGGAAGCCTTGCAACGCTGGAGGACTCTATGCCCCACCCTTGACCTGCCCTCCTCTCCCATCTCTCAATCCGGCTGGGATTCACCTTTGGCCAAACTTAACCTTGACAAGTTAATTTTAGAGGGTTCGGAGGTGGACACAGCCAGGATCCTCTCTTCCTGCGAAGAAGAGTCGGCAGCTTGGCTCAAAGCATATCCATCTAAAAACATTGGCACCTTTATGGACAGGAATACGCTATATTTTCGTTGGCCTCCGTATCGGAGCCGAGTTATGCCAACCGCACGTGTGTCTCTGCGGCGCGAGCGTAGATCCCACGGGCCACCACGGGCTGTCATGCCAAATGAGCGCTGGCCATATTCCCCGACACGCTTCTATCAACTCCATCATAAAAAGATCTTTGGTATCAGCCGGAATGCCTAGCCTTCTTGAGCCCCCAGGAATCATCCGCTCGGACGGCAAACGCCCAGATGGCATGACCATCGTTCCTTGGACCCGTGGCCGCGCACTTGTGTGGGACGCCACGTGCGTCGATACGTTGGTGCCGAGCTATATCTCTATCTCCTCCAGGTCTGCTGGAGCGGCCGCGTCCCGGGCGGCCCATCTTAAGTCTTAAAAATACTCCTCGGTGAGTGGCAACTTTGAATTTCTTCCTTTCGCGGTGGAGACCCTCGGCGCTTGGGCACCGGAGGCCAAGAAGTTTGCCTCAAGTGTGGGCAAACTTCTGAAAGAAAAGTCCGGTTACCCTCGCGCCAGATCCTTCTTTATCAGCCGCATAAGCCTAGAGATTCAAAGGGGCAACGCAGCGAGCGTACTAGGGACCATCAAGGCATCAGCAGAGCTGGAGGAGTTATTTTACCTGTAGGCACAGAATATATATATAATATAATAGTGTAGGGCTGTCCCCTCTTTTTTATCATTATTTATGTAGGTGTGTATAATTAAAAATATAATTCAAGTAACTTTTAATTACCACCAAATCAATTGATTTAATCAAATTATCAACTTTTTAATAAAAATGGGCTTGAGTGAATGGAAAACTTAAAACCTGCGGTATCACTATCACCTCTACTTTTAAATAAGAGTTGCTTTTCGCGTATTGTTACTCTTCTAAAAAACACCGAATATAAAGCGCAACATATAAAGCTGCGGGCAACACCGAGTAGTAATCCACACTCTACGTAAAATTCAAGAACTTTATAAACTGTGCCAGCTACTTTATCAGTGTAACCTAAGCCAGAGAAAGTTAAGACGAAAATTAGTTTACCATCTACATAGAAATGCATATATTTGGACACCAGAACACTTTGATAAACTTTGCTTTGAAACAAGTTGATTTCATAGTGGGAAACGGGGGGCGGGGCGAGAGCTGACTGACGTGACTGTTGGTGAACTAACGTCTTGGACAAGAAGGTGTTATGCAAATTAATGCTCGTCTTAGTTTAGAACAGTAACTTTGAACGACTTACCATGAAATCTCATCATTGATGAGCCATCAGTTCCAGATTAACCCTTCGGTCATAGTTTGTACTCGCAGTTCGATCGGTGGTAGGTTAAAAAACAAATAGAGTCCATGTTAAGAAAGCGAGAAGTCATATTATTATTTAGTATGAAATAGATACTGTTGTAAGCTGCGCATAAGTAGTACATTGCCTATATTTATGTATTATTTATCTAGTTACTTTCTTACAATTTAGATTCTTCTCGTTTTCTTTTACCTATTTAGTTTCTGCATCAAATTCAATGTCTGTCGTACTTCTGGGTTGCGTCTTGTGTAACTATTTTTGTCTAATATAAATAATAACTGTTTGTAGTTGATGCGCATGGTAAGGAAAAGGGTCACGTAGGACCAAAGTAAACACGTATACAACTCAGAACAGAAACTTTGAAATTGTTTCGGCTGCAAAGTTTGTCGAGAGACGTTTTTGAAATAGTTTGACAGAAACTATCTCAAGCAGAATCTGATACTGAGCAATAAACGTCGTGACAATCAGGTGAAATAATTTACAGAATAGATTAACCTTTGGATCATTTCACCACGTCATGTGTCTAAAATAACTTGTTTTCTGTAGCGGCCGCATCATAAAGAATTAGCCAAACCTTGTTTTTAATTGCGAATTATCTGAAGCCAACTAGACCAACATTTATTCAGAAACCGATACTTATGACCAATATTCGCATCTGACACTGATTTTGATACACCGGCGTCCCGCACCCTGTAAATCCTTTCACAAATTGAAAATTTCACAAACACCAAATTTCAATTTTCAATTTCACCTGTGGCGAACGGCGGCGGGGGCGTCAAACGAGAGTCGGGTGCTTATTCCATTACCACCATTCATCAGTTTAACCCCTTGTCTATGGGTGAGGTGAGACGCGTCACTTACGCGTGAAATTTCTCACCTCACTTTATCCAGACCAATTTTCTTGTCAATTGTATTTGCATAACATGCTATTGTGCGTGGATGTGATTTTGAGCGGATATAGGCTTAGGCTGTGATACATGGGTCGTTGGAAGGAAGTATCTTTTTCTTGTCACTCACGTTAGGAGGTAGGTTTGTACCCGTGTTGTCGAGTTGGGCAAAATGTAATCACGATTAACTTTTCTCCCGACTACTTTCTTATTTCTGTATTTGATTATATTTCAAAATCTTAACTCGGTGCCGCATACAGGGATTAGAGAAATTGAGAAAGTAATTAGGAATGTATTTGTCAGTCGCGTTTACTTAATTACACAATTTAACATTAGCGACACAAAAATTCGCCCAACCGCTCCAAGCAGTAGAAAATCAACACATTGTCATTTCAATCGAGTCAGTGCCCCCAACTAATATCATCATAATATCTGACATCAATAAATTTTCTAAATACCTACACTAATAGTGTAGAAATACCTGCTACAAACCGCCGCAAATAACTGGAGCAAGCCTAAAACCATAATGAGTATTATTAACATTAAAACCATACACATAGGTATTTATCTTCATTTAAATTCAAAAATCAAAATACAAAAGTATTTTATTGCATGTAAGTACACTGGGTACATTTATACAACGTCAATTTTTTATTTACCACCGCCTCCAAGGTGTTATATAGAGCTGGGAAGAAGAAGCGGCGCAACAAACTTCTGCAACACATCTTTTAAAATCAAGTTTGTACATAACATTATTTTGTAAAGGTTGTGCGAAGCTGAAGTAAAATTAACGCCAGGCATCTTTGTCATTTAGATAATCGACTGTCCTTTATTAAACTTTCTTACAAAGTTGTTGTTTAATGTATGTCTTAAATTTTCTGTCATTCATATTTAAGATTTCTTCTGGTAGTTTGTTGTAGAAGCGTATACATTGTCCTGTATTTATCATCGACATAAAGTGTATCACTACCTTAACGCAGATAAGATCAGAAACCGCTTGAAGCGTGAAATTTACCGCTTCAAATAGAATTGAATGAATACTCAGACCATTTCTTTACCTTTTCTCTCCATTAGTAATTCAATATTATTCAATTGAGATGAAAAGCTCTCCATCTGCTGGCGTGAAAGGTCAGTGTAAAAATATATTGTTTCAAAAGAAGATGTGAATCTCTCAAAGAACCTTTTAGGAAATCCTCGTAGCATATCTACTCATTTTGTCGTATTGATAATTTTGGATGAACTACATTTGAGGGATTAGGCTTTGATTTTTTGAATTGACTTTTCATTTACTATTTTCTAATTAATTGCCAATAATCTAAGTTTCAACCCTTGACAAGTGTTGTACATAAATAACACTTAAATATTGCAAAATCACCTTAGTAAACAACAGGTTAACTTATGAAGAGTTATTAGAATTAATATAAAAATCTCAAACAATCAATTCTGTATGTATGTATTAAGTTAGAGATCCTGAGGTTATTTTTCTATGATCAGATCAGGTGCATTCTTTATAGTCTAGTTTGATTTATTTATATTAATTTCGAAATCAAATCGACCCTACTTTGGATCCTTCATACATCGCGCCGTCGACTATTTTGTATGAAAAGTTCAAAGGGTGTAGAACAGAAGTTATTGGAACCCTCAAAGCAAAACTCTGTTTAAATGTATGTATCCTTACATGAATCACTCTACCAAAATGCTAAACCAAACCGTTGGAATCGGACATTGTCATGGGTTAGAATACCTATTGCATAACGTTTCAGTGGCACATTCTGGCCAGCGTCCAAACAGGAAGCTTTTGTTGAGCCGGCCGGCTTCAAACAACGTGCCGCAACGGTTGTGATCGCCACCTGCGAAGTGTAACTACGCTATTGATTCCGACGGTGTAGTTTGTTAGCAATTGAGGTTTTGCGGCTTGATAAGTGGATTAGCTCTGAAAGTGTTTGAAGAGGAATTATGTATTAACATAAACCCAAGTATAAATAAATTACATTCAGTGATAAAATAAATAAAAAAATTAGAAAACTAATTTAGTTGCTTCGGGTAGAAAAAAAAGAGAAGGCCAGGGGTTTCGGCGTAGTGATGATTTGACAGTTTTGTCTCATGGTTTTTATTTTGTTGTTATTTTCAATTATCATTGTCAATTCTTTGTATATTTTGATGGACTTCAGAGTTGGGTAGATGTAATCGCGATTTCTGATTAGATTACTCTCTTAATCACTTTCTCACTTTCCCAAATTTCAGTATGTGACACCGGATTGAGAAATCGGAGAGCAGGTAAATTTGAAAGTAATCATGATTACATTTTGTCCAATTCTCATTACCGTACCGACACATGAATCGCGTTTACAAGGAACAAATAAAATGTCCAACAAAATCCACTGCATCAATACGTCTGTATAATGTCACGTGAATAATTTGTAAATTGGACATTAGAAAAATTATGCAGTATGCCGAACTCACGAAGTAAAAAGTAACACTTAAGCACCCATTTGGTTGATTCTGTTGTTTGCCGGCTTTCCGCATTTCGGTGAACCACAAAACTATTTGCTATATCGTGCGTAACAAAATGTTGACGAATGGACCACAAGTGCTCGCCGCTCTGATTATGGAACGCTGTAATGATGTGGGGTAGATTAAATAAATTGTTTCTTTTTTTTACTTTTCTGGATGATTTCTTAGTCACAATGTTCGTTTGCTGTTGCTATGAATTGACTGGCCTGTTGGCGTAGTTGATAGTGACCCTGCCTACTACGCCGGTCGAGGGTTCGATTCCCACCCGGGGCCAACATTAATGTGATAAGTATTATCTATTGTTGTCGGATTGTGTGTGTTGGTATGTATTTTTTTTTTTTTAAGTTTTTATTGTATGTTTAACAGTAAAGTTGTCGAGTACCCATCCACAAGCTTTGGCTTAATTTGGGACTAAACAGCCGTGTGTGAATTTGTACAAAAACATCTTAAATTAGTACACTAACAAATTTCCATTAGGTACGTAAATAGATTCTATTTGTATAACTACTAATCTTTTAGTTTTGTGGACACGCATAGGACGGTGCAGTGTCACATAAATAATGTTTAGCCATAGAATTGTAAAGTTTACAAGCTCCTCATAAACTTTTACGCTTGATAAGACTACTTTAACCTACCATCAGAAAAAGTTTGCGCTACTTTTCTTCACTTCCAATACAGTTTTATAGTGTGCAAAAGATTATTTTATGACAACGAAAATAAGCTATAACTCATTAAATTTAATAAGCTTTAATATAAAAGCAAATTCCAGATCCTTTTACCATAAAATTACATGAAATTGTATTTTTAATGTGGATCATCTTTCTTTTCTCGGCAGATGTTTGAGATGAACCTATGTTCAAATCAAAATCAACAGCTTATTAATGTCCCCACTGCTAGGGCTCAGGCCTACCCTTTTGACGAGGGCGTTCGGGCTGTAGTCCACCACGTTAGTTAGTGCGGGTTGGTGGACTTCTTATGCGCCTAAAAATTTCTTCTTTGACGTATGCAGGTTTTCTCACTGTATGTTTTCCTTCGCCGTTTGAGAGCAGTCGGTAAATGTACTTAAGTTTCGAGAAAAAATCCATTCGTACGTGGCCCAGCCGGCGATAGAACTTCGGACCTTTCCACCGCGTCTTATCCCCGACGCCACTTACGCACCCGTGTTCAAATAGAACTAACTTACCTGATAACACCATCTAATGCACCCTTTGTCCGATTACTCCCACTAAAGTACTCTGTACTTGAATAGATACCGGGGCCTCATAAATTCCCAACACATACGACAATACCCATTGACTTTATCAAATAGAACCCTTACTTATTGGATTTGTATGCACGAGGGGAGACTGAGTGACGTATTAAGCAAATAACGTGCATAAGTATGTAGCGTGTTCGCAAAATGACGGAGAATTTCCCGGTGTTTTCTATCGTCCTGTTTGTCTTATTCGCTTCATATTGACACTGTTATCGACATCGGAGCACTTCGCTCGTCGGCTCGGCACTTCATTATGATATAACTAGCGAGTAGTCAGTGAATTTCGCCAGAAGTCAGCTAAAAATCTTTTAGGCTTTAGGAGGCCTTATACAAAGAGGTTTCGTACCGATCATTTTCTTTTAGATTTTCAGCCTGTAAAATATAAAGTCTGCCTTTGTTGCTTCGACTATTGGATTCATAAATAATGTTCAATTTACATTGCCTGTTGTTAATACTCAAACTGAATGATGTTACGGTCAGTAAAGCCATGAAAGCAAACGTGCCGAAATTCTGTGTACTGATACTCAGTTAAGTTAAATTATGAGGTCTCCTTAATAACCACGCAGAGATCTCTTCCTGAACCTACTGTGAGATGACAACATATCTAATTATTTGATCGCTCTTGGGTAGCTCTACCCAAGTCCACATTCGCTTCAATAGCCTATTGTATATATTGACGCGTTATGAACTATCCACGTTTGTACAAAATACCAACCGAATCAGTTTAATGGAATCGATTGATGTCAGAATTTTGCGAAGAGCCCACAGCCTGGCTGACCCAAATACATGGAATGTTTGGCGACGGTTGCTATGGCATGACTTGGTTTCATTTTAAACTGCATGGCTTCTGAATTACTGCTGCCTAACTTACTTAGCGCTGAATTGCACAATGTGGGCATATTTTATAATGATTATATCGTTCGTGACTGCAGCGAAGCGGCAGGTAGCTTTTTTGCGGAAATGTTTCTTATAATATGGTCTGGGGACTTTACAAAGCTTATTCATTGCCTTTAGAGCTTTTACTTTGTTTAATTTTATTATAATGCTGATAATGTATTATCATTATATATTCAATAATATTGGACGTGTAATAACTTGATATGGCATTATCGCATGTTCATTTTAAACGAAATTCTGTGTTATAAAGTTTACATATTACAGTTAAGTAGCGTTTTAAAAGTGCCTAATGCCACTTTGTAAATGAGTTTTTCTAATTTATTTACGGAGTGAAGTACCGGTTTAAACGGTCTTCCCTTGATAGAACCTTAGACGTTTCCAGAGTAATTGATTAATAGTCCCTAATATTTTTATAAGCCTTATTATAAATGGATTTCGGTGGGGTTGAGTTTGAAGTAGAGAATTATAATAGAACTTTTTATAATATATCCTATCCTTTAAATATCCGTCTAGTGGATGAATACTTAGTTTTCTTTTCGCCGACGTCAGCCATCTTGCACTATCAATTTTCACTTAAAAATTAATGAGACTTTTTGTTACTTTTCTCGTCCAAAACCACTGAATGTTTTCGAAAGGGGTTTTCATTGTTAGGTTGGTTCTGTGCAGTGTATAGACGCCGCGAGTAGCAGCTAGATGTATTTTAATCGGTAAGTAGATTGTTTTTCTTGCTAATAAATATAAAATCAAGTGTAGTATGTAGCTATACGTAAATACATACAATTTAAAATGTTAAGTAAGGGAAACGCCTCCTCGTGTTTTGTCTTAAAACCAGATGAAATATTACGAAGTTTATAAATTTTTATTCTTTTTTTCTCGACACTTTATCTTTCTTTACGGCTGAATATTTTTTGTGAAATACGCGTCAGAACATGATTTATCTTCTATTTGATATATGACGTAAGTTACGATTTTTTGTAAGAAAACTAGGGCATGAGATTGCATGTATTGAACATAAATTGATAAATATTTGAAATGGAGGTAGAAGTAGTCTCGATCTTCTAAGAGCAGAGATGTTATTCATCATTAAGCGTGGGCTAGCGTGGTGGACTATAGCCCTCGTTGAGTGGATAGGCCTGAGATAGGCTGTTGAGATGTTATTAATGCCACTTTATTCTCATTTCTGAAAAACGTTAATTCTTTGTCGGCTCCTTGCTTTGATATTTAAAAATCTTTTTATTATCTCGTTGGCTTAGTGGCTTGGAGACTCCAGCGCCAGAGATTTAATGATATTTTATATGTGAAGATTTTATTTAATCTACGTTATTAGTATCCCCAATATCAATTACTGTGTGCATAGTGTCTTGAGCACACAGTATGTTGCTAAAGTGGCTCTGATCATGCTATCCCTTTACGGAGTTGGCAACAATCTCAAATGCTATTAAACTTCCGTAACAAGTCATATATATGTCGCTCTCATTCCCTCGTACGTTTAGCTATTGTCCCGCTAACAATGGTTAGTTAAAGTCAACATGGCTCGAAAATTACTTGCTCGGAATGCATTTATAACTAGGTATGTAGCATACGCTTCTACTGTCATAATTATCTCATATTACTTAGGGCCTCTTTCACCACTTGCTGATATTGTTACAGTTAGTAATCTGCCAAATAAATCTGTCTGTTAATATTTTCGTGTTTCACACCTCAAGTCTGTGATAATAACAGCCACTTGATCTTGCTGTTAGTTTATCAGGTGGTATACCTGCCAGATAAGGTAATCTGATACCCATGAAGCAAAAAATGGGCCATCTGTCAGATAACCTACAGATAGGGTATCTGGGACTTTATCAGCAAGTGGTGCAAGAAGCCCTAAGTTTTCAGCCTGCTTCTGCAAATAACTTCATAGTACCTATTGCAAAAATGTTGGGATTAAAAAAAATATTAAAAATGTTATTTACAATAGTTGCACAATTAAAACTTGTTTATTTGCAAAGCTCTAAAATTAAAGCCTGAATCTATTGTTATTTTTTAAAGCCTTGTATTACAATTACATCATTCGCTAAACAACAATCAACATTTTTTTTGTAGTTACCTATGTCCTTTGTACTTAATATAAAGTAACATCACCAATAGTTTTAAGACTTTTTTCACAGAACGGAGTTTTGCTTGACGTCGACTGTCTTCTACAGAACTGTTGGAAGTTTTCTCGCTAAGAGTTCCCTCACACTCTCAAATTTGAAGTTTTATCTAACAACCAAAAGGCCGGAGGACCGTAAAAGGTTTGTCGTGTCACCGGGGTGCAATTTAAAAAAGATTAACACAAGGAAATTTAGAAAAAAAACGTTTCTAAAGATAATGCTCCCATTATTAGGTTTATGAGAAAATAAACAATTTAGTTATAAAACGGGTAAGTAGCTACATTAAATAGCTATATAATGACCTAGTTTTTAAGCAATTTGGGAAAACATAAGCAAATTGGGTAGTCTATGTAGACATTTATTTAATTCGTTTAAAAGAAAGAAACCGGCGAAAGAAGAACTATTAGAAGACCTACGCCTACCATGAGTTAAACTCTGTATAAGTCCAGTGTAATCTGGTCTGGTCATTCCTCTTTCCCTGTCCCTCCTACTCCACCTGACTAGGTACCAAAATTTTACACAATACACTATATATTGTATTTTGTGCCAGGGGATTAGGATTAAGGTCCCGTTCGCAAAACGTTTCGTTGCCTCGTTCGCACAACGACCCATTCGCAAATGAACCTGTTCTCAAAACGCCCCTTTTTATAAACACTCTGGCGCTTTAAAACAGCCTGTTTACGTTTTTGTGTAAGTTTTTATTCAACCCACCAAATTGTTTTAAAAAAAACTTTTTAACAAAAAATAAAACCGACTTCAAAACCCAAAAAAAGGCACTAAAAAGCGTAAAATAACTTTTTTATTTTAATCCAAAAGACAGAACCCTGTTACGTATTATTTTAACTAAAATATTATTATAATATGTGCTTTGTACTGATCTGTTTGTAGTCGGTGCCAAGCCGGTAGTAGGCTAAGTCTCCCGTGCACCATTCCATAATATGTTAATTCATCATCATCATATCAGCCTATAGACGTCCACTGCTGGACAAAGGCCGGGAGGAGATCGATCGGAGAGTCGTCGTGGAGATCCTTGAGGGATCAAGGATCTCCACGACGACCGGTATATGTTAATTAAGCTGTTCGTATTGCTAAGTTTTATTGTGTGTCGGTCTTGGCACCGACTTCAAACAGATCAGTACATAGCACATATTATAATAATATTTTAGTTAAAATAATACGTAACAGGGTTCTTTTGGATTAAAATAAAAAAGTTATTTTACGCTTTTTAGTGCCTTTTTGTGGTTTTGAAGTCGGTTTTATTTTTTGTTAAAAAGTTTTTTATTTTTCCATTATTAATGTTAATGTATTTATAATAGTATTCGTTGCATCCCTAATAATCCCCGTAAAAAGAACTAGGTAGGTAGGTACAACGCAAAGCTTGCTGCAGAGGCGGCGGTGCGAAGGCGAAAGCGACAAAACCGCGCGCACAGATGGATACGCCCCACGCGGCGCGGCAACGCTTTCGCAACACCGCCGCCCTATCTGTATTGCGCTTTAGCGTTGTAAAGCATTTCATCATCATTACCACTTCATTCGCGGTAAAATACTACACAGACTTCTTCCCCCCTCCCCCCTCCCCTCGCCCCTATCTCCTCTCCCTGCCCCCCCCCCCCCCCACCCCACTCCCAATATCTCCTCTCCATGTCCTCCATTTCCCCCCTCTCCCTCCCTAACCCCTCCCACACCCTCCCCTCCCCTCCCCCAACCCTCCCCCTACCCTCCCCCTACCCTTCCCCTCCTATGCCCTCCACCTACTGTGCCGTAACTCGAACTATGTATGTAAATTAGAGGGTTTTCCTCGATTTCCATCGGATCCCTTCATCAGATCCTAACTTGGTGACAATGGGACCACCTCGGGATCGGACCCTCTCAAACAAACAAAAAAATTTTTGAAATCGGTCCACAGTTGACGGAGAAATCGGTGAACATACATAAAAGAAAAAAAAAAACATACAGCCGAACATAGAGTACCTCCTCCTTTTTGGAAGTCGGTAAAAAGTCAGTTAAATGTTCCCAACGAAAATGTCAAAGGCTTTTGAAACTCATTGCGTACAAATAGGCATTGTTTTTCCATTACATTTATGGAGAGGCATGTGTCCGTGGGTGTGAAACGGCGAGAAGGTTTTAAAAGTTAAACTGGTTGTGTTTTAATCGAATTCCCGGCGGGTAAGGGACGGGAGATGGAACATTCCCGTTATCACTTGTTGCCTCCTCCCCCTTGCGTTGTATTGTGTTACTTTCCGCTGGTAGAATTAACATAGATGCATAATTAACTTAGATGCACTTTGGGTGCATGGGCGTTTTCTGCGCTCTCACTCCCGGTTGACGCCAGCCCCCCTTCCCGGCCAACAGCTGACTCTACAGGTGGGGGTTTTGGTCCGTAGGTCGCCGGGCTTTTCCATAAAAAGCCTCGGTGGAGTCGGACATAACATCACGGAGCGATGGTAACCCTAAGGTTTCCCCTTTTACGCAAAAAAATATTATGACACCGGTGGTAGGACTCTAGAGCAAGCAGAGTTCGTCTCTGGATAAGTAAGTACTTCCCCCTATTTCTGCCGCCAAGTAGTTAGCAATGCATGCGTTGATGTGTATCAGTTTGACTGGTAAATGAGTCATAAGTGTAATTAATATAAAGACACGAGGCATTCCAGCCTAGTCTTCAGCCTTGGACTTCTTAGATAATGCCCGCTAAGATACTCTAGTCTTTATCGATGCAAATGATCGACCAGCTGAGGATACTGCCACCGTCATGTTTGCCGCTCTTGAGAACAAAAGTTGGAAACCTTTAGATGCATGAAACATTACCTCCGTCGGCTATCTACCTAATACAACGTTTGAATAATTAGTAACATGTTCCAAAGAAATATGTCATACTGGGTAAATGTCAATTTGTTGGTAGGTAGGCTTTATAATCATTTTAAAAATCCAGACTATAATACAAGAAACTGGCTACGATCAGTTGCACTTACCTCTGGGTATCATTCCAGGAAGGCTAGGTATTAACTAACAGCGAACTTTGACTTGTTCAGGATAGATAATTGATAGGAGAAAGACATACATTCAGGAAGCGAATGTCGATAAGACTTAATAGGAATAGCCCAATGGTCGCCATCACGTGCCCGCCCATCGATACAAACGTGATGCCTGTTCGTGATAGGGACTTGTACCACGCTATACAACATGCAAAATGTACACGTATTACGTCCTCTACTGACATATGGGTTTAGAAAAGGCCACACTGTAATGAATCACGATACAACGAAAGGATAAATTAGGAGGTGTTGATGCCCTGCTTGACACATCATCATCAATCATCAACAGCCTATTAATGTCCCACTGCTGGGGCTCAGGCCTACCCTCTTAACGAGGGCGTTCGGGCTATAGTCCACCACGCTAGCCCAGTGCGGGTTGGTGGACTTCACATGCGCCTAAGAATTTCTTCTTCGGCGTATGCAGGTTTCCTCGCGATGTTTTCCTTCACCGTTTGAGAGCAGTCAGTAAATGTACTTAAGTTTCGAGAAAAGAACCCATTGGTACATGGCCCAGCCGGGTATCGAACTCCGGACCTTTCGATAGCTTAACACATGCTAAGCTTGACACATGCTTAGGGTTTATATTTTAATTCAAAAGGGAATACAATCCTATCTGCAAACCCTTTTTCAGTATCAGTCACTCCGTCAATCGTAAGTTTAAAAATGTCTTCAGTGACCGAACCAAGGACGGATTTGTTCTACATTACTACTCAAATTAGAAAACGTCCTGTATCAGGCTGACATAGACCTATCAAAATGTTCCTCAAGACCTGCAACTCTATTTTTGAATCGCTCTCCTCGCTTCGAGCGATCGATTCTACTGATTTTCCTTCGACATCCGATACAAAAATCAGTACAATCGACCGCTCGAAGCGAGGAGAGCGATTCAAAAACAGAGCTCCTGATCAAATCATAAATATAGTAGGTATAAAGATAGGTAGTAAGTGTGTCAATTATTTAGTTACTTAAATCTCCGAAGACTAGATTACAAAACAGAACTAAAGCAACCAAAGTTAAGGAGGACTAAGGGGTTAAGGGGTTAGTTATCCTGTCCGACTACATCGCTAATTATTTCAGCACGCCTCTGCATCGCTACTGTACTAAAAGTCCCCTTGTGGTTCTTAAATTGGTTAAACAAAAACTATAGGCACGGTGCACGACTACTACACATTAATTTCTAAAATTTGTCTTGACGGATTACAATAATAAGAAAATGCAAAATAACATACATATTTTGCTTACAAGACGTCATTCTTTGATCTACTGTTGTCTACGTCTACTCCTGGCCGCCGCCACATCCGGTCCTTTGCCCTCCGCATTCAGCTTCCGGTCATGTATTTTAGGTCGTCGGTCCACCTGGCTCAGCAAAACAAAAGTAGGCCCTACCCTAACAAATTATTGGTTTAGAATGACAGTCATATTACATCTTCCCCTTTCGCTTAAATCTAAGCATTTTACCCACAAGGTAAGCGGGTCGTCAAATTTAAGACTTAATTAAGATATTACTTAGCTACTTTTCCGCTTCATTTGTTTTATAACATCTTAAGGATTTGCGGCGAGGGTGTGAGGATGTAGGGAGGATAATTAAACGCCATGTGATGAACCCCTCTCACGTCATCAGCAAACGATACCAAAGATTGATTGCCACCACACGATGTAATTTGTAAACTCTGATTAGGTAAACAAAGGTGGGTACAATTTACATACTTATATGCATATACACTTCTCTCTCACTTAATGTTTGTTTAGCATTGTTTACAATTTTAAGGTTGTTTGTTAGTTATGTACTATTCAGAGGTATCATCGACCTCGTGGATCAGACGTTAGCGTAAAACATGGTAAAAAAACGGTTTACTGTAATAATGTCCAATCTGAAAAATGTCCAACGACCATGCTCGAACTGAAAAATGTCCAAACTGAATAATGTCCAATCTGAAAAATGTCCAATCTGAAAATGTCCAACCTGAAAAATGTCCAGCCTGAAAAATGTCCAACCTGAAAAATGTCCAACCTGAAAAATGTCCAGCCTGAAAAATGTCCAATCTGAAAAATAAATAAATAGCGGTTTTTAAGGTTCTGTAGTGTAAAATGTTCCAGATTGGACATTTTTCAGATTGGACATTATTATCGTAAATCAAAAAAACAAGATAATGCAATACCAACAAGATACATGACATTGATTATATTTGCTCAAGAACTTGCGATAGTATCGTTTATAACAATATAGTAGTTTGATTGATTTGATTGCTCATTTTGCTATTGATAATATCGATTTAATTGTCATAAATGTCGCTACTTGTAATAATAAATGTACAAGTAAAGGAAAACATCTGCATACACCGAAGAAGGAATTCTTAGGCGCATGTGAAGTCCTCCAACCCCCACTGGGCTAGCGTAGTGGGCTGTAGCTCTAACCTCGTTAAGAGGATGCCTGAGTCCCAACAGTGGGGACATATTAATAGACTGTGGATTGGATTGATTGACTGGATTGTGACTAGTTTTAAAGATTTACTGTAATAATGTCCACCATTTTAACAAATGTTTATCTCGTATAACTCATCTCAAGTTGTGGGTGAGGTTTCTTTTTATCGGAATAGTAAAGACTTTCTCAATAGGATAGACAACTCTGAAATTACTTCAGCAGGTACCTATATATACCTCGTCTCTTGAAAACAGAAATATATACTTACTTATCAAAGTTAGGAGAATGTTCAAGTTTTATGAATTCCGCCGTTAATTTTTCTGGTGATAAAACGACTGAAGTTATCAACTTTCTATAGAACGCTCCCATTTTGTCCTACTTAACAAAATATTTGTTATTTTAGGAAGTACCTATTTATTTATTTATTAGGTATTATTAGGCTTAAACATGTTGTATAAACGGCTTCTTATTTAGTTATTTTATTTATCTAATTTATAATGGACCAAGGGCTAAAGAGCGACTGAATTAGCTGGGCGAGAAATAAGACAATAGTACGCTAATTATTACTGTAGGTTTGTAATAGTAGCCTACTAGACATTGACCTTTTATTTAAAGATCAGTGCTACTAGAATATGTATATAGCATGTATGCTTGAATACCTACCTAAGCTCCATACATAGTGTCAGATCGCATCTGACAGAATACATAACTAAAATAGACTCGTTTAGTTACTCTCGAAATATACTCTTTTACCTCTGACCTTTCCATAACACGAAATACTCTACGAAAATTCCCAAAATACATAGCTACCAAATACTTTGATCAGATGTGTAAATATGTGTTTTATGTGGGGGCGTACGGGCTCAGTGTGTGGCTGGTTACATCATACGTAATACAATAAGGCTGGCTAGGTATTCGATCCAGTCAATGTGACATTGGATTTCGGTGTGTCGGTTTTGTCTTGTCATACTTTTTTTTTTTTTAGGCGATTTATGTAAATGTTCTATGCATCTATTTATGTATCTAAATAGGTAATAGTAGTTTAGTTAGGTGCCTTAGATGGATATATCATTTATTTATAGACACAACACTTAAGTACATGAAAAAGAAACACTAAATAGAACCCTACATAACATTTGCTTTTTCATTCATCGTTATTATATCAGAGTGTTGAAGTCCACTGCTAGACTTAACAGCTAGATGCTAGACCTTTATGAGGTATACCTAGACTTAAATGCTAGACCTTTTTCAAATGCCACCGCCTCTATCCCATTCATTTTCTATCAATAGTTTAAAATAAATAGGTAATAGGTATACTACTCAATATTTTTTCATTGGTTATAGTAGGTTTAAAGTTAAGTAAAAACAATTCATTTAATAAATTAATTTTGCTAAAGAATTAAAGGTATCACTTTTATAGTCCTCATTTCTATTTCATATAAGTACCTTTAATAAAACGTGAAAATATTCTCGAGAGGCAACAATTTCAATGTTCTCTCGGAAAACTTCAAGCTTACATTGTCGTAGATTTATATACCAACTACCGCCCAGCCGCGGAGCTCAAGGGAGAGGCAACTCGATTGTATTTTTTCTGCTTATGACTTCATTTGTCATATAGAGGAACGTGGGTTTCGTTTGACCCCCTATGAGAATTCAAGTTCTACATTACATTAATCTTATTTGTGACTTGTGACCCACACTTCAGCAAGTATTGTTTCTTTTTATTCACTTAGATAAGGTGCTTTTTTATTTTCGTCTTTGTAACTATTACCTAGAAAGTATTGTTATGAAATACTTATACAGGTGTAACGACCAGTTATAATTATGCTTTAGTGTGGATTATAAATTTTGATGCTGCGGATGCTCCGTCACTTCGTAGGCATTTAAAAGTAACCTACATGTTATTCCAGGATATAAGCTACCACTATACCAAGTTTTATCAAAATCCATTCAGCCGTCATAGCGTAATTGAGCAACAAACATCCAAACACAAGTATTCTAGGTAAATAGAATAGAAAGGTGGGAATGGGATATGCAATTTTTATGAGAAATTATAAATTTGAAGGGTGAGAGAGCCAGTGCGATTACAGATGCATGAGACATTCGTATCTTTAGAATGTGGATCACGAAAAACACCAAATCTGAATAAAGCACCAAAGTAGTGGGTTGGTTATGTTTGGAAATAATGTTCTTCACTGTCTTCCTCGGTTCGTTGAGCAGATAGTACCTATAATACAACCATGGCATCAATGTAGGGACTTCCGTGGTTATCCTATACTCGATCCCAGGTCTAATACAATTATTGTAGAAGTTGTGGTAGCTTGGGCTCTGCTCCAAAACTAATTTGCCGACACAGATAGTACACACAGGTTTGTTAAAAATAAAAGTCATTAAAATAATAACTAAAATTAAAACCTACAATTATACTGTCAGTAGGTTCAGAATCAGAAGGTACTCTAAATTAGGTAGGTACTCTAAATGGTAGCATTATTTCAGACTAGTTAAGACAGGCGTATGTGAAAGGTTTCCACATTTACGATCGATTGCAGAGACGCTCGAAAGTTACAATCAATTCTATATTTAGGCTCCAGGTATATCTCCATCTGGTTTATTTAAAGTTGCATAGGTTTAGGTGAGAAGTTTCAAAATAGTTTATTATATAGCAAAATCTAGATTCATTCCGTCAGTCATCAATATTTATCATTTAGAAAAAGTCAGAAAAATGTATTTGGTGCACTTCTGTTTTCTTTAGCTGTCCTGTAATACTTGTATCAGATTTTTTTTTTGCAAACTTTTCATCATTGCCGGGCATTTTTGCATACAGGTTCAAAATTTTAGCTCAATCGGTTCCAGTTTAAGAGCTTTAAGGCGGACAAACATACAAAAAAGCTTTACTACAAGAGTTACCGTTTTGAAGGAACACTAAAAATATATAGATAAAGCTGGAACAGAGAACAGAGAGAGTATGAGAGTACTAACAACTTCTAAAATGTCCGCCATTTACTCGCCTGTGTCGGGAAAGGAAGGTAGAACTAAACAACTGGCAACAACGCATAAATCTAAATCCCCCACGCCCTCACGGCTACACTCAACTGGATTTTTGCCACAGAATAGATAATAGTACTATCATGTTTTACATGTAAGTACATAATACAAGTTAACCGTAATTACGTGTCTAAATCAGAATATTAGACGACCAAAAGCAACTGAACAGCAAACAGGTATCCTGGAAGTTATCCTTTTTCCATTTATCCCCCCCATCCACATTCTACCACGTATACAGATAAATTGAATTGTCAATGTGCTGAGGCAATTTTTTTATTTTTGATCAAGTTTTCACCACTGGGTAGGCAATTTTCGAAGAAAGTTTTTAGTATACAAATCACGATATTATAATGTTTAGTGTCTAAACGATTAGTTTACCTATAAGAATGCAGCCGTAAAACTACATCCGTGTTTCAATTGGCCCGAATTTCATTTATTCTTCCTAGTATGCGGATTCCCGCACCATCGGTAATTCCATTGCACAAAGCGCCTGAGTTATGAGAACCCGGTGCTTGTGACAGACGGCAATACTTGGGCAGAGTTTGTATAGGCATTGTCGGATCGCATCGTGTTTGTCGAGGAAATCAGATCGATTTGGGGGTAAATAGATAGATATAATATTACAAAACCAATAACAAACACGAACTAGAAAAGCGTAACACAAAATGGAGTGAAGGTCTACCTCCGTATAATGGCTAGTAAGTATTTTAATTATAAAATGATAAATTGATAACTTGTTTGGTACGAGCGGCGGGAATTTTCATTCTTATTTTCTGCAGAAAAAATAACGATCTGGTTGAGATTTGCAATTTAACGCAATTACTAGAGTAATGACAAAGTAATGAGTTTTATAAATTGGAGATTCTGTAACAAAATAAAAATTACCAGCACGTCAAGCGGAAGCCACTTGCCAAGTAGATATACCTAAAGAAAATTATGCGAAAAGTGCAACTCTTTTAACTATCTAACAGGGAAGTTTCTTTAGGCAAAGTTTGAACCATATTTAAGGAATTACAGCAAAATTGCTTTCCCCTAAAACATGAATCGGCAATAACGTTGTTAGCACAAGCTTTAATCTAGCTGAGGCGCATCCGTTGATGGTTTTCCGATTCTATTAGCCGCAAACCGGCGCAGTGGGCGCTTGATTAACCGGAACGAGTGGGAAAATGGCCCGCTTATTTAAGACCTCCGCATTTCTTAAGAAACGCGGGGGCGCTGCAAGGGAATGCGAGGGCGGCAGTGCCAGGGAAAACAGGGCGTTGCGAGAAGAAACAGGCGCGATGCGATGAAAAGAGCGGCGGCAAAGGCTTTGTTTATGTAGGTAAACATCCCGCCAGATCAGGTGGTCTTCTGAACTTTTTATGTTTATTGCAAGTTAGATTGGATGTGGGGTTTTAGTGAATATTTTGTGGGTAAAAGGGGAATAAAATGTTTTAAGGTACATTTTATTACATTTCCTGTAGTACAGTCAGTGATATTTATTGCCAACTGCCGCTCGATGCTCTATTCATATTTTATTTTTACATCATCTTGTTATGGTTCTGGAATAATAATTTTTACTTTCTGTTTCTTTGTACAAAGAAAAAGTAGGTAAACTCTAAGTATCTAGAGTGATTCTAACTTAAGACTCTTTCGGTCTTTGAGCCTAATAGGTATATTGTCTACTAGCCTTTTCCCGCGGCTTCCCCCGCGTATAAAAGTTTTTCCCGTGTATATTGTGAAACAGCGCCCTCTATGTAGGCGTTTTGTTACTTAGGGGGTATTAGCGGACGCCCCGCGACTGTGTCCGCGTTAAAAAGTAGCCTATACGTTATTCCAGGATATAAGCTATCACTGTTACCAAGCTTCATAAAAATCTGTTTGGTAGTTTTTGCGTGAAAGAGTAACAAACATCCATCCTCACATCCTTACAAACTTTCGCCTTTATAATATTAGTAGGATTTGGTTAGAAAGCGAAAGTAAACCCAAATAGATCCGAGACTAGAATGAATTTGGCATTATACTTATAATCTCATTCCATTCTTATTTGTAACTGCTTCTTAACGCAAACTAACTGTATCGCCCTCAAAGTCGTTGGCGTACCCACTTTACCGAGCCCACCCTCGTCAATTTCTTAGTGCTGCCGATTTGTTCGTGCAGTTGATATTATTTTCTTTACTCGTTGCGTAACAAAACTAGTAGCATTTATAAATATGTCCATGTTGCTGTTTAATTTTCTTTAAACTAGTTTTGTTTTATTTTTTCATGTTGCAGTGCAGTGGCTCGAACATTTAAGCTTAATTAACTCTGTCAAAGTCAAACTGTTTACACTGACGAGCGGTCGACTGAATTCGGTAGGTACTTATTCATATTTTTCAGGAAAAAATCTAACCAGGTTTAAATGAAACTACATGCAAAAACGATAAAAACTTCGCAAATGATAACGTTAAAACTAAAGTTAAATCACGGTTTCCCTAATGGCTCGGACGGGCGGACTTTTCGAAAAGTACCTAGGCCATAGGCACAGCGATAACTTCCTGTTTGAAATGAGTTCCGTTAGTAACGCTTTCTGAAAACCAGAATTGCATCCGTCGCATCGGGAGAAAACTATTCGTTTCGATATGCAAACACCATTATTCGCGGTGAAGCAAAATTCCAAGCGTGGCAAAAGCTTTTACATGACAGTATGTAAAAGCTTTACAAAGCGTAGCAAGCGCTTTTATAGTTTATTTAAGTAGGTTTATATTATACAGGATCGAAATTATAGGCGGTAATTGGAAAAAAAGTACCCAAAATTTTTCAAATTTTTAAAAATTTAAAAATTTAAAAAAAATTTCAAAAATAAGTAGAACTGCATTTAAAGATTTTTAAGAAACCACCTGTCTCAGCCGGGAACTGAACCGAACAAGGAAAAACGTATCATGCATTTTTATGATACCAATCGAAAGGGTCAATTATCAGAATCAATTTCTTCTAAGCAACAAACTATCTTAAATTAAAGGAAAACCATGAAATTTAACATTTAAATAACAAAACGATATAACGAGTAGGTCGATACGATATCCTATTCGAGATTATGTAATGAAAATAAAAATAAATACGGAACCCATACAGCTATACATTGTGTGTAACGTAGGTACACTTTACTGACATTCATTTAAACCGCAGACATCAAATTGTTCAACTAACATGTGCGCAAGCAAGTCTAGTTAGAGCAAACCGAACCTCTTGGCATTCAAACGATGTGCAGTCAAGATAATTCCTTATATCAATGGTTTCCACTCCACAGAGCGCTCTCTAGTTGCACTCAACTACCGCCGAGCAAGAATTATCTACTGTCTCTTTAATTCTTTTAGGGTTTCTTTGTTATAGAAGAAAGTTACATTCTTCTTTGTACAAGATTACAATGGTCTCGAATGCTTTAACGAAGCTAGTTGTTTTAACTCAGAAACGGCGATATCTTTTGACTGCGATGACTTAGAAGTCTGATTTTTTCACGGCTCCAAGGGACTGCAGACCCAAGTATTTGATAATAATTTCAACTTGATACCTCCACGTGTTCCTGAGAAAAAATGGTCTTGACAGACGGACAGACGGTAAACGGAGTAATCCTATATGGGTTCCTTTTTTCCTCTTTAGGTACGGAATCCTAAAAATAGATTTAAACCACAATACTCGTAGTAAGAGCAAGAAAGCATTGCAACCTTCATTTCGTTCTCACAACATTCCCATTTACCCCCACTTTCTGAAAGCTTTCCCGACGTATTATTTGTCCATTACCCACTACGATTAACGTCAATCTGTTTTATTGGATTACTGGACAGGTGCGAACAGTCGACATCTGACAAACTAACTTTGTTAACGTCACAAAATGCAATGGGCCCGCAGGCACTAATGGATGTCAATATGTCGTCAGAAAATAGGTTGTGAGCAGGCTCAGATGCGGAAGAGGCTGGATGCGGCGGGCGGAGGACAGGGGCTGGTGGCGTTCATTAAGGAAGACATTATTATCCAGCAGTGGACGTTAAAAGGCTGATCTGATGATGAGGGTCAATTGAAGAACACTCTAGGCATACAGATCACATAACATATTATTGTATTTGACTAAACATCCAGTGTTTATGTTCGCCTAGGATGCCTTCGAACGCTAGAGTCAACAACATTATATTAACATTCAAGAAGTTTATTCTTAGTAACAAATTAGTCCATTGAGACTGAGTGAAAAAGGGTTGTTCGTTTTAAAGCCTATTAATATTAGTCCGGGCTAAATAAACGAATATTGTGGTGGACAACACGGCCCGGGAAACAATAGCTCTCTGTCAGCTAGACGGAGACAAATTGTCTATGGTGCACGAAAGAACGCCGATCTTGGGCTCTGGCCCTGAGTATTTGCAATAAATCGCCTTTTGCACCAGCCGGAAAGTCAAATAAACTTTTTTTTTTTAATTTAGGCCCAAATATTAGTTATCCAATACGTGTCATAAAAATAATCAAATATCATCAGCTCGAGCCACCTTTTTGTAATTATTTATAGGTTCCGAATTTTGACTACTACATTTTGAAGACCATAAAATAAAGAAGGCTTAGAACTAGTTTTCCTTCTGTCTTCAGTACATAAATAGTTTGATTATGATCCGATGCCATGTGGCTTGTCCACTGCACGAAGTAACCAGTAAAAATGTTGAACAATCCGACGATACCACGATACCAACATATTGAACCACCTCCTCTATGCCTAAAAATTACCTGAGAATCTCCCCAATTTTTAATGAAATTTAAAAATCACTGGTGTGAAATCAAAGAGTGCATAATATTTTATCTTTAGTAGGTAGTGGTTTCCATCGTTACTTCATAAAAGTTTGTCGGCGCTATACCCGGCATCGCCGCAGGCAATATCGAACAAATATTTACTCTCTCATACCTGCCGGGAAATAGGGAGCGAGTGTAAACAGTTACATTTCATACGGACTAATGACTTGCATGTATAGGCAGACGAGTACCGTGTAATGTATGTCTATAATTATTTTGTGTGGATAATAAAGGTTGAGTTTTTTTTAGTTATTGAGAAAATCGACTATTTCATAGAAAAATACCCTGGAGATATTTACAAAATACTATAATATAAAACTTCATTACACAAACATTTTATATTGTTATTTTTGAAACCGACATTATTAATATCCAACTCTATAAGTGTAAATACAATCGAATTGAGTCAAAAACGCGAATTTTTGGCACAAATACAAATCTATCCCTCTATAGAATAGTCGATCGAGAGTAAAAATGAAAGAACAATTACGATAAACATTTGTAAAGTGAATTAACTAAAATATAAATAATATGTATGTATTAAACATACCTGCTTTATTTTGTAAGAGAAAAAACGCAGCTAAAAGCAGTTAAATAAAATAACCTTGAGTCCACATGGAAATATGGGGAATATACACTCATTTGTACCTTCACTATAGGTATATACTGTGTGGAGAGTTGGTAAACACTCCATTAGATCCACACAATAGGTACTCCAATCTCATAATGACGAACCCCACCCGAATATCACTAAATGCATTCTTAGTAGGCATAGGTAATTTACTAAGGCAGGGCAAAAATGGGTCGTATTAGTTACATTTTCACACATACTAAGTATAATTATGGAGGCTTGGTTCTCCTGAAATTATTGGATTAAAAATCAAGTTGGTAAGTATACTTATTCGATCCTCGGCCGTGCCATGTACCGATGAGTTTTTTCTCCGGCGAGGAAACCTGAAGAGGCAATTCTTAGGCGCATGTGAAGTCCACCAACCCGCACTGGGCTAGCGTGGTGGACTATAGCCCGAACGCCCTCGTAGAGAGGGTAGGCCTGAGCCCCAGCAGTGGGGACATGTTAATAGGCTGTTGATTTGAAGTATACTATTGACAAGTATTTTTCAATTCAATCAATTTAATTTCGTCGTCTATTGCATCCACGTGTCCACGTATCACGAATTTGTAATATCTATAAACTTTAATAGCACCAACATATAGTTTTATTGTGATACATGGAGATACGTGGTTATGATAGTAAGACGACGACGAGTCGACGATTTGATATTTTAAAGAATCCCATTTTCAATCACTTATACAAGGAAAGTACACTTCCTCTTCCCAGTTCTAACACCTTGGAAGCGGTGGTAGATAAAAAATTGACGTTGTAAATGTACCCAATGTACTTACGTGCAATAAAATAGTTTTGACTTTGACTTTGACACGACTTAAAACAAATCATACCGGAGACGGATCACACCTGATTTAATTTGCTTGTTATTTACTTCTGTAACCGGTGGGAGTATTCTAATGCAGTATCCGTCTGGAGCATAGAAATAAAGATGTACTTACGTTATTTCTATTTCTTGATCTATCTTGTTATATTTCTGTGATCTGGATGGTCACTACATCTGCCGCCAAACTTCTTGTATAATGCTAGCCATGTTACGTTCCAATTTGAATGCTAAGAGAGCCAATGTGCACACAAGGGATTCAAACATGGCTGACATCCAAATGCCGCAGGTTTATGTACGACAGACTAGATAGATCACTAAATACTTGTGAGATATACTTACGAATATCGAAATGTTAAACACTGATGCTGACGACATGCTGCTGCTGATGATGATTTTAAGATCGGTTAAGAAGTATCTGGGCGTGGAGAGAAAACGAAAAGTAAAATTAGCTAATATTACCATGAGTACTGAACTTGTCAACTCGTAATTTAACAAACACGCGAAAATTTTATTTCTGAGTGGGCACATATATAACATAAGATCCGGGGCTCCTCGCCTCTGATCTGTGGACAGCAGTGTCTTAGAGCGGTGACAGCTTTTGATGTCAAATTACGAGTGATATTTCTTAAAGCTACTTTACCGAACAGACGTGACGTCTCTTCTGAAGCGATTGTGGCTTATACCCGGTGGGACACAACGACACTATCTATCAGATTGTGTTGTTTGTATAATTTTTTATCCCAAAGGATCTATGTTAATATTTTTAACCGTTTTCAAGTTATTTATTTAATGTAAAATTTAAACCTTAATCGGTTGATCGAGGTCAATGACACTGTAAAATACTGTAACGATTACAAAAACCACAAAAAATCGGTGTTTGTGTTCCATCTGTACACTTACCAAAAATTGTTGTAGTGTTTTTTTTAAGTTTTTTAAACTTTTCCCTATATTATATCTTAAGGTTTTATTAATTTATGAATTTTACTATCAAAATAAAGGTTAACATTCATAAATCCAAAGTAAAGATAACGAAACTGTTAACTTTTGACAGTTTCAGAAAAGTTAAATTAATTCTCAGCAACAGCTAAAAGCAAAACACTGTAAAGTTGCCTTTTACTAAGTATGTGGAAAAGAATTATCACGACACAGAATAGGCTCTTTCAATAGAAAATACGGTTTCGTATTTTACAGTTTTCCCTCCACAACTCGAAAAGTGTTCATCACAGGCACTATGTTACAGGATAGGTAGTACCTAAATAAAGAACGCGGTGATAATGTACATATGTCAGAGGTAAGTTAAGTATCTTACAAGAAACACGTCATTTACTTATCACACCACGCATTTCAAGCAAGTTAAGTGACTTTCAAAGAATACAGATGAAATGAAAGGAAGAGAATGACACCATGTATACGAGTATGAGATTTTATGCTTTATTTAAGTACTTGAAGTAATGGACTTCCGTCATCTTCCGTTACGTCGTACAAAACCAGTAGGCGCGTTTGCGCTTGAAAGTAAAGCATATAAAATACTATACTGCAAGTGTATAGTTGTCATACATTCAGGAGGAATGTAACAAGTTTTTAAACACAATTTGTTTGTTGTGTATTCTGAGAAGTAAAGGTTTTTCTCTAGACTCCAATACAACGCGCATTAATACGGAATTTGAACATTGTGGTTAATTACTATATAGGCAGTAGGGTTTCGTGGTTCAGTAGTAGGGCTTTGTGGGCAGTAGCTGCGGATAAAGGGGTATTAGCGAAAAGCTTTGCAACCCCTAAGCTGTACCGTGAGAAAGCCTAGGGGAAAACTAACTTATTTTTCTTATAACGAACCGTTACTTGGATAATACATTGTTCAATGACATTAGCTGACTACCTGTAAGGCGTGCGTCGCGTGATATGACCACCCATTTCGTTGAAAAGTTGATTGAATATTTCTTCAAGCATTGCCGAGTTCTTTTGTTTTGTTACATTTTTTTGTTAAAATTATTACCGCTTTTCAATGTGCTGGTATTTTTAGCTAGACTTAAATGTCTCCGAATGTATATTCCTTTACACCATCGTCACCATATTCGTCTGTCACGGTTGACTGCTGGACATAGATAGACCTTCTCACGTCTTTCACCCATTTATTCATTGAATGAAATATAAGTTGCACCAAAATAAATTTATTCCATTTTGAAGAGGAAACAAGTGGAAGAGAAAATTTGCTATCACCGTACCTTACCTCTTCGTAATGGGACGAAAGGGCATGGCCCTATAATCGTTTTAAGCCTACAATATGGGGTAGTAGTGGCAATATTGATTTTCTTATTGGACAGTAAACCCTTTTCCTTATATAAAAGCCGATGTCTTGGGAAATCGGGACATAGGAATACATTGGCAAAGTTATAAATTGGATTATTTATTTTTCGCTGTCTCTATTTTCTGGTATGTACCGTAACGAATTTTCAAATTAGGATTATATTGGATATTATTTTCGAAGTTGTCACTTTTCGATCTAATTCTATAATTTTCAGAGAACTGAACCGCTGGAAAGACTAAAAAACTGAAAATGAAAAAAGACGCGGATCCGCTCTCAAACCACCCGAAAACTAAAATCGTGAAAGTGCGAGTTGGAGTATGAACTCGCTCATGATCGATATAGGTGCATTCCTACAAAGGACATGTTTACTATTTGGGTTGTGGACCACCCATTATGTGATCCACCGTTGTGCCCATAGTGCCACAACGATAGATCCGTGCTTGCCTAGCAGGATGAATATCAAGTACAATTTAACGAATTCTGTGACGCATTAAGACCTGACTGTCAGAAGATGAAATACAACTCTATCGTTATTACCTATAAGTTACCTCTACTTGTATATTTTTATCAAACTAGTATTTCGGTGGGTGCCCGCAAGCGGACCGCGGAGATTGGCTGTGTTGAGCTCTTCTTTTGGCCAAAAATAATTTTTTTGTATGAGATTCGACGTTCAAATATCTGAGGGCCTCTTATAAATTATGCACTCTTAACTTGAAGTTTTTATAAATTCCGTTCTATAACTTTGCGTGTTGAGTAACGATAATTTCATTAGGCAGCGCGGCACAAAAATATTTAACGGCTGGAAAATTTTATTGTCCCTTATTTATCTAGGGCGGTCTTTATAAATTATGAGTTTGTCTGTTTAATGACAATTACCATCCTTCATTTATTATACCGCTGGGAGAGCAGGCTCCAACTTTATCGAGTTTTTGGAAGTTGTTCGTTTTTATTGGAGTTATTGACAAGGGGGGACCGAGTGGTCTTCTAAATGTTTCTGAAAAGTTTTACTCAAACCTCCGTCATGAACGAAATAATACTTTTGAAAGTTTATTAATGCAACCTAGATTAGTTACCTAAGGATTAAAATTTATTTTTTAACCCAATTATGCCAAACTATTACGCAAAATACACATTAGGTCAAAATATAACTGGTTCTTAAATTTTCCGCAAGAAGTTAATTTTGATTTGTCATAGGAACATCGGAGAGTGAAAAATTGAAATAATAGTCTTATCCTTTAGAATGTGTCTGTCAAAATTAGAAAACTCCGCAGAATGTGGACGTAATTTTTTGATTTTCGAGAAATCACTCATACCTATACATATATATACGTGATAATAGCCTACAGCGACGACACCCAAACGGGTCGCGTCACATTGTCATTCTGCAGACAATATTAATAAAACCCGATCGGGTGTTTTAACACTCTGAGGGTTATTATATTCGACATTCATTTGAATCCTGTTCGCGAGTGAACTTCAATTTTCTCTTTTTCAGGATGTATAGTTCTGACTAAATAAAAAGGTATCTTATCTTGATCATAATCGCAACCAAACTGTAACACGACATTCCTTTTAAAAATATTAGCATTGCCTGTTATTTGTTAAGTGTTACAATAATAATATTTTATACAAAAAAATACAAGAGTATTAGCACAGAGGATGTAATAGTCTCCGTATTAGCGCCCTAAAACCCAGATAATGAGGTCTTGGATTTTAATCATAATGATTTAGAGAAACTAAGTTTTTCTGTCCTAGTTGCTTACTAGGTAGGTAAATGATATTTTTATGAGGAATTTTTATTACAAATACCTTTTTTTTTCTTAATTTTTTGTTAAGAAGCTGATATTTTTTATTTTTTTTAGAGATCAATTTATTCTGCTGTTGATTAATTCCAGGCAAATCAACTAAATCAAGAGTGAGTGACTGATTCCACAAATTGTCGAAGAAGTGTACAATATTTTCTTCTCAACCCGTATTTGGGTTTAATTCCCAGGTGGTAAAAGCTTATAGGGGCTTTTGTCCAAACTGGTCCCCATTTAGGAATCAAAATGAATAATGACATTTTGGCAAATACGCTGTGAAAATGATAAATTGCCTTATAAATTCCTTGGACTACCACCATTATCGGATAATCATGATGATGCGATGTTTTTATTTGCCACGGAAAAGGGTCAAAGGATAGTAAATACAGGAAAGGGGTAGCGTTAACAATGCAAGATTAAGGAAATGTTGAACGATTTATTCGGCAAATAACTTGGGGTCTTACCATCCTTTTTTCATCTTTAAAATTTAGATTGATCATGATGGTTGCTCGTACCCGTCTGACTTGGGGGTACTTACATAATTTAAGCCTCTTAATATGAAGCAAGTATTAAACCAATATTATATTATATCTGGCATTTTTATTACCAAGAGGTCTGTGCGATGATTTCACAATCGTATTTTTGACATCATAACAAACGATACCTACTTTCAAACTCGCATTCCCTGTAAATAGAAAAAAAATCACAATTTAACATACAAGATCAGTAGCAATTGCAAGAAATTATTGTGGAAATAGAAATAAGGTCAATACAACAAAAACGCCGGAAAAATAGGGAATCTTGAGTAGGTACAGCATACAATCAAGCCTTAAGTCACCCATAGTCTTTCTGAATCCATTGTTACTTTCCACAATAATGACTCTATAATTCTTATCAAGCAATAAACAAAGAAAAAGGTTTCAGAAGTAAAGAGTTTGATAAAAATCAACAATGACTAATGTTTTGTAAAAACAGTAATAATTTATCCTGTCCAATTTGAGGCCATATAACTCTGAAGTCCCAAGCTCGACGCTGTAAAGGAAAAAAAACAAATTGTTGGCCCACTAAATATTTAGGGTAAGATCCGGCGAGCAATATTAAATTCTTTAAGAAACGTGGCCTGTGTAAGGATGTTTTTCAAGAATAATTTCTTTGCTGCTGGAAAATGGCTCCAAATTGAAATGCGATACGATGGCTGAGATTTGATTGCAAAACTCTACTGTAATTTAGAAAAGAGCATTAAACATTCTGAACTGAAACAACAAACATCTGGAAACAGATTTTATGATTGTCTTTGATCAGACCACCTTCTAGGTATCTTAGATTAGATTACCAATAAAAGAAAGTAAAATGGATTCACAGTAACTGTATAAAACTGTAAGTAACTGTATATGATGGGTGTAAAATGTACGCACCAACAGTTAGATAAGCATTCAAGACAATCGTGCCTAGCAGAATTGAAGGCCATGAAGATATTTTTGGGCACACAACCCGGCCCGAGTTTCTCGATAGAGTCATCTCTCCAGTTTTATTCATTAATGAATCTGGAGAGATACCGAAAGGCAAATCCTTGAACCACGACCTATGATCTCATGACACTTTACTCAACTAAGCAGCATATTTAATTAAAAACAAGATTTTCTATTATTATTCGTAGCATAAGAGTACGGTCACAAGAATTTTAGGTCAAACTACAGTTATTAGTTCAGCGTGGTGAATATAATTTGCATCTCGACGCTAGGCGAAGCTTTGAATGCGCTTATACTATTTGCTGGTCAGCGTTCTATGACTTTATACTCTCACGTTACCTATTGTCACGTTCCTTTAGTGGTGCATCGCAGCATTTTCTCTCGGCGAACATAAGCCGGATTTATACTAGTGTGTGGAGACTGCATGGAGTAGTCTTATCAGATAGGATTCAATATATCTAAGACTATTTGTCAAACTGCCAGACAAAATATACTAATGGTGGTACTAGGACTACAGTACAGGGACCGTCAGGGTCCGTCGTCTTACCTATCTCTACCGCCAAAAGCATTGCATGCATAACTGTGTTTTGGTTTGAAGGGTAAGAACTGTCTTACCCAGTGTAGGCACAGCAAACATTGTAACCAAGCACTTTGAGAGGCTGCATATTTTAATGGGTGATGGTACTCACTATCAAGTCATCAGCTCTTTTGCCCGTACATTCGTAAATACTAGGCGATCGGATATGCTGATAGTGGGTACTTACAGCGGATGTTGACCTCTACGGCTTTACTCTTACCCCAAAGCCTTCCTTCGCTACTGTAAAGTAAAAGAGCAACGGAGGAGAAAATTTCAACTTACTAAGTATATTTGAATTAAGCAGCGGCGACAAACGAATTGGAAGCCACTTTCACACCTCAAATGGGCATTTAATCGTCGTAATTCCCATTGTGTTGAACACAAAACGAATGTATTCGGCGAGGCATTGTTCGGATACCCTCGGTCGGTTGCATTCCTCCTGTAAATACCAGCTTGCCGCAATTTGGCATAACGCCCGCCACCAGACACTTAGCAAGGGGGCGACAGGTTCTAAATCTCCCCAATATCCACCCTGATAATATAACTTGTATGACGGTCCGAGCAATGTGTGTGTAATTTTTCTCTCTCACAGGTGGGTAAAGAAATCAATTTCGCATGGTGCGATGATGTTTGAAGCAATGTGGATAGGTGCTTCTGTGGCAAGCTTTGTTCCACGACGATATTACGTGGCCCCATCCAATCCTGACTCCGCACCTGGTTAATTGCCGGCCATTGTCCTTTCTGAAAGTGAGAGCTAGTGTGTTATCCTTGCTTGGTCTGTACTAAACCGCAATCTGCAAACTATTCCAGGCATTTGTGGCTTATCGAAGGAGACTACACAAATTGAAAAATTTACTGTGTAGTTTTTAGCCATTTTAATTTTGGGATAGTTAACTAAGTTATAGTTAGTCACACTTTTTCATTTAAATACACTCTGGCTTTGCTGCGGACGACCGCTATTACGGCTACGTGGCGTAGCTCGTAGCATTTAGTGGTTTGCATGAGACGGACGGACAAAATATTGCGTGTTCATTTGTTTTTTAAAATATAGTTTTATCCACAAGCAGTCGACAGACTATAATTGGAATGGCTGATGGAGATAGATGGGCGTTTTAGGGAGACAAGACCAGTGCCTCTACTGCCCTGTTCATATAACTTGGCCTCTTTTTAGCTTCTTGACCAGTTTTGAGCTATCCAACAGATAGCAGCAAGTGGGTTTGGATGAGAAGCAAGGCGATTTGCGTGCTGTTTCTTGAACCGCTCAATTTAAATTTATTTCATGGTGCCTACTTAAGTTAGTTTAAGTCATCTGTTAATTGTTTGAGAGTTTGTGTTGCGTCAGTGAATAAATGTGTATCTATCTGCTTTTCATTCTCTGGTTTCCTGGTTATGTTGTATTCTATCTAATTTGTTGATAAATAATAGTACATTGTGCAATAAGGGAAGTAAGTAGGATATTACTAACGAGAGTCTGTTAGAAGCCCGACGCCGAAGGCGGAGGGATTTTAATGACTCGAGTTTGTAATACCCTTACTTCCCGTGATGCACACAATGTTCTAAAAAATAAAATTCACTGAAATAATTGCAAAGTAAACTAAAACATTTTTAAAACACAAAAAATAATGCATTTAATTAAAGCGTAAATGTTTAAATTACCATTGGTAGAAGTTTCGAAGACATAAAAAACCATGTTTAATTTAAAATCTCCTTAGTGTGGAATGTCATACCTGTTTGCTATAAAATTCTTTGCCTTCGAGTGAACGCCATTTTTTAAAACTAGACATTATAGTCCCTAGGGGTATAATATTGTACTGATTTTTATTACTCCCGCGGGTGTATATAGGCCATTGTGTTTCTGTATGCATGCATATAATAATCCACATAACGAGAAAGTGTGATGAAAACGACATTATGAGAATTCAACATTTTGTTCCGGAACGCAATTATACAGGTCGTGCCACGGCCATGTCACATAGAGGGAAAGTACATTAAATATAGGATATTTTACTGAAAGCAGACATCATTTTATTTTTAATAATAAGTAGAACTTCATTCACCCGTGAACCCGCCAAATTAAAAAAAATATACCACATGTATTTTATGAAAACGGTCGAAAGGGTTAATCCTAAGGAATATTTTTCCTTATTAACATACAATCTTAGTAGGTATTTTATTTAAAATAATTAAATTCTAATTTATCAAATGCTGCAAATGTGGTCCATACTGTAATATACAAATTTGAGACGCCCTGTATGTGTATCAATTGGATTTTTTTTATTGTTCATTTGATTTTATAACTATTTCATAAATCTTTCTGAAACTCAACCTGCAACGAAAGTATTTTCCGCTTCCAGACAAACTTTTTAACAACATTGTTTAATTTACAAGGGTTTCTATAAAACTTTCCACCAGGGTTCCAATTAAACTGCTTTTCGACGTTCCGAACTGATTATTTGTATAAAGTTGAAACTTCTCTCCTCTCCGGTAGTCGTTTGTTAAATAAGATTCAATTCTGCGAGTTTCCGTATTTACTAGTTTTGTTGAGCATTCATCAATTTACTGAAATCTGTAATTTATTTAGTTGTAATTGTTATTTCGTGACGGGTCTCCGGAGCTACAAATCTGAATTGCAGATCTAACAGAATAAGCAGAGTAATATCTTCTGAGGTCAAGTAACATCCACTTCGGGTCGCTGAACCTTCGGAGAAAATATTGTTTTCTGTAAAATTGGAATAAATTGGTGCGAATATTTAGATATGAATCTTTGAGGGAGTTTGTGGATAAATAAGTAATAGACCAAACCGAATGTCAGGCCATAATTAAAAACATTTCAAAAAAGTTATAAAAAAATTGAATTATCAGTGCTGTTTATATCACAACAGATAGGCAGGAATTCTAAAATAATTTCAGTTATTATTTTTCGTTTTAAAATTGAAATGTCGGTTGGATTTTTGGGATTCAAATCGTGTCTCGCCTGTTAACTGCAGGTGGCGCGGGCATGCGCGGAATTAAAAAAAAACAACCCCATTTATTCGGATCGTAGCCAGGGAACGGCTCAGTTATTTCCATTTCAACATTAACGGATTTAAATAATAGCCTCTTCAAAGCAGTGTTGTACAATGTGACCACGCCTTCATTCCTGCAAGTCTACCATTATATACTAGGCGTTATATTGCCCCATTTTAAATACAGTCGGGATAATGTTGCAGCAAATCGAGGGAAAGTACTTACTTGAAATATTGAAGCTAGGATTTTTATTATTTTTTGTGAACAAACAAAACTGCCTATAAAGATTTTTGAAAAATCTTCTTCCTGAGCGGGCATCGAACCGGACAAATGTGGAAAAAATCATCCTGGATACCAATCGAAGAAACATAAATTTAAGGAATACTCATTCTAATAACAAAACTAAAAATCTAGTTATATTGATTGTTATGGTCTTTTTCTCATGGTCGTCTCCTTGTGGCCTTCCCTCCATGGTTTCTCTCCGTGTCCCATAGCGGTGGAACACCATGGGATTGTGATATTCTATGCAGATGTCGTACTTTTTAAAGTATACCTTATGCTTTGACACAGTTTTATGTTCCCGATTCACAATCTGCACCGTATAAAGCGAGTAGATATTTGCGTTAATGGGCACTTAAGTATTATTGACGCAGCAGGGAGGAATGCCATAACTCCACTTTATGCCGTGCCGTTTCGAATTTATGGTTCGGTCATGAACTCCATGTTTCTATTAACTTAAAAGTTTGAAATCTTAAATTTTGACAACATCTAATGACTTGCGAATGTCAGTGCAGTGATGTTTACAATGCAACGAACGGCACATGTAATGAGACCAACCCTACTGATTTTTGATGGAAAAATAAAATGTTAGTTTATAATAAATATTCACAATTTAAAAAAGTCGTAGAACAAAAGTTGTTTGTGATTTTTGAAATTTCTTTGACACATGTTTCGGTTTCCACACCTTCTTAAATAGTCATGTAAATACACACACATGCCTAAAATATTATCTTTTTTTACATAAAAATGACAAAACAACCGGATAGGTAAGTAGATACTTTACATTTCCTGGAATTATTTTCCTTCAAAGAATTGCTTATTATGATAATTATTCTCAATGAATAAACATTATCTGTTCATTCAAACTCCTTAGTAAGGAAAATCTTATGAATTTTCATTTTGTACCTCCGAATTTCGAAACAACCGAAATGCTAACAGTTAAGCGTAACACACACAGCGCGGCGGCGTTGCGGCGGCGAATCTGCGGAAAGCGAATAAAGAGCGGAGCCCTTCAGACAGGAATACCGCTAGCGGCGGCGGCGCGGCGGCGGTTTGTATGAAGAACGCTCCGCACCGCGCCGCGCCGCAGCCGCTCTGTGTAGGGGTTCTCATACACTACAAAGGAATACAACGCGCCGCCGCCGCTCCGCAACGCCTGTCTGCGCAAATCTGTCAAATCAAAACGTCAAATCTGTGCGCGCGGTTTTGTCGCTTTCGCCGTCGCACCGCCGCCGCGCCGCACCGCCGCCGCACCGCCGCCGCGCCGCTTTGATGTATAAAAGGCTTCATACTATTTCAAACATTACAAAAAATTACCGCAACGCTTTCGCACTGCCGCCGCCCTGTCTGTGTTCCGCTTTAAGCGTGACACACACTGAGCGGCGGCGTTGCGAAAGCGTTGCGGTTTTTTTCTGTAATGTTTGAAATAGTATGAAGCCTGAACCCCAGCAGTGGGGACATTTAATAGGCTGTTGATTTGATTTACTATACTGTGCATAGGAAGTATAGCGTACCCTGTATAGATACTAGAAACTAAAAATAATCGAAAACTGTAGAGATCCTAAGCATATAGACTCAGTAAGTAGATACAGAGGGGAAATAAAGTCACAGTGGGATCATCCAGTGAGATTTATCTGTTCATTTGCTCGCACTCTGCGAGCAATACCTGTGAATGTTTCAATTAAACGGCGCCGGGACGTGTTCCGACTGAGCTATACTCGTAAATATGTTCTGACGGCCGTAGATACGAGTGGGTTAGGATGAACATCGGAGAGTCTAGATCATACTCACATTCACTCGCTTTGTGTACTTTTATCTCTTCATCATGCTTATTGTTTTTTTAAGGGCTAATTATTATTTTGGATTTTAAACTGACTGCCTGACAGACATCTACCAGCACAGCACAAACTATCGTAGACTTGAAACTGCCATCTACCTTATTTTTTATAAGCTTTTATTTTTCTACTTAAGACTTCTATCTACGTAGACTTATTATTTTCTAACAGTCTGCTTAATTTTAAGGTTATATTGTTACGTAATAAGGCTATCTATGTGTGAATATCAGTTCAATTTTATTCATGTCGTCTCACTCGTCCTCATCAGAAGATGAGCTAAGACCTAAAGACTTAACGTGACAAACTGACCTATCTCCTGCAACTGCAAGTTCTCGTCTCGTGGCAATATGCCAGCTAGATGTTCGAAATATGCCTCACTACTTCTTGTTTCAACAAAACAGACAAGTTGTCCTGTTTGTTTGTTCGGGAAAGGAGCGAAGCCATCGCGTCCGTTTATGTGTAACGGACTGACGGAGCAAGCAAAAACCTAATGTAACTGGCATGTGTACCCAGCCGTGTGATTTGATGCGCACAATGCCTCGAGCCGTCACATTTGAAATGAATGCGATGACCCATCCAGCGCCCGCTGTGTGTTTTATCTAGTCATTGTTAGTGCTGTTCTCCTGCAATAAATCAATTTTGATCAAAAGGTTGAGCGTGTCACATGCGAAATATAGGGCGTTTCGAAGGTCGATCGAAAGCCTTACTACCAAACAAAGAAAAACATGGAAAATGTATAATTTACTTAGTGTTTATTAGTTTAGTTATTTTTCGTCACCTTAGTATTAAAAAAAAGTGTAACCACTGGTGCGAAAATGTGGAAAAAAAGTTTTTCAAACACAAAAATCTCATTTTTGTACGGTCGACCGCACTTTAGTGGAAACGAAAGCCGTACCTATAAACTGGTCTCTCTAAAAACTCCCTTATTGGCCATGCCAATTCAAGGTCATAGTGTTTCCAGTGATGTACGCTCGACTGTACTAATAATAAGATATTCTCCTATCACCTCCGCAAAAGGTTTTGCATCGAACTTCTGATCACTCTGTATAAAATAGTACACATATAGGTACCTCGTTGTTTACAGGTACGTGCCTTTACCTAGGTACTCGAATTATTTACGGATTGAACGAGCAGACCGCCCATCTGATGGTAAGTGGCCACTGTCGCCCATTAGCCTGGAGCCTAACTCCACTCCAAGCAAGACTACCCTAAGCCAATTGTCGCTTTAATTGGGGCAAGATTCAATAAAACATGCCGTCGCTTTGTTATTTTAGGACCATCTGTAGGTACCTACACATTGTCTCTTTATAGATGACATAATTATAATTGCCATGGGATTTTCAATGGGAAAAGTTAAGGTAGGATTTTCTCCTGTGCTCTAAGGGAATTAGACAAAACAAATCGATGATATCTAAAAGCACATACGTGCATTAACAAATTTTATAATAATAACTGTCCTAATGTCGTATGGATATTTCAAGAAGTTAATTGTTAAAAATTTGCTACAATCCTCGATTCAAATTCAGATCTACATCGATGGTCCTCGCATTTCGTTGAATTTTGGTTCATGTAATAAAAGTGATAAAAGACGATGAACAGACAGTACAGGGACATCGGGGACAGACGACCTTGTAAGGTTTCTCGTCGGACTACGCAACGTTGAAAATGGCAAAAAATCTCAAGTGAAAGTGTTCTAAATGTGCTGACAAAACGTTTAACAAATAAAACTGATTTTTGCGGTTCGTATGGAGTTACTGATATTATTTGGGTACGCTGAATCGTTGTAAATAGACACAATTATGTGAATTAGAAATGATAAAACAGATACTTAATCTCGTATGTCATCGAAGCCTGCAGACAATCGTGTGGTCTTCTTTTGTACAAATCTTCACCACAAAGTAAACCCGCGCTATTTCAGAAGCAATAAAAAATTAAAATGCCATTAATAAATTCCATTTCCACGGTACCCGTGGCTGAGTTTGAGGCCGACGCGCGAATGACGGGAAGCGCTACGAGATTGGAGCATTATTTATTATCAATCTTCACGTGCGTGCTCTCGTGTTAAAACTAAATTGAATTTTCTGATAAATTTAATTTGTTTTCACGGAAAATGAATATTTTTATATTTTAACATTCCTTTTTATAATACACTTAGCTGTTTCCCCGCGGATACAGCTTTTCCCGCGGTATCTGTTAGCTTAGTGTTATTCTGATGTTTAATCTAAATTATTGAAAAGTTTTATCAAAATCCGTTCCGTAGTTTTGCGTGAAAGGGTAACAAACATCCTCACAAATTCACAAACATCGTTTATAATATTAGTAGGATTTTGTCGACGCATCCTTATATAAGTAGGAAATGATTGGAAACACCACTCATTCACTTCGCTTTACTATTTTATCGGCTGTCAAAAACAAAAATAATTATATAATTAAACCATCATCTACAAAATCATTTTTCACCTCACCGGTTAGGAAGGGTAACTTTCTCATTCGAAATCTGCGTGGAAAGCTGCACCTGGATTTTTTTTTACTTTTCTTTTAATTTGTTGAAGGCGGACATTTAAAGAAGTGGTCAATTCTAATTGTGGTTATTATTATTTGTGGTTCTAAACCGCCGAAATCAATTCACCTAGTATTTTCCTCGCTGTAGTGAGGTGAAAAATTGTGATTGTTGCCGAGCAGCAAAGTTATTTTGCGTCTCGTATCTTGAAACCCTCGCTACGCTCGGGATTCTATCTTTGAACCCACGAGCGAAGAATCCTTCGCTTCCATCATTAAACAAGTCTAAATAAAAAAGTACATTACAATATACTTAGAAACTTCGACAATCCACAGCTACCGCGACATTCTGCGATGATATCGATTCTCGTCGAACTTCTGCCGCAGGTGTTGTTTATGCACCTCCAATTATCTTGACGTTTTATTGGCAATGGGATTGGTGCGTTAATTAAAATGTCTAGCAAGAAATCTTGCCAGTAAAATAATGTAATCAACATCATACCTGTGCTATAAAAGACTCGGCAATCCCCTTGGCACCCAGAGGGCAATGGAGAGGGCTATGCTCGCAGTTTTCTTTCGAGATCGAATCAGAAATGAGAAGATCCGCAGGAGAACCAAGGTCACCGACATAGTTCATAGAATTGCGAAGCTGAAGTGGCAGTGGGCGGGGCACATCGCTCGTAGAACTGAGGGCCGTTGGGGCAGAAAGGTTCTCAAGTGGCGACTACGTATCGGAAGACGCAGCGTAGGCAGGCCACCCACAAGGTGGACCGGCGATCTGGTGTAGGTCACGGGACCCGGCTGGATGATGTTAGCGCAGAATCATGGAGATCCCTGGGGGAGGTTTTTATCCAGCAGTGGACGACTACAGGCTGATAAGATGATGATGACAAGACTTTGGGGTTAACCAGAAATCCAGATGATGGGCAGCAAATCCTTTTACTGTAGCAACACGCTAGACTGGGTTCAGCTTATTGTAATCTATTGAGGTCCCAAGTAATGTCCACCTGTGAAGGTGAGACCTTGAGTTTTATATCCCACCTTTTTCCTCAGGTATATCCACCACTCAGCGAGTATGGACCCTAACCTGTAACGCTTCCTCTTCTTCCACATTTCCCTTCAGGCATATCCACAACTTTTATGCACCTACCTACTCGTTACAACCACCCATTAACCAGGTTTGATCTTTACTACACTTTGCCCATACAAAACGAGTTTTGCAAAAGTTGTATGGAAATTTTGGGAATTTGTCCAGTTTTATTATTTTGACTATAGAGTCCAACAGTGGCGTATTTTTGTATAATAAAACTACGAATGTGATATGACGACACTGCTTTAGTGCACTTTATTAATTACATAGTTTTTATGTACGCGACTTCCGGTGACATCAGTATAACAATAAATTTAAAACAACGCATCAGTACTCTACGCTACGCTTTAAAAAATTGTGTATATTATATCACATAGTGTATGTTATTTTTTCTGATTCTTGATTTAATTTTTTATAAATTTTTACTGACATTTCTATTTCTGTACGTTATACAAAATGCATAATTATTATGCTAATTACAATGACATTGTAAGTAACTCAAACACGCATTATTACAATTTAGAAAAGCATTTAAAGCAAATATTCTCAATTCCGTACAGGGATATCACAAATACTTACTTGTGGAACTTCTAAAGTTATTTACTATACTACGCAGAATCCTTCGCGGCACGCAGTTTAGTAAAAGTGTTCTTTATATAAACTGTTTGTCTCTCTCCACGCTGTATAATTTGCGGACAAAATGGTCCATCTCGCTTGCGCAATATTCTGGCCCCGTCTGACGCGAAGTATAGCGCGTAGTATAGATTGGTGAAATACAGAGCAAGGTATTATTAATCATTCAGTCACATTTACCTAAAGAAATTCGATTTATTGTCATAAATCATACTATTGTACAAATCAGATCAGGATGCTTACAATATTAAGCTCTTCTTACTCAACATTTTCCAGTACACGGTCTTTTAGTACTCAAGAATATTTTTATTCAGGTTTTCGATATTAAAAGACATAAGCGAAAAAGTTTTCTTGTAAAGGAATGTAGTTTATTTAAGAAGGCAAAGTGATTTTGAAAGCAAAGCGCGAAGTGATTCTACATTCTCGTTATACTGTAAGCACCTGTTTTCTTGAATTTGTTTACGTTATTTGCAAAGAGATTTATAATTGTACAAATATAAAGAAACTCTCAAGACAATCACAAACTACGCTTCGTGTCGAAGTTTTAAATGAAAGCACTAACAATTACAACCTAAAATTAAAAGCTAATTACTAAATAACTCGTCAGAAATCGATGTAAACAAAGTACAAAGGTTACAAATAAAACATGGCGGCCGACAGCCAAAATTTAATAGGTATACTTTGCTACATTTATGTGTAGCTGACAAATAGAAAGTAGGATTTACAATAATAATGTCCAATCTGGAAAATGTCCAACCGTTGAAAAACGTCCAATCTTAAAAATGTCCAATCTGAAAAAATGTCCAATCTGAAAAACGTCAAATCTGAAAAATGTCCAATCTGAAAAACGTCCAACCTGAAAAATGTCCAACCTGAAAAATGTCAGATCTGGAACATTTTACACTACAGAACCTTAAAAACCGCTATTTATTTATTTTTCAGATTGGGCATTTTTCAAATTGGACATTTTTCAGATTGGACGTTTTTCAGATTGGACATTTTTCAAATTGGACGTTTTTCAGATTGGACATTTTTCAAATTGGACGTTATTCAGATTGGACGTTTTTTAGATTGGACAATATTCAGTTTCGACATTTTTCAGTTCGAGCATGGTCGTTGGACATTATTACAGTAAACCGAAAGTAGACAATGTGATAGGTACCATACATTACAGCATTTCCTCGAGACAAAGGGACACCCAATTCCAAGTTGTGTATTGAAATTCCTGGGAAGGAACTAAAGTAACAGCTGCCTTGAGGTTCTCCTAAACCCCAGCCTATTATTAAAACGGAATGTTAAGAGAAAACTTCGTAACATGTATTGTCTTTTTATTATTATAATACGCCTTAAATCTAATATGTAATCAATTACCAGCGTCTCTTGATATAAGTATGACTATTATTAATAGAATTAACATAGGTATACCTACATATGAAATGTGGGGTATTGAGTTAACAAGCAGTCAGTAGTGAAGACTTAAATGTGAGAAGCGATATGGTATAACAACATTAATATCAACTTAAAGATACCTAAATATTAAGTTAGAACTTAGAGTAAGTAATAATTATATGAAGAGAGTCCAAAAGTAGAGCGTCAGTGGCCTCGGGGATAAGACGCGACCTATCATATCGAAAGGTCCGGAGTTCGATCCCCAGCTGGGCCATGTACCAATGATGGGTTTTTTCTCAAAACTTAAGTACATTTACTGACTGCTCTCAAACGGTGAAGGAAAACATCGTGAGGAAACCTGCATACGCCGAAGAAAAAATTTTTTGGCGCATGTGAAGTCCACCGACCCGCACTGGGCTAGCGTGGTGGACTATAGCCCGAACGCCCCCGTTGAGAGGGTAGGCCTGAGCCCCAGCAGTCGGGGACAATAATAGGCTGTTGATGATGATGATTCCAAAAAAAGGTAAAGCTGTACATTACAATGACAAGAAGGGAATAATATTTTAAGGAAATATTTAAATAATTGAATTTAGTTGAATTGAAGAAACGTATAGCTTTTTTGACAATATTACAATTATAACAGAAAATTATAAATTATTAACAGGGAACAATGCTACAAGACAATTCTGCACATTGTTAGCAGAAAAATTACTATTTAAATAATGTAGGTGCGTTAATCGGTTAAGCAAATAAATTATGTTCTTATAACAAAACATTTTAAGAGTATATGTGTAGGTATATAAAAAAAGCAGTTATAGCTTTGAATTCTGAAAAAGACAAGGTTAAAATAACACATTAAAACAAATGTTCAACTAACTCTAATGAAAATTGAAAAAACATAATATTTATAAGAGAGAACGATAAAATCAAAATAAAATATCGGAGGTGTATATATTATTATCTTATTAATTTATAATCTACAGATAAATATAGGTAGACAGCAGATATAGCTGTTTTTTGGTGTATTGTAGAATCCTTAGGCCAATATAATACTAACATTTATCATTACAACAATAACAAATGAAAATCTATCTAAATGCTGGAATAATCTAAATATCTGAATCTGATAATGTTTTCATTACAGATTCTAAATCAACTGAAAAGGAAAATATAATTGTGCTCAAAGAAGCATCAATCACCAAACTAGCCAAACAAATTGATATTCTAAAATATTATTTTCTATAATCGATAACTATTTTATCTATTATTCAGTCACATTCATCTTAAATAAGCACTTGTAATTATCTGATGCGAACTTTGAACACTTTACATAAAATATGCATCTACACGACAACAGAAACAACTTTGTTAATATCATAACTTGTACTCAAAGTTTACCTAACTTGATAAGAATAATATAACAAATATAGGAAACAATGTGACCTACATACTTAGTTAAACAAAATTCAAACATATCTGAAGAATAAACAACGAAATTATAATATCTAACAGTTTTGCACGTTAAGAATTAGACGCATATACCTAGCTATCCAATAAATTAGCTTATTCAGTAAGTTTTAATTTAATTTACTATGCCGATGTATTTATCGTAATCAACCAATACCGCTTTTCCATTAATTTTTTGTTTGTCGATAAAATGCGATCCTGCAATAGAGAATTCGTACATAATACTGATCATAATCTCCCAAAAAAAATACTTGCTCATAGTACGTACCTTCACTTGAGTCCCAAATTTCCACCATTTTAGTCTTTACGTAACAAGAAGTATTAAAATTTGACTAATTGGTAAAAAATTACTACTTTAATTTATCGACACCTACATTCTCATAAGGCTTCTTCGTAATAAACTCCTACGTTGATCTGAAACAAAAGAAAAATAGTTTAAACGTGTTATCAATCAGCACATAAAAAGTAGCTACAACCTGTGACGTGTTTGATGTTGTATAGAAACATGGGACGTCGTTACTGTGCTAATAATGGTCCTTATCAATTATTTTGCAAATCTAAAATCAAAGCAAACTTACTATATCAATGCTTATATACTAAACGACGTGAATAGGACATCCATCCTTAGCTCTTGCATTATCCAATGGCGGTGGTATCACCACGTACGTGTCTCGACTGGCCGATGGTAGGTCGTCATCATCATCGCCAGCGAATAGAGGAGGTGGCGGTATCACATCGTCGTCAACTTCTTCTTCTGTCACGTCGTGCTTCTTGCTTTTCAAGGGCATGTAGTTCATGACACACGTGACTGCTATCAGGAACAGGAAGAATACGAATACCACGTCGAACATGATGAGGAAATTTAGCATTACAAGTTGCATCACGTCACTCCCGAACTCTCTGGTCACATTCTGTGCCGCCTACGGGTAGAAAGTGGTCGGTTGTAGGCACATAGTCTAACATTTTAGAACATTTTTGGTGTCTTCTTGTGTTTTGGTAGCAACGTGTGACCGAATCTGGAACAAAATTGAACTTGTTTTAAATCATATTATACATTGTGTGTAGGTGGGTACCTTTGTCGATTTAGAAATAATTGGTTACATTGATAGTAGTAATTTGATGATTATATCCCACAATTTCGACATTTTTAAACGGTTGACGAAAAAGTACTAAAGATTATTGCGACATTCGACAGTTTTTACCTTCGTCAGAAATCTGTTAATTGTTAGTTTTTCAGTAGAAATTGGTTCATTCAAAAACGATAATTAAATAAAATTAAAGCCTCATTCGCCGAACTATTTTTTTCTTCCCTCCTACTCTATATATTTGCTAAGTGAATAAAGGACGGACATCTTTATAGGTTTTGTTCACGAAAGCCCATAAACCCAACAACTTATATATGACATTGTATTTATTTTCGCTGACACATCTGGTATTACAGGATTATTTACGTCAGTAAAAGTTCTATTATTGTATCCTCATTTAGTATTCGTCCGTTTCGTCGATAACTTACTGTTTTAATAGACTGACAGAAATGTCACATTACATTCAAGGTTTAGTAGCGTAAAGTAGTTATTTTTAAATGTAGGTACCTATAACTTATATCACATTGAAATTGATACGTTCAAGTTTTACGACGGTGATGTTTCAACTCCGTAAAAGTCATCGAGGGATTTCCCATCAGAAATAATTCGACACCGCTTTTAACTCGACCCATTCAATATGCCGATTTGAAAAACTGGAGATTCGTTTGAGTAAAAACAATGACTTTTATTTCAGGAACGATTTTCTTAAGCGCAAGATAAAATAGGTGGGTTGAATATAAATTTTATATCAGAAATGTTCATGAAACGTTTGGATTTTATAGAAACAGTAAAAAAAATATAAAGTTTATGATAAGTAAGCAGTACTAAATAATGTTAATAATATTAAACGTGAGTTTATTTATTTTTTTGGAAAAAACCAACAGATCATTTTCAGATATGGCTTTGATAGATCAATAATTCAAGCGTTTCAGGCTGATTATTGAATTTTAAAAAATGCGACTTACTATTATTATTATACTTACTATTATTATTTTTATTGTACTCAGGAGTTCAGTAAATTCTTACGTCAATGCGAAAGCGCTTTCGACAAAGAGAATAGACTTGTACCTGGGAATAAGTACTAAATTAAATACGCCTAACCCTAAAAACAAATAGGTATCAATCCCTTTATACCCAATCACCTGCGACACACTTTTTACCCTGTAGGTACTAATGTTATCCTGAACTTTTAGTACCAAGTAAAAAACGGCCAAATAAATGTTTCAAGACTTCACTGACCACTTCTAAAAGCACTTCCGTGTCTCAGTTTTTTCTGTTACTCCTGAATACTCATTAACTCGGCGACTCTTTTACGGATTCTTTGCTAAAGGGTACTTTGCACCCTTTATTTTTGTTAGAATGTTAAGTACGGTCGTAATATTTACGTTATATTCTGGTTGTTGCACGCGCTGGCAATCCAGTAGAATATTATGGGAATAATCAATTCAATTCAATACTCTTTATTGCACGTATAAAAACCAGATCAATAATGCAGTAGTATTAGAAGGTACATCCAGGCGGTATTATTTCTAAAAGCGATTTCTACTATACAACCTTTCCTTTCCAATCTTTCTAAAGAATTTTCATAATCCATCATTGCCGGCCAATTTCACATTGATGTTTCAAATTCAGGCTCAATCGGTCTTATCGGTCCAGTAGTTTTACAGATATCCGCCGGATAGACAGACCGACAGACGACCAAACAAAATTCGCTATACGGGTGTATCAGTTTTGACGGATTCATAAATAATTTATGACCACTGAAATGGTAGTTATTTATGGTTAGGCAAGACGAAACCTAGTTCCTAGTATTCTCTCAACACTTGTATAATCTTAACATCACTCGAAGAAATAGCGGTTACTTATTTATAGTAATAACCTTCCTCGTACCTATATAAGCGGTTAATTAAATCAATGCTATTGAAGACCGCTAAACACCTAATATATAAGCTTCGAAATATAGTATACCTTCCAAATTAAACTTCAAATCGGTAATGAGAAAGCTATTGATTTTCACATCCACTTCGTACCTATTATATCGCCAGCACATATTGAAAATCGCGCCTCCCCCTCAAATTGTACTTCTTTGCAGTAAATGGGGTAAATTACTTCGAGTAAGGCGATTAGGTACACCTAAGAGCTTTCATATGAGAGTCAGCTTAATTTAAAATAATATTAAATTGATACTACGATACTGTTAACGTCAAAGTTATATAGAATACATACATATAATTTCTGACAATGATACTAAAACGTTAACTTTTTGCTAAGTAGAGAAAAGAAATAATACGACATTTTCTAACTCCCATATCCTCTTCGATGGATAAAAGAGTACTTTCACTTCACTTACACTGTGACAGTTTGAAGGAACTGATACCTCTGTAAGTCTCTTTTGACGGGAACCAAAGTATCATGGTTTTAATGTATAAATTGTGATAGTATTTTACACAATAAGTGCTTGTGTATACTGTGCCGGAAGCTAAAATAAAAGCGTGTAACTACCCTTCCAGGTAGTTCCAAAATTGTCGGTTTAAGCTGTGAGGATGTAAACCTTAGTGGAAATCGCCAACTACTTAGTTCTAGTTGTGCCGTATTTTTGTGGACTGTCGTGATGTAACCGCCGGCTTAACAAATAAGAAACATAAATGTCTAGTAATCAAGCCAAAACCTACTTTAAAAAGACTCTGTGAGACACCCTATTCACACCGTATGAGAGACCACACTATTTTATTACTGTATTGTTGGTCCTCGTAAACGCGGTTTTTTCCTCACCTACACCTATGTAAGGCAGTAATCTTGACTGGCACGTTACGTATGCCTCAAGTTGGCAGTCGCGGAAGAGTTCCCAAGTCGCTTTATTCCGTCCTCGTCTGTGTCGGATTATCCGCCACCGTATGTTTTACATAAGACAGTTTTTTTTCAGATTGCATATTTACAGCGACATTCAACAGCTCGTCTGTTTGGAATGGAGGGTGTACTAAGGTACGAGTAGGTGGATACTGTCACTTGCAGTCTTAGGAAGGGAGATATTTATGTGAATATTTAGTGCGAATATGGTCCGCAATCATGAAAAACGAAACACATAAATATATAAATAATTACTTTTCACTTGTAAGTTCCTATAAACCTATTTCCTTTTGCTACAGTACATACAACCAAAGGCAACAAGTGTATTCCCACCTTTAGACTGGATTCGGATGTATTAATTTAGTATCACAAAACACTTGAGTAGTTTTTTCATAAGGAAGAGGGTTTCATCCGCTCAGGAACAAAATGTTGACTTCTCAAAATGTTGGATTCTCAAAACGTTGAATCTCAAAATGTTGAATTCTCAAAATGTCACTCAAACTGACCCTACACTTCAGTACACACATGAATTATATATGTATGAGCGATGGTACCACTATCTACTTACCATCATGCGTGACCGTTCTATTTCGTGAAATAATAACATCCTGAATTAAATCCAATGTAACGATATAAAATGTATACCAGTCATCAATTTAACAGCTTAACCATATAAAATACTTGTTACCGAAAATCGATTACGAAAAAAGGTCGTCAGCGTCGTGCCCCTATAATCTCAAGATCGGGGCTTATATACGGACGGGGAGTATTTACGTAATAAAATATGAACGGACATTTTGGGTGAGTTCGGATATTCATAGCAGTTCTGCCAGTCACCGGGTCGTGGGCGTTCCTATTAGTGCGCTACATACGGACCGATGTCTCTTGTGTTTCAACTGACTTTTTTTTTATCTCTTAATCAAAAATTTAGGGTATATGGGAAGTAAGTGGCATACTTTGGTATTTTTTGAAAATTCCAGCGTAACGGACGTTACAATACAATCGCATTGTTTATTTTTGTGCCAAAATCATGCAAAATTGGTAAGTAGCTGACTTGACGAGTAAAACCAAATCTCTAAATAAATAAAAACTAAATTCAAAAATATTTTGTAAGTACACTGGGTACATTTATACAACGCCAATTTTTTATCTACCACCCTGCGATCATTAATACTTGACGATCGCCGCTACCACCGCTTCCATAAAACCATGGAACTAGTATACAAACAGGAATGCGTACTGTCTGTAAGGGTGCACACAAAAATAGACTTTAATTATAATAACAGAAGGTTTGTTTATATAACGCAGGAGCAACGACCCAATAGAGACCGCAAGAGCGAGGTCCCTGTGTCCCTTTCTATTATTGCCAGTACACATAACAATACATAAATTACCAAAATGGTTACATGCAAATCCTATTTTTGGTCAAATATTTTGTCATCCTAGCAGAGTGAGATACAAACACCTCGTACTTACTATACCTCTCGGCTCGCTTTTTCAAACCAATGCACATTCCTGTTTGTATACTAGTTCCATGCATAAAACATAATTTTAGACAGTTAATCAAATGTCAGTGTAATTACAGACGTTACGTTTTAAGCTATAACTTTTAATAGCCAAAGACAAATCAATGAAATTCTGTGAATTACCTAATAAAACTTTTTATTGCATTTATTTTCCAAGTACTTAACATATTTTCTCTGCAGAGATGTTTCAAAACAGCAGCAAGAAATCAAATTAAAATGTTCCTAATGTTACCAATCACTCTTCGGATTATCTGTCGATGTCGCTCAAAATTCATTGGTGTTTAAAATTTTTGATGCAAATCCATGCTTTCGTATTCCGTCAAAACTCAGATGCATTTGAAACTCCAGAAGCTATTTTAACCAATTCTGTTGCCGTCGACAAACAATACGAGTTTTAATAGCAGAATAAAACTTACACAAAACTTTTTCAGAACACAGTAAAAAAAACAACGAATCAAAGCTTATTTCACTAATGCCTTCATATAACAACGCTGGTTTAATCAAAGTTGATCGCATTTTCTACATGATCTATTTGACCGTGTGTAGTATTATATTGTGATAAATTGCCCGTCACTGGCTGTCCGATAGGCTTAGTCATTAACCAGAATTTGTATAAAGTTCGCCTCCTTTAGACACGGGTAACCGATTCGAACCCGAGCCCACAAATCCGGGTTACAGTATAATAATTACTTCAGGCCGTCCGGACTGTTTATTAAATATCAGGTTGAACTTAATCCAGGCTTAGGTGTAGTTTGCACCGATAGCAACTAAGCTTTTCCACGGCCTCTACAATCAAAATTGTTCTAAACTAATCAAAATATTGGGTAAATACTCCTGCTAAATACCCGTATCATGTTAAGGTCTCGGCTCTACGAGGTGTAACCGTACCGTAGTTTGAAAGGGGTCTACCGTAGGAGTTGCTACCTGGTCTATGTGAATTCTTGTATTGTGATTTCTGAGCCGCTTAATAGGCTAATTAAGTTGATAATATAGTCGACTAATAAACGTAATTAATGATTATACTGTTATACATTTCTCTACATATGGAGACCTCGCCTTAGGTGTAAATAAAAGGAATGATAATACTATTTAGTCGATTAAAATATGAAGGTTTGGTGCTTATAAGGCTGAGCTGACTCACAGTTTGGTTAAATCACACAATCTACGGATTAAAACTCAGATCATCATCATAATAATCGCTTCTCAACTTCCATCGCTATTACTTTGATGATTGATTAGAAGTAAATGGCTGAGTTAAGCCTGTTATTGTTTTAAAAAATCTGGTCTTATAGCTTTGATTGAAGATTGTAGACTTCAACAAAATGCCGCAGTGATTAAATCATAAACACAGTGGTCGGGCTTTTAAATAACCAACGGTTTGCGTGCAGCGAGCGTCTAGTAGGGGATTGACCTACTGCGCCCTCGTTCTTAGGCAAAGTACTTGCGGGCAATTGCAGGCTTAAACAATCTTATTTTATTTTAAAATTACTGTAATGAACACTGGAAAATAATCTTTTAAGAAACATGGAGGATTTAAAAAGAAGGCCATGAAGGAAAAAAAATGAGCTACTCCCACTAAAAAGTTTTTAGGTTCATGCCTATGAAAGAAAGTGTGAAAAGCTGTCATTAACAATAAAATGTCGACTCGATTTATACTATAGTAAAGACGCATCGAATTTATACAACATGGGTTCATTTTACATTGAATGTAATTTCAAGAAACCTTTCATTAATAATGTAGGTAGGTACCATACAAAATCTAACTGTAGGTAATTTGGGAACAAAGTTTTGTCTAAGTAAATACCTAAGAAGTACTAAGAACGACTTTGCTACTTTGCTCTAGATCTAGACTCACTTTTCATTTGGATAGCCAGAGTAGATATTAAAAGATTGACTTCTTCAAATTGTTTGATGCAAAATATAGAAATAGTTGTTGATATCTAGAATAGAATATCTTGATATTCTTTGTATATTTGTGTCGTGACGTCAAGAACAAGTTACGCCGTAAACATGCCTACACCTACACATGCCTCGTTTCTTGTCATTATGATGGGGCATTATCATAATGAGCTAGCGTTTTAACTTTATTAGATAGGTAATATTAACTTTATACATTATTATAGGATACCATGTGAAGGTGAAAGAACACTGACATTAATTCTTGCAGGTGTAGTAAAGTATTAATTACCTTTTTTATAGATATTTTAATTTTGATACAAATACCTAATTTTATTCCTTTCTGTTAGCGGTTGAGTTGAAAATAGCTTAGTTTTTGTGTTATACTATAACATTTGCAACTACTTACCCAGATTAAGCTAGAATTATATGAAATTCTAATGAAGGTCTCTAGAAGCCTGCGAAGATAGACACTGCATTAATTAGTTTTAATTATCAGTATTTTTTTATCAGATACAGTCGACCATAGTTATTTTACACAAAACCATCTCTCCACTGTACAATAGAAATAAAAGTTCACTGAAACTTCTCAATCTTCATACACTGGTTGAAAATATAATTAGCTCTGTGAATTTGTGTAATGCTGGCACTTAATGAACTGCAAAATCGTGTTAAATCTTAAATACATTTACTATAAATATAAAGGTAGCATGATAGAAACCTTCCTGTCTGCCTATACTGTCAGGGACAAGCGTGAAGATAAGCATGTAAGTATAGTGAGTATTTAAGTAAGGTAGGTAAATATGTATTCGCTACTGAAGACAATTTCGATAAAATCTTTTTTTTTTTTCAAAACAAAGGTAAATTAGAGACCTAAATCTAGAAATCTTTGAATGGATTATTCCCTCAGGCCCGTTTGGTCCTATTCTCGAATGTCCCCTGGGTCCGTTACGTCTATTTCCCCGAATGTCCACTACCTCGAATGTCAACTTCCCGGAATGTACTTAATTAAATATATATTTTGTATGCAATAAAGAACATAAAGAGAGTTTGAAACTGAAGTAACGCAGGCTACAGAAGGCAGTACTTGAGAGATAACATCGGCCACAACAGTGAGATTAACCTCATATTGAGCAGCCCGTTGTCAGTTAAGGCAAAAGAATTATATAAATTTATAAATTTGTCTGTCAGACTGAGGTCTGAATAACATGGCAAACAGTGTTTGCCTACGAGGCTGGCATTGACTTCCTTGAGTCATAAGCCTCATTAAAAAAATAGATTTAAAAAAAAACTGAAGTAGAGAGACTGATGTTGCTCTCTACATTGTTTTGTTTATGCTTTGAAGAACAAGGATTATCACTTAAACTAGGAGTATATAGATTAGAGCTTTTCACGGCGTAGCAAATAAAGTGGCAGAACACTGCTACGCGGGCTACGCCGTAGCTACCTGGGTAGCACATACGTGTTTAAAGTCGTATACAAAATGTTTCACAGTTTAATAAAATAAGGCTATTTATATTCGATACAGAGTTTTAATATGTAGAGCTTTGAAGGAGAAATAGGAGACCACGTACACAAATCGATCACGTACTAGAAGTCCTTTTATTTGAATTCGAGGGAGCGTTCTTTTGGAGACCCCAAACAATAGAGCACATACCTGTCTATAAGGGCTGGACTACACTCTTAAACGTATAATTTTACAACGGTAAGACGATATAGCGGTTTCTATAAGTTTGATTCAATTAAAAGTCTGATATTTATGTTGACTCGATATCTTCACCGAAAAATACAATAAGTAGATTTTTTCAGAAATATATCCCTTTTCCACAATTTCTGATAACTTAACTAACAAGTTAGTGGGAAAAATAGTTTTAACCAATTCTTTAACTCAAGTCTGTACCGTAATTGCAACTGTATTAAAAGTATCTGTTTTATTTGAACGCGGAAAAACTGGAATTTCTCATTTTGTCCTACGCTTTTTTATGGAATTTCACACGTCAAAAAGCGCCAGTAAAGTTAATAAAACTCCGAAAAGATTGCCATCACAAAAATGTCTGCTATCTACTGATGTAGGTCTTTAACTGGCACGGCCTGTGCCTGCCGCCGACGTCGTCGCTACATCGCGATGTAGGCATTCGCTTTACTAAATGTATAATAGGTAGGTATCTGTTTTCGATCAAAAGACCTAATTTTAGAACACAATCAATGCTATTAAGGCGGTATTTCAATAGAAAAATACGGATCTACAAAATATAATAATGGACATATAAAAGTCAATGTAAAAGTCTGTAAAATTGACGGTATTTAAATAAAATTAAGCTGTTGAAAAGAATGGATTTTCGTATCTTTGGGTAGGTATATGAATTTTTCATAAAAAAACTGTATCTAGATTTCAATTGGATTTCTCGAAAAGACAGCTGTATTTAGGAAAAATAATTATAATGTAATAAGTACTTTGCCGAAGGTAGGTATAGGTAAGTATAATAAATGACGAATAACGTGGTGACCCAGTCTGCTTTACAACTCAAGACTGGTACTATTATAATATTCTGTTACTCAAGTAAGCACTGCATAGATTAGATGAAAACAGAGTAATGGCAGTAATTACCTTACCTACCTCTACCTATACTTACTTCCCGTAAATAGATCCTATTGGTAGTATAATGTAATTTTGAGCGAATGTATAGATTGAGTTAACCCTTATCTGATATTCACGTTACCTATGAACGAGGGTACTATAACCATAATACATTTATATTCAGTTTACAATGTTGTTACACATGGACTATTATAATAATGGGTGAGGGCAGGAGGTAAGGGTTTGCTTTGTTGTATAAAGTGTTGGCTATCAATACAGAAGACTACTGGTTTGAATGACATTACAGTTGGGTGTAACTAGATCGAATATGTGTAAGTATTTAGTCACTCTACGTCAGAGAGTTGTTTAGCTAGTATACTAACTCTATGCTCTACGTGCCAATTTTTATTTATTAGGCAAATGAATGAATTGATTACTTTAATTAAATGAATGAAATCAGTTGCCAGCTAACAAACGAGACACAATTGATAAATCGCGGTATAATAAGGCTTAAAAGTGTTATTGTATTTTTATATAAATTGCGTTAGCCTGACGTGTCAGGCCGGTGTCTAACGCCGTATATCACACGGAGGGAACTTAATATTTTCTCAAAAACGTTTCGTATTTTCAATGTAATACTACTTTTGATGGAAACATTTCGCTTGTTTCACATTTTTGCTTCGCTCGAGTTAATAATTTCCATAGGCAGCCTAAAGCTATACTATACAATATTATTAAAACCCAGCATAATAGGTCATTCAGTGGTTTTAGAGGAATAGAGCTAACAAAGCGAAAAGCAATAATTTTCATTGATAATAAAATCTCAAATTTTTTAAAATATTTGTAATAAGCTTGACCCTTTGTATAATTTTCTGTAGTTTTGTATTGTTTTTATTTTATTTCTGTGTGTACAATAAATTATTAAATAAATAAATAAAACCGGAAGTGCTCTGTCTGTCCACCCAACTGAAACGGTTTCGAGCTTTGATTGTCTCTTCAATACAGAAATAAAATAGTTTTTAAGTACATAACCTTTTAAATTTTTATCTAGGTATCTATGCTCTACGAGACATATTTTAATGCGATTTTATCTAACCTTTAAATGGTTAGATAAAATCGCATTAAAAATGTCTCGTTTTAAGTTTGTTTTATAATTTTTTTAACCATCAAATATCAATAAATCCATTTTGAATGTGAAGGGGCCTTTGTTATTCTAAATCTATGGTGCTACTTGAAAGGATTTATTGTAATTAACTAGGTTTTTGTAAATGAATTTAATTTTTAAGTCTTGTAACTAAAATCGTCCGAATTTCTATTTATCCTCCTCTTACAATAATAGAACCATGCTCTTTGATATAACTAACCTACCAAAAGGTTAAATTCAGATCGACCGACTAGGTCGGTTTAGTCAATCGAGACCTACTCAGTCTGCTTTTGTGTCCCATCCCTAAACCTAAGACTAGACGTTACTATTGAAGTCTGTAGGAAGTCCGTCGTTAAGGAATTAAAAAATATATCAGGTTATTTGATACTTATAATAATTTTTTGTATAGCCAATTTAACATTAATTAATTCATGTTAATGAATCATAGCTCATTTAATTTACAATAAACAATGCATACACACACATTGTCATACACACAATCAACAATGCATACGCATACATTCATCAACATTGTCTAAACTGCTAGGCCAAATGTACTAGTTTGACCATCAACATCGTACCCTGGTCTCACTTGTAGAGTATTCTCTTTATTTATGTAAGCGGATATAGTTACGTTTACGTTATTTTTATTTGCTTCCTTAAGCTTAACTTCCGGATGCTTAAGTCCCAATAAAAAGCTCTGAGGTAGATATTATTTTAATGACTCATCGTAAAATGCCACCTAAATAATTAGAGGATCAAAGGAAGGTAGCAAGGTAATAAAGTAATAAGCCCGTAGCTCAGTACAATTTAACGATATTTTTCATTGGACGTATATACTCTGCAAAATAGCCTTATAAATGAAAAAGCTTTTTAGTTAAAAGCAAGAATTTCTGTCAAATCTCATTGTATATAGGTAATTTAAATGGGTAATATAAATAAAGGTCCAGTTTTTAGGAAACTGGTGATATTGGACAAATGTTTGGACAAATATACACACGGCTGTTTAGTCCCAACTAAGCCGAAGCTTGTACATGGGTACTCGACAACTGATAAACATACACATGTCGACATTTTTACAAACGTCGTTTTAGAAAAATATAATTTTTGGAAAGTAGTCATTTTGGGAAGTGATAATTTTTAGAAAGGGGTTCTAGTTACTGGTCCTGACGGCCACTTATGATTGACAGACGATTAGCCTACATTGGCCTCATGGTGGCCTATTTCCATAGATATGAAATCATTTTGGAGCTTTAGTTAAATTCTTCGCGAGGGACTGGTTTGCGTGAGATCTGATGATATTTACATTAAAAAAAGTGATCCTGAGTACCTTAAACAGCTTCAAGTATTATCAATGGTTATACCGACATTGCGTAGGTTAGGTTACAAGACCCCGCGTGCAGGATTTTACGTAGAAAGAAATAATAGGTAAGGAAATGATTTCACATTGGAGATGACCTCTGGCCATCCATTTGCACTTAGGAAAATCTGATTGGGGTCGCTGCCCGCACGAGGAAGGTCGCAAAATCCTGCGCTGGGAAAACATGACAAAACCAATTGGGTTCGTAATCCCTTTCACACAAATAAGATGTCCGTACATTGGACTAATACGGGACAGTGTATCTGAGAGTAAGCTTTGTTTAGTCTGTTTGTCATCATCATCATGAGGAAAAAATCCCACATGTTATTTGTGTTGTGTCTGAAACAGAATAATGTCACTGCCAGTTTTTTTGTGGGTGTCGTATTGATTGGGGAAGGCGAGGTTCACTTTTCTATGGGCCGAATTTTCTTTAAGTAGGTACCTACTCTTAGGCAATCAGTCACACCTAACGTTTCATGGGGACCTGGGCAAATAACGGAACCACTATATGAATTAAGTGGTCAATTTTGTCCTTAAAAAGATGATTAAATAGTAAATAAATCATTTATTGTAACAGGATCTCGAAAGAAGGCTCGCAGTTTAAAAATTCGGCACCACTTCATAAATATAAGGGTAAAACCAAATCCTTTAATAATAAAATATGGAAATCTAAAAGCGAATTCTGATGTTGAAACAACTAAGAATTTAATGAAGCCTTATATTCATTTAGTAACTTTAATAATTTATGAGAAATAATTGAAAAACTGTTCTACAGCCTTCCTTAATGAGTCCTGGTCCTGAACATAAGTCAACAAAAAAAACAATTTATCGACCATTGTCATCTGTGCTGAATAATGAAGAAAACGAACGGTTCGAAAGAATACATTCAATTGAGTCCAAAATTGTAATTTAAATTGAAACATTTTGATGAGTCATTACATTAATTAAGTGAACCCAGCATTTTGTACTTATTAATACCCCCCCATTGTTAATTAACGTGAAACTAAACAAAAGAAAATCATTTTCCTTCTTCCCAATTAAAAGTCCGTGATTAAATTATTAAAACGGTCCAATAAATTTCTTCATCCCGAAAAGTTTCAGTACCTTTCAACAGTCGTTTAAAAAATATCGTTATAAACGTCACAGTTCCATGTCGTGTCCGTGACACCGGCGTGCCACCACAGCACTCGCGAAGTTTAGCGCGGTGCGCGCCGAGCGCGTGGGAGCGGGTGCCGCGTGGTACGCGGTCGGTGCGCGCCGGCCGGCGTCGGCTAGCAGACTGCACGGCCCCGCTCCCGGCCGCCCCTCGCTGTTTTCCACAAACAAACACGGATTTTCCGTGTCTGTGTTTGGGTAATACTCAAGTTTTCACCTGTCTCATAATTTGCATTCTAGGATTACGAGTCAATACTGAAAATGCTTTGACGTCGTGCCATTACGTTTTCTAGGACAGTGCATAGGAATCGTCTACTATTATTAAAAAAACCGAAAGTGAATTTGGTTATTTTGCACGGCTCGACTATTCAACCGAACTCCATTAAATTTTGCTCAATACTCAATTTTTCACCTGTCTCATAATTTGCATTCTATTTAGTCCTTATTCTAAGATTACGAGTGAATGCTGACGTCAGACGTAAATCGTCTAGGATAGTGCCTTTCGTTCCACAGTCTGACTATTCAACCGATCTCCACGAAATTTTGCATTACACAACCTGGGTTAAGGTGATGAAGACAGTATGACTATTACCAGATCCCGCGGGAAATATCCGAAACTTATTCCACATGGGTTACTAATTTGTATGTCCGAAGGATTGTACAGCAGAAGATCAAAATATCGCAGAAAATTGTAAGCTTAACAACCATTCGCTCTTCCCTCATTTTTTTACTGTAGTTTTATAATTGAAAAACTGTCGAATCAAACTTTCTCGAATAATACGAAGTTTTGGAGCAGATGAAATTGGAAAGCATATTTCCTCGAGAAGCGGTGTTTAAGTGACTCTATAAATAACTTTAAGTTTTTACAGCTTCACAATAAAATTTGACATTGTCTAAATTAGTACTTTCCCTTCTTAGTAGGAGTATTGTCGGATCAAATAGAGCTAATTTTGGTATCAAATGTAATTAGTACTTACCGAATTAGATTTCTTTTACAAACAGCTTAATCGACCAAGTAGTTATTTTTCTAGTTATTCTCCAGATAGATAAATAGACGGATTTTTATTATTAATAAGGGTATGTATGTATCAGTTTTTGACGGATCCAATACAAAACGAAATAAACGGTGGTAGATAAAAAATTGACGTTGTATAAATGTACACAGTGATACTTGCCACATGCAATAAAGTATATTTGATTTTGAATTATCAAACCTAGCATGAAACCAAGTGTCCTACTCCGTGATAAACTATTATTTAATCTGCGCTCGTGGGACCGGCTCCCGGGGGGTGCTCATTCGTTACGATTTATTTTAGGAGCTGTCGTCATCTGAGGGTTGGATTACCGATGATATGTTGTCGGTCGGGGATCTCCCGCAGGGATCAGCTGTGCAACAGGTTGCTCTACTTTTGGGGATATTTTACAGCAGTGTAGAATTATCCTCCGTCTAGATGTGCCTTGTAGGGTCCTAGCGATGTCCACAATGTATAAACGATTTACATTTTTATTGACCTACAATGAGCGTCAGTGGCGTCGTGGGGGAAAACGCGGACTGTCGTGTCGAGAGGTCCGAGTTCGATCCCTGGCTGGGCCATCATGTAAAAATGGGTTTATCTCGAAACTTAAATACTTTTACTGGCTGTACTCAAACGGTGAAGGAAAACATCGTAAGAATGTTTGACAATGACAATTTAATTTTGAAGATTATTCTTGAATATTTCAACCCTATCTAGTGTACTAATGACGAAACCACAAGAAGTGTGGGACTGACCTAAAAGTTAGTTAGTTTTAACATTTCTTATCTGAAAATATACCTACTCGTATAAAGAAAGAAAGAAAAATTGTAAGCGTCATCCTGGCATGCCACCATCACAAACTGCAATTCTGAATAGATATTCAAAATGTCGTTAATTAATCGAATTTAGTCGCAAAGTCAGATTTAGTCGGTCCATACCACAGAGTTGTTAGATACACATAGAGTTGTTATATATACATAGAGCGGGCGTTAGCAAGTCTGAACTGTAAGCACGGGTCTGAACAGTCTCGAAATGAAAACACGATTCACGGAAAAGAACGATCTAGAAAAAGTCTATATAGAAGCGTCCATAGAACACCTGCTTACACTTGGCACAATGGGCAATGAGCGATGCGCGCGCTCTATAGCTAGTATACTAACTCTATGGTCCATACACGTTCGAAGTTGCTGATCCTAAAATAAAAAAAAAACCGTGTTGGCAGTTTTAAAAGGGTATTGGCATCCTTTCAAAACTGCCAACACCGAATTTTTTTTTCAACTTTTAATTTTTTTTCTTTAATATTTGAAGTTTCGCTACACAAGAAATGGTTAACAGGCTTCTTCCCTTTCTATGTCTTTACAAAACAAATGGGCACCCGACACTGAGTGATATCATGTACATGCAAAATTATTTGACGTCCAAGGTATCCCGTAAATTCATCTAACGTCTGACGCGAGTACCCTGTAGCTTTATTTACGCGTTGCGTCTCGCGTCTAAGCAAATTTGCGAATTTACGTGACGCGTAGGCGCTTAATTACCCGTGACAATTATTTTCTTCACCGTTGACTAAGCCCCTGGTACCTGCATTGTCAATCTGCGGCCCGCAGACCACTTCTATCTTTTTGTCTTAGTATTTGTGGTCCATCAAAATAACAAAGGAAACACGCTTTTATACATTAAGTAACTCACCATTCTTTTCTCTTTGTACGTTAATTATCCTATTTTTTATAAATAAACGTAGCTAACTGATCCTAAACGATCAGCTACTAATCTCTAGAGTAGCAGATCTCACTATTTAGAAAATTTCTAAAATTTTTAGAATATCTTTTAATCAACGCGGCATGGCGACCCTTTTAAAATGAAGGTTCACTACTACTGACTTATATGATGAATTAATTACCTCGACTCAATGTAAATACGCCTCCCTTGATTATTACAAAGTACAATTTTGAGATTTGATGACGACAGCACTGTAACGAAGCAAGAATTTTGCGAAATGAAAGCAAAATACGTACATTTCGTCCGTTTCTCCTTGTTTAATGAAAATGAAATTTATGTCATTTCTTTCTTTTTCTCTAATGGAACGTGTTTAATACTTCTAATTGTGACCTTTAATTTCTGCCTCGTGTTTTAAGGCAGAAATGCTAAGCTTCTTTCGGAAAAGTTACGATTGGCTGAAAGTTTGTTTTCTACACGAGTAACATTAAATAAAAGTTTGTAAATACTTATATACATTTATTTGTATGGTATCCGGATTTGGTGAACCTAAAAAAAATGCTGTTACAATGCTTAATTGCTAGTAATAAATCAAAATATTTGGCATTATTGTGACTACAAGCTCTAGCCCAGAAAAATTTTTTCACGCGGGATCAGTTTATCGCGGTAAAAAGTAGCCTATGTCCTTTCATCAAAATCCATTTATAATTTTCGGCATAAAAGGTAAGAAACAGAGTTACTTCTCATTTATAGTATTAGATTTATTTCATACCCCACCACATGTGTAATATTGTTTAAAGCAACCGCTATGTGTAAATAGAGACAGATTTGTTTCTAAAGAAACAGGCACATAGCGCTTTGCATTAAAGCTTTTAAATCACCTTCAAACCTGCTGTCGATCGCAATCCACTCTCAATCGCTGAGTGTATTCAAAATAGGAAATAGTGTATCGCGCTCACGTACAGCGAGCTGGAAAGCCCTTGCTTTTTTCAAAAGAGTAATTCTGTTAAAAGGTTCATAGTTCCTTCGTTTTTCAGGGATATTGATTGACGTTCAACCGTTATTTTTCAAGAGATAATAGGATTATGGACATGGATATGTCAAAGGGAATTGGTGTAGGCTTTTAGGCAGCTGCAGTCAATTTCATAGCTATGACTCATTTGGGACAAACACTCTTAAATATTTGTTGATGATTTATAGGTGTTATGTTACATTTTAGTCGGTAGTAAAAATTCCTGTTTAGTAAAAAGAAAAATGTACATACCTACATTAATGTAACTTCAATATTATGTTAATTTACTAAGGATTACATTTTTGGAGTTTAAGGGTTACAATAGAGGCATTTTTTGAGTTTGACCTAAGTGGTAAACCTACAGGGTGTTAAGCTCGTAACTTGGGTAGAAGAAATACCCGCCAGAAAAAGGATAAGTTTACAAGAAAACAATCTAAATCAAATTGTGTCCGAAGCAAACGCATTTAGCTACTTAGAAAATGGCAAAAATGTATGTCTTGCAATTTTAGCAAGAACATTGCTGTAAGCCAGAAAAATTGTTTTCACTCCGAGTATCGTCAAACGTCGCGATATAAAGGGCCAGAGAAATGAGGGCATTAATAAACAGGGCCGAGGGATAGGGCCAGTGTACTGAAGGTCTTTGTTAGCACTTGTTGCGCCTTCCCTCTTACTTGATATTTGAGAGCCTATTCCAAGTTATTTCATTTTGTTATACACGTATAGCGAACTGTGGAAACGGTTTTTATTTATTTCGAAGTGACAAGGTTTGGTAATAAATAATGAATATTTAACTTCTTCGGAATCTGAACCGACTGGGTTCTTCATTATTCATTTATAACTAAAATTTAATACACGCGGTCCTTATATTACTTACATGCGAATATTTTTGAGCTCGAGACTTTAGTCAATAGGTATTATACATAAATCTTCATACTCGTAATTAGGTACTGCTAACGCCTACAGCCACCATTTTACGGAGCACTAGAAGATTATTATAATATGAAAAATGTCTAAAGATTATGGAACATATTTTATCATATTAACAAATAGCCCACTTAATGTAGGTTGTTTTCTGACACCTTTTTTGTTTAAACCATTTACAAATTATGAAGCTCGTTTCGCGTGAAACAAAGCTTTTATTTGACTGACATTTCACATTAGGCACAATGTGGAAAGGTCTGCGGTGAGGGGTGCCTGAATCGTTGCGTAAGAGGGTAACATTGCATAGTGTTGCATAACTATCGATAATTTTCATATATCGATAACTTTACTGACTTTGAAATGTAACAGTACCTATAACCCAGTGTGGAATAGGTACTATTGATTGATAGACGGTTTTTTCTGCAGGGTATTCGCTTCCGAATTCAAGTCTAGCCTATTTTGAAGAGGTTTGACTTTTTCTTATTATTTGGATTCGAGATGGTGTAGATGTATCTAAATAGATTTAATTAGGTAAATACAGTAACTATAAATATTCAGTATATTATAATATTTTATGTAGGTATCATTTTTTGTTCTAAAATGTCAATAAATAAATGACAAATTATTTATTGATTAATAGACGGTTAAAGTCGATAGTTTATAGAAACAAAATAATGTTGATGAAGGTAGTGGTGGTAAGACTTACCACAGAATATACTGATACCTAGTATAAAGTATGCCTAAGTAGATACATCAGCAATGTTAGTAATTTCATAGTACCTATAGTATCGATACTATCCAAAACTGCCACTTAGTATGGCTTTTTCCTAACTCGTCACCTTCTCAGCTCGACACTCAAATCCTTGGACTATTGATATTGGAGTTTTCAGTATTACTACGATAATATAGCATAATATCGATATACCTACATCTATGTGGTCTGGCATCACTTTAAGTGGGTTGTTTTATATTAATTATTTCATTATTTTCACGTCGGACGTGCGGCGAGTCCGCTATTGTTTCGTGAAATCATTGAGTGTGACAGTGATGCTGTTTTGCATTTTTTACTCTCAAATAATCTTTTAAATAATATTTAATAAACTCGGCAGCAATGAATTCGGGCAAAAGACCTTTTCATACAAACGAGGTCACTTTGTGTCCAGGGAACGATTTGCGTGAGATCTGATGGTGACTGTCCGGAGTACTGATGGAGGAGGTCCAAAGAACCATACACACCTCACTGATAAGGCAAGCCGATTTCACCGCAGACCATTCACAATAAAAAAAGTTCTAAAAACCATACAGAGTAAGTTATGAAAATTCGCCACTACTACCAAAACACCGACTATATCGTCGCCCACGTATTTGCTGATAATTAAATTTAGGGTGTATAATCAAGCCTGGCAATAGTAAAGTTGCTAACAGACGTCATAAATGGTTTTATTAGTTCATCAATTTGACTGTATGTGAAAATGTCAAGTCTATTCCAGTTACTTACGACTGTTATTTTATTAGCAGAGATCTAATATGGGTCTCTGGAGAAATCGCTGATAACTTGTAAGCCGGGACTAACCTTGTAAGTACGGGGTTAAATTGGGACATAGTTGATAAAAGCACCTGAGAACGCCTTGTCAGATTTTTTTGGGTGGGCTGATGTGTCAATATGTTTGCATCATCACCTAAAAGGTATATTACCGGGGTGATAGTAGGTGTTTTATACAGCAAGTGATTGTGGATCATATTGTACGGGACGGGAAACTAAAATAAAACGTATAACATGTCGTGTATCATGTTAATTAAGATATGACTTAAAGAAATATTATTTATTTTGTGCTTAAAGGTCTGGTAACCAAGCCATAACCTTAAAAAAGATCGAATTCTAATTTTATATTTTTGCTTTCTCTGTCTACGTTATGATACATCAAAATGTATGAGAGTTCGTCATAATGTTATCTCAAGTACTCTGACACTTTTCCAAGCTGTTTATGTGTTTGACATGCAGCATGATTGCTATTTCATTTACGGTGACAGAATGTCGTGAGCTCCCATTCCGTGACGTCACAATGTTGCTGGGAGTCGCTTATCAAGATGGAAGAGAGTACATTATATTATAATATAATGCATTATTTAAAGTACAACTCACGGATATATTATTATAACTAGCTGTTGCACGCGGCTTCGTCCGCATGGGATAAGTAAGTCCGGAAGAAACTATCGGAATAATAGTGAAAACCGCATCAAAATCTGTTGTTTAGTTTAAAAGATCTAAGCGTAGAGAGGGGCAGACAGACCTTCCTTATCCGTTGTAAAGATAAGGATGTACTGGCAGACTTTGTCGTCGCCACTTTGTCCACGTTAAATGTATCCTGAAATAGACCACTTCTAGATGGCGTATCAAAATTAAACATATTACCTACGCCGGATTTTAAGTTAGACCATGAGGAACAAAACTGTGAAAACCGCAATTTGGTATTATTATGAAATGGTATTTGAAAAATGTAGTTTTAGTTTATGTATGATTCCATCCACAGGATAAAAAGTCTACACGGCTGAAAACACAGGCAAAGGCAAATTTAAAATTACGAACAGGTGAAAATTAAGTCAGTATCAGGTTCGTAACATAATTGAATTCTGATAATGAATGAAGTAAGTACCAATTATTTTTCAGTCGCTTTGATCTAACTTTCAAAGCAATTAACTGGATAAAACCAAACAAAATAACCCTGAGGCTCGGAAATTTGCAACATAGCATAAACAATAGAAGATTGGAGTGGCAGTGTTCAGCTGTTTTCGCGGGGAAAAACCTTACTGCGTGGGCGAAGCCGCGGGAAATGACCAGTAGTATAATTTTGTATGAACCCCGCGTTAGCAGGGCTTCGAAAAAATTGAGTAAGACTCATTTGAGTGTTCCCCTCCACGGAAATCTTTAGTAAAAGGCGAAAGATTTATACGTTTTGAAGGGAAACCAGAGTGCCGTGTTCTAAACAGCTACGGAGCCTAACCAAACGTCGGAGAATCTTAACACCGCGATGTAGGAATTTAGAGAAACCGTACAGCGCCACCTAGCGACGAGTTTAATGAACTGATTGCTTAAAAAATATTGTATTATGATGATTTTAAATATTATATTTTGCGTTATTTGCGTACTAAAATACACGAAAAATGTGTACAAACAAAGGTGGACTTATCTCTATTAGAGATCTCTTCCTGCCATCATTCAATGTGGGAGAAACTAAAAGCTAATGGGAGATAAGCCGTACAGCGCCATCTAGCGACGAGTTTAAAGAAGTAATTGCTTGCTTACATTAATATTGTATTATGATTTAAAAAAAAATTGCGTTATTTGCGTTCGGCGATCGGGAATATGGTGATCGAAGTTTGCGTTACACGAAAATACACGAAAAATGTGTACAAACAAAGGTGGACTTATCTCTATTAGAGATCTCTTCAAGCCAACGTTCAATGTGGGAGAAACTAAAAGTTAACGGGAGATTCTTTTGGACCTATTGAAACTGTATAATAATAAAATGTAACTTACCAATCAACAGTCTAATGTCCTCACTATTGGGGCGTCACCGGTTGGCGGACTTTATTATGCGCCTAAGAATTCCTTCTTCGGCGTATGCAAAGTTTCGTCACGATGTTTTCTTCACCGTTTGAGAGCAATTAGTTAATGCACACTTAAGTTTAGTCATAGACCTATTGGTAGCTACATGCATCGACCGGGGATCGAACTTGCACCTCTCGACTCGAAAGGCGGCATCCTCCCACTACGCCACCGACACTCTTAAGTGTATAGTAGTAAATACAAGTATGTACAGTAGTCATCATCATAATTTCAGCCTTTAAGCGTCCACTGCTGGACATAGGCCTTCCCCAACGAACGCCACCACACCCGGTCCTCCGCTCTCCGCATCCAGCCGCTTCCGGCCACCTTCTTCAGGTCGTCGGTCCACAGGGCGGAGGGGCGTCCCACGCTGCGCGTACCGGTCCGCGGTCTCCACTCCAGAACCCGTCTGCCCCAACGGCCGTCGGTTCTGCGACAGATGTGACCTGCCCACTGCCACTTCAGCTTGCTAATCCTTTCGGCTATGTCGGTAACCTTAGTTCTTCGAAATTGGAATTGGAACAAAAATCGAGTCTTCAACGTGGCGAAAAGAAAAGTTTCGTCCATCGTCGTAGTGGGCGGCGAGTCGTAGGCGGTTTGCCATTTTCTTGCCAAAGAAGGGCAAAATAAACTAATTAATTATCGACGACTTTCCAATTAATACTTTTTACCCTATTCACCCCCCAACCCAACTCTTAATATTGAGTAAGAGGAAGCTGTCACGTATAAAACACAACAAGATATTGTCAAATGTCACAAAGAATGACGACACGCACATTTCATATCATTTGATCCGGGCATTTCGCTTATTATAACGTCGAGAACCGAAGTACGTCTCAGGACGTGCCACCCAGCTGGTTCTGAAATTGGGTCGGCCCTTCTCACCCTATAGAGTCTATAGTCTATAGCATAGACTATAAGGTGCCATTATCGAGTCTTCGAATAAAATCGATGCGCATTTTTCGTCGCTCGGTTGCGGACAGTGTTGCCAGAGATAATGTTTATGAGCGAACGGAAAAGTTGCACGGTGAGATAACATACTTTATTGCACAAAAAAAAACAAAAAAAAAAACAGGTATCTACATATACGTGCATAGTTACATATTCACGTCACTTTAACCAATTTCTTCCAGGTAATTTTTATATTATACGAGTATGTTATGCAAGAAAAAGGCACTTAGGTATATGTGTTTTAAATGTTTTAACAAAAATCGGTACGTAGTATTATGACTATAGTTTATGAGTAATACAATAATTATTATTTGTATACCAATAGTACATATACCTACAATTAATTTAGATTTATTGTGCAGAATAGAAAAGCAGTATTGTGGTTACTATACTTGTACATTATTGTTACACTGGTAACATTTGGATTGAATATTTGGTGTTGTTACCTAAGCTGTGTGGGCTTTATTGTACATTTTTTATTGCGACTAATATAATATATGGGTATTATTGTTTTATCAATAATATCTTTTCGGAAGTAATATGGCAACACTATATTATGGGTTAATATTTAGATAAATAATGTAGTCGCAACGTGGGTTTACGGGTAAACACAGTTCATTTGGCAAGAATCACATTAATTCCACATTTTCCTCAGAAAATGACTTACGACCTGCAAATAAGAAAAGGTTAAAGGTATACTTACAACTTTTAATAAAAATACAAATGGCTGTCGTCTTGTCTAGAGCAGTTAGAATCAGAATTGATAAAAACTAGTACGAACTTAAAATTTTCTATTAAAAAAATTAAATATATATGGTTGAAATATATATTTAAATAGGCTTCTAATACTTTTGACAAAACCAAGATCAATTTCATTTTATAAGAATAGAAAATTTTTTTGGTCATTTCAAAAATAACAATTAAAAAATGGCTTTCAAAAATCAGCAACATCTAACGTATCAGAATTTATTGTTCTTTTGCTCTGAGAATAAAAACGTAACGTAAAAATAAATCTTTCTAATTTACGAGTATTTGAAGCTAGGTGGAAATTCTTCATCTTATTCGTACCCTGCCCAAGCGGGCGCAGCTGATGGATAATTACGTAAATTTCATCTCGTTTACTTCAGCTTTATTTAATAATTTTCCTTTTCTTTAGACAGATAATGACAGTAAAAAGCTACGACTCTCTTTCGGATTAAATGATATTCAGACATTTTAGGCAGAAAATAGCCTTCCTTGAGTTCTGTCAATTTTATTTTTAAAAATATTACGGGTGAAATAAGTCCTTTTTTGCCCCACGACTAGTCTCGGTCATGTCTATGGCATAACATGTTGTGCAAACATCACTTGCACATACGGTCGACCGCATGTAAGTAGAAACAAAACCAGTATGAACTGGTCTGGCGGGTTATGTGGGTAACTCAACGCAAATCGAGATACTCCGGGTACCGGCTACATACTCCGGAGTCTCTCTAGCGTAGAGTATGCCTATATCAACCCCACCCGACCCCCCTTCTTCCTGAATTCATAATTGCCTTACTGAAAATCAGCGTCGTCGTTATCACAAAATTAAATATCTTATCAAGTATTCCCGTGTGAACATGATACAGTGGGATACTTTCACTCCGGCTGGAACGGGTCACGTACTGGAGGAATGCCTTTCATTAACGTCGCATACTTCGGACGGTACCTGGAGGCAATATGATGCTCTCAAAATTTAAATGAAAATATTTGCGACGATTTATGGGGAGTTTCATTAAGAGAGCCTCACACGTGACCCGAAGTATCAAAGTTGTTCGGTGGAGTTTAGTATGATTTTAATACGCCCATGGCCTTCTGAAGTTTAACTTACCTGTTCGTTGAGTAAAATTTAAATATACATGCGTAAATGTTTTATAATTATGTATACGCAATTTGCAAAGGTTGTCTGATTACAGTGGAAGTCGATCGAACCCACGACTCCTGGCGCTCGAGCCCAAGGACCAAGCAATTTAAGCCAATGATGGGTCGCTTATTATAAAAATTCAAAATAGGTAAATAGCCGTTCTATTATATACTCTATGCTAGAGCGTACTCAAATTATTTTCATACAACACACATCGCATAATTTACTTTGACCCAAAAGACGGCAAAGACAAAATGTATGTATTTCTTTTTGATTACTAAAATTATGACGTTACGTACGTGTTAAACCAGACTAGATTCTTACATTAATCTTGTAGGCTTATTAGACAAGCAGGCAAGAGGAATATGCAACCCCTAAACCTGTTTCTCTATAGAACCATCACCTTGTGAGACATTCAGGTAATGTTCCTCACATTCGGGGATAAAACAGAATGCTTTTAGTGTGATTATGTCGTTGAATCTTTGCATTTTGCTCAGCGAGCGTTATTAGAAGTCATTTCAGGCTAGAGCTCGAAACATAGAACTGTATTTTTTGCAATAAAAGGAAGACACAGCTTTGCTTCGTGTTCGGGGAACTAAGACACTTAATTTTAACTTTAGTGGGACATATTTTAATACTATTGGGTTTCCTTGGGTTCTTTCTTCCTGTGGACGGAAACACATCACATTGTTTTTCTGGTGTTTTACTTTAATTTATCTTCGTCTTTGTTCTCGAGGTTCATGTCTGGTGAAACAGTTGCCAACGAAAATTATAGATTTTTTAAACCTAATTTTATTGGAATTCAATTCAAAATTAGCCCAAGGCTTTAATGTCTATAATAATAAATAATTCAGATTTTTTAAATTTTTGAGATTGGTATTGAATTTGTCGTCAAAGTTTGTTGCTGGCTCCACTTTATAACTAGGACTAAGTACAGAATTTCATCCATGTGTCGGAATGAGAGGGAAATTGCAGTGTAAAGTCGGATTTCGTCGCAACTATAGTGCTCGCTAGTAGGCAGTATACTCTGGTAATGAGGCCATTGTTACCCTCCCCTTCTATTCGTATATTGTCAGCTATCCTCGCCTACCTGTATAAATAAATTTTTGAAATGCACAATACAGAACGTCATGGCTTTAAGGCTTTTCTGCTCCATCGAAAAGCCTGTGATAATGATATCAATTTATTTAATAATGAAAATAAATTCTACGTGTCTGGTAACGAAAATAATAGGAATCTGTAACTATATGCGAATTTAAAAGTAGAATTCTTCTATCACAAGTAGTTTCGAATACAGAAAACTTCGTCAACTTCAACTGGTTGCGAAATAAATAAATAAATTTGAAATTTGAAACAAGGTTGCGGTAACGGCCGGCTGGAACCCAATTTCAAACCTAAGTTTTTGAAATGCAGTTGGCGCATTATCGGGCCCATTGTCTATGTGTTTGCGTGTTGATGCCTATAATATAGGAGCTAAGCAAATACTATTAAATTTTTAAGCAAATTCCATTCACGAAAGTTTGCTATAACTATTCTTACAGGCGTTTTGTTAACTTACGACATAAAATTGATCAGAGAAAAAATCTGTTGGATTTATCTTCCGATGTGATAATAACTATGTCAGCTTAAAAAAGTGAAAATAGAAATATGATAAAATGAAAATTTTATTTGCGTGCAAGATTTGAACTTGACCGTTCCGTAGGTTGCTCATAAACCAATCTATAAACCTACTCAAGAAGGTAAGCTCTAATGATTTGAGTTAGTTATATAACTACACAATAGTAAGTTATACTTCAATAGTTTCATTGATACAGAAAAGGATATAGGATGTTAATTTACGCTATCTGACTACAACCATTGTTAATAAAATTTCACAATCATTAAATGCGTATAAAACGAGTTCAGACAAACGTATTGACACTGGTACCAATTCAAAATAGAAGCAATAAAACACCTAAAGAATTTGCGGTAGTAGCGTGTCGGTATTAATTAACTAAAATAAACGGGAGTAATTGAATGCAATCTGTGCAAATCGGAATGGCGGGGAGCTGTGGCGCCAAAGATACGGATCTAACATGGCGGCGGGCGGCGGGCGGCGGGTCGGGTACTGCCGACCCCTGCTCCGTCCATGCTATGCGGTGACGTTAACATCGGCCAGGCTTTGAACGTAGGTTACTTTATCGATAGGTATCGATAAATCACTAAAAATAATTCAACATTTCCCCCAACTGGTTGCGCACCGATTCCAGGGTGGACCTGCTCACACTAACTTCAAATTAAAAGAACTGTTGTGCAAGAACAAAATAATATATAACCTTTTGTCGATATCAATAGGTAGGTAGGATCATTTCTTCTCAGTCAGTCTTCGACCAGTGTGTGTTGCCAGTGATGACATACGGTACCGAGACATGGTTGCTCACTATGGGCCTCATGAGAAGGCTCAAGGTCACCCAGAGGGCAATGGAGAAAGCTATGCTCGGAGTTTCCCTGCGAGATCGAATCAGAAATGAGGAGATTCGCAGGAGAACCAAGATCACCGACATAGCTCAAAGAATTGCGAAGCTGAAGTGGCAGTGGGCTGGGCACATCGCTCGTAGAACTGATGGCCGTTGGGGCAGACCACGACCACGTATCGGAAGACGCAGTGTAGGCAGGCCTCCCACAAGGTGGACCGACGATCTGGTGAAGGTCGCGGGACCCAGCTGGATGAGGTTAGAGCAGGACCGGTCTTCGTGGATATCCTTGGGGGAGGCCTTTGTCCAGCAGTGGACGTCTGCAGGCTGATATGATGATGAATAAAGCAGTGTTTTTAAACAGAGATCTATATCCTCATAAATAAGTAAAGAAACAACATAATGCGATTGGCTCAGCAATATTTTGCCATTGCAAGACTTAACATCTTAGGTTTCACGTCAGCTTTCATCATCCTACCTAAGTATAGGATATATTTTTTCGAAAAGCTTTCAATTTTATACGAATTAAAAGGGGTACAAATACAGATTATATTGATGTAGAAAGTAGACATCATATCGATGATAATGATAATTATGACATTAAAGAGTCGAAGCTGGCTTTTTTGATAATAAAACCAGGACGAGGCGATGATAATGTGATGATAATAATAATTATGTTAATAAAGAGTTTACATACAAACATTGAACATAAGTAAAATACACCTTAAATATCGATACTTATTTTGGATTCCTTATGAACTACAGTGTGACTTATGTTCGTTGAGAAACACGATGGATGAAATTATAAATTGTAACTTAGATAACCTTAGGATATTCATATATCGAGCTACTGTATCGTATCGGGAAGTTCTTAGATTGCACATTATTTATGCGAATTCTACATGTAAGTTTAGTTGTATTAGACAAAACGCAGATGAGATAAATATAGTGTATTTAAATGGTTAGGTTATAACGTTTAGTTTTGAAGATTGTTTTGTGCTTATTTATAATTTGTGTAAATACGAATCCACAGCTAAAGAAATCAAAAATATTCGTCATCTCGCCGAACGCACCTTTGGCACCTCTCGATTTTTCAACTATTTTTGTAAATTTCAGTTTTTCCTTCCCAAAATACGTATCTCCCTAAAAACTAATAATGTTCAATAATAAAAACCTCTGTTAAAGAAAACATACTTGCATGTAATAAAGAAAAAAGCTGTTAAGCATTTAAAACTAACATGTAGACTGCTCGCCCACATGACTGCACGTGGACTATGTTAGCAGAGGTCAGGGAGCCCAGCCGTGTGCAGGATCTATGTTCACCAATCCGAAACATTCCCGTGCCCCTGTCTAGGCAATAAACCTCGGTAATTACAAAATAACTCCTTACCTGCACTAGCTGTGGAACTATTTATTTAATCACTTTGACGGGAAAATAATTGAGAGGCCTGGCTTCCCTCGGCCTCCGATCAAAATTGTCGGAGGGCAATCTATCGCATATCGTGTCGGTCGTGATGAAATCCCTGTTCCAGTGTGGCGGATTAAATAATTTCCGCACTTACCAATAATGGCAGCTATCGAGGAAGTGCTGTGGACAGTAATTTTAGGAAGGCAGCCATCACACGCCAGGTCAGGGTTGTCTTCGATCCATTAGATTTTGTTGAACAATATTTTCCGTCAAGAAATTTACCGCTCATTGCCAAAGAAGTCTAGTCTTAATTCATGAACGCGATTAATTTACAAGCATTCTCAATCAACAAGCTCTTCGCTATGGGTGAAAGAAAATTTTACCCGCGATACTGCCACCGAACTATATAATTAGCACTAAATGCCCAAGGATGGTGGAATTTTGGCTGAAAATGATCAATTAGTATTTAAGTGTAGGTACGTTTCCTTCTTCAATTCAGTGGTATCTTTGTTGAAATTTCAGCACTTTCAAGTTTCAAGAGAGCATTAGTCAGGTAGCATGTCACTTGCAGATAAACTCGAGTTTGGCTCTATTCCAAGGAGTTGTTGAAAGGATTAAAAACTGCAATAAAATTGTAAATTGTAGTGCGCTCTACTGTTGTTTTCGGTGGCATGTAATTATCTTTCAAGAAGATAAATCTACAACTATGATGGTACACAACTAAAGTTATTTCCTTATATCCTGAAGGATGGCGGAATGAGCTAGGAGTTGACCGTGTCTTTTGAGATCATCGAATGACCAAAAGGCTTAAAACTCTACCTTGTCTAAAGAGTCAGCCAGTGTAACCAACTTCTTGTGGTCTATAGTCAATATTCTAAGGAAAGTTTTATTGAAATTTATTTATTTATCAACTTTATTGCACACAATATTCTAAAAGGCGAATATACAGCCAGTATGGCATTCTCTACCATTTGATTTTTGGGTCATACAATTAGCTTGCCTTTAACTCATTTCTCAATTTAGGTCATATAAATAATAATAATTACATTAGCCTATGTAAGAGGCCATCTTTTAGTTGAATTCTTTCGAAACTGCTCATAGTTACTATTAGATCTACCATTTTTATTTGAAAACTACCCTGATAATATGTACTTGAAAGAACTTTCGTTTAAATGCCGAGCAAAAGGTTTTCTGGAATTACATTAGGAATTCGGAAACTTTCAATCACTTTCGTGTCACGTACGTACGTATACCTACCGAGTCCCGCACGGGATTGAATTTTCTTCTGGGACTTTTGTGATCGAATCATTGAGAGGTATTAATATACCCAAGGCCACGGGATTCCGTCCACTAAAGTATTCAACGAACCTCACAAATGCGCGTCTGGATGTTTGTCACTCAACCACGCATTCAACGGCTGACCCGCTTTTGATGAAACTTACGCACACAGGACTCAGAGAGAAACGTGTATTTTATTAAAACTGTATTTTTTTCCTCGAAATTAACCTTCGCGGTATAATGTTACCCCTTAATGTAAAGAGAGTAGATTTTCTGCAACACACCAAATTCTAGACACGTTTTACTTGTATTTTTTTGTATTTTGCACTGTAGTACTAACTGGTGACTTATACGTCACCAATGCAGCGACACCGCGGGAATGCGATTTCTAGTGCCTATTTATTCTGAGTTCTGTGCTTAAACAATACAACTAGAAAGAAAATTTAAACACTTTTACCCAGGGTAAAATAAAATTTACACGGTTATATTGACAGGTTTTGTCGAACAATTTTTTGCGCCATCCAAATAAAATAAAACTAAAAATACAGTAAATATAGTCCCCACGGAATTTCTTGACGGCTGATTGAATATAGTCACAAATTGTTTGCACACCGCTGACAGTGTAGTCTATGTGTGTGTAAGCGAGATAGTGAGCTACATAGAGATGTCCAAAAACTTGAAAGTTTGGTTCGGTTGATCGAATCAATTAAGCATTTTTTGAAATTGAATGAGCGTCTCTAGTAAACCCTCGCACAGCCCCCCCTTTAACTAACATTAGTCATTGCGCAGAAATCTGCCCACTTCACACAGGCGCCAATAAACTCCGCGGGGACTATATCTATCTTTATAATGTGAAACCTTCCGTCATAACATAATCAATAATGTTATCAATGAAGCAGCTCATTAATTTCGTATTCCATGAGTAGGTTGATGTCTTCTTCAATTCGATTTATTTTAATTATCCTGTTCATTTAATTCGTTACATGGTTTCAACTTTCGGTTGTCAGTTTCACTTTACTGATTAACATCAAAGGATGTATTATACAGAAATGTAGTCAGTTTTGTTGCCCTTAAATGTACGTATTGCAAGAAGCTTCGTCGCTATAAAAACCATCCCTTTGTGACGCAAGTTCCATGTAATTAAGCACACAGTTATTTATATAACTGGTAATTACAATCTTACTGCTTTATTAAATTATGCCAGGTGGACCGAACCTGACAAGGTAGCCGGAAGCGGGTGGATGAAGACATTGGAAGGTCAGATATGGTGGCGCGTATTAGGGAAATCTTCGGAAATATGAGTATTAGGAAAATTGATCTTGATCAACAGACAGGAGACAGCCTGATGATGATAATTATATATACTTATATAAATTAAAGTATCATTTCAGTCACCTTTCAAAATGAAACAGTCCAACTTAGGTAATTTTGGTTTCACGCACCGGGAATTAGTGATAGCTCACGCCGTCGCCCGCCATTGGATTGACATATCCGGCTCGAAGGACTGGTTTGGAAGGATTTGGAAGGATTGGTTTCCTATAGACCCTGACATTCGAGAGAAGCCTGTTCCAACGTTTTTTAACCCTACTTTGTGAAATTGAGTGAAAATCAAGAATAAAAGTGCATTACAACTTCTTCCGTTAATCAGTGCTTATTTATAGGAAACGAAACAATGACGGATCAGCAACATCGGATAGTTTCAATTTCAACCGAGATCAGATGATGGTGTGCCTTTTCATTGCTTGTATAATCTTCTTCGTAAGTTAAGTACTTGTGAACATCTTCAATAAATTGAACCTGATGGAGTGTAGTTGTTAGGTAATCGTACCTACTCGTCATTTTACAACATCATGTATAATGGAAGAGCCATTGTTCCGATGCAATGATTTATTTGTCGTCTTCGATGACAACTATGCGTATATGAAAACTTGTTACATATGTATAGGTTCTGTTTTATAATATCTCAATATGTCAACATTCAACTCAACCCGGTGAGTGATTTAAAGCATTCATTGAATATTGACTTTATTTTGATGTTATTAAGCCCTTGGTGGACAATTAAATAGACCGCTTTGTGGGTTTTAATAATTGTTTGAATAAAAAAATATTGTTATACTCGTAAACAAGTTACATGACCACGTCAACCTTTCGTAGAAGAGATAATTTTTTTTAAGTTGTAGAAAGTTGTAATTTTTGGTATTTATGAGTAAATTGAGTCCTCAAAGCACTTGATTTTTGTACACGTTGTACCGTACGACTGCGCTTCGATCAGGATACATGTATTTCTTTACGACAGTAAAATAATTCCGGTTTTCCAGAGACATTATAACAGGTTTCATTGATAGGAATAGATATATTCGATTTACTGTAATAATTTCTAATCTAAAAATGTCTAACGCTCGAATTGGAAAATGTCCAGACTCAAGTCCAATCTGAAGAATGTGGATATTACAGAAAATAAAGGTCTAAGGACATTTTTGAAATGTTGCCTGTTTTGTCTAATTAAAAATTTAATATACAGGTATTGACCGTATTATAACAGAGTACCTTACCTCTATACTCGTATATACGCTATCAAACAACTAGTATACAAGGTAAGTTTCAATAGTTCGCCACAAGGAGGTGGATGCCTCTAATGTTGTGAGTTGTTAGTTTAGGACTAAGGAGACTAAACTCTCACAATGTGTTACACATTGTTTACAGGTCCCCCGGGGCTTCTACTTACACGTGCAGTAATCTTTTGACCTTATTGACCGAGCGAGCGAAGCGAGCGAAGCGTCTACGTTTCGAGACTGGCCAAAAATGCTCTTGTCCGTCTGTCTGTCTGTCTGTCTGTCTGTCTGTCTGTCTGTCTGTCTGTCTGTCTGTAATTCTCTACAGGTCGCATTTTTCAACCGATTTTGACGAAAATTTGGCATATGTATAAATTAATTAAACCTACAAAATGAGTAGAATAAAATTTTGAAAAACATTTTTTTTAGAGTACCTACCATACTCGCAAAGTGGGAGTGAACTTTTTTTTTCTTGTGAATCCCATAGTGTGGGATATCGTTGGATAGGTCTTTCAAAAATATTGCTGGTGTGTGAATACCATTTTTTCGATTTAGGGATCCGTTGGCGAAATATTAAGCTTTAAAGCGGTAATTTTTGTTAGAGTCACGTGTCCCCCCCCCCTGCCAGCTAAACGGTTGCTTCTGGAAATGTGAAAAAATTCATGGCAGTAGCATATATAACGTAGTTACAAGGAAAACTATTACGGCTAAGTAGGTTCTATTAGTTTTTGAGTAATAGTGGATCGACTTAAGAAAGTTGAAAAAATAAATTATGTTCATAGAACTGCATACGTAAAATGGAAAATTATTTTTTTCCGCGTGATATCCATGGTGTGGGGTATCGTTGGATGGGTCTTTCAAAAATATCGCGGGTGTGTGATAAACATTTTTCGATTCAGGGATCCGTTTGCGAAATATTAAGCTTTAAAGTGCTAATTTTTGTCACTTTAGTAGGTACTTTTTCTGTTTCCAAAGTTGACTTTTGTTGGTTTCTTTTAGGTTTGGTTTATAAGGGCTGGCGAGGTCTACTGTTCTCACGGAACTACTAGTCTTTAAAGTAGCATTCCACTTCTAAGAACAGTACCTACCTTTTTAATACAGGTTGAATCGCTGTCACATTAAAATCTTTATGCATACCGACACTACATCACTAATCTGTGATGCATACATACCGATGTGAAAATGTTACCTATAAAGTTCTTATGGTAATAAATAACAGAAAAGTACCTACCTAATATGGTAGATTCCAAAGAGTTTGGAATACCTAGGTACGCGCCGGACTAGGAGCTCTGTGGAAAATTCTATTTCATTTGTTTTTTGCGGAGATATGTCCCCGGATACCTAACTAGAGCTGCGTAAGTCTCAGAAGGACATCCCTGTGAAATTTCACCGCAATCAATGATTGGCATGTTGAAAGTTTCATTATTTTCTGCAGAAGTTGATCCCGCACATTATGTACGCTGTGAGTTCATATGTATACAATGTTGAAAATACATTTGAAGCAAGAATATTGTAGAAAAGTCCATTTTCTCACTGCTAAGTGCACCCGTCGAGTTCTACTAACTCTAGAGTCGCGTCCCCATGCACCACCGTACGCATTCGCTATCGAACATTCGAAACCGATCAATTCCCTATCGAGTAGTGGTTAAATATGTTGAGCCCAGCATTCAAAGCTCGCTTTGGTAAGGACGTTTGCAACGAGCTTCGCCTAATCGATTTACTGTAATAATGTCCAATCTGAAAAATGTCCAACCGTTGAAAAACGTCCAATCTGAAAAATGTTCAACCTGAAAAACGTCCAATCTAAAAAATGTCCAATTTGAAAAACGTCCAATCTGAATAACGTCCCCTTCGAGGTCCAATGCTGGATAATACTGGATGGTTATAGGTTTTCCCCAATGAACGCCGCCATATCCGGTCCTCATTGACCGCATTAGGGACAGGCAGACCACGGATGAAATGTACAGGGCAGACAGAACGGAAAAATGCTCGCTCACTTTTTAACGACATTGACAAAAATTAACCTTATCACCATAGCCTAAAGTACAAAATCGTATGAATACTAACACAGACGTCAGCGTCGCCTAGCGCATATGATTTGCTATGGTGATATGCACAGAACACCGGAAAAAGCTCGCTACGCTATTTTATTAAAATATCTGTGGTGATATGGTTCATTTGTCAATGGCGTCAAAAAGTGTGCGAGCATTTTTCCGCTCTGTCAGCCGCCCTTACAGTGCGGCAAGGACTCAGAAACGAATGCTTGAAGGAATGCTCCAGGTAGAAACGGGCCTTAAGGTGCTCAAGTTGCAGCTCCGATAAACTTTGCTTTAAGATTTATCTTACAACTTGGGAGCTGAGCTTTTAACCACGTATAGTCACATGAATAATCGTCATAAATCTATGTACGAGTGTCCGACGCTGCGGTAGCAACTTGCCTTAAAGATTTACAATTATTACAAAACTAGCTTTATCATATCTTCAGTTTTTACTTGTCAACATAAAGTTTATGCAATAGGTGACCAACCCTTAGAACGAACTTGGTAATTTATCATAGGACATGAAAACAATAATTCGATAACCCAGACGTCTGGAGAATGTCATCGAAGAGACCTGGTCGTAAATAAGTGGGACCAGAAAGAACGAACATGACCAAATTACATGGTTGTTGAAGCCCTGACTTCCATACTAGATAAACTATATATTTCTGGGGCACAGGACATCAAGTGGTCTAAATGCCAACCTCATTTTTACGAGTTGCATGCGCCCTGCTAGCTGTGCGGATAGAGCTCTGATGACCATGTCATTTCGGTTTCATTATTTTAACTAACCTCGGTCAGCCTGGTGACCAGGTCTAACTATGGGAAAAGGTAAAGGGCAAAACCTAGCAATATTCTATCTTGTTATGGACAGCAGGCCACCGATGAATGCCAACATTCAATTGCCAATTGATAACAACTTCTGGGTATCATAGGGACTCGTACTTCTGACCAATGTGCACTAGTGTACTGTACCTATAAGATGACGACTATAATAATATTTACCGACCACGTATCGGAAGACGCAGCGTAGGCAGGCCTCCCACAAGGTGGACCGACGATCTGGTGAAGGTCGCGGGACCCGGCTGGATGAAGTTAGCGCTGGACCGGTCGTCGTGGAGATCCGTGGGGGAGGCCTTTGTCCAGCAGTGGACGTCTACAGGATGATGTGATGATGATGATATCAACATTAGGGAAGCTCGTCGCAGGTAAGACCTTTAGATTTAATTAATTAAAGACTTTTCTTAATGGCGCCGTCAGGCCTCCTCCATTAAATTTATTTCGACAATAAGACGTAGGTACCCAATAATTGGTTTAATCACAGTCTCGTTCTTAAGAAGTGTTATATTTACGCTATATAATAGCGCTCGTAAATCCTGTTGTGTCTAAGAAAATTATTCGTTTGCAAAATGTTAGGTCAAATAATAAGGGCCATTTATTCGTCCCACTGCTGGGCAACAAATAAGGTGTGCCGAACCATAGTCCACCAAGAGGACCTATGATGGGTTACAATTTCTTTTACAATAACAGGTTTCTTTCAGCTTATTCTTATTCTGACCAATATTAATGTATTAAATGACTAAATAATGAATAAAAATATTAAATGACCAATAAAATAAAATAATTAATTTGGTAGGATGTAATGGGTCGTCGTAGGTATCCTGCTAATAATAAAGTAATACGAGTATATAAGCTATCACTGTTGTACCAAGTTTCATCAAAATCCGTTCAGCCGTTCAGCGTGAAAGAGTAACAAACATCCTCATCCATAAACATCCATCCTCCCAAACATCATTACAAACTTTCGCCTTTAAAATATTAGTAATTAGTATTAATTATTTATATTCGCTAGCTATTACTGGTTTTGGGGAAAAATAGTGCATGAACAACACTAGCGACTGTACGAACGCACGCAACATTGATTGCAGCTGTGTGAGAGTGTGTGTACCAAGCCAGTTTTCGTTAACGCAGAGGAGAGTACCATACCTTCCTCCTTTGGTTTCATCTAAGCCTGTAGTTCTATTTTCTATCAAGGGACAGGCTGTTTAGTTTAAAACTGTCGTCCATGCCAGTGCTAAATCATGAACAGACGTCGAATCTAAATACGGCACGCACGGACGAGCTAAATATTAATGCGTTTAGGGCCGGCTAATGGGTGGAAGCCCTGCGGTGCGCCCTACAAGGATAACAACGCGATGCCTCGAGATTGGAGTCGTGTTCCACTCGGGCTACATGGTTCACAGGATTTAGCGAAATCATTGTATCCTGGTATTATAATATACTCGTACCTATATGTAGATACACGTGTACATTGAGATTAAGGCGTAATATAAAAGTTTAGGAAAGTATTTTGTGCAACTGTATATTAACCTTTTATAAGGCAGAGGCGATTTGGATACCACTTAGTTAATAAGTTAATAACTGTGCATTTGTCAGAATGGAAATTATTCAGTTTGGACATTTTTCAGTTTGAGCATGGTCGTTGGACATTTGTCAGATTGGACATTATCACAGTAAATCGATTGGGCTACTCGTGCGGCCTGTTATGAAACTCATACACACTCGGTAACCTAATGGTTAATTATGCTTAGTTGCATAACAATAGTTTATCTACCACCATAATGTTAGTTTTATAAATATTGTGCTTCATTGTCGTTTTAGTAATGCTGTTAAGATAATGTAAGTTGAATAAATAAATAATAAATAAAATAATAGTAAAATCAAAGGTCTTAGCTATTCAGCCTGCCAGTTGTCGGTAACTCAAGGACTGTCTATGTAGCATTTGGCGGCAGAGTACCTAGTATTGGAAGAACGATACGAAGCCGAGACTTGTATAGTGCTTTTCGTCAATTTGCGCGGAAACAATAAACAAACGGACTAACTCGAAAAAGATTTTTAACAGTATCGGAACAAAATGACCTAGTCAACGGTGTGAATTGGCAAAACTTGTACGTATAGTGGGCTTAGTCCTTTTTGTACAAGTCTGAAGAAATCAGACATTCTCGACTAGTTAAGTACTCGTAATTAATTTCAAAGGTCTATTTACTTTTTGCCGTAAAGACGAGAACAATTATCTAAGAAAATTTGTAGTAGTTTAAATAAGCTCTCCTCCCACGTCTAATGTACAAGTTAAACCTTTAAGTGTCGGATAGCCTGCAATTTACACGACACAGCCTCTAAGTTTTCCCTACGTAGATGAAAATGTACTGCACATCAATCACCGCACCAGGCATCCTTACCTACACCACCATTATCGGTAAATAGTCTTTAAGTAGCACTTAAGTAAGTACGCAACACACAATTTGCTGACAGATTAAAAAATAAATGACAGATTCGTGAGATTTACGGATGTCGCCTTGTCGCATATCGGGTTTGGTAATAGTGATAAAAACAGTTTAAGAATGGTACAGTATGTACACTAACTAAAACTGTAAGATAACGGGTATATAGATAGATGGCCGCAGGCGATTTCACAACTTGCGGCAGTGAGAGCGCATTTCTGTTTTAATCGAGACTTCGTGTATTCTTGCAGATGGAGCGAGTTTACAAGATTGTTGGGGGTGGAAACAAGGCTGTATAAAGCTTTTATCTATATAAGAATTTGAACTGTTTGAAACCCTCCCAGTTAGGTTTTCCTTTCGTGATAAAAATGTATTAATGCAAAATACTTTGGAATATAATTAAATAATGTCTTTTTATCATTTAGTCGTAGTAGTACTTAATGTAGTAACTAACAGTCTTCGGTCCATGTGCACTTATATCATCAGGTTCCTTTTGACCACAACACTTGACCGAATGTTTTATGAAATTAAATGAAAAATAATAGCGCAGTGTCACTACTCCACATACGTTAACGATGTAATATCTGCAAATTAATGCCAACTACTGACTTTTAGGGCTACCGAGTAATAAGCAAATACATCGAAATGTTAATATCAACACTTTGATTGCTTATGAAATATTTATGTTAGCCATTTGCTCAGTGAAATTCTATGTAAGGAACCTGCAATAGCTATCAATTACTTATATTATGGTCATAAATTATTACGCATCCGCAATCGTTTAAGATATAAATGAATAAGTACTTTTGGGAAAAATACAGATTTCAGGGATTTTAAGTTGCGTTGCAACTAATTCAAAACAAGTTCTTTGAATCTCAGACATGCCAAAATGCACATTACCGCCACTTGTTTCAATAATATCGTTGGTTTCTTTTGTCGTAGTTTAATGATTTAAATTTACACTTAAATATTACTCGAGATATTGTCTAGAATTTGATTTGAACAGTGAAAAGCGAACAAAAACCCTGCAGTTAGTAGTCGAGTTATAAATGCATAAACTGATGTAATAACTAACAACCGAGCTAAACAGCCGTGTGTGAATTTAACCAAAAACATTATCATTATTTTGACGGTATGCAAAGTCAAAACGGCCCTTTTATTAATATTAATGTTTTTCAAAGATAATGTTTTTAAATTAATAAATGATGATTTTCATAAACGTTTAGCTCTTACCTAGCTCAGAATACAGACTGCGCAGCGTCAACCTGTTACGTTCGACCACTCAACGAAAAACGGTTCCTACCGCACCTTGGTTTGCGTAAAGCGGTATACCGCGAAGAATCAGTGAAACTTACGGCACCTGTCAAAACTACATTACCAGAAAGTGGTCTGATATATACCCCACCCGTCCGCCCTTTGCCTCGCCTCTCCGGCCTAACGTTACACTCAATTGCGTTCAATTGATCATAGTGGTGAAAATATTGCGGCAAGATATTGGGTAGTTCCATCACACGCCTGAGACGGATACGAGTATCGTTGTGTCAGTTGTATTTTATTGTAAGCAACTGTTATTGGCGCCAACTAACTTGAGCGTTGATTTTTCCCGTTCATACAAAGCAGAGCACCATAATGAATTACTGTTTCTTGTTAAATAAACGAACTGAAACTATCTTTAGCACTGGAAAGAACTAAACATAATGTCAATCTTATATTGTAGACTTTCAACCGGTGAACGGAATTTCAACCGACAGTGGTTAAAGCCAAAGGAAGGGTATTGAGTAACATGAAAACTAAATTTTTACAATGTTACTACAAGAATATAAATAATAATAATAATAATAATTTCTATAATTTATACATCCTCTAACTCCTATGTGAAAGTTTGTAAGGATGTTTGTGAGTTTAGATGGATGTTTGTTAGTCTCTCACGCTAAAACTACGAAACAGATTTTGATGAAACTTTACAGTAATATAGAATATACATCAAAATAACACAATGGGTTATTAGATACCTTGGGAAAGGTCTTCCCGCTTCTGCGCGGGCGAAGCCGCGGGTAATAGCTACTAAATAATAATTCTAACCCAGATAATTTGGAGACTGGAAATTATGAGGAACCGTTTGTCCATCAATTATACTCTACGTATTTGGCGACGTTAACTATTGTTTGAGCTTCTCATTTCTCGGGTGCCTAAATACAGAATTTAAATGGGATTGTGTCAAATTGACCCGAGATGATTTGGGCTCGGGTTTAGGGGTGACTAACTGAAGTTTATCGTATCCCCATTATCCGAACTGATTACAGTAACGTATCTCTACTTACTGTTAGAATGAATCCTACTATTCTTCCTACTATAATATTATACCTAAAGGCGAAGCAGTGACTGGATGCGGAGAGCCGAAGATCGGACTCAGTGGCGCGCCTTGGGGGAGGCCTATGTCCAGCAGTGGACTAGTGCAGGCTGATGATGATGATGAAAGTTTGTAAGGATGTGAAGATGTGAGGATGGATGTTTGTTACTCTTTCACGCTAAAACTACCAAACAGATTTTGAAGAAACTTGGCACAGTGATAGCTTATAACATATAGGCTACTTTTTGACGCGGACAAAGTCGCGGGGCGTCCGCTAATATCCCCTATGTAACAAAACGTCTACATAAAGGGCGCTGTTTCACAATGTACAAGGGAAATACTTTACTACGCGGGCGAAGCGTGAAAAAGCGTGATTATAATCCGACTTATGAGAATATAAACATTCGAATTAGAAGTTTTATTATTGAAAACTAAGATTTTAACATTTATAACTTTAAAATCTCGGTGAGCCTTTTTCTTTTTCGGGTTCTCAAAAACCCATAGAACTCTGAAACCTAAACCTAGAAGTTACAATAGGCACAACTGATCAATATCAACCGTTATTTTACCAAACCTTGCAGAACATGACTGTTCAATTTTGATATGGCTTGTCAGATTTTAGAAAACGGTACTCATAATAAACACCATCTTCATACTTTCAGATAAGTACAGTACCATTCTTACAACAGTCAACGAAAATGTTTTGTAAGTAGAGTCAGCAACGAAAGGTTTCAAATTATTCTAAAACGTGAAGTTATGAAATATAACCATTTTGATTGAAAGTTTATTGTAAGTAGAAAACTTCACTTTAGTTATCTTACGACTAAGGACGAAATGAAATGCTTTCTACAGTACACTTTCGCTAGGATAATTGAAAGAAGCGGTATGAGATCTGAACGGTCGGAGAATTAAAAGCCAAAATCTTGGTCGAAAATATATTAGCCCATTTTTCTCTGATCGTCGTCAAGATCGTCGTCTGTCTCTTTTTTTTCGTCCGTTTTCTAGTCCTGTCAAGTCAAAGTTCCAGTCAGCCAGTCATGTCTTCAGTCAAAGGAGGCTGGACGCCACAACAAGATCTTTGCCCAGCAGTGGGACAATATAATTTAGACTCTACCTATACATTATGGAAGTTACGAAGCCAATCCATTGGACAGTATGTGTGGGTAATAAATTACATCAAACATAGTATTAATAATGTAGTTTACGTATAGCTCTGGTTTATTTAACGATGAAATTAGATGTAAGTATAAAAAAATTTGAAAATATTAAGATTGTATACTATCTGAAACCGGTGATTGTTGTCTGCTGACTGTACAAAAGTCGTAATAACAGGTTGCCTTCCCAAATCTCAATTCGTTTCACTCCAATTGAGCGGTAATAAGGTGCTCGTTTAAAAATAATATACGGCGTGTTGTCATAATGGATCGTAGGCTGCGACATTTCTCACGCGAGGAGGAGTAAGTAGCCCGATTCGGGGTAATCTCTAAGAGTGATCACGCCCTGACAAGCTCTAATAAATGTCAAGTGAGAGCTTGATTAATACACACCATGTAGTTAACGACAGCTGTGGTATTATGTCCAAGAATTTCGTGATGTTAGAATAAGCATGTAACTGTATGTATAATTAAATAATATTTAGTTTGTATTAATGAACTTATTATCTACGTTAAATCCAGTGAGCCGAGGTGGTTGTCGTTGGTTTTAAGCTAACCGAACGAAAATGTTATACCAGCATTCAGTTTGGATATTTTCAGATTGGACATTTTTCAGTTCGAGCATGGCCGTTGGACATTTTTCAGATTGGACATTATTACAGTAAATCAATAATAACTGCTAAAGTTTGTATACTTAATGTTGAACGACCTAGGACAAAACCTGGTCTGAAGATAAAAGTTAACAATAGAAGACGAAAACAGTAATGCTACCTACCTTTTCTTACGAAACATCTAACAGATGAAGTGCAATTTTGTAGCACGAATTGATATCATCATTGGACTCCGGCGAGATGTCGGTCAACGTGATAACGTCGCATGTGGTGTACCGATGTCGATATACCACATAACAAATACTAGAGCTTTCGAATGTAGTCCACGTCGTGCGGGTAAATTGTGTAATGAAGCAATTAGAGACCACCGAAAGTAAATATAGTGGTGCTATATCCTTGTAAGGACTTCGATATTTTTAATTTTACAGTTTTTTTAAAGTTTTTATTAGGAGTTCAGGTAGTCGTTTCAGCCCTAGAGCAAATTTTTTGACATATTCAGTTTTTGCGACCCAACTACCTATTTCTATCACCAAATCCACTATTAGATAATTAATGCTCCTAGAACAAGGCACTTGGGGGCCTTAGTACCCAAAAACTAAAACCAAGGTGTAGTCTAGTGTGTCTAAATTGTGTCTTTTCATGTGTCTACTGACATGCCAATTGTAATCTCCGCCTGCGACGGCGAATTGCAGTGTTGCCATTTTTGTCTACTTCTGACTTACTTCTTTTGCCTTAATTTGTTTCAAGCCGAAGAAACTGAACTAGACTACACTTGGCGAAAACATTCGAAGTCGAATGCTCGGGCGAACCCTAACTAATCGCAAACGGGGGCGTGGCGCATGCGTGCGCGCAACGAGAGTGAAAGCTGCGCGATGATCACGACCGCAGGTTATAGATTGATCCTTAATTGCTACGTATCAATAAACGTTGCAAGAATACCTGTTTAGGGATTATTCAAATACATACGTAATAGTGTTACGTCCTCCATTACGTTTAGATTAATTAGACCCAGCGATTAGACCTTAGAAATACATATAATAGGTGTAGCTGTTTATTTGATTAGTGGTGTCAGAATAGTACATTTTTCACCTAGGGGTGAAAGTAACTTATTTAAGTCCCGAGACGGGGTTTAGTGCCCGACGCGTAGCGAGGGCGCCAATAGTTCAAGGGACCTCTAAATAAGTCTTGAACCCGAGGGAAATACTGTGCTTTTCATTACGAATACATTGAATTTAAAAACAAATACATAAAATGAATGTTAATACAAATCTCTGCTATACGGAAGTATAAACAAAACTCTACAACTCGAAAAAACAAATGAAGACCGGATTGCCGCTTTCCCGTCTACTTTGTTTTTTTTTCTGTGGCCGGCCAGCTATTCTGCCATTATTTTTCATTTCCATCATTGAAAAAATTGTAAATATTTTTCCCAAATCTATGTTATATTAAAGAAATAGTTGACAGTAATAATTATAATAAAGTCATTTAAAATATATATTCTTTAATTACTACTTAACTTTATGTTATTTCAATTTTACATCGCGCTGTAATTGAGTGGCTGTATAGAAAGTGGCTGTATGGTCCAATAGAAATGTCAAAATAGTACTAGTTTAAAATAATAATAATATGACAGCTGTCAGTTGAAAGCGATTCTCCCTAGGGCTGAGATGTATTACTTTCAACCCGCTCGTCAGGCAACTTCAGACCTACTTTCAGAGTATGAGTAATGAAAAATATATTAATGCCTTAAATGTCCCAGAACGCCTTAAGAATGGAAAAGGCTATCAAAATGTAGTTTAATTAAAATTCATGTAAGTACCTACCCTAGTTTTATAGCTCACAGATGGACACCTAAAGTGTCTTGTCTGTCTTGTTGCTCCGTTCGTTCTGCCTGATCTGATATAGCGTGATGATTGGTATGTAAGTTTATAATTATAAGCCTTTTATTTTATTTAGATAAATTGTAGCAATATTTAACTTCACAGCACAACATTATCTTTCTTGCCTCTTCGACTCTCCTCTATCTCTCTCTTTTAGTTGGTCCTCCCATCTTTTAAACTGTCAGACAGGTAGCAGCTACCTGTCTGACAATTTAAAAAAGGGGGGGGGGACTACATGAGTTGTCAGCTGCTGACAACTCATGTAGTCCCCCCCCCCCTCTCCCAATTGAAGGCTAGGCACGATATCATTATGTAGATAATCTTCAACGCCCATCCTTTCTACCTGAAGTAAACATTATCATTTTAGGGTTATATCCTTAAACCTAAACGCCGTTCTGAACTTCGATACCCGATCTAACCCAGAGCCTCAATTCCAAATATATGCTTCTGCAATATGTTTATGGCTATGCTGGTTAAGTTTACACTCGTGGCGGTTTCATATTTTACAGTGTTTATTGGTTCTTGTTATATTTCCTTATTGGGTAGGTACATTGCCATTTTATTAGGCGATAAACTGTTAGCATGCAAATAGAATAGGTTAGCTATTATTTTAAAATCTGTTGGTTTTTCACTCTGTGTCGTCTTTAATTCTGAAGAGCCGATCTTCTATATAAGTTGTGCTTATGTACTGGGTTCTTTCAGGACTATAATAATCAAGAATATAACTAATTCTATTTTAGAAGGATTGCAGACTGATAAGCTTAGCCAGCATAAACAAAATTTATTATCGTAAATCATTCTATCTAACCCTCTGAATTGAAAGTTTTGGTGATTTTTGAGGAGAAGAATATATATACTCAAATGCTTCAAATGCTGCATACTTAATTATCAGCCCTTCGAAGTCCACTTTTGGACATAGGCCATCTTCAATTAATGCCATCACATTCGGTCTTCCGTCTGTCCTCCACGAAATATTATGTTTTAATAAACAAAACGTCGAATCCGGACTGGTCTACTAGTATTTCCTGTATATCTTCATAGACTGAGGATAATGATGTGGAATAAGATGTACTAATAAGTACTGCATCAATTTGACACTTATAAAATCTATAAAAAACATAATTCAGTTAGGTATGTTCCAAATACGTGCACCAATCTACAGAACTGGGCTCCATTTTACATAGAGTTTTTCGTTGTCTGCGCCGGACGTGTAGAGGTAGAAGGTCGAGCCTCCATCAACGGAGAAGACAAAACTATCTTAACTATTACTAACTATAGAAACTGTAGAACTCGCAGACGCGCTAGCTAACGTCGTCACTTCCGGCACAAAATAGGTAGGTACTAGTACCTCCGGTCCCTTCCTACGTTCCTTTTTCAGGCATCTTTCTTTTTTTTCTTTTTCATCTGGCAGAGGGCACACAATCCCATCCAACTACTATAATACTCGTAAATACGAACGTTTGGATGTTTGTTTGACTTTGCTGACTTAACGGATTTTGGTGTAACTCGGTACAGTGAAAATATGTCCTAGAATTATAACTTAAAGGCTACATTGTTAACATTCGGACGAAGTCCCGGGGCGTTCCCTAGTATAGGTATACGTAAAACTTGGTATAGATGTTCCTTAAGTTATTCCAAGAAGTTTACCACGTAATGGAAAAAATACGTTTTATAGCTTTGCCCCTTTGCTGGACTAACTGCTTTTATTGTTATACAGGGGCCAGGCATCTACTTGAAAACCCGAATAACAGACTATACGTGGAACTATTCCACTACCGCGCCCAACACTTCTTAATCCTTTCCTTACCACGCCTTATTTCCTCCTTTCCATTATCATTCAACCTAACTATTAGTACTCTTATACCGACCGGTATAACTTACAGGTAAATAATTATTGAGTTGAAATTTTTGAATTTTGTGTTTCCGCATTTCGCATGTGTTCGATAAATTAGTTAGTAATATAATTTTAGTTAAAATTTGTTAATTTTTAAAGAAAACAATCGAAGCATCAACATTACAAAATCCAAACAGTTGATGCAATTGGGCCATTTGATTAGTGTTGTCACCCAAACAGTGAAGCTTGAACAACCAGCTCTCATAGTTTTTGTCGTGTTTTTTTGACATTGGCGCTCGATTGATTCCGATCCGAGGCACAATGGATCCCGGTCATGGCCGTCAGTCGCGATCGGTGTGGACAATCAGGTACCAGCGTTCCTGGCCCCCCATGTAAATCGAAATTCGAACGATCCTTCCGGCAAAAAACTCCTTGTCCGATCCACGGAGCGACGGGCTAATCTCCCGCCATTGAGTGGCAGTTAAAGGGGATCCGCTCGATATTAGAGGCTTTTCGTAGAAGAACATCGCTTAAGCGCTAATAATCTTCCTATCGTTTCAATTTCAGGGATTTGTAGGATCGTGAAATTACCCTTTTTGGGATCGTTGTAGGTTCAAAATTATGTCTTAGTACCTATTGTAATTTATAATAGAAACTGTTGATATAACATCAACATATGTCTCGCTTTGAATTTTTGGTATTTTGTTTCGTATTCATCCTTCTGGTATATTATTTGAGTTCTAATTCCCTGAACGTCCGTATCGCCATTAATCAGTTGGCGAAACTTTGTCAAATCTAGTTTAGGCACTTCTTTTCCAGAATCTTTAGGGTCCTTTAGTTTGTTGATAATAATTTATATCAATACCATGTACCATGTTCTTACTTATAATATCGCTTGATATTTTAAATTCCATGATTTTACAGCAAATAGTATTGCCACCGTAACGTGATTCTTATGTATACATGCTAACATGTTATTATATCGGAATGGAGAAGAAATCCTGACTGATTCTAACCAGTTTCTGACAATAAAAGAGAAAGCCATGTTTCCAATAGATCTAAAAATAATACAACACACTAAATATAGATGTGTTCTGTCTGCCAAAATGACAACCTTGGATATTTATTCGCAAATTCATCCAAAAGAAATTAATGACATGACAAAGATCGATGGTACGCTTATCCAGCCAGATAATGAAGTCAATCCAAGTTCACGAAGTTATACGAAAGTCGTGTGAAGCGACAACGACAGGTAAGTTCGCAAATAAAGCATTCATCACACACACAAAACTCTTCAAACATAATTAGTGACTTATCCGAATACGAAAGTAAGCGGATCTACAGCTTTTTGGGTTGTAAATAATCGCCTTATAGGGCATGAGTGTTGAGAAAACGACACATGACGCCAATTAGGAAAAGACAAGTTGTCGGTACTCGGAGTCTTGCATCAGTTTATGGAATCAATACACTGATGCAAACAATTTATGTCATCAGCATCATTACAAATTTTTGTATTAACATTTTTGTAAGGTTCGAGCCTAAGGTTCGCTTATCATAAGCGCAGGCTCAGCCTCCGACACCAGAGAACGTGGTTTACAAGAGTTTGGTCTAATAGAAAGCAAAGTTCTTGAAAAGAGTGTGTTATTCCCAAATTGTCAGTACCTGAGCATTCTACCTATTTGTTTTGCGTTTTTATTTGAACCACCAAAGTGACTGCTAAAACTGAATGCCAAACATAATTTAAAAGACGTCACCTAATGATGATGATGGTAGGGTAATAATGTTAGACTGGTAGATAATAGCAAAGCACCCAAGTTAGAATAATTATAGTTCTTAAAAAATTCTCACATACAAGTTTGTAATTTCCAAGCTTTTGCAACGTCTTTAGTAATCCAACATGGAACTTCTTTTTGTCAGTTAAACCTTGAGTTAAGTATTACAAGCTTACAATATGTTCTTTAAAATACGTATTTACTTTTACATAATGGATTTATGTGTAGTGCTCTTTATGCTTTTAATGTTTAAAACTTGTGAATGGCACTTGTAGTTTTGTATTTACGTGTTTAGATGAGGTGTTAGTTTAATATTTAAACATTTGCGGACAGTAAAGACTGGGGAAAAGCATAGATGAGTGGTTCTATCAATCGTCTAGCATCATTGCAACAATATGATTAAGGTTATGAAATACTCTCTACTTTATATAAATTTACATCACCTCTCTATTTTATATTTTACATAACAGGAAAATGGCATCAGAAATTATGTTAATAAAAAAGGTTTACACTTATTGAAATACTACTCTTTTTTGGTTCAAATGAAATATACCTACTTCTTTTCAATTGAAATAAAGGTAAAATTTGTTTGGAAGTTGGATTTTTCGAAACCATTCATCAGATTAATCCTTCCTTAGCGGTTGCCTACTTCATATGAGAACCCTCAATGTAAACATTCAAGTCCCAGACACTGCGGTTTAAGCTGTGGCAGTGGCAGGCTTTAGAATTTCCTTCCCATCGTAATACAGGTTTCATCACGATATTTTTCTTCGCCAAAAACATATTTCGCCATTTTCCCTGCGACACGTATTATTTGCAACTTAAAGGTGTCTGTGCCAATTAAGGGGGAACGGAGTGACGTACGCAGGCCCAGTGTCCGACGAACGGGTCGCGCGACTCGCGTGTCAACCGGCCTGTCGCCGTTCATTTGTCGGCCACCTGGACGCGCGGCGGCTCAGCGCGAAAGCGAGAGTGCACTCGGCGAACCACTCTCAATTACCAGGGCAATTAGCACATGGCTGAATGATTGTTATGAAACGTCCGCACGAAGCTTCTGTTTAAAAGATCAGTCACTAAAATCCTGTTATCTTTGTCTTGCGATGGCTACGGATTTCTCTTTCTTGATTCTTCAACAAGTACCTATATAGTTAGGTAGGATTAATTACGTTTTTTCCCATAGGTTGTAGATACACTATGTACTGAAGAACCGAATAATGACTATCAAGCACGAAAATAAATTCATCGACCGTACACCTAGTACGAACCGAAGTACGTGAATGAAGGGATACATTTATGTTATGATGTAATCATTCAATATCTTGCATGGCCATAAATGCTCAGCCCAGATCTGGGACGGGAAACGCCACTGGTATGAAGCCAGTTTTACGATAACCAACACGTCTGGCTGATCATAGCAAAACAACCCAAACAACACACACGAAAGTCTTTTGTCCACGCTGTGATAGTATGAATAAATCCTAGAACCCCTGTCTATATTTTAGGTAAACATCCCTTAGTAACTGAAGTGATCGTTAACGCTTTGAAACTTTGTAAACTACCCTTCGTGGTCACCGCAGGCACATGCAGTTACCGTGTCAAGCTAAAATAGTTCCCGGAAACGCTTAGTGCCGTTAAACTCATTTGTATCTCTAACTGCACATAACCGGCTCGCAGATAGCTAGGGTTGCGTGGACCCATAGATGTATGAAGTCTTACGTCTTACTTGTCTCCGGAGGTGATTTATCTTTTGACTAAACGGCGTATGAATTTCGTACGATATGTTTTTCCTCTCGAAGAGCAAAGCAAAATTCATTATTTGTTATCTCCATAAACATATTAGGCGCAGTCTGCTTAAAGTCAAGTTTTGTTACTACTGATGAAGGTGTTAACTTATTTATCAAATTACCTTTTACAAAAACCAGCAGCTCTCAGAACAAAACGCGCAAATTTCACGTTTAACTCCCAAGCAGCGTGTTATCTATACTACCAGACATTGTGTTTTTACCAGCGCAAGAGTGCAACAAAGAAAGCATGCTACACAAGAACAAGCTCTGGGAATCGATCCCGGCACAATAAGGAAATCGTTCCTGGATAGCATCGAAATCGCCTCGTCGTGAGGCAAGCCCTCCTCCAGACACTGTCGGTAGCGTTAATGATTATATTCTATAGCTATTAGCGTATCGACAACACGTCATTACGGCGGACATTCTTAGCGTATCTAGATAGAATTAGATTGTTAACTTTTAGCACCGATTGAGGAGGTATTCCAACAAGGTCTAGATTGTTGGGATGTCTAAGTAATTGTAAGTAATTATGTGGCAAGACATAAGTGTTATGTCGACAGGTTGAGAGTACAATACGATACTGGTCGTAACTTGAGAATGTTTTGGATTTCTCGATCAAGAAGATAGGATTTTAAGGCCTGGATTTTGTTTCATGTACCAGTTTCAAAAAGGGTTCAGCACGACCGACAGTTCATAAATATGAAATGTCGTAAGGGAGTAGGTATACATAAAATGAAATAGTAAATGGATTTACTTTCTGACGAAAACGTATTATAATGTATAGGCCTATTTAATGTATTTCTTACTGGAACATTTTCAATATAGGTCTAATAAAAATCTGACTAATATTGCGATTTCTATTCAGTTGCTAATCTTTGAACAAAAAGGCTAAAGGTTGATATAATTGATTGATACTCAACTAATATTTTGGCGTTCTCAAATCAACTCTCAATCGAGAAGTAAGTTCATAGACAGTACCAGTAATTTAACAGGGACCATGACTGTTATAGTCCGGAAAGCTATAGCCTCTAGCCAACTCCGGTGACATCGGCTGCGAATCCATTACAGACTTCTCCAAGAGCTTTAACATTGTTTTTCTGCTCGTAGGAACACGCCTCGGTCCATCGGTGTAAGAAAAACGTATTATATCTACATTGGTTCTTTATACGCTGGTAAAAGCATGTTAGAATAAGATATTAAAAGACATGTTATTTAAATGTGTAGGTATACCCGTAGCTTCATCTGTAAATTTCAGATTAAGTATGTATACCTTTGTCAATCTAAATAGGTACTTTAAGCTTACTGTAACATTAATCAAAAGTTCAAAACCCTAAAATTTGAGCGGTACATAACATAAAGACCATAAATTGTTCGTCCTTTAGAGCTACAAATCACTTTGTTTGCAACTACACAACTCGCATAAAGTTTTCGAGTAAAGCAAATTGACCCTCAACAGTTTGTCCTTTTAGTAAAATTAATTGCAGGCGTGTTTAACTTGGCCAGTTGAGTTGACGAGGCTATTATTATAGACGGGGTAATTTGGCACTTCAAACTTTAGTAGGGTAGAATCAAAAGCAAGTAGCAACGTTACTTACTCAAAGAGCTTGGGGACTTTTTTTCTTTTTTACTATAGCGTCCCTAAACGATCATGCTTGCATGACATGCGTTACGTTTACGTGATTGTCATGCTGCATGATGGACCATCAATCAGTACAGTGAAGCAACGGCCAGCACGTAGTTTGCATGTCATGCACGTCAATCACTACAGCTAGACGTTCATGCATGAGTGACAGCACGTAATTGCATGTCATGCAGATTGATCGTTTAGGGAGCCCTTTAGGTGGAGACTTCTTTGTTTTAAAAAAAACCTGGAGAGAAAAACGCCATAGTACTTCGAAACTGCCACAACAAAATTAAACATTTATAAATGGAGCTTTCATATCATTTATCACACACAACGATACCGCGCATGACCAGATCGTCTTGTACTTCGGCAGAAGGTATCGTCAGAATGGGGCTACTTCCCTCCGTGTACATCTTATAGAGATTGACTCTCAGAAATTAAAAAAAAATCTTCCAAGCAGAGTCAAAGTCGAAAGTGGTCCATAAACGATCATGCTTGCATGACATGCAACGTTTACGTGAATTATCATGTGGCATGATGGACCATCATGCTTGCTATCAATCAGTACAGTGAAGCAACGGCCAGCACGTTGTTTGCATGTCATGCACTTCAATCACTACAGCTAGACGGTCATGCATGAGTGACAGCACGTAATGCATGACATACCGCATGATCGTTTATTTTTTTTTGTGTTTATTTTTATTGTGTTTATTTTTTGTGTTTATGCCCATGAAGTATGATAAAATAAATAACAGTTCATGCGTGTGGAAATTCTCGCTCAGGAACAAAATGTTGAATTCTTCGATCATGACATATTTCAGACCCAGGTACATTTCCTATCGCACATCCCCACTTTCTATGCTTATTTTAGCTTAGAAGATTCATTCGATTAGAAGATTGTTGGGCCCTGCGCTAAACCATAAATTCCTGTAGCCTCAAGGAAGTTCAAAGCTATCAGCGCAGACAACCGATACCTATAGTCTTAGCTCAAACTTCAAACAGTCAACACCAAATATGGCGGCGGGCGATGGCGTTTCAATAGCGTTAGTTTGTTGTTATCTGTGACCGCGGCGGCGCCGGCGCAGTGACGAGACGTCGGACGTGACGTCACGGTCACTGTCCTATGCTACAGTATGGTAAATACAAGTACATTCATGTTCTATGCATAAGATCCATATAGTGATGTATTTAAAGTCAAAACTTCAGTTGGTGTGATTGAGTTCAAATCCGTTTATATAAGTTTAGCATACTGTTTATACTTATTGATTTGCGCTTACGTGTTATAATATTTTTAGAAAATTTTAAAAACTAAGTGTTACCGTGATACAGTGGAAGAAGATTAAGTACTAGACACATTCCCGGCTTTAGAACAGTCGACCGCACGTCAGTGGAAACACGTTTAGAAGTATCTAGTTAGAGTAGAATAATACATAGTAACAACAGTAATAGTTAAACGAGAGCGGAGCCTCCCCACACAAGCAATTATTTGCTCAAAGGAAGGTTCCAGAACCTGTGTTTAAAAAAAAATAAGTTACTGAAATAAATAATTTTTCATTTTTCATTTTCAATATATTAGTACATACATAAAAAAGGTATGAGTTTGTTTGTTTCTTGTTTTTTTGTCTGATTGTTTATTTGAACGCTATTTGTCGGATGTAATATTATACAACTACTTACTATATCGTATAAAATTAATAACTATTTCATTATAAAATAATGTTTCGATAATAGGTAATGACTAATGAGCATGAAATAAAAACCTTATCATTCGAGTAAGACATTTACAATGTACATAGATTCACAAATGAAAGCCGCCAAGGCTTCCGCTCAGCCGACAATATGGCACATACTTGTAAAAAACTCATTTAAACCTTTCGAAAGCGTCGAACGGACTCGACTGGAGGGCATCGATAGATAGAGGGTGTCCCCTCTTCAATATCGTCTGTTTACACATGGTGTTTGCACTTGCAAGCTTTTGCTGGCGGTCCGTCGGAGGCTTTTGGGCCGTGACCTTTGCAATGCTCGGAATACTAAAAAGATGTCAATTCGTGACTGTAACAGATGGTCGGGAGAAGTCTTTTTGTACCCGTACGATACCGTTTTTCCTTTTTTGCGAAAGCTTGTGTTCGAATGAACTGAGGTTTTTCAATTGGATGGGAAATGACAGCGCACAGCGCGGAAATGATCAGGCACTGTAGTTCGGCAAAGAGGAGTTAAGGTAACTTTATAAAACGGACCCTTTTTTAGACAATAAAATAAATATAAATAAAAATCTTGATATCAGACGTGCCTCCATATAAAAAGCTACATAGTAAAAATATAGGAATGCTTAAATATAAAAAAATACAATAAAAATAAATAAATAACGAATTTTTTTTTATATACTTACTAGAAAAAAAAAAGTAATATTATCAATAAAGAAAGAAAAATGCATTTTAAATGTAAAAATAATTAGTACCTAACTAATTATTTTATTATATTAAGTAAATCAACTCTTGAGGTACCTCGAGGTACAACCTACTCGATTATCCTGAGTCATTTGAATAATTCAGTGTCGCTTCAAAATGACTTGGCTAAGCAAAATAACCTCATCAAATCTATTTAAATGACCACATAACCACGTTTATGGACTCAACTCAGTCATTTCTGTCGCATAATGAAAAGCAACATTGTATTAAATGTTTATTTAGATCATTTAGGATGTAAACACATATGCATCCTAAATAAAGAAATTTGTAATGACGTCCTTTCCCGAACCCAGTTCTATCGTTTTGAATCTGAGTCTATTTTTGACAGGCGAATTCGCGGTATGTTTCAATATAGCAGTTTATCTCAAGGGCGCTGATCGTACAGGTTCTATTAAAACATGAACTAAAGTAACAGTATGGCGCCAGGTCTCAAGACCATTAACGGTAAATATCACCGGTCGCCCGCAGCTACGCCCTAGGGATGTTCCTTTTAAGATAGCTTAATAGAATACTACCATTACCGATCGTCCGATAGCAGTATTGGCTATTGTTGTTATGAAACACGCAATGGACTACGTATCGAATTCTCGCATCTATTATGCGCCGTTTGAATCTTAAATTGATATTAGTAACGCTGGTGCCCTTTACACTTCGATTCCCACAATAAATATACGGTATATTAGCAAAACCAATGATGTGAGAGGCTAGTCCGTTACTTGCATCGATGTCAGACTCGGCTTCACTATGAGTATACAATTCATATTGCATGTCCAGTACAACACCGCCCACGGCTAGCTGGCGCTGCCACGGACCCGAGTGCCCTGTTCTATCTCATAAACTACCTAAAGCCTTGCAAGTTAGCGCAAAGAAAATTGATCCTTATACCCTTGCACGAGAATTCTACTATAGAGCTGAGCACAGCTGCACATAAGCTTTTCTGCCTTGGGACACCACTTCAGCAGGATAGCACAAAAATATAAAACAATTGCAGAGGCATCAGAGGTAAGTACGGTTCGCAAAGAGTCAAGCGCTGACCCTTGCATTGCTGGCACAATGGATTTTAATATTCGCCATTTTGCGGTAGCCTCGTTACGAGTTTTCCCATACGCCTACACACATCCTACTTCAACCTTTGCGTCAAACGACCGGGTATCGGTTAAGCAACTAAATGAACCCATTAGAATGATAAATAAACTGGCTCATTATAGATTGTTGCATAAATTTACTCCATCATAACTGTTTTGTTGCAAAATGTTATGAACATTATTTCTGTTTTATGTGTAAGGAAATTGTTTAAATTATTTGATAAAACATTTAGGTGTATATCTTTGTTGCAAAATTCTTTAGTTGGCGAACTTTTCGCAATGTGTTTTCATCATCATCATCAGCCTGCACTAGTCCACTGCTGGACATAGGCCTCCCCCAAGTCGCGCCACTGAGTCCGATCTTCGACTCTCCGCATCCAGTCACTGCCAGCCGCCCTGCGCAGGTCGTCGCTCCATCTAGCCGGGGGGCGTCCTACACTACGCTTGCCTAGTCGTGGTCTCCACTCGAGAACTCGTCTACCCCAGCGGTTATCGGTTCTCCGACAGATGTGACCAGCCCACTGCCACTTCAACGTGCTAACCCTTTGAGCTATGTCAAAGGCTTTGGTTCTCTGGCGGATCACCTCGTTTCGGATCCTATCTCTCAGAGAAACTCCGAGCATAGCTCTTTCCATAGCCCGTTGAGCGACTTTGAGTTTTCGGACTAGTCCCACTGTCAGTGTCCACGTTTGTGGTCAATGTGTTTTGACAATATACAAATATGTCTAAAACGTATCCATATCAGCAGAAAATGCGTTTGCTTAGGAGCTTCTGTTTTACTTCCTTAATTTATTAAAATATTTTAAGCTTTCGTAGAGAAAAGCCCTGGTATGATTTAAATCGGCATAAATAGCTATGTAGGTCTGTCTAAAGATTGAGTTTATGGGGTTTGGTTATATTAAAGTCATACTGTTAGAAGTTATAGAGTAAAAGTAAATGCATATAACTACTTAACGTAACTAGCAGAAGTTTGCTCACTGCTAAGTCAGCCAGAGGCTGAAGTTTGAAGACGTTGAAATATGTATTTAGAAATTAATAGTGCGGAAGCTTATGTACGAGTATACCCACTTTCATTACTTTGCAATGGGTACGTTTCCTTAATTTGAGCGGGGAATAACAAATGATTCAACAAGATATTAGTGCAAAACCCAAAACAGTGCGTAATGTAATTTACACCAGGGTGTTGCATAATGAATTATTAAATTATTAATATTATGTAATTCAAATTCGCCATTCGCGGGACTTGGCTGGAGCTATCTATCGTGGGCGGTGATTGGTTGCCTGTATAGATGAATCAACCAATCCGGCACGGCGCCAGAGTTCATCGTATTCATGATCTCAGCTCAAGGTACGATATCTCCCTAACGCAGATTTTCTGCCTTTAAGATTTTTGATATTTTTGTCTTTTATTTACTCGTGTTATAGTCACAGACCACCCAACCAATTGACTGCGCATTGACGGCGAAAGCGTTCACCGAACATAAGGCCATCGCCTATGTATATTACCGGCGTCAAGCCATACTTATACTTATTTTAGTGTGCGTTTGATTTTGTCTAAAGTAAGAGCTCCCGCAATAGTTATTTGTGTTACAAAGGGACTTTATTCCTTACCTTAGGCAAAATCAAACTCTCACTAAAACAATTAAGCCTTGATGCCTGTAATATACCTAAGCGGAGATGGCCTTATGTACGGTGAACGCTGTCACCTTCTCATGCGCCGTCAATGCGCAGTCAAGTGGTTGGGTGGTCTGTGGATATAGTAACAAATTAAGTTATGTGGGCAACGTCCATATCTAAGTACTTACCCAGCACGTAATCAAGTACTTGTGAAAACATTCGTGCTGTTTGTGAATCTCAGCTTTTAAATCTTAAGCCTACATACAGACAGACAGACGTTATGGGCTCCTTAAACGATCATGCGGCATGACATGCATTACGTGCTGTCACTCATGCATGACCGTCTAGCTGTAGTGATTGACGTGCATGACATGCAAACTACGTGCTGGCCGTTGCTTCACTGTATTGATTGATAGCAAGCATGATGGTCCACCATGCAGCATGACATTCAAGTAGACGTTGCATGTCATGCAAGCATGATCATTTAGGGACACTTTTAGATATAATATGGTAAAATAATTATAGTCATCTTGCAATTTGAGTGCCTTAATTATCATACGTACAGCAGTAATCACTGCTGACCGATACTTTTTTTAGTGAAATGAGGAGTAAAGTATTTTAAGCTGTGAGCTGCGCTGAGCTGCGCGTTACTGACGCCCCGCCCCGGGGCTCGTTTCATAAATTACCTTCTGACTTGTGTTCAGAATCTACTGCGGTCCATTAACAGACCGCTCCCGTTTCGTTGTTATACAGCGCCATATCCAGTATCGTATTTTGAAGGGTTAGGTGGCTCTGCGTATCATTCGAATGCCGGAGGTAATGGTTAGGTTTCACGAGGTCTTATAACTTTTTTGTATACCTACTGTATATAGGTAACAAAATTGTTGTCTTTACGTATTGTGTCTAATTCGTATCTTATCTTATCTTCTAAAGGTGGCCAGGACTACCTGACGATACTGACTCTATGGGATCTTTTGAGCCATGCAAAGCCCTGTCCACCAACGGTGAACCAATCCGCAGTTTCGACTATGAATACTGAGCTACGAATTTAAGTCAATTATTTAGGAACATGGAAAGAGATGGAGGGCGCCTACTTATCTTAAGACAAGCTAACAAGGACCACTGGCGGTGTCCTATGTGTAACGTTAGCTACCTAGGATTTAATTTATAAAATAGTATACACTATACAGAAGGAAAAATATGTATTATAACAGTAATAAAAGCTTTGAAATTGAATTACAAAAATAAATTGTAAGTTGTGGGTCCTCTGGACCCCCAGACCTCACTTACTGAATGTTGGCAGTCGCGTGACCATACACATTTGTAACTATCCGTTTTGAGATTACACCAACAAGGGAGTAGGGACCATTCGTTTTGTTTAATTAAACTGATTGTATACGAGGTCCATTAAGATAACTTTACGCAATGTTGCATTGTTATTCGTTACTTATTTGGGTATTTTTAAATCTATATTCTTCAACAGAGATACATTTTTTTACTTTAAAAAGAATTATCAATCGGACTGCTCTGTAAAAAGTTATGCGTACATTTATATGGTCATACATAAAAAAAACAAATATACAAACAAATATGTGTGTACCTAAATAATAATAATGCGGACTTCATCATTTTGAAAGAAATTTTTTTACGTGCATATTCGTAACTGTTTCATAACAGGATTATCTATTGTTAATTTGGTACAAAAATGTAGAAATATATAGTAAGTTTTTCGACTTCATTCAACAATTTATCCCACCCAAAGTCATTGCCATTCCCATCTCCCGACCCAACTCAACCCACCACATCTAAACCACAGTAATGTAATCGTAACATGAGACGTAAATTTTGAACACTCGTAATATGCCACTATAAATGTAAGCGTAAAGTGGTGATTTACCCGACATCGGGCGGTTAAAAGTGAGGGTCTTTAACGACCCTTAACTCTTCTACTCTTAAACTGTTTCTTAAAGCGTGGAAACGGTACACCGAACACTTTCCGAGTAATAGCTTTTGACAAAGTTTTTCTGTCCACTAGATACAGTTAGAGATAAGACGGTGAGTTCCGAGAGCCTACAGAAATTGATACCAAATGGGAATCGTGGGGACAAGAGCAAGTTAATGAGAGATCGCTTTGGAAATGAAAACAGTGCTTATTTGCACGGACATAATGTATGTATATAAGTGTACCTATGTTAACGCTTTATTTTATGTTAAATAAATAGGGTAAAACCTTATTTTACTCGTTGTTTATTTGATTACCTACCTTTTCATTTCTAATCTTTTTTACAATGGATGACATTTTAGACAATGTAAAAGATAGCTGCAATAAATAAAATTGTATGTATGCTTGCGTCACAATATTGTATTTTGGATTCCTAGATTTTAGGTAATAATCTTATTTTTATTAATATTTTCTTTCTATATAAAAAAGGTTCAATTATTAATACTGTACGTGCAGTTGAGCTGTATACAATACGATCTCCTATAAAACAGGAATGTTTCACCTCATCCAAATAAGAAAACAATACGCCCCGAGCATAAAGTGTCAGATAAAAATAATTTAATGGAACTATAATAGCATCCATTCAGAGTGAGCTTTTAAGGTAAGTACATATTATAATGAGATAATGCAGCTGAAATAGGTAGGTCTGATTGCCCTTAACAGATATGAAAGTGGGTAATTATGTATTGTACTGAATTTAATCTTCATTGAAATTATTCAGCCGTTAAATATTGACCATTTACGCTGACAAATACAACCACTAGCCCAGTTCTCAGGTACTTTACAACGCAGAAGAAGCCGTGGCGCGTTGGCTAGTATAATTTATTTTATAAGTCTTATATTTGACAAGTTTAAGTCTTCGACCAGTGTGTGTTGCCAGTGATGACATATGGTACCGAGACGTGGTCCCTCACTATGGGCCTCATAAGAAGGCTCAAGGTCACCCAGAGGGCAATGGAGAGAGCTATGCTCGGAGTTTCCCTGCGAGATCGAATCAGAAATGAGGAGATCCGCAGGAGAACCAAGGTCACCGACATAGCTCAAAGAATTGCGAAGCTGAAGTGGCAGTGGGCTGGGCACATCGCTCGTAGAACTGACGGCCGTTGGGGCAGAAAGGTTCTCGAGTGGCGACCACGTATCGGAAGACGCAGTGTAGGCAGGCCTCCCACAAGGTGGACCGACGATCTGGTGAAGGTCGCGGGACCCAGCTGGATGAGGTTAGCGCAGGACCGGTCGTCGTGGAAATCCTTGGGGGAGGCCTTTGTCCAGCAGTGGACGTCTACAGGCTGATATGATGATGATGATGATGATGATATTTGACAAAAATTCGTTCGTAACATTTTATCTACCTGTTTGGTGGGGTTCCTTAGATTGTATTTTATGCTACGTACAAATCATTATGTACCTAATATTACCTAGAACTTAATCAAAATCAGGAAGTGTCTAGAATTGAAAGAAAGAGATTTAAGGAAAGATTAAGGGCTTCTTTCACCACTTGCTGATAAAGTCCCAGGTACCCTATCTGCAGGTTATCTGACAGATAGCATATTTTTTTGGTTTCACAGGTATCAGATATAGGCAATCTTGTATATTTTATATAGTCTATCACACAGATTTATCTGATAGATTAGTTTATCACTAAGATTACTATCTATAACAATATCAGGAAGTGGTGAAAGAAGCCCTAAGTGATCAGTCCACTGGGCACTGACGATACCTCCATATAATACTGTAAAGGGTTATTGATTTTTTAGTACATCCTTTTTAAACTAATGAATGTTGAAGAGTTACTTGACAATTTATCATTTGGGTATTTTGACGCATTATTAATTTGGAGGTTAAGGGCTTCTTACAACAGTTGCTGATAAAGCCCCAGATACCCTATATGCAGGTTATCTACCAGTTATCCGTTTTTTTCGGTTTCACAGGTATCTGATTGCCTTATCTGTCCGATAAACCGCCTTATAAACTTACAGCCAGATCATGGGGCTGTTATTTCTTTATCTGTCGGATATGGATTGTTTTTTTTCGAATTTAACGCGGTAATACTTCAGTTTTGTGTTAACTTTTTATGATATATGGATTTCTGTTTCATTTATAAATAGTACATTACTGCCGCGGACCGCAACAGAGGCATTGATGGATGAGCGTGTGAATGTAGGCCGAGGCAAAGCCGAGGCACACATACGTGAGTCCATTAATGCCTGGTTGGGGCCAAGGCTTGTATAATGCTATTCTCAAATAATGCGCGGAAATCCAAAAAATATCAAGTTTTATTAAAATTGTGAACCGTCTGAACTGAACGATCACGAGTTAGGGTTGTCACAATACTATCGGCAAATCAAAATACTTTTGGCCATATCTCCGGAACAGCTAATGCTAGAACCATGTTCATGTACTCAAATGAAAGGGCTCGACGAGATCTGTCTGAATATAATATGTAAAAAAAACACCCTGTATATTCATATAAAATTGTATATACAGGATGTTTTTATTTTATATTATATTCAACTAGATCTCGTCGAGACCTTTCATTTGAGTACAAACACGAGGGGTCTAGCACTAGCCGTTCCGGAGATATGGCCAAATGAAAAAAAAGCACTCTTTTGGCCATATCTCCGGAACAGCTGGTGCTAGACCTTTGTTCATGGTACTCAAATGAAAGGGCTCGACGAGATCTATCTGAATATAATATTTTAAAAGACACCCTGTATATTCATATAAAATTGTATATACAGGGTGTTTTAATTTTATATTATATTCAACTAGATCTCGACGAGACCTTTCATTTGAGTACAAACACGAGGGGTCTAGCACTAGCCGTTCCGGAGATATGACCAAATGAAAAAAAAACACTCTTTTGGCCATATTTCCGGAACGGCTGGTGCTAGACCCTTGTTCATGGTACTCAAATGAAAGGGCTCGATGAGATCTATCTGAATATAATATAAAAATAAACACCATGTATATATAATTTTTTATTAAACATTTTCCGCGCATTATTTGAGAAAAGTGCTATACAAGCCTGCAATCAATGTAATTTCATGCATCATTCGAAATTGAAATAAAACTTTTGCTATGTTACCTCCGTGGTTGCCATGGTTACACGACAGATATGAATTAATATTGCCATTATTTGACCGCTAGGCACGACAGATATGGATTTTCATTCAAATTATTCGCCCGCCTGCTCTCATTTATTTGACCAGTACAGCATTGACAATTTAACTCGAAGAAGGTTGTCAAAATAATGTTCACATTTCCAAGCATGTTTGAGAAAAAACAATAAACGTTGAACCACAGACGATGAGAACAGATGTCTGCTTCGCTTCGTTATACGCAATAAACGTGGTTACTTTTTATTTTATTTTAAATGATAAATTACAAAAAACGGACTCATAAATGTGTTTTCTGTATTTTATACATAAATACATAATTTATTGGTATTTATGAATACTTTTTTTAAATAAAATTTAAGTTATTAATTTATAGATATGATACTTTTCGATGCTCAAAAATGTTTAAATAGAAACGCAACAATGAATTGAACTGAAGAACTGAACTGAATGAACGGAATGTTCCAACTTCCCGGTAAATCACTGACAGTTTAGCTGCCCGATATTTTAACAGAGACTTGAGTGGTGAAAACGGAAAATATTATCCGACAGCTTTATCCGATAGATTACGTTATCTGTCCGTTTTCTATCTGTAACAATATCAGCAACCGGTGTAAGAAGCCCTAAAACACTTATTTTACATCGGGGGTGAGAAAGCGATATAAAACCTATTAAGTGAATGAGACGGACGATAGTACCTATTCCCTAAAGGGTATCGTTTAACCTGCTTTAATGGATTCCACTGGCCGCATCGTTTAGACCCAAAAAAACTTGTGGAGAGATACAAGACCAATTTAGAATGTAAGCGCTTAAACGTAAGCTTTAGAATGTATGAGCTTCTTAAATTAAATTTTTATAAATAGGTATTTGCTAGCTGTTTCCCGCGGATTCGCCCGCGTGTTTATATGTTTTTGTTTCCCATGGAAACAGTATTTCCTGCGGTAATAATTATTTTATTATTAGCCAATGTTCATCTCCATAATACAGCCAATATTGTGAGTGTAAAGTACAAACCAACAATCTTACTTTGGGATTTACAACATATAATATTGGTAGGATTAATATTATGTAAATATCATAATTATCTAGGTACCCTTTTATTTTGTGTAAAAGTCCTAAGTAAAGTAATGACCGAGCGAGCGAAGCGAGCTAAGCAACTCGAGATTGGGCAAAAATGTATTATGTAGATAGTTTCCCTCTAAAATCTGTGAAGAATGCTGAAAATATTTTCGCCAATGTTTACTTTTATGTTAAAATTATATTAATAAACATTGACGTGAGATATTCTAATTGCAATAAATTTAAATTTTAAGGTAAACATTTATTACAAACGTCGCGCGCGGCCTAAAATGAGCTTTAAAGCGCTATAAGTGAATCAGATCCGAAGATACGTTTTATTTTAAGACCAATAAATTTTCAAATTCCGAATCTCAGACTAAAAAAAAGATAGAACTTGTATTTGTGCCATAAAATTTCGAACTTGCCCTTTGAAGGGCATTTTATAGTCTAAGGGCTCTTGCGATAAATTGGTATTTATATCGGCCTCCTATCGACCGCCACGGTTCGATAGCTAATCGAAGTCATAATACGAAAGGTTAGGACCAGCCATGGTCAGTTATGGTTTCGCGTGGGAAACTTTATTCCCTCATCAATATAGACCACGAGCTTTGTTATAGATTTACTAATTTATTTTACAGCTCAATGTCAATAAATTCAGTTAGGTATAACGTTGGATTGGATGTGAGCAAATCACTCGTCATTCGTCGAAGGTTTAGATAGTCTGAGAATGAACTAGAATTTAGTTATCTACTTTAGATATCATCATCAACAGCCTATTAATATGTCCCCACTGTTGGGGCTCAGGCCTACCCTCTCAACTAGGGCATTACGGCTATAGTCCACCACGATAGCCCAGTGCGGATTTCTTCTTCGGCATATGCAGGTTTGCTCACGATTTTCCTTCACCGTACCGTTCACTTTAGATATACATACATACAAAAGCTATAATGTTTTAATTCTTAGTAGACAGTATACCTGCTTATTTTATTATTACCTATTACCGATATTTAGTTTGATTTTATTTTATTTTGATATTTTGATTTTATTTTGATACTTTGATTTTATTTTGATACTTTGATTTAATTTAATTTATTTTATTTAATTTGATTTTACTTGAAAGAAATTGTTTTTAAATTACTGAATATACATACTAACATACTTTTTAAGGTTTTGTGTATTACTAACAATATTAGTATAATATTAGTATAATAATGTCTGAAATAAAAATATTATATTCTATATACCTTGACCAGTTACCGTAACGCATGTCTTTCCAATCCACGCCCGACACTTGGCACTCGGTTTGCACGCTTTCATTCACTACTGTAATTGAGTGTGAACCGTATAGCCACCGATTTTATGCGCCGCTAACCGCAACTAAAAGCTTTTATTTTTATTTCATTATTAGTGTGAAATAAATACTTGAAAATGTTAAATATAATTTTTAAAACCTTGTGCAATTTACAAGTCTATCTTACAATTTTATCTTAACACCGAGCGTAATATTAGGAAGTAGGTATATGAGATGATTATGATGATTATCTAAACAGTCATAAAATAGATAAATAAAATAAAATAGTCTTTTCATATCAGAGCTGTACTTTCTTGAAATAAATTACATTTGGACCAACTGTGTATTGTAGAATGGGTATAGACATAGACATTTATAAATAAAATAACAATTTATTGCATTTCAACAATTCGAACACATGAATACTGTAAAAGTTGTTTATTGACTATCACTAGATGTCAAAACAACTATAACTATCCATCTTTCTTTTAACTTTTAAAGAAAAATTAAATAAACCTGTTTTCTTTGTGAACGTAAATCTTCAAATCAGGTTTTCTGTCCCACTGTGAACAATTTAATACCAATTTATATGCAAATAAACTTAAAACTTGATATAGTTTTTGTTAAAAGCAATGCCAGGTGATTATATTAGGCTGCTGAGGTTGCACGGTGCACAACTATTTTAATTAATATTAATCTTACCTTTACATAATAATAATAATAATTTTGACTTAAAGTTAATAATGTGTATATCTATCTACATATAAAATATGTAGGTAATTTATGACCTCATCTGACAGGCGCGGGCGTATCTCAGACGAGAGGTGATGATGGACCTTTTAGAATAAAGTCGATAAGTTTGGTTTAAGTTAATGTTAACAGCGTTTAAGTATAAATTAAATTAATTTTAAAATTCGCTGACCAAATACTTAATTACTGGCATTATGTTCGCCTTTTGTACTACTTAGATAAAATAATTGCTTCTTGGCTCACATCACACACACTAGGTAAACTTAAACTTACTTATAAGTATATTTAGTTCAAAATCCCTCTTCCTCACAAAGGGGTTGGGTGGGATACCCACCGTCAACCACTACGCCTACCTTGTGGCGTATAATTATGATTGATTATTAGGGTTGGTGGAATTTCTTTGCCCGTCTATGAAGATTTCCTTGCAGGTTCTCTACGTTATTTCTAACACCTTAAAGCTTTTAGTATGACAGTAAGCTGTACCTAAGTTCCGGTCAAAAGTCATGGGTACAGACCATTGAGATGCGACTATCGAAATCACAAGAACAATGTCGGTCGCATTGTTTACCGAAACTACAATTTTCTTTGTTATACCTTTACTAAGAAATACGCAAGATCAGAAATCCCAGTACATGTAAAATGGCGATCAAACCGATACTTTCGTGGACAAATAAAAGGGCTTTTAAAATGTATTCACCATAATCTTTTAAAACTTAAGTAGTCATTTCCCTTATAAGATCAATAGGAATTTTTGCGAACCCACCTGAACGTGGAGAAAAGGTGCATTTAAAAAACGTTGGAATAAAACCACATCGCAACCGGTCGAACGATTCTATTGTCGCTGTAAAAATAAATAAAATGCACGATGTCGCCAGGATCTTGTATCTTGGTGGCAATATATCTTAAAAAGTGTTCGCGCCTCCTTCGGCACCGTCTCTTCACACCTAAGAATTCAATTAATCTCGAGCCACCCGCTCTACCGGCCACAGATTCGTGACTGGTAATTACTTTTTGTTAGAAAAAACGAACAAATCCATTCTACACTCGTCTGCTTGTTTACGAAAATAAAACTAAAAAGCTCTAACCGAGTAACGGACTCGGAACAATGAGAGATGATGATACGGAGTTCACTTGTAATCGACTCGAAGGATTAAAGAAATAGATACTCTACTGTACAGATTTCTATTATAGTCTGCCTTCCTGCTTCCACTGAGTCAATTATCTATAATTTCGATACTTACATATTTAAAGGTTATTGCACACCACAGGCGAAATTAAGATAGAAGGCATTCTACCTGGTAGCCTAGCTGATAGATGCTAATGGTGATGGAGGTGCAAACATAGTGACATCAAACCTTAGTCACGTTTACTGATACTCACATACTCTTGACATTTATTATTGTTTATATCAAAATCTCGTCACAGTTTGGCGCCTGGTTAAACAATTTTAACAATAAAATAATTAAAATACCTAATGTTTGGTGATTTAAAAATAATATTTCTTTCATTCTATAGTTGCAGTGGATAAGAAGTACCTACCTATAAGGTAGATAAGCCGTATAAGATATATAATCGCGAGCGAAACAAAACCGATAACTAACAAGCAGTAAATTACAAACAAGATTTACGCCTCCCATTCATCATCGGAGAATTAATCCCAACAGTTTCTCAGCGTAGCCTAGAGATATTTCAATATTCCTCAAAAGAATCCCATTTATCGATACGCCGACTTCCCCTTCATATTTCTCCGGGAATAACAAAGGTTTCTCGAGAGTCGGGATCAAGGCACGACCTCGGGGCGCGCCGCGCCGTGCGCCTGAGCACCAGGAAAAAAAAGTCCTCTGCACGAGCACGCAAATGAAATCGAAATAACGTAACGTCGGCCGGGCCCCGGCAAGGTCTCGCAGAATGAGATACGGCCTTTTGATTAACCATTGTGGAGCGGACAGACCATAGAGTCGCCATTCCGCTGTATATAGTCCTCAATTTACATCACATTTACATAATTCAACCGATTTTATTATCTTACAAATTCTCATTCCAATATCCTATTAAATCAATTAATCAATATTTTTTATTAGACATTATGGATGACTTAATAATATCGCTAATACCTATTCAACGGGTGTAATGATTTAATCGGGTATACTGATTTATAATATCGCAGTTATGATTTAGGGGACAAGCAATTATAAATACAGCTTTGTGTTGGGGGATTTGCCGATATTACGCTCCCCTTTGTCGTTCATTGAAGGGTGATCAAAGAGTTCTGAGACTGACGTTTCAACTAAGTCAACGAAAGGAGTCAACTAAGTCAACGAAATTGTAACATAATTTGTGATAACAAACACATTTGTACCGACATTATACTCGCATATCTTCGTACTTTATTAACTTTTCAACAAGACTATAGAAGTTACTGTCTCGTCTTAAAAATAAAATGGAGAATGCTACAGCTGAACAAGTACTGTTCTCTAAATTGTAAATCTCCCGTCAACGTCGGCTAAGTACATAAAGAACTTAATATGTCCACTGCAGAAGTGATGTCAAGAATAATTTTCGTAGGTTAAAGCTTAACTTTCAAGACTCTGTGATCGCACTACACCGTTTTCAAGGTGGAGGGTTGTACTGTAAGTCACGCGTTGTTCCGAAAGAAACTTCCTCGGGTAGGTAATTACATGCAAGTCGGTGGCCGGCGCGTAGAGCGCTCACCCCTCTTCCAACACGCGATCTGCACCTCACAGTTCCCAAACACAAATAGTTCTCTACGACCAACTTAAAATCAAATCTGCAAACGTTCGTACCAACTCCTGTGAGTTTCTTATTTAACTTTGAGATGAAGTTGCCGATGATTGTCTATTTCCTTTCTTTTAAGTTAGAAAATTCGCATTCGATGCATCTACAGTAACTATAAAACAGTTTCGGACATGAAAATACGTACTTAGTTTGGCGATACTTTGAGAGGACTCAAAACTCATTATAGGTATTTGAAGTAGGTATATAAGGTAGGTAGGTCTCTTTGTACGTAAGGTTAAATTGTTATGAATATCAAAGTACTGTAAGTGGATAATTAAATATGTCTTAATTAAGTACTGATATTTGAAGAGCACTAACTCAAATACCGCGATAGTCTAGTGCGTATATAGCTATTCACTTATAAATAAAAGGTCCAATATAAAACCTGAAGGGACTTTTACAACCACTTACCTATTATGCCTGAAAGTTTATAGACGAAAATCTGACCAAGCCGACAACTACTCCAACGTTTTTACAGGCGGTATATACCTAACAAAAAGTCGGCTCGCCGCGATAAAACGTGCAATAAGAATAGCTGGACTAAGCTATAAGTTTTCATGTGTGCTAGGTGAGGCTATGGCTGTATGGGCTATGGTAAGTTAAGGCTACGCGGCGGGGCACAGCTTGGCCGCTCGGTAGCCATGGCCGGCTCGCCCGAGCCGTTCTAGTACGGCACGGGCCCACTCACGCAGCGGACGCCCGTTACCTTCACTCCTCGGCGCGCGCACAACAAACACCAAAACAAAAATAAACTCGTACCTCAGTGAACTGTTCAGACTGTAAAGTGAGACTGTGTTTCAGTGATATAGGGTGACTTTTGGAAGGGTGAGTGTCAGTGTGGGCGGGAGGCTGTCTGGAGCGAAAGTGGCGGGCGCGAGCCACGGTTTTACATAATAGCTGATAACTGCAAGAGCTTTCGTAATTGTTGCGTGATAACAGTAAGTGCGCTTTGATTTACTTTGCAACTGGTTTCGCTGTTTCGTTGTCTAAGTTTCCTTGAGTATACACTTATAATTTTAGATATTTTTTTCATTCAAATGTTTACAAATAAGTTGTTTAAAATCTTATTGAGTTAACTTATTTAAATGTCGTATTTTCTAACATTACTTATCGTAGTTAGTATTAATGCATCGTACAGAAGTATTTTTATTAAACGGCTTCCGCTTAAGTACGTTTTAAGTAAACTTTACTTTGCTTATCGTAAGGCTGCATAACAATGACGCTGATTCTTATAACTGACAGATAGGGTAATGATGCACTGGTAGACGTTATCTTATCATTAAAGCATGTGTGCCTAGTACATTCAAGTTTAAAGTTGGTAGTTAGGAATTTATAAGATCCTTACTACGACCGCGTCATAGCAACCGTCATGGTTACGAGAAGACTGAAGATTAAGGGTCACTGGCCTTCTATAATCGAACTGCCTACAATAAAGCAAGTTTTATGCTGATTGTTCCGCGCTGTGTAAATATCAACGACTATGACTATGGAACGATTATGACATTAACGATTGGATTCAGTATTCGACCACACGTAAGAGAAATTGAGCGAGCGTCAGTGGCGTAGGGGATAAGACGCGGCCTATCATATCGAAAGGTCCGGAGTTCGATCCCCAGCTGGGCCATGTACCAATGGGTTTTTCTCGAAACTTAAGTACATTTACTGACTGCTCTGACGGTGAAGGAAAACATCGTGAGGAAACCTGCATACGCCGATGAAGAAATTCTTAGGCGCTGTGAAGTCTGCCAACCCGCAATGGGCTAGCGTGGTGGACTATAGCCCTAACGCCCTCGTTGAGAGGGTAGGCCTGAGCCCCAGCAGTGGGGACATATTATTAGGCTGTTGATGATGAAGAGAAATTTGGTTGAACTATGTTGCAGTTAAGTACGTCTTTTTAGATTTTTGGGAAATCTTACAAAATAATGTTAAAAGACTTAGAAACCTTATTAGGGCCTTATAATTGAAGTTACGGTTTCAAAACAGTAATGCCAATATCTCAAATCTAACGCGAACCGAAAGAGTCAAGAAACCCATCAAAATTCACTGGGTGATCCCATAATGCCCATTCCTAGATGGTGCGATCATGGCCGATGCGATGGTCCATATCTTAACGACACATCTCTGTTCACTTATCACCACAATGGCTCGTCTAGCCCAGCTCTTGGTTTATACTGTTATATATACCACTACCAATACATATCTGGATAGAAATTCGTCTTCACCGGGCTTACACCATCCAAGGCTTATTTTTTAAATAAAAATTACATATTTAAAGCAAATATTACATATTAATACTACTTAATATAGCTTCACTTGTGATATTCTCCTATAACCCTCAGTGTTAAAACGGGTTTTGCCACAGAACATCGGAAAAAGCTCGCTACGCTCCCATGGTTTTATTAAATCTGTGGGTTTTGCGACCCAAAACAAGATCAAATACTAGACTTATGTGAAGTCTAGATAGAATTCATTTTTCAGAAACCAAAATCTGACAGCCACATTCTAAGGGATTATGGTAATTAGACAAGGATAATACAACATAGAATTCATATTATCATCACCAGATTTGACAGCTTGGCTTAGTGGCTTGGTCATTGGACTTGAGCGTCAGGGGCCGTGGGTTCGAGTCCCACTGGGGACAGAGAACTTTGTACAGAATGTGTGTCTAAGAAAATGGTCGTCAAACGTCAAAGTGATTGTATGTATGTAAGTAGTTCATGCTAAGATTGAGGCAGTCCCTGCCAAATAAGGGTGAGTCCCAAATCAGAAGGCAATGAAAGCGATGACAGACACGGGACAGTTTGACGTCAGATTGCAAACAGATCTCCCCATGATTGACTTGACATTGTGAGCAGAGTTTTTAAAAGAATAGCCACCAGTGAGGATTTTTATTTATTGAAGATATCTGTAGGCTAGATGGAGCGATGACCTCCGTAACGCGGCTGGCGGTGACTGGATGCAGAGAACAGATGATCGGGTTCAGTGGCGCGTTTCAGGCCTTGGGGGCTGACTATGTCCAGCAGTGGACTAGAGCAGGCTGATGAAGATGATCTGTAGGTATGTAAAATTTGAATAAACTCATGCTACGAAGTATTGTAGTGTAGATTACCCTTAATAAATAAAGATAATATATTCATCGATTACACATTAGATATTTACATTATCTTAATTTAACAAAATTATTAAGCTACATCTACGAAAAAAAAATCTTTTGTTTATACGTTGTCTTATTGTTTCAGATTATACAATTTATCTTCGTTTAATTAAACAGATGCCTAGCATAATGTCATCGCATATGTATATATTTTTGCGTTAGCAGAAACTCCTTAATTATAAAACAATTTATAACCCAGCATCGTAAAACTTATACATAAACGTAAAGTAAAGTAACTATACTACTTCATTTTATATGAAATTATTTATAAACAATATGCGAACTCATCCCGTTGATGTCTTTTATATGAGAGTATTGAGTAGTATATTGTAGATTAGATTGTAACATTGTTCAGCGCAGGCGCATAAAGTTGGATAAATGTTACTTTATTCGCTTCTAAAGCAGGTAGCGTAATTTCTAAGGTTTTAGTCCCCGTATTTTATATAAATTTAATGTAAATACATGTCCAACCCATCTTACGGCCATTATAGTATAGCACTTTTTGTATTCTGATGTGGAGTTTCCAGTTAGGTTTTATTGTTTAAATGTTATTATTTTACAAACTGTATTTACTGTACTACTATGATTGCTTATACGTCGAAGCCGTTCGAATTTAAACTATTTCATTTCGTCGTATTTCAACACAACAATAATCTAATCTTGTTTCATCGAGAAAAAAATCCCAAGGAGCGCTTTATCCCTTGTCATGTCACCCGACTCTTTGAACCTTCAACCTTCTATTCCTTCCAAATGTACTATTACAGATTTGACATAAATAACGTCCAATCTTTGAATTTCGGAATTAATTAGGTACTAGTTCCTTACTTTTAATTTAAACGTATCATAGACACACGCGGCCTGCGGTGGCGGTGGCGGCCTGTTGTATTCCCTATGCAATGTAAGTGAGACTTCAGACACCCGCGGCCTGCGTTTGCATATTGTCTGTGATACGCTTGAGACTTCACACACTCGCGCGGCCTGCGTTTGCATATTGAGGCTGCGGCCTGCGGTAGGCCGCCACTGCAGGCCGGATCTCAATATAAATCATGACCGCGCGTGTTTGAAGTCTCACATATATTGCAAGGGAAGGCAACAGGCCGCCACCGCCACCGCCAGCCACCGCAGGCCGCGTGTGTCTGGGATACGCATTAAGTAGGTATGTGTACAAAACGTGTCTAAAAGTTAGGTCCTAAACTTCCCTGTTCGAGATGTGAAAAAACTAATTTAAAAGTTGTTTAAATAGACATTTGATACAATTCGACATTTGCAGTTTCATCGAGTTAGAAATGTTAGCTAATCTCATTGTTTTACAAAAATGGACTGTTAAAAGCTTTGGCACGAATTCAATTTCACCTGCGTATACTATAATGTTTAACGAAATCAACGGATAACTAGCCTATTAGACAAAAGTTATGGGCTACTTAGAGCCAATTACAACGGATAGTTGCTTAACCTAGCCATTTTACTTAATTGCGGATACCATAGTCTGCTTGCAACGTTTCTTATTGAGACCATAGTTCAAGTCGGTGGCGGCTAATCAACAAAGTCGCGTTAGGGAAACAAAACGAATCGCGTAACTTCGTAGCCTTCTCATAGTTTATATTAAATACTGAATTTAATAGCTATAGAAGGAGTAAGGGGTAAATTATATTAGGGACAGATTGTACATAATTAAAAGTAAGCAAGTAACCGTTTAATTTCAGGAAAACAGGCAATATTATCAAATAAAAACTGTACGTTCTAAAACTGTAAGTTAACTAAACTAAGTATATTTCAGTTTCATAAATCGAATTGTTTCCGTAGAAGTGTCAGCAGTGAATGTACCAAAATTATTGTATTTAAGAAAAGGGTTGATTTTTAACCGTTGAGATTGATTAATTTACAAACTTTATGACACAAACTAAACTAAAAACTATTATCAAAGTCAGCTTGCTGACGTCCACCGCAGGATATAGGCCTTCCCTAACTATAGCCGTGAAACCTAGTGCTCCGCCCTCAAAAAAAATCCACATTGTTACGAACGACGATAAAGGCAGTACTAATAAAATCAAATTTTACAATATGTCTTTGTCAAAGATAAACATAACAAACTAAACAACGTAAGGTGCTAATTTATTACAACCTCAACAGAATAAAAACTTTGAACACAACATGCTAAGGAAACGTTTCCCTTGTAAGCGTGCATTGAAATATGACTTTATTTAGCGACGTGGCTGACTTTGATTTGTGAAGCTAAACAGACCTAAAAATAAAACAAAATTACAATGTAGAGGTTTTCTGGTTTTGGGGTTGTACGTCCTCCCGTGATTACAAAATACCTCCTGCTATGTACTTAAAATAAATAAACAAAACTTGTATCTGACCTATTACGGGAATTTAATTAACTTCGAAAGTTGTAACCTAGATTGAGCTGTATTGTAACCGCCTATTGTTCTAATATTCGACGATTTTTCGGTATTTTATTCCGACGAGTAATAGTATTAGGCACGTGATTTCACGTAATAAAGATTGCTTGAATTTGGTCCTTTCACCTGAATTTTGGCAATTATTATTTTCTTAAAGCGATAGAGCGAGGCTTGGGTTACACCCAGAGCAAGGAGAAGAAAAAACTTAACATTTTTAGATAGGTTAGGATGAAATAAAATAACGAAATTTCATGCAACGAGTATAGTAACGAGTATAGTAGTACGAGTATCCTTAATAGACCGAACACTAGTTAGTATCGTTCCGTACTTTTAGAATACCACGATGGCTAGAAAAAATATATTTAGGCCTGTAATGTCCCGTTCCCAAAATGACACTTCTGCATTGTCCTATTCGCAAATACAATTAGCAGAGAAAATTATCTGCCAGTTCTAAATATACATAGGTGGACGGATAATTAGAAACAGGGCAAGATTTTCATACAATAGAGGTCACTTTGAAGGCATGGTTCTCCGTGTAGGATTGATCGGGGCGTGATCTGATGACGGTCATCGGGAGAGTAGATGGAGGACTTTTAGATCGCTATAGATATCCAACTGATCAGATGAGCCATTTGGTAGCAGCATCGTCATGTAGAAAAAAACCTGCAAAATGGCATAAAAACGTATGAAAATCTTAAAGTTTAGGAATCATGACGATGCTGCTCCCTAACGGCTGATCTGATCAGTTGGATATCTGTAGCCATCTAAAAGTCCTCCATCAACTCTCTCGATCACCGTCATCAGATCACTCCCCGATCAATCCTTCACGGAGAACCATGGCTTCAAAGTGACCTCGATTGTATGAAAATCTTGCCCTGTTTCTAATTATCCGTCCACCTATGTAACTGTTATTTACCTATATCATAGAGTAACTAAAACTAAAGGTATAAGTAATGAAGTCTTGAACGAATGCGTTCATCAAATTACTTCAAACAATCGCACATCATTTGGCGCCGCGGCGCGCCGGCGCATACCGCATAACGAACCCGTTGTGTCTCCACCTTTACCTAAGGGCCAGTGGTCAGCAAAATAACAAGCTTACTAATCACACCGTGCCAGATCTAGGTCGTAGTGTACGTTGTTTCCATTATTCATGTCCGATTGTTTGCTTGACGCAAAATCGTTAGGGCTGGTGACTCATTAAAGAAATTCAAGCCCAAGTGGCTTGATTGCTTGAGATTTGTACAATGATAATAGATAAGGCAGAATTGGAACGCGAGACAGTGTTACTGAATTTATAGTTGTGATAAGATCCGGGTTGATACTTGAGTACTTGCAAAAGTTGAATGATTTTATTTTCAACGTAGATCAACAAAATAATTTACACAATGAATGGCTGACCGAATGGTCTTAGTGGTAGAAAATAGTTCAATGAATTTATTAGTCATTCGTAATCATTTTGTACTTTATTATCTGTACTTTATCAATATAGATTTATTTTTCGATATTATTAAATTTTATTATTTTTCGAGAGGTTCAAGTTGGATCCCCGGCAGTGCCATGTACCAATATTCTATAAATTTAAGTAGGTACCTATATTTAGTGACTGTTCCCAAACAGTGAAGGAAAATATCGTGAGGAAACCTGCATACGCCGAAGAAGTACTTCTTAGGCGTAATTATGAGTCTACCAACTAAGTATAGTCCCGACGCCAACTTTGAGAAATATCAACACATATAAGTAACAACAAAAAAAAAACGGACAAGTGAGTAGGACTCGCGCCCTGAGGGTTCCGTACAAACTAATTTCTTTTTGAATTCGAATTTTTTTAATGGTACTCATCATATAGGTACTAACTTACATGGATGATTTGGTTATTCGCAAATTTAAGTTTGTTAGTAAAAGAAAACTTAACTGTGACATCACTACAAATTTACTGTTTTCGGATTTTTCCATTACTTGTGCTATATTGCTTCTTGACAAATTTCAAGATTCTAAGTCAACCGGAAGTACCCCTTTTCTTTTCATTACCAAAATATTAATGCGGCAAAAACAGCCATATCTTTTTACTCCATTGACTTAAAAGTTTAATTTTTTCAAAGCTCTAAGGGAATGCAGACCTAAGTATTTGGTATTAATTTCAATTTGATACCTCCACGCGTTCCTGAAGGTTCCTGACAGACAGACAGACGGACAACGAAGTGATGCTATAAGGGTTTCTTTTTTCCTTTTAAGGTACGGAACCCTAAAAACACAGCAATCTAACAAAACAGAAATCAGAAGAAAGATGACGAGAAAGGCTCCTAACGACTTTGGCAGATGCATCATCAACATGCGTCCACGGGATGCGCTTTGTTATTTTATATCAGCCTCGCTTTATGCTTCCATACATTGAACATGACGTGGATGGATCATAGTATCCATTTACATGACCATTTCATTTATCATGCAAAGTTATGATCAGACGGGCATACCATACAATCCAGTGTCATCCACATATACAAGAATTATTAACCGTTTATCTCACAAAATCAGTGGCTAAATATAATAATAAAAAAAGTTATTTGATGCAAGGCTGCAAAGTTGGTTATTTTGTGCGAGTACTAGTATTGAAAACTGAGCAAAGCGAAGGGTTTCGCTCGTGGTTCAAAGATAGAATCCTGATCGTAGCAAGGGTTTCAAGGTACGAGACGCAAAATAACTTTGCTGCCGAGCGCAAGACACAATTTTTCACCTCACTACAGCGAGGAAAATACTAGGTGAATTGAATCCTTTCTGCGGTTTAGAACCACAAATAATAATAACCACCAGGTGCAGTTTTCCACGCAGATTTCGAATGAGAAATACCCTTCCGAGCCGGTGAGGTGAAAAAGTTTTTTTTTTACAGTACTGAAACTGAACTCTCACATTATGTATAAGTTTGAAGGAGGAAGATTATGGCATATGGGTACTATAGTCTGTTGCCATGTGACTTTCATTTCTACACAAAAAGCTGAAATTAATAAAGAATAATATACGAATATTTATTTTCATACACAAAAGGGATCGCTATCTAAGTTTGACCGAGTTTTTTTTCCTCGTCGGTCAAATGAGTTTGACAGAATAGTTTGACCAGTAATAAGCAATAATCTTCATACCCTCAACCCACAAGGGCAATAGTTACTATACAGAGCAAAAAAGTTGAGTCGTTCTGGGCAGTGACAGACAATTCAATCAATACCACACAGCACCGATGCCGACACGTGGATCTACTGCGACATTTTCATTGACTGACATTGCCCTTGATAATATTAACCTTATTTAAACCTACATTTTAACTCCAGCCTAATCGATAGGACGTAGTCGTGTCTGTATTTACCAAAAAATACATATTACAATAATAAATTTCATAGAAGTAATAAAATATAGACTTCAAATGGAAACCATTAGGTTAATTGAATGATTAGAAGAAAGAAATGCTGAAGATATTGATTTATTGATTCAAGTAAAACGGCTGGCGTCACTGACCGGCTGGAATATTTGATTACGGAATAAGGAAAGGAACTTAAACTACGAGCGTCATTACAATTAAGTGACAGCTAAGAATGCTTTCCGTAATAAATACTACAATTTAATTCAGTCAAAGTCAAAGTCAAAACTATTTTATTGCATGTAAGTACACTGGGTACATTTAAACAACGTCAATTTTTTATCTACCACCGCTTCCAAGGTGTTATATAGAGCTGCGTTACAGTTTAAACTAAATATTCAATTCAATTCAATACTCTTTATTGCACATAATAACAAAAAATTATTATTATTTTGAAAATCTCCTTATCTTGAGTTAGCTACCTACCTTTCGCATCGATTGTCACATGTCGTTTCACATTGATGTCTCTAATAATAAAACGCACAGTTAATGTTTAATAATATTAAAATAACAAATCATATTATGCCATAGTCCGCCACACTGGCCCAGTGCAGTTTCGTGGACTTCACAGATTCTTCCGTATGCAAAATTTCTCAAATTACAAATACTATAAAACTATGATATTCTGTCCCTTAACGCGATTATTCATAGTACCTTATCAAAGTAGGAAGACGCTTACAGCCGTGCACGAGCCGTAGGTCGCGTCGGGCCACCGCCGGGAGACCTGTCGAGCCGAACGTTGCGTGATCCGAAACACTCATCGAACGGGCGGTTAGCTGCGGGCGAAGGTTACCAAATCGTTTGATGCTATCACACGCCGCCGATATGGCTACAAAATTGATACTATAACTTTATAGATCGAAGCCTTGAGTATTTACTTTACCTACAGTATATTTTTTGGTTTAGACCTTCCTAATCCACATTTTTATTGATTACAATTCAAAAGAATTAATCTTAATATTTGTACACGTCCGTAAATAAAAATGACAATTTCTATAAGTCGATTCATTAATCAATATAAGGTAGGTAATGTATTTAATAGCACGATACGATAATAGTACTAATTATAATGTAAATTTCTAGTCATAATAAATTCATGGTACCTAATAGCTGTAAAATGCTCGCAATCTTTTCAAAATCAATTTCTTCCACAATCCGTAATTAGTAGATTCGCCGAAGAACTAAAGCCGACATAGCCATTTAACAATCTGAACTGAGGTCAATCGCGCTACTTCTGAACGATATTGCCAAATTCAAACCATAACCAAAAACGTTATGCTGCATCGTTCAGAATTAGCGCAATTGGCCCCTGATGTCGTTAAAGTAGATTTTGGAGTGGAGACCGCGGAACCACGACCTAGAAGGTGTCCGAAAGCAACTGGATGCGGGGGTCGGAGGACCGGGTTTGGTATGGCGGTCATTGGGGGAGGCCTGTAGTCAAGCAGTGAACGTTGATAGGCTGATGTGATGAGACATTCCCTAGCGTGAATTATTGGCCATTGGTGACTACTATTGCATAAATTTGGTAAAATGATCCAGCAGTAAACTTGAAAAGAGGTAATGATGACTCGTTAATCATTATTTACCAATAAACGCCCGGTGGAGAAAAAGCATAATACTAAATGCCCTGAAATATTGAAATCCTAGTCCTTTCAGATCTGAAAAACGATACAGTCAATGCCAAGGTAATTGCGTGGGTAGAAATAAAGCTTTTGTGGAAATGCCCTAACTCATTACCAGATGAATCATAACGTAGGCAATGTAAAAGTTTACGTCACTGTATTATGACTAATGGAACTGACCTTCCAGTGTTCAGTTTCGTTTTAGTAATATTACCAATATTTTATGATAGAACATAATCTAATGTAGTACCTATCACTTATGAATTATTCATTGTGAGAAATGGGGTAGATGCCTAATTATTTAGGCTTTAATATTTTTAAAATAAGACACGTTGCAGACAATTTCCCTAAAAATGTCTATAAGGTAAATAATTAAAAATATTGTTACATCGGCTAGGAAACCTAGTACCAATCACTTAAATTAAATAATTATCCAAAGAAAGGTAGTTCCATAGAAAGGCAGCTTATACCATCCGAATAGATTTCAATCTATCTCGATAAATTAGCAACTTCTAAACCTTACAACGTGTTTTGGTATAACTGATTGCATTCTGGTAGTTCAAACACATCGGCGGCGGCGCCGGCGCACTGCACTTCCGTAATGCTGAATAGATATACTTAATTTATTAACTCGAGTTAGACTGATAGCAAATAACGCCTCGCCCACACCGCGGCGCATGACTTCGAAACAGTGTTGCTGCATGTTGGGCACATGTCGCTAAGATCGAAACATGCATGTACCGATCGTCTGTTGCATGATAGATAAGATAAACCACACAAAGTGTCATACATCTTGGCTGGCCGGCTGATTCCCGGCGCTTCGGGTGTAAGTCAGATTAAGAAAATAATACGCTTTTGACATTCTGTTCTTTTGACAACTTGCGATCCATTTGTCATTTCACGTTTTTGACCCTAAGCTCCTAAACGGACCGATTTGCAATATACTGTTTACGCACTTAGTGTGCTGTGCCTGCAGTGTCGACTGACTGACTACAGACACTGTCGCGCGACATTTAGAAGTAGGTATAGTCGCTTCTGATACCTAACTTACCGATGCACATCGCGCAACATTGTGTCGCATTAATGCCCCGTCTGTACGAGGCTTTACATCCTGGCGTCTTTCCGATGTCCACTTCAATTAGCTACCGTCAGTTAAGCGCATGTAGCGAGCGACCGCTAGGCTTGCAGACAGCTTATTTATTGACGTTCGTACTATTCAGATGTTTTGGCTTCGTAACGGTTTGAGATGTGGCGATAAGGTTACGGGATATAAAGTATAGGTACCTACATTACATTCAAATGGGTCCATATGTTTGTTATAACACATTGCCATCCCTAATCGATAAAAACACAAAAAGCGAGAGAGATACATAGGTACTGAATTTATCTCGGAACCTAAAGTTTCCTTAAGTAACTTATTATTAATTTGAAATTGTCATTTCATGAAAAATAACATCAAACTAAGAAATAATTAGGTCAATATTTCCATTAGTTCCATTTAAAACATAGTGACAGAACATGACATAAATATAAGAAACATCTTACGAATTAACTTTAGGCTACCCCTTTTCCATGCGTAAAGCTTATTCTCACTTTGAAATATAGCTGCATTCGGTGAACTGTACAGTTTTAGAGCTGAGAAAATTCATTTAACTTGTACAGCGAATAGTTCTTTAGGGCGTAACTGGTACGTGCTTACGTTACTGATAGAGGAGCGGCGACACTAGACAGATTACTCATTCAGATGTCCTTACATGGCATTAGAGGTATCGACATCGGTAGCAACAACTCAAGAAATGCGGATACATGTACAGTTTTGTAGTTAGTAAAAACTGATCTATATTACCTATTCAGACGTTATGCTATGTAAGAATTACAAGTATTATCATGTCTTACATCTCTATAAGATCTTGCTAATAATTTTGTTTTCGTTTCGCAAGTACCTATATTAAATTCCAATGCAAGCAAAAATAAAGCTGTGTACTTGCATGAAAGAGACCTGGCAGCAAAAACAAGTTCAAAGGATAGAGTAAGTTATGCAAGGAGTGGCCCCGTGAGAGATTTGGTCACCATGGAGTATTGGCAGGACCTAGGAAGACGATATTCGTATTAACTAAATAGAACATAGATACTATGATATTTGATAACAAAATAGTTAGAACATATTGCCAACAGATGGCGCTGTTTCACATTGACACCTTTATATCCACTAATAGGCTATAGATATATCGAGAAAAGCTGTTCTTAGAAAAACTTTTCCATGCGAGCGAAGTCGCGGAAAACAGCTAGTTAAAAATAAAAGTTGATTGGTTTCGGAAACCACAAGGACAGTAACATTCGCTAGTTCACCAAAACCTGATGAGAATATTCAATGTTCCTTCAAATCTATCAGATACCTATGAGCCCTTTTGGTATCACATTACAAGAGTATTGCCTAACAAAAGCTGGCAATACGATATGTTCTTTGTCAAACCCCTCAGGGTCCGATCCGTGACCGGCTTTAATCTCCTATTGGTAATACATATAATAATATATCACGCTTACAAAGTAGGCTTCTACTCAATGTATAAAGGAACTTCCTTCGGAATTAGATTAAGGAGCTTCCGTATTTAAAATTGATACTTATCGGCTGCCTTTTTCTTCATAAGAATAAAATGCGCGCATCTCCTCTATGTCTTTCTCCTCGTGTCTTTAACGATATTATCGTCTCTAAGTTGTCCTCACGAGTAAGTGATACCTATATATTAAAATAAACGTTAAATAAGCTTTAATTTAGGTATTGGAACTTGAAGAAACAATATTCCTATTAAAGTTGTGTGATATTACTTTATCAGAACATTTGCCTACATTTTGTAAAGGGTCTATTGCTGATTTGTAGGAGTATTTTGCAGATTTTTCAATCTTTGTTGTGTTAGTACGACTATCATTTGGTTTAGTTAATAAATGCGTTGATGATTATTTTGCATCGAAAAATATATGTTAGGTTAACAGGTTTCGTGACCTTTAATCTAATAAAAGCTTGTAAAAAGCCTTACATATAATAAACATGCACAAATTTTCCCATTTGCTCCATTATTCAGAAAAGGTACTTAACCTACATTTTATTTCACATTTCCGCGTATATTTCTTATACCGATTCTTAGGGTGCTAGTCCCTGCATCTTTTCCGGTGAGCGTAGGAGTTTCGTGTGTATTTCTCTGGTTTCAACGTATCGACAACATCGGATACTATAGCTAGCAATAAAGACTAACTAAATATCTGTTACAGAGTTATTCAATATCGTATAAATCCTAAACAACGTCCGTTCTACGACTTTAAGAAATTCGAAAAACAAGTCTATTCTATTCCCAGTTTTTGGCCAGCAATTCGCGTATTTCAAAAGTCGCAGAGCAGAGTTGCTTAATGTCTACTGAATGCATCTGCGTAGTCATAACAGGTCTCACGTATTGTTTTTAATGAGTACAGTAAGGTTCATAAGTACATTAGCACGCTAAGAGTCACTTTTCTGTACAACGGTGTGCACGACAACATGAAAACCAATTAGATATAACTGACCACCCAATTCAATAGCGTGTTTTAAACCTTATTTTCATAATAATAAGTCATCAATTCATTGTAATATCCAGAAATACAGATATAATAGAAAGTCGCTGGTCTCTCAATCTATTGAGTTGCGAAACTGCTACTGCAGTTAAGAACCTTACATTACTGTACTGACTGTACATTAAAAAACTCTAAAAACTGAACAACTTCAAAAGAAGATACCCACACCAGGAACCAGCTTGTACAAAGGTATCTGTTCCCCTATGGTGACGGAACCTACAACCTCTGGCGCTCAAAAATCACCAACGCCGAGGATTTCCACCACGTATCCCCAATAGGTTACAATATGTCGCAGGCTACAGGATCAGATAGGCATGTCGCGGTAATAACGGTCAGCGTCGTCGGTACAAGCGATTTATCGCGAGACGCGGACAGATAATTGTCTTCCCGATATCGCTGGTCGAAGTGGATCGTGGGTTCGCGGAGAACATCGGTGGTACACGCTGTCGGTATCGCAGCATGCCCTAGTCGTAGAGATCGGAAAAGTGTCGCAGTCTAATCTTAACCAGAAGAGTACCTGTTGGTTGAATTTTTGGTGACTTAAAAAGCAAATTTCCGCTGCATTGTACTTGGTACACCTAGAACGCACTTATTGGTATCCCCAAACGCACTTTTTGGTACACTTCCGACGCATTTCTTGGTACACTAAAGGTCTTCATTTCTTTTTATGCCAGGAAGGTAGGTCATGATTTTTTACTTTTGTTGAACAATTATAAAAAACCGTAAATAACTTTTTATACATTTCCATCCAATGTCCGACTCATACTTGGCTGATTGTTCTATATTTTCATGGATTTAGTAAAATGGATCTGAGAATGATCGAAACAATTTTTTTTAATATTAAGTACACATTACAAACTTGGAACTGAGACCTTATCGTTGTAGGTCGCTTCCAATGAGGGACATTAACTACCTACCTACTTAAATAATATTTATATTTTAACCAGGGCATTGAGTAACAAATCATGTTGTCACTTGACAAGTCTGTTTTGATTCTAAAACTACTTTCCAATTGAATTACTTTCTTATTAATACTTATATCATAAACCAGAACTAAACCTGTACCAGACAAATTGGAAAACGAAGACCGCAACTCAGCACGAATATCGCAATAATTGATATGCGCGTTGTATTCAATTAATCTTGCAAAACAAAAGTAAAATATGCATGGCGAATAACCTAAGGGTTTCATTTGCATAGTTCTCCGTGCGACGGTCCAGTCTTATTAGTCGAGTCGTGTGTGGTCCTCGGTTACCATGGCAACGGAGCTATCGTAGACTAAAAATCGCCTTAACTGATGGACACAGTTAATTGTGTTGGCAAGACGGCGGCGAGCTGACGCCACTTACTTCTAAATGTCACTAAACCGTTAACTGTTTCTTATCTGTTGGTCTTTGACCAATTAAAAAAAAGTTTCATTAGAAAATATACTTGGAATGTGGTATATTCCAATAATATGAGCGTCGGGAATAAATTCCACATAGTTTTACCACGCAATAGGAGTAAGATTAAGTAGTTAAGTGGCAAACAGGTTACTGTATTTAGGTCATAGCCACTAATTAAATACACTGTAAGAGTGTACACGCAAATACCTTTGTGCGGTAACTAGGAATATTGGTAATGTCGTGTAACACTTTTGGTGCTGTTAAAAAACATGGTAATGGCGAAGTGTAATTTACATTATGAGGTCATTATGTCGTTCCATTTTATTTTTTACAATTACTTAGGTATAAGAAGATATTAATATTTTAAGTTATTTTTTTATTATTAATAATGAATATTAGATTTTTATCGGATGTAGGACGTAAAGAAGAAGTGTATCAGCACCCTCTTCTTTAGTTTGAGAGCTATTTTTGTCATGACTGCATCACATAATCAAAATACGCGAGGATGTTTTCAAAAAACTTTGTGCAAGGTCATAAAATTATTAAATTCGTCATAAATTTTTTTTCAAGTTTAAAAAATCTAAAAAAAAGATATAAAAAATCCCGGCCGAATTTGATGTTGTATTTGGATTGGAGTCTGGATTGATTAAGAATAATGCAACGCATTTTATTGCCAACATTTTCAACTATTTAGTAAGTACCTGTTGGATAATGGCTAGCGAATTCATGCAACTAAGCAGTTGCCTAGTAGATTATTTTGATAAAAATCTAGGCTACAATAATTTCACTACAATTACTATAATCATGGCAATACTATGGAAAAATAAATAGAATAGATATCTCGTGCAAACTTGGATCGCGTTTTAAAATATATATTTATTATATCACGAATCGTAAATTATTATAACTAGCGAATGCCCCGACTTTCCAAGCACAGATCAATTTAATCTACACCAATAAAAATATATTTTGAAAACCTTTCAGACCATATTTTTATAGGTTTAGAGTGGAGATATTTATTGACAAGATTGTACGAGATAACATTTTTTTATAGCTATAATGAGCTAAGATTTTTGTAATAGGTACTTCTTTGCCAGTCGGTCGGATAGTCGGTTTAACTCGAGTTTTTCCTCAAAACCGGAAGGGGAAGTGACACAGTTTACTCCAAAGTCGAAGGATTGGGTTGACATACCTCGTGTGTTTGTAATTAAACAATATTTAAAAAAATTAAATTAAGTTAATTAACCGAAAACCACAGAATATTAACAGTAAGTACAAGCCAAAACAGTGTTATTCGAGTTGTTCTCCGTTGAGCTGAACCTCGATGTCAAATTTTGATCTCACGTACTTACTTATTCATTAACTAAACTCAAGAATCAAAGCTTTAATTTAACAAACGGCAAAGTTAATTAAAATGCAACACTATATCGCTGCTAAAGCGTAAAACGTGCAACTTTTTATCTCTCACAGTTCTCGGAGTACCGCGAGTAATTTGCATAGTTTAACAATTACTTGTGCATTCTTTTGTTGGTTTTCGCATCTTGATGTCGTTTGCGAGTCGCAACCAAGACATAGAGAGTGCATGTAGGCATCAATTCTTTCGAATCTGGGATGGAGTGGCACGGAACCGACAAAAGAAAAGGTTGTATAATAGCTTTTTCAAACGCTGTTAGTATTTACAGTTGCCAAAATGTCTTACTGTATTGTTCTGTTCAGTCAATGATAATGACAAGATAAAGCAATATACCAGAATTCGTGACCAGATGCCACCGAATAGTAATGCTTCGTGATCAGATGCCACTGTTACTAGATTTTTCTGATCAAATGAGTAAATGTGATTCAATACAAAGTTCCGAACGAAGCACAACTGAAGAATGAAACAGTAATTGTTTGATTGCCAGTCATACCATTGGTTAACTTGCTGTGTTTGATAAGATTTTTTTTGTAAATTGGCTAAAATACATTTTATTTCTTGATCTGCGAGTTGTCAATCTATGATCATACTTAAACCATAGTGTATTACAGAAGTTGGTCTAAAAATGTATTGATATTCTATCCAATGTATAATAATATACTATTTGACTTGATGACTCGAAAATATTATACGTAATTATAATCGTAAAGTACCTACAAACAAATTATTACTGCCGTATTAGACAGTAATGCATAACATTTATGAAATTTTCAAATTAAAATTCAATCAATCTACTTACTGTTTCATTTATATGCGTAAACTAAATCATGAGTTCTACTAAAATGTCAAACTATGAAACACTGGTTGTCTAACCTTTTCAGGAAGTCTCAGTCTGTTCTTTGTTGTTTTAGTACCTACTTACCTTTATAAATCATATTGACTGCAAATAAAATGCAATAATGACACCCATAAAATAAAGTGCTTCACTGGCATTACTCATACATTTTTAGTGCTAAATATCGATATAGACCTTACGTTAGACTCTACGGATTTATCTGAGAATACGATGTTCATTTAGGTAAAAACTTGGTACAGTGATAGGTACTAGCTGAAAAATAGGTGGGTAGGAGCTAACTGGCTACGGACATCAGCACAGGACCGGTCATAATGAAGATCTTTGGGAGGCCCTTGTTCATCAGTGGACGTGTGCCGGCTACGGATAATAAAATTCTAGGGATCGCTTCTCGGCTACAACCAGAGCAGTTTCTTGAGTATTATATTTAAGTTACGTTTAAAAGCTAATATTTCATTATTTCGAAGTACTTACAATATGAAATGGTTAAGTTTTTACAGATGGTATAAGAAATACATTTGCGGAACTGAATGCCGGCCTTGAAGGTTTCATTTGAACTGAGTTTTCACTATTATTGCTGCAATTGAAATAAGTTGCATAGGCAAGTCTTTTTAAACTACCCAACGTGTAAAATAATAATTACACATTAACTTAAGCTACTTATATCTTTTACAACACGTGTGTTTATTACAAAGGAATATAATAGATTTAAAATAAAATTAGGTACTTACGTCCTATTCGACTTTACATTATCTATTTTAATTTTTCATCATCATCATATCAGCCTGTAGACGTCCACTGCTGGACAAAGGCCTCCCCCAAGGATCTCCACGACGACCGGTCCTGCGCTAACCTCATCCAGCCGGGTCCCGCGACCTTCACCAGATCGTCGGTCCACCTTGTGGGAGGCCTGCCTACACTGCGTCTTCCGATACGTGGTCGCCACTCGAGAACCTTTCTGCCCCAACGGCCGTCAGTTCTGCGGGCGATGTGCCCAGCCCACTGCCACTTCAGCTTCGCAATTCTTTGACCTATGTCGGTGACCTTGGTTCTCCTGCGGATCTCCTCATTTCTGATTCGATCTCGCAGGGAAACTCCGAGCATAGCTCTCTCCATTGCCCTCTGCGTGACCTTGAGCCTTCTTATGAGGCCCATAGTGAGCGACCACGTCTCGGTACCGTATGTCATCACTGGCAACACACACTGGTCGAATACTTTCGTCTTGAGACACTGCGGTATTTGGGACGAGAAGATTTTAATTTTTATCATTACATAATTATTAGCTTTTGTAATACTTTTTTGTTATTATTTTGGAATTCAAAACGAATGACTACGTCCACTGGTAAATAAATACCTTTTTCAGCTAAATAAAGAAAAACACTGGCAAAACTTATTTCAGAGCTTAGAAGTGTTGTTATTTCGTTACGGTGAATTACTAGTAGAGATCTGTATTATTGTCAATTTGTCATGCGAGTTTCTAAGACATACATTCAGTGGCAATGAGTTTTTTTTATCATCCGGACAATAGAGTAGCCCTGCAGTGCGAGGTGTCTTAAATCACTTTCCGTTTCACGCAACAAGGGCGTTTAACTTGCGTCACACAACCAAAAAACCATTAACTTTTTTAATGTTTTATTTGGAAATTAGTTGCATCATTTTAATTTGTTTCTTTAATAGTTTTCTACGCACGGACACAGCACAAATTCATAACTTTTGTGCGACCGCGAACATGCCTATGGCGCGTCAAATCGGGTGATATGCGTGCAGAAATCTGTCTGACTAATGCAGAGACGTGGTCAGCTGTTGTCGGAGGCAGAGAGTTTTAGAGCGTTTATTTTTATTAGAGAGTTTTAGACTGGGAACTATAATAAGATGGAAGAGACGACCATGACACTTCGCACCCGCCAAAAGAGGTAGAGCTGAACTGCTGAAGAGATGACGATATATAATAATTAAAATGGGATAACAGCTGATGCACTTGTTTATCGCTGAATTTACAAAAAACACTGTAAAATACGTTGTTCCAAGAAATATGGGGCTATGTATGTCCTTTCAGAATACGTCCAGAAAATAAAATGACATTTGAAAAAGGAATCTGTAGAAAATCAAAAGGTAATCAATTCTGGAAGTTAATTTTAAATGTTAAATACTATTTAAATGGCTAAATGCCACTATAAAAGTATATAGGTTGATTCTAACAAAGATGGTTCTCAGTCGTATTTAATAAGCAACTATTTCTTTTTGAGGAACCTTAATGAAAAATGATAAGTTTCTAAACCTAATAAGTAATAAGTTTTAGTTATGGATTGATACATTAGTCTGTTAGGTGAGTATTTTATATATTAAGGACTTCGCTTTTAGGAACTATTTGGACCCCCAAAATCACCCCTGGCTAGGGGCCTGGACTGTTGGTTCAATCTTGCGGTACCTACACGCATACAATGACAGCTCAAACAGCTTATTGTCGGGCTGAGTGGATTTTATATTACTGGTTTTCATCAATGAAACTCAATTTGAAAAGATCAATGTACCCATAGATCTTTACACCTACTCTAACTATAAAATGAGATGAGGTAAGCAGCAGTAGGAAGTAAGAATCTCAATGACAAATTCTTGAGTTTGTAACGAAAACAGTTTAGAAATATCTAGTTATTTTCTTTGGGAATATAATATTTGCCACTCGAAGTTTTTTAGTCGCATTTTAAAAGTTAACTATTTTATACAATTTACACTGTACTATTTTACGTAAGTTATTTACGTATGTCAATTAAGTTAATTATATAAAAAAAATCTATATGAAAAAAAAAATTATGATGCACATATAACATCAGTAAAAAGCTTTACTATGTAGTATTTATATACCTACCTACTACAGAAAAAATTAAGATCACATATCGTTTCCATATTGCATATAGTGCACTGTATGTAACATACATAAAGATCAAGCGTATTACGTATGTAAATTGTGCACGTGGGCGGTCTATGTGTTGTGCACTAGGCTTAATGCTAGGCTAGATTTATTTCTTTGCCGGGTTATAACTCAGGCCAATACGTGACCGATGCTCACGCCTACTCACACCGATATCCTCAGTGCCCTAATCGGTATCTTGGTGAAATAGTTCAAGACAGCGGAGTATTGGGTCCGAACATATCGCACCGGAGAGAGCTAAGTATTCTGAGAAATACTAAAGAAAATAAATAGAGGAAATCAAAATTGTGGAAATGTTTTCTGAAAAACATGAATGCAAAAATACATTACTATGGAGGTCATGTTATGAGAACATTAGATACTTATACTCTTGCTATGTCCCTGATGGGGTAAGCAGAAAGAAAAGAGCGCCAAGTAACACGATCCTAAAACACACTCTTTCGTTTCGTTCAGTCTCATATCATTGTACATACTTATATTATAATTCTACACAACTATTGTTGTAAATAATAAAATAAATGATGATGATGATTCTCTTCACACACGCTCGCCGCGGGATGCGAGTGTCTCCGATATCTAGGAAACACAACTTTTCTTGAAAATTTTCGAGTCATTGAGAAACTTCCCATGCCGAGTAATTTCCCAGTGTTTCACCACAAAGACAAACAGACAGATGAACAAGCATACAAAAAAGGGATATTTATGAGTTTCCTTTTTGCCGGAATCCTAAAAAAACAATCAATCCGTGTGGATCATTAGATCCACATTAGCATTAGCGAATCACAACATTCTGACTTTGCATTATAATTTTGTAGAAATTAGTAAGTAGTTAGGTTGTGACCCCCTCATAATCTCAAGCCGCCCCTTAAATGGTAGCAGTTATCATCACTACCGGGGTCACATTTGGCAAAGGTCAATCGCGAAAGGTTAGTTCCTGTCCCCGGCGGGCCACTTTCTACGGCGGATTATAAACTAGTGCAGCGGCCGTTTGTGAAAGGTCAGTCTGTCGAAAACTGTATCATTTCTCTTACATAATTGCTACAACCCTATGATGTATACATAATACGTAGGTATGTAAGTAATGTACGCAGTTACGTACATACACACGTGAATATGTCTCTTTTATCTAAAACTAGCCGATGTCCCGCGACTTCATCCGCGCTATAAAATATACTATTTATAATATGTTGTTAAAAATTTTTTAAATGCCATGTTCTTACTTTTAAAGTTTGTCAATAGATGGCGTTAGGTGTATTTTACACTCCGCTATCATATATAAGTTATGCGTGCAAATTATCCACCAGTTTTTAACTCTTTATTATTAGTATAGAAGATATTAGTCGTAACATTTTCAGCAGTCGTCTTCACCCGATAATACTAGGAAGCTACTGAATCAGTTATTGGTAAGAATACATACCTAATGAACTGCAGTTAATTTTACTGTCCATATTTTTAATAACATATGATTATTATGTGTCATGTAAACAATGAAACAACCACTATACATTTTATAAACAATGCAATCATCCTAAGGTTGCTGACCGCTTCGAACGGCCTTTAATATTTTCCTTCTTACTGAAGTTTAAATAATCAATTGATTGTATTTTGTGAGCATTGAACTTCAGCCTATGATTTACTATGCCAGTGGCTTCTGACAGGTTACGGAGTTTACATTACTTTAACGACTTTAAACTTGGATTAATTACTTGAATATCTGAGCTTTTGCGCAAGAATTTTCACTGATTGTCGTAAGTCAAACTATCTCTGTTTAATTATTGAATTACTTAACTGACGAGCTCATTTACATTTTTATACTTAAAAACGAAAAAAAAGGTCTGAAACTGACCTAATGGGTAAGTCAGTATTTGATTTTCTAATGCGTAAAATCAATTGAAATACATTACATGAATTTAAAAAGAAATATTTAGGTACATGAATCCCATAATTTTGCTACCTATTACGTTTTCATTTCACTTATATAGACTGAGAACTGATCCTAGTTCGTAATAATAAAAAACAATACCCACTCTAGAGAATGATGCAACTAAAGTATCTCTTATTTACGTAAGCGAGAAATCCATTTCGCAAAATGAAACTGACTATCACCATCACTGATGATTTTTTGCCGGTTTATTTCTCGAGTAAGTTTATTGCCCACCAGATGGGCAATTTAAACATTTGTACTCGCGGGTAATAAAGCACAATACCCGGAACAACAATTCCCTGAAGATGTGAGGGAAAAATACATTGCAGACCTTGTGGGAAAACATGGCCGGTTATTTAGAGGCGATGGTAGTGAGATGGCTTTAATAGACTGAGACAGGGATGTTTACCATTTAGTTTCGGAACCATAAAAACTATTCGGAAAAATAAATGAAATCACACTTTATATTGTTTTTAGAAAAACTATAAATTTTTGACAGGTACAAATTAATTGCAATTGATGAGAAAACGTACCTTACGTCAATGATCACATATTTCATAAGCAGCTATAAGCGACTTTAAAGGACTGCCCGGCAACGACAGGCGGCCGAGTCGCTTCTCCTTAAATGGGTGACGTTTTATTTTTGTTACAGCGTTGCGGAACTCATGTTAACTTTCTACGTGTGCGAGAGCCTTAAATGTTCTGCTATAACTTAAGAATATCTGCAGATAACATGGTGTTTATGGCAGAACGAAAATGAGACGAGAATAAATTTAATGTTGTTCATGTTAAAGTTATTCTGTAACATTGTTGGAGGTGGCTCAAGAGTTTTAGCCAGCAGCTGATGAATTCGAGGTTTTTAAATTATTTGACAATCGTGGAAAATTTATCTTCTTTCTCTATTTTCTTACAATTCTTCTTTTTTTTCTATTATTTTCCTTTCATGCCATAATTGTACAATTTGTCACTCTGACGTTGTAGCAGTGGTAGGCAGAAAGACGCGATCCTGCTGCCATACTCACAAATGCATATAGAAAAAAAAGGTAGGTATGTATAATCATTTCATGTAACACAACAATAATATTAGACAATAATACTTGCAAAAAGATAAAGTTGAAGTCAACTTTGGCAGAGTTTGTCTCAACTTTCAAGCAAGCAGCCGAAGTTTGAATTTCCGACCCCTGTTCGGGTTCCAAATTGAGAAATGTTTGTCTGCTTCAATCATAAGTTATTGCTACGTCATCAGTAGGCTCCAAACAAAGATAACATCAAATTTATTGACCCTTAATAGACAAGCGAGAGTTTCTTGGACGCAACATTGCAGCAGATTTAATACCCTTCCCTTACCATTAAGTAAGACTAGGTAGGTACTGTTTAATCGAGCTTCCTTATTACTTGATCACTTTCATTTTCTATAGAAATGGGTGTGAACCACTTTATACCTAACAATTTCCTTTTCTTAATTGCACATACCAATATCAGTCTTAACTAGAACAGAACATATTTAATGTTCTATTCTTAATTGAACTAATATTTCATGAATGATAGCTTATTGCTTCCACAAACGTCAAATGAAGTATACTTGATTGAACTTTGTCATATCTTTACTGTACCTTTATGTTATTTGTATTAGTCATTCATTACATTACAAATTCCTTTGGTTGCATCAGATCTCAAATTATTATTCTCCTCAGACTACATTGAAAGTTTTACTTCGTAACCCATTGCAGTTTACATATCATTGAGAACTGCATAAATTTGTAGAGAAACTTTCTTATCCCAGTCGAATTGGATGTCTGTTGCAATTGAATACTTTCCGAAAACAGATGCAAGTACGTACAATAATATGTAGTAAAAGGTATCAAGTTACCATTGTTGTACGTAATACGGAGATATATTATTACAGAACGAACATAACAATATCGATGAAGTAATATCTCGGTGGAACGAAAGTAGGGATCACGGAGAATCCCGCCCACACGCAGATGCCGGAGCCGAATCGTAAAAGGCATTCGATAAGGTTGCTCCACGCGCATTTCGCGTCGCTCCGCTTTTAAAAGATTACACTGTGCAAGGTAAAAAGCCTCGAGTATTAAATGCTTTCCTAGATAGATTCGTGACTGTGCCAATGTGCGCTGCGAAACGCAGCGTTGTGTAGAATCGACTTAAGTTTGAGCCGAATGCCGATGCCGCGACTCTGGCTCGTAACACCCGCTTTGCCGCCGAAAGCTGCTTACCTTCACTGGCCGGCTGCGCTCGATATCTCAACATAATACAAATAATAATATAACTTAAATCCAAACAAAAATGAAAAGGTAGGTAGGTATGCCGAGTTGATTGAGACTAATAGAATTTTAGTTGTAAAATTACCTATATCTAATTACTTGCTAATTACGGAGTTATAGAGACTCGTCGTTGCCTCATATTATGTTACTAAACGTTAGTTTCCAAGAACAAATTATATCTACCTAAATAAACGATAAAACAATAACGTAACGACAAAAACTTTGATAAGGATTGCCTTTTTTGGATGATGTGTGAGACTTTTAGAAGGTGGTATTCGCGATGTCACAAAACTTGGTAAGTTATATTATATTAGTACTATATTAGTATAGAGTCCAATATGAAATATTTCAATGCATTTTTTGCCCCCGACCGGCCGGCCGCCGCCGTCACCTCGCAGACTCCAAGGCCGCTTCGTATCCGCCCGAGTTCAATGAATCGCATCGCGGCGGTATTTTTAATACAGTATCTTCATTTATTTATTGTTTCATCCGTTTATTAAAATGTTAAACCGCTATCCTCTGAAGAATCAGACGTTGAAATACAAACAATACTTCCTTTTGCTCGATTGAAAATACCTGGTAAAGAGATTGTTGTTAGTGCCAATAAAGAGGCAATGAAACAGGCTCTCAAGACATTTAATTTGTTAAACGAATTAATTGAGCAATTGTAGCAGCTCAATCTAAGGTGTCTGTTTGACGGATCATTCATGTACCTACCTATCTGATAACAAGTTAATTACTAGCACTTGTGAAATAACAAAACTTGCCTTAACGCGTTTCCATATCTTCATCGCAGCAAAAACTGGTTGCTTGCAAAAGCAAGTAGATCGAGCTACTGGCCAACAACAATGGTTGCGCTATTATTGTAAACAAAACAAGTCCAGCATTAGTACGTGCTTGAGACGAAAGGCGCTAGTTGCGAAACTAAGAGTAATTACAGCTGATTCGTACCGTGACAAATCGATTAAGTAATAGATATTAGCTTTGGAGCGCTCTCTGTGAAGCCACTGAGTCTAAACCTAATGTCAATTTTCAATCCTCTTATACTATACGTCTAAGACAGGTGATAAATTTGAAAACGTAAACTTGACACAAATAATTAAGCATTATCATCTGTCATCTATGCTCTCAGTTTGTTCTATGGCGACATGATTGATGGCCATATTATGTATGTCAAACTTATTTCTAACTTAAAATTTATCGTGTTAATAATAATCAGTTTGCACTCAGTCCATTAATTCAAGAATGTCGTCTAGATAAAAAGCTCGTGTGTAATATCTGACCTTAAAAACTGAGCTCAAACATTGACTGACACACCTATTCCTAATCTTAAACCTATGGAAATTCTTAATCTCGGTCACGTTCCGCCAAGTTACTATTTAACTCCAGCCAGAGATAAGAACGCTTTGTTCGCAGGTACTTGTATTCCGTTATGTTTACCTTCATTTTGGGCATGTTTTGGGCAAATAGAACATCCGTGATGCTTGGAACAATGTGGAAACGTTTGTTCCACCCACGGACAGTATCAGAACAGGTGTCAATCATTCGATGTAACAATAGGCATTCTTATTTGAATTTGTATCAATGCAGAAGGGAGTAAGTACCTACATTTATACATTGTTTAAATACATCAATGCATCTTAAACATTTATTTAACATTCTATGTTATCAAACTTTGCAATTTCTGAAATAATACCTATTTCAGATGATTCTCAGTATTGTTGATGTTTTTGATGATTATTCATTTTGATAAACAAATGTTGATGAGCACGTAAGTAGACTTAATAGATTTTACGCTGGATGACACTTCCTGACTAGGTAAGCCCTTCCATCTAACTGGGTTATCACGGTTCTACTAGAAATAAATACGGTCGATAGCTTTTAAGATTATTAGTTCTTCAGCGTAGAGTGGGGTAGACAGTTGCGTATATTCGAGGTTACTAGACAAAACCTTCTAAACAACACACCATACAATGGATGTCAGCTGTCGACAGCGGACTGAGTACATACACTTTGTTGAAGCCTGTTGGAGTATGATAGTCACAGAGTGTACTGTTTGTGCGAGCAGTGCACTGCTAGCCTATTGTAAGTAATATAAAATCTATCTGAGAGATGGTTTGTTACATTTCACCTTTCAAGCGATATCAAATGTAGGTACTTAAAGATCTATTTGTTTTATTGCGAAATCAGTCACAAATCACATTAATTTTGAAAGTGTTTTCATTTTATAGTATTATAGAGCCGCATTGGTGATTTAATATGTAAATTGTTGTTATTTTAATTAATCCGCACGGCACCGGTCGCTATAATATTGGCACCGGTACCGAGTACCAACCCAGGCACGTGCGCGTAGCTTACTTTAGAACTAGCACTCACAATTACACAGAGCAAGCAAAATCTGGACATGGCCTTACGCAACTCAGCAGGGCGTTGCTGATTATTGCTTAATAAGGCGTTTAGTTCCAAGTGTTTTAACTTGTATGCTTGTTATCAGTATCAGTTTATCAAGCAAATTGGAGGCCTTTTTTAGAAAGCATGCACCTGATACGAGTACAGCAACTGCTCGATACGCAATTATGCCTAATGAGTCGACGTTTACATAAAACCTTATGGAGCCTCGAGTACTTATGGAGAAAATTTAATTGCATCTTATTGTTAAAACTAAACTCTCTACATCCTCTTCTAATATAGCTGTCAATATACCAATGTGGCTCATATGTACGTATGTACATACAGTGTTATACAAATATATCAAAACCGTACCCAATCTGTCAACAGTGTCAAAAGCATCTGTTGTTAATCCAAATACTGCTTCTATGAGTCATAAAGACAACGCAACATCTGAAAGCTTTGCATATTACTCGAGCTTTCGCCGCATTATCTAGGCATCTGGGCGCGAAGACAATGGGCCGCGCATGCGTAATGCGTTATCTCAGATCTAGCTCTTACCACACTGCTCTCCTAATGAGGAACGCTGTTCCACTTCTGCAGCTACGTGCTAATTGAAAACGGACTGTTCGAAAACCGGGAAGTTAGAGAAATTTCGCGCGATAATTGAACTTAATTGAACGGTTAAATGATAATACAAATTCTGATTCAAGGTTCCATTGTTGCAGGTATAAGAGTATAACAGTGCTTCCCAAAGGATGAGGAGTAAGCACCGATGCTGGGAACGCTGCTTTGGCCCGGATATACTAAAACCAACAGGTGAGTTGTTAACCTTAACAAAACAAATCCATTCCGAGATAATCTCGTCAAGATAACCTCGTCAGAGGTTTAAGAATGTTCAAGGTGTGAACACTTCAGTTCGAATACCTTTGGCGATAAAATTCTTCCTGCAGAAAGTATATGACTTCAGGCTTCTAATTCTCCAATTATATCAATGAATTCGCCAGTCGGCATAAAAAAAGTTATATCTGTTGTTTGACTTGTTAATGATTGTCAATGGAATGCATGTCATTATCAAAGCTAAGTACTTTATGTCGAATAAAAACCAACCTGACAAAGTGCCTTCACATCAAGCCCGAGTATCTCAGTCTGCACACGTGCGTTGAACTCCGTCGCGCATTTGCACATTGTCATATCACACCCACGTTGCTCCACGTATAATTTCACGATTTAAATGTCCCTTTCGAAATACATCTAGTCGAGTGCGACGATAAATAACTGACAAATTACTTGGTTCAAGCCAAACGTACTTTCATGTGAGGGTGACATTTGCATGCCTGAGAAATGTTTACCGCTTTCTGAATTACAACTTGTAGGAAGTGCGTGAGTTTATGATGGTTAGGATTTTAAAAATAAATCGAACGTGTAGTTAGACAATAGACAAGTAAGTGATAAGCCATTAAAAGGTAGATAGTTATGTATACTCAAAAGTAGAATTCTAAAGTAGTTAACCAAGAATCATAGGAGAATCTAAATTGTAACCTTGTGTTAAATTATACTTATTTATCAATGTCTATTTATTATATCCAGAATTTAGAACATGTTTGTTATATGTATATAACTGTTTTGGTTTCTAAATGAGCTTCCCAACTATAAACTACCTATGTGACTGAATAATAATTGATCATGCCGTAGAGTTGGCGTTGGCGCCGACTACTGTAGGTATTAAATGTCAGTCAATTCTGAAGTTATTGATGTCATGATCAAATGAATTAAGTTACAATAAGTTTTGAGGAAAAAATATAATTTTACATACCTACCTTACTTAATTCATAATAAATTATGTCTGCCTTTTTGCTATTCAGCTCTTTTCCTAAAATATTATTATGGAACCATGCCTGGATTTTATATCTGTGTTTAGAGAAAAACGTTTCACAACCGTATGTCGGCCGCCATTTTATTCATCGCTTAGCAACAAATTAATTCTTTGAAGTTTAATATGACTTTTTTCTTTTTGTACATTTTCATTTCGTATGAGTTTAATCTACTTTTGTCAATATACTCACTTATATTAAAAAGCAGCTTGCGATCTCAACCGTACAAGGTTTTCGTCACGGTACGCGTAATAAATAAACAGATTACACATAAGTTAGCTGAGGCTTTTTTCTGGAGAAAATATAGATTGGTTCGAGCTTTTATCTAAGTAGCGACGATTAATTTTATTACGATGTGTACATGACTAGAGCCTAGTGTCATTAGTAATGACTCGTTACTGATTAATCCTTATACCCGATCAGTCCTAGAATGTCCCACCCACCTCAGTAAAATACTTTTATTTGGCTTTTCATTAACGGTATAATAGTTACTGTTTATGAATGTATTTCTAAATAATTTAATCACATTTAATATTATGTATTTTTAATAAAAGTTTCATCATAAAGCAATAATACCTAATTAGGATCCAAACTTTAAGAAATAGCAGTTATTTTAGAACTAACAGCTTATTGTTATGACTTTTAATAATCGCCCTTTATTATTTATCTTGTTAACTCTAAGTAAATCACTGTTCCATGTGATTTCCGCTTCTGCATTTGTCTATCTGCTTCAGAATTTCATCAGTTCTCACTATAAACGCAAATGATTAATGACTTGCATTGTGTCTGTCAAGAGCTGATTAAAAGTAGTTTCGCCGTTTCCAAATCGTTTCGTTGTATGTAAGCCATATCAATTGTCGCCTTAACATCAACGTTTACGTTTCGTAACACATTTAGCAATTCATGGGCTATTTATTCAGACGGCTTTGAGCGACAAATAGGTACTTAAGGAAGACTTATGCCGATAGACATTATTCGTCATATTGTAAATCCAATTTGTATTTAATACTCTTATTGAAGTACCTATACTTAATTCTGTTTAATAAATTTGAGCAGTAGGTATTTGAAAAAGACTGGTTTGTGAAAACTTGGTTCGAAGTACTTTATTTGCGTTAGTTAACAGATAATATTGTGATTCGATTAAGTTGTCACTCATTAAACATATATTTTTTTAATATTCACTAAACAATGTTTTACAAATAAAACACCCAGACCGGGATCAACTTGTACAAAGTACTTTATGTCTCCAGTGGCAATCAAACCTGCCACCTCTGACATTCGTGTCCAGCGAAGTCAAATTCAGTCAACGAACATTCACAATATGAACAAACATAAAAACCTCTAAAAGCTTCCAAATATTATTAAAATTTTATTTACGATGGCGCCGTCAGCCGGCCTATCTCCTCCTACACCGCTAAAATCGCATCGTAACTCATTCGAAGCGAGCCCTTATTTAATAAGAGTTCTGCAAATTATTTACCTAAATAAATCCCTCACCTACCCACATGGTCATTACGTCGGCTATAATAAATCGCCATTTTCTGACCGACGTCCGTTATTAGCGAAGTATTTCTTGAAGAATAGAAATAAAAGTTCTGCTGGAGGGCCCGGAGCAATTAGCGGCGATCGGAACTGAGTAAGGTTCCGTGCAAACGAGCTACTGATGAAACCAAGTAAAATAGTAGTAGAGAGAAGGTAGTAGGTACTTTGATATTCATTTAGAAGGAGCTCAATCTATATCGAACTATTAAATTGTCTGGCAGGCAGCCGATGTTCATAATTTTAATAAACATAATAATGAACTTATTTCTTTTAATAAAATTTAAATAGGCTAGTGTTCTGTATCGAGGGAGCGTACATTTTTAAAATGCAAATGTATAACTTAGAAAAAGTTAAATATGTATTTCACTTGACCCTGTATTGTTTTGCAATAATTACTTTAGAATTTGACACTCGAACAGAATTAAGAACCTAAGATAGACTGTTGATTATATTTGAAATTATATATACATGCGGCTTGTATGCAACAACCCAGCGACTAACTAGTCGCCCGTCTCCACTGACCATTAGCTAATAAATCGAGGCAACATGATTCTGGTCGACTTGGCTGCGACTGAGCGACATCCAGTTCACAGTAATGACGCCTGATAATCGGCAACATCCTTCCCGGGACCAATGAGCCCATTTAGAGGCATTTTTACATTTTCAAGGACCTCTGGCGTAAATGGAGGAATTGAATGCGCAAGAAACTCGTCTTAAGAAAAAAATTCGTCAGAAATGGCCGTGCTAATTCTGCTGAGTATAATTTTAGTCAATATTTAAAGTCGTGGGATGAATTTGAAGTGTCTGCTCGTAGGTGCTACCTTTGAGAGTTTCTACGAAAGAGAGCAGGATGAGGAAACCTCAAACTGTGTTTTAAAATTGTATCGTATATATTATAGGATACGAGTCTGGAAATAAACCAGTTTAGACCATCGAGCTCATAATATCCAGCAAAAAGGGATGTAGCTACAAAGGTTGTAAGAGAATAACGGTTGCATTATTTCACGCTATGTCCTAGTTTATTTTTTACAATTGATCGTGACAAGAGTAATTGGCCAAGGTACTCACAGAAGCGGAACGCATGCAAAGCCACGGTTGTCACATCGATTTGCCGCAAAGCTCGCCGTGCACCGCCTAAAACGTCCTTCCGTGTAAACTGGTTAGGTCGGGCTAGGCTCGCCGCGCGCGGATCGCTAGCTATAGCCGCAATCCCACATGGTCGGTCAGCAATTACTTGCCATAATACTAGTTGCACACGTTTTTCTGCATCTATATTATGTTGTGGGAAAAAACTATCAATCAAAGTAAAATCTGACCTCAATGGTTCTCACGAGAACTTTAACTTTTTTTTTACTTTACAGTGGAGACTAATAGGGCTATGATATGGTAGGTAGGTCAAATATATTAAAAATAAACTTTTACATTTCAAAAGTTTTAAAGAGACAGAGAACACTTACAAAGCTTATTTAACAAGTTTTAGGATTAGTTGACTCTGTCACTACAGAAAGGAAATCGTCAAGAAGATCGTGAGAACGCAATCCCGTAACAAAAACAGTATCAATACATAGACTAAAATCAAAGACAATAGTAGAGTGAAACTTTCGTCAACTAATACCAACACTACATGTATACGCTCAAACTACTTTCCATAGAAGCGATTAGTGAAAGTTGAACTTACTCGTAACTGCTGATCGATGTGTTGTTTCTGTTGATAGCCATAATGTCGGACAAGGCCGGCAATACATTGTGTTATGCAACGAATCGTGTGCGTAGGACGATAGATGCTACTCTTAATCGTATTATGGAACAATTAACTCTTTGGAATGCGCAATCGTGAATTGGTTATTTGATACTAATAAAAAGTGATCAATTTAGTAATAAAATGTTTTATTTTGCCCTGAAAGTTACAAATTGTAAGATTGTTCAATGTTGTAATATTATATGAGAAAAAATCTTTAACGGATATTTCAAAATATTTTTTTACTCAGCCGCCAAATTGACATTGCGTGTGGAATGTACAAATGATATTTCATTGAAAAAAATGTATTTCAAATATAACATGAAAGACACAATATACAATATTTACATTTAAATCTGACAATATCCTGCAAAGTGCAAGATGTTGATTGCTTCATAGTTTGTTAACTGTATTGGTGTATTTAGAGATTATTGACATATAATTTCCTATCCATTAATGGCGTCAGGACAGCACTAGCTTTGCTGAACAAGGGAGGGGGAGTAATCGAACGATGCTCCACATAATTACATGTGCATAGACCAGTTAATTAAACGCTCATTGAACCTCTATTAAACGAAGTCATCGTCGGTAATAGCCCATAAGTGGATGCGAAGTACCATTCCCATTCTCACTACCACCAGAATTGCTTAATAATACTAAGATTTTACATTATGTAGAAATTGCCAAGCCGACAGCTTAATGACTGGCTACTTATAAAAAAATTAATAGATAGAAATGAAAGCAAGAAATAAGATAAAAAAGGTACATAAAAAATGGAACTATATTTTTTTTACTATATAGTTTTGATTGATGACAGTAATCCGGTTCATTACACTCGAGGCGGTGATAAGTAGACGATAAGAAATCGAAAATGCACATAACAACGTTCAAGAATAACAATTGTAAAGAAAAATTAGCAACATTACGAGATTAAGACAATATTTCGGTAAGTAGGTACGGTAGCTTACCACAAGACCACACAAAGCACAAAGCAAGATATTTTCTTACTTTTCAGGTAAAGTTATATTTCAAAACTTCATCCAACAGTCACGATTCACCAGATTATACCATCGATGGTTCCACGACTTTGAAATTTAATTTTCTAATTCAGCAGATATACAAAGCGGACACATAAAGTGAATTAGATGCCGATAAGAATAATGCATTGGGCATGTGCAGTGTTGCAACGTTAACATCCGGTGAGAAGTAAATTTAATCATAAATGTACATGCAAACAGTAAAGCCATTGCTAATAAACAATAATGGGAAGTCTATGACGTATTACGTCTTTTAACACCGTTTAAGATCGTAATAAAACTATTAATGTTGCGACTGCTAATCCGTTTCTGTATTACAACATTTATTTACTGAATGTCTTCGTTGCACAATCTTTATGCAACCCACCAGTACCTACCTATAAGTACTAAGCTAGCAACAGATAATAAACAAATTATACAATTTGAAGTGATCCAAAATCACCTTGAAGTATTGTCTAACAATTGACCGGTCCGACACGTAGAACTCTGACACAACATTTTCTATCCAAGCTCGAATAAAACAATCAGAGATAAAAGTAATTGTGAATAATGACTGGCATACATCGAAAACAATTGGCGTTCCTTGCATCAATAACCAATATAAAATTATGTAAGATTAAAGAAGGAATACAATTGTTGTTTATTTGTAATCCAATTGTTGCAGGCATGCAATCATCGAGTTATGGTAACCAATGTAGATACTGTCTGTGAGCCGTAGTTATATTAATCATACAAATGGGGACAGATTCTTTGGGTTCATTTGTAAACATTTCTGTACCGATGAACTTATCTGACCAATGTTGTCAAGTTATTTTGTTTCACAACGGAACAATAGAAGTTATCTATTTTACATTTCCGAATTGCAGAACAAGAATCAAACATGACAAAACATACTTACCAGTAGTGACGAGAAACATAAATCATGAAGTTCCTTATGTGATTTTCTATAAAGTATTCACACTTTTAAACAATGGAAAAATTTTCAAAACATTTACAAAGCTGACTGAAAATGAAATAAGCAGGAATAATAGTCTAATCATTATTTTAGGTAGTTCAAAACAAAAAAATACATTAGAAACATTAGAAATAGTATCTCCAATAGATAATTTATAACCTCCCCTATAGCTAAACGGCTTGAATCAGCCAGACTCGAAACTTGAATTAAGTGGGTTTTAACAAATAAAGTACTGAGCTATTACAAGTTCACGACTGAATAGCGGCGAGTGAACTCGAACGAGAGCGCAAGAGAGAATCTCGCCAAATACGACAGAGCACAATAAAGCATTAATTAAACATTTGCCAGTGCGGCTTGCCACAGAGCCCACAAATCTGCTCCTTTCGACCGACCACAGTCCACAGTTCGTTACTGCGCTAATGCGTAGCTTCAAGTTGTAGGTACCCACCTACCTACATGATTTCTCGTAAAGATTTCACGATAAATTAATTTGACTCTATATTAGTGGTGATACTGGTGACGATGGGAGTAAATAAGCAGATCATCTTCATTGGTCGATCAAATGATCTTCATTGGTTAGTACTGCTCTAGAACTCGCTGCTCCTTCGTTATTCTGCTGGATAGTGGATCATTTAAGTCAATAATAGTTGTAGTATAATAGTCAAATATAAGATAAATGCAGTTATTATAATTATTAACTTACTTAAATCTAATTACAGAGTACTATGTAAAGTTTGTGCCTCTTACAGATTTAAAAGCAATAATCTTGTAAATTATATGAAGAGTAGAAATTACAAAGTGTGTAAGGGCCAATTGCAAAAAAGAATCTGTTTTTGTTCGTCTCTCTTTTCACTTATCTAGTAAGTTCTTAGACTTGGATAATTTAAAAATCGATTCGAGGTTGGTAGGAGCAGGTTGCCACAGGTTTTTATTATTTCGTGATTCGATGAAACAAAATCGTTTCAATATTCACAGCTGTCATCAGAAATGAAGAAATCAAATATACTCTATTACAATTTGGCACTTACACCCTTTGGAATATCTGCTCTTATCTACAATAATTATTTGGTTCAGGACTCTTGTGTGGAGTTACGACGTTCGTCGCAATCCGTTATTCCTTGGTTACTATAACTTTACTTGACCTATGATGTTAGGGTTCGAAGATAGTGGTCATTCCTCTTCGGATAATTTATCCCGTGGCGGAAACTTTACACCATCACGCTCGCCGCGAGCGACTTCACAACACACGGGATAATTTGCTAAAATCAAGCGTAATAATTCACGGAGAGGTATGCTCAAATTCGCGTTTGCACATTGCACATTAATGCACGCAATGCAATAACGAGGCTGATGGGCATGTTTCTCACGCGAACTAACCTAAGCCGACATGTGTGATACGGTAGCGAACATCGCTAACAAGATATAACATAAATTCACTTGAAACATCAGTAAGCATGAAGCATGTACAGGACGGCCGGCTGTCCGCTATTAATCTATGATTCAGCCTTCCTTATAAAGCGGTTCTTAGATTTAAAGCTCTTACTAGAATATAAACTTATTATAACCGTGAGTAAATTGCATTTTACACGGCTGTGGCGGACCGACCCCGCCTCGATCGCGCTTTTGCCGATACCTCTGCAATAAATAAGGTCTAATTGAAGGTTTCATATTTGCTAATAGTTCCGATAGACTTGTTATTCAGCGCACGCAGCTAACAAAGCGCGCGGCAGCAGATAGGCCGCCGCCGATATGGCGCATACGCCGAGCGCTCCGGTAGTTACGCTCGCTCTCCGAATGATAACTGTACGCTGCCGTAACTCGAGATACCATAAATTTTTCCCATGCAACATGATTTTTCGTTAAATCGCCGCATTATGCTGAACAGCGTTTCGTAATAACGCCAGGCGGCTTCCGGCAGCGCAGCTTATGTTTACTTAGTTGCCACCAGCAAATCGGCAGTCACGATCGCGCGAACAGTTAGATTCCAATCTAAAAAAAAATCTAAACTTATAAAAATTTGTGTTTTTTCAATTTTTGGGGAAATTGGAGGGGTGGAACTTTGTATGAAATCATTATATTCTTTAAAGTTAGAACATGAAATATTGAATTAGGTACAGCTACTGAACACAAATAAAATAAAAATAATGACGTCTTTCAGGGTTTTTGGATTATCATGGCGGATGAAAGTTTGTATGGGAGTATCGGTTTTTAAACAGAAAACTTTATTAACGAGAACGAAGTCGCGGGGCGTGATATATTCTTTAAGGGGACTAGCAAAAAATGTTTTGGGTTACCAGCTTCCGTTTGTGTATTGACGAGTAACCAGGTTTGCGGTTGCCGATAAATTTGGTCTATAAAACATGTTGGAAGTTACGCTGCTATAACGGAGGTGTCTACAGGGCCGCAGCGAGGGTGTCGTACATCTAACAATTCATCAACAGCCTATTAATCTCCCCACTGCTGGGGCTCAGGCCTACCCTGTCAACGAGGGTGATCGGGCTATAGTCCACCACGCTAGCCCAGTGCGGGTTGGTAGACTTCACATGCGCCTAAGAATTTCTTCTTCGGCGTATGCAGGTTTCCTCACGATGTTTTCCTTCACCGTTTGAGAGCAGTCAGTAAATGTACATCTAACAATTATAAATCTTTATTTATGTCTTCGTTGCGCGATCCTTCTAAATGAAACTTACCACTCCGCCGTTGCTTAGATATTTATTGCGTCTCGTTGCTCAAACGCCTGCAAAATGTCGTCGCGTCGTTTATGTTAATTTATTCGTATTCAAATGAGACGCCAGTAAAATGGCATTATGCATTATCATGTCTTATTTTTGTATTTATGTTCTATCTAAGGGATGACGGTCTGTTTAATTGTGATGCTAAATATCAATTATCTCAAATATAACCTTTATTGAGAATAAAGGTATATTATACCCTTAGATACAAACCCTTCCATGAGGCGTTGTTGCGGTTGCTATTTAGAGATGTGTTAGGATGGACAAACCGCTACAAACGAAATTATTCTTCTTATACGGAACACATTTTGAAGTAAGTCGTTAGTAAAAGTTTTTAGAAAATCTATTTATTTTGTATGTGTTTTTTTAATAGGTAGTACCTACACAAAAAAACCCTGGAGATATTTACGAAATACTCCCAAATAGGTACAAAATTTTATTCAAATCGCTTTATTAGTTAAGACTTTAGGAGCTAGACGAGGCGACGGACACATAGGCACATACATGTAACTATTTTTCAATAGGTTTTCATAAATGAACGCAAGTCATTTTTTTTACGAAATACTAAACTTCTTTTAAAAATGTCCAATTGACAGTGAATCTAATTAACATTATCGTTATTTATTTCGAACTTTTTAATTTGAAACTGCCAACATTTTCAGTCAAATATCATATCTGATGTCCAAGACAGTCAAATATGTCAGTGTCGTTGCGAACAAGTTTAGACAGTTTTCATTCTTTATTATCTCTTGATCACCGCTTTTCTTAGCGACATGTTAGTTCCGAAGATTAAGTATGTTTCAACCGGTATAATATTATTCTTCTGTTCATACTTTCAAAACGTCTGGATAATTTCACACGTGCCAAGTGTTTTACTTGGCGACTTGCACAAATTACTTTTATCATATAAGGGCCCAAACGACGTGAAATTTTGCATAATTTGCAAGCATTACACCTCGGCCATTCCCACACAAGTCCGCATGACGCGGCGCGTGTCCGAAATGTGGAATTGTATGAAATGACGCATTATTACGATGGGAACCTGAAAGCGAATTGTTGTTTTTGTCGTGTTGGCTTTTCTTAAGCGTCTACTCTCATCGTTGATGGCGGTATGGTTTGGAAGGCCTTAACATTGTACTTTTACGGTATTTTACTAAAACAATCAAGGAAGATATAGATCCTGATATTAGCCAGCTACTGACGCCCTAAATATCTGCAATGCAACCATCAAAGATTGCCAGAGTGCGTTCTCACCGAAAGATGGAACGTGAAAAGAAAGATCGTGTGTCCCTGGATTTTTGACCATACAATTTAAACCAGATACTGCAATGAATGCATCGCTGTTTGGTAGCAGAAGAGATAAGATGGTAAAGCCTCCAGAGACGCTATAAATGTTCATCGACATGACCTAAATATCATGTTCAGTTTCAACAACAAATACAAATATAAACAAGCTGTTGAACTTAACGTAACCTACTTAACAGAAGTTTGAAATGAAATTGAACAAACATAATTATGATACGAACCGGGCTCTTTATAAACTGACTCAAATGATGAGCACTTCGTAAGCATTTAAAATATCTCAAAATCTGGAAAAAATATATTAAGAACTGAATTCGGGATACATTTACGCTTCAATAATCGTATTGCGTATAAATAAACACCCTTCGGCAATGTCGTTGCTTGGACCGACCAAAAACTACTTTACATTCACATTAGTAATGAAAACATAAAAAACAAAAATATATTAATAATAAAATATTAATAATATATTAATATTAAAATAAAATATATTAATAATAAATAATAATATAATTTAAAATATATTAAATTTTCGGAGACCGAGGTAATCGGTTGAAAAAACGCGATGTTGACGACGATGGTCATGTTAATCATTACTATTCGACTTAAGGTTCATATTAGCTTTCGTATAGGTATCGACAAAGATAGGTACAGAGATTAAAATTTTCTTTTTAACAGTACCTACACATTTATAAACTGCATACAAAATTATATAAGCTATACTTGAGTCTCTCGCTAATCGTTCAGAAACGCATTGCGTTTCACTAATACTAGTGAATAACATACTTTAAGTAACACCAAAATAATCTCTTCACAGCATGAGACCTCAAAATGCCAAAGTTAATGGACATCATTGATTCTTTATCTATCAACCTGTGTATTAATAACTTTTTCGTAACATTCTTTTTTATGGGTTTATTACAATTAGTAGGTACTCACCAAGTCACATGTACTCCTTGGCGCTCCAAACACGGGCTTACTTAATTATGATTACGCTCATTTTTATAGGGTTTCATCAAATCGAATAGGTAGGTAAGTACTATAAAAGCGATATTACTCAGGATCGATCGGAACATGATGTGAAGTGTAGGATGAATTGTATTTTCAGATATAAAGAAGTCATCAACAGCCTATTAATGTCCCCACTGCTGGGGCTCAGGCCTACCCTCTTAACGAGGGCGTTCGGGCTATAGTCCACCACGCTAGCCCAGTGCGGGTTGGTGGACTTCACATGCGCCTAAGAATTTCTTCGGCGTATGCAGTTTCCTCACGATGTTTTCCTTCACCGTTTGAGAGCAGTCAGTAAATGTACTTAAGTTTCGAGAAAAAACCCATTGGCACATGGCCCAGCTGGGGATCGAACTCCGGACCTTTCGATATGATAGGCCGCGTCTTATCCCCTACGCCACTGACGCTCTCATAAAGAAGTAAACTCGATAAAGTTCTAAACTAAAGAAGTAAACTCGAGTTCACTCGATAAAGAAGTAAAAAAAGGAATTTGCTGGTTTATATCTAACCTCATCTGTACATAGTGCAGGTTGACAAAGAGTAGCTAGCTAATAAGGTAAACCTATGACAAGCACAGATAATGCAAGGCCTAGTACTGTCATTGTCATTATGTGCAACTCTCGCTTATGGAAAGACATTAACGAAAAACGATTAAATCTACAAAGTATTCTTAAAGACCGATTTGAGTTTTAATAAGCTCTCGTGAACGTCAAAATATGCTGTCGGTTCTGTACAAAACCGGTTGGTTTTAACATTAATTTTATTATTACGAGCCCATCTTTTTGAGGTGTCAAATATTTTTATGGTTCAAAAAGAAGTAAAAAGTTGTACTATCTGGTAGATATGCGTGATGATTTTAACACAGCATGTACATATAGGTATTACTTTTATTTTCAAGTTCAACTTGAATTGTGTAATAATATCAATAACTTAATAAGTAATAAATAACACTCTTAAATACTAATTGCTCACATAATCTTCAATCCTCTAAGTTAATTTGATTCACACATTATTTTGTTGAATAAATCCTATTACATAATTTCAAATTAATTTTAATAATTTCCATTAAAACGAACGTTACATACACATCTGTAACAAATTGTGGGAAAATTTCTAAAACAAACGAAAAGTACTAACACGTCAATATGACGGGCGGCGCGCTTCATTATCGAACGACCTCATTTAATGTTTCTCAAGCAAGACACATGTAAACAACGCTCGGTCCTCAGTCAGGTACCTAATGGAACCAACAGAGCATAATTAATAACAGGAAAGTTTGGAGTTCAAGCGTTGCAACACCTTACGTAAGTTCACGAACAATACTGCCCACCGTCATTAACCAGAGTTAAATGATTAGCTCCTGACGTAAATCGGTCACAGCGAGACATGGACGCCTTGTTAGCAGATGAACAATGGAACGTCGCAGGCGCAGGTTCGATCGCTCTCCGCGATTAGGCAACATGAGTTAAACCATCTTCTTGTAACCGGCCCTCACGACCGACCGCTCCGAATTAAAAATTAATGCCTTTTTCGAGTCGTCCCAGATTCTAAAAACAAACGGCTACTTAGCTCTTCAATTACGCTCTTTTAAGCAACTTAGATCGGTTGGTAGATTTAATTTGGGTTTGTTTCGTAAAGTAGTTTATTAGTTTATCTGCCTTTACCCGTGACTTCGTTAGCGTGAACGCACAAACGCTGTCTCTTGTGCATAATAATAATATACCTATATTACATAGGGATTATTCCAGTATTCCAGACAAAAAGTATCCCTGATGTATCCAGAAAGTATAAGTAATCCTTTTATTTCACTCAAACAACAAAAAAGGAAAGTTAGTAAATTTGACATAATTTTACATTTCTTCACTTTATAAACCTAAGTAGGTAAGTACCTACTTATACCAAACATTTTTCAACCATGGTAGATAGCGTGATTCGAAACAAATATTCAAACAAACATTTTTACAAGACCGTCAGTGAAAAAAAAATTTTTTCATAATCTGATTCCGGGCATTTAGCGGCTTAGAAAGAGGCCGGCGTTTAAGCTCCTTAGCAGTCACTTGACCGCAATGTGGAAGAATGGGCACACCGTGTGTAAGTAGATTTAGTACCAGCTTGAGTAATCTTAATTTTTAAAACTATGTATCGAATAATTATTTCTAAAACATCTTACAACAGCTGTCCACTGCTGACCCAGGTATCTTTAAAGAATTTATAAATATGTGGTATTAGAAGTAGCTAGAATCGGAAGCACTTAATACTTTGTGTAAAAAATACGACTACCAGTTCATTTAGTTTTAGGAAAGTAAACTGTTACAATTATTATACTGTATGTATGTTTAAACCTAACAATTTTCAGAGACAATAACAAACAGGAATAAAACTATGTTCACAGCCGGACTTATCCCACTAAGATATAAACTTAAATCACTTTTCGATCACAATTAAACTTAATATAATACAACTGATAATGTAAAAATACCTCTGCTGGTACGTGCAAGTAGTCCGCCAGAAGCCCTATTTTTCTATATTTATCGATTCTACTAATATTCCTTCGACATCCGATAAAAAAATTAGTACAATCGATCGCTCGAAGCGAGGCGAGCGATTAAAAATAGGGCTCTTCCGCGCACACGGTATAACATTACCGGGAAAAAGTACCTACTTTCTGGCTAGAATCGGAAGCACTTAATACTTTGTGCGTCAAAAGGTGTCACACGTGCAACTAGGCTTATTCGTCATAGGTTAGTTGTTCTTACAGTACCCGTCGGCTTACTAATAGCATTAAAACGGATTTCACCTTCACAAAAGGTTTCAACTTGTTCACTTTACAGTACAAAATCGTTTCACTTCTAACAAATAACGATAAATAAATACCGTTATAAAAAGCTTGTTTCGCCTAAACAATGTCATATTTAGATGATAAATAGTCTATTATTCTTTAAAATAAGAAAGATAACAGAGATGAATACTAATACTTAAACTGAAACTGTATTTTGCAGAGACAGTTAAATGAAAGGAAGAAGTCAAGGTAGAAACCAAATGTTATGAAAACATAAACTTTCTGAATTGACGTCATAAGTAATCCCAGGAACCGGCCACCACAGAAGGGAAGGTGAGCATAATAAGTCAAGCGTGTGAAAATAGAAACAGTGACAGACTCGTACAACACAAAGCTTGGAAGATAGCAGCCGCGCCATCCGTCGGGTAAGCTGATTTACTGAGGTCCAACAAAGACTCTCCGTACAAAAGATACCTCAACTCAGAGTGCAGGGATTAAAATAATTCAGACTTCAGCTGCGAACGTGCGCGCTGTGAGGGCACCAGTGATTAAATATAACCCCACGGAGATTTATAAGTGCTTATTTCTAGAATAGTCCTCCAATGCATCGCCTTTGTAGAATCCTAATAAATGTTGTTTGTCGTAAGCGAATGTATTGTTACATGGATGTGAATAGCGTATGAAAAATTTATCTCAGAAGTTGTGGAAGCGGGTAACGAACTGGTGTGCAAAGCTATTGTAAGTAAGCTATTGTAATGATATTTTTACCTGGTTCTTGGTCTGCAGAGTAAAATAAAGACTTGCAATCTCATTCTCTGTTATTTTAATAAACACCGGATATGATGTCATTAAACCTATTTGAGCTTGGCATTTAGCTGGCGCTAGTAGTGCTAGTAGCCATTCAAAATGTCACTTTGAGCGGCGCCGACGTATTTATTCTCATAATCGAGTTAAGGCCAATAACAATTTAAGTTGAATTGGAATACTAAGTTATTCGCCATGCTTTAATTGAAGTTATTATGTTTATCGAAACAACTATAACAATTTGATAAAAGTTAATGGTAGCCGCATAATTTGTCAATAAGTTCAATCTATGACTATAACAATCACTGTACAGTCGGTAACACAACACCACCGGTATACCCACTTAGATACATGAAGTAAAAATTAATCGGTTGCGCCTACGCCCCGACGAAGACGACGTGATGGGCCGCAGTATCGCGCTTATTTTGTATGGATATCCCCCAATTTGGCGGCGCCAAATTTTGAAGTTGGATTTTATGTTATTCTCATTATTATGAAAATAACACGACATTTATGTTGTTCTATAGAGTGTTATGTTGCACGTTATGTAACACGTTGCTAGGTGCTCCTAGCAACGTGTTCTTAGCTCCGCTATAGGTGCGGTGGCATCGCACTCTAAAATTATTTTAGCTTCAATCTTAACTTTAACTTCTGTATCGTGAATAAATTCATCTATTGTCTAATAAAGCTAATCAAATCGTACATATTCTCTGACACTATTTAAAACAGCTTTTGAATATAAATATTTTACAAAATCGTATATAAATTCACTTATTATGGGCTCGAAGGATGCTTCCGTGTGTATAGAATCAATCTATCAATTCATGATACTGTATAGTTTGAATGGTGGCACAACAATGTTGGCGCCTGTATTACTATAAATCATTACCTTATGTTTAAGCGCAGTTGTTTCCAGCGGACACACGAAAGACATTACGAAACGACAAGTTCTCAACAATGCTCGAACAAGACTTGAATGGCAGCCCCTAATTAACTGTCGGGTAATTCGACATTATTGCTACGAGTATTCGATCAATATAACATTTCAAATTTCTAGGGGGCTTATGTTAACCTACAATTAAATATTGTAGATAAGAGTTAAGATAATTTCAATACAAGTTCAAACGACCGTGGGCCATGTTCGACTTAATCACTCTTATGAAATTACATGTAAATAAAATAATACTCCGTCTAATAATTTAATATTGCACAACCACAGGGTAAGTTCTATTACCTAACAGTGAGAATGTCGCTTTCGGGGATGAGAAATTGGGTTTTATCGCTGTTAAAACTAATTAAATAAAATTATCATTAGACAGCTGAGATTATATTCTTAAATATTACATTAATTTCAAATCTTATTTAAGTTAAACTAATTACTACCGATAGAAACGATTCTACGTATCTATTTACTATCTAAGAAAGTAATTTCACGTGGAAGTGGCCGCCATTACTTATTAATTAATTCGTTTTTCAAATATCCCTATGGTATATAAGTGCGCCCTTTTGAAATTATAAACGATTTTAATTCTCATCTCTATTTATAAAAATAATGGAGTAAAATCAAAAGCACAGTTGCTATCCCATCGTACATGAATACATTTCGATACGCTTCAAGAAAGGGGTATTGTCTAAAATCGGTTAGCATGGCTCCAGCTGAAGCGTATCGTCAGATAGCGTAAGCGCTGGATCCTTGAGAGACGCGCGTACGTCGACGATATCGCGTTCGCACGCATATTACCGACGCGGGCGCAGCGCCGCTGGCTACAGCGACCTAACAGTACCACTGCATGATTAGACGCCACACGATAGCGCCCATTGTCGGTACACGATCACCTCTTGTAAGACTTGAAATTGCGGAAATGGACACGGCTCGCACCCACTCCGCTAGCGGGACATTTCAATTGCAGTGAGCCCGGTGGGCAAATATCTCTAATCTAATAGAATTGTCCTGTGGGAGATAGGCGACGTGGAATTTATTAGCGGTGGCAGTGTGAATGCGCCAAACGTGTGTGGCAAACTTGTTTCTATATGGGATGGGAGACTCTTCTAGCTATTAAGCTATTTTGAAATAATTAAGACTAAGTATTTGCAGTACCTATTAGACTGTATTTGTAATTTTTATTATACATAGTTGAAGTTTTTTCTTTTGTTTGTATTTTTAACTTACTAATCTCTGGAACCACTAGTCGGATTTGAAAAATTCTTTTTGTAATTGATAGCCCAATTCTTGAGAAAGATCACAGGGTATGTAACATCTCGCTACGACCCTTAGGAGCCGAACAGTAAGAAAAATGACGTTAAAGCTCAAAGCTAAAGTTAGCAGGTAATTTTATAAAACGGAGCATCATCGACTAATATCAACTTCGGTGTCGTGAGTTGTTATTAATCATACCTGTCAAAACACCATCTACAGTTGGAATACACACCTACAATCTGTAAAATAACGTCGTATAATCTTTATCTTAAATTGTTAAAAGCCTTTCCGGTGTTAATGGTGATCAAACTCACACTTTCTTGTTCCCCGTCGTGTTATTTATCACTAACCCATTTGAGTCTAAGACCAAGACCATTCCACATCTTAAAATTGTATCCAATGGTCGTAAAACTGTGACGTGGGGACATTAGTAAGCGTCGAAGTGTCCTTGTTTACGAGCGGCCTAATGAGAAATGCCTTCAAGAACGAGCGCGTGACTAACAAATACTCAGCTCTCCTAACTCAACACTGGCGCCCTCGATGCTAGATCTTACCTTGTGGGACCAACCCTTATCCTGAAGCAACACTAACGCTTAATTGGTTCGGGTTAAGCAATGCCTTACTTTATTGTGTCCAGACTTGCTAGTATTCATTCAAAACTCATTGTAAGTCAGCCCTATTAATACTGTTCTGTGAATTTTTCCAACAGTCTGTTTCCATTAGAAGACCAACAGTATTCATATAATGGATTTTACTTAAAACTGACCAAGATGCGACTGCGTTCATAATTGACTGTACGTGTCTAGGAATTTAAATGGAGACAAAATTGGCTGCTGCTTTAACCTGTTCCGTCCTCTAGTAGAAAGCGTTACTTCCCTCTTACTCGCCTTGAGATATATTAAAAGAGTGAGGAGTGCAATTCCGTTTCAACACCAGGTAGTATAATTGTTGCTCGTTGAACATAATAACGTGAAAAACATGCTAATACTTATTGGAAAATATTGCATCTAATTGTAATCTTTGGAGGTAACCTAAGTTGGCCTACGAAAACGAACTATTTAGCTTCTCTTATTATGCCTAGAGCATTACTACGCAAGGGAAGTGTTTGTGTTTCGAGCTGATTTTAGTAAACTCGATGAATACTTGAACTTTTTATAATTTAGCAATTAGATAGAATGTAAGCCGCCGATGTAAGCCGACCAAAAAGGATATGCAAAGGTGGCGCACTCTAATACCTATTTTAACGTCATTTTACGTATGTGTTGCCAACAGAAAGACATAAAGGTTGTCTGGGAAAACCGCTAAAGGCGATAAGACCGCCAAGTGAAAAATGAATTTAATTGAACTTATGTCCAACACAGGACATTGACAGGCTGATGACAGCTAAGACTTCGAGGAACGATCAACAACTACGAAACACCATCATGAAAACAACTCTGCAATCTACGCTATCAATCTTCTAACAGCAAATTTTCACCCATACCTTGTCAGAAGAATATCTAGTAACTTCACAAGTCTATTCCCACCAGGAAAGGTATTCAGTAAAGGCTCGAAGGAACAATCTGGATGGGTAGGGCCCGCGGTGGGTGCGATTGCTCAATTGTCTCTGGTCGATCGGAGAGCGGGAATTGTTGGAAATCGATAGCACTGGGAACTGGCCATAGCTCGCCGGCTCAGCAATGTGATTTCGCTATTATCTATCTGAGCTGCGATGCGATTGACTGACGACATTATGCGATGTTACAATGTATGTAAACTATGGTGAAGTGAATGAGCTTAAAGCTAATGCAGCAAGGGGACAGAGAGGTTGCGTGATTGTGCCAAAACTAAGTCATAGAGTCAGAAATGGCTGCAAAAATCTATATCCTGTGTATCCTGAGGTTAAATACATAATTACGTAGCTATTGCTCGGACTCTACTCTCCACCTCTCTTCCATAAATTTCAGAGTAGACTTTGCCACATTTCTATCGCCCGTACCGTCGGGATATATTCGTGGATAAATAGAAAATTTGTATGGATCCGGATATTGTATTAAGCCGTGTTCTTTTCAGACCATGGTTTGTGATTACATATCTGTAGATCGTGAGCTTAGGAAATTTGGGTGTTTCAAAATCAAACGTCAGAGTCATCAAACTCGACCAAACCAGTTCATTCCGCTGTATTATTAAATACCTATATTTCGTTAAAACCCGTTCAAATCAGAGTGATAAAATTTCATATTTAATATGTCCTTTAACCAAAAGTTTTCAAATCAAAGTCGATCCATTAAAATAAATATCTGGCCCGTTGAAACCAAAATACTGGTATCCCGTATAAAAGATACGATCGGATCATATCTTATCCCACTCACACCTAGAACGTTTCCAAAGGTGAAACAAGAACAAAACTAAAATATTTACACTCAAACGCAATCAACAAAAACTCCCACACCATAAAGAACAATCAATCTTCGGAACTCTGAAAGAAACCTCAATCAAAACAGAATACGGGGAAGCAGGGCCGGATAAAGGGCCTTATAAATCATAAAATCAGCCTCCATTCAAAGCGGTTTGTTTGGAGAAAAAATGTTTGACCCTGCGCGCTCCTCCGAGCATTGTTAACCTGTCGACCGGCGGCTGTCTGAGCAGGCCTAAGGGTGCATCTCCAATTTGTCCTGTATTGGAATAATCGACGCTCTAGGCTTATTTATGGGCTCATTAAAATTTCGATAATCACACCGCGTTTCTTCGACGCGTAGGATATTTTTACTCCTTTTTTGGCTATTTATAAAGAATATCCGTGCACGTAAGCCGATATCAGGTGGTATTCGTTTCGTTATTAGCGATGCGATGCAATGCGTAGGTAGATTTTAATTGGACATTATTTTTATTAAGTAACGACATTTAGACAAGTTACACCGGCTTTTATTGTTACTTACATTTAATTTAGAGACGTTTATTTAAATCGAATTACGACGATGTAGCATTGAACAGGTCATCTATCAATGTCAAAAAAAAATTAAGTATAGTATTTTAATATAGCATTTTTAACTTTAAGTAATTAAGTATAGCATTTTTAACTTTAAACTCTTAACTTATTTTACTTATTTTGTGTACAACATTCATGGCAGATGCATTATAACGGCTTAAAATTTCAATCTTCCAGCTGGGGTACAACTTTAACCCCATCACGCCATGCATTGTTTATTATGGCGCAATGTTATCAGGCGCAGCGCTTCCGCGTCCTCACCGGCGCGGGCGCACACTCGATTAACCTCTGCTCTGCTCCTACGATGGAGCCTCTCTGACCCTGCTCCATCTCTGCTCAATTACATTTTTACAATGCCCCTTGATTCATCTACTTAGCGTTTTATACAACCTGATCAATTTAACAGAGTCAAGTTGAGGGTTAAAGAGGATAGAACAGAATTATGTTTATTTTATTACTAGTTATGAAGAGACACCCTGTTATTCTAGTATGAAAAATCTAAAATTACCCCGACTTATAAGCCTTAGATAAATACTTACCTATGTTAAATTGAAAAAAAATTAGCGAATCAAACACAATGTTGTATGATTCCAATCTACTGCGAAAAAGGATCAATCAACAGCCTATTGACATGTCCCCACTGCTGGGTCTCAGGCCTACACTCTCAACGAGGGCGTTCGGGCTATAGTCCACCACGCTAGCCCAGTGAGGGTTGGTGGACTTCACTCGCGCCTAAGAATTTTTTCTTCAGCGTATGCAGGTTTCCTCACGATGTTTTCCTTCACCGTTTGAGAACAGTCAGTAATGTTAAAAAACCATTGGTAGACATGGAAATTCGGACCTTTCGATATGATAGGCCGCGTCTTATCCCCGACGCCACTGACGCACTCAAAAAAAGGATATCTAACTACCAATATCTCCATAATTATTGTTCTGGAAATAATTAGGCAAGGTCAGACGAAGCTGATTACATAGAGATAGCATACTACCTACTACTAACTGTTCTTGGAAAGTCAACAATTTTAAAGTATCACAGTTACAGGGTAACAATAACTCTTAACCACAATTGTCTAGAGTCTAGACTGTTGAGAATCAAGGCTACAACCGTACATGCAAAATGATCTAAAATAATATTTTTTACCGCAATCTCATACCAAAAACAGTGTAAGGTCATAGTGTAAAGCGTACCTACATCATTCTTAGAAGCCAACAGTTGTCCGTTAGTTCGTGCGCTCCATATTGAGCTATAGCCGAGATAGGTTTATGGTGATTTGATACCATTGCCTTGGAAATTGGCATTTAGCGTTCACAAGTGCAACTTAGTTCCGGGGTCAGAGTGGAGGCAATCTCCCATCTCGTTCTCTTATAAATTTTATCATTCACTGATCATAACACTGTTGTAATGAATTATGGGCTAAATATCAATTAGGTCGAAAACGAAAATCATAATACGCGGACTGCAAAGTACTTGGATATTTTAAGAACAAAGTGTTACTAGTGTGTGACGAAGAGATTTATCAAACCCTATGTGCCTATGATTATAATGACTTCTTTATGTCGCGGTCCATCTAGAGTGGCGGAGGTCCCACGCTGCATGTCACCGGTCCGCAGTAAACAGTTTCCAACAGTGGAACACTCACTGAGGAGAATACAAAACCACACTAAGTGTCTAATCAAGAGATTAAATCTTTACTTGCGTCTTGTTAATCCAAAAGTTTTTAAGTGTCATGCTTAAATTTTGTACCTAGGTATTTAGAATGTAAACTGCCTTAACTTCAATAGTAAAAGTTAATGTACATTTCCACTAAAAGGAAACAGTCACGAATAAAAAATAATATAAATAGGTTTGTTCTGTTTTATAGGGAACAAACAATGGAGTGCTCACATGTAATATTCCACGTATCGACACATCCGTCGTCGGTGGAAAAGCTATTTGCGTTGGTTGCACACTGCAAGTTGTGTGGATCCCGACCCTGACCTGAGGTTATCGACCCTGAGCGTGACACTTCGATTCTCTATCGATCACGACCGCGATCCAACTATCGACTCGATATTTTTAAATTGTTATCAGATCGAGCTTCGAGAGTCCACGAGGCAGCGTGACTGCGGTCGATTGCCGAATCCAATGATCACAATGATAGTGTACAGTTAAGTTTTTGTATTGTTATTTGTTGGTTTGGTACCGTTTTGTCATCTCATCGGCAGGTGCTTTTTGATAATCTCCTCGTTATACCCGTAGGTGTTATTTTAAATAGTAATTCAGCACAGTTACTCTTTATTCTTAAAGTACCTTTTCCTACCTTTTGCCCGTAGTGAAACTGTATTGATATGAAAAAGAATTGTTTGTAAAATATGAAACTTGTATTTTGAAATAAATAATTTGAATTTGAAACTGTGATAAAGATTATAAAACCTGTTGGATATACTATTTACACCTGTCAATCCAATTAATTCTAAAATAGTATCCTGACTTTAGTACTATTAGATAAAGCGACAGTGCCTACTGAAGCCTGGCTAAAGTTTGTATAAGAAATCCGAAACTACTTTAAAGTAAAATCAGTTATAATTAAGTATCAGTTAAACCTTATCTTCCATATCATGAAATGTAATTGGCACATTCTACTTAAACTTTTTACTATGATTGAAAACAATGATCATTGTCTAGTTATCGTTTAAACAAAAACTAATTTAATGTTATTCCTCTTTACAGGTAAATAAAGCACATTGTCGTGACTGACTATGATCATCTGAGGTAGGTAAGTATGTACACGGACACCTCAAATAAAAAGATCCAATAAATCATCTGTCAGACAACAATACTCATTATAAAAATTGGAATGATAAATAATACGGTGAATGTCAAAAGGTCAGAATTATTGAGCGGTAGAAGCAAAAAATTCCTAGTTAACCATGGTGAATTGACCGACCTTCGTATTTGAAATAAAAATTAAGTTTTTGTTTAAAAGACTTCCCTATTCAAAATGCACCGTATAATAAATACAAAGTACATTGATAGTAAACTGACCCGGGTGACCTTATTTTATTTTTATAATACCTTTTGCTAAAAAAGGGAAATATTTATCTGACTAAAAGATTTTAACATAACCGGCGGACAAATAGTTTTGGTTTTCATTCAATAACTCGTAATATAAAATCATTTTTTATTTGTAATAAAAAGTATTTTAAAACCGATAAAGAATTTAGTCTTTTCGTGTGTGTCCGGACCTTACATTAACAGTTTCCTCAACACAATAGAAACAATTTCTAGAGACAGGAAGATATTCAACGTTTTACGGAGTATTTCTACAAGAATATAGCAATATTCCTTTATATTAATGGTGATAAATGTCTGAAAGAATGAAGACAAAACACAGTGTCAGTGAAGCCACCTGTCGATGATGATATCAGTGATTCTGTACTCGTGTGGTATGTTACTGCTAATGCCTGCTGCGAGAACAATGTAGGCATGTTGTGACATTACACCGATGCGAAGTAACACCAGGCTCTTCCACAACTAGTCCCGCCCACACAATCTACTCTTTCGACACTCATATAAGCCATAAATTATAATTTTAAAACTCGTGTGGCAACATGCGTGGCCAGTAGGAAATCTAACGAGCACGAACACTAAATTATTTCAACGAGACAACTTCGAAATCCTATACATTTCATATCGAATGTCGTTATAATTATTGCAGTCGTTACAGACGCATCATTCAAGCCCTATCATATTCAATAATAGGAATTTACAATCGTATGAGACACATTTATCAGAGGTAACATAGCGCAAGATAGGTTCGGAAAGCAAATATAAGTTCGAGTGGGAACAATGCCCGGGGCGAACCGGCGGTGACCGGCCAGCGCTCGCCTGACTCGCCTCTTGTCCGCTGATTGTACCTTACGATGACAGGCTCACGCTATCGCAAATATGTATTTATTGCAACCACATGGACTGACTTGGTATAACTCTATGATCTTTTATGATGCCTATGTTACAGAAGTTAACAAATACGAAAGGAGTTTGCGTAAATACGTTGAGTTTGTTTTATCTGATGAGTTTTTGTTCATCATCATCATCATATCAGCCTGCATGTAGACGTCCACTGCTGGACAAAGGCCTCCCCCAAGGATCTCCACAACGACCCAGCTGGGACCTCATCCAGCTGGGTCCCGCGACCTTCACCAGATCGCCTGCCTACACTGCGTCTTCCGACGCGTGGTCGCCACTCGAGTTTTTGTTACTAAAATGCAATAGCCTTGAAATATCATCATCATCATCATTGTCCACTGCTGGACAAAGGCTTCTCCCAGGGATCTCCACGACGACTGGTCCTGCGCTAACCTCATCCAGCTGGGTCCCGCGATCTATAAATATAATATTCCCTAATAGCAGCTCTCAAGGTACCTATTGGAATGTAACTAGCCCTTTAAAGCAAACTGTTAAGTCAACAAGTGTCAGTACTGTAAAAAGGGGAGACGATACAGGCGATAACAAAAAGCAACAATAATCCCCGCCGACCAAATACGAAGAGCGTTCGACACGATTATTAGCGGAGCATAGGTCAGATGTGGTATCGATAACCAGACTAATCTTACCATCTAAGTGCCGATAAATTATTATAATAGTATTCGGTTACAAAGGCTAACTAAACGAAATGGTAAAAGAAGTTTAATGCTACGATTCGAGATAAATCTAACAGCCATTGATGACATTTCAAGAATATTAGGTACCGGTTTCTTTGTGATTTTTCCGTATATTTTTCAAGGAAGTTAAAATCGTTTTTCTTTGTACATACTTGTTTGGGAAGAAAAAAGGCAATGATTGTCACCTAACGGGTATTTGCTGACGATGATAAACTGTTAGACAAAAACCGATTCAATATAAAAACACTATAAAAACTTTTATAAAAACATATATAAACACCAAGCAAATTCTTGACGATTTATTTATGGTCATTGTCAAAAACCTCAAAATAAATAAGTTAACTCAATGTAAGTTACTATGCGAATATGTTTTATCGATAGTTGATTAGACTATCTGAATCTTAAAACCCGATCTGGATAGGTTTGCATAAAATGTTGTATTTGGAACACAAGAATTAGAGAAATCCTTGATTGAACAATTGTGATGATATCAACATATGTTTTGACAGATACGTAGGCCAACTATATTTCTTTTCCGGAGAGCAACTCGACTACAAGACCGGAGTTGATGGAGTCAAGTATAATGAATACCCTAGGTTCAGTACCATGTGTATGGTTGCTCACGTAGCGAGCTAGCCGGGCTACTGGTACTTCTGTCGGTGACCTCGGCTGGGCATTCCTTCTTGGGCATAATAATACACACGGGCGGGTCGGACGTAACGATCTCCACCGCTCGCGCTCATTAAATCCTGGATTCGTGCTTGAGCTTATTATACCCTAGTACTCTGTGATATACTCCAGAGCAGTAATAATGTCTGTAAGTACGCTTATTCTATAGATACATACTTTAAACATGTATGCACCATACGTAAGAGGTGATGCGATTGCTATCTATTTTACTGATAGTAAAACAAACAGAATGAAATTACTACCTTGGTACACCGTGGTTCAATTAGAAGTTTATAATATCACTTACCTAGAGGAAGCCCCATGACTGCGTCCTCGTTAAAATGGCCCATTTCCTCCCTTTAAAGTTAATCAAAAAATCTTTCTTAGGGGATGCTTACGTTATAATATAAACCTATGTTCCACTTACAGAAGTAGTTTTGGCTGTGCGTTGATAGATCAGTCAGTCAAGGCAAACGAGTTTTTAAGTTTAGATTAAAAAGCTGAATTCGTACATAAAACGATATAAAATTAAGTAAGACTCAGAATTGAAAACTTTTCATTACCTAAACCCTCCTCAAAGTATTTTTCCTTACAATCCTTACCAAGAGTTTAATTCTGTTGTTATTTCTCAGGATAACTTGACGGCTCCACAGAAAAGCTGGAATATTAAAATGAACATTCTCATCTTAGAAGGATGTAGTATGATAATGCGCGTGATCTCCAACATCCGGCACCACCCCTGCCATTGTCACGGGCGACGACAACGCACCCGTCCCTTGTTATTAACAATATTTATAATTTTTATTTTGAATAACGCTCATGAGTCATGACATGCACAATATGCCTTTGTTATAGCAGCGTGGGACGGCTCTATAGGAGTCCGTTCATATCACGATATTACTAAACATAGTAAAAGTATCTCTACATCATCGCTTGTATTTTAAAAGCAATAAAAGGTCCTGTTTCATATCTCAGAAGCATTTTTAATTAGACGTCGGCTCCATTATAAACAAATCAACCGTGAAATAGACAATTATCTTATTTTTATGTTTTTTTTCTATACCTTTTAAGCGTAGGTACGAGTATTTTAAAGTGTTGAATGATCAATATGATCGCCTATGACTGTCCACTCGGTGAAATATTTCGTTAGATTTCATTACGTACACCCGACGACCTTCCCACGATGGCTTGTAAAGTTGAAAGTCTAGTATGCAATTAATGGGAATTCTTGATAATTTTAAACCAAATGAGAAGCTCCTTTATGTTTCCTTTACAGTCAGCGCAGCCTACAGCAGCTGCTGATTTTAAAAAATGTGTTACCGCATTTCCAATTTCTTTTTTATATTCTCATAGAAGGTTACCGTAATTTGTAAATACTTAGTACCCCACCCCGTCTTCTCTCAATTTAATTGTTCATTCTGTATAATTATATTTTTTGGTCGTTTGTCTGAATCACTTAGACTTTTGACTTTCTTTCAATATAATTTCAGTTCATTTTTTAACAATCCCAGTTACCTATTTTTTTAATATTATCGATTGTTTTTTTTTGTACACCAAATTTTTTTTAGGTTTTTCAGAAAATTTACCGTCTCCGATCTTTTCAAAGCAAGATAGAGATACATTGACACATTTAATTTTTTCTACCACATGACTACGTGATCCAATACGTAACGGTGTTAGTCAATTGGTGCTCCAAAAATCGAGGCAGTTTACAATCAGAGGGATCTCGTTAGCGGGTAATTGGACACTTCAAACTGTGAATAGTATGGTCCAAAATAGGCTGATGGGAAATAAGTAGGTGTACGGGCAACGTTTCGTTTACAAAAAAGAAAGTTTTGATACCAAATAACGTTATCTAATCGCACGAACAATAAGGCTGTAAATGTATTAGGAAGATAAGTAATACCTATATTAAGAGACAGGGTCATAATCCAAAACAATTTGTCTGAGACTGAGATAAAATTAAATAATATAATTAGAACATAGAGGAAACTGTAGATAAATAATGAATGAGATAGGTATTATGTGTATTTAGCAATAAAGTTAAAATATCCAAACAGTTCACCCTACAATAATTAATATTATCACCTGCATTTTAGCTTTATTGTTCGTTATACAATTTATACATATACTTTCCGTGTCTTATTTCTATATATATACACTATGTTTTATCTCACAATTGCATTATATACATATATATATATTATATCATTATCTATAAAGTTACCTTCTTCGAAAATTTATGTTCTGTTCTACTCTGTTCTACTAGTCATTGCTGTGTACCTAATTTATGTATTCTTGTAATCTGTGGAAACTGTCTCTGTCTATGTTCAATTATTTATTTTCATTATTATTTGTTCTCCTTCTTTAGACTGTAAGTTTCCTGAATAAAATAAAATAAATATAAAATAAAGTTGAAACGAACAGAGTTAAATAAATTAGTAGGTCCTTACTAAATAAATGAAAACATGATGTATGAAACAATTCGTAATGATAAATGAAAGAACAAATACAAAACAATCTACGGAACGCCAAATAACAAAGTTTTCATTGTTTCCGTACGCTAAAAGCACACAAAGCTTTGAGTGGGCAGTGTTGAGCAAAAATGTACACGTTGTGTAACAAAAGCGATGGTTTGGAGAATTGATTGAGCAATATGCAAACAAATCCGGTCAAGAAACTAGTGCTGGTCTACGCTATAGCAAATGATTTCATTAAAATTACAACCGCTAGTCGTTACTATAATAAAATATAGCAGAATTTGTCAGAAACCCACTGAAAATAAATTATGAAGGTTCTATGAATACTTTATCATCACAAACTACGACTCAAGATACTACTGACAAGGAATTATTTATGTAATACTTAATATCAACTACATACTACTTGCAAAACATATTTAGACGTAAACTATTGAAACAGATACAACAATTTATTAGCCACATGCCCTATTGAATGGTAAAGTAATCAAAATATGCAAAACTGAAACGAAACTTGTTATGTCACAAGGAAACTACAATAAGTACCTACACTTTAAACTACACGTAGTACCTTCATGCAGATGGTTGCATTTAACACAAAGACGTGACCAGGGAAAGTAGAACACTGAGTGCGAATTGATCAAGTACGCGGGATGGCGCTACCATCAAATCACGTAACACCAGCTGACGTGGTGCTGTATAGGGCTGCCGACTAAAAGGTTTGTCTCATCGATTTTTTTTGCTCGTTTTCGAGTTTGTGTAGATAGTTTCACCAAAAATAACAACGTTCGTTGATACACTAATTTTGTTATAAAATTATGATTCTCATCGATTTTTTTGCTCGTTTTCGAGTATGTGTAGATAGTTTCACCAAAAATAACATCGTTTGTTGATTCACTAATTTTGTTATATATGATTGGTATTTTTAATAAAATTATCTATAATTCTGAAAACCTACAACTATTTTTTTGTTTTTTCGTTGTTAGATATCTATGTGAGTTTTAATTGCAAACTTCTTCACTTATCTATGCTCGAAGACATTTCAGCTCGTTAATTTTCTCGTTATGGTCAATAATTAATACAATAACTTCATACATTACATCTGTCTCGTTCCTAACCAAATTAATCTGTTGTTAAGCAGACAGCCCTAACTTTAGAAGTCCAAATCAAATCCAAACAAGAAATAACGACAACATGATCTTATCAGGAATTCGTGACAAATTATACTCAACACGACATAAAATACACGAACAGAAATCAATGAATCAATTTTAAATTTATCTGGAGCATTTTTATTAGGCGTTCGTTAACTGCACCGCCTTCGATTTCGTAATAATTTATTTACCTATGAGATAATAAAGTTTATACGAGAATACCCTATTACACCTAGCATCTGTCAGAGTCGGATTTGAATTAATAGCGACCTGGGGCAAAGTTATAAATTGACGCCCCTTCTTGTTCATACTAAGAATCATTACTGTGCTAATTACAGTTCCACTAACTTGCAAATTCCAATAATTAGATCTTCGTTATTGTTTTAAAGGAGGGTTAGTATTTTTCCTTATCGTTTGGGAGCTTTCAAACATGTCAGCTTTTGGCGAAGTTACTAGATGACAATTAGATGAAGCTGCTAGTAAAACAAGTTCATCGTAATTTTTTTGTCATCACTTAGTAAAACTCTAGTCATTTAATAGGGTAACTTAAAAGATACCAAAAGTGTGTCGCTTTCAAAAATTAGCGACCGCTCAGTGCCCTAAAATTGTTATTCAATCGCCCTATTTCAGCTGACTCTGTTTTCACTTAAGCAACGGATCGTTAGAACTAGATAACGTTGACAGCTAGTAAGTGATTCTTAATGGATTTAATTTTTACAGCGGCGCAGTACCATGCTTAAACTTTAAGAGCATGGTATACGAAAGACTCTTGTTTCATGAACAATCATTCTCTGCCTTCATCTGTATACCAGCAGTAACGACTATTTTAATCGTTGTTTTCTTGATCTCCAACTTGTTTCTTCTCTTTTAAGCTGCAATAACTTGACTCTTATTACCTAATGGCGAAACATAAATGATTTTGAAAAACGGTGCAATGAATCTAGCAAATAAAATAAAGATCCAGTGATATCTATTGGTGAGCATATAGGTAACCTAACATAACATTCCTACTTTAGTTTTATTAATTCATGAAGCTTACTTTGAAATTGGTGATTAGCTATATTGGGAGGCTGCTTAATTTGGCACTGAACTTAACGAATGAAGTTGGTTTGACTGTTAGAGTGAGCATGTAATTTCTTAAAATAGAATAGAAATTAGTAACTTTTGGCACAAATTAATGAGGGTGCTCGGAACGGAACGCATAACACGGAAAGGCTACAAAAGTTAGTTACTTGACCCCAAATCCATCACGGCTGATTGAGACCCGCCCTAGTTTCAATTTGTTTTAATTTGGCTTCAGACGTACCTTTTGTTGTTTAAACAAACATTCGTGATGAGTTCTAAATTACAGTTTTTATTTAACAAAATTCGAAACTTTAAATACCTAGTTTATCTTTACTAATAGGCGGTAAGGTGAGGGATCTTTATTGGTTTAACGAGACATTTTAAACTATTCTAACTTTTATTGACGTCAGAAATTATATTTCTTTGTTATTTTGTCTTTTTCGTTTGCCGTCACTCAGTCAAAACTTCGGTTTCGAGTGGCGACGTCATGAACACTGCGGACTCGGAGGAGTCTTTATTCCTCATAGACTTAATAATTACACAAGCAAAATAATAAGATTATTTTTATTGCATAATATTTCGCTGTAATAAACTCCCACGGTTTAAAAACTTCTAGATGATGCACAATTTTTGCTACTGTTCAGTGTAAATTACATATCTATCACAAAAACTAATCAATATAAAGGCAGTTTTTCAGGTAGGAGAGGCTAAGGGGTAAGTGCGTATGGCATCGATTTCTCGGAAACTAACAGAGATAATAATTAATCCGCCTTCTAGTCTAGTTAAGAGACATGTCTTACCCCTTCAGCCGCACTTACCCGAACTGACACAATGAAAATTTTACATAAAGTTTGTGCAAATATAAATATCACGCCTACCTTATAGTAATATCTGTATTACCAGTACATAGTAGTTATACCTATACGTAGTCGTGTTACAACTAGATTTCTACACATAATATTACGTATACTATTTATACTACAAAATCGATTTCAAAGTATGTTAATCAACAGCCTATTAATGTTCCCACTGCTGGGGCTCAGGCCTACCCTCTCAACGAGGGCGTTCGGGCTATAGTCCACCACGCTAGTCCAGTGCGGGTTAAATTGGCGGACTTCACATGCACCTAAGAATTTCTTCTTCGGCGTATGCAGGTTTCCTCGCGATGTTTTCCTTCATCGTTTGTGAGCAGTCAGTAAGTGTACCTAAGTTTCGAGAAAAACCCATTGGTACATGGCCCAGCCGGGGATCGAACTTCGGACCTTTCGATATGATAGGCCGTGTCTTATCCCCGACGCCACTGACGCTCTGTGTTATCAAAGTATGTTACTTGGACAAATCTTGTGCGAACGGTCAATACATACGAACCTACTCCACACGTACCCACAAAACAACTTTATTAAAGTAATGTTACAGTTACTGTATAATACCTGTGTAAGTCAAGTCACAGGTCATTCGTTGGCCACCGTCTCACACAATGGGCCACAATAGCTAATGGGGCCAAAGGGGTCAGTTCGCGTGATTCTCGCTATAAACTTACGTTTTGACCAGATTTACCGCCCCACGATACCACTGGGTCACGATGTTAAGCACACGCCGTTAATATGCCCTTAATAAGTTCGCCTCTTGATCAATATCTCTCCCATAAACTAGTGCAGCAATAGGCCCTTATCTCGTCATTATCTTTATTAATTGGGAAATTGTAATAATGGTACTACTATTTCGAACATTAATAGTAATTGTTCTCTTATGTTGATTATATATAAAGTACAGACAAACTGTATCAAAATATCTCAATGGTTGTTTCAGGAAATTTTCATGCCATCTGAATAGCACATCATTTCTACCGATTATTTCGATTACAAAAGTTAGAAATGCGGTTCAGTTAATCAATACTCAATGTAACTTGTCACTAGATAGCTATGGTGATATAATCGTATGACCTACAGTCTTTAACCATGCAATATTTCACGAACTTGATTGTAAACTTTTAATTATAGACACTGTATTGTGTAAGACTATTACTTACTCTGTGGTGTAAGTACAAGTTTTAGTACAACCGTTTGACGGAAAATCAATATAATTGACCAGCGCCCAGGCCGACTAGAACTAACAAAGCAAGGCTTTCACAACAAGATTTTAGTACTCCGTAAAGTATTAGTGGTCAGTGAAGCGACCTATAACCCAAAAACATTATACTAAGCTCGGATTTTGTAATGAATCCAATATGGGATTAGTCCACAAATCCGCTTACAACAGTTCTTCCTTCGTTTCGGTGATGAAACAACTCCTCAAACAACACAGCTAAATTATTTGCACTATGAACAAAAGCATTAATGTTATATCCAAGAAAAGTCGTAAACTAGCAAATTAGCAATAACATTTTATAAGTGAGAATAGGTGGGATACCTCGAGGCCTAAGCCGTGACCCGATATCTTTTCATATCGATCGACGGAGGCTACAGCCGGCGTCGTTATGAGATCCTGTATATTAGAATTTATAATAAGCGCTTGGGGAATGGGCTATCAGCGAGCGTGGTCGACACGTCCGCTCCTCACACACTTAGCGTTATGGTAATGGGGAGCCGTGACCAAAAGGGAACAACGCTTTATTATGTGCCGAGGCCGGGGTCAGCCAGCGACATCGTGCGCCTGCCATTTTTGCCGTATCTCCCGCTGCTCGGCTCATGTTGCCCCGCGGCCGCCCGCTCCTCCCCCCACCACATCTTCCGACCAACAAGAGAAACATAAATAAATATGACAAATGATATTCCACTATGATACAACCATTCCTAGAGTAACTCACCTCGTTTACCTCTCGTTACTTTTTATGGGTGGATACGATGCATTTTAGCACGTTTTAGCAATTTCACCTGTTCACGACTGTCTTGTACTAAAAGTACAATAGCAGTATGAAAGCTTGCTGATTCTAATATATGTGTCTCTATTCGTAAATCTTATATTAAAGTCGAAGGAATAACAAAGTGTCTTGGATGATTTAAGAGGGAACCTCGGTCGCGGGGTCCTCGGGATAATAATCCCTTAATTACGTTCCCGTGCTTTTCCGAATGATCGAATGACAGTAATTGCTTTTCTGTCGGACCAAAACGGATTTAATTGGCATCCAAGATGGCAATGTGGGCTCATATTTTCTTGAAAGGCCTATTGTGCAAAGTTATGACAGTGTACTGACCAAAATTATTTGAAATTTACTGCGTGCACGATCAGACTAGATACGTCGATGTGAATGTGAAATACGCGGGTATTCAACCGTCAGTGTCACATTTTATACCATTGATGGTAACAGTTTATGGGCAATTACATTTTAATTCACCGTGTATCAGTGTTGTCGATGGTTGTTGGTTATAGCCCTCCTACCTACGGTTCTAGGCGCTGGTTGTAAGCACGCGACAAGATTTAGAGTGCAGGCGGGCGTTCGCGGCAGACAAATATTTCACCTTGGTTTGCGGCGCCAGCCGGAAACATGTAGCTGATGCATGGACTTAGAAATCAAAGGATATGGCTTACGTGGGCGAGGACACTTACAGAGGATCTCTGAAATGCGCTTGATCAATGGTTATTTCTGTGCATTGAACTATTCACCGCCCGCGCTGTAAAATCTAATGAGACACTTGTGTATATTACGCATGGGTATATTGTGTTACTTAGGCGCTTCCGTTATTTGTAGCTTTATGAAGGTGTATGGATGCAGTCAAAGTCAAAACTATTTTATTGCATGTAAGTAAAGTGGGTACATTTATACAACGTCATTTTTTTATCTACCAGCGCTTCCAAGGTGTTAGCGCTGGGAAGAAGAAGCGGCGCAACAAACAAAGTCTTAAAAAACAAACAACAAACAAAGTCTTCAGTAAATCAGACTCTTGTAGTTTTCTACTGCATCCTTTTATAGAATTTATAGTGTAGAATTGTCGAGCTTTCTAACAGGGATTTAATATGCACAAAAAAATTCTCCAACAACAAGACATTGAATATCAAAACGTTACAGATCAAAACGTCTACTCCAGGCTACGGCTTAAGATATACAATAGCGAAGGAAAGGTATCAATTTCATTGAAATTTCCTCCAGAGCCGCTCGTCCGAAAAGTTTCCAACTCAGTCTGCGCCATGTTTACGTGCCAGTGAACTTGTAAGTTGTCTGTTAGTTACACAACTGCACCGAAGTAGATAAGACTCCAACAAGACACCAGCGGATGTACTCCAGCACCGACTGTGGGGGGTCAGACCATCGAGAATGCAATGCCCGCCCGCATTTCGCATAGGGACTTAGGGACTGCAAAGTTTTTTCCGCAATCACAAATTCGACGCCAAGCGAAGACAAACAAAAAATAAACAATGTAAAGATTATAAGATTTCTGACTTTAAGTACATGCCGACATGAACTACAAACTTAATTATGTTTATAATTTAGTAATGCACATAACATTAATAGAAACACATTTGTGAATCAATTATAACTTCTAAATTACCATTAAAACTTATAAATACGTCGTAATATCTAGTGCTTAATTTGAGGTTATAAAAAGAACAGGAAAGCAAAGCAGATAGAATTCCTAAACGAGTTATTACCCGCAAAGCTATAAAGAGTCAGTGCTTCCTGCTTCGAGTTCGCAGTACAGAAGCGGTGCAATGATTTCATAACACAATTTTCTCTTTCGCAACTCAAGTTGGATCTGCGGTCGGCACGTCTCATCCCGAGAATATCCTAGAAACAGGCAGTTCTTAATTTGATTTTACGACTTTTCCGGATATGCCAGTATTTTATGCGAGTCTATGCGCAGATTGTCACATTTGCAAAATTCCCTATTCGCACATTAATGTCCTGTCCGCAAAATTTTTACATTTTGATCCAAAGGACGTTTTAACTTGTGTATTGTATTTCTTTTGTTAATCTTGTTATCAATCTTTTCATTTCTTTCGCCAATAATAAAATCCGAACATCTAACTCGATTGTTTCGATTGAAAATGCATCAGTAAAGGAATACGTTTCCAAATAGCCCTGTCCTACCCTGCCTTAACAATTCCGGTTTCCTTTTGTCCATGCTCCAAAGAGACGGTTTTATATTGTAAGAACGAGAAATTCAATTACAATGGCCCTTTTGGGCCTGTCTTAGAGTAAATTAATGAATGAAATCTACACAGGCAGAACGTTTTCAAATGCAATTATGAAATTTACGTCATGGTTTTATAAATAAACTGAAGGACAGTGTTGAGAAATCATTTTCAATGATGCTGTGTTTTCATTAGGGATCAGGCGTAGTACGGTTTAATATGTCTTTGAAGCTCCAGTGGCTGTCATGTCTAAAATAATAGAGAGTCATCAAATTATTATAGACGTGCAAAAGGGCTTATTGTTGTCTAATCCAAGTGGCTCTTTAATTAATGAAACTTCTTTGTCAGCAGTCATTAACTTTTTTTTATGTCACGTCCACATAAAATTAACTGGGCACTTGAATGTGAATTGAGTTAACTAATGCAATATTTTTTAAAATATTTCTCTAAATTTAATTGAAACAAACAATACAGATTTTCGCCGAACGTAGTATACTTACTTATTTAAATACCTTCTTCACTTTTACTTCACAGTTAAATAACATTTATTGAATTGTAATCAAGTTTTAGTCTACTAACAATTAAGTAAGGCTAATCTTAGATTAAGTACCTAGGAACACAAAATGCTTATGCAGTTTCCTTTGTTGTCAGGATGACGTTCGGAGCGGCGCTGGTGTTGGTGTGCGCGGTGGTGGGCGCGCGCGCCGGCGAGCCGGTGTTCGACCCCAGCACGCTGATGCGGCTGGTGCTCGTGCCCGCAGACGCCGCCGTCGGCTCCGTCATCTACCGAGTGCGCGCCTCCGATCCTGACTACGACTACCCACTGCATTTCGAGCTAATTGGTACTTTATTATATTCTTTAATAATTTGTTCTCCACAAAACGACAATTAATAAACAATTAACAATTTACTTAAGCCAGCCTGTATTTGTGAAGACTGATAAATCCTGAGCTAGGTAAGCCCTGTGATCCAGGTCACCAGGTTTCCACCCCTCTATCTACCTACATACACTTATTTATACTTGTCCCGAACAGCAGTGCGACTCTATAAGCGCAACTTAGACTTCATCGTTGATACCGGTTATGATCATATCGTCTAAAAAGCAATTTGCCTATAAGACAAAATGTCTAAAACTTACAATGTCTAATTATCAAGATCTAAAAAGCATATTGACTAAAATCCGTGAGACGTCAATTCTCATTGAATTTTTGTCAATTTGAATGATGAATTCTAGGTTGTGCGCTTAGAGAATCGACCTTGTGGGTAGGCAGAAAGAACGAACGGAGCGCCAGTATCGCGATCCTGACAGACCTCTTTCGTTTCGCTCAGTCTCATTAATCTCTTCACACACGTCGCGATTATATATGGTAAGTTCATGTAATAAAATTACATAACCTCTTTAATATTATGATCGTATGAATAATGTCATTATAGTGGTAATAGTGGTTTTGTGAAAAACACTACGCACAAAAATAGAAATCAAAATCGCAATTCATTGCAAAAGTTGTATACGGTTCCTAAGCAAGACCATGGGAGCCTCTGCATATTATTATGGTAGACTTTCGCATTTCCTATACATGGTATTGGCATTTCGTATGAATGTCTTTAAATCAGCAATATTTTCAGGTCAAATGGGTCGGCTGGACATTGGAGTGGAGTCGCTCCCGTGCACGCGGTACAACTCCGTGTGCCAGGCAAACGTGATCCTGCTGCGGAGGTTGGAGCCCGGTCGCTACGTCGACTTCAGGTTGTCCGTGAGGAACACCAGGGGACGCAGTTCCAGGATCGGTTGCTCCATTACAGCAACCAACGCAACCACACCGAGGGATACCATTTTTCCACATCAGCCGTCGATTATTTTGGCACCCGAGGTAAATAGGTACTCGTAACTCCAGCTACAGCTGAAACGTTTCTTTTGTTTGTTTGTTTGTTAGGATATTTATTAACTTGAACGCGCTAATCTCTGGAGCTATCAGTCAGATGGAGAAATTATTTTTGCATTTGATAGCCCAATTCTTGAGAAAGGTGATAGGGTATTTAACATCAAGCTTCCACTCCTAACAGCCGAGCAGAAAGAAAAGGTCAGAAATAACTTGCAAAACGCGGGCGGGGCCGCGAGAAACAGCTTGTCTGTAATACTCTTACTATTGGCGCATTTAAATTATTACTGAGATGATATCTCAACAGGCCAAGATTGTAGTTGACTTATATAAATCTAAATGTTATTTTCTTAGCTAGGCGATAAAAGTTGTAATCTTCCAAAAAATATATATAAATTACACCTCAATTAAATCATTGACGTCCTTGAAACGCGTCGTGTACAGGCGGATACACATTATCTTTAAGAAAAGGGCACAACTTTAACCTTAAGTTAATACGGGGTGTGTTAAGAGCACCTGTCCCGCGCATACAGGCTGCGGCAACAAATGAGGCAGAGTCAGACGCCCGCCGCGTGATGTGGCGTGATTGATGATGATGACGTTCGTAACCCCCTCCCTCCTGGAGCCAGTATGAAATATCAAAATTAACTCACGCTCTATTAATGTCACGCACCGAAATACGAATAACGACCTTTGTATACCGTTTTGCAGCATTATGACTGCGAGGCGGCTACTCTATACCTATAGAAAATATGCAAACATTCAAAGTTCTTAAGTATACGTGTCGATATATCAGCACCTACACCTGTATTTATCGATGACTATGAAGTGTAGTGATAAAAGCAACAAGTTCATTGTTTTTGCAGGATGCAAAACGGGGGACCGATCTCGAAATAGTGATTGCGAGAAAGAATCCTCTGTCGCCGAAGCCTCTGGAATTGGAGCTGTGGGTAAGACATTTGCATTTTAAACACGATAACGATTAGGGTCTCCTAATGAGGTTTTCAGTTTAGTAGCTTCGTGTTCGACACGCATTTTGCTGTAACCGCATAATGAAGTTTCGCCCGGGCTTTAATAGGTCTCATTTTCACCGCTATATAGCGTTGACGTATCCTAACGCCTCCTGCAAAATTCATTTTGTTGGTTTATGTGGTCAGACTCTGAGGAAATTACGCACCTGCTGTAATGTATTTTAGTTAGTGTTAAAATGGATAGAAATTTGTTTTGTAATAAATGGTTATAATTATATTTATGTACTCTGGTAGTATTTCATGTGTTTGTCTTGGACGACTACAATCCTTATAGAATTTATTGTTCTTGCGTGATGATAACCTTTAAATACGTCGTGTGCTGTAACAGTAGTCTACTTTCCAATATCTATATTTACCGTTCCTCTGGGAGTTTTAGAAGTACAGCAAGCAGAACCTTTCGACTCCTGTTGACAAGTTATTAATTAATTCAATTTCTTATTGGGCAATTAAGTTTTGCCGAGTTACTTACCTTTGTGTTTCCCCTGAGGCTGATCCCCGTCAAACTGTCTACGTCAGTGTATCCCTCGTTTTGGTTTACAAGTTAGTATTAAGTTATCGACATAAAGGATCAGTTGGTAACTTTAAACTCGGGGTAGTATTAGCTGTGTATCAAGATTTGTTCAGTTCCAGCCGGCTTCCAATAACATTACTATTTCGTAATACCTATAAGTCTTGTAACACAATACGATGGTTGGGCGAGGTTCGCGACTCCTGTCCGATGATGTTGCACAATTACCGAGCATTAAGCACACTTGGGCGTGTTAAATTCTCACAATCCGTGGAGAATGGCCAGGCACCCGTAACCTGAGGTCGTTTTATCGGCCACTTAAATGCTATAATAAAGGTGCGCGTCCTTACATGTGCCGGTAATTTAGCGTATAGTCTATTACGTGGGCAAGCGTCTTCATATTTTTATTCAGGGTTTACTATTATTTTGAACTATCTATAAACCACCGTGGTATTCTTTTTTCAGTCCAGATGGAAATAAATTATTATAACTATAAAATTTATTAATAGACTTACCTGCTTAATGTGTGTGATGTGCATATTTTCATTAAGTCTTCGGTTGATAACTGAGCGCCAGAGCTGAAAGTATTATTATATTATGTGTATTATCAGGGTATCTTAATATCTAATAGTTCGCTAAATCTACAAAAGAGTGTATTGATTGACCCCATCTGTACCAAGAAGTCGAATAACTTTGCGATACATATTGCTCGTCATACAAAAGTGTCGCTGACTTACATAAAAATTTAACTCCAATATTTTCCATTCCGCAGGGATCGCCACTTTTTGCCATCCGGCAGCGCCGTGTGTCCACGGAGAACACTGAAGGCACGATATTCCTGGTTGGTCCACTGGACTTTGAAGCTCAGTCGATGTACCACCTAACACTCCTGGCTGTGGTAAGGAAGGAATGTGTTTAAGCACGCAACTTAAGATAACATCGTTAACACTCAAGTTAATTACCGTTCTAACGAGCGAGTTAGCGCCAAAAGTTTTATATTTGCAATCGCACTTGGCTGTCTTTACTTGGGCGTAATGTGTTAACACCTTTTGCCTTTTTATATCCAAACTTTATGGTTCAACTTTCGTAATCATACTTACTGCCTTTGATAGAAACGTTAACTGTATTTTTATTCAGTATTTTTTAAAACTTTTTGTCCTAGTTGCTCTGAAGAACTAATGTTTTAATTATTTTTTTTATCTTCGTCATAAAACTTTTAATCTGCTAAATCACGTTATGTATCCAGGACCCGTACGTGGAACTCGGCAAGGACACTCGTAACATAGCTGGCATCGAAGTGGTAGTGGTGGTCCAAGACGTGCAGGACATGCCCCCGGTGTTCACCTCCGCGCCCCCCGTCACGCACCTGGCCCGGCAAGTGGCGCCGGGAGACATGGTAGTGAAGGTGCGCGCCGAGGATGGGGACAAGGGGGCGCCCCGGCAGATCAGATACGGCTTGGTGTCCGAGGGGAATCCCTTCACGCCGTTCTTCAACATCAATGAGACGACTGGTAAGTCAACAAAGTTTTTGTAAAATTAACAAGTAGCACTAGAGTATTTTTATATTTATTGCTTATAAATTTACAAACAAACAACAAATATGTGTACAAAGGAAGACTCAGACACTACAAGAGATATCTTGCAGCCAACCAGCAACAGATAACGGGTGATCATAAGTCCATTATGAATATTGTGACTACCTATCACTGATTTTATATACTGTTACAAATAAAATAAATAAATATCTTCTAATTATTAAATTATTGTCTTGTCAACATCATCAACCATCATTAACAAATAAAAATAATGTTTTAAGAAATGTTTTAAGTGACACTAATGAATGAATGATCAAAGTTAAGTAATAATACAGCAATCGAGATGTGCACATGCACAAACAAGTTGCATTGAGCGGTTATGTCCATAATATATATTTTATGTGCTTGTAAAATTACTTAATAATATTTTTATGATGATGACTTTATTTAAGAAGTTGGGAATTTTATGTAGCCGCAGTCGTGAAAAGAAATGATTGTATTATTATTGTTTATATACTCGTTTGTCTTATTTATCACTCTCCGACAAGGAGAATGCAATCTTTATTCATTCTGTAATTCTATCATATTGTGGTAGGTAAGTACTTTTAGTTTTTATTATAATATTATATTAATTACCAGAAGACTGTCAGCTAAGGTAACAGAGACAGTACAATTTGGTGCCGTAGATTTTTTTTAAAGGAGATATCTGACGGACAGAGAAACTACGCTAAAAGGGTCTCCGCTACTAGAACTCTAAAAACAGAATTCGAACAACCCAAAAAGACCACTTTTACTACACTAATTTACATGACGGGGCTTCTAAGTATGTACATTTAATCCCAAATGAGGGCAAACATTCTAGATGATAGACCCAAACCCAAGCTCAGTACAGGAAATTATAACCCAGCATTTTCCCCTCTGGTGCGTAATTTTCCGCGAAGATTATTCATTTATGTACCAACCAGCCTAGGGTCAGTGCCTTCATAACGACGGCCGAAGTGTTACGGAACATGTGACGTGATTTGAACAAACAAACAGCGATTTTAAAGCTCTGCTAAATATTAAGTAGAACTGACGTTTTCGTAAACATATTCATTTTTTGATGAATTAAGGTTTTTTATCTCTTGTACGCAGGCTGTGTGTCCCTTCTCCCCTGATTATTTATTTATTTCCTGTTGGGTTAGCAAGAATATTAAACAATTCCTTGTAAGTAAATACATCTGTAAGATATACGTTCAACGCATAAAACATTTAAAATCGTTATTCCAAATGACAGAAAATTGACTAAATTAAAGACGATCAGTCCATTTTCTGCAATTTGTAACATCAAAAGCATCCTTATTGTAGCTTTTACTACTGTACTTTGATGCACGACATTGTATTTGTACCGTTTTCGTGTCGCAAGTATATCGCAAAGCACTTCAGAAACGTTGCATGTGACCTGAAACACCTGAATAATCCTTCGGTTTTTCCTGTTTTTATTTACAACTCGTGTTGTAAATGACCCTTCATAGTGTTATAGCTTTGACCCGTCTATATAGATCAAAGATTACCTATTTTACTTCAAATTAGTGTACATTAGGTACTTTAAGGTAAGTGAAGTTGTGTTAAAGCACACTTGCAATAGATATTGCAAGTGTGCTTGAACCAAATTATATTTTCGAAGCTAAGTACAAAATAGTGACGTATTATTACCATTTATATTATAGGCTTTTGGTAAAGAAAAACATAGTGAGAAAACTCGTACACGTTGTAGTGGAAATTCTAAGGTATACCACCTTAACTAATTCGAACTGCGCCTGCATTTTTTATTGTACAAACCCTAACTAGTCTATGCCCTAGATGATACATCTGGTCTGAGCCCGATAGTGGGCTGACTTGACTTTGATTTTACCAACGTATTTTCTGCCGGTTCTTATGAAATAATGTCAGTCACTTGCCTTGACCATTTTAAAAGTAATTTAATAGACTTACTGCTAGTCCAATTGGCAATTTGTCTAATAGGCTCCAAAATAAGAATAATTAATCTGTCAGAGTTCCATTGATATAATTCAACGGGTAAAGCTCTGCTCCACCTCTAGTCAAATTAAATTATAATTTGACTTCGGTAATTGACTTCCTGCTGGATACTTATCAAATAATTACGCTATCGACGACAACGTCCTCCTTCAAAAATAAATGAACTTACGTGTAGCGTATGTATACATAATAAATTTCTAAGGTCATAGAGTTCTAAATAAATATAATGTACCTACAATGTAAAACAGTTCTTTTACTAGGTACGGGAATGCAGTACAAACAGGAAAAGTCACAATATCTAAGTAGTATACCAACCTGTGCTAAAATACGTTTTTAATTTATGGAAACTAACTAACGTTACTAGTGATAGCCTACACTGATAGGTAGTCAATTTCTAGCTATGTTTAAGTAGAATGGATAGTATTAAATTATGATAGTTCAAAAGGCTACTTTTTACCGTGACGTTAAAAGTTAGACAGCTACTTTTAAGGTCAAAACTTACATAAAAGCTTGAAATACCCACCTTATGTCTGACCTACCTCAGCTTAACTTGGTTTCTAATTTACTATGTTCTGTAATGTACTATTACAACCTTGCAGTGACCAGTAGCCTTACTAGGTCACTATGGGCTAGTTTATTTTTATAGATAGCATCGGTACGTCCGTCTAGCGTCGGCCGGCTTCCGTAGGATATCCTACTTCCTTATCACCACCCCACACTAGCCTTGCTTGCTTGCCCCCACTTACCCTTGCTTGCCCCAACTTGCCCCAGCTTTGTGACCTACTTTGCCCCAACCACTATCAGATTTTGAAGCAATTTTCGGCAAAACTTTTCATTTGGAGCAAACAAAGTTTTGTCATTTAGCAGCACAATTTAACAAGCCGCACAGTCATTAAAATTTCGTTTTGTGGTTCGTAATTAAAATTCTCCTGTACTTTACGGGGTAGGTTTTAGCTTTAGTTTATATAATGTAAGCATAGTTGTGAACTTTTTAAATTGAAGCAGATAGATTAGATTCATTTATTCGCTTTTACACAAATACATGTCATTAGGGAGCGTCATTAACATGCCTAACAAAATTCTAAATAATTGTTTTAGGACTTTTTTATATGATTATCTTGTTTGTCATTTATGTGTTGCAGTAAGAAGTAAATGTTTTTTTATCTATCTATCTATCTATTAATGAATGACTATTCAAAAATAAATTACGATGTCAAAAATACTATAGTAATCTGCCATCGGCTTCAGGCATCCCAAATCCTAACTGAATAAAACCTTTTACGGTAGGTACGACTTCTGACCTCTGACTCTGACCTAGGTTTGTGATAATTTTTTCGATACTATGGAAGTTAAAAGTTTTTCGAATGAACAAAGAATTACATAAACAATAATGGCAGGTGTTCCAGATACGACATACGAATAATGTAGGTACTTCTGTTTCTCGTTTTGGTTTTAGCAACATGTTTCATTCCTTGCTGTTTGCAGCGAAACACGAAAGAATCGCAGCCCATCAAGCCGTTCTGATTTTTTTTTCTTAATTTAAGCAGTTTAGTCGCACAGCGACTATGCCACTCCGTTGGGTTTCCGTCCTGTTCTACGCTCTTCTCGATTCTAGCCAAGTCTTAACTAAGTTGAACAGAGCCCCAGCCTCGTCCGACAGCGTTTAGTACGTCTTTGAGAGACGTTTCGAATCGCTTGAATGAAATAATGAGCAAACACAAAAGGGTTTGTTACACAAATGTTACGAATGCTAACAGCGCTGCAGCGCTGCTAATGCATCAGCAGCGCCTTAATAGCTCATTAGACCATACCAGCGCGCTTCTACGCCATTGTTTGCAGCTTACTTCATAAAGGGGCCACTTCCTTTGAATACCGTCCCTACGCTGGCTGGCCGCTGACAATACCGCCCCGACAAGTTCCGACTTTATCAGCGCTAATAAAGCACCATCAGACGGCCTGACCACCCAATCCGATCAGCCACCTGATAGTGGTCAAGCAACTTGTTTATGATGTAGGTACTAGCGGACGCCCCGCGACTTTGTCCACGTTAAAACATTTCCCCCATAAAGGTGAAATTTCCAAAAATTCTATCTTAGCGGATGGATGTATACGTTATAAAATAAACCTCAGCTTTCTGGTCTAAATAGTAGTATAGGCTGTGCGTTGATAGATCAGCCAGTCAGTCAGGGCCTTAGAGGTCAAGGTCAGTTCTAACGATTTATAACTTAAAATTGCTTAGGACTAGACTTTTTGTTTTATTTTTTATTTTATGCAATTTTGTTAAATAAGAGTTTCATTCAAGTAGTTTGTATTTTGTGTTTTTACATAACTTAAAATCGGGCGTGCCGGCTCCGTCACCTGATTTGAAGTCAGTTCATGTGGGTAGTCTTTTACCAGCAGTTTATTCAGTTCTACCTGCATTCAAACTTGAAAGTTGAACGTAAAGCCACCCCTACACTGGCGCGATGGCGGTGCTGGTGGCGGCCTGTGGCGCGAGCCAGGAGCGGACTAGGCTCCATGCAAAACTGCACCGCAGACTGCCCTTTATTTGTTTCAGTCATTTATTCTCCTCCGTTCTTTCTGCCTACCCCGCCAGGGACTTAGCGTGAAGATATGTATGTATGTATGTCATTTATTCTTAATATATTTGACTTTTTTTTGACACATAAACTTTTTCGTTTGGTGCATCCCAGTAGTGTTTGCCCGCGTCAGTGTGGGGGTGGCTTAAAACTTGAAAGAACCGTACTTATCCAGTCGCCGACACAGGCATACTCTGGTAAATTTATCGCATTAATCAGAACACCATATACGAACTCCTGAATGGCATTCGGAATTCAATTAGTTGGAACAATCTCAAAGTTTAATAATTGAAACGGTACGTGAAGTCTTCTAGGCATTGGATGATGAAAATTATTACGTTTTGATAGAAATATTATGAGTGTGTGCATTAATTCTCTTGATTTATTCTAATTAAAACATTGCTAGATGTACAACGCGTATACCAATTTAAGCACCTTTATAGAGGCTTCTTTCTGCCTACCCCGCCAGGGACATAGCGTGAAGATTATGTATGTAAAGAGGCTTACGCCCGAAGCATTAATCTCCGGATGTCATCTGTTAAGAATTTAAAATGTCAACAAAAATGTTACATGTAAGTAATAAATATTACTAGCAGTATCGGTTCAGTTGTTACCGAGTTATCCGGCGGACAGCCAGACGGACAAAAGGCTTTGCCATAAGAGTACCAACCCGTTTTGGTGTAATCTAAGGAACCTAAGCCCCTACAGGTTTAAATCAGACCTTGGCTATAAATAGAAATCTACATACCTTATCTAAGGTACTACTATGTACCTACTTAAGAATATGAGTGACTCAAATACGAAAGGCGCTTATGAAACTTTAATGAGCTAATTTGCGTCTTGTCATCGAGGATAAAGGGTGCTCCATTTGCCATGAGGACTTTCTTGTTAGCCGTCGAGGACAGTACTGCTTTTGTATGCTAATTACCAACCACATTTTTCGTGGTTGACACCTCCGTTAGTGACAAGGCATGTAACTTAAAGGTCCTTTAAGTACAATCATATTTGCATTCTGTTTAACAGATAGAAGGTACGCTACACACCTTAAAGCAACTGGGGGCCGTCGGCTCGACCCGGAAGGTCAGACTCCGATGATGGGAAATTAATTTCTGTAAATTTTCCGCCGGGGATACACATACATTATGCTTTAAGTGTTAAAGCCTTTAACGCACCGTAGTAATACAAGTTAATAACCTTAATACCATAAAATGATACTGCGCATGACCAGGTGGTCTTATACAAAGGTACATTTGGCAGATGAGAACCCCTGATTATACCAAGTCGCTCCTGTGTTGCTTTAGGGTTGGACCACATCAATTCTGTTGTAGCATGCGATAGAAAAAAAATTACATAGAATGGACCGGGTAGGTGGCGTTTATTGGGTAAGGCAGGCCTATGTTCAGTAGTGGACTAATGAATGCAGGCTCATAATGACGATACGTTAAATAATAAATTTTGGTTAAAAAACTGACCGACTGCAACTGGTGATTTCAACTGACTGTGGAGGTAAGTATATAGAATCTTTAGGGAATTTTGTAATACAGGTTTTAAATGCGAAAGTATGTGCTTTACCCCAGTCCGATGTGTAGTCGAGATTGCCCCGCTCGTGGTCAACCTGGTTAAAACATCTGGGCTCAGATAAATAAGCAAATAGTTCCGCACCCGAGGCCCCGTTTATAATTTCTAAATAGTTTAGTTTGTCTTAAACTGCCTCCACATAAAGATAGCTTTTATAAATGTGGGTTAGCCTTACTGAGGTAAGTATATTAGGCATTGTGTTTTCTTATGCAGTTTATTGTTGTTGTTCCGTGCCAGGTGCTATAGTTACCTATGTGCGTATACCTACCTGCCTAATTAAAAACATTTAAGACCTGCTTAAAAATGCATGTGAATTACCCCATTGTTTATGCTTAGGTATACTCGTTAGAAGTAAATAGATATCTTAAAAGCATACGTGGGCTATGACAGTTCCCACTTATGCAAGCTGACATAACAATAGCATCATTTGAATAATTTTGTCGCATGGTCATTGGCCATTGTGTAATAATAATAATATTATACCTCCATGCTATTATGTGGTTCAAATTAATGTTAGCTACGGACTTCATACTAGGTTTAGGTTTAATTCTCATACCAAATTTACATTTCACTTAAAATGAGATGTACATAGAAAATTATATGAAATAATGCTTTAGTCTTCCTCACACAACTTTACGATGGCTCAGACTGTGACAAGCAGCAGCGGCGTCACAGGGCGAGGCCTAGTACTGCGATGGCCATAGTCTGTCCAGCGAGTTTGAGGGAACTTAACACTGGAACACTTGCAGGCTCATAAATACATGACCACACCATAAGTAGCTAAATTACTTCCCAGTTATTTCTGAATTAGCGCAACCTGTATAAGCCATACCAAGGCATTGAGAACAGTAGACCTCGCCAGCCCTTATAAACCAAACCTAAAAGAAACGAACAGAAGTCAACTTTGCAGTTGGAGACAGATGTACTAAAGTGACAAAACTAAATGATTATGAATTTATGACTATCGAGTGTGATGACTGATGTAATATAAATGAACTTTTATATAAATTATGAATTAGGTACTAAAAAAGTGGCATTCGAATGAATTTCTTTTTTCATAATATACAAAAAAAATATGGAAAAAATTACTTAAACTCATAACTTCATAAATTTTTTTAATATTACAAATTTTATTTAAATATACTAAATTAATAAACAAACTAAACTAAACATAATACATACCTAACTTAATTACATGATGAACTTATTATAGGCACAGATTAAATAATAGTTGCTACCTTTGTTATTGTATTAAATATGAAAAGTGTTTTCATGTGGGTTAAACTAAAAACGATAATATTAAAGCATCAAACCGCCATCTATCGCCGACTATAAGTACCTATGTCATATTTACGCCAACATCTCTTGCTTTTCCAAGCTTGGTTACCCAAACCATCCCAAACAGTACTTTGGTACGTGAAACATTTACTAGATGGCGCTGTATGAAATTAATTAGTAAATTACAAAACGAAGATAAAAACCTGTGTACTACCTAGTACACAGGTTGTTCTCTAGGTGACCTCACCTAGAGAACTATATGTTCGTTTTGTAGGCGGCGAAACAATAATTATGATAAAAGTAATTTGATAACTATGTGTATCAAATCAAGCCTTTTAGATTTTTGAAAAAAATCAACACGAATTTTCTTTTCGTTTCAGGTGAAGTTACCCTCGAGCGACCGATCGAAGAGATCGCAGCCATCTCCCACGCTGGTGCCCCGATCCTGCTCACCGTCGTGGCCGAGGAAGTTAGGCTGTCTAGAGAGGAGCCCGAAGCCATGTCCTCAACGGTCCAGCTGGCCTTCATCCTGCCAGAACGAGAGAATTCGCCGCCTTACTTTGAGAATCAGTTGTAAGTTTTTTCATAGAAAATTTGAAAATAGTTTGAAGGCAAAATAATATTATTTACAACTATAGGTAGATCAAACATTGACTTACTCTTTCATTTGTGTAATTAAAAAGGCTTTCTCTAGTTATTGCGAGCTCATTTGCATTGTCCTTTTTTCACAGCAGATTTCAGAAGTCTAGCAAAGTACCTAGGTACTTATAATAAAGATTATCATTGGTTTCAAGCCCATGGAAGCTTATCTACCTACCAATGATCTAGATTTTAACCTAAATGAAATAGATAAGTTCAGTAGTTTTATTTTAGTAGGTAGGTATGTGATTTGATTTCAGTGCTGATAAAATTCACTGAAAAATATATTTTATTATACCTAACGAGAGTTAGAAAACGATCATTCTTATTCGAAAGATTAGAATTTATTAGTATGCTGCTCAAACAAAATCCTTACTTGCAATTGAGGTACCAAATCGTTTAACGTTTTTAACAAATATTCTCTTGTTTCCAGCTACATCACATACTTGGACGAAAATGCACCGCAAGGAGCGGCGTTAACTTTTAACGACCCTTATATCCCGCAAGTGAACGACAACGATGCGGGCAAAAATGGCGTTTTCTCTCTTTCCTTGGTGGGTAACAACGGCACCTTCGAAATAACTCCGACAGTCGCTGAGAGGCACGCCCAATTCATCATCAAGGTGCGGGATAACACTATGCTGGATTACGAAGCAAGGAAATCTGTTACGTTTCAGGTGGGTTAAATAAATTTAAAGTTTCAAAATATTTTAGTAATTAAATTACTCGGTATGTGTAAGTATTATATTATAGTGTAATAAGTACAGCATTTACTCTTTTTCTCTTCACAGATTTTGGCGCAAGAGCTGGGTCCAGCAACTAATTTATCAGCAACATCGAATGTTACTGTTTATCTCAATGATGTCAATGATAATCCACCGGTGTTCCTAGCACAGTCGTATGATGTAGAATTACCTGAGAATGTTACTGCTGGTGCTAGAGTAGTACAAGTCGCAGCTGATGACGTAGATACGGGATCTTTTGGAAAGATTCAATTTACTGCCATATTAGGATACTTAAACACATCTTTACATTTAGATCCATTATCGGGGTTGATAACTGTAGCAACCAACAACCACGGGTTCGACCGTGAGGCGATGCCAGACTTGCATTTTTTAGTAGAGGCTAGAGATAACGACGGAGTAGGTTTAAGAGTAACAGTGCCATTAATTATTAAGTTTTTAGACGTAAATGATAACCCACCAGAGTTCGAGAGATCATTATACGAATTTGTACTATCTCCAAGTTTGAATAATTTTACATCATCAGCATTTGTTAAGGCAGTTGACAAAGATGCTGAACCACCAAATAATGTAGTCAGATATGAAATTTTACAAGGCAATGGAGATGGAAAATTTGCTGTCAATGAAGAAACAGGTACTTACCTACCTTATATTTGTTTTTTGGCCTAAATAGCCTAGTTGAGTTAATATATTTTAAAAAATTAATGCGTAGTAATGTATTGACACAATCAATTGGTTAAGAAAACAGTGAAGCCCTGCAGCTCCTATAATAGTAAGTTTTAAGTGCGAAGGGCCATTTTATCAAAAATGTATGACCTCATTTCCAGTCATGTTATTTAATAATTATATCTTCCAGGTGAGCTGTATCTTCTGCAAGTGTTAAAAAGAATAAAGAAACAAAACGTTCAAAGACAAAAACGTCAATTTGATGACAACCAACTAGAAAGTGAAGTTTATATACTCACTATCCGAGCTTATGATCTTGGGGTTCCAAGACTGTCCTCTTCAACAATAGTGAAAATTTATCCTCCAGAGAGCAAGACTAAGACGATGTCGTTTATAGTGCCTGGTGCAAATCCCGATAGAAGAAAATTAGAAGAAGTGCTTAGCACACTTTCAGGGGGGAAAGTAACTATAGTTGAAATAAAACCTTATAAAGGAAATGATAATGGGGCTACAGATTTAAGCGGTCAGGGATCTAGTCAAGAAAAGTTAGTAGAAAACTATACATTATATTATAGAAACACAATTAAGGAAAGTTACTTAAAACAATATTAAATTTTATGTTTGTATTTCAGAAGTGAAGTTATAGCCATAGTGCGTATGTCTGGAAATACTGCCATCAATGTAGCGAAACTTCAGGAGCAGCTAGCGAAGAACCAGACAGTTTATAGCACTGCGAATGGCATTGGCACTAATATCGGCACTAATTATAATACTGGTACAGCCCCTGGTTCTAATACCGGCGGTGGTACCAATCAAAATGAACAAACGTCTACTGCTGATGGTAATGATTCGGTGAGTATTTTAAAAAAAAGTACATAAATAAATATCTAGTTAGGGACATAAATCAGTAAATTATGTAGGTTATGTTGCTTTGCACCATTTGCGAACTTCAATTTTTTAAAGTATCTTGTTTCAAACCCATGCAACCAGTTGGAACGCTTCACCAAAGTTTTAACTGTATACAGAATTCTGATTGCTATTAAGGTTATAGTGCCAATCTCTGTCTTTATTGGATGCTAAACTAGCATGTTTGTATATATAACACTATGTATTTTCATTTCAGGGCCTATACAGAGCAGAGAGTCGTTTATTGTTCTGGCTATTGATACTACTGGCAATATTAGTAGCCTTAGTACTTCTCCTGCTTATATGTTGTTGCATTTGTGAAGGGTGCCCTCTCTACATGCCCCCAAGGTAATTTTTAACTCTTGTTGTTAGTGCACATTGTTAGCCGTTTATTAAGCTTAATTTTATAATTAATTGCTAATTTTATCATTATTAATATAAGCATAATTATTATTTACTACTTCATTACCTCACGTCTTGATTTTTTGAATTAAGTATCTACTAATATTTCACTTTTCCTATTAACAGACTAAAATGCACCAATTAATCAAGTCCAGTGCATGTACAGTATACACACCAGCTTTGCTACACTTTAATAGGTAACTTTTTATTTTGTTATATTAATTATGACTTCATGAACTTTATGTCCTTTGGCAATTCGTTAAAAATTCACATACGAGAAACATTCAACTGCATGGAGACATAAATCATAATCCATTATGATTTATGTCTCATTTTTATACCTGCAATAAAACATTTATTATTATTAACTACATTTTAATTCTCATTATCATGCACATACTGATATATTTAAGTTTTAACAGACCATTATAGGTACATAGATATCCATTAATAAATTCTAGGAAAAGAGTGATACGTGTCAACTCCACAGAGGACGACGTGCATTTAGTGGTCCGCGACAAGGGACTTGGGAGGGAAAACAAGGAGACTCAAAATTCAGAAAATAAGTCAATACAAGTTACCGAATGGAGGAGGAGAGAGGCGTGGAGCGCGGAACAGGCAGACTTGAGGACTAAACCGACCCAGTGGAAATTCAATAAAAGGAATAACAGATCTAAGGAACAAAATAAACCAGCTTCAACTCCTGGCGACTTACGACAGGAATTCGTGCAAACTGCTGCTGATAATGATTACAAATCTCATGACGCTAGACAATCCTTTCGATTAAGGTACCTATCCTACAGAATGTTAATTTCGATTATGATGATTTTAATTATTTGTTAAACATTTAAGGGTTTATAAAAATTCCTATTTCTTTTCCAGGGATGGTCCGAACGTAATTTACACAAAAGAAATGCAACTACAACAAGCCTTTGCCAATAAACACAAAGAATATATTGAGGATTTAGAAAACGGTTATGATAGAATCGCAACACTACATTATCAGAGAAGAGAACAAGACAACGATTCCATAAGAAGACACGAAATAGACCGTGGTTCCGAAGTTGGTGTCTTCCTCAAGTCTGAAGTTGATAAAAACATAAACGATAAAGAGAACAGAACCAAACGAGATCGCGATCAGTCTTCCCTGGGTAGAGATCAATATTTCATCAAAGAAGGCAATACAGAAATTTTAAGGCTAGTAACAAGAGGCAAGAATGAAGAAGAACGGTACGTGAATCTTCCTGTTCATCAACAAAGACCTGTGACTCTCATTCCCCATACACAATATGTTGTAGTTGATGGCAAAGAACAATTAATGGAGAGATTTATCAGAGAGCAAGGGGAAGAGGCTAAGCATATAAGAGAAAAGATGGGTAAAGTGACAACTGATTTGGACAATATGTCTCAAGGCAAAGATGAAAAAAGTATAGGACAAAGGTCACATGTTGGAACTGAAGTTTCAAATCAGTTCCACGATTATTTAAATGTTCTACCTGATGTTCCTGGTGTCGTTCCATTAAAAACAGATTACTTACAATCTGCATTACTAGAAATGCAAAATAAATCAACTATACATCAAGAATTGTTAGAATCCTCATTAAGAAAACAAAATGAACTGTTACATCAAATACTTATTGAACGCGAGAGGTTGCTTCAAAATCAAGAGACAGCATCTCAAGTTGAGAGTAAGCTAGAGACACAAAGTTTGCCTGGACAATCAGTAATAGCTACTCAAACCGAATGCCACATAGGTACACAGACAGAACCAGAAGTTCTTAAACCAACAAGAAGAAAAGCAAGAAGTGATAATGACTCCTATAGTGAAGATGACTCAGAAATGGTAGTAGAGGATGAAAAAAATGAAGTAGCATGGGTTAAGAGAAAAAAACCTAAAAAGAAATTAAAGTACAGAGATCCTAGACGTAGTATACGAATTTATGAGTTAAAGAGGAAAATTAAAACTCCTATTATTGAGGAAAGTGATGTCTCGCCTTCTCTAGAAAGTGAAAAACATGTTAAAATAAGTAAAACAAACGAAAGAGAAGAACATATTAAAAATTACGGTGACAAAACAAAGAGCACCGTCACTACGTCAAAAAACGAAACAGTTCGCTCAACTCAAATTAAAATTTCTGAGGATGACCGAAATTCAGGACTTCAAAAAGAGGTGTTAATGGAGATTTCAGACTCACTGGATGATAAAAAAGAATCTGCATTAAGTAATCACAGACCGCGACTGCAAAGACAGAAGCCCGTGACTCCTCACGAACGCCTTGCAATAGAACATGAAAGTAGCAAAGAAATTAATAGTAGAAGCAGTTCAGCGTCAAAAGATAATCGGAATTTGGTATTTTCAAGACAAGGTTCATCAACAGAAGCTCGTGACCAAGTTGAAAAATCGGTTACATTGAACCATGTGTTTGACCCAAATGATTCTCCTAAAAAAGATAGTTCGAGCAATACCGAATCTGCTAGTAAAAAAACTAACGGGGACACAAAAAATGGAGAAAATAGTAAACCGATACAAAAAAGCTTACCACGGTATATGCAGTGGTATGGTAAAAAATCATCCACCACTACTTCAAAACCACCTGCTTCTGAAAAAGTGGTCCCAAACAAACCTAAACGACCTTCAAAAACAAAGAATGACCAAGAAAATTTTAAAGAAGAAAAGGAAAAACCTGGACGGTATGGTAAAATTAACAGTAAGGAAAGTGGAGCTGATACTTCAGAGGTAAAAAAAAACTCCAAAGGAAAAGAAAGTGAATTTATTCACCCACGTCTTCTAAAAGAAGAAAAGGTAACTCCTGTGCCAGAAGGACCTTTACCTGACGTTCATCCTTTGCTTCAACACTCTGAGCATAGATATGAACATCAATATGAGAATCAAAATCCGCTGTGTTATATCCAGCCAACGCATATTCCCAAATATTTAGGAGGGCAATCGAACATTCCTGTGCTGCCACGAAGACAATCTATCGAACAACAACCAATATATGTAAATCAAGATGATGTAAAAAACAAAGAAGCGAAAAAACAAGAAATTTCTGAAAGTGCTTTGACTCACAGCATATCTATTTCCACTAGCTATGAAGAAGATCGTAAAAATGCGCCTGAAGTACACGTTTCTAAAATAAGTATAGGAGGAGATCCACCTGACGTACGTCACAGAAATATGACAACAAAAATAGATGACAATGACTCTGGCATAGCAATGAATACATTAGTACAACAACAAACTGGTAATATTAAACGGTTGCCTATTACTGAGAAGAAGAGTGTATTTACCATAGCTTATGATGATGTACAAACTCAAAAATTAAGACCAGATAGTAGTTCCACCTCGTATTAAGCCTTATTTTATACATCATCAAGAATGAGTGCCTTAAATTGTTGGAATTCTTGTTAATTTTTATTAGTCACCAAATTAATAAGACTTCATACAGTCCGTCCATATTTGTACGTAAGAAATTGATTAGATTAATGTGTACATAAATGATTATTAAGAAATACGATTTTAAGATAATAAACTGCCTTTATTTTGTCGACTGGTATAAATTAATTTAGAAGTATTTTTATTGTAAATATGCCACATGTTAAAATTACCGATAGTTTTATTGATTACGTATTTAAATTAATATTAGATTTAATGATATTCTATTGTAAATATTATGTTCTTGATCCCACTATGACGCATACTAAATGTAGTATGCAAATCTATATTTGTTACAAAATATAAAGTTATATACTTATTATCTCAAGTGTTTATTTGTAATCCCATCCATATTATTATAATCGCCAGACCAGACATAATTTACAGACATATTAGAGGTTGTTCTAGCATGAATAAAATTTTCTAACCTAATGGTTTTATTTCGAGAATATAATACATTATCGAATAAGTTTAAATACAATGAGACCTATTTTAAAAATTAAGTAGTAAATCATCATTAATTAATAGGACAAGCCATTAGATATAAAATATAGGTAGATACCACTTGAACGGGAAAGAAGAAAACTATAGTAAAACTAAAACTGAAGTTAATGTGTGGTTATCACTTCTATTATGTACTTACTAATAAGTTAGTAATACAATAAAGCTGCAGTTTGTTTGTTTGTTTGAACGCGCTAATCTCTGAAATTACTAGTCGGATTTAATAATAAAAAATTCATTTGGTAGCACAATTCTTGAGGAAGACTATTTAACATCACGCTATAACCTTTAGGAGCCGAGCAGGAAGAAAAAGTCAGAAATAACTTATAAGCCGCAGGAAACCGCTAGTAACTTATAAGTAGAAAAGAACTTAGAAGGAAACAAGTCGTATTTTAAAAACTTTTATTTAAATCATTATTATAAAATCATTTTGTGACACACGAAACAAACAATAGAATTTCAAAACTTTTATTCAATTAAAACGACGTATTAAGAATATCCTGAGTGGCATGCTTTTCCCTGTAGTTACAAGGAGAATTACATTTTGCAGCTCGATTTCCAAAATGAGTATGATACCAACAAAGGTTAGGTGCAGCAGGGGAATTGACATATTTATGCTGATCCTGGTCAATTTTTCCAACGGTTTGAGCATTGCCAGCCTTAAACGGAGTACCATGAACTCCGTAAACAGACACTTGAAGTTTTTCTAATTGAGCATGTAAATTTTCTAGCTGAACTGATATCTTATCTAGACGCTTAGTTAAATCTTCTGCAGCGATAGTCACTGTTGATAAAGTTGGGACAAGTTGTAACACTTTGTCTGCCATTTCGGTGGAGGAATCAATTGTCACTATTTGTTTCACATGTTTGGGAAGGCGACTGTACCATATACTTCTTACAGATTCTTCTGGCACTCTCACATCAGCTTTATTCTGTAAATACAGCAGAAATTCCGATGGTTTCATGTCTCGCATTGGTTCCTTCTCAAGTTGAGAAATCGACAGGCGTTTTATGGTTTCGTGTTTTAAATATGAGTATTTATCATCCATTTGTTCATCTGTAGGATTTAGAATGACATCTTCTAACAGACTAATCGTGTCGTTGTTTAATTCGGTAATGATGTGATGATACTTATCAGTGACTGATTTCACACCATTTAATTCGAACACAGCCTCGACTTGCGCAAACCACAGCGCTGGCTTTTCGCTCCAAAAGCGTGGAAATGCAATAGAATCCATGATGTACACCCACAGGCGTTATTTCAGTGTTTTAAAGTAAATTGTAGACGTAACTTTAATTAATATTACTTGTTTAGTACTTTTATAAAAATTCACCTATCGAACACAGGAACAGAAACAAATGATGACACTATCAATAACAGTCGAACGAAGTCGGGAAGCCTGAACCCGGTCGGCGTCAAAAAATATGTCAATCTACCTACTAAAACTTAAAATAAGTATACACATTGTAGTCCGTTTTGGTAGGTACCTAGCAGCAAAAACAAAAATATTTCTCCGTTGTTTTGTCTTACTTTAAGAAAATTATAAAAATCGAACGTAAAAGTTTTAAGCTTTTGTAAAAATGATAAATAGTAGTTCAACAAGACCTTGACTCACAATGTTGACAGACAACAGAACGAAATGAATGACAGTCAGTTGATGTGTCATGTTGAACGTAGCAGTCACTTCTTTCAATCTACTAGGGCAATATAAGCCGGTTAGAGTGATATTGGACATGAAACCCTTAGCTGCATGCCTTTTTTGTACAGTACTGCTATTCAGCGCTAGATGTCTCTGTATTCGGTACAGGAGGTACTAGGTGGCTCGAATAAGAAGTTTTAGAACCATTTGACTTCATCCCTCAACAACAGAGGTCGCTACGCTTCGATAGTGGTCTCGTATTGAATGGAAAAATGCGATTTGTTCTCATGTCCGCTTCATATTCTATTAATACAATTTTATTATCTATGCTGATGTTTTCTTATTTACTATGAATATAATTATCTCGGGTGATGTTATCATATTTACTATGATCTATTTATCATAGTTCATAATTTATAGTATTTATGTTATATTGTAGGTATGTTAAATTTTAGTATTAAATAAAATTGTTTATTCTATGATCTTGAACTAAAAGTTCAATCTTACTACAAACACTAGACAGTACAATTCATACTTTTCACAGTTGAGAAATTTATTTATAAATGTTCCATTCCATTCACTGTTGGATGGTCTTCACTTAAAGCACTCACCTATACGATAAGATCATAAAGGTTTGTAAAGCTACAACATTAATTGCTTTGTTTTGTAATAAAAGAAACAGATAATTATCTATCTAGATCTTAAAATGTAAGTACCTAACAACATTTCTCGATTAGCAAAGCCAACAATAAGGATATAAACTCGAACATTGTTTCATCGCAGCAGCACTCAATCACACGCCCGAGCTGTTTCATTCAGCTCATTTGCACAGGCAACTCGCGCGGAAAATTATTTCTTTTCATATTCCCGTTTTTCACGTCTTATTTAAAGTTTTCCTTCCGATGACTGGGGAGATTCTGTTTATTTTACTTTTTTCATCGCAGACGGACTAATTTTTATTCGTCGGATTTGTGTTTATTTAATACTCGTACCTGTATAGAACATTACATAGATAGCGAAGAGAAAAAGTATGGATAAGGTCAGGTGGGGTAAGACTAAGAGGGATATCGTGGAAAGAAGAATTAGAAGACCAGATCTAACATACTATAGAGATAAACTATAGACAACCAGTCTACTCTGCCCTGGTCCTCTTTCTCCGCTCCGCTGTTCTTCTTACCTGACCTTACTAAACTTAGTAAAGTCACCTAATAAGAGTGTGTTCAGCAGTGATCTCACCTTTACACAAATCCTGCATAATGAGTAAAACACCGTCAAATGAAGACATAAACTTTAAATATTTCCATAGTTGTTTGTAACAGGTATGTTATTTGCACCGACTTCTTTTCAACCCCTCAGGCCCATTTGGTCTTATTTATTCCCGGAATGTAGTGGACATTCCGTTCCATCCATTTTCCGGAATGTCCACTTACAACATTAAATGCTACAGTTTCATAAAAAGTAGCTACCTATCCTAATTAACAGAATGTGTAGGTAAAAATGACTTATACTTGAATGCAATTTTACGAATTACGAATCAACAGACGTCAGATGACGACGTCGGTCAACTAGCAAGTCTTAATAATAAAAAAACTACAACTTTTATTAAGAAAGCACCAGGGCGACAGAAGCAGACATGAGGTATGGAAATTACGTTTCCCCGCGGCAACTTCCTTTCACGGTCCACTGCGCTGATCATAATAAAAACTCGCGCCGTCGCCTTCGCGCCAAAGTTTGACCATAAATTCGTTGGTCGCTCTGCCAGTAATCGCCTCGCTCGCCGCCGGCGAAATTCCACTCTCCGACCCTAGATCTGCTTTTAATATAATAATAAATATCTGTATAACACTACTTTTTTGCAAAGTTTTTTTTGGTTCTTTGTTTTCCCCGAGGGTGAGCCAAGACCATTAAAAAGGTTAGGGCGGGCGATATTTTATGCGATTTTAAGTGTGTAAAGGTTCTAATGTCCGTTTTATTGTAACGTAAATTATGAAGGCGTTGGTATCTTATCTAAGTTCAATGATGTTTACTAATGTTTCATGAACTTTTAAAATAATGAGGGAAAAATACAAACGTATTGTGGTTCCCGCAGCAGTCTTGTTGCACCAAGTACCATGTTGAAAGAAAATATTTTTATATGGTAATAAATACGTACCTATACAAAACAAAAAGGTCTTAGGCCTGGCGCAATCGAAAAGTTTCCTGATTAGGTTTCCGGATCAGGAAACCGTACGTTAGGTTTAATGATGCACACATTTCATTCAAAGAGTGATGCACACGTTCGTATATTTTCCGAATGCAAAAAAGAAAATTTTGTATCGATTCAGGTTTCCGAATCTGAATTCCTGATCAGGAAACCTAATCACGAAACCGTCCGTTTGAGTCAGGCCTTTGATTATTGAAAGCAATTACGGTAAAACCCCAAAAACTGGCAACAGATCACAGACTTATCCATCAGGTTAAGTTACGCACAAGTGGCGGCTGATACCTCCCATTATTCGGAGCCGGCTGAGGGTTAACTTTGAAGTATCATTGCCATTTATTAATGGTCAAGTTCAACCCTACCGCCCCGAATTAAAACTGATTGCTCTAACTGAATTATTAAATGGGCGTCATTTGTTTCGAAATATTTAGCGGATGATTGGTGGAGAACGTGTAGTGACGAAACTGTTGCAAATGTTTTTTTAATTGGGTTTTACGGCCGTGGAAACAAGTCATTTTAGGCCCATCATAGTTTTAAAATAATCTTATATACACAAAACCGGCGGTTACAGCACGCGGCCTTCACAAAAACAGGGCACGACTATAGAGTTGGACGGCGATTTTCACAAGGTTCACGTCCTAACAACTTACTAGCTATTATAATTATACTTATGCTAACTTGATGATTTACAACGGACAATTTTGGTACAAGCTGAAAGAGTTGTTACACGCTTTTATTAAAAATCACCATTGCAACCAATAAACTATTTCACGTCTATGAGGTGTTCATACATTTTCTTTGCGACTTTGCCTAACGTCGCATTGGGAGCTATAAATTATGGAAAAAAATAAGTTGGATGTTCCAAATAGCTAAACATTAATTACGAACTTTATTAATATTTCCAATGAATTGCGAACGCGTTTTAAAATTGACACTTATTGCTTTCTACCGAATTTATTCTTCAAAACCAATTAATCACGTCGCCTCTGTCCAATAAATCCCCTTACGGACTTTAATTATTTTCTTATGATTTTAATTTCTACCCTCAGCCTCCAGACACCCTCGCCCAAATCTTGGATTTGCCAACAACTGTCTCCGACTCGGCGATTCTGATTTTTTCGACTTGCAGTTGGCGACTTTTAATAACGCAGGAAGATAATTAATACTACTTAAATTTTGTTTAAGCATTCCTTAACTTAATTAGAAAAATCTTTTTTTCAAAGCGAAGTGAAAACACGTTTGGCGAAACAGGTGTTCACAAGATTTTGTTTTCTTAGTCACTTAATATTTTTAAATTAATGTAAAAATATACAAAGTTAAGTTCCAATTTTGAAGAATATTGGGAGGATCCCCGTTTGTAGATGGAACTGTGACGTATTATGAAACCTCAATGTTTTTTCTCAGTTTACTCTATAATCAAAGAAGACATAGAACAAATGAGAATTACCCGATTGATAAATACAAAGTTATTACCGCTCAGGAACAAAATGTTGAATTCTCATAATGTTGAATTCTCAAAATGTTTCTTTGTATTTTGTCATTTTGACCCAGATGGTATCTACATAATATATTATTCCTAATAACTACAGAGAGTTTAAAATTGTACAACAGTTATTTTTTTTTAATAAATCATTTATTTCTAAATGTCCATTTGGGTCAAAGTAAAATTTGGTGAAAACTATTTTTGAGAAAAAAATTAATATTACTCGACTAATTAAAGACGAATCTGGAATAAAGAAAATATTCCAACCCATTCATAATCATCGGTAATGGCTTGGCAGGCGATTATCACCAGAATTGGATCCAAAAACCTTGCAATTAGGCCGCCATTTGTCCACAACAAAAGAGCCGTCGTGGCCCCCTTTTCTTTCGAAATTAGTGATGACTTCAATAAAAATAATTCTTGTCTTTTAGGCAAATTGCATCGCGAAAAGTCCAGGGAAAGCCTTTAATTAAGGCCCCCTCTCGCCACCCCGCAAACAGGGCTGCGGCCGTCACCTTTTATTTTTGTTAATTCTCAGAGCTCTTTCTTCGCCGCATAAGTTACTTCACCCCTTCACCCCCGTGATTCTTTACGCCTTTTTGTCACCGTTTGAATTCTTTTGAAACCCTTTCTTCCCATCTGCTACGCCCGTCAATATTAACTCCGCCGACGAGTTAAACTTTTTAATATCCGTTAAATTTTGTTACGCTCAGCGTTAGTAATACCTTTTAAGGAGAAATTGAGAACACTTTTAGAAGGAAATCTTGTTTATGCCCCTCAGAAAGAAACTAAGTACACCTAAGCTTCTATTTAGATCGAAAGAAACGACGCGTGTACCTACATATAAAATTAAAATGTGTGTTGACCTTTTTTTAACTTACTACATCACTGCTACTTGAATGAGAGTTGCTTTTCACTTTGTTATTATTAAATACTCTTCTCCAAAAGTCCAAAAACTTCGCAGGAATTCAAATTGTTATTTTATTGTTACATAGTTTGGTTGCGCGGGACGCGGGCGATATAATTTAAAAATTAATGAATGATTGTGTTTTCTATTATAAATTCGGTTTGTTTTGTAACGATGTGGTGCATACTTAAATTTTTCAACAAAAGAAACTCCCCAAACCGCAAGCGGCGCGATATTTCTTAAGATTCATTAAATTATTCACAAGGGAAAAAGAAAAAATATATGTAAATGAGACAGGAATGTTTAAAAAAACTTGTTTGGAAACACAAGAGATCGTGATGGGGCCGCAGTTGTAGACACGGAATTTTTAATCCATTTCCCTAGTCGATTAATATTCAGGGCCCGGCCGGTCTGGTTCATCTCCTTCCATTATTGCTTGGACGCCATCTTAGAGGACTTCGCTTTGATTTCCAAGAAACTAATTGCCTTCCTTTCGCAACTAATTGCGTTTGTTTTGAGTGGCAACCTTTTTTAAAAGAATAGATTTTGAACCAAGCTAAAATTATGATGTTAGTAGGTATGATGGATACCCACTGCCAGCAACTGGATAGTGGATAGCACTATCCGGTTAGAAAAAGTCACGTGACTAATGAAACAAAACGGAAGAGCTATAAGATTTATCCTAGTAGCTTATCTGCCTCGTTTTCAAATCTCACAATGCTAATCCAAATAGTCATCCAAATTTGCATAACCATAACATTGGACCGTAGATTTCATAGACCAGCAATTACAAGAATACATCAGGCTTTGCCTGAGTAGCAATATTGCCTTAATATATTCAATATCCGGGCACAGATGATAATTTACCGAGTCGGGTAGAATCCATTATGGGTGTTTACTTGACCTTAGTGCTTACTAAGACAACAGGGGTGACCGGGCTCTACTTGAATTGTGGGTTCCTGGTACTCAGGGAACGGTAGTCCTTGAAATGTTCCTTGGGGACCTGGATGAAATTAGGGACTGTTATTGTTGCTTGTAGAGAAATTCAAACAACTTTGTATGTGTCCATGGAGAAGAAAATAGGGCCGTACAATATAAGGGTGCAATACTCATCCATCAATTACTTTTCTTTAAGAAAATTAAAATCGCGAAGAAAATCAAACGACTGGTAGGTTACCATAGATTTTTTTATTGAAAAATTAAAAATGTATATGAATGTGAAGAAAAGTATTGATGTTGATGATTGATTACAGCTTATCGTTAACGCGATTTCCGAGTTCGCCCTTCATGTAGTAGATAACCTATGACCTTACAATGATTGTCAGTGTTGTTAGTTAACAAGTGAAAGTGCGAAACCCAAAATAACGTAACCATAAAATAAAACAAATTATTTTAATATTTTCCATTGGAAATCTGGTCGCAGTACGCATGTTTGATCGGCACAAACAAATATTTTCACCGCAACGCTCCCGTTCCCATAACACAATAAGAGAAAGAAGATAAACAATATAAAGAGAAACAGAAAGGTGAATTTGAAATAACAGCGACTTCTGAATTTGGAATTCAAATTTCGCACGTTGACTTTTGCACCAACACTGGCGAAGCATTCGATAATAAAAACAACGAGCCGATGGGTCTGCTTCCTTCACATTGAAAAAATAACAGTTATTCTTCTTTGTCAATTACTGACAAAACTTCTTCAAAATTTTTTCCTTCGGATCAGTTCGTTGCTCATGACTTAAGAAATAAAATTAAGAATTAGTTTTATATATAACTTATTAATTTAGATATAACTTTTTAAGTGCAGATTATGTAGCTTGAAGGCATAAGCCTCCAAGAAGTCCTTCAAAAGTTTTAATCAATAATTTTATCATCTTCTTATACTTAGATAGATTCCTTCTTTTGCTATTTTTTGGAAAGACTGTCTGTCGGTAGGAAACGCTGAGTCCTGGAACTGCGAAAAGCTTTAAGTGGAAAAATAATTACAGGATATTTTAGGAAAACTAAAATTGGCGGTTTCCATACAAGACATGTGTGCGCCTTTTGTGTTTATAATTTCATTCAGTTCTACAAGTGAAAAACCTAAATTTGAAGCCCCTTGACTCATGACATCTGACATTGTTGTAGAAAATCTGTCGCTCCTACAGTTTGTTTATGACCTCACATCAAATACTTCAAGAGGAAAATCCTGAATAACTTGTAAAAATATTGCCCTCGCCGTTCGCGCACCAAATTCTAAAGTGACAATATTCCTTATTGTATCCGCGGTGTGAAAAATGTATGCACACCCCCTAACCCGCTACCGGCGTAATATACGACGCGCGTGGGGAGTTATTAAAATTATAAACAAATAAAATTATTCAGAACGCACCCCTTACGAATATATTCGTGGCACGAATTCTTCATGTGTGATTTAAATAAACGTTGGGTTGGTTAGTTTACTTGTCTGATGTATATTTCTGGTTTTACATATTTGTGAGATCGCCTGTATACAACACAATACATTCGGCTTCTTAAATAAGTAATAATTAAAACTTGTCGTTGATTATGAAGAAGGTACAGAAAGCCATGAATGAAATTTTCTTATATAATCTTAATCACCTACTTTCAGCTATAATTGGTCGGTTTAAGTTCCGATTTTGTTGCTTTTGTCATAGAGTTGTCGCTTCAGAAATTAAACAAAATGCAGTATCGATATTGCAACACTTATCAATAATAATTTTCATTAAAATTATTTTAGCAGTCCTTGAACTTGAATTTGTTCAGATTGTTGTCACCCATTCATTTAAATTCTTCTAAAATCAAAACTTTTTCAAGAAAAACAAATCTAGGGGTGACAAAAACAAAATACAATTTCCTATCCTCCGATCACATGTCGACGTTTTTCATCTATATCGATATACAACGTTAACCCCCTTTATTTTATATTAAAGCGATAAACATGTCGATTGGTAGAGTCACGCGTGGCCGGGCTCCCTCGCGCCTCCACTCGCCTCGCCTCTGCCTCGCCAATATGCAAGTCATGAGAAAACGCTTATCACGGGTTTAGATAGCGCCTCTCAGATAGACGTGGGATGAATTACGGTGTAACATATTGTGATGTGATCTGTAACTATTAGTTTAGGTAGAGCGTTTTGGTTGGATAGGTGGTAAATTTTGTATAAAACATATTACAGAGTTGGATGATGTTTGGATGACTAGATATTTTTGTGCATTCACGCAGTTTCTTACGAAAAATGCCGCTTAAAAATTGACTTTGTATAGAAAAAAAATCTTATTTTAGGTAGGTACTTACTTGTTATTAAAGATAGAGAATCTCTTATGATAGGTTGAGTTTCTTTTAAGTACCTTGTTTCTTGCCTTCATGCAAGTAGTAATGCGGAGTTGGTAATGGGAAAGTTTTTAAATTAAAGTTATTATATAAGCACATAAGTAATCATTATACTTTAAAAAAACTTAATACTAGTAGTTCCGTGAGAACAGTAGACCTCGCCAGCCCTTATAAACCAAACCTAAAAGAAACCAACAAAAGTCAACTTTGGAAACAGAAAAAGTACCTACTAAAGTGACAAAAATTAGCACTTTAAAGCTTAATATTTCGCAAACGGATCCCTGAATCGAAAAATGTTTATCACACACCCGCGATATTTTTGAAAGACCCATCCAACGATACCCCACACCATGGATATCACGCGGAAAAAAATAATTTTCCATTTTGCGTATGCAGTTCTATGAACATAATTTATTTTTTCAACTTTCTTAAGTCGATCCACTATTACTCAAAAACTAATAGAACCTACTTAGCCGTAATAGTTTTCCTTGTAACTACGTTATATATGCTACTGCCATGAATTTTTTCACATTTCCAGAAGCAACCGTTTAGCTGGCAGTGGGGGGGGACACGTGACTCTAACAAAAATTACCGCTTTAAAGCTTAATATTTCGCCAACGGATCCCTAAATCGAAAAAATGGTATTCACGCACCAGCAATATTTTTGAAAGACCTATCCAACGATATCCCACACTATGGGATTCACAAGAAAAAAAAAGTTCACTCCCACTTTGCGAGTATGGTAGGTACTCTAAAAAAAATGTTTTTCAAAATTTTATTCTACTCATTTTGTAGGTTTAATTAATTTATACATATGCCAAATTTTCGTCAAAATCGGTTGAAAAATGCGACCTGTAGAGAATTACAGACAGACAGACAGACAGCCGGACAAGAGCATTTTTGGCCAGTCTCGAAACGTAGACGCTTCGCTCGCTTCGCTCGCTCGGTCAACTATGAATGAATATAATTCGAAAGCTGAAGAGTTGGTTGTTTTTTCTTATTTTATTTTATTTTACTTGGAAACATTGTTACCGTAGTGGAGGAAAATTATGGTACCTTGATACTTAATATTTCACTGTATTTCAACCCAAACATCTTAGTAGGTGTCATACACACAAGGGAGTGCATTAGCCACATTTCTTGACCATCATAAATTACCGTTCGATTAACCACTTTATCCTCGAGGGTCTTACAGGGTTCCGTATCGTTTCGGTGGACACTTCGACAATACCGTTAAAAATGGGTTCCTCACAACTGTCAGATGAGATGAATCACTCCACTGCATTGGAAAAGAAAGATCCGGTATGTAGCCGGGGTGAATTTGATAAATTATTTGATAAAAATTACTCGGAAGAGATTGGGCATAGATAATTGGTTATTTCCAAAATTCAATAAAAGGTGGAGAAAAGCATAGGTAGGCATAGGTTTTTTTTTAAATCTTTGTTTTATTTTGGGACTTTTGATAACCACATGTCAGTCCCATCGTACCCTAACCGAGATTTACTGACGAGGCGACTCAAAAATGTCATATAGGGATCGTGCTGCCACAGATGCAGGCTTGGACAAAATAGACTGAGCCAAACCTACATCTAGTGAATTCAGCTTGAACCATAAAGGTTAAGTTGCAGTTTTCTGCAGTTACCTTTCAGTCTTTAGTTACAATTGAATAAGAAGGCAACAATTTAACAGCTGCATTTGTGCCTTCTGTAGAAGACAAAACCGTCCCGTACACCACATAAACAGAAAAGTACTGGTAATCAAATATTAAACAAGGGTAGAGCTAGAGAGGAACATTGTTTCAACTAAGGGTATAACAACGCTGTTATTTGCAATAACACAGCACACCGCATCTCAGAGGTATTTCCTTCAATAGCTGTAGGCCCATAAAGGCCTGTTGAACAACGTCGTGTCGACGAGCGGCCGCTTGGGACGAGAAACTTCCAAAATTCCCCGCTGGCTTGTCGCGAGCAGAGTTTTACGGCCAAATTAATATGGCAAATTAATGCGTTACGCAACTGTATAATTTTCGCGTATGTGGGTGGGGTGTTCCTGGTGACATACGCCGGTGATGCCTGAATTAAATATTGAGTTCCACAGAACTGGGTGAATGTAATGCGGGACTTGCGGGAGTTACCGAAAGGAGAAGAAACCTACTGTAATACTTTTATCTTTTACAATCCATTTCAGTCATTACCATATCAAACAAAGAGTTTAATTCACGTATACAAATAAAGATTTGTGATGATGATGACGATACATGGTTTTCCAAATAAACTGTTACTATAAAGGAAACGTTTAAACCTTAACCAAAACCGGAACAATCGGGACCTCAGTACGATTGGCAACTCTAGACATATGCTATCAGAAGGAGATGCAGGGTGAGATTGGCAACATTTTTCCATATGGAAATAATATAGCGAACCGAGCGAACAAGACAACAGTGATATGCTAATTAAAGGAAAACATGCAGAACGCGCTCCGTGTTTATTTTAGGTCTACGACGAGACGTAGAAAACGGTGTTTGCTTTTTAATTTGAAATCGGCCTGCAGGACGAAAAAAATTAACAAAGAGTAAGTTCATCTTATTTCATATGGTTCGTCGAAGATAAATTTTGGGTTTTGTTTCACGATCTTCCATTTTCTTAGGTTTTGTTATTTTCAATTGATTATTAAGTATTTCGAGTTATTTGTAGTTCTCATCAAGTTCTCTTTAACGGATTTCAGTTTAATAGATTTCAGCTACGCGCCAAAATATTTGTCAAGTGCTTAGAAAATATACCGAACGGATAATATACCTGCTAAGGAAAACGCTTCATTTCAAAGTAACGAACATGTTACAAGCTACACAATAAACGTAACATTCCGCTTAATTACACGAAAAGTTTATAAGTAACAGTTACACGAACAAGAAGTGCGCAAGGAAGAAGAGCATGCGACTTTATGAGTGCGATTCGTCACGACAATTGAGCACGTGGAAGCGCGCCCTAATGAGAACACCTCATGCAATAAGCGATGTAATAAAAAGACAGACTTTAGAATCTTCCTTTAATCCTGAGCCTCTTTATTTATTACAGTCTATTGTTGAAAAACAAATTGATAAGATTGTAATACATAGCATTTTCTTAGTCTGAAAAGTAGATGTTAATGAATACTAGTTCAAATAACTGAATGAGTCATTAAATGTTTGGTACCTTAAGTACTTTGTGTCATAGTTTTGCAGATTAAACTTAAAGCCAGGCAAACGCTACGTCCACACATTACTGTTAAATAAACAAAGGTACCTAACTCATAATGGAACATGAAGGTAATATGTATGTTCGAGTATAATAACAAGAGGACGTCAACAATATCGAGAGCAAACAATTAGAGGCAAGTAAGGAAGGCAAGGGGTGCCGATTAAGTTATACACATGCGGGTTAGAGGGTAACCTGACTCAGGAAGATTAAGATTCATCGAAAGGCCCTTACATGGAAGCAAACATTGTATTACGAACCGGTGTCTTGGCGATGTTTGCTAAAGGTAGCGGATGTTAATTTAGTATTCAGATGTTGCCTCCCTTACGAGTCGTGGGCAATATTAATATTTGAGTTAAGATTTTAGGTTTCCATTTGCTACACAAAAGAAAGTCTGTGGTAATCAAACAAACATAAAAGCAGATCTAATTGAAGGAGAATCCGAATAAAACAGTGCCATTAATATATTGTAAAGATCTTCATAAAATACCTAGATTAAAATACCTAGAGAATAATTTTTTTATTAGTATTGTAATTGAGTACTGTTCGTGAAATTTTTCTGATGGCATTAATACCAGACTACGTTTGTCAAATCACTGCCTGGCATTGTCAGCAGCTAATATCGCATGGAAATAAAGATTCATTTCTACTAAAATGATAGTGACATCAAGATAACGCTTTCTTATGGAATGTCGTGGACTAATTTGCGGCTACAAGCAAGGGGAGGTGTTGAGAGGACGTTAATGTCCTCGGAACGCCTCCGGGCAGTCCGAGCGGCTTGACCGTCGCTCGGGGAGCGCTCCCACTATTAAAGTGCTAAGAGGGACATTAGTCTACCCTCTTGGGCCCCGTCATCTGAATAAATTAACCTCTTAATTGTGTATAGTTTTTGTGGGAATTGTAAGGGTAAATTATTTCACGTTGGTTTGCAGAAAGTGTGACATCAAAAAATTCTTTCTAAGAAACTGCCAGGATTTTTTTCCTCTGGTTCTTAAAATATTAGTTTTCAAAAATCAGTGACGCTGATGATAATGACTATGCCAAAGGCTCTAAACGTTTACAGAAAGTCGGAAATATAATCATAATAAGTGTAGCTTTAAGTTAAGTAGTAAGTACTTACCTAGTGCAATGTAAATAAATAGCATTACGTATAACTTAAAGTCCGGCGGGTCCATGATAAGCAAGTTAATCCACAAGATAAATAGCTGGGTATGAACATTATACCAAATGTCCAATACGGGGGTCGTGAGTGATGAGATTCTTTTGTCTCGCTCTGCACAGACCGTATCGACAATGTAGGAAGGACTTTAGCGCGTCAGCAATCGACAGTGTCCGAGAACATTTGAAATGTAGAGATATAAAGCTGATAGAAATCTTCACACAGGTCTGTTTTTGTATAAAATTAGCAATCAAGTGCAAACTTTGATATACTATTCGGATAGATAGGGGTTGAAGTTATTGAATAAAAATTTAACTTCTTCCAAATCCGGTTTTATTAAAATACGTATCTAATTTCACGCAAAAATCATGTTATTGCTAGATCTTAAACTTTAAAAAATAATTTAACACCCTACGTCGACATCATGCTACTACTACTAGAAAACGACCGCAAAAGATTTTTGGGTGTGTTCTCAAGTCTATTTGCGGAACATCCACACAAACGTCTGAATGTCCGGCACATTAACTACAGGCCTCAGGGTGGGGCGGTTAGTCAATCGGGGGTGCCTTTATTTAAAATCACCACCTATTGTGTCTAAGAAACCGCCCATTGACATGGCCAAGATTTGTGAGTTTCGTCTGTCTGGGGATGTTTGTTGGTTTCAAATGAGATAGCAATGACAAAGGTATCTTCTTGAATTAAGTTAATGGTCAGGTAAGGTAAGGAGTAGACTGGACGTGTAGGTATATAGGGTTTAACTCTATAGTTTGTAAGATCTGGTCTTCTAGATTTTCTTTCCCCTGTGTCCTTCTTACCGCATCTGACCGTAGACTTGGTTACAAAAGAAAAGATGATCATTTGTTCTAAGATTTTTGGGAATTTACCAAATAAGTACCTACTAACAAAAAACTGTTGTGTTGAGGACATTAAAGCAAAATGTTCTAAAGATCACGAGCTTACGCAACAGTACAAATCTCACAAAACTTACTGACACTCCCAAAATCCCCTGTTTTATTTCTTTGGCAGTTTCCAGCATATCGTGTAAATCTACAAGGCAAACAGGGATTCGCTGAGATTTGCGAACTGGCCATCGGATAAATTGACCGGTAATAACAAAATGTAAGGGGTAAGAATGTAGATGCTATTTAGATAATTGTTAGCTGCGTCCGCAGTAGCCGGTGGCCAGTGTATCGGAAAACTCCGCAGATATGGGGGTTTTTATTGCCTTTGCCCGAGGTGGTCATTTATGGGAAAACTATCAACGGACAGAACGGTCATTTATGGAGAAACTATCAGGGATGGATGACGTAGCATTTGTTGGTTCCGTTTAGAAGCGAGAAATTATTGCTGCTGCTTTATGTGTGTAATTTGTTTCATAAATAGAGGTGTAATGAAGACATACAACTCTATGAGATAAAAATATTTTCATGACACCAATTGTTAAAATTTTAAACACTTTTACAAGACGGCTGACTGGATGCTGAGAACCGAAGATCAGGTTCAGTGGCGCGCCTTGGGGGAGGCCTAATGTCTAGCAGTGGACTAGTGAAGGCGGATGATGTTGATATATTTGAAGTACTTACACCGAACCGAAAGAATAGTTTACACAATCACCCACATAGAAATGAAATGATGTAGCCGGTGTAGAATCGCACATGTCGCAAAATTACACCACAACAGATGCAGTGTAAAATTGTTTGCTTGTTTATTCAATTCCTTTTCTTTCTCCACTTCCAAACGGCAGGTGAGATGTTAAATGGCACGAATTTTACCTTTTGCGCTTTCCACGCTTGTTTGCAGTTAGCGAATATTGTACACACCAGCGGGCGCATTCTGGCACCCGGTCGAATTATGACGGTCAACTGACCACCCGTCGGAGAAGCAAACGTCCTGCCGTAATCAGATCGGCAAACAATTCGCCCTTTGATAAAGATAAATTATCTTTGTTTATGCCTGTTTGGGTTTGAATTGTCTTCGTTTGTGTTATCAAACTTTGCACAACAGTCTGTACTACGAGTGCAGCTGCGTGAACTAGACATAGGTAAGGAGTGAGCCTATATTTAATTAAGTAGTTCTTGAATAAAATACGTAATACAAACAAAATGGAACTTCCATTTATGAACTAACTTTCTTAAAACCTAGTATCTTCTCCAAAGGAAGGAGACTTACATTTCATACAGTGGTATCGTTTAATTCAAAAATTCAAGTGTTTAATTCCATGCAGAGATTGTTGTTGATATTGCGACTATCCAGGGATTTCCTATGCAATTACTTAGCGGCGAACTTGGTAGCCGTAGCCGATTGTAAAAGCCACCATTTGCTAGTGTCTTTCCCTCATGACTTCTTGCTTGAATTGAAATCGATTGAAACAATTCAAACACTTGAAGCAAACTTCGCGTCGTGTTCTCGAGACGTGACTGACATGAGAGTTAGAATAACAGCCTCGGAAGCCAAGTTGGATGTTTAGCGGCACCTGCGCAGGCTATCGACTCATAATATTCGGCTTAGCGGGTATCCCCCTACCCCATACATGCATAAACGTTTTATATTGAACGACTTGAACTTTGGGGAGGATACATGTGTAAATAGAGGATCTTCGTTTAGATCTTTAATTAAAGATTTTTTGGTAATGCTCTTTCATAAACGTAAATTTAATACTAATTTTGCGTTTATACCTAAACACAACATTATGTAACATATAATTGCAGTGTTTCTCGGAAATCTATGGAATGTTAATGATGAAACAAAACCTAGGTAAAATAAACTAAAAAAAGAACAGGGCTTAGATTTGAAGCAGTAACTAAATAAACATCTCTACTATTTATAGGTGTAGAGCCCAAAGCTTTGGTAATAAATAAATAATTTCAATGTTTTTTAATGATTTGGAAAATCAATCATTGGCTGCCATTAAAACGTCTCATTGTCTATTTTATGCCAAGGATTTGAGCTCTTCATTATTGGCAATGTAAAGACATAACGCCACATAATAATAACAAAGCTATAAACCAGCCATGCGGCACCCGTGATGCATGGGGCCGTTGAAATAATATTATCGTTGCGTTACCGATGGTACTTACTCTCCAAGGAGAATCAACATAAAGTGAATAAAAGAAAATTATGAATCGCACCGAAATAAATTACCCTGTGTTGGCGGCAAAATAACATCACATTTGAATGCCTTTTATGCTTTATAGGCCCGTAACTATATGAAATAAGTCCCGGTGCCTTTTTATGGGACACGGGAGCACGTACGCGGCATAATTTTTGAGTTGTTTGTTGCGAATACGTAACACACTCTTAAAACTTTTTCCGTTTCAAAGTACTAATGTTAGTAGAACCTATAAGCGCGCGAATTGCACATAAATTGAATCTGAATCTTAACTTTCTACTGGACCATACATTTAGATATTTAAAAAAAAATGTTCTATTTTAAAGAATTTTTATAACTTAAACCAATAATTACCAATTATGATCAGTTTTGGTCAAAAAGTTGTAATATTCTTCAAATTTCCACGTAAACGTTTCCTAGCACAAATTGAAAAATTCTATATGAGGATCTGAAAACTACTTTTTTAATCAGAGATACTTAACTTAATTTATCCTTATTATCCTTGTTACTGCTATGCTCAGTTTTGAGGCCGTCATCGAGATAGGTATGTTTAATGCTTACATAAACCTCCTGCCACTTAAAAGGTGCGGAATAAATTTCCGATAATTACATTATCGAGAAAAAGTATCGTCACTTCACCGCCGACAAATTGCGCCTACCTCGGAAGCCCATAATTCCTAATGACATGCAATAAACGTACCCCCAATTTTCAACGTAAACCCGCCATAACAATATCGACATCAGCGAAATTTTTCCTGAGGCATTTTTTATTTGAGAATAAGTAACACTTTTCGGTGTAATCAAAATTTTGCGGGCCCAGTGGGATGGGTCGGGGGGTTTATCGGCCACTCAATTTGATTTCACCACCGCAGTGATTCCACTCCTTCTGCGGAATGCTTAAACGTACGTAAGGAATAGCAAATATATCTTTGATTTATAATGGATACGCCTTGAATCAAATGTTTTGTAGCCGACTTTAAATTATTTAAATATTGGTACGTACACATAATTTTCCTAGAAAAGATAAAATCTAAGACAAGGTAGGGCAGAACAAATGTATGAAATCAATGGACAAATAATTTTGCAGATACAACTAAAAATCTAACGCACTATCAAATTATTTCTTATCTGCGAAGAAAAACAGCACAATATTTTGTAACCAAAAATAATTTCTAAACCAAATCTCAGAGGACGTCCTCAAAAAGCATCCTCTCAAAATCCGACAAATTTGATGCTCATCTAAATAACACTCATATTCCATGACCACTGGTGCGGAAATGTCGTATATTTAAATTCGGTCCGGTCTACGCGATGTTTCAATTGTCACTGCACCTCCATAATCCGGTTATTGGAAGGGTGTCTGGATAATATTTTTATTGACAATGCTACAAACTTTGTGGTCCCTTGAATTTTAGATTACGTGTACTGTGTATCTCGGTTACAGAATAGTTACTACAGTTGCACTACCCTCTTCTTTTCTTTCTTAGCTTCAGTTAAGAAAATTTGATCATGGTTTTGCATAGTGCAAACTTTTGGACACAAAATGTTTTATAGCTTAAAGCGAAGCAGCGAGGGTTCCTAAAACTTTATTAGAGTTACTGTAGGTAGGTCAAGTGCGTCTGGAATTCTTAAAAAAAAATCTTTTAAATACACTCACTTTTTAAAATCACTTATTCCGTTAATCCGCCATCAATATTCAAGTCTTGTTCTCAAAAAACTCATTAACAATTCCTCCTAATAAATTCGGAGTCGTCGTCTTTGCAATCAATTTTTTTATAGAAACGAATACTGTCAGGAATTGGCACCGAAAGTCGTTGCCCCAAACAAATAAAGGTAGGTACGGTAGGGGAAGTGTACTCATTTCCACCTAAGTGCACATGTCCTCTGCTTTTCCGATAAGACTTCCAGCATCAGGGTGCTGATCACGTCGCGGCAGGCGAGGCCCGCGTTTATGACTAATGACGGGCTCACATGCCGCCTTTACTGTGCCACCTCATGACACGCGCTTTATATTCAAATCATACTCTTCCTGACCCTGATTAATGCTATTTTCTTTATACGCATTTGTTAACGTCTTTTAAGGAGACGGCTGACATGTGGCGCTAAGATTTTGAGGGCGTTTTCAGTATTTTGTGTTTGTATCAGATCGTAAGGGGGGGGGCAAGAATGATATTATGTCTTGATGACTGTCTGCATATTATTATAACAAGAACTACTCATTAGTTTCTTGATCTCCAGGCAACTAAATCTCTGCATGGAGTAGCCGTGGATGAATGAACATGTACAGTCGACCGCACGTCAGTGGAAACACTTTGACCTTAAGCTTAAGCTGGCCTGGCCTATCAGGGTGTTTCAATACTATGAGAGACCAGTTCACACTGGTTTGGTTTCCACTGACGTGCGGTCGACCGTACGAATATTAAAATTATGTGTGAAAAGAACTAATTTATGTGCAAAAAGAGTGAAGTTACAAAGATTACATAACCAATGACCCAAAATAATCAAGTCAAAATTACCGTGGCTCTTGAAAGTAGAATTCTCAGGGTAATCGAATAAGGATCGAGAACTTTTGCCTGATTACAATAGAGTGCAATAATTTGTTCGGTTCAATTGGTCGGTGGAGAAAACATGATTGCAACAATATCAGATTCCTACGTGATGAATTGTTTGTAACAAAGTATCTCCAAACGTAGGAAGTTTCATCAAATTAAGTAAATCGGTCCGCTTTACGCAAACATTTGCGGCGCTACCGCTTGTGAGACGTCTGGATCTTAGACAAATTAATAACGAGATAAAGAAACTCGGCGAGTCTTAATTCATTAATTAACCTAATTGTATTTGCCGCGGAGGCCATTACTACTATGTTTGTGATTCAAGGACACAGAGTAGACAAATTTAGCGTTTTTTATATAAATTTGAAATAAAATATCGTCTAGGTAAACTACAAAAACAAGTAAAAGAAATCACATAATATCATAACGAGAAGCGGACATTTTAGGAAGTTTGGGGCTTCGGCCGTGTCTGTAACCGAGTTTTATAACCAGTTACAGTTACAAAACTGGTTACAAAACTCGATTACAAACACGGCTGCAGCCGTTTAGGCGTGCCATAAGTACGAACTAAGAAAAATTTTAGTTCCGAAAATTGTTGTTTGTAACTCGGTTACAAACGAAGACTTTATAAATTCTTCAATCGTAAGTAATTACAAGGAAAGAAAATACAGCGATCAAATTATTCTTGTTTCGTAACTTGGTTACAAACAAAGAAAAAGATCTTCCTTTGTAGCTGGTTACAAAACTCGGTTACAAACATCGTTGCTGCGTTAGCACTGATTTAAGTGACAATGTCCGACTCGCAACGCTAATAAAATCGACCTGTGGCGCTGTTCACCGGTCACTCAGAAGTCAAGATATTTCTCAGCTTGTGCTATGCATGCAGAATACGGCGGATTTAGAATTCACGTTAGAATTTAATCTTTAGCACGCCAGAAGACTTGCTAGACCTTGCAAGTCATTACACACGTGCTGTGTGGTAAAAAGTTTTGCTATCAAATATTTAAAAAATACTTACTTTGAATCTCTGTTTATAGTTATTCTGTGACAGCAAGAACGCGGGCGCCATAAGAATTGCTTGATTACCAAAGAAAGGGGTGAATCGAAAACTTTTCACAAGAAAAATTTGCCAATTTAAAGAAAGGTACTAAGCGCCCGCTACAGTAGCGGCAGCGGCGCCCGAAGTTTTGAAAGATTTTTCACTTTCACCATTAATTGCTACCGAAAGTAAAATAAATCTTTGCTACTTTGCTTTTCTTGAGGCTTGTTTTCAGGCGAAAGCCTTAAGCTAATCAATTAATTAAATTGTTGATATTACTCGGGAGTTAAAATATTTCTTGCCTATTTTCTTTGTCAAGTTAAACTCTTTCCTCATTTTTCATGACTTTGCCAAGACCGGAATAACAAAACGTTATTGGAGTCACTGTCAAATTCAATCTACCAGGACAAAAAGTTCAAAAACCACAGTGGGATAATCTAGAAATAAGGTCTAGGCTAGGACATGTGCTTGCTAAATCACAACTGATTCAACTGAACGTGATGGGAAAGATTATGGGGAAGTAAAGTACCTATAGGAATAAAAAGTAATTCGTGGCTCGGAAAGGAAGGGAACTTAATAGCCAGCTTAGCATGTAAGAGACCTGAAGGCACGCGGAGCTGACAGCCCACCTCCGTTAGTGGTAGTGGAAAGGTGCAGCAAGAAGTATGACAGAAGAAATCTATGATTTTTACCATACCATGTCCGTGCTAAAATATATATATATATATATATATATATAAATACATATACCTACAAATCTCGGCTCGAATCACCAGCAGCAGCAAAATTTGCAGATTTGAAGCGAGAAGCTAGTCTTTCTATATTAGCTTTTGCCCGCGGCTTCGCTCGCGCACAGTATTTTTTTATATTTGAAATTCCAAAAGACCGAAGTCACAGGCAATAGCTAGTAACATAAACTAGCTAAGGTATCGGGAATAAAATTGCTTTCAGCTGTAATGTACTATCTGAATAACGAAGTTTGTGAATAAAAAACAAAATATCACTCCCCGTGTGCGGGGTCGATTTTGTGGGACGTAACATTTTATCATAGGTGTAATAGAAATATCAAACAACAGTAAAATATATTGATTTTGTTTGAAACTGCAATTCCTAACTTTCTCGTTACGTTTATTGTTTGTTTTTGGATGGATGACAGGATGTCACTCATAAAATTGCTTGCGATAGGAGGCTAAATATAGCTTTTTGACTTCTTATAACTTCTCACTTTGTGTCATTCATGCTTTACGTAGCGGAAAAGAAATATAAAAACAACAATCAAGTTTTCAATAACTAAAAATAAACTACATGAAAACTAAAACTGGCCGGGTAATTCCCATTCGTCTATAAAACTGTCACGTAATATATGGAACATGGAGCATGTGCCTGGAACGAATGGGAAATACCCAATGGCCAGCACGAATAGTGGACGACTCAATGTGTCGTACCTTTGTAACTTATTACCTATACCACTAGTAACCTACCCTGTACTACCTAAAAACAAAAACTGCTGACATGTAAATTTTGGCGGGATTTTGTCGGAGACGGTTTGTCTTTTTATTTAATTTTCCTAAAAAATGTATATTGTAGGTTTTGGTGTATATCTGTGATAGTTTTATTTGCAACATGTGCCTAATATAGTGTATCTGTGTGTATATGTATCGTACCTTTGTAACTTAATACCTACCTTTACCACTGGTAACCTACCCTGTACTACCTAAAAACAAAAACTGCTGACATGTAAATTTTGGCGGGATTTTGTCGGAGACGGTTGTCTTTTTATTTAAATTTCCTAAAAAATAGTATAATAGTAATAGTATATTGTAGGTTTTGGTGTATATCTGTGATAGTTTTATTTGCAACATGTGCCTATTATGGTGTATATTGTGCGGGATAGCTAAATAAAAGCGTGTAACGACTCTACCAGATCGTTCCAAAATGTGCCTTGTTAAATCTTCATTAAACCTACTATCAGTTTAATGCAGACGTGAACTGCAGTGTGGATCACCGAATGGCACTAGTTGTGCTTTCGTGGAGGCTGTGCTGCGGATTTATTGAAAATCGCCGACTATTATAGTCGTGCCCTGTTTTTGTGGAAGCCGTCATAGAAATAGCGTAGCGAGCGGGAGCGTAGCGAGCTTTTTCCGTGTTCTGTGGAAGCCGTGCTGTAACCGCCGGTTTTTGAAGAAAAACAAACAAAATATGAATTGGCTGGATGGTCTATGACTTTTGCCTGTTCATCATTGGACGAATTCAACAAAAAAGGTATAAATGTGTTCGTTGTAAAGTGACATCACTGTACTCAACGAACCCCATATTGTTACAACTTTGTATTAAAATGCTTTAGCTGCCCTATGAATAAAACGGACTTGGCAAAGAAAATATTAACTTGGGACGGCACGGCTGGTACCTGACCCCTACAGGCAGTTGGAAAAGATCAACATGTTGCCAACACTTCACGGACACTCAATTTAAAAAGTTTTCTCGCTCTTTGTTTTGTCCTGAACAAACTCAATTAAGTGCCCTTTGCCTTTCGAATATTTAATTTTATGTGTCCACGTTTCTTTCTTAAAAGTTCAATTGTATTTTTTTTCAGAAGTTAATTGATACATTACGTTCTAAGAAACTTCTAATTTATTCAGTTATTTCTTGTTTCAATTAGGTACCATCAACAGCCTATTAACATGGTCTCCACTGCTGGGGCTCAGGCCTGCCCTCTCAACGAGAGGTACTTAAGTTTCGAGAAAAACCCATTGGTACATGGCCCAGACGGGGATCGAACTTCAATTACCTAAGTGTAAGTACATTCAAATATGTAACGTCTCGGAATTTCTAAATTAGAAAAGCATTTTAATCAACATCTAACAACAGGCAATCAGAGGCGAGTAGAAACGGGTGTTCCTGAATTAGAATTGAATGTAAATGTGCGGGCTTTATCGGGGATTATAGTGTTCGTGTCTGCAAGTGGGAGATAGTTGCCGGCCCGTCCGGAGCTTCATACTAATACAAGTTCTTACCACCGCTCTAACAAGAACTACCCTGCCGCTTTGCTGCTGCAATACTTACGGCAATTGAGGGATAAATGGACGGTATTTGAGAGGTCTAGGTACAATGGAGACAATGATATAGCCGCGAGGAACCCGTATCCTCCTCTTTAACAAATTTTACTGCCGACTAAATCCGCCCTCTTCGCCACACACGGGCGGACCAACCCTACATGTCTTGTTCTCAGTTAGGCACCAGCGACGGGATTATTATCCGTGAATAAATGTAGGTTACGCGGGGTGGCTTTACTCGGGTTTGATTACAATTAATTTGGAGATATGGTTTTATAAATTGGTCTGCACATGTACTCGTCGGCACCTGTTTTGAAACTGCCTAGTTACTACGGGCCTTACTAAACTGTTTCATTAAGAACGTATGTAGTTATGTACGTTAAGTTATTTTCAGTATAGTCACGCCATCATTTTTTAAGTCTATATCCTCCTTCAATTGCCAATGATACGATATTTAAGTGAAATTTAACCTGACGGAATAATTTAAATAAATTATTATGTCTCATTTAATTTCTTTATATATACCTAATCAACTTAACTGTCTCCTTAATAATGTGAAAACATACAATCGCAATTTCCTATTATTATGTTACACTAAATAATACAAATCAAAACATGAGATATTCTAATTTCTTAAGCGCCATTCTCTGTAACATTTTCTCCAATCGTAGAAAGTGGACTGGACACACGCGTTGACAGTTGTTTTATCGACATTTATCTGATTTATACCACTTATCACTCCCACCAAAAGTAAGACCTTAACTTCTACTGCATCCTCAGTACCACAGCTAGTCACAGGGCCTCCCGAATCACCACTGCCACCATCAGTTAAGACATTAGTAGTGCATACAAATTTACTCATATCCATTTCCCATACATTAACACAGTCTTTTCGCGATAGTACATTGATTTGCCCTAAAAGTAATACTGGCGAATTACGTTCTCGAAGACCGTGTCCTACCCTCCCAAATCCAGCAGCAAAGCAGTTCTTTGGGTAGGCTAAGTTCTTTCTTGCTGTTCATGTAAAGTGCACATTATCTGAGAATTTCCATGGTTCATCAACGAACGTTATAGCTAAAACGTTTAGTGGGGAAATTGAAATTGTTATTTTTCTCCACTGCTGTGCACTGCCGATCAAACCGATCGGATTGTCAGGATAGTACGTGTCAGTGTTCAGATTTCCGGCAACAATTCTTAGGATAATATGCATTTTAAATAGCTAAGCAAATCTGGCTTACCTACTTGAAAACTCCTACTCGGAGAGGTTGCAATAACTATATCCACAGTAGGAACTTCGTGCAATTTCGAATTGGCGTCATCAAATCTCGTATTATTTAGGGAACACCTACATTTCAAACTATCGTTAAGCTGGCTGGGTAGTTAGCGTAGCAACGCGTTGGGGCTCGGGGCTGGCTGTCAATCCGGCCAAACCGCGCATTACGCCAAATGGCTCGAGTAACAGGATAACGCGGAATCCGAGCTACTACGGTTCCCAAAAATGAACTCACTTTCTTTAGGAATCATGGGAGGAAAAAATTGATAATCTCTACTTTTTCGGACATGGAGAAAAACTTGAACTTGGTCAATTATTACTGCAAAGTACTGATGAATTAAAAATTCTAAGTTACTTATAATTATGATACTATACCGAACAAGATGAAAAGGTAATAACATAATCCTTTAGTTGACTACTTGTTTTTTTTCTAATAACCGTACTGGGTGGTATCAAATTCGCACGTTGATATGATACTGATGTTATAATAGTTAAATCTATCGCAGGAATAATGTCAGAGCTGGAATATTGTAATCTTACGGATTATTTTTATATAGGTAAGTATATCTTGAGCTAAACTCCTCTGTTAATGATAGGGTAAAGTCCCGAATTTCAAAATAAGCGACTTAAAAGTGAGATCGAACCAAGATTAAAACTCAGAAAATCGTGGTAGGTGCCCAAATTGGGGAGAACAGAGGAAATAGTAACGGAGTAGTTACTACCGTAGTCACATGCAAAAGGATATTCGCTACTTATGGACAATAAAGCAATGTTACACTACCGGACCCGGGAAATGAGCCTTGTCATTTGATGATCATTCGTGTTTGTAATCCGAGTTATAAATGCATGTCATAATTAAGTTACAATCAGATTTTGTCTTATTTTAAGGCACGTAACCAAATATAATGTAAGTGAAAGTTAAGTTGCTATTATGACGTAATACGAGATAGTTTTATAGTGAACTTTGAGATAGTGGCAAAGAGGAAGATTCATAGAATTGTAAAAAATTGCTGACAATCATACATTATAACAAGCGTAAGTCATGACAATTGTATGTAACGACAATCGAAAGTCATGACAATTGTACATTACGACACGCACACGTATTGACAATTAGACCAATTATATGAATTAGACATTTTGACATGTGGGCCACTGAGTTCCGGAATCATAATTATGAATATGATGATAAAGCAATTGGGCGCCATTGAAATAAAATATAAAATAAAGCGACTCACCGCACTAGAACTTGAGTGAATTTATAGAAAATTATCATAAAATATCGTTAAGTTACGATAGTTGATTAGTTTGTTTAAAAAGTTTTAAAACATAACACTGGAACCCTTTGTTGCGGACATCGGTAAGTAACATCTGAAATGTTAACCTGACATAAATTATGTAGTAACACAAGATATTGTTAGAGCTTTAGGTAAATAAATAAACTATTAAATAATTAAAGGAAGAATTAAGGCGGGAAAGCAAGGAGTGAAGGCGAGAGACTGAAAAAAAAATAGATTAATACATTTAGGTATTACGAACATTCATACTTAGCGAAAATAAAGAAAGTAGAGAGAAACCCGATAGGTAAGTAAAACGCATTCGGTAAAATATTCAGTCGGGATTCGCATTATCGCTGTTTGACTTCACATTAAATCTTAGGGGCGTCCCATAAATAACGCAAACTTTTATCCCACTCGAAATAAGCACTCAAAAATGCAAAGAGCAGAACGCTATAGAGCACGTTCACTAAATTTATTTTGTTTCGCACAATTCAAATAACCATAACTCACCGGCGAACCGACCTAAGCCTATCTAACGATATAATGAAATGCTATTAAGTTTGCGATGCCAAGCTTAAGTTGCGAGAGGTATTTACTTTCTTACCTTCAAGATAAAGATGTTTCTTTCGATTTATTGATCCAGACCGTTTGCGATAAACGGAAAAGTTTAATTTGCTACAGTTTCCTTTACAAATCTAAACAACTCAGTGCCTTAGTATCTTATATGAAGTACCTAAGGAGCACAAAAACACAATGTTGCAAGGTTATAAATTCAAAGTTGTCAAAAATATTACCTACTCTAAAGATTTTTACTTAAGTCTAACATGTACAAATACGTAGATCTAGTTATAATTCCTATAGACTTAACTCCTATTAAGAAAGTTTTGTGGAAAAATTCAGCCAAGCGTGAACACCTGAAGTTCAGTTAAAAGTACAATTTGAAGGCGGACGCCCTCCGCCATCTTGGCGATTGTATAATTAGGTAGTTTGCATTCTACCCACGCGAGCCGTATGAATTCTACCTATTGTCTGACATTGGACCTTTGCAGCTATATCATTTTCTCACACCTACTGCACTTACGCCTTCCCTTCCGCCTAAGGGTAGGGAAAGGGACGCAACGGAAAGAGCGGAAAAATAAACGCGTTATGAAATTTAAAAAGGGTAATTTATAATTGGTTTAACGGTGCTTGTAAAATAATACAAACGTTTCTAATAAAAATGTAACTACGGTGAATTACAATTATGATTAGATAAGAAACCAACAAGGATAGATACGAGGAAAAAAACAGAAATGTTTCTGGCTGTCCCCCGACTCAAAATTTAGAATAACCTCAGGCAAGATAATTTGTGAAAGATAACACATTATACAAGAAATTTCAATTCTGCTGTTAACAGGCCTTGTTGTTTGCTGTCTGTACACCTATTTTTGCTCCAGACAGTCCCTCATGTGTATGCTCCTATTGAAAAATATTAATCTCCTGCTTAGTAGATATTTATGCATGGATTGAAGCAATTTTCATGAAGGCTTGAGGTATATTTCATAAATGATGCATCGTTAACAAAATCGAATAAGCTGTTTACTGCCGATACATTATCCGCTGCACTCATTATCATTAATTTAATTAGTGAATTAATTTTGTATGAGTGTGTCGCGAAAAAAAATTTGGATACGGCTACTTGGGATTATAGTCTATTCCAATTAGACCTCATTAAGCCAATAAATTTAATAATGATTTGAACTTCTGTCATTTAATTATACCTAACTCCATTGACATAATGAAGACAACACTTACTATGAAGATCGATTAACTACACCGATCGATAAACATTAGTGACTTGAGTTTTCGATCACGCCTATCTTAATTTAAAATGTCGATCACTACTATCCACGTTAATAGAGGGCATAGGTTTTAAAATATGTAGAGCCGACATTAAATAGTCTGGGAATGGTATAACGTGGTATAACCATGTGCCGTCTAGACGCGGCAATACAAGCATGAATCTCCATTGAGCGGCGCTCGAATGAACGAATATTTGATTATGTAAAGAGAGGAATAGTGAAACCGTTTCTGTTACTTCGGCATATGGGTGGATTAGTGTGGATAAGGGTACGTGATTAAGGGCCTCTTACACCGCTTGCTGATAAAGTCACAGATACCCTATCTGCAGGTTATCTGACAGATAGCCTATTTTTTTGGTTTCACAGGTATCTGATTGCCTATATCTTACACATTTTATATAGTCTATCACACAGATTTATCTGATAGATTAGTTTATCACTAAGATTACTATCTGTAACAATATCAGGAAGTGGTGAAAGAAGCCCTAAGCGTTGGTAATAATTTTAAAGTTAAGAGAAAAGGAGAATGTTTATAAAACTACTGAATATGTATGTCGACCACAGTTTACGGTGAAAAAGCTGGATATTTCGTTATATCTATTACGTAATATCACAAGAATCGAGAGTGAAAACAAGACATATATTTGGTTTGGGTTGCACTTGAATAAGTCATAGTCACTCATCCCATGGATTGACAAGTTCAACAGAATGTCCAAATCAATATATTTTCATGAAATGTAAAAAATACAGGCATCTGGCATACTAATTTCACCTATACTTAGGTATTAAATAATCTTACTTGATTCACAATGAATTGTTTACACTTGTAGTTATCTATCATGTATGAATTGAATTTATAACAACCCTCATATTGTAACAAAATAGACATTCAATCAAAACTCAAAGCTGGATAACCTTTTTAAAGCATTTTTTCACCCACAAATTCTGTCGCTGAAACGCCAGGCAATAATGCGCCGTCTACAGTAGGAAAGAACAAAACCGAAACAACGTGAATTAAAAATGTGCTAAAAAGAGGCATTCACAACAAGAGGCCGGGGCCGGCGACAGGTTATGACAAATATGTGAGCCGATGGCGTTAATGAAAATGAACCTTTTTGAGAAAAAAATCTACGAGTTTGAAGAGAATAATGTAGAAGCGGTACCGAAGGGTTTTATTTGATAGGTTACTGCAGAACGTGCGGAACTAGATTTTGAACGTATCAACAATATTGTGTAATTTTTGGAGATTTCTGTTACATGTCGTTTAAGAAACTTTTGCAAAAATATATACCAGACTCTAAATGCTAGATAATAGCATTAAAATAAAGGTTACTTCTCTACACTACTTACTTAATATTAAGTAAGTACCTAGTTTAAAAGTACCTATTTCATTTCACTGCAATATCATAATCTCCTTTGCCAATTTATCGTTCAGGGTAAAACAGCCCAACAAATTTTAAAAATCAACTTCGGAATTTAGCAGACAAATGGTTTAATTAACCTGATGGTGCTGTGACTGATCGCCTTGATTTCGACGCAATTAGAAACACTTGCAAATCTCATACCAATTAGGCAGCCACCCAAAATCGCGCCCTCGTAATTGTTTTTGAATGCGTAACGTAGTTTGTGTTGTGGGTGATTTATTAATTGGATTTATTGTGCAACATTATTTTAGTACTCTCAATTTATACCAACATAAGTACTTCAAATTCCTACATACGAGTAAGCTGAGATAGTACAAGAATCTAATCGGAGGAATTTAAAAATGAAAGGGCTATACTTACCCACCCACTAAATAAAAAAAACAGATTGTTGCGTTAAAATTGACATTGGGAAACCGTAATACAATATTGACACGTGTTGAGCACAATAGAATAAGAGTAGCAAAGCACTCTATTGCATTATTTATAGAACACTGCACAAAACGAAAGAAATCACTGGAGACATCTGAATAATTTGCATTTCTGGGACAGACAAACCGACGAGAAGTCTGGAACCTTGACAGCTAATTAGGCCCTTCATTGTTAAATCTTACCACATTTTAAATATTCCTAGTTGAAGTAAGCCTAAAACGTTCTTACAGAGGGTTCAAAATACTTTTTTGGTTCAAAGATTCATTAATTCTTTTCTTCAAATATTTTTCGTATGGTGTGGAGGAAAAATACAATAATCCACTGTGAATGGCGGGCATTGTATTGAGCCAGTGTCCAGGAAGGATGTTTTGTCGGGGTGTTCTTTTTATTGCCGAATTTGCGTTTTATGGTCTGTCACAAGGGAGCGTTGAGGGAATGTGACAATTCTACACCCTTGTGTCTGTTTTTTTTTATTTTTACCTTAGAAGGTTTATCCAAAAACATATTACTTAGGACAATTAATATGGTGATTATTTCTCAAACAAACCCTTCGGGATCTCAATAGCCAGTGTCCAGATGCAAGCGACTTTGAAATATAGACGATATTTATAACCTCCTACGTAGGGGACCGTCATTTTAGCTCAAACTCTTTGTCCTCTGTGTGAATGAATGATGCTAATGTACTTTATACATTCGTCGATTATCTTTTATCAAAGATAGTCCTTAACTCTCTTGGTTTATAATATAAGGTACAAAAATTACCTTTTCACCTCACAAGCTCGGATACTTTCTCATTCGAAATCTGCGTGGAAAACTGCACCTGAAAAAAAACTTTTTAAAACTTTTCTTCTAATTTGTAGAAGGTGGACATTTAAAGAAGTGGTCAATTCTAATTGTGGTTATTATTATTTGTGGTTCTAAACCGCCGAAAGGATTCAATTCACCTAGTGTTTTCCTCGCTGTAGTGAGGTGAAAATTTGTGTGTTGCGCTCGGCAGCAAAATTATTTTGTGTCTCGTACCTTGAAACCCTCGCTACGCTCAGGATTCTATCTTTGAACCACGAGCGAAAGAACCCTTCGCTTGCTCAGTTTTCAATACTAGTACTCGCACAAAATAACCAACTTTGCAGCCTTGCATAACAAATAACTATTAATTATTTAAATTATTAATTTGACTGGCCTGTTGGCGTAGTGGTAGTGACCCTGCCTACTGCGCCAAAGGTCGTGGGTTCGATTCCCACCCGGGACCAACATTTGTGAGATGAGCATAACTGGTTTTCGGATTCTGGGTGTTTGTATGTATTTAAGTATTTATTTAAAAGTATTTATTTAAAAGTATTTATGTATGTTTATCAGTTGTTGAGTACCCATTTACAAGCTTCGGCTTAGTTTGGGACTGAACAGTCGTGTGTGAATTTGTCCAAACATTATTATTATTATTATAATTATCATGTCATTACATTATTTATTAACGATTAAAATTTGTGTATCTTTTGTTTATCTTTATCACAAATACAACAGAATAAGAATCGCCACACGAAACGCTACTTTGCTTTTCACGAAAGTGGCCCAGCAGCAAGTCGCGTTTCACTTTCGATCACACAAACTGTCACCAGGAGCGCAGAGACCGCAAGAGTCAATAAAACAGATTCGCGGCGTGCGGCGTTCACAAAACGAGGGTGTCGCCGTCGTCGTGCGGTCGGCCGACCGGTCGGACGGACGGACGTGACGCAGCGTGACGAAGGTCGGTTTATTGCTGACCTCTGTCTGCCTCTCCGTTCCTAATCACCGTCGATACTTTGCGTTGATTTGGTTTGATTTTTTTTTGCTGATATTCACTTCTCTGAGTCTCCATACCATGTTGCGCAAGTTTTGCTTGCTTGGTTTACTTGCTTCGGGTCGAGCCGAATGGAATGCGTTGCTCTAACACTTAAGTTATTTCATAATTCGCTTTGACTCCATTTATGAAATAAGTTGTCGCCTTAATTTATAACATCCTTAATTATTGACATAATAATATGCAAAAGAACGATCCATTAGACGAAAGACAAACAGGCTCTAGTGGGGCAGATACTCGTATAATATGTAATAATCTCTCGTCAAATTTGCTTGACCCACGTTACTGGATATTAGATGAGGGGGACGTACTCATACATAAGCCATACAATTAGATAGCCTAACCCTTGCAAATAAAAGGTACGATAGGATGAGAAATATGCTTAGAATTTCGTCAAACAGTATTACCAAGTTAATTGAAATTGATTTCATATCTAGCTTCAATTCTAGCATGTAGACCAGGTGCTATTATAATTAAATAAATAATTGGTGGCATTGCGACAATCGAACCCACTATCAATACTAAGACATAGTATACATTAAAACCAATCCCGCAAAACAAAACATTTTTTGTCTTGTCTCAGATGGAATCCATTAAAATTGAATTTAAAACGACTGTTACGCAACGCTTTCCGTTGCTAATCCCACAATCAGTGAGAGTTTGCATCGGGATCAGTGTTAATGTATGGATACAATGGACAGTTCGTGCCTTGGAATACTGAGAAACGAACGTGTTGTTCTGGGAGTTGAATGATGATAAAGAATATCTTCCTTATTATAACAAAAATTACAAAAGAATATAATATTGCCTACCAAAACGGCATGCATGAAGTTTACTTGGTTTTCACGAAACAATAATTCTGACAATATGGAATGAAAAATGGTTTAGAAAAAATCATGACTGACTCATTCATGCATGAATGACTACTAAACAAAATCTGAAACTATTGCCATTAAAATCATGGCAACGTTATTTCACAAGGTGACAATGAGCACCTGTCAGTCTAGTACTAGATCGCTCTACCGCTGGTATGCCATCAGCATCTTTAATTCATCATATCAGCCCTATAGCGGTCACTGCTGGACATAGGCCTTTCCCAATGAACGCCACAACACCCGGTCCTCCGCCCGCCGCATCCAGCCGCTTCCGGTCACCTTCTTCAGGTCGTCGGTCCACCTGGCGGAGGGGCGTCTGTAATCATCTTTAATTATCCAGTCATAACTCTATTAAATATCTACATCTTTGCTTCATTCGGTTACAATTTCTTAGGTTAGGTACTCTAATTATTCGCACTATTTCCAAATCTGTAACATCAGTATTTTTTGTAAGTCTTGGTATTTTCTCTTGATTGTGACTATAGTTTTGTCCCATAAAAGAGGTTATTTTATTCTACTTTATTTGCCCATAGGTCTAGGTTTCCTTTCATTAACAACATCACCGATGAGACTGTTGATTTAATTAATCTTGTTAAAATAAATCCGTGTTTAAATAAGTTGTCTTTGTTCCTGGACGGAGAGGATTTGCTGGTCGTCTAGGAAGCAGCTTTCATCTAGCGAGCACTGTTTCAATATTTAATAATCCGTCGGTAACGAGCTACGGTCGGTGCTCCGCAGTTTAGAAAAGTTTAAATGGGCAGCTATTGTGATTCACACACATGCATAAAAAGGTAAGTACTAGGTAGTATTTTATAATCTTACCTATAATAACGGTTGCGTTATACCTAATCTGAAAAGCTTCATAAAAGCTTGTTTATTTATTATTCAACTACTTATAGATGACTCAGTGACCCAGGGTGTATACATGTTGGTATAGGTATCTGAAAGTAAATGACATCATTGATGCTTTCAACTCTATACTCTAGTCTTCTCACACCAGCGGTTTAACAAATTAGAAAAATCTACTAAGTTGACGGTATATTTACTCTACCAGTTAAATATTAGTGCTAATTTTGAAGTACTCTTTCGATGGCGATACTCGTATTACCTACTTAGTTTCTTCTATCTGTTCACCGTATGTAGTACTTGCCTTCGATTCATGTGTGTATATGATAAACAAAATCCAATATCAAACGAATGCTAAGCTAAAATCGGTCCAGTTTATCAGCACGTCGCCACCCAGGGGTGGTTAATTGCGAAAAGAAATCTTTGCTCTTTGTCAGCCGCGTGCCGCGAGAGGGGAGCTATTGATTTCTTTTGTTTTATGCTGATTGAGACACCTTCGCGATCCGCGGTGTCGCCAACGCCATGCCACCCCCGGTTTAGAACGCATGACAAAACAATTTATTCTTAAAACGAATGGGGAAAAATTCAAGAGACGATTTGTATTGACAATAGCAATAACTTTACCATATTAATGTTTCAAGAGATGTAAGGAGAAATGTACATTTTTCAGAACACCATTCAAAATTGCTAGTTACTTGTGGTTGGTTGCTGCATCTTTACAAATAGAAGATCCCAGAGTGTCAACGTGTCATTTTGATATAGGTACTGAATTATTTCATTAATTACTAAGTATTTCAGACAACTGTAATTATACATTTTTTTGCTTTTTCTATAGGTTATCAAGTTATACAGACATTTCAATCATAGTTGCGTTTAAAGGTCTAACTAAAGGATATCTGCTAATATTATTACTTCAAACACTATTTTCCTTTTCAAATGCTGACATATCTAAACTACCAAACGCATAAATCTTCGTCACTGATACTTATCCGAGACGTATCGAAGGCGTATCGAAACACATAGTCGATATTGAAGACAATAATAGACTTAAAAGCTTCAAATTTAAGAGATACAATTGAACAGCTGCAGTTATATACAGAGTGTAGAAAGCTAATCAACATTAGTCCCTTTCATGATTGCGTCTAGGCTCATTTCTCTTGTGATTGACTGGGGCTTGAGAAAAAATTAGATTGCCACCTCAACGAGCGATTGCATCGACGATTTTTTTTTCGAGGACTTTGCTAATGGGGGCCTGTTTTATCTCGAGCCCTTAATGTTCTTATGCGGGCGACAATAATAAGATTTTGACACGTTAATGAGAAGTCGTTATTTGGCTGTTGAAGCGATCGATTTGAGAGTACACTGCTGCTATAGAGAGGAACATAACCAAGAAAGGACTAATTTGGAGGTTAAATATTTGGGGAGATCTGTTCCATAGAAATATTTCTCGAAGAAAGCTAGACTTCGTATAGAACTTTACTTTGCTGTGTTGCATTAAAATATAATCAGCTCATTATTAAATTAAAATCCTCTAAGCTATAATTTGCAGTGACTAGAGATGCCGTCGATTACGAATCAATTTTTCAATTCTGTCTCAAGGTGTCTTCCTAGTTCAAAGGTCCTCAAGAAGCACTTCAGGAGGGATTCACGTCAGCGGCGACTTAATTGCACACCACTTCGTTAGGCCGCCGCCTTGATGGCATTTTTAATGAACACCCCGTAGCCGAATTAATGTAGTGGGAGAAATCGAAGTATGGACACCCTCGAGAGTGCGTTCGCAATTCAAAATTTGTTTATTTAGGATTGGTCTTCGATTACCTATTCGTTGGGGAGTGCGTAGGTCTACGTTTCTATACAGATTTTGGCATTGTTTTGCATTAGTATACAGAGACAATCGTCTTTTAGTACTTACAATAATTTATATTATTACTGTTTACATGTCAGTAGGAGCTGAAGAAATGATAAGATTATAGGCAGATTATAGGATTATAGGATAGATTATAGGGGTATCATGAGCTATATTCGGTAATCTATCTGTCAGTAAAAAAGGAAGTAATTAGTAGTCAGAATAAAGGAAAATGACACCTAATATTGGTGTTTATAATTTGTTTATACGTTATGAAAACTAAATTAGAACTTTGGAAATAGATATATCAACTGGATATCAATAAAACCAGACGATAATACCAAATTGCAGGAACCAATCAACTTTTTCAATTGATAAAAATGGCGACCGGTGCAGATGTTATTCCGGTCCTAAATAAATATGCTAAAATAAGACTTCCGCAGTGAATGACGGCCCAAATGCCAATACTCGAAGCTGCAATCAGGAGGCATTTGGAAATAAAAACTCGTGAAGATTGACAGGTGCGTCTTAATAAGTCCGGCAACAGCTGCCTTCAAAATGAGAAAAGGTAAATTGCCGACTGTGTGAAATCTAAACATTACCAATTTTTCATTTCGTTGATCAATAGCCCGGAATTTTTGAACTTGTCAAATATTTAGTAGGCATTGTAGTTGCCGCAACTTACTTGACATTTGCTTCAATGTTCTAAAGTTATACCGATGATAATTAATATTTTTCTTACACTATAAAATAAATATGGAGGTAGTAGGTACCTATTGATTGTCATCGCTGAATATTATTAATGGACCTCTGTCTTCTGTATATACCTGAAACCACTTGCAAAATCATTCCAGAAATATTAATAATAATTACGAATATTGGCGAAGATAAATATGAGATTTTCGCTAACTTTGCTCTGTATTTTTCACTGGGTGACTATATTAGGTTCAACGCTTATTAAATTCTCCCAGTTAGACCAACGTATACTTCTGCATGTATGTAGTGTAGATAAAATACGTTAATCTCCCGTATGAGTGCAGACAATGGAAGGGCTGCCCGGTCCCCGGTCTGGGTATCTCCAGCCACGCCACTTATTCCGCTGGCCTAAGCAAATTTTCGCCCGGCTCTGTTGGTTTTTCCTCGGATTCCTATTTCTTCACTTCTGATTATATTATTCTATACTTTGTATAAACAATAGCTCGCTCCCAACCCTTCTGCACTATTGCGGTTTGCATCGCGTTATTACGTTTAAAAGTATGGAGAAGGAGTCTCTTAAAGTCATTAATAGCGTTTAGTGTTAGTTAATTCATAAGATTTTAAATTAAGCAGCCATAGATTTTCCATTGGCATTGAAACAAAGGGCTTTACAAACGATTATACCTATCAACTCGAAAAACGTTTTCTTAATTATTTAAAAAAACAGAACACTAATCGTAAGCATAGGTTTATCATTTTTTACATTTTTTGTATAAAAGGTTTTTGTTGGTTACTAACTTTTAATTTCAAAGTAAGAAAAAAAAAACGATTTTAATGAAACACCCAAACTTTTGTTGCACGAATACACTTCCTTTACTTCTATAGAATAATCGGTCGAAGGGTAAAAATAGTTACTTATTAAAAATTGTATCAAAACATTTGAAAAGGCAGGCTAGGGATAATAATTATGTGACGGCATGCGGCATTACAAACTCAAAACAACCAATTTTCCAGTCGTTCCTCTGCTGAACTGATCCATGGAAATTATTTTTTTAATTATTAGTTAATGATGAAGATCTTCATTGTTTGATTGAATAAAATAAAAGCACCCTCCCTCCACTTCAAGCGTTTCATAAATATTTTTCCGAGCGTCTAACCGCTGCTGTAAAAGGTTTTTGTATACGTTGCTTTTTGGCTCCTTTTGGCAGCTAATCCAATATTGACCACCCGCCAGGCTATTGACTTATGTTTGTGTTACTCATAATAATTTGCCGGGTACTGCTCTCGCCTTTTATTATTCAAAATATCAATTTGCTCGAGTTGCTTTCTTTTGGGAAGGCCATTAATTTTATTATGGATACCGTGGAATGTTTAATTTGCTATAATTTTAAGGTACAAAAGATAAAGAGGAATTTAATTTTTATTACAGGGGCGTAACGCTGAAACAGTGATTTTGACCAGCATTAACTCAGCACCTTAAGGGTTAAAAAACTGTTGATTGTAATTTTTCATTACTCATACTCTGAAAGTAGGTCTGAAGTTGTAGGTGAGGAGCGGGTTGAAAGTAATACATCTCAGCCCTAGGGAGAAACGCTTTCAACTGACAGCTGTCAAATTATAATAAAAAAAACTAGTACTATTTTGACATTTCTATTGGACCATGTTCCAACTGTCTATACAGCCACTCAATTACAGCGCGATGTAAAATTGAAATAACATTAAGTTATGTAATAATTAAAGAATATATTTTTTAAATGACTTTATTATAATTATTACTGTCAACTATTTCTTTAAAATAACATAGATTTGGGCAATATATTTACCATTTTTTCAATGATGGAAATATAAAAAAATAGCTGGCCGGCCGCAGAAAAAAAAACAAAATAGACGGGAAAGCGGCAATCCGATCTTCATTTGTTTTTTCGAGTTGTAGAGTTTTGTTTATACTTCCGTATAGCAGAGACATTTTATGTTTTTGTTTTTACTTTCAGTGTATTCTTAATGAAAAGCACAGTGTTTCCCTCGGGTTCAAGACTTATTTAGAGGTCCCTCGAACTGTTGGCGCCCTCGCTACGCATCGGGCGTCAAACCCCGTCTCGGGACTTAAATAAGTTACTTTCACCCCTGGGGTAACACTGTACTATTAATGAGTACCCCGAACAAAAATCCACATCCACTACCAAACCTGTCAGATTGTGCAACTTCTAGTTTTAGTTCAATTTATTATTTTTGACCTTACCTGTTCCTCCAGGTGATGGTGATTTTTTTGTCAGCTTTCTGAGATTAGATCTCCGTTACAGTACTGTTACTATCATAAATTATAATATGCATGTCCCATAAAAACAGCTTAATTTTTTAAACCACTTTTATGATGAGATTTCATTTAAAAGTATCTGCGAGGGTAGATACAGCTTCCGTTTGGGACAAAAGAGGTGTTTGCGGTATCTAAACGTGAATCTTTGGGCAGTCGCGCAAAAATTATGTTTTTCGGACTCGGCCTAAAGTTACTGGGTCGGAAACTTATGCGGGAACCAGCTTTATTTAATTTAACGATGTGTACGAGTAGGCATGAATTCCTAACACCCTTCCTCAAGATTATGTGAAACAGAGATATACATTACAAGTCCTGTAAACCGTCACGTAAATTCGCGTTTTCATTATAAAAACTTGTATGCATCTGAGGATTACCTGTTGAAAGAGGCCTAATAAATCTTAATATTTAGGGCTTCTTTCACCACTTCCTGATATTGTTACAGATAGTAATCTTAGAGATAAACTAATCTATCAGATAAATCTGTGTGATACACTATATACAATATATAAGATATAGGCAATCAGATACCTGTGAAACCAAAAAATAGGCTATCCGTCAGATAACCTGCCGATAGGGTATCTGGGACTTTATCGGCAAGCGGTGTAAGAGGCCCTTAGAATCCTAAACAATTATGGCATCTTTTATTTGAAATTTTTATGGTCCAAAACCTTTTGACACTTATGTGCCAGTTTTAAAAACCCCGACTAAAATAATGTAACACGAGGCGAGGAGAAGACTTTCAACTCAATACCAATAACACAAGGAAGATACGAAGTGATCTCTTGTAGATGATGTAGAAACAGACCGTAATGCCCTAATACTGTGATCTAAGTATCCAGGCACGCCGAACGACAGTAATGTCTCCTAAAAATCTCATTACCACCATCTTAATGCAGAAAACGCTTTCAAAGGCTTCATTTTATTTCGCGTCAATTTCTACAAAGCGAAATGACTCCAATTTGAATATGTAATGGCGGCTTAGGATAATCGTCCCTGGCTTACACTAATAAAAGCACCTCTACTTTAAAACGAGACGTCTCAAAAGAATCGAAGAATCGTTCGATTAGATTCGGGGGTGGCATAATTTATTCGAGTGTGGACCGCCATTTTGCGGCGGGGCGGCCTCTGCCATCGCACCGGAAGACTCTCTAAGACATTGATGCTGATTCTTTTTTTATTATACGCCCCTGGTATCCTTAAAGACGCTAATATAAAGCGCCCATATATAAATAAGCCGCCTTTGTCAGGATTCTCGATTCGAGACAGGAAGCGAAGCGACCCTCGCTGACTGAAAACAATCTAAATTACATTTTCACGCAACTTCAAATGTCTTATTAATTACTTACGACTTTCAATGCAATAAATTTTCTTTTAACGCTTTCTTCGCGAAATCGGCTTAGTACACAACGCTGGCTCTGCATACTGATCACTCAATTGTGTTGGAGATAATTTTCTTGACTGTACTGTCCTTTGTTGGGAAAAAGACGCACGATGAAATAAGACAGAAATGTGCTGTTACATAAAACAACTTTGATTTTGTACGTTTTTTTTAAAATTACATAATTAAAAAATAATACTAACCAACATGTGCCAAAAGGTGTAATTCGTATAATAGAGGTTTTTTTTTCAAAAAGTTGTCAACAGAAGTTGTCCACATCCGATATTTAGTACCTTCACTGCAGGTATTTTGCTCAACCTACCTATCTAATCCAATAAATTAAATTGTAAAAAATTGAAAACAACCAAACTTTTTTTAAAAATACTTTCCCTTTTACACGCGGTTGATCCTCCGGTAGTACCTCTCAGACAAACACCCGTCATAAATAAACTAAATCCACACTATTTTAAACACCGAACACCCCAGTCAAATAGGGAAATACCTGTCATGATTTAGAGGTACCTTTAGACAGCTCGCGATACGGCTTTCATCACCTCTGGAATGACCCTACATCCCTCAAGCTTGGATAGCGGATAGGTAGGGGATAGTGTCATTGTTCCCAGGGGATTTGTCAAACAAATGCGTCGTATTGTATCGGAAAAAATTGCCAGCTCACTAGTGGCCGTTAAGGCTATTTATGGGTGATTTGCTGGAGCTTTTTTTATTAATAAAACGTATATTATGCGCGCAAGTGTGTTTTATACCGCCGTCCTTCCATTCTTCGCGGACATTATCGTCCTTCTTCGGACATCCAATAAATATCGATTCGAAGTCTATTGGATATGCAATTTTCTATTCGTATTTGACAAAATGTGTTAGGTATTACTTTTATACTACACCTGCTCTAAAGTACATTCTTACTTTCACGGTCTTATGTACGTCATCGGGCGAAAAAAGTGTATGAAAATCCATTGTTAACGTCCTGTTTTTTCATATTTTTATAACATCAGTAGGTATAATATTATATCGAAAACTCGTGTGTATTATGGCCCTCGTTGAACAATATTGATGATCGCAGCTTATTATGAATAACTTAGATATTAGATATTAGTACCTACCTATTTGTCATTGTGAGAACTTTATGAGAAATTTAATTCTACTCATGAAATATGAATACATCCACATTTAGGTACCTTTGATTCCAAAACCTGTATTTATTATGAATGTGACTTTTGTTTTTCTTCCGTCACAAAGTTCCTGTATCAATATCTCTGTGTTTGCATAACTACTTTATGCCGCCGTGTCATGTGGGTGGGGTAAACACGTTCATATCAATACCTGAAGAGTACTTGTGCTGTTTTCCTTGCATCGTGTCTGAGATAAACAACATTTGTTACGATATTGCATTTGTCATTTGGAAAACTCTGAGAATAGCTGAAGGTTCACAAGCTGCTTCGAAATTATTATATTTTTTTTAAAGTTCTGCAACTGCTCAACTTTACATTAGTTACGGATTTTTTGTATTACCTTTAAATACGCACCTAGGACACTTGAGTAATCTAACGGAAGGCTCTTATTATTTTAAATACGAATTCCAATTAATTATCCTCTTCACTTTTTTGAACTCACTTACCACAAACCAAAACAGGCCAAAAACATTTTTTTATAATATTATCCTGCAATGAAAATACCCTAATTTAAACATCTACAAACAATTTTCGTTTAAGCAAACTTTCTTGGAATTGTGCACCGGAATCTCTGCTTGCCACAATCACTGGTAATTGTCGGAAATAAAATCATTAATTCCAAACCGAATAACGCATTAAAAGTAACAGCTTGTGCGTGGCTTGCCGCCTTGTTCTCCCCAGGGAGACTGAAAGTGTTACTGTAGAATCTGATGTGTCTAAGTTAACTGATTTGAATATTGTAAAAAATGCCTACGTATCAGTAAAAAGGATTTTTTAAATAATAACTTTTTGTCTATACTCAAAAATACCCAAAGTGCTCAAAGTCGGCGGAAAACGTCTAGGCATATTCTTACTAAAACTGAAATTGTGTACGAAAAATATCTCTCTATGTTTTCGTGGTCTATTTAAACGAGTTGCTTATGCACAAATACACTAAAAAAGTGAAAACAGACAAAAGTAAAACAACACTGCAAATGTGACAACTTTTTTAGAACTAATTACTGACATAGGTAAACATAAAACTAAACGGTAACCTTTTCATAACAATATAGAGACTTAATCCGGCCCCAACTGCCGCTCATAACAGTAGGTACCAATTCCGAAGGCGTACCCCGTAGCCATATTCTTATAAATTAATTACTTGTAATCTACTTTGAAACGAGACTTACAGAAATGAAGTTACAACCTGCCGTAACACAGGCGAGACCGAAGGGTTTTAACGACTTAATGTCGCGGCGAGAGAACAACACTGAATTAGAAATGAGCCCCTGTAATGTACCCGGTTAATAAGACACACATGTCAAGATTCCAGAACGCTGCCTGCTTTTGCTAAGCTTGCTGCTATATTTGATGCTTATCATTCTGTTACGTTATATTATAATGTTTTTAAATAAACCTACAAAGTACCTTTAATAAGTTTGGTCTGTAATGTTATTGTATCATCAGTAAAATAAACATCATTTGAAAATCTATCAATTTCTTTATCCGTCAGTTTTTCATCTAGATTCTAATGCGTGACACACACAGGGCGGCGGCGGCGTTGCGAAAGCGTTGCGGCGGCGGCGAAGGTTTGTATGAAGAACGCGCCGCGCCGCCGCCGCTTTGATGTAAAGGGCTTCATACTATTTCGAATATTACAGAAAAAAACCGCAACGCTTTCGCAACGCCGTCGCTCAGTGTGTGTTACGCTTTACGCTTAAAAGTTGCCAGATTATGAATATTTCTTGTGTTTGTGAAATTTAATAATAGAATAGAGTGATAGCTTCTAGCCTGGATTAAGATGTTATAATGATACTTTTTAGCGCGAACGTAGTCGCGGGGCGTCCGCCAGTATTTCATAAATGAGGTAAGCAGACACAACGTAAAAAGCAGTTTTAATTTTTCACTGGAACACTCATCTGAATGCCCGAGGGAGGTGTCCCCATGATCGCGTCTTATCCACTACGCAAACATTCTTTACAAGGGCTTTTCTCATTCCATTCACTCCTCGAGAGGTTATCTTTTATTATTTCTCTCGACATCCTCTTTTTATTGCCACTCATATTGACTTTTTATACGGTTCGAGAATAAATACATTTTGATTTTCGCTGGCTCGAGCACTCTTTTGTTCAGTTCATCAGACGGTGGCGAATTAGCTCGGTCGAGGTGTCATAAAACTGCGAATGCTTTCATGCTAGGGGAGTTACTTAACACTTTTTTTAAATCATATAAAAGTATAGATACCTATAAAAACCTAAGACCGCATAGTCGGAGAGCTCACCAGAAATACTCGCGTAGAATAAAAAGTATTGCCAGTAAGCTCTTACACAAACATTACGGGAGGGATTGGAAAGTTCTCGGTCGGGTGAAGGAAAACAAAGATAAATCCAACTTAGGGCATTCTTGTGAGTGCATATCTTGATTTGTAGATCTAAGACGCCGTTCATTACTTTTAATTTTAACCAATTACAAGTTAATTGTGTGTGAACACTAAAATTGCGGAAAAATGTGAACAAAAATTTCGTAAATAGATGAAACCACAAACAGCAACATTAGAATATTGTTGTCTGTAATTGAGTTAGTCGGAATATATTAAGTCTGCATTATTTATACCTGTCATGAAGTCATAAACGGGGTGAAAACGATAAGACCAAGCGATCTTACTCGACTATTTCTAAACTATACAAGATATTATAAAACTTTTAACTACGGCACTAGATTAATAAATTGGTCATCCATCATCATCATATCAGTCGAATGACGTTAATGCGCAGTCAATTAGATGGGTGGTCTGTGCCTTAAAAGGACGTCTTACCTGATTTTCGATTCCGCGCCCCTCTGCGTCCCTCTGGGAACGATTAAACATGTAAAAGTAACCGGATAACAAAGTGTCTGGGAGAGTTTCGTTCGGAAAAAGCTGGTGCCATTTAGCACGTACGAAGAAATTGCTGTAACACGTTTGCAGGAAGTTAACGACCGGTTGGAATAGTCGTCTTCCGGTTTGCTGAGGACGGAGTTTGTGTTTGCTGTCAAAATAAATACACATTGTTGCGTTCTGAGTTACTCAATTTACGCTTAGTAGTTAGTACTCAATTAATCTATTTCGTCGATCGTGTCGAGAGGTCCGAGTTGAGTTCGATTTATCGTACATTTACTGACTGCTCTCAAACGGTAAAGGATAACATCGTGAGGAAACCTGCACACTGTAGAATAAATTCTTAGACGTATGTGAAGTCCACCAACCCGCACTGGGCCAGCGTGGTGGACTATAGCCGAACACCCTCGTTAATAGGGTAGGCCTGAGCTCCAACAGTGGGGTGGGGACGTATTTGATTTTGATGCTGTTGATATTGATTTTGACTCAATTAATTACAGCGATTAATTAAGACTAGTGGCCGCCTGCGGATTAACTTGAATGAAATGTGTTGTTCTCTTAGTTTTACTTTGTGTTTCTTAAGAAAATATTTTTATGACACTTAATAAATGATTTTAACAAACTTGTAGGTAATTCTTTTTAATGAATTAATGACTTTTGTTTGCGAACAGCGATTAAAATAATTAAAAGTGTCATTACAAGTGCCATCAAGTCACTCTCAACGGGGACGTTAGTGTTTTTACGGGCACTTCCGCTGCCATAAACAGTTTCAAATACTAATAAATGAACATTCAAAAGATTATGATTATCGCTAAATATTTTATGATTATTGTCAAACTATAAATTGTAACCTCTCTACTACCATGTAGGTACAGTGTGAATCAGGATGCTCTGTTATTTTTGTGGAGAGTAACATGTATTATTATTGTTTAGTGGTACTTATAAAATAGAATAAGAACTTTTGTAAAGAATAATAAAATAAATAATAAGTATTATTATGCATGTAGATTTAAGCACCTGCTGGTAACTTTGCGATTCTGACTTATATACTAAATTTTAAAACTATATATTATTTTATTGTATTGGATTTCAACCCTAGCTAGTGCTGTGCGGCGGTAAGAGCGGACGGACGCAAGCGGGGGGAGGGAGGGGGGCGGACGATAGGATTGAATCGCTGTTTGTTAATTTTAGAAAAAATTTGCTTATTGCCACCAAGTACCTACTTAACAAACGAACATTAATTCTTTACATTATTTTATTATAGCGGATGACTAAATTTTTTACATAGACACTGTATCACCTGTAACTAGCCAAGTATCACAAATTTTCGTGTATTTAGACTCCAATTGATGAAATTTCAGAATAACCTACAGCTTATTGAATTAGTTTGGGAGAAAATATCTTTAAAATACCATTATAGCCTTAAAAACCAAATTTAAGTTCCAAAAATAGTATTTAAAACTTTTGTTTAAAAATAAACGTTTTGTAAAATTTCCACCGGCGAAAATTGTTCTTGCGCGTTATTACAACAATAATTGCGAAGTGCGGCGTCGCATCCGACTTTTAATTGATCCTTTAGGGCGACTCCGCAGATAAAACTTGGATATCTCAACTTTCTCTATTATTGCGGTTTAAGAAAACCGCCGCGCCGTTTTGTTTTCGCCGATAACAAAATTTTCATTGCGCTCTCCGGGTGTAATGTGACGTCTAATAGAGGGGAATGCTTTTGGAATTATGCTCGTCGCGAAGTTGTTTCAAAATATTGAAATAGGTGCATAACTTTTAAAAAACTTAGGTAGGTTTTTCATGGAAATGTTATTTTTAATAGTATAATGTTAAGGTCAATATTATTAATACGTTGAAGGACGGTCAGTCACTTTCGCCCCATACTGATACAAAAAACACAGCGAAATGTATGTTCGACAATAAAATAATGTATATAAGTACTGGAATAGGACGCCTATCAGCAATAAATTGAAATTGTCCAATTTCTAGACGCGGCGTCACTGTCCTTCGACGTGCAAACATTTTAAATTAATATTTCGTTCAATTAGTTATTAGGTATTAATTATGGATCGACTTCTTTCAACTTAACGTACATATATTTCTTTAATATACTGTACATTTTGACAAATTCCATCAACTCAGCAATGTCGTAGATACCAAAAACTAATCCATAAAGCAAATCCTTAAAAAACTTCCCTTTCTCATCTTAAAACAATAACCGGTGCCATGTTTACTACAATAAAACGTTTAGTATAAACGCGTTACAACAAACTTCCATATTTTATTATGATCGTTATCGTAAAGCGCCCCCGCCCGAATTTTCGCCGTTTAAAAGTTACGCGTCTTCTGCGCCAGCCCCTCGTAACCCGTTTGCAAGATTTCATTACAAAATTAAACTAAAACTTACAACTTACAAAGTTTTTATAGTGAAACTTTTTATTTGTGATTTTCGTGTTTTGTTTTTCATTCGTGTTGTTATACTCTTGTTTAATTAGTACCTACGTTACAACGTGATATTTTAACAGTCAATTTGTAAGCCAATAGCTTTTCTTCAGACGTTACTCGCGGTAACCTATTTGAGGTATCTGGAGCCTGATAAAGTAGCCTTGTATTAGGCTCATCAATTAACTGCATACTTTAATGCATTTACATGAGAGATTCTATTGGGTAAGCAATCACGCAATAGACTGGAATAACATCTTACCTACAGTCATTTGAAAATATATCGCAAATAAATCGACACAGAAGTTCCTGCTCCCATTACCGGCTGTTCAGTGAACGTAAACACATAAATCCGGAAAACTCCTTCTAATTGCCTAACTCCGACCCAAGCCTAGCAATAGACAAACAATTACCTATTTAATTTATTTGTTTTCGCAAGCAACATTGCGAAGAAACCAACAAAGAGTTCAAAACTGAGTAGTTTACCGCATGTGAAATACCTGTTTAAGAAAGTACGAGTAGATATGCAAGTAGGTACTAAAAAGTGTAGAAAAAACCATACGAATGACGACGTGGATTGAATTTCCCGAATCGTGTACCCAGAAACTCTCAATGTAGCTTCTTCTAAAATATTAACGCTCAATCGTGGGTCACTCAAAAGCGTGAATCGGAAACCAATTAAAAGAAAGCCAAGCGAAATTTCCATGAGAGGGCAGAAATGGCTTCTATTGTCCTAGGGGCCACTATCTGGCGTGTCCTTTGTCACGCACGACTGGTAGCAGACGCACTAAAAAGTGGACCATTAATACAACAGGGGAAGTTCAAACAAGGAGAACAATCGCATTGGAAATGTAGGAATTTTATACACGAGTTTATAATACAGTTATTTTCATATACTAGTGCTTGACCTCAACATGATAGAAAATGCAGATCAGGCCAAATATGAGGCGCACTTACCCACTTCATAAGATATCCAAGTTATATGCATCCAGAAAAGCAGAAGCTAGGAAAAAAATCCATACATTTACTCTGCAAAATGAATGATGGAGCGAAAATTTCGTGCGAATGTGTTGTAGATCAACTAATATAAAGGATCAAGTACTTACTCTACTCTAATAGTCTATTTATAATGAATATCTTACATAGAAATACTCAACGTTGATAGTATTATACAATCGTCTTTAAAAATAGCAATAAAAACGTTCAAATCGTATTCATAATTGAATTTCGTTAGACAAGAATTGAGCCTGAAAGAATTTTCGACTTATTTCGACAGGCTTTCTAAAATAGGCAGCTGAATAATTGGATTTCACAGTTCTGTGCGGCTCTGGCCACCTTTTGGTTTCCCAGATAGTGGTACTGCAAAACACAAACGCTGACCTCTGCTCGAACGTGACAATGACAGCTAAGCCGCACGAAGGAGCGTTTTTACTCCTTTTACATCCCTCTGTATTCGAAACTGCACACATTGCACCGGCGCTTTCTGACGACGTTATTTTTTAATCAAATATATCCGGAACGGGTGACGGACGATAGGGTTACAGTGACAATGCTTTGGTCTAAACAAATTCAGCGACTCAGCTGCTGGAGAACTTTTGGTCTCAAGCGTACAATCCCTTTTAGAAGAAATGTACTGTTTATGTTTTAAGCGTTAAAGTTTTAGTCTTCTGCTCTCTGTCTACTAATATAATAAAGACAGTGAACTGTGAAATGAATTATTTGTCTTCCTTAACTTTTTAAGCTATAACTTTAGAGACAGTGAGAGAGAAATCATCTGAAACTACCGGGTAGGTATACCAGGTAGGTATACATGAATCTCATTGTTCAAAAACTGCGCCAGTAAAATTTTGATAGGCACACCACATCCAAACCGCGGTTTCAGAATTCAAGAAGAACCACTTACTATTTTGGCGGTGTCGAAGAAACATACGACACAAAAACATAAATAAAATACATGAAGCGCTAAAAGCGTAAAACTTGGGCTGAACGGCATTACACAAGCAATGGAAAACTAAAAGGAAAAAGTAGCAGTCTTTTAAGCAAATAGAGGCGAGACGAAGTTGATTGGTTTTGTTAGCGAGCCTGTTGATTGGCACGGACGTAAACAATACGGTTCAATGTTTAAGTTGACTACGACAATTGGGAATAGCGTTAGACTATAGACGGATTGTGAACAACTTTTTGGTGTGTTTTATGCTACAGTGTTTGAATGGGTTTAACGAAACAAAGTTTGTTTTGCATTTCATATTAGTTGCTTGCAATGTTTCACCTGAACAGGTTCGAAATAATCTTACCACCTTTTTCCACAATTTTCCGAGCTGCAAATACTAAAACTCCATAAATTCAGAAGGATATTATTCACGGCGAGTTACCAGCAGAGCATAAATCAGAAGTCCTCAGCTATCACCCGCTCGCCCATTAGTGATCCCGAGTTCAAGACGAATTCGCAATTCTTTTTTGGGGAAGTTGATTACCTTTAAAAATAACTTCTGAAAATGTAATAGACTAAATTTAATAGAAATAGAGACTAAAATGTAAAAGAAGATGGAAGGACAAACTCTTTGAAAAATCAATCACATAGTTAATTTCGTTATGCTTCGTTCGCTAAGCTTTCTCATTCAAATTAAAAGTCATCATAAATATTGTGCAATAGGTAGTAGGTACCAGCAATCTTAATTTCCCTTAACCATGCAATAGGAAATTGCAACAAGAAAAAGGGTCTATTTCCTGGGAGAGGAACTCACGCAAACTACGGAGATCTAAAACCTTTTAGCCACGAAAGACTAATGGCTGCGAACTGCAATTGAGCAGTTATTTTTTAATCCATGAGAATTTTTCATCTGAAACCATATTATTATTATAATGAAGCTACATCAATCCCCAATGTTAGATATTGGTTTTATACTAGAAAAATGTGTATTACGGAAGAACAAAAAATTTTGTATACATAAGATTTCTGTGTTATGTAGTTAACCTACCTACTTGTGTAAAAATATTCTATGGAATGTTACCCCTATACGTAGACCTCGCGATTTTCTTACATACTTCAAACAACACGTTATAAAACTTGTATAAAAGCTTAAAATTGAAACGCTCTGGGTAGAATTAATAGGGGTTTTTAATATTAGCCGTAGATTATTTTTGTATCAAAATTATGCACACTCGAGCGAGTGGCGAGACTTGAATAAATTTATAACGGGACCGAGAATTCGGGACACTCATTACCGGGTATTTATGCGCCGAGATAAAAATATTAGGGACATGTTTAATCGGAAACGGATGAACAGGGACACCCTTTAAGTTGGTGTTGTCTGAATTCTGGGATTTAATTTCGCTTGTTTTAATTTAAAATAAAGGATGCGTTTTATAATTTGACACTTTGTAAATTGGCTCTTTAAAAAATCAATACTTAATTAAGGGACACTATAGTTGTACCTTACATGATTCTGTTTTGTATATAGGTATTTTTATTTTGAGAAATGATCTATAAAATAACTGTATCGTAAATTTAATTTTGACCTTTTGACCTTTCTTTTTCTATTTCAAGTGGAATCACATTCAAGTCATAAGCAGTCATTACCGAAAACCAAAAATGACATTTATCAAAACAAGCACAAAGTCGGACTGTTTGGGACAGTTTTCAAAACGCTTAAATTAATTTCCCCTGATTTCCTTTAAGAAGTTGTAACTCCCCAAGTGGGGATAATGCGATGATATATAAAAAAAGGTCCCGGTGAGCTTGGTCCCCTAATAAATTATACCCTCGATAACAATGGGATTTTTTCGCTGGCCCTTTTGTTGCAACTTTTGATATCACCTGAAATGCCTGCAATGAGAATTTTGTGTGAAATTTTTAAATTCTTTTAAAATTACCCATTACAAAACATGTTCGATGTGGCTGAGTAAAACTTATGGTACGCAGGTATGGGACAAGTTATGGTAAATCTACCTACTTTAACAGGTTGACAGGGCTCTTGACGTTGTATAAATGTACCCAGGGAAAAATCGATCAAAAATTAAAAAATATTTTATTGCTTAATGAACTACATTATGCAATAAAATATTTTTAATTTTTATCGATTTTTTCTTATTGAAAATTTACCCGGTTTACCCTCGTACTTTGAATAAAGTTACTATTAAATTGCGGAAAAAACAATTCGGTAAAAAGATAGCCACACTCATTTTTAAATGCGGGACTTAAATTACACACCATTTGAATATCGATGGTAAGTGAATACGACAATTGGAAAAGTAGCCACTTCCTTTAATATATCGCCTGAGCGCTTTTGTCCCAAACTATAAAAAATAAAGCCGTAATATCGTTAAATGTTCCCTTGGGGAGTGACTGGTCAAATGCGGAAAATTCAGAAAGCGCTTAGGGTTGACAAAATGAAAATCGTTATATTTTTTACTAGTTTTTAATATATCTTCGTAAGCTTTCATCCTACTAGATCACTAAAACAACCGTCTTTTTTTGTAACTGTTCACGGATATATTAAATACTGACACAAATTAAACAATAAATGCAAAGTGAAATATTTATTTCACAGTCTGAATATTTACAGTCTGACGTTAACAAAAGTCTTCATTTTCTGTTTAGCAGATTTCTATTACATTTTGAACATCTGTAACCTTAAATACCTGAAATCAGATGAAATATCTCGTGTCGTGTGCCTATAACTACACTGTCCCTTTCATCATAATTACTTCATTTTATCTTGCGTCAACCCTAACCAAACGAATGGGCAACTGTGGACAATTTATAAAGCAATAATCCTTGCGGACATTACAGCGGCGAGCGGAGCCGAGTGGCGAATGCCGATATTATCGCTTGCGAGGTAAAAAGCGCTAGGCCAGGAGTCGGCGCAAAAAACGAGCCTCATTTATCGGCGACACTTCGCGGCGACAGCCCATCGCCTTTGGGGGCGATATAGATTAGCTGCCATTCCGTGGTCACTGGTGAATTTCCTTCTGAATAAAGAATGTTATGTATTATACCGTGTACTTATGTATACTATGCCTAAATCAAAGTTCCCCGGCCGCTATGTCTGCATCTTCGGGCTAATCTCGCAAACTCAATGGATTTCGATCCGTTTTTTCACCTTTGGTTAACCCTTTTCTGAGGAAGGTTTTGATTAGTATATGTCCAATAGTACTCCACGTCATAATTACTACTACAAGAAACCGTGCATAACACACCACATCAACTGCATCGAGTTGCAAAAAAAGCCTTATTGTCAGCATAATTAGATTTTATTTTAGTGAATGATCGTCTGTCATAATTCTCTAAATATTTGACCTAATCACTTGTCGCGTGATTTATAAAATTAGACTAAATAAATGTTTCGACTAAAACCCTACTAGCAATCAATTACCTACCGAGGACTAGTTTTGTGACAGCCAACTCAGCTATCGTCATTGTTTGGAGAAGGACAGAGGACTGTAGAGGATATTTATACCATGTTGCTACATTCTCGATTGAAAAACGTGAACACAGTCAACGTGGCATTGTGATGTAATTGAAATATAGCAAACTACCCGCCCGAGGATCCATTATTCAGTTGACAATCACGTGCGATTCCGAAAAACGAGCGAAAAACATTCGCCTGTTGTTCCACGACGATCGGTCACATGAAATATTCAGCGACTTAATCGCAGCTACGACCAAACAGGGACTCGATGAATTGCTAGTAAACGGCCTACAATAGTTGCCAATTTGCGAACGTAACTTGTTTGCGGACGATGACACTCTTTACGTATTCGAAAATAGCCGGCGGTTTTGCGAAAAAATCTACCGAAGCGGCAGTATTTTGTTTATGCGTATACTAGCTGATTCCTGCGCTAAGAAATAGTATTTCCCGCGGGAAAACTCTTTCTTAGTGGAAGTCAGAGCTATAATATGAGGAACCTTTGTGCAAAAAGGAGTACTTTCCTTTGTTCGCAACTAGTTGCGAAAGAAGAATTTTATTTCATGTATCTACGAGTAGGCTCAGCGGTTTGTCCTGTGCGTTGATCAGTCAGTTTCTTATGTACATTGATTAGAATTATTTGCCATCGACTTATAATCTCCATATTATTCTTTAATATGACCAAGACTTGCCCGGTAAAAGTAGAGGCACTCGTTGGTGTGTTAATACAAGAACTCTACAATGAAACTGTCTCCCCAGAATTGACGAAAAGATCTTCTTAAAGCAACATTTGTCTCTATAGTTTCGGGCAACTCAATTTAACTTTCACAGACACTTCATACTCTAACACTAGTTACTTGCAAGGAAACTTTTCAACCGGGAGGAATATTGTTTGTAAAACTGAAGAATATTCGAGGTATTCTTGATTATTTTTCTCGGAGGCAGCATATGCGGGCCGGGCAGCGCATCCGATCCCTAGAGCTGATGCCATGCCTGCATACTAAGGGGGAGAAACGGCCGAGTCATCAAAACAATAAACAAAGTATCGGGGGCCCATTTTATTATGTTATTATGCACGCCGCCCTATGATTTACGCTGCATAACTTTGCTGCATTCTGACAGGCTTGGAAATGTTGTCTTATTGGATAAATAAATGAATATCAGCTGAAATACACGATTTTGCTTAGAATCCGGGACGCAGTGGCCCACGTGTCAAAATGTCTAATTCATAAATTGGTCTAATTGTGAAAAGGTGTATGTAAGGTGCTTCTTCTTCGCAGCGCTAACACCTTGGAGGCGGTGGTAGATAAAAAGTTGACGTTGTATAAATGTACCCACTGTACTTACATGCAATAAAATAGTTTTGACTTTGACTTGACTGTCGTAATGTACAATTGTCATGACGTAGGTACGATTGTTGTTACGTGTACATCACAGAACACGGAAAAAGCTCGCTACGCTCCCAACTTATATTTCTATGGTGTACATTGTCATGAGTCATGACTTACGCTTGTTAAAACGTATGATTGTCAAGTCGTTCAATTGTCATACTCATAACGTACTAAGGTCAATATTGGTATCTAGCATTGGTATTTGATTGTTCATCTGAACAATCAAAATAAAATTATTTCTTGTGTTTTTGCACTGTTGGGGCACAGTACGGAGAAAGGAAAGATAAAGGGAAACTCCTAAACTCATTCGACCTCATAGGAATCTGCGTCTTCACATGACCCGTAGAAAATTAGAGGGCTTTCGACCATGTTATTTGCAAATCCACATTTTTTAGGGATCTGTCAAAGCTGGTTCATCCTTCTGTCTGTCCAGTGGAATAACTCGATAATTACCTACCTGACTGATTGAGCAACTTGCGCTGGAATTATGAGATGCTGCCCGTTGTGTATGCCATAATGACGGTAATTCTTATCAGAAAACAAACACCGAAGTAGGTACAGAGGAAGTGAAGTGTTTTTCTGAAGCCGCAGCCTGCAAGGTTATCAATCAGGGGCATTCCCGGTACAAATTCATCACGAGCCTCTCATTGTGACGCCGGATAACACGATATCCATCGGATATCCGGAGGGGAGCGCAACATCATATTTTTATCATCATTATGTCAAGAAAAATTGAAGGAAATCGTATTGTGGATATAGTTCTGTTATAATTTATTTGCGCAGCGTGGGACGCCTCTCCGACAGGTGGACCGATGACCAAATTGGAATTATTTCGAGTTTTGTAATTTTGTGTCATAGGCGTTCCGACGGTATTGCCTTTTCGGTCGGCTTCCTTGTATGTAGGTAGGTAGGTATTTATTAAAATATCTCTAACGAAATCCAGCACATTAAAGCCACTTATAATATTATATCATAGTATTTAGTTACTAAATTATATTTACGGTTTGGAAGTTATAGAGCGTCAGTGGCGTAGGGGATAAGACGCTGCCTATCATATCGAAAGGTCCAGAGTTCGATCCCCAGCTGGGCCATGTACCAATGGGTTTTTTCTCGAAACTTAAGTACATTTACTGACTGCTCTCAAACGGTGAAGGAAAACATCGTGAGGAAACCTGCATACGCCGAAGAAGAAATTCTTAGGCGCATGTGAAGTCCACCAACCCGCACTGGGCTAGCGTGGTGGACTATAGCCCGAACGCTCTCGTTAAGAGGGTAGGCCTGAGCCCCAGCAGTGGGGATATTAATAGGCTGTTGATGATTCCTATTCCATGCCACTACTTCATAAATGCAAAAGTTTGGAAGTTTCTGTGTGGATGTTTATTTCGAATCAGCCTTAACAGATTTTGATAAAACACGGTCAACGATAGCTTTCTTCCCGGAATAATTATAAGATACCTTTTATACGCGGAGTGTCCGCATGGTGGCCTCCAGCAATAGACTTCCAGGATTAACCTGTCAACATAAGACATACGTATCCTTGCACATATACCTACTTCGCTTACAAATCTGCCTTGCTATATCCAAATAATTCCTAAACTTTGTATTTAAGGAACTCTGTTATTGTAACTAACCGTCTTCAAAAAATTGCGAGCGTAGGTCCATGTTAGTCCTTTAGCTGACATATTTAGATCCGCACCGAGCACGCGGCGGCGGCGGCGCTGTTTTTAACGGGAGGTGCATATTATTGGCTGATTAATGATTCCATAGTCATCGAGCATTAAACTCCCAAAAAACATTATTTATTTATTATTAAGTACAGTTGCTCAAATAAACGTATGTGTACTTACTTAGGTACCTTTTCCAATTTTGTTAAAAAGCGAAACAAAAACATAAGGCTTGGACTAAAGTGTAAACATAACATATAGGTACTTATGTGGTACTTACTTTTTTTACTATTATTATGGATCCTATTGACTCTACTTTCTGTAGTTTTTGTAGAGTCTATATAGAAGTCTAAAATAAAAATAATAAAAATATTAGGCTTCACATACAACCATTAAGAAACTTCATTATATTTTAGTCTCCCAAATTGTTGGCTTTGTCGCATCTAGCCCACGTTTAAAATTTTTCATTAGAATTTTGACTTTCATTTTCACTAATTGGTCTTTCTACATTGGATAGGTACCTATATGATATGCAAATATGAACCTACCTACCTGCTACCTCCTCTCCTCTCCCCACTAAGTATTAATCAATCGTCTAGAAAGTTGAACGGATCGATATGATCGCCATTCCTGTTAACGCGACCAAGGCAGGTGGCGATATTTTTCACATTTTCTCCTCCAAAGAGATGGCATTTCAGAATTAGCAGTGTTACACGGACTTTGTCTCTATGCGAGGATGTGGAACTCAAGGAAGGAGGCGGTAGGCGTGTCTGGAAGTAACCACGCCTTCCCGGGAAGGCGGAGTCTCAGAGGCATTAAAATTAATTCTTATTATGAAAATGGTTTTGTGAAAGAAATATAGATTTATGATGTGGTCACAATACTAGTTAGCTTTTTGCATACTATGTCATGTTTGATTCCGTAGATGTATGCAAAGTTGTTATTGAAGAAGGCACCTGACATAATATTTGTTTTATTCTTGAATAAATATAATTAATACTTATAACTACCCGATACTTTGTTGGCATTAAAAAGGGTAATTTCTTCCAGGATATAGCCACCACTCCATTAAATTTCATAACAAATCGTACTACAAACACTTGAAAATTCAGACTCACATAAGTAGAAAATATCTTGATTGCTATTGAAGTAACATAAAACACGAGTAAAGAAAGCGGATATAAAAAAGAATTCAAGAAAGTCAAGTCAACTCCCAGTTTTCGAATGATAACTTTAGTTCAAGTGACGAGATAAGTGATAACTTATTCCTTCTTTTAGAGGCAGTAACAATATTAAAATAATAATATTTTACAGTGTATTTAATATAATTTAAACATTAAGTTACTATAAATTCTGTAAAATATTTTAATTTTTCTGTACCTAGGAAAATGTACATTATAATTTCACACAAACATAATACTAAATTATCCTAAAATCGTCTTATCTTATCTTGTTATTATTGTTAGTTTAATTTTATTGTTTTGAAATTTTCATTTATGAATGTAATAAATGGGATTTTAAAAACTTAAAAAAAAATCGTCTAATGATTAACACTGAATCTTTTCGTTGATACCTTAAAAGTATTCCTGAATTCTTGAAAAATCTTACCTGCCTAAGTTCCAGTTACTAATGTCCCTACTAATTTATTTTAGGTCTACGCTCGCGTTCGTCGTAGATCGTTCGTAGCTCTCCTGAAGACTGGCTACGGCTCTACGTAGGCGGGGTTTTCACAACGACGTCACACGAAGTTATCCGATCGCACACGACGACTGAACCAAGCGTCAGACCAAACCACTTTTCAAAGACCTGCGGAGTTTGACAGCTTTTCCTCTAAACGCTGTGAGATACTCGAGACGCGGGAGGCGCGGAAGGTCAGCGTAGTCTGGCGGTGTTTTGAGAAAATGCGTGGAAATCGGGGGTTGAGAAAAGGAATCTGTTACGTAACGGCAGTTGAGTGGCGGCTACAGGGGGAAGAGCACGTTTCGCCGGCAGTGTTACTAGGAAAACATAAATAACAACAACGTGTTTATTGTCGTAAACAACTCGCGGAACTTTGTGAAACTTCACTGAAGCTGCAGTCTGAGGTAAGTTATACTTATAATAATAAAGTTGTTTTTTATTTGTGTTTTATTTCAGTAATTAAGTGGATAAATAAAGCATCTATTTCTTTATCAAAATCTTTAACGTCATTTCAGTGTAAGTTATATACTTTCTTAAACGCGAGATCAATTTGAGAGTACGTAGGTACTTATTAGGTTGTGCGTCGGAAATCATCAGACCTGTGATAAAATTAAATTGAAGTAAAATACAAAGTAATACTCTAAATTAAAATAAAAGATTGTTCAACCCTCCAAATAGCGTACGAGCCGGGACTTTTAAATACTACAGCTAACCATGAACTTGATTGGGTTAATTTTTATTTATTTATTTTTATAATAATTAACTTAATTTTTACTCGAAAAAAAGTCAACGGTGCGAGTCATTAAACCATAATTCCGGGATCCGACAATATAACTTTCCTGAAGTATCCGCTTCTTCCTGGGGTCAACAAATTTTAGGTGGTACCTAGTAGGTATTCGGTAAATTTAGGCAAAATTAGTTATTAATAAATAAATAAAAATTATATAATTTCATGTAGTAAGTATGTACTTACTATCAATAAAAAAATTATAAGTAGACATGAAATAATTCAAAAAATAAATAAATTCAATTAATTTGAAATATTCCAACGAGAGCGTCCTCGGCGCCATGGGTCCATCGCCCAACCCTCAAAGTTTTAGGCTATTGTATATTTTAAAGTGTTTATTTTAATGTTATAATTTTATATTTGAAATAACATCCGATATTGAAATATTTATTCATTCATGAATTACTTAATTTTAGTAATTTAAAATTACAAAACTAAAGTAAATGTACATAAATAAATGAAACCCCAAATATTGTAACAAAATTATATCCTTTAGTTCGAATTTGTCACTTCCTAACTCGCGAATTTCGTGATTCGTCCACTTTCCTAAAATGCTGTTCTAACACGTCCTCTTTCCTATTAATTAAGTTTTACGCCGACGAAGTCTCGGATATAAGAAATTATACCGGCATAAAGTTGTTCATAACATAGTTATTTAATACTTGTCTACCTAAGCGATATCAATTGCATCCTAAAGTGAAATGTGAACCGCTTAAGAGTTCCCCACCTTGCATTTACGTTGCACCCCCTTGCACCCCTGTTGTTTACTCCCCCCCTTTGTTTACTATTTACCGATGCGCCCTCCTGTGACGCGGGGTGGTTAAAGTGTGGAGGCACTCCCAAAATACCCCAATGAGAGGCATCTCCGGAGATGATTGTGTTGTTTTTGGATATCACTTTTTAAACAAAGTATAGAAGATTGGACATTTTTCAGATTGGACGTTTTTCAACGGTTGGACATTTTTCAGATTGGACATTATTATCGTAAATCATTCTTAGCAACTACATATTATCTACTAATACCACCGCTTTGGTAGAGACACCGTTCTGTGTAAAGAAGTTGAGGGAACCGAAAGATAAAAATTAGGTAAGATTAAAAAAATAATCTCCTAATTCATATAAGTCTGTTATTTAACCCTTCAGTCGCACAAGGTCCTCCGTATCAGAACGTCCACTATATCAAAACGTCCACTGTATAAAAATCACACCTCATACAAACGCCCATACAACTTTCGTATTTTATTTCACTTTTATTTCATTTCCAAAGTAGAATTTTCTCCTGTATTGATTCCGGGACTCAGTGGCCCACATGTCAAAATGTATATTGGGGTGAATGGCCTAAGTGCCAAAATATACAAAATAAAAATGTGACGATGTGTAAGTGAAAAAACAAATGTACCAGTGTAGGCGTTACCGTGATCAAAATAAAGTTGACATTGCCACAAAAGTGTGTATAGCTCAACGTGAGCTCAACTGTACATTCTTGAAAAGTCAGAAGAAACTTGCACACTTCCCAAATAAAATATTAACTTGCCTGCGGGTAATTAAAGAAATACCTGATCTGAATATTTGATTGCCTACCAGACGGTAATAAGCCAACCGCGGTTTAGATTTAATAATTCACGGATTAACAATTGAATCTGCCGCGATACCTGCTGTATTAGACATGCAAATTTGTTATTTATTCAACTCGTGCCACTTTCGGTATAAAGGAAAGGGGAGCTCTTTGGGAACTTCCACTAGGCAATACTTGTTGTAATCTGCTTGGATTCTGAAATAATTTTAACGTGACAGGGTTATAAATGATTATGTAGTTCAATACTTACGGAGTGTCGGTGGCGTAGCGCGTAAAAACCCATATGCCAATGGTTTTTTACATCTTCTACAAGTTTATTTAATAGAAGGCTCTTATTTACTTAATAATAATAATTATTATAAAACATTTATTTCAGACACATGTCCATATCTTGTTAGTACTTAACAAATTAACTTATTTCTATATTAGTAAGTTTAATTTAAATATACTATAAAATTCAATTCCCATAAAACATTCAATTCAATTAACAATAATACAAGGCCCCCATGTCGTATATTACAAGGATCCCATGTCGTATAATATAGTTTAATGAAAAACGAAATAAACATTATTCATTTTCAATTACTGACTGCTCTCAAACGGTGAAAAAAAACAGCGTGAGGAAACCTGCATACACCGAAGAAGAAATTCTAAGGCGCATGTGAAGTTCACCAACCCGCACTGGGCTAGCGTGGTGGACTATAGCCTGAACGCCCTCGTTGAGAGGGTAGGCCTGAGCCCCAGCAGTGGGGACATGTTAATAGGCTGTTGATTTGATACGTTAGGGGGACTAAATAATAATAAGAATTGCGTATATTTTTTCAGAACAAACTAGGAGTAAATTTCATATTTCGTTATTAGTAATTTTCTATCAGAATTTATTATCCAACTTCAAAAGCCCGAAACGAAACAACAATGACTCCAACATCAATGATGAAAAGGCGTCTTCACATTGTCAGATTCGACATTGGAGTTGTGATCTGAACAGCTGATATCCGATTACGATATTGTTACTTACGCTTTCACACCCTACATAGGTACAGATAAATTAATTATATAATAACATTCATTATTATATAATTATATAAAAATTCCGGCAGGTATATGAAAATTTCCGGGAAAAATAGGTGCCTTACGGTTTAAGGACGTTTAATGATTCTGAGAAATATCGTTGGGAAAGTAACAAAAAATTACAAGACCCGCTCGAAAATAATAAGAACGCCAAAAAGATTTACTGGAATAATGTAAAAGTAGAAAAATATCACACGCCATAATGTCCAATTATAATAATGCTCAATAATAACAATGTCCAACTATAGGATAAAAACTTGTAAAAATAAAAGACAACACTACGATAGAATAGTGGTCATGCAAAAGTAGTATCGGACAACAGGCTGTCCGTCCGGCCGGCGTCCGATACCGTTCGGATAATATGAAAGAAAATCGTATCGGACAATGTAGTAACGCTCCAAGACCGCGGGTTTGATTGAACTAATATTTATTTTGTAAATTAGCTTGTACTGCAAGATTTCGGGGCCGGCCGCGAAATAATAAATAATCTAAATTAAACGGTCCTCCAGGGACGCGGGGTCCGTCTGCGATATCTCGCTATTGTTTAATATTCTTCAATTAATAATTTTGATTAAGCTAGCTACTGTTGGTTTTTATAAGGCAATTAAGTTCTGAAATATCATTGGGATGCTTAGAAATAATTTATTTGGAATGGTAGATGGTCGGAACTTTACGTCACAAAGAATATTTTAAAGACGTGAAATTTTCTGAGGACTTTTCTAAATCTTGAATCCATTTATTTTTCATATAAGGCAAACTTATCACTAAGCTAAAAACATCCAGTAAAAAAGTAAGGTAAAGCAACTACCTACTTTCATATACGTATTTTTAAAATTCTATGCCATATCTAATTTTCAAAATAAAAAGTCAAAATTTCTTATATTCAAGTTTTCAGCTCAGTAACTGGTTTATCGTAACTTGGACATACAATAAAATTCTGACTTAAGGGTTACATCAAAACTAAACTGATATTATAGAGATGGACAGAAGTCGGGTCTCAGGAAGGAGTGGCATTGTTTTCAATAAATTAAGCCAGGACAAGAGGCACAGGCGGCCGTCCGCAAACAGCCGGAGGCCTCCGTCAACACAATTATTATACTCGGACAGCCACCCCCGTCGATAAACACCCTCTAAATAAATTATCTGGACTTCCAATACATACGTATTTAACGGAACTTTTCCCTGCATCAGTCCGCTATCAGGGAAATTAACAGAATAAGTTAATTTCAAGATTTCTTAAGTTTACGTTGAAAAGAATAGAAATGGTGAACAATCATAAATAGATAGCAAAATCACAGCACGAGTAGGTATACCGTCCTATAATTGCAGGTAAAACTTAATAAAGAACTATATTTATGTACTTTTAGACAAAATAAACCTAATTATTTAAATAAATACGGATCTTACACACGAACAAATTTTATTTACCAAGTTTTAATTTTTATAATTAAGAATACAAAGCGCGAAAGTCTAAAATGTACTGAGGTAAAACTAAGTTTCATTTCATTTTGTCAAAAAAATTGTTACGGAGGTTTGCCTCCAAATATGATAGGACGATTTAATATTAATCTAGGTTCATGTACGACTTAAATACTTTCAACTAATGATTACTTTTTGTTTCAGATTTCAAAATCAACAAACATGAGCACGCGACCTGCAACCGTCGCTCGCACAAAGAAACAAAACCACGCGAACATACCATGTCCCATCGAGAACTGCGCACGATTCACTTACGGAAAGCTACCCGACCACCTGACAAAGATCCATGGCTTGACGGGTGCTGAGAGAGAAGCCCTTAACGAGCAACAGAGGAAGCGGTTCTTCAACGGAGAACTGTGCCAAGTGCGATACTTGAAGGAAACGGCGATTCGAGACCTATGGGGAACTGATTACGAAGACCCTAGGATCCGAGCAAAAATACACCAAAGCTACGCTCTGGTCAAGATTAGGATAATTCCAATAGCAGCGACGCAGAGAGCTCGACCTCTCACAGAACAGGACGCAAACGTCCTCACCGCTTATAATGCTAGGACAGCGCCCAGACCCGCTCGCGTTCCGAGACAAAGGCAGAGGTCGAGACCGTATCCAGCTCCGCAAGCAAGCCCTACGGAACGCAGAGTTTCGAGCGAATCCAGCGAAGAGGAGAACACTCGCACGAATCCTCTCCCACCCTCACCGCCTCCTTCATCCCCGTCCCTACCACCGTCACCTGCTCCGTATGATTTGCAACCAGTAGAAACTCGTCTAACAGACATTTTCGATTCCAAAATCGATGCTGGTTACAAAGCTGTAATTGATGACATGAAGAAATCTATGACGATGGGCAGGACGCTTGGCTCCAGGAAGCGGAAAGCGTACCGGACGTACCGACGGTATGCTAAGAGACTGATTGCTTATTTGCATAGACAACATTCCCCGTTGGCCTACGATGTGGACGTACTCCTGTGTAGCGAGAGTCAAATTTGCGCGTTTCTGGAGAGGATTAGCAGCGAACATAAAACGAAAACTCTAAGGAACTACGTAGTTGCAACTATAAAGCTCCTGGACTCTCGTCTCTTCGCGATAGAAACTGACCCGAGCTGCAAAGAGAAGGTAGCATCGATGACTCGAGTCTACAAAGTGTTGCACGGCCGTCTCAATGACTGCGACAGACTGCTGCAGAAGGATACGAGTGAGAAGAAGACGACAACATCCAATTTCGACAGTGATGTAATGGATCAAAGTTTTAACGAGAGCTATGATGAATTGGTGTAGAGTTTTGGTACAGTTTTTGTAACCTTGTTTAAATTTAGAGGCCAGATTAGACGTTCCATCCAAATTGTAGATAGCTCTAGTATTATTAACTCAATTAAGATCTACAACGCTTAGTATCGGCTGGAGAAACCATTTGACAACAATGCTTTGGCATGCGTGTTGTGTAAAACTTGTTAACCTGCTATTTTGTATATATAATATCTGGTAACTATAGACGTGTAGTTTATGCAGTACTCTTAGATGGACATATAAACCTTTAGTTAGTAAACCTACTCTCAAAAGCAAACGTCGAAAAACGCGACACATGATGGTGTTTTGGGAGTTGTATGATTAACATAGAAAACTTAATTGACCGAGCGAGCGAAGCGTGCGAAGGGTCTCAGTTTCGAGATTGGGCAAAAATGCTTTTGTCCGGCTGTCAGTCTGTAACTCTCTACAGGTCGCATTTTTAAACCGATTCTGACGAAAATTTGGCATGGGTATAAATTAATCAAGCCGACAAAATGAGTAGAATAAAATTTTTAAAAACATTTTTTTTAGAATACATACATACATACATACATACATACATACATACTCTAATTAGGGTAGGTCTTTCAAAAATATTGCGAGTGTGAGAAAACCATTTTTCGATTTAGGGATCGGTTGGCGAAATATTAAGCTTTAAAGCGGTAATTTTTGTAAGAGTCACGTGTCCCCCCCCCCACCCTCTGCCAGCTACTCGATATGTGAAAAAATTCACGACAGTAGTAGCATATATAACGTAGTTAAAAGGGAAACTATGACAGCTAAGTAGGTTTTATTAGTTTTTGAGTAATAGTCGATCAACTTAAGAAAATCGAAAAAGTAAATTATGTTCATAGAACTGCATACTTAAAATGAGAATGATTTTTTTTCCGCGTGAATTCCACGGTGTGGGGTATCGTTGGATAGTTTCGAAAATATTGCTGGTGTGTATAAAACATTTTTCGATTCAGTTTGCGAAATATTATGCTTTATAGTTCAAATATTTTTTTTACTTTAGTTAGTACTTAATCTGTCTCCAACTGCAAACTTGACTTCTGTTCGTTTCTTTTAGGTTTGGTTTATATGGGCTGGCGAGGTCTACTGTTCTCACGGAACTACTAGTGTAATAACTATTGAGAGTTATTTATTAATGACTACTGACTTTAAAGTTCTGGTGTGTAAGTTTACCGCTCAACGCTCATTGAAATTGTAAATATTGAAACTAAATGTAAATATAAATACACTACGTGTTCTACAAGCAATAAGCTTCATTTAGCACCATTTTAGATAATAATTATTTATGTCTGTGTTAATATTTATTAATGAGTAGAGTAGGTAACAGAAAGTTATACTTTCGTACACGTGCAATATGGAAACCAAATAATTCTAGTCTAAAATTATTTGATAATATTTTGTAATAAATATCCTTGTTTAGTATTCTACGATAATTATAAGTTAAGCTCACTGTCACTGTGTAAATAAATAATTAATTTCATGTATGTTTAAATTTCTCATTAAAAATACATACGTAATAAAGACAGCAAAGATTTTAGTGTCATATTTTTTCCTCGCACTAATTAATGCAAATAATCGTTTTTTAGTTAAAAAATTCATAGATCGCCGTTCTGAGGATTGCTTGAAAACTTTACCACAGTAATCCCAATTGCTTTGGTCTATTTATATGAGAATGTCTACTCCCTGGATGACAATTAAACTAAATACAAGAATGAAAACAAATCTTATTTCTTTCCGCAGCTAGCTTTTCCATAAGATTATTTTTAAAAACTTTGCGGTGTTTCGTCCATTAACGAGCAAGTAAGGTAGGTACATGAAATGAATTAACTTTATTAAGGAAGTTGCCGACTTTTTAGTGTTTTTGTTGTCAAATACATTTATTTACTGATATATTACTTCACAAAGGTCCCAAAATAATATGAAAAAGCTCACCTTACGTAAAATATATGCGTGATATGTTGCCCAGTGCTGCCACCGTATTAAACAACGTGAAACTAAAACAGTGAAGTTGCAGCGCCATCTAGTTTTGACCACCTGAAACATTTAAGACTTAATCTTAGTGAGTACATAACATACCAGTGCTGCTACTTGCCACTAGATGGCACTGTTTTATTATCAAGAAGCACTCCTCAAGTCTTATGTTACCTTAGTACTTGGCGATCGTAACTGCCTGCTCCAGATTCTCCACTGACGTTCCACACGTTCCATTCTATCGCCCACTCTACTCTGCTCGCCATTATTGCGTGCCAGAGCGCCGCGCGGCGAAGTAAAGTAAACTTCTCAGTAAAATATTTTTAAACGAACAATTCCTTCGAAGCTCAAACGCGATAAACTCATTCGATTCGCGCTCACTTTGCCTCCGTTTTATGGTTTCTGGGGCGACTAGGGATGGTCTATAATGTTAATTGAAATCTGTTGGGTGAATTTTACTAGTAGATACCTACCTACGTTTGTACCGAAGTAGGTATTAGAATTAGGTAGCAACACAGACCACTGCTCTATCTATTTCATTCTCATACAGATTATTATGGCTCGCGTTTCTTGTTATTATGTAGCCATACCTATCGAATAGGTATCTACTCTACGAGTATACCAACTAATCAGGCATATTTTGTGTTGATTCCTAAAATCAAACCAAATCTAGCAGTGTTTCTTCCAGATTATTTTATTTATTTATTACTTTTGCAAACATTCTAGCATACTTTGACATCAGATGATGCAGACAGTGCCATTTATCGAGATTTAGATCTTTATAACGATCTGCAAAATCGCCATTTGACAAACAAAAACTTGCGTTCCGGAAGTAGTTGCCGTTAGCCATACCGGTCCACTCTTGTTTTCGCTACTGGCATATTCTCGTTGCTGGAAGCTTTCATCTTAGGGAATTCGATCCTCTTTGCTAGTGGCCGAAAAAGGTGATTCCAAACTGCCTAAGATCTTTCGTAATAATTCGTAAAGACCTATCGCTGAGGAGAGTTGATGACGACATCATTGATAAGAGGAACGTTGACGATGTTAACAGGTATACCAATTACAAATAAGGCTGTAAATAAAGCTTGTATGGATGGCTACAAAAACAGTTCTGATGTTATTCTTAATAATAAAAACATTATTATAAAATTGTTTACTGCTTATACAAAAATCGAAAATGAAGACTTTTCTTGTATAGCCTGAACTACCTATCTACCAAATCAGAATTAAAATATTTTATTGCATTTAAGTACACTGGGTACATTTATACAACGTCAATATTTTATCTACCTAACCAACAAACTTACTCCACCTCTCTTTGTGAACATTTTCTTAATCTCTTAATTATGTTGGTATTTAATCTCATTTTATTAGATTTACAGATTGTATTAAAAATATTTTTTGTGCGTAACAAAAGTTTTAGATGCAATATATAATGATATTTAATAATATTAAATATAATCAGATAATAATTAATGATCTCAGATAATTCTCGTAGGGTACAAATAATATTAATTTCCGTCGGAGCTAACCCGGAGCTAACTTATCACATTAACATACTTTTTATTATGATTATTAAGGGCTTCTTACACCAGTTGCTGATAAAGCCCCAGATACCCTATATGCAGGTTATCTACCAGATATCAGTTTTTTTCGGTTTCACAGGTATCTGATTGCCTTATCTGTCCGATAAACCGCCTTATAAACTTACAGCCAGATCAAGGGGCTGTTATTTCTTTATCTGTCGGATATGGATTGTTTTTTTTCGAATTTAACGCGGTAATACTTCAGTTTTGTGTTAACTTTTTATGATATATGGATTTATCACTGTTTCATTTATAAATAGTACATTACTCCCGCGGCCTGCAACAGAGGCATTGATGGATGAGCGTGTGAATGTATGCCGAGGCGAAGCCGAGGCACACATACGTGAGTCCATCAATGCCTGGTTGGGGCCAAGGCTTGTATAATGCTATTCTCAAATAATGCGCGGAAATCCAAAAAATATCAAGTTTTATTAAAATTGTGAACCGTCTGAACTGAACGATCACAAGTTAGGGTTGTCACAATACTATCGGCAAATCAAAATACTTTTGGCCATATCTCCGGAACGGCTGGTGCTAGACCCTTGTTCATGGTACTCAAATGAAAGGGCTCGATGAGATCTATCTGAATATAATATAAAAATAAACACCATGTTTATATTTTTTTTATTAAACATTATTTGAGAAAAGTGCTATACAAGCCTGCAATCAATGTAATTTCATGCATCATTCGAAATTGAAATAAAACTTTTGCTATGTTACCTCCGTGGTTGCCATGGTTACATGACAGATATGAATTAATATGGTCATTATTTGACCGCTAGGCACGACAGATATGGATTTTCATTCAAATTATTTGCCCGCCTGCTCTCATTTATTTGACCAGTACAGCATTGACAATTTAACTCGAAGAAGGTTGTCAAAATAATGTTCACATTTCCAAGCATGTTTGAGAAAAAACAATAAACGTTGAACCACAGACGATGAGGACAGAAGTCTGCTTCGCTTCGTTATACGCAATAAACGTGGTTACTTTTTATTTTATTTTAAAGGATAAATTACAAAAAACGGACTCATAACTGTGTTTTCTGTATTTTATACATAAATACATAATTTATGGGTATTTATGAACAATTTTTAAAATAAAATTTAAGATATTAATTTACAAATATGATATTTTTCGATTCCCAAAAATGCTTAAATAGAAACGCAACAATGAATTGAACTGAAGAACTGAACTGAATGAACGGAATGTTCCAACTCCCCGGTAAATCGCTGACAGTTTAGCTGCCCGATATTTTAACAGAAACTTGAGTGGTGAAAACGAAAAATATTATCCGACAGCTTTATCCGATAGATTACGTTATCTGTCCGTTTTCTATCTGTAACAATATCAGCAACCGGTGTAAGAAGCCCTAAATCTTTCACTGACCTTGTTTATTGTAGCGTTATTAAGAAAACCGTGAAATTTTAATAATTTACTGTTTACATAATTATGTATTTCGTGACCATGACGAATAGATGTATTATGATAACCTAGAGTAAGTTTTTACTGTCGAAAGTATAGCAATTCTCACACCAAAACAATTTTCACTGGCCTAACACAAATAAAACAATCCTCCTATACAATCCATACAAAAATAATCTTTATTTATTATTTATTTACTAGTCTAATAAAAAATACTAAGCTTATGGAAATGAAATAAGTACCTACATAAGGTTCTGATTATACTAACAGACTTTTAGGCAAATTACTGAAAAAATCGTGTGACTTGCTGTGACCGCAGAAGAAAATCAAACTGTTTTTTTTATATGGAGTCCACCAACAGCAATTCGCAGTTCGTAGGCTCGTTTGTCTTCTGGTGAAAATAGACTTATACCACAGATAACCCCAAATGAATACAGGATAACTGACGACAACTGCCACTCACCACACATCAATGCAATTGCGGGTTGAGGTCGCACCGACCGACCGGAGCGTATAGTTTCAACTTGTTTAATTATTTTATTACTTTTTTCTAGCCAAATCAATCAGTCGCCTAATTGCTACTAACTCTTTTCAAATTCCATTTTCTCTCCTTATGTCTTCCTTTTTCTGTCCCTATAGATTGCAATCGCTTAATATGTATTAAAGATATTTTTTTAATAGAAGTCCCTTTCGTAGAGTCACGCATTGTAAGTTTAGGAAAATAATAGGTTGGTTACTAGGTACGTAGCTACCGTACCGTACGTAGGCTACGTAGGTACCGTGGTGAGTTTCAGCTATGACGAGCAGAGCGACGATAGATGGCGGACAGACTAACGGCAACCAATGACAGAGAACTCTGTTATTTTTAAACAGCTTACTCACATGACTATTCCTGTATCCACTAGCTACCTTGAACCGCTGCCTGAAGTACGACTTATTTCAGTATCTTGACTAACAGAACTTTCTGGATTTACAACACAATGACATGTCATTTTTCGAAATAACGTCAAAGGGTGGGTAGATACCTAAGTTAAGTATAGGTGCATGAAACATGTCTAAATGACATCATTGTTATCTTTATCTGTATTATTAACCCGAATTGTTACAGAAACTAATTCGGTTTAATTTACTCTTTCATGGTCGATTTTGCATGTTTTGGCTTGTGGATATTCTAATGACAACGTGTCTTTAGTTTTACAATGATTTTATAAATTTTTATCTTAAAACGATATCCTTAATACGTATTGCATCTATAGCTAGCTGACCTTACTAGTTACTTCTATTAGACGCTCAATATTGCAACGAACGAGGAGACAATCAAACGCAATAGCAACGGAGTAGGTGATATCGTAATGCAAACACTAAAAGTGCATTGGTGAACAATGCAGCGAGGAATGACGTCACGTCCATTCGGTGCAAAGTGCATGTATGCAGCTCAACCTCCTCGCGTTTATGACACCTTAGTCATCGTTCCTTTTGTGAGCTACACCAAAGGGGCCCTATCCCCTTCAAGCACCCTTCTCTGGGTCAATGGTCGTATCTCGGTCAGCGGCTCGACCTTCATCAGTATAATTTTGTGCGTCTCCATCGTATACGCACTCATTCATTCGCACATGCATCTATTCATTCGCATACGCAGCTAATTCAAACCAAAATACGGAAAAAATCTAATTTATATTTAATGTGTACCTAATTTTTTTACTTGTATTTATTCCCCTTCTATCATAAGTTACCTACATTATTAATAATAAGAATTATTATTAAGAAGATAAAATTAGTCCTGCTATTAACAAAATAAGGATGAGATGGGAGGGGGCCGCCCTACAGGTAAAAGATATCCTTAATCCTTTAAGTTTTGCAGAGTTCTGTAAAGATCTAACCATTACATCTCGAGGACTCTCGCTGCGTTGCCCCTTTTAATTTCCAATGCGGCTGTTATTGAAGGAGAAAAAATATATATAAGTATTTGAATATGATAAACATAAATAAAACTTGTTTGAAATTTCATTGAATAACTGTGACCGACTCACCATCGTCATACACAGCATGTCATAGTATGATTGTATCTATGTCAGTCTTGAAAATAGACGACATTCATTAGTGTTACTCTGTGTATCAGATTCTACGACTTTAATTCCACAAATTATTTTCTTAGAACTACTATTATTAACCTTGGATATTAACTAAAAAGTTGTTAGCAGGGACCCATTACTCGTATTTACAACTTGTATTATAATTATTCTCTTCACATCATCGAAGTTTAAAGGCATATTTTGTATTTAATAAATACTGTAGACTCTAAGGAATATATTATTAACTACCTATAGTATATTCCTACGTATTATATACATAACCCGTCTGTAAAATTCAAGTTTTTGTGTTTTAAATTGTAATTAGTTATGATAAGAAATAAGTTGTCTATCATATTTTAATTTGAAATCCCACACATCTGCTGATTATTATGAAACTATAAAGGAGCAAACGAGTACCACCCAAGTCTCGTCTTACCAGGAACTCGTCAGACAAGGATTGCAGAATATAAGAGTGGTGTATAGTAATGCAGTTTTGTTACATACAACAGATGCGCAAGATTTGAAAAATGGGGTCTGCACACGGTCTGTAAGTATGAAACAATCCTGTAAACAGTTTATTGTTGCTGCGCCAGAATGCTCGGTTTCGACAGATCTTTATAGAATCCTTATATCAGCTGTGAGCAGATACGCCAAAATTGTATTTTTATAAAACCATTAATTAAACTGATCTCTATTCACTGGCACTTTGATTTCTTAACACTGCCCCACTATGGCAACATGATTATATGATACTTGCGATTATATGATTATATGCGGCCTTAAAATCCATTTTTCAAAAATGTAATCTTTCTAAGAATCGAAGAAACAAAAAGCTTTTTCTAAGTGTCCTACATCTTCTACATTTGCAGTTTTCAAGGGCATAAGCAGGTTAAATAACTTGGTTAAATAAGCCCATTTTCATTATTGACCGAGCGAGCGAAGCGTCTACGTTTCGAGACTGGCCAAAAATGCTCTTGTCCGTCTGTCTGTCTGTCTGTCTGTCTGTCTGTAATTCTCTACAGGTCGCATTTTTCAACCGATTTTGACGAAAATTTGGCATATGTATAAATTAATTAAACCTACAAAATGAGTAGAATAAAATTTTGAAAAACATTTTTTTAGAGTACCTACCATACTCGCAAAGTGGGAGTGAACTTTTTTTTTCTTGTGAATCCCATAGTGTGGGATATCGTTGGATAGGTCTTTCAAAAATATTGCTGGTGTGTGAATACCATTTTGTCGATTTAGGGATCCGTTGGCGAAATATTAAGCTTTAAAGCGGTAATTTTTGTTAGAGTCACGTGTCCCCCCCCCCTGCCAGCTAAACGGTTGCTTCTGGAAATGTGAAAAAATTCATGGCAGTAGCATATATAACGTAGTTACAAGGAAAACTATTACGGCTAAGTAGGTTCTATTAGTTTTTGAGTAATAGTGGATCGACTTAAGAAAGTTGAAAAAATAAATTATGTTCATAGAACTGCATACGTAAAATGGAAAATTATTTTTTTCCGCGTGATATCCATGGTGTGGGGTATCGTTGGATGGGTCTTTCAAAAATATCGCGGGTGTGTGATAAACATTTTTCGATTCAGGGATCCGTTTGCGAAATATTAAGCTTTAAAGTGCTAATTTTTGTCACTTTAGTAGGTACTTTTTCTGTTTCCAAAGTTGATTTTTGTTGGTTTCTTTTAGGTTTGGTTTATAAGGGCTGGCGAGGTCTACTGTTCTCACGGAACTACTAGTATGTATCATTTAATCGATTATACTTCATGAATCATGCATGAGTGATTAACAACCTCGTTCCAGTTTCCCGAGGAATTTGGTTCTTCCTCTAAAAATAAAACAGTATAAATTGAAATCGGAACAGCGGCATGAATTAGGGACATCATTAATACTTAGTTTTAAAATTGTCGCTTAATTTAACGGGGTTTTTAATATGATGTTACCTTCAATCACCATTAGTATACGGTACCTAGTATATGGTGATCGAAGGATGTTACCCAATAAATAGAAATAAGAATTATCAGGTATCATGTTCATAAGAATGGATTCAAATTATGGTTCCAATAATGGAAACAATTATTTATTGACCGAGCGAGCGAAGCGAGCGAAGCGTCTACGTTTCGAGACTGGCCAAAAATGCTCTTGTCCGGCTGTCTGTCTGTCTGTCTGTCTGTCTGTCTGTAATTCTCTACAGGTCGCATTTTTCAACCGATTTTGATGAAAATTTGGCATATGTATAAATTAATTAAACCTACAAAATGAGTAGAATAAAATTTTGAAAAACATTTTTTTTAGAGTACCTACCATACTCGCAAAGTGGGAGTGAACTTTTTTTTTCTTGTGAATCCCATAGTGTGGGATATCGTTGGATAGGTCTTTCAAAAATATTGCTGGTGTGTGAATACCATTTTTTCGATTTAGGGATCCGTTGGCGAAATATTAAGCTTTAAAGCGGTAATTTTTGTTAGAGTCACGTGTCCCCCCCCCCCTGCCAGCTAAACGGTTGCTTCTGGAAATGTGAAAAAATTCATGGCAGTAGCATATATAACGTAGTTACAAGGAAAACTATTACGGCTAAGTAGGTTCTATTAGTTTTTGAGTAATAGTGGATCGACTTAAGAAAGTTGAAAAAATAAATTATGTTCATAGAACTGCATACGTAAAATGGATTTTTTTTCCGCGTGATATCCATGGTGTGGGGTATCGTTGGATGGGTCTTTCAAAAATATCGCGGGTGTGTGATAAACATTTTTCGATTCAGGGATCCGTTTGCGAAATATTAAGCTTTAAAGTGCTAATTTTTGTCACTTTAGTAGGTACTTTTTCTGTTTCCAAAGTTGACTTTTGTTGGTTTCTTTTAGGTTTGGTTTATAAGGGCTGGCGAGGTCTACTGTTCTCACGGAACTACTAGTTTTATTTATTTCAAAAGTGATCGCAGAAACAACAAAATTTTAAGCTTGTTTTTCATTCTGGGTCATCCTGAAAATTCTTGGCACACACACTCCATTCAGAACGCTATCTACCCAAACTTTACTATAGGTGCCCCTTTATTTCCATAGTGAAAACATGTCTGTGATCGTTAGTGACTACGTAAGGGGATATTTTCGTCGATATTGCGCGCTCCTGCCTCGTGTCCGTTCTCACTGGTATTTACTCCAAGCGCTTTCCCGCCCCGTATAAAACACGATAATATGACCCACTAGCGCTTATTTTGTTCCCAACTTTGGTGAGAGAGCCATCTAGTGGCAAGCGCGCTAAATACGTACGGTAGTGCACTTGTGTCTGTGTAGTGTTTCCTTTTGGAAAAAAACTTATCCTACAAAATGCCTGGACGTCCTATTTGGCAGGTCAGTACCTTGAATATTTATCTAGTACAATATGTATAGGTACAAGCTTCAAAAAGCCTCTTAATGCATTTTAAAAAATATACATATTTATAGTTATTTTACATTTCACGTGCCTACATAACTATACATATATTTTTGTATTTAATATTTTGAAATTCATGGACAGTTAAAATATTTTTAACGAATAGAAATATATAATAACTTTGTAATTATTCTTAATTTAAATAAATAATTTAAATATAAAGTGAATTGAAAAATTAGGTTAGCAATTACCTAGGCAGAGAGATACTTTAAAAAACTCACTTAAATAATTTAAAATTTTGGTTTTAAAAAACAGTTTTATAATTAATCTTTTGGCAAGCTTGTTGTTGCGTAAAATAAATATTTAATTGCTACCTGCTACCTTGACTCACCTGAAAATAACTGATGTGTAGTGTCGTAAAATCTCCTTTTTGGCACTGTTTCAATTCTACGAATTCTGGTACTTGTCATTGTTTTCTGCTTTATTCTGTTAGGTATTGGTAGAGGACAACTTAGGTACCTTGGTAGGACAAATAAAATAAAGTATTGTAAAGAGATTTTTTAATAACATAGGGTAGGTATGTTAATGAAATTTCTATAATTCAGTCCAATTTGATAATGATAAGCTCTCGCAATTTTTTTCACTTAAAACAAATTTTAGGATACATACTAGTCAAATCAGATTAGTCTATTCTATTTACAAGAGAACTAAGACATATCGCTACAGACATATTAATAAAGTTTCTAATATAATAATTAACTACTTATTTACACATAGATAAAGTAAATAAACGATTATAATCAATCATTATTTTGGTATCGATTTTCATTTGTCACATTCGATTATAAACTTTATTTTCAAATAATTTATTATACTTACAAGTTGTTGACAGTAAACATAACAGATGCCACAAAATCACATTATAGCATCATATAAAATCGATTTCTATTGTAGTCTTTAAATAATTACATCAATGTGATGTGATGACAAACCTTTAGTTTTTAATTTTATTTATTCAAACTCCTTATCAGATTTTTTGCTAGACGATTTATATTTTATGTCTCCTATCATGTAGTTTCCGGGAAGATTGTGAAACAGTTGCTGCATGAAACCGAGAAGAATATCTTCTATGGTCTTCGATAATATTGGTCTCAGCGATTCAGAAACAGGCCTCCAGTTGTCGTTCAAATACGCGTTGGTACTGTCCTCTGTAAATAAATAAGAAACATTATTGCAGAATTTATTAATACGAGTCAATGATGTGGGGATTTTTGGGAGATATTTTAAACCATAAACTACACATGAAATAAAAGATTTAGCAAAATTGTAATTCATCAAAAATGTAATGTTTAGTTTTAATTTAAAATCTCTAAAAAACGTGACATTTCCGTATTTTTCCTATCATTGTTTTCGAGTTTTCCGGCAGACAAACAGTTATTGGTTTTCTTTAAATCTCCGGAAATATTTTTTTCCATATACATATTTCCATTTATTAAAGGGTTTCACTAATCATGTACCTTTTTACTAGAATTAAATTTATGTTCAAATGTATGTAGGTACATCATATAAATGCGAATATAAACGGTAGGTTACACCAACCTGTAAATATTTACAAATTTAAGAGAAAAAAAAAAGATACCATAATAGATACTAAACAGACTACTAGTTTTAATACTAAACAAACTATGTCGTCGCGTCGGTTACCTCAACTACCCTTTACTTTGTTTTACTGATTATTGCTACCAAATCAAATCTAATTAGTGCCGATTACACATTTAAATTTTTTACGATCTGTCTGTTTCAAACCAAGTATGAATGAATGTTGATGAATCGCTGCAAAAACTTCTTGAATAAAATTGGCAACAATGTACTCACGAAGTCACGACGTATCACAACGTCAACGTTGCAATTTGCAACTTGTTAGTACTAGGTTACCATGAAAGCAAAGATCATGCGCTGTTTCGTAGCGCCATCTGTAAACGATTGCGGCAAGTTTGCTACTTCTACTCGATGCTAGATGTCGCCCTGTTGGTTCAGAGTTATAAACCAACTATAGATGGCAGTACTCGTTTTTATTAAACTTACCCAAGGACTTGATTCCATCAAAAAGGTTATTCATACGCAATTTTAGACCACCAATTGAGTACTTTACACGTGCAGCGGTCACATTGAAAAATACAAATCCATCTTTGTCGTAAAGTTTTACGTCACTTACGATGTCGATAGTCATGTTATCTGTGGACATAAATAAACAATTGAACATTCTTTTTTCCCAAAATTTTACTTTATGGAGACCCGCCACAAATGCAGCAGGTGAGGCAGCAATGATCTCTTGTTCGTACAAGAGATTCTGACTTAATAGAATCCAACATTTTGAGAATTCAACATTATGATAATTCAACATTTTGTTCCTGAGCGATTAATTGTTTGTGGTTTTCATACTTCTCGTCTCGTACCAAGAAAAAAACATTTTTTTTGTTTCTTTTTTGTAATGTAAGTAGGTTCTTACCTACATTGTCTTACCTAATTTGTAATAAATTAAATTTCATTGTCTCATTCATTCATTTAAATCCTACTTGTAATTCGATTTTTATTAATGCTGTGAGTCGGTTTTTTTTTTCTTTCTAATATGTCTAGTCAATTTATACTCGTCCGATAAGGAGTTTTTTTTTTCAACAAAATGTATGCATATATTTAAAGATGTTAAACGTATAATCATGAACGTGATTACGACGTGACGTAATGTTTCCCCTCGAACATCAAACTGGACGTAAACTCGAACAGATGGGGTTACCAAAAATAACTTGAATGCGGTGTTTCTAGCTCCAGTAATTATGCGAGTTAGCATTTCTTAGGGTTTACGAAAATTATTAATTCGTCCTAAATAAATTAAAGGTATTACAGAGTATGCTAAAAGCACAGAATAGTAAGAGGACAAGTAACATCTGTTCCAGCAGAAATGACATATACGAAAACCAAAGCATTTGGTTTTTGGAAACAAAATAAACGAAAGCCAAATGCCCTATTTCCCAAAAGGATTTTGAGACTTTGAAATTTGCCCCAAATGCACATCAGATATTTTTGAACAATAGATGTGTTCCACCTGCAAAGTTAACGTGACAATACAAATTTGTTTTTGCTGATCATGATGTAAATTTAATTTGTTTCCGAAACGCAAATAGCGTCTGTCTTCGTATACCATTTCATTTGGAATGAAATATACTACTTAATAAACAATTCTCAATCATCCATAGAGCCTTGTACTATTGTAAATTCTGTGACAAAGTAGATAAATTTTTTAAAATAGCCGAAATATTATTTCAAAATTTTTAAAGCGGTCACACTGGCTCGCTCTTATATTGAATGCTCATTACAGATAGCGTTTTCTTTCGAAGCGAGACTTAGGAACCATTATGTAATCTGTGGCGAGACTTCCTATCATTTATCGCGGAGGGTTCCACCCACACACGCACACTTGTACGTTGTCGCTACGAAACACACACACATCAATCTAGCAACACATTCATAATCTCTCGTACACAATCGATACATTTCGATTATTTTCGATACTGCGCATGACCAGATGGTCTTGTACCTTTGGCAGAGGGGAATGCCTGAGTATGGCGACAAAACTATGAAAGTCACTTACTTGGCTCGAACCAGCATACTCCCCGCCCAACCAATGGGATCAACAGTATTTTCCCTCTAAGGTCATAAGTACCTTCTATTCTAATTTTTGGAACCCGAACTCTAGTATAGAAGTCATACGTCTTGCCGTCCACTCTGAAACATGTTAAAAATTGATTAAATCTAAACTTTATATCAAAGGAAATAACTTTTATTGAGTTCAGTCATTATTCAGTACATGCTGATAACAATAATCTAATAAGTAATACAATTAAAACTAATATACTACTATAAAAACAATAAGATAAAACTAAGTTAAAGAATATAAATTTAATCAAACAGGCCGCCCCTGGTCGTCCCCGGCGCAAACGTGCCCAGCACGCCCGCGGCATTGCCCCGCTGTATTGCGATGGAGATGCGCTGTACAAGGAACGAGCCAGAGCGGGGGTCCATCCCGCGGTCCCTAAGCCGTCTGCCCAAATCCTTCGTGAAGGAAATTGCTTCCCGTCCCCAAGGTCCTGCAGTCTCTACGGCAAATGGTACAAAAAGATAGTTGCCCGTCAGGCTAGAGTACTTGGCATGTTTCAGCCTGGCCGCGTTTTCGGCTGCCGCACCTGCCGTGTTGGCCGTAGCCTGTAGATGGGATGGCGCGAATGTGCTGACACACGTGGCGTCCCACAGCAAACACCGGCCCCTCCGCCAGGGCACCAGGGTCAGCCCATCGGGACGCTTTCCGTCAGTGCGGCTCAAGCCCGGCGGCTCCAACACGTTGGGCACATTGGCTGAAACTAGCGCCCGGTGGATGATATCGTTTAACGCATAATGCCTGGGAAAACGTCCTGCACATCGTGAACAGTTCAACGAATGGTGACCGTTGGACTCGACTACTGCACCACATATGCATGGGTGGGGCTCACATATTGTGCAGCCTAGGCGAAAAGCTGCTGCAATCCTCAAAGTGTCGTTATCCAGTAGTGTTCCAAGGTGCGGAGACGGCAGCGTTGAGCCACGCACCTGATTCTGGTTTTGATGCTGCCTTGATTCTGGCAGCATCAGCACCTGTGGCGTTCGACATGAGCCCGTTTAGTAGACACCTGGACGCAATCTCGTCCCAAGCTTTTTGTATCTTCAGCGAAACTGGTAGTTCAAGTTTTTGTGCCGACCATTTGTTTAAGGCCTCCTTCATATAGGGTATCTGTAAATTGTCGCCATTAACTGAAAGTATGCGAGCGACAAGGTCAGACACCCCATATGCAGAAGCTAAAAAAGCTGGTAGACCAACGTCTTTAACTTGGCGAAAGCCTAGACCACCGAATCTGACTGGCATAGATGCCTGGCACCACTGCTTCTCGTCCATAGAAACATTGAGGATGCTCTCCACCGTAGTCTTTAATGTATCGTCAAAACAATTGACGCAAAGTGGATGTAACCATGATGGACTAGTCCTTATAACGTACGTCACTTTGGGCAGAGCGAAGCACTGGCGTAAAAGAACCGTGGCCACATGCGCCGAAAGTTTGTTAAGATGTTCACTAGCGCTTACCAGCGACTGTCTTTTGGTGTCGAGGCTTTGAGGTACACCATCAGGAAGTATGGGTGAACCTAAGAGAGTGAACTCGCTGTCAGACACCAGCCTAATGCCGGGAACGAGACCCTGGAAAATGTGTAGGCTCGATGCAGACTGGGGGCTGCACGGGTAAATCTCACATTTATTGGTGTTTACCTCCAAGCCAATTTCTTTGAGGCGAAGGAATAGCTTTGCTAGATCTCTTGCAACTACTTCTGGCTTACCACCGATGGTGCCGTCATCAAGGTACCATACATTAAGTGATGATTCTAACTCCTCAATAGCTTTCTGAATAGCTAGGCTGAATATTAATGGCCCTAATGGGTCACCTTGCTGGGCACCGACCTGTGAAATAATAACTTCATCATTATAGAAGAGATTGCTTGGAGACGAGTAACACTGGTGCAGGAATTCCGTCCACGTACCCTACGTGGACGGAATTAGCGATTTTACTTCAGACAAAACTGTGTCCCTTTCTACGCTGTTAAATGCATTTTTAATGTCGACCTTTACTATGACACAGTCTGAATTTTCTGTAGATAGGGCAAACGTGCGGGTTGCATGAATCGCTGCCTCACATCCACGGGGGGTGCCAAAACCGAGCTGACGTGGTTGGAGATACGAAGACATCTCAGCTTTAGCGGCCTTGCAGCAAAGCTTGGCTATCAAGCGGCGGTAAGTGTTTCCAATAGCGATGGGCCTCACACTTCCGTCCTTTTTAGAAAGAGCACAGAGGGAAGCACCATAAAGGTAAGGACAAATCTCAGGGTTGAGCATACCCTTAAGTAAAAAATTGCTCAAGTTAGTAAGGCTAACCAGAAGACGTCTACCATTGTCACCCGCTGCTGGTGAAGTAAGCTCCTTAAGGTGCTCTGGCCTAATACCATCTAGTCCTGCCGCCGAGCCATTATAGAAAGTGCTTAGCGCAAGCGAAACGTCGTCGACGCTAACCTGTAAAGGGGTGCTAGTAAGATCAGGAGCCGCTGGATACGAAAGATGTCTAGAGGGTGACGGGTGCTTTTGGCGGAGGGAGACGAGCGTTTCATCATTGGATGGGGCAAACGAGCAATCTGATAGCATAAGCCTAACCGCCCCCCTCAGGTCGCCCTCATGTACCTTTGCTTCGATTTTCCTAATGAATGACAAAGGGCGGACAGCTGTAGAAGCCTCTGGAAAATATGAGTGAAAATTTTCAACATTCTCCTTTACTTTGGCCGTCAGTGAGCGTGTGTCGCCTTTATTTGGTGTTCTTAATGCTGAGAAGCCGAAGGACAGAAGCAGGGCCCAGTCCTCTGCACTGTTCGAAAAAAGGCACTTTTCAATTTGGCGGCATAAACTACCCGCAGCTAAACTTCTTGCTCCTTTGGGTACGTGCCTGAGGATACTGACGGTCTTTTTAAGGTATGGCAAATTCTGGAGCGGACAGCGCGTCGGTGAAGCCGAGGAGCCACCTGCCGGCACTGAGGAAACTAGAGGCCCCTGGGCAAGTTCATCTTTGTGCATGTGACCGATGTGGGGCTGAAAAAAGTCGAGAGGAAGGTGCACAGTATGGGCAAGCGACTTTAGCATTGTTCATTATTCTTTTTTTTGATGGCTAAAGCGAGAAAATGTTTAAGACTCAAGTGGTACTTTTGTATGAAAAGATTGAATGAGAGATTTCTCCTCTTAAATTATTAAATAAAATTAATGTATATAATAAACAAAGCGCGTGCCGTGCGTGCTTGAGCCCCCAGGTCTCAGCAGCACCGAAGGCAGAAGGCCCGACGGTCCGACACCGGCGCCATGGGGGAGAGGGAAGCGCCCATTGCGGGACACCACGCGCGCCAGCACTGCCGCGGCCAGTCACCTCAGCGGCACGAGGAGAAGGCCGGAGCGGCCGCCGAATCCGCGGCTTTAAAAACAAAAAGCACCAGATACGCAGGCCCCCCCCCAAAAAAAAAACCCATCCATCTACACCCCTCGCGACAGAGACCACGGGCTGCCGGGGCACAGAAGCCAAAAGCTTCGTTGGGGAGATCGGCCGTCGACTCAGGTACAAGGGTTTGGGTTCGGGAGGGAGTCCTCCGGCCCGCTCCCGGCGCAAAGGTTTGTTCTATTCGCAGCGATACAGCGCAAGAGCGCCGCCAGCGGAATGGGCGAGATTTTAAAACAAAGGAAAGGAAATTGGATTAAATTTAAAATTATTAACTTCAATAAAAATAAATGCAATAGGAATAAAACATTAGATGAGATAACCGTGCTACGGATTTTCCAGTGAAATAGGACATCGTGATAGAAAAGAATGTAACACCATTCCCCCTGGAAATAAATCGGCAATTCGACTTTCAACTTTCTTCACATTGTATCAAGACCAAGTACAATTTTGTTGGATTGCCGCCTTTGATATTAAATCACTTATTCGCTTTGCTATCTGAGTTCGCTGCACATTAATCTTTCTAGCTTAAATAATATTGGTCATTGGATTCGGTCGCCAGAGGTCGTGGGTTCGATTTCCGGTAGGGACAGACAACTTCCAGGAGAAAATATTTTTTAGGATTAGACATGTTTAATTATAATAATGAGTAGAGTACCTATTTATTATTAGGTATGTATTTATTTATTGGACTAGGAGAGAGAGAGAGAGAGAGAGAGAGAGAGAAGATAAAGATACGTACAAATAATAATAATTTGTTACATTTTGCGAGGTTTTAAAACACACGACACTGTCGATCGAACATTCGCCCGAAGTACTAGGTTGACATGAATCCGTGGTAGTAAAAAGTGAACTTACTGACTCACTAACACTTCTGTCTTGCCAAAGCCCGTTACAACAACATCGTCCAGTGCTGCGTTTACGTTCACTGGACCTTCGCCTTGCAATATCCTTATTTTAGGAATTTTAAGCGGGTCCAGAGGAGGAAGTCCAATTTCTGGGAGTCCTGAAACATATAAAATTTTGACGGATTAATATTTTGATTTTGACAAAATTCCTGTGACATACATGACATGACTATTACAATCTGGCAAAATAAAATGATTGATGATGGCATTCATATTAAGGACTGTCTCGTGTTAGTAGATATAGGTACCTACTGCAATGCAATGCAAACTCTATGGTTCCAATGGAAGTTTAAAACTACGCTATAATTAGGTATCTCGGCATACAAATTAAATCCGAATTGGTAATTAAAATTTCATAACATTTTTGCGCTTCGATTTGTACAATAAATATGAATCACACACTTGATACGAAGCGAGCGGTCGTCGCATGAGCATGGTGAAGAAATAGCGCTTTCGCTTTCCGCAAGTTATGTACACGTTTCGTAACTGAGGCTGTGTGACTAGCCTAGTGGCTCGTGAACCCACCAACCCACTATCATTGCATCTATGCAACTGTCCAACACGACGAATTGCAAATTTCCAAGAAAATTTTAGGTTGAAACCACTAGCCCAAAACGCAATTTGGCAAGACTGTTGTTAATGCAAATATTCTTCTAGTTAAAAATAAAAAAAGTAAAATTATACAATAATGAGGGAATCGCTGAACAGGAGGGCAGCGTGACTAAAGAGTACGAACACTTGCATAGAGCTGTTTAGTTGTGCAATAAACCAGGCGTTCAGCAACCGTGCCGGCTACTTACGCAGCCCACTGGTTGTTAACCACATATTTGTATGCTACATAAGTGTATGTATATCTTCCATAAACACTATTTTGCGTAGTGCCTCAAATTCTAAAAACTGACTTGCAAAAACTGACAGTACAAATGAGTAAAACTGATGATAATATTATGCAAAGCACAAACCTGGACCTAAGGCGTTAAACAATTGTTGCACTGCATCCCGTGAACAATCATCAAATTCAGGATCACTTTTCAAACATGTCTTCACAAAATTTGCTGAAAGGAAAACAACAGAAATTGAATAAGAGGTAGGACTTATACAGACGAATAATTCGATAGAACCATTGAACACCTGTCCTGATAAGCCTATATGTATTCAGCTTCCATCCTGTAGTAGTACTTAGGTATAATGGAAGTGACTACTTGAATAATGTATCATCTATCTATACATAATGGAAACCTTGACATAGACCATAAATTAAGAAGTTTGTTTATATACAAATAAATATTTAAAGGATTAAGTACTTAACAAAATTGTATAAATATATCGATTCAGGTTTAAATCGCTCATTAGACAGTAGAATATTAACTCATATTACCTATTTAACACCACCTCAACAACACTGACAAAGAAACTACAACTACAGAAGCAATATTTAAATGAAATTAAGCCTAGTAAATTCAATAGTTTTCTTAGAGAATAGAAACGAAATCGGCAATACATTTTAAATACGATATTGCAAAATATCTTGATTAATAGTTAAAATAACTTTATGTAAGAGCGACGTTTTTGCGGACCTAACTGCAAATCGTTTTTGGTTTAATATACCCATGTACCAAAAAGCGTATCCAAAAATACTCACGCTTCGTCTTATAGTACTCGGCGGCTGAGTAGTGCAGCACACAAGTCACTATGAATAGTTTAAACTGCATGTTTCGTTTGTTCGTTGGTCCGAAAACCTGAGGTTGTGCCCCGAGCCCGAGCAGGCAGCCCGAGGTGCAGGTTCGATACTAACCTGGCGAGCCAGTTCGCCATGTGCGGTGCACCGCAAGGAGGGGAGCTCGCCAATTGCCAATATAGTAAACAAAACTTTAACTTTGGATTGCTTAAGACAACATTGTCGATAACTGAGTGAATACAAACCATTGTTTAAAGAACCTAGACCTCTATTATTTATTGAAGTGTGTTATAATATAAATAATAGGAAAATCTTGGAAGAGTGCAATTTGATAAATATTATCATTGCCACGCATTTCTACTTCGCAATCATTCATAATGCGAAGCAAAAAATATGTTAACTATATATAAAAAAAATCATATCTCCGATTTATCATTACTAGACGACGTTATACATTGGGAATCGAGAGATTCCAATTACTGGAATAAGCATATGCAACAATTTCTTGATGATAATTAAGCTGATCCTTCCAGAAGCAGAGAAAGTGGTTAATAAAGGGGCATTACTTATACCACCAACTAACACTGCCCTACATGCCGGTTCCTGTATAACAAGTCCGGTAAAGTAGCGCGCTCGTAATCACAACCAAATGCGTGTAATAAAGTGTTACATTCGTTCCGTTACATCAAATTCTTCATCTTTCACAAAACAACCGTGTGGTAATCGTTCATTGTTTGTTGAGTGAGTGGTTTAGTTTAGGTAGGTAGGTAGGTACATACTTTATCAGTTTATGTACTTATAGAGTGTTTATTTTCATCATCTGAGTAACATCACTTGTAAATTTTTAAACAGTCGCCTATTATTTTTTAAGTATCTACGTTGTGAGCTTAAGGTTTATCAAGCACAAGCACGATCCACCTTAAAAAGAAACCTTGGAGTTTTTATGTCTATTTTATTATCATAAATAACTAGAGTCAGTTCATTAATCCTCAATTATAGTCATATCATAAGATTTATAGTTTGTTTGACATAATTGTGTTAACATTCTTAGCCCCCATTACTTGGGTTCAACGTCCTCAACTTTCGTTCTCAATCGAACGTGGCAAAGCACATTAAATCCCTTTAAGATCAGAGAACGGCATTGACCTACAACCCGTTTTGCCTGTTGCTTGCTTGTTGCATAACATTCAATTGACCATTTGGCACCAAAAAGTTTCGCAAATTATGTATATTTAAAATACATAACATGACGTCTTCTGTGCAAGCATTGCAAACTTTTGTTGTTTCGGATTTCAGTAATATTAGTACAAGACGAGATAGAGAAGGCCAATAATTGCTGATTGGGATTTTAAGAAAATGGCAAAATAGTAGCCATTCTGGTTTCCTATTATTCTATGAGAGTTAGATCACCACCAAATTCTTCAAAAAAATACAATACTTTAATCATAGAAATCTAGGAACTAATTTTAAGCATCTGCTTTTCATTTTCTCATAATTACTTGGCCTTTTCTTGCAGGTATCAGATCAATGATCAGAATATGAATTCATTCATTTATTTCAAAAATATTGACAGATAGAAAATCTTACTAATTTTATGTTTATGATGTCTTAAATTAAATTGAAACTGTCAGGCTTACATTTTGCTCAAACTTTCCGAGTACCTATGTAATTGCTACAAATTAGCCGACAAATATAAATCATGTGTCAGTCAAGGTTTTGTACTTGGTCGTCATGTCTGAGTGTGAGGATAATTTAACCCTCGCCTCTTGGCTCCTGCTCAAGATAAACACATTTTCATAGTGGGTTTGCTGAGCCTACGCATATTATGTATGATGGAATAGTCGCTTCTGTTATGATGAGATTACACTTGTTTAGATAATTATTCCGGTCTACGTTTAATATAAAACTTAATAAAGTATTTATAGTATGAAGGTCAGTCGGTCATCTCATATATCAAAATGAATACAAAAAAGTCTATACGAGTTTTTTATTCAAAGGTCAATACTTTATGCTCCTGGAAATATAGGTAATATTATTTCAATTGTTGCCCTGGAATCTACCTAATCTTTGTAAAGAGGGTCAGGGTGAGGAAGACTAGGCTACACTTCGAAACCTTAGGGGATCTTTTACCTCGTCCGTCTTGATCCGTCATCATTGCAGTTTAAATTTCATTATTTGGTTCGGATCAACCGGTGTAATAGTATGGTTTTAGTAAGAATATTATTTTCCAAAGATTTAGTGTCCATTCTCACAATATTATACCTACTAGTAAAATTACAATTTTAGCTTAGTAAATGATCATGTGTTCATTAGGGAGGCCTAAGCTATGTATGGTGCTGTAATTGACAATAAATCAGTAAGTAGGTAGCATTTATAATGTTCCTATAGTTTCATTATAATATTCCGTCTTTGATAGGGTACCCGCGACATGGATATCAAATCACTGCAGCAGTCGCTCCGTCATCGTAATCACGTCATCATCATTCACATTCAGCTCTTTAAGCTCAAAGTTTTGATAATTTTACTTTTATTTCTGTTATTGTAAGAACTCTTTCTGAAATAAATACATTTGTCATTATTTATTTATTATTACCTACTATTAATAATGTCCCTTTAAGTTTGGGCATCAAATTGATAAAGTTAGCTAGACGCGAAGTTAAGTCTAATCGTTTTGGTGCCTGAAGTGTTATGAATGCCTAGTACAATGTTACTCTTCTGAGCGCATATTTCTTGCGGCGGCGGCAGCAGTGGCGTGGCGTGACGTCCATAGAGCCATAGACGTTTGCACAACTACACAGCAGAGGACGCTACTGACGATAAAAGTCCAGTTAGGGTACCTCTACCTCCCTACCTACCCACCCCACCAAACCCAGTACCTAGTATGAAAGCACGTGATAGAAATATGTAGGTAATTAAAATTGTAAACAAGTTTTAATGCAGAAATAGGTATATAGATAAAACCACGATTTTATGTACAAAATCACTTTCCTCCACCGCGTTAATTAAATATTAAATTATTTAAATTACATAATACGTAGTAAGGCAATAACTAACTTATTTGAATCTCAGTATTGCCACAAAACAATAGCCCGAACGCCCTCGTTGAGAGGGTAGGCCTGAGCCCCAGCAGTGGGGACATTATTAGGCTGTTGATGATGATTGCCACAAAATACCTAAAACCTATAAAACTAACAAAGTTTTAATTTTAAAGTACATAGGTATTCTACTCTACAGTCTTTTGTTGATGTCTATTCGGATTATGCTTTTTACTGAAACCATAGCACCTACTGACTTAAAATCCTGTCCGATAAGTTTTGGTGTAGGTACCTATGTAGGTACCAATGTAGGTATACCAATGTAAGTACCTATTTAAATGTTCACGTGGATCGACCCAATAATATCTATGTAGAAGCATAGTACAGAAAACTTGCGGTAGCAACGGCACTGTGGTTGGTTTATTCTGATGGCACGAGCATGGCGCGATATAAACTGAGATCTGAGTTTCAGTATAACGCCGCTTTCTTATGAACGCCTAGTACCTAGCAACGCGTATTTGCGTCACTCTGTAGCCTGCCATGCCATGCCGCCGCGCCAGAGTGAACGAGCCGCGCCGCCTGCGCCCGCCGCCGCCGCCCCGCCGTTTTTACAAACCTGCTGTTATAATTTGGTTATCTGTTGATGATACCTTTGCTACACTCTATAAAATCACACTATAAATACCAGTTTGGATATTTGTGAGTTTTGGAGTATGTTGCGTATGAACGGATTTTTATGGAACTTTGTACACAACTTATATCCTGGAATAAGATTTATGATACAAATTAACGTGGATGAAGTCTCAGGGCGTCCGCGAGTAGTTTCAGAAACAATGTTAAGATTTGGAATTGTTTTAGGACTTGTATATTTTTTAAAATGAGTAGTTTGAATAATAATAGGTACCAACAATACAATTAAATGACGCTCAGGAACAAAATGTTGAATTCTCATAATGTTGAATGAATATGAATTTAAATGGCTTTAACAAGTAACCGAAACTAAATAAAACTATATTATAGTGGGATTTATAGATCCTTAGTCCCGATTATAAATTCTCATAAAACTGTTTATGTAGGTAAACCAAATCATATAACATAAGAACGTAGAGTAAGGGACCTAATCTCTTTCAGATTTTTGATATCGGTGGACATTGACATAAACGATATGGCCAGAAAAAAATGTTTGGCGACACTCCAAGGAGCTAAATAGAATCTAGCAAATACATAATAATACTGCAGTATAAATAAAATCATCGTAGGTATGTATTTGTGATTTAACCTTGTGGTTTAGTGTCTACGTGTCCTAGATAAGAACTAAATAAGGATAAACTTGTTTATATTTTAAAAGTTACCAACTAGATGAATGCATTGCAAACAACTTTATTTTTACCAAAAATATTTATTACATAATGTTAAAATATTTACAAATTAAAATTAATCTTACAAACGTCTTAACAAAAAATGTTAGAAAAGTAAATCTAGATAAATAAATAAAAAGTTGGTATTTAGAAAGTACTTATCTATCACTCATTCGTTGTTGTTAGCTATTACATCAAAAATAAGGAAAGAAATACATGAAAAGGTGGTGTTCATACTTGTACTTGAGAGCAATACAAGAATGATCTACCTACAAACAGGATTTTCTAGGAAATACTGCATGTTACCGATAACTTCGGCTTTGGTCTCAGACACCTATCCCATAAAGCAAGGATACATTTGATAAGTAGGTATTTTACATATGACGGGTGTTACCAAATCCACCGTGCCCAGATTGTGAGGCGCCCTTGTTGAAACCCATCTGAAGGTTCAGTTCAGAATTGTGGGCTCTCAGCTGTTCTTCCGTGAACGTACGCTCGTTCTTATCAGCCATCTTTGGACCAAGCTGGGGACCGGTCCATTCTGGGTGCTTTTGGGTCTATAAGAGAAAATTGAAAAACGAAATGTATGAAATGAGTTAAACTTGATATCGTTGTAATTCGAACTAGACTTAATAAAAAATGTAATAGTCCAAGTGCACTATAATACTTACAATTCTGCCAAGCGAATATAAGCACAATGTCACTTGAGGGATGTTACGCCTCTCGAAGAGATCAGCAGTCTGGAAAATCTCTTCCTCTGGGACTCCGTACTTCTTGATCGCTGCCTGGAATCTGAAATATGAAATATTTTCGTTTAAATCAAAATAAAATGCATGAGCACAAAAATCTGCTTATGTCATGGCGCTGGGTTGACACGAATAGAACTATTGGATTTCAGTACATGACAGCTTACCTTTGAATATTCTCCATGAGCTGGAAGTTAGTGCCTTTCTCCTGGATCTTCTTGACAGATCCAGGCGCCAGTTTGTTGACGAGCTTGCACAGGACCACGCCGTCTTTAAGGACGTCCTCGTAAGCTGCATTGGGGAGAGGCTCGCCAACGACAGCAGTGATCCAGTTGATGACCTCCTGCTCCTGTTCCTTGTTCCTGGGCTGGGGACGTACATTTCTATTACTATTTAATTCTAGTAAGCTTTCACACTGCGTTTTTTGCCTATCGATTTGAAATTGTTCCGCTAAGCTTATCCGATTTCTATGCGATAAAAATTGCCTAGGGGTCCCACTTGCGTATTTCATGAAAAATTGTTGAGCCACTGGATAAACATGAAAATCAATATAAAGTATACGAGAACAACACATGTAGATTTTGTTTCCTTAGAGAATAGATAGTTGTATTGCCGCTTTTTGCCCATTTCGTGTTGCTAGCCCCAAATTTCACAATTTCACCCGGCCCCGCGCGCAATATAGTAAATATTTGTCAATAAACGCTTAAAGTCTTGAACATGGGCCATGAATCGCTAGCTCCAGTGCCAAGTCGTTATGGCGGAGCCGAAGCGATTCCAGCATCATCTCCGAAAATAACATCATATAACGCACGCGTTATCTTTGAAGAGTCTGGAAAACTTTTTAGGTCGTGTGCAATCAATGACGGCAGCGACTGCGCGGACTATCGACTCCCGCGCAAGCAATGATGTGATGACGTCAACAATCTCTAAATCTGTGTTAAATCCAGACCACAGAGTCAACGACTTCTCCGAGGGATTCATTTATAAATTGAAACTCACATAAATGTGTAGTAACGCATGACGGACAGGCCGCAAGTGTGCCTGATGCGATAATCTTGATCAAAACAATGATATCATCATCTTTTATGAATGTTCAGAAGTCTAGTTTAAGAAAATTAATGTTAAATGTTGTATAAGAAACTCTAACTAACCAAAGAGAAAAAGAATTCGATATCCGAGCTAACGAAGTGTCAACAGCCAACACTATCAACACGCACGATGACGGTTTGAGAACAGCTGCGCCTGCGACGTTAATCTCCTACTCAAGGCGTTGACGTCAATGCACTGACATGAAACTAATTTACTAACACGTTTATGAACTTAATGGAAGCATTTAAAGAAAGTACCATAGCAGCAGAGTTTGTATAAAACGATAAACATAAAATAATAGAAGAAGTGAAGAAAGGCGATTCAATAGAAGCTATAAGGTTGTCAAATATGTTTTACTTAACAGCAGAAAAAGAAGGTTAAGTAAATAAAATTATATCCAAACCAAAGTATAAAAAGTTAAATAAATAATGACAGATATTACGATCCCTAGTTATTTATTGGGTGTGAGTAAAATATTTAGAACAGAGAGTTAGCCGCAACGATTACGTCAAACATTAGACGGGAAAGAAAAGTGAGTTTTAGAACGAAAACTACTATAGACGAAATAGAAAACTATGGCAATAAAAATTTACGTACGGGCATATTGAAAATTTATGGCACAAATACTAAGAAGCACAAGTTTATGGAACGACTTTCCGCGATCGTATCTGAATGGAGACTGTAGTGTTACTGATGCCGCCCGCCCAGCGTCAGCCGGCGTCCGCGTGGGCGGGCAGTGTAATTCCGCCCAAAAGTTTTAACGACCCTACATACATAATAACTACCGTTTAAAACATAGCGTCATTTTTATTTTTATTTACAAACCAACCGCAAAATATCAGTCTATAAATCTTAGGTAATTTAAGGTCGGGACTTAGAAATAAAATACACTTTACGTGCCACTTTAAAAATGTTTCTTTGAACGTAAATTATGTTAAACAAATATAACAAAAGACCAGCACAGATCCAATCCAATAATAATTATGTGAATATCTGCGTAAATACACAGTCTTCTTCGATATTTTTCTTTGCATTCACACTTTTCAGTTTCAAGGAAACTTGTTGAATATAGTTTACCAGAAATGATGTCATAGAGGATATAGTTCAAAATAGACGGGAAAGCTTGTTAGGTTGATGAATTGAAGTTAAAGCATGATATTACAGTTTATCATCAAAAAACATAATTGGATTTAATATGCACGCAATCCCATGCACAGTGGGAAAGAGTAGGCCCCGGATTTGTGACAGGTCCAAATCACAAAGCATAAAGTATATAATTACCAGGCTCGGCTGGCGGACTGGATAGTACTATAATGACATGATCGTAAGATCGTAAGAGAAGTAAGGCACACATCCCACCTGAATAATGTGAAGTATCACTCATTAACCTGAAGTCTAAGAGCTATCACCCAGTAAACATAGACACAGCAATCAATACATTTATTGCTATTTGACGGCAAAAACAGGAAGGTCAGGGGTTAGTTAGTATCCAGGCTGGGATTAGTAGTTACAATTCTGTAGCAGATGTCACACAAAGACAATATTTCAGACGTAATTATGGTTGCTATGCAAACAAAACATTTCTTACCCAGTTTCAACCGCCACCTTCCATTTCCTCGTCATTCATATGCCGTGGCATCCATTAATTTTGCTGCTTCTAGTAGTAGGTACGTTAGTTGAAAAATGTTTCGTAGCTTTACATTTATCATAAATTTCTTTGTCATCCGTACATTTTATTATCAGTATTTTCTGTTAGTTCAGTAATGCAAACGACAGCCAAAAACTCTTTGGATAGATTTAAGCCTTTACAAATAAGGTTTTAATTTTGTAATGTTTTAATATTCTTTTGTTTCGATTATATTTTACATCCTGTTTATCATGTTTTCGCAACTTGATTGAACAAACATAAATATGATTATTGGCTAGATCAGTAGCCTGCCTACGAGTATATTATATTGTTTTGGTGCATTTGAAAATAGCTATATTATATATAGTTTACATATTTCTAACTAGATACCTAGGTCGGCATATTGTCTAAACCACTCTCTGACAGACAACATTGTAAATTTAGAACATTTTAAGCATGGATAAGCTCCAGCAGCTGGTTTAATGGTGTCTGAAATTAAAACATTTGCAGTTAAAAAAAGTTATTAAAATACTCAAAGATTAGAAACCAGTTGTTGAAGTCTTTGTCCAGAGTGAATTTGATATCGAATGTCAAGAAATCCTCTAAGGTATATGACGGGGCGACTCTAGCCAAACAGATTTTCAACTCTGACCACAGAACAGCAACCATATCATTGGCTATCATTCTTCTGCCGACAGTTTCTACTTATTCGTTTCTATCTACATTATTATTATTGCATCCAAAAGCGACTGTACTTACAATATCACTGCACTGAAAGATATATAAAATCATTGATTAACAAAATTCTGTTATCTGATATTGATAGGTATTAGTTTTGTAGAACTTATATTGTTTATTGTATGTAAAGCACTATCAAATACATTAAACTTCACTATATATTCTATAACGTTTCTATTCGCGAACAGAAAGATGTTTAGTGATAAACAAGACAAGGTTGAGGTAAGAAAGAACCTTTGATTTATGATAAGTTTAATAGCACACTCGTCGCTCAAGGGTTCATTGTCATCATAAACAACCCGAAGTAAATACCTATTAACGTCGTAATTTCTCAGAACTGATTAAAACTAATTCAAGAATAAAGAGCATGGCGTCAGTGATTAATTTATATGCATTACCTACTAAATAACACGTATATGCAAATTGACGATACATTTTGTTTGAACTACGACAAAATCGCAAACTGTTAATTGACGTAAAGGCAGTGAAGGTGACCGGTCAAAGTATTGGCGCAGTCGATAAAAATTATTGATTAGCGTATTATATAGTACATATACGCTAAACATTATTATCTTCATTCTTATTTCATCAATAAATTGTTTATTCGATCGCCAAGGTTTGACTTTCTTACTGTACTATTAGGATTTTTTATGAAAAGGACTTCCCAAGTATAACGGTCGTTTTTCTCATAATGTTTCATTTAAAATAAAATAAAATGTGTAATGTATTCTATAACCGGGGGCCTCTTGGCAGCTCGCCAGGCTGAAAATGGACTCCATCCGGCCAGCCTACGTATTGGGAAACCCCTAATCCCTTTACACTCTATCCATACTAATATTGTACTTCAATGGGAAAGTAGAAAATTATAAGTCTCTCTGTCTGTTTGTTACCTTTTCACGCCTAAACCAATGAACTGATGAAATAAGTCGAAAGCTGGCAGGACGTAGGTACTTGTAGGCCGGTCAGTGTGGACAAAGGGGGGGGGGGGAAATGAAAATTACCCTATGACACACATCGCTCTTCCTTGTTACCTCCTTCCAGGTACTGTCGTTCGCTTCGCTCGCTCCAAGGGTCACCAGAAACCTAACGAACCTAACCTTCGGTGTGCTCCGCTAGAATATTTTCAAAGTTTTTTCCTCATCGCCCCCTTTTCTCTATTCCAACCAATAACTAAACTAAAAACATCTTTCGGCTATAAAGTTGACACTATTTCTGATAATTAGTCATTATTGAAACAAAAGTCAATAAAATCATAAACTCGAAACACGTCTTGTTATTGTTATTGTCAATTCTTTGTTATGTTCTAGAAATAAGCCAGTACATGAAGGTATGCAAAATGCATGCGCATGGCCTATTCATAGTACCCAGTCATACAAATAACGATTTTGTTACCATGACCGAATTAACTTTACGAGTAAGTATTAGTCAAGTCAGCGGTCATACCCTATAGCTAGGTGGTAACATGTTTACAGTTAAGCTACTAGTCTACTAGGTTATAATTTAAAATTTTCACGAATTAATTCGCCCAGTTTATGTATGATTTATTTATCCTGGTCAAGACCTCATTTAGTCGCAATTCTTAGAGCAACAAAATTCTGTCTGATATACTTAGTGATTGTTTGTCATTTACTTTAAACTTAGGGCTTCTTTCACCAGATACTGATATTGTTACAGATAGTAATCTTACATATAAACTAATCTGTCACATAAATCTCTCTGATAGATAATATTATAATAGTTAAGTTCAAAGACAATCAGATACCTGTGAAACAAAAAAAATTGGCTATCTGTCAGATCTCCGATCTCATAATCTGATAACATGCAGATAGGGTATCTGGGACTTTATAAGCAAGTGGTGAAAGAAGCCCTTAGAGTCTTAATAGTAACATATAGGTAAATAGAAAATAGACTGACTGGACTCAATAACGCCTGAATAAAAAAATTAAACCTTAAAATATTCCTCATCATCATCATGAACAACCTTAAAACATTATCATTAAATATTTTAAAGTATGTAATAAATGCATGAAGTAGCTAAAATTATTAGACGGTACCTTAATTTGTGATCACAAGCTTTGTTTCAATAGTTCCCAATCCAAAATCAAACAAAATTCCATCCTAAACTATTTTTAAATATAACTATTTCTTGCAACAAATTATCGTAACTATTACTTCTTCTGTGCTATAGATCGTACATGATATCACTCATAGAAAAGTTTTAGCTAAATGTAAAGTAATCAAAATCAAGATTATTGGATTTGTTCTCATAACTAAAAATATTATCAACGGCAAAAAGAACAAGTCAATGAAAAACATCTTTAGTCCAATGAAACTAAACGAAAAGTGTCTTGTTGGAATTTTAGGATACAATTGTTAAATACAGCTTAGGTAAATTATTGTAGCGTTTACATAATGTTAGTGTTTAGGGTTCCATATCGTTTATAAAGACCACATAAGATTTAGATAAACGAAAACCGCTTGCCAGCCTGTATATTATGTATCATAATATCATGAAATGATGACATAGGCCAATCCATAAATCAATTAGCACAAATACTTTATTGACACGGAAATGCAAATTCCTCCTACATACAATCAATCGCCCAATGATAGGATATTAATCTGTTGCAGACTTGATAAATCATTTTCTTGTTCTTTTTTTTGCCAGCTCTGAATAGCTAACGGGTTTTTGTTTTTATAAACACAACGTATCTACCTAATTATTTTCGTGGACAACATCGAATCTAAAGAATTGTATAACACTACACACTTATAGAAATGTTAAATGATAAGTTATTCTGTATAGAGTCATGTTAGGTGATGACCAGCGTAGAATTTTGGCAACTTTGATATGAAATAATGCGTTTTGTGATTGAGTGCGCATCAATAAATCTTTGTATCTACGCAATGGACACCTTAGTGTATTGTGTGATGTAGCTTTCTAAGCACCCGTGTTCGTCTAATGAAGGACCTCCACCCCTATAATGTTGCCTTTGTATAACCGAAGCTCATCAACAACCAACAAATTGTTTTCAGTGCGCCGGCAAGCGCGAACCCGAGAAGGAAGTGGAGGCCCAGCAATGGATCGAGGCCGTCATCGGCGAGCGGTTCCCTCCCGGAGTACCCTACGAGTATGCCCTCCGCGACGGCATCATCCTCTGCAAGCTGATGAACAGGCTCCAGCCCGGCATCATCACCAAAGTCAACGTCTCCGGGGGAGACTACAAGTTCATGGATAATATTAGTCAGTAAGTATTCAAATGTGGATTTACAGAAGAGATAAAGAAGTTCGCAATGAAAATATTTAAAAAATATAGTTATTAGTTATTCTCAATTCCGAGAAACGAAAAAATTGGAGTATCTGCGTCATACTATCGGGCACCAAAAATATGAGATTATGCAGCTCATTATAAAGGCATTATACAAGGAAAATGTAGACCAAGATGGGGAAAACATCTTGGCTCAAAAATATACGCGAACAACAAAAAACCTATTCAGGGTTGCTGTGTCGAGGGTGCAAGTCGCATTAAAATATTCATTAGAAGATCGATCATTAGAGAGAGAGAGAGAAGAAGTATTAATTGAATAACTTTCCAATTAGGTAGGTATGTGACTAGTTGGCCACATCTGTCTCAGACTGACGGTCATTAGGGAAGGGACTAGTTTGAACAGATACCGCGGGCGCGCGGTATCTGTTCAACAAACAAACACCGCCCGCTCTGCCGGGAGCCCCCCCCCCCCCCCCTTCCGGTGGACCGACGACCAGAAAGTGGTCGAAAGCAACTGTAGCGGAGGACGGAGGATTTTGTGTGGTGGCGTTCATTTGGAAAGGTCTATGTCCAGCAGTGTTTATGCGCAATCTGGGCATTGGAAAATTGCTGCTTCAAAATTGTTATATTCCACTTATGGACTTACAGTGCTTGTTATGAAACGCGTTGTTAGGTGTCTGGGAAAAAATTATCAAACCCATTAGTGTTACCTTTCGTCGAGTACTAACCCATTACGGTCACACACGGAACCCTTAATATATGTCATATATTGTTAAGTATGTACACAATCTTAGATGCTGATAATGAACATACAAAGTTCATATTTTTCCGGAAACGAAGACCTTCGCGTTTAAATAAATAAATAATATTTTTGCTGAACTTGTTTGTATTTCGTACAGATTTTAATTATTATAAAAGATTTTGTTAATTCAAAAAGAAGGTAAAAAGACTCGGTCGCATCGCCACTAAATAACAAGAGTTTATTTACCCAAAGATACATAAACGTATGTACATATTTTGTACTTTCTTTTTACATTACCTACCTACCCATTTGTTCTAGCGTTTTGTGTTTGCCCCAAGATGTACAGCATCATTATTATTTGCAGATTCCAAAAGGCGTGCATAAAATACGGAGTACCAGACACTGACCTCTTCCAGACCACAGACCTTTGGGACCAGAAGAACATCGCTCTCGTCACACAGACAATCTTCGCTATTGGCAGAACGGTGAGCTTTACTCTTCATCTTATTAGGGAATCTCTTATTGTTACTTTGGTTGGATGGACATTTAATTCGATTTCTGTTGTTGTTTTTCGAGTGTCATCTTGTAAAATTATGCAGTGCTTTGTTCTGCTTAATTTATTTAACTATTATAAAAGGTAGTAGTTGTTTATTAGTTTTTCTTGTACCAAGCCATTACTCTTCGTTCGTCCCAATTTGTTGTATTTTTCTAATCTCAAACAATTCTACTAAGTAGACTTCGGAATTGGTCCTATGGCTTTGACCATCAAACCATCATTAGTATTAGCATTTCCACGTCCACTGCTGGACATAGGCCTTCCTAATAAAGGACTCCACACCCATTCCTATGCCCTTCGCAACCAGAGCTGCTTTCGTACACCTTCTTTAGGTCGTAGGTCCATCTGACGGCAGCAGGGCGACAAACGCTACGGTTCTGTGATAGAATGGCCCCAACTACTGTCACCTCAATCAATAATTGAAATGTTTCCTTAAATCTTTACAGGCATACAAGCATCCCGAATGGCGCGGCCCCACTCTTGGCCCCAAGCCCGCTGAAGAAAACCGTAGAGAATTCGCTGAGGACGTCCTTAGGGCTGGCCAGACTGTCATCGGGCTACAAGCTGGTACTAACAAGATGGCCACCCAGTCTGGACAAAGCTTCGGCGCGTCCCGCAAGATCATCCTCGGCAAGTGAAGTACCAGGGCGCTAGGAAATAGAAGAGTATTAGCTAACAAAGGCGGCACACACGTGAATTTGTAAATTCCATTCCAAATCAATTGACATACGAAAACAAACGCTATTTGCGTCCGGGAAAAATATAAATTCCTAGATGAAAAGGACACTAGCAACAAAAAAAGGTTTGCACTGAATATGTAAAAGGGTATGTATTGGGAAAATTAAGTTAAGAGTAATGGTCATTAACCACAAACCCCAATAGGTACCTATCGAGTTTCAAATTTTGTCATTCACATATTTTGTCGAAGGCAACTGCTGGGATATGGAATACGTTAGTAGCGATATTTCTGGCACATACATTTAATAAGCATGTAAACTATGCCGGGCCACATACTTAGATACATACACACTACTGGTCTGTGCACTACACTATCGACCTATTGTTTAATTTGTTTTTGAGTCTTTCTTTATTTTCGTATGCCAATTAATTTGAAATGGATATAGAGTTGTGTTACTGGTGATGGAACAAAGGTTTCAAGACTTTAATTTATACCCACTTAAATTCATATTTTCCTGGTACTATCAATACAAGAATTGGTTGTATGCCCACTGTCGGAATTGATTGACACTAGAATAAATAGGATATTACCAGATACCACCCACTATCCTGTCAATCAATCACTATATTTTATGATTATTCTAACAAACGATTGGACGCCTTTGTATGAATGTTTGTTTCAGTATTTCTGTACTTAAAGTATTGTCATAATTTATATTATAATTAATTGTAGGTACTTACTCTTACTGCTTAAATTGTATTTTCTACAACATACCTGTGATGAAGATTGGAGGTGTAAAATCTGCAAGTGCAATTTATTCTTGTTGTATTTATTACCTAATTAAAATAATGTCTACAAAGGTTTGTGTTACTTATGTACCTACCGTATTATCTCATTGATGTTACATTTATCAGATAAAAACTTAAAGTAAATAAATATTTTAAAATAATATCAAACATTGTATTTCTTAACAAATAGTTTAAACTTTAAACTCGTGTTTCCCGCAACCCGCATGATAACTACAAATACGGATGACTGTGCGAAAGCCAGTAGGAAGTTTGGGCTTATTTTACTACGACCTTTAGGAAAACCACGTCTGCCTTTAATTTAAGATCTAGCCACCTACCTCTACCTACAGTGTTACTTCGAAATGGACGCTTTTATTATCATAAAATTATGGGAGGTTCGATTCCCGGCTCAGACAGGTTGTTTCTTAGAAATCGTTGAATGCACTTCAACTAAATTTTTAAGTAAGCGAATGGTTCCTGTCTGTAAAAATTTCTTATCATCAAATTCAATATTTATATTGGTACATACATACCTGCTTTCCCTCTTCTCGCTTTCTGTTTTCTAGCACAGATTAGGATAGATGTAGGTATAGGTACGTTTCTAGGATCTGTCCGTTCTTTAAATAAAATGAAATTAAAATGCAAACTTCATGGTAGGTAGTGTCAATAAAAATATTGTCTGAAATTCATTTAATTTTTTTTTTTTTTAATTTATTAGGGCATTGGAAAATTCCATCAGCCCAACCTTATGTATCAATGTCACAAACATATTTATATACAATAAATTAACATACACAAACATCATTGTTACAATCAAAATAAACAGAAAGCGACCCATATTAAACCCCACCTACTGTATTTTTTACAAAATTAAAAATAACACCATACAACTCCTTACACCTAAGCAAACCTTGCACAGTGTGCGGAACGCTTCCAATCAAATCATGACATTGACAGAATAATAAAAGTCTATCTAATACAAAATTATTACAATTATAGAAAATATGTTGAAGATCACAGAAATCATTTGTACAATATTTACACAAAGCATTATCTAAATTTAGCCTACTTAAATGAGACGGCACTCTGCAGTGGCCTATCCTCAATCGACACAACACAGTAACAAAGTGTCTACCTAAAAATTTGGAGCTTTTTTCAAACCAAGCTTTGGTGGATACGGTAGGTACAATTTCTTGTAACCATTTGCCTTTAGTTTGTCTGCTAGAGTTTAATGATAAACACCAACGTTCTAACATTTTAAGCTTTATAAATGGAATTAAATCTGTGTAAGGCACGAGGTAAGTACAATCAATATTATTATCTGATGACTTGGCCAATGAGTCTACTAGTTCGTTGCCAAGAATGCCAGAGTGGCTAGGAACCCAAGCTAATTCGATAGTAACATTTCTGCAATTTAACTTAAAAATATAATATCTTATTTTATAAATTAGATAGTTGGCTGATGCTGAAACAGTTTTACTTGTAAGAGCCATTAACACACTTAAAGAGTCACTTAATATTAAATATGTTTTATTAATACAATTAACTTGCATTAGAATAAATTCAAGGGCATGTAAAATGGCAAGAGCTTCTGCAGAAAAAATTGAAAATAAATTGTGACATTTGTAAACTTTACCTAGATTAGTAGCAGAGACATAGAATGCAAAACTCGTTCTTTTATCAGTTTTTGAACCATCAGTATAGATTTTAATAGAATTCTTTTTAGAATCTAAGAACTGTAGAAAATCAAATTTAGTTTCATATTTGTTTAAAATTATAGGTATATCCATCATATTGATATCAAATTCATTATTAAAGCAAGGAAGTACACTAGACCAAGAAATTATGTCTTGAAATTCAAAGTTTAGGTATGAGATTGACTCGCTTAATGAAGTAATAATTCTCAAAGGGCAATTGTTATAGTTAGGAATATTATAGTTGTCTAGGTATCTAGAAACAATCACATTGTCACGACTTACAAGCTTTAGACAGTATTTGTCAGTAATGTAAGATCTTCTGATATTCAATGGAATAATTCCGGCTTCAACTTCAAGAGAATTTATAGGGGATGAAATCATAGCCCCAGTGATCACACGTAAGGCCTTGTTTTGAATTAGGTCTAGTTTTCTGAGCAAGTGTTTTGCAGCATCGAAATAAAACATACACCCATAATCAAAATAGCTACGTACTGTAGTTACATACAGTGTTTTTAAGATTTTTGGATCAGATCCCCACTTAAGCCCAGCCAAAGACTTCATAATATTTAATCCTAATTCTGCTCTTTTACATGTGTAGTTAATGTGTTCTTCCCAAGAAAGCTTATAGTCAAGAATGATACCTAAATATTTATATGAGTAACAAGTTGGTAGAGCTTGATTATTATAATATAGTGAAGGATTAATTTTACCATTTTTAGAAAATACAAGAGCTGCACTTTTAGATGTATTAACCTCTAGTTTCAAGTCTTTAGTCAAAATAGATTGTAAAATTTCCAAACTATAGTTCAAGATTGATTCACCTTCCTTAATGTTAGGGCATTGAAGATACACAACCAAATCGTCGGCAAAAAGTAAGAATTTAACTGAATTTGGGATCTTTTTCATTAGTATTACCAAACTTAGAATAAAAATTAATGGTGATATGACAGAACCTTGAGGGGTACCTTTGAAAGAGGATTTAGGGCCATAAATTTGATCTTTTATTTTAAGGAAGATACAACGCTTATTAAGAAAATTAAATATCCATTCTAAAAGAGATCCTGGAAATCCCAATATACTGAGACTTTTTATCAAATATTCATGATCAATATTATCAAAAGCACCTTTAATGTCAAAAAAGACAGCCATAGTATACATGTTATCTTTAAAACCATTGTTGATGTCACCAATTAAGCAACTAAGACTATCAATGGTACTTTTTCCTCTACGAAATCCGTATTGATTTTCAGGAATGAGGCAGTTATGTTCAATGAACCATTCTAGCCTAGCCTTTAACATTGTTTCAAAAACTTTAGAGAAACAAGATGTCAGAGAGATAGGTCTGTATGAGTCTAGGGACCTAGGATTTTTATTGGGTTTCGGAATAGGAATGACATTTTGTATCTTCCAACTTTGAGGAATACACTTAGAAAACCACAACTGATTAAAAATATCTAACAGGATCTTCATCCCATTATCAGGCAGACTTTTAATTAAAACATAAGGCATGTTATCTGGGCCTGGGGATGTGTTCTTTTTATTATGTAATGCAGCAATGAGTTCGCTAATTTTAAAAGGATCATTAAGCCATTGAGCTGAATTATGTCCAGTAGAAGAAAAATATCTATGACAATTTGTAGTAGTATTAGAACAGTCAGGCGAGATTTTGTCTAAAAATTCCAATGCTTTGTTATTATCTTGTAAAAAGTGACTGTTTTTAGAACTTTGACTCTTACTTGAAAATTTAAACCTACGAATGTGGTCCCAAATGATTTTAGACGGAGTGCAGCGATTAAATGTAGAGCAAAGATTCATCCAACTCGTACGTTTTTGGTCTAAAATAGTAGCCTTTTTTCTAGCATCAAACTCTTTATAAATTAGATAATTTTCTAAGCTAGGGTATTTTTTATATGAATCAAGAGCTAGACGAGAGCGATTTACAGCTTGTTGACAGGCATCATTCCACCAAACCAAGGCTTTTCTACTCTTAGTTTGAGTTGAGTTCTTGTAAAGATTTTTCTTAGGAAACATCATCAGGACAGAATTAATACTGTCTAAGAAATTGTTGTAATCAACTATGGGATCTTTAGTTAAGTGATAAGATGAAAAAACTGTATCACACTCTTTTGTAAATTTTGACCAATCTACTTTATTAAAATTTGTTACAGATGTGCTTTGAGATGAGGTGCCAGAGGTATTATTGGTACTGAGTAATGGATCAATAAACTGAAAGCCAACATGAATCGGAAAGTGATTACTACTAAGTGGATCTTCAGAAACAAAAAAAGTACAGCTGGAACTCAGTGCAGATGATGCAAAAGCTAAATCTAACACATTACTATTTTGGCCATATGGAGCTAATGTAGTGACAGTGTGATCATTTAAACATACCATGTTATGATTATCCATAAAAGAGTGAATCAGATTACCTCTTTTATCGTTTTTATTGGAACCCCAAGACGAATGATGGGCATTAAAGTCGCCTATTATTATACAATGACTGGATGAAACTTTACAGAATAGATCACTCAGAAGATTAATGTTGAATTTCCCATTTGGTGGCGGAGGACAATATGCACAGATAATATCAAGAGAGAAGGTGGTGCTTAAATGTAATGTCACCAATATATTTTGAAAACAATGTAGTGATGAAGTGTTGATAATATCATAATTATATTTATTCATAATAGCTATTGCTACTCCCCCATGAGGGTGGTCAGAGTCAATTCTCACAATATTATAGCCTTGAATTTTGAATTTCTTTCTATGATCAAGCCAAGTCTCATTTAATAAAATAATATCAATGTCTATATCAATATCATGAATGTAACTAATTAATTGCCCTAGTTTCGGAGTTATACTACGTGCATTCCATTGTAATATGTTGATATTAGCTAATTTATTAATCATTGAGATAAGTTAGTAATAAGTAAATCCTTAATTACTTTAGAGGAAATTTTAACACCCTCCTCCCTTTTCTGAAGAATATCGATAATGGTTTTGGAAATAGTTTCCAATATGAGGTCCGAGTTAATTATATCTGTGAACATTGCTCTTCTTTGAGGAGTTATATTTTTTGATGACGCCGCATCAATGTTGGTTTTATTAATTGAATTGTCTAAGGGAGTTTTCAATGGAGGAAAGGAGGCTTTAGAATTTCCCCCAGTCGCTGCGGCATATGATAAGTTGCCTGATATCTTAGTTTTAATTTCATTAATTTTTGCTAATTTTACAGGACAAGCTGATGAGATAGCCAAATGGGGACCGCTGCAGTTAATGCATTTAATATTGTCCTTGTTGTCACAATCCTTGAAACTGTGGGAACCAGCACAGACAGAGCATACCTGCTGTTTGCTCTTGCAACTGCCGCTCCCGTGATTAAATTTGTAGCATGTATAGCACTGCAATACAGGACGCACATACTCACGAACGTCGAACCAAATGTGATCATATGTAGCATGGTCAGGTCTTGAAGATGATAAGAAAGTCACTAGGACTGTACGAAGAGGCTCAAATGAACCATCCGGAAGCTTTTTTTGGAATCTTCTCACACCTATTATATCGCATGGAGCAGCAAGATTGGTCAGCAATTCCTCTTCAGTAATTGAAACGGGTACAGAAATTATGCCCAGGGATTCCAATTGATCAAATGGAATTTTTGCAGTCCATTTATTTTCATCCAATAAAGTTTTGTTTAATATAAAAGCATTGGCTTCTTTTTTGGTGTTGAAAAATATTTTTAGGAAAAAGTTTCCAATCTGTTTAACAAATTTTACTCCAGGTACTTTATTTTTAAGTATGAAGTTCACTTGGAAAATATCAATTTTTTGTCTACCATTTTCTTCCATTGAAGAGTCTGAAGATAACAGAACTGGGTATTCATTTTTCTCTTCCACATAAATATGATTGTGATCTTTAAAGAGACCTCTACGACTTCGATTGAAATTTGCCGCCATTTTCGTTGGTGGGAATTCCTTTAGATCACCATCACCTCGTCTTTTTAAGGGATTTACACCGTCACTGCATTCATTCATATCACACTTCCAGCAATTAGTTAAAAAACAAGATAATTCGCAAAAAAGAACCAGCAAAGGGTTTTTAAATAATTATTTTAAATTAAATTCAATTAAAGCGCCCTTTCCCTGCAAAGTTCGCGCCCTTTTTTTTTTTTTTTGAAATTCATTTAAAAAATATATTTGATCGCCGCCCGTGAAAATAAGAAAACAAACGTTTTCTTTTTTTGGGCTTCTAATGGTAAAAACAAATTTTCAATGGCCAGTTATTTTAAAATTTTGGCAGTAAGTTCTTTCTTTTTTTATTTGTAATAAGATTTTCTTTTGGCTACCAAGAGTCCATAAAAACCTATTCAACATGTCTATTGGCCACTAATAGCGCCATCTAACATTTTTATTCTATTTAAAACATGAATGAGGTGTTTACAGAGACACCTATACCATAGAGTAAGAAATAACTATTACGTTTCAATTTCGACCACCATCTTCCTTAAAAATAGTTTAAATAGTTTCGTATAGATGGCGACACAAAGTAAAGAACGCAAGGTCATAGGGAAGTGCAGAAGCAGTGTTGACTGTTGATTGATTGATTAGATCCATTGACATTATTTGACAGTGGCGGCGCGGGCGGCGAAGAAGGCTGAATGAAGATTAATGGTAAATATCTCAAAATAAAACAAAAAAAGGCGTATGGTAAAATTATGGACGAATAGTGTAATAAAGGAGTATTTAGCTGAATTTTCTCGTTTCCTTATGAGAGAGTAGTGCTTTAAAGTATTATTATTATTTGGCCTTACACATCGGAATGTAATTTCAAAATAATAAAATTCCGTGTAAAAAAATTATGAGCTTATGCGATGTCTTTAGATGTCGGTAGTTCATTCTAGTTTAGTTGATTGATTGACATAACTTGCACATCACTAGGATTTGTTAAATAATCGCTTGTTGTCGAAATGTCGATTTTAATTTTACAAGCTGCGTAAAATAAACGTGAAATGTGTTGTGACAACGTTCAAATGATAAATCATACGGGAAAATGATAACATTCGGCGCTGCGAACACTTCAACAGCGCTGGAAGACTCAGGTGCGGTGCCGTGATCTTTGTGAACTTTGTTTGTGTTGATCAAAGTTTCGCGACGAAGGTTTATTTTTCAATATTGTTTTTTTGTAGGAGAAGTGAGGAGTATCTGTGAGAGTATTTGCAGCGATGGCTCCAATGCCACGATACAGCCGGGGGGAAACCAGCGGCCCCGTATGGACATCGCGTGTGTTTTGGATATCACCCAAACAACAAACTTAGCTCATAGGAAAAGGGCCTTGGAAGAAGTTCGTCTTGCTTCTGAACTGGTCAATGCTAATCTGCACCATATTCATGTAAGTCTTTGTTCTAATGTTTATTAGAACAGTTCTGTGTGAGACCCCAAGTGGTGGCTAGTCTACATTACCTACCTTCCAGTTAGAGCTCATATTTTTGGTTGGAATCCAGCAAAGGGGGCGCGTGAAATCGTCGGATTCCAAAAAAGTAAAATTTTTCTAAGTTTTTTTCATTGCGCGGATTGCGCCTCCTTTTGTCCACACTGGCCGATATTTATTAGTAATTCTTTTTCAATGCGGTTTTAATTTACAATATAGATGATTCCATGTGGTACCTAGGTACCTACTATTGAAAAATTAATTTAATACATTCTCACTGAGCCTACATTGACCCAGGACGCCGCCGTGATAAAATCACTGTTGTTTACATTTACATGCAGGATTTCCTGCCATCAAGTGACGGAAAACGTCATAAAAATTTCCAAACAACAGATTAAATAGATAAGAGAAAACTATCTATGAATGCAACATCATTAGAAGTAAACAAAAATTTGTAGATTGTGGTTCAAAGAATATGTTTTTTTTTTAATTTAATAATTTATTGTACACACAATAGAGCACAAGAGAAATACAAAGAAAGAAACACTAGAAAAAGTTTAGTTTATTTTTGAAGATATATTTCTTTAAGCTAGATCGGTAGATGCAGAGCTCTTAAATATACAACTATGTATTTTATTTTTATTACAAATTCTTGATTCTATAGTTAGACAATATTATTCTATTGAGAATGTAGACTAATTTTACTTCAGAATTATACTTAAAAGTGGCTAGTAGTAGTCATTTGGTCTGTTTACTAGCATTCAAGAAGATGATTCAGTACAAAATATTCTGCCATTCATAGTGGTAAATGATTCAATCAAACCACAATTCAATTAGTTCTACAACTTAATCCTGTAACATACCTAACTGCACATTTAATATCACAAATAGGACAAGTACATTATTTTGTGGTGTTAATATTATAAATAACTACTAAGTTTTAAACTAATAAAACTTGAGAACAACTGGAAGATAATGATCATAAAGATATCAGTTACCTAATATTATGTTATGCCCAATAAACAAATACTAATTTTGCTAGAGATAACAGTTAAATGCTAACAGGTAAATGATAATGATTACAGAATTGATATTAGTACAACATATTTTGCTGTTGAATTTCCTAGTAAGGAATTCTGGAAGTTTAGCTCTCCGCAGCAGCTATAGTATAGATTACTAGCAACTTCACTAAAGTTTTTCTTGCCACTTTCGCTACAATAATTCCACTGCTGGAATAGTACCGATTTTGCGTGATTAACAAATTGTTTTGCTTCATCATTCTTTACACGGACTTCTAAGCAATGGCAGTCGTGCATTTCTACTTGCCACCACTGTCTTGTCCCTACTGGGGATGAGCGCCATAAACCAGTGGCAACCAGTCAGGGCAAGTGGCACGAAATTATTCCCACTTGTAGAAATGAACAAAAATTTACAAGTTGCAATATTTATTAAATAGTATTTTCTTGACATTATGATATACTGTATTGTATTAAATAAAACATTGAAAGTTTTCCTTTTACATAAATGAAAACACGATAAAACTCCTTCCTTCCAGTTTGAAAAGCTAGACTTTGGCGAGACAAGTGTGCTGGACACATTTTACAATGCTGATGTGGCGCTGGTAGACCTCAGCCTGCAAGTGCAGCAGAGCTCGCTGCTCTACCATCTTGGAGTTCGGGAGAGCTTTGATATGAAGGAGAATGTGTTGCTGTACAATGATGTCGATCCTGATGCTACGTTGAGGCTTAAGGTAATATTTTTTTATGGTCTGGAGGACATACTAACTGAAACTAATGCTTTAAGGAACTATTCTTTATTGCGATACACAAAAAATAATGTAAGTAAAGTAAGTTTAATAACAATAATTACTTAACTTTTCTGTGTACCAAAATAAAGAACAGTTCCTTAGAGAAAAAAAAGCATTTAACATAATATGCAATTACCCCAATTTGCCTGGTTATTATAAAAAAACTTTAGGAGAGGTCTGGTTCAACATTGGACTTACTAATATAGACTGTTGTTATAATATAGATAGAAACATGTAAGTTAGAGGTAGAACTTATAGCTGCCGTTTTTTCAAATATTTGATATTCATATTACATGAGTGAGTCACTTTTATACTGACTAATACCTACATTATACTTACTATTATAATTAAAGAGCAAAAACAAAGATGAATTGGAGATGTCACAGTGTGAAATGTGTTTAGGTATGTTCACCATGTTGTAGGTATTATAATTGGTAAAAAATAGCTTGGTGCTTTGCCAAAAATTCAGCTCAATACCGAACAGTGCTTCTTATACATTGCTTACAAATAATATGACATGGAAATGCTAAACTAGGATCATAAATACGCAACCCAGACACCAAAACAAAGTAAATAGGTATGGAATTTTTTGCATATTACATTCAAGTTAGGTACGTGCTAGGTTGTTTGTAAGATAAATAGGTCCTCCATAGGACCGCCTAGATTGTAATCTTAGAACTACATATAAATGTTATTTGATATTTTCTTTTTATTTCGCGTATTCAGTTTATAAAGTAGTCTTTCTTTCTATAAGTGACATAGCGTAGACGATGACGAGCGTAACGAGGCGAATAAAAGATATCGTGAAAGTCGAAATCAAATCTTTTATTGCAGAGTATCATAGGTACTTACATATATCAACAGCCTATAAATATGTCCGGTTCGGGCTATAGTCCAACACGCTAGCCCAGTGCGGGTTGGTGGACTTCACATGCGCCTAAGAATTTCTTCTTCGGCGTATGCAGGTTTCGTCACGATGATTTCCTTCACCGTTTGAGAGCAGCCAGTAAATGTACTTAAGTTTCGAAAAAAAACCCATTGGTACATGGCCGAGCCAAGGGTCCAACTTCGGACCTTTCGATATGATAGGCCGCGTCTTATCCCCGACGCCACTGACGCTCTTCTCTTTTACATATATACACGTAATTTTTTTCCTACTACCATTGTTTTGGCCCATGGTACAAGTTTCATTAAAAGCTCTAATTGCCCAACTGGATTCAAGGTCTGGCATCGCTATTAACAAAGGGATAATAAAAGTTTTTATTGAGTTGTTTATTACTACATTCGAAGAAAATGTATTTTAAGAACTTAGGAGTAGACAATGTGGGATTTATAGACCTACCTGAAGGGTTCACTTACAATTTCTCTCTTCCGTGATTAGAATAATAGCACAGAGTAAGTAATTCTGATAATAGGTAATTTTTATTTCGGCCAATAATAGGGGCCATATTACTTAAATAGGTAACTTACAGTTCATAAATAGGTAACAATATAAAAAAATTGAAACTTTGTTTATCGACTTTAACTCGTTCCCCCTTCCTTCAGAGCTAGGTGATTTGTTGTTGGAACTATTAGATCGTTTTGGAGAAACTAAGAACCCTAACTAAAAAAAAGTTGACGATCTACTTGTGAGTCAGATTGGAAGTTTAGTAGAGGAGTTGGGTAGTGGACGAATCGAACTGAAGAGATTTTGACACCTGCAATATTTTAACTATAAGTACTGTAACTGTTAGTTTTATATTGGTGAGTTCTACTTATGTGAATTAAATCTTTTGTTGTTTGTTCAAATAAATTCAATGATTTGAACCGTATTTTAAATCGTCTCAACACTACTTCTAGTTAAAATCCTAGAACTACACAAAGGCCTAGTTTAATGTATTATTATATGTATTATTATTGTATTATTATTGTTTTATGTATTTATTCTACTAGTTTAATGTATGTACACACGTGTCTGCCTTCATATATATTTAAATTATCTCTCTCACGGGTCTGCTGGAAGAAATCTCTTCGAGAGATAAGTTCGCCCTTTGTACTTATTTTCCCCTGTATTCTTTTGTAAATGTTTTTCTGTGTGTGTGCAATAAAGTGTTAAATAAATAAATAATAAATAAATAAAGGCCTTGGACGGTTGCGTCTCAATAGCTATTACTCTCATTTTGTCAATTGCCCTATGTGCACAATCATTCCCAGACGACACGGAATACCTTGCCTTATTCAATTACTGATACAGTTCTTTCTTACACTATAATAGAAACAGAAAATTTAATATATAAATATTTGTTATATTTTAATCTCGAACTAGCAAAAAAAGAATAAAAACCAAACCGACCGAAAGAATAGTGAACAAAGATTTGTTTGTTAAGTAAACAAGAGGTAATGTTTCTCTGTTACAGTTTCGTAATTAGGTGCTAAAAAGCAATGAGCATTCATTATTTGCCTGCAAATTCACAAACATCCTGCTGTACTACGAATCCAATATCATTTGTCCCAATCACCAACATTATTGCGAATTTATAATGTCTTATGTGAAAGATAACATTTGGAAGATAATTAACTATGCGCAAATCGCCTCACGTTCATGTGGTCGACAGTTCAAATCCGGGCCTGTACCAGTATTTTTTAGAATATACAGGCTGGAAAAAAACAAATGCCATATTGAGGGAGAGGATTGAGGGAGAGGACATTGAATATTGAAGATAGTACATTTTACTTAATTTAAACTTTTTTTTATATAATAAACCTAAATTCATAGTTTTTTTTAAAGATTTTTATTAATATTTTTTTTTGTATAAGTGCATTTTTTTTCAACAAATGAGACTTAGTTCCCAACGACGATTGTTCCAGTCACTTGTTGGCAATTATCTATTGGAATTCCCCTCTGGTTTCCCCCAGATATCTCTGCCGAACTTCCTGTTCGTGTCGTACAAGCTGACGGACATGGGCACATGTGTGGCGACAAACCCCGCCGCAACCAAGTTCAAGGGGGAGGAGGCGGATTCTAAGCAGCATCTCACGCTGAGGCTCAAGAACGTACTGCAGGATGTCGAGGTTCAGACGAAGTAAGTATTTTTTTGTATTCATATATCATTGCATGCCTTTGAATATCCACTGCTGGACATAGGCCTTAGCCAATGAACGCAATCACACCCGGTCCTCCGCCCTCCGCATCCAGCCGCTTTCGGCCACCTTGTTTAGGTCGTCGGTCCACCTGGCGGAGGGGCGTCCCACGCAGCGCGGACTGGTCCGCGGTCCCCTCTCCAGCACTCGTCTGCCCCAACGGCCGTCGGTTCTGCCAGGTCTGCGACAGATGTGGCCTACCCACTGCCACCTTCATTTCATTCTTTACTGACATCAATAAGTTTTATCAATCATTCTATACGCAAATCGTCGTCACTACGATCCAAATGTTCGATGTCTTAACCCCAATATAGATAACCTGTGGCGATACTGCGAACCCCTAAACTGTGCCTATATAATTTTGTATACCATATTTCTCGCAAATAAATTCATTCATTTATTCCTTCATCCATAGAGCACACCTCCAAGAGAAGTTCCTGTCAGACCTCCGCAAGGTGCGCGAGACGTACAACGGGGCGGAGCTGGCGGGCGTGCTGCACGCGATGCGGCGGCGGCTCGACGACCCGGCCGTGCTCTCCGGCGACACCATACTCAACATGCTCATCTCGTACAGGGAGATACAGGTGAATGATAACTTTTTTAATGGGTTTTACGGCCATGGAAACAAAGTCCTTTTAGGACAAACGGTAAAAAAAATGTATTTTACTAGTTGCGCCGTATTTTCGTGGAGCACCGTCCGTGCTGTAACCGCCGGTTTACTAAATAAAAAATGTGACCTACTGTTTTAAATATGGCTTATTGGTTTAGTATCTTTAAGATAATGGTTCTAGTTCAATGAAACGCAAGGTACAAACTTATAACTATATTCCAAACACCACGATCAAGTAAATCACTCGCGAATCGATCGATACGTTTACATCGGCGACACGATGTGCACACGCACATCCACTCTCGGCGAGCGGGGCGAGCGACTGCGGCGGGGCCGTGCGACGCTGGGCCCGATGGGATGATAGTCTTCTCTTTCAGTCGGCCGTCCTGATGATCCCGTACGTCCCCGTACGGTCCCGAACGTGATGACCTATATGAAGGATAAACGGCAACTTCCTCTTAAGGTTTTACCGGAAAGAGGGCTTCTGAATGCCCTTTTGTAATGACAGCTAGCCTCCGAAGGCAGCCACTTATCTCAAGTTTGTGTGGACAATCAGCCTCCGAAGGCGACGGTTACATCTGTTTAGCATGGCCCACCTCCAAAGGTCTACAAGACACACCAGATTAGCAGCTATCAACCTCTAAAGGTTTGTTCATATCACATAGGTGATAAGTTTGTGTGGACAATCAGCGTCCGAAGACGACGGTTACATCTGTTTAGCATGGCCCACCTCCAAAGGTCTGCAAGACACACCAGATTAGTCGCAATCAATCAACCTCTAAAGGTTTGTCCACAAAGCCTCTGTCCTCTAAAGGTCGAGTACACTGATCCACCTCTTAAGGCCTGCAATACTATGATTGCTTTACAGGAATTCCCTTTTAAGGGACGCATGCGATATAAGAAATCATTGACAACCACATCTCAATGTGATCTGGCTTTAGCCACTTAGACATTTCATATAACCACTTCTTAATGTGATCTGGCTTTAGCCACGTAACTTAGATGTTTCGTACAACCACTTCTTAATGTGATCTGGCTTTAGCCACGTAACTTAGACGTTTCGTACAACCACTTCTTAATGTGATCTTTACACAGACGATATTGGCAAGTTAATACAGACACCTACCAAGGCAGAGAATATGTAGTGTAGACATGTCTGCATGTGTCACACCCCGTTTCTTTTTTACAAAAACAATGTTGACTATCACAGTCATTTATTAACGAATGAAAACTAGTGAGTATGCGAATAATTAACATAACTTCAGTCTGTTTTCTAAATTAAATTGCTGGTTCGTAATCCGGCCAATCGTATTACAATATAAATCAAGTAGTAACCACTCGTAGTAGTAACATTTAGTATTACTAAACAGTTCAGTTCTGAAATCTGATCAACGACGTAATTATGTCGACGTATAACAGTATATTATTAAATAAACGAAAGGGAAAGAACACATTTCGGTCTTAACTTTAATATAATCATTTTCTTCTAAATAAAATAACCAAAACAGTAATTATGTAATACCAACTTAGTTCAATCTGGGATTCAGTTCTTAATCTGAATTAGAGCGCTTTAGCGTATTATTTGAACAGAAGGGTTGAACTTATCCCTTGCAAAGACATTCTGATAAGAGCGGCCACAAGTACTTGTACTCTTCATAACATGGCGATCATGAGGAAAAACCTTTTGATCACATAAGGTCCATCATAACGTGTCATCAGTTTAGTGCTCCTCAAACCGCTTAAACATTGTAAATAAGACAGTCAAAAGCACTAATGATGCGGCTAGGGAGACCAAAACTTATAATAAACTGATCTAAAGCCTTTAAAGCATTGTCACAGCTAGTGTCACGTACTGTCGCGACATAAATCTTGTAAAGGCGTCGATTACTATGAAAAATATAAATAAATTTTGCCCGTGGGGCTCCTACAAAATGGACCAAGGTGGTCGATTTGAACCGTGTGAAATGGCACAGTCAACTTCTCAATGGAACGCATTAAAACAACTCGACGCTTGCAGGCTTATTGGCAGGGAATCTAGCCACGGACATAACGATTGAACGAAACGACGCATGCCACCTAACCAGTATTTGCTCTTGATGGCATCTTAAGTTCTGTTGTCCTTCCTAATAATATTATAAACACGAAAACACGCAAGGAGTTCGGACGGGTACCCGTCACTCCCTCACGCGAAAACCACGGAACGGACCCCGACGAAAACCCTACACTCCTACAACAACATAGATCACACACTATAACAACACAGGCCACAGACACTTCGGGAAAACCGTTCCCGTAGGAAAACCCCTCCACACGTTCGAATTTGGCCAAGAACATTGTTCATTTATTTATATTATTCTTTATTTACGGGTGTCTTGTTGGTGTTCAATGGGTTACTCGCAGTTCGGCCTTTATATTTCATACATTCGTCCTTAACGTGACCCATCTTATTACAATAAGAGCATTTCCGAATTTTAAGAAAACAGTTATCTTCCTCGTGACCCTTCTTATGACAGTAAGAACAAGTAGTCGTTACTTTTTCTCGTACCCGATAAGTGCAACGTGCAGCAGTATGCCCGAGTCTTTTACAGTTATGGCACTTCGTTTCAAACTGACTACTACTGTCGTGTGAGGTACCACTGTATCTGCGAGAAACCGGAGTAGATGTGGTATTCGTGCTTAGTGACGACAGGTAATTTAATAGAACATTCGGGTCGCGACACCCTGCGGATATCGCACCGACTTCAATCAGTTCACTACCGATGGTACCTATGATGGCCTCTGTAATTAAAGACGGGGGTACACCGCATGCGTTGCCTAACGCTAGCTTGTCATAGTAAAATTGTAAATAATCCGTATTAGGTTGTCTAATAACATTCACCAAGTCACGCATCATGCTAAATTTGCTTTTGTGAGACGGAAACGCTGTCAATAATTTTGTTTTGAAATCGGCATATGACAGATTTATGTCGAGTAATTGGTCATACCAGCGACGAGCGTACCCCTTCAATTTGGAAGAACAATTAAATACAAGGGTTTTCTCGTCCCACCCATACATGTTTGATATGCCTTCTACTTTACGGAGCCATATTTCCATAGTTATTAAAGAAGTTTTCGGGTCAAATTCCGGTATAGGGTCGCTACGACCAACATAGCGAATAGAAGAATAGTTATTAAATGAATGTTCTACATACGCCGGCTCCACCGATGACGAATACGGTACCCCTGTGACAGCGGGAGCAGTCGGTAGCAGCGTGCTCGGGCCCGGCGGCGCGGTGGCGGACGGCGCGCCCACCGTAGTCGCGGGCGTAGTCGGCTGCGGCGCCCACGGCGCACTCGCCCCAGTCACAGGCGTAGTCGGCTGCGGCACCCAAGGCGCACTCACTAGCGCGCCCGACGGCAGCGCGCTTACTTGCGGCGCGTTCGTAGTTAAGCCAGGCAGCGGCGTGCTCGTCACGCCTACGTCTGCCTGCCTTTCGGACGCCAGCATGACACCCGGCACGAGTGCCAGTCCCGGCGGCGGAGGTGCGGTCGACTGCCGCGACGAGCTCGACGACCACAAGGGCCGTTCAGCACTGCCACTAGACGCTGTATACGCAGAGATCGGCGGCGTCCTGGCACCATCGCCACCCTCCGCTCGCCTATCAAATAGCGGCGGCGGCGGAGGCGGTACCCCCTGGTTCCCGGAAAACTCACTACACGGTCGTCGTATGCGATAAATTTCTTGCTCAAGGGATTCCAACCTCTTCGTCAAACGACGGGACTCGACTTCTGCAAGTAATCGACGGCGCCGCTTCTCCTCACTTTTTTCTTTTTTCTTTTTATGTGATCCCATTATCACAGGCGTGAAACACACTTATTTAGTTTAAACAACACTAATTCACAAATATTGTGTTATAACACAGTCTCAGCCCACTGATTTTCACCATAAATCAATTGAAAAAAACATGAAAACAACTCCGTGAAATCAGATCGAGTCAAACTTGTACGAACCTGTCAAAAAGTCCGTGCCCAGCGACCGGCGAGCGGGGGGCAACGGCGGGCTGCGGGCGGCGGGGCCGATCGGCCGCGCGACCATAGAATGTAACTTAAGTTTTTTAATACAGAATTATCACTAAACTTATTGACAACGGAGTTCATCGCACTTCTGAGCTTTAAGATAATGGTTCTAGTTCAATGAAACGCAAGGTACAAACTTATAACTATATTCCAAACACCACGATCAAGTAAATCACTCGCGAATCGATCGATACGTTTACATCGGCGACACGATGTGCACACGCACATCCACTCTCGGCGAGCGGGGCGAGCGACTGCGGCGGGGCCGCGCGACGCTGGGCCCGATGGGATGATAGTCTTCTCTTTCATATCCAAGCCAGAAACTCCCTCAAAAATCATCTAGAATAAATAACATTATTATGATCAAATTGTACATAATGTACAGGGACACCCCGACGTGACTGGCATTACCAGGCAGAATGGCCGTAAAGCTATCAAAATGGTAAAGTGTATACCACAAACACCTTATCATCTGATATTTACGTAACAATAGACATTGGTGCAACTTAATTTTCCCATTTCAGGACTACGACGCCATAGTCCAAGTGGTGGACGATTTGAAGACCATAATGAACAGGAAGAACTATGTAAACATGCCCATTATAAGGTTCATGTACGCGTTCGCTATGAATAGGTGAGAAATTGTCTATTACAACAGTTTAACAACACAATAGTTATGTGTATTTGCAATAGTTTCACGTGTTTCGCGTTTATTGTAATGTTTTTATGGATCCGTCAAAACGTAGGGAAGCTTTTGGTCCGTTTGTATTTCCTCCGTTTAGTCCTCACCCACGAGCGCGGAGCATGTAGATTTACAGTCTCCGCGATTTTTATTAGAATCTGTTTAGGTATTTAATCCCTTTTACCATTGTAGTGACTGATATCACTAAAGTACTGTTCCAATTTCCAGACGAAATAAAGAGGGCGACCGAGAGAACGCCCTAAAAGTGTGCGTCAAAGCGTTGGAGATGAAAGAGAACCGTTTCCCGGACATGTTGTGTCTGTGCGGACGCATCTACAAGGACAAATTCGTTGAATCTCAGCACTCGGACATCGACAGTTTGAATAACGCCATCCATTGGTATGTACCATCCGTGTATTCATAGCTTAATGCCCACACTGGCGCAGTAGCGGTCCGCGGCAAAAAAATTACCACCGTCCCTGGTCTTCCACTGGACCAACTAACCAGGATGAAACCATTCTAAAGCGCTAAAAAAGCCTACAATCTGAGGCCTTAGCGCTGAGTGGGAAGAATTTACGCACACTAGTGAGAGCACTCACCGGTCACTGCGGTCTGATCAAACACATGTTCAACTTCTATCTCCAGGATTCTAAAGTGTGCAGACTCGACCAGGAAGCAGAAGAAAAACGATTGCACCTTCTGTGCGAGTGTGGCCCTCTGATAAATGAAAAGTAGTGTTTATCACTTGGCCGCAAAATTACTTTTAAATCCGGCGATGTAAAACGAAACAACGCCCTCTCCGTAAAAATATTATTCTGGTCTATTGTAATACAATCAACATTATATAAACATATTCGTTCCGATTCTTTACAGGTATAGACAGGGTTTCGAAGTGCAGCCAAATGAGTATGCGGGCATCAATTTGGCGACTTTATTAGTCATAGCTGGTAGTGATTTCAAGAACTCGCAGGAGCTACAACACATAGGTGACTGTTAAATGTTTTTGTACATACATTGCTTCAACAGTACACAGGTTTTTCTGTGAAAGAAAACATCGTGAAGAGACCTGCATACACTGAAGATTTTTTTGTTATTGGACAAATTTCTAGTAGGACAATTTTCATTTTTGACAGAAGTTATGTGACCCCTTTGTGGTTTATTTCCATCAACATCAGCCCCATCATTACTGGCACTGCAATTGATCAGAATCCTGCCAGCCAGTTTTGTTTTCCCAATCATAGTGTATGTAAGATCGAATTTAATTCTTTTCCACCAGGTATGGTACTGAATCACCTGATAGGCAAGAAAGGCAGCCTGTCCTCGCTAAAAGACTACTGGGACGTGGCCACTTTCTTCGAGATCTCTGTGCTGGCGCAGGACTACGTGAAGGCGATCCAGGCGGCTGAGTGTATGTTCAAACTCAAACCCCCTAACTGGTACCTCAAGTCCACTATTGGGAACATCGAGTTGATTGACAGGTATTAATAATATATCATTTAATATTAATGAATGTATAATTGCAATCTATTATACAGGATGCCCCTTCATAAAGTGCACAAACGATTAGAAGGGTTACTATTGAAAGTTTTTTGTAAGTACGAATAATATGTTTTTTCTGATGAACAATAACCTTATTTACGGTTATTGTTGTTTTTATTTCATAACTCGTAGTTTATTTACAAATGGAGCTCATAGCAGAGAGAAATGGAAAAAAAATGTTTTCTTTTTTTCGATAGATTCGAGTAGGTAAATATCCTTCGTTTGTGCATTTTATGACGGGGCACCCTATATATGGCACGTAAAAGTATTTGTCTTCACTGGTATGTAAATGTCCTAGTATTTTTTTTTTTTAAACTTGCATATATGCAGATAATTCTATGAGAAAGTTGAATCTACATTATTTACCACGCGAACGGGAAACTTAAATTCGTGCGCGCGGGTAACACTGAGACAAATGTTTGTGTTTTAGTGAACAGAAAAACTTGGTAGGATCTTCACTTTTCAAAATATAACATGTTTAGTTAATAGATTGCAATTATACATATCAATCTGAGGTATTTTCTACCTAACGATATTGCAGATTTAGAAAGAAATATGAAGAAACCTCAGCTGAACAGCAAGTTTTCTCATTCTGGATGGAGTTTTTTCTGGAGGCCACCAAAAGCAGCTGTGATAATATCATTCGGTTTCCTGTAAGTACTTGATTGAAGATACTTTATAGATTCATCATTTGGACGAGGACTTTTTTTATAATTAGAAATAGGCCAACATCGTAATATTATAAATTTGAATGTGTTTTTGTTTAGTTGGTTGTCCCCATGAACGCTAAATAATAATGTTTTTGGACAAATTTACACACGGCTGTTTACTCCCAAATTAAGCCGAAGCTTGTTCTATGGGTACTCAACAAATGATAATAATACTTAAATATATTTTTTAATGAAACCTTAAACATATGTTAGTCCCGAGTGGCAATCGAACCCATGACCTCGAGCATAGAAGGCAAGGTCAGGAATCACTCATTGTCACGTGTTTGTCGATTTGCAGGTGTTAATATTGGAAACGACGAAGGTGTTCATGCCGTCGTACGTGAATGTGAACATGGGCGCGGAGCAGAAGTCCCTGGAGATCCTCAACCTGTGCCTGGACTCCATGCGCGGCGAGTGCCGCCAGGTGCACCGCTGGCTGTTCACATCCGACATGATACGGACGTACAGGTAACTCGTTGGTAACTGTCATTGGAAAAAAAAACAGTATAAACTGGTCTATCATAGTATTGAAACTCCATAATAGGGGATTATTACAGAAGTGCGACCACGCTTGTGCGAAGTATCGTTAGTACGAAGTACGAGTGTGCGATGTACGATAGTGCAACATGTCATTTGTGCGAAGTATCGTTAGTGTAGGCTAGGCCAGCTCAAGTCGATTGCACAATACTGATTCTTGGTATTTAAATAAAAGCTGTTTATTTCTCACCAAATATAAAATTGAAAACGAAACAACAATAAGAATTTATTTTTTATCTATTTTTTACGTCTTCTGAAGCCTCTCTTATTATGACCTCTTTTACGTTCCTTTTCATATTGATTCCAAAACGCTATTTCCTGTTGCCAGAACAGTTACTGTCTTTCAAATCTAATCAACAGACTATTAATATGTCTGTACTGTTGGGGCTCAAGCCTACCTTCTCAAAGGGCTATAGTCCACCACGCTAGGCACGGCACGCACCACCATGATAGGACGCGTCTTTCCCACTACGCTCTCCTATCTTTAAAGTTTGATATTTCCATATTTAACTTGTGGGCAACTCATTGGTGCGTGCATGGGATTTTAAAAAATGTGTGGCAAGCTAATTCTCAACATTATTACCACGACTTTTTGATGTGTTCAAAGTAGTACTCGTACTAGTAGCGGTATTTGTTTCCAGTTTATACAAGCGCGACGAGAGATGCCTGTTCCTGTATGTGAGCGAGAACTCCGACGACTTCCAAATCTTCCTGCCGTCGCACGCGTGCCGGGAGCGCCTGTACGACCTGCTGGGCGAGCTCACCGCCGACCACGAGAAAGTCACGGATTTGGACACCAGCATGATGCAGGATCAACTCAAGGTAATACGCAATCTATTTTTGTTACTTAGTTTCAACAATTCTTCGTTATTGGAAAGATTTTCATACCACTCTATTCAAGGCGCATGAGTGGTTGACAGAAATTTTATGGGGAGATATTAACCCGTAAGTCACGGCCAGTTGAGTTATATTGGAGGCAAGGCCGTATTTTGTATGGAACCTAGTAGGCCTAGGCGTAGGAACCTAGGCTTAAACGAGCAGCTGTCAAAATGTCTATTCGGGGATAGCGCAGCTATTAAAAAAAAAGAAAATGGCGACTGATTTGAAGTCTGTTTTTTTGTTTCGAGCGTCAGTCTCCGCAACCATATTTCCGAACATACCTAGCTATATTATTTAGCACTTATGTACCTACATGAAACATGATTTGATCCCATTTGTATCTCCATGAAACATGATTTGGTCAGTTCGAGTACGAGCTGGACGACTGCAACAAGCGCGTGATCCTGGGCCGCGGCACGTACGGCGTGGTGTTCGCGGCGCGCGACCTCAACACGCAGGTGCGCATCGCCGTCAAGGAGATACCAGAGAAGAACGTCGGCGACGCGCAGCCGCTGCACGAGGAGATACTGCTGCACTCGCAGCTCAGACACAGGAATATTGTGCAGGTAATAACCGGAAACGGAAATTGTGATCTGTTTTAAGCCTATCCCAGGCACGCGGCCTGCGGTGGCGGTGGCGGCCAGTTGTATTCCTTTGCAATGTATGTGAGTCTTCGTACACGCGCGCGCGGCCACCCACGCCCCACCCCCTCCGCCACTGCAGGCCTTCAGGTCGCCACCGCGGTGCTGCGTTGTTGCAGCGGCCGAAGCTGCGGTCTGCGGTGGGCCGCCAACAGTGGCGATTCTATAACAGCCCATAAATTAATATTTTTCAGTATCTGGGGTCAATATCAGAGGACAACTACTTCAAAATATTCATGGAGCAAGTGCCTGGAGGTTCGCTTTCAGCCCTGTTGAGGTCTAAGTGGGGACCGCTCAAAGAGAACGAGGCCACTATAGCTTACTACACCAAGCAGATACTAGAAGGTAAATTTGATAACATAATTGATCTATTCTCTCTTATCCAATGACCTGAAGGGTTGTTTGATATATGCGCTTTTATGATTCTTTCTTACTGTTTTTGGGAATTTAGTTCCAAATTTTATCCATATTAATTTAATTTAAATTTCTTCAAAATTAGTTTCAGATAAGAAATTGCCGAATCCACATCGGTCTTTTATTCCTAATTCCTGAAATATTATTATATTAAAATTTCGTGGTTGCTCAAAACCTATGTTTTCTACGGTTTTCTCCATGGTACCACAACTTCGCTGCGATCTATAAAACCGAAAGCACGTCTGCCTCGTCTGAACTGATTTAGACACAAAAAGTGTATAAACAAATGTTTTTAGTACCTACATAATAGGCTAAGGAGTCCTATTGACTTTTATTTGAAATAAAGCATTTGATAGGAAATCACGATTCCTGACGTTCTCACGTTAAATCCCCAGGCCTAAAATACCTGCACGACCAGAAAATCGTCCACCGCGACATAAAAGGCGACAATGTCCTCGTGAATACGTACAGTGGCGTCGTGAAGATCTCCGACTTCGGCACGTCGAAGCGGCTCGCGGGGCTCTGCCCCTCCACGGAGACCTTCGCGGGGACGCTGCAGTACATGGCGCCGGAGGTGATAGACAAAGGCCAGAGGGGATACGGCGCTCCCGTGAGTTTACCATTATTGTTATATTTAAGTACAGACATAAGTCCGGTTCTGAAGGCACAATGTTAATATATGCAGCGTTAAACTATTTTTAGTGGTGTAAATTTTAAATGTGTGTCTTCAGAATGGGCTACATAAATATAAATACCGTTTTCAGTTGTTGCAATAAATACAAATAATAGAAGCTGAAAAGTCAATGGTTCTCACTGCTCTATGCATTTTCTTGGAAACTTGTTAAAAATATGCAACAATCGTACAACCCCTTTTTATCTGCATTCACGCTACTCTGTTTATTGTGTTCCCTATTTCTACTTTCGAAATTTTTGTCAATGACTGACTGACTGACTTTCGACAATGTTGCAACAGAGGAATTTAAAGAAATCAATTATAATTTTTTTGTTCATTTTTAGGCTGATATCTGGTCTCTTGGATGCACGGTAGTGGAAATGTCCACTGGGAACCCGCCATTCATTGAACTTGGCTCCCCCCAAGCTGCTGTTTTCAAGGTAAACATAAAATTACCCAATTAGATTACCTTTGTCAATCCTATGTCCAAGTCAGGATATATGATGAAGAACTAAGGTCTCCGGACATAGCCGAACACGTGAAAAATTATCTATTAGATGTATTCCTCTAACACAGTCATTATGTAAAGCTTTATTATGCACTAGCAGACGCCCTGCGAGTTCGTCCAAGTTTCACCAAAACCCGTTCGCTATAAAGGATGCTGTACGCGGGTAGAGACCAGCTCCAAATGTTACATACAAAATACTTCCAAATTTTTGTACTCTATCCTGCCCATGCTGTTTACATTGGTATAGTTGGTACTCTACCACGCTACTCTACTGTTTACTCTACCTGTGTACAGCAGCCTTTATAGCATGACTCAGCAACAAAAACATCCTTGCAAACATCCAAACTTTTGAATTTTATTTGGTCTGACACGCGAATAAAAAAAGCTCGAAAGTCTAAAATGTGTAAAACGTGTATCTGCCATGCCAGGTGGGCTACTACAAGATGCACCCCGAGATGCCGAGCGAGCTCAGCCAAAAGGCGAAGAACTTCATCCTGCGCTGCTTCATACCGGAGCCGGAGCAGAGAGCCACCGCCGCTGAGCTACTGGAAGACCCCTTCCTCTGCGAGTCAGTAATGCCACGCCTTGTCATTTATTTGTTTTTAGACACTGCTCGAAACCTAAGTATGTATATTGAATACGTTGACCAAAAACATTAGGCTACCAAAGCCCTTTTTTTCTTACTCATTTTGCTGAAACGCTCTCTACTGCAAATGCTTTTTCGTAAGAAAATTATATTTTACTGTAATTTAAAAACAAACATACATACAGCCGAACATAGTACCTCCTCCTTTTTGGAAGTCGGTAATAAAATTACACTTATCTTCAAGTTCAGCATGTTTCATTATCAAAGTACATTTACTGACTGTTCTCAAACGGTGAACGAAAACATCGTGAGGAAACCTGCATTTTGCTTCTTTCTTTTCTCAACCCGCACTGGGCTAGCGTGGTGGACGCCCTATATATATGAGGGTAGGCCTGAGCCCCAACAGTGGGGACATATTATTAGGCTGTTCAATTGATTTGCTAGGGCCTTGGATGAAACCAAAGGAGGTAAATGCGGTACCGTCAGATCTGGCTGTTTGCCGTGGGATACTGCATTTACCTTTGATGTGTGACGACGGAAATCCACTGATGACGTAGGTTATTTAGAAATTTTAAGGTAATTTTCCTATAAATGTGGATATAACCTTAAACTTTTTACCTAGACTAAATTATCAGCAGTTTGCATAATCACACATCAAAAGCAATGTCAGCAACCCACAGCAAACTTGCCAGATCTGACGGTACTTGGTATTTTTTAAATACAAATAAACCAGAGTTATTGAAGGTTCTATATAATACCTAATTTACAGAAAAAAGAAGTCATCGACCCGCCTCGGCAGCAGCGTAGACTATAGCCGAAGTATATCGGTGCCGGCCGACAAAGTGAGACCGTCAAGCGCCCAGAAGAAGATCTCTGAACCGTGCATGCTTGGCACATTGCCGAGTTCTCCAGAAATCGAGTGAGTCTCCTTTCTGTAACGTATAGTACTGTAGCCAGCAACAAGCTAATTAAATAAAACCGACACCGCTATTCTACAAAAAATTGTGAGCATGCTGTTTAGTTGAAACGTTCTTACTACTACTTGGTACATTAACGAACGAAACAAAAGAAAGACAGAACTAAAGTAGCATTGAAAAATCCGAATTTAATAGGTCTTAAATCGTGTTAGAATACTTAAGTTCGTATTTCTTTTTTTTACGGTTCGTTTCGGCGTGTTTCACCTTTAAATACTTTTTTTTGGTTTTTATTTGTCTATTGAATGTTATATTAAAGCGGTATCTCCTTTTTATAATTAACTTGTTTTGCTGGTTGCAGTACTAGCAGAGCCTGGTACTGTATTATGATAAGTAGTTCCAGAAACACGTAGTGGCTTTAGATTGTCTAAGAATGTTTAACGCATGGAATTTATGACTATTGATGATTTTTACCGTATAATACGTTCTCACTTTTAATCGTAATATGCATGGCTTTGCCCAATCATAATGTTTATTTTTTGTACAATTGGAATTGGATATTACCCATACATACATTGTGTGATGTTTGTCTTATCATCAACATATACATAATCTGGTGATTGGCATTACCGTAGTATTTCGAAGATCATGTTTGAGTTTTACATGAAATCGATTGTACAAAACTCATAACGAAGCCTCCTTTTTTGAAATATTTGGAATTGAAAACAATTACACAATACATGTTTGCAATAACGTTAGTTAGGATTAAGCCAGATAATAACTTGTTATTATATTATTATGGTGGGTATTAGTAGTAGAATAGTAGTAAGTATTGCGGGTATCATATTTATTAAAACACAACTATTCAGGTTTATTGTAAACGCCTATGTAGTTTGAGGTCATTAACATCACCACCAATATAGTTTTCAAGCAGGTGCAAAGAGAACAATATATTATGTTGTTTTATGCCTCAAATGTTGTATCAAATGCCTAATATGTAAAATAACAGGTCACATGAGAAAAAAGTTATAAAGATAACACATGGTTAACATTTGTCGATTGCTTTGCACCTAAGCCTGTGTTTGTTTCCCCATTGTTAAGGGTGAAAACGATCCGGTCTAACCCGACCATCACTAGGACGGCCTCGTCGATGCTGTCTCCGATACTGATATATCCACCGGATTTGTCCAACAGCAGGTAAACAGTTTTATAATCGCACCCTTCAGACGTTTCATAGAATACCATATTTTGGTAGGAACATCGCGCAAGAAATTGTTGGTTTAGTCCCCGTAAATCTTTTTGGCGGTTGAGTGAATATAGTCACAGATTGTTTGCACATCGCTGACATTGTTTACACGTATATATGTGCGTAATAAACATAATGTAATGCGTAGAGATGGCCAAGAACTTGAAAATTTTGATTCATGAAATTGAATGAACGTCTCTAGTGAACCCCCCCGCATAGCTCCCCTTTGACACCTAAAATTTGTCACTGCGCAAGAATCAGCCAACTTCACATAACCGCCAAAAAGATTTACGGGGAATCTTTTGTGTTAGGATCTGTGCACATTCAGTGGACGATGCGCAGCGTATAAAATACGGCATTTTCTATATAAACAATCTAGTTCTGTGTTAGAACGATATCATCAAGCCGCTATAAATATTGCATTCTATGAAATCACGTCAAACCACACCCCACCATCAATCACATTTTGTTAGCTTGTCGCACCTGAGGTTTATTTTAGTGTTTATCACACCACAGCGCTTCCCCACTTATCAATCAATCACTCGTTGTTTAAGAGATTTATTCAAAAACAATGTTTATTTCTAATTAATACTTCGTGTAAACGCTTTACCATTATACTGGCGCTTGTTAACTTCTATTAAAGCATCTAACATCTATCTATCTTTATAAAACAGTATTCCAATGGCTTTGTATACGTAGCAACTTTGTTATTCGATGGAAAAGTAAACTATTAATAATGTTTACATTTATAGCACGATGCCGAATACGCCATCGACGGATGAAATGGAAGGCAGCGACACTCTTCTCGATAGACGTAGCTCGTCTGGTGGTTTGCTTTCTCCAGAGGTAAGTTCCACCATCAATCCCTTGAGAATATAAAGAATATAACTTACATTGCTTATTAAGAGAGAGAGAGAGGTGTTTTGGGGCTGCTAAAGAGATTCTTCGCGATCTCGCATGCAACATTATCCATGCAAAATTAGTCCGAGATCTCAAGTATTTCGAGATCTCGGTATACCGAGATTGCATTCCCTAATTATCCCGTTTTATAATTGATTAATGGCTAAATGGATTTATTTAAATAATCGTCGAATGATTTCAGGTGGACATGACCAACGTGCCTCGGTCTTCCATCGACGTGGAACACGACGGATTCTACCTGCTGAAGAAAGACTCGCAGCGGCGTCTCACTCTATCCCGGGTGTTAGAGCAGGACGCCGAAAAGATTTGCTCCAAGTGGATGCTCAGCATACAGCAGGATTTGGGCACGACTGTGCTGACAATGGTCAGTGTTGTTATTTTTTAGTTAACCTTTTAACTCATTTCATGGTTATAACCAGACCCTGTTAACAAGAGGGCAGTTCGGTGGCTTCCTAACATTAGTGATGTGCAATAAATACAAACTATCTAAGTCTCGACGTTGTAGCTATGTATGGGAACTACAAAATTTTATTTATGGAAATTGTTCAGTTTCATTGGCTGAGTCACTAATGTTAGGTAGCCTAAACTGCCCGCTTGTTATCGGGGTAGTTATAACCAAAGATAATTTATTAGAAAAATCAAAGTGGCCGGTACGATATGCTTAGGCGCTTTGTGCATTCGTCATACCCCGTAAAATCCATTCAACTGTTTGGCAGAATCAGTGTTTTTTTGATTTGGAATTTTTATTTTATTTCTCCATGTACAAACTGAGTATAAACTCGTGAGAAGAAGCATTCTCAACTATAATTCGTGTTGAAACTCCAACAGAATCACTTGGAAACCCTCCGCTGCGCAATAAAAGACTACATAATGGAGCAGAACCGCAATGCGATCGAGCAGGCCATCACAACGCTGAAGGAAGCGCTCGACTTCGACTCGAACGCTATACACGAGCTGCAGAGCGCTATATACGTGTTCCAAGAGGCGGTCAACGTAGTCCTAAGGATGCACAGCATCAAGCCGCATTGGATGTTCGCGCTTGACAATCTAGTGAGGAATGCGGTGCAGGCCGTCATAACTGTGCTGTCGCCTGGTGAGTAGCTATTCTGTTGTTATGTATACTAATAGTAATAGTTAATGTTATCTATACTCTTGAGGTTTCAAGAGTTTGTACCGCTTCAACTACCAGTCGGATTTGAACAATTCTTTTCCATTTGAAACCCCACTTCTTGAGGGTATGGTTATAGGCTGTGTAACATCACGCTGCGACCCTCAGGAGCTGAGTAAAAAGGCAAAAAGTCAGAAATCCTTACATAGTATAAAACAAAGTCGCTTCCCGCGTCTGTACGCTTAGATCTTTTAAACTACGCAACGGATTTTGATGCGGTTTCACTATCACTCAGTTAATTTTTCCTGATGGTTTATAGTTACTTATCCCATGCGGGCGAAGCCGCGGGCAATAGCATAACATTGTTATTATTTTGCTAATGTACTTGGGTGGGGCTCACAAAAAACACACATAACACACTTGATATTATCACACTGTCATACAATTTCACGTGTGTTATGGACTTATGGTACATTCTTTGTGAGCCCCACCCACTTACATGCTTTTTTTTACATTTAAGTAAAAATCATCAATAGAATTGTTTACTAAGATACTAGTGACTTGTAGAGCTGGGCGCGGAGCTAGCGGTGCAGGAGTCCCGGCGCAGCGGCGGCGGTGGCGGCGGCAGCGGCGCGCAGGACAACGCCACGCCCTCCGCGCTGTCGACGGCCACCTCCACGCGAGACCACCAGCTGCTACAGCTGAGGCAGGAGAACAACAAGTAATCATAATCAATCAACCAATCAATTACTCAATCATAAGTTTCATGGTCTTCCTTTAATTTAAGATTGTTACTTAGAAGAAATTGATTCTAATGATTGTCCGGTTCGATTCCCGGCTCAGACAGGTGGTTTACTAAAAATCTTTAAGAGTCGATGGTATGTCAGCTCAAATTCAAATTTCCCCCCCGCATGCCTCTCCCACCGCCGCCGTCAGCGCACCTATCTCACTCGCACTATTTATGTAGGGTAAGCTACACAATATTGACCGTCCAAGATGGTTCTTAATAAAAAAGACACTATGTATTAATAATTTATTTACAGTCAATGTCAACATACTTTATAGCATAGGAGTACCACATCACCAAGTAACATTAATATCAGGCGTCTTTGTCATTCAAAGAATCGTCTATTTTATAATAACAAATTGTTACATAATGTGATTTTTAAACTTTGTGTGCTTCATATTCAAGATAGATATATATATCTCATAAATTGGATAATCCCGAAATCGAAATGTTGCTTCAGAACTTACTTTTCCATGTTGTTATATATGTTAACATCTGTTTTATTCGGAGCATTCTCCTTGTCAGAGCCATGGTTATTTTCGGATGCCCCTGATCGTCGTAATCTAATTTGAGAAAGATAAGTACATTTATGATTACGTATAATAATTTAACCCGATGTGAATTTTCTTTACCAAATAAATTATACTCACTTTAGTGCTTTACTCAAGTTTTTGCCTTTTTTTACGCCAACCAAGTCTTTTCTTTTTTTTGTTACCTTGGTTTCCCATTTTAAAAAATTCGTTATTATACTAAACGGTCGGGAAATTATTAAGAAAGATATTGGAAAATAAATATTATCTTCAGAAAATTTCTTTTGTAGTCTTCTGTCTACACGTCGTCGTCTATTTTTGTTCTGTCAAGTCAAACAACCAAGTATCGAAACAAATTACAAACAAACATCCAGTCATTTTTCAGTCAAGGAGACTGTACTCCAAAAAACACTAGGATAGCAACAAAGATGCTACCCTATTTCAAAATATAATTTGAATAAATGACGTGTGACGGGAGTGACAGCTGGATGGCGGCGAGCGACACGTGTTCCCCGTGCCACTGGCAGAGCGGGACTGACGCGGGGTAGGGAGATGCCATGCGGCTCAAGTTGGGCTGGCTCAAAAACGCTTAGATTTAGGTTTTTCCTTTTTTTGCCGAAAGTTATGTGTATTTTGTAAATTCAAATGTTATGTGATCTGCATATTAGTAAGTACAGTTAGTACTCAAAATATGGTGATTGTACGTAGCTTTATTACATAAAAGTAGCGAAAATAAATTCTTAAAATGGTTAACTTTGGAATTTTTTTTAATTGAGAAAATTTTAACGAACTGTGTTTTCGAAATCGTGAATAACTAGTAAAAGTCTTCTACTTTACTGCATATTTATTACAAAATGAATGATACAGTATTGTTGAAATAGCGACGGATCATCCGACCCGCTGTGAGATATCATAGCCCCTTAAATGAAGTTCTACTTATTTTTGAAAATAAAGGAATGCTCCTTTCAGTAAAATTTACCATCACCAATATTTAGGGTACTTTCCCTCCAACTACCACCTTTAATTTCCACCCTGTATACCAAGTGTTCTGAGAATTTGTCTCATGCCTAATGTTTTATGCATTTCCATAATTACGTGTGTCACAGATTGCACCAGGAACTTCTGGACAGCTACCAGCAGTGTCAGACCCTCCTGCGGTTGATGCTTGAGGAGCAGAGGCTACAAACGCCAATCCTGCGCGAAATTATTGAGAGGAAGCCCCGGTGAGTAGTGATCAGTCTCTGCAGTGTAGTATCTTACATTTCGATACGGCGCGCGCTCCTGCGCCGAAGGTATATACCTTTTGCAGACGGGAACGCTTGATTGCGATTACCTTCCGTGTTGCTTTTACTGATTTAACATCACGCCTACACTGCCAGTAAAATTTTTGCTATACAGCAACATTTTCATACGAACTTGGTAACTTTGAAACGTTGATTCTCCGCCAGAGGTTGATCGGGATGTGACCAGAGTATATTTAACGGCTATAAAGTTTAACTCTACTCTGATCTGGTCGTTTCTTTTTCACCGGTGTTTTCCTTGTACCCCGCCTGACCTTAGATATGTCGACAGCAACACAACTCCCGAGGAGTCGATCGACGCGGAGACCTACGTCCCGCTGCGGGAGTGGGCGTCGTCCCGCGGCGTGCCCGAGTCCGCGGCCAAGGCGCTCGCCGCGCACGAGTTCACGCTGCCGGACTTGTTGCAGCACGCGCAGAGGGAAGACGTCACCCGGCTCAACCTCAAGTAAGTGACTGGTTTATTGCACTGGATTTCTAAGTTATACAAAACTTAAGTAGTTTTAGTTACCCTGTCAGGGACATATCGTGAAGATATGTATTTAGTTACCTATCAAATAGGAAATTAGATGTTTATAGCGTATAGCGCGTCGTTACGAGTACAACACTAATCATAATCAATAATTACTAGATATAACTTGAATCTTCATCAAGTAGACTGTATGGGGTTGGTTTTAATTTGGGTTGTATTTAAGACTTATGTAAATAAATAAAATTACAGGAAAATCAATTGTATTTCCTCACATTTAGTCGTGTGTGCCTCGACTTTAATTATTACAATTTTTGGACTTCCAGAAACGCTCACATTACCGTTCTTTGTACATTACGTCCTTCATCCCTAATATTTTTGCTAATAAGTAACACACTCGAATGATACAAGAACTATTTCATTGTCTTCCAGACTAGGAGTCGAGCTCCGGCTGTGGCGAGCCATCCTGGACCACCGCCTGCAGTGCAGCCCGAGCCACCTGCGCCGCACCAGCAGCACAGAGACCGACATGGACACCAACTCCATGGTCGTCGTGGAATGCCAGCGGTGTAAGGCCACCAGACGGACCATATCCAACTCGAGCTGTTCCAACAACCCAACAGTGGTCATCAGGGACCAAGCGCAGGGGAACGGTGAGGAAACGGTGGCTGAGTACTACGGAGACAATGGATTGGTCAACCTTTGACTATTGCGTGGGTGGTGCACTCTGCAGTGAAGGTCTCATAGGGTTTTTGATTGGTCAGTGTTACAGCCAACTAAAGTAGCTCCTCGCTGGGCCTTAGCGGCCAATTATGTTAAGTATGATTGTATGGATGGTCACTGACGTAAGGCCGCGCCGTCAGTACTGCGCCAGTGTGTCTTGTAGATTTCCCTTTGGCTTTTTAGGAATCAAACATCGATTGATCTATTTTAATCGCACTATGATGAGTTAGATTATTTCTATACAACATGAAGTAGACGATCTGATCAATGTAATGAATAAAAGAGAATTTTCCTATAATCCTTGCACTGCGCTAAAACAGTAAATACTTTTATATTTTTCTTACAAACAAACATTTGTTTTATGGCACGCCTTGACAAGGCGTCATGTTTTATTTGTTCTCTAAAATAAAATTAACCCAGTATATTGAAAGTTATATTTACTGTTTTAGGAGAATGGGGAGCTATGTTATAATATAACACATACACTGAGATGAGTATAGTTCTCAGAGTGCAAGGGTATAATAAGTAAAGTAAGTCAGAAGCAAATACTATCCTTAATATTTTGAAGAACCGTTCTTATAAATGAACGGAGACTTGGCTGTAACACTGTATATTTAAAATGAGCCTTAAATGGTGGAAACGTAAGCAATTTTTTGGCAATATCACGTAGATTGATAAGGGTAGTCCGTCGGTACAAATATTACTTAAATACTAATAGAATGACAATATTGTGTGTGGTACAAAAATAGCATTAAAAATCATAGATGCATATCTGTAATGTCTAAAAGACAACCTGCTTTTTACTGGTTTGCGCTTTAAAAAATAACTGTTAAATAAAACTAATTGCTTGAGGCCTTCGAGTGTGTCACCCAAAATAATAAAAGTCGTGTAAATATATTTTTCGTATCGTATTTATTTATATAATAATACTATTATATTGTTACTAGTCTATTGTAAATAAAAATTGTACAATTGAATTAATCATGAAAAGAAAATCTCATAATGAGTATTGGCTTCCATAGATCGGATTTGAAAATAGTTATGCCGCTCAACACAATATCCTTTTTAGTGGTAGGATAATGCCGGTTTGCCTTTGCACAAATTGATGGTGCTAAGCTATAGTGATGATTTTGGAACGCCAAGTGCCTTTATCTGTAGTAAGCTTGTTAAATTGTTCTAAAAGATTTATGCACTTTCGAGAAATTTTAAACTTTGTGTCAGATGTTTTCGACCATGATAAAATCGTCATCAATCCAGGTCTTCCTGTCCACAATAACATTTTGTCCATCAAACAAAGATTTTTTAGACCGATCTCATTTTTTTATACAAAAGTTGTTCTAAATTTAAATAGATACGTACTTACCTTCAAACTATACCCCTGACGAGGTGGGCAGTCGGAACCGAACGCAGAGTATTATTTTAAATGTTAATAAAACATTATTATTAATAAAAAAAATATCTGACATGAAGATAGAAAGAATTCCTTCTAGTTTGTTTATAATACGATTATTAATATCTACCGATAAATTAATGAATCTAAGAGTAAAGTTTTCCCAGTGAAAACATTATAATACATTATTTATGTATACTATAATCAGTAATTTTCAATTTAATATAAGTCATTAGGGTCATAATATTTTGTTTAATTAATCACATGATTACTTGGAAATGGATATGCTCTTAAGTTTAAAAGTCGGGTGTCATTTGATTGTCGGCATAGAATAGAGTGTAAAACAGAGACAAATGTGTATTATCCTAGATCCTATCTTCCTTATCAGAAATTCAATAACAATCAAAAAATACCATAAAGAATGGCACGACAGAGCCATTCAATGTCGAAAGCTCATTGCATTGAATAAATCATTTGTCAAGCGGTTGAACTGGTGTCAACAGTAAAATAGTTGGTGGTACTGGCATGTGATACTGAATACCTCTGTAATGGGTCTCTTTATAGGTATTTTGTTACAAATTCTGTAATGCTGTCGAAAATACAATTTAGCTGAGAGGTTATTGACGAGGAATAGATCCTAGAATAATACTTATACTAAAACAAAAGTAACACACCTGAAACGAATCTGAAAATTTCGGAAACCTGAACCGAATTGCGAAATTAATTTAATTTAATTATTACTGATAATGTGTGCCATACTTTATTATTCTTATCTTAAGTTACCAAGTAAAAGGATATGTGTACTTTACGAAATTAGTATTTTGATTCTGACTTCTGATCACAAGATAATTTGTTACTTAAATTTAATTACATGTTCGCTTTCGTCCTTTTGTTACCAACACAGAACACATTTTTAGTTTAAACAACAATAACTTTAAAATATTAACTTAAAATTATGGCCGCTAATACTTTTATATTTTTTAAAGTTAACAAAGTATTACAAAATAATTATTAATTGTGAAGTTGTGTGTCTTGTCTACTGATAGTTATTCTGTTTAATCTTAACAGAGTAATGACGTAATGTACTATTGTACTGTAACTCTAAAACACAAGTATTTAAATATACTCAACGAAATCACTTGCGACCGTATGAGTTGAGTATAAACTGATAATGAAAATTAGGAGTCCGACTTTTCATGGCAAAAAAATAGGGAAGACTTCAAAGATGTCGATATTACACTATTACTCGGTAGTTACATTTTGTACGTTTATTTATGGTAGGACGTTCGTTACCAAAGCCCTTTTCAGATTTCAGCCTAAAAATAACTAATTTATTTACTTTTAGGGATAATTAAATTACAGACTAATTACAACATAAATAACAATATGGATATAAATATGCTGATAACAAGTACTCACTCAACAACAACATAAATAACAGAAGAAAGTGCTATTGTAGTGAATGCAGACTATGAAAGTTATTTTTATGAAGAAAATGTATAGTTTTGTTTATGTTTGTTTAATATCGATAGTTTTAACCAAGAAGTTTCAAATCTCTATAATCGCTCGCGCGCTCCCTGTATGGGAGTGGCAAAATTTTTTGATTCATGGTTTTAACCGTGAAATCCCTATGACATTTAATTTTTGCTATGAAAAATCCGACTCCTGCTGAAAAGACACTTAAAATGTATATTTAATAGCCAGCGGCGGAACAAGATAATTTTAAATATTACTAGTAGATAGACACACCGCCGTTAAAAAAATCGAATTTAATTTAAAGAGGTTTTTGTGTGCAGTTTTTATGGTGCTCTTTGTGATCGTGTTCTAAATAAAACAGGCCTTTGAAATCACACCCTCGTAGTCAATTTATCTAACTTAGATCACCATTCAACAAAATTCATTCAGTTCCGTGATTCAAGGCCTGTCATGACAGTAGTTTATACCTAATTCTGAATTGTATAATTATATTTTTAAAATTATAAATCAAAAATCATAAATGAACACTACATTTTAGTAACTACAATCAACAGTGTGTTTGTATAACTATTTGGCGTTAATGTGGTTGCCCGGTCGACTAACGTTAGATGGCGCCAGGTAGTCTTAACAACAGTTTTTATTTTTCCTGAATTTATAAAGCCATAAAAAGTTGAATTGAAACCTACCTAGTTTTCACTGTTTTGTTTTGAAGCAAATGTATTTGTTGATTTATTGAGTAGCTAATAAAAATAATAATTTTCAAACTTTTATTTTATTTTCTTTGCCCTGTCTCCCATAAAGAGTTCCGTTAATACCGATAACAAAAAATTACCCAAGGGTCTACGGGTACCTTTTTAGTTTTTTCGTCAGTCCGTCCGCCAGGTAACTCGTAAACTAGTGGACACAAATGCCTATATGCCGGAAATTAAAAATATTAAGGGCTTCTTTCACCACTTCCTGATATTGTTACAGATAGTAATCTTAGTGATAAACTAATCTATCAGATAAATCTGTGTGATAGACTATATAAAATATATAAGATATAGGCAATCAGATACCTGTGAAACAGAAAAAAAATTATATCCGGTAGATAACCTTCATATAGGGTATCTGGGACTTTATCAGCAAGTGGTGAAAGAAGCCCTAAATAAGTCCACTAACGTACAGTCTACCGCACATCAGTGGTAACACTTTGACCTTGAGCTGGCCTAGCCTATTAGGGAGTTTCAATACTACGCGAGACCAGTTTATACTGGTTTTTTTACCACTGATGTGCGGTCGACCGTACCTACTTAAATACGTATGTGTACTTACGTACTCAGGTTTTGTTTTCCAACTTGAGTTCACAGTACCTGTAATTGTACCTACAAATCTGAATAATAACTTCTATACACATCGCCGTGGGGGTAAAGTCGCAACATTATTTTCTAAATAGAATCCAAATTGGTAAGTTAAAGTACCACACGCATTCGAATTATTTCCATATGAGACTTTAATTTCGTATATCGACACGTAATAGGTAATTTAAATACAAAATAGGGGTAGATTGTAACGATATTGTTACAATTTAAGTTCATATATCCCCTAAGGCTGCATAAGACATTCGCAGCACATTAATTCACCCAATGTTTGCGGGCTAACGTCTTCTCTAATTTACATACACTGTGAAAGTTATAACTATAGTTGCACCAACAACGTTGCTAATCTCAGATTAGATGTTGACACGGGTTAGCAATCAGATGGAGCTCTGCGGAGGAGGGTTCAGGTTCACAATATATTAACACTAAATAAATTTGAATGTAAAAGGTAGAAGATATCCGAAATTTTTTAAAGTAATGAATCATCAAGTGTTTATTATATTACTGTTTAAAAGACAAGGATAGGAGCTAAAATAGACAATCTCAGCTAAAGACAGACAAAATGTAAAGGGCACGCATTTTGATTTCTTAGGACACAACATAAGCAGGTACTTACATGCATACTATTAGATTTTTTTTCATGTTTACCAAACAGGATTCTAGTTTGACAACTTCGTAGTTTTTGTTTGAGCCGTGGCACTGCTGTACTGACGTCACTACTGAATAACTTAAACGGCTTCGGATCAATAATAAAATTCTTGTTTTTGGGCACAAAATATACTTTCTCCCTTAGGTACTATTATGCCAAAATGACGATAGACACTGCAAAAGAAACCGAATAGTGAAATTACTTAACTCCTGGTTGTGTGTATGGGCCTAACATACATTACACATCTCTAATGGCATTCGCATTTGTTAGTATAGTTGGTAGACTATACATTGACGTCTTGACAGCGATGTTGGGTATTAAATCTCACGCTAATGTTTACAGACAAAGCCATTTTGCTGAGAGCAGATTTTGTAGTGTAATGTTATTATGTTATTAGTGGCTGACGGGGAATGGTGTAGACGCAACTTGCCTACTCATAGGTTTACCTTATACAATGTATAATGTTCCGAGGAGTAGGTATAAGTACATAAACTTACTTGTACAAAAATAGTGTGTAAAATCTTAACTAAGTATCATAAAACAATCTTTCACTGTGGGAATCTTAGAGGAACATTACTATCGGCTCGACGTAAGACGCCTATTACCTATGACAGAGGGGAACGCCCTTGAAGTGTCTTCCATGGCGCACTTTTTTTCAGGCTTTCGCCAACCAGACTAACTTATTTATTCATGAAATATGTTCTTACTTTTTCAAAAATGTTCATAATTTTTGGGGACATGTATCATGATTTTGAACTTATATGTGATTTCATAACAAGCTAGTCTAATTGGCGAATTAAGCTTTCAGCCATAAGCAAAGCCACGGGACGACATGCTACTGAAAAATGTAGGTATAGATATACTGATGTTGTCGACTTTTAATCCGATTTTTTAAAGATACCTACTTACCTATCTTTAGGTACGGACACCCTCCGAAGGTTTTCATTTCAAGCCTCGGGCATCCTATTGAATGACGCATAAATTAATTACCATGCAACGCACCTATTTATACTAATCTTTAATAATCTGTTTAAACGGTATAATGTTACATAAAATATTGATTACCAGGTAGGTAGGCACTTAGGTAGTATTTTAGCACGACAGTATTTTTATTGTTTTTCATATAAAGTAGGTACTACTTACCTATACATATTTAAACAATTATCAAACAAGCTATGTTACCTACCAATAGGTAGGTATAACTGTGAAAGTACCACTTAGGTATTATACCTAACTTTATTCAACAAGTGCCTATTTTCAAACGACGAAAAAAAAAAGAGTAGGAGGTTCTCAAGTCGACCCGTAAAATTTTTTTCATTACTCATACTCTGAAAGAAGGTCTGAAGTTGCCTGAGTAGCGGGTTGAAAGTAATACATCTCAGCCCTAGGGAGAATCGCTTTCAAATGACAGCTGTCAAATTATTTAAAAAAATACTAGTACTATTTTGACATTTCTATTGGACCATGGTCCAACTGTCTATACAGCCACTCAATTACAGCGCGATGTAAAATTGAAATAACATAAAGTTGTGTAATAATTAAAGAATATATTTTTTTAAATGACTTATATAATTATTACTGTCAACTATTTCTTTAAAATAACATAGATTTGGGCAAAATATTTGTCATTTTGTTCAATGTTGGAAATGAAAAATAATGGCAGAATACCTGGCCGGCCACAGAAAAAAAAAATAGACGGGAAAGCGGCAATCCGATCTTCTTTTGTTTTTTCGAGTTGTAGAGTTTTGTTTATACTTTCGTATAGCAGAGATTTGTATTAACGCTCATTTTATGTTTTTGTTTTTACTTTCAGTGTATTCTTAATGAAAAGCACAGTGTTTCCCTCGGGTTCAAGACTTATTTAGAGGTCCCTCGAACTATTGGCGCCCTCGCTACGCGTCGGGCGCCAATCCCCGTCTCGGGACTTAAATAAGTTACTTTCACACCTAGGTTAACAATGTACTATTTTTTCACCTCACCAGCTCGGAAGGGTACGTACATACTTTCTCATTGGAAATCTGCGTGGAAAACTGCACCTGGAAAAAAACTTTTAAAAACTTTTCTTCTAATTTGTAGAAGGTGGACATACCCATAAAGAAGTGGTCAATTCTAATTGTGGTTATTATTATTTGTGGTTCTAAACCGAAGAAAGGATTCAATTCCTCGCTGTAGTGAGGTGAAAAATTGTGTGTTGCGCTCGGCAGCAAAGTTATTTTGCATCTCGTACCTTGTAATCGTTTGATTTAAAGTATAGGTAGTGTATTTTGTGCAGAAAAGCGTGTAAGGTCTCAAACACTTCCAAATTGTCCCTTGTTAAAAAAACAATCTTAAGCAAGAAAGGAAGAGACCGTCTTAAATTTTTTATTGTCTTTTTTACTCGAACCCAAACAGCGGGGTGGATGACTACTCAATTACCGAGATGTCTTAATTACATCAGACGCTCGACACTCCCGATTTGAATTTCAATCGGGGCCCCAAACTTGGAAAGAATCGGTAATTTTATTAGACTCGCCCGAAGGCGGTTTAATGCAAATCGAAACGTTGATCTCATTCAATTCATTATAACACAGACAAATAAGTTTCTACTGCAGGTAATTTCCAACTTATTCCTATAGGTAGCACGAGGTCCACTAAAATCCATTATAAAGATCCATTAATGGATCTTTTTGGACTCTTATGTCCACTTTGATCCTCCATTATCCATGATTTCAGGATTTTCGCAAAGTAGATTTTTTAGACCTAATGTGTTCTATAAATCCATGTCAAATACTTCCAACTGTTTTAGTGGATCTTGCGCCTTCCCTGGACGAATCATAGAACAAGGTCATATGGGGACATCCTACTGACATAATCCCCTATAGATCGTACTAGCTTTTTCCCGCGGCTTCGCCCGCGTAGAAAAGTTTTCCCGTGTACATTGTGAAACAGCGCCCTCTATGTAGGCGTTTTGTTACTTAGGGTGTATTAGCAAACGCCCCGCGACTTTGTCCACATTAAAAAGTAGCCTATATGTTATTCCAGGATATAAGCTATCACTGAACCGAGTTTCATCAAAATCTGTTCGGTAGTTTTTGCGTGAAAGAGTAACAAACATCTCACATCCTCACATCCTTACAAACTTTCGCCTTTATAATATTAGTAGGATAGGATAGGATAGGATTTGGACCAAAAAAATATTTAGTCTAGAAAGAATTTTTACACTTTTATTTAAAACAACCAAACATTCTTATTTAAATCAAACATAAGTAGTCGCATCTGTACACGACCAAAAAGGGCAAAATACGGCTTTTAATGAACCAAAGATTAATACAAACATAAACATTCTTGGTTAGGCTTGAGCCCCAGCAGTGGGGACCTCGCTAGATAAAAAAATAAAAATACCTTAAAGAATAAAATATAAATGCTTTTCCGGGACCATCGAGTTTAAAAAAATGTGAACAAAAAATCATTGCTACAAGGACCGAAGGTCGATAATTGAAGGATGTACGAGGGTATACCAACTATTAACGCTTCGTTACAACAATACAAAATCTGTACCTACCTATGTCAACTGCACTAGGTCTGTAACGACTTGGTAACGACTTTGAAAATAGGCGTTTGAAGGATAGGTAGTAAACAACTTCATTATCTACATTTATGGTTGATGACAAGACGCAGGTTCCTAACCGCAAATAGGTCAGAGGTGAAGTCATACATAACGTGATAGGAGTAACACATAATGACTGGTCGAATGTGTTTACCTAATTTTCAAAACATAATAGAGACATTTTTTAATGAATCGCCGCTGTTTTTATTGAATCGTTTTGCTAACCGGGGGCCGGAGTAGGCATAGAACAATTTTATGAACTTGCTACTAAGAAGTTACCTATGTTTTATTGGAATAGAAGTTGGCTTCAAAAGCAAAGCCATTAAAAGTGAAACACTAGCAGCAAATAATAAGTTTGGTTTTACAGTAACCTTGGAATTGGAAGTCTACTTCGGAACACCATCAGTTATTTTGTTTTCGAGGCGCAAATTTCCGTGGTTTTCGTTTAGGTACTTACCTATATTGTTATAGGTTTCCAAATTTTTGGATTAAATTGCTCCAAATATACCTGTATATTTTTATACGTAGGTAAAGTATGTAAGTACTTATAAATATAAATAAAACCAGACAAGTGCGAGTTGGACTCGCGCCCTGAGGGTTCCGTACAAACAACAGTGATGCTTGGGTTCCTTTTTTCCTCTTTTGAAGCACGGAAATCTAAAAAAATTTTTTTTTTATATTCATGCGGTCCTAATATATTTCATATGCTTGCTCTACATATTATTCCGACTTCTCATTAATGGTACCTACTTAAACAACCGTAATAAACCCAAACCGCAGAATTACTAGGCGTGCATATGCACAGCGGAGTCTGCTGGCAGTGAACCAAAACGTTGTAACTTGCATAATGCGGATTTATATCAGGCGCGAGCTCACTTAAGCGAAACCTGAGCGTCTGAGCCCTCAGCGATTTGCACACGACTTCGTTCCTCCTTCGTTCCCTTAGGTTTACTCGCCAAGTTATTAAGATAAGTTAGTTCCTTAACATTTTGTTAATGATGCTGTCCGTTTAATGGTGACTGATGATCGTGCAAATGAAGCAACAATCTCAAGGGTGTTGGCTTGACGGTCACTGCTACGTTCTTATCGGAAACATCAATTACGGTCCGCAAATTTTAATTTTCTTTTGCTCTGTTCCACTTTAAATATCTACATACAGAATTCAACTCTAATAGACTGCGAGTCGAAGTTGATATAAAATGTTGAGGATCCATCGACGCTACACCAGGGTAATTTAAACGGGGTATGTACCTATTTATTTAAAATCAAATTATTAAATAAATAAAAATTGCTTTTTATTAAATCAGTGTGAATTAGAGGACACGCTGGACGAATTAAGAACCATCTCTTTTTAAACTTTGTTCAAAATACCTGGAATGTACAGTAAGTAAGTATTTTCCCAATCACGGTAAGTATGTTATTAAATTTTTTACCAAATAAAGCAAAAGTATTTTTACATTTTATTTTATATAGGTACACTACTAATACAGATAAGTATTAGTTTACCTTGCATTTCAAATTTCAGCCTTTTCATAAATTACCAAGCTCACCTTTGAAGCTGCACTCACCAGCACTACAACACGAGTACCCAAGAGAGACGAGAATCGGAATCGATAGATCGACAGACGTTCCCGCCACGTGTTGAAAGGTGTTATGGCTCATTTACACATTCGTTTGTATTGTTCTGTTTATTGTGTTGGTTCACGTGCGCCGAACATTCGACGAATGTTCGGCGCACGTGAACCAACACAATAAACAGTGTATACTGTATCTATATCTATACTTATAATAAATCTGTAGAAACCGTGTGTCTGTACTTTGAATAAAGTTATAAAAAAATGAGTGTGGACGATAAAAAAAGAGTAACAGAACACAAAAAAGCATTTTTAAATTTTTTTGTCTTTCTGTCTTTCTGTCTGTCTGTAATCGCTAATCTCCGAAACTACTGAACGGATTTTCTTGCGGTTGTCACAGGTAGATTAAGCACAGCCTGGCGCAACTTATAGGCTTTGTTTCATTGAAATCGGATGACAGCGAAAAAAGTTATCGTCATTTACAGATAAATCATTTAACGTAACAAGACGATGTCATAGACATAGGAGATATCAGTGTTTTTTTTAACTGGGACAGTATAGGCAAGTCCGAAACCATAGGAGATGCAGGGAAAGTGTCTTATGACATAGAAATTTTTTGGTCAAGCGTGAGTTGTCCATAAAAATGAGACAATTTGCACATTTTTTTTTTAATGCGGTTCGACTCAGTTTCATGTAGGGATCACTTCATTATATCGGAAGAAAAAAATCTGAGCAGCAGAAGTTAGTCAAATTCCATAAAATGTTTTCTTATAGAACGCCTGTGAAAAATAATTTTTATTATTTTTAAAAAATGCGTATCGACTTAGTTTCATGTTAGAATCATTTTATTGTATCGGAAGAAAAAAATCCAAGCAGCAGAAGTTAGTCAAATTTAATAAAATATTTTCTTATAAAAAATTGTTATCACGAAAAAATACCTAAAGGTTCCTAAGACAGTTTCCCTGTATCTCCTATGGTTTTGGTTTTGCCCATACTGTATTAGTTAAAAAATACACACGTATAATAAAAATTGATATGAGAAGTCTTATGAGCAATAGAAGTGAAAACAACAATTTTTTAAATTTTTATCTGTCTTCACCAAATTGGATACGGTGTTCATAGTTTGTTCCTGAAGGTATGGTATACCTTAAATTATGGTGAAGGTACTTAGAATGATCCATTTTACCATTGGAAAATTATAACTAGACGATGTATGTCTGTACATAGCAGAGATAGGTACCTACTTCCAAAATCCACGCGGACGAAGTCGCGGGCAACAGCTAGTACTTAATAAAACACAATTGTCTAATCTCAAAACAGTTTTTTTCCTGTGCCCACGACGACAAAGGCATAAATGTGGTTGTTTTGCCCCAAAAAGGGGAAATAGATGATCAACGCGCAAAGCTCTTGGCGATTCGACCAAAATGACCTTTAAATCCACTGGCTGTGGGTGGTGGAAAGGGGTTGTACCTACCTATCTTTTGTATCCTATCTTTGTATCTCTTCCATATTGGATTTCCCATAGTACCTAATAGGAACTGGACAAAAGACAGGATCATTCACATGCCGCTTTACTCTTGCTTGACTATGAGCGGGGCGAGTTCGAAGCGAATGCTTTGGCGTTTACACCTAGCCTCGCCATTCGCTCGAAGTGTAAATGTGCCATTACATAATATAATATAAAAGCTTTCAACAGAATAGCTGTCTGAAGTATCAATTCAACTTGTAAGATGACTACCTCTCGGCTCCCGGGCAGACCCTCTGATGGCTGTATTGGAAAATTGCTACGCCGAGGAACCTTGTGGGAGTTGATTTTTATTAAAAGTTTTATGAGGTGATACGCGATCATGCAATTCATGCATATTGAGATTTTACGGCGTGTTAATACTATAAAGAAAATTATGGTAAAGTTGTGCAAGTTATATTTAAGTCTCTAGGGTTCATAATGACAATGTCTGTTGACTCAACGCAGTAACAACATAACTACGATATACGATAATAAAGTACGATTATGTGCCAGGATAAAATCGAGATTAAATGACATCCACCCGGATGTATTTTTTTTATTGGAGTCCATCACTATACTTAAGTATGGGGTCATTGCACTTTATTCTCAATATTCCTGGCACATACTATCGGCAGGTATATTAATTTATTTAAAACTTTATTGTACTAATTTGTACAAAAGGCGAACTTCTATTAAGTTCGCCTTTTGTACAAATTAGTCCAATTTCATTCTCTACCAGCTGACCAATTTGGGCCATGCAGATAAATTAGTGGTAGGCGGGATATATTTGTAGAATGTGACATTTGTACAAGTCAAGCACATTAAAGAGTTCAATTTTTTATTATATTAAGAAAGTCGATAGATAGGTAGGTAGGTACTTAGTTCTGAGCCAAACACGTAATGGAGTGCGTAAGCCTTCAGGCTTTTTCTCCATTCCACCGATGTGGTAATGATCGTAACCCTTTTGTCGAAAACACAATTTTCCTTACTATAAGAGGTATCGTTATATGCAAACGATGTTTTCCGAGCCGCTGGTCCGTGGTAGAATCGTAAGAATGCACAACCTGCTTCGTGATATTTTATCACAAATAGAACGGATCAGGGCAGGATTCAGGCCAGGCCGTCGTCGGATTTAGACTTCTCCAGACGTTGCATTTGACTGCCTGCCTAATGCCTTGGTGTTGGATGACTGAATAGGTAGTGATAGGATGAATTAAGTACATAATTTTTGAAAATAGCCTCTTCCTTAAGAACATCGCGTTTCACAAATATTGTCAGTCCAGGAATAACTTGAACTAATGGTACAAAGTCAGTCCCATGCTTCTCCAATGGACTGCTTTTGTAGAATAAATATTTATTAATTTTATACATGTTTACATATAATATCTAAAGTGTAATCTGTGGAAACTGTCTTTGTCTATGTTCTAATATTTGTCATCATTATTATAGTATTTCGCCTTTGTTAGACTGTAAGTTCCTGAATAAAATAATAAATAATAATATAGGTACATTGATCTGTTCGCTTTATTCCAGTTCACCCTTTCAAAGGGGCGCTCGTTCCGGTCTAAATCAGGCCCTGTACAAAACTTGGGATGTCGCTGTTTGTTTGAACAAACGAACAAAATACGTTGAGGAAATGCAAACTCGCTTTTATTTTAACATGGTACGCAATTCAAAGGCATACTGGATGTTCAAAGCTGACAAAAGGGAACGCAATAGTTACAGTTATCCAGGGAAGGTAAAATGTACGTTTTCTGCATTTCGTGTACATTCATATCATATTATTGGAAACCATCCGGGTGGGGTTACGGGTGCATTTTTCAAGTGGGCGTTGGATGACCAAATCCTAAAGCAATAGCGAAAAATGCTCAAAGGAGTATCGGGGCCGATTTTGACAAAAACTAAAACTTCGTCATTACATTTCTGAAAAAATAATTCCCCTAGCCGGGAATCGAACCCATGGATTTTGAAAAAAATACAGATACTGTATTATTGCACTATACACATAGTGTCGCTTATGAGGGTCAAAATTTGGGAAGTAATGACATACAACTGCATACGTAAAACGAAAAGAATGTGTTGTTTTTCTGATTCATATTTTTAAGTACCTAAGTACAATACAATTATATTGTTTTGATGTTGTTGACTCTAGTGCGATCTTTTTAAAAGAATTGTTCATTAGCTTCCTCTGCCTGCTGTTTTTTTAAATGGTACAGATAAACATGCAATTTATTCTCGTTGACATTGTATGTTTTTACAAAATATTAGGTATGCTAAAGTCAAGTTAGCTGCACGTATGGCAGCGGGAGTACTTAATGAACAATATTTGTTTAGGCTTTCGTGTACAGAACCGAAATTTGCATATTGGTAGCGCAAGCTGTCTTAATTTCACCGTAATATCAGATGGGGCCATTAAATAAGCGTATGCAAATGCGGAGCAAATAATTTAATTAAGTCTAGTCTACCAACACTTCTCACACTTAGCGAGCCGGGAAGAAGGATCGACGCGAGAAACTTTATTTCTTTTTCTGCGCCATATTTGTGAAATAAAGAATGTTACGTCGTAGTACAAGTAGGTAGGTAATTTTTTTTTTTCTGAAATATCTTGGACGAAAAAACCTATCCTGAAATTTAAGTATCCTTATTGTCTCATCATTGGCGGGGCCATTTTACATTATTTATGTAGGCATGTTCCAAAAGTCAGCTCTGTCGGTTAGTTTGCAAGTGCAAATTATGCAACGGACAGACAGATTAACAAAAATCTTAGCGCTAACATTTTTAGCGCGATTCTATAAGCATTTATTCAAATACTTCCATTCATTGTCAACTGCTTCCATGTGCATACCCTTCGAAGATAAACTACGAGCCGCAGCATTAACAGTTACTACGCTTCCGCTACCGCTTGATCCACCCACCGCTCGTCTACTGGCCCACCCCAGCCTAATGTTTCGGGGCGCGGCTGATTGCGCCGGCTTCGCGCTCGCAAGGCGTGTCGCCCATATGTCGTTTACAATGCAATTTATTGTTTCAATCTGTGTAACACAAGTTATTTTGTTGTCAAGATATGAATATAACATGCGTGGTTGATACCAGATCAGTAACCACACAATAAGAACCGAGCCACCTTAGTTTAGCGGCATAGGCGTAGAACTCTAGGTCTAGGGACTTCGCACAATTTCTACAGTCGACCGCACGTCAGTGGAAACACTTTGACCTTGAGCTGGCTTAGACTATTAGGGAATTTAAATTTTATGAGATATATCAGTTTATACTATTTTAGATTCCAGTGACGTGGGGTCAACCGTGCAAGCTTTCATGTCTAATTGCTTTGTCTATAAACTTAGTAATGTAAGTTTGGCAAATTAATAATTTAAATTTATATTAATTAATCACCAAATTGACTGTAATTTTAGAATTTATGTAATGTAATTTAATGTTGACTACGTTATATTAATTATTTATTTGCAAATTGTATCTAATGGCGCTTTGGATTTTTTCTGTAATGCTATGTAAGAATAAATGAAATGAAATTAAATTTGTGGGTATTTTGTATATAACAAATGGAATCCTATAAATATACAGATACATTAATAGAATTCATCGGCAACATAAATGGCGCAATAATATTATTCCAGAAGAGATAATTAGGTACTAATATCAAAACCTTACTCGGGCATTGGCCTTACCAAAGCCGAATCAAAATACTAGTTTGCAAAATAAGTCCGGAAAATTTAGTTTCTTGTAATACTATGTAGTAATGTACTTATTGATTGTTTTAGCGCGAGGTACCTAGTTTTTGGAAAAGGTACCAACCCCTAATTTAAAAAGGGTGAATAATTTCGTCCATGCTACATAAATAATGACTGGAAGGTTGCTGACTCTTACTAGTAGTATAAAGCGTGTTATGAAGTACAAATTAAATCAACATCCTATACCGTCTTTTCTTAAACAAAAACATTTAACTGAGAGGTACCTAGAAAATTCATTGAACTGTATTTTGATACCGTGCAACAAATATGACATCTTGAAAATAAAAGCCTTTTTATGAGAGAAAGTTGCGTTATTTAAAAAGGGCACGCACGAGTGTCCTCCGGGGAGCGAAACACGGCAACTGAGACGCAATAAAAATACCAACCTAGGGTCAATCAGGTTAAGTGTTGTGTCCGTCGGCGCAAATACCGAAATAATATATTTCATTCGTGATTTGTACAGGGTGAAGTAGCAACATTATCTGGCACGACACGGAATTTCAATGAAAAAACTTCACCTAAGTAAAGTTGTTAATTTAGTTATAATTATGTCTTAGCTTATAGTTAGTGTTCAAGATACGTTAGTAGACGTTAGCTCTCCAAAACTTTGAACAAAGAAACGGAAAAAAAGAGGCGTGGTGAAGACGTGATTTATCCGAAAAAGCTGGCCCGCCCAAAAAGCAAGTAAAACAATGATTATGGCCGTTCTATCTTGATTTATTTCTATTTCGACATTTCTGCATTGAGCTTCGTAATGCCTATTCAACTCGGCTAAAAGAGGTCTTCAAAAAATTTAAATTAAAAAAAAAATGTCTTCCCCGCTATGAATTTTAAAGTCATCGTACCTGCAATAAAATACGCACAAAACCTTTTATAAAAGGTTTTAATGTAGGTACGCGAATGATGTAAAGGTTAACCACCACCCTGTAACGTGGGATTCGAGATTTATATTTTGAGTGGGAGTAAATGGAGAAATAGCTGGGATGAACGGCGCATTTCGGGAGCTTGCAGCGACCAGCGAGCGTAGAGTTGATGCCCCATACCCTGCGGTATTTTAGGGTCTACGATGCATTCCTGACGTGCTCGGATGAAATACGAGGTATCGCGAGTATTTTTAAATAAGGAACATTTATTTATTAGATTTTGTGCGTTGTTTCGTGAAATCTGGTCTACCTAGTTTTGATTTATGTATCTGAGAGCCAGACCCGTCCCAAGACCTATTTCTAATATTTCAAAAACAAAGCAATTCAGATACTCACATCACATTTGCAAGGAAATAAATATCTACGACACAAGGGAACAAATTTATTTTCTTTGACTTTGCTGATATTATTTAAGTTTATTAAATTAAGTTAAATTTAGTTAAATTTAATTACCTTAATATAACTTAACTCAAGTTAACTCAGTTTAACTCAAGTCGAGTCAAATCGAGTAAAGTCGAGTACAGTCGAGTACAGGCGAGTACAGGCGAGTACAGGCGAGTACAGGCGAGTACAGTCGAGATAAGTCAAGTTAACTACTCAATTTAACTTAATTTTTAACTTAATTAATTTAATAAACCAGTTCAGTACAGCCAGCTACACATTACAGCCCTAGGGGTATAATATTGTACTGATTTTCATTATTCTCCCGCGGGTATATATAGGCCATTGTGTTTCTTTAGGTACGCATATAATCAGACCCTTAACGAGCAAGTGTGATGAAAAAGTTTTTATTTATGAGGTTAGTCAGTTTTGTGACAAATAAGGACTTGGGGTCTGGTTCTCACTCGGGTGCAGATAGAGATCTGCACCCGAGTGAGAACCAGACCACTTACAGAAGTACTTATCTACATTTTTTCTGGTAGATATATGCTTGAAAAATGTTGCCATTGTAGAAATGTGATACACTTAGTGGCTGCTGCTTACGTTCTTACTCCAGTTCTTGAAATTTAAAAAAGTATTGAATTGTATTGAAATTGCAGTTTGTAAAAGCGAATGAAAAACAATTCATGAGGTGATCAATTCCCCTACGAACCGCGTAGTGATATGCCTCGTACTTAGATAAATTAAGGCTATCGAAATGTAACCCACATTCATGCCTAGGTTTAAAGCAAAAGTAGTGTCCTCAAATCCAGCAACAGGTTGGGGAGTTACTTAAGCTATGTCCACATTGTCCGTCGATTCTTTGTTACTTTGATATCTATACCAGCTTCGGCTTAGTTTGGGACTAAACAGCCGTGTGTGAATTTGTCTAAACGTTATTATTATTATACCTAGTATTATAATACTAAATGCTAAAATGCACGGATCAAAATAAATTTGTAAATCTACAAAAGGAGTAAGCCGGTAGGTACTCTATTACTTTGTACAAACTAGAACTATAAAGGATTGGTGTAAGACTATTTAATTGCACAGCTGAAATTACAGAATTGCACTCATGATATGAAATTATAAAAAAATAACTTATAGTAACTAAAAAATTAAATATTATTTTATACATAGGTACATACTTACATACATAGGTACATGCATACATACATATATAACATTCATACATAATATTAATTATCTTGATGCAATGTTTTTGAAATATGCACTTAAATTTCTAAAACTTATCTTGACTTTACTGTGTTATCTTACTAAAACTTGCTATTGTGAAATTGATAGAAATAGTCGTAACCCTTAGTACGGAGTCCTTGCAAACATTGTAATGTGCTGTTGTTATTGGAAATAAAACATTTAATTATTATTTATTTTTATTATAACTTAATGTTTACTACTTAAATAATTTTACATTAATATTAATATATAAAATAATATATATATTATTAATAAAAAAAATTATACAATTTAGTAATGTAAAAAACTGACAATGGCAATAATCATTAGGAAAAATCAAAATATTGGGCGTATGCAGTTTCTTTTCCAGATAGTTATAAATAGTAAAAAGTTAACAAAAAGTTTTAAAAAACATTAACAGTAAAAACGGTTGACAAGTAATTGTAAAAAGTTTTACAATTACTTATCAACCAGTTCAGGAATAGTCCAATGAGATCACATCGTTTCTACCCTGTAGACTATGACGCAAGACGAGATTGGATACAGTCCTTTATAATGCTGACGACTTTGTTCTTCAAACCGCTTGGGCGGCGTCACTTTCCTCTGGGCGGGTTATGTGTCGTCAAGTCGCATCTGTTATTCCCTTTTTATTTACATTATGTGCATGTCTAAAAATAAAAAACCTAGTGTGTTTTATACCCTGTTTTATACCTACCTATCTTTTAATAAACCTTGTTTGTGTATACTTGTTTATTGTATATTCGACGGTTGTGTGACTTAAGTCTTCTTCGAGGTTGACCTCGTATCAAGATATTAGGTAATTTTTACACAAAGTACAAATTATACAAAGTTCCTGTCCCCATTGGTAATCCAACCTGCACCCCTGGCGCTCGAGTCCAATGACCAAAAGTCGAGGCAGTCTAAAAGTTTACTTACTTTACTTTAGTTCAATATATTTTTTAATTTTCATCGATGAAATATTACCTTTGAAAACAGATTTTTCCGAAATTTATATAATTTTCCCATTGTTCTTCATATACATTTTGTTTCAGTTCGATCGGTTTAGTAGTTTTTGAGTTATCCAACATACATGAGAAGGCCAAAGAGCTTCGCAACACATCTAATAAATTAATAAAAAATATATTTCAAGTTCACTATACGGGAACGATATCTAAGAAAGGGTTCATGTCCTTTCAAAGGAGCTTTGAGTAAAACAGCTCTACCTACCTTTAATAAAATTATTAATTAATATTAAGCTCTCAAAACATCAACTATGAACTCATTTTCCATCAAAAGACGTTCAAAGACACTTTTTAATTAGCGCCAAATACTCCAAGTTTTCATAAATGTATGAAATACACTTTTTTCTTTAAAGTCAAGAACGTCTCTCGACGTCTTCGCAATTACGAAAATTTAAATTGAAGTCAGGCGCGTCTGCTGAATGTTATTAGATATGTTGCCTTCACTAATAGACAGTTGCATATAACTATTACATAATAGTACTTCTATTAGAATCATACTTCTATTAGAACCTACGGAACACTTAATTAATTATATGCTAAACTATAGTAGTACAATTTTAATAAAATAATAAAATAACGGTTTGTACGCTTTATGCCAGATTAGCAAAATGTCAAATTAAAATGTCAATAAAAAATAAAATTATAAATATCTTATGCTGCAGTAAAGGGGCTTTGTCAATACAGTGAGATGCGTCAAAAAAATAATCATAATTTAAAAAAAAACGACTTTGTAAAAAAATACAAGTTTCGTACACGGACGATTATTTCTCCTAATTTTTTTTTTAATTTCCAGTCCACCCTTAGAGATGAAATATTGTTTTCCAACGCGGGTGAAACTGCGGGCAACAGCTAGTAAGTAATATAATAATATACACTTGATACATGAATGAATAATGCTGATATTTGAAAACGTCTCAAGGTGTCGAGCACACCGTCTCGTGCGCCTCGATGGGCGGATCTAAATGTATTATTTATAAACGCTAGATGTCTACCCTGACTGCGATGTAGGCATTGTCGCGATACGCTACTTACATTAAACTTAAGACCCTGTCACACTAGGCGGCTGCGAAATTCGGTCGTAATCGGAGAAAAGTTTTCTCAAGGCAGGCTTAAAAACAGGCAAGAAGCTGGAAAAAACTATTTATTTATTGCAAGTTGGTAGTCTGGAAGGAAGGAATGATTTTCTGCACAGTGAAGAAATCTGGTTCTCATCGAAGAATATAAAATCAGACTTTCTTTAATTAACGTACCTATTCAATATTTCAATTGAGTTGTTTCAACAGTCCACAGTAATATAACGGAGTATATAAAATAGCAAGCATTTCATTGAAAATAGTACCACTACTTATTAATTATTAATCTGTCCATCCGGTCACATTTGAAAACAATGTCCGATTAAGTACTTACATTTGATTGTAAGGTACTAAAATAAACTTTAATTGAACAAAAAATATTTACAGTGAGACCCTGCGACAAGCCAAATCCTAAACCCTTGTCTAACGGAACTCTCACGTAGTGATCTGTTGCTTTACCGAAAACTTGAAACTTGAGACTACGGAAAACTGCAAGCGCTACAATTTTTGAACAATAATTCCGACCGACCGTAGATTTCGATCGTACTACCTAGTCGTGATCGTATAATGAGTCAGCAGCTTTACGTCGAACTTATTATTTGACGACGGGCGGCGAGCACTAATTGGAAATACATGAGAATTTGCATTTTACTTTGTCTACCGAACTCCCAGCGGAGTGATGTCTCGCCGAGGATTTCCTTTGTCGATGTCGAAATGTATCTCTATTATGTACAGAGTAGATGCCATTTACAACTAAAAATACCTACAGTGTCTAAGATCTTAGAGACAAGTTGAATAGTATTATACCTATTACAAATATTTTAAATTACGAGTACACTTGTCAAATTCACAAACAACTAGTCAAACGAAATTGTCTTTCCCTAGTGGCAATCGAACCCACGTCCTCTGGCGCTAAATTATGACGATGTCTGTATAATTCCCATAGTATAGAAGAAAATACTAATTTGGGATTACACATTGTAAATTTGTAAGTATTAGACAATATGTATTTTATATAAATAGTATTTAGGTAGGTACTTAGTATAAAAAAATATATTTCTATGTCTTCCGGAGACCTCGAGGCCGACCAACCCTGAGTATATATAAAAATAGCTTACTATAATTACGAATGAGTAAGAAATTGGCTCGATCAGACCCGACATCAAAAATTAACGACTTAATTACCCATTTGAAGTCTACTTTAAGCTTATTGACTTAAGTAAATAGTTAATCCGCTAAGAGACGTTGAATTTGACTCTCTCTTAAATAAACTCATCGAACCTGAGTAATGTATGCACCTGAAAACACGATACATATCAAAGTGAATACATATTTATTTATTTACTTCAGCATTCTACCCTTCGTTGTCTTATCATAAGCTAACGTTATATTAAAATAAACAATACGTGTATGTTTATTTATCTACATTATATCCACGGAACTCTCAGGGGAGTCTGGCAATCAGAGTGAAGCGGGCTCTTCGAAACCCATTACGGATAAATTAAGGCAGATCACAGCTCTCGTATGCAAATTTTAGAGAGAAAATACCACCTGGGTACGTACGTACGTCGCAGCAAATAAAATCCTTTGGAGAATGTCGCGGCACGTAAGTTTAGAAATCCAGCTACAAGTATTACGTACCTGTATTTCTATCTAGGGAGATTGGAATGAAGATTTCAAATGATACGATGAGATTGCTTTCAAGTCCTTTGAGTGTTATACATTTGAAGAGACTTGCAGTTAAGTTTAGAGATGAATGACTGCTGCAGGGTTGTGTGATTTATTTTAATAGCGCTAGGGATCTTGACTTCGCCTGGTTTTAACATTGAAAATGTTTATTGGATCGATTTCACGAAATAAACAAAATCTGCGATAACTTCTAGAAATTTAGGGCTACGGGGTCAGACGAAGGCTCAAAAGGCGCAGAATTTATCGAGACACATTATCACGTTGATAGTTTGAAAATCGGTTGGCAATTCTGGGGATTTTTGGGATGAAATTTCGATAAGATGTTTTTAACGAATCTATTTGGAATATCGAAAAAATTTGATTAAAGCACCTCTGAATCCAGCAGCTTCCGGGCTATATTTTGGCCTACTATTAAAAATCATCATCATCACATCAGCCCTTCAACGTCCACTGCGGATGCCTTCACTGATAATAAAATAATAAAGAAAATAGGCGAGAATAATATTCATAACATCTATCTATACCACGCCGAACTTGTTAAAATTGTATAAAATTCGCTCCCTAATATGAATCGATCCACGAACAGTATAACAAAGACAATGCAAACTAATATTTCAACGCACCTACTCAACCCAAGCGCAAAGAAACGAGTTTCCTCAATCATACATTCAATATCGCAGCCATCCATTTACCTGTCATATTGTAACGAAATATAATGTTCAAGCCATTCATCTTGCCGACGCGACGCGTGTGTCCTAATGGCTCGTGCTTAATATTCAATTTTTTTGCCTAATTGTGTTTGTGTTCCGGCAGGGCCTGTTCGAGATTAATGGAGACCGCCTAGTTCACCCTTCCGTAGGGCTGTGATCAATGGCGAAAAGTCCGGGACACTTAGAATATGAAAAGATTTGAAAAAAAAACTCTGTCGGACTGGGTAGGCCGAAAGAATGGAGCACCAAGTATCGCGACCCTTACACACACACACCTCTTTCGCTTCGCCAAGTCTCATCATTCCTGAGTCCTGCAGCGCTAGTTTTTAATCGCTCGCCTCGCTTCTAGCTGTCGATTTTACTAATTTTCCTTCGACATCCGATTCAAAAATCAGTAGAACCGAACGAGGAGAGCGATTTAAAAATAGAGCTCCTGGTTTCTGTCCGTCTGTGAGCACCCGCTCTATACTCCTAGTATGTCAGACAACTTAATTCTCCACCATGATCTATTCTGTAAAACCGGGACACGTACTCAATTTACGGGACATTTGACAAACATCCCTAACGTCTACTCATGCGTTTAAAAAATTGCACCAAAGGGTCGTGCGCATCGTTCTGTCATTAGTGTCGTGACACCATCACTCACGCAGGCGCCAAATCTATTTTGAATCGACGATACGTTACTCAATTTCGATACAGCTAATGCAAAGAGTTAGAGCTCCCTTTTTAGAGTTCCGTCGAACTGGACATCAGATAGCGTTTAGTTTTTTTTTAAAACACTGTCAATATAAAACAATTGATGTTGAGACATGCGAATGTAAAGTATATAATAATTACCGTCTCTTTTCCACCCATTAAGTGTGACATTGACAGTTATAGAATTTAGTTGAGTGTAATTTTACTAATTGACCACCTTTTTCTATCTTTTTCTGATATTTCCCTCTGACGTCAAGATCAAGGGTTTATATTGTACATACCGTTATGTGATGTCACTTTCTTCCCACAGATCCAATGGCACAGAAATCCTATCCTATTATTATTGTAGTCTGGGATTAGACCGATACATACATACATACATATATTATACATACATACACTATACATACATATACTGCGGCGTTTTTAATATCAAGCTATTATCTGAGCCAAGGTACGCAATTATAACTAAAACTCCAATTAGAGTGGAGCCATTCATCAGATGCTCGTAACGGGAGTCGGGGTACGATGGAGTATCGTCATACCCCACCCGTAACCCGGGGTAAGGTCGCCGCCGCAATCAATCAAGTCACCACGGGTGCAGGCGGCCCACCCGAATCTTGTAGTCCCAGAGCTTGTGACTTGTTATACAGAGTGTAATTTCCAGGGGATTCCATGACCTCGGGAATCGCGAAAAACTTGAGATTGATATTGAATGTTTAAAAAAATCAAATTAAAGTTAACCAAATTTTTGGATATGGATTTTTTATTTATTTGTGTTCAGTATAAGCAGTATATTTACCTCCGTGAATATGACAGGGAAAAATCAAATTAAACTTAGTAAAATTTTTGACGTGTTTATTTATTTATTTGTGTTCAGTATTAGCAGTATGTTTACCTCAGTGAATATGGCAGCGATGCAAATTTACATAGTGTAAGTATATCATTTTGCGTGTTCATCTGTCTCACCTGCAAACCATGAAATAGAGTCACCTATGGGATTACAGAAGACCCCAAAAGTAGGTAACGGCTTCGGCTCATATAAATAAAAGTAAATAAATAAATAAAATGTAAATAAAAGTGAGTATAATAATTGAATTTAGTGTCATTTATTGTCTTTATAATTTTGTGTCTTTACAATAAATTTTTATTAAATAAGGTTTTTCATTTCTGACAATTTGGCGGTGTCAATTTTAGTATTTTGTTTGTGTTATTCTCGTTGCTATTTATTCTGAAATCTTATTTAACTTAATATGAGAAATGTAAATTAATGTAATTCATATAACTTTATGTCATTCCATATTGTATTGAGTGGGCCTCATAGGGCCCGGCCCGGTACCTAGCAACGGAGCCCACCAAAAAGTTTTCAGCTACATGAATACTAAGTTTAAGAATACTCAGCAGGTATGTGTTATCAATAATGAGACACAAGCTCGCTGACTATAAGCTCTGACCGCGCGGGACTACATCTATTCATAATGCATGAATCTTCACACGAGCTTTTACCAACACAACAATATTAAATTCAGCAAGGTCTATATTGTAATTGAGATCGAGTCAGGTAAACGTGATGGTCAGAAATGTGTCAGTTAGACGAATCGACGGTCAAAAGGCGGGAATTAAGTTATATAATGTGATAATTTACGATATTAATCAATGGTGGTTTCACTGTTTGTGGTGTAGGGTCCCTCTAGGTAAGTAACCTAGATTGACACTGCATTGGTGTCGAAATAAGTTATACCTCTTTTACTATTACAGAGCATTATACCTCTGTTACTATTTGAAGGGTGCCTTCATCGTATCTGATGATCTTTGGAAAGATCATCATTATCTAAACTTACGTCAAAATTTGGTAACTAGTCGTCATATTGATTGCCTGCTTTGACATGCCCTCCATTTTCGAAGTCCACTTCTCAGAAACACTCATTTCTTAGATTGAACTCGCTTTGTGTTTGGTTTTGCTTGAGTTTGTACGGCAGTCGACGAGGCTTGTTGCCCGTACGCATGCAAGATTCGATCATTGTATTACTCGGATACCACACACATGGCACGACAAAACAGTGCTTAAATTTACGCCAAGCATTGTTTCGTAATCAGTTGTGTTGTGTCTGCGGTCGCGTGCGTGTTTTGTTTTATTGCAATGCCACCAATGTGTAAGTCAAATCTGCACTAGGAAATGTTGTAAATAAATCGTAACATCGAGAATCGAAATATATTTTTAGTGGAATTTGTATAAAGAGCTTTATCTAGCTGGGTAATAATATATCCTCGAAGGTTCTTTCTAATATAAAACTAGGTCAAGTCATTTTAAATGTATAACTTCTTGTACATAAACCTTATAAAACAAAATATGAAACCACCGTTAATTAAATTAATAAAACTTATCTAACTAAACATAAACGGCTTTAGCGATTACAGCACGCACGGATGCGTCCGAATATTCGACTAACTCGGCGGTGCCTCGCGGAGATACGGGGCTTATAATAAAACAATATTAATTATCAATCGACGCTCCACTGAGCCCTTTGTTCCTTCTAACTGCGAGCGAGCACGGGTTATTCCCATTTGATACCTGTCTGTAACAATATACAAATAAAATATTATAAACACACAGCTAATGCAAAAATTGGCAGTTGAGTCTAACGCTCAACCCACTTTAAAAAAAAATTGATTATTGCTTAATAGATGATACATATTTGCACATTATGAGTCCTATAGCGGAAACCTAGCCAGGTTTATCTGTTGAAGACGAGTTCGCGTTACTAATTACTCACAAAATAGAATTAAATTTATACAATGCAATTTCTTTATGTGCGTACAGTTCCATTTTATCATCATATCATAACAAATACACAAAGACAACCCTATAATTATAGAGACCACCTACACTTATTTGATATCCTCACTATCCAACATATGTTGCTTTAGCCGCTTTCTAAATGTTGAATTTGATAAAATGCACTAGGCTAAAAATAAATAATTTGAAGCAATTCTGCATTTACACACTTTCGATTGTTATGTATATGCATCTAGAAGCATATTAAATTTAGCGTACAGTAGGTATATCCCAAAGTCAAGTTTGGATATTGGGTTGCAGTCATTTAAACTCTCAGAGTAATTTAAACGATATTTATTTAGAGGTTTGTAGGCATTCGAAGTAAAGTTAAAAAAAAGAAACCATCACATACCTATTATTTTACACTTTCTGTGGAGTCAATTAAATATAATATAGGTATGTACATAGTAATAATTCTATAGTCCTACGGGGAAATGTCAAAGTGCATGATCTATATTTTTTCTTAAAAATAAATTGGTTATTTGAAATGATATCAGTGCGAATGGGAAACCACCGAAGCACCAGCCCAGTTTAATAATGGAGGAATGCGTGCATTGAACCTCTGGCATTCCGCATTTCGCAGAAATAAACAAATTGCATTTCTATAAACTTGCCGTTAGCAAAGAACGCTATTATGAAAAATATTTAAAGTCGTCACGTGTCAATATTATAACTACATTGATAACCTGAATTCTTTTGTTCTTAATACTTGAGTAGGTAATTGTATATTAAATAACAGCTACTGGTAAACAACAATAGTTATGTTCTTCATGTCTCTATGTTCGATAAGTCAAAAAAAATTATACTCAACCGAAGCTTTCATAATCATTTAAACTTACTTATAAAAAAATATACCTTTACAGTTTTTTATAATTAAATGATTTCATTAATTTTTTTAAATGAGATTTTTTTACAATCGTAGTCTTAACTCGGTGGCGAAGGTAGGTGGGTGCGGTTTTATCATGAAGGGAAAAGAATTGGTAGCGCGGGCGCCGGCCAAAAAGTTTTTAGCTTCATGGGTTTTATGGTTTGATTCATTACAGGTACCTGTAATGTAATGTAACTGTAGATATTTCTACGAAAAGCTTTGTTGGCTGGAAATGCTTTGAAAAAAAAATGACGAGCCTTTACAAGAAAACTGGAAGTGCATAGCATAACTGAATCACTCTGGCTAAACTGTATTTTGCTACTAAAATTTTCTTATACGCTGCTTATAAAAAGCTTTCATGCTGTCTAGTCTGACATATTAATAAAAAGTTATAATACACATTTTAAGAAATATTTCAACTAAAAATTATTATTTTCTATGTCACTTAGTATTCAGTGAATAGGAAATGTACTCGAGATAAAAATAATAATTTATGTCTTTAGACAAAATGTAAAAACTTTTTGTAGAAAAAGTGTGGTTTATTTACAATTTTTTTATTTAATCGTCTTGGATAGGTACTGGGAAATTGAAATTTCCAAAGCATCTCATTAGTGTGAATGGAATTTATACAAAAACCAATTTGCTTCCCCTTCAACTGTCAGCAAAGTGGGCGGGGTCGAATCAGTTTGTTAATAAATTCAAATTTATTCGTTGATCACCGCTCGCGTCTGCTAACGTATTTAAAAAGTGATTAGAAGTTCAAATTGACACAATATGAACTTTTTGTCGCCTTGCGAAGCGAGTTGTCGCCTTCCCAGGCGTAATCAAAAGCAAGATTATTCAATTTGCTATGTAATAATGCCAGTTTAGAAAAAATGCGACCGTTTCCACTTGAATTTTATTGAATTTTCTTGGTGAGATGCATTCTTTGTTGCGGTGTATTTGTGAAAAATGCAGGCTCATTGCTGCAAATGAAATCGTGACTGTATATAAATATATGTTGAAAAATATATATCGGTTCTAAATTACTTACGACGTAGACAAATGCCTAAGGTCGATACTGAAGTATGGGCAAACGACATATTCTAATAATCTTATTGCGCTCATAAAATTATACAAAATGATACAAAAATATTGTACAAAGTTGGATTATCTCTTTCTTAAAGTGTCTAGTAATAACGGGAGACCAATCAGGTAGTTATAGTGCTCTTTTAATCTAAGTCTGAGGGCTCTACAGTACACTGTCTCGAATGTTACTTTAAGATTAAATTTACATTGTTGCTTCCGTAACGCTGCTTCTGTTACGTTCGGTATTCATGAGAGTAAAATGTTTACTCCCAGAGGGCGAGGCAAATGCAGACAGTCTTGGCAACGCGGAATCACCTACTCTAACTTATGATAATTACATTTGGAATAACCGCCTTAAGCCATGAAGCTTAGGCTTGTGGAAGCAGAAGAATATTTCGAGGAATTCAGAAATTACTTAAGGCATTGTATAAATCTGTTTAATTTAAGAAGGTAATTTTAATTTTATTATGTTTACTTTTGAAGAAGATAATTTAACCTTAGATTGGATTTCCTGAATAAACATTAGGTTTAAAACTAACTGCATGATATTTAAAAAAATGTACTTAGGTATGCAATTGTATGTAAGTACATATTATTATAAGTTATAATTATTAAGTTGATTATTAAAAAAAGCAATTAGACTAGTTAACAATTTAATCAAGCGCTAGCTAGCTTTTGAAAATGTTAAAAATTCTACATTAATAGGTAAGTACAAGATAAACAAGGTACAAAGGTTGTCTGGAAGAAATCGCTCTTAGCGATAAGACCGCCTAGATGTACATTATTGTATCAGTTTTTTTTCCTTTATGTCTGTAATTTTTGAATGTGCAACAAAGTGTATTGAATTGAATTGAAGATATAGAAATAACGGGCAAGCTCTACAACATAGAGATAGAGCTTTATGACATAGAGCTTTTTAAAATAGTCTATTTTATATTACTAAAAATGACTCTTAAATTCCAATATCTCAATATTCAAGATGAAAATAATAATGTGTTGGAAGACCTAAAGAAGGTAGATCAGGGGGAGGAATGCGGCTGACGGAGGACTGGGTGTGATGGTGTTCATTAGCGAAGGCCTATGCTCAGCTGTGGACGTCGAAGAGCTGATGATATGATGATGAGAAGTAGGAACTGTAGGCACCTAACTACCTACATCAAACCACGAACATTAAATTGCTAACAAGGAAAACGGGTACACTAAGATGAAGGACCCTCGTTTTAAAGGAAACTTGCGGTCAAGAATGTGGACCAAGTCGGAAATCTTGAGGGCGTTCGAGAATAAATTGGACTGTCTTGTCTCTAGTCTGTGGTAAGTCAGAGATAAGGGTATACAATTAATTTCTTGGTTTATTGATGTTTGTGCTGAATTTTATTTTAAATAACTTTATGCAACCTTAAAAATATAATGAATTGTAAATGAAACCTTCTCCCTTTGTTAACTTAGGCAGTCCTGATAATTAGGGACTTCTATTACCTATGAATACAGTCATGTCATTACCGGTTCTTTATTACTGTTACTATTCTTATATATCAAAACATTACTGATATGACTTATTTATTTTAAAATTTTGTAGGTATTAGTTATTAATCATTAGAATTTGTGATTAAAATTCATGCCTCTTACCGAAAACACTTAAGCAATTGAAATAGGAAGGTGAGAAAGGACATTTAATTAACAAGCTCCATATCTTCCCTTTAGAATAGTTTGAAGGGACTGGTCAGTACGAATTTTAGTAAGAACAAGGTAATAGAGGAAAGCGATTTTTCTGAACACTGTTGATACTCTGTTATGTACTCTGATAGGAAGTAGAAACAATGATAGACACACGAGACACTCAAACAGAATCCTCTGGGTGACAAAGTACTACTTTGGCTTATACCATAGGTACTCCACTTATACGTGCCGGCTAATTAAAAATACAAAGATTTTAATGAACAAAGATATACACAAAATATAAACACGAAAACGTTTTTTTTGTTTCTAACATTTTATTTCATTTTAGACTCGCACCTTGCATACACAGACGGATGATATTAATTATACACAGGCTTTACACGCGAAATATTTACTGCCCGATGGAACGTCGTCGTCGAGATGATAAAGACAGTTTAAGATATAATACCTAATTAATAAATTCATTTCGCCTAATGATAACAACCATGTTACGAATACTACCCTCAAAGAGAAAACAATTTCTTTAACTTACTTACATTAGGTATACACCACATTTATGCAATGAATCTAAGTCACACAAAAAGCCTAAAGCGTATCACAGACACACGCGGCCTGCGGCGGCGGTGGCGGCCTGTTGTCTTCCATTTGCAATGTATGTGAGACTTCAGACACGCGCGGCCTGCGTTTGTATATTGAGGCTGCGGCCTGCGGTAGGCCGCCACCGCAGGCCGTGTGTGTATATGGGATACGCTTAAAGCTTATGACTTACATCAAAACCTTGAGGTGTCAGAGGCAACACTTCCTCAGTGGTCATTGAGGAAATATTCGCCTAGGGCCAGAGGGCCGGCGGCGCGGTCACTCCGGCCGTTGGATTGAGTGACAGCCGCACAAGTGTGGTGTGAACCCTAAGGGACTCAAGTTGTGTTCTTGACTACGTGACGGCGGTAGGCAAGTATAATAATTTAGTTAAGTGAAGGGTTTGGAAGCAGAATTAAATGGGTTAAGGTTTTTGAGCTGAAAGATTAGATTAGATTAGATTTATTTATTTCACATTACAAATATTAATACATAGTTTTCTTACGTAAAAAGTCAAAGTTAATGTGATCGTCAATAAAATAATAATAATAAAAAATAAAAACCATGTAAAACATAGTAGTACAAAAATGTCAAAATAAATAAAATGTCATAAAGTAGATAATACCAATGTCACTTTTACACAAATTGTGTATGACAAAATGAAAATTTATAATAATAAAATAAGATATGAATGTCACAATTGAAAATTAGAACTTTGCGTTCATGTATTCTTTTACAGAGTATAATTCTTTATCCAATAAGAGGTTTTTCAGCCGACGAAACGTTTACCGTTTCGTCATTCGTCTCATTCTGTATGTCAACGGGTAGATGTGCGTAGTAGGTGGGCCCTATGACGCGCGGGTTGGTCTTAGAGTCTTAGTTGGAAAGAGATTTACATGCCCGCATGTAGGTAGGTACGTACCTTACCGAATATTATTTAATGTATTATGTAGCATTGTAGGGATTACACTCGAATCATGATCGACGTATTTCGTGGAAAAAAATTATATTTGAAGAAACTTGTTTCAGTAATGGTTGTTTCCAGCACGAATCGAATGGTTAAGTTAGTTTAATTATAAAATATTGTTTCTTAGATACTAAGTATATTATTTAAAACAACTCAAGATATTTTAAAAACTGTTTGTACTTATCGTTTTCGAAAAAAAAAGGAAACCTATGCTTCTGAATGTATAGGGACCCACCTCGTAATGGAGTATGGTTTGATCGTTTGTCTTGTCTCTTGATGGCTTTTCTTCTCATGGACCAATTTTTGTCCTGTCACTAGGTCCGTAAAGAAGAAAGATTTTTGTAAATAATGCAAGAGTTAATGCGTTATTTACGTGAATAAATTGCCTTGTTTCCAGGTGGCGGGCGTGCTAAGCCTAATTTGAATGGCGATAAATCCGTTCATTTACGACGCATTTACATTACAAGCATTTGCATAATCGCCCCGGGCTGATTAAATTTTGTAGCAACTGGAAAATCACTCGCGTTTAGCTTGTAAACAACGCAAAGAGAAGAAAATGGAAAATGTAGTTCATAAATAAAGAAAAACATAAATCTCGTGGTCCACGCTGTCTACTACAACCACTTAACACATTGATAACTAAGGTACGGGAACCGAGTTTTGTAACCAGCTATATACGAAGTGGGAATGTTTGTTCTAGTTGGAAACCGAGTTTATTTATTACGAGACATCGACTGATAAAATTATATTATTCAGAAGATTAATCACTGTCGCGACTTTTTTATTATTATATATTTTTTCATAACTTATTATTTTAACTTGACATTAATTCTTTTTATGAATTTCTTCAGACTAAAATAACGATTGAATGCAGTGTTTTTATAGTTCGTAAAAACTAGTTTTATGAGACGAATTTTTATGACGTCGTTGGGTAGCGGATATACACAGGGCCGTAATAAAGTGTCTCTCACCAGTCCACAAGCCCCAAGTGGTAGCATATTGTCTTAAGCACAGATTAGTAGCTAAACGTGTTAAATCAACATATTTTGCTAAACAATTTCATTATATAATTACAGTAGCAATGTTTATGTACGGTTAATCGTAAAATAACCCGCACTGGGGTCCATCAACCCGCACTGGGCTAGCGTGGTGGACTATAGCCCGAACACCCTCGTTGAGAGGGTAGGCCTGAGCCCCAGCAGTGGGTCGTAAAATGTTTTCAACTTCAAATAGGTGGCAAAATGTCAATTACTTACTACTTTATAATGTGATCATGGTATATAAATAAAAATTATATTGCTAACAGCAGTCAAAATTAGGTTTAAGGCACCTTCAGGTTGTGTTTACTCAGAAAATAACCTAAATTATTAATTGTTGGAAATATTTAATATGAGTTCAATTAACCATTATTACATAGGTATCTATAATAATTAAACATAACTATGCATTTATGAAGAATATCTTATCTAGTAAAATACTGAGCAACAATTTATAGAGATTTAAAGTCAAAGTCAAAGTCAAAACTATTTTATTGCATGTAAGTACACTGGGTACATATAAACAACGTCAATTTTTTATCTACCACCGCCTCCAATATATTATGGGACTTTGCTCATGTAAGTTGCTTACGACTACTTTGATACGTTATATCGGAAGACTTACTTAAAATATTATGTATGTATGTATTCATATGAGTGCCAACGGAACTTATTTATTTTTATTATAAATCTTTTTTTTTCACAGAGGAAAATACGTGGGCCCACTTTGTCTTGGGTCCAGCCCTGTCTTATTATGTATAGAAATGCAACCAAGGAAAAGTTATTACAAAGTGAACTCGGTCGCAGACCCACAACTCACACTTAGCTGGAAAACTTTGCAGTCATAATAACTGTGGGAAGGAACTAAGTTACATTTAAATACCTATAAAACTTAGCTTAAGTTTAATAATAACTTAGATGTACAGTTTGACGGACTAATACCTACCAATACCAATTAGTGTTGGTAAATAATCGGATTTCTTTCATGTAGGGGTGGAAGGTGTATTTCAAGTGTATTTTCAAGGTCGATCGCTCATCAGATCAGATTGTAAAAAAACTCCATAAAAGATATTCGTTAGTACTTTTAGTCTCCCAGGCTATGATGTGGAAAATGAGTTTCTTGTTATTGATAATTATGTAGCTACAGGTATTTAATGGTATACTTAGGGCCTCTTACACAGCTTGCTGATAAAGTCCCAGATACCCTATCTGCAGGTTATCTGACAGATAGTCTATTTTTTGGTTTCACAGGTATCTGATTGCCTATATCTTATATATTTTATATAGTCTATCACATAGATTTATCTGATAGATTAGTTTATCACTAAGATTACTATCTGTAACAATATCAGGAAGTGGTGAAAGAAGACCTTAATGTCAGAAAATTTCAATACCGGAAGGCCCTAAATAAGTATGTGTACATCCATTAGCAACAACTGCCTAAATACGTCCCAGTTCTAGGTATATCCTTCCTACTAATATTATAAAGGCGAAAGTTTGTAAGGACGTGAGGATGTATGTTTGTTACTCTTTCATGCAAAAACTACCGAACAGTTTTTGATGAATCTTGGTACAGTGATAGCTTATATCCTGGAATAACATAATATGCTACTTTTTAACGCGGACTAAGTCGCGGGGCGTCCGCTAATACCCCCTAAGTAACAAAACGCCTGCACAGAGGGCGCTGTTTCACAATGTACTCGGGAAAATCTTACTCGGGCGACGCCGCGGGATAAAGCTAGTATAATAATAAGCAGTTTCTTTTTAGTTGTCTTTATCATCCTAAGTAGTTTCCAACTCCCCCATTAAGTTGAATGTACCATGTATTTACGAGAAACACAGCTTAAAGGAAATCCGGCCCGTCTAATGCCTCGATATGCAATAGATTCTTATGTGCTGGGAAATTGGTCCGCCCCCATTGACTGCTCCCGATGCATTCACCAAATCCCTGCCTGGGGACGTATCCAGGAATAGGGTCATTACTAGTTGTGACCCCCCAACTGAATCAGCACAAGTTTTAATATTTCAATATTTTAATATTGCAAAATATACCCTGCAGTACCAAATATCTCTGGATTTATTTCTTGATTGTTCTAAATTTAATGAACTTAATTAGACGCGTTTAAGTGACCCCCTTCTATTTTGAGACCTGGGTTCTGTCTGCATTTATTCCTTTCGATATAAAACTGAAAATAAAAACACTCCTCGATGCACGGAGTCACTGAGATATTGAATGTGAAACCCTTTCATGGTACTATTATAGCGTTTATTTTATAACGAAATGTCTTTTGAATATCGTGCAACATGTATTTGTAAGTCACAAATTGTGACTTAGACATTTTGAATCTAACACGATAAAGCTGTATCAATTTGTAACCTGTATTTGTAAGTGGTTTTAATGGAATAAAAAACTAAAGTAGGTAAATAATACAAATAACTTGACATATCTACTAATATAATAATTCGCGAGATATTTTAACAAAAACATTAACCATAGTTTCTCACTTTAGAATCAGCAAGTCTATTAACCCTGAATCCTAGGTGAGTTCAGATTAGTGCGAATAGTCGCATTTGTCACACGAGTTTATGTAGCATAGATAGATAAGATATGACTGCAATACAGTGTTAATACAGTCGTCATATGTTCCAAATAGCGTTGCGCTGCCTTTGCTCTCAACCCTTGCTACAAATGGGTGCCAATTCTGCCCAAATGTAAGCCGCACTCAGTGACATGGCGGCATGCCAAACGGTTACTGCGTAATCTCTACAATATGCCTTGCAGTAGCTGGCTAAACATCCAGCAGGCATGTCACTTTAATATACCGATTTTTTGTAGAAATTGCGTTATTTAGCAAAATTTAAAATGATTTTCAATAAAAAAAATTTAAATTTGTATATTTTACAATTTACATAACTAAATACCTATGTTTAAGTGTGCTATTTATTATATTGTTTAATGTTGAAATATTAAAATCATGGGAAGGGAATTGACACTGCCATCAAATTAGAAATAAGTACTTAGTAAATGTGCCCATTTGAATACCAACCGTGAATAATTTAGCAATTTCACCTCTCTATAGACGTACTTAGAAAGGGTCTTGAGGCTGTAAACACGGTGATTTTTCTTAATCTGCAATCAGCGTTTATTTGGGCCAAAGGTGAAGGCTTTTAACGCAATTTCTCGAGTGCGAGCAAACAGGGTGAAAACGAGAGGTCTGTGTTAATTAGACGACGGCATAAAGACTGGTTGAACGGGCGAGAGAAGCCTCTGCGACTGCCTCTTGAATCCTTAATCGCTGCAAGCGTGGAGGGCGGAAAATATGGACCCAGCATTATTCACGCGAGCGGGGTTTGAATCATATGATCGATTACAAACGGGAACAAAAGAGATTTGAAACATGTGATTGAGCGTTCTTAAGAGAGGTAATCTGATAGGTTTGATTGAAGAATCCACTCGGAACAGTATAATAAGTTAGAAAGGTAATGCGGCAAACTATTATATTTTTTTATAAAACCGAAGTTTCGCTAAAGTGGGTTTTGTACCACGTTTTGTTTTATATTATTTTGGTATCCTCAAATCGCTGTGTTAATTATAATAGAGAGGGGTTTATCCCTGTTTTATTTTTCAAAAACGTTTAAATTAAAATTGTATGCGATGTGGTTTGTCTGAGTTTATAATTATTATCATTTTGTATAAACAAAAAATATGTCAATATATACACTTTCTCCACTAATGTAATTCTAGATCCACGGTACAACCCTTTACAGTGTCACTCGGCTTTTTGTTAACGGAGACCGTCAAGACACTGGGGCTAATTACGAGCCAATGTTTGGATTTGTCTTCTTTTCTTCCGGAATTCATTACGTACTTTCCATTGCTAATTCCTCTAACAAATATTAGTATTTCTCACTCCATGAAACATGTATTTGACAGTTGAAATACGACAAATAAACTGTCGTCCTATTATTTATCAATATGAAACGTGTATTTGCCTATATAAATATGTACATATTTAATTTTTAGCTAGGCTATGCCATCAAAAACAAATGATGACATATACCCATATAACACATAATACTAATACCTAAGGACACATAGGTATTCTAAGTACCCATGGGATAGATGCCTAGTGCTAATCTTCATTAATTTCAGTGGCACTATAAGAAGAAAAAGAGCATGCACACTGTCACGGAAGAGGTCTAACTCTCTCAACGACGGGTTATACCCACCTCCACGCTATACCAGTGCGAGTTGGTGAATGATACCACAAACTGCGTCAGCTTCTCAATGTCTGATGTAGCTTGACTAATAGGTAATTATAATTTTAATACAACTGATATTATCCAAAAAGCTTAATGAACTAAACGAAAACGGACCTAAAAATAAAATTGAACGTTCATTCAGCTCTTAATTTATTTGCAAACCAATAATAAACAAATAAAAATACTTTATCCTGCATGTTTGCATTTACATATCTAAATAGGTAAATAGATATGTAAATACTGGACCGTATCCACATGGATGACTATTCAATTCCAGCCAAGGACCGAAGTCAACCAGTTTTAAATATTCCAAGTGCGGTCAAACGAAAAATGTACAAAGAAAATGTATTACCTATCGTTTATTGCATTTGCTCCCCTTTCTGTGGCGACCGTCGGCGGATAATACAGGTTTATGGCTTTTTATATCAAAAACAGGAAGGACACGTTCCAATGGATATTTTGTATATTGAATTTTGTCGTAAAAGCTTATTTCTTTTGGGTCATATTTATGAGGAGAGAAAGAAATATAAGTATTTATATGATTATACTTTCCCCCAAAGAAAGGAGTAGATCAGATTAAAGCATTTACCTTTTTATTTTCTTTTCTTCCTTTTACTACGGCACACTCTTTACAGATAAATAAATGATACGTAAGGCCACGGGTGGACACCGGGGTAAATGCAAATAGAAGACCAGATCTAACAAACTATAGAGTCAAACTCTATGTCGTCCAGTCCACTCTGCATTGGTCTCTCCTCTTTTTCTGATGTCCCTCTTACCACACCTGATAAAAATAGGCAACCTGTATTGAGCCATTATCTCTTACCTTACCTATTAACCATACTTACCTACTTTTAATTGCTAGTATCCGTTTATGAAAAACACTCTCCTACTTTCAAGTTCTCAACACAAACAAATTCTCAATTAGCCATCTTACGGGCTTAATTAGAGAAGGCTTTAAAAGGCTAAGTACGGACTTGAGAGGCCACTCAATCAAGTTCCGCTTGCCGGAAACACAACCCTTTTTCTCAGATGTCACCACCTTCCTTTCTTGTCAATCGCAGTCTGCAAAGGGGACGTTAATTGAAATAAATATTTGCACATTGAATTTTCTTTGCGATGCTTGTCGTTGAAATTAAGAACAGAATCCTTTTGAGGAATTTAAGATCTTATACTATTATGCTGTTTAAAAGGATCCCCCATCTTATTAGGTTGTTTCTAGTAAGTCTCAGCCTTGTATAATAGAAGCGTAGGTATATTGCAAACACGTCCAAAAACCGCAGTTTACATTTCAATACGAATATACCGTGTACCGTGATCCTTTATCCAAACCGAAAGCAATCGAAGTTCGCTAATGGGATGGTACAATTGAATCTAGCCGGCGGAAAATCGCGCTATAAGTATGCATCGCGTCGCCGTCGTCGCGAGCGCCTGATGCGGTCTCGAGATGTCTGGACGAGACGCAATACCATTAGTACCACTTCTAATACTACCCCGTAGTACCACTTCTTAGAGCGCTTCCACATTCTCCGATCCGATATCGGTGAAGAACGACGCGCCTGCCTATACGATATCGGTACACGAAAATTGGATACAACCAGGACTTCCTGTTACATTGTCCGATCCGTTATCGGATGTCAGATCCGACAATGATAATTAAACCCCGTTATCGTCGTGTCTTTGGTTTAATAAAATTTCTATAATGCTTGGGCTATTTCTAGCATATTGTCGTTCCAATAGTTTTCGTGCTATTCGGCGAACAATCAGTCAGACTGACATACCGACAGAACAACGTCCAAAAAATTTGTCTGTCGGTCTGTCAGTCGGAAGCCAAAAAACCGTTACAATATCGGATGTAAGTGACAGCGTTCCGTATCCATATCGTTACCGAATGTCGTGACTCGGCCCCTGATACTGGATCGGACAATGTGACAACGCTCTTATACTAGTTTGTTTCCAATGTGCAATACACGAACGGATGCGGCGATGAAAGTAAATAGCTATTGAATGGAAGGATGAAACGCTTGACTTCGAGAGATGTACGAATGTTATAGGTAGAAACGCGATCGACAGTACTGGAAAAATTTCCTACAATTTCTGGAAAATGATAAATATATGAGCATGCATTTCACGTCGTCCTGTGACATCATAATGATTATATTAGCCAGCAAAATCGTCTGAGCATTAAACTCCACCTGCCCAGCGTGGTAATGAATAAATTCGTGGTGTTTTTTTGTTTTTGTTTTTATGATTGAATCGGTGGTCCAGTTGAATATCTCACGCTTTGTGGACTAAAAAGCTTTTGAGAGGTCGAGAATCTATTATTATTATCATACTGTAGGCTTTTCAGTGAAGAAAAACATGAATGAAACCTGTACATACGCTGAAGAATAATAACTGTAAGGGTTATGTGAAGACTATACGACTTTGGGCAGAGTTGTGATGCCGGACCTACGTTGAACGGTGTTACTCTTACTTCTTCTGTGGTTGAAGTACTGGCTGGGGACACCAAACCAAAGGGGGTAAGTAAGTACTATGTATTGTGTTTATAATGTTTAAAATTAGATAAGTTCAACAATGCTACAACGAATCCGAGTAACAATGTGAAACAAACAACAGGTGCAATTTAATTTTACGATGGAGACCACGTCATAAATCGATTGTAACACCACGAGTTAAGTCATAAAAACATAATAATGACGTCATAAAGTTACACAATGATCGTAAAAACTGCAAGAAAAATGTTACAATGTAAATATACGAAAATAAAGTTGTTTACAATGTGCAGTGCATTCGTGATTTTTGTGCGTCACTCTCAAAATTTGCATACAGTTGGCAACGTATGCTAATTTTACGAATGATTAAGACTTATTTTGCAATAACGACAATGCGGACGATTTGTCATGCAATGCAATGCAAGAAGTGAAATTTTCGAGTTGCTGAAGATCATTAAGTAAGTAGGTACCTACCTCTTTTCAGAGAGTTTAAATGTGTAAACTCTAAAGTACCAAGATTTTCTTTGTTAGTAACATATTAACGTGTATACTTGGCATTTACCTTATAGCGTATTTGGTGTCAAAACCTAACTACACTTTACAGACAAATTTGGTTATTATTTGATATTTGATAAGCAGCAAGATTTTCTTTGTTAATAACATATTAACATGTATCGTTGACCGTTGACATTTACCTTATCCCGTATTTGGTGTAAAAACCTATAACTACACTTTACAGACAAATCTCGTTATTATTTGATATTTGCTAAGCCAATCCTAGCCATATTTATAGCAGCATGACGCAGCAAAAGGAGCAAAATTTTGCATAGAATTTCCCTTTTTTGTGTAAAACGAATACAGCTGGCAAGCAGGAGAGCATAAGTTTCGCAGAGTCCAGCGCAAGTGGCGAGAATGACCACTAGCCGCGGGCTTTACGATTATTTGAGTGGGCACGGACGGTAACATCCTAATTTATAACGTTAATACAGCACACATGATTGCGAGAAGCCACATTACGCCCATCCTGCGATATTACGCTGTGACAGTGCACTCGCCGGACAATATTATCTTGTTTATTTATAGTTCTTTCGGCTCTTATTGGATAGGAGTACGTGTTTAATATAGGGGTTTATGAACAGTAATACCTCGTACTCGTATGTAGCTTAGATCCTTTTAACATTACTTTGTACTTAGCTATCTTTGTTTTGGTTGTAGGCTTACACTTTGTTGTACTTGGGATTTGGAGAATCCTGTTTCATTTTTATTTTATGATTTTTTTGTTCTTCATAAATTTTTAATTTTAATTATTTATTGCACACACAAAGACAAAAACATACATAAGCACCTAGAAAGGGTGAAATTATTTAAGTATTTAGATAGTTTAGGTAGGCATTTTCTTGACTCTGTTTCTTGGACGGACGCTCACGTATTCATCATAAACTTAATAAGGATATACACCTAGTTACTAGCGGTCTTCAGTCAACTCGATATTGTTCAATATATAATAGCTACCATCGGAAAGTATCCTATCTTTGTTTATTTCACAAAACGGACTATAATGTAGTTTTATTTCTTTGAACATAGCTCAGACAACTTTTTCTGTCTTCAAAGACCAGTGTTTTCACAAACACTGGGTACTCGAGAAAAGAAAGTGTATAAAAATAAACAAGCTGAATCCGGCTTAACTTGTAAATAATAAGTTTCTTTGTACAGAAAGTTCATAAGAATCAGAGGTCATCATTACGGGCTACTTAATGTTCTGTCTGGTCTTCAGATAAATTGGAAATGATTTAATTAATTCGCTGTTATTATATAAAACAGGTTAATAATGGTAACCAAATTGGATGCGATTTTCACAGTTGTATTCCAGTTCTAATTAAAATCTGGTGTATGTATTTCCTATGGGCAAAATATCTTCCACGGGACACGATGTCTGTATATTAATATAACAGAGATACTTAGTTATCTACTTCCAAAATCCACGCGTAGTACGAAGTCGCGGACAGAAGCTGGTACAGTAATGCAAAAATACGAAAAAAATAAGATATTCGTTTATAAATAAAGACCGCTCGGAAAGAGTTATGTAGGTATTGTCACTCTTTTCATATTCATCAATCATCATCATCAACAGCCTATTAACATGTCCCCACTGCTGGGGCTCAGGCCTACCCTCTCAACGAGGGCGTTCGGGCTATAGTCCACCACGCTAGCCCAGTGCGGGTTGGTGGACTTCACAAGCGCCTAAGAATTTCTTCTTCGGCGTATGCAGGTTTCCTCACGATGTTTTCCTTCACCGTTTGAGAACAATCAGTAAATGTACTTAAATTTCGAGGAAAAACCCATGGCCATGGCCCGGCAGGGGATCGAACGTCGGACCTTTCGATATGATAGACCGTGTCTTATCCCCGAGGCCACTGACGCTCTCCTCTTTTCATATTATTTTAAGATAAAAATGAATTCACAGAGTTATTTCCATGTTAAATATTTTTACAATCGCTTGTAATCGGCAAATCAAATAGGCAATCTTGTGATCGGCAAACGATAATCCGAAGAATTATCTATGAAATTACATTTATATTTCATATATAAATATAATATAATAGGTACCTATACCTAATATAATACCTATAGGTACCTTATTTCACTTACGATCAGCAGTCAGAAGTATCTTTAACAGAATTTTTTTACCTGTAAACAAGGCACGTCCTGCAAGGAATGGAGGTAGATTGGATCGGCAGCCGCAGACTGAGCCAGGGAATTGAACATTCGGTATGTCAAGCAGTTAGACAAGATTTCAGACGCATTGTTTAAGTTATTCCGAGCATCCACCCGTTCGTTTCGCAGCTCTGCTACAGCAGGGCTGGCGGTGGCGGGCTCCTTTCAGTCGGTCTTACAGTCTTTTGTTTTCTTTAGAGAGATTTTGTTTTATTTAGTTTAGACTTAGTCCGCTCAGATCAGTAGAGCGACATAAAGACAAAGGTAACTCTAAATATACTATACCACACATGGACCAAAGAGAAAAAAACAAACTTTTTTCATAGGTATATTCGAAGATATTTTCAACACTTAGTTCTTCTCCAGCGAAATCTTATATGGTATAATCTAATCGAACGTATGAAATGGAGCATTGAAAGTCATCTGACGTTGCATAGTTACTGACAGGTTTCGGTATCTATTCAAAGTGTCCACACCACTTAGGTAATTAAATGACACGCTTTTTCCACTTGTGTAATATCCATAGAGCAGTGTCATAATTTATTTTCTGACTATGATTGACTGCTACTTACATAAATTATCCTTTATTTCTATTCGATCTGTGGTGTAATAATAATTAATGCTCTGCAAACTGTGATCCTCGACAATCCTTAAATAAATTCAGACCAAACAACCGTATTGTACAGCTTTGACACACATTACAACTCTTTTTGTTACCGTTTGTGACTCAAACGCTGTAGTAACAGTCGACCTCGACACGAGTGACTCATTTTCATTTCCAGTGAATCAGTCGATATGGAAAATTATAAATAATGTTCACTGGTGCAAGAATTTGCTATAATTGTTGTAGTACCCTGCCCTCACTGACCTGTAATACATTACAAATTATGATAACTATTAAATAGTGATTTTGATTAACGCCATTTTGGCGCTGAAGGCTGTATCGGTGAACCACCGGCTGTATGACGATTATTAAATTGACGAGTGTCCATGGAACTAAACATTTTGAACTATTTTGGCGCTGATACTTTCATATTAAACGTGGAAATTAATTCTCGGAACACTCGCGGACTAGAGTCCTCCTACCACCAGTTTCCACTTATTGAGTATCGATAGAATCAGCAACCCTAGCCGCTCATCGCTATGCGGACGGCAGCGGTCAGGTTCGTTACTAGCTACAGTCGCAAACAATCAAATAACTATAGCGATTGCACCAGTCAGTCCCCCGCGACCCTTGATTGCTGCAAATTTTAATTCGATGCTACACTTTCGCAACTCATTCATTTTATGGCTGTCTGACAGTTTAAGGGTTTATGAAAGGGTGCGAGCAGTGGGTTAGATTCTCGGACAGTAAATTTCGTCCAGAGAATAGACTTTTTATGGGTGTGACTATCTTTTTAACGAATTGTTTTTTCTCGAATTTTTATTTCCATTCGCGTTGTTAGGGTATTTTTTAAATAGGCAATTTCTACAGGAGTTGTGACCTTTGGAATTTATCTACTAGTTAACGCAATGAAAGAGCAGATTGTATTTAACATTAATAACCTAAAATTACCAACGCACCTTTTCATCAGAATTATTTCATTTGAATTTTATAACAACTTTAGTCACCATGAAAAACATCTTTTAAGTTTTAAGAACAAGATCAAAAAGCTCCGTCCATTGGTTTTTTCTAGCTGCATAATTTAGTTTTTAATTGTCAATTTATTCTAGTCTAAAGAAAATGAATTTTCTCACAATCTTAATGGTTTCACAACAATCTTCATTTTAATCTTTTATTCTTTCAACTTCGTTGTTATTGTTTATTGCTCTAACTGTTTTTATTCTAAACGCAATATTGTTTTGTAAAAGGATGCCCTTTGTTCTCTTGAAAATATTTACCCGTCTGGCAACATGTTGTTAACAATTCTTCTAAGTGTAAGTACAGAAAGAGAAGAATGGGAAAACTGAAAAATAAGTCTCGTGTACGTGCTGCACTTACATCAAGTTATTTTTCTACAAAAATATTGCTGTAAGTGTAAACACATGTCTTAGAACTTCGCTGACTGAACAAATAACACTGTTAGCTCTGTAAGTAGGTACCTAACCTACCCTCATTATTTTATACCTGTCTAACTAAATCACATTTACTACTAGGTAGGTATGTACTTGAAACTTTTTCTATCTTAGTAGGTAAGTAAAATAAACTTTCGCAATTTGTATGTACAGATACGTTCAGTTAAGTCATGTTATAATATAATACGTAACATAAGTATAAGTTTGACCGTGTTTGTACATGTGTACCCATAATGAACTATTTATTATTTATTTATATTAACACAAATTAAATCGCAATCAAGCGATTCAGGCGACAGGTGGCTCTCGCAAAATCGCTGTAGACCGCCATAATAAAATATATGGTAAGATGCTGATAATTAAAAACTTTGTAGGTAAGTTAGGTTAAAGAATTTGAGGATATTATAATAGTAAATGAATCACATTGGCTGAAGTGAAAATAAAATAGTATAAGCTTTTACTTACAAAATTTTAAGTGTTTACTGACAAGTTTTTTCTCAGTATTTTATTTATCAAAAAAATAATTAAAGCTAGAGTAGTTAACATGTTATATTTCTCCCAAACTTCATTGAAGTTTAGCGAGAGTAAGTGAATATGTTTACTTTACTGGACATACTAGTAAGTATTATCAGATTTTTCTTCACTTCAGCCATTTTCTATAAAGAAAATATTTCTCTATTATTATTTATTTTACAAAATAATAGTAAGCTATGCTCGATGGTACAACATTTTGTCGTTTTTCTACTTCTATAAAACTTAAATAAAGTAATAACTAAATATCTTACCCTTTTTATCTAAACACATTTCGTTAACTTTTAAAATGTGCAGCTCATTACGGTTCTTGTCACGTGATCCATCTCTCATCAAAGTGGAATGACTCAAATACACCATTAACACCGGCCCGTTAATCCCAGGGCACCTTACTCTCGAGTAACGAGGCCAATTCTCGTTAAACTGACTATTCAAATATGAAAACACTCCATCAGGACCGCCGGCTGACGCGGGTGCATAATTTTTCATGATATTTGTTAAGGGTCAATACACATTGCTGCGGCAAGTAGCAAACGTCAAACGATGATCTTACAAAATTAACAAAAATATATTAACAGTACTTTTCTTTACTGTCCGTGAACGCCAACAGTCTCGGTTCTTGCCTGTAGAGTTTCATCGCTTAAACCATAGTGAGAGGGATCCAGCTTACGAGGGAGAAAAAACCCTTCTACCCACTTTCTGTACACACAAAACATATCGACCCACACTTACATTAATTATACAAACATGATACAAAACCGTGGGCGAAGACCGTGGTTGAGAGACAAGTACCAGTAGAGAGCACGTAGAGAGACAGAAAACTGGTTTTTCGCTATTAGCTGACCAAAAATGAATGCAGAGAAATAAAGAAGTTCAGAGCTACAGAAACTGTGTCGATGCCGCTTATCGCCGCGCCTCTTGCCGCGTCTATGTGGGAGAATCGAACTTAGCAGACGGTAACGACCGCTATTAGGCTCTCGTTAAAACAAGATTCGACCAAAACGAAAGAAAATATTATAAAAAATCTGATATCAGATACTTTGATGTAGAGCTTTCAGAAATAAAACTGAAAGATCTCAGTTTGTCTATGAAAATAAAGCAACGAATGACTGCGTGGGCGGTAAACTGTTTATATTTACATAAAAGAAAACGTTTTGTAAACTCTTCAGTGATAGAGACATCACAATATATTTCATTTAGGTACTTTAAGTTATGGTAAAATCTCTAGATTCTATTATTTTAACAGTAAAATTGTCTAACACTGGTGAGAATATGTAATTTTATTGTACCTACCTTACACTTTTTTATGTTTTTCCTGATTTTGTTTTAAGTATGTATAAATGTATATATAAGTATGTATAATGTATGTATAAATGTATGCTATAAATGTACTAGTCAGCTTTTAGTAAAATAAAATAAATATGAAGACAGTTTTAGACCTATATTTATACTTTTGCAAAAAAAATCTATCAATGTTACTCAAGTTAACGAGATACGTGTTAAAAAGGTTTTCTCTTGATCGGGCTCTATCTAACTAAACTCTTAAAATATTTTTAAACCTTAATTAAAGCAGTTAGTACAGATGCAGTTGTCCTATGCAATAGAACTTAGGTTTAATACAGAGTGGATTAATCCAAAGAAAGATAGAAATAAATAATTAATCTCTAGCATGGCGCATTAATATGATGAAACCCAGCAAACTAACAACTAGTTTATAAAACCCAAAAAACTTAAATTAACTCAAGTTTTCTTTTCCCATCAAAAATTTACTTCGGAACGAAAATCTTCGTGCCGCCTACCTGACTATCCTTGATGAATTATCACGCAACATGTTATCCAAAAATACAAGCAAACAAGGTGGTTGGATTGTTTTATTGATTTATTATTAACGTACACTTATGGAGAAATGAGAAAATTGGTCGCAGGTAATTCGATTCCCCGAATGTCTGGCCGCACGTGAATTATACGGAGTAATCGTTATAATTTGATAGCCTTTGCCCTGTTCAGTCACGAATACAATTCGACGAACACTGAAAACCAATTCTTAAGATTATTAGGGTTTCGGTAAAAGCGAAAGTTTTTACTTTCAAACCGAATGTTGACTTCTTTCCGAAATTTCCATAAGATGCACAATGCACTTATTTTTCTTTACTTAGGTTAGGTACTAGTTTGTTTATTATTTTTGTACTTAAGTAGTTGAGTCCATTATACGTTTAAGTACACTGTTTTATATTGAACAAACTTAAAATTCAATAATTTTTTGGCTACTTTTAATTTATATGTAAATTTTAATTTATTGTTTCTTTGAATAAATATAATTGGGCATTCAACAATTTTTGGTGGTCTTAGCACTGAAAATCCTTTGAAGATGACTAAATGTTCATACATAGGTGCAGTCAGACAGAGCGGTGCCCGTAGAATGTAGATGTTAACAACAAAGTAACGTGACAACCTGTAGCCGCCACTGTACACCTCACGGCGGAGTTGCCTCCACCGAGCAGGCGGAGCACAAAGCTTGTCACTTTAGTGGCAAGTGCTATACTCCTAGCAGCTACTTTGTTGTTTGTACAAGTAAATCTTGATACTTGAAACTTCACTGGTTACCTTCGATCATATACATATTAAGGAGGGAGATACCTACGGCTATATATACGTAGTAGATAAAGAATTTCATATAAAACAAAAAAAGGTCTCAAAATTATTATGCAATTTTACTTAACGTATATTAATTATATATACCCTCACTATGGGCCTCATAAGAAGGCTCAAGGTCACCCAGAGGGCAATGGAGAGAGCTATGCTCGGAGTTTCCCTGCGAGATCGAATCAGAAATGAGGAGATCCGCAGGAGAACCAAGGTCACCGACATAGCTCAAAGAATTGCGAAGCTGAAGTGACAGTGGGCTGGGCACATCGCTCGTAGAACTGACGGCCGTTGGGGCAGAAAGGTTCTCGAGTGGCGACCACGTATCGGAAGACGCAGTGTAGGCAGGCCTCCCACAAGGTGGACCGACGATCTGGTGAAGGTCGCGGGACCCGGCTGGATGAGGTTAGCGCAGGACCGGTCGTCGTGGAGATCCTTGGGGGAGGCCTTTGTCCAGCAGTGGACGTCTAGAGGCTGATATGATGATGATGATATTAATTAATATACAGGGTGGAAAGCAGAAAGAACGGAGCGCCAAGTATCGCGATTCTGACCGAAGTTAGACCTAAATTATAGTCTATCAGAAGTTAGACCGAAGTTACAGTCTAGGAAAATACAATATTACAAGTACGATTCAATGTCGCCCATAGACGACTGTAATCGCACCTCGCCTATTAGATTTTAAGCCGCAAAATTGAAATCAAATCCCAATTGGTTTGGTTCTATCCTCGTTATAATTGCGTCTGCGATAGTAGGTTATCATACCTACTTAATTTAAATTGCTTTCTCTATCAAATATTTAAATGAAAATATCAAATTCAAAAATTATTAAGTGTGATTTATATTTGAGTAAAAAATATAATTTATATCTCAGCGAGCGACAGTGCAAAAGTCAAGTTCTCGCAAAACAAGACGTGCGTATTTCTTAAATTGTTTATTAGAATAGACGGCAAAATAATCGCCTGAATTTATATCATTTTTATGAAAATTCCTAATACTTGCAGACAGATTTATTTCAGTTATCACAGTAACACATAATCCTCGCGTCCTTAGGGCATGTTAAGAGTATGTTAATTGTCTAACAAATAGGAAAAAATAGGTACTTATTATGTATATACCTAGGTGTTTGAAATATGAATGACCACCAACAGTCGGGTGACTTTTACTGACTCTTTTGTTACATAAATTCATTATTCATTCATAAATTCAAATTCACTATTTGATATAGTTAGTTAGATCTACGGGCACTTCGTTAGACTCTGTATTCCAATAGTTTCCCACCAGAAAATCCTATCATATTCAGTGGTTGACTCTATTTAGAGCTGTCTAATGGCATTGAACCTGCAGACGACTGAAAGTGGGGAGAGGGGCTGTAACGCAGCCACTTCGGCATCGCCTCTCCCGGTTAATGGCCTGACACCTTTCCCCCAAACACGTTGGGTTTGGAAATGTTAAATGTCAACTCCGCTTTTTGTGTCTGATTTAGCGCTGACTATAAAGAGAGTGGAGCGCTCAGCCGTGATGTTGTGACGGTATAGTGCTTCGTATCAATGAACGAGTATGTTGATGATCAAAGATTTCTCTTTGAAATTGTTGATTCTGTTGTTATACACGAACTACAAACGAACGAACTAAAAAAGTTTAGTTTTTTCCATATGTTATGTACCTTCAGACAAATTTAAGAAACTGGTAAAACTTTTAAAATAATAAATTTCATGTAACTTAACATAATAACTTTTAAAAAGTTTACGTAAGTTGAGTATGTTCTGTTCCCAAACTTATGCCTGTGTATTTTAATTTCCGTCTATTTTCAAACTTATATTTTACTTCTTACGATTTAACTCTACATAATTGTTAAGGTCTAAATTATACCTTACAGTTTACAGCTGTCGCTTAGTTACGAATGAAAAATGTATACACTTTTCTAAAAGGTGTGATTGTCGAAATTCTGAAATTACAAGTTCAATTACAGAAAATAAAACTAAGACAGTATAATTTAGACGAGGTAGTTACTAAGTCACTGAAATGTTTAAATGTAGACAGTAGTCAAAGGACATACCGCACTTGCTTTCTCGCGTATCAGACAACAAATATAAAATCATTATCGTCAAATCAATGTTTTATATAATTCATATTTTGTGTGTGTCTGTTTGTTTTTCTATAATATTTCTACCACTCAACAAATTGTCTGCTTGAAATATTAAAAGGGTAAGTTTAAATAACATTTTATTTGACACTTTCTCAGTATCATCAGTTTTTGCATTATTTATAGAAGTACTATCAAGTCAAATAATTTTAATATGCGACGTACTACTGTATCGTTTATGCATCTCTCATAAGCTCTATGTTATAAAAAGCGATTATTTTTAGTACCTTAGTACGTACAAGCAATTAATGTTATTTTATAAACTAACTTCGATTGGTGCTGAAATCTAAGTCTTGGGCTATTTTTACAATTGGGCAGAATATGAAATATTATGCTCTTACCCCTTTGGTCACTCGAAAGTAAAAAGTGAAATCAGAAGACATTATTTCGACGGTACGACTAGACGTGCTAATTTTCCCTTCCACCTAAAAATAAACCGCAACCGTACTAGCACGAAACTTTCAGAGAATTCGAGTTGAAAATTTTATTAAAAAACACTTTTTCTTTTTTAGGTTCGGAAATTAGCCTCACGAAATATTCACCGTGTGCCGTCAGAAATAGTGCCGCTCGATAGGCTATCGATATGTTTTTACAATATTGATAGTGGCCCGATATTATCAATTTAATCGATTGTATTGATAGTTCATTGATAGTATTGTAATGAGGCCTTTGTCCAGCAGTGGACGTCTACAGGCTGATATGATGATGATGATTGTAATGAGGCGATATTACTATCGTTATGTCTCTTTTCAATCTTTTCACACTTTCTCAGCCATTTTATTATTTTAAATTTCTTTAAGTCTTAAATAATAGGTAGGTACTTCATTTTTATTAATCATCAATCTGGATGTCTTCATCATATTATTCGCAGCTGGATCCCGGCCTCCCCAAGTGCGACAGATTTATACTTCATTCCGTGAATTTCCGTGCCTTATCGATAGCATATCGCTAAGCATGTTATTGTAACTATCGATAGACGGCAAGGCAACACTAGTCTGAAAAAGGGGGGAAAGTGGAAAGTGTCACGAACAGCATTTGGCATTCAGCCGGGCCGTATTGATGCGGCAGACGGGGGCTGCTTATTTATTCATAAACGTTCAAAAACTTGTCAGTGTTACCAGGCGGACGTGCACTAGCTACCACCATATTTGTAACCAGTGTTGCCCGAATATAAATTAACTACCCAACTTCCACAGTTTTTTTAAAGATCCCTAAAATATTATTTTAGCGTTATTTTGCCGCCTATATACTCAGCCAAGTATCATTTATTATTTGAGCTTTTTATACCATTTATGCAAAAAATCTTTATGTAGCTTGTTAAATGTTCGTCCCTCCTTATCTTTTCATCATTTTATTTTTTTAAAGTTGCTGTTGGAAATAATTTAAGACTTGCATCTATAATTTGACTGGCCTGTTAGCGTAGTGGTAGTAACCCTGCCTACTGCACCAAAGGTCGTGGGTTCGATTCCCACCAATCCAATTTCGAATTCTGGGTGTTTGTATGTATTTAAGTATTTATTTAAAAGTATTTAAGTATGTTTATCAGTTGCCGAGTACCCATGTACAAGTTTCGGCTTAGTTGGGACTAAACAGCCTAAATTATTATAAATCTGAACGATACCTCAACCTCAGTCTTATTCTTTTTTTTTGAAATTACTTAATAATGCCTAAAAATACCTGGCAACACCGGTAACCGTCCTGTTTATTTTATTCTCCAAACATATACCGCCGCCAGACGTCCTCTTGCAACGTGCTGGTATAATCGGGAACCGTCAGCTGGTGGGTCGTTTCTATTTTCACTTCACGTCTACTGCTCCACTGTTGGCGATAAACATTTTTGCTTCTGTTTCATACGCGGGGTCCAGGGCGTTATGATGACTTGTGTAAATTAATAAAAATTCTATCAATATAATATTATCAGCTGTTGGTTTGGACTTTGACCGTTTAGAATTTCAACCCTACGCCATTTGAGGAACCTCGATGCAAAACTATAAGTTTAAATATTTTTTTTAACCGGGTGTTATTAGATTATTCAGTCATTTTGTTTTTTTTTCCTAGAAGAAAAGCGATAAGAACGCCTAAGTTGTAAGTTCTATCTGCAATTTGTACCTGTTAGCGACACAAGAGGTATTTATTTTCCTCTTAGGAAGGTACTGTAGATACCTAATCTAGGTACTTACTGTAGGTCAATGTTTGTGTGTACCATCAAATAATACTTATAACAGTTAATGAGGAGTCGCACGAAACATTTTTCAGTCGAAAAGAAAATCGTTTACGAAACCCGGTCGCGTCTACCCGATTACAAGCTTACAACCTCCACGGCTCGGCTAATTGTTGAATTGGTCAGACTTATACAGGGTCCAACAGAATTTTCAGGGTGATAGAGCTCTGAAAAGTTCTACAGATCAACGAGAAATTACAATGAATTAGATTTAGAAAGAGGATATATAGATTTAGGGCTTCTTTCACCACTTCCTGATATTGTTACAGATAGTAATCTTAGTGATAAACTAATCTATCAGATAAATCTGTGTGATAGACTATATAAAATATATAAGATATAGGCAATCAGATACCTGTGAAACCAAAAAAATAGGCTATCTGTCATATAACCTGCAGATAGGGTATCTGGGACTTTATCAGCAAGTGGTGAAAGAAGCCCTTAGAATGCAGAATGAATCGTACCTAACAGTTTTTTTGTGCCATAAAGTACATTGTATTGTAATGAAGGAAGGAACTGAAGTCTTCGATATAAAAGTCATAGCTTCTATACAAATATAATCCAATTAAACTTTGGGGCAATATATCGTCCCACCAAACCGTTTTAGAAATATCAAAAAGATATGTGAAACATTTCTGTATATAAATATATTGTGATTTTTAAAGTAAGGGTAGATAGATGTTTTTTATTGTCTAATTCACATCTTCTATGACTTAGATTCTGAGCACTAAAACATGTTGGTTTTTAGGCATGGTAAATTACACATTTTAGTCTCCTGCGCATCTCTTTACAAATAACATAATTATGTAGGTATGGAAGTGTCACTTATGTAACTTTGTTCACAATATACATGAAATTAAAGCCCTGTATCTGTACGCACCCTGTAGCTATTGAATTAATGACCGTTCCGTGACTAAGCTCACTTTTTAGGGGCGAGGGAAAGTTTATGGCCGTTCGGCCTCTATATCCTTATCCTTATGTCATACCACTAATCTGTTGAAGCGCTTTTACTTTATATGATTTGTCGGCAGCTTAGGGTTGTCACGAAATACACTTAACGGACCAAACAGGGATTGTACTTTGTATTACTTAAACAAAAAGACAAACAAAGACTAAGTTAAACATCAGCGCAAGCCATTCAGTTTTTTGTAGATAGAGTAAAACAACAGTTCGAAACTAATCCATCGTTTAACAAATTGGCCTGTTGGAAAAATAACATATCAAGTGACTGAGACAATAGTTACACATTCGCAATTTCATTGTAGCTGGGAAAAATAGTAAAAGTAATAAAACAGTATCAAAGAAACTACAGTACAAAAGCATAGTCTGCAGTATAATAGTGTCAACTAATCATGAAGTTTAGGTACCTACGTAGGAAATTAAATTTACATATTTTCCAAATAGTGAATCAAAAAGTTAGGTTTACTGAATTCAGGAAAATTTGAACGTGAGACAGCCCTAGATAAAAAGAAAAATAGTGATGAAAGCAATATCTGATTGAATTTGATGGATTAGTTTCGTAATGGATTCACGAAGTGGTTAACGCTAGATCTGCCAAATGCCGAGTCAGTCCCATAAGATGTTATAGCTCATTTATTTTATTTATTTATGACAAATAGCAAAATACACTTTGAGTACAAAAAAAGTCATCCGGCAAAACTGCATTTATTATAGAGTTAAAACCTCTGAAAGCTAAAGAATTATTACTTCTAAGTATCAGGTCAGCTGGTAGAGAATGCCATTGGCATTAAGTTCGCCTTTTGTACAAATTAGTCCAATAAAGTTTTAATTATATAAATAAATTGTAGATATTAATTTAATTAAGTTGAATTTAATTAGTGAAAATCCATTACATTACGATGGCCCTTTAGAGAGTTCATTATCTCCTGCAACTAACAACGATTCATCAAAATTATCTTTCTCATTTCCATTTTGCGATTCGATTCGTTGTACAAAGACTGTAATAATAAAACTCTAATTTCGTTGTCATCGCATAATGGATTGAAACGTCTGAGCCCTCGGAGCAAAATTTAATATTATGTTCTAAGATCTCTGAGGAACGAAAGAGAAAAGGTAAAAGTGCAGTACGATTGTCGTGGGACGGCGAATTGTAGAAAAGTCACGGAGCCTAGTTCATTCCCGTTTACACCGGTTTCCTTTGCCTAAAGAGAAATACGAGTGGTAATTTTAATTTCGGGCAGCAAAACTGTGATTTCGTTCTCATTATATAGAGGAAAGCTAGGATCACTTCCAGTGGCGGTGGAGTAAACTTCCAAATGTTATCGAAATAGAAGTAAATAAATAAATTTTCAGCGAAATTAATCTCTATGCTGGCTATTGTGTAACCGATATATATGTCGCAGGGAAATGAGGATATCAGGGATTTCACGAAATCTCAAGGGACATCACGAAATCCCTGTAGATGTGGAATATTCTTGTTTATTGCGTCTTCTTACTAAAAATATCTAGTGATAATGTCGTTTCACTAAACTAAATCTAGTAAAATGTCGAATGAAAATCGAGCCATGCATTTCTCTCGCTCGCTCTAGTACCCACGGGCACTAGTGGGAGCGAAACAAATGCGTCGCTCGTGTTGAAGAGAGAAGAATTGGCGCCAATTTATATTTTTCTTCGATCCTTTCTGCAGTCCACCCACAACTGTATTTAACTCTCTTTAGTTCAGTTCACTCCACTTCAGTTGTATTTAATACCGTTTACTTACCTAGAGTAAGTACTTATTAGGCTGCTAATAAGTAAGTAGTGCTGGTTGAGATTCTGTGTCCCAAAGTAGTAGTTTACAAGCATGTTGGAAACAACTGCAGATGTAAAATTCTTAATCGACGAAATGAGAATAACCCGCTGAACGTTTTGTCTAGACGCGAGATGACAAGTAGAGGCGCTCGGCACAAGAGGACTGTAAGCCCGTGTTATTAGATTTTGATGACTTGTTGACGGCCATTTTGAAACTTTCTCATATATTTTGGCTTTTCATTGTCGTTACTTACTGCTTGCTAACAAGAGCGTTAATGAGGAAAGATAGACTTATCAGTGCATCCCAGGATATCACTACTTGTATGGTTTTGAAAAGGCTTTGAATGACATTAAAATTGTCTTGACACATATTAATAAATTCATCTATCTGTGTTTAAGTGCATACGTAATAATTTGAATCGATTATTTATTCCCAATAGTTCATATGACTATTATATATTATTAGGAATATATTCTAAGGAAGAAGACACTACTAAAGTATACTACTATATTATGTATACTACTACTGGGACTTTTTCCGTTAGATATTTGGTTTCACTTCCATAATGTCATTATCTTATCTTATCGTGTCATAATCACGAACATAATTTATTGGTAATCAATTATTTACATCTCAAAATATAATAGCAATTAGTAAAAAATGATATATTTAAATAACTTCAAAACAATGTTAAATAAGCAGTACTAATAAATAACATCGCAGCCTTTTGTTTACCTAAACCGTCACATTACTTCTTGGCCGCCGCGTCTACCTTGAATTTCTTGGTACTGTCGACCGCACGTCAGTGGAAACAAAACCAGTATAAACTGGTCTCTCACAGTATTGAAACTCCCTACTAGGCTAAGCCAGATCCAGGTCAGTATTTCCTCTGACGTGCGGTCGACTGTACCCCGCACCTTCTTCACCCTGTTCTTGCGATCCTTGCGCTGCTTGCGGGTTGGTCGCCTCTTTTCCTACAGACCGTGCCTCGCGAGGCTGTGTAGTAGTAGTAGTTTAGCGGTTGCAGGTATTCATAGACATTTATAGTTACTGCTAGTCATATACATACATACATACAAACACATACACACACACACACACGTAATTATTTTATTACTATTAATTTATTAATCTAGTTACGTAGTATCAACATCAGCAAAAAGTTTTACAATGTATACCTACTTATCTTTTATAGTTCAGGAATAATCGTGTGACATCACATCCCTTCCAGCTTTATTGTACCAGGAGGGTAGCGTTAGACAAGAGATTTAGGTATTTGAAAATGGATACGAAATATTTTACAGAATCTAAATGCAAAATGTGTAGGGAATAGAGAGTCATGTGCAGTCGTGTATATTCCGGGAGGCGGCGGCGTCGGGCCGAGCTGTATCGCCTGTGAACGACGCTCGCGCCGGCAACCGCACTCAATTTCCGTGTTTTCCGTGCGGGAGACGGGGCTATTAGGCATGCTATTTGCAAAACAGTCGATATATATTCTGAATATTTTTAACTTGAACGTGTTCATAATAAAGCGATGTAGTTTTTAACATGTTTAACTTCCAAGAATAACGCTTGTAAAGGGCAAAAGTTAAAGTATATACCTACCTAATCACTGCAATCTCATAGATCTATAAAAATATTAACTTGGAGAAACTACATAGCCACAGTATCTATATTTTAATGCATAAAAACATGCACTCAAACTCCAAACGACATCAAATGACTTCCTTCCTCGGCCTCAAAATGATTTGTCAAACACAAAGAAACGAATTTTTACCTATATCATCTTGATAAGAAATCATGTTATCAATAAGTCGAAGACGTTGACTCGACACTTTTACATAGCTGCAAAATCATCGGCGGCACCCACCAAAAAGTTTTTAGCTTCATGATATAAATAAACATAGTTTGAAGAATACTAAGTCAATTATGGGTAGGGAAGGCAAGCGGCAACAAACGTAAAACACGGCTACACCGAGTATACCCTACACCTAACCTAACCTGTAGCTGGCTGCAGCTAGTTTCCCATGTATAGTGTACGAGTTATGTCGAGCATCTTCATGATAAGCCCCCTACTCCGGCGTCCGGCGTCGACATGTGACAGCGTGATACAGCGGTGATACGTTTCGGCAGCTCGACGGAACTGCACGAAAACAATGGCACTTCTGATATTCAATTCATAAATAAACTAGTAGCTGCACACTGCTATGCTCAAGTGGACTGCGCTCAGAGACTTTGGTACTTGAATAAGTAGGTATAATTTTGCAAAAAATTATCCAGGTACCAACCTAATGAAAGTTTTTCAGAATTAGAATAGCAATTTGTTGTATTTTCAAAGAATATTTAATTGTTTTTAATTTTTAGTAGTTTTATAATCGTACAATATTTTACAATGTCATTGACCCAGTTCAGCTGGTAGGGTTGAAAATGTTGACATAGTTCATTTGAAACAAATAGTATTAAAGGCTACACAATTTGACATTTTCAACACATCGTGTCCCGTTCTAACTATATAGATACACAAAAAATTACACAAAAAATTCTATGAGTTCTTAAAATGTATAAAAATCAGATAGGTAGTCATAAAGCAGAAACAAAGTAGATAGTACAATTCAGGCGGTCTAATAACGATTTAAATCTAACCTATAAATAACCATATATACGGGTCCGTAACTAAATATAAAAGTTTTGAAAAATGCATCCTCCTGACCACACTATACCTAGACCTAGGTAGCAACAAAGTCCTCAACTATATTAGCAATCCGCATTACACGGCTTGAAACCCCCGCTCTCGGCTTAATCTGGACATGATACGGCGGATATTGTGTTTGCGCTGGCCGCTGCCTGGTCGTTGTCCGGCTCCCGGACTATACGGCTAATATCATAAGGATCAGACAGCATGTACATATGCGAAGGTACACGTAGTTTCCAAATAGAATTACATTGTCTAAGATCAAATTTGCCTTTTAAATTAAAAACCATTGTCATGCTGAATCCAATTATGAAAATAAAAATATTTACGATTAGCTTTCTCGTAGTACCTACATACCTACTTTATTTCTACTCTGATGTGAAATTAGATTTTTAAATTAAATAATAAAAATACCAAATAGTAAGTTAGTAAGGTTTTGTTATTTTAATTCGGTAGGTAGGTACTAGGCATATTTTAGTAATCATTGAGACTTTGAAATTTTGTTTAACTATTCGTATTCAGCGACGCGAAATTAGTAAGAAAATGTATTTAATTATATGTATTTCGTTCAAAATGCTTTTTTTTAATTGAGCAGTGTTAAGAAAATAAAAGAAGAAAGAAAAAACCTACGAGTATACGTGTAAATTAGTTTCTTCTCTTGAGACGTACAGAGGATGGAAAACAAAGTGAACCTATAGGAATTCCGTTTATTTCCTTTTGAGGTACGGAACCCTGAAAACGCGTACCATAAATACACGTGCAGATAATAATAACAATAACCTTTGCGTAAGTGAATAAAAAGTTGTCACCATAATGACATACAATATTTACCCATAAATCACCATGATATATTAACCAGCGTTCGTTGTGTTGTAAGTAGATGCTATAAGTAAATTTCTTATCGCCCCGGGAGCGAAGAGCTTTCGAAACTGTATAAATAAGGCTTTATCGCAGGTTCTGCGGCGCCCCCTGTATATAGTGCGGGTCTCTAGACATAGAAAAAGATAAGTATCTCGTTTATAAAAGTTGCTTACTTTCGATTGCGTGTATTTTAAAAAGTGATCTGTTAGATGTTTGCTTCTTAGTTTAAAATTCATTGGATATATACTATACAACAATAAAATTTATTTATTTTTGGTTATTTGGTGTCTCTAAAAGATAGTGCTAGGGTTAACAAGATTACTTTTGAAATAAGATCTGAGGTTTTGGAAAAATAAATTTAACGGCCGCTACGATTTTTATGAGGAGATATAAAAAGAAAAAGAAATCATAAAGTTTTGTTGCAATCATTTCTTCAATTACCTTGAACCGTTTTAATAAAACCAACGATTACAAACAATAATAAAAATTCGGCATGCATTTCTGATTAAAATTTTAGTAACGATTAATAAAGCTGTCTCACTAACGAGAATGTCGTTACTAAAAAGGGGCATTACCCTTTATCGGGTCAGACTAAAAAAATGTAAAATAATTTTAATAAAAGCCTCCGGTTTCCGGACAGCTGACAGTTTCACCTGCGGCTGCAGGCGCTGGAAGGGCTCTGTGAAAAATGTTTTAATAACATTATTTAATAATAAAGAAAGTAAATCGCTAATTAGTATGAAAGGAGACATTTTGTGTGTGGTGTGGCTGTTTATATAATAAGTTGTGATTGCGTTGCCCACAAGAAGCCCTATTTTTGAATCGCTCGCCTCGCTTCGAGAGTTAGATTCTACTAATTTTCCTTCGACATCCGATACAAAAGTTAGTAGAATCGACCGCTCGATGCGAGGAGAGCGATTCAAAAATAGAGCTCAAGGTCGTTTAGGATAACATTTGAAAATCTATATCCAGCTAGATACCTATGTCCGGCAGTGGACTAGCGCAGGTTGTTGATGATGTTGAAGAAGAAAATACCTATGCAATTATTGTTTTGTATATTACTGAATTTAGTTAAAACAAAAAACAATGTTAGCGTATAGGCTGAGTGCTTTGTACATATATAAAGACATATACACAACTTTTAATGATAGCGACGCGTTTGCCACTTTTATCAGACACCTTTAGGTATAGATATTTATTGGGAAAATTATCCCAACGCGGTTTTATCATGTATGTAATAATTCAACTTTTAAACTCATTAAACTGTTGGAAACATTTATTTCTAACATACGAGTGAAGTGGGAGCAATTATGTTAGAACGTGTCGAACAGAAGCTCGTAATTGGATTCATAATTTGTAAGTAACTTTGTCTAGAGTGGGAATTTGGGATTTATTATATGACTTCAGCTTTCATTTTTCTTTATAAGAGTTTCTTTGAAATTTTACGTTATCATTAAGATGCTTTTGATACTTACAAACTTTGCACGAATGCATTTGTTGCACTTTTTTCCTATTTTGTCATTGTGTCCTATTTTTTACTTTTTTTTTCATACCTACTTATTGTTATAATTTTTTATGGAACTAGTGCCAGAATTGAAGAATTTGTTACTATCCCCTACTTCCGTAAGGAAATATTAGTTATCTGTGCCTACGTGTTAGCTTGTATGATTGTATTCATGCATTAAATTAAAATGGACATTTGCTACGTCATATAGATAGACCATCGAGGACAAATTGTACAAATTATCCCAACTGATCGATTATATGGTATTTTGATGCAGGCTTCATCATGACTCTATGCACTTAACCATTTAAATATTAAAATTATTATCTAAAAAAATGCAATAAACCCTCGATACGTTACATAAAAAGAATACGATTGATATATTATTTTCTCTAGTCCAATTTGCCATTGTGTACTGTAACATAAGTACCTGTATTTTTACGTCAGAAATGATTATAAAGAAAAAGCCCCTAAGAAATTCGAGATAAGGTATCAAATTAATTTTTAACAACGCACCGTAAATACAGCCTCCCATTTTTCTTTTGTGGTGCATTACAATGGAAATTCTTTTTTTAAATTGACGTAACGTTCTAAGCCATTGAAGGAAAACAGAGACAGCTCAAGAGGTGGGTCAGGTCAAGGCTCAAGGGGGTCCCTTAGGCATTTAAAATAATATAATAAATAGTTTACGTTCGACTATTTATAATGAATGATTCATATTCTCATGTTTTAGCGATTATAACATGTATTAAGTATAATATTATCTTCCTCCACCAGCGTATCAAAATAGATAAAAAATTATGAAGTGGTGCATTAGTGAATCTTTATTCTTTGAACGAATCTCTAAATGTATCTTATTTTGATTATTTGAATATCAAATCGTATGTGGTTAAGTAGATATTTTGTGACTTGTTAAAAATTATTTCGCGAATACAAATGAAACAGAATTTCATATTTCGTGAGCAAATTAAAGTTACCTTAATTTTTGTTTGCCTAATAAAATATTTCTTTATAAGACAATGTAGGTGTCAATTAGTTTTAGTATGTATACGTCGATATCCCCTTAATGTAATCCCTGATCCACCCCTGTAGCGAAGTAAAATAATGATTTATTTATGTCAATGGGCTATATCCGAGAGCTGTGTGTTTTCCTTCTTAAATTGGTTATTGTTCGAATAAACTTCTTTTATTACATTGTTAGTAAAATGAGAGATAGGGAGGTATTTTCAATTACCCCCTACTTTAGATAATAAAGGCGGAATTTACAGGCTAATCCGAGACTTTTTATGAAGGCATGAAAGCGTTTAGACGTAATATTTGTGTGTTTAGATTTCCCTAGGAAAAGAATTGTTGTTTTCATTGTGAAATACAGTCTTCTGCTCGTAGTGGCGTCTTTTGTTTACATAAATTAAGAATATTCACATAAAAGTATTATAATTTGGTCGCTCACTATGGGCCTTATAAGAAGACTCAAGGTCACCCAGAGGGCAATGGAGAGAGCTATGCTCGGAGTTTCCCTGCGAGATCAAATCAGAAATGAGGAGATCCGCAGAAGAACCAAGGTCACCGACATAGCTCAAAGAATTGCGAAGCTGAAGTGGCAGTGGGCTGGGCACATCGCTCGTAGAACTGACGGCCGTTAGGGCAGAAAGGTTCTCGAGTGGCGACCACGTATCGGAAGACGCAGTGTAGGCAGGCCTCCCACAAGGTGGACCGACGATCTGGTGAAGGTCGCGGGACCCGGCTGGATGAGGTTAGCGCAGGACCGGTCGTCGTGGAGATCCTTGGGGGAGGCCTTTGTCCAGCAGTGGTGACGAACCTAAGTGATGACCATCACCTAAGTGATGACGAAGTTGAAGTAGAGATAATCAATAGTCATTATCATCATTTTATTTTTTCTAAAATCAGTAAGTAAACACAATTAAATTGTGTTTTCTCAACTTAGATTATAATTATGTGATATTTGACTCGCGGAACCCAATATATCTCTAGTCGATTTTATCTTACATTATCTTGTTCTAACCCTTGGAATCGCGTGGGTATGTACCATTGAATAAATTCATCAGGTGCAACCTGACCTGAGCAAATATAGACACAATTTAATCGTATTTACCTACTCTTAATGATTTTTCTCAGTAACAAAAGGTGGTATTTGTTGGACTTTCTTATTACTAAGACAATATGCCAGTCTAGACATTGCCGTGTGTGAAATAACACGGCGAATTGTACACCCACTAATAAACCTTAAACGTGAACCGTAAAACTAATAGCGAACGTCACTCTGTCGTAAACCGTGTTATTAACCAAGAAGAGCCAGTGACTAAGAACACGTTTCCATTGTTACGAGACGATACGTTTTTTTACACTTTCATTTATCTTATGTGGCGAAGAGTTTTTTCTTAATTCATTACTAGTTTCATCCGCGACTACACACTCGTGGATTTTGGAAGTAGATAACTATTTCTTCTGTGCAGATTAAGCAATAAATTTCCTATGGGATTTTTTCTATGGGAAAAACATATACCAGATTTTAAGTTTGACCTCCAGGAACACAACTGTGAAAACCTTATCTAATTTGGTGCAAAAGTTTGCGTGATACCGGACCAAACATACAGACAGACAGACAAAAATTCTAAAAAAAATTGTTTTGGCTTCTATTGCTCTTATTAAGACTCCTCATATATTTTTTTATTAAATATCTCCTATGTACATACATCGTTTAGTTACTGCAACGCTGATACCTGTACAGTATGTTTCCAGTAGAGCAACAGAGCCAGTGTATTATCAGGCATAATTATTTATACGATGAATATACGAAAGATTCAAGTGTTCAACATAAATCGGCTACATCAAATCACACGTCACGTTACTATAATATAAAAAACCCTGTACTTTCTATGTTCAATGGAAACAGATTGCAACCATACTCTCTTGTGATACCACCAATGAATCGCCAACTTTTAATGCGCTACTCTGCGTTTAATTTAGCGTAAATTTAGTGTACTTTTATTTATATTTAGAGTTTATGTTTTGTATTTTTTATGATCTACATACCTACGTACATAATTATTATCTTCAGGCTATAATTTACATACTTATCTGAAAAATAAATATTTATGCCGGAAAGAGCTAAGTAGAAGATTTTATTTTAAGTTTTTGTTGAAGGTACGAAGAGACTGTTGATAATCCTCCGATAAAATAATTTAAAACTCTTAAGTTCCAAAAGTCCCAATCGGACCAAAGGTTCGGACTCCAGAGACAAGCGTGACGGACGGACGCAAGGAAACGGACGGATGGACGGACGCACGGACGCACGAATGGAATTGAGATATTTTGTTGTATGTATGTGTTATCGTCAAGAAGGTTATGCAGAGGCGTTAGAGAAGTTCTTTAGTAGAACACATTTTCTCAAAAATAGGAAAAACCTTTTTTTTGCGATTACATTAATACTTCCTTTACCTTACGTCTACGGTACTGGGGTCGAGAAATAAAAAATTCCGGCACATCCGCGTTTACTGTAGGTAAGTACCTACTTATATAAAAAATTATAACGATAATGCTCATTTACATGCAGCTTTACATTTCTAGTATCCAAGTTTTGATATAAAAAATAACAGCCAATAATATTTGAAAATCACCATTCTCCACATCCAGCTCCTGAGTCCGAACGATCAAAACTTTCAGGTGTTAACTAGACAGTAGTAGCGCTAAAACTCATCGCGCATTATACTTAAGGGGACGATAAACGATAAAACCTCTCGGTCGTCTCATCCCTGGAATTCCCGAGGATTCTCACAAAAGCTTCCAGATTACTCGTGTAATGGTCACCTTGCGAAGATATTAATGACGCCTGCGTGACTGAGCGATTGTGTAGCTCTTTCTTTCTTAGCTGAAGTGAAAGTGGGAGGAAAACCTTTTTGATTTATAGATTGTTGTTGCCGCTTTCTGGGTTTTATGATCAATTTTGTGCACGTGATTATGAAGAGATAAAACTAACTATATCCATACGTAATTATCTGCGAGGCTTCGCAAGATTTGCCAAGTACTACAATAAACAGTGTAAGTTGAAGAAAGTAGTGGCTGAAGGTTTAACTGTGATGTAGCCACACACGTAACTAAGTGCTGAACATTTTTTCGATCCTGACAATCCGTAAAACAAAACGATACCATGATACTGCAGGTATGACCTGACGATGATATTATACCAATTACCCCGATTTTGACGAGATTAATGACTACTTATCTTTAAAACTTACGCAAGATTGTAATTCATTACGGTCGTATTACAATATTCGATTAATTCTGCGATATTCTGTAATTAGAATACTAACTGTTTCTTATAATCTACTTTAAGATGAAACATGTCTCAGACGCCGGCAGATGGCGCGAGAGTCTGGGCGCTAATGACGCGGCGGCGGCGCCATTAAATTATTTTTACGACTACCCGCGAGACGCGGCTACCACAACGTTAGAGATAGTTTGCACCGCTTTATGTCTCGCTTATAAATCATAACGATATAACAATGCTTGCTACAACGACTTTCTGATATAAAATACATTTTCAACCTAATGGAAAGTAAGTGTAGTGGTGTGGGGACACAATATTATAGTGCTGTCTCTGTCCAGCAATAAATCACTTCACTCACTAGTCATCAGTTGCGAACTCAATTTGTGGACATAATTATAATAAGGCCAAATTATGAGTAAACACAGATCTTTAGAACTTCACCATTTTTCATTTTGCCTCCAACTGGCAGACACCAAAGTGATAACACAGTCATACATTTGTTCAAAGCGACAATACTCGTATCGTTAAAATACTTCTGGGAGTACAAACAAAACCTGTGAGTGTAAAATCCTACGGATTCAAGAATTGAATTATAAATTGTCGGTTCATTTCTAAAACATGCTGAAAAGCGTTATAAAGACGTCGTCGAACTTGCTAAAAATTTGACCTCTCATTAGATTTAGTATCAGTTTTTATGTTCTTCAATAAAATTGCCTCATCTGTAATGCGATATGGCCAGCCTTGTACTCCGCTATGACCGTGATGTTACCATACCACCTATCTTACCCTCTTCATCTGCTTCTTCATTTCATTATGGGAGTTCCTGAACATAGATCATTAATGTCTCAAATAAACAGTATAATCTCTTTGGAAGAGACACGTTTAAGCACTAAATTAAAGGTCCGTAAAGCATCGCCAGTCTAGACTCCTTTAAAACCCCATAAACAGAGTTAACAGAGCCATATGAGAAGAGGGACTCTCGTAAAGTTGTTGGGTACAACATTATGATGGTAAACTTGTAATTGTACTTACAACACCGCTATACGTAGATATGCGAAAAATGTGACAAAAAAAAGGTCGCGCTCAAGTGAGCCTAAGAAGGCCTGTTCAACAAGTTATGTGGCTCCTCTGGAGACCTGGCAGCCGCTGTGACTAACACCTGTCAAGATGTAGTGGGCTGGGTGGACAATGATATTCATGTGGTTGATGAGACAAAAAATGCTTCAAATCAGCATCACCTTTACTAACGAATAGAACTCGAATTTTTTACTAGCATTATTACTGTAATTTTTTTTAATTAAAAAGCGACAAGTAACATTTAATACCACTTTTACTACGCTCTGTGGTCTAAAGTTCGTAAAACTAATAAGGTAACGGCGACACAGTGTCGTAAAATGAGATATTAAGAAGAAAACAGCTGTGCTCTTATTGAAGCTCTCTGGTAAGTACCTACGTGATCAAGTTTAATGATAATTAGAATCGAGCCTCAACTGCTATGGCATGACCCTCTGTTGAAAATTGGAACTAGAAATCACATAATAGGACCTGCAGTGCTCACGTTTTTAGCCAGCTGCACTATTCAACTTTCTTTTTGTAAATATTTTCGTACAAATGCATTAAATCGATTTCCTTGTTTGTAATTTATTAGGTAATAGTAGGTATACTTATCAAAAAAAATTCGGTAAAATTTTTTGGAAAGTCCATTGGTGAATGAGTGAGAAAGTTGTGCGGTGTGGCCGTACCTTTTATTTCATAAGTAAGAAAAACTACGCAGTGCTACGCGCGCTACGCCGTAGCCAGCATAAGCGTTCAACCTCGAATGCCATACAAACGTGTGTTCCCAAGACGAATAATAATCAAATTTTTAGGTAATTCTATTTGAAGAAAAATCTTTTGGTATGAAACATCTTCGACTTGCTACGGTTAATAATTTTATTTTCTTTTTAATTTCACAGCCAAAAAGTCTGTAGACAACGTGTGTGAACATTTCATCAGGCTACTAATCAACTAATTCATTCTTGACTATGCGACATCCTCTTAGTTTGTTCTGTCGTCCATGCTAATGAATAGATTGGTCCACGTGTTGTGTATAAAAGTGTTCGTAGCGGTCAAGTTTCATTTTATAACTTAATGTAATTATGTATTTCTTCAGTTAGATATTTGAATGGATATAAATAACTTTTGGTCTCATACTAATAGCTAATTAATTGTTAATAAGTACTTTGTAGTAAATGTACCTATAATAATATACCTAAATAAAATAACAACCACCGCATGTTTAGGCAATTTGATATTTATTTTATTCTTTTCACACATATTTATTTAACTGTTAGCTTTTGTTGGCCTCTGCCAACCTGCTGTTATCAGCAGCCTATGATAAGTCCACTAGTACTTGGCGCTCCGTTCTTTCTATCTACCCATCAGGGACATAGCGTGAAGATATTAGGGGACATAGCGTTAAAAAAATTGTTTGTGTGTGTGTGCATGTATGTATGGGTAGATGGATGTGTGTATGTGTATGCATTGTTTGTATGCAATATTGCTTATCGAATTATTAGACGAGTTACAGGACATTGAAATATCAATATGAAGCAAATAAGTTTACAGGGAAATAAGAAACTTAATTTCCTCTCTATGATTCGTTCCCTTTTCCATGTAATAAAATCGCAATTAACAGAACAATATCGTGTCTCGGTCGCTTCAAGCCGCAGTATAGGTAAGACTATGCATGCAAGGAAATGCAATAAGACGGCCGTTAAGCGCTGCAGCCGCTGCATAACCGTCGCCATAACATTTTCGAGCACTCTAATTGCTTTGAAATCTAATGCTAAGGTGACATTATGTAACATTATGTTAGGCATTACGTGAAGGTGGGTGTTGTCTAGACTTAAGTCTGCTCATTTCACATTTCCTTACTTAAGGTCAGAGGTACAACAACAAAGTAAAGCAAACAGCGTTATGTCAAATACTCAGCTGTAATCATGTCTGTGGTCTACGCACATAGTCCATTTGCATACCACCTTATAATGACTTTCTTTAAGGCCTTTAAAATATTCGCCCACAGCAGCATAATTGATAGTAAAATTGATGTAATCGCAAGACATGGGCACACCATCTCAGCGGTATGGTATATCTACGTTAATTGGCCTTCAAAATCTTAAATACCGCACATTTAAACGTCATTCCTATACATACAACTCTACTGCGCCTATCAGCTTCTAGCGACCGAACTTCGGTTTGCTGCGCATGCCAATGAATGATAGGGTCGCCATCACAGACATAATATTATTTATCTAGTATAGGACACGACGATGCGGTCAAACTTAGAGCAACACCGGGGGCGTGATTACAGATGGGATGCAGCCACGATGCAACAGACTGCTCTGCAATACCGTCGGGTACAAACACAATAGACGCAACAAACACAATTACACTACAGTTTGTATATTATGTACACATACCTATGTAGCCAATACAGTTACTTCGCTCCAACCACTGTAGAATAAGAACCCAAAATTACAAAGGCAGACCCGAAGGCACTAAAACACGGTGTAGAGTGTCAAAGGTTCGGATTAGGTTTAGATGTGGTTAGGTTGCTTAGATAGAGCTAGCAAAGCGAGCGATGAGACCCAGAAAATGACAGAAAATTTTATTTATTTAAATGTATCATTGGTGTATTGCAGTTGGGTATGGTGGGTTGTGAAACGTACACAAGACGCTGCAGTACAGACAATGGGTGTCTGTGTTGTATCAGCATTTGTAATTACGCCACTCGTTGGGGAGACGCCATAGCGTTTTATTCCGATGTGAAATATATCTACAAAACACACATGCAATAAATCGTAACAACACATATAACCTCTCGTAATATCTTCACATTTCGATACGGCACATGACTTGGTGGTCTGGTATCTTTAGCAGAGGGGAACGCCTCAGGATGAAAGCAACGATCTTGTCTATAAATACGCCAAATCTACGTTTATAGTCGTCTTTAAATTCTATACATTACAAACAAGTGGTAACTTATTACGTGCCTATCTACATAACATAACACCCAACACTAACTTATTTACACAGCATGTAACAAAGACCGTTTTCACACAGTTTTTGTTTGGCAGCTGTGAGTCACCTAGCCTTGAACCCGTCGCTTCAATTCTTCGAACAATACCAATCAAATATTATAACCTACTATTATCTTAACATAGTTTATGACGCATTAATTACACGCGCAGTCGAGCGAGGTACCTACACGTTGTACAGACCCACACAAGTAACTAGTAAGTATGTACATAAATTATAGTTTATTTGCGGGTTCCCATTTTCCATGCAACATTAGAGTGGAGATAGGTTTAAGATTAAGTCAATGAAATAAAAGCAAGGCAATTTGGTTTATTATTTTTTAATATCTCGGCTAAACAACTACCTACTAACTGGATCAATGGCTAGGTTCAGAAGGCAGTACTCCTGGACACGGCACGCATTGTCTGGAGGTTCCTCACCAACAACTACCTACTAACTGGATCAAGGGCCAGATTCAGACGGCAGTACTCCTGGACACGGCACGCATTGTCTGGAGGTTCCTCACAACAACTACCTACTAACTGGATCAAGGGCCAGATTCAGAAGGCAGTACTCCTGGACACGGCACGCATTGTCTGGAGGTTCCTCACCAACAACTACCCACTAACTGGATCAAGGGCCAGATTCAGAAGGCAGTACTCCTGGACAAGGCACGCATTGTCTGGAGGTTCCTCACCAACAACTACCTACTAACTAGATCAAGGGCCAGATTCAGAAGGCAGTACTCCTGGACACGGCACGCATTGTCTGGAGGTTCCTCACAACAACTACCTACTAACTGGATCAAGGGCCAGATTCAGAAGGCAGTACTCCTGGACACGGCACGCATTGTCAGGAGGTTCCTCGCCCTGCGGCCCTAACCACCGGTAGCTTGAGCCCTGCCCCGCTGCCGGCGGCACTCTAGGTTAGATTTTTAATGATATTTTCGTACTATTTTTATAAATAAAATATTCTAAAAATTTTGACCATTATTATAATAATGTTAAATAAAGGAAATAATAATAATAATGTTAAATGATAATATTAAAGTTTTTGGACAAATTCATCTTACTTTGAGTCATCTTCTGGCAAATCCAGGCTTCTACTACCATTTAATAATTTATCTGTTGACCATTCTTTCTTATCGTGACTTACCTTTATAATTACCCTGTCAAAATAAAATTACTATCGGATCCTTGCTTATTAAAATAGTCAATAACAGAGGTTCATACAGGTACACCATGGGTACTATTTTATAACACGTTCGATACTTTAGTTCTCGTGTTAGTCGATAATTTTCGCTTAACGAATGCCCCGGGGCGGGTACAAACTTTTTATCGCTTCTATACGTGAGAATGATTAAACTAAGTTGTACAGATGTTCTTGAATTTCCCCATTAAGGAAACATAATCCCGAGTTTTATGGAGCTCAATAACGTATTATTAAAGCAATTAAACGATTAGAACGATGTTTTCATGTTGTTACACAATGTATTAATCTCTTCCAAAGATCATAATGTTTTTCTTTTATAATATTATTTTTATAAAGTATGATTTAATATTGAGGTAACTAAATTGTGAAATTATCACAAAGCAACATGTATTCGTTAAACATAATTTAATTAAGTAAGGGTAAGTAGAAAACATCTAAAGAAAACTTATTTCTACTAAAACGCACCTCAAATATGACATTTAGTCAGGTTGGTTAAGTGAATCACTTTCAAATATCTCTTAAATTGTAGCTTCAATTAATATTATAGATAATATTGAGTAGCCGTTGTCATTATTATAATGACAACAACTACTTTACCAACACCTACTACAGTGCTAAATTAATCATTGTAAAGTAATTGTTGTCATTATTGTGTTCCATGTTTTACTTACCTACCCAACCTGACCTTACCTCTTCTCTTTGATAGTCACTCTGTGAAAAATATTTTATAATTAAGATATTAGATTAGATATAAATTTTAGATTTATATTATATATTGGTCTACAATATTCATTTATACAGTATGTACACATGTCCATAAATCGTTAAATACTAAATAAACTATACACACTAATATAAACAGAAATACTTAATTATATATAAAAAAAGTTAGTATCAAAAGTTTATGTACAAATCTATAATGCGAATACGTCGTCGTCGAGGGTAGTGCCGCGCGTATGTATATTATATTGCGTATGCCGTTTATATTATATTATATATGTATATTAGATTATTAATTTTAGGTATTAGATTAGATACTTATAGATTTTTTCAGATGATGTTGATACTGTTTTAAAAATGCCCGACACTTCTCAATGATAACAACATGTAAGCTAGGTTACTTAATGTACTTTAGATCTCTAGCACCAGTCTGACTTTCAATTCAATGATGCTGTTTGTTTGAAAAGAACTAATTCGCTCTGCTGGCTGAATCGTCTGCAGGGAAATACTCAGTGATGGGCGCGACCCCCCTCTTACCAAATGGACGAGAAGAAAAACTAGTTTGTTTAAAGAAACTGTAATGAGTAAATTTGTATCACAATTTAATATATTCCAGTTACCCAGTGATAAAAGAAGAATGAACCAGTGTTTTAATAATCATTTTTAGTGATGTATCGTCGTTAGTCTGTCAACATTTGCAAACTAAGCCTTTTCCGCGTTTAAAGCCTTTGCCTACTTTATTATAATTGAAAGCACAATATCGTCATCCCATAACGATTAACTTACGATATACTTGATTTTTTAAAATTTACAGGTGAACGAAAGAAACGCGAAAAGAGTTATTAGAACACATTGACCCCCCTGTGAACAAATCCCTGGCTACGCCCGTGTCCGGCGGGCCATTAGAATGATTGCTGGCCCATCACATCGCAGTCGCACTGATGCTACTCGAAGTTTAACAGACGGCCTCTTAACGGATTGAATTTTATGAGACTCGACATGCTAGTTTGTCTGCAGCTTTTAGTTTTGTTAGTCTTTCTGAATTTGCTGTAACAGGGTTATTTATATTAGATGACCAATGTCTGCTAAAAGCGTGGCAAAGTCATTCTGGATACTTTCATTGTATCCAGTTGTGGACATTGGCTGGCAGGACGATAAATTATCACAACCATAAATTTTACAACACGTAAGTATGGGCTTTGCTGAGCTCGTTGCGCAAAATGTCACATTTAAAGCAATAGTTGTGTGAATTCATCACATCGCGAAGTTTTCCCTTACGACGTCTATCTGGAAGATATAGCCTTTAGTGTTAAGACTGCCTGAGTACATCAAACTCCATGTATATACCTATTGTAATTTGTGCATTTTAGGCTTATTATTTAGGCTCTCAATTAGGTTCCTTTCAACTTGAAACTACTTAATCGTAAACAGGTAATACAATATTTAAGATGGTATGCATTAGCTGGCCTCTCTATGTTTTCCCCATAGGCGTACGACATTACATTCCTTTGTTACCTATGTTTATAACTACCAGACTACTTTATAAATACGTGGATATTCAATGATCTTACTGTACCAGTGGTAGTAACATGGGTAAGAATATCTGCATACCTAGAAAGTGGGACGGATGGTGGAAATATTATACTGGTATAGACGTAGTTACATCTGCACATTTGCAGCGAGCAGTCGACAACATTTGGTCCCAGGGGAGCGGTGCAAAAGAGGTGTTTACATGCATTTTATACCCGCGCACCCTTATCAAGTCGCTACATTTGCGCCCGCAGGCGTCGTCAACTAACTAGGTACCTCCCACATAGTTTCAGCTGAAACCGAAACCGGAGATAAATCTTCGGTGAAGAATTTTCTATTGGTAAGGACACTTGACCTGTAATGTAATATACAGGTTTATTTTTAAACGGTGTGAAAACCGAAACGTATCAACTTATTTTAAAAAAATAACCCCAAAAAACTTTAAAAAACTGATTTAAAAATTTGAACTCATTTGAAATTTACTTTTTATACTTTCTAGTCATTTCATTTAGCGTGTCACAGACACACGCGGCCTGCGGTGGCCGTGGCGGTGGCGACCTTTTGTATTCCCTATGCAATGTATGTGAGACTTCAGACACGCCCTGCCTGCGTTTGCATATTGCGGCTGCGGCCTGCGGTAGGCCGCCACCGCAGGCCGCGTGTGTCTGGGATACGCTTTACTCATTTATTATTACGTTGTGCATCACTGACATTCGCAAATGACAAATGTCAAATGTAAAATCTCAGATTAATAGAATGGCCAAGTTAGTATTTTCATTCTGCCAAGAAACCGAAACCCCACGTTCGGCGTGAGTCCGACTCTATCGTCACCTTCTCACAATATTTACTTCAGCCAGGCAGTTCTCACTTTATGTGCGACTTTAACTGCACGTGAAAATTGAAAAAGTTTATGTTACGAGCTTTTTTAACGTCTCTACGAATGTTGAGGTCTAATTTGTTTGCAGAGCGGGAGGTCGGGGTAAACCGTTAACGCGCTAAGGTCGCACGCTACCTGAATTATTTGCCTACCAAATCAAAAAACGCAGTGTTTTTTTTTAAATTTTTTATTTATTTATTTAAAATAGTTAATTAATACTTTTATCATACGCCTCATGCTATCGCAGCTAGTCCAAATATTGCGTGATATTTTTAAAGTTTTTAAAAGTTTAGATTGAATGATTTTTGACAGAAATTGTTGAGATAGTAAGTAGGTCTTATATAGGTACATTGTAGGTAAGTTATGAACGAATACTGTAAAAATATGCTTGCATGCTTTTTATGGCAGGTTAAAGCTTGTACGAAAATACTTTATACCATAAAATTGTATATACCTATAACCAGCAATAAAACCATTTCATTTCAAAATATTTTACTGGTTATTTTTAATTTTTAATTTAAAACTTGATTTTAGAAATGGCGTTGCGGAAGTTTGTCACACCGCATTCTTCTCTTAAACCTAGGAAGCGGTGGCAGTTAAAAAAATACGTGTATTAATGTACCATGACGGCCGTTGGGGCAGAAAGGTTCACGAGTGACGACCACGAATCGGAAGACACAGCGTAGGCAGGCCTCCCACATGGTGGACCGACAATCTGGTGAAGGTCGTGGGACCCAGCTGGATGAAGCTAGCGCAGGACCGGTCGTCGTGGAGATCCTTGGGGGAGGCCTTTGTCCAACAGTGGACGTCTACTACAGGCTGATATATGATATACATGCAGATATATGATGATGAATGTACCAAGACCTGTACTCATTACTATTAACAGAGCAGTCTAGGCAACATAAGAGTCTTTTCCGAATGGAAATCCCAAAAGCAATTCATAAAATTGATTTTCTCTGCACTTGGAAGCCGAGTGCATGAGCGCCGTTACCACGAGAGATGGCAAAAGATAATACCACCATTACAACAATTTCCGAGGCGAGTCGCAGACGCACCTCTAGCCAGACGAGGCGCTCGTAAAAGTGAAATATTATAACCACGTCCACTGAATTTAAAAAATCGTCTTTACTAAACTATAGCATATGGGCGCTAAATCATGTGAATTCATGTGGAAAGGGATTACTTTTATTTTTGAACTTTTGGAAGACTAATATTATATTTCGACAATACCAATATTATCATAAGAGTACTTATAACATAATTCAATTTAGATATACTTTGGGAAGCTTGTTACGACTTTAAAAAATATAAGAATCGTTTGTTTTCCTGAATAAAAATTTTACTTTCACACAGATACCTACATAGTATTTATTGATAACATTATTTGAAATTCAAACTTTGGCATTCGCATTAAAATAACACATTGTATTGAGTAGGTACACCTAACACAATATGATGACGATTAGAATTTCAGTATAGAATATGGCAGAGTGTAAAATGATTATAAATAAGTTATTTTTAGTATCCTTTTCACTTCACCTAATAGTTATAGATCTGTAAAAATTAACAACATAAAAAATTATATACCTACTTACATAATATCTCGAAAGGCTTCAATTCCGTTTCCGTTCTATTTATAATTAAGTTCCATTTACGTTCATGGGTAAGTATACCTTTTCTACCCTTACCTCTTTTGCCCTCAGCACAATCAAAGTCGAAGTGAACACTTTCGCAAAAACAAGAGAGGAAGGTGTCAAGTGCGCAGTTGAGGTTGAGAGTCCTTAACTAAGCATAAGCAAGCTGAAAACACTTGCGAATCTTACGTTCACCTTACGTTTTCAGAAACTGCTTCTCATGTTTTTAACTATAATTTGTACAGCACTTACCAAAAAGTGTTTTTTGTAGCGTTCACAGTCAGCCTAGAATGTAGACGACACCTATATCACTAATCTGTGGCATAGAACGTAGCAAACAGTACGTTTGAAATAAATTCTGATAGTGTCATTGTTTGTTAATTCTACAGCATTGTAGATAAAAAATCTCCGTGACGTCTACACGGAAAATGTCCATTCTCTTCTTTAAATTAATTACAGCATCTCCCGATGACTAAATAAACGTAATTAAAACTTTTGGAATTAACTTGCGCCTGATTTCTTTTTTAATTTGGCCCGACTTGCCTAATTTAGGCAGCGCGACGGGGGTTGCTGACACACCCCTGCTCTACGGCTGACCCCTTTTGTCATGGAAAAAAATAAGCTTGAGGAAGGGAAAATATAGAATTCAGGATCTTAAGATAAAACAGGTATAATTGACACAAATTGCAAAAGAAAACAACCAGTTGTGGAGTTTTTGTACAAAATTTTGGAATACCTAGAGAACATAATGGAACAATCGTCAGGTGCCTTGGTTTGCTTCTATTAACTAGAGCGAGCCTATTAGGCTTAGGTGCTTAGTAAGAGCCACCAACCTGCACTGGCCTAGCGTGGTGGACTATAAATATTAGTTCATACGCCCTCGTCGTTAGAGGGTAGGCCTGAGCCCCAGCCTAGTGAGTAAGCTCGTCAGGCAGGTGGACTTCTTGTTCTTTTGCTACTTCACACTTTAAAAATAACAGATGTTTCTTGGAGACATTCATTCATGCGTATTAAACGAAGACCCCTCTTCTGGGTCGATAGTTAAAGACACGACAGCTTTCAAATTACACCCAACGACACCCATTTATAGTTCAGAGGTCTTTTACCTGTCCTTCTTTACCGTTCAGTAGTTTTACGACTCATTACTTTCGCTGACCATCCGATAGCACGTGACCATCAAACTTGCACCGTTCGACAGTCACCATAGATGTGTGTGCAACATAAAATTTTTTATAGACAAATATAAAGTCTCGGGGGTTCATCAAAGACAGTGGGCCGTGTCAGGGAGATTGCAAAGCGATGGAACTACGGAACCCCAAATTTTATTGCGTGTTCCGCCCCATAAACAAGGTGCGGTTTGCTGATAATGTTGCCAGAATTTATTTCTCGACGATGTGAATAAAAGTTGTTTAATGGCTGATAGCGGAGAGGAGAGTGACATAACACTAAAACAGCGGACCACCCTCCATATGCACATATACCTACAGCCTACAGGTCATTATGTACAATCGGTTAGTTTCACTGGAAGAAAGCTGCGAAGCGGCGTTTGGCGTTATCCCTCAGAGTGTTAAAACACCCGATCGGGTTTTATTAATATTGTCAGCAGAATGTGACGCGACCCGATCGGGTGTCGTCGCTGTAGGCTATTATCACGTATATATATATATATAGGTATGAGTGATTTCTCGAAAATCAAAAAATGACGTCCACATTCTGCGGAGTTTTCTAATTTTGACAGCCACATTCTAAAATAACAGTCCAGGGGACCAATCGCGCTGATTCTAAACGATATTACAAAATCCAAACAATAACCAAAAACGTTACATGTACACACACGTTTGACCAATCTTTGTGGTTCGGAGTTAGTAATATCGTTCAAATATAGCGCGATTGGCCCCCAGTAAGTCTAAAAAATATTCACGAAAAGAGTAAACTTGTAACTACTTTAAAATAGTAGTACCAACCATCGATTAACATTTTCACATGGCAAGACAACACGTCAAGATTAGTTCTTCAATAGCAGTTCTACCCACTTTATCTACATTCATCATCGTAGACGTCCACTGCTGGACAAAGGCCTCCCCCAGGGATCTCCACGCGACCGGTTCTGCGCTAACCTCATCCAGCTAGGTCCCGCGACCTACCTATCTTACAATACAACATACTAATGGTAACAAAATAGGATTTCTGTGTTTCTATTATACACACTCTTAACACTTTCCTGAGGGTTTTTATTTTATTTTTATTTGAGCGCACTAAACAGTTGTGATGGCCGACGTGTATATAGTGCTCACATTCTAGAAACACTAAAAACACAAAATGCTTTAGGTAAATAAAAAAGGCACGAAACCAATCAAACTTAGTAAACAGTGGGAAGGTAGGGGTGCTGCTTGGACAAATGTATAAAAACGTGGCAGTGAACGGCTCTGATGAAACTATAACTTTTGGACCTTGAAACTGTCACAGGAGATAATAAATGAAAAAAAGTTCTGAAGTATTAGTTTCAAAAACTTGTAAAGTTTGGAAATAAAATATCATTTGAACAAAAATACTTTAGGCAGGACAGATCTCTAAATAGTTAGAGACGAAATCTTCCTGAGTGATAAGTAGGCAGTAGAAAATTAATGGTCTGTGCAATGTCCTGCACAGTCATCTAGTCCTGAAGTTGACAGTTAGGTTGATGATGCTCCTAAAAAATATAAATGATGGTTTACTTGAAGTCCTTGACAATGTTTCGGCCGTGCCACCTTGCAGCGTGGCTAGCGTCGAACGGCGTGCAATAAAACAGTTTTATGTTCTATGTGAAGGTTGGATAAAACACCCATGTGTCCCTTGACCATTGCCTAGTTTATCACCGTGCACTTTATGATTCTCAAATTTATAAAAGTGGATTATTTATTATTTATGTACAACGTGTTACAAAGTACTCCTAAAGGTAGGACTACTACAAATTATCTCCATGGGTGCCATTTTGTTTTCTAATAACAACGTAAAACTTACATAAATGCCCAGCACATTTAGATGACTAAATTATGTTGTTTACTTTTATTATAAGAAAGGCTACATCATACCTATTTGTATTCAAGACACGTTCCTAATCTTTGTTTATTGTGAAATACAGCAACCTTCCAACAAGGCTCTTACTAAAACTTTAAAGGGCAGTTAAGCAAACTGTAAGTACTAAAGTCGGATCGACCAATATCGCGTTTAAACCATCTAGCCAGCTATAAAGATTAAAGGTACTTTAATAAATCAACTTAGACCAATGGGGTCAATGTAGTTGGACTAACAATTTATGCGGTAGTTGTATGATTTACTTACCTAAGTTATTTCTGTTTGGACAGCGTGATCTAGTAGTAGGTATCGAAATGTTGACTGAAAATAACTTTTCTGATTTAATTTCTACCAAATTACAGTGCCCGCTTGCTTTACAGAAGGTTCGAGTTCAAATTCGGGACGTTGAGTAAATAATACTGTTGTTTAAAGTTTCCTTGTATAGAATATGGGATATTCCGTTTGTAAATATGACAATGTTTGCACTACGCTATGCTACGGGCTTTTCGCACTCAGATTTACAGTTTATTTTATAATGTTACTAAATAAATATACCTACTTATAACAATAATAATACTATAAGTATTAATTACCTATAAGTAGAAAGTAATTAGAACATCGTCGAAGTTAATTACTTACATCAAAACTTATAAAATCGTGTGTCCTGAACTGACTGACTGATCTATAAATGCACAGCCAAAACTGCTAAGTTAAGAAAGCTGTGGCACAATTATGTTTATTTCATAACGTAAGCGTCCGCTAAGAAAGGATCTTTGGAATTTTCAACATTAAAGGGCGAAATTGGGGAGGGGGGGGGGGGAAGTTTATGGGATACTTTTTAACGCGGACGAAGTCGCGAGGCGTCCGCTAGTTATCTATAAATTGTTATCAAATGTAGGTACCTCATACGCAACATGTTATAATTATGTATCAGGAAACTAGTATACCATAAGCTATGTATTTATACTTATGTAATTAGTTGTTTCCCTGAAATAAAAGCATTACTTACTTACTTACCTAAGGTTTGGAAAAACCACTGACCTAACAGATGTGTGGAACAAATAAAGAATTATTGACAATTCCATGCCGCTACCTAATTGTAGCATACTAACTCCATTATGTACTCCGAGCCTGATGGTGTGTTGCACTAAATAGATCGCTATGAAAAATTACACCTACCATTAAAGGTAGATAGGTACTTACTCGTAAATGTTGTTGGCTATTTGTCTAGAAATTACTAGGTAGTTTATTGCGAGAGATAAAATTAATTGGTCCATTATAAGGATAGAGTTAAGAGCTAATGGCCAAGCAATCTGCGTCAGACGTTTTACTGACTGTCGATAATTTAACACTTAACTAAACATTATCAAATTAGAGGAGTTTTAGACATTATTAACAACTTATTAAAGAGTAACATGTTTTGTAATCTGCTACTTCATCATCATCATCATATCAGCCTATAGACGTCCACTGCTGGACAAAGGCCTCCCCCAAGGATCTCCACGACGACCGGTCCTGCGCTAACCTCATCCAGCCGGGTCCCGCGATCTTCACCAGATCGTCGGTCCACCTTTGGGGGAGGCCTGCCGATACGTGGTCGCCACTCGAGAACCTTTCTGCCCCCAACGGCTGTCCTACTTGCATTACCGAAAACTAGGTTTGTTGCACGACTACATGCAGACACACTCACACAGCTGAAAACAAAGTAATTGCGTTCGTGCATACGTATAATTTTCCACTGACAACAGTAATAACGAGCGAATTAAAATGATGTGTTATCACGCTGGTGTCGTTACATTTTCAGTAAGTACCTACCGAAGCGCAGGTCTTAATATCTTCGTCTTTTTGATTTCATCTCAAACGTAACTGAAAAAAATGCTAAACACTGTAGTGTTGTGGCTGGTATGCATTAAGGTAGCAGTCGGATCTGAGCAGTCGCTGCCCGGCAGTCACGGCCGGGCAGCGACGCGGCCGTACATGTCTATATGGATTTGTATGAAAAACCGTCCGATGCAGGCGGCCGGACAGAGCGGCCGGGCAGCGCCGGTTCTCCATACAAATCCATATAGACATTACGGCCGTCGCTGCCCGGTCGCGACTGCCGGGCAGCGACTGCTCAGATCCGACTGCTATATAATTATGCAGCATGAAGGTAAAAATTACCTGTGGCCGTATGGAGGCGGTATTATCTGTCAATTCGGTGCTGCTAACTTAGAGGAGAATCACTATGTATTCATTTTATGTTAATCGTTGCTATGAAAATAACAAACAATAACATTTAGCAACCGTATTCATGCTTTCTCCATAAAGGGGTGGGCGGCGTCCAAAATTGTTTTATCTTCATGGTGGGCATGCAGAGTTAAAAAAAACCTGTAGTGACCCGTAACCAAGAAGTTTCAAATCTCTTTGGTCGCGCGTACGCTCCCTGTGGAGATCGCATCTTGCATATTTAGTATCGAAACCTATGATGCCATTTACCGGGGGGTGGGGGGTTGGGCGGGGGGGGGGGGGTTCATGCCCGTAACAGAGCCATCATGTAACGAATACAGAACAACGTTACCCAGGTCTCCCCAATCAGGTAAAAGCTTCTTATTCACTCATCGGTATCGACCAAATCCTTCCGGAATATTTTACACTTCAATGCAAATTAAATCTCGTAACTCCACTTCCGCATGCTAAACGCATGTTAGCTTTCAAAGAGGCTGTACCGTGCCGTTATCTCTAAATTAGTGACTGGGATTAGACGGTTCGAATTGCGTTTGAATACTCGACGAAATTCGGGACTTGCTTAATCCTTTGCAAGGGTGTGTGAGATACGACTGTGGTGCAGTATAATAAGAACGGTGGGGCCACCCACATAAACTTGAACATTACAAATGAACATACCTACATATTTCGGATAGGATATAAATAGGAAATACTTAGGGAAGAAAACGAAACCCATAGATAGAGGATCATTTTGTTGTCCACCGTCTGCCAAAATCCTATTTCCCAGAAAGGGGTAGAGGTATCAAGTTGAAATTGTTATCTTAATTCTAAGTCAACGCAATCAAAAGATATAGGTACCTATTCGCAAACTAAATCAAGACCTTCGTTAGTGGTTGAAGAACAATCTAGTATATTTTCTTAGCTCTGCCTCAGTTAATAAATGAATCCATCAATCGTCGCAGTCGTATCTACGAATCAGTTTTGGTTTTACAACTAGGTACATATATACGTTAGTGAACTGCCTGCTTTAGAATTAAGTAAAGATTGGTCGTAGAAAGTGGAAATGCCCATATTACTCGTGGACTCGACATCTCGACAAACGTATCAGCTACAGCGCATCGTTTTCTTGTTGTTCTACTGTATATTTACGTGTACTTGCATTTATGGAGTTTGTAAAGAGCCATTATGTAGTTTGCCGAAAGGTTGCGATATTTATTAACCATCAGAGCGTAAGGCTTGGTTAATACTAGCATTAAAGAGATGTAGTGCTTCCGATAATGCAGCAGTCCCGCCCTTAGGATCATTTCGCTCACTTAAGTGAAGTAAAACAGTAATTTATGTAACTCCGTTTGACTTCACTATACGTAAATAGATACAGAAGTCGTGTCAGGCACGCAGTGGTTTACAAATCCGTCCAGTGTAAATTATACGTAGGTAGGTACCTACATATTACTCAAACTTGTCTACTCACCTGTATTATGTCATCATCATAATTATCAGCCTGTAGACGTCCACTGCTGGACAAAGGCCTCCCCCAAGGATCTCCACGACGACCGGTCCTGCGCTAACCTCATCCAGCTGGGTCCCGCGACCTTCACCAGATCGACGGTCCATCTTGTGGGAGGCCTGCCTACACTGCGTCTTCCGAATACTTCCGATACACTTGTATTATGTACATAAGTATAAATGCTGCTTAGATGATGTACTTACTATGATATTCATAATTTAAGAGACACGATTTTACTTCTTCTGTGCTAAAGGCACACATTCAAGGACCCATTTTGTGGGGAGTCACGGTCATGATGGCTTATCCTGACCTCCACTATGGTTTGAATAGGTACATACCTATAGATATCAATCCAAAATATAGATTAACTGTTTTATAAGTTATTTCTGACTTTTTCTTTTTGCTATATGCCTATAACCTTCCTCAAGGATTGGGCTATCAAAAGCATTTTTTTTTATATTCAGTAGTTCCAGAGAATAGATATGTGCGTTTAAACCCTCCAGCTTTACCTATTACTATACCATCATCATCTTATTGCATTCCACAATGCAATAGTGGTGATAGGTTAAAAGTAGACCAATATGGGCCCCCCTTGTGGGCACAACAAAGGGGACACATACCAGCCGTTGCCGCGGTTTGGCGAACAGCTTTTCTCAAGGTGTTCTATAGCCCATAAAATGTGTTAAGCGCAACACAGACAGAGCGGCGGCGGTGCGATAGCGTTGCGGCGGCGAATCTGCGGGAAGCGAATAAAGCGGAGCCCTCAGACAGGTATGCCGCTTGCGCAGGCGGCGCGGCGGCGGTGTCTGAAGAACACGCCGCTCTGTGTGGCGGTTCTCATATACTACAAAGGAATACGCGCCGCGCGGGGCTCACCAATCTGCGCGCGGCTTTGTCGCTTTCGCCTTCGCACCGCCGCCGCCGCGCGCGTTTGCCGCGCCGCTTTGGTGTGAAGGGCTTCATACTATTTCGAACATTACAACGCTATCGCACCGCCGCTCTGTCTGTGTTGCGCTTAATTCTGATGTAACTAAGTTTGATCTATATTACCTACTGTAAAGTTTCATCAAAATCTGTTTCGTAATTTTTGTATGAACGTGTAACAAACATCCTACAAAGCCGCGTTTATAATATTAGCAGGTTACAGTGAAGTGTAAGTGAAAATTCGTTACACCCTCAGGGTTCATGTGAACCCTGTGAATTGGCTTTGATAAAAGTAGGAGAGCACAATAAAACTCGTGTATATTTTTGAAGTTTTTATTGTATTTTTATAAAGTTTTCATTGTATTTATCATAGGTATAGTGTCATTTGAAATATACTTTATTGCTAAATCAGCTTTTCGAATCGGATAATGTGTAGTAGGCGATTACGTATAATTAAACTAAAACAATGGTAATGTATGAAAAGTTGACAATGATTTGCTGAGCATGTTTACATGACAAATAAAAGCTTACAATTTGTACACAGCGACAATTAATAGTAAAGGAAATGTGGGTATTACTGGGTTATTTTTGTGCATTAACTAAATAAGGTAAAATATTAAAAATTATTCTAAAATTTTAACTTAAATTAAAAGCTGCTAACCATAAATTGTAGGTACCTTTGTGCGGCACACAAATAAACGAGTTTATTGGAAATTAATAAAAAAAGTAAGGATTTATTTGAACTATTTTCTTTATGTAAACTACATTACAACATTGGCGCCCTCGCCAGCAATAAATGCCATTAATGTAGTCTGTCGACATCAACCGGTGTGTGGGCGAGAATTGTTTTCTTCGGTCCCTTACCACCGACTCAGGATCGACTGAGACGCACTCTAAAATAATTTCCTCTCAATAACAGTCAAACAAAATTGGACTAAACAACAAGGAATTTGTACTTTGGGAAATGTGATATATGGAGAATCGACTAGGTTCTCATCAAATGAATATTAAATACTTAATAAACATCGTATCCATAATATATAATATAAGCAATATAAAACGTAACATAATCGGAAATACTAGACAATAATATAATTCTGCTAAATAACTGAAATAAATCAGGTCCTTCGCCAGGATTGTAATGGATCCATTAGAACTTATTGACAACTTGAATTGAAGACGAACCATATTTATCCGTAAGCCGATGAAATCGACTAGAAACGGCTTTTAAGTTATTTAAATTGGAGATCGTTTAATATGCAAAATGTCCACTACAAAACTGACAACATAAATTGTCTAACAATATATTATTAATCGAAATAGAATTAAACTTCGCTAAGATTTTGAACCGCGAAATGTATCTAGCGTCGACGTTACAAAATGATATGCTTGCGAACAGCAGAACTTTGGTAAAGATCACAACTAGGAATGCTGCCCGCTCTCCGCTCGAAACAAAAACAGTATGTCCCCTCTAATCTCTTACCCACTACACATTCTGCTATTGATCAGTGTTGGCCGCTTGTTCAGTAGTTCTGCGTTTTATTAATATCATATTAATAATAAATGTCACAACATCAAGCCGGTATAAAAAACACTAAGCCTACTAAAACTACTACCTGCGAAAACTCTTTTAAAGAGTGAACTTACAAGCTAGATTCGTAAAGTAACACAAGGCCAGCGGCGCAGGCGCCGGGCGAAATATCAGGATCCATATAAAATATAACATGTTTTTGTCTCCCCCGTTTTATTACAATTTTCTGAAACAACCTTACGAGCTAAAAGTCATGCTTTCCCAACGTTACAAAATAGACAATACAACGCTCACTATCCTTACTAATTAATAGCTTTACAATATTTCAAATTGTTACAAAATGGAACTTTTATCTTTTTTTTATCATAACCAGAATATTATATTCTATACTTTATTTGTGCCAATTCCTTACGCATCGACGCAGAATGTACAAAAATATACGTTAAAACGTATCGAAGTTTTTAAAAATAATATCAATTCTCAATGGTATATTATAGTGAATACTTTTACTTTCAAACGACTTAATTATAAATTCAAGCACTTATATGTTACTTAAAACTACTACTTGGCGTTTTCCTTCTGAGCTTCCAACGTTCCTTATATTTATCATTGCTTCCCTCGATCCAAATTCCAGAAAAATTGTAAATAAACATTAAGAGATCATGATAAAACTTACTTATGAATGACACGACCACACTCAATATATAGTAGTTTATAGATAATCAGCATATCTATCAACACTAGAAACAAGAGAAAAATTTAAATATATCAAAGTATTCATCCATCCAAACATACATTTACTTATAATAAAAATGAGAAAAACAAGATGCTTCTAAAAGTATATTATATTTTAGTAGTGTTACCAAATTATGATCTCGGTTACGAGACCATGTTACTTTAAGTGCCCTTACTAGATTGCAGTGATCAATTTGATCAAATTTACTCGTCACACAAGTATTCCTAAAACTGTAACCTGTGTTATAACTAGGCGGCGACAATTTTCTTAAAACTTGCCTTCAGGACTCAGGTTAGAATTTCTTACAGGATTTGGAAGTTGCATTGGAAATTCTTTAGTTTTATTTGGATATCACTTTTAAAAAGCATCTAGTGTGTGAGAAAATGCACAGATAGTTAAAAAAGACTTACAAGCCTAGATATACCTACGACCTTGTCTTTGCAAGTCCAATATCAAGAAGAAATCTCACACAAAATTCTTATTATTTGTCAATAAATACTCAATTAGTCAAAGTTCTTCTTGAAAATTCGACGAACAAGCGGTCTTACCATAACTATTATCGCTCTGATACACGTCGTTATTCTTACAAAAATACTACATCTACATTGCCAGTAAAAAACGTATATTTACGCATTAGACATATTTAATAGAAAAAATGTTATTACTAAACTACTTGTTACCGTTACGAAAGTACAAAAAGTATGTTTTAAGTTATTACAAATTATGACACTCATACCCTGATGCACCCCGCGCATTACGTAGTAAAATCATTACTCTAATTGCCACGCAATTACTTAATTATTATCTTTAACCAATTCGTAAGATTATCACTTTTAATTCTTACAAATTCTTGGCTTTTTACACAATTCAAGTTTGTCTGTATTGACTTTCCACCGTTGTTTCACACACACAGAACGGCACTAAGGCCCATTTCACGATCTGACACTTCAGAAACTAATGAATGTAATATCACTTTTTGCATCCACGCCGTATTTCATAGTTTGAGATGCTGAATAAAATGTTTAAGAGTGATTTTGTTTGTTACACAATTAAAGCACAATTATTTATCGTAATGGTGTAATTTTCGATAAAAACAGGTCCTCCAAGACTATGAAATGCGACGAGCACGCAAAGTTAATACCTATCTACACAAGTAAATACAAAAGATTAATACGAAATTACTACATTAGTGTAGAAAACATCGAGTATCAAAATATAATTAACACGTTTTTTGATTTGCTTTTTTCACTAACCAATAACAGCCGTATACTATAATCAGCCAATGCGTTTGGAACATTTTGAGCTTAGATTATGGACGCTGGGTATCATTTTGGATGCTGAATGTCAAACTTTCGATTTTAGATCAAACGGTCTGCACCAGTTGATACGAAATGAACTGCATTTTAAAGTTAAGACGATCAATTTTTAATTCACTAATGTTGTTTATTTCCATTGATTACTTGCAGTATAAAAAGATTACCAACGTTAATTTTAATTTTTCCAACTGGTGACTTTTAGCAGGTTCGAATAGTGTGTTGAGTATGTTATAAGAATTGTGTGAAGTATCTTTTGGAACACTGTCCTTACACGAATGTGTACAATCATCTCAGTAATGATGGCAGGCGTATCACTGAGTGCAATTCGTTAAACTAGAACTATATCACGGGAAGTTTGTTAAGTTACTTTCACATACCTATACGCAGTGCACGAGCATGCGCCTATGACCAGAATGTACACGATACAATAACAAAACTCGCTTGGCACGAGGTTAATAATAGCATTAAGTAGTTACAAGAAGTGAAAAGACGATGACTAACTTAATGTTAAGTGTGACCACAAACACTCATCCCATTCATACAGATTTATTATTAAAGAAAACACTAACTTAAGTACCAATCAAAATTACTAACGAAAGCAAACTTTATTTGTGACTCACACAGAATATAAACAAATAGAAGGTAGAGCAATTACACCGAAAAGTAAAGTTAGCAGTATGCCAACTTATATTCGCGGTTAGTACCCATGACTTCATCTATTGTACTTTTTTCACTAGACAGAGCCAGCGCGGAGACTGAGACACAAATTAAGTTTGTATTCGCTGGTCAGTTTGTTTGGTATGAAATTGTAAGAACCTACGAGAAAACTACCATTGAAATGGGATTGATTAAACCTATGTTCAAGCGAGACACAATACCTAAATCAATTAATATTATGCCGACAAAGAAGTCCTACTTACAGTGTGCTTCTACATTGTACGTAATCTTATAGTATTTTGATATAGTACTACTTGTACTTGTTAAAAGTAAACAAATTCTGAATTAATACACGATATAGCTTTTATAATAAGTAACAATTTTTGCTCCTAAATTTTTTAACCAACGAAAAACAAAATTTCTATTATTAAAAGGAATATAGGCGGTTACTCACTTCTGTTAAGATAAACTGCAGTTTATATAAGGATTTACAGCAACTATTTCGTAAAGATTATCTAGGTGAGTTACTTTTTAATATGTATTTGATTTATTTTATAAAATTTGCAAAAGTAACAAATTGTTTCTTTGTACTTTTAAGCAATTCACTAAATTACACCCACACTAAAATTCAACATGAAATGAATCAGTGTCTAAATAAATTGTCATTAATTACAAAATTTAACAAATATGTGCAAATAAACTAAGAAAATTGGCAACGTTCGTGTAATTACATATTATATTAAAAGTATTAAAACTGAACAAGTAACTAAGTGACTAAAATATGAATAATTAAACACATACTTTGATTTTCCATTGTATAATATGAATGTAGGGGGAAGAATCATACGATTACGTAAACATAATATGATTGCCTCCTAGTATCTTTATACAACCATTTTAAGCGTTCAATACTGGTTTCAGTAGATAGTTAAATATACTAATGGAGTCTTCGAATTAAAATTTAAAATGTTTCTTGACAAACTGGTACAAAAATTCGCAGTAGAAAAAACTATGATTAATTATCATTAACAGAATTTGCCAAAATTACGAATACCTAGTTACGAGTTAGAAGTAAGATACAACTAGGTACTTTTTTGTACACAACAGCCGGTGATTGTCACAGTACAAGTTCAATTTGAAATTAAATAAGGTATCTAGTAAGTACTTAACAATCCAATTTGTCAAGAAGCAATTCTAACAGGTATCAATAATAGGGTAAGTACTACTCAAACTTTACGTCATTGAACTTATATAATTAGTTAAATTTTAAAATGTGAGATACTATTCTATTTAAATTAAAAGCCAATCCAGTTTGACTATAATTTACTATTTTAGTATCTAGAGAGGTAATGATGTAGATCTTCATTCTATAAAATATTAAATAGACATCCTTATTGTTGAGTCGGAGAACTTCGATATAATTATGGATTTTGTGTTTCCATAATATCATTCATTTGATTTTGTACCGGAAAGAGGGTCAATGACCTGATTTAAACTTTCAGAGAGTCACTGCTATACGTGCTATGATAAGATTAAACATCTACTAAAATGGCTCTGTATTTGACTATTAAACAATATGACTTAATAAAGTGTCGTTTTTACTAGAGCACCGAACGTAACGACATTTCACTTTTTATTTGTACATGGCCACCATCAGATGATCTGGTTCTTTTAATATTTTTCTAAATATACCAACAACAGCTCGCTTAATTTCTTTTCAAATACTTTATTGGATACATACATTTATATTCAAATGTACTTACATTAAACTTTTAAATATAATTCTATATTAGAACGAGCAAAACTTCGATAAAATTAAAATTGATTAACATATGAAATGTCATCACGGTCGGGCGTTTTGTAAAATAATTAGGGATCTTTGATATTGTTGACATTATGTACTATCGATTTATGGCTATACTAGAATATGGAATAATATATCTGATTATACACTTCTCAGTGAGCATTTGTTTGTAGATATACGGCATATTTACAATATAACACCATGTCTTGATTATGGTAATGATTTCGATATAATTTTCTCAATCTTAAGAGTAACCTTTATGCGGAGGATACTAGTTTAATAATATTAAGGAGGTATTACAACCACACAGGTCGACTGGCAACTATAATCCTGACTTATTAAAAATATTAAATCAATATGACTTCTGTTGCAACGAAAAAAATACAACTAAATATTCAACAAAAGCAATAAAAGTCAGCAATAAAAGATATTAAACCACAAAGAAATGTATATACTTATACTTAGGTACTTAGAGCTTTTTGATACATTTTTCTGTCACACATATCTAATATCTCTCAACATTAGTATCAATTAGGTTATTGATTACTGTCCAAATTTTACACAATACTTCAGTGAAACAATATAATTACCAAGGAGAAAAGTCAAAAATGTACAAATCAACAAAATGGATATAGTTTGCCAGTCGGCCATCCACTCAAACTGTGCCTGATGACAAAGATGACGATAATGAAGTGCAGTGATGCGGATGAATGCGTGACGTGAGTATGCTTGGTGAAGAAACCCCTAGGCGAGTGATGAAACAACTAAGCTAGTTATCACTAGACTAGCAATCACACTATTAAGCTAGTGTTGATACCACTTAGCTAGCGATACCACCACTACTTAGGCGAGTATCTAAATCACTAGGCTAGCGATAAACCCCTAGACTATCAATGAAATTACTAGGCAGGTGACGACTAATAACTACGCAACAGATACGAGCTACCTCGTATTCAGTCAATATGAACAGGTATTACTACGAGGTGTTATTACATTTTAATTCTTTATATTCGAAACACAATGCCACAAAATTAAAAGAACCCACAAGGTCTCGTGGCGTACGCATGTGCCAGGTTGTACACAGTCTCAAATTAATTAGTTCGATACAAATTCAGTAGCAGTTTTAAAGTGTGCATGCATACCGTATGATGAACGTATGTGCGTGTGTTTTAAAGCGACCCTTATTTTGTGATATTGTATTTTTTCTTTATCTTTGTCATGTATTTTATACTTCCACTTCGTTTCAAATGCAAGGAATTAAGTAAGTAATATCACTTCACAATGATACCATTTTTTTATTATTAAAAAGGTATAATGGCAGTTTTGATTTTAGAAGGATAATGCAAAAAATTTCGACTATAAAAAGTGTCAAGTCTTTATTAGAATTATTGCCTAGCTTCCAGCGAATCTACGTCCGCCTATATCACTTTACCCTACAGATTTTTTTGTATACGAGCCGTTACGTAACATACGCGCCTAGATATCCGCACCACTTGTTATAATTGTAACCTAGTATTAAACACGCACTAGATACTAGTTTTTTATCACTTGTAATCACGTTGCGAGTAATAAATAAGTATCAAATGTATAAAAATCTTACCTAAAATGTTAACGTTAAACAGTTACTGAGTAAATGTGCACATCACTTAAACGCTTATTAATGTCAAAGCGCTATTCACTTATAAATAAATAGACATTCATGATAATTATAAGAAAACCTTAACCTAAACAATAAAGTTAGCCAAATATTTTCAACCAAAAAGACATTTTTTTGTCATTATTCAAAATTTTAAAGTCTCAATGATTAGCTGTGGATTTTCTTTTTTATTTCAAATATGCAGTAAGATTTCCCCTGTTGATATGGCACAATCCTAGACTTAGATTTTTTAACCATTACTACTCTGCCTTCTCCGCTGCGATCATGAATAGTATTCATGATCGCAGCTTCTCCGCTAATCACTGAGGTAATAGACAGATAATATTATAGAAGAAGGAAACACAAATTTCACGATACATAAACCTACAATAATTGTAATACATAGTATAGACATGCTAATCAGATTATTGGTGACACAGCAATGACTTACACTTTAACTCTACAAATAATTATTGTTTAAATTATGTGAAAAAATTTAAGTAAATGAAAATGATATTAATGATAATAAACTAACATGGCATCTTTAAGAAATCCCTTTTACACGATTAAAGTGCCATTTTGGTGGGAGTAAACAAAAGATCGTCATAGACCTACGAAAAATATTGTATAACACTTAAGTTAGGGTTTAAAATTTTGCTAAAAGAAAACACAACTAATAAACTAAATTGAACTAAACAACACACCGCTCAAACTGCCCTATCAGATAGGGCGCCAGTATCACTGAAATTGAAGGTAATCAATAATTTAAACTCACCTTTAACTTAGCTTCTTCAGAAGGATTTCTTTAAACGAAAAACAAAAAATGCAATTTCTGGCGTCACTAAATCGCTAACTATTACCTCCTTTAAAACTCAACATTTAATTAACAAAGTGCAGAATAAAATTAAAATAAAATCAATAGTATCATCTAAACCGACACATAAAATTATTTTCAATAATACCAACTTAATTTTAACAGAAATTATTTCTAGCATCTCTACAGAGACATCACTTTAAAAGTTCGTGAAACACAAAAGAGTCCAATAGACGCCGCGAAGGATTAAGCGATTTGGTTCAAGTAGTCCATGAAGTCGTTGGAGAAGAGCTGCAGGTTGGAGGGGTCTGCGAAGGGGGTGCGGCGGGGGGCGCCACAGCCGCCCAGCATCGGCCACTCGAGCTCTTTGGGCCTGAGCGCCGCTAAGTACCGCTCGGCCAGGGACTCGCCCAGGCTCATCGCTAGCGTCTCCGGGCTAAGCCCAAGCAACGACAGCGACTCAGTAATACTAGCGAGTGTTGGTGTGAGGGGTTTGGTGGCGGGCTCATCCACGGGCGGGTCCGGCGCGCGCGATGCCATGCTCGTGTTGACGACGGGTCGCAGGGCGGGCGGCGAAGCACGGCGCGGGGGAGAGGCGGCCATGGTCCACTCGGACGCAGGGGGGGTGCCGGGGGAGTGGCCCGGCACCGCCGACTGTTATGGCCACTGCTGGAACAGCGGGTAGGCCCTCTTCGTGAAGCAGTACGTGAGTGGCTTAACGAAGTGAGTGTCGTGGACGCGGCAGTGCGGGCACGACACGGGGTGCGAGTAGTCAGAGTAGTTTAGCCGCTGCTGGGGGTGCAGGAGGGGCTTGTAGCAATTGTTGCACTGTAGAAGAAAATAAATTGTTGAGTCACATAGTTCATGAACTATGAATAATTCATTAGGTAAATGAACATATTTTATTGTATCATTAAACTTTATCTATAACAACGATATTTTAAAGAATCAGCCGAAAGCCGTTACATCAATTAACATGAGAATATAGCACTTTAACCTTCCTTATAATCAAGATTACCAACCTTTAACCTTTCAGGGCAACACGGAGTGGCCATGAATATGTCGTAAGAGTACATGGTGCCCAGTACCAGAGAAGAGCCATCCCACTTCTGACCGCAGAACCGGCATCTTATGGTCCGCTCCGGGTCATAACGCTCCAGGCACCCCATGCAGACACAAGTGAGGTATTGAGTGCGACCCTCGACTTTCACCTGAGGACAAAGGACCTAGTTGAAAACTGTCAAAAGTTAGTCGTTAAAGTTCTTAGTAAAAAATAAAATGAATGTATATCGTTAAGCGATTGACAATGACATTTTCAAATCAACAATATGCTGCTGATGGAGACGACATCTTTAACATAATGTGTGCAAATGAGCGAGAAACGATATATTAGCAAAGAGACTATGATAGAGTTCAATTTAATCAAAAGATAAAAAGGAAAGAAAAGGAAAGCGGCAAATGGTTTACATTTCAAAGAGACAGAATAGCAGAAGAGGAATAATAACATTTTAAAATAACGGAAGGAAGAAATTGACTAAATAAATTCTCATGAATATTATCTTTTTATCGGATAATATACTTTAGGGGTATTAAAGTTCGAAAAGAAGTCACATCCCGACTAAGAGCAGGGGGGACTGCATACTAATTCTAACGTCAAACATACAAGTATCCGTGAGCTCGCGCTCGTCTCCTAATTCGCTGAATAAACATCGTCGCAAGTCGAGAAGTTCGTCGTATGAACCAGGGACGTTCGTTTTCGACTTAAATAAACTCACAGGATCCTATTTAAGTTATGAAGACAAGGTTTACTTTCATGTAATTCCGCTATTTTAAAACGACATAATTAACAAAGTTTGTTTCATCATTCAATTCAATATTTACACAGGGAAAGTAACACATAATTTAATTAAAGACTGACGCTACGTAACAGATACTTAAATGTGTAGAGGTTTCTGCCATTATGAGACAATTATTGCTTCTGGTATGGATTTCTTGAAACACCTACTAGATTTTCACGTTTTAATATTGAGAAGTGTAATAGTGTACCTAAACTAAATGTCAAATCATAAAACGGATGTTTCAGTTTTTAAGAGACTTGAAGATGGATGGATGGAACAGGTTAGGAGAGGTGACGTGACAGGTAGATTTCTATCCACTTCAAGTCTCATTTTTGTTTAATAATTAGACAATTACGTAATTATTACCTCAACAGCGCTACTGGTGTGTTGACGTGGGCTGAGAAAGAAGGTGCCATCGACCAGCGGATATCGGTCAAACACGTGCAGGGTCTCCTTGCAGAGCGCGCACGAGACCCGCGGCTTCTGCTGCCCAGCCAGAGTCGACAGGATGAACAGACGAGTGTCGTCGTTGCCATGGTTGCCTTCGTCCTCAATCTGCAACAACGAGAATTGACATGGAGAACAATGCATAAAATAATAACACTATAATAGAGGTAAAGTATTTAACTAGAAACGTAGTAATTTAATAGATGAATGGAGAATGACGGAGAGAGACAAGTTGTTCAATTTGTTACAGAAATATTGTTCACCCAAGAAATGGAATTGGAGAAAAGAGACAAGCAAGACTCAAAGAGTACAATCACTCTATTCACTTAGAGGAAACAAAAGTTCGACCCCATTCGTTACCAGTACCTACAGTACAGACGTTATTGTAAAACCACGCTCGTAATTTCAATATTTCATATCCCAACATTTACATATTACGATTAATGTATCCCACCCACGACACTTACCGCAGCAACTCTCCCTTCGTAATAACGCAAGTAAATGACTACATAAAGTTGAATAATGAAAGGCTGAAAGGCAATTACGCTGAATTCGGAGTCGAAGTCAAACAAAGGCCCACGAGCGAGATCGATTGTGAGCACAATTCGTTCACCTACGAGCAATTGTGAACATAATAATGAAAGTTTAACGAGTCAATGTTGTAGGTAACTAGAATCACGACTTAATTAAATACATTGTCAACTGCCAAGAGTACGAATGGATTAACAAATTTATACGCGCTGTTTGGTAAAGCTAAGCTATTTCGATTGGAAATGACAGTCTATTGTTCCTAAGACGTAAATTCATTACGATTGTCCAGAAACAAACGTGGTTAATATTAATCGAATTTATTTTATTAGCTTCGACTATGGAATGCAGGACGCATAATCAATAAGGAACTAACGCATTCCAATGAGCATAATGTTGATATACCATTCCTATTATTAGAGTGACGTGACACCAGGAACACATAAAACGTACCGAGCGAGAGCGTTGACCTGCGCAAACAAACTCAGTATGATTTGCAGTATAGTTTAGTGCAGTTTGCCAAGAGACGAGGCGGGGGCGGGCCATCCGGCAGGCAAACACTGCGATATCTTGCTTCCGAACTCCGACACGAGACGTCGTCTATTCCTACGTGAATTTGTTATTTTATTCCAACCACAATATTTGGGAGCGACATTTCATCTGTAGAATTGCAGTCATCAGAAAATTGTGTCGTCAATATTGAGAATGATAAATAACTGTCGAGAGCCGTCTGCCCGGGACGCTCGTGATCGATTCATTCCAACCAACAGATGTCACTGAGGTATTTTATGATTGATGTGATGACACCGAATTGCGAGAACATTAAGTTAAATACCGTGAAAAACACGAGCGAGCGTGGAGCTAATGAAATGTCTATGAATTGCTGAGTTAATTAAAACAGCGCTGGTCGTCGCCTTAGGACTAATGAGCGACAATTAAATTGTTAAGTGCGCAACCTCGCGACAGTTTAGTGAGGTTGCAGGTCGCGGCCAACGAACCCAACGCGCTGCAAACTTGCACATTTACTTGTACTGCAAGATTGATGAGCACTCCAACGCAGACTATTTATTTACACAATCCGATCACGGTTTGACTCGCAATCGTCGCCTTTTACAGTTGTCTATGATGACTCGTTCAGGCAGTAAACCAACACATAAAACTTTCTGACGACCTTAGGTAAGCACCGACGATATTACATCGTTGAGTACGCCGCCGCCGGCAGATATAGGAATAGAGCTGAAAGCTATTCAGACAACTCCAGAGTCAGTTAACAGCAGACTGGGCTATTTAACTGGAGTAGACGTCCGTAGCTTTCTCTAATTACGTCGGTTGAATTTACATAGTATGGAGAAACTTGGCAGCCTGTAAACTCAGCTTAAATGACGTCGAAATGTTGGAATCGCCAAATTGTCAGGACTGTGGAAGTTTCAAAGCTATACATATTAAACAAAAACAAACAAAACAGGACTAATGTGTGAAGTTGGAAGTAGTTCGCATTCATTCTATTACAAATTTAATCGCGATTTTGTTCGCTTATTTCGATGTTCAAACAACAAAAGCAAGAGACGCTCGTTTCAACGAGGAGACGAGAGGTATGGAGAGTGCTCCTGCATCGTTAGCACTCGAAACGCCCGCGCCGCCGCGCGCCGCCCAAAATGTACACACATTAAAACTTTTCGAATTGCGAATTGAAGGTGACGTAATAATTAAAGAGCTGCATGGGGTTCCCACCCTAAACGACGTAGCTAGTGTGCTTTTTATTGCGGCTAAACCGGAAATTATAAATTAAGTAAAGAAAAATAAAACATCTGCTACCTATTTGATTTTAGAGAAGTTGGATAAGATAATAATTTGTAATAATCCCTGAGACGTTTTCCTTATTTAGAGTCAAATACGCAGATATACGAGATCTTTTATTTGTGTTTTGCTGTAATAAACAGATGGATTTACATTACACTGTCAACGTCGTGCCATTGTTCGAAGTACCTTTGTACTGAAATGTTTGTAAATGAACTTTTAATACAAAATACCAGTGAGACCTAGAGGTTGAATAAGAGCAATAAATCTGGATTGTTCCCAGGGGTGGCTTACTTTTAATTAGCCAAATGAAACTTTTCCTATTATATTCCGCCGTCGTCGGCACTTCGAACATAGCTACAGATAAAAATTAAATACGAAGCGATGCTGCAGTATGTCCAGGTACAGTAAAGACACATACAAAGTTCAACTATCATAGTGATAGCAATCAAATAAAAATCTTCCACACTACAACATCAGAATGAGGGTTGTTATTGGTATTCGCATTTTGCTTACAGGTATAGCAAGTTTTTTACAATTTGAGTTTGGTATCGACAATCAGTTGCCTTACTGTGCCTATTTATACTAGCAAGTGTAGAGAGCTAGAGAGAGCTGGAAAACCGAGCAAAAATGAGAAACCTCGCCGCAAATCCAATTAGCCACGACAAGATGTCCAATACTGCGGGTCTGATATCGGTTTAAATACGAAGTAATTGAATTTTAGGATCAGGTTTTCTTGAAAAAGTAATATGAGCTTACGAATTATTGGTTTTTAAAGTATCCAGACATTGCGAAAAGTATCCTAAGATATGGCAAGGGGACCGGACTGTTTGTAAAGAGAACACATTTGGACTGGAGACATTATGTTTCTATTAGACAAGAAATTTCGATAGTACTAATCATTTTAACGAAAAAGAAATGACTTTCTACTTCTAGCAAAAAAGGCGCAATTTCTAAGGATCCTGAGGAAACATAGCTAAATACTGTCTTTTGTTTCATCCTGGAGTACCTAGTAGATAGCATGAATGGGAAAGCTTGAAGGCATGAGTAGCAATTTTTCAGCAGTGCCATCTCAAACAATAAGTCTGCGAGTGGATGGTATTTGCTGTGCTCAATACATTTACCCTGACGGTTACGTTTCGTTCCGCCTCATGTTTGCCATTGTCTGAGAGCTTCACGTTAATACTTTGCTCTTTGTAACAGAAAAATGAAAATGCATTGTGTAGATGCAATTGAATTGTTGCATTATTTTTGTGGTATAATATTTCTCGCAAGTATTGCTGCGTCCGCAGCATCTTTGATACCGAAATCCAGAATATTGAAATTTATCGGAGATTCGTTGTTATTGTTAGGTTTAAAAATTTATCGCGCTTTTCTCGAAAAAAAAAGTCTTCCAACCATGCAGGGAGTCACAGATATGGAATTATTATTGTAACTGACAAATGTTAAGAAAAGTTTAGAAAAGTATAGTACTTTTCTATAATATAAAAAAATAGGAAAGCAGCTTTTCTCTAAATAAAGCATCTCTGACTGAACTCTTCCTAATTTCTATGTACCACAATAGGTTACAGAAACACACACAAGGTGAAAGAAGGCAGTACCGGCAAAAAGGTATAAGTAATGAAACTTTTCTCAAGAGATACCTATTAAAATCTCGCCGCTGCTGTACACAGATTACTGACTTTCTAAAGAAAATTATGGCTTTATATCATAGCAACCATTACTCTAGTGCAACTAGTCGGTCTCATCAGTATTCGACTGTCAAAGGACCGAGCGCGGTTTATGCAAATCTCCAGCATTTATTACTCTCGCAACTCCGTAACCGTCGATACAGCAAGCTCGGGGAATTCATGAAGCGAACAATTTGTTAATCTCCGCAAAGAGGTAACTCAAAGAGAGAAAATCAACCGGGTACTGAAAATGCCTCGCATACCTCGCTATATCAGCGTTTTATAAAATTCATCAGCATTTTCGACGAGAATGACAGAAAGTTTCCCAAAAATATCGACGATGTGTTATGTTGTACGACAGATATTCGGTTCGCATGAATTAGTTGCGTCCCACACATTCCATATTGCGCGGAGGAGCTCGCGTTTTGCGAATTCCGCGTTTTCGCAACAAAATATGAGGGTGTCATAATTCGCCACCCTTTAAGTCTCATACGTGCAGAGCGAAATTATATGAAAACTTCCAACAAAATACCTGTTTAAGGCAAACTATGCAACGAAGTAGAGTCGTTATTATTTTATTGCGCACGGTGTCTCGGAGAATATGAAGTGACGAAGAAAGGCACCTCGTCAGAAGAGAATGAAGTAAAATTTAGATTCAAATGGGTGTTAAAAATGCTCTGGGAGTGAAACTTCACACAGAGTGGGTGTACGGACGGTTTGATGCGATTTTGATGAGCTCTTAGTCAGATAACAAGTCTCGGGGACGTTTTTATTAAAATTATTGTCTGACAATATAACTTGTGTTTTCTCAATGAACGAGACACCATAAATTTGTCCAAGGGAATTGATTGCACGGTCTTTATTGGGCCAGTTTTGCGACGGATTGTTGAGCAAAGTTTTTTTTTCTTTTTATTCGTAGCAGGGTTTAAAGTTGTGTTTTGCCGCAGCCGAGACGCTTAATGCTCGGTACACGGAAAGCTACTTATCTTGACTTCGTTTTATCGTTAGTTGCATTGTTATTTTAGTAACTACCCATTCAACTAACTCGTCATTAGTGTTGCCAAGATAATGCGTGGTTGAATGCATTACGGTTGGTATTCTTATACCAGATAACATTAGTTCACTTTAATTGTGTTTGTGACGTTTCGTTGGGCACCTCAATTTTTTACACTCCAAAGACATCAGAGAATCGCCTAACGAAATTAATCATCATCATCAGATTAGACCAGTCCACAGATGCGCCACTGAGGCCGATCTTCAGTTGATAGATGTTATTATATAATAATCTGATGATGACGATTTCGTTTGGCGATTCTCTGTTCTGTATAACGTTAACCATACTTTTAATACAGACCTATTAAGCTTTTGAATGTAATAAAAACTTGACCAGATAAAGTCATTTGATGGTGGAACAGAGCCTACAGATAAACAGTACAAAATGGTCAAAAAATATGCCAAGTATTCCGTCTGTTGATTTCGATTTGGTCTAATAGCCAGAATGTCAAGTTGATTGATTGCCATACCTTTTAAGAAACGTGTCAATCGAATAAACATTGAGCAATACATATACATTCGAAGGTTAGATACCTAACTACCTACTTTACTTAATTGTTATCATCCCTCTAATCTCTTTGAACTTTTATATCGCAAATGTTTTTTAAATTTATTCCCCGGCAGAGAACATTAAATGTCAAGTCAAAAATATTTTAACTAATACCTTAAATATTATATTTTAATTACTGATTATAAACGTAACAGTAACAGTAGGTATCTTTACTAAAAGGTAAGATAAAATCTTAGATTCCGAATCTATAATCTTTAGGATATCATAAAGTTAAGATACAAAAGTAAGTAAGGCAAGTAGTATTAATAGATTAATAGTAATATAGTAGTAGTAATATTGATTGAGAATGTTACGCAATACGTGGTAATTCCTAATGCCAATTCAAAAATCCACAGAAGCCAAAAATGAATTCATGTCAATTAGCGATCTGCAAATGCAATTAATGGATCTACACTAAAAATCTGCAACATTTCTGAGAATGTCAATACTTTAGCTAATGCTTCAGAAGAGATAGAGGAATTGGACAATAAATTAAAAATACATTGAATTTAAAAGGCATGTGGAAAATAGGAATATCAAACTTAGGAAATGAGAAACGTTTGATCTAAAGAATTTGCAGACTAGCACTTTAGTGTATCATTTTATCTAGCGAGGTTGTGGAAGGCAGTCTTACATGGCATACCAACAAAGGTCAGTATAACTTACCTATACCCTAGCTATACATAGTAAAATGGTAAGTAAACAATTAAACAGACAGACACATTATCACTTATATAACAGCTCATGCACACAGGTAAGTGATTGTTGCATCGAGCGCATCTACATCGGCAAACATCACTCTCGAACGTTTGCTTTGCTCGTTTGCTTTTAAGCTGAAATTTATTTGTTTTGCACGCGACGTCCATGAATAGTCTGCGAAAATGAAATATACTAATTTATCCTTTAATTAAATTACGAGCACCTACGATATGTATTGGTCTATATTATTGAGAGTATGTATGTAGTAAATAATTTTATTTATTGGAGCAATATTTACAATAAACTACTCTTTATTGTCATGTAGATAAGACTTATTATTTTATCTGAAACAAAATGTTCTCCTACACCTACTTTCATCTTTTGAGTGGACTTTATTTGGCGTGGTGGTGAAGTGGCAACTGGATATTTCGGGAAATTCTTAAAGAAACGAAACCGGTCAAAGACAAAAAAGAAGAAGAACTGCAAATGTAGAAGGAGAAAAGAAAAGTATATACTCGTAAGAAAAATACATAGGACTAGTTAACAAACGGAAATATCTATAAAACATAAATAATTCATAACAAAGCAGTTAAACATAGACAAGGAATATCACATAATTGACATAGAACTTATGGGTAGGTAGGTACGCCTAGTATTTAAAACGGGGTCAATAAACTTCCCGTAAAATAATTTCCCAGTGTAAGTTGCGGTGGAACGCGTCGATAAGGCGGATGGTATCGGATCAGTACCTACATTGAAGCATTGTTATGTCTCCTCATACCATCGAGCTTGGACACGTGCATTTACAGCTGAGTCAACAGTCTGTGGTATAAAATGTAAATACAACCTATATCAGAAATAATATACAGACCATAAAAAAGTAAATCGTTTAATTGACCGAGCGAGCGAAGCGAGCGAAGCGTCTACGTTTCGAGACTGGCCAAAAATGCTCTTGTCCGGCTGTCTGTCTGTCTGTCTGTCTGTCTGTCTGTAATTCTCTACAGGTCGCATTTTTCAACCGATTTTGACGAAAATTTGGCATATGTATAAATTAATTAAACCTACAAAATGAGTAGAAAAAAATTTTGAAAAACATTTTTTTTAGAGTACCTACCATACTCGCAAAGTGGGAGTGAACTTTTTTTTTCTTGTGAATCCCATAGTGTGGGATATCGTTGGATAGGTCTTTCAAAAATATTGCTGGTGTGTGAATACCATTTTTTCGATTTAGGGATCCGTTGGCGATATATTAAGCTTTAAAGCGGTAATTTTTGTTAGAGTCACGTGTCCCCCCCCCTGCCAGCTAAACGGTTGCTTCTGGAAATGTGAAAAAATTCATGGCAGTAGCATATATAACGTAGTTACAAGGAAAACTATTACGGCTAAGTAGGTTCTATTAGTTTTTGAGTAATAGTGGATCGACTTAAGAAAGTTGAAAAAATAAATTATGTTCATAGAACTGCATACGTAAAATGGAAAATTATTTTTTTCCGCGTGATATCCATGGTGTGGGGTATCGTTGGATGGGTCTTTCAAAAATATCGCGGGTGTGTGATAAACATTTTTCGATTCAGGGATCCGTTTGCGAAATATTAAGCTTTAAAGTGCTAATTTTTGTCACTTTACTTTTTCTGTTTCCAAAGTTGACTTTTGTTGGTTTCTTTTAGGTTTGGTTTATAAGGGCTGGCGAGGTCTACTGTTCTCACGGAACTACTAGTCGTTAAATCTGTCCATTGATTATAAAATCTTCAGTTGGTACTCTTACTTAACCAGTGGAGGTGGGTATGTTTGTACTAGCTAATCTTGGAAACTACTAAACAGAATTTAACAAGGTTTTCACTGACTAGGATATGAGGCACAATCTGGTACTTACACTTTTTATCCAAGAAATTGGCCCAGAAGATGAATTTTCATATTCAAAATTAATTAAAGGTATTCCTGACTGACTGACAGGTGGTGCGCCATTTGGAAATATGGGTAGGTATTTCCAAAAGTCGCCGTATACATTATTGTTCGGTAATCGAACACTACCCGATGAATAAGGTCACTATTAGTATCAAAATGTTTAGAGACAGATAATCAGAAGTATTATTACCTACCTACACTATTGAGCGATTGTGAATTTTATTGCTATGACAAACGGTGCAGGCGCTTTTCCTTTATAGTCAGCCGTACCACTACAGTTTGTGATTTAGTCGTAAAACTGAATTTTATTGTAGAAAACATAAATTAATAGATTTAATAGAGACCCGCTCGTGTAACTTAGGTGCCACAGTAAATAAAAAGGACCAATAAAGCTTTAAAGGTTATCAAATTCAAATAAATTTATGGATCGAATCGGTGAACATGGATATTTATTATTATCCTTGGGCCGCACGGGCACAGAGTATTATACCTAATAGGTTTAGCACCAAGAATACGTCGATATGGAGGTAGAATTTTACCTATCGGATTCGTGACAGTCAACTTTCAGGAAGTTAGCTCGGCCAAACCCATATTATTTTGTTATGATATAGTACCTAATATAATACCAAAAAGTCGCCATATTATTGTACTTTATAGTACGCATACTGTGAATCAGTGCAGTAGTTTTAAGACAAACAAGGCGCATAAAAACGCAAAAAGGTATCCGTTTTGGTGGAATTCTAAAGCAAATCATATAAAAAAGATTCTTTCTTTCAGTCCAAATTATACCTTTTATTTTGGTAATCTACTATCTACGAACTATCTGTTCGATTCTTTAAAATTCGAAGTTCCGTAAGATGGTGGTAAGCGACATAACTCTGCGCCATACCTAGTTGCGACAAATATATTATTCTTATACGGACTTAGTTTAAAATCCACGTTTCTTTGTATAAGGCGTGTTAGGAAGTGGACTTTGTGTACTACCTAAAGGGTTGGATAAAATTAAATTTACTTTATACAATGTAATATAATAACCATGCGAGGGAAGCAATGCAACCGCCTCGGTTCAGCCTTTTTACTTAAATTTTACGTTCACACTCACTTATCTACGAGAAAAACAAAACTGCGATTACTTTATCTGGTGTCTGAAAGATATGAGAATAAACCGACCATTTGCCATACCTCGATAACCCTGCACTTAGATGCCACTTCGGGTCACACTTATCATCAATGTTTTGCAAAGTTGCCACAACAGCCTTGTAAGTGGTTATCACAGCAATGACAATAGTTGACAATAATGTAGATAAAGTGAAAATTAATAAATAACTCAACGAAATTACATATTTATAATGATAGCGAGCCGTAAACAGTAAAGGCCCGAACGCACCAAATGCGTGCATGTCGACGCGTCGCGTGGCCGCTCCGTTGTAATGTATGAAACTGTATGGGAGACGTCGCATCGGCTGGCACACACGCATTTGGTGCGTCCCGGCCTTTACGAGTATACTAAGAAAGATGTTATAGTTATTGTTAAAAACTGATTAAATCTGTTTTTAACAATAACCATAACATCTTTCTTTTGATGCTCGGCGTATAACTTTTACCCCTTGACGACCCCTGTTGGACATACGCATTCCCTTAAGAGCGCTTTTAAAGACCGTTGGTAGATCCCGCGGAGATGTACTAATTTTACGGCTTCTTTGTTTTTAAATACATATATAAAAAACATCAACCAAACCTAACTTTCTATGGGACATGACTAGCACAACATGTTTTAAAAAGGAGAAGCATCAAAGTATGTTTCAATTTTCAATTGATACGTCTACTAATAAAGAAATTATAGAGTGGAGGCTAAATTGAGAGACATATAACCCAAGTAGTAAAAAAGCTAATAAGAGAGCAATGACAATAAAACAGTAAATTGACGAAACGCATTCAACGCCCCTGAACTTAATCAAGAACCAAGTCATGAAAGGCAAAGACCTAAGACCTAATAACAACATCTGCAAAGAACTAAGTGGGTTTATTCGTGGTTCAGTGAAGCGAGCTTAGAGACGTAACCGCCACATCACGCGGCGGCGCAGAGCGTGTGCATTTGCATCTCATTCGCGGCGATAATGCGGTGTTCGACAGGAGTCTAGTGAGGCGTCACATTTTCTCGAGATCTTAATATTTTTCAGCAAAAAATGTCCTAATAAGACTGCTTTTATCCTGTACTTAGTCTGATTAAAATTAAAATACAATAAGAGACAGTTAACACCACAATGTATGATTACACATTCTTATCCAAGTGAGATCATTATGATAATTATCGTAGCCATGCTCCATCGGATCGTTATATTGATCCGGTTTTCCCATTTATTTTTTTATTTTTGTATGATTTCTATAAACATCTAGCAACTAATGCAACATCGACTGGATGCTAATTTTCTTTTGAATTTCATTATTTATTTTTGTTTACGTACATGTTCATAAACTTAATTTGAGTAACATCGGCTGCAAAGAAAATTGGAAAACTTTAGCTAAAAAATTTTACGAAAAGAAAATATTCAAAGATTTTTCGTGCTATCAGAGAAATTAAAAATAAAATGTCGTTGAAAATAATTAAATATATCCAGATGTAAAGTATATGAACATTATCAATCACAATGCTTCACCACAATGTAACCGACACGTTGAAAACACGATAATAAATTTATGGTAAATTACGCACAGCGGCACGCACGATCCTATGGCAGATTTATTAATATTCTACATTTATATGATGAAACTTCAATAATTGCATCCAAGATTGATGATTATGACCTAAAGGATAAAGTATCGATGGTTGATGAACTGCATTGAAGGAACCCCACGCTTCGCCTACTGGCATCTCAATCACGAATTCTATACATAGCTGGAATATATTTGACCCTACTTTGATGACGTTACGCAAAAAAACAAATGAAATTTTCTTATGGTAGAAAAATGACAAAACCAAGAACCGCCGACATTATACCTTGTGAGAGTGACTCCACACCCGAATGCATCACTGGAAAAAAACTTAAAAGACATTAAAATACCAAAAAACGTAAACACAAAGAAGATCGAAAGCTAACTCGAGCAAGGCCATGGTAACAAAAAACTGTGGCGAAGGACCAACTGTTTGAACTATCACCTCATTGCGTATTCCTAAAAAAATACAAACTCTAAACTCCAAAACCCGTCAATTACAGACTCGTGATAAAAATAAACTAGAACGATGTTCGAAGACTGTTTATCAGTATTACTCGTATTGAGTGCACACATGCGTGTAGGCAAACAAGAGTTAAGGTAGAGGAAGGAATGTTACGTGCGATAAGCAGTTTTGTGAAGGATAACAGCTATGGCTGCCCCAAGGAGGATGCTACAAATAAACAAGAACCTATATTTAAAAGTTTTTACCCTTGCCTTAAACATCGTAGACGAATGAGTTCTTTACAAAGGTTTTTGATACAGAAGACCTTAGAGTTAATGGGAACAAAACAAAAAGACATAGATTTAGAAGCTCTATAGTCTGCTATATTAGAACCTGGAAGGAGTAGCTTGAAACATCTTGCAACCATAAACAATGAATTGACAACAATGAATTGATTATATTGTATTGGTTTAGAATACTCACACAATACGAAACCAAGAAAACTTAAGTTCTTAAAGTGTATGCAATTGAAAATGATAATTAATCATCTGAATATTCACAATTAGTTAAGCCTATATATCAGAGTAATGAACTAATGAATCAGAGTAAAATGATCGCTTACGTGTAATTAGATCCCACACTAATGCAATCATTCGAATGTGTTCCACTTAGCATTTAGATACATCCGGCGACCTTAATCTACAAGAATATTAGCTAATATTATCTGCAACTAAATGAACCACATATACTAGTTACGAATGCAACACTAGGCGAGTCCTAGAAACAAGTTTCTATCGGTCATTGTACTCATAATACGTGTTACATAACCGCTATCGTTATCATAGTAAATACCTACTCGAAACGTACAACGACTATTCATTTAAGTATTACCGGTGAGAGAGATAAGGAACGAACGTGAACTATTTATAGACGTCGATATGGAATTTCGAAAACAATGTTATCGCGCATTGCCCATACAACATATCGCGTTGTACCCTCAGTAATAAATGTACTTGTCAAAATAAATGTAGATGTAGATACATATAGCAACGACTTCAGCATTTAGGAATTCAAAATAGATTGAAACTCTTCAGACTAGTTAGCCTTGGAATTTACAACACAGATAATACCATTCCATTCCCACAATGAAACTATTGATATGCAAATTGATGCAACAAATTTTGCTGCACACAATTTAGAAACCTTAAACGGCTATAATAGATATCAAACCAATAAAGTATCACAATTCTTGTCACACTTAAGCAGAACTAGACTCTAGAAAACATGTAACTGCTTTAGATTTCCATCGTGTTATTTGAAATGACTAAAACCAGTTACTGTTTTCCTTAGCGTAACATTTTTTCAATAGCGCTCTAAAAATGAAATATTAAGTTACACATCTTTACTAAATACAGGTGGTTTAAAAAAATTTCTGTGATTTTTTTTGTTGCGAAGGTATTTATTTTTATAAGTTCATCTCTAGTTAAAATATTTTATCGATGTCTAGTATTAGAATCTGGCAAAGAAAATAGGTACGCCTTGCAGGCATGAAGCCAAAATAATTTACATTTGACAGCTCTGTAACGACTTCCAGGATATTTTTCCAGAATATTGCCGAGTAAAGTTGAAGAAATATTTTTAGAACTTTCCAAATTAAAGCCTAGGTATGTGATTTCAATACGTCGTAATGCACTTACAAACTTCTGATTTTAACTGTTTCATATTTCAAAGATATTTTACAATGATTTAAGATTCACGTGACTAATTCATAATTGATTATATACGTAGTAAGTATTACGTGTCCAGCGGCATGAACCGTTATAGTTATTTTAGCATTTAATTGAAGGTAAAGTGTCGCGAAATTGAGCCTTGTGCTAGGATGATGTATATCTCCGTTTACATCGGCGCTCGACTCGCTTAATCCCAAGTCTTACCGGAGGCTCCCACCCGCACGATTTATCGTCCCAAGACACGACTAGACGGGGCCGAGTAACAACTTACACTGTTGTTTCACGCTGATATTTTACGATCAGGTTAATCGAAACTGGCTAAGCTATTTTAATTATCATTATTTTCATTAATAATAAACTAAGTTATTAAAACTTTGTAGCACCTTTTAAAAGCCCCTAAATGTTACAAAATGACATAATTTAAAAAGACAATTTAGTATGCCGAATCGAATCATAGCGCACAGTAAAGTTTACTCATTATTTCAAAAATATTTGGAAACAAGTTTAAGTTTCTTTAAATTGACGTATTTAAACTTAATGTGATGATGTTGAACTCAAATCAACAATTCAGATAAACTTGACGAGCTGTAACCTGAAAACGGTTAAAAATAGCATAGTCCCTTTGGGACAAAATTAATATAACAGTGACGCTGACTAATCGCAACAAAATGAAGGTACGACGCGGGCGCCAGATTTAAAGAAACCTTTCAAAGCACGTACCTAACAGACTTTAATAAACTGAAGCGAGTTTAAAATTTCATCCGGATTGTGTCGGCACAGCCTTGTTGAAAGTCTCGGCAGTGTTTAAGGTAGTTCAGTTTTATCCGCGGCCGCCGACTCCTCGAGGATGTTAAAGGATTTACAGACGGACAAAAAACAGCTTCAAACTAAACCTGACGACTCCGTTTTGCGCTTAACCCCGACCGAACACTTCGAAAGAAAAGCTGAGATTTCCGCCGACGATTCTTCTCGAGATAGCGTCGTCTAGTACAGTATTTATTTGTCTTACAAGCTCTTGAAAGTATCTAAGCGCCACTCGAAGGATTTGGCACATAATCCAACCTCAATATAAAACTTGTTTGTTCAGAAACATTCATTCAACGATAAAACATTGAGCGCAGAATAGAATTGAATAATAGATAGGGTCTATGACCTATAAGTAATTCATAGAATGGGCGAGTGAGCGTGAGGTGCGGCCGACACAGCCCGATATGGCAGGTGCGTTATGTAACCACGCTGCGCCGGCGCACGTCTCGACACAAAATGCCACTGCGCTATTCCTATGCAGCCCGGACCTGTGCCAAGGCCCAAGCAACCATTTAAAGTATGATGCCCAATCAAACAAACCTTTAGAAACAAAGCTAAATTGAAACATTATCATTACAATATAGGTCAAAATTAAAAGGTCGAATCTTGCGCTATGTTCGATCAGAGAGCCGAAAGCAAGGCGTAGATATTCGTATAGATAATTAATATTCATGTAACAGGTTGCCTCTACTCTATTGCAGGCAATCGACCGTAGAGCTCTTCTTAAAATGAGACCAGGTGCTGACAACACTAGCTAAGCAGACGCCAGACTAATTTATAATGATAATATAATATAACCCATTAGAGAAGACCTCATACTCATAATGGTAACCGTAGATAGTCGTTACCGTCATGTGCTCTGGAGAGGACTATAAAAGCAGAATTTAAAACATAAATTAGATAGTGCAGTCTAAATACGGGAGGACACCGGGAGGTAGGCGACTACCGGGTGGTTAGGGACGATGAATAACGAACCGAGAAGGATGGTGTATCGGCGATGGGGGGAACGTGAAAGAGACAAATGAGAGGGTGCGGGTGCAGCAAGCACTGCACACAGACAGCGATCGATTAGCGGGCTCGCTCGCCGCCCCCGCCGCTGCGCCACGGCCAACCTATCGACCTTGCCTTCCTATTTTAAAATAACTGTCCAATTGTTTCAGTCATAATTAGTAAACAAATTATTCCGCCAGCTTTTGGCGTCTGCGACAGAAATTAATGCTAATATTGCATTGCATAAAACTAACCGAGTGGGTGTGTTCTAGTTTTAAACAATTCTTGCATTACCTCGCTTGCACTATTCGCCTGGTAAGCGGACAAGCGACATACTGCGAACAGCATTTGGAGAACGGAGTGTTCTCATTTGAACCTCTCTTCGAAAAAGTTTGTTTATTCAACAGACGTCAACGGACAGTGACCAAAAGACACTATCAACAAATAACTTTTACAAGAAGGTAAACATTGTATTACAAGTGCAAAAAGTAAGAAGCGGCACTATTCCCGTCCCGAGGTCCCAGGTGGCGAATAATTTTAACTTCAGCTCACGTCGTCGCTGGCCGGTGATCACTTATTTAACTTGGAGCTGCCGTGATTCCATAGAAATGCAACGAAGCAGACTTCGCATTTTTTATTTATGAATTTTTCTATCGCAATGGCTGGAGTAATGGAATAATTTCCAAGCTCATCAGTATTCAGCAAAAACATCTCGGTGTGTCTTCAGCTTTGCGAGTCCTGATCGGCTTGGCTATCCGTTCCGCAGATTAGAGCTTGATTGAATTTGAAATTATTTTCATTGCGAGAATTACGTACGTATTATTTCCAATTTGAAATTCCAAAGAATATCAGTGGATTTTGATTTTCTTTTGCTGTCTGATATGTATGAAGGAATTTAAATCTAACCATTAAAACAATAGTTAGATGCAAAATATCTTAGTATAGTGCATTAGTTTATTCTCTCTGACTTAGTCGACTGCAGGTCCTTTATTCGCAGGCTTTCAAAGAAATTGGCTGTGACTTACAGATTTGTGGAATTCGTAACGGTCCATTGACTTCACAGTTGAACAATGGTGTCTGTGGCTTTAGTACAAAGGGTGCTTCTTTTCGATTCATTAAATACATTATAATTCTTAGAATTTAAAAATGAAAGTAAATACTGTCATAATTACAATGATAGCAATGCTGTTATCGCCAGAAATCCTGTCACTGCAGCTCATTATCAAAAAAGAAGTTCATCGGTGCGTAACTAATTACAAATGTTGCCATGTGAACAAGAAGCTTTTACAGGAAATGCAGGTTAAGTAATGGGACTCGACTTAAGTACGGGAAGTAAGAATATTATTACAAATGATAAAAAATACATTTTCGTGAAAGTACGGAACAGGAAACTATTAAAATATTTTACTCATTCTTAGTCTACCTATACTTGGGCTTTTTAATTAGCACATTGTTAATTTCAGTGCATGAGTTTCGCAACGGAAACGGCGCCTTTCGAGATTACATGTGACCCCAAAGATAAGGCCTTACTTACCAGGCAGGACGCTTTTGATCGCGTCGCGCCCGATTTTTGTACAGCGTCAAGTGGACATTGTAATCTCACAACAAATAAATACAAAAACCTTTTCAGATAATTGACGCATCAAAGTTTCAAGGCAAGTTTATCTTGGATGGTATTTTACAGTAGTGCAAATTACTGTCTCAAGTCTGAACTTAAGGATTCATTTAGCGTACATGTGTGGGATTCGAACAAAGCGCTGGCCCACGACAATGTGTTTAGTTTCGAGATTAGAGCCAGCCCGCCCGACACCTAAACACGGATTTCAGATAACATTCAAACTCCGACCGCACTGAATATAAATGAGATTTTAGAACGCCACAGGCGCCCGTCTTGGGCTCTCGTGCATAATTACTAGACGTTAGAAACGCTCAACTACATCTCAGCTCCGATGAATAACTTTAATTGATGCTTAGAATCAAGTAGCTGAAGTTACAGTACATAACTGGATTAGATACAGTCAGTTACTACTACCACTCATTTGAAATTGACTTACCATTCAATTTAAATTGATGATCAATTTGCCAATAATCAGTTGTTAATCAACAAGATCAAGAAAACATCGTGAGGAAACCTGCATACGCCAAAGAAGAAATTCTTAGGCGCATGTGAAGTCCACCAACCCGCACTGGGCTAGCGTGGTGGACTATAGCCCGAACGCCCTCGTTAAGAGGGTAGGCCTGAGCCCCAGCAGTGGGGACATTAATAGGCTGTTGATGATGATGATGAATCAACAAGAAAACAATTTTGTGTGACTCTCCGGAATTCCACAAAACAATATGGGAATCATTTTCAATAGCAACATTATCTATAAGTATAATCCTTGTTGGAATATAAAAGGTTACCCGGCTGAGCGAGATCGGGAGGGCAGAGTCGAGGGATTGCGTGCGTAGGGCAGGGCACGCACCCTCACTTCCCAGCTGTTTGTACGATTTCAATGTCAAGTCCGATCAATAACGGCCGGGGAATGCCGAGGATGTAAAATTTCGGCTGCTTTCGGCCCGTTCCGGGAGCCACGAACGACAGAGCCGCCATACTAACCTACCGTAATACGGGGTGCGTGCACTCCACGATCAATATAGGCAAGAAAGGACTGCCTTATAAATAGTCTTGAACTTCACCTCGCTCGCTAGAGATCGTGGGCGAAAGTGTAGAAATATCTTACGGTTGCGTTACGTTAGCGTGCCAACTATTTTTATAAACATCATAAAGCATTGCATCTTAATAACGTTTATTTTTACCGGCGGACTGATGGAGTAATAACAGCCACGAAACTGTGATGAAGCACAATGCGAGGCATCTCATTATTCAAATTAGATGCACAAACCCCGACGGAGAGAAAGTTTGAATATCTCAATAAAACGTGACAATCGCCAGCCGATGTGAATATTTCACTAAGTTTCCATGTAAATCGCCATTCCGAGGGTACGTTCGCTGCAATGTCTCTGTGAACCTCGCTGGAAAATCGTCAGGAGCTCGGATTGGAAAAAACAACTGCGGCAAACATCTCTACCTAGAGTGTAAAGGCACTTGAAAAGCCAATATCAGAGCTTTATACCGCATCAGCATGCATATCGCACTTGAAATTCTAAATTCAATTCTAAATTTAAATTCCAAAGTTTATAAACATTTTAAAGCGCCGGGAATACAAAATAGGGGAATTAATTAAGGTAGTACAAACTAAAAAGCGGCGAGATAAAGTGAAATCAAGCTGAAGGGCTATTAGAGTGAGTAAAGGGAGGGAAAGCGGTGATATTAAAGGACGAAAACGAGCGCTTCATTACTGGGAATACCGGCAATAACAATACGGCTAATGGTCCGCCGGCGATCGTCTCAATTCCCGCTCCTGCTTAAAAATATTCCCTTGTAAAAATAACTTGTTGGGTATAAATATAATGTTTTTTAAGTTATATAAAAAGCTAGCTTGTTTTATTGCAGTGGTTAATTTGTAAGTACTCTTGTAAATGAACAAGTGTTTTTTATTATTTTGTCGTTTGTTTCTTCCTCAATCACCTCATTTAACGGCTGAACGGATTTTGATGTATCTTGGTACAGTGATAGATAATACCCTGGAATAACATATACGATACTTTTAAACGCGGACGAAGTCTCGGTGCGTCTGCTTGTATTGAATAAAATATTAAAATTGTTTTGCATAATTGATTTTAAACACAATCGACTCTACTCTAGCCAATCATGGTTTGTTGACTAACCAGCGATACCTGTAGGTATATGCTAATTGCCGTGTAAGTACACTGTAACATCTAGAACTGGAAAAGTACATCGCTTGTGTGACTTGGCCTGCAACAGAATAACTAGTGCCATGTGTGGGTAGGTCACGTAGGCAATAATAATTTCAATTCTATTGTTTTTACTTTATGTCCGTGACGCATTCGTCTGTGCAGTGGAATGTTAAAAACATGACTCCCTTTATAGCTGTTTACATGACTAGCATTAGCCAGTACTATTATGAGCTTTGAAACTATTGAAAGCTTAACTAGGTTAGATGCGGTTGCAATTTTTTTTTCATAACATGTACAAAACGCAGCCACTGATATTCCTCTGTATGTCGTACATTGACGAAACACAATATATGAGTTTTCTCGTTTGGTACTAGACTCCTTGTCTTCTGCTAACGCCGCGGGAAGCATTTTGAGGTATTTGGTATCAAATAATATTATTGTAATCATCATTATTACGTCACACTTCTCTGTCTCTAACTTTTATATTATATCTAGCTAGACTGTTAACATTGACTTTCTCTATAGTCGTCAAATGATCCTGTTAGATATATTGATTTCTAGTTTTCTAGATGTTGTTGATTGTTGTCTGGAAGAAATCGCTTAGATCTCGAATCGATCTCGATAAGGCCGCCTAGATGTACCTACTAATGTAATCTACTGTATTATTGTGTCCTATTATTTTATTGTGCAACTGTAAATTCTAAACTTACGTTAACACTGTGAACAAAGATTGTCCCTTGCGTGGAGACATTGCAAATTTTAGTAGCAGTATTACAGTACCTGAGTCATTGCGGTAAACATAGTTATTAGGTTGTTATTTTTACTGTAAAACGAGGCGCCGAGCAGTTAAAACCGTTCAATTAATCGGACAATTAATTTAAACGCCATTATAATTATAAAAAACACTTGCTGATTGAGTCGACCGAGGCGTGCGTGACTTTGCAGACGCTGTAATCACGCGACAAGTATCTCAAGTTAATAATTTGCCAAGCTAAAGCAATAATAATGTATGCAGCCAGCCAGACCACACCTCGCAATTAGCTGTTAATTATGTGAATAGTTCACTATGCTAGTGTTATTAAAGCAACACATAAACTGCTCTGTATAAGGAAAGCAGCGGGTAAAATAGCATCGATTGTAGCCTTTTATCGGATTCAATCGGGCGTAGAATATTTTGAGTTGACGAGGTAGGTACCGACCGACTCACTTTGGTTGCGTAGATAATCGCAAACATGGCGGTATTACGATTCTATGCGCTAGAGATTTGCAAGCGTTTGTTGCAGCGTGCATTGTAAGTGGGTCGTGCGCGAGCGTCGACCCCGCGCCCGACTTCAGGGTTAACGCGAAGTGCTCACGATCTTGCGACTTGTCGCCTACCTATGCGTGCCTGGCTACAGCGTATTATGTAATCTATATTCGTTAAAATAGTATTGAATTTCACTGTTTAGAACTTTAGGTTGAATGCAGTTCCAAAAAATTTTGTTCCAAAATTCACTTTACGGTAAATGATTATTCTAATGGTCTAGAAGTATGTTTGTGAGCATGGCATTGTTCTTCTTTCCGTGTTTGTGGGTTTCAGGGATAGAGTGTCTCTTTTGTTCATTTCATTTCATCATCGACTTCTTTTGATAGAGCATACTGCTATGGACAGAGAATTTGAGTGTAACTTTTGGTCTATTTCTACTTCATTCTTATGTACACTTTTCATTTGAGCTTAATAATTTTTTTTGGAGTCAATTCATATTTGCTGCTTTATCACTAACTAACTTACGAAGAGACAGTTACAAGATTCTAATGCTGGACACGTCCATTTTTAAGTTACACAATTTCTAAAATAGTTACCTCAGCCGGTCTAGTAGTCCTATTTAATGAAGTGGTCGGTGAAGTTTTGCCCAGAGACTCGAATGTTAACTAGCGTATGTACCTACTTAGAACAAGTATTGAAAATTAATGAAGTAATAAAGCTAGGTAATTTTGGCTTGAAATCAAGCCCATGTTTTCAAAACATTATTACCGCAGTTATCGAGATAATAACAGTGGCTAGGTAGTTCACGCACTGGGATCAATGACCGCTCTAGTTCTATTCTAGTAACAAAATACCTAGCAAGTAAGTTTGTTACTCAGAAATCTTATTATATTATTAACAATAGAAACTATGCGAATAAAATTAAATCTAATTACTTAGTGGGTAGTGCTAGTGCACTTAACAACTTTGTTGCAAAATGAAATATAGTTATTGCAATAGAGGACATTAGAATACCAATTAACGATATCGGAGAAAGGATTGAAGCTATTAGTTGCTGGTATTGCAATAAGAGCGTGAAATTAAAGGGGAGGGGAGGAAGTGGTGTTGATAAATAATAGGTGTGTAGTGGGTTCATCTATCAATGCGCACGAGTTGAGACCGCAAGGCGTGGGCGCAGGCCCCGGCTATGGCGGCGCGTGTGGGCAGGCAACTGGCAATATGCACCTAGACATAGGTATAGGCACTTTCAATGTGCTGGTATTTTGTTTACTCGGCAACCAGGATAACATGTCATCACAACTATAATTCCAGTAGTAACTATGGGAAGTTTTGCGATAGCAAGCAATAAAACAGTTTCCACATAGCTTAGTTATGGGAGCTGCTGCGAAACCACTTCGAAATATACGTAAACAAGACGCACGTTTATCAAGATTGAATTCAATACGATGTTACAAAAACCGGCCCTCGAGTACCACCTTATAAGGCGAAACGGTCCTGTAAGTGGATACTGGCAATCGCAAAAAACTTGATCAGCAATACCGAAATGTTGCAAGTATCGGTGGATGAAGTTAGCATGTCTGTTTACCTTTTATAGCCCTTCAAGCAGTGTCGAAAGCTGGACATAACTCTAGCAAAATGTGCAAGAGATAGAGTATGGACAGCAGTTACACACACCATCACCATAATCCGGTATAAGAATAAATAGGTTGATGTTTAGAGATTTCGAACTTCTTTTCATAAATTACTGATAAACTGTTATAGATCCATCTGCAGTTATAAAGTTTTCTTATTTTATTAAGCTATTTACTTTTATCATAGATCAATCTTCTGTGTCTGAATCGATCGATTTATCTTATTCGGAATGCCTAGAGATTTAAGGGTCTCATTACACCTGAGCTCTGAGCAATTATTTATCGCCTATCTCTGCTCAGCAATGGAGCAATTACATACTTCTTACGAAACGGTCGATATCTCAGCAAGAAATTGTTGCACATTCTATCAGCAGCGCGCAACTTTTTACGGCTAAGGAAAGTTGCACCGCTACCTATCAGGCATCCAGCCCTATTGTATCTATTAACTGGCTACTTTCTTATTTCTTGCCATTTACGGTCCGCTGAGAAAATCCAGATACATTTGTTCAAATGCGTTATGAGAAGGAGTGACAGCATAATCAAGCCAGACATTGAACTGAATTGATTTAACTCAAACAGTTATGTCCATGTTTGTTACTTTGTCTAGTCTGTAATGCTTCACCTAGGATTTTTGGGATCCTTTAAATTCTATTATCTGAAAAATCGATGCTTCTTTATTTTCTGTTTCGTCTGAGAAGTTATCCTAACTTTTCTCTTTAAAGTTTCGCTGACGGAAATTTTCGATGACGGAATATTCAAGGGATACAAAAACATTCGAATGCAGTTAGATTTTTAAAATAAAACAATGAACGAAAAGTATTTTAGTTTAATGCTGCAGTCGCAGCACAAGGATAAAAAAATCAGTGCTAATCCACATGGGAAGCCTTGAGCGCGGTGTCGTGTGTCCAAGCTTGGATTTAGTTACATGGACGACCGCCTCATCTCCTTCCTACGTGCCTCACAATGACGCACTTATTTCCTTAAATATTGACTTAGCATTAAGTCTAGATTATTCTGTTTTTCCATGCAATGTTGATGCCTTGAGTCAACGTGTTAAGCTGTGAACATGTTGACCTTCATAAGAGTACTGTTGGCAACGCAATGTTTGCGACAAACCGCGAATGTAATCACTAATAGCGTCGATGATCGATCGAACCTTTAAAGACTAAAACGATGATACGATAATCAATCAAAAGATAAATCAATAAGAGAAAGAGACACTAGTGTCGTCTACTATCACTAATACCGAAAAGTTTTATGTGCAATGCAATGAAAACCTAGTTGATTGATAAACGATAAGTAACGATAAAAGAAATTCTAAGAATTTAAACGAATGAACAATTTAATTAAATTGTTATTAATGCTTTATTATTACCTTGAATCACCCAAGAAAATGGCTCGGCGTTGTCGTTTCTACACCGAGTTTCTACATCGGAGATGCATGAAATCTGAAATCTGTGTGTAATAAATACTCTTAAATTCTTGGGCAAGTTCTTTAATATTCTTGCTATACGAGTACTTCTGTCTACACGGCAATCGGTTCATCCTTGAAGAGCCTCAAACAAATTAAATCCTTCAAAACGTTCTATCAAGTCGTTGAGCTTGTTAGTCTGATGTTTGATCGTGAGGAGATACAATCTGACTCACATGTAGATATACGCACAGACGTGTACGGCGTGAAAATTGCCGGGACTATAAATTCATAAAATTGGAATTAGGGGGAGACTACATTAATACACGCGCAGCGTTAATGCGCCGCTGCGCCCGGTACTGTACATAAAGCATTTTCAGAAAAAAATCTAATCTAAGCCGCTGTATGACATTTCGTAAGTAGGTAGGTAAGTACCTCGATTATCTGAAAATGGAAAATCAATTAAATAGTGCATGCAATCAAGCGAGATCTTCTAAAGATTCTAATCACAAAGAACCCTGACTGAACAAGTGACTGAATTACCTTTCAATTTGATTGTTAAAATTCTGCGGCAACCACTAAGAAAGGTTTTTAATTCCGCAACAGCTGGTTTAAAATAAACGTTAGCATTAGATGGTAGCTACAGTTTTGTAATTTCATCTCAGTTTAAGAAACTCTTGGAAATAAGGTAAGTATATAACTTCTATCTCTTTAATTGCTTCTTTGAGGAGCGAATTGTCTCCACTACAGCCGCGTGCGTGGGTAAAGTCCGCACGTAAACGACGTTTATGCGCTAAAATGGAGTCTCCCCTTATACAAAGCTTGGACGCAACCGGTCCTCGCAATCAATATGCTGGCAGACAGCGGGCCACCATAAATAGAAGAACTGGCCGGCTTTAATGATGCAGCTCGAAACGTGCTTCGCCTGTCGCTTTTATCAATCACGCTTATAAGTTAGTATCTTTTCACAAGTTATAAGATTCCAATAGATCCTCACAGGATTATTACCGCTCAAGAGCTACCGAGAAATCATAAATAAGTAACAGATAAAGTTATAAAAGCGTGTTGTAGATTTGTTGAAACAGTATTGGGGGCAATATAGTGGGGAATTATGAAGTTTCCCCTTAGTACAAACGGGGTTTGGTCACGCGACGTCGAGCAAAACAAGACCGTAGACAATGCCGAGTTATTTACGCGATAGATAAGTGAGAAAATGCTTTTAAATTATCTTGCGTGCGCGGTGCGGCGAGGTGCTCGATGGTCGCGAACCGAATGGTGGCAAGTGGCACGTACAGCGTCGCGGTTTAAATAATTAGTATTTAAATTATGCTAAAATACAGCGGGCTAAGGTCTTTGTTGCATAACCTCTATTATAGTCAAACTTTCGGTAAATAAAACGAACAGACATAATTCGGTACTGATTTAGTCATACACAAAAGTTATGTCGGTGTAGCATTGACTCATGGTTATGACTGTAGTTTGAATCAGAATTTTCATACGAGTACAATCATGTCGCAAATCGATTTATATACAATTTTTTTGTCAAAGTATGAGGATTAATAATTGCAAAAACAAAAAGATATTGAAATATAAACAGTTTTCTGGGCGCTGTTATGGGTAGGTAATAAAACTAGGTAGTAACAATTAATACTCGTGATAATAGTAAAAGGAATAATAATTATTCCCGTCAAAATCATGTAATGAACAGTTCTAAAAAAATGGCTACGCGGACCTCAAAAATGACGAGAGAAGACGAGGCAATAACTTTTTCTGATGAAGAAGTATCTTTTGAAGTGGTGGAAGTTTAGGAGAGTGAACGGAATGGGATCTTTGCCAGCAGGGCTGCTGCGTGATCGCAAATTCGGTAATCAAGGTGAACAACAATAGGTGTCAAGCGACTGAATTAACAGCACTATTAATTTAGATAATTAATGTTGCCGAACAGGATAATGTGGTTTACTACTGAACTGCACATGCACTGCGGTATAACATTAATTAAGTGTATTGTATTATAATGCACTCACCTGTAATACATTACCACTGGACGGGCTGCTGGCAAATTATTTTCGTGATTAACGCCATTTTGGCGCTGAACGCTACGGCGACTAGTGACGAGTCTCCCTGGAACTAAATATTTTGAACTATCTTGGCGCTGACTTCCATATCAAACGTCAAAATTAGTTCCCGGGGTACTCGTGGGTGGCATTTCAAATTGGCTCACAAAATGAACTGTCATTTAAAAGGGAGGGAAAGCCAGTCCAGTGGTAATATATTACAGGTCAGTGGTTAGATGCAATTATATAGTTTGCATTGTTCATGAATGACATTATAAATTGCGGTTGAAGTTGTAAAAAAAATATGCGAATGTATTGTTAGTTTGGAAATGGTTTGATATATTTTACAATTTTTATTTTATTTAACCTTTAACATTTATCTAACTTTTTCTGGAAAATCAGTCTTTAATTGCAATCCTGTAGTCTGAAGGTTCACAGTTTAAGTCGATGCAATAAATAAATAACTTTCGATTGATTTTTTTTACTTCAGTACCTATTCAAGTATTGATCACAGCAAAGCGGAGGTCTTCGTACACAATGCGAGTGTTCCGACAATTTTCTTTCTCAGACTTTTTTTCTTTAGTTTTCCATAAATAAACAAGTTTTGGCTCAAACGGTCCAACAGTTATCCACCGTATAGACAGGGAGAAAATACCTTGACTAAAGAAGGGACAAATACGCTACCGAATAAAACAGCGTAACAAAAAACAGACTGACTGTCAATATTTAGCAGCGGCGCCCGGATATTATCTTTAAAAGGCCGACTGCAGACGCGATTTGCTAACAATTACTCAATCGTCGTCTTGGCCAAGCAAGAGAGCTGTCTTAAGAAGTCGTTCAGCGTTTTAAGGACTTCAAGCCCTAACCTTATGCGTTTTGGGCATTATGCGTCTGAACCACTAGCTTGTCCCTTTTCTTTGATGACCCAATACCTTCTCGTAAAGAGGGCAACCCTACAATGGGCAGTAATAAATAAACAAAGTGCGGGTAAAAATAGAAGCTAGCCAGGCGAATGACCGACGGTTGACATACAACTGGCTCAAGGCCTAGCGATTAGATAGATACCACCGCCGCATAGCAAACATGAACAACGCCAGGAATTGCAAAATAATTTGACGGCAGCCGGCAACAGGGGATTGAAAGGTATTAGCAAGTTAGAGGTGTGTGCCAAATACAACAATGTGTCTATGACCGCGAAAAATTGCAGTATTGTGAGACAGTGTTGTTGCAGAAATTAGGGAAGCATCCGATACCGATATATTGGCGATATTTTATCTATTCCGATATTTGTTTACCTATACTTATGTCGCATCAGTGAGATTGTCAAATCAGGTCTCAATTCTCATCCACACTACAGCGAAATCGTCTTCCACTTTATGAATTTCGTGTTTCCTAAATACTCTAAAAGTTTATTCTGTTAATTTTTTTCTTTCTGTTAATCTTTCCAGTCGATTAATTATAATATTATGTTAGCAACTTCATTTGCGACTTATTTACACCCTCTTTTAAATTCACTATCCGTATCGGTATCGCCGATACCTTCAATAAATATCGGTGATTGCATCGGCTGAAACGCGTATCGATAGGTACATCCCTAAAGAAATGCTCATCACATTTATCAATATTAGAGAATGACCTACATAAAATTGGAAGTTTTATAATAAAATTAGGTGCGTATTTTAATCAACACATTAATAATCTAAACTATGCAAAAACATACAATCCCCTCATGCAGTTTATTCTACATTCAAACCCACATAAGAATTGAAAACAGTTTTGCTGCATGACACCTTGTTTACAATTACAATGTTATTTACATACCTAGTATGGAAAAGCAACATTTTTCACATACAGAACCAATGGATATCGTAATATTTCTAGGTACGATAAAAATACAGAGGTTACTTAGCAATGTACAAAATGGGTGCCACGCCCAGGCGCCTCTTGTGACGGCATTTTATCGCGAAAAGTGTCACCCTGTTTTTATGGAGTCTACAACAAAAGCAAACTTTCACCTTTGCGAACCTTTTTAGCAGTTAAAATATTTTACAGCCAGTGTCCAGTTTCCAGACACCTATATCACGGACTGTCGTGGAAAAAAGTGTTAGATTACGGTTTGTTAATGTAAAGCGTTAAGATAGACATCATTGGAGACGCGTACCATTCATTGCACATTGTAACAACAAGAAATAGATTTAGAAAAGCAACAAATTTTTCTTTTAAAATCATTTTTTAATCAACAATTAATTAATTTTTTCAGTTAATTTAAAATAATTTTAATCTTATTCATTTTAATTCTTATTAAAGGCCAATGCGATGCTCACAGATATCAAGTCAATATTTCTTTCATTAATACCGAACAGACAAAAAAATCAGTTCAGTTCTCGATTATGTTTTGATTCTCACGATATGAATTGCCTAGCTTCCTAGATAAGCCTCTTAGTTTTTTATATACAATAAAAACTAAATTGACTGACCTTAATCTGATATGAGTTGACTTTGTGCTTTGGCAGAAGGTTGAATGTCGAGAAGTCGAGTCTCCTTGAGAATATCCCATTCGCGCCAGCGCCGGCTCTGTAACAATAAAAAACATTTTGTTAAAATATATGTACTTAGTTGAAGAAAAAAATGAAAACAGACGCGATAAATGAGTTTTTTCTTTCGTTAGGTCTTTATTGGGCTCCGTTCCATAAACTTAAACTTTAATTCCTTAAGATTAAGCTCTTTCTAGTTCCAGGACTAGAAATTGATGTAGACATTAATAGACACCCTAAGCAATTAACAATGTATGTGCGTTACTACCTAGACTATCTGCTACTAACATATGTTATAAATTAAGAAGAAATCTCTATGGGAGATATGTTGGCCCTTTGTACTTAAGTTAAGATACTCTTTGTATTGTCAATATTTTGTCTGTGTGTGTCCAATAAAGTATATAAATAAATAAATTAAGATCTTAAAATAAGGCCATACTCCCTAGCTGTCTAGCTGCCGCAAAGATAATAGAGAAACAAACAGAACAAAACGAAACCATTAATCGCAATTAAGAACTCAGCTCTGAATAGTACTTTTTGTGTAGCACAGTCGTATAAGCGTTACGGTAATGATAATGAATGAGAATCCAATTTGCGGCGTGGTTCCCTCTGCGGACGACATTTGGTGCTGTCACTGTCACTCTGAAACGGTTTATAATCACATTATACGGATTTACAACGGACACGCGGTGGTAGACTTGCACGTTTTATGTAGACAAGATACCCGTTCCATTGGCTTTGCTCGAGAGTTTTTAGTTTTATGACGTTCCTGTCTCGTACTTATTGTAAAAGGTCTTTCATAATTAACTGAACAAACGTTGAGAGATTTATGTACAGGTTGTACGGTAGCATACAAGTTACGTTTATCACAAAAAATCTGTTACTTTTCATTGTAAAAAAAATTATATATTAATATTAAATTAAATGCACAATATAATGTAACATAGTAAAGAACCAACTTAGAGGAGCAGAAGAGGAGTAACTTAGTAGGTAAGTACGGTCGACCGCACGTCCGTGGAAACAAAACCAGTATATAAGTACTGATCTCTCATAGTATTGAAACTTCCTAATAGGCGATACCAGCTGAAGGTCAAAGTGTTTCCAATGACGTGCGATCGACTGTACCTATTACGATTTGCAAACCAAAAATTTAATCAATTAACTTAAAAAACAATACAACTTTATGTTTAAACTTTTCGTTTGCACTATTAACCGATTCGTTTCTTTCCAATTAGTATATTCAAATATATTTTAATGGCATTTTTATAACTTACCGACAGTTACCGACCGTTACGATGCAAAGGGACACTATCACAAATTCTTGATAAGCAAAAAAACATTGTCCCCTGCAAGATGGCAAAGAATAAAACGTTTACAACCTTTATTGGAGTTATATAATAGTGCCAAAAAGCGTTTTTTGCGATCATCGCAGCGCGCGGCACGTGCAAACAGCATAATACAGTCTCAAGGTTACGTAAAAAACTTGTTGTTTTCATTGCCAAGGCCAGCCGAATTAGATACCGGCTTTCGTATCTCGCCGGGCCGGGCGTGTCAACATAGCATTGTGTTTACACACACCAGTGTAGATAAAACACCAGATTATTATGCTGTTTATGTAAAGTTTTATGAAAATGAATTTTATACTCGGTATATCGATAAACAATTATATTAGCGATGCATCCGATACCAATATATCAACGATATTTTATTTTCCGATGCATGAACCGATATCTTCGAATTTTGCGCTTTAAAAAACGAAGAGTAGTGAAACAACAGTTTACATAGTGCATAACAGTATTGACATAATTACAATAAGTATTACAATTACCTACCTAATTTAATACTATTTTTAATTTTATTTTAAAACATAAACTTAAAACAAAAACAAGTTATAAACACTTAGCTTACCTATCATGTAACAAAGTACTTGATAATATAAACGTGTACCGTTATAAATAAAACATAGTGAATGTTTGTTGACATATTACAAATAATATAAAATTAAGTACCTATCACAAGTACCTACAAGAGGTACACAAGCGCAAGACTGAGTCAACGGAAGTGCGCTCGACTTAATATGGGTAACCTTGGACGTACAATGGGTTATTTTAATTTCATCAACAAAAAAGGGTACAACGAATGCTGCGTGTGCGCCAATTTGCGTAACACGATTCTTAATGGCCATTATGTTTATACGCCTAACATAAATTTTACACATTAGCAAATAAAAGCATCCCAAACAAGTACAATCGCGGAAAAAATATAGTGCATATTATTTTATATGACAAAAAATCTTGTTTACCGATACAGCAATGCAATATGGCGGTTTGGCCTTGGCCGTTGAATAAAAATAACGATGTTTTTGTCGAGTCGCTATCAGAATGAGGAGTGCGGGCGTCTCGATGAGTGGCATGTGCATGTGTGTGTAGTCTACATTAGAAGTGCGCGAGCGCAGCGCACCATATCTACCCCACAAGTATGCTCTATCTACACTAGCCTTTGCCTGTAGCTTCGCTTCTGTAGCTTCTAGCCTAATATTGCTGATTTTGTTTTGCGTTTGCCCATTTTCTCCTAGATATTTTTCTTGTTTGAAAAAAATATGGCTGTCACTGAAATTCGTTACAGGGCCTCAACGCTGGACACACAGACAGACATAGGCGTCCAACTCATGATCGTATTTTCGGCGGGGTTTAAACAGTGGGCAGCGGTTGTCGACTATACTCGGCTGTTATTGATATAATACTCAGACTATTACTAAAGCGCTAAAAGCCTTTGCAGCTGTCGACATGACGGTTTTAAAGATGTATTTATAAAGGCGTCTTACATTTGTGTTTAACAAACACACTGCCATGCTAACGCGAGGCCAACTGGTCCTTAAAGACACAATCCATCTATCTAGATACCCCAAAACTATTTTTAAATAAGAACATCTATATAATAAAAAAATATACTTACAACAAAAACTAGACCAATAATCATCATCAGTCCAATTAGGATATGAAAATATACTAATTAAAAAATTAGGCCAAGTAAGGTCAGTTAAAAATGTAAGGCCAACCATGAGAACTAGTAAACAATAACAGTTTAAAGTTACGAGCATTAAGAATGTTTTAATGACTACAAAATATCTGTGCCGATAAAATCATTTTAATAACGTGCTAGTAGAGAATACTAAACGGAAGCCGTCGGTTCGGTGTGGTTCGGTACAGGAGATAAGCTAGTCTATTGTGATTTGAAAGTAGACACTCAGTGGGAGCATGGAACCGGTTCCAGACTTTCTCATTCATGAACGACCCACGTCGGGCAAACCGGGTCGGAGTCGGTATTTGAAACCTGATCTAATACCGAATACTTTTCACCCTTCAATCAGACCTTGATCTTGAGACCGGAGTGTTGTCGAACCAGACTTTAAAGCAGACTTATAGCTGTCGGATATGTTACAGGATTTTTTTGTCTGCACAAGTTTTACCGATCAACATACAAATGTCGAACTGAGATAACAATTAAACCAATAAAGTGCGCAACAAAAGAAATAAAATCTATAAAATGTTAAAAACAGAATTCAAGGTGCCTTTGTGGCGCCATTCAAATAACATCGAGACGTGCTTCGAAATTTCCTACGATGATAAACACCTACATGGTACGGATGTTGACAAGACACATGCCTGGCGGGCTATAGTTGGATATTCAATGCGGCATTAAAATATGAATCTTAATCATAAGGTGGGTTACAACAAAAGCTAATAATTAAGTTTCATAACGTAATAAAAGCTTAAGTTATTTAATTGCATTTTCCAGTCCTGTAGATTATTTACGGACGCAGTGGAATTTTACTAAATATTGCACACAACTCCTGAGGGAAAGTAATGTGAGAATTTGCCGCATGAATCTAAATCTCTATCCAACCTAATGAAATTCACTTTTGATTTATTTCTACTATTACTACATACTACTTTACTAGTCAGAATAAAAAAATACCTACATATAAAATGCCATCAAGATAAAGCGTAACGCAAGTTTCTGTCTGACTAGTCTATGGTGAGAAGCATTAGGTGTCAGGTTCGTATAACTCTCTGGATCACCTCCATCCGTGCTCCGGACAGCCATCATCAGAAATCTAAAGTCTTAAAGTGACTCGTTTGTATGGAAAAGGTTCCCTGACCCGAAACCATTGCAGCCGAGTATAGTTTATTATCATGAGTTCGTTTCTATAACGGTTTGCAGTTAATTAAATAAACTCTGTTTAATTAAAATGGTATTGAAGATAGGAATCATAAATTGAGAAATTGGGCACTTCTTTTAGCGTGGCAAAGTAATAAAGCCATTTGCCGGTAGGCATCACTCACATCCATTAATCTCGCTCGAGGAACGAGATTATAAAATGTGTGGGTGTTGTTTGTCAGCACTCAGCACTGTTGCATCATTAACCACACCAGGCCACCTTAATTAAATAACAAAGCATTACATTTAAAATACAATAAGTTTAATTATCAAGTCTCCAACAATAACATTGCACTAAAATGTAAATCGTTGTACAAGTACCTAAATGTGAGATCGTAATCGCATTTTACAGCTGTATACAGAAACATAATGAGTTTTACGGCCGTTTAAAACAATTGATGTTATTATTTCGTAGCCAAGGTCAATGTCAGTACCTACCTACCTCAAGTGTATTAATCTTTGTCAGATTTAATGATTATATAACATAATACACATATACGATGATTATACTTGTTAGCGTTTTTGCAAATGGCGGTCAGATTTTTTCATTAGTACAAAAAGTCACACGTGGTTTTAGCGGGCCTCTAATGCATCTAAACCGTGTAGTGAGTGAGTTGTAAACAAAGAAGACCTTGGCCTCGGCCGAACAATGGGCCCCACAAAATTCGATTACCTAACAGTCCCGGCCCGGCTATTTCGCTCACGATTTTTACCATAAAAGCAAACTGCCCGCCGCCGCCGCCGGCACTCCGCTCCGCCTCTCTGGTTATATTTAGTAAAGAAACAAAAACTTCAACCAGACTAGTCGTGCGTGATAAAAGAAAAACGGCCCCAATATTTTGTATTAATTTATCACCTTATCTGGTTTTACTTCAGTTACATGGCATATTTTTAATGAGGCTTTTTGTAGAACCCATAAAATAAAATTAATAAATATAGTCTGTTATTACAGAGCCGCTTTAGGCAAATTCAAGGCTGGCTTGTTAAAATAGATTATAATTTGACAAAAAACCAGTCTAGTAAATATTTACTAGTAGTTTTTACGTAGCTACGTGCAAAACGTTTATTCGCGTACACTATTATTATAATAGCTCTAAACCATAATTTATTTGGTATATTCATGTCTACCTTATCGTTAAATCGTATGATAATTTACACTAACAACGAATATAAAAAATGGACTATATTAATAACAGTTTAGATCAATCAACAGTGACATCTGTAAAAAATACTTCGCAAAGTTCAAAGTTTGAAGTTCCCCTCATTATAATTCCGCAACGTTCCGCGAGTGTTGGAATTGGACACAAAAGAGCCGATCCTTTGACTGCTAACAGATTATTCTTGGATTCCAATAAGTGAAATATTTCTTTGAAATATGCCACAACACGAAATGTTATTTTGTAGACAAAGGACCAATATACTTTTCGTAGAATCTTAGACCATTTACCACACCGAGAATCTAACAAGTCTTTTATTTATTGTAAATATTTACTACCAAAGATGGATGACCAGGAAAGAAAACCAAATCTAAGCTAACTGAAACTTTCAATTCTGCCCCATAATAAAACTTGAACTTCCTTTACGATTTACAAATATACCAGATGCACGCATGTTTTTCTATAATAGCAGGGAGAAAAGGAGTTATATTGACACTAAAGCTTGCTTTGAGAGACTTTAAGTACTTCTAGTAGAAAAATAATATTAAAACTGATATGTGCAGTTTCATACTTTATGTTTTCAACCGTTTTAGAATAAAGTGGAAAATGAGCTGAGATGGATGAGCCCCAAACAAACGGGTAATAAAAATAATTAGGCAATTAGTTCAATTGCGCGCGGGGGCGTGGCGATCGATCCCGGCTATCTTCATTGTATGGTAAAAAGAGATAACTGGCCTCAACCGACCGTATCGGGCTTTTATTACTGGAATGTTTCACGAGAACCACTATTAAACCGCTACATTGTTTGTTAAAATAAATCTTCGAAATGTTAGGTATTATTATTATATTTATTTTGCCTCCAATGCGAGACACATCAGTTCAGATTTGTTATGAAATGCTGGTAGTAGTGTCATAGTAGCATGATAAGGATTATTAATCTACAAAATTATATTATGTATGTAGGTATGTAATAAAAATTTAATATAGGTACAACATTTCATGGAATTATAAAATCACATTTTTATTAGCTTCCTTCTACGAGTATGTCAGGCAGCTCGCTATTTAATTTTAAAAATATGCTGAGTCTTTTTTCCTCGAGTGTCCAGCTATTAATACCACTGGCGACGACTTCGAAACCGGTTTGATCGAATAATCTTCATATTGTTATGATACGCCTTGAGACGATTATGAGAGAATAGGTCATAAATAATGATCAGGATTAAACGAGTTTTGATACCAGCTATATTTTATCTTTTGCAGACCGCTTGATAATGATAATATTAAAATAATACATAAAAATTTCCTGCGCTTATATGCTAGTGAGGCGGTGACCCAATCATCACAAAGGAACACTGGAGACCCGGAAAGTTAATAAAATCTGAAACTTCATTATTAGTAGAGTATGTCACTGTGTTCATTCGAAATTTTTTTCAAGATCAATTTTTGAGTCTGTCTGTGGTGGTTAATTTTTTCCAAAAAATATGCCTGGGCGATTGACTTAAATACAAATGATAACTTTATTTGAGCAATATCTTAAAAATAAACGACAGGGTGTTTGTCAAAATATCTTTTTAGGACCGGTTACATTGAGTATTGTATTATCATATACCTCTGTGAGTGCCCCTGTAACTGTGCCATCGGGGTGTTTTATTTGTAACATGCTAACAATATATTACACAAATGAAATACCTACGCTTAAAATGGCTCGGCATACTAAACCCTACTGGACTCCCTAGATATAGAATGAGATACCAAGCAATCTAGTCGATTTGTGACTAAATAATCGACGTTTCAAACAATTATGAGGTCTATTAAACAAATTGTAACCAGTTTGTAACCAGGACCGGTCGTCGTGGAGATCCCTGGGCCTCCCCCAGCTTTGTCCAGTAGTGTACGTCTACAGGCTGGTATGATGAACCAGTTTCTTATTGTTCGCAAAGCTCTTACTCCGTGCGACGACGGACAGACAGAGAAACAGACGGACAAAAAAGGGAATCTGAGACAGACATTAATTAACAAAGGCACAAGCAAATTTTCGCATCGCCGCCGTCGCAACACTATCAAAATGTCACAACAGGTAGACGTCATTCAGTTCGTTACTCAGACATAAAATCAATACGACCAAAATGCAGTAAATCTATATTTACAGCTCCTGTTATAACTAGTAGTTCCGTGAGAACAGTAGACCTCGCCAGCCCTTATAAACCAAACCTAAAAGAAACCAACAAAAGTCAACTTTGGAAACAGAAAAAGTACCTACTAAAGTGACAAAAATTAGCACTTGTAAAGCTTAATATTTCGCAAACGGATCCCTGAATCGAAAAATGTTTATCACACACCCGCGATATTTTTGAAAGACCCATCCAACGATACCCCACACCATGGATATCACGCGGAAAAAAATAATTTTCCATTTCACGTATGCAGTTCTATGAACATAATTTATTTTTTCAACTTTCTTAAGTCGATCCACTATTACTCAAAAACTAATAGAACCTACTTAGCCGTAATAGTTTTCCTTGTAACTACGTTATATATGCTACTGCCATGAATTTTTTCACATTTCCAGAAGCAACCGTTTAGCTGGCAGGGGGGGGGGACACGTGACTCTAACAAAAATTACCGCTTTAAAGCTTAATATTTCGCCAACGGATCCCTAAATCGAAAAAATGGTATTCACACATCAGCAATATTTTTGAAAGACCTGTCCAACGATATCCCACACTATGGGATTCACAAGAAAAAAAAAGTTCACTCCCACTTTGCGAGTATGGTAGGTACTCTAAAAAAAATGTTTTTCAAAATTTTATTCTACTCATTTTGTAGGTTTAATTAATTTATACATATGCCAAATTTTCGTCAAAATCGGTTGAAAAATGCGACCTGTAGAGAATTACAGACAGACAGACAGACAGACAGACAGACAGACAGACAGCCGGACAAGAGCATTTTTGGCCAGTCTCGAAACGTAGACGCTTCGCTCGCTTCGCTCGCTCGGTCAATAACATGTTTATATAATTGGTTCGCTCGTTAAATTAAGATAACAAGTGGTGAAGTTGGATTATCCAACATGGATATTCAATTTGTGTCTTAAATGTCACATGTTTGACCACAACAAGGTGTTATGCCACCAGAAATGACTTGCGCGTAGATTGTTTCTATATTAATTGGCTGTTGATTTGAGGTACTTGTTAGGAAGTGGATTGTGAGTTAAACGGAATTCTCCGTCAGATATCAGGAGTTACTTTGTAGAGTAACAAAATAACAAGCCCCAATTGATAACATTGCAGCGACTGATAAATTTGGAGCCACGCGTATGGCGGCATACAAAAAAAATACAACAAGATAGAACTATTTCGCTTACAATATAGGAGACGTCTGCAAAGTTGCGGAATATCTGATTCTTACATACTTAATTATATTTTGTACCTATATACGGTCGATTCGTACAAGCAAGTCTTAACCCGTTGTATGTAACAACATGGTACTATTCTGTTCTGAATATTATTTTCTTTTCTACGATTAATGATAATGCTGTTATCATAAGGGATTAGGGCGTTACGAGTATCTTATCTGTCTGTACACGAGTAACACTATCATTAACAGACGTACTATCTCCTATGGAGCTTAAAAATCAGGTGGAGTAGGTAATTATTATTGTGCTTTTGTGTTTACAAAAACTATGTTATTCGTATTAATTCTTGTGTATGTTCTTTTTCACAGAAAGAAAAGCAAATTTTGCAGCAAGTGGCTGGTGACACTGCGATATACGATCCACCACTTTGTAGGTAGGTTATTACATAAAAATGAGTACAACGAGTAAGTATTTTAACTTTACATTACCCACTTGAAATCAATCAAGCATCCACAAAACTTTATTCAAACAATCAAACCTTTAAGAAAAAATATCTGACAATTACGAGTGTATCTCCAACGGGATCATAAGAGGTGTATTTTCTTCTCGCAGCAAACACGGATTAAATTGTTGGCAATAATCCGCCAAACTACAATGCAGTATTTTAGCATTCGTGTCTCTCTAAAAATAGTAACAGAATAATCAACAGCGATAAAAGACACTGGCACGTTATTAAATTATTCAAATGAAGAAGAAACTTTTCGAATTACCTACTAACAAGATGAGCATAAAACATTACCACTAATAGAAGCTAAGTACAACAATTTTCACATTAAACCGGCGCCGGCGCAGGTATTCAAGCTTGTAATACAGCCTCCGCAGTGTGGGAAACTTTACGTAACCCAGTGCGTGTAGTTAATGACATTCGAGTCGACAGTGGAGGATGGTAATCAAAATCATTAAATTATCTACCTACTTCATTTTGCTTGACCGACACAACTGATGACTAATGGATTTATTTATTCACTAGGTGATTGCTATTACGTAAGTAAGTTACTAGTGTTTGTCTCGAATAATTACCCTTCGATCACCATAATTACCTGTTATTTTTATGCAATAGCATATCTATACCTACTAGACTTTCGTGACCACGGGCAGTTCATTCTCCAATGGGAGCCCAGCGTTTTCTCATGGTAAAAATCATCCAGGTTGTGGACTAATCTGTCACTGTGCCAAGTCTCATCAACATAGGTTTAGCCGTTATGACATCTATATACTAAGTATCAACAAATAAAAATTCGTATATTCAAAATATTAGTTAGACGATGTAAGTTCACATCAAATCACATTCACATCCATTAGGTTAGGTTACTTACCTAAAAATGTTTTTAAACAAAACATATCGTTATGTCATTTTTTAATGTTCATAATTTTAACACTTGCTTGGCAGTTACGCAATTTACTGATTTAAAGGACAAATGTAGCGATTGAGTGTGAAATTAATGTTTTAGGTGCGTCTCTGTACTTGCTTAACTGAAAATGATTAAATAAAAAAACAAATTATATTTTTACACATAGAAATCAGATTAAGTTTACTCTAAGCAACAAACCAAAATGAAAATAGACAGCCTGATGATAACCTACTATTTGCTATAAGATAAGACTAAGAGGTAAAAGGAATGAATTTTAGTAAGCATAACAAGAAACAGAGATAATAGTATCTCTCTTTTTTTTACATATAAATAAACCAGTCATATAAACTAATGGCAATTAATAAACGAATTCCATTCACTGCAATGAAATCGATTTTGGACTAAATGAAATTATGGACTTAATTCAAAACATTTGGATGTCCGGATGGTTTTCTTTGATTTTGCAAGTAAACGGAAGTCTATAATATCTGTATCGAACAAGCATCACCTTTGCTATCATAATGTACTAATAGAAAGAATAAACACACGTGATAAAAATAACGAAGGTTAAGAGTCAGTCAAAGAAAGACAAGAGTGCTTCGTCGTTAGACCCCACTACCGAAGGTCCCAAATGGAACGTAACAGCGAAATCCAAATTAAATATTATTGATATTCGTCGTTAGATCCCAGTCCGTTTTTTTTGCCAAAAGATCTTTTCCTAGAATCAAATTCCACGTAGGAAATAAGATAGGTTGAATGAGTTTTCACAAAGTCTAGAGCTAAACTGTGTAGGGTTTATATGACAGTTTCGCCCTTAAAGATTTCGAAGTAGCCACGAGTAGCTATCTACATAGCTATGGAAATGTAAAATAGCCCACAACACTGTGTCGTTTACAATAGCAAATGCATTTGCAACAAAGTTCTAGTTTTCCTTAGTAAACGCAGTGGTAGCTAGTAGGTGGTATCTCACACGTAACGCGCACATTGGAGGCAACTATGTATGGATTGAGTGTGGTTAGTGTTTCAAGAAATATTTTATCATCGCTTACGCAGTCATCGGAAAACTGCAACTATGTATTTGTTGGGTTCGAATACCTAAATGTTTACAATATCGTAGGGTATTGCGCCGTTTTGCAAGAAATTCCGCACGACGACATGAAATTCTTTTATATTTTGTTTAATATGCAAAATGCAGACTGTTAGTAATTGAATCGCATTGCAGTGGCGATTGGGTTACAAAAAAATAATGTTTTCCGATGATGATAAAGTGAGTTGTGTAACAAGTAACAAACAACAAGTAGTAAGTATCTAGTAACAGACTATCAATTTTCATAAGGCATCTTCGAATAACCGAACCACAACATGAAGAATCAAAAGTTTATTTTAGTAATATAAATATGTATACTATAACTATTCATCCGAGACTAGACGTACAACGGCATGGTACAACATACACGCGTGCATAAATTGTACAAACGTAATGTAACTTCAGACACTACATAACAAGTGGCAGTGCAGAACTTGATATCAAGTTGTCAAGTCAACGCGACCGTAGATTAAATAGTAATTGCGACAATAAATCTGCAATAAACGTCATTCCCAACAGAACGCTACAGATTGTATTACATGATCGTGCATTGCACTATTTGCACTGAACTTTGCTAACTAATGTAACCTTTATCATGCATGGAATGGACAATAATAATGAAATGAAGTAAGAAAACTGCTCTGGATCTAAAATGATATCAATTCAAAGAGTTATCAAAGTGAACCAATTGGAAAAAAAAACAAACAGAAGATAAAGATCCAGAAACATTGGAATGGGTATTATCTTTAGATAATGAAACTAAAGTCATCAATCTTTTTGACTGCGAACGACTGTTGACGGACGGGCGGACGGACCAAAATGTGACTAAAGCCAAAAGATGAAGGCAAAACGCTTGTCAAGGAGAAAAACAGCCACTGAAAAGTTTTTGATTGTGAAATTAGTAGATAATAATTACTTCTGAATAACGATAACAAGTTGCTTTAATATTCAAATGCTTTCATATGCAAACTTTAATATTAAAATTTAAAATTCAATAAATAAAAGGATAATAAAATTCACACTTGTGATTATGCCTTTCACTTGCGTTGTAAAACAAGCTTCTGTTGATGAAATACAATGGTACCAAGTGGCTTAGGAAAAACCTAACCTAACCTAACACTGTGCTAGAAATGTTGTATAGAACGTCTACAAAAGTGCACTTGCATTATTAAAAAAATATTCGGTATAGGTATTAACGTTTCTCTTTCTACTGTTAGATTTGACCTTTTAGGGAACAAACAATGAACGCGATATACTCGTAGGTTCGAGCTCATTGAACTACTGAACTTTGCTTACGGCTGCCGATTGCTACATAGCGCTCACATTCCCGCTACAATGACATTCATTCCATCTGGTTTGTTCAATTACAATTTAAATTTAGTACTGTATTTGATTTGCATTAATCAGGGTTTAATAATCGTAATAATTGTATGTATTTGAATATTGTAACGATTTAATTGTGCAAAATTTTGCAGTTATTAAGTATAGTATAGATAGATATAAAATATAGTGCCATCAGAAACACCGTATAGTAGACAGAAGATCCGCCAATGAAAAAAAGAAAGTCTTCTTTCTTTTTTACAGAAGAATATTTTAGTCAAAATAATGCTTGCCTGTTGTGACTTACTACTCGTTTTTACGGAATAAAGTGGCAAGTACGACCTGATGATAAGTAGCAATATCGCCCATTACCTGCCTCAAAAGGGCGCAAGTTCGTTGCCACCCTGAACATAGATTGTCCATTGTACATTGTCCATCCAACAGCAAAAACAATCAGTCAGACGGACCCTGCACTAGAGTCCATCATAGAACACTCAGGTGCATAAATAAGCAACATCGAAAGTGTCCATGAACAAAATGGTATGCAATGCACCGAAAGTGGCGTTTCGTTGGCACGGCAACGTCGCTATCGGCTTATATTTAGCCCGGGAACATAAAGCTTCGCTTACAAATTTAATTGCATCGACGATCGCCCGCCGCGCGACGCAAATAGCCCGACTCGTCCCTGAACCTACCCGCACTTTCTCCCCGCCGCGCTGCAGTGCAAACGAACGGAAAATACTTATTTGTTTTTAAACGTAGAATGAAACGACGTTCAGGAATTATTTTGTTTTCCAACTGACGCAGACTCGAACGCAATGCAGCGTTTTAACGTGAGTAATGGACTTGCACTATGTCAGTTTCTCTCGTCTCGCTTTCACGCGACCCTAGAGTTCAGTGGAGAAGGGAGACGTGAGCGAGAAAAGTTGCATGTCCATAAAATTACCAAGCACTATAGTGGGGACATACATACCCGGATGATTTTAAAGTTCACTTTGTAGAGGATGGATTTATTGATCAGCAAATTTCAAGAATCAAGCATTCTGAGAAGGATCGTTAATTCGCATTGACCCATCGATCGAATGGTTCATTAGAAATGTTAGACGATTAAGAAATTAAGACACTAGATAAGAGGAGCATCTGCTGTATCAAAGTTTCGCAGTTACTGAAGCTGCAACTAAAGCTGACGCGTATACATATTACAACGATGGCCAGCCCGTCTGGCGGACGCAGAACTTCCAAGAGTCATTTTGAGAATTAATGGTTAAATTATGCATAGTCCGCTCTGAATTGTCGTTGCTCCGCCGCTCGACTGCGTAATGAACTTAACTGCAATGCTGACCATGTACGTGGGGTGGTGATAAAATATGTTCAATTATATCTTTATTCGCCGCAAACCGATATCGTAGCGAGCCATAACTTACGCTCAAGAATTCAGACAAGCGAATACATAATTCAGTGGAGCTAAAAAGCCAAGAGAATTTGCACAACACTTTAATGTTTTCGAAGCTGCAAAGTGCATCTGAGGGTTGCATCGATCATTTTACGAGACATTATCGCGTGGAATACTCGTACAGCGCAGAGGGGAGCGTATTGTGTGTTCTGTAGCAGTATTACACCGGGAGTCGGTGCGTGCCCACACGCGTACCAACACAATGCATACAATGCACACGTAAATACATCTTTGCCCGATTCCACTATGCATAATCACACAAATTTGCAAGTAAAATGACGCGACACGGCACTTTTTAGCTTGGCAAATGTAAAAACACGGCATTGTCTCGACTAAGCGGTGTTTTCGAAGGCGCGTTCCCTTATTGTAGTCCAAAAATTGATACAAGGTCACAGCACAATGGCGTCGTGACGGTGCCGGTTTTGTAAGAGATGGTTGTGGATGGGGTTCGGGGTTTCTGGGTGCAATTCATGCAGGCATGCGCCGTTGCGTCGATCACGCCCCAAAAACGGCACTAACGAGCCATGCCGCCGCCTCCGCGCTGGTCTGCACCGGGCATGGGAACGGAAACCGCGTCTTGCAGCCGAGACGGGGAACCTCCCCCACCAGACAATTGTCAGTTTGTAATACATCCAACAATGGTGCAGCATTGTTTGTATTAATATTATTTTATGGGATAGTCCTGCCTTGTGATCTACAAAGATCTAATAAAATATAATTAATATTTAATATTAAATTAAAATTAATAATTAATATTAAAATTTTCTTTTAATATTTTCCCTCTAAACTTTCAGAGTACCTACTACCTACCAAAAATACAATGTAATAGACTTAAAGTCCACTATAGCTGATTAAAAAGACCGCGTAGAAAGTTTCCTGCGGTAACAGTTTTTCCCGAGGTATCTATGAAGGTATATGTTGTGTGTTATTCTGACGTATAATCTATAGTACTGTTAATCTGTAGTTTTTTGCGTGAGAGATTAAGCAACTTCCTAACATCCTTACAAACTTTCGCGTTTATAATTAGTAGGATATACTATGAAGTAAACATTACGTTTAGGTGCTAATCGTACCTATCCAAAAGATAATCTGATAAGTTACTACGTGTATGTACGTATATGTATCGTATAGTAGGTACACATCGTCTCAGAAATTCAGCGATCCCTTTAGCGGCCTCCGCTAGTATCGGTGCCCGAGTTAGTTCACGCACCACTGGCGCCTGACTCACTGTGGTCGCGCCTCAGACTATAGTTAAGGGTTATGTCATGCCACAGATTGGGTACTAAATTTGTTTTGTATGATTAGTTAAATACAAATAATGAGAAATATTATAAGTTTTAAAGCAACATTGACTTTGTTGACCCATACCTATTTCAAAAATGCATTTGGAAAAGCAGTTGACTAAGATCAGTTGGTTAGTTGACCCCGATTGACCCCGATTAACCCACCTAAATACGTCAATAATTTCCGATTTGGTATAAATTTGTCAACTAAGTACAATATACATATTTATGCCTGTAACATTTTAGACCCATACAAAATTACAAATACAATCGCAACATTATAAAATGCAAATTTGCTAGTTAGTGTCATTCATAAAGGCTTATAAAAACTGCACGTGCCGTCTGTAGTTTGGAACCTACAGTATTTTACCTACCTTCCCAAGTACTTACTTAGCACTTTGTCAGTATCTGTTATGTAAGAGGGATTTAAATATCTATCAATTTCAATAGTAAACAAGTCGTTTATCATATTATCATACATATCACACGACTTCATACCTATTTGCTTGTAAATACGAGTGTACGTGTTATACTGGGCCTTAATATACTCGTGTAGCGGTGGCTAGTGGGCTCGTCTCAAGGCCACTACGGACGTGAGCCGACTTCTTTTTGTGTGGCGAAAAACATCACAAAAGTATAAAGGCACAGTATGGGCACATCCTATTATCGTTAGTTTCGCCAAACAAGATCACGCAATCAACTTAAGCATTCTAGATTTGGATTTAACGACGATCAAGTTGTTTATGTGGGCTAGTTTTTTGCTCCCGGCGTTGTTTGCGGTTATTAAAGTTGTATGCTTTGCAGGTTTATATTAGTGTTAAAAAAAGTATGTCTGTCTGTCAGTAAGATTGTTTTACCGCTAGTTGTCTAGTTTCATAGATACTGGTACTATACTGCAATACAGGAGTGTCTATGTAACAGATTGTAGTGTAATATGACTGTAACACCCCGAAGTGATAAACCTTAAGTTAGGTTTAGGTATAATCTTAGGATTTACAAGTGGTTAATATTAGGTTTTATCTGTCAATCTTAGGTTTTAACGGTAAATCTTAGGATTTTGCGCTCGGGATTTTACAGTAGCATATTCACGATTCTGTGCTGCGAGCAAAAAGCAGTTGCGTAACAGATTTTACTGCATTTAATATGTTTTAAAAGATTCAATCTATTTAGTACAGGTTTTTATGCTAAATTTGGACACGCCTACCGCTTGGCTGATAAATAAAACAAACAGGTTTTTTATAGCCGTCATAATACGAATAAATTAAATTAACATCCTATCGATAGGTATAAAAATAAGATATTTTTATGCAGTAATTATTAGATCGGTAGAAATAAAAATTAGGTAAGTACCTAAGTAAGTACTATATTTTATTAATACTAATAAAATTAATAAGGTATTATTTTTAGTCGTAGATAAATTAACATACGTACCTACTTAAATACTTACTTAGGTAAGTAATTACGATACGGTGCGTTAATTTTTCTAATTTATTTAAATGTTTGAAACAGTGATTTTTTTTATATAAAAAATATAAGTACTTAAATATATATAACTACTTAAAACCTAATACCTATTATCATCCGTACGAAGATTTAAATGTTACTAATATTATTTTTACTTTAGCTTTAAAGTGAATTATCAACATATTACTTATTAAGATGTATTATAAAAGTAATCTAAAAAAATTCAATTCTAACGGAATTTTGAATAAGTTCCTACTTACACTTATAACAATGTGTAGTAGTTAGGTAGGTTGTAGTGTAGTAAACTGATAAAAATGCCGCAATGTCTAGTGAAGTTTTTATAGCCATAATATATAGCATAGTTTATATTTATGACTCACGATTGCCTTCGAGATATATATAATTCAGAGATCATTTTTTACAACATACTTTTTTGTGAAGTCATTAGAATATCATAAAAACTTATTGGATTGGCATAAAATCCAAAAAATAGAGTACCTACCTCACATTATAGCGTTATGAGACGCAATACGGTCCTCAACAACGTTGTTTAGTTTAAGTTTCAACATAGAAAATATCTGGCTCCAGTCATTAGTAAAACAAAGAGTGCTTTTACAGCTGAACCGTTTTATAAATTCATACAAGATCGCCTAATGTGTCTACACTACGGGCGAACAATGTGGCGACGATGCCGTGGAATGCGAATAGCCTTATTTTCCAATAGCAATTTCCTCACCAAACTTATTAAACATGCTACATTGAAGGCACAGAAGAATATACAAGTTGATAGGCAATTTATAACTATTGTACTCACCATGGATATACTTTAAATAAGAAATGCCTAAATTACAGCAATGAAACACAAAACTAAATATTGACTAAATGGAGATGCATGCAAGTACATATATTTGCACTAAGTTGTTTAGTTAAGTAGGTGACTATTTGCCACCTAAACTAAATTCTGCCAATATTAATATTTTGAATAGTACACGACGAGGTTGTTAATTCGTCAATTTACCATAGTAATAGGCTATGACTATACTTCTTCATCCACTGGTATACAAAGTGGGCAACCAGATGCGGCGACGCATACCAACGGCTCATTATAAGAACGTAACAATTTGTAATGTCAATCTGATGCGTGATCGTCATTCGATCTTCGAATGGAAACCAAATTATTAAATTAATAATTAATTAATATCCAAATCCAGTCGCATAAATTAAGTGAAATAAAGTAACTAAGTATACATATTGAATAAACTGCTCTACCTAAATCAAAACCTTTATCAAATTAAACAATATTTTAGTAATGTACTACTATTATATATTCTGTGGTAATGTTTTTAATAATAATAAAAATTCCGTACATTAAGTAATAATACAAACGAGATACGGAATATACCACCTTTTCTTAAGAAGTAAGGCACATATACCATATATTGGGATTTAGGCGAGTTTGATATGCACAATTATGTATAGACTACTGCCTACATAATTAAATCACTATGGTAGGTACAAGTATTAGGTAAGTACTCAATATTATAAACAACATACAGCATAAAAATTACCTTACCATAACAGGACAACGAATCTTTGAGGTCATTTTTGGCTCATCTTTTTAGGTCAAGTTAAATTGCTTAAAAGAGTCATCGTCGCATACAGACTTCGCCCACGATTCAATCAAGCGGCAAGCCAAAATAAAATACCTACATACTAGGTACAGTCGCCTACACTCGATGTCCGATTAATAGAAAACGTGTTTATCGCCATTCGCCATGCAAAGTTTCAATTACAAGATTAGAATTTTGTTTTATAAAATTAATAAGACAAGGGTAACTTTGTTACAAGTAATAAAGTGACAAACGGGCAGACAGCCCACCTCCTGCTAGAAAGCGTCCCGACGCATAATGGCCTAAATCCATAATTTTTCAAAACGCGGTATTTTAGACAAAATAAGGAACGTTTTGTTTTGGTACGTGATTTTCACATTTTTTGCTTTCTGTAAAGTGTCAACCAAAATTATTATTACAAATTATGAAATTAAAAACCCAGTTAAAGCGTCAAAATATTCAGGACTTTCACATTTATTATTGTTTTCATTTCTACATACATAGAGGTATATCTAACTAAACCCCCAGTGCAGAGATAAGATTACCTCCATAACGTTATGTTGACTTTTTATATTAAGTTTTATTGATAAGTATACACAATATCTTGTATATTTTGCAAGGCTAAAGATAATAGGAGGACGGCATATTTATATGCACCGAGGGACAGACATAGATAACATTTTATCTGATGTTTGTGCATAATATACATTTTTATCTTGAGTGTTTATTTTTCTAATATTTCAATTTCATGTAAGTTACCTAGGTACCTACCCAAGTGATTCTTACCTACTAGAAATGGGCCTACCGAAGTTCTGTTTCACATTCGGTATTGACATAGAAATAAATAATAGTACTCTACAGGTGTATTCGCGAAATTTTCAACTGTTGAACTTTTTTCTGGACATGAAAAAAGAAAAAGCTTTTTGTTACTAATAAATAAACTTACTTATAAAGTGATTCCATATTAGGTTTCTATTAAGTGATAGAGAAGTGCCGACTATTCGCGCAAGTCAATTTTATAGTCGGCAAAAGATAATAGAATTTATTTATTTCAAACTCAGTTTACACTTAAAAGTTTAATTTAAAGCCTTTGTATTAAAACAAACGGCCCAAAAATCATAAATGAATGACTGCTGCTCGTAAAACCAACCATTGCCATAAAATGTCCGACCGAGTTTTTTTGTGCTAAAGAAACCGCAGCAATTTGCAAAGGGGGCAGCTGCAATTTCGGGAAAACGCACTTTTGTCGGTGCATCGGCGGAAATGGGAAACCATCTGTGCACCGGAGCATGGTTAATGTATGGAACCGGCGAAATTGCATTTTTAGGGCTCCGCCAATTTGGGTGTTCCCGTCTGTGTGGGAATTAAAACAGTTAACATTTGCACAAACTGCCGTGTCAGTTGGCTTTGGAATTATAATGGTGTTTTTGAACACGCAAAAAGGAGATTCTTTTTCTATTGTACCTACAGGTACTGAAGACCTTTGTATAATTATATAAATCATAAGCAAGGTCTGGAATTTTCATAGCGAAAATTTAAACGGTTATGGACGTTGTATTTTATAGACTTTCGACGGCATCGATGTTGTTGTAAAAAGTGAATGTTTATTTACATTATGAATGGGTATGAGTTCTTAGTAACCAGTTTGTTTTGGTTCTTTTGTACTTGCCTGTAATGTTATACCACCACTTCCTTAACTACTTAATAGTAACAAATGCCTACCACTTATGGTACATTGTATTATTGTTTATGGTATGAAATTTTTCTTGCTGGTCATATTACTACTTCTAACTTTAGTAAGTTATATTATAAGTTAAGTACCTACCTACCTAATGTAGAAACATTTTAAAACCAAAAACACCTGCTCTCGCATGCGCATAGGTTTACACCGTTGCACAATTTTGCTTCTGAAAGACACAAACAACATATTTTTTTATTCCAAGGCTGTATCACCAATCACATTGTCACAAACACTACGCAGAAAAGTCGATAATCAGGAACTAGGAAATGAATGTATGAATTTTTGAATAGACATTATTGTTGATATACTCTGTGGCTGCAGTACAACAAGTTCATTGAAGTTTGGATTTTTTTTTCAAATAATTCAAGGGACTTTTATGCTCTTGGGTATAATTAGTAATATCTGCAACTGTTTCATAAATAAGGGTATTTCAGCACGAGTAGTTTGTGAATAGAGCGTTCACTTATCTAAGTACCTACTTCAAGTTACGCGAAAACTGTTAGTTTTGTATTTGTAAGGTCCCTTACATTATAATTAATTATGTATTTTGACCACAAAGATTTTTTGAAATTTTGACCACAAAGTTTTTTACAACAACTATATTTTATGATAACTTTTGGGAGAAAAAAACGGGGTAATCAGTATTAATCCCTTAAAAACATAAGTAGGTAAGACTCACGGTCAATGATTCTACTTTTAGGTATAGGTACATAAGTTTAATCATTGATTTTTCCAAAGTTTTTATTCGCGATTTAAAGCGGAATGAATATTGTAGAGAAATAAGTGTCAAATTGAAGGTATTGCAGGGATTTGCATGCACTTATACACCCTTGTAATTTTAACATAAGAAATAGCCATTTGCAGTAGCAGTGGGTATCGTGATGTGATGACTCATGTATTTACTAACATTTATAGTGTAGATAAACCTAAAAGTAGTGAATAAGTACTTGCAGGGTGTTGCCGTGTGTAGCGTATTATGTGCATTTTAATTTAATTAGTTACTGTAGGTAATTAAATTAATACTAAATAAGTACATTTCAAGTTTAAGTAGTATTTACTTCTAATATTAGTGGATATGAATATAATATGAAGATACAAATATTGCTTAAATATCTTTACATGATAGGTAGTCCAAAATATTGTTTTTTTTCAGTTTGCCTTCCCAGGATATCTCGGAAAATTGTTTTCCCTGAAATTTCGGGAATTTGCCATCATAACCGGGAAAAATTAAATAACTAAGTAAGTAGGTATACATCTTAAATTTAGCTCAGGCGATCCAGAAGAAGAAATAAACATGGTAACTAGGTATTCTCGTTTTTACTCTTTTCCTCCAAAACCAGTGAATGGATTCGAATGGGATTTTCATTGTAGGATAGCTGAGTTTTTTTGGAGATAAATTAGGAATTCAGTCGATAAGGCAAAATGAGAAAACTTGAAGGGCTAATTGTTTCTCGCGGCTTCTAACTTTTTCTTTTTTCTCGGCTTCTAAGGGTCGTAGCGTGATGCTATATAGCTCAAAGCCTTCCCCAAGAAATGGGCTATCAAATGCAAAAACAATTTACAAATCCGACTAACAGTTCCAGAGGTTAGCGCGTTCAATACAAAAAAATTCTTCAGCTTTATTATATTAAGTACCTACATAGGTCTTACATAAAGAAAATAAACATAGATAATATAATCCTAAACCAATGTTATAGGAGTATCTTCAAGACGAGACTATTAGATAACAGTCTGGCCGAAGCTTGGACCAGCAGGAGCGGCCGGTTTTGGTTGGAACTTGTCAACCCACCAAAACCGGTTCTGCGCCAAAAATGTGGAGACATGGCTATGGATAGAGCTATGATATAGGCAGGCATTTAAAAAAATAAGATTCTTTTATGGATTATAATATAATGTATAGATGTAGGGTACCTATAACCGAGGCGACATTAACATGAAAAATGCATAATAGGTTAGGTAGTTGGATTCGAACATTTAGGTAAGTAAGTACCTATAAATAATCTCGAGACTATAAATAACTAGCTTTCTAGTTTCATCAAAATCTGTTCAGTAGTTTAATAGGTTTTGCGCGAAAGAGGAACAAACATCTTTACAAACTTGCATTTATGAATAGGTATAAATATTAGGAGGATTACAATGGCCTTGCATCTCTTGGAACACGCCCGATTTTTAATAGGATTGATTAGGTACTTCCAGTAGTAATAAACCTACCTAAGAAACAAATTAGGTACTTACCTGCCAGCCTCTTCTCTCGAAGTCTTGCTTGATGAAGTGACTTGACTACCTAGGTAGGAAGGTACTTAGACGTGGATGATATCATAAGATGATAATGTGATAGGTAGTAGGTACCATTTGTGCCTGAGAAGATGTGACATGACACGACACGTTTGCAAAAATGTTGCACAATACTGATGTGTGTGGTGATAAGGCGGGGCGAGTAGGTATGATAAATATTTACGTATAGGTATATCTACCACAGTAGACAGAAATTATACCTACCTAGGTAGGTAGGCAGGAATTTCTGCATTGCATCCCCAATTCCCCTTATCCTACCGACACATTCATTGATCGATAGTGATAAATTGATAATAACAATACATATCCAGTACCTATAACCAAAGACAAGGTAGGTACCTAGGTAGATATTTATTTATCCAACTTATAGGTAAAAGTTAGTAGGTAGGTATCCACCAGGTATACCTAGTAGGTACGTGGTTTTATATCATAATAGTTAAATGATATTTTTATAAGTATCTTATTAATTGTTTACTACCATACCTAGTCGTGTAGTGCAATAGGTAGGTAGGTATACAAACAAACTAGGTAGGCTGTAATTAGGAAAATAGGCGGGTACCTAACTAAACGAATGGAATAAAATTTTACTTCGTTGATGGCACATCTAGAAGTCGTGATAGCTGACTCACCTGATCCTGTCAGACACGATCTCGGGCTTGGAGTTCCTCTTGGCCGGAGTGACCGCGTGCGTCGGGGCGTGGATGGGGCTGGTGGAGGGCTCGGAGGGCGCCGACGGCGGCGAGCAGGAACCAGAGCTGGACAGGCTGAAGGCCCTGGCGCGGCCCTCCGGCGCGGCGGGAGTGCGGCCCGACCGCGCGCGGCGTCGCCGCTTCTTCTCGTCCTCCGCCCGCACCACGACCCCCGGGGGCGCCCAGTCGAGGTCCTTCTTCAAATGTCCGCGACCGCACCGGCACCCGCAAGCTTTGAACGCCAAATCGTAACCCTTCTTCGTCCATAGGTTCTGGTGGCGCTGCCTCTCTGACCAGGAGCGCGCCCTGCCGCAGGACTTGAGGTATGCGAGCACGCCGCCCTCCCACTGCTCGAAGCACGCGCGGTGCATGTACCGGCCGGCGGCGCACGTGTCGTTGTTGCACAGCACGCGCACCGCGTCCTCGGCGCGCACCGCCTCCCGCGGGCGCAGGCACTCGCCGGGCACGCAGCACCCGCGGGCGTCCTCCGGTTCCCGCTCGCCGGTGGCGCCTTGCCGACGCGGGGCCATGCCGATCGACTAACGAAATCGAACGTGCGCGAGTAGGGAGCGCGTCACGCGAGAGACATGCTTGCCGGAGCGCGCGCGGCCGACTAATAACCGCGAGTGAACGAAAGCGAAATTTCAAGAGCGCACCGCGCCCGCCGCCGTCGCCGCCGCCGCCTCGCTCCCGCGCGCGTCCCGCCCGCCCCGCTGCATGGGGCTGACCTTGCGGCGCGCGGGGCGCGGGGCGCGGGCCGCGGGGAGCGGGGAGCGGGGCGCCTGGCTGCAGCGAGGGGCGGGGCTGCGATGCGGCCGGCGCGCCGAGGTGGGGAAAGTGGCTGCACAATTTTCACTTTCGCGATGAAGCGGGAGCGTGAGCGGAAGCGATAGCGATGTCATCGGAATGGTCGAACAAGAGATGTCCAGTCCATCCATACTGGGTCCGCACCGGACATGAGATATTGGGAGGTGGTGGGTAACCTAAACTAAAATTATCTTTTATTTTTCAAGTAAGTAAGTAGGTTTTGGCTTGGGTCTAGTACCTTTGAGCCATGTCTTAAAAATATAAAAATACTAGCTTTTTCCCGCGGCTTCGCCCGCGTAGAAAAGTTTTTTCCGTGTACATTGTGAAACAGCGCCCTCTATGTGGGCGTTTTGTTACTTAGGGGGTATTAGCGTGCGCCCCGCGACTTTGTCTGCAATAAAAAGTGGCCTATATGTTGTTCCAGGACATAAGCTATCACTGTACCAAATTTCATCAAAATCTGTTCGGTAGTTTTTGCGTGAAAGAGTAACAAACATCTTCACTCACATCCTTACAAACTTTCGCCTTTATAATATTAGTAGGATAGGTAATGTACCAAAGATGGCGAACATCTTCAAACTCCCGTCACTCATATTGCCGACCTTTATATCACCCTATAGGTAAGGTCTCGTCTACATTGTCAATTTATTTTTATTCGACTCTAAGACAATTGCAGTTGGCACTTACGTATATACACCCTTTGGAATTTCCACTCTTCAAGTAGATCAAATTGCTAAAGATGTTTAAAATACTAATTGATAACCAATATTTTCTTAAAACAAACAAATAGCGATTTAACCCTGTATTTAATAAAAGGTAAGTAGGTACCTACGATTTACTGTAATAATGTCCAATCTGAAAAATGTCCAACGACCATGCTCTAACTGAAAAATGTCCAAACTGCATAATGTCCAATCTGAAAAACGTCCAATCTGAAAAATTACCAATCTGAAAAACGTCCAACCTGAAAAATGTCCAATCTGAAAAATAAATAAATAGCGGTTTTTAAGGTTCTGTAGTGTAAAATGTTCCCCTACCTATAGGTAAAATGTTGCGCATTTTTCCAAGTCAAACTACAAAATTTGTTCAGTATATTACCTTCGAAAATGAATGCCTTTGTTACTACTTACGGTGTTTTGTTAAACCCTGTAGTACCTACTAGCATTACTACCTGCAAGTACCTACCTATTTATGTAGGTACAGTACCTATAAGTATAATAAATAGAATGTCTGTTACATACTTAGGTGTACACAGATCAAACAAAATCAAATCTCGCTCACTCCACCATTCATGAGAATTTAATAGCGGTTCCCAAGAGCGCACGTGTTTTTAACTTAAAAGAACTATGGGGATAGCTAGTTAGCCCACAATGAGGACCGTTCAGAAACCGGTCCAAGGCAAGAGGGCCCGGGAGGGAATAAAGGAACTACTGGCGCAATGTGTGACCCAAATTTTATTCACACTAAGGGGCCTTCTAAGAACCACGTGGACAGTTTGGAGGTGGGGGGAGGGGAGAGTGGGACACTACTAGGTTATTTTCCCCTTTAGGCCACTTTTGTATTATTTTTTTACCCTTTTCACAACCAGTTTCTAGACCGATTAGATAACAAATACCCCATTTATACGTTACCAGCTTCGAAACTGAAGATAATTTATTCTGATATGTAAAAGTTTCAAAAAAGGAAGACAATATCGCTCATACACGAAACTGATTTTTAAAATAGTTACAAAAGTTGATTAAGTAAGTAAAATTGTATGCGCGAGGCGAGACGCTGACGTCTATTTTGGTATTCATACGATTTTGAACTTTAGGCTAAATCTATGGTGATAATCATTTAAAACTACGATTTGGCCTATAAGGACTTGTTTCCAACTGGCCGTTAAACCTATAAAAACAAACAAAACAATTCATTTGACAATGACGTGTCAAAAAGTGCGCGAGGATTTTTCCGCTTTGTCTGCCCTTTCCCTAATAGTATTCTTTGCGTTAGTAGAAACTATAAAAAACTACGTTCTATATAACTTCTACCCTTTGCAGCGAGTTAAGGCATAGCCTCTGTAAGCGACAGGGGTTAGGAGGTACAAATAATGTGGCCAAAACAGCTCACGTAGTTCATGGAAGCTTCCTAATACAACTATCAACACAGGTTCCTCAATGATGCCCCAAAAACGCGTACTACATTTTAAGTCCTGACACGTTCAATTAAGGTCGAAAGAAGTGTACAGTTTGATGTGAGTATGCGCAGCTTCGGTGGAATTTGTACCCTAGTGCCAGGTGATAGTGCATTTCGATTTGCCGAGGGGAGTTGAAAGGAACACGTGTATCGTAATGCGTATTCCAGCCGAATTATAAACAAGGATAAGTTTTCCGTCCTCTAACATCCGCTGCAAACCCACTGTACCTCTGGCCGTAAGGTTATATTCTTTATTGTCGAGGAAATAAGGAACACTAGGGAGGGAACTGGATTTTGATCACATGAAAAATTAAGTTTGTGAAGGAACTGCGTCTCAAAACAAGTCTTAGCAATAATAATATGAGGCTTTTGTCTGTTGTCCGCACATCTGCGTGACCTCTCAATGGCCATTGAATTATTATCAATAATGATGACGTATTATAGAAATTCGCTTTGTTCTGGCCAATGTCGTGTGAAAATTCGTACCTACATATGTATCTATCTCAGGGTTGGAAAAAACCGCCTCCAAACTCCAATGAGAATTCTTAAAGAAAAATCATCTTCAATGTCCATGATGCTGGAAGAAATAATATTTAAACTAACTTTTAAAAAACTTCCGCTAACTTCGACATGGCATTTCATAATTAAGTCCTATTTTGGTATTATTAAACGATCATCCAAAAGGTGGACAGACGATCTAGTGAAGGTCGCGGGACCCAGCTGGATGAGGTTAGCGCAGGACCGGTCGTCGTGGAGATCCTTGGGGGAGGCCTTTGTCCAGCAGTGGACGTCTACAGGCTGATATGATGATGATGAAACGATCATTACCTACTACTACGGGAGGGTCTGGTTAATAGACTTTTAGAAGACTAATATTTACAAAAATATAACAAAAACACATTATGTTTAACGGGTTAAATATTTTTAGTGATAATATAATGCACATTGAATGTAATAAAAACAGCAGCAGTTGTAAAAGTTCTACATACAGCCCTCATTTCCCTTGACAGCAGGGCGGATGCGTTGTAAAAAAAATATTGGTCAAGTAGGTACTCGTTTCCTTTGTTCGTTTGCAAAGGGCAAAGGTTCCGTACGCAGACAGCTTGGAAACTTTACAATAAAATATTATGTAAGTAACTTACTTAACTTTAAAATTGCGGTTTGGCATTACATAACACAATGATTCATCGGTAAGGTACTGAATGTAGAATTTAAGTGTTTTTCGGACGCTCCATGATATTTATTATCACTGTCGAAACGTATAATTATTATATAATAATAACCTAGGAACTAGACTGCGCAAGTGAAAAAGAAAGGTATTTACGATGACGTAATACCTCCTTTGGTTTATCTAATTATTATGTAGATTTATTTGGAAGTATGCAATAAATTTTACGATTTTTTTTGACAGAAAATTTACTTTGCACACAAGTGCAGAACAGGCGAACTTGATGCATAATACAAAAAAAAACAAAAGGCATTCTCTACAAGATTTGGTACTGTTATATATTCTATTTGCTACAAGTCAGCTTTGTTCTTTGTGTGGGAATTCCCATAAAATAAATAGGTAAATTTTACATCGATGACTAAACTGATGTAATGTATCCCGAAACAGCGAGTTACCCGAGCAGCAAACCGAGTGGCATACGCATACCTCAACTCCTTAAATTAAAAAAATACATTTCAATACGGAACCCTAAACGCCCCCTTCATCTGACCCACATCTAAGGGATAATTGTGGAATAAATTATTTAATTATTACTTTTATAGGTCACTGCATAATAGTGGCAGGTGCATCGAGGCGTCACCTGCTCGAGTAGGGGGCTTCAAGGACTCGGCGCGAATGTTAACTTTTTGTTGCTGCGACCACTCGTGCGCAAGATACCGGTACAAATACGGCACAATAAACACACGTTTGCATGTACAAAAATACAAAATACAAAAAATACAAAAAGTTTTCTTTCTTCAACTAAAATTTTCAGGATTTACAGTTGTTGGGACCCTCTTTTAATTATAATTAAAAAATATACTTGTGTTGAAGGACCTGCTCTTCTATCATTTCATTTTTACAATTTAGGAATTTAAATTTACATAGTTTAATTACTAAGTAAATTACATAAGTAGCTTGATGTGTGTGTGTGTGTGTATGCATGTACAGTCGACCGCACGTCAACGAAACACTTTGACCTTGAGCTGGCCTAGCCTATTAGGGACTACCATACTATGAGAGTCCAGTTTCTACTGGTAGGGCTATACTTACGTGCGGTCGTCTGTACGTTTGTTTATTTTTGCCTTGCTTGACGTAAAAATGAGCGCGCAGCTTTGAGTATCAAAGCGGGTAAGTATTTTTATGAAAAGAAATATTTTGCATGCAGATTTCTCGAAAAAGGACCATGGGGGATTCTGTATTTTTAACAATATATATAATTATAGTGAGCAAAGCAAAAGAGGTGTGTCATCAGGACCGCGATACTAGGCGCTATGTTCTTTCTGCCTACCCCGTCGTGAACATAGCGTGTATATAAAATGTATGCATGTATTTTTTATACAAAAGCATTAAAAGACCCATCCCCACCTAACAGGTTATCAATTACTCGCTGAAAACTTTGTTAGGTAATAGGTATGTATGTCGCAGGAAAATGTGTCTGACAATTCGTGATTTCGAGATAAATCCAGTCCACATAGAGCTTAGAATATCCAGAGTTTATTATAGAAAATGGAAAACTAGATACCTATACGCACCTGTTGAAAATGAATGAATGAATGAATGAATTTATTTGCTGAAACATGGTAATAAGTTGTATGGAGTTTATGCTTACACAGTGTCCGTTCACCTTGTAACAGGATCTCATGCTTCACCATTTATATGACATGCAAAATTTACATTAAAATTATGTTTTGCGATGTCAAATAAGTACCTACATAATTCTGACAATTAACAATCATAATGTCAATAAATTAATTATAATTATTTTAGCCCTTGATGTCATAAAATTAAAATTATGTTTTGCTGTTGTTGAAAACCCCTTTAAAAATAAATTATACACATAGGTTTCAATGTGTAATTATTATTATAGGATTAGTATTCTTTGATCTAAGTAAAATTATTATATAAACCAAAGACACAGATTAGAATAAGGTACCCAGAAGCGGCTGATGGTGAGACCGTAGCGTGACGTAACAACACAGTAGTAAGATTCAGAAAAGCCCATTTAAATTGCCACGTAATCGCCCTATACATTTCTCAGCCACACCGATTTCATCCGCGCCCTGCGACGTACAGATGTATGCAAGCATGCAGTAAGCATCCAGAACCGGTAGACCTTGATCTGGCAAGGGACCCTCCAAACCGCCGCCGGCCTAACCTTGAGTTATTTTTAACCACGCCTGCATTCGAAACCCGCCAAGCCAGTTCTTCCGAGTATTACATAATGCGAAATTATAGTTCCTTTTTGTTCCTCTCCGTGAAAAGCGTGTGGCCCTGTCATTTTGCTTTTACAGCCTTTGTTTTGGGTCGCACATATTTTTATTTCTTTTCTGTGAATCGTAAAAGGAAGAGGCAATGAAGGGTTAGCGTTTTTGTGTAGTGGATTATTTATGGTGCGGAATAATGGTCTGTGAGGTCGCCGCGAAGCGATCACAGCTGCAGAATTTACGGAAACGTTTGATGGTTCGCGCTCCTTCGGTCAGTTGTATTTTTCTTTATTACATGCATAGAAATATAAGTAGCGAGCGGGAGCGTAGCGAGCTTTTTCTGTGTTCTGCGATTATTACATGTCATGTCATGCGAGCGTCAGTTTGTTTTGTTTTTAAAATTTCTTTATTAACTTATATAATTATTTACAGTAACACTAAGGGCTTCTTTCACCACTTCCTGATATTGTTACAGATAGTAATCTTAGTGATAAACTAATCTATCAGATAAATCTGTGTGATAGACTATATAAAATATATAAGATATAAGCAATCAGATACCTGTGAAACCAAAAAAACAGGCTATCTGTCAGATAACCTGCAGATAGGGTATCTGGGACTTTATCAGCAAGCGGTGTAAGAGGCCCTAAGAGCTATAAATCTAAGTTACATTACTAATATGCTCTTTTGTTTTGTGAGGCTGAAGGCACCTTTAAAAACTTTTAAATATGAATTTCATTTATCTATTTAAAACATGATTACCTATGTATGTAGTTTCTATGAGTACGTAGTATGAGCATTTTGATGATAATGCACATTTGTTGCATGAATAGAAATAAACAATAAATAAATAATTTACATAAAGTAAATTAGCGGGTAGGAATTACCAATGGGTTTTTCTCGAAACATACATTTCTCTGTCTGTTCTCAAACGGTGAAGGAAAACATCGAGAGGAAACCTGCATATGCCGAAGACGAAATTCTAAGGCACCCTACATTTTTAGTTGGGCAAGCGTTATTTAAAACTAAAACTATAGCAGCTGTGACACAGACAAGCGGAAAGACGGAAGAAGTCTGACTAAAGAGTTCTTTTTTTATAGCTAGTTCTTTAGTTTGGAACCCTAAAAAACCTTGCACACAACGATGGAAATACCTAACTTGTTTCTTATAAATTTTAATACTTACATTCGTTTTCTCAACCAGTTCGCTATTTTGCGAGAAAACTGGAGATTTATAAATAAGTATAAGTTATTTTTTTTTTTTGTTTATACTCATTTAAGGGTACGTGACATTCAGTTTGTATCGTATTTTAAATATGAATGAACTGATTTGCATATGAATTTGAGTATTGACATTAAATTGTGGTAAATTTTCAAGGTAGAGTAGGTACGGAATTTGTGTAAATTTGTGTATTGTAATTTTATTATTTTATAATGTAGCGTTAAATTATCTACTAAACTATTTAGTATGTACCTACCTATAATATATACAAATTTAGCGGAAGTATCTTTAGAAAGAAAACTCACAGATTAAGCAGATCCTTTTTTAAACTTTTACATTTCCTTAGAAATGATTTTTTGACATTACAATTAATATTCTATTTATTTAATAATTTTTTTAAGATTAAGTTTTCATCTCACTAATTATATAGTTCTTGTTGAAACTCTGCAAATCTTCTAAGTATTCAAAATATTGAGAGAAACAAACAACTCATAAATAATTGTAGTAATTCAAAGTTTGAATAAGTACCTAGACTAAAATTTCTCAATCGAGAAATGTTTGTAAACTTAATAACTCTTTATAGGAATGTAAAAGCTCGTATTCCCAATACCGATCTACCAATTAAAAGTGCCTCATTTCATAAAACTGTTGCAGCTATGCTCTGAATCTCACAAATGTTTCCATATCATGTTCCAATCGATACGGTCATTGATGAAAGAATATTAGGACTTACAGGAAAATATTATACACGACCCCGTGACTTGGCTTCGATATGAGGGTTTTATTTTTATTCTTTTCCAAAAATGTACAATAAACAATCTGTGGAAATGTCCAAAGTGTAAGCGTAGAAATAATCATTGTATAAATCGTTTCGAATGTTGTCAATCAATGATTAAGTAGGTGCCTACCTATTAGGTGAATTATAAACAATCTTTGAAGATGCTAGGTAATTTCACACATAACTATTAGGTATATTCCACAGCTAAATTAGTCCAAAACTAGAGTTTTGAAGTTATTTGGCGGACAGACAGACAGAAGGATGGACGAAAAGCTTGACTAAACCCTAATAAAAATAGTTTTCAATGTTTGAAACATCCGGACGTTATTCGTATTTTTTGGTATCTATCGGTTTGTGCTTAGTGAATGAACCGTATCACCTAATTCAAATTTCGATTGGACAGTTAGATATAAATTAGTAACTTATCCTATTATCTCAGCTCCATGTTACAAAACCTCCCATGTTTTTCTACAAAGCACGTTTCTCGGAACACTATCGTTTGTATTGGCTCTAAAGTTTCAACGACCTCTTGCATAACCATAGGCTCTGAAACAGTGCACACATTGTCGCCGATTATTGACCTGACCTTATTCAAATTCGTGGAAATCAAATGAGAAACTTTATTATTTTGTTGTTATCTGCTGATTAAAAATAGCTTTAGTTGAGCGCAATACCGCCAAAGAATAATCGAGTCTAATTATGTGAAGTAAACTGAAATCTCCTTTTAAATAAATAAATAAATACAAATCACATAAGTGCTAGGTGAATTCAAATCAAATCAATAGCCAATTAAAATGTCCCTACTGTTCCTACCCCTTCTCATTGAGGGAGTACGTGCCAAAGTCACAGATTACATAATAATATGTAGTTACTACGGACCATAGTCCACCACTGGCCCGTGCGTGTTGGCGAATACAGGATAACGATGTTTTCCTTCACCGAAAAGCATGATGTATTCTGAATTTACTTTCTTTAATACTGAAGAAATAAGTGACCACATATAAGAGGTGAAAGTCTTTAGTAGGTATTTATTAAAACTGTCTAAATGGCAATTTTGGTTGGAGCTATTTTTAATTATCGTCGGTTAAGGATGTCAAACTGGTAAGTCCATTTATGTCAACTTTACAGTATGAATTTTATGTCCATAGCCATAGCAGTTTTACATCCTTAGCCGACGTTATGGTCTATCTATGAATCAGTAAGTATCCAATATTTTATTTTTAACGTAAGCGAGTCTTGATTATATTATGCGTGTTTCGTGGTGACCTTAATACCATTTCTATCAATCCAGGTTTCTTGTTATTCTTTGCCCCTCTGTGTGTTGTTGTCCAATTATTCTGAACATATTACATGTTTATGAATCAAGCTTCGTTGTCTCTTGTATCATATTGGCTTTTATGTTCTCACGCTGTTCGGCCACATGTTTTTCATTGCGTATTTTTTTACTCTTATTGAACACCCAGTTTTGTCCTCTTTATTTATGTGTGACATCATTTAACTATAAATAAGTGCCGTTTTAAATCAACTCATGTTGGCAATAAAGAATTATTTGTTTATCTTATTACCATAAATCATAGCTGCTGTTCATGATACCAACTGCCTATTAAAACAATATGGAGTAGGTAGCTTACGAAATTTGATCACATTTTTGTGGTTAAAAACCGAAAGTGAGCTTCTTTTCGGGTTTATAAGTATAAACTATGTAATCTAATCAACATGATACGAGCTACAAGAGAAAGTACTAGTAGCATAAACAGAGACAGTAACAGGGTTGCAAGCATAGCTAGTAGCTTATAATGCCAAAGTGTGTTGCCTAGCTTCGGCTGGTACACCATCCCTACCAGGGTATCCCTACCAGTAAGGATAAGTGGAAAAAAATACACTTAAATCTACCGGTAGCGACAGGTGGAAACTAAAAGTTCACTTATCCCTACTATAAATCATAATCAGCCTGCAAACCGCCACTGTTGGACATGTACAAGGACAAAATACCGGATTTATGGTAGGAATAAAACGAAGTGAGGATAAAATTGGAAATAACTAAATTTGAAACGTCTTAAATTAAAATAAGTACGAGCTTCTCAATCTTGTCAATTCTTCACATGAAAAATCTAATTTCAATTTTCATGTAGAAAGACGAAATCATCAAATCACCAATTCAACGAGCCACATTAAAACACAAATAAACCATTTTATAGTGCCACCGTGCAAAATTGAAAAGGTACGGCCTACGGGGACGCAATAAAAGGGAAGTGATTAAAAAGAAATAACTTTTTTTTATTAAAAATTCTTTTGAACCACCGCTCATAATCAGAGTGACAAGAAAAAAATATGATGTCAGTAAAATTATAATGGGCCGGCTCGTAAAGTTGGCATTTGAATAGAAACGTTACATATCAAAAATTTTCAGTGATCCGTGCTTTACGAGTTTGTCGTAAACGTGTAGTTAAAAGAGAGAATAAAGGGGCCCTCGAGTTCCTCTCTATGTTTAAAAATCTGTGTATGCACAGGCGAGGAGGGTACAATCATAACGCTAACTAGTTATTATCTAATAAGAATAACTTACTACCTATTCAGATGCCAAATTATGGAATTACGATTCGTATAAATTATGTACAACTTACTTTTCCGAATTTGACTTGCATTTCATTCAAATGATATTGTGTAAATAACTTAACTTTATTGGAAAATCCGAAAAAGTAATAATAAGTTTTTAGAAAGCGAGTGAAGGAGCATTACCTCTCTCTTGATCCATAAGCATATATATATACTAGCTTTTTCCCGCGGCTTCGCCCGCGTAGAAAAGTTTTTCCCGTGTACATTGTAAAACAGCGCCCTCTATGTAGGTGTTTTGTTACTTTGGGGGTATTAGCGGACGCCCCGCGACTTTGTCCGCGTTAAAAAGTAGCCTATATGTTATTCCAGGATATAAGCTACCACTGTGCCAAGTGTCATCAAAATCTGTTCGGTAGTTTTTGCGTGAAAGAGTAACAAACATCTTCACATCCTCACATCCTTACAAACTTTCGCCTTTATAATATTAGTAGGATAGGATTACACATCTGTGTGTATATATTTATGTATCCATTATGTATGTAAGTATGTACGATAATATTTGTATGTATTATACTTTATGAATATTTTTGTTATAATATAGTTTATTTGTTTATTAGTACGCACTGTCTGCCCCTGTCTAACACACATCTCTCCTGTCACTGGTAGGCTGGCAGAAATCTCATAAAGAGATAAGCCTCACCATTTGTACATGTTCTTTCTGTTTTGTTTTGTATCTTGTTAATGTTTTGTGTGTACAATAAATTGTTAAATAAATAAATAATATTTTCCTTCAATGTTAGGTATGTCTAACTAAAAGTTTCAAACGCAGTTATTTATTATGATTTTACTGACAGTTTCTCTAAATTATTTTACATAGAGCAACAGCTCTATAATTTATAGAAAAAAAAAACATTTTAAAGCGAGTTATAAATACTAAATGAACTCCTACCCTCAGTAACTCGATGCCCATTGACGAGCATAATAAGATTTACTTACGTCAAACTTAACCAAAGAAATACAGGTGGAGTAACAATACGTGGGTCCCTGGAGTGTTTCTCCCTTTGACTATTTTAATAAGAAAAAAATGCCTCTTTCAGTGAATTACTTTGAAACGAATAAATAAACGAACTGGAGGATAAGAAGATTGAATTAGAAAAAGTATTCGTGGGTAATAAATAAATCTTTCCTTTCATAAAAGTTATGAGGGTTGAGTACAATGCGGAAGTCGAAGGTAGATCTGATGACAATGACAGCAGGTATCAGCCCGGAAATGGGATCAGTTTTCCTTTTGATGTCGCAGCAAAAAGACATATATTTCACTGAAAAGGTGGACTGAATATTAAAATAGAAAATTTTCAAGATTCTGTGTAAATGAAATTTTATAAAATAAAATTGCCTTGACAATGACAATACCTACTAGAATCAGCTTGACTGCTCCATTATACTTTGAATAACATACCTAAATTGTAAATATTATTGCGAAATGCGAAACATACTCGTGCACATGCTTAATTTCAAGGTCTTTCCTAAATTGATAAGACTACTGGTTTATTTGATTATCCCAAAATAGCATAGTAGTACTTTATGTCGTTTCTGAATCTGCGAACTGAATTATGGTACATCACTACTTAGTTACTGAATTATGTTTATAAGAAAAGCTTTTAGTTTAATTAGATTTGATATCGTCTTCGTAGCAGTCTTGTGGTAGCCAGCATTATAAAATTTTAATTACAAAATATTTTAGTCTGATATAGTTGTTACGTTGTTTAAGTTGCCGAATTTCATCCAAAATAAGCGTATATTTTTAAGAGTCTTACTGCAAAAATCATATTTTCGCCTGAGATCTCACCCCGGTTTTATGGTTTTTTCATTGCAGCCACTTTACGAGCACCAGTGATGGGCGGCACTCTTCTTTTATACTCAAGTAACAGTATTCTGAGACTCGAAGATCGCGTGTTTGATACTAATTAAATGTCTTCATGGATACGTGATTCGTCTGGGTGCTGAATAATGTGCTTCTTACAGCGTTTTTATGACTTTGTTTTACCAGCACTACAGATTTGATGCCGCGATTTTGTTTGTTGCAAATTATTTAAGTTTGAGATTAGAATGCTTGTCTTTCCTTCTAGCATATTTAAATGATGCACATTTACCTGGAAGTTCGTAGTTACGCTATTGTTGGCCAAATTGAGAAGCAAAAACTAAATTGCGTAATTTTTGTAACTCAAGTGCATGTGTCAAAAAAACACAACTTGTTGATGAATCAACGCAAACATACAACGAACGAGGAGGGTGATTTTCAAATATAACGCCTTATGTCATCGGAGTTCTTTTTAAATTAATACAGAACTGTAAATCTTGTCGCGCATTACAGCCGCCCGCCTGTAAATTGGAAACACCTCGACTTCACGCTGTCGGGGGTTCTATTCCTGTTTCTGACATCGCCCCAAATGCGTCTTTGTCAGATGTTGCTTGTAATTACTTCCACTTATTTCCGCGTCATCGTCACAATTTGTTATGAGGTTCATTTTCATTAGTCAATTGTCACAGTGTTTGAAAATAAACGGGTCAATTGTATTAGAATTTGTTTTTCTTTCTTTATTTGTCGAGGGGTATTAATATTGAGGGTGTGACTAAAATAACATTGTGGTTGGGACTCCAAGGATCCATTTCGATCAGAGAGAAATAGTCCTACGAAAAATAAACTAACTTATATTGCACTATTTGAACTCTCTTTTATTAGTTCCGTGCATGAAACACTTACTGCTATTACATTTATATTCACTTAAACTACGTTGTATAACTTTCGACTCCTTTAGAATTCCAAATATTTCGAAAACTTTGCTTCACCAAGGAGCTAGTGATAAATGTTTGTACGAGAAAAGTTGAAACCTATAGTTTGCGTAGGAGTCGAGGTTACTTCTAAGCCTCGAGCTATCGCTCTTCCATATATTTTTACTTCCATTATGCTCTTCCAGACGCCTTTAAAATTGAAATATCGCTGTTGTTACTTACAGTCATAACTCACGGTATCAATTGCAAAATTGGTAAGGCATTTCACTCTTACGGTCTTGATTGACGAGTATTTCAATAGCCTGTATCATTATAAGCGAGGCATCAACATTTATTTTCCTTTTAATCAAACCTGCACTCAAGCAACTCTCGGGGCTCTCACGAGAGGATATTTATCTTGGGCAGTACAAACAAATGCAACCGCGAATCCATTTCATCATTCGGCACATCGTCGTCAGCATTGGTGCTGAGGACTGACGCAACTCTTGATTCCTTGGAGATAGGGTTGTCTTTATTATTGATACTAGCTGTTGCTTTCGCCCGCATGGGATAAGGATCTATAAACCATCCGGAATAAATTATCTAAATGATAGTGGAATCCGCATCAAGCGTACAACAGACAGACTGTTTTATACTTACTATGTAAGGATTAAAAGATTGTCCTAAGATGTCTTCTTAAGTATTGTATAAGAGGCATAAAACACACTCTTTACATGTCAGTAATCTCATACTTTTATGGAAATCAGTCTTTGAGCAGTCCTAAATAAAAAGTAAATTTGATTAGGTATAAACACTTTGTTAATAATTATGTGGCCTTTTGTTGTTGTTGCCTACAGATTTATTATTACTACTAATATAAAGAGAGAGTCCCTTTATAAAATGTTTTCATCTACAGGTTGGAGAGGATCGTTCGTGACTGATAGTTTTACCAATTCTAAGATGGCAACCCTATTGCAGACAAAGAATCAACTGAAGAATAATATTTTCTCAGTTCGAATTTAAACGCCACGCCTGTCACTGGTGAAGATTTACACCATATCTGTCAGCTCGGAGCGGAGACAAAGGCACCTTGTCGAAAATGGGGGGATCGTGATGTCATGCTTAGGAGTTTCGGCCACGGCATCTAATTAATAGACCGGCTTTTACGGCTCGCTAGGTTTTAACATTCTCGCGGTTTCAAAGAAATATAAGAAATATGTGCCAGCCAGTGAAGTTTACGACCCGTTGTTTGTTGTTTTCGAAACCCAAGCTAAAATTATGGGGAACAAATTCTTTGTTTTCGACAAAATACATGGACGAGTTCAAGGAGCCAGTTCAAGTTTTAAATCAAACTGAGTTCCTAGAATACTGTTTCACCTTTCAATTTTGTAACTTGGTTTATTTATGTGTTGTTCGGAGAATGATATAAAAGTTCAGCTAAACTACGCTCTTATACTTTGTCTCAAAGGTTCCTACTATACTTTGAGGATAAGTTACCTTTGTTTCTTCTTTTGTCCGACTCGCGGTATCTTAGTAGGTAGCTTGAAGGTTGAACTCGAGTACCTACGCGTCTTTTGTGACAATTTCAGCTCGTTACGTATCACCGTTGCGAAGATACAGCCCTTTGAACATCGGACAGACGGACGGACGGACAGGCAGACGGCGTAGCGAAAGCAATAGGTTTTCGTTGCCGAGCTAAGCTCGGGAACGGAAACCAAAAAAATGCTACTCAATTTTGGACAGAGTCGAATATTAAAAAATATACCTCCGTTTCGGACTTTGGGCATCAAGAGTATCATGTTTCATTTTGAATTTTCTAAACTTGTCACAGACGGTTGCCTGCATGTGTAGTCTATCGACAGTATTGTGATAAATAGACCGAATGAATATTATTTAAAAATTCTTTCCTACCTACCCAGTACCTTACCTAGCTACTTATCTTACGTACTAACAACTACCTACACTAGGCAGGCTGCCGCTACTGAAAAAAATTAGTTCTCAGGTCATCATTTTTTTACAAGCTTTTATTTAACTTGCCGTGTTAGTTAATATGTGTGGGTCAAATCTTGCAAGTGATTTTTGACCCACTTCCCGATGTTCAATTGAGCTGAAATTTTATTTAAAATATAGTACAGTTATTATAAAACATTTACTGACAGAGCTACAAAGTTATACAATGAGACTAGTCTAGCTTGTTTAAGCTACCGGCAGAGAGTTATCTTTCCGATCTGAGTCGAGATCGTGCAGGAAAATCCTCTGGCAAGCTTTTGTATGTCGTATCAAGATTGTAGAACTGGCGAAATCGTGCCCCGGGTATTAAAAACTACTGACAACTGCTTCGAGGACAGATCCGAAATTGAAAACTATCTGATATGAATATGATACTTTGATATTAAAACGTAGCCTAACGGTTCGCGTTCGACTTAATTTACGACGTGCCGCAGTTTGCAACGATTTAATTAGGTATCTCAATATCAGATTGATTCCCAGCCGTGTAAGTAAATTAGAAATCAAACACCGCAGGGTAACGCTAAGTAACGAAAAGTTAGTATCATCTTAAGATACAGTTTAAAGTGTACTTAATTTGTACTTAAAACGGTGGAAAAAGATAAGTGTTACCAGCGGACTATTTCGACAATTTAAAATATATTAAGTATAAAATTTTTAACTAAAATCGAAACTGTCGTTTCATCCCCAACAATATATTAAGTATGTCCCTTGCTGTTACTATAAACTAAAATTTTTTAATTATTGTAAGATAGGAAAGAATATTTTGAAATTCCGCTCATAAATGATTTAAATTACAAGAAGACGAACAAATAAATTTAATACAGTCAACCTTAAAAATAGCAATTAAGTAAGTAAGTGATATCTCCTCCGCTCCGAATTAGGAGTTTTAGCACTTCACTTCAATGTCAGATTGAGATCATGCTGCCGATAAGAACGCCATTTCGAGATTATCGGATCATCAACAATAGAATAGAGTCCAATTTTAGATGTCCCATTGTTTCGTCGAGGTGTACTTGTAGCTATCCTAAAATGGTATACTATTTTTAAGGAGTGAAAGTCACATTGACAAAGAATGATGATATCTACTCTGGCTGTAACAAAATTATATTTGATTTAATAAAAGTTGGAAAAAATAATACCTAAACATACATTAACTAATTAGTTATTATTCAGTATAAACGGTCGTATCTCAGAAGATTTTGACGTGATGATTAGTGATGAAGTGGCAAAAGGGCAGTTTCGATTTTCTTTTAATGTGGAATGGCGCTACCACCGAAATAAGACGCAAATGTATGATAGGCAAACACCTTTGAAGGGTACTGGATAAAAAGGGAGAGTACATCTTAGATAAATATTCAGAACGAATTTAATATTGGAAGTTTAATGTCATAGAAAAAATCGTTAACTTTTTACGCCGATGTATGAATTACCTGAATGTAATGAATACATGGTAAAACAACAAAATCGGCAATCGTCATGCCAAAAGATGGCATCAAAAATACTATTCTAGTTTTTAAAAGCATTATCGCGAACTTAATCATTTTCAAATACATTTTAAGCATCAGCTTAGTGATTCAACGCTCCCTGACAAAGTTAACGGCCTGATATTAGGGAACTAAAATCCATTTAAGGGGACGTTGAGGGAAAATAAATCAGAGACGGCGCCGTTCGACGAACTCTAGAGTTTGGAACAATCGGAGCGGGGATGTAAATTAAATCGAGTGGCTGGCTATGCCCGGGACTAGAGCTAAGGGTCAGCGTACCCTATACAAGATAACTGCTAAAGCGTAGCAACTATACTATACCCACGGCGTCTCTTCGAGGCATGAGGTGACCGGCGGATAGGCAGCTACTTAGGCCAGAGCTGGTGATCCAACTATAGGTAACGCCGCTCCAAGCACTTTAGGCACACTACCTTGATGTAACGTTTTGGATTATTAATTTCAATTATTGGTACTAGATTGAAATTAGTTGATCGGAAAAGAGTAACGCACAAATCTGCGAGTTGCTACATTCACATGCTTACACCATAGTAAATCGTGTATAATAATATTACTCGTATACAGGATGGCACATTGAGATGGGTCTGTGCGGGGATGTCCAAAAGTAAAGAGATAGAAAAATATTTTCTAAGGAACCATGTCGTCGATTTTAAAGATTATGATACAAAGTTCCTTAGCAACATTTACTTCTTACAACCTACACAATCAATATTCATATAATAATAGAAGATTTGTTTGATTTGAAAATGTTCGGGTTAGATTACCTAGTAATTGTATGAGTTTTTTTTTAAATCTATGAATGCAGTTGTTCATAACTTTAAAATCGACGACAATGGTTCTTTCGAGTATATTTTTCTATCTCTTCTAGTTTCGGACTTCAGCATACTGACCCATCTCAATGACACACGTCTAAAATGGTGTTCAGCAGTTTTGCGGCTCCAGTGTTGGACGACCCTTTCCCTTACCCGAGACCCGGGACTCTCTTAACATCTTCCCAACGAGTTCTTTTTACTTTTCTAACAAGTTTCACGGAGTCTCAAACGTTTGTCACTTAGAGTGGACGTGGAAATCTCCAGTTGCGAACTTTTAGGTGCCTACTCGTATGGTACTCGGGTTGTGCGTGGCGTGAAATGGTATGTAGGTACTCGTAGGCATGATTTATAGTTTATTTCAGGACATACACCTACCTTGGTAAGATTTTAATGGAAACTTAATATCGGAAGCAGTATAGACATTTTTCTATGGAGACGGCTGATATCGTGAGTGCAGCAGAGACAGAATTCATTATTCAGAGACAAAAGGCCGGCAAATGAGGAGATTCTGATTATGTGTGGACTGTTGTGGGCTGAACATGATTATAGTTATAGAAACAAGATCTTGTTAGCTCACTGGTTCTCTAATAGCCACGAGTCAATCTATTGTGTCCTCTAGAGCGTTGAGGCAGCGCCGCATAATGTTACCTATTTTATGTTGCTGCAGATCTTTAAAAAGAACGTTGTATGATGTGCTTTTCTTATTCTTAATGAGCCTCTTCTCTGCAGGTGACTCTTATAGTAGAGAACCATATGTATATACCAAAGAAGTAGAACTCTAAAAATTCCTGTGGTAGACGTAATTTGAATATGAACGGCTTATCCCGAAAAGTTCTAGGAGTATTTCCACGGCATATAACATATGAATTTGGTAGCGTCTTGCTCCTGTTTAAGGAAACCTATCTAAGAAAATTGGCTGCGAACTACAGCGCGGTCGTCTAGTCAACGTGTACGTCTAGTCTAGAAAGTTTTGTATTCCTAGGCAAAAGTTTTACGGAAATTGGACGCCGCGGAAAATGGATATGCATGTACCTAAAGTAGCTATAGTTAGGTAAGTTAATGTAATAATTATCGTTTGTACAGTCTCGTTAAGCGCTATATCTGTTCGAGTTAGTGAGTTCGATTCTCACCTTGGGCAGATGTCAGGTACTAAGTAGTAACTTGTAGAAGTGGACATTTAAAGAAGTGGTCAATTCTAATTGTGGTCATTTTTATTTGAGGTCCTAAACCGCCGAAAGGGAAAAACTTAAACTAGGAAAAAATGTATACGATTATTATAAACCTCTCGGTAACTTTCTGAAAAAAAAGTAATTATCTACTCAGTGGCAAAAGCCACGGTAGGCTACACGGCGTGTAGCCTACCATGGCTTTTGGTTTGAGTTCTTTTACAGTGTATAAAATTATGTAGCCCAACGAAGCTTTCAAAATCTACGATACCGATTGTTAGGGAAATTGCGGAAATTTCAGGAAATAAATAATAATGAAAGAAAAAGCTAAATTTAAGCTACGTACATTGCTGACTAGAAGCTAGGTAGGGACGTACATTGCTGACTATAATAATAAATTGATTTCGCACAGCTGATATAGCTTTTAAAGCAAATTGGTGTCGCCATTCAAAGGTTGAGCCTGTGGCTGTAGCGAACTCGGGTTATCAGCTTTCAAAGAACCTTTAATCTGTGTGATTACAGGATTCCGATACTTTTTCAATGCAACGCCGGCGCCTGCGGTTTCATTTATAGCAGAATGTTCTGGAGTTTTCTTTGATTTACTTAGTAGGTATGTTTTTAAATTTGCTGGGATTTTATAAATTAAATGAAACTGTTTTTCTGCTCACCAATAAAGATATATAGTATTTTAATAGTAAAAAAATAGTTTAAAAAAATGAAGGAAATAGATAGATGTAGGTATACATACCGACTTTTGGCCTCTGGCATGGTTTGACCTATTGTAAATAATTTAAATTAACAATGTTTAAAAAATCGAGACGCATTCTAATATTTTTTTGCCCAACACAAGGAATGCCGTGGACTATCGATGCTCTGCGAATGGTTTTAATTTTTTTTTGTAAATCGTAACCCTCACAAATTGGTTACCCTTGAATGTTATCCATAAGGGTGATATTAATCATTTTTATGGACCCTTTCACATAATAATTTAAAAACCACACATTTATATACGCATATCGTTGATTTAGATTATAATATCCTATGAGATCTTTTATGTAATCAGTTTACTCGCTTTGGATTTATAAAAGCCAATAGACAGAGAAACATTCAATTCAATACGCACATTTAAAAATTACAGACAAAAAAAAGATAAAAACAGATACAGTAATGTACACCTAGGCGGTCTTATCGCTGAGAGCGATTTCTTCCAGCCAACCTTTACATAGTGATAAGATTTGATATCTTTGGTGAACTAACTTCAAAATGCATTCACCTAAGTTACTGTGTCATCCCAATTTCAAAGGTCATAGATTTTCTATTATTGTTATTTAAATAAGTCAGCGACCGGGCCTAAATCCTAGTAGTTTTTATACTTTATTTGAAAAGAAAACCAGCCAACCACGAACAAATCCGCTTTTTGATCAAAATTTTACCAAAAAGCACGTCGTATTGAACTACTTGAAATACAGTAATTCCTAGGGGTGTGACCCGTTGACTCACTTCCCTAGCCTTGAGGATGGCATGACGTCACCCCAACCCCTGCGAGATGACATCACCCACGCGGCTCGCTGCCTCTCGCTACTTGAGTTGCTACTTGGTAACACGCAGGCGCTTTGCACTTCTGTTATTCATTGCTTTTTTACATAATACTTTGTAAGTATCCTACTATTACATTAAAAACGCCAAAGTTTATAAGGATGTTTGGATGTTTGTTGATTAGAATTGGTTTTCATGAAACTTTACAAGAGTAATAAGATTATACACATAAACACACTCACACACTCAAACATAGAGACTGGCCTTAAGTTAAGTCAACTGAATGAAATTTTAATAAACTTAATATTGTAAATCCGTTTTGGTAGTAAGAACTATAAATATCTAACCTACAATAACATTGTTTTTCTTAGGTGCTGTGGATTTTGTGAAATTATACCTTTTGTCACATGCGAACTAATTTGCCGGCTGGAAGTGCCGAACTACCAAACATTTTCATGTAATCATTGGCTAACGAAATCTATTTTTTTTAATACCTACATCAGAATTACCAAGAAGCTTCGAATATCTTTGGTGGCGCGCGCGCTTTTTTTGATTCATGACAATTACCCATAGGCTTAGATAATACGAGAAAAGCTGTTCCCGCGGGACAAACTTTACTGCGATTGTTATAAAATGCCCTTAAACCAAAATACGAATGTTTTGTAGTAACAATTTAGACAGCGTACATATTGTTATATCAGTCGTGCGGATTTTAAAATGAAATAACAATGATAATAATATCAAACTTATGCATTATTGTTAATTGCGAGCGAGCGCTCACGCTACACATTAATTCCGTGTTTTGATCCCGTCTCAAGCCCTAACCAGAATTAAATTATTATTGCATTTGTAAACTGTTACGACTAGCAATTAAAACTAACCACGAAGCGAGTATAACGCTTGTGGCAAAATACAATAGCATAGCTTTATAGCTAATATCTGCAACAATGACACATAAAACTGACATTAGAATATAGTAACCCTTACTTCAGCTCGTAATTCTAATGCCACCTTAGATTTTAAGTGCGTTAAGCGAGAGCTATTTCGAATCCAAAATAAACTCACCCTTTCTCGAAACGGCCAATTCTCTTATGGATCCAGCGTTAAAGGTATAAAATGTGTATTTTTCAAATGGATTTTTGAGTGCCCCAAACTTTGATGGGCAAATCTAAGTGTTCGAATCTACCGAGTCGAGCAAGGGTGGGCTTTTACATTCTTTTTACTTTTATAGTTAGTGATAAAATGGCACATTTGAATTTGGTGTTATGGTCGGCTAAAAGCGTCCTCTCCACACGTATGCTCGATAGGAGGTTTATAACGCCTTGAGATTTGTTTTCCGCAACGAAATATACAACAAATTCTGCTCATGTTATTTCAGAATTTGGTAAAACCCTACCAAAACTTACAAAATAGTATTTAATACCTTAACATGACCCTGACTGTGAATTTAACTGATTACCCAAATACGTTTTTAAGTCGTCGATCAAAAATAAGCAATATAAAAGCTTTAAGTCTAAGTCCCTACTCTTACTTTCTGAGAAGAGCAACTCAATAAAAATACACTTTCAATACTATCCCTAAATAAATCGAAACAAATTGAAGTTTATACCGCTTCAGGTTTATAGAATCGATAACTTTCAATATCTCCGTATATATCTTCGGGGCTTTACTCCAACTATAAGGTCGGCTATCTGTCTGCCAAATCGCTTTACGAAATAGCCTTATTAATTCCCCTTTATGTCTGAGAGAGCACACACGCCCGTATAAGCGATTTACGTTACATTTTATAACGTTAGCTTTCTTTATGTTACTATAAACTTAAAAGATATAGGAGGTAAACGAAACGAAGTACGGTCCCGTAATATCCCAATTTAATTGTAGCCACAATGCACCTGATGTCGAGATTAATTGGATGGTAGGTCTCTTTGTTTCTGTAACGAACGAAGTTGGAATAATGAGTGGGTGGGTTTGACAAACCGTCTATAAGATTCTTGCTCATTCAACGGAAAGAGAATGAATGAAGTAGAGTGAGATTATGAGAGAGAGAGAGAATTCACGCGTTGATTTTGCGAAAGATAGTATTTCACATCGATTCTTATCATGAAAACTTGAAACTTTTACATTTGATAGGCACTCACTGATGAAGTTCATAAATTGAAAAACGAAAATCTGAACAGAGCTTTTATTGAGTTTGCGAAACAGGGTTGTTTCGAGGCGTGGGGCTTGGGTTACTTGTAAAGATCCAACGATAAAAAGCATAAAAAGATACAAAATGTCAAGTACCTACTTGCATTATAAATAAATAACGAACTTGGTGTGGTGTGATAAGGTAACCCCAATTTAATAATCGTCAAAAGCTGATGTTGTTCTGTACGACTTTTGCTATGTAGTTCATAACTTGGAAATGACAATAATACAATATACTTACATAAGTACCTAGGGTACATAATATTAATACAACATACTACTTATATAGATTTTGTCACAGGAATATAAGTAAGTATCTACACAGAGATTACGCCATACATAAAAGAGGCTAGTCATTCGATTATAAATATTTTTGTACAGATTATTTTAAAATCTTCAATTATTTTCTGTATTTAGGGTATGGATGAAAACCTAAAAATTAAACCCAACCTAATTTTAACTCTAGAAGGCACTTAAATAATTTTATTTATTAGAACCGGCTCTGGTCTACTCCGTCGGCAAACAGCCATCAAAGTTCAATAGCGTTCAAGATGCGCCTTTTGATGTCGCCGAGTCGCATGGTATTAAATAAACTCCTTTACGTGTATATGTGTTTTTTTATCTTTACATCCAACCCCCACGTTTATGAGGAGCAAAGTAAATGGATTGAGATTGATCTTCATAAAAGCGGTTTTTAGAGAGTCGCCATCTCATTAGGGTTCTCTGGGATTTGAGTTTATTTGATGGTATTACATATTTCCAATGAAAGGTTTTGCAATTGAAAGGTTATTAAACTTCGTTTTGATTTGGATGAAGCATGTCATACAGTTATGATGGCTGTCGGGAATGAGATGATATTATATATGTATTATTATCTTCTATCTGTATGTGTAGGTAATCCTTATATCTGTAAAAAATGCCCAAAAATGTGGATTCTATTGTGTACTCACAAATAAAGTTGTAAAACGTTAGCAAATTTATTCATCCTTCATTAGCTAATCTCTGTGAGACATTATGGTCTCTTTTATGTAGCTTGCGGAACTATCCATTACAAAAAGGACGTAAATATTGTTGTAATAAAAGACCTAAAAAAACCTACCTAGAAAAAAAGAAATAAAACCGGGATAAATTTTTCTAAGGTGCAACTAAAATAATATGTAAATGTTGGTAAATATTGGGTTTTTATATGTATGCCATCATATAACATGAAATACTTACATTAGTACATTTTTCTTTCCAGCGCTTACACCTTGGAAGCTGTGGTAGATAGCGTCATTTTCTTGTTTAGCTTGTTCCACTGGATCCAGCTTACATATAATAATGAGTGTCCACCAGTTCTTACTACACCACAGTAAGTGTCGTAGGTACCACCAGTTTCCAGTTCCACTAGTGAGCAGTTTATCTATAAAATCAACAATAAACGACGAATCCTGCTCTATTTCATTTACAAGTTCTTTATAAAATGTACTTTACGAACGGCAATAGCGACAAACGCTACTGTACAGGTAGGTACTAAAACATAAACGAAAATACGAGCCAAGTTTCGCCAATAAAAACGAAATGAATCTATAAAACTTGGCTAATTTATTCTGGCGTTTAGTACATTGCGGGGTGCAATCGGCGGGCATCATTACCGGCCCATTTGCAGGGGCCAATCTAGTTAAACATTGACGTTAAATAATGATTCCTATTTCCGTTGGTCCCGACGTTCGCCCGAACACGGCCCCAACGGAAAATTTTCCGAGACATCGTTCTGTAAATGGGTGAAAAAAAAGAAATGTAATGTGATTTGTTATGAAATGTAACAAACAATCTTAGTAAATAAAAATTTCTGCTTTCTGAGGTTGACGACGACTGATATTTTAGTTCTGGATATAGGTACAACAAAAGATCTAGGATTATACTTCGGAGTCGTTTTGTATTTCTTTCATATTATCTTCATTAAAAACATCACACGGTAGCATCTGCAGTCAAAGAGAAATGTATAAATGTAACCTCAGCAATGTCTATTTTATTTGCTGTTTCTTTTCCGCTAATGAAAATATAAGGTGATTCTTGTGAGCATAGAAGTGAGTCAACTGACCTTCAAACTACATACCTACATGAAATTGTTACATGGAAACAAAATTCGACGCTAAACGAGGTACTCTCTTGTGGCCTTTTGACTACATAACGATTTTCGAAGTGCAATATTGCATTTTGCAAGTAAGTATTGCATTTCAACATTCGTATTGATCTCATAAAATGTCAGCAAAGACAGCTTTCGTCAATTAGTATATCCACATTCTGTGCTACTTATATTGTTACTATAGCTAGACTAACGATAGTCGACTGTGGTTCAGAAACACTTTACTTGTCCTTGTTTAAATCGTATAAGACCCAAGACCATTTATGCCTTTGTAAAACTACCCTCAGGGGTAGGTACAAGTAGCACTAGCTATGTCCATTATTAGCGACATATTTCCATAATAAAATAAAAGACGCCCACCTCTCCAACTAAAAGAGAGAACAAAAGAGATTGATAAAACTTGCATCTAAGCTAAGCAGGCCAAATATAATAATATTATATTTAATTTTACTCGTATTATGGAAAAAAGTCGGGGTACTATAAACTACTTAACCAATGCCACGTGTACCCTTGAGGTACAAATAATCCTGGATCTCCCATAGTACATAGAATACTAATTAAACATTAGGCAACGAACCTAATGTAACTATTTGTTTCAAAGAGACCACCAGGGTACATAATATACTCGTTACGATATAGAGTTCAGCATGTTTATCTTTTCCCCCATTTTGTCGAGTGTTCCCCCGTAGAGCTAGCAACGCGCACCGCAACAGGACGAGGTCGGCTTGATTGGGACAATGAGAGATCCGCAATCGTTTATTACAGCGGACAAGAAACAAGAGCGAGTATCTCATTCCCGGATAGGGCATTTATTAGGACTTGATCACACTCCAGATAGAAAACTGAACCAACACATTTTTAAAGAATCAAACCGCGAGTGAGCGTCGGTGGCGTAGGAGTGATAACGCGGTTTGTCGTGCCATGTACTCCTCACTCATCATCATCATATCAACGTTCACTGCTGAACATAGGTCTTCTTCAGTGATCGACGCCACATCCGGTCCTGGCCCTCCACATCCGGCCGCCCTTTTTAGGCCTAGTCGTCGGTCCAGCTGGCTCACTGGTCCCACGCCAGTACCAATGCGTTTAATATCGAAACTTACGTACATTTACTCACTGCTATCAAATGGTAAAGGAATACATCGTGAGGAAAGCCGAAGAAGGAGTTCCGCCGAATGATTATAATTGTATCAGCATATAGTCAGCAAAACATTTATTAGTGTAAATGAACGTGTGCCTTCAGAGTAGGGCCAAGCATCTGCATATTTTCTCAATGTGAATGTGTCCTAATGCTTGATTTATGTCCAGTGTTCGACGGGCCGTCGAGCGTCATTTGTATCAATATACGCAGAGCTCTGAAAAAAGCTTTTAACGTAAACGTATTCAAACCAAACGCAGACTCTCTAATGATTATGCCCATTCACACAGCACCGTTTGAAACTTTACCCATTTATTTAACATCTGTCCAACAATTATTAGTCATGTCATCATCAGCAATTTGTCAAAACAGGATTGTATGGTAACTTATCTATCAGGTTTATCATACTAGTTTTTGTTGCATAATATTTACGTATTCTTGTATATTTTTTGTTGTTTTTGTCGCATATTCGACTTATTTTGTGTTGCATACATAGTATATAACATTCTAATAAAATGCCTACTCATAGTGAATACAAAAAATTATACTCGCACTATTACATCAATTAGGCATCAGTATATAGATATTAAAAATAAACTTAGATCTTGAAATTATCTGAAATACATACAATGTATATTTTCAGTATCAATTGTTAAAGTTCCATTTATTCCAAATAAAATACGCAGGAAAACCATTAAATTTTGTTGAGAAAAGCATTAGGTGTGCCTCGACTAGGTGCTACAATCTCTACTACTATTTGTACTATTATATTAACTCTTCTATGCCTATTATCGACGGTACATCATACCGTTCTTGGACTCTCATAATTCTTAAGTTTCATATTTCTCATTCGCTACTCTCTTACGGTCCGAGACAAAAAGAACTACTTTAGAAACGGAGGGACCCGTTTTCTTTTAAACGAAAAATTATTTTTTTACTAAAACTACCAAGGTGTCATAAATCAAGGATAGTCGGGAGGTATTTGCGCAAATAACCTGCGACAAACGTTGGCCATTCGCAGACGGCGATAAATAATATTTAGAGGCCATCGATAACCCGCTGACACCTCCCGTTGCCGATGCTGAAGTACGAGCCAAAGCCCCTGATGGATTACAATATTTATTTGTGCCTCAAAAGTGTGTTTATTTAACAGATATTTCTAAAGCAATAACCGTGAATTTAAATAAATTCTACTAAATACAACCATTTCAGAGAGAGAAAGAATTGTCCGGAGTGGCGAAACATAAAGCGATTAAAAATAATAATTACATAGATTCATACACATGCACTTTTTACGTGTGATCCCAAAACTAATATTTTATCCTGTGCTATTGCAGGACAACTCACAAATATAACTACCAGACTATGACTAAATTGTACAAAGTTATCGAACCCGCACTTTGCTAAAAGAATAATAAAGGCTAAAGAAATTATATCATAATTATAATGCGCCCTGATTAAAATAGATTCGTAAACAATCATTTTGCGTTAACAAAATAAAAATTTCATACAAAACAGAAGCTTATAAACTATTAGTATAGATAGACAGCTATAGAAAGTTACAGTCATAATACTAAAAGCATTGATAAAAACATTTTTATCAGTATCTCACGATAGCCTCTACGTTCTACAACCGATTTGTACTTCTAAAAAACATGTAAAGATAACATAGGTACATAAATTATTAAGAAAAAAGGTCGAGTGCCATTAAAAGGTTACGAACTGCAGTCGAAGGTAAGACGTGGTCTTGTTAAGCAAACCCTTTTCAGATGTAGCCGGCTGACGTAGTATCCACTAGTTGTTTAGAATTATTTACGTAAGCTTTTGAGACAGTCGAAGAGGCCACAACCTCTCCAGTGGCTTCTATCGCCAATTTATCATGCCGTCTCTCCGTGAGCTTGAAGCTGAGGGGACTATTCTCAAATTCTTTACTGCCACACATTTTTCGCAGACTGACTAAAAGCGTCAAGTGTAATAAAAAATGTAATAAAAAATAACCGCGCTATCATCACCGTCATCATGTCAGTCCTTTGACGTTCATGGCTGGATATAGGGCTTCTCCAACGAACGCCAACACGCCTGGTCCTCCGCCCTCCGCATCCAGCTACTCCGGCCACCTTTTTTAGGTCGTCGGTACACCTGGCGGCGGCGAGGCGTACCGTAAAACGTTCAAAAAAGAAGTGTTGAGAAAATTCAAAATTCGCAGGAGTCACTTAAGTACTCTGCTTAAGTATGACATCGAGATGTGTGGAACATGGTCGCCTTTGAGTGTGCCTCTAATATCGAATAAAAGAAGACAACCGATTTCGATCTTTAAAAGTCAGTACAGTGGTTTCGAGGATAGCCCCTCTGGCTGGCTGGTGTCCGTCCGAGCGTTCGATTGAATACGTGCTTCACTTACAACACTGCGATTTGCCCGGGAGTTGGTTCTGTGCTCACTATTTGTTCAGTATTATGTTTTACTGTCTTACAAATTGTGAAGTTCTTAAAAATTTACAAGTACATTTGTGGTAGAATAGAACAAATGTAAGCAACAACCTGAACGGAGGCAGCATTATTTTAAAAACAAAAACTTTTGAATCTTTTAAACATTTAATAAGAAAATCTAGTTGTTAGGTATTTACCTCCCAGTTCTACACCCTAATTTTATTGCATTTTGCCCTCCGCATAGCGTTTGGACGCTTGGACAAAAGAGAATCGCTAATAGGATTTCCGTTTTATCGGAACCCTAGAAATCACTGCCCAACTCGTATAAACTCGATTTATATAGAGGTACATATTTATCTCTGCATCATTTTCTCCCAAACGAGTGTATAATCGAATGACAGACGAAACTGGGGGCCGAATACAATTAGTGTACGAGACATGAAAGTTAATGCAGTTAATCCTTAAGCGAATTGCCAAGGAAATTGCGTCCCACTTGTCAGCGAATTGCCTGATTGGGAACTGGGTCGATGGTGGTAATTTATTGCGAGTAATTTTTTTATTTTCCGCAGTTACATTGAAAATTACTGTGAATTATAGTCCGGAAATTGGGCGGTTTCCTCCATTTTTTAAAAACGACATTTTTTGTTACCTATTCGTCAATCCGTTAGGTTTATCTGTATGATGGTTGGTCGCTAGGAATATACTTATTGCTATTTTATCAACTAGTAGTTCCGTGAGAACAGTAGACCTCGCCAGCCCTTATAAACCAAACCTAAAAGAAACCAACAAAAGTCAACTTTGGAAACAGAAAAAGTACCTACTAAAGTGACAAAAATCAGCACTTTAAAGCTTAATATTTCGCAAACGGATCCCTGAATCGAAAAATGTTTATCACACACCCGCGATATTTTTGAAAGACCCATCCAACGATACCCCACACCATGGATATCACGCGGAAAAAAATAATTTTCCATTTTACGTATGCAGTTCTATGAACATAATTTATTTTTTCAACTTTCTTAAGTCGATCCACTATTACTCAAAAACTAATAGAACCTACTTAGCCGTAATAGTTTTCCTTGTAACTACGTTATATATGCTACTGCCATGAATTTTTTCACATTTCCAGAAGCAACCGTTTAGCTGGCAGGGGGGGGGGGACACGTGACTCTAACAAAAATTACCGCTTTAAAGCTTAATATTTCGCCAACGGATCCCTAAATCGAAAAAATGGTATTCACACACCAGCAATATTTTTGAAAGACCTATCCAACGATATCCCACACTATGGGATTCACAAGAAAAAAAAAGTTCACTCCCACTTTGCGAGTATGGTAGGTACTCTAAAAAAAATGTTTTTCAAAATTTTATTCTACTCATTTTGTAGGTTTAATTAATTTATACATATGCCAAATTTTCGTCAAAATCGGTTGAAAAATGCGACCTGTAGAGAATTACAGACAGACAGACAGACAGACAGCCGGACAAGAGCATTTTTGGCCAGTCTCGAAACGTAGACGCTTCGCTCGCTTCGCTCGCTCGGTCAATTAATAGGTATGTACTTGTGTAAGTATTCAATTTTAATATTATGGATGTTATCTAACTCGCATTCCTGTTTGTTAGATCTTTTAATAATATTTTTCGCTGTTCGACCTACTAAACTCTCCGGCGCAGTTCGTTCAATCATATATATTCAATATACAAGTTGTTTACTTTGTAGACAGATGTTAATTTGTACAATTGACCGGACGAAAGGTTATTTTATTCTTTATCGATAGAAGGGTCATATCCAAAAAGGGTAAGTTTATCTAAACTTTTTTCATAAGATTTTTCTTTTTGTGTTTTTCATTCCTCATTTATACCACCTCTACTCGTAGAAATAACAATCCGATTGTCTAAGTTTTTTTTATTTTAATTAGGTAATAACGCGACATAATTCATGACCTTAGATAGAGAATAACTATTATGTATTTCTTAAAATACGTGACATTTCTTACAATGTTGCTTACATTGTAAAGGAAGTAAAGAAAATATTGTAGAATTGGAGATTAAAAAAACATAGGTATATGTTTATTACAAAATAAATTAATATGAATGTGAATACCTACAAAATATTATAAAAGATATCTAATAGTCTATAGCTAATTGAAACACCACGAACGGGTAAATCCATAGGATGACGCAGTCAATCATTTACAAAATAAGTACTTATACGTGAACATAGGTAGGGTCACCATAAAAATTAATCATAAGTTTATAAGCAACAAGTTAACAGCAAAAAGTCGTCAAATTGTACGTTGTCAACATTAGGGATTTTTTTTGTTTTCTTTTAAGTTCCTGGAATATCTCGGAAAGTTATTTCTAAAATTTCCATGATTTTCCCATCATTACAACTGTTTTCAATTCTTATTATGTATCAACAATCCGAAGGCTTTGAAGCTACAGCTCTTTAGGTTAGGTTCAGTGTTTTTTGAGTTAACTGACAGACAGATAGACAAATACACGGTGACAAATTTATGTATGAACAATCCGAAGGCTTTGAAGCTACAGCTCTTTAGGTTAGGTTCAGTGTTTTTTGAGTTAACTGACAGACAGATAGACAAATACATGGTAACAAATGTATGTATTTATGTATATATATGTATCAATCAACAACCATTTTTAAAGCTGACATTTGCACAAACAAAACTGTATATGTTTCTGCTGCACTTTTCCTAATGCAAATAAATTGTTTAAACTGAGAAATGTAGTAGAGCAATAAATTAGCATTAAGTTTTGTTTTACAAAAGAACTAGACCTAAAATACTATCTTATTATAACCTCCTAAATCAAAGCCAAAGTTTTTTATTGTTTAAGTACACTGGGTACCTACAATTATCATAATACACGTAATTTTTTATCTACCACCGTTAAGTTTTAGCTCCGAGAAGAAGAAGCAGCGCAACAAACTTCCGTAACTCATCTTTTAAAATCAAGTTTGTCCATTGTCTATATAGATTGTGCGAAGCTGATGCAACATTGATACTAGGCAGGTGTAACTGTAATCCTTGTTTGTAAAAAATATTCTTATTATCATAGTATAATAAATTGTACATGTTGAAGTTACAAATTAGGTAACTAAAGGAAATGCAAAATTAATATAAATGAAAAGTACATTAATTAGTTTCATATCGATGTTTTTGCGAACGGTACAGACAGATAGACAAACAAAATACATATATAAGTATATTGGACTTGACCTCCAAGATCCAGTACGGAGCCGTATGTGAGCATCCGAGTTGTTGCCGCGTGTCGTTAGTTCGGTATCCTTCTAACTTTATTGTTGTGTTTAATTAATAACAATACAAAATACTTACATCAGAAATATAAACTACTTATTATAAACTAATTACCCATGTGTTAAACATCAAAGTTAAAAATTGCTTTAAGTGTTAATTAAGTGAAGCAAAATGGTGTATGATGGACTTACGTTTTTTGTCTTATCACTCTTATGGAGTTATACACGTATGTATACATGTTATATCTTTTCTTATAATGTATATTTATGCAATTAGATTTATACATGTAATAAGTACTTGGTACGTACCAATGTATTTGTTTTGTAAAATCATGCAGTTTATTCCCTTCGATAGTTTATTTCAAAGTTATCTGTGATCTTGAACTCTGATTACTTGTAGGATAACCTCCACAGCTATTTTTATCAAAATCGTACATGTGACTCGAATAATTAATAAATAGTAAAGTAACGCCACAATAATAGTAAATTGTACTTTAGCTGCCTAAGCCTAATTCCAAATACAAGACAATTGACCACGTAAGTAATTATGTAGGTAGTTATAGTTTATTACCTCATAAAACTCACAAATTTATAATCAAAGCATTATTCAAGCAGTAATTGATAGTTATACTAGCTGTTGCCCGCGGCTTCGCTCGCGTGGGATCATTTTTTTCGCACGGGAACAGTTTATCGCGATAATAAATAGCTGTTCTTCCCCAGGCTTCGATGTATCTCCACTCCAATTTTCACCAAAACCCGTTCAGCGGTTTAGGTGTGAAAAGTTAACAGATAGAGTTAGTAGTATAGTATAGAATCGTACCTATAGATTGGTTGCAACAAGTTTTTTTTATGTTTTTTTTTGTTTCTTTTTTATGCGTATGTGTAAATCGCTGAAAAGTAATCCATATTTACTAAAATCCATCCGAAACGTGATTAATTTCCTAAATAATAGCTTTGTTCATGAACACTTGGTTATCTTAATTTTATCTTTTATACTTATTTGTTGACAGTCGGCAGCAAAATAGGATTGATTTGTTCACGATTAGTAAGAAATTGCTAGACAAAAAACTTTTGTAATTCTAGAATTTTATTTACTAACTTCACTCACCAGGATACAATAACACTAGAACCAAGTAGGTATACTATACTTACCTATATTATTGTACTAGAACTAAGATGTTATCTGCGCACTGGTATTAATAAAGTAACGTACGATTGCTATATAAGTATATAATTCAATACTAATTTGTTCGTCATCAAATTACATACCTATTATTTTTTTTAGAAAAATAAAACTTTTGCTCTAGTCTGCAGTCAATCGAGACTTTACCAGTTCTAAAACCGTGATTTCCTTTTTTTTTAATAAGCTGCTCACATTGTCACGATATTGCCTCTCAAAAAGTCAGCTTTTCGTACTTTTTCGCTTCTTCAAGACTAGATTTTCAGTTTTATTCCTAATTGTCATTGTTTTGTAATTTTTTGTACAATAAAGCGTGTACAAACATAGATTGAACATTAAAATGTAGTTTTATTACTCCTTTAATTCAATTCAATTCATTTATTCATAAAACAATAGTTATTGTATGCGAATAATCCTTATCTAATGCTTAAATTATTACAATATATTTTTAAATTAGAATAAAATAAAAATTAATAACATTAAAATTAAAATATATTTATAAGGCTTTGCCCTGCGATCATGAATACTATCGCAGGCTTTGCAACACTAATTACAAAAAGCATGAAGTTAAAACTGCTTAATTCAGTTTCAGATACTTGCATGACTCCTCTGGGAGCTAGAAGTCAATGCATTTCCCTTTACGACTGCTCACAACTCTTGTCAGCTTTCGAGCAACGGCCTCTCCCCAGCTACATCATCACCTTCCTGAAGCAATCGCAATGCGGCTTCGAGGGTTATGTGCCCAGAGTGTGCTGTGGACCGTTGCCATCGGAGCCGCAGGACCTGCAGACAACTACGGTAAGGACATATTTTCTTTTGACCCTTCAGAATCAGGCCTTGACTCTCAAATTACAAGATTCAAGAATAAGACTTACTTTTGTAGCAACGTAACGCACGTCCAACATGGCCGTCCTCTGACACTGGAAGCCAAGTAGACCCAGTATCCGATGAAGACTCGTCACCAGCGCCACGAGACTCCTGTGGTGTGGATGACCAGGACCGGATATTCGGGGGGCAGATCGCGGATTTGGACGAATTTCCATGGATGGCGCTCTTGGGGTATCGTAAACGTATGTATATTGCCTTTCTATGTTTCTCATGTTCATCATCATATCAGTCGAAAGGCGTTCAATGCTGGACAAATGCCTCCTCCAGGGATTTCCACGGCCACCGGTCCCACGCTAAATTCATCCAGCTGGGTCCCGCGACCTTCACCAGATCGTCTGCTTGCCTACGCTGCGTCTTCCGTTACGCGGTCACCACTCGTACCTTTCAGTTCACGTTATTATAATTTTATTTGATGGAGCTATACGCCCAGACAGTATAAAGATAAAGAATACAAAAAATCTGAAAAAATAAGATACAATGATGTTTAAAACATTGTTGAAAAACTTAAGTAGGTTTATGACTGACTGTCGTGGCGTTATGGGACACCTACCTGTAGAAACAGTAAATATGATGACAGGGGTGAAATTATCTCTGGGTTGAAAAAGGTAATGTAGGAATGCTTTCAGGTAACGGATCATTAACGTATCAGTGTGGTGGTGTGCTAATCAACCGTCGATATGTACTAACAGCTGCGCACTGCGTTAAAGGGCAGATTCAGCGTGACGTCGGTACGCTGTAAGTATTATGGAAATGTGTCCGACTTTGATTTGATTCATTCTAATATTTATGTCGTAGAGTACTGAAAAATACCTATGTGGCACGTGTTTTTTGTAGCTGCCCATATTTACTCCATATATGAAGAATCGACCTTCAGTCTTGAAAAGTGACTCTCCTCTATCTGGTTTTGAGGGATTCCTTGAAGTAAGATGCAAGTTTTTTATTGTCTTTAAGATATGATATGCTTGACCATTGCTTTTTAAAGCGGTCTTAACCAATATTACCAGAAGAAATCAGTCTCTAAATTATTTTCCTTCCTTGTGAACGTCTTTATCAGGGTGCGTCTTAGTGGGATTTAAGTAATGTAGGTTGCAGTTTTGTGTCATGTTTTGAACAAGTAACTTAGTTTGAAACACGTAATGAAAATTAATTTCTTCTGCGTTTCTATTTTTCTCTCGGTTGTATTTTAATATCATTTGAGCCTGGCGTTCTAAGGAAGATTTTCTCTAAGACTTTCTCTTTTGTTCTAGGGCCACTGTTCGTCTCGGTGAATACGACATTCAGCAAGACGTAGATTGCTTGAGTAACGTCTGCGCAGATAGGCCGCAAGAGATTGCTGTGCAAAACGGCTATCCTCACACCGGGTTCTCCGACAGAAACTCAGACAGAAGAGACGATATAGCTTTAGTGAGACTTGCAAAGAGAGTCACTTATAATGGTAAGTCTATGGCTCCTTTTACTGCGATAGGGAAAGACACAGAATTACCTTTGTATCTGCCTTTTCTTGCAAGTACTTGCATACATTCAAGGATACATTAAACAAATTGATAATAAATTCAGTTAGAAAGACAAATCCAGATGAATTGTTATAGGTGTGTAATTAACTGAGGGACTAAATTAAAGAAGTTGTCTATAAATACCGGAAATGATCCTGGAGCTAGAATTCGCATTTAATTAGAATATTTATAATTAATTTAATATTCAATTCAAACCACTTTAATGTTAAAAAAAACAATTTTATATTTATAGGTACGTTGTGTAAACACGAACAACTTATCAACTACCTATTTTATATCAATTAGGTTTAGGTTACGATGAAAAAATGTATCATAAAATGAAGACTAGGTTAAATATTAATCCTATTAACATTAATGTTTCATATATTCAGGCCGAGTTTAATTCTTTGGACAATTAAAGTAATTGCCTACTAATCTTACGAATTGCTAAAAGCCAAGTTGTTTTGATTTTCAAGCAACTAGCAATAAAAAATGTATCCTCGAATCACCGTGTAGCAAAAGTCGTTGATCTTTACAATAATGACTTGTCAGAATTAAGATCACACATACACTTTGAAAACACTATAAAATGTATTTCAATTATTATAAAATGTATTTAAATACATAGGTAGTGGATTGGTTAGTTTTTATTACTAGCAAAGTGATATGCACGACCAGGATTTAGTTTGGATCAAATGGTTTTAATTGTTTTAAATATGTTCGATTTTAGTTTTTATGTTTTTATTTTTCAGATTACGTACAACCAATCTGCTTAGTGGACACCAGTGCCCGATTGGATGCTGGCCATTCAGTTTATGTGGCCGGGTGGGGGAAAACCCTTAGCGGTATGTTACCTTTACTTATTGACTTGTGGTTTTATATGTCCGTCTGCATCCTATTTCTAAGAAAAGCATGGAATTAAACCGGGTAAAATTATAGGAAATAACCTGTTGTTAGAAAGGATAATGGGAAAACTATAAGGAAGGATTTAAGTTCTGCAAATGCATTTAAGTACCCTATCTGGCTCCTGACACGCGTGACTGGAGCCAGGGTTGCATTGCTATTTTTACAAATGTAATTGTGGATCAATAAAAAAAAATATTATCTAAAAGTTTTGTTTATTACTTTAAGTTGAGGATAAAACCTGTATCGTGTATTTATAGAAACAAATAGTTTTCCTCGTATTATTACACGCCTTGCTTGTCTTAACAAAAAGTTAGGTACCTGATGTTTTTATAATGAAGATCATAAAAAAGAAAGAAGAGTACGCCTATACCATTACTCAAAAACTACGAAAGAAAACTTATTTGCCAATAAATTTAATGAAACTGATATTGCCTTGATAATAAAATTGAAAATTCTATCGATAGCTATAGGACCTTGTACTTAATTGACCCTATTATTTGTGTCATTTGAATTATTTTTTTGATATTGTGTATGTTTTTGAAAATTTTTGAAAATGAAATTGTGTATGTTTTTTAGGTAAAAACAGTCCAGTGAAACTCAAACTTACACTTCCGATATTTGACAAAAATGAGTGCGAAGACAAATACAGGCCACTTGGCGCCGAGCTTGGTGAAAAGCAAATCTGCGCAGGCGGTGCCTTCGCAGAAGACACCTGCAGAGGTGACTCAGGAGGTCCCCTCATGAGGAGAAGGTCCGAGGGTATTTGGGAGTCAGTTGGAGTGGTATCCTTCGGCAATGGGTGTGGAAGAGACGGCTGGCCAGGCGTCTACACCTCAGTAGCGAGCTATGAAGATTGGATCCGATCGACGTTACGTTCAACTAATGTTTAGTTCGACTGATAGTTGTTAAGTAGAAAATGTGATTAAGATCTTCAATTAATAGCAATGTTAGTTGCTTGTCCTTATCAATAAAGTAATATTTTAGCGTAAATATTGAAAACCGGTGTAGAATTTAAACGTGATTAGAATTCTAATGAATTTATGATATTAAGTGTTAAAATTCAAGTTTTTTATGCCAGAACTTGTTAGTTACTAGCGATATAAAATATGCTTAAAGCGAGTTTAGTATTTGTATTTTATTTATTTCGAGAATAAATCGAATATTTCGAATTCGGTTACACATTTCGCGTTTATTATTCACTGTGATAATTCAATTTATCATCCCTTTTAAGAGGCGTGTTGTCCTAACGCCATACCCTGTCTAAGTGTAGTCCCTATTTACCTAAGTACATTAGGGAGAGATATCCCAAAAGTCATAGAGTAGATGCTCAATTCCCCACACTCGTCGAAACAAAGATATTCAATTAGTCGTAACTCATTTGCATATAGGTGTCAGTGACAATCAAATTAAGTGGGGCGCTGACGATTCTATGCGCATAATTAAATCATTTACCCTTTCTAAGTTATGTGTCCCTGGTCACAGAATACATACTGGTAGTCTTGAATTTTAACTCGCCTTTGTTTGGCAATGCAAATTCGTTTTCTAAATCACATTCCCTTGTTATGTACCAGTTTCATAAACTACTACCTATATTGAAATTGACAGTGAATTTTTCTAAAAATACACAAAGTATGCCATTTAATTAGAATCAAATGATTTAGTACTCAGATGTGACTATTTTATAAAAGATAAGTAAGTATTGCTGATTTACAGCGAAGTCTGATATTCCATCTGAATCCTGCTGGGACTCCTCGAAGCGAACTCAAAATGAATGCCTTCCTGTTACATGGCGAGAAAATGGTTTTATAATAAATAACACAAATAAAATGTGTGGCTAGGAACGTGCAAAAACATACAAGTGTGATAAAAATAAAGTTGCGAAAAAAACAGACTGTAAATCAAAACTGGGAATATATTCATTTGTTTCCGAAAGATAACAAATACGCGGAGGGGAAACTCCAATCGGAATATAAAAATTACGACAGTTTAAAAGTAGGCGTCATTTACATAAAACTACTATATCGGAAATGATATACTTTTGTTCGAACCATTTGTTATTTATTCCTCGTATGAACAACGGGATGTATTTAGTATTTCTGGTATTGTTTAGGTCAGTATCTAGGTATAGGTACCTACTATTAAATATTAACCAGTTCTTCAATGTTTCCTTCCACTATTTAGGAGTACACCATTAAATCCCTCAGATGACTTCATCATTTTCTGAAACTTACCTTTTTCAAACTTGACACTTTCCTAACTCGGCTCTTCCTAACTGGTAACTGGGATTCAAAATGATGGAGAAACAAATTCTTCAATAGGTGTTAGCATGATGATGAAGAGACGACGCAACATAAAGCTCTGTTTCGCATTTACAGTAGGGCCTCGGTAATCCGAACGCCCGAAAACACCCTCTTCGGTAAACGAGTATGTCGACATTTTCCGAAATAAAAGAAAATCCTAAGTGAAAGTATTTTTAATCGTGCAAAAATGTTATGTTATTAAAATTTTATGCAATCACACTTCTTCGAAAATTTTCAATATAGTGCTTTGACGAGTGGTATTTTGTGACATAAAAACCCTATAACACGTAAATTATTTAATAATAATATGGCTTCCATTGTTGTGTACCTCTAAAACGTCATTGGTTAACTACAAATAGGTATGCACTGAAGCAGGGAAATAGCATGCTTGAACCAGCACGCAATATACCTATATCATTTGCCACCATTATGCCTTTGAATGTGTTACAATTATAGATGAAATGATATCTATCTAACATGTTTCTAGCTAAAGATCTATATCAAGGAATGTATATAAAGCCCTTTAAAAATGTACACTGTTTTGTTATTGTGATTCATCTAACTTTAAACATGGTGTTTCATATCTTATTTATTAAGAGTATTTATATAGTTTTTGTACTATGGTTCGAATTGGTGCATTATGGTCACGTATGTATCGCAAGGTTATAAATAAATTTATTAATTAACACGTTCTAAGTAATTTTCTGAGTCCTCTCGGTGTCACCATCAAAATATTTTTCAAGAAGACAATTTTAGAAGTATTAAAATCAAAATGCAAACTATTAATTTTAAACTTTAAAACGCTTGGCCTTAAAATTTAAAGATAAGGTTTTTAAAGTGGAATCCATTACTTTTTAAAGTTCATTTATATATACAGGGCTGTTTTAAAATGGTGTGAAAGCCGAAACATGTCCAAGGAATTTCAAAAAGCAACACTACGATTTTTAAAAATAATTACTTACATTGTGTTTTTTGTAGAGAACAAAATTTGTTGTTTTCTGAAATTCTTTTGAAACTCGGCTTTGACACAATTTTTAAGTAACTCCAAGTATAACACCCTGAAAAAGACGTTGGTCTCAACGCATAATGTAAAAAATATAGTTTTGTTTGCTTCATTTGAATCGATACATTTTAATCATATTTATTCATATTTTGTTTGTATGGATGATAAGTTGCATGGCAACGATGATATTAGTGATTCACCTACGTGCTTACACAATTCATAATTGGCACAAACTTATTGCAACCATCTTAGCGTACAAACCCTACTAACTTATACCGGTTAGTCTCTAGAAATCAACATTTATTTGATTTTATTGCAGAGTAATTATGCTTATAAGGGGATCTTTTCTGGCATCAAATCTTGTGATAACTTTAATAATAAGTATATTGATACCTCGGATCTCATAATCTCTCCGATGTCCGGTAGTAAGGAAGGCGAGGGCCTATTGTCATTGAAAGGTAAAATGTGCTTTCATGCAGAAATCTCAGAAGGCGTGGAGGTAAGTGATGCATGACCTGAGAGCAACGCAGGGCGACGGGCTCGACCCGGAGAAACACACTATATCTAACAACACAATGATATCTTTTCTTAGGTGGCCAGGATACCTTTGACGACCCATTTTATATCAAACCTCTGTCCACCAACGGTTCCCCAATCAGTTTTTTGATGGACTTCACATACGACTTAGAATAGAAATTCCAATCTTAGGCGTATGCAGGTTTCCTCAGGATGTTCTCCTCTACCGAAAAGCCAGTGGTGTTATAATAGTATCATGAAGCAGAAACATAGAGGAGGAGGAATAATGTAGCCCAGTCCCAGTAGCCACCAATGAGCCTCTGCGTAGTTGCAGTCCTCGACCCGACCTCGATTCAGATCCTCGACCCGCACACATCAAGTGCTCTCGATTAAATAGAATAAATATGTATTTCCACTCGTAAGTATTATTTAAATTAAGTTTAAGATTTATTTCGTCTAGAATATTCGGTGATTATCCCGCCATCGCCATCAAAATAAACAAAAAGACATCTTCCGAAAATATTGTTTCAATCGTTCGGTGTAAATCTGCATGCTAGCCATATTTTTAGAGAAGTTAAGGAACGTTACAAATTAATCTAGATAATTTACAAACTCCCATGTTTAAAGTCTACAACATTTTAAGGTAACATGATTTTGGAGTGCAGATAAGAATAAACCAATTTCATATATTGGGAATAGACCAAAAGGGGATTCCTTGACCTCGGGAATCGCGAAAAACTTGAGAAACATACTTTCTTATAACATATTGAATGTGTAATTTTTTTTATAACAAGCAAATAAAAACAAATTAAAATTAGTAAAATTTTTGGATAATGTGTTTTTATATTTATTTGTGGTCGGTATATTTACCTCCGTGAATATGGCAGCGATGCAACTTTACATAGTGTATGTCGACAACTATATTTAGCGACCCACAATCACTGGCATCTGCCCCAAAAAAGTTATATTCCGGATAAATATACTAATATAATAAAGCTAAAGAGTTAGCTGGTTGTTTGTTTGTTAGTTTGTTTCTTTGATAGTTTGTTAAAAAAATGATATTTTTTTGTATTAAATAGCCCAATTCTTGAGGAATGTTACATTTACATTTAACATCACGCTATATTCGACCCTTTTAAGAGCCTATACTTACCAAAAAAACGTCACAAATAACTTATAAACGCGGGTGTAGCCGCGGGAAACAGATAGTGAATAATACCTATAGATAACTAGTTCTTTCCGGTAAAAATTCTTAAGTCGATTGTAAGTGAGAAAGTTGCGCTGTGTGACCGTACCGTTTAGTTTATTTAAAATGCTTGATAATATTTTGCAGATAGAATTAATATTTAAAAAGCAAGAAGACAATGAGGATAAGTATATGTTCTCTGTGACTTCAGACATTTGCATCACTCTAAAGGACAAGGGCTCACCAGTTTACGAAGCTATGGCTAAATGGAATATAACTGGATGTCCTATACAAAAGGTGAGGTTAAATAATAATTTCACCATAGAGGGCTTCGCTCAGGTTTCAATACAAGTACTCGCGCAATAATAATCAACTTTGCGGCCTTGCATAATTAACAAATAACTATTGTTTCAGGCATGTTACGATACGAATAACATGATACTTTCACTAGACTGGGCGGCAGACTATATGAAGCATGAATACGTAGGGATGTACAATGTGATTGCAGTTTCAACAAAAGTGATTGAAGAAATATCCTGCCATGTAATACAGATTGGGGTGACTGAAGAAGAGGTTTCAGACTAGTAACTACAAAATGAATGTTGAATTATTATCTCCTCCTATCCTCAGTTGCATGCAAAAAATCAAAGATTTTTGTAGTCCCGAGTTTTTAGCCAGCTAACATGATCTTTCTGGTGACTAACAAAAAACCTAAATATCTCGCTATTTATATAAGAATAGAAGAAAAAAGTTCGACCGATACCACCAAAAATGATTAAAAAATAAGATTTGAAGATTCTTTTAGATTTTAGATTATTATAAAGAATTATATTAAATTCTATAACTAAAAACTACAGGACTACATTATATTAACTTAATTTTCATTAATTGCATTGTAACTGAGGAAGAGAGGAGAGACATAATTTTATTGAGGATTTATTCCTGATATAAATCTGATAATGAAAATTGATCTTTGCTTGTGAATAAACATTGTTCATTACTTTTGAAATAAGTACAGTCGCGGAATGAAAAGGTTCGTCACCTTAAGGTCATATTTCGCTTGCACTAGTGCAAAAATCAATTCTGCCAACATACCACTACAAAAAACAGAGCTGCTAACATTATTTATAAAAATACGAGAAAACCTGATTACAATAACGGCAATAGTTTTATCATGAATCATAAACAAAAAGGTTGTAAACAGGATAAGAATCACTGCGGTTAAAATAAATAATAATGACAGATCTAACAATCAAGCAGATTTTAGATTTTCAAAACGTATTAACCATTATGAGAAAATAATCTTCTTAGACAAGACAATAGTAAACAACATTGATCTAAATTAATTTGAACTTTGTTAATGAACAATTAAGCATAGGTACGGTCGACCGCACGTCAGTGGAAACAAAACCACTATAAACTGGTCTCTCATAGTATTGAAACTGTCTAATATACTAGACCAGCTCAAGGTCAAAGTGTTTCTACTGACGTGCGGTCGACTGTACATATTTTCTATGCAACACAGTCTGGACTGTGAGAAATTTTAAAAAGGTAATTATGTGCTCGCAGCACGTTAAATGAATCAATATGAAAACTGACGAACCTTTTCATTCCGCGACTGTACATACATTGATATACCTTAGTACATTTTAGACTTTCGCGCTTTGTATTTATTATATTAATAATTATAATTGTATTGTACTTATACATTTTCAAAGGTAAAAAAAATCGTGTGTAATACCCGAGATTAATATTACCTACTTATAATTGAATAACTCTACATTACCTAAAAATTATAATTTTAACTTTTATTTAAAGTACATGTTTGTATTGTATAATCAATTTAAATTTTTTATTTACCATTTCTTTAGGACTGCTATCTGATTTTCATACAAACCGATCACTTTATTAGGAACACATTTAAAATTTTAAAAAATTAGGCTTATTTGTTTCAGCAGAGGGCAAATAGGCACTAAAGGCCAAACTGAAGGGTTTCACGGTATTACTGCTACAGTGCCATATCTTACCCCTTGCCCTATAGGATTAATGAGAATTACGCATACATAGTGTAAGCTGTTGAAATCTAATCACAACCTTCACTGTTTGAGACACAGGTCTACCCTCTCGACGAGGGCGTACGGCCACGCCACGCCACGCCAGCACTCTAAGAATTTCTTATCCGGCGTATGCACGTTTCCTCGCGACCTTTTCCTTCACCGTTTGAGAGCAGTCAGTAAACGTTTTCGTTTCGAGAAAAACCATTAGTTCATGGCACTGCCGGGGATCGAACTCAGATCTCTCGCCATGATAGGCCGCGTCTTCCACACTACGCTACCGACGATCTGTTAAATAACTGTAGCTAAGGAAAGAAAATACATATACCTATTTATCGGTTTTCACATTTCGTATACGTTCTGTACCCGCTATACGCAATAATAGACAAGAGAATGATGCTAAGACGATGAAATGTGATGATAATGATGAAACGAACATTTGCCAAATGCTGAGAATTTAAGAAAACTTATAAACTGAGCTTCGTAGGATACAAGTACGGGCGAAATGTACTAACTTTCTCAAGTATCCTTTGCCAAGAAAATGTGTGTGAACATAAGTCGTACCTACCCGAGTCCCGAGGACCTACGGAGTGTCCCTTAGATTTTCCCTTTTTCGTCAATTTGAAGACTCCTCAGCGGACACGGTTTTTCGATTTAGTAAATACTTAGTTTCGCTCTGTAATTTAGTGTCTACAAACTCTAAGGGCCTCTTACACCGCTTGCTGATAAAATCCCAGATACCCTATCTGCAGGTTATCTGACAGATAGCCTGTTTTTTTGGTTTCACAGGTATCTGATTGCATATATCTTATATATTTTATATAGTCTATCACACAGATTTATCTTATAGATTAGTTTATCACTAAGATTACTATCTGTAACAATATCAGGAAGTAGTGAAAGAAGCCCTTAGTGTCGGAAAGTTTAACAATTATTTGGCCCGTTGATTTATTTTGTTAATGGATTTTGTGGTATTTTATTTTATACTAGCTGTTGCCCGCGACTTCGTACGCGTGGACTTTAGATAAATACGTGATTATATAGTGTTAAATTCCATCCAACTAATTTGTTACCAAACAAAGCAAGCCAAAACCCTATGACCTAACCCGAGAACTGAAAATATCTGTAGCATTTTTAACACCAACCAGTCTAATCTGAACTGCAAGTTCATAGAAATGTTGGGAAATAAAAGATTTTTATTGCTGGTCATATTAATTTCTCGGCTAATTTTCGAGATTTTATAAAGCTTAAGTATGTTGGCCAGGGATATAGACTATCTCCATAGTAAGGTACCCCCGACCCAGTTTTTTCCAAAAATATTTAATGTACAGAAACAACTTTTCTATAGCTTTATTATAATAATTATGTACTTATAGATTACTGGCGCAGATACAATCGCCAGACAAAGTTTGTAAAGATATATATCTGCGACCACAGAATATAAATAATGCTGCCACCGACGATGGTATCACTCGCTCTAATCTCTCACTCTAGTTACAATTAAAGCCAATTTTAGAGCTAAATTAGATTTTAAAGCGTACATAATTATTACATAGAAGGCTAAAATGTCTTATTTAATTAAGTTTAATGAGAAACGAAATAAACATTTTTCATTTTTTTTTTCAATTATTACCTATAGGCAAACCATTTAACTCGCGGGACGGCCGCGGGGCAAGAAGTAGGTGGAGGCGGAGGAACTCTCAGGCGTTTCGGAGGTGAAGGCGCGCGCGCGCGGCAGGGAGCACAAGTGACGTTCCTCAGTACGCTAGCGGCTCCCGCGGCGTGCAGTCGGCTTTTTGTTTACGGACGCTCGGAACAAAATCTACACGAGATTAATTTTCCAGATATGTTTCCCAAGATGAACGCTGAAAATGGACGGTCCAAAATTTTTTCTACGAAATTTAACAAGCCAGCCAAACAATTAATATACAACGTTTATTCTTTCTTTCAACAAGAAATATCTCCATGGCAACCAAAATGCACGCAAATCGGCAACTGACTTTTCATATGAAGAAAAAGATTTCATGTAAAAAGTAGAAGACTTTATTTATTATTTAGCAAAGAGTTATACACAAGAAGATTCGATGCCATTTGATCTGGTGGTACTATCACGGGCAACGCATTGATGTTATACCATTTTCTAGGTTCTCGGGGGTGCTGAATCTCAGTTTATTTTTTGTTGTGTTCCTAATTGTTTGTTTGCCGGTTTGTTTGCGGGTTTGTTTGCGGGTTTTTTTGCGGGTTTGTTTGCGGGTTTGGTTGGTTGGTTTGAAGTATTGCATGCACAGCTCAATAGTATGTCATGTGTAGCCTTTTTTTAAAAGCGAATGAGGTCGCGGGGCTCTGCTAGTATGAAATGAAATGACAAAGTTCATTATCTTCTTTTGCATTCGAGTAATATATCTCTGGATTTATCTCGGAACAAGTAATTACGTGTGTATCGATACCCACCCCCACCTACCTCTTGCCCCGCGGGCGTCCCGCGAGTTATGTGGTTTGCCTATAGTCTCAGGAAGTATTGATAATATTATACGCTTTGGATTTTCTTTATGATTTACTGTCTCAAATTTCGTGGTACACTGTAAAAGTGTAAATACACAGAAAAAGGTCCATTTGACGAGGACAAAAAGCCGCACGTACATCAAAAAATGTGATAACTAGCGTAAGGGAGGTGTCAAGAGTCCTTCACACTCGAGTTCTTTCAATAATCCACGGAGACTCACAGAGTTCGCAATAAAATTGTCGAGGAGAGATCTGCTAACGACGCACTTTGAGATACCCGAGGTTCTGAGAGTCCCGGATGGAGGTAAACACGTCTTGAGGTCTCATATCTATATACGTTTTTATTTGAACAAGCAATATTAATAAACGAAAAAATGCGAGAGGTTTGTCTAATTTGTATAGAATTATTTCTATCACTGTCAAATTGTAGTAGGTTATATTTGGTCATAGAAATATAAGTTCATTAGAATGATGACGATCTTATTTTTGTACTAGCACCGCGCGAGCCAAATATCAAATTAAAGTATTGCCAACTGTAGGAATTTGCACAATTTAAAAAAAAAGGGATTCATTGTTTGGGATTTTTTATTTAAATATTATAGTTTAAACGTTGACGAGAATTACGTTTTGTGTGTAAACATTTTACAGACATGTTTTAATATAAAATCGAATATCGCAAGACAAATTGCGCTTAGAATTTACTGTCGGAAATATTGTGCAAATTTCTTACGCTGCTGGCATCACTGATAGTGTCAAAGTCAAAATCAAAGTCAATTTTTTTTATTGCCTGAGTGTTGTGCCATAACAATCGGCATTTAAAATCGGATATCGATAATTAAATTATGTGTTGTCGTCGACACGTACATAACATTTTAAAGCACCTTTATTTATTTGTTGGGTTATCCATGAGGATAAACCAATTTTACTATGAAGTAAAATTGGCATATTAGACGCTATACAATGTCATTGTCAGTAACTATACCTATTAAGTAAATTTTCCAAATGAAAAAAATGTCCCGTAAGACTTATAAAAGCAGATTTCAGCAACAATTGGCACGATTTTTATACTACATTTTTAATAGAATTGCAGAAGATTTCAGATATCTTCGTTTAGATGTAAGTTTAAAGTCGTCTTTTAAAAAAAGGTTAGAACATATGGTGCTAGTTCTAGTAGGATACCAATCTTTTCTCCCAGTTATATCAATCCATTTTACTTTTAAATCAGAATTCTTAGGAAAGCTGAAACATAATTATATAATTCTCTATTCTAGGTCAATTTCAGGAGGAATGAATGTTTTTCCAAATTCAAAGTTATTGCATAGAAAGCCACCTAGTGTCTAAACCTTGTTGTAGGTAAATGAAGGCATTTTTGCTTAGCGCTGCACATTTACCGAATATTGGCTTATTTTTCGAAAATTTGTTAGGTCTGTATTTACCGACCGTGTGGTATACACTACCTATCTAATTACCTACCTGCTGATAACGATTAATTATGAATAAACAACCAAAAGTACTCTATCGATAAAAGTATCGACAACGTGCAAGCACTATGTTAATATTTCCATACTGCTGGGCCAATATAAAAATTGTGATTTTGCCTCGAAATACACATAGTTTTCGAGATTTTTACGTTACCGGTGAAAGGAAATTCCTGCATTTATTCGATTCACTTTAGAACTTTGCAGCCGACAAATTAGTATCGCACAACTCGGCATCTTTTCCTCATAATGCGCCGGAGCTCAGAGCGCCATGACAGTGTGCAAAATCTGAGCCATAGCGGCGCGCACAGCTGATGTTTGTATGATGAAACACTCATATGCTTGGCGCGCCTCCCCCCCCCCCCACGTCATCGTTCTATTGGGAGCGTAGCGAGCGGGAGCGTAGCGAGCTTTTTCCGTGTTCTGTGTATTTAGTAATAGTTAATTAACAATTAACTATTATGCTGTCAAATTTTAAATAATAAGTGCTTACTGTAAAGGCTTCTTTACTTAACTTGGTATAGTTCGAAGGAATTGAGAGTGTCTAATAACTTTGTAAGTATGTATTTATTTTGTAAAAATTATTTTAATTATGTAAGTAGATAAATAGGAAGTAATCTGAATGGGAACAATAAAATGTTCCATTTCCTTTTATAGAGGTAGGTAGGTACCCACGGAGCCCCACACGACACAGACATTTAGGAAAAAAGTTAATGGTGCTTAAAGCTCGGACGCTGTCCTGTAATTACGAATTAAAAAGTTCGTCCGACGGACCCCGGTTTTTTCTCATTTATTTGGATGCAAGATAATATTGCACCCCCAAATCTAAATGCAATCCTTCAACCCCAAACACCTCTTATTCCTTAGCGCATAAAGTTTAAAGTTCTATAACGAACAACCCAATTACTTTATTCTCATATAGGATACGTTTATATCAGTTTCTGTTTTCAAAAGAGACGGAAAATTAACTTTTACGATGTCTCTCGGTATTGCCGAGGTTTTCTAAATTTAAATGCGGAGTCAATTTGAATTGCATTTAATTTTATTTAATCGTACAGGCCATATCCGATGGGATGAGACTTGTCTTATTCCAAATTAGGATATCGTGTACCTATCTCTAGGTATAAGATTAACCTAGACATAATTATTTATAGTCAATTGATTACATGTCATTTATATAATAATAATAGTAAAAAATCAAAATCATTAAAAAAATGCAGATTATTAAAAATAAAATATCAAATTGGTAAAATGCAATACAATACCTACCTAACTATGACGTGTAGGAATTACGTCATCGCTCCTTTTTTTCATAATCTATAAGAAGTTCGCTTCTGGGCAAAGACCTTCTATCCCTCGCTTCTTCTATCCCGGTCGAGAGCTAAGTGTGGCCAGTCTTGGTAAGAGCGCCCCACCCAGCGCCCATTTCGTGACCACTCTCGCCCATCTCTCCGGGTGCATGGCGGTATACCTATACATGGCCAGGCCCACTCCCACTTCAACCTATAAAATGTGTACGCAAGTCCGCGATACGAGTTCTGGAGCATACGTATAGAGGGAATGTTTAGTGTGCTGTGCTGTGCTCCATTGCTCGATGTAAATTCTCGAGTTTTGGCTTCTGTACTTTGAGCACTATACAACATCGACGAGTTTTAAATCGGGGACGACCTGGACTGACGGTGATCAGATAGAGTGACTGATACGGTGATCAAATAGAGGGGTGCTCACAGACGGCGAGCATGTGTAGAAGAGAATGATGGATGACACTGAGCAAAACGAAAGTGTAGAGGACCGCGATACCTACTTGACGCTCTGTTCTTTCTGCCTACCCCGTCAGAGACGTAGCGTGAGGATATGTGTGTATGTATTAGTTGTTAAAGTTGAGTGTCATAATTTTAAGCGTATTATGTCAATATATGTAATCAAAAAATTTGTCAGAAAATGTTTTGAAACACTATGAGTGACATAGATTTAGGTATTATGTAATAGCATAAATTGCAAGTCGCATTTACACTTAGCAATTTAATTTTATGTAAACACTGGAACTACATTTTCATTTCAAAATAACACTTGGATCAGGACCAACTTGTACAAATTGTACCTCCGTCTCCACAATATTCAAATGTAAGTTTTACTGTATTTTTATAGAGACAGTTAATAAAATTCCACTGATTATTAGCCATAAATACGGCATCGTCTAGTCAGCGTCTCGTTTTCAGTTAGCAATAATAAAACCGCATGTGACGTCATAAAAACTTGAATTACAATCAGTAATAAAATGTGTTATTGTGACAATCCGTCGGGTAGAGATTAGAGGGGGACCAACCAAACCCAGATTATTGTTACAATATTATTTTGTTGTTTTACGATATGAAAATAATAAACGTCGCATTTATGACTGCACAATAAAAGTGGTACTAAGAAGGGTTCCAATTGTTCCCTGCTCTCCTGGTATTCATTACGGCGTATGAAAGAGAAAATAATATTTCATTCCTCATAATTGTACGTTTGTCATAAAGTTATGTGAAAGGAATTTGTTAATAACGAGCTATAAGAATGAATAGGATTCCTTAAACTGAGATTAAGAAAATATTTAGTGACTCCAAATCTATTTAGGTCAGTTTCAAATTCAATTTATATGTCAAAACGATTCCATAAAACATTATAATATAATGATCGGATTTGAAGTAGCAGGAATACGAAACGACCTTTGTAGGTACTTCAGTCATTTTGACTTTGAAATCTGCAATCAAGAAAGATTCCAGAAGAAAAAGCTAAAATTTGTTAGGGGGCAGATTTTGAAAGGGTCGGGCGGCCATTACCTACAACGCTGAAAGTCTATGCTCAAAAGTGTCGACTACGAAAAATACCTCATTCTTATAATGTACACATAGCTTAATGTCATAGTCGCAAAATGACTACAATCTGGGAGCGTAGCGAGCGAGCTGTTTCCGTGTTCTGTGACTACAATGTGCGTAGTACAGTCATTTTAAAAAGTAGGTAATAAAAAATACATTAAATATAACTTGTTTTGTTTTTGTTAATTTATTTGTTTCTCTTTGCATTTATTTTTTATCGATACAATACAAATAAATAATTATGTTGTCCTCGCACTATTATGACGACAGCGACTTTACTCCGGCCACCGAAAATCCGGCCTATGATCATAATGACCGACGAAACCCTATAGACTGTGGCAGCACTCGCAATCGGCAAAACAAAAGGGGTAGTCATTGTACTGGAGATTTTTCACGGTTTACTGCGCTGTAAATTTGCCGATATCACGCGCGCCCTCAGGGCCATGAGGCACAGAAGTACGGTCGACCGCACGTCAGTGCAAACAAATCCAGTACAAACGGAACCTCTCATAGTATTGAAACTCCCTAATAGGCTAGGCCAGGTCAAGGTCAATGTGTTGACTGTACACTTTACACATGAGCGCAGTGTAGGCAAAAGGCATTATGTACAACAAGCTCAATGGACATTACATTGTTTTGCTGTGGTTTTATCGGGGATGAAGATGACTCTGGACCTTTTTCAACTTTTATATTCACTTTAATCCATCATTGATATGATAATTACAATGAGTGGGCCTTGTCAAATTGAATAAACTTTTAATATATACGTGCATGTACAAATTGTACAGAGCGCGGTCTCTAGTGAGAATCGAACCTCTGGCTTTGATACAGCGGACATTATACCTACAAATTCTCAAAATTGAAAATTCGATTATTTAAAATTAGAATACAATATTCTCTTCTTGACGTCAATTTTGTCTCAAACTACTCTGTTTCCACCTGTAATAGCCGAGGTACAGTCAAGGTTCATGAGTGCAGTAGCAGTTTCGCAACTCAATAGATTGAGAGACCAGTTCACTTACGATTTTCTTTTATATCTGTACCTACACACACACACTTAACCACTAATATATTCCTGGATATTACGACAAATTAATGACTTATTGATATGACAATAAGGTTTAAAACACGCTATTGACTTGGGTGGTCAATTATATCCAAGAAGATTCGAACCTCTTTGGTCGCGCGCGTGCTCCCTGTGGAGATTGCAAATTTAGTATGGGAAACGAAGAAAAATTTGGTGTCAAAATCCGGGGGGGTGCGGACAAAGGAAGCGGATTAGCGGGAGGAAGTTGCTAATACAAATTTATATGGAGTTTGAAAATGAGACTATTTTGGCACCCCCTAAAATGCTTTTGTTACTCATCCATATGGGAGTAGCTTTTTTAAAATTCATGATTATATCTAATCGGTTTTCGTGTTGTCGTTGTACGAAAATGACTCTTAGCGTGCTACTGCACTTAAGAACCTTTCTGTACCTATAATTAAAGTGGTGAGAAACAAAGTTCGCATTCAAAAAGTAAGATTCCCGTTTGTTAATCGCAGTGCTCGCTACTCATGGCGATGGCCGTGTCACGAGAAGCAAAATGTAGTTGTTAAGATTGCAGCCATGTTTCACTAATTGTGCATAAAGATGCTTTTACATTTGCAAATAATTTAATGACAACAATTTTATTTAAGAGGCGTATAATTAAAGGCAGCAACCTGACTTCCGACTGTCATTGAACTTATAACTTTCTTCTCATTGTATCAAGTACTCATTTTTGGTAAAACGGCAGATGGCTGCATTTGATATTAAATGCCTCATAATTGACGATGGTAGACTGACTCACCAAGGAATAATGAAATTTATAACGTTTAAAAAATCTTAATTAATACGTATCCTATTTTAAATAAAGTATTTTCTATTCAGCATGTAAAACATTATGAAACTTGAGTTTGAGTTTAAAATTATGATAATATTATTATTAAGAAAAAATGCAGCTAATAAAAAGTAACAACAATTTTTGTTGAAACTTTTTAGTGACTTTCAGTAAATTTGATCATACACCTGCTTGCACATTCAATCAGTTAAGTTCAATCTACTGTCTTTATAAAATAACACTACTGTCGCCTGTTTATTGTAAAATTTTATAAAGAAAATCATAACATAGCTTATGCTTATCTTAAAATTGTATCATTTATCGCACTTTAAATAATCAAATAACTCTAATGTGACTGCTGACAAAATATCCAATGTGCAGGCTCCCTACAAGAAAATTGTGAACCTCCTTTGTTAGCTTAATTAAATTAATTGCAAGGAAATATTTAAATAGCGAAGAAGTTGTGGGTGATTCTCCAGCGTACAATTGGCAAACCTTACAACTCCCGTTTGTCTAGACTTTAACTAGTCGGGGCTATATTAACCACACTTTGTACAATATCAAGTAATATCGGTCTCTAATTAATTGAAATCGATCGTTATCCGTGCTCAACATAGCTTCATTTAAATTAATTAATAGGATAGGGTTTAATGGAGACTGTAATTCAATGGCATTATACTCCAAAAAGTCCATCTAACGGTAAACGGCCACTAAGTTTTACTACATTTCACCATCACATACTTATACTTAATCATCTTTAGGAGTTGTATCAAGAAACCGCGTAAATTATAAAATCTGTAAAAAAATACAATGATAAAACGACTTTAACATAAAAAGGCTAGGAGATAAAACAAAAATCGACGTAGGTACAGAGCAGCGAACTGGAAAGCTTCGATAACAGCGAAGATAAGCAGTTTACAGTGTTCAACAATATTTGTCTTACAGCACTAAATATATGTAATAAATCGTCAATAAAGGCAGATAGAAGGCAATATAAGTTACAGACAATATGTTAGACGTCTTAACACATCCACATGACTAATTTCTGTAAATGTGAATTTGAGACCTACCTCAATTTATTTACTAAATTCCTACTACCTCAAGTCTTTTTTTTTCTTTTATTTTGTTGTCGGTTAGGTTAGGTTACTGTAAAGCTTTCTGCTTCATTTTATGTATCTATTTATCAACAATAGCGGTGACAAAGGGCTATACAAGTAGAATATATGGCATCGTAAAAGCCAATTATAATTTCCCTGCACTATAACGTCAGACTGTCAGACAGAATCTGTAGTTTGTGTCCAGTGCGGATTTAATGGATTAAGTGCCTTCGAGCTTCATAGTCCGAGCCGAAATTTCGTTAAGCCCCACCCTGCCTTGTAGTGAATGGATAACTGCCATTTAAAATCCAATATGCCTAAGTATTTTATTAAAGGATTGCTAAAAGTTGTAGTTGACGGTGAAATAAATTATTATTAACACGTATATCTGTTTAAAAAATGACGTGTGCTATGACGAGCCACAAATAAAATCACGAATGAGAGAGCAAATGTTTAGGAACGTCTTTTGTATAGCGTCTACGCCTACACTGGAAATTGTTTGAAAAAATTAATACGAATTTCTGAGTTCAGCAAGTAAAGAATGATCCTGTCTGTATACACATTATTAGAAAAATGACAGCACGTTAACACACGAATAAATCCATAAAAAATCTTCTCAAACTCAATAAAACTTTTGAACAGAAATCTTCAAAATTACTTCTGAATTCGCACAGGCAGCGTCCAAACTACCGACCGTTGAACCCTAACTTTTAAGGACCGGTCACAAACAAAGTCCATCTGATTAGGCATTGTTAGCTTTGTCTGCTTATCTGATTGCACCTGGACAAATTCAGACGGTCGCAATCCTGCAGCTGTAACTTTTACAGCCAGTACGACAGGTGAATACAAATTGTTTCTGAGGAATCGTAAAATGCAAAGCGTTACCTACACATTTGTCGACCGTAAATAAATATTACTTTAGCCGTGTTTGCAGACCGTACGTCTTGCTGAATTTCGAGGAGGATAACTTTGCAAACAACATTAGCTAAGTATATGTGATGGCTCTTATGCAAGCAGATATCCTGGTACGATATAGGGGTCCGATTCTGGAAAAATCTGAGAGGGTAAAAGAAGAGAATCATTTTTTTGACCTGTGGAAATCAAATCAAAACTTTTTATGATGAGAAAATAAACATTAGATTTTCGTCGGTAGAGTATAATATGGTTTTCAATGGTGGGCTTAGTGCTTTCAGCGATTTCTTTTAGGCGGTGTTCAACTTCTCTAACAAAGTCAGTGGTGGAAGATGTTATAATAAATCACCATTATAGCTTTCCCGATTTTCAGAATAAATTACCACAGATAGTAAATTATTTGCAAAGCTTATTAGGTGAATATTTCGAGAACTTTTTATAATAATTATTGTAATATCTTTGAATTGAAGGTACCTAACTACCTATACAATTTTATCTACTGCATCAAAGTACCGAAAGAGGATGAACTTGGGTGAATCGCTTAACCGTTAATTTGCAGACCGCAATTTTTTTTCAGTTTTTTTGCAAAACAAAGTGAAAGTCAAGACAAAATATTTTATTCATACGAGAACACTGGCTACAGGTACCTACTGGTACAGCTACTGGCTGTATTTACAGGTAGTACACGTCAATTATCTACCATCGCTTCCAATGTGTTAGGCTTTCTTTTCGATGATTTCTCTGATAATATTTTTAATAAAGTTCGGTGTCATTACATTATACATGCGTTCGAAGATCGGACACCAGAGAAGTATAAAGACGGACTCCTCAAAAGCATGGCCTTGCGAATTACCCACTTCCCGTTTCCCTTTCAAAAGTCCCCCAAGGCTGATAGGTAACTCGCATGTGTGAACTTAATCCGATCGCGAGTGAACTCCGGAAAAAATCAGCGCCTACACTTTTGAAAGCCTTCCTGTGTATTTTTGTTGAGCTGCAAACTTTCGCAATACCGTACGGCTCAACTTCAAATTCCCGCTGAAAGAGGATCCAACGATCATCTGACTTCGTCTAATAAAACGCACGGCGTTTGTGAAATATGTTGTCACTGCATAAACTTTATGAGTTTAGTTTCATTCGGTCGTCTAGAATGCGAGAAGTTTGGTATGATGAAGCTTTGAGCATATTTTTTGTCACTGGCAGTCTCATAAAAGTAATGGATGGAGTTTTCGAAGAAAATAAAGCAGTCGACTGTGAAGATAAATATAATAAAATAGAACAAGTAATAAGTAACGACATGTCACATTAAATAAGCAATTATATGAATTTATATTTCCAATTGGGAGCCCTACGCAAATTTTATCGAAACCAATTTCGATAGTGCGCCGTTATGTCACTTAAGCGAAATAAAATACGAACAAAGGCTATAATTTTTCGATTCTTGAATGGTATTTCCATAATTCGGCTTATATTTGCCGAACCGTTTGTCACGGGCAGGAAAATATAGGACTATACCCCGCCTCCGTTCGACACGGATCTATTATTTCAAGTTATTTAAAGCGGAACCCATTCGATAGATTTGCATACCGTGATTTACCGTTAAGTAATAATGGTATTGCTATTCAATTTACAGTACCTATCCATAATCATAGCAATGACTTTATTTTTCATAGTCCTAACCGAGTCCTAAACAAAAAAGCATAGTGATGGAGTTCATATTATTTATGTTTTTATGATTACCTATACAGTCAATAAAAAAATACGATCTACAGTACAAAGACGTCGCACGTGATATTAAGCTACCTACTGTTTTTCATAAACACCTTGTAACAATGGATTGATTGATACGATTATTATACTTAATCAAAAACCTCTTTAAAAGGGTAAATGGGTGGATGACTTGAATAGAAATGAATCGTTGTAGTAATTAGTCCCCCTACTACCATAGATTTCGTAAATTATCTTACAAAATCATTTTCATATCGACATGAATAGGTAAGTTGTAATAAAAGTTATAGATTTTATAATTTTAACTATCACCTCGTTTTTAAAATCTTCTGAATAAAGTTTAAAACATTCGTGACACGCTACATATCGGAACCGCTTTATACAAATACAAATTCCAATATCGCATCAATAGCTGTGATTTAAAGTATTTCCCGTATCATTTGTTTCTTCCTCTAGCGTCTCAATACTCACATTTTTTATTTTTTAAATTGCTTTTCCCCGTATTCCCCTTCATAAAAACACGTGTGCCTGTTTCTACGCAGATTTGTTTTTAAGGATTGACGTTTATTTGTTTTTCGCTCACGGCGAAATTGCTCATTTATTTCGCAATCTCCCTAAGTTTATGTGAAAAATCTACATAAAATGCTCACAATATTATGTGCTAGGAACAATATTTATAATTGTAAAATATTATAGAAAAATATGTGTAATCCCAAATGCGTACCTACTTTTTAATGTTTTTCATACGTCCATCTATTTCTTCGGAAAAGATCTGAGTCTTTATGATTTTTAATTTAGTTTCGTATTACGTATTTTGGCTGTCCGTAGAATCACAAAATACAATAATTTTATGTTAGGTTATTGCAAATTTAACTAAAAAATAAATCACTTTGTGTAGGTAGAATATGTATTTATAAATCATTCCCAAATCGCTCGACAAAAAGCACAAATAACAAAGCAACATATAAAATTGGATGTTCTTCTAATAAATCCTCATACAAAACTCATTTGAGATTGCTCACTCACATGAAAAGTGATGTCATATTCAGCATTTTACCCGACTGCGCAATCGAAGGAGGGTAATGTTTTTTAACAAGCAGAAACACTCATGTCAGCAACGATGCAAAACATCATTCATTACGAGTCGGTCGACAATAAATGGATTATGTGACGTTACATAGAAAGTGCACAGTATACAATTTTCCATGATAGAAGTAAAAAAAACTCTTATAGGACATAGCATTGGAACAGCTACTGCATGTATGCATTCAACAAGCTCATTAATTTCGCACTTCTTTTTTTCAGAAGTTTAGTTTTTTAATTTAATAAAAAAATCAGATCTACTTTCAACCTCGGTACGTCGGCTCAGGCTTCGTCACAAGAAATCCATTCTCAACTTTCAGTTAGGCTTCCTGTTGTGTTTTTGCTAACTAATGTAAGTAGCGTTTTTCACAGTAAATTAACTCGATTACAGAAATTTTACGATTGAATGTTAGTATTTCTGTGATTTTCCAAATATGAATCTTGTAAGACTTTTATGATATGTCCAAACAGTTCTACTAACTCTAATCCATAATGTTGAAGTAATGCGTTCTCACTTAAGGCGTGTCTTACCTCTGTGTGTTTTTTCCTGCCCTCGTTTCGCTCGTAATACAATAATCAAAGGGATATGAGGGGGGAATCAAACGTCTACATATGCGAGAAACGATAAAAGAAAGATTTGAAAAGATCGGGGTCATATTAGGGGCGTACCTACGTGTAAAGAGTCTGTTTAGTATAAATTATTATAAATACAATAGACTATTTACAATATACTTTCCATTCAGGGACTTATATTGTAGGGATTTAATAATATTCAGCAATTAAACCAGTTATTTTAATGATAGTGTAAAAGTAGTTTGTAGTTTGCTGGTAAAAGACTTTTAGATAAAACATCATTTGGAGTAAAAAACTGCCACTGCCCACCGCTAGGCGGCGCCACTAACGCCTGGATAGACAAATACAAAATATAATTATGTTCATACCAATATTAAAATTACTGCAATATTAAAATTTGTAACTTAAAATTACTGTAACTTTCAATTCAAATTTATTCGTACCGGAAAGCACCAAAATGCACTACCTGAGTAGAGCTTTTACTAAAACCTCCCATTTGATAATGGGAGGTTTTAGAAAAAGCATCATAAATTCTAAGCTAACCTCATCAGTCATCAGTCATCACTGGAACTTGACATGTAATTTTCAAAGGTGTATAAGTTTTTTTTGTAAGAGTCGTATAGCTACTAATTAGTAATTTTAGGACAATAAATTGTTTCTTTTGATAATATTTCTTGTTAATCCCATGCCACTCTCATGCACATAAATTATACAGCAGCTGTATACAGTACGTGACAGTATAAATACCTTTAAAGGTAAAAAAAAAATTATGTAAAAAGGAAAAATTTTCAATGTTCGTGAATTTGTAAGTTTGGATGTTTTTGCTCAATCACGCTTTATCGGCTTAGACGGATTTTGATGAAACTTGGTACAGTGCTAGATTATATCCTGGAATAACATACATTGTAAGATACTTCTTAATGCGGACGAAGTCGCGAGGAGTCCAAAGAGTAAAATAACATAAAAAGGCAAAGAAACGTATCAAAATGTACCCCATCCTAAGTACCAGGGTGGCAGCAGAGCTCGAAGCAGCTGTCACGCATGAGATAATCTTCCCATAGAGAGCTCCTTCAGCGATTGTGACTTTCGGAGACCCCCGAGCCGACTAGGCTCACATGATAAAGCGAAAAGTAATTTTTATATTAAATCTTTGCCAAACATAAAAGAAATATTTGGAGAGCGTCTCTTCGGCTCGGTAAATGCGCCGCATAAATTAGTTTCCCGGAGATTGTTTGTTCATTCCACTGTTTTTTTTAAAGTTAAGGTTAAGTTAAGGTTTCCTCCGTAAAATTCAAAGTTAAAGTAATGTATAGGTAATATTTACTCTTGCGTTCGTTGTAAAGCCGAATGGAAGTGAAGGGACTGAAAGAGTTGTGCGGTCTGTCCGCACCTTTTATTTGTTTTTCTTTTTAATGTTTATGTCAGAAGTTTTTTTAGTTTAACAAACAAAACCTACACGAAATAGTAAAAACAATAAAATAATACAATGATTTTAGAAACAAAAGTTTCTACCAGAGACGGGTTATTCACCTACGAATTGCTTAATTACGTACCCGGGTCCGAGCTAAAATTGTGTTCCTGTAAATATAAATAAGCGATTCGGCATTTTGAGAAGAACGTGTGTGTACACATTTATGGTAATTGAAAAAAGGAGGATGGGTTTCGTTCATAGAGGAAGTTGCTGCCCAGTAATTAATTAAAAGCTTAGGTGGTACCATTATGGGTTTTATGCTAATAGGCGGCGGCTAATATGAGTGCCTTCAAAGGGTTGCGCAGAACGCGTACGGCATAAGCCTTATGTCAAAGAGTGTATACATAAGCCTTATGCCGTACACTCTTTGACTTATGCCATAAGGCATCGTCCGAAGCGAAACCTCTCTACTAAAATGCTAGATCAGATTAGTTAACGTGCTGTACCTAGATAACTGTGATCTTCTTACACATTTATTTATTGTACACACTAAAATCATGCAAAAAATTCTCAAAGATTCACAGAGACTCGAAATTATTTTTGTTTTTTATCTATATTTATTTTGAAAACTGGCTTTTTTATTTTATTTAGGAAACTTACAGTCTAATAAAGAAAATAGTATAATCATGATGACAAATAAATTTAATAATCTAATTTTAAAATTAAACCAATTGTACCCTTACAATGAAGTGTCATACTTAAACAGCCTCTTGGCTGTTGACTATTTGCATGTTCAATATAATACGTAGGCTGTAGAGTGCCATTCAATATGCAGATGGCACCTTTCGTCACATTGGCAAAAAGCTGTATGACTATTCACACCGTTTTCGCTATGATTATTATGACCGACTTACTTCCTATCTACAGGTAAGTAACAAACTTTAGTACACATATGAAATTGTCTAAACAATAAATTGTATTCATTGTTGCTATACTCTATTTTTAAATATTTAGTGTTACTCTAACATTGTGTAAATTATTGACCATGTAATTTATTTAATTTGAAATTTGACCATTGTAATTTATTTAAGCAGGTATAAATAAAAAGAACGGCCACGTCGCAAATTAAGCAAATCGTGGGCATACTTTTTGAAATAATTAAAAATATTTGTATGAGAATATTTTTTGTATAATTTCAAAGTTCCAAAACCCCTTTATTTTACGAAATACTCGTAAAAAAATTCAAATTGTTTCACTTTCACTAGTTTAGGCACTAGACGAGGTGACGGACTCACACCTAGACACACATACACACACAAATACAATATTATTTTTAATATAATACATATTCATAAAAAAAATCGCACGATAACAAACCTTCCTTCACTCCTAATTATGATCGTTCGAAAGCATAAATGTAAAAACTCCATGTATGTACATTCCGCAATAAGGTTTTTTTTGTTGAATACCTACAGCATTTTGCCGCCGAGACGGCTGCGCTGAGAGCGGGCGCGGGCGACGCCGCGCGGCGGAGCGAGTGCAAGTTAAATTGAGCACCGCTCCGCCCAGACTCTCATTTCCTCCATCCACCATTGTGCGCCACTCACAATACAAAAACATTTTTTTTATGAATTTCGACAAAAAGTGCTTTGAATTTTTTCCAATCTTCGCCTCTATTCAGCTCGTAAAAACTTATTGTCTCGTTGTAAAGGAGTAGGCGTCGCATGTGGGAATTATGTGCTCTCCTAATGTTCTGGGATGGGAGAACTAGGCATAAGGGTTTCCCCAGAAGGGATTATAGACAGCGTAGATACGTATCAGATAGCTTGCGCTTCGTACTTAGTTGTGTGTTCTTTGAAACTAATTAAGGCCGGAATGCACTTGTGTAATGTGAAACTATAATTGTACATACATACATACATATCTTCACGCTATGTCCCTGGCGGGGTAGGCAGAAAGAACTATAATTGTGACCAAGAAAAACAACCATCAAATTGATTAGGTACCTACTTATATAAAGTTTGTACATATTTTGGACCCTACGTTTTACACAAGGAATGTCCAGCGGCATACCATAAAGCCATGAATAATTAAAGTATTTCACTCCTAAAACCTAACTTTTCAGGGTAATTTTCACTTTTTATTTGCTGCGAAATTCGAAAAATATGTAAATAGGCAGGTTATACAAACATTTTTATTGTCCCTTGGGTAAGTTATATTATAAGAGCAACTTATAATTTAGTACTGCGACATTATGAGACCAAGTTTCTTAATTTTATTGCAGTGATAATTAGAGGGATAATAACTCTTAAAGAACAAACATAACTCATTTGAGAAACTCCATGGAGATTTTGTGTTTGAAATTGCTGTATTATACAAATTAATTGTCGTAAGAAGGTCTTAATGGCAGTTATATATTTGGAGATTTAAAACAAGCTGGGGCTATGTCTAATTGGCTGTGAGATTATAATCGCAAAATATCTTTTAGGAGCAGGAAACTGGAGTATTTTTCAACTTTTGATAATTTTCGTGTTTTTCCTGTTAAATCATATATATAACCAACTATAACTGCTCAAATCAACAAGAGTTTGGATGTTTGTAACGTTTAAAATCTTAGTAAGGTGAAAATTATTTTACGTAAATTTATTCCATTAGTTATTTAGTAATTCAATTAAAAATTTTGACGTAGGTACTTATTTATTTTGTATAACTTATTTTTTCATTATTAATAATGAGCAGTATCAATTTAGTACACTGTGCTACTACTGAAGGATGTTGATTGTCAATCACGATATAACGGCTGAACAGATATTGATGAAGCTTGGTATACTGTGATAGCTAATATCATGGAATAACATAATATAGCGAAGTCGCGTATCATCCGCTGGTTTAAAATAAACTATACCTACACAAACCTGACACCTCAATCAGGAACCAATACTTATCGTCGGCTAAACATGTAAAACTGCAAAGTCCATTTACATACATACTGTCAGTAAATAGTATGTATGTATTACTGACAGTATGTATTTTATAGGGGTTATGATCATATTTAGCTGACGTTATTATTTCTACTTCTGGATTTCTGCCAACAAACCATTTGTCACGCCTTCCATATGTATTTATATTGTCTGTAGTTTAACCATTAGTTCCTCTTCATCCCACTCATATTGGTAAGATTATAATCAGTTAAAGGGAACGCTCACGTGGAAAGCACAGTTCCCATTCCACTTGACTGGTCTTATTGATATATACTGCTGTGAGATTAATTAGAAGTTGCTCGATGGATGCCGCACTATAAATCTTATAGTGTAGATAGTGTTGCAGAAAAATGTCTATGTAAGTATTAATTGTTCGTGAGCAGTCTCTTGTGTTTTGTGTGTTTACGTCCAAATTGTTCCTGGTTCAATGTGAGAAATACGCTCAATTTGTTACGTCCAATCTACAATTTTATTTAAGTTCAATAACTATGAAACGTCAAAATTGATTTCTGTACAATCAGAAATTTTTTTAACATTAAAATTAAATTGACAATAGTACATTGTTACCCCAGGGGTGAAAGTAAATTATTTAAGTCCCGAGACGGGGTTTGGCGCCCGACGCGTAGCGAGGGCGCCAATAGTTCGAGGGACCTCTAAATAAGTCTTGAACCCGATGGAAGCACTGTGCTTTTCAATAAGAATACACTAAAAGTAAACACAAAAACATAAAATGAGTGTTAATAGAAATCTCTGCTATACGGATGTTTAAACAAAACTTTACAACTTGAAAAAACAAATGAAGATCGGATTGCCGCTTTCCCGTCTACTTTGTTTTTTTTTTCTGTGACCGGCCAGCTATTCTGCCATTATTTTTCATTTCCATCATTGAAAAAATTGTAAATATTTTGCCCAAATCTATGTTATTTTAAAGAAATAGTTGACAGTAATAATTATAATAAAGTCATTTAAAAATATTATATATCCTTTAATTATTACATAACTTTATGTTATTTCAATTTTACATCGCACTGTGATTGAGTGGCTGTATAGACAGTTGGAACATGGTCCAATAGAAATGTCAACATAGTACTAGTTTTTTTAAAATAATTTGACAGCTGTCAGTTGAAAGCGATTCGGGCTGAGATGTATTACTTCCAACCCGCTCCTCAGGCAACTTCAGACCTACTTTCAGAGTATGAGTAATGAAAAGTATATTACTCCCTAAGTTTAGTTATGTACTTATCTACAGCTGTTTATGCTATAGATAGGTCGCTAATCGACTATCGTATCGATTTTCTGCGTGCGCGACGTATGCAAAACGGAATCTCGTGCTGTCTCTTCGTGGTGCTTGTTTATCCTAAAGGAGTTACGCCTCTAGAGAGCGTGCTCGCTGTCTAAATCGTAAGGCACAAGACATACAGAAACTACACAATATTTTGTCCCAAGTGCTTTACGAGAAACGTATTTGGTACCGCTTCCCTATTTTCTTCATTTCACAATTTAATTTTAGATCAAATCCCCAACGAGCACCAACTTTCTACCCTCAAAATATAAGAGCAAGTAGTATTTGTGCACTCATCTTAAGCACAAACATCAAGTGTAACTTTTATAGAAAGAAACACCTTCGGAGTCAAGACGTTCTGTGAATGGCAAATGCAGGTGGCGGGTGTTTCGACATCGAATAAATCAAACTCTTCGGTCGAGTTTATAGACGTGCCAACATGTGCATCCTTGCACATGTTAGGAATTACAATTACAGGTACATGCTTTTACATATATTTGCTGCCCTCATTCATCTCAGATTACAGGCAGTTTGCTATAAGTTTTTGTTTCTAACGAACCAATTCAGTCATCAATTACATCATCAGTTTGTTTTCATTGTCATTAAAAGGGACTCCGTGGGTGATAAAGGCTAATATTTCACATTATCGGACGTTATTTAGTCTAGTGAATTTACTTTGCCTATCATTTGATTTATTTACGACTAGCTGTTGCCCGCGACTTCGTCCGCGTGGATTTTGGAAGTAGGTACCTATCTCTGCTATGTACAGACATACATCGTCTAGTTATAATTTTCCAATGGTAAAATGGATCATTCTAAGTACCTTCACCATAATTTAAGGTATACCATACCTTCAGGAACAAACTATGAACACCGTATCCAATTTGGTGAAGACAGATAAAAATTTAAAAAATTGTTGTTTTCACTTCTATTGCTCATAAGACTTCTCATATCAATTTTTATTATACGTGTGTATTTTTTAACTAATACAGTATGGGCAAAACCAAAACCATAGGAGATACAGGGAAACTGTCTTAGGAACCTTTAGGTATTTTTTCGTGATAACAATTTTTTATAAGAAAACATTTTATTAAATTTGACTAACTTCTGCTGCTTGGATTTTTTTCTTCCGGTACAATAAAATGATTCTAACATGAAACTAAGTCGATACGCATTTTTTAAAAATAATAAAAATTATTTTTCACTGGCGTTCTATGAGAAAACATTTTATTGAATTTGACTAACTTCTGCTGCTCAGATTTTTTTCTTCCGATATAATGAAGTGATCCCTACATGAAACTGAGTCGAACCGCATTAAAAAAAATATGTGCAAATTGTCTCATTTTTATGGACAACACACGCTTGACCAAAAAATTTCTATGTCATAAGACACTTTCCCTGCATCTCCTATGGTTTCGGACTTGCCTATACTGTCCCAGTTAAAAAAAACACTGATATCTCCTATGTCTATGACATCGTCTTGTTACGTTAAATGATTTATCTGTAAATGACGATAACTTTTTTCGCTGTCATCCGATTTCAATGAAACAAAGCCTATAAGTTGCGCCAGGCTATGCTTAATCTACCTGTGAAAACCGCAAGAAAATCCGTTCAGTAGTTTCGGAGATTAGCGATTACAGACAGACAGAAAGACAGAAAGACAGAAAGACAGACAGACAGACAGACAGAAAGACAGAAAGACAAAAAAATTTAAAAATGCTTTTTTGTGTTCTGTTACTCTTTTTTTATCGTCCACACTCATTTTTTTATAAATTTATTCAAAGTACAGACACACGGTTTCTACAGATTTATTATAAGTATAGATTAAAATAAACGCTTTGACGGGAGAAATTGTTCAATGAAACTCAACAGATTTTATTGACCCTATGAATAAAGCACCAAAGATGTGATTTCTCTCTTCAACGCTTCTCTTCTCTTTTCTTGTCTCTGTATTTCATGACGCTGCCTATCGTGATCAACTTTACTGCCACAGTCAAGCAAATTCTAGTGCTACACTGTACATTACCACAACATCCCAGGTGTTTAAAGCACGTAGATATAAACACCTGGCTACACAAGCGTATAAACAATCAATATCAAAATGAATTAAAGTCAAATTTGGATAACAGTAAGGTCACTTCCATCTTCAATAGCACTTTGATTTTATTTAAAGACATAATGAAAAGTTGTAGAATTTCGAAAAAAATATGATGCAGCAATTATTCAACGTCCTTTGAACCTCGCTATTCACAATTTAGAGTTACAGATTCAGAGAGAATCAAATATGTCTATGGAATTATTCATCACTAATTCCAGAGACAATTTAAAATCTGAACAATCGTATGAAACGAAAATAAGAATTTAATTAATAAAACGTCTAATAATGAGAAAGGTTTCTCTGATTTATTTTATGAGAAAAGTACCTAAGTTTATTGTTATTCCAAAGCGTGAAGTTTTATAAATTTAAGTGCAAAATTGAAGTTTTCGGTCACGTCGCTTCGCTGCCGTTCTGGTATTACTACCTACAATATCATTTCCAAATGGTTTATGACCAATGCGAGACGAAAACTCATATTTTATAGGTAATTCTGTGGAATGGTAATATCAAAACCTTTTTAGTGTCTACGTGGAGTAAGTGAGCTTTGATAGTTCTCGGGAAATAAAATGCAGAAGGAATGGCGAGTCAGTGGCATGCAAATGTAAGTGCAATAGAATGCGAAGTGGGAATGACAAATCAACATGACTGTATAGTAATATACGTGTTACAATGTAATCTTACCGTAAGTAAGTTTAATAAGTGGCAGTGGGCGGGGTACATCACTAGCAGCTGACGGCCGTTGGGGCAGAAAGGTTCTCGAGTGGCGACCACGTATCGGAAGACGCAGCGTAAGCAGGCCTCCCACAAGGTGGACCGACGAGCTGGTGAAGGTCGCGGGACCCAGCTGGATGAGGTTAGCGCAGGACCGGTCGTCGTGGAGATCCCTGGGGGAGGCCTTTGTCCAGCAGTGGACGTCTACATACTGATATGATGATGAAGTAAATTTGTATGTACTAAATTTCGGGTGGTTAACCTGCTGACTAGAAAGTAACTGCTGGAACCTTTTAAAAATTCGCGAAACAAATATCCTTCGCTACAAACTGAATGTAGAGTTAGTTAAATCATTTTTGCCGCATTCTCGAAATTGACAGCTAATTAATACAGCTGTGATTGAATCTACATAATTATTGTAGTTTTATCGCTGTTTTGCGGTTTAATGCACATTAAGCAAACACGCGCTTTAGCCATTGTCCCTAGATAAAATAAAAATCTAAAGAGTTCCGACAAAATGTTGTACCTACATTTGGCTTAGAAAGATATTCATAATTATATAATTATTTACGGGTCTTACACACGAAATAGTTTTATTTACCTTGCCCGACGTTTCGACCAGGTTACACTGGCCGTGGTCACGAGCTGACTGGAGAGGCGAGCTGTCATTGTTAATCGCTGTGAGTAGTTTCTGAAACTACCCTCTGCTGATCCGGCTTATTGGAAAGTCCCGGCACACAACACTCACGGTATCCGCGGGTGTATTCGACGATAAGTCACGAGATTTAAGTTTATCGATCACTGGATTCCACGACGGTGACAATTTAAAACCATCTTCCCTATTAAAATTTTTGAATTTCTTGATTTCAATAGCTTCTCGCACTATCCGCGGATAGTAGTGGCGATCGGTGGACAGGATTTTAGGTTGGTGGAAAGATATTCTAAAAAAAATATAATATATAATGTAAATATAATATTTCTTTAATTATCAATACAGTACCTACTTCCCTGAAGGGCGCCACAACATCCGGTCCTCAATCTTCAACACTTTATAAACATTAACCAGAAAGTAACATATTTTAAAAAGTTTTAAATTAAAGACTCTTTTATCTTGTAGAGGGGGTAATTTAGTTAATTGCCCCGTCGATAGGTAGCTATTTCAACTCTTTACGAGCTCCCATGGCCGCGATAACGTTCTAATTGACGAATAAAAAAGGATTACCGCTAATCCTTGTTTAATAAAAATGTTAATCATGAGATTTTCCGTCGCAATATGCAAATGATATGGCACCCACCCCGTTCGCGATTGACGGTCGTACCTTCTACTTTCACCTTCGCTAAACATACTAGGTACGTTATCCATATTATTTACTCGGGAAAAGTAAATAAAACTGATTACGTGTTAAAAATACCCTTACAATATTACTCTAGAGATTATTTGCTAAATTTGACGCGAACTATGAAAGGAAGCTAACTTCTATATAATTATATAGACCTGTTGCATTGCAGCAAAAGAACCCAATCTTACTAACAATAGTCAAGTAACAAGTTACTAAGAATAATGGATGGTTTTTTTATCTGAATAAATGAATTTAAATATAACAAAAATAAATAATAATATTTACCCAAAAACGATTCTATTTTTGCATGTTTATATCTTTTGCAAATCCATATTTACCTACCTAATTATTTCAAAGGTCTAAAATAAACATAATATATTTTTAACTCCGACCGTAAATCGTATCTCCGTACGCAATATTTTTCAGGACTCTAATGAGAAAAGTTACGGATCCAAAGGTAAGGATAAAATAAACGTCCATACACACAACCCGACGGATCATTAGGGAGAGAATTCATAAGGATTATAAAAAGGGCCAGTACGAGGCACGTAATTTTTAAAGTGTGGTTTTACGATCTGCATACGTAACTTGTAGGGATGTGCCTTTACTATTTGGTGCGTATCGATAGGTCTACATAATTTTATTCCCTAATTTATGTAACACTTATTGAAATCGACCTATGAGTTTTAAGGAAGAAGTAAGGGTCGGTATAAACTTTTTACAAGAGTTCGATAATGATTAATTTGATACACAAATAATTTCTGAATGATTTTGTAAGTTTCAGTCTCGCAATGTTTAACTATGTTAATATTTCCCTGTCTCTTTATTGTGTGTCTTCTTTACTGCGATGACTAACACATTAAATAGATAGAGAATTATTATTATCATGGAAGAGTAATTTTTATTTTTATTTACATAAAAATATATGTTTGCGACCAATAAGCGAGAGGTCACAATCTAGTAAGTGAAGGAAAAGTACCGCCTGTTACTATATCGAAGGCTATGATCCACATCGGGTCACTGAAACTTACAAAATCATACGCAGAATTATTTGAATCTAAAAATATTTGTTATCGATAACTCTTGTAGAAACTTTATACCGACCCTAAATTCTTCCACGTCTGAAAACGAAATTTATTCTAACAATTCATGCGCTCGCTCCCACAAGTCGGATTATTGTAAATAAGTATTACGCCCGACACCCGAATTAATCCGCACCGCTTTTTAACGAAATGCGAAAAAGTTAGTTAACTAACTTTCCTTTCGACCCGTGCTGACTTTTGTAAAACCTCGGTGAAATATCGCTTTCCCTTGCCAGAATTATTTGTATCAATAGAGTGTTTGTCGAAAATTTGCCCGTTCAAATACAGCCAAGTTCGAATCTACAGGGGTGCGAGTTTTAAAAGGTATGTTTGACTTCACTAATACCTAAGTATGCGGGCTAAACAAAGAGAAACCATAAATTTGGAGGGTCGACTTTTTACATATGAAACAAGTTTTCTCATGACTTGCCACATTGAAAAAGCTAAATTGAAAATTCCGATTCGCTTGTCGGCTGCGCAAGTGAGAAATCCCTTTTTAATTACATTTGTAAATTAAACACATTCTACTTTCAGTTTACGAGTCAGTGAACGCGTCGTGGCCTATATCGCCGCAAAAGCTATCTCGTTAATTGACTGCTGGAATAATTTAAATAAATTGCGACCCAAGGCGATATATCAGCTGCGTATATAAATCAAAGGATTAGGTGGACAGAACCGGGTAAATGGATACTGGCAATGAAGATAATACATGTTTTATTCTGCATACGTTACAGGGCGATAACGACAATATAATCGCATGGGGAGCGAGGGGGCGGTCCGGCCCGGCGGGGGGCGTCGGGCAAAAAGTACTAAGTGCGAGTTAAATACCCTTTGTGTTGCCATGCTCTCCTGTTACCATTCATCGACGTACCGAGGGTCCTCTCATTATTCAGTCGAAATTCGATTATTTTCCCATTTCGTAAAATATCCATATCGTCCCCGGCTCTCACTTTAATTGAAAATGGAGCAGTATTTTAACCGTCACAGTCATGGTCGCTCTTAATTTATTTACACTCACCTTTCGGCTACTTTGTATCGTTCGGATGTTACTGTATGTACATAAACGTTTGCTTTGAGCGCAATATATTTTCGCCAAGAATCCTTTAATAAATAAGAGAACATACGGAAGTAGATATCCTGTCCGAAAATGATTACTCGACGCGAGCAGTTAACCGACGTTATGTGCGGCTTATTCCCCATTCCGGGGGTATTAGTCTCCATGCCACCAATTTCTGTAATTTATTAACAGTTTCGGCCACGTATATTTTGGTGGCTTCGCATTTTCTCGCTTGAGTCCAGCGGGAAGAAATGGCAGTTAGCCTCGTGTGATCAAAGACCTTCCTGGGGCGGGCTGATCCCTAATATTTCACTCATAATTGGTTTATTCTAAGCTCGCAGCGGTTCCGTATGTGAGTCCTTTGATCCGTTCACTGTATTAAGTTGTAGCCAGAGATGTATGACGGACATTATTCGTTCAGATCTAAAGATTTGCTCAATGGAGTAATTTGCTGTCTGAAAACGGAGCTTTGCTATAGGTAAAAATTGCAGTCATTCTTTATTATTTTTTGCGATGTAAAGATAGATTTTTGAAATAAAAGTCTTCTGTATTGTTAGATGTGTGCTTTGGTCATTTGATTTTTGTTTTATATATTTTGGCGTAATGTGTTTAAGCATTTTCAAGAAATGGAGAACCATTCTACCTATATTCAAGGTATCTCATCTTCGAACTCACCGTTAATTAAACATTATGAAAATGAGGTAGCTAGGTATACCCATCCATTTACGAAACCGTATCGTATCTAACAAATTGCAAGTTAATTGTATAACATGTTTATCTACTACAATGATTTACGTATATTAATTTCCCTTTAGGGGTCAGTCTGAGGGATTGTTTTTGCGTAGTTGTCGCCGCTCTTACCCTGTCCCTCCGGACCGGAAGCCGTCTGCCCTTGTCCCTTCCATTTCCGGCCGCAAGTCGCCGTCAAAGCCTAGCGAAACTTTATGTTGTCATAAAGTGCATATCCTTTATCCTGTATTTTCTGGCCAATTACTGTTATTTGATTTTCAAATGTGGACCGAGCCGGGCGAAATCAGATTTTAGAAAAAATACATATTTTATATTGAATCTGTAGAAATACAGGTGTATTGTATTTAAGAAATAGCATTTAGACGTGTCCGAAATTTTTCCGCGAGGCTCCATCTGTTGAGTCCTAAAATACGATTCTTATTTTAAAATACGTTTGGAGTTAGCGTATGTATGTTTGATGTATGATGTAGTACTTTAATAACAGCGTCTGCGGCATAGAATTTACGTTTATTAACTAAAATAGAAAATTAAATTTTATTATTCACCGCAAAATGCTGCAGCCTTGCTCTTAATCACTTAGTAATAGCTTCTGCAGTCGACTGTACGGTAATAGATTAATATCAGGGTAGTTTTAACGTCCGATAGTTTTCATTAGGGCGAGTACACACATGAATATCGCTCGCCTCAAATTTAAACTAATAGAGACTTTTGACATAAATTTCCAAGAAGGTTTAAATCTCTTTGGTGGCGCGCGCGCTCCCTGTGGAGTTCGCATCTTGCATATTTAGTATCGGAACCTATGGTGCCATTTACAGGGGGGGTGCGGACAAAGGCAGCGGAGTAGAGGGAGTAGGTGGAAGTATCTTTTCACTATTTAGTTTGAAAATGAGAATGTGTGAGTGAGTCACAATTTTTTGATACATTTGACACGATTTTGACACCCATAGAATGCTTTTATTATTGAACCATATGGGAGTGGCTAAATGTTTTTGATTCAAGTCACTTTCCCATCTAGCTACTTTCAGCAACTTTTCTTTTCTGTCCACCTGGAATTGGTCTTCACTTCCGAATTCCTCTATTTTTGAGTTATTGTCTGTCTACTTTTCCTTTTTTCAAACACTAGCGAACTTCGCCCGCGTTGAATAAGTTTCAACCAAGCTACGCTGCAATGAAAACCCCATTCGAATCCATTCAGTCATTCTAGATGTTAATAGTAACACGCGAAATGGAACTCCAACCAAATACACACGTAACAATTATAACTAATTAAACATCGGTATCGGTGTAGTATGAAACCAGCGTACAATGGTCGCTTACATCGATTTCTACTAGGCAAATTTTAGCAATCTTCATCATAAATGTTCATTGTAGTGGTAGATAAGTCGTCGATTTTACACTCCAGTAAATTATTTACATAGACTTCGGGATCAGCTGTCTAATAAGCGTGCATCTGAACTCACCTTTGCAAACTTATTTCGCTTTTCGCCGGGGCGGGCATTGTGTTAGAAAATGAAAGGCTCCGTACTGATTGGAAGCATTTGTGAGAAGCACGAGTTTTCCAGTTCTTTGTGAAAGCAGCCTCTATTGGGCTGATTAATTTTTACGGGGGCATTTATGGACACAGAGTAGTGAAATTCCAATGAAGTTTTATAATAATGTTTAGGCACGTTAGATAGTATAGGTATTCTATAAATTTCTTATATACTTATTAGGTATACCTACATAATTAAAAATAACAATGAAAATGGATACATAATAGCCTATCTATACTATCCTCGGTTAATTAATATAGTTACACTTTTTAAAGAAACATTATAAGTATTACATTTTAATCTTTTAACACGTTCAATACGTTTAATTTTGATTTTAATATTTATCTGTATTCCACATTTTATACTAACCTACAAATCGTCTAAAGTACCTCAAAAATTTTCCCCAGTCCCGTGTTTGCACCATTTACCCCCAAATTTCAGATAGTTGGCCTTTAGCGGAAATAATTACGCATCCGTATAATAATTGGGACAAAAACCCTTGTTTAAACCAGTCCAAGACCTGCGGGGGACACCATTGTTACAAGCGGGGAGATTCTACTGACCGGGGAATTCCAAATTGTTCGTAATGGACGGCTAGCTGATTTGCCCCATTGTCAACTAGGTATGGGTATGATAAAGATGTAGGGGATTTCGGGAACAATCTGACGTATTTGTGAAAGATTTTCTGATAATAGTGCAGCGAAATTTACAACTACTTATAAACAATTTTCAGATATTTACACAGTGTTCTCTTGCGGAGGGGGGCTGCTAGATAATCAGTTTAGTAGTAATAGTTCAGTTATTTAGTTTTCTTTTAAGTTTTTGGATATTTTAAATTTGACTAAAATCAATTTATTTTAGTCGCATTCGGCGTATCTTAATTGTAATTATTGTAACTTGGAACCCAATAATTGTTTTTGAATTAAAGAAAAAATAAAATAAGGTTGCTGGCATCAAAGCTATGCGTCAATATAAACCCTCACAAGCAATGCCGTAAAGGGTAAAATCACCGCTACTTTATTGCTGTCTGTGACATTATTTGCAATTAATAACTGAACAGACTACCCGTGAACTTTCACTCTATAACTCTATTACCGAAATATCGATAGGCTTTCAGGCTTCGAAAATCCAGGGCCATTGACTGTTGCATTTTCCATTAGCGAAAGCCAATATTACTATAGAATTAGAGAGGTGCTTGTTAGAGCCAGGGGTGAGGTGTGTGAGAGGTAAGGGGGCTGGAGGCCACCTGTCGTGCCCTCCAGTTTCTAATTCAGTTAATTTGGGCTTTAAATCTCATATTGCAAAATGGACGTGGCCAATAATTGCGTTTGGTAAACAAGAGGGCATCCACTAAGAGGTCGCATGTAGCAGCGAGCCGGCTTATTAAGTCATTGTATTGCCTTAATTGGAATAAAGGCTAGGTACTTTGTTACTTACTACCTATTAATTTGGGACAGTGTTCAGGGTAGTTTTAAATAAAATTTAAAGGTATCGACTTAACCACGATAATGTTGGGAATCGAACCCACGACCTCTGGCGCTCGAATCTAACGGCCACTAAAATGGCATGAGGCGGTGAAATCATTAGGTAGTTTTAATAGCAGGTTCATTACGGTGAATATAGAATAGCTGGATTTTGTTTTCAGGAGTCTGCTGTTTTTCGGATATGCATAAACAAATAAATACTAACACAATTTTTCGTGCATTTCGATGTGTTTTAGTTTTTGAGAAAAACATTTTTTTTCAAAACAGTGTACTTAGGTAGGTATAGTTACTTCGATATTCATGTACAAAAAAAATTCGAGTCCAAAAATAATAATAAGAGAAAGCCATTGAAACCTTGATCTTTTACTTGCTCAGAGAAAGTAATATTTCTTATCATTATCCTTTACCTACAAACGAAATAACCTTAATGCTCTTATTATTTATCGCTCGGCATTAAATACAGGCACAAAGAATATTATTTTCCACACGATTCGCCACATGTTATTAGATCAGGGAGTGCCTATAAGCATCATGTTACATTGTTGGACCTGTTTCCTCCCTCAATGTAGGCAATATCGGGCTTGGGGACCGTTCTATGTCAAATCACCCCTGGTAAATATACATGGTGTTTTGTGACGACAATTATTTGCTTTGGTTCGGTACGAAAAGATTGACGTCTTATTTGTGTTTTTGTTTTATGAAAATTTTCAGGATTTCCCACAAAGTAACTAACTATCAGCACCAACGCGAATACACAAAAATAGTAATTACATCAAAATTCAGGAGTTTTTTATTTACACAAAATTACGAATACCTACAATTAATTACAAGAAAAAAAAATCTTCCAACGCGCCGCGTTGTAGTAGGGTTCCCAGGTTACTGGGCCTGATTCTCTGGGCGAAAAACCTGCCTGCTCTTCAGTCAACCGAAACCTTATTACATTAATTTATTTTATTCATACATACATAATTATTTCCACGCAATGTCCTTGACAGGGTCACTAGTTTATTTTATTTATTTATTCCTATAATTTAACGCAACATAAATTTTTAAAAAAATCTAAAGGGACGCGCAATAAAACATGTAAATATTAAGTTCAAGATAAAATGTCAAAATATTATTCATAAGATTACGAATAACATAGAATCAAATTAAAGTAAAATTGAAAATATATTTATTAAGTAATGGTAAGTAATTACAGTGTTGTAATATTATAAAAAATAGTACACACTGTATGTGTCACAGTACTCATAATCACGGTATGTCGTAACGTATCACGTCACAGAGGGCTAAGAGCTAACAGATCACTGTTTTGGACAAGTCTCGACCCACATCTTGTTATGGTCTAATTATAATTATTCTTATGGTAGAGTAGACACATCGAAGCAACCAGTTAAAGATGTTAGAATAAAATATAATTAATTTTAGTAGCGTTTTTGTACACGCGGCAAATAAATTTTAAATCAAGACTGGCGGGCATTTAGAGCCGTAAAATAGCAAAATTACATGGTACATACCTATATTTCCATATTTTGGATCGGATTACGATCCTGTGATAAATTGTGTGTATAAGGCAGACTGTTGATACTAACTTATCTTATTCTTTCAGAACATATGTACATCTACAAGTGCCTCTTAGAATTGAGAGACTAAAAAAGAACCCATAGACCGAATAAAAGATGGCTCTTATCAAATAATTGTCTCTATTTTCCCAAAATCGAAGAACGTTCGAGAGGCCTACTCACCCTTGACTCTAACAATGCCAATCAATGAAACATAAAACCCGTAAGCAGATGCAATGATTCTTTCACAAAATATCTTAATGCAAACATGCTTTATACACAAAATGTTGTCAAAGAAAAATGCGCTTTGATCTTTTTATTTACAGTGCGTTTTGAAAGAGTAGAATTTGGAGCTTGTTGTCTTGTTTCTACGTTTATAAATGCAGGGTTGCCAAAGTCAAAGTATATTTATAACACGTTCGCTATTCCACAATTTGCCTACCCCGACGTCCATCGCTGCTAAGAATCATGCATTTTTGATTTAATTTGTAATTATATTGACTTCGTAAGGCTAAAAACGCCAGTTCGACTCTTTTTATTAATATTAAATCGTCATATTTTATGTATTTTTTTTTGGTGATAAAACAATAATCCAAAAGTTATAGATTTGTAAGACTTTGGTTATTGGACACTGCCCATACACATCAATAGGCATATAGACAAAGACGATATCGACAGTAATATTAGAAATTATGGCTTTTTAATTGTTTAAAGGAATTAAAATTAACATAAATTCAATCGACTAAAGTAAGTCTTTAGTCGATTGAATTTATGCAGGGCGATATAGAGCAGTACTTACTAGGCCGAGCTCTGTCGCAACGGTTCCGCCAGATTATTAGGCTTGAAACATACAAAAGAAAAGAGAAAAATAAATAAAATACGCTATATAAAGAGGTAACACCGCCAGCGTGCTGGGGACAATGCCGCAGGACGAAGAACTCGACGGCTTGTTCCTGCTGTGAATATTTTTAGTTAAGTTTATTTTAATTTTAAAGTTTTGTACAGCTCTAGTTCAATTTCAATAATACTACCTTATCGTGTAAATAATAAGTATGATTACCTTTATACTCGGAGTCCAAATTCGGTTTTTGGCAGCCCTGAGCGTGGTGTATTGTTAAAGCAAAGCCGGCCAATCAGTTCCATCAGCACTTGAGAAGCCAATGAAGCGTGTCTAATGCCACACTCAGGGAGGGTTAAGTCTTTACCACTCTTTACGCAGTTGGTTTTGTCATGTTCACAACACCGCCCGCTATCTGTTGCTTTTCAGAGCGCTTTCCGAGTGTAGAAATTGATACGAGAATTGTGAAGATTTTCACTTGAATGGCTGTTGAGTGTAAATAGAATTTTATCGAAAGCCACAGCGGGTATAATCTCAGAATACACAGTATCTATATTAACTAAAATACCACAGATATTTACTAAGAGAAGAGAACATTTTATTTATTTATCAAACTTCGCTAAACTTACATTGTTAGGGTATTTAGGGAAAACCACGCAGTGCTACGCCGTATACGTAGCTAATATTTAAGTAAGAGAAAGAAAAGGTTATATTTTTGTCTAGTAAATTATATTATATTACTTACTTAATTTGATATAAGCGTAGGTATTATACTCGTATTAGAGATGGTGGCATTGACGAATAAGAATAGAGGGGGCAATTAGAATAGGATTAGTTTAGTGGTTTGTTGCCTAGTGACGTCACCGCTTCCGAACGTAATCCGATTAAGATAATTGCCGAAAATCTTATCGAACGAGCTTGGGTCCCCGAATAGAAACACGTGTACAAATAGGTGTATGTTAATTTAAGAATATTTGCTGGAGAATAATACCGTAGTAAGTTAATGAATAGGTACAGTAGGTACCTACCCTATGTTTAACTTAAACAATAAATTGTCGGTGGCGGCCCGGACTCGACTTTCTCGCCATTTATTTTTATTTTAATTTTTAAAGTAAGAAAGAGTAAACTCATACAGCTTCGCCATTTTCAAAAAAAAAAATTCATACAATAAAGTTCTTTATGGATTTTTTGTACATAAACTGATGAATTCATGTTATAGTACCACGTATGTACATGCAAGAATATATATTACTAAATACCTGACAATTTAATAGCTCTAACCAAAGAGTGAGTAAATCGCAAGTTTCAATTTCAGTTGTAGAGGAACCATAGAAAGAAACTAGATTTTTCCCAGACCAATGGGTATTACTATGTCATAGACAAACAAGCAACTACAACCTGCAGTTTCATCAAAATCTTTAGAGTCGATTTTGAAAGAAATCACTTTGTGTATAGAACACAATTTTGTGAAAATTGTGTTCTATAATAACGTTATTTTCGCGATTACAATAAGGACTTTCTCTAATCTACGTATTAGCACGTATATACTTACCTACGTAGTCGTGGCGAGAAAGTAAAAACGATAAATATAACACTAAATACTAAAGCTGAAGAGTTGGTTTTTTTAATGCGCAAATCTCGGAACCTACCAGGCGCATTTGAAAAATTCTTTTTGCATTTGATAGCACATTTTCTTGATAAGATTATGGCTATCTAAGATCACGCTACGGCCCTTAGGAGCTGAGCAAAAAAAGGTCCGAAATAACTTACAAAACGCGGGCGAGGCCGCAAAAAACACCTAGTCGATAAATAAAAATAACTTCAGCAGTTATTTACAAGTTCTTTACTTCAAACAAAGTTTGCGAGTCGTTCACTTTTTAATCTCCGCAAAGACGCAACTCCTTTGTCTTCTAATCCGCAATAGATCGAATACTTTCTTTGCAATGTTTTTGTGAAGAAAAAAAACTATTGAATGCTTTTCTATTCTATCGAAGAACTAAGGAGAATGCTGAAAGAGCATTCTTAAATAAGGCGTGTAGGGGTTGCCGACACCTGACCAAGGGTATCACATAATTGGCAATCAGACGTTTCACATCTGGATCAGGAAACTCAGAAATGGGAACGTTTTCAATGTGATTTTGAAAAGTTGTTAAATTATCCTCTTTTAAACAACAACAAGACCATTTGGTTCGGGGTTTAGTTCGCAGGCATGCAGTTAGCATTATCTCGTCAATAACTAATGTGATTATAACAGAATATACCTATATAAAACAAGCATGTATAGTTAATATACAGAGCCTTTCGATTAGCACGTCTTGTTTGAACTTAATTAAGAGCACACGTCGTCGACTCAAAATGAGCGTCGCCTTAACATCAAAACACCCAATGCTAATATTTGCAAGAGTCTATTGAAAGAAGTCATTGGCACCGTACATACACCATAATACCGCGCTGTAAACGTATATAACAAAACTCACCTTTATGAACGTGGAATTTGAATTGTATAAATTTAAATTTTGATTTGAATAATGCAGTTTCGGAGTTCCAGTGAAACTTTTGGTCGTGTAAAAACCATTCCTTTTTGAAATAAAATATTTTTCACACGTTAATTTACCTTCGTTACTTTCGAGCTATAAATAATGTAATTTGGTTTCTAGCTGGACTCGAAGAAAGGTGTTATGATATGAATTTTTTTTGTATTTAAATGTACCTTTTTCTATCATTTTTAATTATCTTAGGATGTGTAAAGAATATTTAAATTAACTCTGTAGATTAGAGGCGTTGATTATAATTCGTTTTTCGTTTTAAATGAGGCATTCAAATATTTTTAATATTTACTGATTTTACTACTTTTGGAAACTGTTTTAGACTACAAACAATTTATTTTTATTTTGCGAGGGGACGCGCTTGAAGAATTTTTTTATACTTAGGTTTACAGTATATGTAAATAGTTAATAATCTATTGTTGTCTTATTATGTACCTTTTGTTACTTGAAATAAACAGATATAACAAAACTGTTTTATATACAAGTACATCAATGCCGCGTTCAATGTTATTCCATCCAAATTGATTCAATATTACGACACTATTAAGACATGCGTATTATAGTATTTTCTATTGACCCATTAAATCGGTTTAAGATTAACATAAATATACATTTTCTTATAAAGTTTAGATACTCGTATTTTGTATATTTTTACAATATGTATGTTAGTCTGTAAGGTATTTGTAATATGGCCCTTTTGTTGGTAGAAATAAAGAATTTATTATATTATTATTATATACTCGTATATAAATACTCAAATATATTTAGTTAGATATTTATAGCGACATATATATACACGCTATGCTGTCAACAATCCTAAATCCATTTATACTCTGGTGCACATGCGTTGAAGTTAGATACAAGTTGACATGCGACCGTCGAGATCACATCCTGTATTATGTTGACATAGGAACTATAATACCTCTACCACTGGTTCTCTCGAATCAATGTCGTAAATCCCTATACTTAGTATTTCATAAAGTAAGAGTTAATGAGTGAGATAGTTGTTTTTGGTAAAATACCAAGTAAGGTAGGTTTAACTTTTACGCAATTATTACTTTCGCCCACAAGTTGGTAAAAAAGAAATAATTCAGACCAAACATTAAAAGATAGACAATAAATTACTAAATATCCCAGTATTACAATGCACCATTTTAGAAATATAATAATTTCATTTTATTTACATTGTAAAGGCTAATAGAATTTGTACTGCGGCCCTAATGACATTCAGTCTACGACCAATATGGCAACCGGCCGCATCACTGCATTCTGCACGCGACTAATTAAATCAAATAATTATATTTAACTAACGCCGAGTGTCAAAACCTACACGATCTTCCATCGAACGAAGGTCGATCTTTCTGTAGCCTATCGAAGTCTTACCCGACACCTTATTTCTTTGAATTATTATTACTTTTCAAAAGCCCATGTCAGCATAAAGACAAGTAAATCATGAACACAAAACAAGCAACAATTTGATTCACTCGTCGAGAACAAATAGTAGACCTTCTTCAACGTCAAGTCTCCAAATCTCGCAATAAAGCGCTGAGACGATCCCATACAGCCGGCGGCCACAAGTTTCCAATAAGTAATTAAAATCCCTAGACAGGAGATTACGTCCTTCTGTCACAAAAGGCGAGTGTGTTTGCTCCGTGCGCCTTGGTGGATGGAACGCTTCAAATCTCATGATTTCCTGGAATCTGCGCAATTGTTGCCAGGGATTGGAGCGACATTTAAAGTTCTGTTTGCCTGTTTAGAATTAGAAATTAAATATTAAAATTCTAAATATGTTGTCAAAAATTTAAAGCACCTTCCACTGACCAAGTTGACTGAGATAGAAGGAAAAAATGTTGCGCCGCTTTTTCTGATATAAAAAAAATTACGTTGTATAAAATGTACAAAAAATCATGATTTTTTGACCATATTTTTTTCGGATCTGTAGGTATACGATACATAATATCATGCCATATACAGTGAGTATTTATAAAGGAATTCTATTTTCAACAAAAAAGTAAAATATTATTCTAAAAATAATAAATTAGACTAAAACTTATTAACCTACGTAGAACCGAAGAAATTCCTCTTGTCTAAATCAAAACAAACTTAAAACTCGCAACAATAAATAACCCAAATGCAAATTGCAGTCGCCTCGGAAAAGGATTACAGGAGATAAAGTCGCAAAAAACACCAAATGTTATTAAACCGTTGTTTATCTGAACTTCGGAACCATTTTTATGAAGAACCGTGTAAATAGCCAGCACAAACATTAATCTGCTTTGAACAACACGGAAGATGTAAAGGGACGGTGAAGTCAATATTTTCTTAGGGGACAAAACTCTGGTAGTAGGAGCCAATCAGAGCGTGATATAATTTTTGAGTAAACTTAATTTGAATAATTCTTGTTTGGATGTCATGTATTCTTGCTACGGTGTGATACATATTGACCACAAAATTAAAATACATAATCGGATAGATTAAAAATGTGTACTATAATTTTCATGTCCTAAGAGTAAACATTCCATGTCAACATTTATGTTATACCTATAATATGACATTATCAACAACATATTATTACACAAAAAATTAAATTACAATTAAGATTAGTATTGCGAAGTAGTTTGAATTTACTAAATCAAAATAAACCAAAATTACTTATAATCAATGGGTAAGTAAATCATGAACTTAATCGTTCAACCCTTTAATATATCACGATGACGTAAGCAATTCAATTACGGAAGTCGTTAAACAATCGATGCGTGTCTTCATTATTAAATTCTAAGTTTAAAATGTGGTTCCATAACTACAATTTATTAAGGCGGCGCTGGTTGATTTATTCGGTACAGTTAAGGGGGTAGAATCACGGTGACTCCGCGATTTTGCTGAGCTTTAACCCTAAATTAATGCTGTTTACAGGCTGTTAACTAAACAGTATTTCTTATTGTAACGTTTCAAGAGACGTCGATATTTTACTGAATGTGAATGTTACAATTTCACTATATTACAAGAAACAATTTAGTTTCAATCAGATGACAGATACCTCTACAATAAAGCAGTCTGATGAGGATCTTAGCATGCCCACACAACATAGACAAAACAAACAAAAAAATTAATACACTGACAAACAATTATTATTTATTAAGTAATTATTTATTGCATTGAAAATTGAAAATAGGCAAAGTGGTAGAAGATAGGAGATAATAATATAGCTTTTAGATAGCATTACATTAAAACATCAAATATTAATTTCTAATTTAGATGGGCACCTGTGACAAACTTTAAAACTATAAATTAGTTTTGTCTGTATCTAAAAATGAAAGTTTAAATTAAATGTTTTTGTTTTGATCACAAACACACCCTGTAGAATAGAATGAGCTTTTGTAGAAACCAAAGGAGATTAGAGAAAGTTAGATTTCAAATTAATTTAGCGGATTATTAATTTTGAGTAATGAACTTGGATCCTACCTTCTCGAACATGAAATTACAGAAGAAATTAATTCAAAGTCTCAAGTAAATGACTTAGCAGAAATCAAATATTCACTTGTGAAGGCCTGGCCGCTGTAGGTAGGTACTGGCTTGAAAGTTTGCTTTGAAGAATGAATTTTAAAATAGGGAATTAAATTATAGATACTACTAAGGAAAGTAAGCGAACATACGATTGGTAACGACAACGATACAAGTTATTTTGATTATAACTTAAGGCTACCTATAACAAATTAGTTGATTTAAGTACGTTTTAGGCTTTCGCACTTTGTATTAGAAACAATTCGCAGCGCTCAACACTGACAGCTCGCCTCTCTAGACAGCTCGTGACCATAGCCAGTGTAACCTGGTTGAAACGTCGGGCAAAGGTAAATAAAACTTGTTCGTGTGTAAGACCCGTAAATTATTATATAATTATAGTTGATATAAGATCCTACCAAAGCTATATGAATCACTGATGAATAAATCATCAAATAAACGGAAAACAACAAGATTTATATGGATTTAAACTCAATTTACAAGAGGCTATAAAAACCAACAAAAAAAGCTGAAATGTAGGCATTTACAACAGAACATGTAATTTGGCAGACATTCATTTGCGTATTTTTAAAATAGAACCTCGTTTGCCTTATTCAAGATTACTATAGGTACAGAAAGTGGGGCTAATTGCAGTTGTAGAGATTAGCGCGGATCTCGCGGATTTGCCGGATCTTGCAAATCCGGGAATGAGTGTTAAAAGATTTATATCAGTGGGAGATAGCGATTTGGTGGCTTAATCTGGCGAAGTCCGCGGCGAGCGACGCAGGAAATTAAGACATTGCGAAAATCTTCGCTCATTTGCGCTACTTTCGCGCTACTTGGCGAAAACCATTCGCGTGGAAAATGAAAATTGAGTTACAAAAGTTATTTTCTAACTACTTTAAATTAAATTAACGTTTTAGATTTTATTTGAAAAACAATATTATAATATCAAAATAGTAATTTTAAAAGGATTATGTAGACTTCCATGAAATCCCTCGATAGACTTTCTTATTTGTGGATGTTTGCATTGAACAGAGGTATCGTGAATTTCTGCATCGAATACTCCGATATTACTTTTCCATTAGTATTGCGATTTTTGTTTGTGATATCTTTTCTTTCCAATATTCTGATCATGATAGAAAGAGTCTCTTATTATAAATGTAAAATTTTATACCGAATAAATTGTTTAATATTAACCGATTTGTTCATAACATTACACGTAGGTATATATACTATACTTACACCTTGATATTATGTTGTCTTCGTGTAATGAAATACTTAGTTAACTTCTTTCCAATTTGCTTTTATTATTTGTCATAACTCATAATATATACCTACATATTAACTATTGAAACTTATGTGACATTGCTTCGGTTGCCTTGTGATGCTTTTTACGACTAGATCCCTACCCAGTCTTGTTTACCAATTAAACTGAACAGAGTCGTATCAAACTATTACATGGTGTGACACATCACGCCACGCTGAAAACGTCGTGAAACCGCTAACGCAACGCTGCTGATTCGATTTAACGTCAGACGCTCGTAGTTTACGCTGTAAATCCCAGTCGGTGATGTGATTTACACTAATTTAATTTCGCCTCAGCGTTTTCACGTGCCCCGCTCCAGTCTAAACGCACCTTAATCACGCTTAAAGACACCCCGAAATGCGCGTCGCAATTATTTATTAGTCTGCATCGTCGAGCCAGTTACTTACATCAAAGATTAAATGCTAGTTCTAAAGGGTTCTAATGTCAACTAATATCAGTTCTCTGAAAGGTATCTCTTGGGATACTTAAAGCTTGTTAAACATTATTGCACTTTCTACTTGGTAAGTTGTTAAAAGAGCACTGACTGTTAATTTTTAACGTTTTGTAGTTCAACAAGGAGCCCTTATAAGGTCGTCCTGTCTGTCCGTTCGTTCCAGTCTGTCACAAGGTCACAATTTTTGCAGTTAAGAAACGAAATGCATGACAGTGCAAGGATTGGTACTATCGATGTACATCTGAGTTTTGATTTGGCAGTGTTCTCATACAAAATATTGTTATGAGCTATACCATGTGTGAGATATATTCCGCCAAAGTCGCCCAATCATGTCCTCGGCTTGTAATTCCTAAACTGTGTTTGATCTAAAAACTTGCAATCGTTCCCGTAAGTGTACCACGATGGGAAATCTTATTGAAATTATTTCCGGTGTCTATGAAGGATACTTTTAGATAAAATACTGGAACTCTACGTGATCCGATAGGAACTTGGCCATTTTTTCTGTTTCAAATAACTTTCTCAAAACACATAGATACTTGCTTAGGAACCGGATAATTTTAGAAATGTTAGACAAGAATTACATAATTTTAATGCAATAAAAAGTTGTGACAACTTTTAAAAATAGTGTAAAAACTAAAATAGGTGCGTAGGGTTCTCCTATTACGTTTAGTAGTGTGGAAAAGTAGCTGACAAGAACATCTATTTGAAATAGAGTAGAACCCTAATTCTTTTACTTTGTCGATAAATAACTTATCAACCTACATAATGTTACCTTCCTCATTTATGAGGCTTTGCTTTACTCCCTGCAGTCTTTTCACGGTCCCGAGCGAGCGACTTCAGATGCATTTTGTATGAGCCCGGAAAACGTTTTAGATTAACTTGCCTTAATTATAGTCTGAGCAAACACGCTTGAAGCGCGTGTGTAATCACGATTAGTAATTAGGTGGAGCATACGCCGTGGCAAGGGGCTTAGATGGGCCACGAGATTACCGTGCGAGCGCCCATAGAACATACAAAGCGCGGGGTTGTAAGAATGCGCGACGGGGCAGACAGCGAAAAAATCATCGCGCACTTCTTGACGTCATTGACAAATGGAGTGACAAATCACCATAGCCTAAAGTACAAAATCGTATGAATACTAACACAGACGTCCGTGTCGCCACGCGCGTACGATTTTGTACTTAAGGCTATGGTGATATGGGTCATTTGTCAATGACGTCAAAAAGTGCGTAAGAATTTTTCCGTGCTGTCTGCCCCAACCCTTAGGTTCCTGTACTATTATAACATAATAAGCAAACGTAGACGTGCCAAAAGTTTTTAGTCAGCGTGCTTTTCGTCAAAATGCCTTTTGTTCAAAAATTAGGTTTGGTCCAATGACACACAGTATTAAGATTCGCGCCAAAGATACTATTGGTACCTCTCGCCGCATGTTTAGTGGCCCTAATTAGCGTAGTGCTCGTAATGTCAGAAAATCATTGCGTGTGAGTCAGAAACACATGTTAATAAGAAAGTTTGTTAATATTTAATGAAAATGCGTGGAAATGGCGTTGATTTGTAGGCGCTTTGCGTTTAATTTTAGCCCCAAAGCCGCGAACCGCTAATTCAATATTATGACAAGCAGACAGGTATATGGCACAGACAGGTCATAGAACATTAAAATCGTTATTAATGTTAATCTTCATAGAACGCTGTCACATGAATGATGTATTGTTATATTGTGTATTGTTACAACCTAAATAAATCATGTAAACTCTCCATTTTCTCACTCTTCCAATTCATTCCCAAATTGTCCGTAGTACCTAAATCTTTGTTAAACCTCATATCATGTGAACCTTAGTGCAAAATTCCAAAACAAATGGAATTGACTTTTTACTTGAAATTAGATATGGCTTATGGCCAATATTACACAAAAAATAAATTTACGTAGGCAGGTAACAAATTTTGACAGCAAGGGTTGCATTTCCCTCAAGGCTGGGGTTGAATTCAAGGGCAAATTAAAACATAGCAGTTACAATTTTGGTTCTCAAACCACACGCAAATATTATAAGTGAAGTGTAGACAACGCATGATGGACGTATATAATAAGTATATCACGTCACGCTCAAAAATAGTTTCATGAATAACATAATTACTATGGTTAGCCGTCGTTTTATACTATGACAAGAAAGAAACCCCAACGAAAAGGTGGGTGTTATGAATTTGAATCCCGTGCCTGTCTATGTGTCCAGCGTTGAGAACCTGTATCTTAATGAAATGTGATTTGATTTGAATGCTTTTTTTATATTATAGACTAAACTGTAGAGAAGGTTCTTAGCCAGGTTTGGTTAAAAACGGTTCAGTGGTTTCCAAGACGATCGAATGCATTGACACAGACGTTCACATTTTAGAACGACGACTATCAAATCTGAAATAAAACTTAATGAAATATCAGTTGATGCCTACATAACACACAACAACACTGAATGAAAACATAACTAATGAAAAGCTTACGAAAAAGGGTTGCAACAAAAATTAATCCCCTTATTCAAAGGGGTTCCGAATTCAAGGTCAAATTAAACCTATACATGCATTGTATATGAAACACGGAACCCTAGCACGATATATTTAAAATACGATATAATATGATTATCTGGCTGTCCCCCTAACACAGACAAAATCAATAGCGTCTGCATCAAGGTAAACGCAAAATAGTACGATGCAACATTACGGATTTTTTTAGGTATTTCCATCTGCATGTCGACATACTCTGTTAGTCAAACTAGTCAACAGCCTATTAGTATATCCCCATTGCTGGGGCTCACGCTTACCTTCTAAACGAGGGCATACGGGTTACCACGCAAGCCCAGTGCGGGTTGGTGAACTTCACATTCGCTAACTTCTTCTTCTGCGTAGTAGGTTTCCTCACGATGTTTTACAAATCCAGATGAGGGGTGGCACCTTTGAGCGACACGTGACCGCCGGCTCAAAATGGGAATGTGAAAAATCCTGTCAGGTTTGCAGAGGATGCACATATCGATACATATCGATACCGCGCATGACCAAGTGGTCTTGTACCTTTGGCAGAGGGACAGAGGGAGGGAATGTCGTCTCCAAAACAAAAATTACTCTCTATTATTAGTCGTGACTGTATACAAATTCTGATGCGTTTTGTTTTTGGGATATTCTGCTTTCAGGACGTTTTGCTTTTAGGTTATTCCGCTAACATTTCGATTTAACACTCAAAATTTGTACTTATAAGAATTAATAAGTCGTCTAGAATATTCTGTAAATTTCGCGTTGTCGCGGCCCGTGCGGGCTTTATGGCTATGTACCTGTTTGGTGTACAGTTTAGTATTTACAGTGATTGTGTCGTATTTATGCGCGGCGACACGCTTCGTGACCGTGGGTGCGGAACGGTGCGCGTTTGCTTTATATACGTATACACAGTTTAAAGTACACCTTGCTAAATGGTATTTGTTTGGAAAATTGACTTTATTATGTGCTAGTTTTTGCAGAGCGGCTTTTCCCGCGGCCATTCAAGATCATCCCTTGGTAAACCCAGCCTATGTACGAGCGGAAAGTGCCTATCGTCTAAAGACTTTTTATCGGTTCAGAACTGCGATCATTAATACCAATCGCCGCGGTTCAGAACTAGACAAACTGTCAAGTGACAATAAACCATACTACCATCTATCTACTTCTTGTCCTACTAATATTATAAAGGCGAAAGTTTGTAAGGATGTTAGGATGTGAAGATGTGAGGATGGATGTTTGTTACTCTTTCACGCAAAAACTACCGAACAGATTTTGATGAAACTTGGTACAGTGATATCCTGGAATAATATATAGGCTACTTTTTAGCGCGGACAAAGTAGTGGGGCGTCCGCTAATACCCCCTAAGTAACAAAACACCCATATAGAGGGCGCTATTTTACATTGTACACAGGAAAAACTTTTCTACGCGAGCTAAGCCGCGGGAAAAAGCTAGTAATATTATAAAGGCGAAAGTTTGTAAGGATGTTTGGATGTAGGTATTTTGTGAGTTTATCATATCGAAATGTACAAAGTTCTATCTCCGGCTGGTTTTTTGGGTTTGGGTTTTTTCTTGAAGCTTAAGTACTTACTGATTGTTCTCAAACGGTGAAGGAAAACACCGTGAGGAAACCTGCATACGCCGAAGAAGAAATTCTTAGGCGTATGTGAAGTCCACCAACCCGCCCTGGGCTAGCGTGATGGACTATACCCGAACGCCGTCGTTGAGAGGGTAGGCCTGAGCCGCAGCAGTGGGGACATATTAATAGGCTGTTACAATAACATATATTTTAGAATAACACATAGGCTATAGATACCTCGGGAAAAACTTAGATACCGCGCGGGCGAAGCTGCGGGAAACGGCTAGTATAAAATAATTGTCAAATGATTTACCGAGAAACTGTCTCTCTAGACAACTTAGACTGGTAATTCATTATTTTAAACGTATAACGAGTTACTTTCTCTACTGAGGTTAATGTGTTTTGCCTCTAAGGGTCCCTAGGTGACGATTCCTTCCAAGAAACTGTACTCGAGAGAAACTTCTCTGTAACTCCAACATACTTCTTAATTTCGTTACTTGGAGTCTAATTTAAATAAAATACACGTTTGTGTATTGCATTCTAGTAATTTAAAAGTTTTGAAATTAAAAAGAAATACAAAATTGACATAATATTTTTGTTAAAATATACGGCAATTGGAATAAGAAAAAAATTACGAACTAATTTCGAGTTCTAACTTTTATAAATATTTTGCTTGGAGACAATTATTTATGGGCCTCATAAATAAGTTTGCGTACATTTTTTTTGCGTTTACATATAAATGCTATTTCAATTCGAAATCAGTTTTAATCTTGACAAATATTGAAAAGTTCAACTCGTTTCAATTTGGAACTATAATTATTGAATAATATTATTATTATTACACGCGCCTACATAAAATGCAATATTTCTCCCCCTATCCTTTGATCTCTCCCTTTAGTTCGAAGAGGGTTTTAAGAGGTCACTAATCTGGGTCATTTTGCGGCGCAATATGAGAAGTATCTGTCAGAATACATAGCTATGTTTAAGTCAAGTAATTATTCGGGTGTCCTATTTACTTAATTATATTAAAATGTCCTTGCTTTAGTATTAAAACTGTATGCAAATTGTTTTTAGAAAATAAAAATGTTTTTAGATTTCTTTTTGTTTTCGCAATTAAGTTTAGAAGATAGAGTAGTTACTGGTTTTATAGTTACGCAACTTATTGAATCAACATATCAGCCCTTCAACGTCCACTGCTGGACTTAGGCCTTCCCCAATGAACGCCACCACATCCGGTCCTCCGCCCTCCGCACCCAGCGGCGTCCGGCTGCCTTATTAAATAGGAAGAAAATATCAGGCAAATGCAGGTAGTGTGAGAATTATGTATTAGTGTTTTTATAATTTTCTATTATATTTAAATTTGTAATTAACACTAAGTTGCCTATAACAAAATTTCCTTTGCTAACATACATTAATATTATTATTCTATGTATGTAATGATAGTAGGTACCTATAGTTTGTATACAGATCTTTATTCTACCCGATTCAACGATAAAGATAGGTCCATTATGCGAAATTGGCGCACTACAAGGCCATAACGCATCGTTGGAGGGACGTCGTAAGACAGGTATAGCCATTAGGGAATAATAAAATACCCCTTATCGGGACCATTAGAGGCTCGTAAAATAACAGTTAGTCATACAATATCGTGATGGATGTTAATAACCGTGTTTTTCCGCGGAGATTGTAAACGGAGTTACGTAAAGTTCGTAGCGCTGCTACGACGTGGTGTAGCTAGTTCTACAATGAAATGAAAATTCGTTTATTCGAAACTAGCTGTTTGCCCGCGACTTCGTACGCGTGGTGCGTGGTTATAGTGCTAAATTCCATCAAATTAATTTGTTATCAAACAAAGCAAGCCAAAACCATGAAAGCATCTGTATAGTTCATAAAAATGTTAGGAAATGTGAGATTTTTATTGCTGGTTTCGGTTAATTGTCGAGATATTTTATAGCCTATAGTTATGTTGGCCAGGCATATAGACTATCTCCGTTTTCCTTCGCCGTTTGAGAGATGTACCTAAGTACTAAATAAAAACTACGATAAATAGACATAGTATAGACAGTGCTGAATCATGCAATATAAAACTTACAGCGAACTTTAAAATGGTAGGTAGACTCACATTATTTAGTCACACTACAATGAATCTTTCTTCGCAAATAGCTTTCTCGAAAGTATCTTGGATTTATACGAAATAAGTAAGCAACATCAATCACCGTGTCACCTGAGAACGCAAAATAGTTTTGGAACCCTTCTCCCCTCCTGGCACCCCCTTTCGTCGCAGGCGTCCGCCCGTCAAATTTCAGGGAAAATAGCGAGTAATGCAAGGAAAACATACATCATGCGCACAATGCGACCGTAATAGAGTGCGCCGATGCTCTCCCGCGTATGGAAATTCTCGATTTTCGGTGCTTCCCGTCTGTAACAACACGCGGTGGTCGATAAAACGATTTCGGTTTTGCCTATTATAGATGTTAATGCGAAAAAACATCATGAATTTAAAAAGTACCTACATGTATATAAAAATATAAATTATGAGACAAAGAATAAGAATACGATGCTCACAGTATTGATGATCGCCGCTCACAGGAGTTATTTTAGGCATTGTTTACTGGGCGACACAATGCTTGTGGGATGTATCGTTCGTGCAAAATATCAAAAGGATATCTCTAAGGTTCGGATTTTTCTTTACTCATCAGAGGAGGGTGCGTACTTTATTCCAACATCAGTTTGGTTCACGATCACTCCTTCTGGGAGAACTACTATGTCAGTAAGTGAGTCAGTGAGTGGTATTTGTCAAAATTCTTACAAGGATGGTTTATATTCGCAAATGCGATACTTGTCATACAATTTCACGTGTGATAAGGTACATTCTTTGTGAGCCCCACCCACTTACTCTGTCATTAAAATCAGATATTTTTATAAGTACTTACAGTATCAACATAATACCTATCTAAATATTGTAACTGTTTCTGCTGCAATATGAGATTTATTTTCCATTACGTTATTACAAGTTAAGTACACATCCTAAATTGAAATGGAAAATTCGGATACATCCATTACAATTTCGATTTACATTGAATAAGCTCATTCAAATCTGATATCGACTCTAATCTTTCTATGAATCAAATCAGTTTCAATTTCGCAAATGAAATACTAAATGTATCTATCAGTAGTGTAAGTAATGAATGACTATCAAGCAATGTAATAAGTCAAAATCTTACCTACTATCCACTCGTATCTAAATTATTTCCATAAATTTTCACGCGCCGACAATTTTTAATATCTGAGAAATTCTTTTAGATTTACTTTTACACGTTTGAATTCTTGATTTATTTAGTAGGTACTTACTGCTGTTGTGACTTCTGAACTGAAATGCAGTATTTTACTTAAAATAAGTTGTATTTGGACCAATTTCAAATAACCGATAAACTATTTTTTTCACTGCTACATTATTATTATACTTATCTTTCAAATTATTTTTATATCAACGATTTAATGTCGTACAGCATACCATGGCTGCTACACGTAGTTATATAAAAATGTCATTAAAATCTTTATCGCTTACTAAGAACGTGATAAAAACGCAGTAAGACATTTCTTCACAGAATACCGAGGTGCTATTCGAGGGTGTCAAGTCACTTTTAGATTGTAACAAGATTTGTTACAGGTTCAAGACTTCTAGACTGGGGGTCAATGCTCTGAGCCTTACCTGTATTTATATTTTATTTCTTTGCACTAAAACTTAAGTGTTTGTGTCTAAAAATGCACAGAATTATTGTACCTACGTAAAACCTAAAATATTACTCTAAGAACATTTTAGATTTTAGATGTTCACGATATATCAATATTTGCTTGCAGATTTGTCTGAGTATTATTGGATTACGGGTCTTACTAGCGACTAACCTTTAGTTGACTTTAACTTATGTGGTTAAGTAACTGTGGTTCTATAATCCCTCGTATCATCCAAACTACTGGATGGATTTTAATTAATGAGGTGTCATTTGATTCGTCTTAATACCGAGAGTCACATAGGTCATAATTATATTTATGAATCGTTTACGAGGTAGTTTGGAAGATGTCACTTAAAATGATAAGATCGCCGAAATTATACTACTTATTCTTTAGTTCGCTTTTTCGAACCCGCACGGTACGTCAGTGAAAAAAAGCCAGTATAAACTGGTATCTCATCGTATTGAAACTCCTTAATGGCTAGGTCAGTGTTTCCACTAACGTGCGGTCGACTGTACCAACACTACTACTAAACTCAAACGATATTTAAGTATGTGAGTTTCGAAATTTTCATCTCACCCATTTGTCTCGTACGCCCCGAAGATGACAAGGCGCGGAGCCCACGGTTCGCCCGCACGCGCCCACTTCCCGGCATAAATCATCCCCGATTATCTGTAGAGGTGACTCGGCTCTGACTGATGCATGAATAATTTATACGGCGACGACATTATCAAAATATAAAACATGGTTTCATTTTTGCAACTCCTTTATAGAAGCTTATATGTCATTGTCTGCGCTGCAATTTAGTTTTTAACTGATTTTGAAACTGTAGTTGACGAATGCAAATAAATATTATAAACAATTGAGTAGTTTAGGAGAAATCTATATAATATTTTATAAAAATAAACAGAAGTTAGACTGGAACATGATCAGTCTTGAGAGCCTGCTTGACTGGCAGTGAAAACCTAACCTACAGAGCACCCTTTAGTACCCATCCTTCCAACTATCCGCTTACTACCCTTGGTCTCATGGCAGCAGGTATTCACTACATATTGCAAATACTTAGTCATCTACCTACGTATGTCTGCAAATTGTAGCGAACTGTTGTCATTTCTGCAAGAAAGTATATCGTATTGTACTGTATTATACTGACGCGGGCCGAAGGGGAATTGTCTCAGCTTTTGGTATTTTCTCTCTTTTGATTTTGACGCATATGAGCGCGGTCCATGCCAAAACTTGACTTGAAGGAAATCTACCTAAATGAAGGCATGTTTAAAAAAAGCAACGTTATACAGGAGACTGAAAATGATGGAAATAATTTACAAAAAAATACTAAGATTTCTTACCCTATTTCAAGGAGATAAAAAGTTATAGAGTGATACCATCACATTTTCATTCGTGAGGCTTTCAAATGAAGTATTATGTGGTGTTTGAAAACCGCAGTTTGTATTCAAAGGCCGTGTCGGCCCTACGTCGGCGGTATTGAGCCATTCATAATGGATATTGGAGTGTGATCACACTCGAACCGATGTTTTTTTTTCTAAATTAAGACCCCCGCGTGTGGTTTATGGAGGCTGTATGATGTATGGCTTTGATTAGATAGTCTGCATAAAATATTTGACACATTATGTTGGCGGCAGCATTTTTAAATTAAGGTTGCCTTGTAGGGTCGATTTTTGAGATGGGGCAGTAAGGGCAGGTACCTAGTAACCGTTGTAACTAGAGAGACTTTTCTTAACTTTTTGAGATTCTAAAAAATCCACTCTGTATAGTTAATGTTAAGGTAATTAAATGCTTTTCAAAATGTAGAATATTAGTAGGTAAGTATTACTATACTGCATACTTGCAGTATCATATAACTGTCAATACAGTTTTACTTAATATTTTGGTATGTTTCTTTAGTTAGAGTTTACATACAATTTTACAATACATTGCTTTTACTTCGCCTTCGGCTCACGTCGAAACTAGCTTCCTTCTTGAGTAAGAAAAAGCGTCAATTTGTACTCGGTATGAATTATATAATTATTTATCTCAAATGCAATACCATAAATTAAATGAACGCGACACACTTATACCCCCGCAATAAGAAGGATTCCCTCCTCCCTATTTCGCGGGAGGCCATACATACAAACACAATCACAAACATCCAAGACCCGAGAACAAGCATTTATCGGTCAGATAAGAGCTTACCCCGGCCGGGATTCGAACCCGGGACTTCGAGCACAGTAGGCAGAGTCACTACCAACTGGGCTACGGAGGCGTCAAATATAGATAGGTACTTATACTTAGTAAGTATAGTACTTTACAAAATAAAAGTTCTTGCTATTTACGGTATAGAAGCTCTATAAAAGCTGACACTTATGATTCAAAATGTTCACTTTTTATTGAAATGTAAGGCTATTTTGTTTATTTCACACGACTTTATTGGTGGACATGTGAGTAAATCCGGGGATAAAATTTCAATTGCCGGCGCCGCAGACAGCGGCCGCGTGTCTTCTCAGTTTATTTATTGTGTTGAACCCCGAAGTACTGAGGTTATCGGAAATTATAAAAGAAACTAGAACCGGCATGCGAACATTAAATACTGAACTTTAGCACCGTTGATTAATCTGCAAGTTCTAGCCTTGTAGGGCCCCACGGCCTCGCTCAAGCGACATAAATATTAAAAATGAAACATAAATAAACATAAAAAAATCATAAAATAATTGTATTTTTTGACGTTCACTCAGCGATCACTTCTTTTGAGAACTAAAAATTAAAAACAAAACAAAACTTAAAAATAATAAAAAAAACTAATAAAAATTCGTTCACTCCTCCCAGGACTCAGGAGGCTAGACCAAGTTTTAGAGTTATAGTGACCAGTCCGATTTATATAATAATATCATAAAAATATCTTTACACTATTACCAGGCAAATTTTATCACATAATAATATAATAGATATAAAATAATATAACATGTATTCCAAGTTGTAACTTTATGGGTCTAATAGTGGTTTTCAAGTAATCTAGATAACCGGTAGATGAATAAATAAAAATTCTACGTTATAAGTGTATTCGTTTTGACCGCATCCGTTTATGTAATACAGCCTGTAGGATAGGACTTGATTTTATTTCTCAACTTTTTAACACTTTCACTGTTCTCTACATGACACTTCTTGCTAAATACCTACATTTTGTTTCAGGGTAAAAGCCCTGTCGCTTCCACTTGAAAAAATTCAATCGTACCTCGCCGCAGAGAGAGCCCAATGAAAATCCCTAGTAAATGCGGGAATACTTTCGAAAGTTGTGTGCGGCAATGAGATACGTTAAAACCAAGTTCTTAATTAATATTATACGGCTTAGGAAAGAGGTACCTAGTCAAGTTAATCCGTTTGTTGGCCGTAGTAGTGAAAATTTAGGTAGTTTAAATCGGTTATGATCATTCCGTCTAAAACGCAACTTGCCTATAAGACAAAATGTCCCACTGGCAAAGACAAAGTTTATACCTGTAACGGGCGACCGAGCCACCGTTGTGTGGACTAGTACATTTTTATACAGCGTGATCGTTATGGGTCGTATTTTCCCATAAGGTGAAACCTATGTCCAGAAGCGGACGCTGTCAAGCTCATAATAATAAAATAGTAATGTAATAATAATTAAATCGTTCGTACAAAAATTGGAAATACAAATACCTACACAAATAAGCACTGACTAACATGGCAAAATAAAACGGCTAAGAAAAAAGTGTCAAATGTAGTACGATAAACAAGCCCGGGGCAATAGGAGTACAATTTTTATCAGAGCGTCGGTGTCCATAAATTTGGGCTTACATGCTACTACTGTAAACTCAGGCGCCCGGCACGTGTTCATTCTGATAAATATGCCTTTTGCACCAGTTATTTGAAATTAGATTTTATTGAAAACCCTACTATTAAATGCGACAGTTCGTAGGGACATTTGGGTGTTTTTACTCTTTCACGCAAAAACTACGCAACAGATTTTGTTGAAACTTTACGGTAATATACATTATACATCACAATAAAATATAGGCTTTAAGTAATTCATAAAGATATCCCGGGAAAAAGCTGGCTAATTAGTACCACGACGGTGTCAAACGCCCCACTGTTATTTTCTATGGGGCGGTTTATTTATCTAAAATTTAAAAAAATTATAGGAATACCTAATACATAATGCATATTGCTTACTTTTTACTTCAACATCAAAGGTTATTAGCGTCTACTCCAATAGGTACTATTAATTTTTATTTAATTAATAGAACTGTGTAGTTATTAATTCTACGTTTTATTTATACACTAGCTTATGCCCGCGACCTCATTCGCGTTTTAAAAGAAGGCTACATGACATACTATTGAGCTGTGCCTGCAATACTTCAAACAAACCAAAACCAACCAACCAACCAGACAAAATGAAAGTATCTAGATATAGGTACTTATACTTCATTTTGATTGTACTGTTTGCTTGAAAATTCTCTCTCCTAAACTATATATAACTTAGACAAAACATTGCAAATACGTGATATTTTACGCTAAAGCACCTCAATCGTACTTTACGTACGAATAACTTAGTATGATAAGGTGTCATATAATAAATTATTCATGCACAGACCAAAACATGCAGAGAGAAGACGCTTCTAAGATAATCTCATATGATTTACGATGAGAACTCATGAATTTACAGTCCGCTTCTATTTACAGTACAAGCTATCAAGGGTCTCGTATTTCAGCTCATGTAAAACACTATCTCTGTCATGAGAATAAGTTACAAAAGATACGAAAATGTTATGAAACGATTTAAGCTTTCAAATGTTTTAAAACGCCTCTGTGTGTTATTGGACCTGCATGAAATTTTGTATTAAAATGTTTCAAGAGCTAGGGAGTAATATTTTATTTATAATATAATAAACACATACCATACAGTACAATATTATACAAAGACAATAAACAGAAATCACAATGGAACAAAGCCAAAAGAAACAACTATATATAAATAATAGATAGGTAAGTATTCATATTTTATACCTATTACACTAAAGCACCATCAGATATACATAAAGTATAACTTTATGTAACTTTCTACCTTTCGAAGCCCTTATTCGCCAATAAAGTTTCAATTAGTTAAAATTTTGCAGTTTTCATAATTCATACCTATACCTATTTTGCGAGAAATTATAATTGATTTCGGGGGTTAAGGTACCGATAATCGAATCCTAACCTTTCTAATATTAAAGGTTGATTTAATTTCAACCAACAGAGATCGAGGTCTGGATTTAGTACATCCCAAGGGCACCTTTTGTTACAAACACGCCTTCGCGGTGTATTCTAAAGGTAAACCTAAGGTTCACATAATCAAAGGGTAGAGTTCAGGTTTATTTACAAGAAGGGTCTAAATTAATAATACCAAAATAACTTTTCACATCGTTTTTAGAGAGATTTGTTACCTGGGTTTAAACAAGCGACCCTCGCATTTTTAGGTTCTCTTTTCGTCGTGTTAAAGGCAAAATCTGCCATACAATTTTGGGGTCATTTAGTTCTGCCTTTAACACGACGTTTTGTTCTACTGTGCTAGCTATCGCATCAACTGCTGCAACGAATTTCTCAACCAATAAAAGTTATTTAAATGAATATTTACCTATACGAATACAACTCATCTACAAGTAAACTGATCAAATGACGATGTGAAATCATGACGCGCTTCATAAGAAAAGAAAACATTATCGGAGATTAGTCCTGAAGCAGCAGAACGTGCTAAAATCTCTGTCCCGAACCGAACGTACAAATATTATTACACGTTAAGCTCAAAAGGGTCACAGGCAATCCTACAGGATTTTCTAAATCTCGCCCGTAATATACGAACACACTGTACAAAAGATTTGAACCCCTTTCTGACGAAGGCGGACGTGAGAATTCTTATAATCTAATCCAATTGCACTTTCCATTGGATTTTGTACATCGAATCGTATTTACGTCTCAAAGAGGTCTGGAAGATTGTGTTTTGGCGAGCGGAACGATCCGATAACAGAAAACTACTTCGAAACCCCAAAAAGGTATACATACGTATTTACATCTCTAGAAGCAAACTACATGAAATTTCGGATCTAAAACTAATAAAAAGAGGTTTAATAACAGCCTTGCCTGTTGTGGAGACGTTCTCTAGATTTCTTCAAAAGATTATATCACTCCACTAACAAACACACTGCAATTTATTTTTACCGAGGTTCTCGCATCATTTGACACACATCTCGAACTTCTTTGGATTAGTTCTCTTTTTAGTTGTTTCTCACTTTAACAATTTCGATTGCTAATAAGATACATTTCTACAAACATGATGCATCACATTTAAGTTATGTCACTTTTAACTTCAGCTGGACTCCAGAGAGCGTCACTCCAGAGTCTGGAGTCCAGACACATCGGATGATCGCCACAAACCATAGTTAAGATCTTAGAATGTTACCAGAAATGACCACGACGTGAGCTGCAATTGGCAGCACGGTATGCACTATTCTGCAGGGTGTTCCAGTGGCCTACTGCAGCCGCGCGCATCTGACCTCGGACGATAGCGAAAGTGAATCAATACGGCACTTGGCTCTTCTTGGCTGACACCTCTTGCTATCCATGCTGCCCTGGTAGCTAATTAGTTTACACAGGGCGTTAAAGGAGAAACAACATGTTTTGTTTCATAAACAAATCCAAGAGCTTTACATTATTTTTCGTCTTTTCGTTTCACTTAAATATTTCAGTATCTTTTTAAATATGTATTTCTACATTTTGTTTGCTGAATTTACTACTTGTTTTTTTACTTTATAAAGCAAGGCGTCAGATGGAAGAGCATCCTCGATGTACTGTTCATCGCATGAGGTGTTCCAGATGAGGAAAAGTAGAAGCTTTAAGTAAGTAGTATAGTAGTAGTATTTTTGTCGAATAATTACTGGTTATTAATACAAAATATGATACTTATTTTTCATACATAAGTGACACCGGATCAACCGTTTTTCTTATTATATCGAGTGGATAAATGTCTAAACTTTATCAAAGGGTGCAGCCACATCTTTCTAGACTAGGGTCTCTTCAGTCATCCTAATCTCACATAATCCAAATGCTTTAGGTATCATTGACTCTGAAAAGGTACGAGTCTAATTACGCATACAATAAATCCGACCGCTAACCTTTTTATTGCACCCTTGTATAAGAACATAATATCAGCGACTATGGGGGGGCTGCCAGCGAACTGTCGGTACGGTTTTTTTTCCAAAATTCCATCGAATTTTCAAAAATGATACGGTTTTAACTTTTATTGATATTATTGATGTCGGTGACGAGTCGTTATAACGGACATGGGTGTTTTTGGTGGACATGGTTGTTTCAAATTTACACACGGCTGCTTAGTCCCAAACTAAGCTGAAGCTTGTAAATGGGTACTCGACAACAGATAATCATACATAAATACTTATACAAACACCCACAATCCGAAAACCAACACATATGCTCATCACACATATGTTGGCCCCGGGTGGGAATCGAACCCACGACCTCTGATGTATGAGTTATTGAGTTTACAGACATTAGTGACGGTAAAATGTTCAATTTAAAAAATTAAGTCTAAAAAGAATTTAAGTAGGTACTTGACAGGTTCTTTTAAAATTCCAAATAGTAGCTGACATTCCTAGGCGACTTTAAGTAAAACAAAAGAGAGTGCGTCTGTCAGTCGGACTTTAGCTTCTATCAAATATGAACGTGCAAAGCAACTGTTTTGTTTAGTCTTTATAAATAGCAAACAGACATCGTCCCTGACAACAAGCGCCTATATATCTTGAAGATAACGGTTTATATATATATTTTTTTTATTTTGAACTATCTCTATTACTTTTACTATGGAAACACTATTTAACGACTTGGTCTTCAGACGTGATCGCAAGTTAATTCATGGTATCCGAACACTGGAATGTCACCAATTGAGTGTGAAAGATGTGTCTACTTACCTACGACGCTCTGAAATCTTTAAATCATACAACATACATAGCTTACCTATATCGAGTTAAGTATCTTCTATACTGAAAAACTAGACTGACAACCTTTCTAAAATCATCTGAAGTGAAAAAATCATCTGCCCGAAACAGAATGACAAATATTTAACAATGAAATAATTGAAATATTTGCCTATTCTCGTTCTAATTTCATCCTCGAGCGATTTTTCCGCGTTTCCTAATTAAACACCGTGCGACAATCTCGTTATCTGTGTCTACCAATTCATAATTAACAACAATAAAATTCCTAGAATAGCTTCCTACCCACTGGGGCGTGCAGGATTATAAGGGGCCAAAACTGGTTCACTGCCCCTCTTTGTTTAATCTACCGTGCACGACGATGGTACAAAGAATTAAAGTATTTCTATAGAGATTAAATCGGAATCATGGAAGTGTGAATTTATTGGTACAAGTTTCTTTCACGGCGGATTAGTACGATTTTTCTACCAAACATTGAAAATTCTGTATCTATTGAGAAACGTCAGTTAATAAATCTAGGAAACTTTTATTTAAGACGTGTAGTAATAGTTAGTATTCCTTGTCTATGGATAAAATATTATTCTGTTCTTTCGAGTTCAGGTGTAAGCGTACCTGTAGCTAAATCAAAAACAAAACTAGATACAGATTTCCAATTTGAAGACTACCTCCACCCAGTCATGTGGAAAGTTCCCGATTTCGCATTGTTATTTGTATGGATACAGCGGTCCACACAGCTGTGTCTATGATCAGCCAATTATGTAAAGCAGTCTAGGCCCTATTGCTTTCCGATAAGAGCCAGAGTGGCATAAAGTTCACATGCTGCTTGAATTGGTCCGAATGCTGCGCCCAGATCGAATTTGTCTACAAAGTTTGAATGTTTCTGTACATAGAGTGAAGTCAAGTTTAAAGCGATTGTGTATGGGCGTTGAAGGGACGAGTTATTGGAATTATTTACATAAACAACATGAGAGTATGTGACTAACTTGCTTTAAAACTAAATAGTTTTGGGGACCGTGCAGGTTATGTAAAATTAATTCCACACTTTATCAATAAATCACGTGGTTATCACCTTTACTTATAATAACCAAGTGCTGCTATATTTAAAAAGTTTCGAGTCAAGATCTCCCGGTCTAATTGGTAGAGCTGTTTTCTTGTAGCCGAAGTTACAGACTCTTTGACATAAACAAAATGCCTATTTGACACAATGTTGGTGGACTCTGCAAAGTGTCATGTTCCTAGAAAAAATATTATGCGGGTTTTAATGCTCTCTCCTCTCCTCTCCTCTCCTCTCCTCTCCTCTCCTCTCCTCTCCTCTCCTCTCCTCTCCTCTCCTCTCCTCTCCTCTCCTCTCCTCTCCTCTCCTCTCCTCTCCTCTCCTCTCCTCTCCTCTCCTCTCCTCTCCTCTCCTCTCCTCTCCTCTCCTCTCCTCTCCTCTCCTCTCCTCTCCTCTCCTCTCCTCTCCTCTCCTCTCCTCTCCTCTCCTCTCCTCTCCTCTCCTCTCCTCTCCTCTCCTCTCCTCTCCTCTCCTCTCCTCTCCTCTCCTCTCCTCTCCTCTCCTCTCCTCTCCTCTCCTCTCCTCTCCTCTCCTCTCCTCTCCTCTCCTCTCCTCTCCTCTCCTCTCCTCTCCTCTCCTCTCCTCTCCTCTCCTCTCCTCTCCTCTCCTCTCCTCTCCTCTCCTCTCCTCTCCTCTCCTCTCCTCTCCTCTCCTCTCCTCTCCTCTCCTCTCCTCTCCTCTCCTCTCCTCTCCTCTCCTCTCCTCTCCTCTCCTCTCCTCTCCTCTCCTCTCCTCTCCTCTCCTCTCCTCTCCTCTCCTCTCCTCTCCTCTCCTCTCCTCTCCTCTCCTCTCCTCTCCTCTCCTCTCCTCTCCTCTCCTCTCCTCTCCTCTCCTCTCCTCTCCTCTCCTCTCCTCTCCTCTCCTCTCCTCTCCTCTCCTCTCCTCTCCTCTCCTCTCCTCTCCTCTCCTCTCCTCTCCTCTCCTCTCCTCTCCTCTCCTCTCCTCTCCTCTCCTCTCCTCTCCTCTCCTCTCCTCTCCTCTCCTCTCCTCTCCTCTCCTCTCCTCTCCTCTCCTCTCCTCTCCTCTCCTCTCCTCTCCTCTCCTCTCCTCTCCTCTCCTCTCCTCTCCTCTCCTCTCCTCTCCTCTCCTCTCCTCTCCTCTCCTCTCCTCTCCTCTCCTCTCCTCTCCTCTCCTCTCCTCTCCTCTCCTCTCCTCTCCTCTCCTCTCCTCTCCTCTCCTCTCCTCTCCTCTCCTCTCCTCTCCTCTCCTCTCCTCTCCTCTCCTCTCCTCTCCTCTCCTCTCCTCTCCTCTCCTCTCCTCTCCTCTCCTCTCCTCTCCTCTCCTCTCCTCTCCTCTCCTCTCCTCTCCTCTCCTCTCCTCTCCTCTCCTCTCCTCTCCTCTCCTCTCCTCTCCTCTCCTCTCCTCTCCTCTCCTCTCCTCTCCTCTCCTCTCCTCTCCTCTCCTCTCCTCTCCTCTCCTCTCCTCTCCTCTCCTCTCCTCTCCTCTCCTCTCCTCTCCTCTTCTCTTCTCTTCAGGCGTATCATCTGAATAGTGTTCACATTATACCTACTAATTTTATTGTTGTTGAACTCATGTAGGTAGACTTACGATTTGTGCCTTTATCAAGAATCAGCTGAAGTTATTTATTAGTCCACACGCTAGTTCACCTACACCACATAAATCTGGTGTGTAAGTGTTACTTAAAATCACTCACTTTGTCGCCCAGATATGCTTAAACAAGAATTAATCAAGCCAATCCCTTTTAATTTTCTTAATATAAATTAACAATTAATAAAAGACGCAAATTTGGAGGCACGACCGTGAAATCGTGTCAGAATCAACTAAGATTCATTCGAGCAAAGCTCTTGATTAGGTTTATCTTGAAAAGCTGCTTAAAGACGTTTATTTACTGAGCGAAATCAATTATTAAGACCAAAGAAAGAAAGAGAAATCCCAAAAAAATTACAGTAAAATATTTTTAAGTGATCTAAAAAAAAGCCCAGCGAACTTAAGCCTTATATTGTTTGATAAATTTAATTAAGACAATTTAAGTAGGTACTTTTTATTGCGACTATTCTTATCAATACATTATTAAATATATCGAAACATTTTTCTAATAGACCTGTCATCTAAACATATTTCGCAACTTGGTACGTCTCTAACGATGGCATCACGACCAAATAACCAAGACCCCTAAGCGGGTCTACTTCTCCCAAAAACCTCCCTTTAAAAGAGAAACAAGACAGGTCTATTTAAAATAAACGTCTGCTATGTCAGTCACAGGTGATAACTGGCTCCAGTAATTAGAAACTGACGCGCGAGCGCGTGTCTTCGAGTTAATAACCGAACAAGTTTGACGCTTACATGCACTGCGCACACTGCCAACTACGAACAAGTCATTAACTGAACCTGCGCCTCATGAAAACTGTATACCTACCCTTCTATGTTTAATGGGTATTCTCTTAAAACAAAATAAGAATAAATAGGAGGGTATGAGTGATAACATTTGTTAATGCTCCTGTTCTTTTTTGACTACCTTCTATGATTAATACATTGGGAATATTATGCCTACGACCAGCCGCTACGGCTTGGCGTAGCAATTGCTACGAATAGAAACGCTGACATCATTGATTAATATTATTTGGCAAAGGTAGCTACTTGAAATAATAATAAAATTACAATTAAATACAAGAAAAAACTTTTCGACGATTTGACGTAGCTGCAGCTGTAGCGGGACAATGTATTTATCTAAGGAAATTGTAATAAGCTGACAATGAGGACAATGTACCTACAGCTGATACCGTTCTAAGACTCCGGTATCCAATCAACTTAGTCCTGTCATGTTGGCGAAAAGAATACGATTGAAACATTATACCAATCAATATTTCACAAAAATGGGTACAACCTTGAGTTACCGATAAGCGCTTTTTCCAGACACCATACTCAACCGAACCCAAACATAATGTTTCAGCCAGTCGTTCAGTCAAGTTGCGTCTACTTCAAAACTGGACTGTGGCGACGTCCAACGAAATCATTTGTATCAATTTACCCAAGTCGTTGGACCGTTGGAAATTATTAAAACCGCAGTCGAACCGCTCAGCGCTCAGGCTTCTAATTAACTCGGGTCCACGAAGAAAGCTGAGCAGCTGGCGCTGAGTAATACCTTTTCAGATATGGCTCTCGCATACATGTTGCACAGCGCAAGTTTAAACAAGCTTACTTAGCTATTAGTACGGTCGCCAGCGAAAGGAGCTTGCCTACAAATAAATTTTCGCGAGACGTTAAGATCACTTACAAGGTCTTAAAATCTGGTTTGGACTTCGGACACTTTAATTAATAAGTCATGTTTCTTTTGCGTTTCGCTATTGTAGTAGTAAGGCGTAAATATATAAAAAATGCGGTAACTTATATAACAATAATAATAAAAAACTTTGAGTAAGTACTTATTTCAAAGTGAAACTCGCCAAAACCTTTTAAAATTTGTTACTTCTTGTTACATAAGTTATGTAGGTATTTTAAGTTATATTATTTGAAGAATAGCGTAACTTTTTTTGTTATTAAATTAGCTCATTCCGTATTCTATACAGGTACCTGCTGTAAGTTTTATGGAAACGTTGCATTTAAGCACAAAGCTGTTGTAACAGCATAAATAAATCGTCTACAAAAGGAGTTCAAATCAGAAAGGTTTTATTCATTTTATAAATTTTAATACCTATCCGATATCATTTGTATGAAAATAGTTTTTCTTTCAAATGCAAATTGAAGCCATTCGATATTCCTTTGTTCGCCGCTAACAATTAAAAAAGAAAACATTGGAATTTTAAATGTTTTAATACTGGATCGTTTCTGAACAAAGAAACAATTTATAGAATTGTTACGAACTTGTGAAAGGCAGTTCCCTTTATATGAAAATTAATTCGTAAGAAACTGCGTTAAAATGATGAATTTTATAATTGGTTTAATACTTATGTAGGTAATTTTTTTCAGACGTTTATTTCAATTGGATTGGCTATGGCAAGTTAGGTATGATTTTAAAAGATTTATATGCAACGACATTTATAATTTATTCGCAAAGAATCGTCGTGTTTGCGAAATGACAAGCTTGTTAGAAATGTTAGACGCACTTGACAGGAACTCTGCCCGCCTTATATCTCGGCGGCGGTACTTGCGGGTGCACTCCAAAAGTTAATAATTCCAAACCCGTTCCGAGCACTTGTCTGATTCCCCATTCATATTCATATTTATTTCGTTTCACCTATTCGCTTTCAATAGGGCTGCTACGAGATTCCTCCGAGCACTGGCTCGAACGCTAGATGTCGGTTTCAAATCTTTTTTATTTATTTTTGACATGGAACGTTTTTGTTTTCGGGTACCCAGGAGGTGAAATTGATGTAACGAAAATCATAAGTAATTTGATCGACATGACTAAAGTTCACATTATGAAGAAGAATATTTCACTATGGTGTAGAAAACAAATCTCGTGACGTCACGTCACGAATTTTTTGTCCTTTTCTAGGTATCTGAGAGGTAGAATGTCCAAATCAATGATACACTAGAAATAATTTCAATGATCCAAATGTTTAAAGTTTTGACGTATGTCACGATTTTTTTGTCCTTTTCTAGCTATCTGAGAGGTAGAATATCCAAATCAATGATGTATACACTAGTAATAATTTCAATGATCCAAATGTTTAAAGTTTTGACGTATGTATAATAAATATTTAAACTATTTGTACAATTGCTTCTTTAGCCATTGAAAAGTATTTTAGAAGTTGATAAATACACAGGTGCGCTAAAGTTTATGATAAATTTAATTATTTATTTACAAGTACATTATTACCTATTTAAATTGTTAGTTTCTGACTTAAAATTAAGGGTATTTTTAGTTATTTTCGCCCTGAGGTTGTGATTCTGTGATGACAACCCTGTGTCGTTTCAGTGCTTCCCAAATTTAAATTCAAATCTTTAATTTTAACAAGACATACAAGTTGCCCATTCAGACGAATCGTTCGACGGCCCGGAAACAAATTTACATTGTGTTAACTCGATTTTGAACAAGCAACATTTAAGTGTTTAACTCCAGAAAATCTCATATTAATGTAAATGAGACTTAAAATGAATGGAATTGTTCGGTTGTCTTAATAATGTTTTGCAATCTGTTTGTTTACACAATGGCGAGGTTTTCAATGAATAGAGACTCTTTTAGAGCGAAAACCGACAGGGTTACACCTATTCAAATATTTATGTGATTTGTTTGCAATGTGAGATGCTAAGGTAAGATTTTATTCATTAGGTACCAATTTGAATTGAAACAAAATATGCATTTCAGTACCCTATATAGAACAATAAAAAGACACAGATACAATAATGCATTAGCTTTCGGTCTTATCACTGAAAGCGATTTCTTCCCGACAACATTTGAGTAGTAAAAAAAACATTTGAGTAGAGGATATGAATATCAGAGAAAGGTGTGCAGTGTTGTAGTAGATACGGCTGATTTTACTATTTACTAGCTGTTGCCCGCGGCTTTGCCCGCGTTGTATAAGTTCTATCCGCGGGAACAGTTTACCGCGGTAAAAAGTAGCCTATATGTTATTCCAGGATTTATAAGCTATCATTCGACTAAGTTTTATCGAAATCCGTTCAGCAGTTACAGCGTGAAAGAGTCACAAATATCTTCACACACAAACATCCTTACAAACTATCGCCTCTATGTTATTAGTAGAAATATGTCCCTATGAGCTTTTTGCGGTGCGGTGTAACCTGCTTAACTTAACTTATTTTTCACTTATATTTTTGCGAATAACCACGGCGAATAACCAATTATAATACAGCATCTATGGCACGAGTACCTAAGTTTCTTATGAAAATTATGTCGAATTGCGGCTATTCCCGCCGCAAGAACAAGGAATGCAATCAACATTCGGTTAATTAATAATTCTAGACCGCCCTGGGAACATAAAGTCTGCGGTTCCGAGGACTCCCACACTCCCCCCATTTGTACCCCGTTTTAATACTGCCCACATTTAGCTGAAACCACTCCTTACATATTAATTTAGGAGTCTCCCAGACAATTGTACTGGGATATAATAAAGGAAGTATTTTATCACTGTTCTAATTAATTAAGTTAAAATTTCCTTTGACGAAAGGAATCTATTTTAGTTATTCATCACATCTTGATTTTCATAATGTCACACAAGACAAAATAAATGATATGAAGCGAGAAATATCATCAACAGCCTATTAATCTCCCCACTGCTGGGGCTCAGGCCTACCCTCTCAACGAGGACGTGCGGGCTATAGTCCATCACGCTAGCCCAGTGCGCGTTGGTGGACTTCACATGCGCCTAAGAATTTCTTCTTCGGCGTATGCAGGTTTCCTCACGATGTTTTCCTTCACCGTTTGAGAGCATTCAGTACATGTACTTAAGTTTCGAGAAAAAACCCATTGGTACATGGCCCAATCGGGGATCGAACCTCGGACCTTTCGATATGATAGGTCGCGTCTTATCCCCGAGGCCTGACGCTCTCATGATAGGTCGCGTCTTATCGAGAAATATGTTACTTTTTAATCCACCTAAACATCTACATTATTGTTATCATATTTATTCCTCGAGATATTTTCATTTACCGTAGCATTGTTTTCATTACCTATTTGAAACTGCTCACTATTCCTTGCTGCATTTTACTCGACGTTAAAGATCAAAGGCCCTTTCACATCCTTGAAGATTATTATTCGCGAAAGGTTATTTTCCTTGGCACTTTAATATAAAATAACGTCTGACGTAGTCTAGCCAGACGCCTTCCTTGCAGGGTTTTAATGAAACCACATCGTAACGTATCGCGTTATGTTATTATGACGTTGGAATGCACCCGGCATCAGAAAGCTTGCTCAACCTGCTGGTTTCATATTCTGCACAAGTGTAAAGGAACTTGGGTAATTATATTTAGTCTGCACATGTGGTGTAACCTCGCTGCGCATGTTGCATACTAAATTTCCTTGAGAACAATTTGAGCTCTTATTTATTAAAATAATCAAAATGCATTTATATACTCTGAAATAGTTAATGCTGGTTAGGCTTTCCTTCATGCATTTCTTCTGGTTTTCGGATTCTGGGTGTTTGTGTGTATTTAAGTAATTTGTTTAAAAAGTATTTGTGTATGGTTATCAGTTGTTGAGTGCCCATTTACCTACAAGCTTCGGCTTTATTAGTTTGGGAACAACCGTGTGTAAATTTGTCTAAACATTATAATTATTAGTATGTTTTACTTTGTATACCGGATTATGCAAGGTACCATACTAATAAAATTTAATATTATACTTATTGCAACAAGCGTGCGTATTTGTGGTTTTAATAATATTCGTTTCGATTAGATTCGGATAGTTCATGAATTCATTGGTATTAGAATTCGGTATATCACGGTCGTCGTCGGATCGGGACGTCACTAAATACTTTAGTAATCTGTTTGGAGTTTGAAATGATTAAATTGATTTTATTTACGTAGGTACACATATTCAGGCTGATCAAAAGTTGTCTATATACCATCAGGTTCAATGTAACGCTTAGACATCGTGGGAAGACAGACGCGTGCTGGTAGAATGAACATCGATCAAATTATAAGCCACATTGGATGACAGTCAGTGGTAGCAATAGCTACAGGTTGTAGCATTTGCTACGCCGTAGCACCTTGTCATAAATAGTTGTTAAAATGACTTTCATGTCCTTTGTTCATCAAATCCCCTTTTCTTAGTTTGCCAAATTCTTTTAAAATAAATTTAAAAGTCTAAATTTATAAATAATATCATGCAAATTACTATTCTAAACAAAATGTTTTGGTCAAAATTTACTAATTTATAAATTACAAAATAATAATAATACTAGCGAAAAATATACTGTATAAAACAACATAAAATAATATAAAATCGACACGTGTTTCACCTCTCTACGAGGCATCCTCAGGATGTTGACAGAACGGCAGCTTACGACCGACTCGTAGAGAGGTGAAACACGTGTCGATTTTATATTATTTTATGTTGTTTTATACAGTATATTTTTCGCTAGTATTATTATTATTTTGTAATTTATAAATTAGTAAATTTTGACCAAAACATTTTGTTTAGAATAGTAATTTGCATGATATTATTTATAAATTTAGACTTTTAAATTTATTTTTACTTAATACTAGAATTGTAATTTAATTTCTGTATTACTTACTATATATAACAACATAAAGTTTATTCGCGGGAAAAGCAAATTAATAACTACAATATTGTTAAATTCTTTTTCGTCAAGTCTTTGTTCTTCTATTGGCTTAGGTACCTACATAAGCGGCTAAGAAGTTGGTGCGTTGGCAAGACGCCGTGCTGGCGTGTTGGTGTATCAGTGTGTTGGCTTTACATTGCGCTTTTAAAATTATGTGGAACAAGTTTAAGCTCTCACTGTCGATTTGCATAGGTCAAGTAAGTGTTAAAGTATCCCAACGTCTCTCAAAATCTGTAAGGAGTTGTCGGTGCACAATATTTTTGAGAATCTACCTATTAAATCTTAATCTTGAAAGTGCAGGGATCCCAAAATTTTATTTATTTTTCGTTCAATTGAACCCTATAAATTGGTGCATCTGCAAATGCCAACTTTACCTGTAAGTGATGTATTTCTAATCAAACGACTAACTAGCTGACAATCATTCTATATAGACAATGAAGTAAATATAATATTACATCAGATTTTTTTTTTTGCAGTGATTCCTCATACCTACCTATTAGATGCATATGAGTTTATTATACTGCTTTTTAAAAAGTAAATAATCTGATCTGATGAAATGGAAATCTTATTTCATCCCTATTCATATTTTTGACGGAGTCTGTAGCGTGAAAAATCACTATACAGCGTATCAGGTTCAATCATCTTCCAAACGGGGAGTTAAAGTAGTTGACGAGCGGTATGAAATTATCTGAAGGACAAAGATAACTAAAGAAAAAGGTCTAATTTATGTTCCTTTTATCTCTTCTTTAAACAAAAAAATCTGTTGTTATAAAGGTTTTGTTATAAATATGTCACTTTTAAGGTAAAAACTATGAAAATAAAGCACTCATGAGGAAAAGATGCAAGAAACAAGTCAAAACTTAGTTTATTTGTAACTTAATGTCACGCTACAGAAAGACAGGCAAGTTGATAAGTTGTAGTTAAGTGAATATTTTGATAGGCACTTAATTAGCGCTGTGCGAGCTAAATTGCACTTTATTGCGTCGCAGCAAGAGTCGCTATTTGTTAAAATTTTATGGCGGAGGGAACCTTCTGTACCTGTACTACTATTGCATTCTGTGGTGCTTATGTGAATAATTCTAAAGGATCGAACTGCGTATCTACTGTAGTTTAAGTACTATGTCTTTATAATATTAATAAAAAATCTTAACTTCAGAGAATGTTCAAGTGATCGCTACAGTTCTCATTCAATCGTGTAGTTTCTCCCGTAAGATCCTGCTCGAGCTGCATGTTTGGAAGTAATATTGTGCGTGACAGGTCCCGAGCTGAGATTGCGACTGTCGTGCGTGTGACGGAAGCCGAAATGTCGTTCGTGCGATAAACGTTGCCACGACTACGCTAAAACTATTATTCTGTTCATATAGACCTGGAGCTCTATTTTTGAATTGCTCTCCTCGCTTCGAGTGATCGATTCTACTGATTTTCCTTTGACATCCGATACAAAAACCAGTAGAATCGACCGCTCGAAGCGAGGAGAGCGATTCAAAAATAGAGCTCCAGGAGCCGAGCTATGAGATCTAATCTCCTAAGCGTCTCTTACTTTCCGTCTTATTCATTTATTGATAACATTGGGCTGTTCATTCGTCTGGTCTGCGTGGTCAGTTTTTTTTCTGGATTTTTTTTAAAGACAAGTCAATTCAGCTTTATCTTCAATCCATTTAAGTAAGTACTCTAGGTACTATATTTTAAGTATAACGTCCTATACTGATGTTTGATTACTAATTTTATTATAGACCAAGACTATAGTTTTGTTGTATAATTCAAGGCCCGTCCGTTGGCTTTATGTAGATTCACTAAAACCAATAAGGAGTTGTAATATTAATTTCCAGTCTGCATACCTAATATCCAGTTTCATCCAGACGTCACGTCAAATGCAAATTAAAGCTTTAATCCAGCAGTTAACGACGCCATATTAAGAACGCCTTAAGAACCATAAATCGCGTTCTAGGACATTATTAAAATACCGCATCAGCCTGAAAAGGGCCCTAATTAAATTCACACAAGAGACATCGAGACGTTGAATTTAACAACCCCTTAAGTTTTCATCAGTACCTACCGTGTTATTGCCGTTTTATTGTTGAGGGATCCTTATACACCTGTCTTAGAATTCATTGGTACTGAGTCCGTAATTCACATTGTCCGATTTAAAGTTAAGGTTTATCTGTCGTACATCTTAGTTCTGATAGTTAGTTCTACTTGGGCATACGTGAGGTCCTTCTTGATGGGTTTTCTATAAGTTTTATTTAAAAGAACTGAAAACTAATTTCTAAAAGTAAGGTACGTTTAGATTTCAAACACTAACTTAAATCTAAAGTTTTTTTTATTCAAGTCATCAAAACGGTAGTACTATTTAATTAAAATCCAATCTAAGATTAAAACAGTTACAGACATTATTCCATTCATCCATCTATCAACCTTAATTTACCTTGAAGAGTTACATCATAGTTGGTTTTCGATAGTACTGATAGATGGTATAAATATACAATCATAAAATTTCAAACAAGTGTACAATTTTAGCTAAGGAAAGATGCGACGCTATGAAAAAAAGAAAGTGTGCGTCATACACAATGATAATGTAGTTTCCACCAATTAAAAACATTTTTGTACTTTTATTTAAACATCTCTGCAAATATTTTTTTAAAAACAAATGTCTATAATTTTCCCATCACTGCATTGCTATGTAAATGCCACATGTTCCAGTAGTTTTCGAGTTTATTTTAATTGCTACGGGGGCAACAAGCAGACGACTCCTGATGCTAAGAGGTCACCACCGCCCATGGACACCTGCAACACCCGGGGGGTGCTGTGCGTTGCCGGCCTTTTTTGAAGGGCTCTCTTGACTCTCTTCTTGAAGGACCCCATATCGTAGCGCTGTGGAAAAGCGCAGGGGAAGGTCATTCCACATTTTGCACGTGCACAGCAAAAAAGACCGCGAGAAGCGCACGGTGCTGGTCCGCCAGGGATCTATGAAAAAGTTAAAGCCGGGAATATAGTTACAGAGACGGACAAGATATCTTAAGTACCATTTAGTAATCATTTTGACGGTCCCTAACGATATCTATGTAAAGATTTCATACTTAAACACAGCATTAGAGACACCATAATCGCACGCGCTCAAAAGTACACAGAAATGAAAGCTCCAGAGAATAATAAGCCAACAAAAGAAAATCGTTATTTGTTTTCCGTATTCTTTCCCTCGCCGTCGGATCACGTCATTATTCTGCGGATCGGCTTTATTCTTTTTCCTCGTTCTTCGTGTAGTAATTAAAGATAAATATAATATAAAACGCTCCACTTCACTACGAAACGTCTCTTGCTTCGCTTTTGTCTTCGTAAATGGACTCCTGTTGATAGATTGTCATCTATTGTTTTCTTAATCTGAGACTGCCGGAGGATAGAATAAATGATTCATAAGTTGCAACGAGCCTGGTCCGTCCGATAGACAATAGAAAAATGTTAGAAGGTAAAACGCAGTCAATTAAAACTGAAAAAAACACAATGGCCACAATCAACGCTGCAGAGTAAAAAGTAATCTTAATAAAATAATTTTTGATGCCAAATACTTATTGCCAGTCAAGAATGTACTAAGTTGGTAATGGTAAGCGAAAATGTGCCTTCCTTCCTACTAAGAAAATAAATGAGGACACTTCGAGAGAGCGTCATAGGGAAGATGCGGCCTATCATGTCGAGAGGTCCGAGTTCGATCCCGGCTGGGCCATGTACCAATGGGTTTTTCTCGAAACTTAAGTGCATTTACTGATTGATCTCAAACGGTAAGGAAAACATCGTGAGGAAACCTGCATACGCCGAAGAAGGAATTCTCAGGCGCATGTGAAGTCTACCAACTCGCACTGGGCTAGCGTGGTGGGCTATAGCCCTAACACACACGTTAAAAGGGGATACTCGCACGGAGACAAAAATACGACGGTTCTATGTATTGTTGCGAAAAATAAGTAACCAGCTAAAGTTGTTTATTTGCGCAAGTTTCTGCTAACTTAGTTAAGCGTAGGTAATATAGTAAGCAGACTCAAGTGTTTGTTCTCACGGTCCGTAGATGGATGAAATAAACCACATCTGTTATGTTTTGTCTGACCGTTCGTCTGGGATGGGGTAGTTATAAATAGGTGTACGTATTATGTACTTACCTAATATCATTTTATTTCGTTGCTTCACACGTATTAAAAAGTAATGGTAGCCTTTAGTTTCGATCGCATCTTCAGGCTGTATATAAGTATTTAGTCTCCTGCATTAATTAAATAATCCAAGTGAGTACTTGTTTTATCAGCATATTTATATTCATATTGTTATATAAGTTGTAATTAGTCTGTAAGCACCCCTAAAAGTAAAAAAAAAGAATGTTGAGTGTTCAGACCACAAAAACTGTTACTTGGTGTTCAAATCTAAGCTTAAAATCAACGAGCAGCGTTTCAACCCTATTTAGTTCTCCACGGATCTCCTCATTGCGAATCATGTCATTCACGAGCTTAGCCCTCTCCATAGCTCGCTGAGCGACTTTAAACTTGTGGATCAGGCCCACCGTCTCATTTGCTTCACATACCTAATATCAATTATTCAACTCCACCCATACCACCATCATTTTAAGCTCACATTTATTTACACGCTCAAATACTCCATAAAATGTTTATTTTCCGACCAATAATAAGGGCTGTGAATCCGCCGTCAGTTTGACGTAAAATAAGCAATTTCCTTTTGTATCAACGAAGGTGTTCGCCGTGTTTATGACCTCTGCTTTACGATTTGTTTGTGCATGCCCCGTGGCGGAGAGGTTTTAAAATCGATTTTTGAAACTACTCTCTACTCGATAGACTTAAGTATTGCTAAGTTTTATTACTTTGATAATTAGGTACCTTCTGTTAAGTTAACATCTGATAAAAAATTTTTTTTCCGTAACACATACCTAATGATTTAAAATAATTAACTGGCTTTACCATTTTGTATGGCAAAAATTCAAAATTTTTTTGGCATACGAGGAGCAGACGTTGTTCGGAAGAAATCTAATAATCTCGCCACACTGCCATTTTTGGTGTATCAAACGGTTTGTCAATATTAGGTCAATAATTTTTTTAAATACACCTAGCACTGTGTTTTTTTCCAATTAGTTGGTTTTTTCGCGTTTCATTTATTTATGAGTTGTTGGTACAGATAGGGTCAACGTACTTTTATGCATCGATGGCCGGCACGTACTATTCAGATTTTTTTATCACACCCACCGAACTACATCGTAGCTAACAATCTGTTGAACGACATGTGGCATTCCGCAGTTCGTGACATGAACTACAGATTAAGCAAATCAAACTCGTGAACGTCACGGATAAAAAATAACCGTAATTTTAGTCAGGGCACATTCGTTGCCTGCCTTTTAAAAAAGAAAACGGGCACGTGGCTAGAATATGTTCGGCCGGAGACTGGACGTCCAATGGACATGGAATATATTAAAGGCGAAGACAGGGACTGCACTTCTGGGTAAACATCGGCTAAGACATTCATTTCAAGACGTTTGCGAAAATAGTGGGTAGGTATTTGTGTACTTTCTACTACCAATTGCTCTCACTGCATATTGAGTTGTCTAAGAAAGGATATTTAAGTTATAAAACCTAGAATATAATATGTACCAGACGACAAACAAACATTGTGGGAATTCACTGCCGGTTCAAGGCGTTTGGCTATTGTATTATTGTATGAACTGGGATTTGTTCATAGGTTTGGACTATTTGTTTCGTAGTTATCTGAGAAGGGATATAAATGATGAAAATAAGAATATGTAGGTAGGTATTTCAATTATTAAGCAATTGGTACCTATATTAGTTTTTCAAATAAATACGGCTAATTGTAGCCTTATTTTTCCTATTCTTTATTGATCTAATATTGTCATAAATAAAAGATAAAGATTGTATAATGTCTATTACTTACTCTGTGATAATGTCATAGATTTAGATATAAACTAGCTAGATGTAATAAAACTAACAAAACCAAAATACTCTTTATAAATCCTAAGTGTATTAAAATTCGTTCTATAAGAAGATGAAATATCTACTATCTTTTATTTGCCCCGATGAGGATTGTGTTCGTATATTATTGAAAAATAAATGGCGTCGCGTTCAGTCGTGCGCTCCCAATGGGTACTGGGCCAGACATGATGTATTTTGTGATATTATACGGTCGATCATACCCCGATACGCTTAAAGATACCTACTTTAACAACTAGTGGTTCTGTGAGAACAGTAGACCTCGCCAGCCCTTATGAACCAAACCTAAAAGAAACGAACAGAAGTCAACTTTGCAGTTGGAGATTCAGTACTAAAGTGACAAAAATTAGCACTATAAAGCTTAATATTTCGCAAACGGATCGATAAATCCAAAAATGTTTTCCACACACCCGCAATATTTTTAAAAGACCTATCCAACGATACCCAACACCATGGAATTCACGCGAAAAAAATCATTCCCATTTTACGTATGCAGTTCTATGAACATAATTTAATTTTTCGACTTTCTTAAGTTAATCGACTATTACTCAAAAACTAATAGAACCTACTTATCTTATCTTTATTATAGTGAATTTTTTCACATTTCCAGAAGCAACCGTTTAGCTGGTAGGGGTGGGGGGGGGACACGTGACTCTAACAAAAATTACCGCTTTAAAGCTTAATATTTCGCCAACGGATCCCTAAATCGAAAAAATGGTTTTCAGACACCACACCAACGATACCCCACACTATGGGATTCACAAGAAAAACTCTTAAAAAAATGTTTTTAAAATTTTATTCTACTCATTTTGTGGCTTAATTAATTTATACCTATGCCAAATTTTCGTCAAAATCGGTTGAAAAATGCGACCTGTAGAGAATTACAGACAGAAAGACAGAAGGACAGACGGACAATAGCATTTTTGGCCAATCTCGAAACATAGACGCTATATTATTATACGCAATAAAAGTTAATCATCATCAACAGCCTATTAACATGTCCTGACTGCTGAGGCTCAGGCCTACCCTGTCAACGAGGGCGTTCGGGCTATAGACCACCACGCTAGCCTAATGCGGGTTGATGGACTTTACATGCGCCTAAGAATTTCTTATTCGGTGTATGCAGGTAAAAGTTAATAATTGTCAAAAATAAAATGTCGGTGTGACCCGCCCGCTCCCTATAGATTGTATAATTGGCAACATTGCCGCATTGGCAACACTGCGGCACTGCTACGCCAGACATCGCGGTAAGCTGTCGTGTCACACGTACAAACCCACAAGTCATAAATTGTGTTTTATTTAACACCTACGTACCACAATTATTATGCAAACTATTTCAAAGAAGAAATACTAAACATTTTATGCGACTGCTTTTGCCAATAAGATCCTTGGGGCCAATCGCGTTAATTTTGAACGATATTACCAAATCCAAACCATAACCAAAAACGTTATGCTGTATGTACACGTTTGGCAAACCATTAGAAATGCAAACGTGTGGCGCAGGGGTTTGGCTTGCGTTTGTAAAGGTTTGCCAAATGTGTACATGCAGCATAACGATTTTGGTTATGGTTTGGATTTGATAGTATCGTTCAGAATTAGCGCGACTGGCTTCCTAAGAACTGCCATTTGCAAAAACCAAAGACTCGTCTCTATTCCTTGAACATTGTTTTTACTATATTGATTGCCTTTCTCCTAGATGTCTATTTAAAAACAGATATCAACTATTATAAAGATTTAAAACTTCATATTATGAAGGATCATGATGGCACCTTAACAGTCCTTAATGTTAAAGCAATGTTCAAAAATTCCACCATTAATCTCGCAGAAGATAAATCAAATGCCCACACGCCTCCACGATTTCAATTCCATCTCCGAATCTCTGAAAATAAACCAAAAATCAATCGAGGAGTTCTTAGTATTCATGGGGCAGAATGCGTCTTCTGGGTATTTTCGACGCAGCTGGGCTGGACAGCTCTGCTTATCTACAATTATCGATGGTTCGTTTGCAACGTGGTCGGAATACGCAATATCTGCAGAAGTGAATAGAAACAGCATGTTATTTTATTTATAACGCATTTAATTATACGCATGCATTGCATTACAAATTTCCAAAACGTAATATTAACACCTGGGTCATCGTCATCATAGTGGTAAATTATTCCACAAACGCTATATAACTGTCAATCTCCAAAATGATCGTATTTGGTTGATTTCTCTGGTGCTTTTTATCTATCGATAATTATTTAATGAAAGCCATTGATTTATTTATAGAAGTGTTTATTTATTTAACCGCGCCAAAAAGTATAAATCCCCCCCCCCCCCCCCCCATTTACCTCTCTTAAAGTAAAAATTTCAATAAATCCTTTCTTAGCGGATGCTTGGGTTATAAAATAAACCTACTTATGTTCCAAATTTCAGTTGTCTCAGTTGTCTAAACTTAGTAGTTTTGGCTGTGCGTTCAGATCAGTCGTCAGCAAAAATTATTTTAATTACCTATAAGTTTAGATTTGAATTAGAAAATTCGTGACCAGAGGACGCTTTATTTTTTAAAATAGGACGTAGGTTATTACCGCGTGTTGAAGCGGTTTTAATCAGAAAGAAACGCACAGCACCGTTACCTACAGAGTTAGGTACATGTACGAATCGTAATTTGTTCAAATCCGAGCGGCATTTTTCTTTCGGTGTACTGTCACCGTGTAATTTACGAGGGTCCCGCCCGTTTAATACCTTTTCATTAACAATTTTAAGGTTCACTTTATTGTAGTCGTAAATAACTCGCGCAATTGCCACTGAGCAGTGACACCCGGCTGTAATTTGGAAAAAAGCTAAATTACTCATTTGGGAAGTGCAATTTGAAGCGACCTTTTTAATTGCTTCTCATTTGTACATGACGTCAAGATGTGATTTTATTAACGAAAGCTGATAAGAAATTTTTGAAACTTTATTGCTAAATTAATTTTATTTATTTATTTTATATGCCTACACTTACATAAGATATCATTTAACGGTAAATCAATAAACATGTCAAATAGAAAGTTAATAACCTAACTTATGAAAATGTATAAGTACAAGGTTAAAAAAATATGTAGGCAAACTCTTACCTTCTCTGAAATTTTAATTTTCTGTAAATTCAGATACATACCTTCATATTCTCACATACTTACTACATACTCAATCCATTAAAAGTCAGCCCCACAGATAACAAAATGCGTGACTCAGATACCTCAAAACGTTAAAAAATATCTTATGAAGAAATTATATACTAAATAAATTTATCCATAAATTCGAACGCCACAGTAATCTATTTCAAATTGTTACTTCGATTCGATTAACCCACCTCACCTTCGTTTATAACTCAACTTTAAATTATTAATTAACCCACCGCCGCACCGGGATATATTGGATCGCGGAGGGAGCCGAGAAAAAAAATCACATAATGAAATCAGAGCCACGACCCACCGACTGAATACAAACCGTTGCCACTCCCGATCGCCTTCGACCGAGCGCGAAATCGTCATTAATATCGCATTCGCGTGCGTAAATACCGTCAGAATAGGCGCCCACGTGTGCGGCCCTCTACAAATTGTGTCGTCAATAAATGCATTAGTAGAAGATACTTATTTTATTAAATTGCTGATTCGTATGAAGAAAATTAAGATGATTGCATTTTTCATACATATTATTTTGCATACCTTTAGATTTTTAATAACGAATCCGAATTTTGTATGTATGGCTTAATAACATTAAGCTAGTATCGCATGTCTTAATTTCTCAAAAACTGAAACCATAATATAACATATAATCCGGACACTGCTCTGTTTTCAACGTTTATTTAAAGACAAAAAATGAAACACATGTTAACTAAATGAAAAAAAATTACTAGCGTAAATCATTAGTGAATACTTAGTTTTATTAGTTGTTTAGTTTTTGAAACATTGTTTTTAAGATTTGTTTTATAGAAATTACATGCAAATTTCAATTTAAGAAAAAAAACGGCAACTGCATTCATAGTCTATGTTCCCTAAAAGTACAGACGGTACCATCACTTAATACGAATGTAGATTAGTCTCTAAATACAGTACCAAAACTCTTAATAGCGATGAATGAAATAACTATAAATAAAAACACGAGAGGTGTCATGGGACACCCGGTTGGAACGAAGTTCTCGTAATAAATAACAGACACAATGAAATAAATCCCTGATAAAAACATAAGAAATGCTCGACTATTCTCGGGACACATCGCGAAGTGTCCTGACGGTGGAAGTCTTACACTTTTTTCGGCCTAGCTCTCATTCGCCAATCCGAACTTCGTTCCAATGTTCCAATAAAGGTACTATCGATACGTTCATTGTCATATCTATGCACCAAATGCCGTGTCAAGTCGGTTTATTTCATTATTACCCTACAGTAAATCTCATGAAGACTGTACCCACTTTGCTGCGCACTCGTAATTTCGAATCCATAAATTATTACAAAAGGAGAGGACCTACACTTGAATAAGGTCTCCTACAATGCCATTTTTCATTTCAAGACATAGGTATAGGACTTCTCCATTCGTCACCAAATATTAGAATTCAAATTCAAATTCAAATGTATTTTATTGCATGTAAGTACACTGGGTACATTTATACAACGTCAATTTTTTATCTACCACCGCCTCCAAGGTGTTATATAGAGCTGGGAAGAAGAAGCGGCGCAACAAACTTCCGCAACACATCTTTTAAAATCAAGTTTGTACATAACATTATTTTGTAAAGATTGTGCGAGGCTGAAGTAACATTAACACCAGGCATCTTTGTCATTTAGATAATCGACTGTTTTATAATAAGCTTTCTTACAAAGTTGTTGTTTAATGTGAGTCTTAAATTTTCTGTCATTCATATTTAAGATTTCTTCTGGTAGTTTATTGTAGAAGCGTATACATTGCCCCGTGAATGATTTACTGACCTTACTAAGCCTTAACTGTGGTGGTACAAGTTTGTTTTTGTTTCTTGTAACATAAGCTGTGTTCATATCACAGTGCCTCAAAAAGAGAGATATATTTTTGCGGACATACAAAATATTCTCAAAAATGTATTGACTGGCAACGGTTAATATATTAATTTCTTTAAACTTTTCTCTTAATGATTCTCTACAACGTAGATTATAGATCAACGTAGATTAGAGAATCAAAAATCTCAAAACACTCGGCCATCGGGTCTAAGTAACAGGGACACGAATCGATTATGCAGTACTTCGTTATGTACCAGCCTCCCCTCGAATAATTGGATGGTCTATACATCTGGTTATAAAACGTCTGACCTTGGGGATAGGGCCCCCGTAACCTAGCAACGCGGGGTTGTACCCAGATCCCCTAGCCAGTCTAATCTACAGATAATAACACATATAGAGTTCCTACAGTACTAGATTGTGAAGTTAGAAAAGGTTTTAATGGAAGATGGAGCTCCCACCCTGATACGAAAACTAAGTGTAGGTAATTAACAGTACTTATACTACTTATTATACTTATTCAGACGATAGGAACTTAAAAAACACCTGTTTTCATTTTTTTACACATTTTTATAAATGTACATTATTTAAATATTTATGTATAATCTGAATTTTACATAAGTTTATGAAATTCAACAGAATAATAATAAAAATCTTTGACAGGTAATCATTCATTTTCAATATCCTATTTTTATTTGCTAGCCGTTATCTGCGGCTTCGCCCGCGTTGAATAACTTTCCCGCATAGCCTGTCATTCCAAAGAACCAGTTTTGGAGGAGAAGAGTAGGTGTCTTCTATCTGGTACCTAGTAATTATTTAATCACGATTATTTAAAGTCAGTTTGAGATTTATCAGCGTAAATCTCACCTTATAAAATCTCTTCAGCACTTTTAGGAGCCATATCCATCTCAATGTGTTTTAAAGGCGCTTTGTGTGTAGATTGCGCTTATACCTATGGCAATGCGTCAGCCTCCCTCGGCCGCCTAGCAACAGCGTATATAGCGTTGCGTCATCCAACCAGCCCCTCCGACCCCAAGCCGTGATACAATCAAACTGATGAATACTTTCAACACCGTTCTATATCTAGATGTTTCTACGACGCTTTAGAGTTTGACGTTTGATGAATTTTAGTAGGCAAGTATTAGAAATTTTTGTACTAGGTAGGTACATTGGTGATGTTTAGGAAAAATGTACAAAAATTTGTTTGCGAATTTTCGTGAATCGATTTGAGAAACTTATACTCGAAAATTAATGTCAGAATTCGGCGTAAAAAAAGGATTTTCCAAAAAAAGTCGTCTCAAGTTTTATAAAACTTGCAATAAAAAAATAGGTACATAAACAAAAATATATAATTTTCCACAAAAATATAAAATTTGCCGTATTGTTTTTAATAATCTGCACGATTTTTTTTTTGGGAAAAAGTCAGAAATCTTACTAAACTTTCTATTAATCTAAAATTATAAACATATAAGTTTTAAGATAAAAAAAAGTCCTATGTTACATCTAGACATCGCAATTCTGTAAAGTCATAACAGCTATACTAATTTCCCGAGCCTGCCATCAATTTTTATCGTTCCCATAACTAGACAACCAACAGAAGTAGTCTCAATATACTAATAAACACAACTACAGAAATACACTTTCAAAGATCATCAGTGACACAGTGAACTAACGCGTTCTCGGCACATTTACCTCCTGCTTCCAACCCTCGCATTTTTGTCCTTACAACACACTCTCCCTGTGACACACTTGATGTTTCCCCTGGTGATTACTTCCCTCCCTTCCCCTTCAAACCCTAGGTCCCATCTAGGTATAGCTGCGTCTAGATATGGGATTTGCGAGGGGAAAGAGCTTAGCGCATATACCTAGATGATACGGTTATATCAGTTGGGAGTTGGGGCGATGGTACTCTGTGTGTTTTATTATTTTAAATGAAATTGTTGTTTCTACGTGTAATATTATAGGTAATGACTTATTGAACAAGTTACCTTTGTTCAAAGAGAAATATGAACCAAAGGCGTTCATGAAGGTAGAGATATTATTTAAAGTAGAATTTTGACGAAGAATTTTCGTTGGATAATCATTAAAAGGACAACCCAATAGATGCTTCGGTAACTTTAATGAATATTCCAGTCAACCAAATAAATTGGGAGTGACCTAAAAAGAGTGTCCATTAGGAGGAATCGAAAAGCCTCAAATTAACTTGGGCTAAAGTTTACCCTCAAAATAATTAAGGATTCGCCGCAATTATCGCCGCAAAATCAAACTTCCCTTTCATCGTTATCTAGAAAAAGCTTTGCTGTCGAATTCGGCTCTAATATCCTAAGCTAACGGTTCAAAATTGGGAAGCTAAAGTGTTGTTTAGACGGTGTTGTAAAGGGAAAATTTTAATAAGCAAGAGGGCGTACCGAAAAGTTGTACACTTTTGCCTTTTTGTCAATTCACCAAAGGGAACTGGAAGACCCAGTGATAATTATAATTATTTACCAATTGTGAGTAAAGTTTTTAAAGTCCCACAGTAATTGCGAGTCGCTTAAAGTATCATTTAAATGAATAATGTCCCGATTTCAATAGGACGAGGTTCGAGTCACCGCTCTTATAAGAGTAGCCAAAATTATTGAAAAGAGGAAGTGGATTTTAATTTTTCAGTCGCGTCGGCAAGTCAAATTATTTCGCATCGCGTGTTTCTATAGGGCTTTACAAAATAAGTGAGGATATCTCTCGCAATGTTATTATGCAGAATCCGATTTAAAAAAGACTTTAACGTGTTTAGAGGCCGATTCAATTTTCAGTTGAATTATTTCTGCTACTTCTTTCTACTTTAAATTTAATATTATCTTGTATTCTCTTATTAAGTAGATTAGATTGTTTCGGAGAAATCAAATAATGCGCCATTAGAGGAAAATTATACCTACCTAGTGAATCCGTATCCTTACCCCTTAAATAGTTCTTAAACTAATGAAAATTGTGTCTATTAATTTAAAGAGCGTATGCTATATAAATTACTAGAATTTTAACTATAAAGTTTAAGGAAACTATTAGAATTTGTTAACGTGGATGTGCTTAAAACTTTATTTTATTATTATTAAATTCTTCTTAAGCTCATTGTTGTGGTAATCGTAAGATAAAATTTGAACACCAAGTAACACATACATTGGACAATTTGTTTAGAGTCTTAGCACTCTAAATTCTTTGCACTGTTTTATTATTGCAGATGGTAAATCTACACCTGTATTTAATTGTTCCGTTCTTTCCTTAATTTGCATTGCACATTTCGTTCGGTTGTTTGATTGTTGGTTTCACTATTCAAAACGTTTGCCATATACTTTGGCTAACAGCTAGATATACAACAAATGTAGATTTAGCATTGAAAATTCGACGGAACTTCTATGCCTAACAATAATAATATTAACATTGAAATCCTTTATCTAAAACCGCTTTGTATTCTGCCAATAAAAGCAATCAATCATCGACCGCTCTAAGCACGTGTTGCGGTTGTCATGCACGACTTTATTCTGTAAAAGCCATGAAATGAACCCGTCAAGCTGCGAAGTAAAGGCACCAGCACCATCAATCAAATACCGGGAGCTTGTCAAACCTTATCTATCTCTATCTCTTGCTAACCAACGGAGCGGGTAATAGCTATTTACCTGCTGCCAGCCCGTAGGATTATATCGTCTTTTTCGATTTGATTCTTTTTCTGATATGAAAGGAAGATTAGCGGGGGTCGGTCGTTTGTCGCAATTCAAAAATCGACGAGGGTTAAAAATGTCAAATGAAAATTGAGTTTCTTTATAAAATTCGCTTATGGCTTTGTTTGGATCTGAGCTTTAATACAACGGTTAAATTAGAATATGGTGGAATTTTCGATGCCTACCTGGCGGGGAAGTCTCTAAAACTATATATAGCAAATTTTACGTAAAGAAACCTTTATTTTATTTTTTAAGTAAAGAAAAACTGCATTTAAATATTTTGAAAAGAACATCTTCACCAGCATCGAACCGGACAAAGTTGTAAAGAAAAGCAACCTATATTTATATGATACCTGATATATATATATATATATTTATATGATATTTTTATTTATCGAAAGGATCAATAATCAGAATCGATTCCTTCTAACAGTATCATAAATTTAAATAAGACGTTTAACATTTCATAAAATAAATGTGTAACTAAAAAATAAAAGCCTATAATTTATTATTGAATCTTTCAATGAACACTTTACCAGATTTTACGTAATTTTATTTTAAAGTGTGAGTGAATGTTTAAACAGCAATTAATTGCTTTTGAACATGTATCGCATGAATCAGGAAAGCCATTATCCAAACCCTCAGATTAACACTAATTCTGGCCCCGTATAAAATACAGCGCTGTAAAGTTATCAACAAGACTCGGACCTCGCAAACAAGCGGTTAGAGTTGCCTCGGTCAATTTTTTTCATACAAAGCGAAACCGAAATTCAAACTTGGTTTCAATATTTTGGCGATTTATTTAGACGCTCGACGTCAGGGGATTCGGCTAGGCTACATGATTGCACGCCTGCCTTTTGTGAGAAAAAGTGAAAACTAGCCACTTGACTCGTACTGATTTTATGCACCTACAATGTTGAAAAGTTTTCCTACGAAAATCAAATCAAAAAATAAGAAGGGTAAATAATAGGACAGCATCGAAAATATTCTTTGTAACCAGGTTACAAAAAATTTTTTTTGTCGTAACGGGTTACGAAACTCAATTACGAAGGCGGGACAAACATGAAAGAATAAGATTGATGTTCGAAGAAGCCGAGACCGAAACCGAAAGTGTACTGCAGACTCTACGGCTAGTCTAATGGGTCGCCAGGGACCTCTCCTTTAATGGCTACTCGTAAATTGGACGAAAATAATTAAAATCGCGCGTCCGCACCAACTCGACCAAAACACAGCCATTAGGAGCGAGTGGATTCCGATGCATAAAAGGGTTTTCCATTCAATAAATAAACTAGAGGCTCGTTGGGGACAGTCAAGTGTAGATGGTGCCCACACTTTAGTTTTCAATGCTTTACAAATTTTCCGGTTCGACAGATTAAGGACCTACCTACCCTTATAGAAATACCTAAGGAAAGCAAGTAAAAACCACTACACTATGCGCGTAGGCAAAATATTTAGAGTAAAATGGTTTTTGTTAAAAATAAGAACACAGAACTCAAAAGTATCTTCGTTCTGTGGTATAAACGGTATAGAACTGAAAAAATATTGATAAGTCTCCGTTAAGGTTCTAATCTTTTCGTCAGCTAAACACCTAAGTTTAGAATGTTTAGCTGAATTATTATTTAGCAACTTTCTTCGGAACTTTGACGGCAGATACTTATAACACAATAATACGTTTAATAAATACGATTTTTTACGGAATACTTTACTTGAATATTTTTGATATACTATAAAAATAGTAAACAGCTTGGAGATAAAACGCAGTCTCCAAACAGCTTTACAAGAGTGAGATTGTTTGGGCGTTTCGGACTACTAAATAAAACGAGAAAGCGTGGAACGGACGCGACCGGATCGTAAAATATCGTCAATCACAGCGACTGGCACTCTACGGGATTAAATTTGAATGTAGTTAGGGAAATACGATCTGCGTTGCTGTGCTATAAACAAAACAAATTAAAGGTAAATGCGGAAAATTCTTACAGTCGTCTTGTATGCGAGGAAAAGCTTCATAGACTCTTGAATTTCGTTAATCTTACTCAAAAGTAAATACTGACCAGGGGACCTTTTTTATACATTTGAGGTCACTTTGAGCCCTTAGATCTCAGTCAGGGAACGATTTAGAGTGAGATCTGATGGTGACTGTCCTAAGTACGGATGGAGGAGGTCCAGAGAGCCGTACACGCATAAGTGATCACTAGTGATCAGTCAAGTCGTTTTCACAATGCACTTCACTCTTCAAATTTTTGGCAAAAAATACATAAAATAATTCTAAAGGACGGTTGTTTTAAATTATTTGCAACTTCATTAGAGACACTTTTACCAAGAAAAGTATGCTTGATCTGATAACAATTTATACGAACATCAGAGAAGTAAGAGCTGGTATTCGAAAACTTTAAATGAACGAACGAAGGAGGGAGCTATACACGAGAAAAAAATACTACAGTAAATATTACAAAAACAATTTGCAGAATGTTTCGCGGCGGCAAACATTCATTTTGTGAGGAATGCGTGGGTTAATTTTAGCTTTTCTCATTTTTAGCTGCGCCATAATTCAATAGAGAACATAAATTTGGCGTAGAGTACTTTTCGACTAGCGCGCTATAGAAAGGGGAATTAATTTGTTTTTCTCACAATGGGTTGTCTAGACAATCGCGTATAATTCAAGTTTCACTTAGTCCTTTGCAGACGCTAATGGCCGAAAGTCGAGGCGTACATTAAGACTACACTTGTATATCATTTTAGAGGTGACTCGAACTGAGATAAGAGAATAATATTTCGAGTTAACGAAACACTTTAACTTACCACCATCTCAACTTCAAAAATAACCACACACTTACTACCTACTTAGTTACCTAGTAATACAATCCTAGTAGTAGTATTATTTGGACCAAAATTAAGGGCTTATATTGTCGCTTCAGTCTGACTTAACCCTACAAACCTATTTTAAAATTGACAGATATCGTTAAAGGACCTGGCCCATTTATGGGTTAGCCAGTCAACTACCCATGTATTCATCATATCACCCGCGACATAGACCAGGTAAACTAAACTATAGAGAATAATAAGTTCAAAGTTCAACTTCATACAATTATTTTCATTTCACTTCCCTTGTATCACTTTTGGTGACAATGGGTGCTATTCAAATAACATTAAACTTATATTTTCCTTTCACTACTCCAAGCATTATTTTCTCTTTGTTTTTATCTGTGACCGACTCGCTGGTTTTACTGCCAAAGTTTGGAGGACCCATTCAACAAAAGGCGACATATAAAACATTACTCTTTTTTATAGTCCACTTGTAACTAAATACTTGCCGGGGGTGTGGGTTTAGATACAGTATTTTTATATAAAAAAACTAGCTGTTATCCGCGGCTTCGCCCGAATGGGGATAATTACCTATAAACCATCCGGAAGAAATTATCTGAATGATATTGAAAACCGCATCAAATGTGTTGAGTACTTTAAAAGATCTAAGTGTAACGAGAGATTGACACGGGAAATGTGTTGAGTACTTTAAAAGATCTAAGTGTACAGAGAGATTGACACGGGAAATGTGTTGAGTACTTTAAAGGATCTAAGTGTACAGAGAGATTGAATCGGGAAATGTGTTGAGTACTTTATAAGATCTAAGTGTACAGAGAGATTGACACGGGAAATGTGTTGAGTACTTTAAAAGATCTAAGTGTACAGAGAGATTGACACGGGAAATGTGTTGAGTACTTTAAAAGATCTAAGTGTACAGAGAGATTGACACGGGAAATGTGTTGAGTACTTTAAAAGATCTAAGTGTACAGAGAGATTGACACGGGAAATTTGTTGAGTACTTTAAAGGATCTAAGTGTACAGAGAGATTGAATCGGGAAATGTGTTGAGTACTTTATAAGATCTAAGTGTACAGAGAGATTGACACGGGAAATGTGTTGAGTACTTTAAAAGATCTAAGTGTACAGAGAGATTGACACGGGAAATGTGTTGAGTACTTTAAAAGATCTAAGTGTACAGAGAGATTGACACGGGAAGCGACTTTGTTGTATACCATGTCTATGGAAGGAGACGTATGCAGCAATTATAATAGACTAGACTAATAAATTATTGTACTTACTATATAGATAGTCAATTAGATAGCCGCAGTTTACACATTAGCTGTCAATGGTCAGATCGGTTCCAGGTTTATAAAACATACGAGTGTTTTAAACCCGTAAAATCACGTAAATCATTAGAAAAATTAAACGATACAATTTCAATAATCATGACATTTAATACAACGTCAAATTACGTGTCTTAAATATAAAATTGTTTTAAAGTGCCACAAAATACGTCGTGGTGTCTATAATCATTAATATTCGCATTTAAACCGAGTCTTAACGGCAGTTTTACGTCTTATTAAAGGGTTGTAAAATTTAATGCGACCCTATAAGTTGGCACGACTTGTTTAATTAAAAACGCCTTCTGAATAATCATAAGGCCTTTACTTATAATATGTTTTCTATTTTATAGATTTTCTACACGGTTTCTAAGCGATATTTATTTCAGAGTATACATCATTTTCCGCAGGGTGGGTAGGTGTCAAAAGGTAAATTACGCAAGTAGATAAAGTTGCTGACAATTACAACACTGTTTATGTATTTGTATTATTAACTATAATTAATTATTGTCTACGATAAGTAAGTTTTTAAAATCTCTACAAATGCTTATAAAAATATACTTTTTTAAAACAAAAATTTTATCTTCTCATACTTTTTTTCCTAAAAACTACATAATTTTGCCTTTTGCGTGGCAATTCACATTTTTACATAAGTTTCAAGTTTCGGCTTAATCTGTCTAGTAGTTTTCGAGTTATCCGCTGGACACACAGACGGGCAAAACATCTTTGCATTATAAGGGTATCATTTTGACGGGTTTTCAAAAATATTCTAAAAATCCTTTCTCATGACGTCAATTTAGGAACTTCCATCAATAATGTCAAGTATTCAAGTCAAGAGGACGTTGCAATTTGAGGTGTGAGCACAGAATACATACTGTAAGTAAGGGTATCCTTTGATACAAAAATGTACAGATTGCTGAAAGTGAGGAGGTAAAGAGTAGTTTATTAATCCTTCCTACTAATAAGGCGAAAGTATGTAAGGATGTTTGTTACTCTTTCACGCTGTAACGGCTGGACGAATTTTGATGAAACTTGGTACAGTAATAGTTTATATAACTTATAGGCTACTTTTTTCCGCGGTAAACTATTTCTGCGGGAAAAAACTTATTCCACGCGGGCAAAGCTGCGGGCAACAGCTAGTGCAAAATAAAGGCAGTCAAAAGCACGTACAGAAGAAATTTAAGAACAGCTGCTGCAGGCTTCTGAATGTCAACTGTAAAGAGAACTGTTTGTGCATTCAGTAACACTAGCAAATTAATAAGGTGTTTTCTATTGAATAATATTTTGTCTTACTACAACTTTTCTTCTGGTTTAATTAAATTAGTACCAGTACATTGTTAACCTAGGTGTGAAAGTAACTTATTTAAGTTCCGAGACGGGGTTTGGCGCCCGACGCGTAGCGAGGGCGCCAATAGTTCGAGGGACCTCTAAATAAGTCTTGAACCCGTGGGAAACACTGTGCTTTTCATTAAGAATACACTGAAAGTAAAAACAAATACATATAAAATGAGTGTTAATACAAATCTTTGCCATACGGAAGTATAAACAAAACTCTACAACTCGAAAAAATAAATGAAGATCGGATTGCCGCTTTCCCGTCTACTTTGTTTTTTTTTCTGTGGCCGGCCAGCTATTCTGCCATTATTTTTAATTTCCATCATTAAAAAAATGGTAAATATTTTGCCCAAATCTATGTTATTTTAAAGAAATAGTTGACAGTTGTAATAATAATAAAGTCATTTTATAAAATATATTCTTTAATTATTACACAACTTTATGTTATTTCAATTTTACACCGCGCTGTAATTGAGTGGCTGTATAGACAGTTGGAACATGGTCCAATAGAAATGTCAAAATAGTACTAGTTTTTTTATATATAATTTGACAGCTGTCAGTTGAAAGCGATTCTCCCTAGGGCTGAGATGTATTACTTTCAACCCGCTCCTCAGGCAACTTCAGACCTACTTTCAGAGTATGAGTAATGAAAAGTAATTTTATGTCTTTGTTTGTTTGTTTTTATAGAGCTAGGTAATGTAAAAAATTAAAACAGGCGTCTCTAAAACAGTACCGTTTTATAAACCTTAAACCGAAGCTAATTTCATATTGCATTTAGGTATACTTAGCTATCCGCTAGCATAAGTATCTAAATTGACTTTTTTACGAAAAATATTAATACTTAGCTATGATACCAATGATTATTGTCTTTATTGAAAAGAACGCTTTTAACTGGAATAGTTCTAACTGGTGTTACAGTTTTTAATGCTTTTTCTTCCATAATTTTTAATGTCAAGCAAAGTTACGCCTTACGTATTAAACTCAACAGTCGGTGCTAACGTATTTGGAACAGAAAAAATTACATACTTACAAGAAGAACTACCGGATGCCATCTCACAAAGTACCTTTGATGGTCGTAAAAACATCCCTTAACGATGGTCCGATCTCACTCACCCTTCACCCTGGCGGGAAATTCCCATCTGATTAAGATGTATTTTTTTGATTTGGTGACATCTGATCAGTGATTTTTGATCAGACATTAAACCACTAAAATTTAAATATTAAACACGAGAGTGGCAATCAATTAAGAAATTTTGGTTCAATGGGTTGGTCGTCATATTAATGTGACTCTTTTTCGTGATTTTATTATTTTTTATTAACAGTGAAAACTTAGTTAAAGAACAATAACTAATGAAGATTAATACAATAATACATTTCAATCATTGTTTCACGGAAAAGTGTAATGCAATTATGAATGAACAATGGGTTAAATCCCGTGTGATTTGTGTTTATGTGTGATTTTTGCACATTCGTGGTTTTAGCATTTTAGTGGCGTTTGTGTTAAGACTATGTTCAGATATAAAAGTTACGTTATGTTAAACAACAGAAAAATTAAACAGTGGATTTATTGCGGGAGTTAATTTTATTTTTCCGTGATCAGGTCTCCGGGATGGGATGGGAACTAACCAACCCCGCCCACCCTATTTAGTACAGCTGTTATGCGCTGTTCCCGTCTTAACCCCAATAATAAAATGCGGGTTGTAAATAGATAAGTAATAAGGGTGAAATACACACCAGACACATTAAAGGCGCCATTCAGGATAGTTAAATATTTACTATCTACGACATAATCACTTTAATAAAACATGTAGTCTGTAAATATCGACTGTAAACAAGAAATTGTTATAAAATCTAAACAACCTAAATTCTTAAGTAGGATAAGTCCGCATCTGTACATAGTTTTGTCCCTATTGTCATGTTGTTGAAAAGATTAAAGCAGTAAAGCATTTCCTTACACATGTTATTTCTATAATCTTGACTGTGAACGAGATCATATTTTTTTGAAATGTACATTTCAGCTCTCAAGCGGTAAAAGAAAACATTGTGTAGTAGCAGGGCCGATGTTGCACCACGTTTGTAGGTATTATTACCCCTAACCGGGGTAAGGGCACAGATTAGTTAAAGTTCCTACGTAAGGGGTTACGTGTGTGGCACTTAGAGGTGATTTAAGTGCAACTCCTCAGGACCTCAGGCCTCGCAAATGAATACCACACGATGGGGAAGACAGTATGCGGTGGTACAGTCGCAGCATTTTACGTGAAACGGCTTCCCCCCCCCCTCTTTTCTTCCCCAAAATTATCTGAGAACGACGTCAAGGAGACAAAATAATATATGTGTAAAAAACATTTCAAGCTTGCTCAATACATTTAATAGGTAATCATTTTTTTACCTTAATTACGTACGCTCTGTACACCAAATTGTACCTACACCTTTATAAATCTTACACCATATCTTGCTCTGCTTTTATAATATTTATATGCCTATTAAAAATAATGTATATTTCAACTATTACTCTTTGACCGCAATACATTTTTTATTGTTGAACTTAGCAGCAGAATTAAAACTTGATATAACGAGATTCTACTAAATCGTAGCTACTCTTTTTGACAGTTTATTTTTGGCTGTATTATTATCTCGAATCAGTATACAAAATGTGGTAGGCTGTACTCGGCACAGCCGCAGGTGTTTTACGTAAAACGTCATGGTTGCCGCTGGCCACCCGTGAGTGACCAGAGAACCAATTTTGACGTTTGGAAGTCAGCGCCAAAATAGTTTAAAATATTTGGTTCCAGGGACACTCGTCACTAGTCGCCGTAGCCTTCAGCGCCAAAATGGCGTTACTATATACGAAAATAATTGACAGCAATTAATTAAACAGTCCGTGGTAATATTACAGGTCATTGGGGTTGAGTAATTGCTGGAATACAATTACAGTTTTCCGTTTCCATAGCAAATGTCAGTAGAGAACGCTCGCTGTAGATCGGTAGATACTAATCACCAATAATTAGCCTGAAACAATAAAAAGGAGCAATTTAGACGAAAAACATAAATAAACCATAAACTTAATTCGGTATTAATAAAATACAAGGTGGAGAAAGCTATTCAGTAGACGACATAACCGCACAACACCATGTCACTAGAACTGGATGGATTTAAAGTCTATACGATGCAAAAAATCCGTGCAGAATCGGACCGCAGCAAATCTGCAGCAAACTGCAGACAACTAACTAAAAGCAACTATAATTACCTCTGACACCACTGCTGTTTGGTGGACACGGGCACAACGATGGTCTTGAAGCATAATTAGGGTTGCTGGCTCGGAACTGTTGAACTGAAAAATAGTGGATAATGTGTTAGAAGCCATATAGTTTTTTATTTGATAACAGCGGAGGCCAATCATTATCAGTCAGGACGGATCATTCATGATAATGTAGGTTTATTCTTAAATAATTGCTATCTATAAATCTTTATTCGTAAAAAAGATATGAAATGGGTAGAACGATAGGCAAAAGACTGGCTAACGTGTTTCTTTTGACAATGCCCAAAATTATATTTATTAATATGGAGCGTTTTAAATATTTACAAAAGTGAATTATTAAACGCGATAAAATTAAGAGAACGACTTACTTCTAGTTCTTATTCTGTTAATGTAAGGTCTGTATGTAGTGAAAATCTCGTAGCTAGAGGGCAATGGTTCACTTGAACTGGAAGCACTTGCTGCTGCAGCCGAAGAAGCAGAGGACCCTGTATCAGAGCTAGAACTGCTCGATGCGGCAGCTGCTGAGGCAGATGATGACCCTCCACTTGAATTGCTCGATGCTGACGCTCCAGACTCCGATTCAGTACTGGTTTCGTTCGATGCTTCGGATGATTCTGCACTGGTTTCGTTTGAGGATGCAGTATCTGATTCTTCAGTAGTACTGCTATTGCTTGAGGCTTCTGCTTCTGCTTCGGACGTCGCATTTGTGCCAGAACTAGATGCACTTGCTGCTGCAGCCGAAGAAGCAGAGGACCCTGTATCAGAGCTAGAACTGCTCGATGCGGCAGCTGCTGAGGCAGATGATGACCCTCCACTTGAATTGCTCGATGCTGACGCTCCAGACTCCGAATCAGTACTGGTTTCGTTCGATGCTTCGGATGATTCTGCACTGGTTTCGTTTGAGGATGCAGTATCTGATTCTTCAGTAGTACTGCTATTGCTTGAGGCTTCAGCTTCTGCTTCGGACGTCGCATTTGTGCCAGAACTAGATGCACTTGCTGCTGCAGCCGAAGAAGAAGAGGACCCTGTATCAGAGCTAGAGCTGTTCGATGCGGCAGCTGCTGAGGCAGATGATGACCCTCCACTTGAATTGCTCGATGCTGACGCTCCAGACTCCGATTCAGTACTGGTTTCGTTCGATGCTTCGGATGATTCTGCACTGGTTTCGTTTGAGGATGCAGTATCTGATTCTTCAGTAGTACTGCTATTGCTTGAGGCTTCTGCTTCTGCTTCGGACGTCGCATTTGTGCCAGAACTAGATGCACTTGCTGCTGCAACCGATGAAGAAGAGGACCCTGTATCAGAGCTAGAACTGCTCGATGCGGCAGCTGCTGAGGCAGATGATGACCCTCCACTTGAATTGCTCGATGCCGACGCTTCAGACTCCGATTCAGTGCTGGTTTCATTTGAGGATGCAGTATCTGATTCTTCAGTAGTACTGCTATTGCTTGAGGCTTCTGCTTCTGCTTCGGACGTCGCATTTGTGCCAGAACTAGATGCACTTGCTGCTGCAGCCGAAGAAGAAGAGGACCCTGTATCAGAGCTAGAACTGTTCGATGCGGCAGCTGCTGAGGCAGATGATGACCCTCCACTTGAATTGCTTGATGCTGACGCTTCAGACTCCGATTCAGTGCTGGTTTCGTTTGAGGATGCAGTATCTGATTCTTCAGTAGTACTGCTATTGCTTGAGGCTTCTGCTTCTGCTTCGGACGTCGCATTTGTGCCAGAACTAGATGCACTTGCTGCTGCAGCCGAAGCAGAAGAGGACCCTGTATCAGAGCTAGAACTGTTCGATGCGGCAGCTGCTGAGGCAGATGATGACCCTCCACTTGAATTGCTCGATGCTGACGCTCCAGACTCCGATTCAGTACTGGTTTCGTTCGATGCTTCGGATGATTCTGCACTGGTTTCGTTTGAGGATGCAGTATCTGATTCTTCAGTAGTACTGCTATTGCTTGAGGCTTCTGCTTCTGCTTCGGACGTCGCATTTGTGCCAGAACTAGATGCACTTGCTGCTGCAGCTGATGACGAAGAGGACCCTGTATCAGAGCTAGAACTGCTCGATGCGGCAGCTGCTGCGGCAGATGATGACCCTCCACTTGAATTGCTCGATGCCGACGCTTCAGATTCCGACATTTCACCGCTACTAGTCTCGTTCGATGCTTCAGATGATTCTGCACTGGTTTCGTTTGAGGATGCAGTATCTGATTCTTCAGTAGTACTGCTATTGCTTGAGGCTTCTGCTTCTGCTTCGGACGTCGCATTTGTGCCAGAACTAGATGCACTTGCTGCTGCAGCCGAAGAAGCAGAGGACCCTGTATCAGAGCTAGAACTGCTCGATGCGGCAGCAGCTGAGGCAGATGATGACCCTCCACTTGAATTGCTCGATGCTGATGCTTCTGACTCCGATTCAGTGCTGGTTTCGTTTGCGGATGCAGTGTCTGATTCTTCAGTAGTACTGCTATTGCTTGAGGCTTCTGCTTCTGCTTCGGATGTTGCATTTGTGCCAGAACTAGATGCACTTGCTGCTGCAGCCGAAGAAGAAGAGGACCCTGTATCAGAGCTAGAACTGTTCGATGCGGCAGCTGCTGAGGCAGATGATGACCCTCCACTTGAATTGCTTGATGCTGACGCTTCAGACTCCGATTCAGTGCTGGTTTCGTTTGAGGATGCAGTATCTGATTCTTCAGTAGTACTGCTATTGCTTGAGGCTTCTGCTTCTGCTTCGGACGTTGCATTTGTGCCAGAACTAGATGCACTTGCTGCTGCAGCCGAAGAAGAAGAGGACCCTGTATCAGAGCTAGAACTGTTCGATGCGGCAGCAGCTGAGGCAGATGATGACCCTCCACTTGAATTGCTCGATGCTGACGCTCCAGACTCCGATTCAGTACTGGTTTCGTTCGATGCTTCGGATGATTCTGCACTGGTTTCGTTTGAGGATGCAGTATCTGATTCTTCAGTAGTACTGCTATTGCTTGAGGCTTCTGCCTCTGCTTCGGACGTCGCATTTGTGCCAGAACTAGACGCACTTGCTGCTGCAGCTGATGACGAAGAGGACCCTGTATCAGAGCTAGAACTGCTCGATGCGGCAGCAGCTGCGGCAGATGATGATCCTCCACTTGAATTGCTCGATGCCGACGCTTCAGATTCCGACATTTCACCGCTACTAGTCTCGTTCGATGCTTCAGATGATTCTGCACTGGTTTCGTTTGAGGATGCAGTATCTGATTCTTCAGTAGTACTGCTATTGCTTGAGGCTTCTGCTTCTGCTTCGGATGTTGCATTTGTGCCAGAACTAGATGCACTTGCTGCTGCAGCCGAAGAAGAAGAGGACCCTGTATCAGAGCTAGAACTGTTCGATGCGGCAGCTGCTGAGGCAGATGATGGCCCTCCACTTGAATTGCTTGATGCTGATGCTTCAGACTCTGATTCAGTGCTGGTTTCGTTTGAGGATGCAGTATCTGATTCTTCAGAAGTACTGCTATTGCTTGAGGCTTCTGCTTCTGCTTCGGACGTCGCATTTGTGCCAGAACTAGATGCACTTGCTGCTGCAGCCGAAGAAGAAGAGGACCCTGTATCAGAGCTAGAACTGCTCGATGCGGCAGCTGCTGAGGCAGATGATGACCCTCCACTTGAATTGCTCGATGCCGACGCTTCAGACTCCGATTCAGTGCTGGTTTCGTTTGAGGATGCAGTATTTGATTCTTCAGTAGTACTGCTATTGCTTGAAACTTCTGCTTCTGCTTCGGACGTCGCATTTGTGCCGGAACTAGATGCACTTGCTGCTGCAGCCGAAGAAGAAGAGGACCCTGTATCAGAGCTAGAACTGTTCGATACGGCATCTGCTGAGGCAGATGATGACCCTCCACTTGAATTGCTTGATGCTGATGCTTCAGACTCTGATTCAGTGCTGGTTTCGTTTGAGGATGCAGTATCTGATTCTTCAGAAGTGCTGCTATTGCTTGAGGCTTCTGCTTCTGCTTCGGACGTCGCATTTGTGCCAGAACTAGATGCACTTGCTGCTGCAACCGATGAAGAAGAGGACCCTGTATCAGAGCTAGAACTGCTCGATGCGGCAGCTGCTGAGGCAGATGATGACCCTCCACTTGAATTGCTCGATACCGACGCTTCAGACTCCGATTCAGTGCTGGTTTCATTTGAGGATGCAGTATCTGATTCTTCAGTAGTACTGCTATTGCTTGAGGCTTCTGCTTCTGCTTCGGACGTCGCATTTGTGCCAGAACTAGATGCACTTGCTGCTGCAGCCGAAGAAGCAGAGGACCCTGTATCAGAGCTAGAACTGTTCGATGCGGCAGCTGCTGAGGCAGATGATGACCCTCCACTTGAATTGCTTGATGCTGACGCTTCAGACTCCGATTCAGTGCTGGTTTCGTTTGAGGATGCAGTATCTGATTCTTCAGTAGTACTGCTATTGCTTGAGGCTTCTGCTTCTGCTTCGGACGTCGCATTTGTGCCAGAACTAGATGCACTTGCTGCTGCAGCCGAAGAAGAAGAGGACCCTGTATCAGAGCTAGAACTGTTCGATGCGGCAGCTGCTGAGGCAGATGATGACCCTCCACTTGAATTGCTTGATGCTGACGCTTCAGACTCCGATTCAGTGCTGGTTTCGTTTGAGGATGCAGTATCTGATTCTTCAGTAGTACTGCTATTGCTTGAGGCTTCTGCTTCTGCTTCGGACGTCGCATTTGTGCCAGAACTAGATGCACTTGCTGCTGCAGCTGAAGAAGAAGAGGACCCTGTATCAGAGCTAGAACTGTTCGATGCGGCAGCTGCTGAGGCAGATGATGACCCTCCACTTGAATTGCTTGATGCTGACGCTTCAGACTCCGATTCAGTGCTGGTTTCGTTTGAGGATGCAGTATCTGATTCTTCAGTAGTACTGCTATTGCTTGAGGCTTCTGCTTCTGCTTCGGACGTCGCGTTTGTGCCAGAACTAGATGCACTTGCTGCTGCAGCCGAAGAAGAAGAGGACCCTGTATCAGAGCTAGAACTGTTCGATGCGGCAGCTGCTGAGGCAGATGATGACCCTCCACTTGAATTGCTTGATGCTGACGCTTCAGACTCCGATTCAGTGCTGGTTTCGTTTGAGGATGCAGTATCTGATTCTTCAGTAGTACTGCTATTGCTTGAGGCTTCTGCTTCTGCTTCGGACGTCGCATTTGTGCCAGAACTAGATGCACTTGCTGCTGCAGCCGAAGAAGAAGAGGACCCTGTATCAGAGCTAGAACTGTTCGATGCGGCAGCTGCTGAGGCAGATGATGACCCTCCACTTGAATTGCTCGATGCTGACGCTCCAGACTCCGATTCAGTACTGGTTTCGTTCGATGCTTCGGATGATTCTGCACTGGTTTCGTTTGAGGATGCAGTATCTGATTCTTCAGTAGTACTGCTACTGCTTGAGGCTTCTGCTTCTGCTTCGGACGTTGCATTTGTGTCAGAACCGGAAGCAGCAGCTGCTTCGGATATGGTTGATGATCCCGAATCAGAGCTTGTGGCACTTGCAGCGGCAGCTTCTGCTGTAGACCCTGAGGTAGATGTAACAGCCGAAGATGCGGTGGATTGACTGTTACTGGATGCTGTAATAAAATTAAAATAAAATGTAGGTAATTACTAAAATCATAAAGTCATATATTTTTCATTATATTTTCGGTATTGTCATTCGAGAAATACCTGCCCCCTGAATATTTTTAATAATATTTTCTTTTCGATCTGGTTATTACCATAGGAACGTATTAAATAACGTAGTTATAAAAATCTTTTAAAACTGACCCGAAATTATACAGAGCTTTTTATCTTGCAAGAATGAAATATAAATTAAAGTTGTTATAAAATAATAATAATCAATTACAAACAAATACATTGCGGATTTTTAATATAGTTCTACTAGATTATTATAATATGTTTAGTAATCATGTAGGCATGTATTCTTGTCAAATAGTAAACGAATAAAATATCATCATAGGTTCAGTAGTTTTAACCATATAAGTTACCTATCCTATAGTATCCATGGTATAAACCAGCTTACCACTGGATGAAGCAAATGATACGGCAGACGATCTACTTCTGTCAAAGAAATTGCTGAATGATGATGCTGTAAATTTAACAAAAAGGAGTTTGACTACTTTTTTAATACTTTCACGACATCTTGACCACCACCCACTAGTAAACCACCACTAGTAACTGCTTTTTGTTCATGTAATCTTTTATAAATCCTCTAGCTAATAGGTACTTATGTTGTCATTGTGTACGTCTACGTTACATAAAATCAATTCTTTTCAATATTTATTAAGTTGATTCAATACATTGAGCTGTTTTGTCAATGCAATTACATTAATAAATTATAAATTTAATTGAACAGGCCGCCTCTGGTCATTCCTGGCGCAAACGTGCTCAGTACGCCTGCGGCATTGCCACGCTGTATGGCGATGGGAGCGTCAGTGGCGTAGGGGATAAGACGCGGCCTATCATATTGAAAGGTCCGGAGTTCGATCCCCAGCTGGGCCATGTACCAATGGGTTTTTTCTCGAAACTTAAGTACATTTACTGACTGCTCTCAAACGGTGAAGGAAAACACCGTGAGGAAACCGACATACGCCGATGAAGAAATTCTTAGGCGCATGTGAAGTCCACCAATCCGCACTGGGCTAGCGTGGTAGACTATAGCCCGTACGCCCTCGTTGAGAGGGTAGGCCTGAGCCCCAGCAGTGGGGACATATTAATAGACTGTTGATGATGATGATGATGGCGATGGAGATGCGTTGCACCAGGAACGGGCCAGAGCGGTGGTCCAAACCGCGGTCCCTAAGCCGCTTGCCCAAATTCTTCGTGAAGGAAATTGCTTTTCAATTCACTGTAAGATGAAACCAAAGGAGAAAACAATGGCACTTATCGTGAGACACGTGATAATGTGGCAAACAAGTAAAAGACTGTAACACCTAATTGTATAAATCTTAATTTATTGTGCAATTAAAGAAGAATATAAAATTAACATCATCTAGTCTGGCAGGTAGGTCCCATTGTTTATTTTTATAGAAGAGTACTGATGAGTATAATTTCGAACCAGTTAGAAAAGATAGTAACGATTTTTTTCCTTTCTTTAGTATCTACACAATAAATAGCAGCCGAAGCTGGAATTTATGGTCTGTACATTATAAGAGATTGCCAGCTTCCGGATCCTGTTTATCATTTTAGAACCTCTTATACCATTTTGCTTATTTGCGTATCACTCAGCAGTCTATTCACGTCGCGACGTCAACGCGTGGAGTGCTGGACATAGGAATATCTCAATGCAACTGAGATAATATTATGATAATAATACAAGAAATATAATAAATCATCCTTGTAGACCTAAAAGTGATATTAGTAATAGCAAAAGTGAATTGAACTGTTTCATAGACAGATCCAAAATTGGAATGTACAAGTACAACAGAAAACTTACCAGAAGAAAAGGCACCTCGTTGATTTAAAAAGTCAAAAGAGGGAAATTCATCTTGACCGTAAATTCCCAAGGGCAATACTAGAAATAGTATTAAAATGGAGAAGCGTTTGGTCTCCATTTTCGCCAAATCTTTAGGGCTGACTATTATTGGGTGTCGCAGGCTTATAAAGGAGAAAATAAATAAAAAATATATTGACCTTTAAAAGAATCGTAAAATGAATTACTTACTTACATAAAATTTATTGATAGATCAGGTTTACACGTGACATGTTTTTTATGATATAATACTATCTAGATAATAAGAAAAATCATAACACTAATTTATCGAAAGTTTAATGGATACTACACGAAGGAGAAACACGTGTTCCTAAAAATAACACACAACTTGTACCAGCCGCCGACGAAGTTGAGTTGATGAGGTGGGAGTACGAAGGGTCAAACCTATAAGATCTATATTTTTGTTTAGGGGTACTAGATAGACAGTCAGTGGCACTTAACTTGCAGTTCTAGCTCTGATACTGAATGTACTAAAACATGGAGACAAAAGCCCTGGATCCATTGGTTTATCCTTGGCAGAACGAGGATCAAGTAAAAGAACGTAGTCATTTATATTGACTTCATATTCATTTTAGTCCAAAATTGTGGTCAATCCATCTGTTGGTAAAAAATATAGATATATTATGTTTGCCACATCGTTTTTAGTGAAAGGTTGCTTACATCATTATGGGTTTGGTTCTATGCGTTTAAATATCAAATGTTTTAAGATAAACTAGCTGTATTCTGGGGACGATATATGGTTCTAAGTAAATTAAAGAACTGGTATGATGATCCGCAAATCTGAAATAGAACAATTATTTTGAAAGACTAAAAACTACTGTACCTAAGTAGGTACCTAATTAATTTTATTAGGCGTTTTATAACTCACTAAAGTGTAGGGCTTTTGCCAGGCTTTTGATACTTACTAATAATTTGCAAAAAATGTATCTAAATCCAAGTACTTAATCCAAATAATGTAATTCTAGTCTAGAGTAGTGTACTCTAGACTTCTACACTACGCCGGCATCATGGGGACGTTTGGACGGGAGGCGGTACCCTATTTGACAAGTAATGTTAAGAATTTATTTATTGACTGTATGTATATTTAAGTTTGGCATTGTAATTTAGCTGAATTATAATTATTCTTCACTGTTACCTATGTACTACTATCTATCTATCATCATCATCATGCCAGCCCTTCACCACTGCTGGACATATTGCCTAACAAATTTAGTTCCATACAAATACATGCAATGACTGAAACGTGAACTAAATTCCAAATTGCATAAATGAATATGACTGCGGCTGTCATAAAACTTTCCCAGAAGTAAGCTACGCCGTACCACTCGACTCTGTCGAAAGGATACCAAGCGTCAAAAGGGCTCAAGTATTGCAATTCTTTACCGAGGATTTTATTCTCGTACGTCATTATAATCCACGGAAATGAATCGACAATTGTTATCAGTATTAGAGCAACTTTAATTAAAAATCGGTTTATAAATCTTGAAATTTTGGTATATTTTTGTATAATGAACACGTTTTCCTCGAAATGATACGAAATTAACTTCCATGTGTCTTCTTGAAAGTGGTGAATTATTTTGTTGTACAGTTGGCTGTTGGTGTGAAGTTTGGTGTACTTAATTACAGACATCAAACATGCCCCGATGTTCGGAGCAATGTTAATTATATCCAACATGTCGACATGTCCAGTAATAGTCACAAAAAGCGTCAAGAACAATTGAACAGTTGTCAAAAGAAGAAGCGAGTAGATGAAATAGTAACTTAGAAGCACCCGTCTGGTCCTTCCGACGAAAGGGCACAAAAATATTTTGGAGCCCATATTTTTAATGTATTCAAGCTCGAATAAAAAATCTTGTTTAAATTTTTCAGTTTCCATTTTTACTGTAACACTTGTACTGACGGAAATGGAACGATCAAAGAAAGCCAATATCAGTTTTGTGCTACAAAATGTTAGCATAGAATCTCAACCATACGAGACGACACGTAGAAAATACAGAATTTTATTGACATGTTAATTTTTTCGTATTTTTTCCTGATATTATCTGTATTTATTATTTTTACTTCTGGTGTTCAAAAACACTTGGGTAGGTAGCTATTTTATTCAATATCAAAGTTAATTTAATTTTTTTCTTTGTCCGGAAAAAATCGTAACGCATAAAGTGTATTTGCTGTCAATCAATCATAGTTTTATCGTGGGCTTTCATTTTTGATTAAAGAGTATTTCATATGAGGAACCCAAGGGGCGTAAATTAAGGGTAGACTCATTTCAAGCTAATTGATTCGTTTGAATTCGCGGATCAAAATAAAATTGATAGCTCTAAAGTAATAATGACCAAAGAGTGACCCCATGTTAAACCTCCCTCCCTGCTCCTCCCTGTAATAAGGTGTCGCATTGACAAGACAGGACTGTAATCTTTGCATTTATACAAATTGCGATTACATTATCAATTTAATCTTTATTACAACTGCATATGGTTTGAAATGGCACACCCCAGCTTAATCCGATTTGATTGTAATTAATATTGACAGAAACGGGTCAAGAAGCTCTCTAAGGTAGCGATTGTATTATAATTTGCTCGCATTGTTCATGGCTAAATCACAGGAGGGCCTCTTCACAATGTGAGACCTTTGATGCATGACTAATATGGGGATTATTTCCAGTATGTCATCCACTCCATGCTAATGTAGGCTCGAGTATGGCTTTGCAATTCTCTTTGTGTACTCGTTGTGGAAGAACGTTTTAGTATGGGGATGGTATGGGATGCTGAGTTTAGTGCTTAGTAAACTTGAACAGATTTCTTGTCCAATTGTAAGGACGCGTAACTTCCGTGTATTCCGCCTTTCTAGTCACCTTGGCTTTTTATGTATTTAAATTCAAAATAAGTTGGTTCTTAAGAATGTTATTGTTTTGGTTTGTTATCTGATTTATATTGAGAGACGTCAACAATCGCTATTTCCTGTCGCCTTCATCACTCGTGCCTTTCAGCACCAGCTCAGTTCACCACCAGTACCAGCTTCCTGGAGGATTGAGGACCCACTCCCGTCACACATTATGAAGATAACATTCAAACGTGTATCATGCCTATGTAGTATCGAATAGATCTACCCGAAGTTGATAACAAATCACTAATAATGCCAAGTAATTCGTGTAATAGAAAGAGGTATAGGTTGTTTTATGATTGATTGTTTTGTCCTATGGTAGTTTTCCGAATGACACATGACTGTCCTTATCTAATGTAAAAGTGTTGATTTTTCGTAAGAGGCGCTTTTCTACTTTGATTTGACTTTTGAATTTAATTTTTATCTTTCTTACATATCAAATGAGATATCCAATTCACAAAATTGGATTATTTCATCATTCCTACCAAACAAAGGTACCTCATATTCAAAAGAAAATAATACGTAGAACGTTGCGATCGAATCAAGCGCACCCAAATGTTCCTATAAATTGGAAATCTCCGAACGCATTCGTCTTCAAATTGTGTTCATTTGCGGAATGCGTTCCGAATCCATATAAATGCGAACTACACGCTCTCAATCGTACTTTGTAAAAACCATTATAGATTGACCCACCTAGATTCCCTCTGTCTTTGAACTTAGGAATATATTTTATGAACTCAATGAACTGTGAGGGGTCTTTGTGAATTGGAAATGTAATAGATGGCAGTCTTATTTGAGCCCTTTATGTGTATTCTTTATTCACACGCAATAGGATGTGAAATGATTATATAGAGTTGTCTTTTCTCCTAACAAGTTTATTCAAAATCATTTTTGCAACAAGAATTTTTTTTGCTTTTATTATTTGTATTTAAATAGTTTTTTTTCTTTAATTAATTTGACCCTTATTAGTGACACTATCGGATAGTGCAATAATACAGCTTCTGTATTTTTTTCAAAATCAATAGGTTTGATTCCCGGCTAGGAGACTTTATTTTTTCACAAATGTATTGATGCAGTTTTAGATTTTAACAAAATCGGCCCAGAGACTCCTTTGAGCATTTTTTGATATTGCTTGTTGTTTAGGATTTGGTCATCCACGCCCACTTGAAAAATTCACCCTGCATACCGATAAAAGTACTTACCTACTGGCATATTTTAGTAATAGCACATGAAAAGAATGAAAATTTGCGTCTAAAAATCATTGGCTTCAAGATCTAGTGTTACTCAACCTTTAAACGTCCCACATATTTTAGCAAGAGGCCTATCCTGAAAAAAAAATTTAAAAAAGTGAGCACCTCGTGAAGGGGTGTTCAACAGCTCTATAGAGTATACGCAAAAAGTTTTCCCGAGAAATGAAGACGTCACGAGGAATAATAAGGGCCTCGAAAGCTATGAGGTAAATATCCCACCTCCTCATTCCACACAATGGTATCCACTAGCCGTATTCGAACCGGCGGGAGAGGTCTCACACGTCAAATTTCACATCCTGACTGAATGCTTGGCACCCTCCGGCGCGGAATCTTTATAAATAGTTGTGCCAAGACGATGTTTAATTTGATGGAAATCCGTTGTTGGGCTCAATGCGTGCCAAGAACTCAACGGATTGCGAGCGAATAGCTTGATTTAATTGGGACGCTTGATTGCGTTTCGGGATTTTATCTTTGTGATTGGGTTTGCAGGTGTACAGTCAAGATGACGTCAAGCTTTACACTTTTGTAGCAATGTCAACTTTGTTTTGATCGCGCTAAGGCTACCACTGTATATCTTGACGACTTCTTGACTGTACATTCGTGTCTATGTACCTGTAATCTATCAAATTAAGATTCTCATAAAATCTGAGTTCAGGTAACTACATAGATAAGTAGTTTTCTTGTTTCGTGGTATTTAGCATAAAAACAATTCCTGCCTAATTTTAACCTAAAACATTTTTAAAAACGTCCACTTCATTACAACACTTACATAGTCGTTATGGTCGTCCGTAAGTATTAAAATAAATAAACGCTCTGTACCAAAAATTACATATTATTTGTCAATACTTTCAGCCTACCCCCTTCAGGGACATTTAAAGGGGCGTAAAGATATGTAGTATGCACAGAACACGGAAAAAGCTCGCTACGCTCCCGCTCGATTTCTATGGTAGTATGTATTTGTCAGTAAGATTATCTGTCAACATCAGCGTTAAGTGATGCATGAGCCAATTATAAATCGACATGTTTTAGTAAGTACGAGGTTCTTGTAGAAAGTAAGTGTTGTATAAAGAAAGTGTAATCACGACTGTCATCTATATATAATACATAGTTCAATGACCATAACCTCAGAAGAAATAATAGTACAGGTACCATAACGTTAAGTAGGAAACTATGCAATGTTTATTAAGATTTGAAACAGCAAGTATAGGCACTTACTTACCTCACACTAAACTTAAACTGTTTTTACGTGCTTTATTTCTGTACCTATACAATTTCCGATGAAACAGAAACAAAGGTCCTCTTAACTTGAAACACTCGGTGTACTCTAGCCCGTAGTACACGCTCTTGGCTCTTACTTTAAGCTTCAACGAACGTTAAGTATGCACATTGTACTAATTAAAACAGTGACTGCAACTTGAGGACCTTTAGTGGAACTAAAGAGGAATACGGAATGCTTTCGTAGTAAATAAAGTTGCAAATTAATTCTGTTTCATTTTCTTTGTCGTTTCTAGCTTGAATTGGCTAAAATAAAACGAAAAAAGTTTGTTCAAAGCACAAAAATATTTACGAGTATACTCGTACTTAAAAGCATTGAGTTTTCCTGAATATCTATGCATGCACTATTTTATCCTAACTCTAAAATCGACGCCATGGTTCCTTAGAACACACTAGGCACTCAATCTTATATGTCTATAGTTAATCTATAGTTTCTGACTTCCCATATTGAGCAGTCTTGAATACATGCTGTCTGTATATGTTGTATATAGTTGTGAAGGGAAAATGGTGAAATTTCTCGCGTTAGTCATACAGGGCGGAACGGAACCGGACAGTGCCGGAACTAGTAATTGGCGCCCAGTTATCTACAATTAAGTAGGTACTTACAGTAAATAGAGTGGATTCAATGATTGTGGTTTCGATAACGTTCTGGAATAACCCAACATTTCGTAGCGTTAATTTGTAACTATATTTTTCATGTTTTCGGCCGAGTATATACATAGGTGGACGGATAATTAGAAACAATGCAAGATTTTCATACAATCGAGGTCACTTTGAAGCCATGGTTCTCCGTGTAGGATTGATCTGGGCGTGATCTGATGACGGTCATCGAGAGAGTAGATGGAGGACTTTTAGATGGCTATAGATATCCAACTGATCAGATCAGCCGTTTGGGAGCAGCATCGTCATGATTTTCATACATTTTTATAGCATTTTGCAGGTTTTTTTCTACATTACGATGCTGCTACCAAACGGCTCATCTGATCAGTTGGATATTTATAGCGATCTGAAAGTCCTCCATGTACTCTCTCGATGACCGTCATCAGATCATGCCCCGATCAATCCTTCTTGGAGAACCATGGCTTCAAAGTGACCTCGATTGTTTGAAAATCTTGCCTTGTTTCTAATTATCCGTCCACCTATGTATGTACTTGTAGTGGACAATATAGGTAAATAAGTTATTAGTAGTAAAATAAAAATTTGGTGGTTACTATAATAAAATTTAGGTATAATGTTGGTATAACTAATTTATGTATTCCCTATAAATAGTAATTTCTTGCCATAAATCTATTAATCGTAGAAGTTGTAGATGAATGTATGACAATATCTTTGTATATTAAAATCCCTGCCCTCCGGATCGAGCTGGCAGTCGTATTGCTCTAAGCTTTTAGCGCCCTGAAGAATATGCGCCCCTGTTTGCCCTGTCTAAATGCGGTACTGAGGAGAGATGCAGGACCTTATTAAAGTTTAAAGGTCTGGGCCATTATTCACGAGGATGGAGTCGCGGTTGATTCCCTACACGTAATAGTTGCAATAAATTGGGTGAACTTTATTGGCTATTAAAATAAGTAATGAAACAGTTTCATGTTCCGCGTGTAAGAGCTCTTATTCTGTCTATTATTGTTGCCTTTCGAGCAATAAAGTGAAAGTCACGAACGGAACGTGAAAAACTGTTTTAGGTTAAAACAAATTACTAATCATTATATTAAGTAGGTATATCTATAGCAATAAACTTAACACACTTTCACGACACAAAATTTGATAATACTAGCTGTTTGCCGCGGCTTTGCCTGCGTGGAATAAGTTTTTTACCATGACAAAAGTAGCCTATATGTTGTTCCAGGATATGAGCTATCAATGTACCAAGTTTCATCAAATTTCGTTGAGCCGTTACAGCGTGTAAGATCAACAAACATCCTCACAAAGTCGCAAACATCCTTAGAAACTTTCGCCTGTATAAGAGTGAGAAACAACGACCCATGATTGTGTTGCCTTTGTAGGCACTATTTTTCCCAAAGGAACTTCGCTAAGCAAGCTCTACTATTTATAGGTACAAGGTAGGTATAGGATCTGAGAGTTAATTACTGTTAAGCTTAACAATCTTCGTCAGTGGCGTCGGGCGAGCGTCAGTGGCGTCGGAGATAAGACGCGGCCTATCACTTCGAAAGCTCGAACCTCGGCCGGGCCATGTAGGTTTCTCAAAACTTCAGTACATTTTACTGACTGCTCTCAAACGGTGAAGGAAAACATTGTGAGGAAACCTACATACACCGAAGAAGAAATTCTTAGGCGCAAGTGTAATCCACCAACCCGCACTGGGCTAGCGTGGTGGACTCTATATAGCCCGCCCGCACGCCCTCGTTGAGAGGGTAGGACTGAGCAGTCCACCAACCCGCACTGGGCTAGCGTGGTGGACTATAGCCCGCACGCCCTCGTTGAGAGGGTAGGCCTGACCCCCAGCAGTGGGGACATGTTAATAGGCTGTTGATTTGATTTTATTTTTATCAATTTTGAATGGTGAAAACCGATTCAAACCATATTCAGGAAAAGGAAAGGTGTGGTGATGTGCATTTATATGTTAAACAGTGGACTAATTAATTGACTATCATGTGCTTTTGAGTGATTACTACACCTTGTCACTTACACGTAAAAATTATATTATTAAAGAAAGTATTCTTTCAGAAATAAAATAACTGCACCCAAGTTTTTGAAAGATAAACATCATGCTTTAGAAATGAAATTATAATTCACTTCAACATATTTAAAATTCAAATTGTGCAAAAGCTAAACTGAGAATTGAATACGGGCAAGTTTCAGAAAACATGAATATTCAGTTCGGGACTACTAACAACCTCTTGTATAAAGGAAATGTTAAGATAGTGTTTAACTTTGATCGTATCAAATATCTTGGCGATACCTAGGTAAAAAATTCACAACAGAAATTCAATAAGCATAAAACATTTGTAAGGAAGAAAGTTTTATTCGGTATGTCAGAGAGAGAATATTTTACTATTTCGTTAACTACAAGAATTTCAACAATAAAAAACTTTAAATTGTAGGCAGATCAGGGCATTCAGATGGCATTAAAAATGGAGGTCGTTCTGGTACTTTTTATGAGTCTTTTTTAGTTTGCTCGATAAGTCACTTGAATTTTTATAGTTCGGTTATCTTTTTTTAGTTAAGGAATCAGCTAGTGACACTTTTCTGTTCCACTCTGTATACAGGTATTTTGTTATCTGCATCTCGTGTAAATATATCTGTATTTCTATAAAAATATATCAGTAGGAAATGTAGGTATTTGTAGGGGACGGGAGTGGAAATCTACGGCACCACAGAATCAAATTGCAAGCAAGGATACTGAATCCTAATAACCAAAGACTTGCAGTCGATTCCAAGAAGCCCTTTATGAGTCAAAATGATAGCACCATTAATTTCCCTGACTATCGTGGCACAAATGACAATCGTGGCGTAAAAAATCGCATCAGTCGTTGAAAATAACAATAAAGAAGCTAAGAAAATCGTTATTATATGGCATTGTTGTTGTGTATCTGGCCTGAGTTATATCGCCGACTGAGGGACAGATTGCTAACATTACAATAACGAATTGCCGTAGACACGATAGTGAGGTGAATGCACTTTGAACAATAACCAGTCTATGAGAAGGGATCACTGATATCCACTCGTAACTAGCCTATAGGGATTAAAGGATATAACAACTGGGCATCGTCGTATTTAAACTAGGAGAGGGAAACTACCAAGAAAATGACAGGTCTTACTGACACAAGCTGGCACCTTCGCGAATCTACATTGATAATAATATTTATACTATTATTGTCATTTTAAATTACTTTAAAATAACAATAATACTCCGTTTTGGTTTTATTACTTAAATTATCTTAGTTCTTTCCTTAAATCATAAAAATAGCAGTCCTAGAATCCTTCGCTTGCTCAGTTTTCAATACAAGCACTCGCACAATAATAACCAACTTTGCAGCCTAGCATAACAAATTTAATAACTATTATTAATAGCATTGTGCAAACTCACGACACCTCTACAACGTTATTAACTACAAAGCCGAGACAACTCAATAAAGCAACTATTGCAAGAATGCTGTCAAAAAAGCAATATAATAATTAATTGCCGGCCACTATCCCTGGTAGACGCGGTCAGCGGCAGAATTTATCGTGGAATTATTATTGAAAAGCTCCCTTTGTCGGGACAAATTGTTCCGTTGCCAGAGGCGACGCTCGGGTTACTTACAATGACGTCGCGTAGTTGTAGGGGAGAACAAGATGGTTTAGTTTTTTTATGTTGAAGCTAACCTTTCTAAACGGTCAAGGATTGTCCACATAGATTCATTAACTACTTAGTTATAAAATTACCTACATGTAGAATAAATTTTACATGCCCATTGAATGTGATTTTCAAAACCCACAAAATTATTGGCTGTTTAGTAGTTACGTTGTTGTCCTATTTCTTGATTGAATGAAAACATTTTAAGATTTTTTTAAATATTAATAAACTACGTAGTTTCTATTAATCAAATCATTACTTACCTCTATTTCGGTTCTCTTTCGTTTAATTTTTATTTCGTTTGTTAGGATTTGGTGAAATCTAGTATATTATTAATTACTGTCCTACTGATAATTTATTTTACTTTTTACGTACAATTCAGGCGCATAATTAACCGGTTATTTATAACGTTTCTATACAACATTCCTCAATCCCAGTCAACCAAAACTCAAGTCCCTTGTCCATGGAATATTCAGTGAATTTCAATATTGAATTCAAAGTAAGTAGGTATGCCACCAAATATGCCCCCATCATTAAATCAACTCAATGTAGCTACATACCTGTAACAACGTTACACCCTAATCAATGCCCAGACAGAACAATAAACGTGTGGTCATCCTCCCGATGAAATTCAATAAATTTGGACAGTTGGGGTGGCCACGTCTACCCGTCAAGTGGAAACTTTTGAATTGCCGTCAGCGTCCAACGTCCGCGCTTTGAGGGGCATCCTTTTGTCCGCAAAATTGCCTTATTTCGTGTCCTAATAAGGGTTTTCTGTAACTATCAAATTGTAATTGAGTACGCTTTGTAGTCTTTTGATGTCGTCTGCATGTATTGACATGTTTGATTCGCTTTCAGCTTCACAAACATCAATTTTGATCCAATTCCAGATAGTTTGTCTAAGGTAATTCTGTTCTCGTTGTGGATAGCATTATGTAAATGTGAAACCATTGGAATATTTATTGGGCGCATCGAATTTGTAATTAGATATCTCGTCTTGTCAGGACTGTCCTTTGGGAAATCGTTTTGAACGGAATCCACATGAATTTGTATTTGTTTGATGAGATATTCCTGCTGCGTCATGGTTTCCTGTTATTACGTACGTACCTATGTGTAATATTGTTTGTTGTAAAAGCTGTAGGTACTTAATTGATCAGGCATTGACAAGGCTGTTTTACAGTCGGTTATAATTATTTTGATTCTGTGTCACTTTTCTTTCGAAACTTGTCTATAACCTACAACTGTATTATCTATTGGGCTGGGAAAAATGGTTAATACCACCATAAACCTTACAACCCATATAAAATAAATATCTATGTATATTTATGCTTATATGCGATCTAAGGTTAAAACGATTTAATTATCGTCGTAAAACTAGTTTTACATGATATTATTAGTTTAAGTAAAAATATATTATAAATAATTTTTAGCAAAAAATTCAAGCGATAACAATAAGAGACAAGATATAATTATAAACGTGCCGTGTGTAAATTTGTCCAAACATTATTATTATTATTAATTATATATTTACTGGGATACTCTACATTCGTTGAGTTCGAGTACCTACTAGGGTTCTGGGACCTCTGGGCAACATACCTGACGTGGGACCGGTTCCTACTGCACAGGATATTATACCATTACCTTCATCATGATCAGCTTCTTTCAGGTCCATCGGTCTAGCTGGGTCCACTTTCATCTACTCTAACTCCAGAAACTGACCCTCAACGGTTTTCGGTCCAGGGATACAATATGTTGCCTGCCCACTACCATTTTAGCTTACTATAAACCTATCTCAGCTATGTTGGTCTTCTTAGGTGCTTACTATCAACGAGTACCTACTTATTATTCTGTACTTACTAGGGTTAGCTATGGGTTAGCTAGGGTAGCTATGTTGGTCATCTTAGGTGCTAAGAGTAATCTAAAATGGTAGTGGGCAGGCTACATATTTTAAAGGACTCATTATGATCCCTTTCGCACGGACTTTCCTTTCTCTTTTGGACGTTCTTTAATTGACAAAGTACCTGCCTATTATACAGAAACTGTCTCATTAAATTACGCACACCCTTTCGTTCTTTGAGGGATATTCTATACGGTATCTCATAAAATGAGCAAAATATTACAAATTGGCCAAATATTAGGAGGGTTGCATTAATTAGTGTAACTATTCAAAAGTGCTTTAATTGGGACGAATGGTCAAGGGGTAGTCCAGGCTAATTAGGGGTACTGTATTGACTTACATGGGATGGTCAGTTTTACCTCTCTGACACTTTGCTACACACAGTTGAGATGAATGGCGAGCAATAGAAAATATTAAATTATGGAAGTCATTATTGATGCATAGAAACAAAAGAAAATCGTTGCTATAAGCTTGCTGTACCGTACCGTTTTTACGTGACATAATAAACCTTATACTACTTCAGTGGGAGATTTAAGAAAAATGACAGTTTGTAGTTAAATTCATCATCTTCTATGGTTTTGTAGGTAAAATGGAAAGGGTGTTGTTTTTTACAACCCGCAATAAAAAAAATACAATTAAAGATAGCGTAGGTATATAAATTTATAACACCATTACGTATTTGCTAATGGACGAGAATAAAACCGATTAGAAGACAAATCACCATAAGAGGAAGCAAAGTACCACTGTGCTGTGGAACCATGGGGCAGTGTGTCCCACAAACAACATAGTGAATTGCAAAACGAGCATCGCCCAAGGTGGGGTAAGTGGACCCAGTATTGTTACGCTGGGGATTTGGATCTGATATAATCCGAGATGAGAAGCCCTTCACGCCGTCAGCCACCGTCAAATCCATTGTTAATGAACGAGGGACCGCTCGCTAATATTGCTGCTGAGGCGCTAGGCGTTGAGAATAAAATTGTATTTGTCAAGATTCGGTGTCTCACATTTTATTACTTACTTTACCATAGTAACCTGACAAAAGTAGGTAGGTAATTATTCTGTCATTGAGACAAGAATGTGTCTCTTCTTTTTTTATGCAGGTGTAGACAACCCTACCACTAAACCACGAACAAACTCCTTAAAATTTATCATTTGAAATTGTATGTTTTGTATGCGTAATTAAAGTGAGATGGAGATCTTAGATGCTGGGTAAAGTATATGTCGTTTCGAGAATCTTGGCTACTGTCTGTTTCGCACTTAACGTAGGTACCCATACCATACCCATATTGGAAAAATGTCTATCGAAAGTACCTTTCTAAGCATCAAAGACGTCAATTAAACACAAGACAAATAAAAAACCGTAACACAGTTACTTATGCAGGTTGGTGTAAAATTCATCAATGAGTAAAATAAGAATTATACGTATCAATGATTTGTGTAGTTCGTATCTCAAAAAATAAAATAAAAACAACCATTCAAACAACAACGTCTAAGCAAATGGTTGCGGAGTGAAAAATGAAACGTTCCCGCTTGTGTATGTACTTGTGGCCTAAGCTTATCTTTATTCCGACACGGTCAATCCGGTGCGAGTATCGCCTATTTATCACCGCTCGCCTCGTTTGTTAGGATATTCGTAAATATTTCAAGCGTTATTGCCGCCATCAACATAATGTTATGGGGCGAAATTTTACAAAACGGAAACAAAAGATATAAAGCTACGACGTGGCTCCGTGTTTCTGTTTCTGTATTAATGTTGCGGAGAGAAACGATATTATTTACAATTGGCGCGCTGTCTACAATATCTCGCGCTTGTTTACGCTCGTGAAGCGATAAATATGCTAGCTTATTGCTCGATAAATATTTGGAATCAGGCCGTGATTGCGCTCGGTTTAGGGTCTAACCACATTTGCAAAAGAGCCTTTGCAAGAGTGGAATTCAATAATTTCAAGGGACAAGATTGTGTAGATGAGGAGAAAATGAAACAAACTGTGAATCTAAAACTACCTACCTAATAAACCTACCAATATTTTCCTCTGTAACAGAGTTAGTTTCAGAAATTAAACTCAATTTCGAACTATGAATATTTTAACCGTATTAAACTGTGTTATTGTTTGAGTCCTGGTAATTAAAAAAAACTTGGCGATTGATTACCTGAAGGAATGACATTTTATCAAAACAAAAACTATAACTGCCAAATACTGCGTACTTCCCAGAATTTAAAAATCGGGAAAGTAAATCTTTTTAAAGTGCTACAGCGAAGTGAAAAAGACACCCAAGCGCTGCGAGAAATGCATGGCGTGAATTTAAAATAAATTGCAGTAGGTGCAAATGGAGCGTGGTGCATTATTACAGTGTCCCTCCAGCCGGGACAAATGACTCGAAATTGTTCCGATACGTACGACACCTGAGCAAGCGCCATTCATGATAGGGCTGCCGGATTATCATAAAATGGTTTATATCGATAGATTGTCGACAGTTTCGAGGGGTAATTCCCATTTGTTCCATCAAATTGTTTTTCTTCTTTTATCATGGAATAAACTGAAAACAAGATTGTAGTTTCAAATTTGTTTTTCTTCTTTTAACATAGAATAAACTGAAAACAAGTTTGTACTTTCAAATATACGTCACAGTTCTATAGAACAAATAGGTTGAGTTGCTTTGAACTATTCTATTTGATAGTGTGTTGTAAATAAATTCGATTATTTGTTGTTTCGGATGAACATAGTAATACGAATCCGGAAATTTGCCGGAAAAGAATAGATGGAAAAGGCGTGATATGAAAATAGACGGATGAGCATTTTTTAAAGTTTAAAATAGGGTCATAGTGTGAAGATGTATAATAAGTGGATATGGAAAATACTAATACTATACTATGTATAATTATATTATGGATAATGGATTTATCCGTTAAGCTGTGTAAGATTAAAAAATAAATTATGTAAGAGTATCGATGGATACCTATACCAGATAGATATATAGATTTTTCCTAAAAACTATCGATGTAGGTACCCACCAATCCATTATTCGACAACACTATTTCACTAATATCCCAATGGCTTTGAAAATAGACAATTCTGGGCTGTCTGGATTTACCTATTGTTAGTTCTTACGCTTTTGAAAAAGCGTGAATAGGTTTAACGGCTCGAAATCAAGTGTACATAATACAACTAGGTAATAAAAACTTTGACAAGACCTAAGTAATAAGTGTTGACATAAAATTTCTTTAATTCATTTATATGCAACATCTCCACAAAGCACTCAATCACAACAACAAAACAAGCTCACTCTAAACAAAATTGCTGTTTAAAAATAAATAACCCCGTAACAGTTAATATAATGAGAATAACCATAAACTGGGAACACCGCAGCCGTAACCACATAAAAGATGCGTATACATTCTAACCCGAGGTCCGGAATCCAGAGGCCTATTTCGAGGCCCAAATTAGACATTATTGAGTGAGTTATTTAATACACGGCTGAGTCCACGTACACTTTTGCTTATTATTATTATTGGGGCTCACTTAAGCCCGGTAATCCAATGAAGTCTCATTACAGAGCGTTTCGGAGTAAGTTTATTTGCCCACCGCAATCCTCTTGATGCCCTTAATATGGACACCCTCTATAGACAATGGTAAAACATTTGGGGCAACGTAACATAATTATTAAAAATTGCTTTCAATATAGAGAAACATTTTTTTCTATTTAAGTGCCTTTTACAAGATTTATACCTGTAATCTTGTTTATGTAAGATTTTTTTTCAATCGTAATTGCAATTTCGTTTTCTGGCTACAAGCATATTAATTTTAAATTTGTGGGTACCATTTAAAGGTGAGTTATTTAAGGGAAAAAGAATTTACATGAATTATGCTTTATTGCTTTATTTAATTTCAATTTCAAATTATTCATATAAAAATTATTGTAACATTACAGATTCAATATCCAAAGCGAAATGATTTTAGATGCCGGGAGTCCTAATCAGTACGTCGATGATGAGTGAGTAGATAGAAGATACCTACCTACTCTCGTGGACCTACTAATGGAAAAAAGCAGGTCCAACACCTTCTTGTACTTTAGCTGTTATTTTTTACCAAAACCACCTCGCTGCGAAGATAAAAAGCGCCTTTAAAAATTAAAACTCTAATTTAAGCCGGCTAATGGTTATGGAAGCTCAACATTTTCTCTGCGGCGGTAAAGACTAAAATAAAATTGAACTTTTGCCGTGGCGGGGCAGGGGAGCGCAACCTACCGGCTGCCCGGCTAACCATCATGTTTATGACTTCTATAGGGAAATAGCTGCAATGTACCGCTAAATGGAAAAACTTTTATTCCCACACATGTATAGGTATTAGAGCATTTTCATATTTCTCTCTCATCTCCCTGGATGGTGGCGCCGATGAGTTTTTTATGTTTATGCGCTCGTAAAGTCGCTAGTCGCGACAATGTTTCCGATGTGTTTATGTTCCGAATATGAAATTTTCAATATAAAACGTATACGTGAAGTGCATATTTATTGCTAACACATGATTCAGTGTCCATATATTTAGCTGCCATTATAGTTATATTTGCTAACTTTATGGCATTGGCTCGTGATGGTGTATCCACAATAATTTTATTACAGTTTTATCTTAACGCTTCACACTTGGACATGTTTACAGTCGGATAGATATTTTATTCTTTTAAGCAAACAATCTAAAAATTTTACCTTACCAAAAACTAAAACGTTTCATATTCGATACCTACTACCTATTAAATCCTAAAAAGTATGTACCTATGTAATATGTATATGTATGTAAGTATGATAATATTTACGTTTAAGTATGATAGTATGTACGGTCGACCGCATGTCCGCACGTCAGTGGAAACAAAACCAGTTTATGCTGGTCCCTCATAGTATTATAATAATAATAACTTTATTTCAGCCTACGAAAGGCTGAAATAAAGGCTGAAAGTATTAAAACTCCCTAGTAGGCTAGGTCAGCTCAAGGTCAAAGTGTATCCATTGACGTGCGGTCGAGTGTACATACACACCTTCTAGGTAGGTACTTCGACAGCGGAACTGGTCTGAATATAATGCTTAATGTTTTTACTTTGGGAATAGTTATGTTACCATAGGAAACTTGAAGAGAATTTATAATTAATTTTTCTTCCGAAGAGAGATTGAATTACATTAAATATCCCAGCTGTCAGTAGACACAGAAGGTACCTATAAATTAAACGTACCCTTTTAAAATAATCAATTCACTACAGTCATATTTGACAATGCGAGACGAACACGCCCCCTAAGAGATTACACTGTCTATTGACACAGCGCGTCCCATCCCATGGCACTCGAGAACAAACACGATTTTAATCAATACATCAAACAAACTTGGCCACTAGCAATAATAATTAAAAGCGAATGATTATGGTGGAATATTTGTGGAGGACCAAAGGGGTTGCAGAGCCTCAGGCTGCCGGTCTATTGCATAAACTAAGACATAGTTGCGAGTAATCCGCCCCCATGTAATCCTGGTCCGCAAGATGATGATTGCGACCCATTTTAGTTTACAAAAGGTAATCCTTAGGAAACTATCAGGGAGTTTCCCGTTTGATAGAGTAGTTAGTGTTTACGATGTAAATTTGACTGTAATATCATAAACCTCTTTGATTGGGATATGTTCGAAATTTGAGGGATAAGAAGTTTGTGTGTGGAGGTAGTTAGAGAGCAGTTTCTATGGGCATTTGAATTGTAACGTGTTATTATTATTGTGGCAAAATATGGCACTGGAGAGAATAATTAATCAATCAATAACTACTTGGAAAGGGTAACGCCCATAAGGGGAAATTGATTGAAACATTGTGCTGTTTCTCCGTTTGCCATTTCAGATTTTTTTTAAATGCATCGTTATTTTTAGATCGCTAATGAAATTGTTCCTCAATGAGCTGTGTATTTTTAAAATATAGAACTCGTATTTTGCATTGTTTGTTTAATTGGAAGCTACTGATATTATTGCTATGGCGTAGCGCTCGTAGCATGGCGTATTCACAATATTTCTTTCACTCCTATAATTACAAATAGTCGTTAGAAAGTTTTTAAAATTAGAACTAAAACAAGGTTACATTTTAGAATTTCGCGCTTTGTATTAATAATTAAATAATAATAATATAGTAATAATTTTTATAGGTAAATAAAACTTATTCGTGTGTAAGACCCATAAATAATTATATAAGTAATTATAAAACAAGGTTTATGTTTGTAAATTTTTTTTATTTATAAATCGCCCTCATTTTCATCTAAAACCGCCACTATAAAGTCATATAAACAAATGCACAGAAATTTTAAAAAAATCAACGCCAATCCAAAACTCCCCCGTCGAGTGTCTCGTAGCCGAGTATAGTCGATATATTTCGGAACAATCGCGTGAAGCATCCACGAAACCCTCATCAGAAAGCGTTATTTTATCAAAACGACCATTGTCTAACTCTGTTTTTGTAGGTCTCTGCGTGTTTCCGACGGTAGAATACATCCTCTTGTAGCATAAAAGCGCATTCACGTTGGGAAAGGGTAGCTTACAAAAGGCTTTTTATAATACTTTCGGCAGGCATATGGCGCATAATAAACCCTCCTCGCCGCTGTTCGTAGGTATTAAACATTCGGTATGCATGCTAAGTAATTATTATGATGGGTTTTGTGTAGATACGAATATGTTGGTGGTTTTAAATAAGAAAAACTAATATATAAGGTCAGGCGGGGTAAAAGAGATACACGGATGAACGGTCGGAAAATTAAAAGCCAAAATCTTGGTCGAAAATGTATTTGCCAATTTTTCTCTCGTCTTGTCTAGATCGTCGTGTGTCCCTTTTTTTTCATCCGTTTTCTAGTCCTGTTAAGTCAAAGTTCCAGTCAGCCAGTCATGTCTGCAGTCAAGGTGACTGATGGACGCCACAACAACGGAGAAAAAGATATGCCCAGACCAGAGCAGACTGGACGACTATAGAGATTAACACTATAGTTTGTATGATCTGGTCTTCTATTAGTTATTTTTTCCCCGGAGAGGTGTCCCTCTTATTAGTAGGTACTTACGTACTTCATAGGGTTTTATGGGCCTCTGCTCAGCGTTTCATCAGCTTTAATAGACTTTTAATTTTTTGTGACGACTTATTTTTACTTGCATAGACAGAAAAGGGCGATTCAAATTGTATTTTTATATGAAGCAAAGATATCAACAGAAAGATTAAACCGTACATAAACATTGAACATAAAATACAGATAAGTACGTTGTATCAAAGAAGCGTTCGATAAACAGGAAACCGACCACTTTACATGGAGAAAACTGCGGAACGAACGGCGGGTGGTTTTAATATCCCACAGGAATAGACTGCAATTTCTGAAGTATCAGCGGGTACGGCGCGGGCGACGCAAACAAAAATATTATAAACAGGCAATAAGAATAAAGAAGCCTTCAACTTCCAGACTACGGTCGTAGTAACTTATTGTAAATAGCGCTATAACAATTTTGACGTTCAGCGGAGTTAGTTGGCGGCTTTGTATGAGTATGTTGGCAAGCTGTTATGGTTTCCATTCAAGCTGTTTATAATGTTGTTTATTAGAAAGTTGATCATACAACATTTGAGTATTTTCTTGTGAGTATTCTTACTTGAAATGTTTCGCACATACATAACACATGTTTGTTTATTTATTTATTTACTAAAACAATTACACAGTCCCTTTAAGGTAAACCCTCACTAAAGTTAATAAATTATTTGAAACTCAGTCAAAACGCATTTTTTTATTAATTAATACTAGGTATTCTTAATGCCTTTTTGGGCGAAGACCGTTATGTCCAATTGTCAAAATTTCCAGGTGTCAAAATGTCAATCTTTTTAGCCTTCCCGAGCAAAAGTGCACGTCCATGTTTGCATTTCTGTTTAATATAATACAAGTCATGATTTACGGCCCTATTTGGCTTACACTGCAAGCTAAAGAACCCACATACACGCAAACTAATTATAATCCAACAAACACATCGGCGAACAAAGCCAGCGGCGTCATCCGCACCTCATCAAAATATCGCGTTACAGAATCACAAATTCATTCGGGCGCCAATTATCCTCAGCGCACATTTTCCGACTCATTCCCCGGTGTAATGATCACGTGGTGATTTTGACAGTTGTCTCTACCCCCTACCCCCCTTTAAGTAGGGGTTGTTCCATCATTGTTCGAATGTTTCCTTTATTCGGTCGCTTTGGCTCGTAGAGGCGCAGAACTCTTAATGGTTAACTGAGAGAAAAACCTGTGCATATTGTTGAAAGGTTCCAAAGTAGGTTCTAATGATATTAGGTATAGCAAATTTTCTGAACAATAAAGAGTCGTTGCTTTATTTATTTCTCCATTGCGCTTGGAACCTACGACTTTTGTGTTTATTCTACCTAAATATTGTTGCTACGTAATAATCGTATTTGGCGTTTATTTAATTAATAGGTTTTAGCTCAGAAGTTCACATTCATTTTATCCTGAAGCTAATTTTCAGCGTCAGGTGTGAGATCGATCAGGTCGGCAGGAGATCCAGAAAATGCACGTACTCGACGGCGCTGGAAGATAAATCCACCCTCTGGTCCTCCTCTATTTTTGCTTTGCTTCCACCTATACAGGAATGTCACTAATAATGAAAATGTATGATAGAAAAGTGGTGTAATAAAATGTTATGGTATCGATTTCAAAATATATTGAAGAAAAACAGCCTAGTCATACATTTAATTTTTGTTGTCGAACGTTCGTTCGCCCGTTCGCTCGCTCACGCAGTGGAAACGCACCTACGGGGTGGTGCGAATGCAAATGTCACTCGTTAACATGCATTGCGCGAAGTCGGCCGTCTAATTAGGAGCCCGCCGTGACACGGACTTCAGTATCACCCTGTGAAATGGTTATGAGGTTCTATTGCCGTGTCTATGAAGTATGCCATCATTTTCGGGGTTTCAGCGCGTCATTAATGTTTCCAAGACTCTTAGATAAATATATAATAAAAATATATAATATAATAGGTCCGCTTCTGCAGGAACAGAGTCAAAATTTTACAGTAGGTACAGTTTTTACGGTACTGACGTATCTAAGTGCACTCTACGTGCCTAAAGATAAGATGATATAAATAATAAATAAATTGTTTCTATCTCTGTCACACATTATTAGGAAGATAAGGACGACACAGATTTTTCTGCTATCAAATTTTAAATGTGTACCTTCAGAATAAGGCCTAACATTTAAATAAAAAAATTATAAAAATAATCAACAGCTTATAAAAGTCCACCGCTTGTCCCAGGCCTCTTCCAAAGAGTGTGGCAATCTTTTACCAAATCGTTTTTTTTCCTCGAATTTTTATAAAGCGCGAAAGCATAAAATATAGGTACTGGCACTAAAAAATACGCGATAATCAGTATTTTTTCCTTTTTTAAAATATTATTTATGTATTTTTTGCATGTATGCATGTAAACACGCTATTGTACCAAAATTTACAAAAACAGACACTTAAGAACAAAACTATGTCTAGTAACTAGTCCAGTTAAGTATTTTAGGAATTAATCTTCGATTCAATAAAATATGAGTTCGTATTGAGATCTTTACAGATAATTCAGTAACTTCAGCAAGAGATGAAAGTGATACAACAAAACACTAGGAATAAAATTTGTTTTAAATGAAAACAATGCACAATCATCAAAACAAAATGAAGCATAAAATAATATAGCATTATAGTTGTGAATTTATTGGAGTGGCAGTTAGGGGACGCAGTTAAATTAGTTCTTCGAGCTTCTGGAATCGACGGAGCAAGTTTCTGCCTCCCCCACCTCATTCCCCACCCCTATTCACCCTTGCATTTACGAGTGCTAGCAAAACGGGCATACGTTAAAAGTTTTCCTGCAAAATATCAACATATTACAAACTTCTAATAAAAAGCAGTACGTTTAAAAAGTTTTCAATCTCACTTTAATCTTAGAAAATCTCTAACTCTATACTCTAACTATAGTTTCTGAGCAAAATGCAACTGCAGTCTGTCTGACATTCGTTACGTTTGCATTAATAATAAGAAATCTGTGTGTAGGTGTGTGTGTGTGTCACACTCCAAGTGAACTAATTGGAATAAAAATTTTGTACCATTTGAAATGTAATGTAGTCAAAATACAAAGTTAAATTTGCGGCTCGTCAAATAACATATGCCAACAAACCGTATATGTTTACTATTTGACCAGCTGCACTAATTAGCTATGTTTTACATACATTTCCAAACATTTGCAATAAATCGATTTCATTGTTTGTTATACATAATTTAACTCGTTTTATCCTGTAAAAACTGTTAAGTCGATTAGCGAGTGAGTGAGAAGGTTGTGCTGTGTGGTCGTACGTACTTATTATTAATAGACCGCCTTTAGTCATGCAGATAAAATTCATTTCAGTTAATAATAAGGTAGCTAAGATTATGTAGAATTTTTTGATACCTAACAACTTCAATAAAACTCGAATAGCGCCGTTCAATACCTACACATATTTAATATGCAAATTGTTATTAGCAATTTGTCGAATATATTAGTTCCCAACGACCCCGTAAGAGCACTTTAACCTAAGTTATGCGTATTTGAACTATTTTAGCTCAGTAATTGACTTTACAGACTCTCTCCTCTCGCTGTAACATAAGAGGCAATAGCTAATCTACATTCGCGAATACTCTACATTTAATAGTTAATAGAAACGCATGCAGGGGCAGGATAGCTATTGTTTCGTGAACAATACAGAATGTCTATTCCATTTAAGTAATTCTTTGTTAAAATGCAATAATACCTGCCTATTCTAAGTTATTTTATGTTATTACTCATTTACAATGTTTAAGGTTTGTTAGGTCCAACTTAAAAAAAACACTGCAAGTGCGTATCAGAACATGCATAGTATATTTTTATAAAAAATAATAAGACGTAGGAAATGACTAAGGTAAGTAAGTATAATAGCAAATTCAAATTCAAATGTATTTTATTGCATGTAAGTACACTGGGTACATTTATACAACGTCAATTTTTTATCTACCACCGCCTCCAAGGTGTTATATAGAGCTGGGAAGAAGAAGCGGCGCAACAAACTTCCGCAACACATCTTTTAAAATCAAGTTTGTACATAACATTATTTTGTAAAGATTGTGCGAGGCTGAAGAGCTCCAGAAGAACACATATTCTCAAAGTAAGATAAGTACTCTGTTTTATGAGAATTGGTCATAAGCAACACAATTCAAAATCATAAGAATTCGTGAATAAAATATGGTAGGTATATCGGAAAAGTAAAATTCAACGGTGTCGGATGTAAAACCACAGAACATCCCTAGTCGGTATAAGTAATTAAGTTGCGCAGTATAAATGAAGGGTCTTGCTCTATCTAGAGCAGGTAATGAGTTTATGAAACGCAATTGTGTTCCACATTGTAGGTGCAGATGGATATGTTGTTACTTAACTATCACTTAACTGGCTTGTAAAGTTTACATAGGGTATGTTGCTATTTTAAGACATAAATAAGTCTTAGCATTGAACATAAATAATTAATATTTAGCTATGAAACATAAATGGTAGCAGTGTTTCATCAATCAATATGTGAATAAAGCTGAAAACAAATAGAATAATGAACCCACTGCCGAGTACTAGGGAAGATTTCATACAGTGAACAAGAAATCGTCTATTCCAAAATTACTACTTAAGTTACTATGAAACCTATGACTTTTCAAAATAAGTAAATCGAAATTAGAAAACCGTCGAAATTATGCAGCCCTTCTGAATGATGGACAGGAGACTGAAAACGAGATTGACATTGTATAGCAGCATACTCGTATATCCTGCAACGGCTTGAAGTTGAAATTACTTTCTAATTAAGACAGTAACTTGTAAAGATTTTGAACAACTACTAAGATATAGAAGGGTGAATCTGAATACATAAAGTGGCCATTCTATACAACGCACGTGGTGGCCAGACCCTTTTGCCAATTATTATAATTAACTATAAGAGGAAGTGACCTCTCAGGCTTAGGCGAAGGGTAACTTTGTAATACCTTCGCCATTTGACGAGATTGATGGCAACAAGACAAGTAACTTAAGGCTTTATTGCGTTATTAGGGAAGTTTGCATAAAGTGCCTTTATTATGTAGAGATTGGTTGACTCATATTTCATCTTAGGGTTAAATAGAAACTTACCTACTTATACCGTTACCGTACCGTATTTAAAAATACATAAATTAAACTTCTTAACTTCCTTAAAGGAGTAGTGAAAAGATCTAAGAGAGATTAACTAAACTCCACTTTAGTGTTATACATATAAACCCCTGTGTAAAATGCCTCTTCGTTATTATAATATACCTAATTATTATACTAAATCACATAAAATCATATTCAATTTCATTCATTTGTTGAAAAGTTTTGCTCCAAAAAAAAACAAGATCGAATATTAGGAAATCCTATCTCAAGAGTACTTATACTTATACATATGTATGCCTTGTATTTTCAATAGAATTTTTGAAAAGCTTCTGAGAGGTCCCGCGACACATGTCAATAAGAAAAGTTAGCACACTCTCGGTACCCACCAGGGCGTTTGGGAGTTCAATCTATTATTCTATTCATTCTAACTCTGAGACCAGCTACACAATAAAATCCGTCGGAAAATTAAACGATTCAGCAAACCCTAACTCATTGCATTGCAAAGTTCTGCGTAGCTAGCACAACCTCAGTCATTATTTCGCCTCCCAGCTCGCAGACGAGCAAATATTTGAAAGATCAACTTGCTTCATTATGTAGTTTTTATTTTCTGTTTTATAGCTATGAATGCGATTGGCTCTAAACAAGAGCGATATAATTGACTTTGTTGAACAAAGGTGTAGTTTGGGGGACCTTTAAAGGTCGTTACGCTACTAGTTCATAGGTATAGACCATTATATCTGATTTAAAAAAACCGGACAAGTGCGACTGGACTGGACTCACGCCCTGAGGATTCCGTACAAACTAATTATGTATATAGATAGAGATGGAAGTTTTTTTAACGTGAAATTAACGATTTTCGGATTCTTTCCTTTACTTATGCTTTACCTTGCTTCTTAAATATTCATGATTCTAGACAACGGGAACTACCCTATTGTATTTGATTCAGTTGGCGAGTATCAAAATTTATGATATAATTGGCCGTATCTTTTTATTACGTTAATTTTTTACACCCAGGTGCCATAGACCATGTTTTTAATATGAATTTCAACTTGATGCCCAGTACCTTTTACTGTCAACGAATTTATGTGAACTATTTTTCACAGATAATCCGAGAATTTCATGAGAAGTTCAATATTTTTGGGACCCTCCTTGTTTCGGGTCCCAAATTGGCTGGCAGCTACGTAACTGTTATCGAAAGAAGAATAAAACCTTCACCGATCAATGTTTGCTTGAGTAGAAAACTTGGGATTGGCGAACCGCAACCTCTCAAATGTTTGGTCTAGACGAGTTATTAAAAATTTATTTTTCATAGAATTTGTGAATGCATTTGAGATGCTTATCGAATGCTCGGTACGGTTCTCAAGTATATCGATGTTATTGATGCGCACTCAAAAGTCGACGTTCTGAAGTAAACCGAGAGTCTCATTCATTTATTTTGAAAAAGTTGTTTCTGTTAAGAAGATTTATTGCAAGGAGCAAGTGATCTTTCCTCTTTTTACATTAGCTACTTATCTTCATTATTATTTCTAGAGTCAGAGAAGTGAAACATTATATATGTATTGTATGTTGTGTAACATTTATTTGCCTAAAGAAAGTAGTTTTATTTTTGTCGACTTTCATAAATTCGCAAAAAATTTAAATAGGAACCTCACATTCGAATTATTACGTACTATTCGAATTATTATTATTACCTGCATACGCCGAAGAAGAAATTCTTAGGCGCATGTGAAGTCCACCAACCCGCACTGGGCTAGCGTGGTGGACTATAGCCCGAACGCCCTCGTTAAGAGGGTAGGCCTGAGCCCCAGCAGTGGGGACATTAATAGGCTGTTGTGATGATGAAGATTCGAATTGTTATTTATGTAGTAGAAAGTATAGTCATAGTACAAAATGAAACTTTTTTGTCTCAATTATTCTAAAGGAGATACTAGTATTTTTACCAGAGCTAACTTTTCAGTGACATCATTGTCCCATGCAGCGTTTGGCACAAATCTCTGCAAAGTCTGCTCGCCCAAAATTAATGTTGGTTTATACAATCGAATAGTATTGGAAAAAAACTTTGTTTTATAGTAAAACTGGGACAGAATACTACCCTTTTGTTCTATTACGTCATATTCTATGGAACCACGGAACAAATTGGAATTACCAAAAATGCTAAGTATTCGAATAAACTACGCCACAAATGTTCCAGACCGGTGACAAGCATTCAGCTCCTCTCATACCAACCAGTTCTTGTACCGGGATGATAGTGTCTGCGAAAATGTATCGTCCAATCAAATGGTGTTTCCGGGTAATAAATTCGGAAGGTATAAGGAATTATATCATTTTGATAGCCCATTTAGTATCAGATTCAGAGTGCTACTTATGTTTTTTATGTCCCGCACGTTTTCTCCTATGCCACTATTAGCCAGAGTTAGTTATTAATACTAAAATAATTACAGTTATTTATCAGTTAGAGTGGGAATGAAAGAGAAGTGATAAAAGTTTCATCGAATTTATTAGGTCTTTTATAACTTTTTTTTCTAATTTTTTATTAATCTCTGATTCCATTAATGCAAATATAATCACGAGTAAATTTAATGAACAATCTGAAATGAATTTCAGACCTAATTCATTAGTAGACTTAATAATTAACTAAGATCTAATGAATGGAGTAAGACTGTGATTCTAGATGTCTAGTCCATTTCAAGATGGCTTCTTACAATTATCCTAATGAGACACATTTAATAGTTATGAGGGTAGAAAGGGTGACGTTAACTTTATAAGTCCTTTGTCTTGCTTTTCGAGACGTAATCAGAATAAATGGAGAGGCGGTGTGTGATTTGTGACGTCATTAAGACATTCCTTGAAGCATGGTAGAGGAAAACAGTATGGAAATATTTATGGGTGACCGTTAGGTCAGGAGGTATAGATTTATATTGTTTTACCTCGTTAGTATATGATAGTGGTTACTAGTTTGACTTTGGGTTAGTAGTACCCATAGAAATATAAGTCCAGTAGCGAGCTTTTTCCGGTGTTCTGTGGTAGTACCAATTCCCTCGAAAAATTATCTACTTTATAATCGCGTTTTATTAATGAAATCAAGGTGGTACCTATAGTCAAAGTAGTATAAGATACATAAAAATAGATTGTTACATCAGTTAAAATATTAGTTTAAATAAAATAGGTAATTATATTCTTAGCTCTTCATTTTGTTTGCCTAAAGTTTCTGTTTTGTTATCTTAAGCCGTCTTGTCTGAGAATCAAAGGCAATTCGATTTGGAAGGTTCGTACGTCAACTTGCTACAAATAAACAAAGCAAATTGGAATTTAGTTTTCTGAAAAACTGTGGATACGAGTTTACGAACATTGACGAAAGAATTAGAATCTTAGTGAAGTGCATCTAGATGTTTCCACAAATAACAAAAAAAATCTTTAACGAAGGCACGAGAAGCGGTTTCTCGATATTTTGCCTGTATCGAGATGCTTTTACGCCCGTCGAACCTTCTTGCTATCTACTGTATTATTGTGTTCTGTTTTATCTTTTTTGTGCAATGCAAAAGGACAAAGCAATTCAATTCAATACTCTTTGAATTGAATTGCTTTGTCAATCTATCCGCAATTCACAATCTTAATATTGGTTCGGTAGATAATATTTTTTATCAAATATTACTTCCATTTTGGACGTCGTCTAGACTGATATTTTGTTTGATTGTCAACAAAACGTGTTTGTTATATTTTGTTAACGAAGCCCTAAATCAGGCAATAGCTTCAGTGATTTACGTTATTCTCTGTCTTCATAATGTGTATAATTTTAATCAACAAAAAACTGCATAAGTGTCTTTCAGTCACTCAAACAATGCCTAAGTATATTTCACACTATGCTTTGTCCACTATTTTATATATTTTCCGTTTCCCGTGGAATATAGTACAAGAATAACATATGCAGTGCAGGTAAGGGCGGTCCTGTCCTAACGAACGCAGCGCGTCGCCCGAATACTTGATCATGTCAACTTAAATTTTTTGTAGTTTGTTATTCCCGATCGCCGAGTTTGTTTGTTTTTTGGATAGCCTCTATATTGAAGACAGTGCAAGGCATTGACGTGGGGGCCAACGTCAATGGCGTCATTAATATAAAGATACTTTTAGTTCTTTGGTCCACCTAACTAAAATTCCGCTGATTCCGCCATGAAAATGTCAAATTGGGTTGGCGTTTCATCGGGTTTTGAGACTAGATGCTTCAATTATGCATAATAAATTGTACGGCGGCCCGCACTAAGCTTTCTCGCCATTTCTTTTTTTACTTTAATTTTTAAAGAAAGAAAGAGTAAACTCATACATAGTAAGTACAGCTTTGTCATTTTTCTAAAAAAAAGGTATTAATTTTTTTCCCATAAACTGATGAATTCATCTTATATGACCCATACATGCCTATACTTACTTATTCGTAATACTGACGATTTTGCGATTTACTTACAAATGGTTGGAGCTATTGAAGTTTCAATATCATTTGTAGAGAAACCATACAAAGTAGATTGGTCCTACACCAATGGATATTACTATGTCATGCACAAAAATAAGCGACTACTACGTTTCATCTAAATCGTTAGAGCGGTTTTTATAATTTCACTTTTTGTTGTATGATGGCTACTTTTCGGTTTGACGGTAGGTACGAAGAAACTGTTGTTAATCTGTACGGTACTACAAATTAAAGAAAAAATTCTGACAAACTTATTTTTATACAGTGCTTGTAAAAACATTTAAAACACTTTTTTTATAAAAATAAGCGATTGAAACGTCGTACATATTTCAATAAATTTCTTATTCTTTTTTCAAATGTTTTTTTATGTCCTCACAATGTTTGAGAAAAGCACTATATAGGCCTCGGCGGAAAAAAAGGATTACCTAACGATTTTATAGCAGGCCGAGCCATAGCGAGTCTAAGATGCTGAAAAATCACCCCATTAGGCGATCCCCTTTTCTCCTGAACTCTACTTGTACTATGTATAAAGTGCTACGCCGTAACGCTTTTAGATGCTGCTATTAAAGTTGCGACTATTAAAATCAAATTAGACGTGTCTCGAACGTTACTTATCTATGCCATTAATGTAATATTTATAGGTAATCTTCAAGTCAGTTATTTATATATGTTAAAAATATAGCAAGACATGGATATAGCAAGTAATGGATATTATTATATTAATAGTATGACTAAATCATAATGAGTTGAGTTAAAATTTACAACTCTTATCTTACAACAAATATATTATACTGGTACTATTATATATTCTGTGCCCTTAGTTCATTTATAAATACGCTTCCTATCATCAAAAACACTCCTAGAAGAGCTCTCAAACGATCCCCAGATTTGCATGTAATTATCATTTTTGATTCGCTCTTCTTTTGTGTAAATACTCGTCTAAAAGGTAACACCGTAAATGACATAATGCGGGGAAAGATATGCTGAATTATTTATACGATAATACGTTCCTCGGGCTTTTAACATCTCCGCTTTAATGTTAAAATACGCTTCAATGAATATTACTTTTGGGGATTTTTGTTGCCTAAATAAATTATTACATTTGAGTAAGAATACGTTTTAATGAATTTTGAACGGCACGGAGCGGATAGGATTTCCTATTCCTTTTTGTCGTCGCGCCGTCATGGAACGGGACTCTTTTGTGGTATTGTAATGTGTTTTATGGTAGGTAGATGGAAGATATTATATTTTGATACTATGGCACCTCCAGATACAACGTCAGAATTGTGCCAGAACTTAGTCTGAACAATATTCAAAAATTAAAATCTTTGAAACGCTCTCCTGTAAAATTTACGGAATGACAGTTCGTTAGTACTGGACGTTCACTATATTAATAAATGTTTGATATGTTAGCGCTCTCCACTGAACAATACATTAGAAAGAACCTAATTAGGAACTATTCGAATTAGTTAATTATAGGGACTTATATTTTATTATTGTACTTAAGTATAAATTCTAAGATTCGTGTAACATTTGTCTATAGGTACCTAAATAACAAACTCAATTTCGTCAGGTTTGACATTTCACTCAGCAGTCATTGTAGCGACCCGATATTGTGTTTGACATAAAAATTATTTGTTCGGAAACGATGCAGGGTTCCGAACCAAGTTGAAATTGAATTTTCTGCCAAAAGTGCTACTGCATGTGATAGGTTCTTGAAAATTACAATTACACATACTTATACCCTTGAATGAGTTATGATCATTTAATAGGTAAGTACGTAAGTACTTTTAAATGTTTTGTAAACCCACCACTCGGGGAAGAGCGAGGTCCTCCAACACAGGTATATTTTATGCTTAACAAGAGGACCTTGGTAGGAATCTAGTTTTGTGAAAAGCAAGGTTTTTAAATAAAACAATTTTGAATTTTGAATTTTTTGATTTTTTTTGAAGTACTTACCTAACTTGTGATGGAACTCTGGTGCTATGTTAGTGCTATTTTTGAGCACAGAAGAAAGTTTTATTGTTTTTAAAAGGGGATCGATGACTATTTGGGCGACTAAGCTTTTTACTATTTTCTTAAAGGGCAACGTGGCCGACAGGATGACGGCGGCGGCGACGCAGAAAAACTTATTTTACGATTTCCGTTCTGAAAACTATTGCTCCATTGAACTGTTTGCTCGAAAAATCCATTATTTATTGCTTTTGTTATAAGTTCTTTATAGGAAAACTGACATTATAGTGACGTCATTATTTCCGGATGCAAGCATGAAAAGACTAAGGAAAAAAGATGATACAAATTCACACGCGAGCAGGATTTGAACCTGCGAACCTATCCGGGGTCACGTTCTATCAAGGTGATACACTAAACTTATCATACATTTTATTCTCTATAGTTGTAAATAGGTACCTACTATAGTGCTTACATAAACATGACAAGATAAGTCTTGATTGTATACAGTTATACAACGCTATCGAGCAGTGTCAACGATGCAAAATTCTTGAAACAAACTAAAGAATATGTGTGGATACTGAAGCAGTAATACACTTTGAGAAGGGAAATTTTCCAGACGATAGCTCTCCTGTCCCACGTTGACATTGTACGTGTTACTTTTAACAAAGGACCAATCCATGTGAAATGACATAGGCTGACAGCATCCAAACGACCGTCGAACATTATCGCAAAATACCCTTAACTCGATTCGTTCATATAATATTCATGACGCGGTGCAATCTTTCAAAAATTGACACCTTTTTCCAGGGGGTTCAGAACCCTCGGGTCGGGATGAACAAGTTTTTTGTATTTGAGCCGGTGAATAAATTACGATGGACACAATGGGCGTCGTGCTTTGCGACTACGCTAATTTATAGTAGGTATTGGTGACATTTGTGGACAAAGTGATTATCACTTTAAGTATATTTTAATGTATTTAGAGTTAATATTTATATACCTATACCTACTCAATATTACCGATATATTGACTGACCTGTTAGCTTAGTTGGTAGTGACCGTGCCTACTTCGCTAGAGGTCGTGGGTTCGATTCCCACCCGGAACCGATATTTGTGTTATGAGTTTAAAGTTTACATGTTTCACGGTAGATACTAGTGTTTCGTATTTAAATTCTTACTACTATTTTTTGAAAGGGATTGAAGCTAGCTTTCATGTAGTATACATGGGATTGGATTGGATATGCAGGCTGATCTGCAATTATTCTTTAAAGCTCTCAGAATGTGGACGAAAATGTATGTGGCTCTCATTGGAACGGCCTATTTCAGACTGGTGATATGCAGACTGGTGATATGCTAAACTGTGTTCTGTTTAAAATTATGAATGGTTAGGTATCCATTACTAATATTATTATTATCTAATTTGACTAAAACGAGAAAACAATTCAGCAACCAAATTAAAACCCCACCGTACACATTATGGCGAGTGGTACGCTTTAAAGATATTGGTCAATACAAGACCCAAAGGAAATTTTTAGAGGGCTGACCTATGCACACATTACTTAGTAATAAAGCTTTAAAACAAATACCGAGGTCCCAGGGGAGTTGTCTAGTGGAGAGTAGATCAAACAAGGTGGGAGGAGGACGGTCCTACGTCATTCGGGGCCGCGTAACTCAAGTTGATTGTTTGTACTACGGACACGGATTTTTCCACTTGATTGTCTGATTTGATTTTCCCAAGGACTGCCTTCTTAGGTTGCCGTGCAAATAGATTGAAGAAATAACCGACACTGTATATGTGCTTTAGTGTTTAATGTCTTCATAATTGAAACTTTACGGTGGAAATAGCGTCTAAATTATATCGTCTTAGACTACTGCATCTTTTCATGGAATTTAATTCTATGATGGAAGCAAGTTGTTTTATTTATACTAGGTATGTAACTTCTAATTCCTTGACTGTGTTGTAAATTATATTGAAGTATTGCATTGTTGCCCAGGGAAAAACGATCTTAACGGTTAGATTGCCTGGTTTGTCCAACGAAAAAATTTTTTCATTGCATTTAACTTTTATTGTCTTATCTTTTTGTCTTTTCTTATTATTTTATTTTGCTGTTAACTCCCGTAATGGCATTTATTTATCTATTCGAATGAATTTATTTATCCGTTTTGTCTCAGATACTTGTGGTATAACCTATTAAGGCTAATATTTTATCAATTAAAGGGTATTTACGTATTCGTCCGTATTGTCACTTGGAAGCAATTGTGAGCCATTGAGACACGCGTCCAATTATCAGACGGATAGACAAAAAGCGACGCCCTAAAAATCACGTTATTGTAATCATTGCACCCACTATTCTATTATGGATTATAGGGATTATCATTTGTCTACCCTCCAAAAAGCTTTCTACAATCTCGACAAGCGTTGCGAATCCCTGCTATTGTCCGGTTGTCATTAAGTTTTTGTCTTTCTCCCCATCTTACACTTCAGCTCTACGACTTATAATAGGGGGACATACAGGCGATTAGAACTGCGATCAAGAGAAATTTCTAAGTTGTTGATACTGTTATTTACGTTTTAACATGTCATTTGTGTAGATGTATTTGAGAAGTTTCAGTATGTAGATGTAGCAAATTAGAAGTACTTCTTTAGTCATTTAGAATATCATTGTCATTAGGATTTACTCCTCATACAATTTATACAATGACCTATATAAAGTGTCAGTTTTTTCTTTGAGGTGAATCTATTAAACAAAAAATTATTTCTAATGTTTAGGAAATTATCTACGAATCATTCATTTTCGTCTTTACTCCTAAGTATATCAATCGATACCTTTAAATTTAGATATCTCTGTCTTTGGAGATTGACTGTGAAAGCAAAACTTGAATGAAGAACGGTTGAATAGTCGAGAAAACACATTACAGTAACACACACCTGTTGCAGACATAACTTGTACAAGAAAATGATAAATAATAAAATAATTTTCTATTTCTATCTTAAAGCGAGATAAATAAACAAACTCTTGGAATTATAAAGGATAAACGATGCACTCAGCACTCTTCTACCTGGTTACATAGCTCTGCAGATTTCTTCTTTAAGGTTCGATTAGTTCTCTAAGGTTCTACTGCAGAATTAGTAAAACTGCTTGCCAACTTCAGCAACCGTGTGTCGCAAGATGAAGCAAACTCTCCACGACAAATAGTCTCGGATTGACATCACATTTATTTCACTGACAGCCACTTTTATTGTGCAGATATATTTGTATCCGACAGAACTAGGAAACGCTATTATAAAAGTAGCACAGTTTGACAGTGTCCATAATTTGTCACTTCGTATTAATGGGTATTTGGTTCTTGCAAATTATTAATCATAATACCTACAGTAATAAAATACATTTCAATCAAATACTTATCTTATATATACATATCTTATATATACAATATACATATCTTATTAAACAACAAGCTTCACACATCAAGCTTTTTTATGTTCCCTTTTTAGTACTTGTTAGTGACCTGTTGTAGCCCGCGACTTCGTCTGCATTGATTATAAAAGAGTATAGGTAACGAAAAAAGCAATTTTCATTTACAAGTACATATTAGTGATACCTAAAGCGGAAATTTGCTCGCGCTCTTTTTGACGTCATTGTCAAATGAACCATATCACTATAGCCTAAAGAACTAAATCGTATGACTTCTGCACGTCGGCGTAACAACTTAAAGCGTAAGAAGTAGATGCGTAAAGTAAAGCGTTCAAAAGTAGGTCATGATAATTAGTTAATTATAATTATTAAAGATTCTTTTCGAGATTCAACAAATGACAACGCTTATTGCGTAGGTTATAGAGAGAGATAAGCTAAGAATATAATCCAAGTTCAAATAATAAAAGCGTTTCAAGTGGTGACCATAGACACAATGCTCACCACAGAGCAGAAACATTTTTGCTTCCTGTACCCTTCACATGAGTTGACAGCGCCGATACTCGCTAACGAATGCGTAAATACGTAGTATTGCTGTCTCTTTTTGATCAATTACGAAAGACAGAGAGGTATAGATATAGTTTTAGCGTAATCGCTAGCGAGTATTGACGTTGTAAACTCATGGTATGGTGGCGATACCACACGTGCTGTTTTGACGGAACGCCGCCGCCCGCCGCCGTCACCCGGTCTTTCGACAACTATGAGAGGCTAATTGACTTTCTCCAATAACATTACGAAGTTATTTTTCACCCATTGGATCACCGCTGCAAGCAACTTTACACGGCGGATTATTCTGAAGGAGATCGGGAATTATCCTGCATTCGTGAAATCAGCTGACGCGGCATGTCGGGGAAGCCATCTACGATACGTAAATGTAGTGGAAGGGGCAGCGGTTAGTCTTCTCAGGCAGAAAAATCATCACGTCAGAGTTCTGTAGTGTTCCATGCCTGACTTAGTAAATAGAATGTAGCAACGCCAGTTTAATGGGTATAAATATAATTAAAATTCGAGCACACGAAGCTTTATCCGAATATACGAATAACCTTGTCTTAGAAAAATGAATGTAACTTATATTTATTGAACATACCTACATAAAAGGAAAAAAAAACATACATACCTACAGCCGAACATAGATTTTCCTCCTTTTTTGGAAGTCGGTAAAAACAATAGAGCTCTTTCCGCTAAAGTCAAAGTCAAAACTTTTTATTGCATGTAAGTACACTGGGTACATTTATACAACGTCAATTTTTTATCTACCACCGCTTCCAAGGTGTTAGCGCTGGGCTAATAATCTGCATTACAGTTTGGCGGACTTGTTATAAACAATCCATGTTTCATACATACATACATACATAACTTCACGCTATGTCCCTGGCGGGGTAGGCAGAAATAATAATACGAAATAATGTTTCGTCATGAATAAAGGATTTTTTTTTCAACAATAGATAGATTTGTATAAACCATTAGAGGAAATACAATCTCGCCACTTCCAGATATCTTCTATACATCTTAGATCACGTACGTGGTCGTCCTTTCGCAATGATCAGGCGCCGGTGGTGGTCGGACCCAGGTAACTCGATTACTTGAACGAGACTAGCATGTAACACCCATAGAAACTATTCATAGATACTCTGAGATGCGCTGTACTGTGAGTACGGTCGACCGCACATCAGTGGTAACAAAACCAGTATAAACTGGTCTTGCGTAGTATTGAAACTCCCTAATAGGCTAGGCCAGCTCAAGGTCAAAGTGTTACCACTGATGTGCGGTAGACTGTACCTATGCAAAAGTAGGAATGTATGTCAGAGACAAAATCTTTAGATTATTTCTCAGATTAGAGGATTATTTAAACTTGGAACATACAATGTGAAATTGTCCGTCAATGATGCAAAAATAATAAAAATGTATTTAATAAAAATAATTACGGCTTATTATAAGAAAACTAAATCTGAAAATTATCTATAGCCTTACGCCAACAATAAGCAGGTACCTATAGACTTATCAAATACCTAATCAAAACTATTTAGTAAAAGTATTATTTTCATGATTTTTTATGGTTCCGTGGTTCAACAAGGAACCCACTTTCAGTCTGTCCATTCTTCCCAGACATACATTTATTTATACTTAATCACATATTAAAAATATGCTGATATAAATCAGTCGTACCATTGCGCGTTGTCCAATATCCCGCCAAAACAATAGGTATGCCCCTTCTAATTTTCAAACTGACTTACTTACTACAGTGGGATAGTTAAAACTGTCAATGAAAAATATTTCAAGTACTTATTCTGTAATAAATTGTTTTCGTACTATTCAGGGAAAACTGTCAAATAAAAATGACTAAGGTATGGAACCCTACAAAGCGTGGTCCGACTCGCACTGGCCGGTTTTTATGTTTTTTAATGACAGGTTACAACTCGGTGCTCAAGGTTGGGATTGTAATTAAACAGTTAAAAATTACGATCGCCGAGGGATTAATTGTAGTCAACTTGCCAAAACGTGCCAAAGGCCATGAAATTTGAGTACAAGTTAATTTAATTGTCACGACAAAGTGATTGTCATTAATTACCTTCTATCGTGGTGATAGCACAATGAAAAAATTATGGCATCACGAGGAACATTTTATATCTTATTCCAGCTAGGTATATAAGCATGACGGTATCAAAAGAAAGCAACTTCGGCCCGTACTCTTCACCAAGATGAGAAATTACTTGCTTCTAACTAACTGTTTCGTTTTGTACTTACTGCTCTGCAGAAATGGCATCCACAGTAAGTTAGCCGACCGTATTTATTTAAAAACTATATTGCACGCAGTAGTCCAGGAGGTGTACTTGGCGCCAATGGCATTCTCTACCAGCTGACCTTTGGGCCATGCAGGTTAAGTGGTAGACGCAAAAATTTAAAGATAGTTTTTTATGATTTTACAAAACATATGGCAAATCACACTATAAGTTGATAACAAGTTGATACGTAATATATACCTAATAAATAAAATAACTTAACTAAAAATACCACTAGCATAACATAGAGACTTACTTAAATGTATTTACCTTACCGTATTATTTTTGGTGAAATGGTAGGTAGGGCAACCCACTAGGGTTTTATCTTTACATTATACAATACTCGGAAAGTGGAAATAGAAGTTCAATTTTTGGGTGTTGTATTTTTTTTGTACCACTCATTGTTTATTGTTAAACATAATAAAAACCGACCCCCACGGAACAGGCTAGCCTATTGTGGGTGTGACTCGTAAACTATTTTGTACAAATTCTTCTGTTATTAGTTATTTTATTACATACCTATACATATTTCATTTTATTTGCGCCCAGGGATGCTATACTTGCTTCATCGTCTTCCACCACCTCACAACTATGTTTTATTTACATACTAGTTTTTTCCCGGGGCTTCGCCCGTGTAGAAAAGTTTTTCCCGTGGGAACATTTTCCAGAGGTATAACCTCTTAGTAGGATACAAAGGTGACATTGTGATACAGCGCCATCTTGTAGTTTAATGAAATTTAATTGTATTTTAATCTACGTATGTATTTTCTGTATCAGCGCCATCTGTGGCAATCTGTTCTAACTATTTGGTTCGTAAGTTTACATGAAATCAGTATCCATATTATGGTTTAACCCGCATTAAATTTGTACTTATTGGCCAATTTACGAATCTATATACGGTAAAGTTTCATGAAAATCTGTTCGGTAGTTTTTGCGTGAAAGAGTAACAAACATCCTCACATCCTCACAAACATCCTAACATCTTTACAAACTTTCGCCGTTATAATATTGGTAGGAAGGATATTATACTCGTACAGAAACTTCTGTAAGCCCATGAGGTCGGTCTGTGTTGGTACGTGAAGCTTACCTCAACGTGGAGCTTACCTTTGCCAGATGGACCAACACCGAATGTATCTGGGAAGGTGTATTAATAAATCTCATAACATTTTCCTTTCAAATCAAATAACTTTATTTTCTCAGCGTTCCCGCAAAACACAGCAGACGAAAATGCAGCAGGGGCGCAATCGATGGCTGCCTCTCCCAGTAAGTGTCTTTATTTTCCTATTACCTACCTTTCTACACCTACAAAATATAGGTAATTTCAAACAATTTATTTCTTGACATCTAAGCAGAGGCCACACTACTTTTCCGTCTACTGGTTCTATTTTACATTTGAAACATTAATCACATGCCTAAGGGCCACTAATATGTTATTATTCTTTAGCTGTTTTAAATAATAAAAAATGTTATTTATATTTTTAAACAAAAAAAAATATTTTTTTGCGTCTTCAAATGTATTTATTCTATGCCACACACACATTTTAATTAAAGTATAATATTTCAGATTCCACTCAAACTATAGAAAAAGATACTGTTATTAATCAATTCGGTGAGTATACATACATATTAAGCTTTATTTTATGTTCGCGATCGTGTAAGTACCTACCTTTTATCTAAGTATGAAATAATGAAGGAAATCATTTTTTATTTATTTAACCTATAGGTAGTTTCAAGAACTAAATGCAAAAAAAAGACTATGAGCAAGGCGACTTCAAATTGATAATACAAAATCAATGTTTTACACACATCTTCCCATAACTTATGTCTCATCTCTATCTAACCACTATGTCTCATGGTTTTAAAATGATCAAAAATAACTTTTTTTAAAGTTTTAAATTATCCAATTAACCACATATTCATATTCATATCTTTATTGGTAATTTCTTAGTTACATGTCAAAACTCACTCACACTCTGGGACTTTAATTATTTGTTTTATTAGATAACTAACGATAATTAAAGCCAGCTAATTTTAACAACTGAGTTAATGTATTATACTATTTTTCAATATCTGAGCCACAATCAAGTGTTTTGTATTACCAATTTGAAGTCGCCTTGTATATTCCGAAAACGGTGACCGCCCTGGGGCGTCGTCGCAGCGCTGTCCTTAGGGCGTCGTGAGACTGTACGCCCAGGTCGTATACGTTAGCAAAGGATTGTGGAACTACCTCAATGTGTTGCTTGTGATAAGGTGCTGGCGGCTGAAAGTATGCTTCCCAATAAATTGAAACGCCGTTTAGAAAAATGTCACTGTAATTTACAAGGAAATGAGTTTTTTTTACAAGAAAATTGCGAAAACTGAAACATCACATCTAATTTATCAATTGTTGAGTACCCATTTACAAGCTTCGGCTAAGTTTGGGACTAAACAGCCGTGTGTAAATTTGTATAAACATTATGTTTTTTTATTATTGAAGTGTATCCTATAACTAAATAAAAATGCCTTCTAGAGCTACCACGCAGGTAGCTCTAGATAGCTCTTATTACTGTCTGTAAAGGGGGTCGCAGTACTCGCAGTATAAAAAAGATTGGGAACCCCTGGCCTAACTCATTTAATTATAGCCTCATCATGTCCTAACCTTATATTTAACGATCTAATATTTCTTTAGATACGTCTCCAAATGTAGTTTATGCGCAACCAGCAACAGCAGCAGGTAATAGATTTTCATATATAAATTCTTAGTCTACAGATTACTATTTACTATTCATTGTAAGTCATAGTTGGTATTGCGCTCGCCTCACTTTCACGAGGTCAAGGTTTCAAATCAGGGCCCGTACAAATGAGTTTCTCAGAAACTTAATAGGTTGAGAACCGTTTATTATATACTAGCTTTTGCCGCGGGTTCACCCGCGTAGAGAAGTTTTTCTCGCGGGAACAGCTTTTGTCGAGGTATCTTAAATATGTGTATATAGCCTATGTGTTTCAAATCTAATCAAAAATATTTTATTGCATGTAAGGGGTACAGAGGTACAAATTTTATACAACGTCAATTTTTTATCTACCTATTCTATTATTCTGATGTTTAAATTAAACTAAACAAAATATTATATCAGACTAATAATCTTTAATAGAATACAATCTATATTAGGTACTGTTATGTTTCATTAAAATCTGTACCGTAGTTTTTGCGTGAAAGAGTACCTATCAAACATCCAAACATCCTTACAAACTTACATGTTTATAGGTACTCGTAATATTAGTAGGAATAATAAAATAAATTTGACTTGATTATCCACAGTAAGTCTATGAAACCATTTATTGTTAGGGGGTTAGAGTTATAAGGTTCATGCTCGTTACATTTCTGTACCAAGTATCATCAAAATCGATTTAGCCGTGGCTTGACTGAGCAACAAAAAAGTGAATATTCACTCTTCCGGATTTATTAATATTGGTGTGATTGTTTCATTTACCGGTAACTATAGTTCCTGCAACGACCGTAGGCCCCGCACCAACCGTATACCCATCAACGCCGACAACTACGTATGTTACACCAACAGTGCAACCAAGTATGTAACAAACTCTTTCATTATAACGTATATTAATATTTAAGCAGGACATTCATCGAAGAGCTTTGATAACCGAGATTAGTAGTTAATACAGTGGTCAGGTCGCATCAGTCTGTCACAGAATCTATGGTCTTTTGGAGGGGCGACGAGTTCAGGAGTGGAGACCGCGTCAGATGAGCTAAGGGTAGGACGCCACACCACCGACACCTGAATCTGGGTACCGTTTTGACCACCTTGTTGTTGAGATCATCAGTCCACCTATCCTTCCTACGTTCATCAGACCACCTGTTCATCAGTCCCCCGCTGCTGCCGACCGGTGCGCGGTCTTATAGTAAAGAACGACGGCCGTCAATTCTTCGATACCTGTCATTGTGGCCTAGTTACTGTCACGTGCGAAGCTTAGCTCGCACCCTTGAGCAGTTTGTGTCAAAATTGCTTCGTTATATTAAGATCCTTATCATTTTATTGTTATAATATATTATTCACGGGTCTTACACACGAATAATTTTTATTTACCTTTGCCCGACGTTTCGACCAGGTTACACTGGCCGTGGTCACGAACTGACTGCCCATGGTCAGATGACGTGGTCGGCGCGTGACCACGGCCACTGTAACTTGGTCGAAACGTCGTCGGCCAAAAGTAAATAAAAAATATTTGCGTGTAAGACCCGTGATTAAATAAATGATACATAATAATAAAATGTTTGATATTGGAGTAAGGCAATTTTGAGACCCGTGACGTGACTTATTATAATAATGAATAGAAAACGCGAAAGTCTCAAACATTTTAATTCCGTACAAAAAACCGTAAAACTGCAAACGGTTGGTACCTAATTTAAGACTCGCTCACATACTAAGACCAACCATTTTAAATTTTCAGTGAACGCGGCATCGACATATACAAACCAACAGCAGGTGTCAGTAGGCTCTCCCGGTACGTTTACCTAAAGCCGTCTCTTAATTTTAAGACACCAGTACCTATGCCTATCATAAGTTGACAAAGTCGGTAGCGAGTATGGACGTTGTCAACTGACGGTAGGCCTACTGATGTCAGTACCGAGAACAGTTCTTTTGTTAAGAGTGGGTCAGTTCGTACGATTTCTCATAGAAACGAAGCATATAAAATTTACAAATATTTTTACTTGCCAATTACAAGATTTTACGTTTATAAACTTATAATTTTGGGGAGGAACTAATTAATAAAATAATGCAAATGAACGTGAGTGTGGGTGGGTGTAAGTGACTAAACAATTTGACTAACCGGTAGGTTCCAAAACTGACATTGAAAGAAGATAAATTCTGATTGGCCAGTAACTTTGGCCAATAACGTCACATTCTGAAATAGGTACAGTCAAGGTTCTTAAGTGCCGTAGCAGTTTCGCAACTCAATAGATTGAGAGACCAGTTTCACTTAATTACGATTACTGACGATGAATTGATGACTTATCGCTATAACAATAATGTTTAAAACACGCTATTGATTTGGGTGGCCAGTTATATCTAATTGATTTTCGTGTTGTCTTGCGCACCGTTGTACAGAAAATGACTATTAGACTGCAATTATGAATCTTACTGTACATAAAAAAGGGCAAATTATGGTACCTAATTGTTTCAATTTTAATTTCTTTATTGACGAACAATTTACATTGTCTCCCTTGGAATGCACACACAACGAATTGATTTGACAGCATTATATAACCATATTTTATTTTTTCAAAAATAGGTTCAGTTCAAGTTCAGAATTCACAAAACAATATTTATCAAGGTACGTACCCTACTTATATCATCTAGATGTTTTATTCATAAATTTTAATGTTGATATTCAGGATTAGTTATGCGAATTTACGTATGTAATAAAGCACAATCAGTGGTTTCAGATGGCCTAATTAATACGGGAATAGTATTATTATATTCCTGGTACCTGCCAGAATATAGTAATTAACCGATAGTTTCTCTGCATGCAGAAAGAAACAATAGTGTTTAAAATGTTAAATTTTAAATTTGATAACCCCCGACAAACAAAAATAAAGTTTGGATAGGTAGTTAGGTAGTTCAATATTACAATAATTACGTCCTCTATTTCATCCTTTGCGTTTCATTATATTGAATAATGTTAGGTATCTCTTTTCAATTCAATTTAGACTAAACTTGGCATTAATAATTTATTAGTTTTACTCCAAAACTAGATAACTATCAAACTACTTAGATAGGTATCTGTCAAAGTTTGAAAGACCCTGTAAGCTATACCTAATATTGTATTAGTTGTTATCTGCGGCTTCCTCCCCTATGATTGCTGGATTATATATTATTATATACTATCCGTTGCCCGCGACTTCGCCCGCGTGAGTTTTTTTTTTCCGCGGGAACAGTTTAACGCGGTAAAAAATAGTCTAAGTCCTACCCCAGGGTTCAATGTATCTCCACACCAAATTTCTAAAAAAAAAAATCCAAAAAATATCCAATTTAAAAAAAAACATAATAAAATTTTTAACGTAATTCATTTTTACGCCTTAATTAATATGAGTAGCGCCTTGGCCTTATTGGGAATATGATTAACTTAAATAATTTTCAGAATAAAATAACAGTTTGTTAGTCCGGAGAAAAAAAAAGATTTATTTTTAAAATGATTGATTCTTTTTGTATGCCGCCAGTGGCATTTTTTGACTCCGGATAATACCTAACCGGAAGTTACTCCATGTTAGTAGCGCTAGTAGAAAGTAGTTCGCGCAACATACATTAGAGGTCTGTCGGATTGCCCATGGGGTCCCTTATCTATGATTTTCGTTTTCTCCACAAGAAGCCAGACCTCCTGTATGACATTAACACTTGCTCTTATATTTCCAGATTACGGCCTTTATCCTGGATAGGAACTGTAAAAGTAGCAGATGGTTACAATATCTTATTACCTATATTGTGATTGGTGATGGTATTTGTTTCTTTGCAATAAATCATTGTGCGGGCTAAAACGTTGTTATTTTTTTAGTTCCCCTGGCATCCAAGTTAGAAAAGGTTACTAATATCAGCAAAATAAAAATTCAGGTCACGCTAGCCTAGTTACTCGCGGCTTTGTCCACAAATTAGGCGTAAGAACTAGAAAATATACCTACGGGTCTTTCAAATTTTACTACACAAACTTTGGCAGATACTTACATTATCTACACATGTCGTAACATTAAGCTTCTATTTAAAACGTGTTTTTTAAATATCTTTCGATAAAATAGCTTTCGATAAAAACGATAAAACAGATACCTATCCTTGCAATTTAAACGTTAAACAGTAAACTAAATAAATTTTAAATCCTATGTTATTTAATGTAAAGAAAGAGAGGACGTAATTATATTATGTATAATGTAAGCATGTATTAACCATAACGTGACATCAAAAAAATAAAATGTTTTAACTACTCAAGTGTCGGTGTCCCGGCCCCGGGACGGTAGAAAAACCGCTTCAAGTGTCGGTGTGACGGCCCCGGGACGCTTACGTCACGCGCATTGTTCTTTATTTATTTAATTGTCTAAGGGTGTTTTTTCAACAACCAACCCCTGACAGCGACACTTTAGGTATTTCTAGATTTTTGACAGCGGCACTAGATGATTCCACAAATATTTGTTAAAATAGTGTTTTAAACTGTTTGGTGACTACATCGTCGCCGCGATCCTTTTCTTTAATCATCATCATCATATCAGCCAGAAGACACCCACTATTGGACAAAGGCCTCCCCAAAGATCTCCATAATGACCGGCACTGCGCTATCCGAATCCAGTTAGGTCCCGCGACTTTGACCAGATCGTCGGTCTATCTTGTGGAGGCCTTACTCCAGTTACGTCTTCCGGCGTGTGGTCGCCATTCGAGAACCTTTCTTCCCCAACCGTCATCGCGACGTTCGAGAGAGGTCATAATCAAGAACATGGAATAGACTTAGGGCCTCTTACACAGCTTGCTGATAATGTCCCAGATACCCTATCTGCAGGTTATCTGACAGATAGCCGTTTTTTTTTGTTTCACAGGTATCTGATTGCCTATATCTTATATATTTTATATAGTCTATCACACAGATTTATCTGATAGCTTAGTTTATCACTAAGATTACTATCTGTAACAATATCAGGAAGTGGTGAAAGAAGCCCTTAGTCTGCCTCAGTGAGGCAGCGTCACAATATAGGCAAATAGAGATCAAAAGTACGATTACTGGTTTTCTAAATTGTGTTTTTTTCGAAAATCGAAAATCTGCAAAAGTTTGTGTAGTTAATTTTGAAAGATAATTAATAACTATGAAACCTAAGATAAGTTTCAATAATACTAAGCAATTTATTTTAAAAAATTTAATATTGATATACCAACTTCGACAATTTAAACGTCATTCAAGATAGATGTGACTGACAAAAAACTAAAGTTTAACCTAAAAATAAAAAACAACAAACCAATCTATACAATGGAAATACAAGTAAGGTGTAACGTAACGGAAATACAGTGAGACACAAATACTCATACAATAAATAACATATAATAAAATAACATAAAATAAAGTGAAAAGTGTTTTGACAAAAGACTTCTGTCAGAGCACTTTTCACTAATCTATATGCTAATAGTGGCGACATTGCAATAGTTTTATGTACCCCCGTGTTATTCTTCATCGTAGTACATAATTAATATTATTAGGATAATAGGTATTTTCCTTAACCACATTTCATTGCAAAATCATAATACATTGAGTTTCATTAAAAGTAATGAAGCAGTTATGTATGGCGTGCGTGACTGAGAAACAAACAAGTAAACACTTTCGTTAGGTAAATAGTAACTCTTACTTCTTCTGTGCTACATTTACTTGTTTGCTTGTTTTATTGCGTCGTAACTACAGCAGCTGCTGTTCCTGCAAGTACCATATACACAGCCCCAGCGCCTACAACCACTTATGTACAACAAGTGCAACCAAGTAAGTTTTTTTTATACAACTTATTTTTAAAATTATCTATCTCAATATACATCAACTGTCTTTGACATTAGTAATTTCCTCTCCATGTAATGTCACATTAGTAATCATTTATGATTAATCAAGGACATAGATTATAGAGATCAAAAGTACGATTACTGGTTTGCTTCAAAAATTCGTATTTCACGACTCGGATGTAGATAAATATCGCATATAGGACCAAGATTTCGAAATGGTGTTTTTATTTACTACGTCTTCCGAAAACCTACATAAAGTTTGTGTAGTTATTTTTGAAAGATAATATCTATGAAACCTAAGATAAATTCTAACAATACTTATTAATTTATTATAAAAAAAAACTGATAAATAGGTACCAACTTTCACAGGAATAGACTGACAAAAAATTAAAATTTAACCTTTAGTGACAAAAATATATTCAATACATAGGCATAAAGTCGCTCGAAGGTTTAAAATGGCGACTAGGTATAATATTATAAACTTCTACTAATATGACAGTATAGAAGTAAGTGCAGTGTGACAAAATATATGTAAGTATTAGTATTGACGGTATTTAAGTTGGAAATCGCCAGACAGACTTTTTCAATTTGTCTATATTGTATTTAAATAGGAAAATACAACAAACCAATCTGTACAACAGAAATACAAGTAAGGTATAACGTAACGGAAGTACAGTGAGACACAAATATACACATATACTCATACAATAACCTTGCTCTGACAGAAGTAATAGAGTCGGAGACACTATATCACTAATCTGTGGTAATAGTGGCGACACTGCAATAGTTTTATGTACCCCCGTACTATTCCTCATAGTAGTACATAATTAATATTATTATGATAACAAGTGTTTTCCATAACCATATTTCATTGCAAAATCATAATACATTGAGTTTCATTAGAAGTCATGAAGCAGTTAAGTATGGCGTGCGTAACTGAGCAACAAACAAGCAAACATTCACACTTTCGTTAGGTATTAGTAACTCTTACTTCTTCTGTGCTACATTTACTTGTGTGCTTGTTTCATATCGTCGTAACTACAGCAGCTGCTGTTCCTGCAAGTACCATATACACAGCCCCAGCGCCCACAACCACAGTACAACCACGTATGTATTTTTTTTATTATTAAAAACTATTTATAAAATTATCTAATGAGGAGATGTTTTATAGGATTGAAAGGGTTTTATAGGATGCGTCAAGTTGACTATTTCTTCATAATCAAAATTTATATAAAAAAAATTATTTTATTTTGTCTTTTGCTACGCCATGTTTCTGTGAGCGACAAAACACTTGGCTGCACCGCTGTTTCACTCACACGGCCCAGTTCCAGCCTAGATGATTGTACGGAACTCAACTTTGATTTCAGCTGTGTAAGTGTGTGTGCATGTAGTTGTGCACCGAGCCTATAAATGGTCACATTTCTCCCTTGTTTTAGTTTAATCTAATGTTAGGTATACCGTTTTGACATAAAGTTATGCAATTTAATAAATAAAGTTTTAATCAATTACACAATTAATTCAAATAAATAAAATATTTTTGTTTCATACACAGAACCGACTTATACTACAGGTATGTATGTAGGTACATAATTATGTTAATAGTTGTATTATAAAAGTAAATAATTAATATGTAAGCAACTGCCTAAAAGCTGACCCTTCACAGAGTGAAACTTGTATTACTTAAAGCATGATAGTAGCACATACTACATTAATATTTCCAGTATGTGGAAATATTAATTTGAAATGCATTCAGACAAACACAAATTCAGGTTCAGGTTACACGATATCCAAATACTGGTCAACTGTCGCAAACTTCCGTGGGCTCTCCAAGTACGTAATGATTTAAGGTTTTTAAATCATCATCATGGACCAATCCATACAACAGATGTTTCTAGCCAGCATCCTGGCGACAACATAGAGAGTAGAGTATAACCAAAGTATGATAGTGGAATGTGGCAATATTAATTTGAAATACATTTTCAGGTTATAGTCCGAGCACATATCCAACAAATACTGGTCAACTGTCGCAAACTTCCGTGAACTCTCCAAGTACGTAATGATTTAAGGTTTTCAAATCATCATCATGGACCAATCCATAGAACAGATGTTTCTAGCCTACGACCTATTGATCGTCAAATTTTTTAAAACTTTCACACTTGAAATTGAATTTTTTTTTCTTCAAATTGAAATGGGACTTATCTGGAAGTACATCATTATATCCTTGTCAAATAAAAAAATCTTCTGAGATAACAAACATACTCGTACACCAAAAAATACGAATTTTTCTTTTTATATTTTTGAATATTGAATTTTTTGCATTTAGTACCTTTTTGAAACATTTCAGACTCGGTGCAGGTACAGAACGTAAATTATGGTACGCCAACTGCAGTCACAACACGTATGTACCCACAATCTAACTATGAACTTACTTGACTTGTAAATATTGATCTCACATACTTAAAAAAAGTCCACAAAGTACACAAAGTGTGTAAAGAAAGTGTATTTACGGAATGGAATTTTTTAAGACCTCGTCCAGATTTTCATTTAAAACAACAACTTTTGATAATCGTCCAAGTATACAAAGTTCAGGAGATAGGTATTTTATTAACAGCATCGGTGACGTGGTGGGGAAGTCGCGGCCTGTAATGTCGAGAGCTCCGAGTTCGATCCCCGGTCGGTCCATGTACCACAATGAGTTTTCTCGAATCTTAAGTAGGTACATTTTACTGACTGCTCTCAAACGGTGAAGGAAAACATCGTGAGGAAACCTGCGTACGCCGATGAAGAAATTCATAGGCGCATGTGAAGTCCACCCGCACTGGGCTAGCGTGGTGGACTATAGCCCCAACGCTCTTGTTGAGAGGGTAGGCCTGAGCCTCAACAGTGGGGACATATCATTATAGGCTGTTGATTTGATTTGACTTTAATGTCAATAATCTCTGTTATTCAAATGAAATTATTTAAAATATTTATTAGGTACAGAGGCAGAAACATGGCTTCCTATCTACGCTTAGTTTATAGCTGGAAACCATGGCTTCATGGCATTGTTTTTATTATTATTTGAACTTACTTTTAAATTATTGGTCAACAAAAAGCGACCCGTAAGGGACGAGATAGCCTATATTATATTTATAAAGGGTGGAATTTTGTAATGCCACCTGGAGGGAAAGTACTCATAATACTGTAGATAGAAAAAAATTCTATCCATGTGGCATTACAAAATTCTACCCTGTATATTGGATGTCACTGGTAAAAATTACTGTTGTACAAATCCAAATGGTACGTAATAAATATGTAAGTATATAAAAAATATTATAATAACATTTAAGGTTAGTAATTCTTTTTAAGCAAGTCTTACTTATCCTACTTGCCATGTTGCTCTATATAAGAATACGTTAAAAAAAAAGTGCAGCAGGAAGAATTTCGTGCAACGACCCCACATCACTTGTCTTTGTCACTCGCGAATAAACATACTGCTGTCACGCTCACACAGGTATAATGCACTACACCTGTGAGAGCGCGACAGCAGATGACAAAAACCAGTGATGAGCGGTCATTATACGAAATTCACAGACCACCCTACCAATTGACTGCGCATTGACGACGAAAGCGTTCACCGAACATAAGGCCATCGCCTAGGTATATTACCGGCGTTAAGCCATATTTGTTTTAGTGTGAGATTTATTTTGCCTAAGGCAAGATCTTCCGCAATAGTTATTTGTGTTACAAGGGGACTTTGTTTTTTACCTTAGCCAAAATCAAATTCACACTAAAACAATTAAGGCTTGATGCCAGTAATATGCTAAAGTGGAGATGGCCTTATGTTCGGTGAATGCTGTCCCCTTCTCACGAGCCGTCAGTACGCATTCAATTGGTTGGGTGGTCTGTGACGAAATTGTTCCTGCTCCGCGTCCGGCCGGATTTTTCGATGCTCGGGGGCCAATAGCGCAAATCCTGAACGATATACCAAATCCAACCAAAACCAAAAACGTGTAAAGTTGTAAAGGTTTGATGAACGTGTACATGCAGCATAAATTTTTGATTATGGTTTGGATTTGGTAATATCGTTCAGAATTGTCGCGATTGGCCCCCTGACTACTATCCTGAAACGTTTCTACCTTCGTTTGTAGCGGGGAGAAACGTATCCGTAAGTAATACCGGGTCCTCAACAAACTCCGGGAATAGCCTCAAAGGATCTAACTGTAACTTCTCCAAGACCGGTAACTCTGTTTCCGTAAGTACTTAAATCAAAATTTATTCTTAAACATTTCTGTTAGGTTCTTCACAGCTAGGCCGCCTACCAAAGGCGCAGCGTGTGCCGAGCAGAAATAAAACAAGAGAGTACATAAAACAGCCATAATCATTGTTTTACTTGCGTGCCAGCTTTTTGGATAAACGGACGGTTTATCCAAAAAGCTGGCTCACTTTGTTATTGTGTTTTAAATAACACTCTAAAATAAGACTTAATTATAGCAATATTATGTTGCTTACCGTTTCATCACCGTTATGTCTTGATTTATTTCTGTGGTGGGCCACATGGACCGATTACCTGAAAAGGTAGCCGTAATAATTAAACCCTGGAAGGTTTGTATGGGACTTACTTACTAATATTTATATTATAAAATTACAAGGATTTGTTTTCTTGGTTCTTTCTTTTCTTTCTTGATTTATTAGTTTATTTTTTTTCTCTTTCAGGGGGCTTTTAATCAAAAAACTAATTATGACCTTTTGGTGAGTTGTTTTCATTAATGCCTTATGCTACCTAGACTGGGTTTAGTGGCAGTGGCTAGCAGCTCTTCACTCCGCTCTGGAGCGTCCTCGCCATAAAAATGTTGTTTTGCTCCCATGTAATACAAACGTGGTCGCTCACTATGGGCCTCATAAGAAGGCTCAAGGTCAACCAGAGGGAAAGGAGAGAGCTATGCTCGGAGTTTTCCTGCGAGATCGAATTAGAAATGAGGAGATCCGCAGGAGAACCATGGTCACCGACATAGCTCAAAGAATTGCTAAGCTGAAGTGGCAGTGGGCTGGGCACATTGCTCGTAGAACTGACGGCCGTTGGGGAAGAAAGGTTCTCGAGTGGCAACCACGTATCGGAAGACGCAGCGTAGGCAGGCCTCCCACAAGGTGGACCGACGATCTGGTGAAGGTAGCGGGACCCAGCTGGATGAGGTTAGCGCAGGACCGGTCGTCGTGGAGATCCCTGGGGGAGGCCTTTGTCCAGCAGTGGACTACAGGCTGATATGATGATGAATACAAACGACCTAATGGTACTTAGTAGTTCGTTCGAAATTGTCCTTTGTTAAATCTCATTACAGCCGCTATCATTTAAGTAAGGATGTGAATTGCAGTATGAATCGCCGACAGGCACTAGGTAATTGTGTCCTATTTTATGTGGAAGTCGTGCTGTAACCGCCAGTTTTTGTATTACTAATAAATGTTTCAAATGCAGTATAACTCATTAAATAAACTAATCGACTTCTTTGTTTCATGTGCCGCTCTACAGGACTGTCTCAATTTAGTGTTGGTATAACCAAGTTCGACAGAAGATATTACACTAATGAAACCTAAAGCGGTCCCTAAACGATCATGCGGTATGACAATGCATTACGTTTACGTGAATTATCATGCTGCATGAGGGTCCATCATGCTATCAATCACATAGTACAGTGAAGCAACGGCCAGCACGTAGTTTGCATGTCATGCACGTCAATCACTACAATGCCTGAGTGACAGCACGTAATACATAGTCATGCAGCATGATCGTGTAGGGAACACTATATACTTACATACAGTAAACAATGTACTATATACTTACATACAGTAAACAATGTAGAAGGAAAAAATTGCAAAAATTTGCAAGCACGTTGGCATTATTTTAAATTAATTAATTATATAAAAATAAGTTTTAGACAGAATTAACGCATAATAAAGCAACGCAAACGACTAAACTTACTGATTTGTTTCTAAACCATACGTCATCTTTATGTTTTCGGTTCAGAAATAGAAAAACTCAAATAAATTATCAAGATCTAGAAATTGTTTTTTTGTTGACCACCTACCACGCATAGAAAGTTTCACGCTGCTGGGGCATACAAAGCTCTTTGCTTCTGCTACTTTGTTGACATATTCGCTCATGCACGTAGACAGAGAAAGCAATCAATGCTCATGCATCATTAATATTAGATTATTTCCTGTAGTTCCTTTGACAGTTTCTTTTCGAATGTGTCAAATATTACTTTAGAGTATACTATGATATTCCACAAGTTTAAGTTTGCTCGGCGAGCTATGGAGAGGGCTATGCTCGGAGTTTCTTTGAAGCATATGATAGGAGATCCGACGAAGAACTTAAGTTACCGACATAGCCGAAAGAATTAGCAAGCTGAAGTGGCAATGGGCAGGTCACATCTGTCGCAGAACCGCCGGCCGTATAGGGGCAGACGAGTTCTGGAGTAGAGACCGCGGAATGATACGCGCAACGTGGGACGCCCTTCTGCTAGGTGGACCGACGACCTAAAGAAGGTAGCCGGAAACGGCTAGATGCGAAGAGCGGAGGACTGGGTGTGGTGGCGTGGAAGGCCTATGACTAGCACTGGACGTTGAAGGGCTGATATGATGATGACCAAGATATTCGGTAGTAATTTTATCTAATTTAATAATTACTTAACCTAATTATATAAATAAACATGCTCCCCTCACGGCCACATAGTCCAGCGTAGCCTTAATATAAATCTCCTCCTTTCCCTCCCTACTCCTAACTTCCCCTCGCCCCCTGTCCTCCTTCTTCCTCCACCTCTAAACAAGACACTTATTGTTAGTTCATCTTGTGAGAATTGGAGGGCTTCATTCATAATACTAATTATTTTCTTTATGGATGATATCCATATTTTGCGGTCAGTCGGGAAACCATTTGCAATGACAGGCGTGCGACTCCTTCAAAATGCTGAAGTTCCATTGCAAATTCAATTTCAATATTGGATAGATGGGCCAAGCCTTAGAAATTATAAATTAAACAAACATTATTAGTGTGGGCGAATATGAATACCTACTTTAAATTGACGTATTCCACGTAGGAGACAACCTGAGGTATTTCCTCTAACGAATATTTTCTGCAGGTGCGTTTATGGAATAATATATATATATTTTTAAAATGTATTCCACCAATGACGCCTACGGCTCAGTAGCTCCTAATGGTGGGAAATACACCACATCGCAAATTTTGAACATTTCTGATTTTTTAAAAACTAATTAGGGCCAATAGTTCACAGGTCTTAACCTGCGTACTGCTCTCCGTCAGATATACGCTGCCGGACTCTGCTACTTTGTAAAACATGGTGAAAACAACTGCGAGTGCCTACTTAAATCCCTATACTCGTTTAAGCGTGCTGTGAGTGACGCACTCCCATCAACTTGTTAACTTTTTCTTATAGTGCTCACACACGTAACGCGTACACTGGCGAGACAGATAAATTTTATTTATTTATTTGATTTATTTTCACAAAATCCACAGCACTTAGAAAAATAATTTAAGAGGATTTACAATATGCTAATTTTACTCTCAGTATACATATTATCATAGACAGTCTGTATGCATGTGTGTGTGTGTGTGTGTGTGTGTGTGTGTGTGTGTGTGTGTGTGATACATATGAATATTTTGACGAGTGCCTCGGCCGAGCAGAGTTACGAGAGAGTCATTAGAACCACGATTTGTTTGCTAGGCCGAGTGCCCACCTCCCACTCGTGCGCAGCCTATAATATTATAGTAACGTTTTACTGTCTCGCCACTGTACGCTTTGTGTATAGTTCACGCTACTCACTCACCCAACTCTCTTGGTTTTACTGACTCGCCACTGTACTCGATACATGAAATTGACCCATTATTTCTATATCCAGGGATGGTTCTTGCTCTTGTCAAGAGTTTGGTGTAAAATCAAAGAGTTTGTGCTATGTGAGCCTTGATAAAGATGTGAGCTATTTCTTCCTCAGCCTTTTTTCGTATAACCGATAATAACACAAGTACAGGCCATAGTAGTTACTATATTTGTCTAAGAGACCATAGGTCACATTCATTTTATATACTAGTAAATGACAGTGTCAGCCTGACACTGTCGAAGACATTATATCATATACTCTGTGCCTGACACTAAATGCAAGGACCTACTTTAAAAGCCAATGAAATCAAAGGTACAACCGCTCGTCGAGCGGTTCTACCTTTGATAAAATACGATATAGTTTCGTATTTTTCCATCTTAATTAGATATCGTGCGTGGATATCTTCCGGGAGCTAGCTTTCATATTGTCTGCCAATTATGGAAAACATAAGTACTTGTCCATTTGTGAAAGCCTGTTATGTGCCGCACTTGTTCCACACCCAGCTGCTTCCCGCCATGCATGCTCTTGGAGCTGCAGACTGCCATCCAGGGTTGGACTGTCAAGGTTAGTGGTGCTTCTCTACTTACTACCATTTTGGATAAGGATTCTTCAAATCAAATCTAGACACGCGGCAGCGTGTCAGCCAAGTTCCAGCATCAAATATACTTTATTGAGCACCAATATTAAATCTAAAAATTTACACTACGCTAATATAATAAACTAGTGTACAATCAAATGGCGGCCTTATCGCTTTTAGCGATTTCTTCTGGGCAACCTTAGGGTGATGTTGAAATCTTCGAGGAGTGTATTTAGGAGTATATTTAGCTGTATAAATAGCTCATCATAAAAGCTTGAAAACTGATAAAAATGTGGGTGTTCCTTTCGTGAACTTCTTTTTATTGCTAGATTACAGACAGTGTTTGTTGTTGTAGTTATATAGTTCCTAAGACAAGCTGATGAAATTACCATTTGAACCACTCCTTACTACAACTCCTGGCATATTTATTTCCACGCCGCCGTCAGGGTCAGTCTCAATACTAAGTCCTGGCATTGATAAACTATTTGATTGCGTTCCGAAGAAAGGATAATTTTCTGGAAGTTCTAATGAAGGTATAAACGGGGTCGGTAGTGTATCAGTATAATACAGATATGCAGGGAAACCTGTAAAAAATTAATATATTTTATGTTATAGCCGAATACGGCGAAGGCAGTCTTTATGTCTGTGTACGTATGTTATGTAGTTTGTTTATATATCGTACGTAGAGTGTAAACTACTTGATGGTTTTTAAGATATCATTGGTTTCTCAGATTAGATTCGTCTTTGTTTCGCGATTGTCGACATTTGGAACACGATTTTCACGCAGACACGATTTTCTAATAAACCAACGACTTGGGTAAATTAGTGTTGTTAAACTTTTTCTAGAACCTACCGAAAGGATAATCATAGTAGGATATCTCATCTGGTACTGGTAATGGAATGGCATCTGTCACTATAGTTTCAGGCCCATCAATTTCTGTAGAATACAGGGGTTGTGGATATTCTGAAAAAGAAACAACATAGTTTAATATTGAGACAAGGGATGGTGTGTTTGTATTGTATTTAATGTTCTATCTGTACTAACTAATATAATAAAGCTTAAGAGTTAGTTTTTTGTCTGTTTGTGTGTTTGTTTGAACGCGCTAAACTCTAGAAATACCAGTCGGATACTCGATTCCTTGTTGATATGACCAAAAACGTGTGAATAGCCATACGATAAAACAAATTCCGCACACTTTTTGTATGGCTACTTGTGGAAATAAATATTTTTTTACTAACCTATTGTAGGGCGGAACAAACCTCAGATAAATAAGAAAAAACGAACGCTATCTGGATGGAAGCGCTTTGTATATCGAAGATCGCAAATTTTATTCAAAGGAGAGTTTAAAAATTACATTTAAGAGAAAACAAGTAGGTATTATATCGGCTTATCAGCTTTGTGAATTGAGTAACCTACCGTCAGATTCATCAATTATAGTGGTTCCATCTGGTTCCGTATCTACAATTGTATATCCAGGGCTTGAATACGCTAAAAAGCAAGCAAAATTTAATAGACAATGTATTTCACACTTTACTGTTATTTTGACAAATTGTCCTCATCATCCATGTGAATTTTGTAAGTTTACCTACCGTCAGAATCATCAACTACAGTGGTTTCATCTGGTCCCGTATCTACAATTGTATATTCAGGGCTTGGATTTGCTGAAAAATAATGGAAAAGAAACAAAGAGTTAAATTATACTTTTAATTAAATTTATATTCCTGAAACAAATTAACGTTATTTAACGTTTAAACCACCAATATTGTAGTTTTGGATAAAGAAACCCTAACACTCTTTGGCGAAGCACTTATAGTACGGACGCGGAACATCACTAATCACTTGTCTTTGTCACTCGCGAATAACATATTACTGTCGCGCTCACACCGGTGTAATGCACTATACCTTTGAGAGCGCGACAACAATATGTTTATTCGCGAGTGACAAAGACAAGTGATCAGCGGTCGTTGCACGAAATTCTTCCTGCTCCGCGTGCGGACTTTAACAGGACGCACGTGGCTGCCCCTGCAGCCCACACCGACGCTACTGGTCGATAAGAGTCCGCGAGGATACGGTAGCTGCTTTTCCATTTAAAATAAATATAAATAAGTACTTAATTCACTTTTTGACAAATTGTCCACTTGCCCGCTTTGCGAAATGGGCCCTTGGTGTTGGGTACGTACCAGAATCCTCAACTGTTACAGTAGTTCCACCTGGTCCCGTATCTACGATTGTACTTTGAGGGCTTGGATACGCTGAAAAATAATTAGCAATATAAAGAAATAGAGTAGTGTATATATGTTTGATTTATTAGAACAGAATAGTCGATTATTTTGTGCCTATGGATAAGACAACGTCAAAGAAATTGAGTCGACAAGCCTTTTTTTGAATAATTCCTATTTATTACCTACTTCTTAAGTTACTATTCCAAGGATAAATGTCGAAAAATAAAAATTCCCAAAAGTTAAAAAAACATCCAACCGCTATGAATTATACCTAACACTACTAACTGCTTAATGGATTTGCAAAAAAGGTTGCGGTAGTGCTACGAAATTAATATTTTTAACATATTGTAAAAAAAATATTTTCTTGTTAAAGTATGTTTATTCAGTGAACTGACAACTGTTTGCTGTGTATAATCAACAAACCTTACCAAAAACGCCATGCCCAACAAGCAAAATGCACAAAATCTTAAATTCAATAATTGTCATTTTATAAGACGCTGACTTTGAATATACTTTCTCCTGTTATTTATTTGACTTATATAGGTAGATATGTGGTAGTAGAAATTTCATAGATTTTTTATTGGCTCCTCGTGGGGTTTTAACAAAGTTATAAATAGTTTCTCCTGACGCTACTCGTAAATGTTTTAATGTTAATCAGATTCAAGATCTAAGTGATTGACCAATCACAATTTGCTCACCGGCTATTCGATAAGTTGTAAATTTTAGTCGCTACCCTGAATAAAATTTATAAACATTTACTCAACCAATTACAACAATTACACCCCCTGTTAACAACTCAAACAATTACACCTGTATTATACTTAACTTATATTTCTATAGAGTTTACGAAACTTCCTATTAGAGCCTAGCCTAGCCTAGGTATTAAAGCAAACGTTAGCCAACAAATTTTGGAGAAAAACGGAATGTTTTTTTTAAAATAATTTGCTTCAACAGTGTGATAAATAAAACAGGTGATAAATTTATAACTCGCACGAAATATTATCGTGTCTCATGTCCGCAATAAATACTCATTTAAGCACAAAATCATTACATTATGAAAGCAAACCTCTAGCTCTGAAGTATTTTCGTAGAGGTACCTAAATAGTTTCGTATTTCGTATATTATTTCTTTCTAATCAATATGCGATTTGTATTACTATTTTGTTTCATTTTCTACCTTCTGCTTGGTAGAAATTGCATCAATGGTAAGTTTCCATTTTACTCGCTATTTAAATAATTATTATATTAAAGATTAAACAATTATTAGATAGATTTTGCACATTACCTTCGTACGTATACGTTTGGCAAACCTTTGGATACGCAAGCCACACGTTTACGTTTGCCGAGGTTTGCCAAACGTGTGGATGCAGCATAACGTTTTAGGTTATGGTTTGGATTTGGTAATATCGTTCAGAATTAGCGTGATTGGCCCTGGTTCAATATTTGGATTATACGGTCGTATATTCCAGACAAGTTTGTATGAAGAGCTTAATCTAGGTAGGTACCTAATACATGATTGATGTACGCGAGTAAATGGGAACTCTACACGACTACGGAGCTGAGGGAGGAAGGGAGAGAGGCCGCGGGGGCGGGGAGAGCGGACGGAGAGGAAGGGAGGGAGAGAAGGCGAAGGGGAGAAAATAAGCAAGAGATACGAGTACGCACGAGAAGATCTCAAGCCCAACAGTGAACTTTTTACAGTTAAAGCTATATCAATAACCCCCCCCCCCCTTCTCACCTGAGGGGGGCCTCAGGTGAGAAAAGGGACTCTACCTGTAGACATGTATTTTGTAAATTTAAAATAAATGAATTGAAATTGAAAAAAAATTGAAGAGATGTTGCTTCCCGTAATCGAAAATTTTGCTCTACTTGGCGAGTGCACTGCTGTGCCCCCAGATTTTAATTAACTATAACAGGAAATCTGATACCCTGCCGTAAATCGATAAAAAAATGCATGGAAACAATATATAATGTACTAGCAGTTTCCCGCGGCTTCGTCCGTGTAGAATAGTTTCTCCGGCGGGAAAAGCTTTCCCGAGGTATATAGCATGAGTGTTATTCTGATGTAATCTGTGTTACAGTAAAGTTTCATCAAAATCAGTTACGTACTTTTTGGGTGAAAGAGTTACAAACATCCAACTTACTTAGGTATGTACGTCCAAACATACACCCAAACATCCTTACAAACTTTCGCCTTTATAATATTAGTAGGATTAGTACATAGAAAAAGAATGAACTATAGAACCGTAATCATCGTATAGCATGAAATAGCAATATACCTCTTAATAGCAATATTTTATCATCTTTTACCCCAATAATTTGAGAAGACGCTTCTTATATGGCGGGGTCAAACTGAACAAACGCTATCTATTTTAGTCGGGTTGTGGTTTGTTGGGGGGGGGGGGGGGGGGGCAGTTGGTACATACTAACTGCCCCCCAACAAAAAATTGACATACGTAGATAGAGATAGAAGATTTTATACCTGTCTTGCTTACTCTTACCACTTTTGTAATAAGTGTTATCTCTCTATATCTCATAATATCTCCCTGATTATTATTGTTATTTTAGCAGCTGTTCTATGGGATCGTTGTTCAATAGATTAGTAGGATTTTGGTGTGTATATAGTTTTGATTTATTGTCAGATTTTTAAATAAATCTCTTTATTACAGGAGGTACAGTAGTAACCGGTGTGCTGGAAAAGGTGAAGCATGGCCTGGGACATGTGCTCCACAAATGCAAAGACCCACAAACATGTGCATGTGGCTAACTATGACGCTCAGGGAGATGCTACATAGTAACAGTGAATAATATTATACGCCCGCACTGTGATTTGTTTTTCTATTTCCTTTTTTATTTATGGACAATGCGACAGGTTCTTTCCGGGTTTCGCCATGGATACAGCATGCACGCGGCGTATTTTATATGCGCAGACGACGCGTGTTTCACAAACGCGAAAGAATTTATAACCTGACTTTAAAAAGGCTTCGGCTTTAAAATATTCGGGGCAGCTAAAATATTAAACAGGCTTTTTTTGTAGGCAATAATAAAATAAAGTGGCAGCGTATTAATATTTTGGCGCCAATAAATTTAATGAGCCTCAAAAATCAGGTACCATATTATACAAAAAGCGGCAGCGAAATCAAGGTAACAAAAAAATTAAACAAGCAAAGAGAAATTATAGGTTGGCGGCTTTTAAAAGTAATTAAGCAACTAAAAACCCTTTTGGGGAATGTAATTGCAAGTAGCATTCATTATAAAATGGGTAATTTTAATATAGATTGGGTACTTAATTTTTATTATTTGACATTGTAATTAATGAAAACGGCTGACAACACGAACGTTGATGGCTTTGGTCGAGCGCTTACCCAGCCAATGACAATCAAGCATCACACGCGCCGTGTAACCTTAAGCCGGCCGGCGGTAATTTAGCCGCGTTGATAGTTTGGTCCACTTTAGCCCAGTTTGGTCCAAGTTGTATAAACTAGACCAAAACTGTATATACGGGGATAAACAAGACCAAACAGGCTAAAGTAGACCAAACTATAACTAGGATACATTTGGGCCAAACTACAAACTATAAACTAAAAATTAAGTTTAATGAGAAACAAAATAAACATTTTTCATTTTCATTTTTCCATTTTCATAAACTGGACCAACGCCTTATGTGAATTGTAGAACTTGTATTCAATTGTAGACCAGTGGGTCTACAATTGAATACAAGTAATTTTTTATGGACTATTTTTTACCTTTAATTGAGAGCCCATGTGAAGTTTCTTGACACGGAAATTTCATGCTTTATTTTACATTGTTTGCTGCCCAAATATTTTAAAAGAACTTCAATTGTGAATTAATTAGATGCCCCTTTTTAAATAAAATGGTCTCATTACAATGACTCCGCATACATAAATTCAGTTGCCAAAAAAAGAACTTGACTCCCGTCTTTATTTATAAGAGTCCCACAACGGCATTAAAATGAAACCAAAATTGAGATATTATGATGCTCAAATTAGGTGCCAACCTATTATTTTTGGTACCCAATTCTATTTTTTTAGCTGCCAAAATACGATTACTTAGCTGCCCTGTTAAATACATACCCTTTAAAAATACTTCTTTGTAATAAAATATGATTTAGTACACCACGAGTTCCACGACTTTTTGATCTCCTTTTTTTTTAAATTATCCACTCTTACAGGTAAAATATTGTTCTCAAATTCAATGGGGGCTACCCCTGGAATATAGCTCATTCAATAATAAAATAGAATCATTCTAATCGGTTCACAAATTAGCGAAAACATCGCGTAAGATACACACAAAAAAATCATACAGTCGAAGTGTAGCATGTTTAAAAATATTCCCGGTAAGTAATCTGCAGGTATTTGCATCACTAGGGTTGCTTGTTCCGAAAACCAGGTTGCGGCTTTATTCCTAACTGGTCAACCAGGTGGGACTCAAGTGGTGTTGGGAACCAGAGCACGCCACCCCCACCAGGGATCCTCTGCTCAGGCGCCGTCGGTGGCTCCAGGCAATAATATAGTGAGTGCTCCGGTCGCTAGGGCTCCTAAGCTACGAGGTACTACTAAGTATTTAATCATAATAATTGATATTAGCTTACTACGTAGGTATGACAAACCTTTATATCAAATTCAATTAAGTATTTCAATAATTTTTATTTCTTTTTCTATATAACTTCATTATTAAATAAGTTAATGTAAAGAAATAAACATTCATTATAATAATTAATTTGCAAGAGCCATTTGGTTTGTATCCTGCAGTCAAACCTTAGAAGTTCCTCATCATTCCGATCAGCGCAGTTGTGGTAGCTACCAGTAAAAGTCCAATTTCACGAACACACGCTTCAGGCAGAACGAACCCTTGCGTTGCCCGTGGTACCATCAGTTTTTACCACCGGTGGTGCCACAGGAAAAAAAATCCTCCCATGGTACTATTCCCATGGTAGGTACTACCTGTGTGGTGCTTACCACAAGAACCCACTACCGGTGGTACCACAGGAAAAATTTTCTTCATAAGGTACCACTATTCGCTGGCTTATATGTTATTCTGATGTATAATTTATGTGACTGTAAAGTTTCATCAAAATCTGTTCCGTAGTTTTTGCGTGAAAGTCTGAAAGAGTAACAGACATCCATCCTCACAAACATCCTTACAAACTTTCGCCTTTATAATATTAGTAGAATAGGATTAAAATGAGATCGGAAATGTTAATTTATTGTTATAGTGGTACCACGAGGAATGACAAATATGGGCTGAACATTTTACCTGCGCTACCACCGGTGGTACCATGGGATGAAGACTTTACCCGTGGTACCACCGATGGTAATATGGGAAAGAAAATGTACCAGTGTGGTACGAAAAGGAATAATATATTATTATCAAAAAAATCTAGAATTTTTTTTCCATTCCTCTAGCTCCCTGATTAAAAAATGGGCAACTTGTCATAAACGCCTACTAATAAAAAAATACCTGAGATACAACTACGATACTTTTTGTGCTAACGGTGGGTAGTAGATAGATGTAGATTAATTTCATTTTATGTAGGTAACTATAAAGTTTTCCATAACCCCGGTAGGTAATCGTAGTTCATGAGTTAAAGTCATTTATTTACATACTTAATGAAAAAATTACATAGCGAAAAAAAACAAAAAAAAAATTCATATTGTTCCTTTTTTTTGCTCTATTTTTACGATGGCATAATTTATTGGTAGGTAATGTTTATTTACAAGTTATTCAATTCTACAAAAATAGGTAAGTATATTTGTAAGCTTATTCAAAGTCAAAGTCAAAACTATTTTATTGCATGTAAGTACACTGGGTACATTTATACAACGTCAATTTTTTATCTACCACCGCTTCCAAGGTGCTAGAGTTTATTAAAATGTCACATAAAGTATACTCTCACTTTTTTTCGTTTGTGCATTTTGTGATCTAAAGATCATTATATCTAAATCTATCTAAATCATCCAGTCAATCCACAGACCTAAAAATTTTTCGCTATAAACCTATGAGTCAATCAGAGTGTTTCGCTTGGACTATTTTTCTAACACTAATGGCCTCTTACACCGCTTGCTGATAAAGTCCCAGATACCCTATCTGCAGGTTATCTGACAGATAGCCAATTGTTTTGGTTTCACAGGTATCTGATGGCCAATATTTTATATAGTCTATCACACAGATTTATCTGATAGATTAGTTTATCTCTAAGATTACTATCTGTACCAATATCAGGAAGTGGTGAAAGAAGCCCTAAATGTAAATAAAAACTAGAAATCATATGGTGCAAGATTCGTTTAATATTCAGTTAGCTTATTTCTTAAGAAATAGCACTATTCAGTTCAGCAAGTGAGCTAGTGATACCAGGAGCAGCAACAGAAGCACACTCCTGTAAAAAAAGAAACGGTCAACATTTAAGTAAGAAATTGATTAACACTGCTGGCAGTGACTGGATGCGGAGAGAAGATAAAGGTCAGTGGAGCGCCTCGGGGAGGCTCGGTGCAGGCTGATGATGATTATGATATAGCAACTGTCCCATAATAAAGGGTATTAAAACACGAGTGCTAGTTTACAACTTCGTCTGCGTTAAAAGTATATAAGGTACGTTAATCCAGGTTATAAAGAGCGTCAGTGGCCTCGGGGATAAGACGCGACCTATCATATCGAAAGGTCCGAGGTTCGATCCCCGGTTGGGCCATGTACCAATGGGTTTTTTCTTGAAACTTAAGTACATGTATTGACTGCTCTCAAACGGTGAAGGACAACATCGTGAGGAAACCTGCATACGCCGAAGAAGAAATTCTTAGGCGCATGTGAAGTCCATCAACCCGCACTGGGCTAGCGTGGTGGACTATAGCCCGCACGCCCTCGTTGAGAGGGTATGCCTGAGCCCCAGCAGTGAGATTAATAGGCTGTTGATGATGATGATGATGAATCCAGGTTTTATGGTATCAGTGTGTTCAATAGCGTAAGAGTAATCCTACTAGCCCTACTATTATAAAGGAGAAAGTATTTAAATATGTTTGTAAGGATGTTTGTTACTCTTTCACGCTGCTTTTCACGCACGCTGTAACGACTGAACGGATTTTGATGAAACTTGGTACAGTGTTAGCTTATATCCTGGAATAACATATAGGCTACTTTTTACCAAGGTAAACTGTTCCCGCGGGCAACAGCTAGTAATATAATACAGACGGTGCATTTTATTAACTTACCAAAATCCTAACATGAAAATTATTAGAAATCTGAAATATTAAAAAACAGAATTAGTACATTCATTAACAGGGGAAGCAATTATCGAGTTGCCTAAGTAGACAGGCACTACCTATACAATTTAGCTTTTCAACACAATTTAAATCGACTTCAAAAAGGAGGGGGTTATAATTCTACTATATGTTTTGTGTGTGTTACTCTTACGCGAATCTTCGCCTATTTGTAAACCAATGCGAACTATTTTTGTATGGAATGGCCTTTAATTCGAGGGTGGTCACATTTTAATAAATATTTCAAATTAAATTTAAATTTTCAAATTTCATTTGTCGGGGTACAAAAATCATAAATTACAAAGAAGTCAATTTGATACAGTCACGGCTGAACGGGTGATACTCTCCGCTCGGACATAGGCTTATTTTCCCACGGGAAAATCTGATCCCGCGGGAAACTTGAATAGCTGCGGGCAAATTCTCAGGTCAAAAGCTTAAATTAGTTATAATTATAATAACGAGGGAGGAAAGAGTCATTTCTCCTCTACGCAGAGAAACAATAACACAATTTACGAACAGGTGAACTGACGCTTTTACCCGCGGCTTCGCCTGCATGGAATAAGTTTTTTTTTACTTTTTAAAGGATAATAAACACTGTACCAAGATTCATCAAAATCCGTTTAACCGTTACAGCGTGAAAGAGTAACACCAACATCCACCCTCACAAACATCCTTACAAACTTTCGCCTTTACAATATTCGTATATAGGATATTATAGCTGAACTAATGAGTACTTACGGCACCAGTAATGGTATTGTTGCTGTCCGAATCATCACACGAAGTACCAATAATTTTATTGTCGCTTCCTGTCATTGTATTTTCATTAGAAATCGTAGCGTTGACTGGCACTAGAAACAGAGCGTCACGAGTGCATTAGTTGAGTGATATTTAGGCTGATGTTTAAATACAATTATAGTAGTAAATGTTAAACAAATAGTTGGGCCAATTGCGACTCAGACTCGCGCATGGAGGGTTCCCCGTTCACTCACTCACCATCACTCGGGTTTCCGCACTATGCAGCTAAATAGGTACTATGCGTAGTGATGGGCCGATTTATTTCTATTTACCTGCCTACCCCACGTGCTTGGCATAATATGAATTGTACAGTCGAATTCAAAAATGCAGTCCTCCCTTAGATATACGTTTGGCTTGCAAGAAATAAACTATGTGTGTATTGACTGCATACGACGATACCGCCACAAACGATTTATATCGCTGACTAGGACTGCACCAATGGTGTGTACCTACCAGACACCAGTCCCTCATAACCATCGTTAAATGATAAAAACAAACGGATAAAAAACTCATTGAAAGCCGTATTTTGCAGTTATCACAACTGCCTACGATAATGATTTTCAACTAATCTTTACGAGACGGCATGTGTCGAATTTATTTCATATGTTGTTTAGTCATTTTAAAAACTACGTTGCGTTTTTAACCAATAACAGAATAAACTAAGCAGATATACTATACTTAGTACAAAATTAAATATTAGTAGGTAAGATACCGCCACTAAGTATTGTAAAAACGTTTTCGCGAATTTAAAAATACAAGATTTTTAGCTGTACCTAAGCTACTGAATTAATATAATAATATAATATGCAAACGAATAAAAATAGATTATTGCAATATAATTTCTTTAAAACATAGTCATGCTACAATGACACCAAACGAGTAGCTAACGATTTCATTAAGGGAAGTAATTAAATGTTCAGCAATTATAAAATTTGGTGCACCACAAAAAACCAGCATTTAAATAATTTGGTCAGCATACAAAGATTTTCTTTGCAATAAAAAAAATCAGGCAGCAATCCTTGTTCCGCAAATAATTTTGATAATGGTCAAAAATTAAATCATAAATGGGCAGCTTACAATAACATGCGTTTGCATAATAAACATTCAGTCCGCAAAATAACTACTTGGTCAGCAAGATTTCAAGATTGATCAGCAAAGAAAACATGTCTATAAGCAGTGTATTTGATTGGTATGGTCGACCGCACATCAGTGGTAACAAAACCAGTATAAACTGGTCTCGCGTAGTATTGAAACTCCGTAATAGGCTAGGCCAGCTCAAGGTCAAAGTGTTACCACTGATGTGCGGTAGACGTACCTATGCATAATTATTTAAAACATGGTGAGCAAAATAACTAATTTGCGTTTTTGTTGAAAAATCGCCAATGTGCGACGGAGCAAGAGCAGGCGCGTGACACGAGGAGCCAATTGCTTATACATAGATTACATTAAGAATAAAACATTTTGTTTAGGTATATTTAATTTTAAAACTCATTCTATAAGAAGTTGCTTTTTCAACCGACGAAAAAAAGGAGGTTCTGAATTCGACCCGTATATTTGTTTTTTTATTTTTTTATGTGACCACGCATAACTTTTTTTAATTTCGATCTCGATTATAATTTTATTATAAGAATAAAGATATAGCTTAAGTACTTAGGTACCTACTTAATTGTTTTTTCATTAACTTCTTTGTTTCCTTACCTCACAAAAACACAATCCACGTCCATCCATAAATATCACTCATTCAACATGACAAAAATCTTAGTAATTTAATTATAAAATATCGCGAAATTACTAATGTGAATATTGAACATAAGTCTATGAACAAATTCTCATGTAGGTAATTACGCGAATTTTTAAAAAGTTGCAATCTCAATTAAGTTTCAATAATAATATCCTTAGTCAAAAATTCATATAGGTAGGTGTCACTCATGATTTATACCAATAAAGCATGAAATTGACTTTGTACAGAAAATAGTATTATACGATTTGAATTTAGTTTAAAAACTATAAAATAAAAGGTGGAAAAAGGAACGCAGCTGGTGTGGAGAGAATAGTACCTTAGGTAAAGAAGAAAGCCAACTTTTGCTCAAAAGAGGCCACTTATTTACTTTATTTTTAAAATCAATACTAGTAAATTAACTTGGTCGAACAACTTTGTATGTTGTACTTAGTTAGGATTTTGGTTGTTAAATTGTAAGATTTTTTCTCAATTTTTCAAATTTGCAGTATTTTCAATTTAAGGTATTCCCCTCGGCTAACGTTCGTTCTTCTAAACTTTACAAACATCTAATCACTTTTTCGGGGTCGAACACCACTTAATACAAAAAGAATGTTTTAATAGGTACCTACGTATGGCGTTTTGTATACGAAAAGTGCGGCGCGGCGCGCGCGTGCACACAGAGTTCGCTCTGACCATGGCCCCATGGTCAGAGCGAACTCTGCCATTGTGGAGTTCAACCCTTACCAGAATTTGTTTCTATTTGGCTGTTTCGCTCACACTAAACGAAAACAAGATAAAATTTTAGTCCATGATACGTTCAATAATTGACCGAGCGAGCGAAGCGTCTACGTTTCGAGACTGGCCAAAAATGCTCTTGTCCGGCTGTCTGTCTGTCTGTCTGTCTGTAATTCTCTACAGGTCGCATTTTTCAACCGATTTTGACGAAAATTTGGCATATGTATAAATTAATTAAACCTACAAAATGAGTAGAATAAAATTTTGAAAAACCTTTTTTTTAGAGTACCACCATACTCGCAAAGTGGGAGTGAACTTTTTTTTTCTTGTGAATCCCATAGTGTGGGATATCGTTGGATAGGTCTTTCAAAAATATTGCTGGTGTGTGAATACCATTTTTTCGATTTAGGGATCCGTTGGCGAAATATTAAGCTTTAAAGCGGTAATTTTTGTTAGAGTCACGTGTCCCCCCCCCCCTGCCAGCTAAACGGTTGCTTCTGGAAATGTGAAAAAATTCATGGCAGTAACATATATAACGTAGTTACAAGGAAAACTATTACGGCTAAGTAGGTTCTATTAGTTTTTGAGTAATAGTGGATCGACTTAAGAAAGTTGAAAAAATAAATTATGTTCATAGAACTGCATACGTAAAATGGAAAATTATTTTTTTCCGCGTGATATCCATGGTGTGGGGTATCGTTGGATGGGTCTTTCAAAAATATCGCGGGTGTGTGATAAACATTTTTCGATTCAGGGATCCGTTTGCGAAATATTAAGCTTTAAAGTGCTAATTTTTGTCACTTTAGTAGGTACTTTTTCTGTTTCCAAAGTTGACTTTTGTTGGTTTCTTTTAGGTTTGGTTTATAAGGGCTGGCGAGGTCTACTGTTCTCACGGAACTACTAGTGTTTAATTTTGGTGTACAAAGACTTTCAATTTACTTTGGTGTTCCTATAATGGCTCCTACACATAGGGAATTTTTGTGTCGGCACTTGTATTGCGGTGCAATTTCTACAACAATCTTTAATGTGCAACGGTTTGGGTTTTGTGTTTTATGCTGACACATAAGTTTCCGGTGTGTACGAGACATAAAGACATTCACTTTAAATAAATTCATTTAATGCAGATCCAATAGAAGTCAGAGAAAAAACGGCATTACCACAGCTCTGCAAAAAAGAATAAAATATACGATCAAATTAATTAAAATAAGAAGTTGTACGTAGAAGTTGGATGTACCTACTTATACAAAAAGCCTGTTTTAATGGGTTAGCGTGTATCAAAAACGCGAACACGCTTTATAAATACCATGTATAATTAGTACATTTTAGACTTTCGCGTTTTGTATTCATAATTATATAATTATTTACGGGTCTTACACACGAAATAGTTTTATTTACCTTGCCCGACGTTTCGACCAGGTTACACTGGCAGTGATCACGAGCTGACTCAGCTTTATATTATATAATCATGTATAATTATGTGGCCTAATTGGCTGTTTCACTCACAACAATGAAAACAAGATTTAATTGTGCAAGATTCGTTTAATAATGTTTAATTTTGGTGTGCAAAAGACTTCCAATTTACTTTGGCGTAGGATAAAACCTACCTATAATGGCTCGTACACACCGAGACTTTTGTGTCGGCACTTGTGGTGCGGCGGGAGATTCTACAACATTATAGTGTTTTTTGTTCATGGCACAAAACACAAAACCAAAGTAAATAGTGGCTAATTTGGTTTTGTGTTTTGTGCCGACTCAAAAGTTCCCGGTGTGTACGAGACATAAAAATGCATTCACTTTATTTAACGCTATTTTGTGAGTGCTGCTACTAGAGAAGATAAGGAAACTGCAACATTTGCACAGTTCTGTAAAAAAAGGATTATATTAAGCACGATCAATTAATTAAGAATGAATGTTAGGATAGTTCCAAACAAAACTTTACTATGAAACTAATGTTCATACAGTTTTTAGAACTACATAATAAATATTTTGATACAAATTTATAGCTAGAAAGTCTAGAAACTTATTTATGTCCAGTGAAAAACAAAAAGTAGAATAATGACGAAAAAAGTGTTATGATAATTTTTTTAGAAATGTTTATGAGAATAAGATTTCCATTTTCCGCTAAAGGTTTATTAAAATATAAAAATATTTTTTTCTTTCGGAAGACTATATTATTATAGGACAGGGGAAGCGATTTGAATGACATTTTACATTTGTTAATATTTCGGAAATATCTGATAGTATCTGAAATTGTATTTAACTAGGTATCTATACCTAGTTAAATACAATTTATAGAAATATAAGTCATTAAGTATACTTTTTAGGGTTTACAATAATAATGTCCAATCTGAAAAATGTTAAGGTATGTTATACTAAGTAGAGCTTGTTTAAAAATTTCAGTCAGTGTGCAGTCGGGTTTTTATGACATTTTGTTTAATAATATTTTAATACCTATATAATTTATGGTATTAATAAAAGAACTTACGGCAGCAGAGTAAGTGGAGTCGCCAATAAACTGAAAATACGACGAATGTTTGTTACACTCACAATTACTTTCTCGCATGATTAATATTCATTTTTGAGGCAAACACAGTGGATATCTTTTTAGTTTACTTGTACCTACTTTGCACACAGTACAAAATAAACAAAAAATATTGACGTAAGTAGGTATAGGTAGGCAGTTACAATTTAAGCGTTCCTTCAGTACCAAGAAGTTTCGAATAACTCTATGTTCAGTACAATCTTAATCATTTTTAACATCAATATATTTATTGTATATAAAAAAACAATTTTAGCCTTAATAAATTTAATTCAGGAAACCGACCTACGGGAACAGGCGAATTTCGATAAGTAGGTATCTACTTTATTTGTGGTCCTAAACAGCCGAAAGGAGAATGTTATTCTTCTTCTCGTACGTGTTCAACACGTGATTACGTACAAACATAATTTAAAGACTTCGAAAATTGTTAATAAAATTTGTAGTTATTGACAATGACATGGTAAGTAAAGTACTATCTTATATGAATCATTTGTGCATACGCAAAAGTAAGTTTGTTGGTAATAGAAAATTACTTTATTGTGATGTAAGTAACTACAAATTTACGGTTTTCGGATTTTTCCTTTACTTGTGGTATAAGACATTACTTCATATCAAATTTCATGATTCAAGGTCAACGGGAAGTACCCCATTGGTTTTGATTACCAAAATACTCAAAAATGTGCAAAAACGGCCATATCTTTTGACTGAGTTTGATTTTTTCACAGCTCCAAGGGATTACAGACCTGAGTATTGTATACTAATTTCAACTTGATACCCGCTAAGTATAGACCCATTTTCGTTCTAAGGAACCACGTGCGTGAAACCTTATGCGTGAAATGCTTAAATGTTGACCTGATTATATGAGTGGATATACTTACAGCACCGCTGTCGGTAGTACCGGTTTCACCAAAATTACAGTCGCTGCCGCTAAGACTATTTCCGGTTCCTGATTGTTCTTGATATTGATCAACCGTCTCATTAACTGGACCTATAAACACAAAAGGGTCACAAGAATTGAGTTCAGTGAGAGGCGTTTATATAGAAAGTATTAATAAACTAGAATTAAAATAATAATAAATTTAAATACTTAAGAACTCAAATATAATCATAAATAATATTATTATATAATTATAGGTATATTATATCGCTGGAACATTATCAAAGTTAAGTAGGTAAATAATAATGACCAATTTCGTTATTTACAAGAACGCAAAAGGTCAAACCATGAGCGACTTCACTCCTGTAAGGGTTAGTGCGCACTGCGGTGCGGTGAGTTGCGGTGCGTTTATCGAACCGCAAGGAAATAGTACACAATTGATTTGGTACGTGCACTGCGGTAGAATTCACATCTTTTGTAGAAGAAGCACAAGCAATGGACTACGACACTAAAATATGCATGTGTTTATTTATTTATTACTGTGCAGAAACAAAGTGGGTAGCAAACCAAAGAATTCAAGTCTGCATGCGTGGCTACGCGGCTAAAGCGGATGTTTTTTCCCAGTAAGCGCACTTTCATGTATGTGGTTCTTAAAGTTCAGATTTTGCGAAATAAATACGCACAAATTTTTACCGCAGTGCGCGCTAAGCCTTTGTCAGCGAAAATACATTCGACAGAAAAAAAGTTGTAAGTTACAGCTCGATCGGGCATAACCTAGCATAGCTCGCCGAAAAAATTTCAGATATTTTATATGGCGAGTTATAATTTGTAGGATATAATTCAATGAAATCATTGCCTATATTTATTAAAATATACTTACATGCTGGAAATGCTTTGATGATGAGTAAAATTATGGTTTGCAGATGGCATTGTCAATTACAGCGCCTCCGCCCGCATAGTATATCTAGTTACAACATCAGTATATCGACATTATTTTTAAATTATAGCACTTAAAATAGAAAAAGTGTCATGTCTAATCTGCACTATACTAACTATATTGTGCTTAAAAATCATTTACACATTCATTATAAATAAAATAATAAAAAATATAGATAAATGAATATCATTGAAGTTTAAAAATATTCCATAAATAGCTAGATGCTGAATTGCTGACTGTACCAGTTCTTATGAGTCGATTAGTTTTAGGCTCAGATTCTGATTTTGCACACCTGTACGGTTACCTGAGGCCATAGTTAACACGATAGGTACGTAGTGATAGGGCAAACTCAAAGCAAACAAAAATCTTCATGAGTCTCACTGACACACGTGTGTCCAGATCCTCGTGTCCAGGCGGTGACTAGCCCAACTACACATTAGCACAGAATAAATAATACAAAGGGGCTCTCCCATAGTGTAATAATAAAATAGAGGCACCGAAAAAAGAAAACAGTACGAGTCGAGTATATCAGACATTTTCTCGCCTGCGCTTTATTTGCAGAAGGACCGAATCGAACACCCATACCTGTAGGGAGTAAGTACCTATGTGTGAAAACAATGGCTTTACAGAGGAGGATTAATGATTATTAAAATGTAAGGATTTACAAAGTAAAGAAAAACGACGATTGCCTGGAAGAAATCGCTGAAAGCGATAAGGCCGCCTTTTGATTGTACACAGTTTAGTAAATTATTATAATGTAAACTTTTGATATAATTTGGTGCTCAATAAAGTATATTTGATTTGATTTGATTTGACGATGTTTTACTGATTGAAACAAAATATAGGTACTACACGAAATAACTGTATAAGTATGTATGTATAGTCAAGTTATGAATATAGGTATGTAGGTATTTCAATGTAGGTAAAATCATATTTTGGTTCAGGTGAATCAGTATAACAGGTAAGTATTACATTTTAAAAGGATATTTTATTTTATGCCAAGTAGTATAGTATGGTATATAATATAGTATATACCTAAATGAATATGAATAGGTATTTATCGCAAAGCTTCTAGATTTGAGTTAGTCAAAAAATTGTTAAGCCTGGTAAATAACCAAAAAATTGGGTGAGCCAAGTGCAATTCGCGCTCGCGCATCGAGGATTCACTTATTCACCACCACGACGGGGACTATATTCATTGTTAGGTTTAAATTCCCTATTTCACGTGCTACGTAACGTAATAGTATAATGGATTCTACCAAAGTCACTAAAAGAAATAATAGATAAGAATAAAATGAGAATTTTTAAAAATTATTTAATAATAGTTACTAGGTTCAATATTTGCGACTATTGTGTTTCAGGGGGACCAACAATTTTAAATTAGTTTTAAGTTTACGCCACTAAATAGGTTCACGGAGAATGAATTCATACCTAAATGAATGTTTCGCTAACTTCTAATGAAAACAAGATTTAATATAATTGTGCAAGATTCGTTTAATAATTTTTTTATTTTGGTGTACAAAGCTTTAAGTTCACTTTCGTGTATCAACAATGGCGTTCACTTGTTAATTAGGTACTATTTACCTAATGCAGATACAATAGAAGATATGTCAAATACACCATCACCACATTCCTGTAAAAAACGATGAAATTAAAGTAGAAGTTGATACAATTTTCGACGTGTAAAACTTAATATATAAATACTCAATGGTAAAATGTCGGTTGTCACGGAGTTTGACGTAGGTAAATAAAATAAAAAGACGTGTAAATTTACGATGCAACGAAATTATTCTCAAGTCTTCAATTTAAACGATCGGAAGAGTGATATTAGAATTAATTTAGTTATTTACTCGTAGTACCAACGAGTATTGCCCCTTTTGCACGACTATAATATGGTCGGGGGCAAGCGGCAGCGGGACGGCAAGTATTTATTGAAATACCCACTTTTGTCGGACTTGCTGCGAAATTTCCGTAGAGCTTGTTTATAAAACTTTTTAATTCAGCAGTCGGACTTTGTTTTTATTATAAAATATTATTTATATAAGAAAGAGAGAGATTTTGACATAGGTAGGTTTGTTTATAAAATATCTTACGAGTGCAGTGTAACCTAGGAATTTGTATTTACTAAGACTATCAATGGAAGTAGTCGGTGTTGCACATTTTTTCATTTCGTGTCAGCTCGTGACCGTTTTGCCGGACAAAATATTGTGTATCGTAAATTTTTTTACAGAAATTTTGGTAAATTTTCAGTGTTCTGACCTAAATTAATTATAATAAAATCATGTCGTGTTCAGCTGTGTTTTGTTCGTCAAGAACAACCAAAGAAGGAGTAAAAGTTTTAGAATTATCATGTCATACGTAAGTCTTTGTCAGAGCTGTAATCGAAAAATAGGTACATGTTTTGAGTCGTACCATTTCAAAAAACGGTATATGTTCAATTATTAAAAAACGGACATGATTTTCGTAACACAGGCGGTCTCCATGTAGGTAGATACTTACAGCAAAATTCAAACCGTAGTCGTTATTCTCCTGAAAAAAAAACAACAGCGTATGTTAATTAAATCTATTTTGGTCCCAATTTTAACGAATATGACAAATCTTCTAAAAATGTAATTTAATTAGGTATTTCCCTAAAATACGACTTAGGCAATACAATGCAAAATAATAAAAAGAACACTTCTCTGTAGGTACATAATTATAATAACTATGAACCTGATTTTCGGTGACCTCTTTTTTTCTCTAAAACTAAGCACGGGTAGAAAATTTTGCTCCTCAAATATATTTTTATCAGAGTCAAACAAAACACTAAAGTTAAAAACTTAAATTTCTAAAGCATTCAAATTTTAAAATGAGAATCAGATTACGATAAAACCTTGTCTACCCTCTCAAATGTGGGCCCCCCGCGCTAGTAATTTCCATTTTTAAATGATCCTTGAAGTTCTTTAAAATCTGAAGTTAATCTGATTCTTGATAGTTAATGCGCACAATTCCTAAGTGGTCATTATAGCAAAATTTTATGAACGAGTTCGCGAGAGTATTTATGAGTTTACTTACAGCACCAACAACGTTATTGTTAGTTTCAGCAAAATTACAATCGCTGCCCTTTAGATTATTTCCACTTCCTGATACTTGTTGCCGTGTATCACTCGTTGCATTGATTGGCCCTATAGAAATACAGAAGCATCACAAGAGTATTAGTTGATGGGGAATTTATAGGGCGGGCCTTTGGACAATATGTCTAACACTCAGTGTTTTATAACCCCACTACTATAAATGGTAAAGAAAAAGCTGTTTGCAGAGAAAGTACTCTAAATACTAAAACAGAAAACATCAATAACATCCTATAATTTCAAAACTAAGTAGCATTCGGAGATTTTTAAGAAACCACCTGTCATAATGTAAACCACATAGCTCGTTTTTATTACTAGAAAAACTGTTCCCGCGAGAAACATAAACTTATTCCAAGCGGAAAAGCCGCGAGAAACAGCTAATTATAACTTGTTTATAAATAATAATATACAGATTCTTCCAGATACTCACCACCATAGTTGCCAAAGTTAGGAACCGTTGCTGCAAAATAAGTGTTGCCGTTAGTGCTTATTCAAGTGTATTTTAAATAACAAAAAACAATATATATTCACAAACACACAAAGATCTCTGCTCTCACTTACTTCAGTCCTGTAAGGGTTAGCGCGCACTGCGGTGCGGTGAGTTGCGGTGCGTTTATCAAACCGCAAGGAAATAATACACAATTAATATTATACGGTACGCGCACTGCCGTAGAATTTTCGTGCATTGCCATTCGTATTGCAACTCTCGTAGACGGAGCACAGGTAAACCTAAGTCTGTATCTATCTGCAGAATAAAAATCTAAACAATAATGTGGAAATCCATTAGCATGCGAGGTCAATTTAATATTTTTGTCTTCTATAATGTTCTCCAAAAAAATGTCATTACAGATACGACAGATACGAAAAAAACCGCACAAAATTTTACCGCAGTGCGCGCTAAGTCTTAATCAGCTGAAATGCATTCGACTCAAAAAGTATTGGATGTTTCAACCGATCGAGCATATAGGTAACGCACGGAAAATATAAATTGACAAATATTTTTAGAAACGTCAAACATTAACCTAACTTGTATAAGTATTAATGAGTATTTACATTATACCTATCTAATACCAAGCCGTTTCCCGCGGCTGTCCCTCTTAGAAAAGTTTTTCCCGCTATTAGTAAAATTATTAGGATAATATAAACTATGTGGTATTGTACAAACGCAGATTATCTAATAGTTCCTAGTACAGTTGTAAATTAATTATATGGAATAAATGTGTACTAAAATCTACATAAAATTTTTCAAATTTATTGTACCATAAGATTTATTTTCTCTACAATATTCGGTGATTACCACGCCATCTATTGCCTAGTAGCAAATGCTTCACAAGGCCCAGAGCCGCTCTCAGAATTCTTTTTTTTACGGCATTATTAGAATAATACTATTACAATGTGTAGTCAAATTTGTGCAATCGAGTTTTGCGGTGTACCTACCTACTGAGTTTTTTTTACGGGAGATTATTAGGGATGTAACGAATACTATTATTCGTATTCACCGAATATTAATTTGATATTCGTATTCATATTAAAGTGTAAAAAATCCGTTGCATACCTAGAGATTCATTTCTTGTAAAATAACTTAAAAACCAGCTTTGTTTTTGCGGGTTTTTTGGTTACCTACGTTATATTTTAAATAAAATCATTTTCCAAAGAAAACCAGATTTTGCGTGACGCTTGTTAAATTGTAAATGAAGGCACATGGCAATTGCGCCTTGCTTGAGTATAAATGGAGTTTTAAGCTTTAGTTTGGGTCAAGTGCATGGATTTGTGGAATCAATGACTGATTTGATTAGGTATTTAATTTAATTGATGATTGTTTAAAGTGATCCTCTGTAAATATAAGTACCTATAGCTTTTAAACCAATTGTGACCACCCTGCTATGTACACAGTTCTGTTTAGGGTTCCGTACGTCAAAAGAGGAAAAGAGGAACCCTTATATGGATAACTTCGTTGTCCGTCTGTCCGTCCGTCCGTCTGTCAAGATCATTCTTCTCAGGAACGCGTAGAGGTATCAAGTTGAAATTAATATCAAATACTCAGGTCTGCAGTCCCTTGGAGCCGTGAAAAAATTAGACTTCTAAGTCATCGCAGTCAGAAGATATGGCCGATTTTGCCGCATTTTTAGTATCTTGGTCATTAAAACCTATGGGGTACTTCCAGTTGACCTAGAATCTTGAAATTTGGCAAGAAGCAAGATCTTATAGCACAAGTAACGGAAAAAATCAGAAAACTGTAAATTTGTAGTTACATCCCAAATAAATCATTTTTTCTTGTACCAACAAACTTAACTTTGCATATGAGCAAGTTATCCATATATATAATTATTTTTTAAATTAAGTTTGCACGGAACCATAGAGTTAGTATACTAGCTACTACTATACTAACAACTCTCTGCACGGAACCCTCAAGGGCGCGAGACCGGGCCACGTAAAATCACGTTAAGACATAAGATTAGCGACACCTAATGAAATATAGCAGAACTGGTACGTCATCTGTCCTTGACCGGGTTCGGCCACTGAATCTAGTTCATGTCAATATGAACTTTATCACAGAACACGGAAAAAGCTCGCTACGCTCCCGCTCGCTACGCTCCCAATAGAACGATGACGTGGGGGGGGGGGGGAGACGCGCCAAGCATATGAGTGTTTCATCATATAAATATCAGCTGTGCGCGCCGCTATGGCTCAGATTTTGCACAATGTCATGGCGCTCTGAGCTCCGGCGCATTATGAGGAAAAGATGCCGAGTTGTGCGATACTAACTTGTCGGCTGCAAAGTTCTAAATTGAATCGAATAAATGCAGGAATTTCCTTTCACCGGTAACGTAAAAATCTCGAAAACTATGTGTATTTCGAGGCAAAATCACAATTTTTATATTGGCCCAGCAGTATGGAAATATTAACATAGTGCTTGCACGTTGTCGATACTTTTATCGATAGAGTACTTTTGGTTGTTTATTCATAATTAATCGTTATCAGCAGGTAGGTAATTAGATAGATAGTGTATACCACACGGTCGATAAATACAGACCTAACAAATTTTCGAAAAATAAGCCAATATTCGGTAAATGTGCAGCGCTAAGCAAAAATGCCTTCACTTACCTACAACAAGGTTTAGACACTAGGTGGCTTTCTATGCAATAACTTTGAATTTGGAAAAACATTCATGCCTGCTGAACTTGACCTAGAATAGAGAATTATATTATTATGTTTCAGCTTTCCTAAGAATTCTGATTTAAAAGTAAAATGGATTGATATAACTGGGAGAAAAGATTGGTATCCTACTAGAACTGGCACCATTTAAGTTCTAATCATTTTTTAGAAGACGACTTTAAACTTACATCTAAACGAAGATATCTAAAATATTCTGCAATTCTATTAAAAATGTAGTATAAAAATCGTGCCAATTGTTGCTGAAATCTGCTTTTATAAGTCTTACGGGACATTTTTTTCATTTGGCAAATTTACTTAATAGGTATAGTTACTAACAATGACATTGTATAGCGTCTAATATGCCAATTTTACTTCATAGTAAAATTGGTTTATCCTCATGGATAACCCAACAAATATAATAAAGGTGCTTTTAAATGTTATGTACGTGTCGACGACAACACCTAATTTAATTATCGATATCCGATTTTAAATGCCGATTGTTATGGCACAACACTCAGGCAATAAAATAATTTGACTTTGATTTTGACTTTGACACTATCAGTGATGCCAGCAGCGTAAGAAATTTGCACAATATTTCCGACAGTAAATTCTAAGCGCAATTTGTCTTGCGATATTCGATTTTATATTGAAACATGTCTCTAAAATGTTTACATACAAAACGTAATTGTCGTCAACGTTTAAACTATAATATTTAAATAAAAAATCCCAAACAATTAATCCCTTTTTTTTTTTAATTGTGCAAATTCCTACAGTTGACAATACTTTAATTTGATATGTGGCTCGCGCGGTGCTAGTACAAAAATAAGACCGTCATCATTCTAATGGACTTATATTTCTATGAACTTTATAATAAAACGCTTTTATAGAGATTAATAATTGCATAGAAATAATATATTAATTAAGTGCGACGAGACATGTTTAAGTTGTAGGTAAGTTAATAGGTGTTCTTGAAATCGATCACGCGGAATATTTATAGGTATAATAAACTAGACCAGTCTAAAAAGAAATGAACAAGTCTTACTCAGTTTACCGGTACCCTAAGACACGCACACGCATGCACACGCATCCACCGCCATCTGTTCGTTCATTCAACATACATAATAAAATAACACATACCACAATCTTTCATGTCTTATGCTTATGTTAGTAGGTATTTTATATAACAGAATATTTTGTATCTTATTGATTATGCTACCTTTAAACCTTTAGTATTATTTTGTCTAAAACATTAACTACAAACAAGTTAAGATGGTCATTAACGGGTAGTTTTTAATTTAGACTGAAACAGAGCAGATTATAGAGAATACATAACTTTCTGAATGTTAGTAGATTTAGGACAAAATAAAAATTTATTTTTGTCTACTAGCGCCATCTAGTGTTACTCAACCCATGACGTACCCCGAATAACTTCATTTCGATCGAACTGTAACTGAGTCGTCGATTTCTAAAATAACACAAGTCGCAAATTGTTAACAATTAATTTTTGACATAATCATATGGACATTAGGGCATATGCATATGGGCCAAATTCGCATACAATGTACATTGTTTTCTGAATAAATGATTGATATCTTGATGCAGAATGTGTGTTTTTAGAAATCCCCGATTCGACTAACGTTATGTCATGAATTTGAAATATAATCAAAATATTTTATTTTACTTACCGGTATATGTGGGATTTACATACTGTGGTGAGACAGCGCCTTGATAATCTGAAATAGTTATATGGAAATTGTAACTATATTATAGGTACCTAATGAGTCTTATAAAATAAATTAGGGATGAAGGATAACGATATACAGAGTGTTTTTTTTAATGTGTAAATGTGAAAAAAGGAAAGTGTAGTTAAAATATACGTTGTATAAATGTACCCATAATAATGTACATAAAAGAATATAATAAAATATTTTGACTTTGATAGGTACCTTGTAACGAGTACTACCTAGTAGGTACTTAAAGCAAAATAATTATGTGACAGTAGTTACCATACGGCTGCAGTACGGTTTGACCGACTTGTTGTTTATTATCTGCAGTTACGAGATTTCCTGAAATATTTCAACTTTTTAAAAATCAATGGGACTTTAAGCACACATCAAATAAATACTTAATTGTAGACCAAATATACTGATTGCGCATTAGAGTGCTTATTTACTGACTACTAGGATGCGCTGGCTGCTTATTTAGAGCAATGTATGGTTGATAAGCAGCCGACCTTAGAAGGTAGCCGCAAGGAGGAGTCATGTTAGGGAAGGCCTATGCATATAGTTGAGTAGCCATTGTCGTACCCAAAGGGGGGGGGGGGGGTGTTAGAAGAGGGTAAGTGGGAAGGGGGAGGGCTGTGCTACCTCTAGGTTAGACCCTTGCCTCTTATGTATGTACCGTACTTGACAGACTTCTGTGAAAATTTCTATAAAAAATAACTCCACCAAAAAAAATTTTTTTTTTCAAAAAAGTTCACTAAAATGGTACGCCCATGAGAGTGGCCATTGACAGACTGTTGATAATGATAATAAATATTGGTATTGAGATTCAATAATCAAATTGAGAAATATATCTTTTATACCTGAAGATCCAGAGACACTTTGAGCCTGGCTAGAACCCAGCTGTGCGCTGTTGTATGCACCTGATGGCAACGTAGCTACGAACAAAATTAATTTTGTTATTTGAATAATGTGTAGTATTTAAATGTGAATTTGTTTACACAATATGAGAACTAAATAAAAAAATATTTGAAAACCAAAATTTTATTATACAGTTGGGCATTTATTATTTTTGTTTACCTTGATATGTTGGGGTATTTGAATACTGTGTAGTAGTAGCCGGCTGTACATAACCTGGAAAGTTAAAATAGACGTACCTAAGTAATTTGAGATGGGTCATGCATTGAATTCATTTAGTTAAAATATATGTATAATTATCTTGCCACATACTAAGTACCAGGTGTTGTATGGTATGGTATGCGCATCATGTAATTTCTATTCTTTTAAAAAGTACAATAAAACGTCAAATATATAATGTTAATTATATGATAATGTAAATTCATGTTGATACGTACCAGTTCCTACAGGCGCACTGGTTACACCGTTATTATATGCATTTTGATCAACACTTTGATCATTAGAACTTGTTACGAGGTTGCCTGAAATATTTTAGGCATTCTTAAAATAAATATACAACAACTACCGAAGTGTCTGTGGTTTTCTTTAGAATTATAAATCCGAAAGTTAAAATCCCCCCAGGGGGTTAGGCTCTTGCCTCCTTTAAGTACCTTTATCTGATTAATGATGTGCATATGAATCAGTACATTTAATTAAGAGAAATTAATGTGTAAATTTCTATAAAAAATATCCCCACCAATCCCCACCACAATTTCTTTTTAAAAAGTTTCTGGTTGCCCCCTCATAGACAAAAACCTGGGTAGGTACTTGTACGCCCATGAGAGTGGCCGTTGACAGACTGTTGATAATGATAATAAATATTGGTGCTTATTGAATTTCATCAAATTCTGAAATATTTATTCCTTACCTGAAGATCCAGAGAGACTTTGATCCTGGCTTGAACCCAGCTGTGCGCTGTTGTATGCACCTGAAGGCAACAACGAAAAAAAAATTGTTTTTTGAATTAATTAAATAAATTTTATGATAGCGATCGAAAGGGTCAATCATCAGAATACATTCCTTCTAAGTAACATACCTAGTATCTTGAAGTAGGGGAGACCATGAAATTTCCCTTTTTTTCATATTTTTTTGTCATACATACATAGTTTATCAATTATCTATCACACACCCATAGTTACCTATGTCTCTAAAGTTAATGATTTTCTACATATTATTTTTATTTTGTTTACCTTGATTTGTATACTGTGGGGTATTTGAATACTGTGCGGGATACGAAGTAGTAGTAGTAGTCGGCTGTACATAACCTGGAAAGTTCAAGACGGTATGTAATTTGAGATGGGTCTGATGCATTGAATTCGTTTAGTTAAAATAATTATGTTCTTGCGACATGCTGAAGAACCAGTGTTGTATGCGCATCATGTAATTTTATGAACAAATAGATAAAATATCATGTTGATACGTACCAGTTCCTACAGGCGTACTGGGTACACCGCTATTATATGCATTTTGATCAACACTTTGATCAGTAGAACTTGTTACGAGGTTGCCTGAAATATTTTAGGCATTCTTAAAATAAATAAACATATCAACTAACGAAGTGTCGACGGTTTTCTGTAGAATTATAAATCCGAAAGTAAATTTGTTATTTCGTCCGTTTCGGGCTGTCAGTCTAAAATTCCGTTCATTTTCAGTAAATTATTCCATTAACCAGATTCAGGATGGATCTATATTGTGAGATTTTTTTGTAGATTTATTTTATAAAATTAAATTGGATCTAGTGAGGATTAATCTTCATAATGTTGCATATCTAATGACGTGTAACTATCAAAAATGTACAACATAATGATAACAGCTGGAATAACCCATCCGAGTAGAACGATTCAATAAAAATGTTATACTAAGAATAAGACTAGAGTACTTGCCGTTACTGTTGCTAAGATCTTGGTCACTCATTGAGTTTAGATAAGCTTGGTTTTGAGGACTTGGATAAGCTAAAGAAAAAAATACGTTTATATTAATAATTTATGTAATTAATCGCGAATCAGCAATTTTTTTACACGCTTATGGTTGCATGGAAGTCTATGGATCCAGCGACGACTGACAGCACAACCGAACGACTCCTGCCAACTTAATGCCTTAATTAAGTTTTTATATTGTTATAATGTATTTGTTTTTTTAGTATGTAAGATATAATTATGTAATAAGGCCCTATAGTGGCTAAACTATAACTTGATAACTTACCGTTTCCTCCAAGCAGAATACAACAGATGAAACTGTTCACAAGCAGCAACCTCATCTTGACGTAGAGCAAGAAACCAACACCATTTTCTTATAATTATCTCTTACTTATATAGCCGAAACTGATATCTATAATTTTTTAAGTGTATATTCGTGCTTTATAAATAAATATTTTATCCTTTGCTTACATATAGAATAAAAATGACACATGAAATTTATTCGTGAGATTTTATTATTTAAAAATTTATGGCTTAAACACGTTTAATACAGTGAGAAGATGCGTTAGCTATTCAGCATTCATTATTTCTCTAGATAACTGATGACGTGATCTATAAAAATAAGAAATAGTGAATGAACATCATTTATCATCAACATCAATTAGCAACCAGAAGTGGCAGGGGCAGGTCACATCTGTTGCAGAACCGACAGCAGACGAGTTCTGGAGAGTGCTCTCCCTGCGGGGGCACTCCCCCCGCCAAGTGGACCGACGACCTAAAAAACGTGGTCGGAGGTGGCTGGTTGTGGAGGAGGGAGGACCGGATATGTTAGCATTCATTAAGGAAGCCTATGTCCAGCAGTGGACGTTAAAAGACTGATATGATTATGATGATGAATACTTTGATTGATGCAAGAGGGCCAAACAGATAAGTCATTTCTAAGCAACATAATTGTATGCTAAAAACAATTTTCTCAGGACACAGCTTTGTCATATCTAGATATGTCACAGTCAGTCGCGACTTTGTGATTGACATTAGTCGTATTTTAGTTTCGACATTTTCGGACTAAGCGAAGTAGGTATTCGTAAAGAGGTGTGAAAATGAACAAGTAAGACCTCCGGGAGTCTTATAGTGAACAAGATTATGATTACATTTATTATTTACTAATGTCACGATAGTAATATTTTTGTTGATCTTTACTTAAATTTTATTAGCGCATCTAGTCACGTAACATGGCTGAACTTAAAAAGTTATAAAAGTTATAATTTATAACTTTTTAATTTTACACGTTACGTGACGAGGAGCGCCAATAACATAGCAAATAAAATTATCAAATAAAAATAACTCGTGACCTGTAAAAAAGAATTTATTTCATATAGGTATTAAGTATTAGTAATTTACACATTTTACTAATAATTGTCTTGAATGTCATATTTAAGTAACGCGCCATTTTCCTAACAGTTTAATTGAAGCATTCACGCGTTCCACATCAAAATGAAAGGCAATTTGTTGATTTTACTTCTTTGCTATCTGATTACAGATGGAATTGCCGGTAAGCATTCATACCTCTTTACACATTAACACTATTTCTATTCCACAGTGTTTACAAAACAAATACTCTATTCCACAGTAACAAATATCACAGTGAGACTGTGAGGTAGTCTCACTGTGATATTTTACATACCTAGGTACATAACACATTTTACATACATAACACGTGTTATATACATAACACGTGTTATGTATAAGTAAAATATCACAGTGAGACTACCTCACATTATTACTCCTCGCAGATTTTAGATAAGTAAGTAACACAAGTGAAGAGTGCAAATCTCATAGAAAGAAACACTGTAGAATAGAAATAGTGGTAGTATGTAAAGAAGTACGCGTACTTTAACATAAACATGTTATCTTGACAACAACCAGAGCTTTGTGCATAGAGAGTAGAGTTAGATCAACCCTCCATCAGTCACATCATCGTATCGCTAATGCTAACCACTAAACATAAATAAGTCTTGTCCAACATTTGCCACCACAGCCGGCAGCATAGGCTACCTTTTTTCTAGAACTCGTCTATTCCAACACCTATCAGTTCTGCGTCAGATATTGCCTGTTCAGTTTGCTTTTACGGTTACATTAAAAAAGCCAGTGATTTAAGTTCTTACGTATATAAGTTCCTAACAAATATTATATTTTTATTAGCGACGCTTCCAAGCGATGAAGACAATGAACCGCCATCAAGCGTTTCCAGCGCATCTAGCGTATCAAGCGCTTCAAGCAATGGATCTTCACCAGCAACTGTCAGCGCTTCAACAATTTCCAAACTGGAAGAGGCAATAAAAGCTGAAGAGTCCGAGATCTCTCAGGGGGTTACAGGAATATGTTCCACAAAAGACGACGGCTTCTTTGTGGGTTCCAAATGTTTTATAACCATAGTTCCAAGAGCTTTATTTTGGGCTATTATCATGAAAATTATTGTGGTTGCTTTGTCTGGAATGTACCTTTGGCGAATGAGGTAATACCAGCCACGATTGTTTCACTCGGCAATCGAAAGATTTCCAAATTCGGCGACAGTAACTCTTCAGGTTTTCCGTTTGTCGTTTTGGACAATTTACAATTACAAAATACAATTGTAGAGAACAGTGTTGTAGAGGACACCAGTGTCATATGATAAATAAATAACAATATAATATCTTAACTTCGTCCGCGAGGTGGGGCGGCGGCTGAGGGAGCGGGGCTGCGACCCGCGCGCGGGGTACTTCCTCGCGCAGCACATCTCTCTCGCTATTCAGCGAGGGAATGCTGCCGGCATCATGGGGACGTTTGGACGGGAGGCAGTACGGGGGGGGGGGGGCTATTTGACGTATAATTAATATTATGAATTTTTATTTTAATGTATTGACTACAGCTTGTTTATTAATAAAGAATTGCAATAAAAATATCTTAACACTTAAATGTACATAAATACAATTCATGTTTTGTGTTTTGACAATAAAATTATCACGAAATTACTCTTAAAACTATTTGTACCTTTAGGGTGACAAAGCGCTTTGGATTATTTAATTGAAATTGTATCTTTTTCTGTTACAATTGAAATTGTATCTTTTTCTTTTACTGTTTCAGGAAAACTTCTTTAAATCATTATTGACGTTTGGTGGATTGGTGAGTTTTTTTTTACATATTTTATTTATTTTTATTTCCTTTGGAAAGACTAATAACAAGTACAACTAGTGACAATTACATTTAAATTTAGCTCGCATAATATAAAATGTATATCCGTGACTCAAAAAATCAGCCTATCACAGTGAACAGTCATAGTAGTATCCTATGTTATTCCAGGGTATAAATATGTTATTCCAAGTTTCGTTCAGTCGATATGTCGTGATTGAGCGACCGTTCGCTACTCAGTAAACAAAGCCACTCGTTGCATTTGAAATATTAATTTGATTAAATAGCAGCGGTTGCACCGATATTGATAAAACTTTCTATTTCTGGAAACTGTAGTTTCGGCATATCATAACTCCAAAATAGTGGAGATAAAGTCTCGGGTAAAAGCTTGTATTTATTAAAAAGTAATGGTACATGGGTTTACTCCTATCGAAGTGACTATGCTTCTTCGCTCATTATTTGAATGGCCTCCAAGCCTCGCGCTCAAAGTCATTCATACAGTTTTGTTCTTTGGGGCTTGATGGTCATTTGACTTAAGGTATTGTGGGTTGAACTTGGTAAAGTTTATATGTCAAAAAATAAGTTCTTAGGTGCATATAAAGTCCATCAACCCGTACTTGACTAGCGTGGTGGACCACAGCCCGTACGCCCATTCATTGAGGGAAATATTATATAAATAGGCTGTTGATTTGATTTTTGAATGTAACTTAACCAGGTCGTGGGTTCGATTCCCACTGAAGACAGACAACTTCGAACAAAGTTGGTCCCGGTCTGGGTGTGATATTTGTTTTGGTCTTGTTCCGTAGGAACTATTATGTAATCTGTGGTCTTGTCCTTATCCATTAGTTCCCATTAGTAACCAATAATCCCTAAACTATACTTTTTTCATTTTCACCACGCTGTTCTGGTGCTCTCTGCAGCTGTGTCAAATTGACCTCTCTTCACCATTCAAGAAATACGTCTATAACGTAAGATTAGTTAATTAAATAAAAAATATTTAAAATAAACATAAAATACGTGTATGTTACTGACTATACATTATCCATAAATACAATCGAACTATCCTCGGGGTTTCTTGAAGTTCAAGTCCATCAAATGGATTAGCTGCTGAAGTTGCAGTAGATGGACCACATCTGTCGCGGGGCAGACGAGTAGCGTGGGACGCCCCGCCCCCCGCCGATAGATGGACCGACGACCTAAAGAGAGCGGACGGAAAGCGGTGGAATGCGGAGCAGGACCGGGTGGCGTTCACGGGGTGGATGGGACGTCGTTGGGCTCGGCGGTTATGAATGAATTCGATTCGAATCTAATTTGATATTACCTCCATAAACATGCGGATAAAATAGATTAAGCATTTGCTATGCAGACCACGTGATCATACAGTGAAAATATCTATATTCTTCAAAAACAGCAAAGTGTACGTCGTACAGAAAATTATGTAGGTTCCGTCAGTATAATAATTTTATAAGTTATAAAATTCACACCAATGATAGTTTTCGAGTTATCCGGCTGATAAACAGACGGACGAATGTACTTTTAGAGCAAACCCTAAAAATATATTTTTTGCCCATACGAAATTTGTTTAGAACGTAGTATAGGTACACAATCTTTTATCAAGCGAAATCTTCTAGTTATTTAGTAAATATCTTACGCTCGTAAATTCCCTTTGGGTGTTTAGAGTCTCCCCAAAATATTGGAAATATTCATATTTGGCGCGCACTCTGATACTGTGTAATTTCATTCAGGGGATCAATGAGGTGTTGAAAGTCGCTCTGCATCTGTGAAGGCAAATCTTATTTACCTCCACTGCCTTATACACATATTTCCAATAACCCCTGGGATTCTATGCAAATTGAACATTTTCTGTGACATAAATATCTAAGTGATGACGGGATTTTTTGTCTTTCAACACGACGACCAAACCAGATGGTTAAACTTATTTTAAATGTAACTTATTTGATTTATTAGAAATATTAGTTAAGAAACATAAGTCGAACTTTGATCTCAATATTACTAAGGAGTAGCTCGTGTCACCGTATCTCCCGATTACTCCCGATGAAGAGAATGATCTATAGAAAAAAAATGAAGGTAAGTTCGACCGGGGCAAATGTAACTAAAACATGTTGAGCTTTTGCAGTTTTATTATTCTTGGTTACATTAGCCCCTTAAATTTTTCTCTGTCGGTATTGGATGTTTTCGTGTATTTATGTGTCCGTCCATGCCACCCATGACACATGAAAGAGGGAATCTTACCTATGAGTGTATCGCGTTTATTTATTTATTTAATTTTTATTAAGTGTTCTACAATTTTTTAAATTATTTACAATCATTCATTTATTTTTACATTTTAACATGTAACATAAATTAAGCCCAAAATGTACATTGTTTAACAGCTAATGACAAAAAGTCAACATTTTGGGGGTTTGTTTGCATTTCCATATCATATCACAGTTTCAATCGTTCTTTTAAACAAATAATAGCAATAATGAACAAAAACTTTGAGCATAAAGGATGTGTCTTAATATTTTATGTATATTTACTATTCACTGTATTCATTTATTTTTAAAAATTAACAATGCAAGTACACCAAACACAGTGGCAATAAATATGGCCTTAAAGAAGATTTAAAATTATCATTTTTAAATCGCCTACACAAAAACCTGTACAAAATTGATCTATAGTTACTCGTATAAGTTATTGCACAATTTTATGTACTTTCACGTAAAAAAATATTCATAAATTATTCAATTAAAAAAGGTACTTGGGTATTCATTAAATAATTTGTACAAATCGCTTACGTACAATGTTACTACTCAGTTTTGTTTATTCTACTACTTTTCTTATCTCCTTAAGTAAAATCCTTGATAGAAAAACCTTGGTAGCGCCGGACCTGTAGACAAAAAAAAACATTAAAGCATATTATTTATATACATACGTACGTATCTTCACTCTATGTCTCCGAATGGGAAGGCAGAGAGAACGAAGCGCCTAGTATCACGATATTGACACACCTCTTCCGCTTCGCTCAGTCACATCTAATTATTTAGATAAATGATCTATATTTAAACTTTATAGTAAGCTGCTTAACTTGATCACTGTTTTGTACCAGTACGGCATAGCGTTATCTTGGCGAACTAAGTAAGTATAATTTGTTTCATAATAAAAAGCTAACAATACCCAGCTATTTCAATATGAACGAGAATCACTTAAGTCGCAGCAGGAGCACTTGTGTTTACTCAGGCGACATCGACGCTTGTTAAATTAACTTTAGGGAATAGAATCGTGTGCTGTCGGATTTCACGCTCGTCGGCTCGGAAATGCACAAAGTTTCCTTTTGTGGCGTTTCTCATAACTCGATTTGTGATGGGCCAACCCTTCAGCCGGTTCCGGCGCGGCGCCGCCGAGGCGGGCGCGTCACTTCCGCCGTACCCGGCGAGGCAAATGTGGGCGGCACTTAGGCACGCGTAAAGTAAACTTAAAAGTCTTCTTCGTAAATTATAAGCAAAACACCAACTTGCCGATCTCTACTAGGGGCGTTGGCCTTCACATATGCACTCCACCACACCCGGTACTCTGGATGCAACCTACTTCCGGCTATACCTTTTTTAGATCGTTGGAAATATTTGGTATACTGGACGCCCGTCCTATGCTACGCCATCTGGTAGGTACTTATCTGGTGTTATGAGGTCGAATTATTTAACAATTCAAAAATATTTATTAAAAATAACTATTTTAGCACCTACTATAGTCTTAAGTTGGCTCACCCATAAATCGTACACACTCGTAGGTAAACCATTTCAAAACTACAAGATAAACAATTTCTTCATAAAAGGAAAATACATGTCTAAGCTGTCACAGCAAAAAAGCTTATGAAACTGTCTTGTGTCTCTGAAACTTTGTAAACTTTCGGAGACGTTTCCGTTTTTCCACCCTCCTTACTTTGTGAAACGATTGTTTCATAAAGAAAAATAAGAAGATGGTTCTGTGCGTCTTTTATTTATTGTTTATCAATGCCTATCAACTTCTATTCTTCGACATAAATACAGGTATTATAGGTAGCCAGCCACAATTTTAATTTTTGGATTTTACTAGAAAATTCAAAAATATATTACACTTATTACTAGGTATATTAGACCATGCCTTAATGTAGGTATGTATGCCTGATGTGTTACTGATATCAAAGGTAAAACTATTTGATACTTTTTTTATTCTTATACCTATCATATCAGATTACTTTATAGCAACTGAAACTACATTCGACTGTACGTAAAACAAAGGCAGTTTACTAAATAATGGAAAATTGAAAGGAGTAAGTAATACCACTATCGAAGTGCTTAATAAAAACTCTAGGTATTTTATTAAAAGTGAAACCATTTTATTCGGAGGACTTTAAAATAATAAACATGTCTACTCCCTACGCGAATTAATTAAACAAACACACATGACAGCTCCCTCAGCTTTTTGAGCGTGCAAACATTATAAATATGCATTAGATAAATATCACAAAAGGTCCGGCTAGAAATGGCGGAGGCGTAGCCTGTTACAATTAATTTTGTAAGTCCAAACTCTTTTATTAAATCATGAAACGAACGGGCCGCTGCCGTCGACTGCTAGCTGCCCGTGGACTGTGATATGTCAATTTCATAATTGAAATGCGTTTGACCGTGGCACGGAGGGCCCACGAGATTATGACCGGCCCAAATTGAACATTCGGGTGGACGGGTTAACATCGGACCCAGAAAATAAATGAAGTCATCGAGAAATTTCGCCAAACACAATTAAAAAGGTCTCGTATGAATAATTGAATTCCTTATGGTAAAAGCGTAGTGTTTTAAATACCTTTTTGATATTAATATGTAGATTACGCTGGGTGTTTGATATTTATTTAATTACGTTCTTAATGTTGACAGAACTAGGTCAAAAATATAATTACATAGGCATGTCATGTGGTAGGTAGATACTTTACTATCTCCTTAAATCTAGTCAGTGATTAGACAATGGGTAATAATTAAGTCGATCATTATAGGTAGTAGATCATCGATAGGAAGGTAACGCAATAGATTCTATTGAATAAAATGTTTAAACTGAATTACGAACTGTTGCAAAAGTATAACCAGATATTTATATACCATATATTCTTCATAGTAGTTAGGTGCCTCTGAGAGATAGCATAATAAATATACTGGTGCTAGGTGCCGTGCCCCAGGACCCGCTCAACACGTGGAATTACATAATTATAGTATTATTTCCATAGCAACAAGAATACCATAAATTGGATGCTTTCTTAAACTTACAGATACCCATACCAATAAGCGCGTCTCTCTGCCTACTCCGTCAAAGATATATCGTGAAGATAATAATAATTATGTATATATGCGTGATACTGCCTTCATAGGGCCCACCGGCGACACCAACTATTCCAATTAGTATAGTCGACCGCACGTCAGTGGAAACCATTTGACATAGAGCTGGCCTAGCCTACTCAGGGAGTTACAATACTATGAGAGACCATGTTATTGAAGGTTTTGTTTCCACTGACGTGCGGTCAACGGTACATAAGTGTCCTTAAACAGTACCAGGAAGAGGAGACCAAATACAAATCGGAATGCAAGATATTTAGCAGGAAACTGTGTATAGTGCGGTATAGTGGAGAGGAAAAATACGCTAAAGGTTGCAACACTAAAGTCCAGCGTTCACCAATTAATTGTAGGATTAGTGTATTATTTCGCTCCGCTCATTCTCCTCTTTTCTCTCCTCCGAGTTTAGGTTGTGGACGCTCTGGGCTTTAGGGCCGTTTTCCTGTCACGCGAGTTAGCACCCGCGTCCTGGCCGCGCGCGCACGCGTGCCGGAAAATTCATACAAGTGGCGCGCGGGCGGCGCGCGCGGGCGGCGTTTGTATGAAATTGGCGGCAAGCATGCGCGCGCGGCCAGGACGCGGGCGCAAAGACGCGCGAGAGGAAAACGACCCTTAAGCGTGACACACACTGGGCGGCGGCGTTGCGAAAGCGTTGCGTTTTTTTTCTGTAATGTTCGAAATAGTATGAAGCCCTTTACATCAAAGCGGCGGCGGCGCGGCGCGTTCTTCAAACAAACCTTCGCCGCCACAACGCTTTCGCAACGCCGCCGCCCAGTGTGTGTCACGCTTACAAGGGGTAACTAAAAAGAAGTCGAATAAAGGGTAGAGAATAGGGATTCTGTTATGAAGCATAGTTCGTTACCTTTTCATTTCACTGAAATATTATTGTTCTTTTAATCTCGTATAAAATCAAGTATACCTACTGCCATATAGTATCGTTCACGTTTAACTTGACTATCCCGCTTTGAAAGTTCCTGCGGGCATTTCTGAAATTCCCGTCTTATTGGTTGCCAGACCATTGCCACACCACATCATTTGAGAAAACTATGAAAAAATTACGGGTTCAGACCCAGCGGTTTGAGATGGTAGGTCAGTCAATCAGATACAGATTTTGACCGAACTAAATCCTGTGAGAGCATAGAAACCCGGAGGTAAATCTACCTTCAAAGCTTGATACTGGCTTGATCTACAAAAGTACAAACCGAGTGGTGCAAGTCAATCGCATTCTTGGTTGAATGATTGCTGACGAATGAAAATAGATATAAATAGAACAACAGGGAAACGAATGGGGCATTTGATCCGGCAGTGCGAAGGTCAGTTAGTTCATTCACGCATACTGCCGGAACGTAGTACCTAGTCTATGGGACAGGCGGCATGACTTTGTGACACGATTGAAGGAAATCTATCACTGGGACAGTAGGTATTAACCAGAGAGCGGATTTGAAGGAGCTATTAATATTAATAAATAAAAAGTATATGACAAGTGCAATAAGTTGTTCTTGCGACAAAACTATACCTAAAGAAAAATATTTATCTTCTATACTTATAATAAAGGAGTAGAAATCGTGTGTCTGTACTTTGAACAAATTTATAAAAAAATGAGTGTGGGCGATAAAAAAAGAGTAACAGAACACAAAAAAGTCTTTTAAATTTTTTTTGTCTTTCTGTCTGTCTTTCTGTCTGTAATCGCTTATCTCCGAAACCACTGAACGGATTTTATTGCGGTTTTCACAGGTAGATTAAGCACAGCCTGGAGCAACTTATAGGCTTTGTTTCATTGAAATCGGATGACAGCGAAAAAAGTTATCGTCATTTACAGATAAATCATATAACGTAACAAGACGATGTCATAGACATAGGAGATATACAGTGTTTTTTTATCTGGGACTGTATAGGCAAGTCCGAAACCATAGGAGATGCAGGGAAAGTGTCTTATGACATAGAATTTTTTTTGGTCAAGCGTGTGTTGTCCATAAAAATTAGACAATTTGTACATTTTTTTTTAATGCGGTTCGTCTCAGTTTCATGTAAGGATCACTTCATTATATCGTAAGAAAAAAATCTGAGCAGCAGAAGTTAGTCAAATTCAATAAATAAAATTGTTATCTCATACAACGCCAGTTCAAAATAATTTTGATGATTTTTTTTATGCATATCGACTTAGTTTCATGTTAGAATCCTTTTTTTGTATCGGAAGAAAAAAATCCAAGCAGCAGAAGGTAGTCAAATTTAATAAAATGTTTTCTTATAAAACAGACTATGCAAAGTACTTAGTACTTATTCATGCATGCCACCTGAGCTCCTGCTGCTCCGATTACTATGTCAAAATTGTTATCACGAAAAAAGACCTAAATGTTCCTAAGACAGTTTACCTGTATCTCCTATGGTTTTGGTTTTGCCCATACTGAGTTCCAGTTAAAAAAAACACACGTTTAATAAAAAATTGATATGAGAAGTCTTATTATGAGCAATAGAAGTGAAAACAACATTTTTTATTATTTTTATCTGTCTTCACCAAATTGGATACGGTGTTCAGTTTGTTCCTGAAGGTATACCTTAAAATATGGTGATTTTATCATTGGAAAATTATAACTAGATTCCTTTATTCTGTCTGTACATAGCAGAGATAGGTACCTACTTCCAAAATCCACGCGGACGAAGTCGCGGGCAACAGCTAGTTGTAAATAAATGAGTTTTTATGCAGCTCAAACATAAAGTTCCTATTTATTAAAGTACCTATAAACATGATAGTTCATGTCAACAACGACACTCTAATAAAATGAATGCACACATGAATGACTCATTGCCTATTTCAAAGCTTCATTTGATATTAGAAATTGTTATTTAATGTTCGCAATATGGTTTTCATAATTTTAAAATGCCTAAAACAAGCACTGTTAATCTCTACAGATTAACATTTTAAAATTATGAAAACCATATTGTGAACTTACTTTTTTTTGCTACTAGATAAAAAGTTGCACTTGTCATTATCCACATTAATTAATAGCTCGTAACCCTATACCTCTAGGACAAAAACTTGCGGAATAAATACCTAATTGATTTAAAAGCATAGTTAGGTGATGGCTTTAATAATTATTACTTTTACTAAGCTTTTACTTGTTCATGAAGTGCCTTTTTGCTTAATTAAACCTATTAATGAATCATGTTGCTCAATAATATTATTAAATTCCCCACATGCCCGTACATTATTTATTTATTTTTAGTAAACTTGAGTTATTTTATTCCGTAAACCACATTCTTAAGTTTATTCTTACTTGATGTAAAATATAAAAAACTGTGTATTTATTTACACAGTTTATTTCGCTTGGAAAAATCCAGATAAATTATCTTTTATCCACGCCGCCCAGAGCAAAGCGGTTATGCTAGTAAGAATAAAATCTTCTTTTCTGAACAATATAGCTTAGCCTATTCGTTTATTTCAGGAGCAATATAATAAATATATAAATACAAAATTAATATAGGGTGCAAAATAACCCCTTGTTGTGCTTAAATCTGTACTTAATTAATAATGTGCAAGCATGCATAAATGTGTGCAAATTAAAACTAAAAAGGTTACAAATAAAACAGGTACCAGTTCTTAAAGTTTATTTAAATTATAAATATTTACACAGGCCTTTTTACAGCTTATTTTACAACAACTTAAAAATACACATTTTCAATATCACCATTACTATACAATATTATGTTTCACCCATTCATATATATCCTCGACAATTTTTATTAATTACCAAAGCTAGGTACATCCATAATCCAAACCATTTCCGAGGAAAATTACAAACGGGGACAAGTCATGCAAAAACTACCCATGCATTTAATTTACTAATAATTTACTATTGTATCAAACGATATGCTATTCCGACTGCCAAATCTGTTGCAATGCTGGCTGTTACAATTTTGATTGGGTTTTTTTCTATTCTATTAAAAGTCAAGGCCGAAACACGAGTGTTTAGTGACAGTCAATCAACCTAGGCAATCTTTATATTTGGCATATTATAATAATTATTGGCATGTAGCAATTATAAAAAGACAATACTATTAAAAATCTGCAGGACACTATCTTACACTCTCTATAATGAATGCCCAGCCCATATAAAAAAATCGTAGGTTTAACAAAACCTTAAATCTTAACCCTTACACGATCGGTGCTACGCTTTTATCGAAATGTAAAATGTGCATTATTTTGAAATTGTGTCTACAATTTAATGATTGTCGTGTCACCGATTTCATTTTATCTATGGAGCCTTAACTGATCATTTTTTCAGGCTCATATGTAGATATTGTTCCTATCTACAGAAATGTAGAGTTGAACCTCATATATTTTGATGGGAGGTGTGAGGGAGATTCAGTCCCTCAATACTCTCACAATTTTTTCCCGTTACGTACTATATACGAAACTAGCTATTACCCGCGGCTTCGCCAGGGTTGAATAAGTTTCACGTGCAGCCTAGACTCTTATCGAAAAATCTAACTATTCGAAATCAGTAGTTTTGAAGGAGAAGAGTGATGCTACTCTCATTTTTTAAGTAGTAGTGATGACTGATGACCATCAAGGATTGACTGCGACGAAACGCCTCGTGCTAATCTCAACATGGTTATCAAAATAGCATACCCGGATAAACTTATATTTGTACACGATTAGTACTAGCTACTTGGTGACTAGGGTGACTCATCGGCGGTAAGTTTTACCTTGCGAGCCGGGGGGCACGAAGCCGAAACCGGAGGCGCCGACGACGACGCCGCTCGTCTGCGACGGGTCGCCGGGTGGGGAGGGGGGGAACACCACCGGACCTGGAACGGTTGCAGATAAACCAAATTAATGTTTATTCTTGAATATATTTAAGAGGTGCCGTCGACCAGGTTTCGTCTGCCATTTAACGTAAATTATTTTTCTCCCTGATGACGAATTTTAATAGAAATAGAATTATAATAAGTATAATATCAGTAAATATTGCTAGGATACTTTATTGTGCAAAGTTGTCTGTCCCCAGTGAGAATTTAAATCACAACCCCAAATAAGTCAAATGACCATGCCAACGAGGCGGTTAAATTCAAAAGGCAGTTTAAAATACACTACCGCCCGGCTCATTACTACGAAATATTTATTTAGTAATACAAAATGTTGTACTGATCCTAAAGCTTGTAAAGCAAAAATTTTCTGCTTGTATGTGAGACTTTATAAAAGGTATATAAATAGCTAAAATTCAGCATCGTCTACGAAACTAAGTACGTTTGATAATCTGTAACACATCAGAATATTTTTCTAAGTTTTATAATATGTACTTAGCATCAGTTTTGATGTTTTTTTGACACACATTATTTTTATGTGAATCAATAAAGTACCTACTGTACATTGATCAAGTTTTTATAGGCGCTATATCTGTATAAAACGTATTACAAACTTGTTTTCGATGAGTAAGATTTTATAAGATGTTATTACTTACACTTTCTTTATTATATAAGTAAACGAACGCTGGAACCGAGTTTCAATGGAATATTTTTTCAACAAATTATGTAGGTATGTTGGTACTATGGTTACCCAATAGGTTAAACAAACTGCTCCTTTTGACTACTTAAGCAAAAAAATTTTTTAAAGTTATGGCCAGTCGTTGGCAATGTTCTATGGACCAGATTCTCCTAAAGGCTAATACTGATTTGCTATTAACTAGTATGATTTAGAATAATTTGTTATAAGAAATTGTTAAATGTTTACATTTAATTAACTTACAAAATTGTTGGAATAATTTAAAACTAAAACTAATTAAATTTCGACGATAAAATGATTCATATTTGTAAACAAAAAAATGATTGGGGTAAAAAACAAAAAAAATATTATTTACTTAATTTCATTATTATTGTTGTATTACCACTATTGCCAGTAATATTGAAAGCTAATATTTTCCTTATTAATTTTTTATTATTAAATAATTGCCATGCAAAATTGAAATTTTATTCAATTGATAAAGCTAATAATTGCTTTCATTGCCCTCAATACCCAGTTATAATAATTGCCATAATGATTTGTAATATTATAAGTACTGTTACACTATGTCTAGGTCTATGTTAAATAAGATGTAACAGAGCAATTTAATGGGTCCACTTAGTGGCCAATAATTACGCCATGCTGCTTTGCCACTCAAGGATATTTAAACTTAGACATTATAATAGTATGCTAAGTCAATAATTAAAGCATTTTAACCGTCATAGTTGGTTAATACTCGGACTTTCGTTAGATTACAAATTGCAAGAAATCAAAACGCCTTGCCTTGAGTTTTCTGCAATCGTATCAAAGAGTGGATTACTAAAACTAAAGTTCGGAAGGAGTTATTATATTTCAGGCCTTATTCCCGGAATGTCCACTCGGTCCGTTGTGTCAGTTTTCCCGGAATGTCCACTTCCTTACCTACCTGCATATCTTTATTTATTTATTAATTCAATAAAATATTATCGGCTAAGTCGATTTTAATGAGAATTGGTAAAAAGTGGTATCTTTTATCATGAATTAATATATAATTTTTACTAGTTACGAGGAATTTTTTTAAACTGCACTGCGAGGTAGAAATTTATACTGGGGTAACTACCTATATAGTAACTTGTTGTAGTAAACCCAATATTGTAAGAATTCACTGTTCGTGATCCATACATGCTCCAGTTCCCTTAGGGCCGACGCACACGCGACATTGAAGTAATCGCTAACCAGAGCACAGACCACAGATACAAATCAAGATAGACCGGCCATGCGTATTACGCATACTAAATTCCGGCGCTCTAGCGCAATATTGCACAAAGCTTGCTCATTTAGGTCCGCTGACTATCATAACTACACTGCTTAAGTACAATGAATTAACAAATTATTAAGTTGGAAAAAGGAGACACAATTGTCATGGCGAGCGGACAACATTTTCTACCCTTTTCAACAGCATCATCCGTCCACACTGAGCATTTTTATGGTATTTTATGCAGTATTTTGTTTATGCTCTTTTAAATGCGTGCCAACACACCCCACCCTTCTTATGCCGGTTTAAAATGTATGACGTTCAATCCTAACTTGATTGTGCAAAATAAATATATGATAATAAACGTGGACTAGACAATGTTCAGCAGACATTGCCGTTTCCTGCTAATTTCAACAGCAGAAACAAAAATTACATAGTAGTTACCTATGTATATGTATGCCTTATCGTAAAACTTCCGGCATATGCAAGTAGCTAGTGAAATATTGCGAATGACTGTTCTAATCTTCACTTAATTCTGTGGCACAGACCATGACTGCAACTGTAGACAGTGTTACAACTTCCACTTGGAACAATTAAATCAGTCACAATTATACGTAAGAGATTAATATCAGTTGAGAAATATTATAATCTTGCAGACAATGTGAACTTCAAATTAAATAATTGGAGCTCTAATTAAAAAAACATAAAATTACGTTACATCTGGTATGAGGCATAACAACAGACAGAAAAACGTATCAAGTACTTATTCATCTTACGAATGTAGGTTTCATCCGTTTTTTTTTTCGTTTTTTTCCCAGAATTGTGGAATAATTATTTATTTCCGAATTTCAGCCCTATTAATTCAATGGTTTTTATAAGTGACTAAACATTAAATAAAAAGTACTTACTGCCTCGATCATTCATATTTGAATTGAATGACATAGTTTATAGTTTGAAAAACCGGACTAAATAAAAGATGCTACTATACTACTAAAAAAGATGCAACAACAAATGTCTTCATTTTATATCCATGAACCTAGGACCTATTAGCACAGCTATTAGGTAGGATTTTCAAAGCATTACTTACATATACCTACTTTATGTATCTTAACAAAAAGCTATTACGATGTACCTACTTACACGGGCGGCGTATTGAATTCCAATATATTTTGTACTCGCAATCAGTAACCGCCTCAATTAATTCTGATGGAGGGACACGGTGCCGTACACTTGTGCAGCGTCCTCGGTTTTTGCTCAGCCGAGCATGATTTTGTCATTAGCCAGCAGGACCCTTCTAACAATGTACCTATGACGTCGGCAGCGGACTGTGGGCGACAGTTGATTGTGTTACCATGCTTATTACTAATTGTGACATGCGGACTAAATATCTCACTTATTTTGGCATAATATTTTATGAAAGTCGTAATTTTACACGAATTATATGAAGAGTGGAAATTTCAAAGGGTGTAAGTGCCAATTGCAATAGTCTATTTTAAAGTTACAATTTATAGACGAATGAAAAGAAAAAACAAAAATAGATTCTATTGCAACTTACACCGTTCGGAATTCGCACTCTTCATTATGCCATGTAACTTTGTAGGTTAGCAGTTGACGCTAAAATCATACATTGGTGTCCCTGAGTCTAAATCTCATATTTAACAGAAGTTATTGTTTTATATAATACAAAATCAATCTATTCTATTCACGGAGCTGTAATATGCTCCGATAATGTAAGTAGTAAAATTCCATATTAATAATAATGAATTAAACATAATTTCAATAGAATCGATCTTTTAGCTACGTTTAAGTAAACCGCAAGGCAATTTAGATTATTTTACATTATAATAATATGACGCAATAGGCTAAACGCTACTCTAGATTTGATACTCACTTAGAGCGCATCAAATACTGCATATTGATGAAATAAATTGATGGTTTACTAGATACAGAAAAGATTTCTAATGTTACTTAACGCATCGCCGTAATGGTTGTTCAAATTATCATGATCCGACATGTACAAATTGTTCTGATCGATTCGTGTCGCAAGCAAAGGTCCGTCTAAAACAACGGCCCTTGATCTAATAATAAGGGCATTTACAAATATTTAATGTCTTTTATCGTGACACGTGAGCGTAACGATGGAGTCACAAGCAATAATTATGAGTGCAGCGGCGCACTTACTTCCTCCCACATTGTCATTAGCCATTACCAACGCGCCCAATCCGAATATCTTATCTTGTAAGTCAAAACATTAATGTCCATAAACAATGACAATCAGAGTAAGCTTGACAGCTGCATGGACAAAACTTTATACGCAACACAACAGCTTTTCGTAATAAAGTACACATTTTAATGCATCAAGATATTATCTATCTACGCAGTCAGTTCCACGGTCACACAAATTTGACTAATAATTGTGAAATAGTTAACTAGGAACCTGTGATTGAATAGTTCACATTAATGCAGCCAGGCTACCGTCTCGACGATGACTGATTGCGTTAACAGTGCAGCCAACATAAAATTATGCATTTTCGTAACTCTCACCTAGTGAACGATAAGAATGGAACAGCAATTGTTCTCTTCATAACCTTCAGACTGATGGGTTTATGTTCTACTGTACAATTACAGTCCAAATTAAGGATAATCATTTCATTTCCTCTGAGATAGTAATCTGATTCAGCTTGCAGTTTCAGTAACTTTCAAGATCTTATTGATACTGTCATATTTATGGAACAAGGCTCTTTTATTTCCGGTCATTTCAATTAATAATAAATTACTTTTTGGAAAGAATGGAAACAGAAGAGAGATAAAATCAATTAAATTTGTTTTAGTAGAGGAAGAGAGAAAAAGTAATAAATAAATAGAACAGAAACACTACTCCTAGTAGGTACTGATAGGAATCGAGTGCAGAAAACACTAAATAAGAACCATTACGAAGTATAAAGACACTTCAGCTTGGTACATTGCTAAGAGGAGACAATCTAAAAGGAACACCTGCCGATAGCGCTTGTAAACGCCTAAAGGTATTAGACACCTTCCGAGCATATCAGGGCATTATAAAGGTTGCACATTGTGGTCAGAATCGTGAATAAGTTTACCTGTGTTCGCTCTTGGATCCCTCGCGGCGGCTGATGAGATCTGGTTTAGATTGGGTGCACCGAAGCTTGTGCCTAGGTACCCATCGCTGTAGTCGAATCCGAATGTTTCAAACTGCGCTACAGCCATTGCTATGCACGCGCACACTACCAACGCCTGTAACAATAAGAGAGGCTCTAATAGTAAAGTAACAAAACCTCACGTGACAATCATGCCCTATGTGACCGAAGCATGAACATAAACTACACATCTGATATTAGGGCATGCACTGACCGTACCTACATCACACTAGGTACCATTCTCTATTGAGAAATAGGATACAAAAACTACACGGTTAGTTACCCAAATGATCTGAGAACAGCTATCAATCAAATGGATCTTTAATAACGTTATGTAGGTGATACAATTAAGTAACGCTATTCATTTGTTTGATCGCACAGTAAATATTAATCGGGTCATTGTATAAACGGCACAGCGGTAGGTCTTCCACGGCCTTAGTCTATATAACTACCCACTTTCAAATGTTTATTTAATTCTAATTTACATTTCCACATTCTGTAGTTGCCGTTATCTTGATAATATTATTGGGTTTAATCCCACGACTGTTTATCAGAGTATCAAGTAATTTGATTTACTTTGAATATTAGATAAGACTCATTTTCCTTTTTTTTCAAATTTGTCTTAATTTTTTGTTTATTTTGTAGGAAAGTAGGCATGTCCGGGTTTAAAACCGATATTTCGTCAATTATTTCTAAAACGTTTCCTTAGTCTCTAAAATCTATAGAAAATTGAATGAAGATCGTAGTTAAGTGAAAAGTTTGAATAGATAATTGCAAAGATAATCGTGGAAAACGAAAACATGAATCCAGAAAGGCGAAACAAATTAGACATAGGGTCTAAAACGAGCCCTAAGCAACAATTAAAACATTTTGCAACATTTGTCCGCAACTAGGAAAGGGAACTACGGAATTGCAGCTGCGCTTACGTAACTTACACATATTGAACTAACTGGTTTAGAGTCGAAACAGGTGCCTGAACTTGATGTGTGACCTCAGCTAAGGCCCCAGTCAACGGCGGCGGTGGCATGTGAACTTAAATATACAGGCATATGTATTTATATACGTGCCTACTGAGTCAGCTGATATGAAACACGCGTGCAATTGCAAACGAGCGACTGGGTCTCAGATTTATCAGCAACAATTTGAATGTCTTACTAATTCTTGCAAGGCTTACGTGATGATACCTATTCTGTAACTATCGTCACTATAGATGTGAATATTGTAAATTAAATTACGGTAGAAAAACTGCAGAGGATGTTTATAGGCCAAGTTTTAGTCGCAAAAGTCAGAAATAGAACCATTGAGTTTGCAAATTAAACCCCAGAATGCCCACTGTCTAGATTAAAAGTAGGTAGTATTGTGGCTTTTTTGGACATCATGGTATTAATTATAGTCCAGGATAGTTTACAATGCTGCCTTCACCACAATGCGAAGTGTCAGTTCAAATTACGCACATTTCAAATCTCTGGTTGATTACAAGTTGAGCTGTAATGAATTGGACATTTGATATACAAGCTTAACCACAACCCAAAGATAATTTGCTTTATAAAGTGATCAATCTTACAACTTGTCCTATTTATTGAATTTTGTGTTACGAAACGAGTCCCTGTCTAGATATTCGCTGAACGGTGTTGACGTCCGTCTGTGTCCAAAGTAAGCTACTCAATGCTATTACCATTTTAGTTGCAAATGTATATAATTTAAATCAGTTTCCGAGTAAGCCCTTTTTATTAAGCTTTACGCAATGTACTTACTTATACATTTTATTAAGCTATAAATCTTTTGCACTAAGTTGAATAGAGTATATAATTCTCGAAGGTTAGTTATTTGTCGTATTAATTAATTAAAACTACATCTTAGCGGTATTCATAAACTAGGTACCTACATAGTTATACGAAGTTCCTGATTGGGTTATCGGTAAAATACTTTAAAATCTAGTAATTCATAGGTAGAAACTTAATTTCGAGATGTTATTTTAAGAACGTTTTAATGTTGTCCAAACCTATTTTAAATATTTAATTATATTTGCTGAAGTTAAAAAAACAAAAAAAATTGATACATTGTCCAAAAGACAGAAAACAGTTGATTCGATAGATATTCGTAAGTAGGATCTGTACCTACTTAGGTAATGATTATACGTTCTTAGCGCCTCCATCCTTGATTTTAAGGCCACGTTAAGTCATTATTAAGTAATTTTCATTAAGTAGGCAACCTACACATTACTAGTAGGTATCATTAATGACATTCTGTTTTAAAAATTGTCAAAGTCAACCTTCTGTCCTTCTGTGTATCTGCGAGTTTACGCGTAGGTATACTTACCTACTAGCCGGTATTCGACACTAAGAATAAAACTGTATGCATATTCAACAATCTAAAGTATACAGGTACAGTCTAGGAAGTTTAGCAAGCTATTGATGAAACAGTAGCTTGCGTTTAACCGCCATGGGTAACAGAAAACTTGCTCAGACCGGCCGTTCTACGCCGCACCCACCCCGAGATGGAACTAAGAATTCCTTACTAACCTAATATTTACATTTTGTACCATAAAAATGATTATTAAAATTTTTGCGATGAAAGAAAATCTGTTTAAATTTGATGTCTTAGGTATAATGAATCTTCTAAAAAGTGATCGGCCTTAGCATCAAATCTCTGTCTGTCTGTTTGTTACCTTTTCACGCATAAACAGCTGAACGGATTTTGATAAAATTTTGTGTGGAGTTACATTGAACCCTGGATCAGGAAAAAGGCTACTATTTATAGCGACAAACTGTTCCCGTGGGAAGAAAACTTATCCCGCGCGGGCGAAGTCGCGGGCAATAGCTATAGTACTAAATAAAGGGTTACGTGTACCATACAGCACAAGGAACGCCTAATAAATAATTAATAATGAAATGACTAATTAATTTATAACTGTGAGAGAATTTGCAGCAAGATCGTCTTTAGATTTCGAAACACCATTGCTTTTAATTCTACTATGTCGTAACGATACACGGCTAAGAGGCAATTTATTTGATCGTCCTACAAATTACTTAGTCTAGTCGCTACATCTGTCGTGTCCTGCCAAGGACTAGATGTTGAAACAATTGGTTGAGTGGTCTCCGTCACATCTACCTTAATGAATGAGATAGGCTGAGAGAAAGAAAATGAGAGTATTATCCTCTATATCATTGCATGATGTAGGTAACGAAAGGCCTGTTACGCCCGTACATACTTCTTGTTAGATCAATGATGTTGACAGACGACCTTTTATGGTATTTCTTTTCTTTATTGGCCTTTTAAACACTCAAAAGGGTAGGTAAATAAAATCCGTGGTCTTACTTTCAGTTTTTAACATGTAAGTCGTCGCATGGACGAGCCATTGGCACAGATTCATTTGATGAAATTTGATTTGATTGATCGTTTCTAATTTTAGAGACGGTGGCTATTTAGTTTGACGAACCATTTCGAAAAAAATTTACACCCTTAAAACCAACAGGTATAAGGAAACACATCTCTTTTTATCTCAATTCATTAAAAGGATAATACCAACTGCAAAAAAACTTATTTTGATATATTTGCAATCGTCCTAATATAAGTCCGAAAGTAAGTTTGTTTGTTACGACTATTCCACCGATCGCCATGGTATTTTGCATGCACGTAGCTCTTGTCATGGAGATGAACATAGACTAATTTTTAACTTGGGAAAATCGCGGTATAGACCTTTCTTTAGATAATAATATTAGGTACCTAATATGCATGAAACCTGATGATGTAGCAATAGAATATTATGGATGTTGTTGAGTTATTTGATATAGTGCAATTATCCCACGGGTAATAACTATGTCACCACCATTAAAATAATAATAATATTCTCTAGTGGCAGCCATTGTCCAAAGGGCGATTGCGACAACAATGTTAAGTATAATATAAGTACCACCTTACAATAAAATGTCTCAAAACAAGTCACGCTTAAATGCAGTATTCGCATTAAACATTAGTTGCACGTAATAGTCCTTCAGACAAAGAATACTAGGCCACGTCGAATGTAGTTGCGTCTGAATTTAGAATAGAGATGCTTAGTAGATTCTGATGTAAAAAAAGTGTTCTATAGACTTGTGCCTAATCGAGAAAATGAATAGGAAACTACCATTAGGGGCATACCTAACCACCACATCACAAGCAGTTTCCAAAATTAGAAGTTATCAGAAAATAAAATATTTACTCAATATGTACTCAATTTAAAGTTTCGAAAAAATATTTGAAACTTAGTCATCCAGATCGCAGACAAGAGCAAGGGGCTACCGTGAAAAACAATAAAATAAATATATTTGTTTACAAATTAGTCCACCCTACGTTCCAAACAAAATTCAATGTTAATCGTATAATTTTGATTCTTCAAAGGCCATAGCATGACTAACCGCCGGCGGCCGGCCTACTCGTGGCTACGCTATGCGTCTGCGCATAAAATCCGAATCACGCGCAGGTATGCGTGCCGGCGAAACCGAATCAAGTGTGAACGCACAGTGTTGCGACACCTTAACGCAACTGGACAGCTATTGTGGTTGCTAAGTTCTTGTGTCCACTAGTATACATAGTAATAGTTAACACTGTTCTAGTAGCCGTAAGAACATAAACATTAACCACAAACAAGAGTTTGTACTTCGTATACAGTGCTCCACTATGATAATATTAAAGACAAGAAGTCCTCCCTCGAAAAGTCGATGGTAAATTAATTGGTTATGTCTGTCGTCGAACAAGTTGGACAGAATTGTCCGACGTCCGTGGTCAGATCGCATGCGTCTAGGATTATTATGCGTTTATGAAAAAGGAAATTATCCGCCTGAACCATATTCTTTTCCGAAAATTATCCGCTGCAATGCAAGCGATTGCATGATACCTACTGTAAATATGAAATCATAAATATTAAATTCTGTTTAACCCAAAATGTGTAGACTAACTTAAATGACTCTTTCCGTGTGGTTTTCAATTGTAAAAATTAACCTTTATTTTTATAAAATATTGAATTGTTAATTCTAGAAATTGGCGACTCTAAAAACACAATCCTGGACTTAACTTAAGTTCTAATTGATTACTATCAATTCACTTTCAGTTACTGGGCGGCTGTATACTTTACAATAATTAATAAATTTTATAAGTCTCCTGATACAACATCCACAGGAAGACGGAATGTTACTTTCCGATACCGGATTTTCTAACTTTAACACTCCAAATACTGTAATCCGGTGTAGGGTCTATAAATAATACATAAATAAGACTATAAAAATTAACTTCGCAACTACTATATTGCTTTTTAATTGGCCGCTCACTGTTTATGTTTGTAAAAGTAAATTAAAAATGTTACATTCAATTAGTTTGAGTAACAAAACAGAGTTAGTTGACGGACAAGGTTTTTAATTGGATATAAAATTCTTAGAATAACATGCATTTTTCCGAGACTTCTCTCTAGTGGTTTTGTAACTCCAACAAACATGTTCTACATTCTACAGGGTGCCCCTAAACTCAACGACCATCCGAGAGCAGTGGACAGGCCAGCTTATGGTGGTTCTATACAAATCCTACTAATAAAACTATAAGAACATAGTACCTCCTCCTTTTCGGAAGTCGGTAAAAATAGAATATTATGATTATAGATTTACGTTGATTCAATTTTTTTAAATTTCACTTGAGAATTTCAAGACTTACCACTTGTGTCATCTGATGGTAAGTGGCCACAGTCACGCATGAATACATGCACGTAACGGCCCAAAGGCTATACCAGTGTGATGTTTTACCTTATCATGGTGGCTCTCTTATTTTTTAAAGCCTGTTTGTAACAATAGACACTTTTTGTACTGATGCTTCGATTCTGTCTGCGTATTTTGAATTTCCGAACCGTATGATAGTTAAATATAGTACAGTACCACTCTATGTACTTCCCTATAACATATGTGTGGTAGGTACAGATTCTTATCGTAAACATATTGTAAGTCGGATATCCTTTATCTCATGCAAATGAAATTGTCTTCAAGCGAGACGTTCATTAAATAGTTTCGCCGTGTTTATAGAAGCTGCATAATATTATGCAAATGACTAATTCCTAGTGTGGATTAAATTATTGTATACCTACTAGCTTTACGCCCTGCGACTTTGCCTTATTTAGATTTTTTTGTAAAAATAAGCGCTTTCGCTTTGTTGGACATCTTCAGGAAGAGTAACTTTTTCCTCAAGATGTCCAACACCTGCTGATGGAGTGTGACAGGTACAGGAATAAGAGGGATTTGATGATGAGACGACTCGATGTAGGTTGGGTTTAATCAATTTTGTCCAAACCTGCTGTATCCGCGGCAGCTCGAATCTATGCGATATGTTTAAATCGATTAGTGAGTAAAACTCGATTAGGATACGATGGGACTGGGAACTAGATCAAAATCCAACGTAAGGAAATTGGCTATAATATAATAGTCTATGCCCATCAGCAAACGACTCAACTACCACTGGCATTCTAAGCAGGCCCCGAAACCACCAAAGCGATCAAGTAAATCGAGGTAGTACTATGGACTTGTAATTCTTGTAACACTATACCCAAGAAAATCTATATTTTATTTCTGCACTTTTTATCGTACGTCATGGCAATGAGCATACAAGTCTAATGAAATAGTTTCCGCAATCAACTTAACCATCAGGCCAAGGTTTCGGTCAAAGTAAACATAAAATAGAAAAAAATATGTTTAAACTGTGTCTTCAAGTTTGCGGTGATGTAAAATAATGTTAAACAGTGGAAGTAGTAGTTTAGTTATGTTAGATTCGTCACCTACACTGAAAGGTTAAAAGATAGAAGGTCAGTCTTCTACGCATGTCAGATTTGTCTTAAATCGTTCTTCAAAACGGAAACCTCCTGTGCCTAATATTAACATTAATAAATAGTATCCTGAATCCTAAGAGGTCTCCTGTGGTGCGGATGTGGAATTGGGGAGGCTGCTGTAAAAATCGCCGTTAATTCAAATTATTTGGTAACTTAGTATATAAATATTCATAAGTATTGAAATTAATTAGATTTTTTGATGATAAATAATTATATTCTACTTAATGGGTCATTATAGTTACGTTAGACAATTTTTCCGATATTTAGACTTATAACCCAAATGGAAAGCAAACGATGATTTTGATTCAAGGTATACATAATTTTTATTATAGGAAATTATCAATTTTTTATTTCAACGTGTGAATAAATGTGAGATTTTATCTAGCTATTATATCTCATCTGCCTGGCGATCTTATAGCAGCCTTCATATTCTTCATATTCCACAGTTATTTTTAACTGTTTTGCAGTTTGGCGAGTAATTATTATATTGTACAAATTGTGTAGGTAATATTATAGAATAAAGTAAAAAAAAAAAGTTGTTCAGATCTTTGGATACGAACCAAATCTAAACTGTTCTGTGTCCATGAACCTATGTCCATGTACATATATAGGTGTACCTATGTACACCTATATTACTTAGCGTCATTCGAACGCAATTTGCACCGTTACACGATCAGTTACAAAGCAATTTAACTATCGTTACCAACTGTTGTAAAATTGGCCGGATCGACAGCCAGAAGGTGAAACACTGACCCCATGCCGCATTGTTAAGTAACAAATCCATGACAATATGAGCTATTTTTAACAACTTAACAAGCTTATTGCATGTAAGATCTTATTTATTGTTTTCTTAAACATAAAGAAACATGTTTGGATTTACATTATGAATGATAGAACACGACTTCCGTAGTGTAAGATTTAAATGAGATACGTGTATTTATTGGATGTTACACAGTTTTATTACGATTGATGGTAAACGGCATCAGTCATTAATAAACACCGGAAGTTTCTGATTAATTTGTGCTACAACTTATGGACTACAAGGCTCTGTACCTGAGAACTGGGACAAAAAGCTCAGTGTGCCTATAATAATTAATTACCTACAGTTAAGTTAACCTATTTCACCCTAATGAAGTAGATTAGTCGCATGGAAAATACTAATTTTATTTTTTATTTTTCATTTTTGTATTCGAATGGCAGATTAGTAGGTAACTATAGTATACTAATTCTCATGATTCATTATCGATTACTTATTGTTTGATTACTATTCGGGATTTGGTGGCAAAGTTCAACTTTGCCAGCGCTGCTGACACTATGTCCGCAGCACTAAGCTGATGAGTTGAGTGGTTGAGACACTTTCACGGCAACAACTGGACATGGGAAACCTAAAAATGTTACAATTTTTGGATATTTTTTTTCTTCTTTGTTGTTTGAAATAAACGGATTACTTACCTACTTACAACTAGACATTATTTATGAACTGGTCGAAGCCCAATCTCATTGAATTCTTTTAAGATTTTATCAATGGAAAAGTCATGACGTCATAGCCGTAGGTTCCGTATTCCGAGGTCCGTGCCAAATATTCATATAAATCGATCACCGCCGGCGTTTCGCCACTCGACGCCGGATTACAAGTATATCCCGGATACGCCCGTAAACGAATAAAATTGTTTTATGCCACTTTATGAAACGTGGTATGTTATTTGGGAACTGTGTTCCCTCTTTAATCTGTGCACACTAGGCAGTTATAGTGGTAAAAGGTACATGAATACGGCGGTAATTACCTCTTTTAATTTATCCTAAGGGTAGGGGCAGACAGAAAAATGCTCGAGCACTTTTCACGTCAATGACAGACGAACTGTATCACCATAGCCTAATTAATATACAAAATCGTATGCTCGAGGTGACACTGAATTCTTAGTTGGTATTCATACGATTTTGTGCTTTAGTTAGACTATGTTGATATTATGTTCATTTGTCAATGATGTCAAAAAGTGCGTAAGCATTTTTCCGCTCCATCTGCCCCGACTCTAGCCTTCCGCATCCAGCCGCTTCCGGCCGTCTTAATATAATTATTCTTTCAGTTTCTCTCAAAAAAATACTATTAAATTCAACTTGCCGATATCCAACAGTCCTATGTTTGACATTTATCGGTACAAATCAGTCAAATTAGAGCCTAATTTTATACATTAACTGCCTCTACCTGCAAAAGGCCGCTATGTGCCTACGCGGAACGTTTAATTTCAACTCGTAAACATTTCGTAAACAAAACGTTCAATTTGAAATGAAGTTTGTAGCGCGCCGTAACCTAGTTTTAAAAGTATCTAGTGTTTTATTTAATTTTAAACAGTAAATAATTATGTTATTACTAACTAGCACCAGCCCGCGGGTGCGCTCGAGATGTAATTAGAATGTTACACCTCGCTCCTCCGGCGGCAAACTACTACAAATTGATCTATTGCTAATACAGTGTATGTACAGTCGACCGCATGTCAATGGAAACACTTTGACCTTGAGCTGCCTAGCCTATAAGGGAGTTTTAATACTATGAGAGATCAGTTTATACTGGTTTTATTTCGACCGACCGTCGACCGTATACGTCGCCTTGCGCATACGATTTTGTTCTTTAGCCTATAGTGATAAAATTGAGAGATCAAATTCACCTTTTTTTGTGAAATCGAAAAATGAAACATCAAATTTCTGTAATCTCGCATTAAGCGGCCTACCAAATAAATCTGCCACAATTTTGACCCCTAACCGACTTAACGAAAGCGACAAAAAATATATATTGAATTTCGAACTTTAATAGAATTGGTTATGTTAATTTCGATGAGTTTTTCAACGATTAATGGGCGGCTATGGCTTAGCGCCGTTATTTTGACTTCTAAATAACCGAAAACCTTTGGGTACAGAGCATAAAAAAGGTTTCTATGTAAAATGACACTGCTTCTAAACTATTTTATATGCCTACAACTACTTATATAAATATTATAGCTATCACTTAATCATAAAATTGTCGTGCCTATTGTCTGTCAACATTCTTGGCAGTTGGTCAGGTAAGGGTAATACGTTTAACTTATAAGTGTCAAGTACGCTTAAGCCTAATTATAACTGATGCGAAAAGTAGCACAGAAGCACATTTATCTTAGGCCACTGCAGTTGGTCATTACTACGGGAATATGCAGGACATAGTAAACCACGGGTTCCCATTGTTGTAATACCATTGCTGAACTTCACATCAATACCTACCAACCATAGATGTTTTTTGTATGTATGAACAGGTTTATTGTCTCTGTTTGTCTATATAATAATTCATTAGAACTCTCACATTGTCGCCAAAGGTAGAGTTCACTCCTAATACTGGGCTACTTTGACTTGCACTACTTATCATTTGACATTGGCATATTATTACCCGCGACTTACCACACCAGTGTTGAATACCTTAATATTTTACTGATACCATAAACTGCAGTTACAATTTCAACACATTGCATTTGAATTGCATTGGCAAATAAAATATGGTAACACTAATTAAGTGGTTTACTTTATTCATTGAAATATGCAATATGAAGTAGATAAATGGTTTATATGTATATTCTTAGGATTTATCGAATCATATTTTATTTCGTGTTTATCAGTCTTTTATCAGCTAGAGATCTTACACTTAACATTTTTCAATTTGATAATGTTTTGGCTTGCCAAGATCTAGTTTTCTGATAATTGGTGATTTATTCCATAATAATGTATCAAGTTTATCTGACAAATAAATAGAGGTTGTGGTTGTAAGTACTTGTAGGTACTAGCTAAAACATTAACATATTCAAACTAATTGTAATAAAAATACTAGGTAGAGGCTAAATTATGTTAATGTTCGAATTAATGTTTGATTGACATACCGCAACAACTGAACTAATTGGATTTTGGTATGCAGATGGCTGTATAGTAATTACTTAATATACTATTTATACAGAAAAACAACTAAAGTCAGTTAAAAATACATAACTTATCTGATACGAGAGAAGACCGAGTGAATATTTGAATTTTGAAAAAGTACCTATATAAAGATGCTGAATTGCTTTTCTAATTATTATCTTAAAATAAAACATTCTTTAGCAATTGAAGAAACTGTAGTAACTATGATAGAATTATTCTATAAAATTATTGTATTTTTTTTTTCTCTCAAAATTCTCTTTTTTATACTCAGAGGCTCGTATCAGGGCAGTAGCGATTAGCGCCTTATATGTTCTGTCCGCGGTCCGTAGATAAACGTTTGCGGCACGGTAGACTACAGCCATGAATGGAGTGTGCACACGCGTGACGTCACACACGCAGCGGGAAGCCGGCCTGAGGCTGCGCCGGCGCATATTAACATACTCACATGAGCCGATCGCGTGCCGAAGTGTCCGACCGGTCCGCGCGTGAACTTCCGTCTTCCGTGATTAAATTTATCGCCTTTTTATGTACCATCTAGACTAATATTTATATTTGCAAGTATGTAGATATCTTAATCACCAATTAGCATATTAATAAAGTTAAATTTTTCGCAGTATTTATGATAATTTATTTTAAATTAAACTGTCTAGTACGAATGCAACGCCATCGACAAAAAAACACTGACTGAATATATGAGCTGTAAATAACTTATGAAAGCGGTCTACAAACATACATTTCAAATGCTATTTTTGGAAAAATCTGTACCTAATGATTATGAACCTACAGCCTGTAACCAACAACTCTCAAGGTATACCTACCTACAATGGTCACAGATTATGAAGGTGATGTTCCGATACACTACGTAAACAAACAAATACACGCGTATGCACGTTCCTAAACGTACTAACAATCCAAATTGATGCCGTGTCGGAAACGGGCAATCTTTCGAGCCGACTGATATTTTGAGGTCAACTCTGCATCTAATTGATCTAAAAACGTAACTCTCAAACGAGCCTTAGATTTTATTGCAGGTTTAATTGATAGACAAAACACAAACTGTAGTAACGCTAATTATAATGCTGAATGACATGAATACCAAATCGGTGCATGCAACGGATCACATAAAACTGGGGAGTTACAAGGTCAACGATTATGTAAATACCTAAGACAAGGCCTCTATCGACATTAAAACGTAACAAGTGCACATTCAGATTCACCTTGACTCCTATAAAGCCATCAACAGAGGCCGAGGAACAAAAAGGAAGTGTGGTCCATCTTACAATGGAAAATTCGACTATTCACAATTATACAGTGTCGCTACTGTCGTTAACAATGAAGGTCGCATTGACGAGCTAATGACGATAAAAGAGCATGCAAGAAGGACATACATAACACAGCACCAGGTTAAAATGTTGAACCGATATATACACGAACGAACCTACATTTCTATCAAATAGGAAATTGGGAACCTGACTACCACAACAAGTATGTAATAGAATGAAGTAGTATTAATGGGACGTGGTTGCGAGGTACAAGATTCTTATGAAGAGGGAAGGTTAATAGAAATTGCTACAGTCAGGAGAATATGAGCCATTGTTGTCATTGTTGACAATTGCATAAATTATTGCATGTAGAGAAAAGTAAAGCACTCTAGTTAGACCTTGATTTCAATGAAGCATTGAAAATACATAATACTTATTAACAAAGCCAAAACTGATATAAATAAAACAATTTATAAACTTTATTGTCATGCTATTGAGGTGAACGTAAAAGTAAACAAGCTGATACGACAAGGGCCGTGAACTTTAATAATTCGCGCAAAGAATAATCTATTTTTAAAATCTGCCACCGTTCATTAGCACAAACGAGAAAGCCTTTAAAGTTGCGGAGTTTGTCGTGATCAAGACGGCACATGAAGTTAACGATTTGTTTATGGATGCAGCGGTAATAAAGTAAGATTTGGTAACGATATACCAAAACTGGTGTATGAACGTATGGCGGATCTCGCTTTCTACTGAGCGCAAACTTGAAGAGCTCTTCCTCGCCTCCCTTGTATGAAAGATAATAGGACCCCTGCGGGGGAAGACCATACAATACTAAAGATCAACAAGTTTTGGTAATAGGTTCAAGTAAATATAATTTAGATCGTTTGGCGCACGCGCTTTCGTTATTACACAATTCTTACCACATTACCGTTTTAAGTTGAAGGGTAGTAAGTCGTGCATGACATGCATCGCTTGATAATGATAATTACTTACAGTCAGTGTAGATATTACATGTATGTTTAGGCAATTCATCTAACTCGTGGTTAATCCAATAACTTAAATCTATCTTACCTACTTATGCTACTTAATTATCGATCGGTGTAATTTGTTGGGTGTTGGTGGCGAAATGCTAAACTAATTGCGAGGTATGTATTTTGACGTTTGATTGATGTTTGAAATTAACTGGCAGTCAACCCCCAATAAGCAAAAACTTTGCTTGACGAAACATTAGGAAAATTTGGCCAATTACAAGGCAGTTTATTATCTAACTCAAGCATGGTATGTATACGTTTTTAAACATTATTTAGCTGTAGAATCTAGCTAGCTGTTGCAGTTGAATCTAGCTATTAAATAAAATTTGGTTGGTACATTTAGTAAAAATTAGGACAAATTAATCATTTGATGGATATTTTTATACCTAGTCATTTTTTACCACCAACTTTGGGTTAATGCCAACTATCTCCAAAGGTAACACGATTTCTATATTTTGTAGCATCTGCACTAAAACATCTAAGTTGAGCTCAAACTATTATTACGGTACCATTATTTCTGTCGCATGTAGCATGTAATCCACACCAAGGCAATTCTAAATTGTCGCACGCGCCGAATTTTCGTTTTCTTTTGAAATAATTACGTTTATTTCTTCTACTTCATATTTATGACGTGTATTTACTTAATAGCAACCTATCCACCATCTTTATGACTTACAATTTTCGAAATGGCTTGTATCATAGTAAAAAGATAATAAGTTTTATATTATGGTTGGATAAATTAAATAAATTCGTGATAATATTTACTAGGTGAATAACCTAATTAAAATATTATGATATTTTTTTATACTAGCTTAAAAACTACGTACTTATATGTATTAGACATTACCACGGATCTAAAACATTGACCATTTGTCATTGTCACGTAATAAATCGAACAACACTTCATAACCTTCCGTTACGTCGATATGGTGCATGACCTGACCATAATGGTATTGTACCTGCAGGCAGAGCTTCCTCCGGTGTTGTTTTATGTTATTTACTAACTTCTGATAAAATAAAACTAATTGTTTGAAATAAATAGAGTTATTTAAAAACATGACAGAGTAGTCTTCTGTTCTTGGCCCGAAAACACGTCCTTTGGTAAACGGAATTTACTGTCTAGCTAGATTAAACTGTAGGTACCTAGTAGTAATATGAACGTCATTGAAGTTCAGACTTATCAACACGGAATTTAGGTTATAATATTTCTCAGTAGTGTTTAAGTAAGGAATTATCAAAATACCTACACATTTATATGCAATTAATTACGGTCAAGGTCGCGACGTTTTATGAAAACAATCGCGATGATAGTTCTCATGATAATTGCAAAAACTTTTGTGGTTAATTCGCATATTTAAAGCTATAGGTTAGATCATCATCAGTCGACTCGTGACCGAGATATGTAAAAAGTGGCCTTCGCGGCCCTTACGGCCTTCAAAGCTACACGGATGGCGGAATTGTGGGTGAACGACCCGTTTTGTGAAACATTTTGAGCAGTTTTAGTGTACCTGACCGCCTTTTTTATTAGGTATGACAATATAAATTGCTCCAATACGCTACCTAGCAAATCCCATTAGCCACCAAACAGAAAGTGCTGGTGGTACCTATACCATTCACTTATCTAGACCATAAATGCCCGGAAGTCGTAGTGGATTCTAGGATATAGTTTAATAACGCTACGCTCAACGGTATTATGGACATTACTCCCGTAAGATGGACCAATCCCGTAAAATTTCGAAACTAAATTCTATATACCACAGAAGTTTCTAGTGAGTTGATTCGTTTAATTTGATTCGTGGGTTTAATCAAATTATTGTTTAGTTTTTCTAACGTTCTGAATCACTATAGGTACCTAGTTAGTTTAATAAATTAAAAATATGATAAGCATAGGCCATATAGTATGCTATTTTAAATTGGATTAGTTGAAAGTTACCCATAATCACATAGTTGTATTGATTAGCGCATGCTTCCATCTGTCTGACCTACTTAACCACGTCTACAGCCACACGTAAACTCTTCGTAGAGTCCAAGAGTAAGCAAAGTATACATCGTACATAATATGCAGGTTCCGTCATAGATAAGAATCCTCGAATATCCCGGGAAAAATATTTTATTTCTTAATTTCCATAAATTATTTATCACCAATGCCAAATTTAAGTTCAAATTGGTCAATAAAGTTTTTTTTTGCAATAAAATAATTATACTTCCTAGACTTGTCCAATCTCTGACTTACTATGGGAATTAGGCGAACACAGGACAATTAAACCAGAATTAACTGAAATAAATTTGTACATACAAAAGTAGTCTTTCCCGAGTGTCTGGCGATGGCGTTTCGGACTACTGAACGCCCTAGCCAGTCAACCGGCCTTTTCTAAAGGGTGCTTGTTTGTTTAACGGAACCCAAAAACTAATTGTCTGTACAAGATGCTTAACATTACCCAACGAGGAAGCGTGCTCTCCGTATGATGTAACTTATTCACCCATAAGCATTGAATGTGTAAACAAGTGAGATATATTGAAAATCGAGAGCGAAGCAATCTAAGTTGTATACGTTTCTTTCTAGGCCGATTATTTTCAACATATTATTATATTGGTTAGGTCTAAGCTAAATATTAAATATAGGGGTGATGAAGTTTAATAAATTGGTTATCTACCTATTTGATAAAATCCCTATCATCAGTCGAACGAAACCTATTTAAATTTTCGGTATTTTATTTGATAAAAAATATACATACTTATTTCATTATTTACACCCATGAAAAGTCTCATATTATTGTAGTACGCAAGTTACAGGGAGTTGATCATATCATAGATTTTTAGGCATATGACACAATTGAATAGTTAAGAAACGATAATTATACTTGGACATATTATTTCATAGACGTCATTTTTCATTTAATTATAGACATCTACGAGTATACTAAGTAAACAAGGCGATTTATGATAAAACGAACGCACATTTCAAAAACTACAAGGATAAAATTACGACACCTGTCTGCGTTATTAACATTATTTATTGTGTTTTACAAATATTTCCAAACAGTAACTTCACTTTTAATATAGTTTTATATTTAGCGGGCCAACACGAACCAACAAAATAGAGACAATCAGTATATAACTTTAACTTGAAGTAAATTTTTGGATTTAAAAAATAATCTTCAGTATTCGCTATATGTCAGCTAATAGGTAAGAGGTCGTATTGAGTTCTCAAACTCGGTGCCAGTGCATAAACAGGAAGTAAATAGTTATACCGAATAGTTATATTGAAAGGTGAAATAATATTGCTTGTGATTTATGTGTTACAGTACTCTACGCCCACAAAATTGACTTTACATTACTTTAGTTGAACTATTTACTGTAACGTTTGTAATTGGATTAGTTAATCGAATAAACACTGTTATTTGCGTAATGAAATCTGAGGGAATGAATAGAAACTTATTTTTGATAGGTAATTCTAGACCCATAAACTGTTTCCTTGGAATCTTGTTTTGAAAATACATATACTTAAAATTATTGTAGAGTTCATACGAGTATACCCAATCAGTTCTGATCTCGATGACTGTGCATTAGTCAAAACACGATTAAAATTGGACCTTCAGCGACGCATAGAGTCAAAGGTTAAAAATCCGGAAACTCACAAAATGAATAAACCATAAGGGAATTTAGTCATCAGCTGACCTTAAGTTAAACGTAAAAATAATCAATACAAGAAATTCCAGACCTCAAGCAAAGTAAATATGTAAATAATGATAGATAACTATAGAACGCGGAAATAAAAGAGATGCAGAATTAATTGTTAGACAGATAAACTTTATTAGTAGGCGGTCTCAAGGAAATCCGTATTTGGAATACCTAACGATTAGGTGATTTTAATTTTGTCATTGCGACAGTAACTAGATTAGTGCCCAAGTTTTAATTAGAATAACGTAAGTCTCTTTCACAGCTGTTGAGACTTGAATTGCTTTCAGTCGATCAAGAAATACCTACCAAGATACCTATCTAATTGATTAATCGAATTAATGTAATACCTTCGACTTTCCGCAAAATTACGGTGAATCTGCCTTTTGTTAACGACTTCGCAATGCTTGTGTTGGACAATTATATTGAATTGTATGTTTTACATCATATTTTCCGACTTCGAGACTTTCCTAGTCTGGACCGTTTCTATATGCATATTGGGTCATAGGTCAGATTGTCACTTAGGTAGGTTGAGAGATGTTGTTTAGATATTTATGTTTATCAATTTTCATTTCGAAAAAATCTCGTTTGTTCAACATTCTGCAAGTGTAAATTTAAAGTAATCATTTTAATTTTTAATGTTTTTGTTTATTTAATTTCTAATTAGTGAGGTGATTTGTAAGAATACTTCGTCATTTTGAAGTCTCTCGCCTGGCACTGGTCTCTCGACTGAACTTTTTTCACAGCAAATTACTATTCTAGTTACTTTTATATCGTCATTTTTTATTACCTCATATTTATTTCTAGTGCCATACTTATTGTTGCTCTATTCAATCAATTAATTTCATTGGAAAGGCATAGCACCTCCGTTACTCAACATTTCACGATTCTTTAAACATTTGTCTTAGCTTCATCATTGGTACAGTCGGTCACAGACTTTTTTTTATCTCTAATGCCAACTTTTATGCACTGACATAAGGTGCACGCCATGTTACGGTTGACCTGCGTTCGTCCATACATCAGCTGATGTTAGATAAGCTGCCAACAATTCGCTCTATAGCTACTCTATTTCTAATGGCTTTTACGAGAACATTTTAACATAACAATAAATTACCTTATGTCTCTGTTTAAGACATAATTATTAATCTTGTTACGTGTAAGTTAGTACAAGAAAATGTTTCATCACTAGGCCTACTTGAAGTAAATTAAAAATGATGCACAATGACAACTTTCGCATGAATATCATAATTTATATTGTCATTTATTTTATCATTACTTTTCTCCTCTTGTTGGCATTTGTCACATCATAGCATAGCATCTGGTTTCATTTTCATGATTATTTCACTTTTCCTAAACTTATGATTTCCACAAAAATCCAAACATTCCTTTAATTTGCTCAACTTCTGCAAGTAAGGTTTTAGTGACCAGTCTCTTTACCTTAAAATTTATTCCATTGTTATCTTAGTGTCATCGAGGGTCTTGTCATGTATGGGAAACGGCCTTTTATAGAGATTTCGCTATGTTTCTTGTTTTAAGACTTTACATAGTTACCGTCTTACACTATTGTCTCTCCAAATTAGGTGTGTTACATATTTGAATATGTCGCGCACAATATAATTTTACTTTTAACAGCCCTAAAACTAAAATCATTAGAAAGCAACTTCGTAAAGTACATACTAATTACATAGGTTCCTTATTAGTTTAACGGTTTAAGGGTACTTTAAGTAGTTTATATTCATACACACAGGTCTTGGTTCTTGCTCTTTCAACGGTTTTGAGCTATTTTTGTTATGGCGGTTGTTTCACCTATTTAATATGGAGTATTTTATTAGTTTCAAGCATAAATTACTTACAGTTTTACTTTATCTTATGTAGGTAGTTATATAAACTCATTACGCAACGCGACATGGGAGAAGTTATTTATTACACTTTACATTGACAACGTTTCCAAATTTTTTAACAATTCATGGAGCAGAAATTAAAATTTTATTGTCTACATCTATTTTATTAGGTGCCATAATTGAACTGTTAATTCAATTTACGTAGGTACTGCGTTATAATGCAATCGTTAATTTCGTAATGTTTTTATTATTTGACTTAATTTTTTTTATTAATAAGTACTTAAGGGTTAGATGTGGTGTAGGTACTTACGACTCTGACTGTGTTGGTCATGGTGTTAAGCTATTGTTCACTGTCACAGTATCACTGGGGGTGGGGAGGGCGGCGGGCGGCGCGCGCGCACTGTTGCCGAGCGGTAGAGCGGTGAACACACTGACGCTTGCGGACTGCGCCGAGCTGGAAAACTGCCGCTCCCGCTGCAAATCAAACGGTGGTGGTACTCAATGCCGTGCATAAAACGTTTTATTTTTAATAGATCACGTATAATTGAAACGCATGTGGAAACGTAATAAGTTGTTTCGCAAAAGACACTGCACCTCGCCCTTGACAGTCGCGACACGATTATAGTAATTGTTAAGTTTCAAAATTTTCGCTTTACGTACTGGAGGTTGTGCGGGGGAGGTAGTGTGGGGCGCGGGGCGGGAGGTGTTGGCGGCGTGCGCGTGAGTCGGGTTGTAAGCGCTTCAGCGGAGTGTCCACGTTATATAGGGCAGCGCGCGACCTCCGGCATTGCGGGAAGTGCCTCGATGGACGACCACGTGCCCGCCTTTCAGGATCTGGAGCAGGTTTTAGGATATTTTGGGGAATTTCAGGGTTAAGGTCCTTGGGATTATTTTTGCGATAAGAGTGATTTATTGTTTATAAGTCGGACTCCCAGTAGAGTATAACTGAGGCGGCCCCAGGCGGACGGTGGGACCACGGGCAACAAGCGAAAAACATAACGAATTCTATTTTATAAAATTTGAATTCACAATATGAATTTGATTTTAAAATTTGAACTACTTAATTCATTTTTTAAATCGATTCGTCAAATATTTTTTGTTTTTCATATTTATGAGATATTTATTCCTAAGTTTTTTCAGAAAATAGTAATAAAAAAAGAAGTTATCAAAATGTATTTATTCAGGAAGCTAGCAATAACTTATTTTTAAAAAGAGTGTAAATATTTTAAAAAAATTACAATTTCGCGTTTTAGGTAATCCACGCCCGACTCGTTAATATTCACAGCAGGTAGAGAAAAAAACATTCCCACTCAATTTTTTTTTTAATTAACATTTAGACTTTTGATATAGGAGTGGTCAAATTCACAGGATTTCGAACATAAGCCGAATATTGTAAAACGCCATCTTTACATGACTTTTCCATCATTAATTTCTGGGCAATTACACGTATGTTAAAAAAATCGACTCAATGTCATGTAGTTTTCGAGTTATCGGGGGGCAGACCTACGCTATAAGGGTTTTTATTTTGACGGATCCCTAAAAAGTGTATTACCTTATTATCGGCCCTAAGTGTACACCTTAGGGCCGATAACTTCTTGGCCTTGCGAAGGTAGTGAAAAGTACAATAACTGGATAAGGCATAGTGTGTCGGCGATACTTCCGCATGTCCACTGTCCACGGTCTGTCCGCGAAGGTGAATGCCCTCCGGCTGGCCACCAGCAATGTCAGTGAATGGGACGTGGCATATCCTTCTTCATTTATTTATCTGTGGATTAACTAGATTAATATATCAATAGGACTCTTTTGGCGGGAGCCGAAGTGTCACGTTCGTCTCCTCTATTTTTTTTCCTAAATATGTAGTATGTTAGCGGGTTTTAATATTCATGTAATTGTGATAGGGCTTGTAGTTGTGTATGCTGTGCGGGAAATTAAAATAAAAGCGTATAACAAAATTTCCAGTTCGTTCGTCCGTTGTAAATCTGAATTAAGCCACTATCACTTCAGTGAGGATGTGAACCTTAGTGCAACTCGCCGACTAATCGTAATCGTGCCCTATTTTTGTGGAGAACGTGGCTACGAAATTTGACTACGAAACGGTCCGAAGGGGCTGTACCGCCGGAAAATTCATTATATTATTCAGGTAATTTCTTCCAAAAGGTTTATCTATAGGTACTTATCCTATGCGGGAAAGCCGCGGGCAACAGCTATTTCATCATAAAAATTGAATTAATATAAATATTAATTAATGAAATTTAATTAAAATAAAAAAATTGTCGCGTGGTGTCCGCTAGTTTTTAATAAATTCCAAGGGGAAGAACAAATAAATGTGCATTTAGGAATGCCTCTGAACAGATATTTTGTAATAAAATCGTTTTCATTGTAAAAAAAGTTATGTATTTACAAAAGTCGTACATATAAAGTGGATCAATATCCTGCTACCATTAGAACGTGGGAGCAACTGTGGAAAAAAATTTGCTCGTGAAAAACCCACTTGCCATGTTGGAATTACCAAGACAACAGCAAACTGTTTAAAACCATTCCTTCATTAGGCATTCGATTGCGTGAATCCACAATTTCATACCTAAATTGTGGATTCACGCAGTAGTGAAAAAATTTTAGGTCTGTGGGTATGCCTGTATAAGATGTAGGATGAAATTGGAACATAATGAATAATTTTACGTTTCTCTAAGTATAGGCAACAAGCTTTGAAAATTTTTATTAAAGGTAAAAACCACAGATTCATTGTATTAATATCCGTGTTGTATCCGGAACATGACAGTACATCACATTTCGAGTAATTATTATAAGAAATGATGATTAAGTTCAAATTAAAACTAACTTGATCATTTATTCATGAAAGCAGACTAAAAATTATTCACTTATCAAATCATGGTGCAAGCCATATATAAGGACGCCAGTGTACATTTCCTATGCATTATAACATTTGTCCATTTTTATTTATCCATTTCAATTAAGTTCGCAGTTTTTTTATAGATTCAAATAGAGCTGGAAAAAAAAATTACATAAAAATGGTCTGAAATTGGTCACCATAGTCACGTATTTTCGTTACACCCAGTTTGATACCTATGAATAGGTAATACCTTCAGCTCTTTTATTTAATACTAGCTGTTGCCCGTGGTTTCCCTTACATAAATTGGCCAATTTCACGAGAGTAGTTATCAAAGAAGCAATTAATCCAACCTCATTTTTTTTAATACTTTTTATAGCTAACAATTTATTCTGTAAAAGATTTTAAAAAGAATAAAAACAGAATAAATTAAAGATAGATAATTACATAATAGAGAATTTAACCTAGATATTAACAATGAGTAAGTAATTAATAGACAATTAAACTAATAAAAAAACCTGCCTAGCACGCCCCATAGTCAGGCAATGCAGTGTTTATTTTGTAAACCATAACTAAACTTGGTATTTAAAATATGCCCAGGTATATCATTCGTAATTCTTAGAATGTCTTAGTGAGTTAGTTTACAATTACTATTGTTTTAAAAAGGCCATTACAATATAGAAAATTATCTAATCGTAAAACAGGTGCGTTTCCAATTTTAAAATTTTTCATGGTAGAATATATTAACTGAATTTTTTTTACATCAGGATTGTTTTTTACATTTATATCAAGTACCTACCTATTACCTTACCTATGTCTGTATTGAGAAATTATCGGCGATACAAAGTTGTATTAAAGTTAACATTAATATTAAACTACAAATATAGCTAATTCTGGATTTTCACCTTTACTTTCAGCTCAAACCGTCCAGTCTACTAGTAGTCTTCGAGTTAACTAACGAACAGACAGACGGAAGAAAAGCTTAGCTCCAATGGTATAGTTTTGACGGATCCTTAGACCGTATTGCTTCTTTAATAATTAATTTAACCTAAGCGCTGCTTATTATACAACTGACTTAACACTCACATTTTTCCGCCGAGAAACATTGAACTTGAACACTTTGACACTGACCTAATTGTCCCATCCATGGTTCAATGAACGGTTAACGGTTTTGAAATGGTTCACCGATTCTCTATAAGGAAAATTGGTATTGAAATTAATTTATTTAGAGTTCCAAAACGTATCGGTATAAGTACCTACGTTTTGTCATGCAGGAGTAACATTAATATACTTGTAAAAATTTATTATTTCCCAAAACCATGATTAGCATAATCATTCAAATTGAATAAGTTGGTTCATAAAAATACCATATTCGCCTGCGCCTTCCTTCACCCGTCTCGACCTGAAGGCAGGTACTACAAAGAAAAAGGCAAAGAAAAGAAAGAGGCATCATTTTCATGCAGGAAGGCATTTTCTGCTGAGTCGAAATATCACGCCATTTTTCGTAGTAGGTAAGTGAATCGAAAACAATTTCATAACATATCTCTCATACACGTCATACGCATTTGTACTTTTGGGACGCCTGACTATGGACTTCCCTCCGGTGTTGATTTATGCTCAAGACAATCGTCCATTTCATTGTTTTCAAACGTTTAAGAAACGTAAATAAGTTTTTCGTGTAAACGGAGTTAAAACTGGGGAAACCTTCACCTTGCGATCGCGTTTCAATCGAGCGTGGCGTGGCACCGCAAAAACATAGTTATGACTTAATAACCGAGTATTGGGGCCAAGTTCATTGGGTTACAACGAATTTATTAAGTCGTGTTTTTAATCGACGGTAATCGTTGTCAGTTGGAGACAATAGACACGGTTGAAGACAATGCGTCGTTGTTTAGGTTCTCATCAAAGGTTTTTTAATATATTATGCGTAGTTTCATCTTGCCTTTGACAGTCTATCAGCAATCTATGTAAATTCCATTCCAAATCAACGTAGCAACCACATTTGCGTCTGGAAAACAAAATTAACAATAGATGGTGTTCCGATATGGACCGAAAAGATTACAGGTAAATACAAACCAGATTTTGATGCTAGTAAAGTCAAAATATTTTATTGCATATACTCATTAAGCAAAAATGCAAAAAAAAAAACGATCAGTGTACGTTTTTACTTCAATAGTGTCTAACTAGTGTGGTGTCATTTGTTTTGGTATGACATTTGTTGGGTAGGTATTAATTTATCTCTACATTTCCCGATTGTGAGACGAAGATCACCACGCGCACCGTCATACCAGGACTCTATATTTAATTAGCCTATGATATGAATATCCCGGTGATAGTGTAACAAAATCATTTTTAAAATTAATATAGGTATGTACCTAATAGGAAAATGGCCTAAGTCCACTATGTAAACCTATTCCTTCCCAATTTCAATATAATTTTTAAAATCCTTTAAATAAAAAAACAAATTAAAATCTTTTGTAAGGTAGGCATGAGACAAATTTAGGGCATTCAATGAAAATCGTCATTGTCATGATTATTATTTCTTAACTGCATAACAACGCAGTTTCAAATTATTATATCTATTACGAGGATAGTGAAAGCACACGAGTATGGTTCAGCCTTGGCTGTCTACTCCATTATAGACTGTATTGTGACTTGTGACCAGCCAAATATCAATTTATTTGTCTAAACTTAACAATTGTTTTTTTTTCTATTTTATTTTAGGAAAACGTATACAGCTGTTTAGAAGCTGATGATTATACAGTAAAGTTTTCCCACAAGATTGAGGTTGCTCAGCGAGCTATAGACAGAAGCTATGCTTGGAGTTTCTTTGAAGGCTATGATCCATATTTGAGATCCGAGCGGAGAACTAAAGTTACCGACCTAGCCTAAAGGATTAGCAAACAGAAGTGGCAGTAGGCAGGTCACATCTGTCACAGAACCGACGGCCGTTGGGGCAGTTGAGTTCTGGACTGGAGACCACCGACCAGTTCAAAATTCAAAATTCATTTATTTGCTAGCTGTACAATGAATGGTCTTAAATTATATTAGGTGCTAATACATGTAACACCCCGTTAGGCGCACCGCAAATATGGAGAGGTTAACCCTAACAGTACGCGCAGCATGAGACGCCCCTCCGCCAGGTGAGCCGACGCTGGAGCCAACGACAAGGTAGCCGGAAGCGGCTGGATGCGGAGGGCGAAGGTACGGGTGTGGTGGCTCTCATTGAGGAAGGCATATATCCAGCAGTGGACGCTGAAGGGCTGATTATGATGATGATGATCCCGTAATGAAGTGGTTTATTCCGATTTTTTTGAGCGTAAAGCTTCAATTACCCACGTGGTTTAAATCATTACAAATAATTAAATTCTTATTCATGTTTTTGTGGCCAGAATCGATTCAAATGATACGCAGATAAATATTTAAGAGCTACTTAATTGGTAACGCATATTTTAAGCGTAAGATAATCGTGGCGGAAGGAAGGATGACGGCGGCGCGGACCTTGGGTTCACTTCCGACGCGATCGGAACCGCGGCAGCGGGTGCACTTAGCGACCTCCACATAAATGTGTAACGATCTGAATATATATGGATTAATTTCGTAAACTAGATATTATTGGCTGATTGGAAAGCAATGTCACACTGTCAACATTGAGAGTATTTTAAGTGGGTAGGTAAAGGCTTTTAGAAAGCTCTTCAGACTTGGTGTAGCTCAGTTGGAGGAGCCCTCTTTATTGTTCAGGGTTTAAACTTTAAACCCGAGTAGGTATTTTTTTTATAAACTCACGTACCTACGAACCATCATGATCAGCCTGCACTAGTCCGCTACTGGACATAAGTCTTACCTAAGCGCCACTGAACCCGATCTTCGGTTCTCTGCATCCAGTCACTGCCAGCTGACTTACGCAGATGTCGCTCCAGCTAGCCGGGGGGCGTCCCACACTAAGCTTGCCCAGTCGTGGTCTATATACACTCGAAACCTCGACTACCCCAGTAGTTATCGGTTCTCCATCTCTAAAGTTATCCCCAGTCTCCATTACTAATTTTACCGAGATGGCGTCGGTCACATAGTAATACAATAAGATTAATGTATAGATACTTAATTACTATTCCGGAAGAAATTATTCAGGAAAATACATTACTTCCCTGGTATACAAATTACCATACCGTTGTCTACTTACAAAGTCTTACTATAAACGACAAGTTTACGACAATACCTACAATTGCTATTCAAACGATATCAAACAGTAATTTATAGGTCTATAATTTACACATAAATCTTTGCTTCTTTAGAACATTCTGATTCCCACAGGTCTATAATTTATATCGTGGCTACTTTGGAAACAGCTCGCCATTTTTTCGTGTCACGATTATAAGTACCTTTAAGAAGCATACTCCGTTCTTTCTGCCTACCCCGTCAGGGACATAACGGAAAGATTATACATAAGTAGTATGTGTGTATGAAACACTTATTATGGTACAAAATGCAACCCAAGTGATTGTAACCGCTCTGATGGTAAGCAGCTACTGTCACCTGAAGCCTAAAAACCGCAAGTAATTTGCCACCCTCACACTGTGACTGTGTTGCCTGCCTCGTGAGCTCTCCGTTGACTCCTTCACAAACCGGAATACAGCCATGCATGCGTTGTTATTATGACGGCAGAATAGGTAAGTGTGTGGTAGGTACTAACCTTAAGGACCCTGCACTGTATTCCTACCGCATACTATCCCTACTATTATTATTCTGTGCTACTACCTGTTACTTGAGCAATATAAAAAAAAGTCTCTGGCCCGTTTGCAGTGGTCCAATTTCATAATTATTTATATGACATCATGACAACTAATTTAAAATTGGACTAAATTAAGTTAAATTTAGTCCAATTTTAAATTTTTAATTTTTTTTAATTTGACTAAATTAAATTAAGTTGGGCTAAATTAACTGGTTTAGGGGATTTTATTTCAAAACTTATCCAAAGCATTTTTGGATGACTGTAAAATGGGCCACTTGTATTTACGTAGCAGGTAGGTGACGCTTAATTTGAATTGGGGTAACTAAGTAAGTACCTTCTACATTTTTTTGATCTCGGAAGTGGTTAAAACTTTACCCCCCCAACTAAATCGACATCGGTACATGAGTAAGCTGGAATATTGATCCAGTTTCCGCGGCATTCTCACAATGGAATTTATGTTGACTCAAAGGATTTCACAGTGACTTCGAAGTGGTTTTGCTACAGACGCCACGATTAATTAGGTAGTTTCATTAGAAAGACTATGGTGTTTTTTTAAATAATAATAACTGTACGTGTACAATTTATTCTTATAGGTACAGGGACTTTTTACTACGGGAATATAACATTTACAGGGACGGTAGCTACGTAGTTCCTTGTAAAGTGGTCGGTGCTGAAAGGCTTACGTGACCACTCGCACGAGCGAAGTGATCATGACCGACAAACATGCCGTACTATTTAGTTTACGTAAATATTACCTATAGGTTACCGATATTACCCCCTCATTATTAGAAGCACTGAGTATAAATGTAGTGTGGGTCTATGTAAGTAGTAGGTGGTCATGAAATCGCTTTAAGGGATTCGTTTAGACGCATCCCTAATAAAAATCTATTCGGAAGAAAAGAGCGCTATTATTAGTAGACTACACAACAAATGAGATAATGGGAATTTCCGTCGAGGGACTCCCGATACCAGCGAAGGATTCAAAAGTCGAATCCTAAGCGGAGCGAGGGATATTAAACAAAAGTTGAGATGAATTTGTTCATGAGTTATGTTGTTATGTAGAGTTGTAGAGTTATGTTGTTACTACGTGATACTCTACTTTTTTTGCGAGAAAAATAAAGAGCACCCACTTACATAATAGTAAGCAAAGAGGTTTTAAATTTTTGTCACCGACCGCCGCGGCGGGGCGTGTGGCGATGCCCGCGCATGAGCATTCTGTGCACTGTGGTAGCAAGTAACATATTTTCAATGACAACAACACATTCTCAGAAACTATTACACATATTTTTTATCCTTTTTTATTAATAGTAGGTATTCTAAATTCAGAGAGAGGAAAAGAGTGTACCTACCTAATCGGTGAAACTATAATGCCCCATTTTGAGCGGCAATGGTAAAAACCCGGTAAAAACCAACTTGGAGAAAAACTCTAAAAATCACTGTGACTTAAAAGAAAAAATCGGTTGGGAAATTCAAGAGGGATTCATCTCATGAATCTTTATTTCGTCTCGGCTGGTGTGAACTGTAACTTATTTTATGGATTACAAGAGGAGAAAAAAACTTCGATTTTAGCCCACACAATAATTTATTGCAAACAATCAAAATACCGTCACCAAATTACAATAAAAATAAATTAATTGTGTAAATCTGCTGCTTGTTAAATCCGACGCGAATGTGACCATAGTAAGTTCAATTTGCAAAGAAAATACTATGACAAAGTTCCGATTGTGATTTTTTTGAACCTCGTCACAGTAAGTCCATTTAAAAATGACAAGGTTTTGTATTCTCATTCGTGTCGGATTATATAGACAACAAATTGGAACAGTAGTGTTAACCTGTAAAACCGTAGGCACCTGGAAATATAAGAACAAGTGTTAATCAGTCACGACTTCACGTGACTTTTATAAAACTTGTGGGTCTTGAATTTTGTTAGACCGTTTTCAGTAAGCACGACTATTTTGCTCTTTTTGGTTTTATTTAAGCATCTAGGTGATTTATATACATAAGTAGGTACTTACCTTGTAAAACATCGTTTGCTGAATTCTGTATTTGAGCCGAGCCTATAAAATTTTTTGTTAATTAATTACTTTCCTATCATTTTGTTGTGTATTGGTATTGTAAGGAACAATTACATGCAGTTAAAATTTAGAATGTGATAATAATAGTACATTGTGCAATAAGGGTAATAAGTAGGATATTACTAACGAGAGTGTTAGAAGCCCGACGCCGAAGGCGGAGGAATTTTAATGACTCGAGTTTGTAATACCCTTACTACCCGTCATGTACACAATGTTTTTCTTCACATTTGCGAGGAAATAAATACTTACGACACAAGGGAACAAATTTATTTTCTTTGACTTTGCTGAATTTATTTAAGTTTACTAAATTAATTAAGGTAAATTAAGTTAAATTTAATTACCTTAATATAACTCAAGTCAAGTTTAGTCAATTTAGCCAATTAAGTCAATTTAGGCAATTTAGCCAATAATTCAATTTAGGCAATTTAGTGAATTTTGTCAATTTTGTCAAATTAGTCAAGTTTAGCCAAGTTTAGTCAAGATTGGTCAAGTTCAGTCAAGTTAACTACTCAATTTAACTTAATGTACAGCCAGCTACACATTACAGCCCTACGGGTATAATATTGTACTGATTTTCATTATTCTCCCGCGGGTATATATAGGTAGGCCATTGTGTTTCTTTAGGCACTCATTTAATAAGACCCTTAACGAGCAAGTGTCCTATTCCATCCCACTACCTATGTAAATGTAACAATGTGGATGTTTGATTCACTCAATAAAAGCTAAACGGAATTTGATGAAACTTGGTACCTATAGAAATAGCTTATATCCTGGAACAACATATAGGACAGTTTTTAACGCAGACGAAGTCGCGGCGCGTCCGCTAGTGTTTTAAAAAAATATACAATTTATAAAGTTTAAAAATACTTGACTTATATGAGTAGAACATAATGAAAAGACGCCGCGCCGTCAGATCAGAGTACAGTAACCTGAAGTCCGTTCCGGGGTAAGTAAATGAAATTGTTCCCATAATGGATCCCCCAGGGAAGCAAAGTCATAATGTCTCATTCCCACGTGCCATTTCATTTGCATGCTTCGTTTTGTAGGTAGTAAGCTGACCGCTTCTAATAAAATCACTGTTCCCTGTCTGACAACGTCTATAAGAATGGTATACGTACCGGGAGAGCCAGTTGTCACTGCCTGTTGTGTTGTACCTATGTTTGCCGCATTGCTGACTGTAAAAATTTAAATTATGTTTACGTATAGTGTAAAATCTACAATTCAAGGTAGGATATAGGATAAGGTACCTAAGTAATCGCTTCGAACGTTTTAGGTGATAAATGGAACTACCTATACTCTAAGATGTGTTTAAAATGTTTGATTTTGGAAACTTATAACCGGGAAATTTCACATTATCTGCTCATGGGTGCGAGCGAAGCTTTACATGCGACAGTAGTAGGCCACAGATGACAGGTGTCGTAGAACCGGCGGCTTTGGTAGACGATCGAGTTCTCGTTCTAAAGAACGTACGTAGTAGGTAACTATTATTTCCTCTGTACCGCGTACCGGTCGGCGGACGCAGCGGGGGACGCCCTCTCCTTCCAGGTGGACTGATGATCAAAACAATATGTGAAAAGTGTACCCAGGATGGTGTGGTGTGGCGTCCCACGCAGTCTCCGGTCCAGTACTGTATACCCCAACGACCATCGGTTTTGTTGCAGACCGATGCGACCTGACCACTGTTAATTTAACTACCTTCTAATCTATTCGAATATGTCGGCGACCAAAGATCTTCGGCGGATCTCCTCTTTGAGTGTTTATAAATACGTTATAATGAAAAATTTTGATACATACTCGGTTGCACTGTTGATGGAACATACGAAGTTGTCGCTGGTACCACTGTTGCAGGAACTGCTAATAAATAAAACAATCTGCTCAGTCAAGCCATAGTTGAATTGATACGTGTATAATATTTGGTACAAGATAGATGTAAAGTAAGTATATATACAATCAGCAATAACTTTTATAAAAGGGAAAGTAATATACTATATCCAAACGGTCCCAGCGAGAGGTTAGTCCCACCGCAAGGAGTATTTTCTTGTCTAACTCGTACTTAAATGATTATTTTAAAAACAAGTAGGTACCTACCTAACAACCATTTATTGTTAAAAATTCCAGACATCAAATCTCCATTCTTAGATATTTTTGTGTCGATACGATACATGGCTTTTGTAGAGTGTAAAACTCGTACAGTGGACCGCACGTCCTAGCAATAGAAACATTTGACCTTCCAGCTGGCCTATCCCATTAGGAAATTTCAATACTTTGAGAGACCGGTTTATACTGTTTTTGTTTCCACTGACTGCGGTCGACCGTACCTTGTCTGTCTGTAATACATGTAGGTATTAAAGATCAGTATTATAGATACCTGCTGGTTGCGCTCCTGGGACGACAATCGTTTCCGGATTTGCTTAAAGAAATATGAGCAGTGTTAATTCCAGAAATGTATACCTACTTATGTCTTATAAATCGTTTTTATGCCTGAACAATAAAAATATTATTATTATTATTAAGTATTAATAATGTAAACGATTAGGTAATTGTACCAAAATCGACAACAAAAAATAGAACCTCCTCCTTTTTGAAGTCGGTAATAAGAATAAGTGTATACAATTCAATTCAATTCAATACTCTTTATTGCACATAATAACAAAAAACAGAACAAAATAATACAGTAGACTAAGAAGGTACATCCAGGCGGTCTTATCGCTAAAAGCGATTTCTTCCAGACAACCTTTGGTTACAGGATATTAAAGAAGAGAAAGGTAGGTTGTGCAGCTAGATAAAATATATATATAATTATGTATTTTAAAAACTCTATACACTATAATATATACATAAATACATACATACATAATAACAATAACGATGACAACTGAACAAAGGTTCTACAAAGGATATACAAATGATAGGTAAGTATAAAAATGTGTATACAAATAAGTAAGTATACTTAATTTAAAAATAGTATTAAGGCGTGGGGTAAGACTGTCAGCGGGGCAAACATCTAATATGTCAGTTTACTGTGGCTGTTAAACAGTAAGTACAAATGTACTCGGCTCAAAAAGTAAATATTTTAAAAAAACCGGACAAGTACGAGTAGGACTCGCACCCTGAGGGTTCCGTACAAACTTATAAGAATATCGTTAATAAAATTTGTAAATAAATCACATGATACTAACTTAGGTCTAACTTAGGTAGGCATGATTTGCTCATAAGCAAAGTTAAGTTTCTTGGTACAAGAAAAAAAAAATTTGTGATGTAACTACAAATTTACGGTTTTTGGATTTTTCCTTTACTTAAGGCCTTGCTTCTTGCTAAATTTCAAGATTCTAGGTCAACCGGAAGTAACCCATAGGTTTTGATTACCGAGATACTCAAAAATACGACAAAATCGGCCATATCTTCTGACTGCGTTGACTTAGAAGTTTAATCTTTTCACAGCTTTAAGGGACAGCAGACCTCAGTATTTGATACTAATTTCAACTTGATACCTCCACGCGTTCTTGAGAAAAAGGGTCTTGAGAGACGGACAGACAGACAGACGGACAACAAAGTGATCCTATAAGGGTTCCTTATTTCCTCTTTTGAGGTACGGAACCCTAAAAACAGTACTGTAAATCTTACCCCGGTGAGCCCAGTGAAACATTTCTTTAGTTACTACTTATAACCATTTTGAAAATACCTATGGAATTTTTTTCATAATTATGTAAAAGCTAAAAGCTTATTTGATCAGTGTTAAATTACCTCAAAGGACAAACAACTTCTTCACAATTTTTTGTTCTCTGACAATTACCTTAAGTAGGTATATTTCGTACCTACCGAGTAAAAAATGTCGCCTTATCATAACCGAGGGAGGAAGCGGAGAAAGCTTATTCCGAGGGTAAGAAAAGCCATTTTGTACTCGGTGCGAACGATACTTTTTCTACTACCTTATAAGTCCGATGTATAAAAAAACCAAGTACAATGATGTACAATTTATTCAAAGCCTATACCCATATCATTTTGGGTGAAGTAATTTTTTACAAGTTTTTCAGTGTCCGGAAAATAGACATTGAAAACGTATACTTACTCGAATATGAAATGTATACCTACCTACCTAGAGCAAGATTTGCTGATGTAGGTACTCACCAAATTGATTAATAGTAGTTACTGATTTTATAGTTTGATTCGAATCTGAAATGTTTCAATATAATATAGTTATAGACATAGTTAATTTATTAAATTAAATGACTCTACAACAATAGGTAGGTACATAATTATAATACCACACACGGTCATTTCCAGTGTTCAGATTGTTAGTCGATGAAAATTTTATACAGAATGCATAATAATAATACACAGGATGGATTTTTGAGATGGGACCGGACCATGGTCACGTGTCAAATAATTATCTATAGAAACAGGATCGATTGGAATAAAGAAAGTTTATGTGTGCCTATTTTCTTGCTGACTGTACTTTTTTACAAAATCTGCAGGCCAAAATATCTCAAAAAGTTAATGAGTCTTTTAAGAACGTTTAATCTAGTTACAACGGTTAGGTGTACCTGCCCTTACTGCCCCATCTCAAAAATCCACCCTGCAAATAAAAGTCGGCAATGTCTTTCCAAAAATTAAATCGGATTTACTCAGATTTTGACATTGCTTCTAATGTTTGAAATAATGGGTAGAACATTATAGGTATTCTATCTATATTAAGTACTAATATTATAAAGAGGAAAGATTTGTATTTTTGTGTGTGTGTGTGTGTGTGTGTGTGTATGTTTGTAATGAATAAACACAAAAACTACTGTGCCGATTTAAAAAATTATTTCACCATTGGAAAGCTACATTCACCCTGAGTGACATAGGCTATATTTCTTTCAAAAAAATATCCACCCGTGCGAAGCCGGGACGACCCGCTAGTCAGTAAATATAAGAGATCGTAAAATATAGGTACCTACCTGCAATCGATTCAATTAGACTCCAATTTTAAAACAGCTACAGATTTCTAATAAATTAGGATTATAAAACAATCCTAAAACTGAAAAAAAAAAGCTTACTTGGAGAGCCAGACATCGCTTGCGACCCTGCTTCATTGGTGCTTCCGGTGTTTTGAGGGAAAGCTGAAAAAGGTTATAGTTATTAGTAACAATATTTTTCTTAAAATTTAAACTTACAAAATAAAGTATTTCTTATATATATATATATCCCACATAATATGGTAAGATAATTATTGTGTTTAAATATGTAGACAAATATAGCTATAACTATTATGTAATTCCTTTGCGATGAAATTAGCCTTAGATAAGTAATGTATGTTCGCTTTCTATCCGTTGCTAAGAATATGCCGCTATATTACAGTGTCACACGCACGACACATCACTTATGTCTTAGATACCTACTCTTCAACCGGATCAGAGTACATACAAGATCCTCCTAGACTCCTGCTACTTAAAGTCCTCCAATTCATGTAAAAAATGTGGTATGCCACACCACTGCTGGCCAATGGTACCGTGGCAGAGTCCCCACTTAATGTTCAGGACAAAACTTGTTTAGATGTCCCTCGTTTAAATTAAATTGTGGACAAATAGTTATTATGATACCTTTAATTACGGTCAGTTTCTTTACAATTTAATTAAAAATAGTTGCGGTCCGTGGTGGTAGACAACGATGCATGTCCTACCTCTATGGGACACTGAAAATGAGGTCCTATGGGGCAACGGTAGTCTGCAGCCCTAGTGGCAGGTATAGAGACCAAACCAGCACCAATAATACGCCAGCACGGTAACATTAGATTCAACTGCAGTTCAAGTCAAGTGCAAATGCAGTTCTACCAAAGAATATAATTATTGTATTATACATTTATGTAGGTACAAATGGTTCTACTTATTTTTGAATATTCATCAATATTTAGGGTATTTCCCTCCAACTACCGTCTTTAATTTCCACCCTTTATAATTTGTAATTAGTATGTAAGTACCTCCAAAAAGTAAATGAATAAAAACAGTTATTATTATAAATAAAATAATAATTTTATTATACTTACTGTGGATGACATTTCCGCAGAGCAGAAAGCACAAAGTGAAACAGCTGGTAAGGAGCAAGTAATTTCTCATCTTGGTGAAGAGTACGGGCCGAAGTTGCTTTCTTGTGATTCCTTCATGCTTATATACCTAGCTGGAATAATATATAAAAATGTTTCTCGTGATATCGTAAAAAAAATTATGCTAACACCGTGAAAAAGTAATTAATTTCGACAAAAATCACTTTGTCGTGACAGATATATATTGAGTTTTAATAAATATTATTAGCCTCTAGTACTTACGTTTATGCAAGTTTTCGATAATTAATCCCTTCGTGATAGCGATTTTAAAATTTAATTACAATACCAACCTTGAGCATCAAAATCACGACGAAAATGTCATAAAAAATGGCGTGAAAATAAAACTTAACTTAAATTTTTTTCGCGGCCGGTTCTTCCCCAACACAGAGTCACCACACCACCGAGGCTCCTTTAATATCTCCAAAAAAAAATTTGGTTATTCTTCCAATCATTTCCGGGTAATTTTAAATGTAAGTATTATTATGAACCTACTAAGTTTTAGCTCAATACGCAGGCTGACAAAGGATATATCCCTTTTGAAGGATCCCCAAAAGGAAGGCAGTTGAAGGTCGAGCTGATAAAAGTCTCGATAATCATGGCTGCAAATAATTGCTGTATTTTTTATGACGGCGGCATGCGATGCGTTTATCGTGCACTCCTTACGTACATAGGTAATTAAAATGCACCAGCTTCGGACAAGACGATGTCAAGGCGAGACGAAGTAGGATAGAAAGAGGGAAGCCATTGTTTCATGTTTAATCACGCATTGGCCTATCATTACACGAACTTGTTTGAATAATTAAGGCCAAGACACTTATCGACTGGAATCGACGTTGTGCCCATACAACAACCGAACTCTTTCCCGGCGGACAAAACCCGGAAGAGTTTTGTCAAGGGAATCACACGTTTGTTAAGCGTATTATATTTAACTATTATTATATGGGATCGAAGGCAACGAGAGGGCCGACGAACTTGCAAAGGCAGGGGCACAGGGATCACTATGTGGCCCTGAACCGTGCTGCGGCATACCAAAAAGCCTGGCGCGCCTTAAACTCAGGAATCTATGTCAAGCACAATGCTTACCAACCACCAACGGACCAACGGGCCAGGCTTAAATCATTCGAAAGCGCTAATCAAAGCCTTCAATCGCAAAACTGCGAATGAGGCCTTAGCGCTAAGCAGGAAGAATTCACGCACACTAGTGAGAGCACTCACCGGACATTGCGGCCTGAACAAACACATGTTCAACCTCAATCTCAGAGACACTACAGTGTGCAGATTCTGCCAAGAGGCAGAGGAAACACCATTGCACCTCCTGTGTGAATGTGGCCCACTGATGCGTAAAAGAAGCGTCCATCTGGGCACCTACATACTTCAACCCGATGAAGTAAAACTAATTAATGCCAAAAGCGTGCTGAAGTTCCTAACGGATGCAAAGCTTAAAACTGAACTATAGTAAAGGCGGCGATCACAATAGATCAGCAATGGTCGCAGTGATACAAGGCTAGATAAGACTTTAAAGAGCCCCACCTCAAATAATAAATGGGCCATGTGATTTCAAAAATGTACAAAATAGCAAAAGGAGAAACGGACAGCGTAAGAAGAGAACTAAAAGATATTATAAGAAGACATTTACTCGGTATAGCCGCAGGTATTGAAACTTCAAAATTATCACTAGGAAGACATTTATTTTAATATTAAAACATTGAATACAATTTTTAACTTTAATGGTGGTATTATAGATAGCGGCGGCGTCGCTTGTCAAATTTAACAGAGCAGCCCTAACTGCAAGCTTGTACATATATTCCGTTCCGTTCAGTCCGTCCGTACGTCGCGGGCACAGACCACGTCGTGGGGCATCGCTAGTTAAGTATACAAGGTCATTCGAAATTAACTATAAAACTTTGTCAGTTAGACGTTACAGGCTGTAAAAAATCATTATATTTAATTTTTCATATAAATTTTATTTTGAGACGAACAACAAAACGGTACCTAGTCCCAATTTAAATTTAAGACGTAATTACTTTAAGCATGAATAAAAGAATGATAGAAAGTATTTTGCAATATTAATTTTTGTTAGATTTTCATAAAAAGGTACACATGTTTCAAAACTTTTTTGTGTTTTCAACTTTATCAATAGAATCTTTAAAATCCGTCATGCGTAATTTTGAATGACCTTGAATAATTATATTTAAAATATAATATATCTTATCTGATTCTTAACGTAGCAAAATAAAGAAATGACATCAAAATTACCTTATTGCAAAGATTTTTTAAAAACTTCAAAAAATTGCAAACTGTAACAAAATTACACTAAATTAATTATTTTTAACATGCTTCTTAAACATTTTTATTCTTTAACATTCATTGTATATAATGATCTTTAAGATACTGTTACAAAAAATGTATTGAAATATTCATTTATAAGACAAAACTTAAATAAAAATTATAGAGTAGCTTAGGGTCTAAATATCTTCCTAGCCTTTTAGAACTCAATCATTCATTTATTAGTCTGTTTAGGAGACAGACATCCGTTGAAAGAGAAATATCTTTTTTTCCATAAATTTCTTGACATTAACAGTTATTCACATTAAATATACTTTAGTAAAATGAATAATTTAGTTCTAAAATTATTTTCCAAAAATACACACATACTTCTTTAGGTATATCAAACCTAGTGTCGGATACGCAACGAGAGTTGTAGAAAAAATTAATGATTGAGTTAAATTAAAATATTAATGTTTAATTTAATATATTTTTTTTTTAAATTAAGCCAGGATACTATACAGGGTTAACTTTTAGAGTCAGTGCTAAATTTTCACGCCCAGCGCCCAATCGCGTATTTTTGTATGAAACTACACTATTTTAGCATAGTATTTTTTGCGACTTGGTTATTACATCTATAATGGGACGGGTCCGCGCTCCAGGCGACGGAACTTAACGAGACACAATTCCGCATTTAGTGGCATAATAAGTGGAATAAAGACGTAAGGTTTAAATTTGGATGTTTTATTCCGTAGTAATTTTGTCTACATTTCCTGTATAAATCTCAGGACGCATTTTTCGAGAATTTTACTTGAGGCTGGGGCATGTAAAAATAGCCGTTCGCACCCGACACTACCTATGTTGCTCACTGTATATTGAACGATCAACGATCCCGAAAATCCAAGACAAAATGCAAACTAATGGCATTGGGAGGTTTCACTAAAAGCTTAACTCAGATGGCGCCACTAGCGTATGTAGTAAACATTTTATTGCTTTCCATTGAAGGTAGAAGGTATTACAAAAATTCAAGTAGCGCGAAAAATATAATTTGACTTTTCTCTTCGCTAGTAGCGCGGCGTAGCAAATTAACCTTCCATTGTTATTAATCATCGGGATTGCTAGTCGTTCACCCTGTATTGACTACCGGTCAACAAAATCAATCAAAACATATTTAATCTTAAACATTGCAGCCTCAACAAATTAATAGTAACTTCATGTTTTTTTCAGCTTATGCTTAATTTTTATAGAACTGTTTTATTACATTTTTTTGATATTTTTTCTGCTGTTATCTGATATCGTCTCAATTTTATAAAGTTCTTAATATAATGTGACAGAAATATATTTTTATAATTAATATTCATTGGTAAATAATTAGACGAAAAACATGCGACTCAACTCCAATATCTTGTCCATGACTCTCAGTCGTTGGGGCTTTCTCTCCAACTCAGCGTTGTTGAACCTTTCGCCGCTGAAAATTAAACATTTTATTATCACGCTTCACCTGTTTTTTTTTCAACTGTAGGCAAGCAGGTACTGTACAAATCATCGTCATATCAGCCTGTAGACATCCACTGCTGGACAAAGGCCTCCCCGGGGATCTCCACGGCGACCGGTCCCGCGCTAACCTCATCCAGCTGAGTCCCGCTGCCTTTACCAGATCGTCGGTACAATCGTTTTTTTTTACATTGTAAGTAAATTTGTAAAATAAGCACAAATGCAATGCAATAAAATACATGTGACATTGAAAGTAGTATGGAATATCAAATAAAAATAAATACTGGAAAATAATAATAATAATAAAATTTGAAAAATAATTCCGAAAATCAAGTGGTATCGCCGAACGATTCCAGCCTGTGTAAAACACTAGCTGTTTCACGCGGCCTCGCCCGCGTTTTATAGGTTGATCATCATCATCAGCCTGTACTAGTTCACTGCTGGACATAGGACTTCCCCAAGGCGCGCCACTGAGCCCGATCCTCGGCTCTCCGTATCCAGTCACTGCTAGCCGCCTTACGCAGGTCGTCGCTCCATCTAGCCGGGGGTCGTGCCACACTACACTTGCCTAGTCACGGTCTCCACTCGAGTTGTTCTTGTCTTATTTCTAACTTTTTCTTTTTGGTCGGGTTGCAGCTTGAGGTTATAATAGCCTAACTTCCTCAAGAATTGGGCTATCAAATTCAAAACGAATTTTTCAAATCATACTGGTGTTTAAAAAAATACTCACTGCGTCAGCGACCTGGCGCGCAGGCAGGCGAGGTGCGCGTAGTAGGTGGGAGTGGGATAGGACACGGAGCGCATGCAGCGCGAGTAAAGGTGACAGAGATAGTACGTCAGCTGCTCCACCTCGTCGTGGGGTATGCCGCCGTCGTTGCACACTGCGTGGTAGCGCGTCGGCCGCGCAGTGCCCTTAATCGCTTGGTGCGACACCTGCAACACAGGTTTTGATAGATAGGTAATAAAAGATTTCTACTTACGAATATCAATAAATCTTAAATCTAAATATAAACAAACATCCAAACTCACAATCATTCCATAACAAACTTTCGCGTTTATAATATTGGTAGGACAAAACAAAGTCATGTTAGTTACGCCATTTATAACTCAAGAACGGCTGAACGGATCATGATGAAACTTGGTACAGTGATATCTCATACCCTAGAATAACATATAGGCTACTTTTTACCGGGGTAAACGGTTCCCGCCGGAAAAACTTATTCCACGCGGGCAAAGCCGCGGGCATCAGCTAGTGAGAAGATATAATGATTTTGAACAAATTCACACACTGCTGTTTTTAGTGACAAATTAAGCCGAAGCTTGTGGGTGGGTACTCGACAACTGATAAACATACTTATATACTTTTAAATAAATACTTAAATACATATACAAACACACGTTTTTAGAAAAGCATTATATATGCCTCGGCGGAAATGGCAATTGCCGTCTCGTATCATTGAGTTCCTCGCCTGCGACTCAAGTCTTCAAACTACCACCATAGTAAAAATTACCACCAAAATTTTAATCATTCTCTCTGCCATTTTCCCGTTCAATGGTCAACAGCAACCTAACTTAACCAGTAACCACACAGCAAAAAGTAATCCGTCTACAATAAGCGGTTTCCGTCAAATTGTTTTTTAAATTTCCTAAAATACAAATCGGAAATAAATAAATAAATGTCAGGTAATGCAACGTGTATGTATGTTTAAAGTTAATATGTAATACTCAAACGTTAATATGCTAAAAGTAAAGTATGCTCAAATGGTCCAGTAGTTTTCGAGTTACCTAAAGAAAAAATAGTTCCTTTTCTTTCAGGAGTCAGGAAAATAGTTAAGAAACCTTTAATAGTTATAAACTGTATACGATATGTGGTCCTTCAAGAAGAGAGTCAAATGAGCCCTTCAACGGCTGCCGGCAACGCACCAGCATCCCCCGGGTGTTGCAGGTGTCTATAGGCGGCGGTGACCTCTTAACATCACGATAACCCGCCTGCTTGTTGCCAACGTAGCAATAATAATAATAAAAAAACGTGTTTGTTTATACTCACCAAATAGAAATCCAATTCCTTAGCGTGCACTATGTGGGTATCGACCACAGTACCGGGCTCTACGTTCTGAGGACTGTTCGGCAAGAACAATCTGCAATACGATTTAATAAATAAATTACCTTAAGCACATAGATCCTTGTTTGATCAACCTTTTCTGCTTTTTTCGGTTATTTATAAGACCACTAGCTGTTTCTCGAGGCTTTGTCAACGTTGTATAAGCCATTGCTGACTTTTCTTTTTGCTCGGCGCATAACGGTCGCAGCGTGATGGTCTTCCTTAAGAAATGGGCAATAAAATGCAAAGGGAAGTTTTCAAATCCGACTGGAACCTAGTTCCAGATTAGCCCGTTCAAACAAACTTCAGCCTTATTATATTGTTTGTAGTAGGTATAGATTTTGAATTAGAGTGCATCGCGTATTGAAAATAATTTGGGGGCGTGAGCGCAGTATTACGAGCGCTGTGTTCCGTTTTTTCACTGCAGATTAGAAATCTAGTTACTTATTACAGTTAAGTTCCTAACGGATGCAAAGCTCAACACTGAACTATAGTAAAGGCGGCGATCACAATAGATCAGCCATGGTCGCAGTGATACAAGGCTAGATAAGCCTTTAAAGAGCCCCACCTCAAATAATAATCATCATCATCAGCTCAGCCTATAGACGTCCACTGCTGGACAAAGGCCTCCCCGAAGGATCTCCATGACGACCGGTCCCGCGCTAACCTCATCCAGCCGGGTCCCGCGACGTTCACCAGATCGTCGGTCCACCTTGCCTACGCTGCGTCTTCCGATACGTGGTCGCCACTCGAGAACCTTTCTGCCCCAACGGCCGGCAAATAATAATACTTATTACAGAACAACATTGTTAAAAAGAGACTAGTAACGTACCGCGTGTGGTGTCGCTTCTGAACGAGCAGGAACAGGATCTCCGGCTTGGCGTTGGGCCCGGCCATGCGCTTGTACGCGTTGTGGACCGCTTGCAGTTCGCTGTTCATCACCTGCAAATATTTATATTTAATTAAAAATAGGATTGAAAAAAAAATTCAATTTGATTGTTATGCCCTGTTTAGTAAGATTCATGACATTATTGTCATGACTCAACTCAAAAAGTATTGAAATAAAGATCAAAAGCGGCTGCGCGTGCTCACGCCTCTTTCCGCTGGATACAAAATTTTCTAATACATGCAGTTTTGTGCTTTATTAAATTAAAACAGATTTAAAGACAATTATTAATTAAAAAAATACATTAATACCTGAGCGAATTGCCCCTCCGACACACCGTCACGGAACACAAATATCTTCTTAGGTAGAGCACCTCTCTGATACTTCTTGTAGGTCTGGAGGTGTTCCACCATCATGTCCTCGAATTCCACTATCATCTCTTTCTGCAAACAAAACATTGATACAGTGCACGAATCAGCACATCTTAGTACCCGGACCCTTGCTCCAAAATGTATGGTCCGAGCGAAATCAGCTTACAAGCTTGCTTATTGTTCTCCTGAATATCTGACACCTATTATAAACGCGAAAGTGTGTAAGGATAATGTTTAGATGTTTGTGACTTTGTGAGGATGCTTGTTACTCTTTCACGCAAAAACTACGGAACAGTTTTTGATTAAACTTTACAGTAATATAGATAGATATACATCTCAGAATACACATAGGCTATACCTATACCTTGGAGAAATCTTTTCTACGCGAGCGAAGCCGCGGCAAACGGCAAATTCTTAATATTTGGATATGAAGCAGTTTGCAAAGATGTATCATCATCATAAAACAAAGTCGCTTTCCGTGTCTGTACGCTTAGATCTTTTAAACTACGCAATGGATTTTGATGCGGTTTTCAATATCATTTAGATAATTTCTTCCTGATGGTTTATACGTACTTCAACCATGCGGGCGAAGCCGCGGGCAATAGGTACATTATTAATTATTAGGCAATTATGTATATTGTTCTAATAGTAGGTTAACAAATTGTATGTTCATTGTATTAGACTAAGTTTTATAATCAAATAAATCTTATCTTATAGTGTAGAACGCGTGTAGAAGCTATACGTACCTTCGGAGTTTGCACGCTCAACTGGATGTTATAGATGAAGCATTTTGCGTCCAGCGAAGCCGTTACCGCAGCGATACTCGGCACAGATGACTGTAACAAAAAAACAGTTTATTTTAACTTAAAATATCCCACTAATATTATAAAGGCGAAAGTTTGTAAGGATGTTTGTGAGGATGTATGTTTGGATGTTTGTTACTCTTTCAAACGGCTGAACGGATTTAGATAAAACTTGGTACAGCGATCGCTTATATCCTGGAATAACCAATTTTAATTAAAAACTTCGTTAAGAATTAACTAATAACTAACTGTAACATATATATTAACTCCTAAACTAATTCTTAATTAGTTACCACACTAGTAAGTCACACCAATTAGTCGAGCTAGATAGTCAAGCTGGTTAGCCGCACTACAATCACTCTAAACTAGTTAGTCAAGCTAGTTAGTCAAACTATTCAGCCACCCTAATTAGTAACACTAGTCAGAAAGACTTGTTAGACAGGCTAACTAGTTACGCGTAAATTAGTGACACTAGTTGTCCAAATTAGTCACCCTATATAGGACCACTAATCAGACATGCTAGTTAGATATCCACTATACACTTAGACACACTAATTAGTTTTCAAATTTAGTCGCCTTAGTCAGTTAGCAACCCTAGTCAGTCGCATTTGTTAGTCACTCTAATTAAGACACTAAGCAGTCGCGCAAATTAGTCACACTAGTTAGTCGTTCAAAGCGATGAAAATTTTTAAATTTCATTTTCAATTTTTTAATTTTTGAAATTTTATTTTCATAATATCATTTTTCAAGTTCTACAGGCTAATTAGTTAGTCGCGCAAATTAGTGACACTAGTCAGTCATGCTAGTTACATACCCTAATTACACACACTAGTTAGTTGTCCAAATTAGTCATCCTATATAGCAACACTAATCAGAAATATTTGTTTTTATCGCTTTGAACGACTAACAAGTGCGACTGACTAGGGTTGCTAATTAGGGTGACTAAATTTGAAAACTAACTAATGTGTCTAATTAGGATATCTAACTAGCAAGCCTGATTAGTGTTGCTATATATGGTGACTCATTTGGACAACTAGTGTCACTAATTTGCGGGACTAACTAGTGTAACAAGTTAGCCTGTCTAACAAGTCTTTCTGACTAGTGTTACTAATTAGGGTGACTAACTAGTTAGACTATAAATTTGCACGACTACTTAAGAGTCTTAATTAGGGTGTCTAACAAGTGCGACTGACTACGGTTGCTAATTAGGTTGACTAAATTTGAAAACTAACTAGTGTGTCTAATTAGGATATCTAACTAGCATGCCTGATTAGTGTTGCTATATAGGGTGACTAAATTGGACAACTATCTAGTGTGTCTTATTAGGGTATCTAACTAGCATGACTGATTAGGCGACTAATTTCAATAACTAACACTATAGCCTGTCTATCAAGTCATTGTGACTAGTGTCACTAATTAGGGTGGCTAACTAGTTTGACTAACTAGTTAGACTATGTAGTTTGACTAACTAGCTTGACTAACTAGTTTGACTATATAGGTGGACTAACTAGCGTAACTAACTAGTTTAACTATTTAGGGTGATTGTAGTGCGGCTAACCAGCTTGACTAACTAGCTCGACTAATTGGTGTGACTAACTAGTGTGGTAACGAAGTTTTTAATAAAAAACTTAGTGTAACTAGTTTGCCTGTGTAACAAATATAAAGATAGATAAATCTAAAAAAATTTTTAAATACATTTCTTTTTTCTAGAATTCTAGATATTTTGGCAAAAAGTTGCCTTCACATACAACGCGGGCGAAGCCGCGGGAAACAGCTAGTTACTAATATGTTTACTGACCTGTTCTGGCGAGGGGTGCGTGACGTCAGCGCCTACCACCATGACGCCACCGCCGGCGAGACACCGCGGCATGGAGCGCCCGTCCAGAGCTTGGTTGATGCCCATCAGTTTTGAGTTGACCTGCAATTTGAACATGGGTCAAACAAAAGTTGACGCACCAGAGCAACACGATCACGTCCGTAATTTTACATAAACATCAATTTTTGTGAAGACTTGCTCCCCGATTTTGATAAGTTCAAACACAATATGGCGAATCGGCACTCTAAACAAATGAAAATTGTATGTAGATGTTTAATAGGGCATCTCCATATTAAATACGTCCTCGTTTTTGTCACGTTTCAAAGAACTTCCCCGTTATCCCGCTAGATGTCGCTGTGCATTTTTACAACGCGCTATCGACTCGTCGCGCGCTTCTATATATAGGCTCGTCGGGAGCTATTTCCGTAACTAGCTACTAAAATAATTTCCAATTTTTTTATAAGCCCTGCTGTCGCGGGCCTTATAATTATTCATTAATAAATAATCCACGCATCAAACTGACTGAAGACGCAGGGTAGCATAGGTATGTTTGGGGTACAGCGTAGGCAGGATGTGAGACGGATGGTGGTGTTATTGTTGAATAAAAAAATTAAAAACGAAAAATTTGAAAAAAAAAACGTGTCTCGCGTCCCATTTACAGTAAAGCGCCAGAAATTGGTGGGATGGAACCATGGAGCAGATACGAAGCTGCTCCTTGGATGGAACGTTACTCTGCGTATAATTATTGGTACTGAGCGAAACCGGAGTAGGTAGTTCCGTTTCAGAAAAAATAATTTTATTTCGTTTTTCGTGGTTCGGATTTTAGGAACCTTTAATAAAAAAAATTCTCAAAAATTAAAGTCGTATCGAAGCCGGAGTTGAAGTCTAGTACCAGAAATGATAAAAGCTATCGATTACTTAAATAAAAACAGCGGGCAATAAAAATGGGTTTCATAATACACTGTGCTCCCCCAGCTTTGTCCAGCAGTGTACGTCTACAGGCTGATAGGGTAGGTATATGCATTTGGCGTTAGAGGTTGTTTGTTTGTTTATCTGTCTGTTTGTTTGTGAGTGTGTGTGTATTTCTTACCATTTTTTATGCTGTCTCGCTCGAATATGTAAAATAATGTCTATCCACGTCTATATACATAACTAGTGGTCCGCGCAAAAGCCGGAGGAAGCCAGAAGAAGGAGGTTGGCTGTGTTGCCAGTTTTTTGTGACAGGAATTCTAATTGTATTTTGGTTTTTGACTGGAACCGGATTCTTATTTGGGGGCACCTCAAGCCCGTGAATAGACATTACAAAGGCCTTTGGCTGAGGTGGAAATTGAAACTCGAAGAAAAAAAAAGTACGCTCGTTTCGCTCGTTCGGCTCCGTGCAAGCGCCACGCTCGCTGCGCTCGCAGGGCGCAAGCGCTTCGGGCGGCACGCTCGCTTCGCTCGCTTGAGGATCGCCAAAAACCCTTATATAATTTAAGATTTTATGGTTTTCCTTTCATTTAATTTATTAAGTTTATTAGAGAGATTTCATCCTTATAATTGACCCTAACGATCGATGCAATAAAAGTGCAGGGTGTCATTTTTACAGATTTTAGTCGGTCCGATTCCCGGGTGTGGCAAGCGAAATTTCAAAAATCTTTGAATGCAGTTTTCTTTCCTGTCAAAAATAAAGGAATGTTTCCTTTGAGGAAAATTTTCTATCTACAGTATTAAGAGTACTTTCCCTCCAGGTGGCATTACAAAATTCCACACTGTATAATAGTAACAATCCCTACATGTCTATAGCTTAATATTACCATCCAGAACATCCGCCAGGTGGCGCTGCAACGTATACATCAGCTCTGAGTAAAAGTTAATTTAAAAAATAGAAACTTTATAATTTAAGTTCTAATTATGATAACAGTGTTCATTGTGCCATAATAATACAGTGATATCGTTGGTGGAGAAATTAATCACCCATTACAGTGAATTCTGAACTAAACAAAAAAGTGACAATATTTTTCTACTAATAGGACGTTTTTATAAGAAGTTTTATATCAAAAACATTCTCAGTGCCGTAATATGTGATTTAACAGTGAAAGATTTCAGTAACAGATATGAAAACAATGTGAATTTTTAAATTTGCTACAATTTTCAACCGTTAAAGGATTGTGTGTTATTGATTAGACCGGTTAGTTGCGAACGTCTCATGACCGACAAGTGGTTCACCTTGGACTCGAACCAATGATCAGTGTGCGGCAACTGATTGCGTTTTTCGACACATTGTTTAAATGCAATTTGGTCTAGCGGCTACTGCTAGAGAGGGCCGCAGAGACACTCTCGGTTCGATCCCACCCGAGGGCTCAGTATTTTCATAATTTTTTGTATTTTTTAATTTTTTTTTCCGTTTTAATATTTTTTTCCTTGTATCTTTACTGATAAATGCGCAAATACAGCATTAAAAACTAGATAAGAGAAAACTAGAAAAAAATATATATTGAGAGTGCTAAAAGCTAAGAGCATTTTAAGTTATTATTAAGATGGCACCATTTACCATAGCATGCTCAAAATGCCAGCTAACGTGTAAAAGAAATGGATATATACAATGCAGTGGTTGTAAGGAAATACTCTGTATTGAAAAATGTTCCGGCGTCTCATCCAAGCGGTATCAGCTTATGGAAATTCCTAAGCGGGCAGTCTGGAAATGTAGAAACTGCATTCAAAAGAAAAAATCTAGCACCCCCTTAAATGTAAAACCAGCCACTGTCGAAACAACCAATGAATTATCTAGGGAATCATCTAACTCCACTACCAACTCTATCACTACTGAACATAGAAATAAACCTAATGATCAAACACTACATTCACTTCAACTGTCAATAATTCAACCGAGTCAAGAAAATCTAGTCAGTGAAGATGAGAACATTGTTACGCGACAAAAGCAGGACATAATAGTAGTGAATGTCTCAACAAAAAATTCGTTTGATTCCTTAGCGGATACTATAGAATCAGAGAGCGAAGAAGAAGATCTGGGAAGAAGCTGTCCGGAGCTAAGTAACATAGCGATAACAAATGAATTAGAGACCCTAAAACTCACAGTATTTACTTTGAAAGCAGAACTTGCCTCTGCTGAGTTAACGATTGAAAATTTCCTATCAGAAAACTGTAAACTAAAGGAAGAAATAGCCGAATATAAGAGGAAACTCGAGCAGCTGGCACAACTATGTCTTAGACCAACTACCTCAAGGAAGAAGAAAAGGGGAAAGAGAAGTAATAAGACAAATACTAACCAAACGTCAGGCATGGATTCTAACTCTTCTTTACGAATTAACAACAATGACACTATTGCTACACATATAACCGAAACAAAGACATCGACGAAAAATGTAAATGGAGACCAGGCAGACGTTCCAGAGATGGATTGTAAGAAACTGAACGAAGGAAACATCCAACCTGAAACAGAGAAGATAAAACTAACCATATTAAGTAACAATAAGAAGAACGCAGTACTAAAAGCAGCTGAAAAAAATGTTCCTCAGGCTCAAATATGCCACTTTCTTACATCAAACGGCGGTATTCAACAAATTCTGGACAGCATTGAAATCAAACTACAGGATTTTACCTACAAAGATTTCTGTATTGTGTTTATTGGAGAAAATGACTTTCAAACGACTAAAAACTACAAACTGACTATAGATTATATTAGGGAAAAAATAATGCTTGTTCAGCACACCAATGTAATTATATGCTTGCCTACTTACAATTGCTGTGGACCGGATAATTTAAATATGTTTAATAATAGAATAGAGATATTTAATAAATTGTTATATAGAGATAACCTAACTCACAATTATGCATATATCATTGATTCTAATAAAAATCTTGAATATTCGCCAAAAATGTTTAATACAAAAACTGGATGCATAAATGGTCGGGCGTTCAGGTATATGTTTGACGATATTCTAAAGTTAATGAATGACATTACTACGTATAATAATTCAGACGTGAATATTTCAATCGAACATCCATCACAGGATAAAGTTCAAACGAGTAAAAAAACTTCTGATGACCATTTTTTTCGTAAATAAAGGAGACAAAAACTTCAACATATTTCACCAAAATATACAAAGCATTAGACCCAAAATTAGTGAAATAGAAGTGTATTTAAGTTCGGTCACACGAGAGGTTATTGATGTACTATGTTTTAGTGAAACCTTCCTAAAGGGAAACAATCATTTAACCTTGCAAATAGACGGATATGAACTAGCTGAACATTTCACGAGGAAAAACATAAGTAGAGGAGGAGTCTGTATTTTTGTAAAAAAAACGATCGCATTTAATCGACTGGAATGGCTGCATGACTTGTCCGTAGAAGAAAACTTCGAATGTTGTGGCATTAATATTCCCGAATTAAAAACAACGATTATATGCCTATACAGGTCCGGGAAAAATTTTACTATATTTCTTGAAAAACTAGAGATCTTGCTTTACAAACTTACACGAAAGGAACGCAACTTACGAAGTAAAATTGTTCTGACCGGAGATTTTAACATAGATTTACTTAAAGATGACAATAAATCAAAACAATTTAAACAAATACTCAACTCATTTAAACTTCACAACACAATTACAACGGCAACTCGTATAACTGCTAGTACGCAAACATGTATCGACAATATTTTCACAAACTTCAGAAGATACAAAGCCGGGGTATTAAACCTTGGTTTATCAGACCACACAGCTCAAATGTTACAATTTCCCTGTACTCTAAGCTATAAAGAGAAGTTTTGGTATGTATACAAGAGAAGGGTTGACAATAACTTGCATGTGTTTATGAAGTACATATCTCAATTAACTTTTGCAGCTGTCTACCAGGAATCACAACCTAATACAGCATACAATGTTTTTATCGATATGTTCAAGATGGTATATGACCTTTGTTTTCCTTTGGAAAGATGTAAAATGACTTTTAAGAAAAAACCCAATTGGAAAACCAAAGGCATATTAAAATCCTGTAAATCAAAACGTCAGTACTACATTGACCTACAAAAAGATAGATCGAAACGTAAAATCGAAAAATACATGAAGTACAAGAGAATACTCAAAACTACAATAAGATACTCCAAACGGAAAACAAATATAAACTACATAAAAAACAGCACAAATAAATCAAAAGCCACTTGGGGGCTAATTAACCAATATACTAAAAACACAAATGAAATACAAACTTCTATCAATAATTTAAAACACGGCGGAGGAGTAATAAACAACAAATTGGATATTGCAGATTTTCTCAATAACCTATACATAACACAGAACATAAACGATGACTTCATTGACCAATACAGACCGTCGTATAATATAAAAACTAACAGTATTTATTTAAAACCAGTAGATGAAATTGAAATTACCTCGATAGTAACAAAGTTGAAAAATAAAAAGAGCTACGGAGACGATGGCATATCAGTACAAGTTATTAAAGCATGCATTGGTCACATAGTATTACCACTTGTCCATATCATCAATTTAATGCTCGAAACCGGTTGCTTTCCCGACAAACTGAAAATTAGTATAGTTAAACCATTACATAAGAAAGGTCCAAAGGATGAACCGAATAACTATAGACCTATAGCTTTACTTCCCTGCTTCTCAAAGATATTTGAAAAGGTAATATACAACAGGCTTGCTGAATTCCTCGATAAATATAATATTCTTAATAAGAATCAATTCGGCTTCCGTAAAGAAAGTTCTACCAGTTCAGCTATTTATGCATTTCTCTCGAATTTATGGGAAGCAATCAATGCCAAAAAAGATTGCTCTGCGCTCTTTATAGATATGTCTAAAGCGTTTGACTGCGTTGTCCATTCCATTTTGCTGAAGCACCTGGATCAAGTGGGTATACGAGGTGTGGCAAACGACCTAATACAATCTTATCTTGATAATAGGAAACAAGCCCTAATGCTCACTAAGTTCGACGAAGCAAGCAAATCAATTGAAGAGGTTAAATCATCGTACAAAACTAATAAGATAGGTGTTCCACAGGGAAGCGTACTGGGACCTCTTCTCTTCCTAATTTATGTAAATGAGTTACCAGACCTGACACGTCACCTGTGCGTAATGTTCGCAGATGATGCCACTTTATTATTTGTGAATAATGATCAGAATAATGCACAATACAAAACTGAAATAACAAATACATTAGAAACTATGACAACGTGGCTGGAATCTATAAACTTAAAGGTTAATTTGACCAAAACAAAATTATTACAATTTAGAAACTATCAGAAAAAAGATTTGGATATAGAAATAATTTATAAAGATACTGTCATAGAAGAGGTGACCGATATTGAATTTTTGGGCGTCAATATTGACAAACATTTGAACTGGGCGAAACACATTGAAAAACTAAATAACAAAATCAGCAGCTATTGCTACGCACTATCAGTATTGGTTGATGTCTCTTCAATCGAAGTAGCTATAAATGCATACTATGGACATGTTTACCCCTTGCTGCTATACGGTATTCTCTTCTGGGGCAACTCCGTTGACATTAAGAAAACATTTATCATGCAAAAACGTTGCTTAAGAATAATTTTCAACAAACCTAATGAGGAGTCGCTGAGAACGACATTTAAGGAAAAGGGTTTTCTCACAGTAACAGGCATTTTTATACTGGAAATCTGCTTGTTTGTGCGACGAAACAAAAACGCATTTAAAAAGGTTTCGGATATAAACCACATAAATGTTAGAGACAAAGATCGACTAATACTCCCCACAATAAAATGCATGATCTATGACAAGAGTACATTTGTGACTGCAATACGAATCTATAATAAGCTTCCCAATGACATAAAAAATGTAACTGACAAAGAATTTAAAAAAGTATTAAAGAAATGGTTAATTGATAATGTTTTTTACGACCTCAATGAATTTTATGCAAAATTGTGAGTTTGATGAACATCTGTTGTTTTTACTGTTATTATTACTGCTTAGAATATTATTTGCATTATTGTATGCCTGACTAGGTAAGAACTAAGAACATTATTATACTAATATTATAAGATCTGTAGGACTGGTTCTAACAATAAATATTTCTGATTTCTGATTTCTGATTTCTGATACCAAAATGCTATGTCAGTCTACGTTAGTGAAATAATAAATTATTAAATTTAATTATAATAAACACACATTAATTAAGGAGAAACTATAAAGTTTGGTTCTCATTGCATTATCTAGTAAAAATTACAGTTTTTTTAGTTTTTCACTCAAATCTATCAGGGTGTCTAACTGACGTGAAATACGTTGAAGTTTTAAAAGGTATTGCGCTCTGAATCTCGTGAGCCAAGTCAAACGACATGATAAGTGGATAAAGCAGACCTTGAGCAGGATGTTGCGGATGGTCTGGTCGTTCATACGCCGCGTCGCCGTGAACTCCTTGATGCACTGCGTCAGGATGCCCACGTCTCTCTCAGCCATCTTCTTCACCTGTAGAGGTAAATTGCGATTTATGTGCGGTCGACGGCAAAACAGAACCAGTATAAACTGGTCTCTAATAGGCTAGGCTAGCTCAAGATCAAAGTGTTTCCACTGATATATATATATTCCACATAGTTTAATATTACGATATAATAATAAGTCAGACAAATTATTATTTCCGCGGGGAGGAGACATGGCGTCCCGAAGTAACAGGGTTTTTTTACCTTAGTTCGAGCGTCAGTCTCCAATTCTCCATAACCTTTGTATATACAAGCATAAACTAGTATTGTCATATTATTAAGTGTACTTTAAGCACCTGTGTATACTAGATTAAGGAGAAAATAAATAACTTTACTTACTTACTGACGTTAGTACAGCCAAAGAATGTTAGCACCACACAACACTTAACAGCTTTACTCATAATATGCTCGTAATGTATTTTTTTAAGAAACACCCGTTACAAGATATGTCAATAGAACAGAATGATGAAAATATTGTGTAATTTATTGTTGATTTTAGCATCTAAAATCTATCTTCACGCGATGTCCCTGACGGGTAGGCAGAGAGAACGGAGCGCCAAGTATCACGATCCTGACACGCCTCTTTCGCTTCGCTCAGTCTGCTCATTCTCTTCACACACGCTCGCCGCAATATTTAAATTCATTTCCATCTAACCAATATTGCACAAGATTCATACGAATAACATTAAATTTCATTCTAATCCTTGAATTATGTCTATTATTAGGTCTATGATTAGCGTTCAGTTAATATCACGTAAATCCATGCGGCTGTACCGAGTACGGCCTACCTCCTTTATTTACGTTCGACCTATATTTTTTGGCATTCCGTTCTCTCTGAATATCCCGTCAGGGACATGGCGTGAAGATATATGTGTGTATGGTATGTGTGTATTTTTACCCTGTGATAGTAGTCCCTTCCCCTGGTGGCAACCACTATGACGAGGAACTTGACTTCCTTCTGCAAGGCTTTGAACAGCGCACTGTGCAGGTCCTGAATCTTCACGTTGTAGAACTGCTGGTCTTGCCTTGGCTCCGTGACGCGCATACCCATTCGGGTGCCGATGTTCATCATCTGACAAAGGTTAATGAAAGTTAATTTTTACATCTCAGTTGGCTTAGTGGCTTCATCATATCAGCCCCTCAACGTCAACTACTGGACATAGGCCTTCCCCTATGAACGCCACCACACCCGGTCCTGCGCCCGCCGCTTCCGGCCACCTTCTTTAGGTCGTCGGTCCACCTGGCGGAGGGCCGTCCCACGATGCGCGCACGAATTTAAGAGCTTGGTATTCTTTTAAAAAATATACTAAATAGGAGCTTCATGTTTGCTTTCAGAAAAAAATACAGTCGAATTGTCGTTACCCGCTTTTACTGTAGTTTTATTGTTGTTTTATTTATTTTAATACACCAACTTGAAGATTTAAGATGAGTAATTATTCTTAGACGGGGGTGGCTGTGACTGACCCCACGAAAGCGGGAGTTTTGTACAGTTCCCGCCGGGCTATCAGTCCAGCCAACCCAACTCCTTGAGGTAGTGGAGTAGGGCTTCTGATTGCAGAGACGTAGGGATTTATTGTCAGCCCCATTCCACATTAAAAATGTGATGATACAGCATGCCCTAAGTTCCGAAATATAGCAATCATCACATAGGGGGATCTGTGACGTTTATATGTGCAGTGAACAAACCCTAAAGGCTTACCTGAGTTATTATTTGTTGCGCGTTGCTGCCGTGGTAATCTAAATCGAGCGCAAGGAAGCCCCACGATTCCAGAGCTTCCGCTTTCAGCAGCTTATTGGCTTGCCACGCGCCCTTTCTGTCAAACATTATAAAGATAACATTATAGGCTATCAATGGACGCTAAAAGGCTGAAATGATGATTCGATAGTCCTCCTTGGTTCATTTTCCACTACGTTGACTGGCGGACTTATTGTGCCTAAAAAGCATAGTAACAAAGACCAAGGAAAAACTTAATAACAGATTTCGATGAAACAATGCATACCACATACCATGTAAGACAGAGGGAATTTTAATTGCCATGCTTTAAATTGCGATAGAAACCTGATACCTTTTCTTGTGTCTTGACAGGACTCTAATTTGACAGTTCTAAAATCATGCCATCTCTTTCTTATTTTTAAAGATAAAAAAGAGCACAAGAGACCAAAATTTTGTGAAGGCGTCAGAATCGACACGAGTGTATTGTATATTCTTTACGCGTACCATGAGTTGACGTCAATTCTCGCTATCGGCTATGTAAATACTTAACAGTGCTATTAATAGTGCTATCTCTTTTCAACTAATTACGAAAGAGAGAGGGATATAGATAGTTTTTTACGTACTCGCTAGCAAGTGACGATGACAACTCATGGTAGGCGTATACTGATGAGTGACGTAACTTCTCACGTTTGTACGTGCTCAGTGACTTGGGGTCGAGGCAGACCAAGAGGAAATTTGCCCTTTTTTACGTCATTGTCAAATGAACCATATCACTTTAGCATAAAGAACAAATTCGTATGAATGACCTCGAGCGCGAGGCGACGCCGACGTGCAGAAGTCATTCATACGATTTTGTTCTTTAGGCTATAATAGTGATATGGTTCATTTGACAAAGACGTAAAAAAGTGTGCGGAAAATTTCCGCTTGGTTTTGGCGCAGTCGCTTAGAAGAAAATAGACAAATGAGACTAGAAACTTTTTGCATAGCAGCACTCGGTGTCATTGCACGCATTTTTTTTATCTTTTTTTTTTTAATTTTTTTTTTTTTAGGAAATAAAATAAAAATTTTATGCATTATATTTGCGCGTATTATACTCACCTCGGTTCGACCAGCTGTCCGTCACCGGCCTCCAGCTTAGGGGGCATGAGAACTTTCGCATCCACCGGGTAGAACTCGTTCTTTATATCCAATCCGAACTGCTTGAAGTATGCATTCTTATTGTAGTTCATCTGGGAAAAAATTTACAACTTTGAATGCGGTAGCAACGGATTGAAATACGGTCATACAATTATTTGTTCTTATTCTGTTATGTGCATCGATCATGAATACATGTGGATAAAATACAGGGTATAATTTGATATGGGCAAGGGCAGCTACCTAAACGGTTGTATCTATTGGAAAACGTACTTATAAGAATGTCTGCCTTTGATTGATTGATTTTTCATGGTAAAAATATAATGTCATAGGGATTTTACGTTCATCGACACACAAATATGTATAGAAAAATAACCAGTAAGACAGCTTTTAAGTTGTGGCGTTAACCAATAGCTATAGCCCACCAATCCGCACTGGGCTAGCGTGGTGGACTATACCCCGAACGCCCTCGTTGAGAGGGTAGACCTGAGCCCCAGCAGTGGGGACATGTTAATAGCCTGTTGATGATGATTCTACCCACATATAAATGTAACTATCGAGTAATATTGTAATAATATCGACATATTCAACATACGTCAGCCATGACGTCCTCAATCTTGCGTTTGCGCACATCCGGTGGCGTGGCGGCCTCTTTCACCATTGTCGATAGCTGCATGTCGTTCAGTTGCTTGTTGAGGGCCTGGTGAATACATTTACAGTGATTAGTGCACGACTACAGCCAACTAGAATAGAAACTAGTAAAACCACGTCTACCTGAACTAATGTCTGTGGGCCTATCATGAGTTGGCGACGTCAATACTCGCTACGTAAAAACTATATCTATATCTCTGTCTTTCGTAATAAGTCGAAAAGAGATAGCACAATTAAGTATTTACGTAGTCGCTAGCGAGTATCGACTCGTCGTTGTCAACTCGCGGTAGGCCCACTGTAATTGTTTTCATAAATAAAATAAAATAAATCTTCATCCGAATAAAATTTTTGCTCCGACTAAAAATTATTTATTCACTGAACTCCAGCTGGTCTATGAAATTAGAACTAGTTAAGCCATGTGTCCGTATAGTTTTCCCACGAAGAACTGATACCTAATAGTTTACACTTTAACAGTGAATATTCGGAAATTAAACTTTTAGATTATAAATAAACGAAATAAAGCTAGTGAATAAATGTTTGAAAACATTCAGAAAATTTGTCCTAAAGAAACATGATGTCCAGTAACTTTCAAAGTTTATAAAGGACCGGTTACTCACATAATCTTGCTTGAACAAACCTAGAATCTATCTGCACAAGCAAGATGGATGAAATAAATTATGTTTATTAAATATTATTATTATTAAATAAATTATTATTATTATTGAGTGTGCAACCGAGCCTTAAGTCGCCACAAATTGTCTAAACAATTTGTCTTTATACTTGTGAAAGGGTTAAGTTTACGTTTTCAAAATCTAGCAAGATTCCAAATAATTTTTCATCGCAAAAATTGAGAAAATCCTCAGCAATACACACCTGACCGTATGATACTTCAAGCAATTCCATCGGGTAATATATCTTCTTGTCCCTTGGTCCAACCCACACGCAGTTTAGGTTCGGATATTGCAGTCTGAAACAACGGTTTGTATTATTTAGGGTTTTGTACCTCAAAAGAAGAAAAAAGGAATCACTTCAGGACATTTTAGACTATCGCGCTTTGTATTCATAATTATATAACTATTTACGGGTCTTACACACGAAATAGTTTTATTTACTAAAAGTTAAAGTTTATTTAAATAAAACTATTTCGTGTGTAAGACCCGTAAATAATTATTTAATTAAGGAATCACTTCGTCGTCCGTCCGTCTGTCGGTCAAGACCTTTTTTTTTATTCTTACGTGTATAAGATAATAAGCGTATGCGATTTTGAATTTGTCATTCCTATTGGATATTTTAGCTAAGACAGCAATTTTTCTCGTCTTGAGCTAGGGCCCTATCAAGTGTATCCAGATCTCTATTTTAAATTTTTTATATAAATGAAAAGCCAAGTTAAATACTCTACAGCATGTATTATATTTATTTATTGTGATTATTCAGTTTCAAAATAATAAAATGTAAGATTATATTTTAAAAACAGGAAAATGCTAGTAGGAGTAGCGCCCTGAAGGTTCTGTACAAACTACTTAATTATGTATGTCATTTAATAACTATAAACTAAACATTTAAGATTTTTACCTTTACTTGTGCTGTGAGACTGCTCCTTGCCAAATTACATGATTCTTGGTCAATGTAAATCACCCTATAGGTTTTGATTTGTTTGAGAGTATCAAAATATGGACATAAATGGCCGTATCTCTTGATTGCGTTGACTTAGAAGCTTGATTTTTTGATTACTCATACTCTGAAAGTAGGTCTGAAGTTGCCTGAGTAGCGGGTTGAAAGTAACACATCTCAGCCCTAGGGAGAATCGTTTTCAACTGACAGCTGTCAAATTATTATTTTTAAAAACTAGTACTATTTTGACATTTCTATTGGACCATGTTCCAACTTTCTATACAGCCACTCAATTACAGCGCGATGTAAAATTGAAATAACATAAAGGTAATAATTAAAGAATATATTTTTAAATGACTTTATTATAATTATTACTGTCAACTATTTCTTTAAAATAACATAGATTTGGGCAAAATATTTACCATTTTTTCAATGATGAAAATGAAAAATAATGACAGAATAGCTGGTCGGCCACAGAAAAAAAACAAAATAGTCGGGAAAGCGGCAATCCGATCTTCATTTGTTTTTTCGAGTTGTAGAGTTTTGTTTATACTTCCGTCTAACAGAGATTTGTATTAACACTCATTTTATGTTTTTGTTTTTACTTTCAGTGTATTCTTAATGAAAAGCACAGTGTTTCCCTCGGGTTCAATACTTATTTAGAGGTCCCTCGAACTATTGGCGCCCTCGCTACGCGTCGGCGCCAATGGGCAAGCGTAGTGTGGGACGCCCCCGACTAGATGGAGCGACGATCTGCGTAAACCGGCTGGCAGTGAACCGAGGATCGGGTTCAGTGGCGCGCCCTTTGGAGGCCTATGACCAGGGGACTAGGACAGGCCGATGATGATGTACTGAGCCTTAAAAATACAAACCTGACTCTCTTCTCTTTAGCGAAATAATCAGCGACAGTCATCTGGGTCTCCTTCCCGGCGGCGTCGGTCATAGTGAAGGTGATTTTGTTGGGCGGGGCCACTAGCTCGTTGCAAATGAACTCGCGCCGCTGGCCTTTCGACGAGCTGTCTCCGCCAATGGTTGCTACCACCTGGAACCAAGATCAAATCAAAAGTCTATTAACATTTCCTTACCGTTGGGGCTCAGGCCTAGCCTGTCAACGAGGGCGTTAGGGCTATAGTTCATCACGCTAGCCCGTGTGGGTTGGTGGACTTTGGGAGGTTTTAATAAAAGTTCGACTCGGATAGGCCACTAGCGTAGCGTCAGTATGTAATAAACATTGTGGTATTTCCCTTGGAAGGTAGAAAACAATCGAATAGAAGTAGATCAAGATAATTATTGTAAAGTTCTGTCTGAATGTAAAAAAACAATTTTTTTTATTGTATATTCTATAATCCAATATGAAAATGCCCTAGGTCTCAAGATAACATAAACAAATATAACATTAAATTTTCCTGTTCAATGCAAAATCCAATCGATACAATTTGAAGTCAAGTTTATGTATGTGTAGAATATCATTCATTATACATAATATATGTATCATTATCCATCAGTTAAAGCTCAAATAAAACATCAGTTCATCGCATATATCGAACAAAAATACAAAAGACACACAATCTAGTAGTACAGTCGACCGCACGTTAGTGGAAACACTTCGACCTTGAGTTGGCCTAGTATACCAGCTTATACTCGTTTTTTTCCACTGCCGTGCGGTCGACCGTATGTGCTGTTCCAGCCGTACCTACCTATTATGTACCTACTCCACTTTGGCGTACGACGGAAGAACTTTCGGGGTAGTAACATCACAGATTTATTAATAATAGTTTGTAACAGTTACTAATACAATAAACATAAGTACATTCATCTAGGCTAATAGGTCGACTGTGTCTTATAGACTTGCCAAGTTATCTGTGAACTGAAGGGTGGCTCTGCCATCGTTCCATGCCCGTCATTCTATATATTTTGTACTGACGGCCGAATAACATTCACAGATAACTTGGTGGGTCTATAAGACACTCGTCCAGTTCGTCATAAATAAATGATTGTTGTCTCTGCCAAAGCACTGAATGTCAGTTTAAAAAGGTGTAAATTACCCTGAGTCCTTTAAGGAAGTCTAGGAAGTTCTCGACGCCGCGACCCCTCTGAGTCTCTATTGGTTGGTTCAGTGGCAAACGGAAGTCATTCTGGTACGCATTGATCAGGGGCTGCTGCTTTGGGAAGCCTTTGTGTGCAACTGAAAAAAAATACAGGTACATTTATCACAATTCTTTATACTGCTTTGTAATGGAACGCAATCAATTATTACACCGTAGACTTTAGACTAGTCCTCCGCCAGGTGGACCGACGGCCTGAAGACGGTGGCCGGAAACGGCTAGATGCGGCGGGCAGAGGACCGGGTGTGGTAGCCCTCATTAGGGAAGGCCTATGTCCAGCAGTGGACGCTAAATGGCTGATATAATTGATGATGATGATACTAGACAATATTAAATGGACTAATCTAATTTATCTAATAAACCCATAGATGCTTGCAATGTGATAACTTCTAACAACCTATACTTAAGTACACCGATAACCCGAAAGATGCCGCTTACAAATCAACTGACGCTCACCACACATCAATGCATTTGCACAAATGTTATCCTGAGATTTGTGGCGATCGGTTACTTTTTTTAAATAGTGTTGTCACTAAATTGTAGTGATTTCAAGTGTTCCATATATATTGGGATATATGCATATGTATGAACTTTAAAAATATTGGTTCCCATAAAAAGCTTAGCTTTAAAATTTGATATTAAAGCTGAAGCTGCTTGTTTTTTGTTTGTGTGTTGGTTTGTTTGTTTGTTGCCCAATTGAGTTGAATTTGAAAGCCCAATTCTTGAGGAAGGTTATTATCATTACGCTACGACCCTTATTAGGAGCCGAGTAATAAATATATATCAGAGTAATAAATATATATCTTACAAAACGCGGGCGAGGCCGCGGGAAACAGCTAGTAAATACCGTCAATATTGATGAAGGCTTGCGTCGTGAATATAGCCGATTGGAACAGTCCAGTCCACATTTCCAACCCGTCGCCGAGCGGGATCGGCTTGGACGGACGCTTGAAGAACTGACGCCCAGCCTGGGACAGCAAAACATAAAAAAACATGATGCGCAGTTTGTACAAAACCTGGTCACCAATAATTTGTCTTCATTTTATTTTAAATTAGAATTGATTTAGGTGTATCATAGACCCACCGCAGGCCGCAGCTTCAATACGAAAACGCATGCCGCGCGTGTCTGAAATCTTACATACATTGCATAGGGGAGACAACAGGCCGCCACCGCAGGCCGCGTGTGTCTATGATACGCCTTAATCAACTATAATTATTAGTTAATAATATATTAACATTTACGCTGACATAATATATTATTATCACCTTGACATACTGTAACTTTCAGACTTTATTTTTACCACTATGTTACTGATATTTCATCTCTTAATTGTTGCATATTGTAAACTCAATCATTATTATTTTGCATGCTGGAAACGGCAGAATACGATGTGACTAATAATTTATGTCTTCCACCTGTGCTTAATGTACACATATTTAGCAAATAAAATATACATTCATTCATATATTTTACAAAAGATAAACAGAATTACCTTTACGTAGTTCTCCAAAGTGCCCTGCCTGAGGATCACGTCGATGCATTGGATCGCCTCGGTTGGTGGACTCAGCGAAGTGCCACCCGACGTCATATAACTAGCCGAGCAAAAAAATGTCAGAAATAACTTTAAAAACGCAGGCGAGGCCGCGAGAAACGGCTAGTAAATAATAAAGACATATCTCATACAACATATTTATTTATTTATTTTATTTTAAATGGAAAGGCAGCTTATAGCTGATGCTTCCATATCAGCAGTCGACTTGCTTTCATAATTCATTATTATTTAAATCTCAGAGATTTAAAAAAACTATCTAAATGTCCCTTTCAAATCAGAGGACTACCTCGTAGGCTTGGTCGTTGGACTCAAGCGCCAAAGATCTTGGGTTCGATTACCATAGAGGCCAGCTTGGTACAATTTATACTAGATGATACCGATCTGGGTGTTATAGTAGAGACGGCCAAAAAAGTGGTCTACCACCATAAGGTTGAAATTCGTTTGCACGTCATAAAATAATGAGGACTATCTGACAAATTTACGAATGCTGTTCTTATCACTTATGTGGTCAACCTTAGCGATTTTTTCATGTGTTAGGAAGTTAACATATCTGATCATATGGAAGTGATCCGCCAGACATAGATCAAAGGGTTAGCACGTTGAAGTGGCAGTGAGCTGGTCACATCTGTCGGAGAACCGATAACCGCTGGGGTAGACGAGTTCTCGAGTGGAGACCAGGACTGGGTAAGCGTAGTGTGGGACGCCCCCCGGCTAGATGAAGCGCCGATCTGCGTGAGCCGGCTGGCAGTGAATGGATCCGGAGGACCGAGGATCGGAATAGGCCTTGGGGGAGGCCTATGCCAGCAGTGGACTAGTACAGGCTGATGATGATGAATACACATATTGCTATAGTACATTTTAGACTTTCGCGCTTTGTATTCATAATTATATAATTCTTTACGGGTCTTACACACGAATAAGTTTTATTTACCTTGCCCGACGTTTCGACCAGGTTACACTGGCCGTGGTCACGAGCTGACCACGGCCAGTGTAACCTGGTCGAAACGTCGGGCAAGGTAAATAAAACTTATTCGTGTGTAAGACCCGTAAAGAATTATATAATTATGTACACATATTGCTGTTTGGCAGCAAGAGGGAAATAAAATAATGCATACTTCAGTATAGTCCCAAGATCGACAACACCAGTTCCCTTAAATGATACCTCAAAGGCCATGGTTCTTCCATTGTTGTCGATTAACTCCACCTGGGAAATAAAATCATTATAGTAATATAAATCTATATCAAAGTCAAAATATTTTATTGCATCATGTTTAAGTACTGGGAATTTTTTATATACGTAAATTTTTCCCTCCGTCCCTTGGATCCCCTGGGGGATCCATGTGGATTTTTTGTCCAAACAGATCTCATGTGCGATCCTTTTGATGTTTGTTAAATTTCTGTTCGACATATTTAAGATTTCCTCCTTAAACTATCTTTAAGGATTTTTAAGATTTAAAACGATCCCCGCTCTGTACTTCCCAAAATTCCATTCCAGTTGGCGGAATTATTGCGCCCTAAAAACAATTATTTTGTATTGGCCAAAAGGCCAATAAATAAAATAAATTGTCAATCAAATCAAACAAAAAAAAACAGTAATCAAAAAATAATAGTAATAATAAAAGTGGTAACTTACGTTAGTTGCCAAGCGATCATTTTGTGTAACCTTTGGCAATGGTTGCAGTGAATAGCAGTTCTTCATTTGGTCAAATGCAATCAAGCTGTTCTTAAAAAGTTTCTCTTTTGCCAACATAAACGCTTTCGGTATCATCTTTTTGGGTTTATCTGGTTTGAATGAAACGTCGTATCGGTTCTGGAAAAGAAACAAAGCCATAAAGTTAGTAAGATTTTCGTAAAGTTGTGATATTCATAAGAGTAATGCTACCAACATTTTTAAAGGAAATAAACACGTAACATGTACATTTTCCACTGAAAGCTGCAAGTTTGTTCTAAAAACTTTTTAACAAAAAAATTAAACCGCCGAAAAAATGCAACTGAAAAGCGAAAAATAATAAAAAATAACCTTTTTAGTCTAACGAAACTCCTACACTAATTAGTGTAAATCTAATTAATTTTGAATCGGCGCCAAACACGCATGCAAATTAATTATTTGATTTCTAGTAATTTAATGATCTTCTCATTAATTGCTTGTTAGTTGGCTGCCATCATTTCGCCTTACGTAATAACTTTAATTCATTTGCTTGTTTGTTTGGCGTCGACTCAAAATTAATTAGATTTACATTAATTAGTGTAGGAGTTTCGTTAGACTAAAAAGGTTCTTTTTATTATTTTTCGCTTTTCAGTTGCATTTTTTCGGCGGTTTAATTTTTTTGTTGAAAAGTTTTTATTTTTTACTTTTTTGTGACTAAAATATACTATTTATTACACTCGACCGCCTTTCGTCTCCATCATTAACCATCGATGGTAGTCATAATCCATAAATCATAAGTTAAGTATAAAGTTCTCATTCACCATCATCAGACTGTACTAGTCCACTGCTGGACATAGGCCTCCCCTAAGGCGTGCCACTGAACCCGATCCTCGGTTCTCCGCATCCAGTCACTACCAGTCGCCTTTCGCAGGTCGTCGCTCCATCTAGCCGGGGGGCGTCCCACACTATCCTATCTCTCAGAGAAAGAGAAGTTCTCATTAAGATGAATGAATAGCCCAAACACGAGGTAGCTGCTGTACACCGTTGAAGAGTTCCCTCGACTGTCTTCCGTCTCCGACATCAGATCAACTTCACCGTCATGGTCTCTGTCATGTTGTAGTGTCATTAGAACTACCTAAGTGTGCCTAGTTTCAACAGAATCGGTTCAAAGATGAAAATTTAGTAGGTGAACGATCAGTCATCCCCTAATTTTCTACCCTTAGGGTAGAATTTTTTTCTTCAAATTTAAATGGGACCAACTTCGAAGTATACCCTATCCAATAGAAAAAGAATTATCAAAATCGGACTGCTCTGTAAAAAGTTATGCGTGGTCATACATAAATATATATATATATATATATATACGGGTCGAATTGAGAACCTCCTTTTTTTTTCGTCGGTTGAAAATTTTAATACCTCAAAGTATTTAGTACATTTAGTATATAGTACAATCACATGCAGAAACCGGACGCCTAAAATTACTGAGTTTACTGCTGTCTTTTGCAATACGCGTATTTCGCTACTTTATGGCAAGAATCTAATAATGCAATGGTTAGTTATACAGGTTTGAAGGAACGTTGAATACTAAGCTCTAGCTAACTGTTGTGATCAAAAGACCAACTTTGGAACAAAAATTATTTAAAAATGTTATACTTACAATCTTAAGTGCCTTGATAGTCATCGGCAAATAGTTTGTCAGAACTTTCACTGGTCTCACTCGAACAGAGTTGCCGGTAATCTTGTGCGGTATTTTGAATCGGCACAAAGTTGTTTCACTTGATGGCGGTCGAGACGCAGGAATATCACCTTGCATTCTTATTTTTTGTTGCTGCTGTGGTTGGATTCGTGGGGGTTGCGTTGGTGGGGGTAGAGTTGGTGGGGGTAGAGTTGGTGGGGGTAGAGTTGGTGGGGGTTGAGTTGGTGGTAGTTGGGCTCGTGGGGGTTGAGTAGAAGGAGATTGACCCCTTTGCGGCGCAGACCAGCCGCGGCCGCCTGTCCTTGCGATCGCATACCCAGGTGGAGCTTGCGGCGGGGCACCTGGATATGCAGGTTGCCCTTGTGGAAAACCTGGATGACCAGGTTGCGCTTGTTGATAAACAGGTTGGGCTTGCGGAAAACCTGGAGGAATTTGATGCTGGCCCACTGGGAAACCGGGTGGAAGTTGGGTACCTGCATACCCATGCTGAGGTGGAACTGGATGGCCAGGTTGCGGAGGTTGCGAAACTGGTGGGCCAGGTGGCGGTATTGTTTGACCTGAACGTCCCCCCCAAGGAGTTGGCCCTGCTTGAACGGGCGCAGGTTCTAATGTTGCTGGGGGCTGAGAAACAACTGCTGGCCCAGGAACGGCCGCTGGAGTAGCTTCCTTCTTCTTACGTGGCCTCTTCTTCTTAGAGCCAGGTATATCCAAACCAAGACCACCTTCATCTTTTTCTTCTACAGGTTGTGGCTTTTCTTCAACAGGTTTTGGTTTTTCTTCAACAGGTTTTGGTTTTTCTTCAACAGGTTTTGGAGCATCGCCCACTCCTGCCTTCTTTTGTTTTTGCTTGCGCCCACCGCCAGTTAAACCTCCGTCATCTTCTGGAGGAGCTGATGTCTCCTGAGAGGTTGATGCAGTATCCTCACTGATAGATAAAGAACTGACAGAGGGTAGTTCCTCTTTTTTTGGCTCTTCCTTTTTTTCCTCCTTTTTATCATTCTTTTTCTTTCCTGGATAAATAAAAAGATAGCTCGCTAAAGGCAATGTCATACTACTAATAAATGCTTACAAACATAAAATAGTTACATGAACTTAAATGAAGAGTAGCCTGTTGGAAATCAATAATGTCAATGTAATTGTATTATTTATGTAGGGTATTTCAATTAATTTTATATAATTTTAACGTATTTGTCCAAATGTAATTGCATTAGTTTAAGCTTAAGTATGTATTTGCAGTGCCCTCACAGGGTCCTTGTTGTACCTTCTAACTAAATACCATCTAATGTTATATTAATGTACAAGGAAGCAATAAACTATACGAATCTGAACCATTACGAAGCTTAATAATTGTTTGATTATAGTCAAAATTACCTAGTACTTCTAATTAAAAGTCATAAAGTGTGACTCCGAATGTTTGCTGCTCAATTAATTACACCAAAATGGCTGAAATGATTTTGATGAAACTTCATAGGTACATGTAGGTAGTGATAATTTATATTTTAAAATACCACCAGAATATAGTAGGTACTATACAAATAACACTCACCTCTTCCCATTTTTATGTAGTAGTATATTCAAAATTTCCAATTAGGTTGTCTGTAACATCGTAAAAATATTATTACTACATACTATAATTTGGATTTATTTATACTTTTAACTATTCTAGCATTTCTCATATTTTCCCAGAATTTTACTGAACAAGTCTCCAATGACAGATTTGGAATTTCAAGCAAATTATAATATTTATGTAAAACCTTTGTTTTGATAGTCTCCTTGGCCTATGGGCTTGGCCAAGACAACAACAGACAACTTTGTGCAATTTGTAGTACAAGTTGGTCCTAGTATGGATGTATAGTAAACAGCCATGTGTAAATGTGTCCAAACATTATTATTATTATGTTGTATGAGTGAATTGTTCTACCGGTGTACAATACCCATTTTATGAGAGATAGTCCTAGTTTGGGATTAGACAAGTGGCGATGTGATGTATTATGAAAATACTACACCTACCTACATTTATACATTATTTTCCATTCCAAAGGAAATTGCAGACAGGAAATATTTACACACGTAAGCACATGAAATGGAGACAATACAGCAAAAACAAGTTTCTGTCAATTTAACTTTGCAATCCACACCATCTTCGTTTATTATATTTTATAGCTTGTTTTCATTGCAACACATTGTATAAAATTAAAACTAGGTAGTAGTTAGGTAAGTACCTAGGTACTCTAGCAGAAGTTCCATTTCAAAATTAATCTACAACCTCAATAAATTTTGTAGAATGTGTAGGACTACTAGGTGCCCTTACGTAGGTATAAAACATCAAAATAGGTAGGTAGGTACCTAAGTTTCTAGAATGTTGTGTGTTGAAATTGTTGTGCAAGATTTCTCTGCCGTAGCCGTTTGTAGGAATATCAGGGTCAGTGTGGAAAAAAGGGGGTGTAATGGTTGACTTAAAAAAAATTACTTTTTTGGAGTCGGACGCTGCCCTGGCCTTGTCTACTCCAACCCTAATGTTTAGCCATCACTTTACTGAAATAGATAGATGGATTGGATGGAACACAACCAACACGAATCGACACAAAGTGGTTAAATAAACATAGACTACAGAGGGATAGGTAGGTAATATGGGATACTACGTTTATTAGAAATTAGTAGAACTGGAAAATATTAGTCACATCACAGAATACTTCAATACTTCACATTTTGATTTGGATGTAGACACCTTGCTCACAGCGGTAGCAGCGTCGGATTCCAAAAAAGTGAAAATTTTACACTAGGTACTCAACTCACCTTTGAAAAATACTCACGAAATCAATAATATGAAAATTGAAAGTAGAAGTACAAACTTACAAAGTACCTACTAGCTACTATTACTTTATATAGTTTAGTTTATTCTGTTTATTTTTCCAGATTGGCAGGGTTGCCTGCCAGCCCCTACGGATTACTAAACAAATCTCAAAAAGCACCAGATTTAACAATCATTAAATCGTTTGAAATTAAAAAAAGTAACAATACAAATGAGTAAAAAAATGCACTTAGAAATTAATTAGCAAGATATTTTTTCATGTTTACAAGATACGATCAAAGTTTGAGAGTTTATTATATTATATTACGCATCGATTTTTATGAGTTCTTCTGGCATTTCATATTTGGTGAATATAAATGAGTTAAAAGAGCATTATGCATTGAAGCTGAAATTTGAGCGCTGACATCTATAAAAATGCACTAGATTTGGTGCCGAAAGCAATAAGTTGGCCACACTAAGATTTGTTTGACAGAAGCCACTCTGGTCTGGTTTCCCTTCAAAACGTATTCTTTCTCCTTTTTTTGACAGAAGCCGGACAGACGAGACGACAAGGTTATTTACGCAGTCAGTGTTGCCAATGTCAAATATTTATTGCCGTATCAGCAACCTATATTGAATACTACCTTGAATACTTGATATATTACGCAGTTTTTATTATTATGCAACATCTTAATACGCAGAATGTTTCGTGTCCGAGACAGGCACTAACGAACTGCGTACCTACTACATTACTTACTCTGTGGCCCGCCGTGTGGCCGCCGCCGCGCGGCCGCTGTAGTTTCTATTAGGCCCCATTCGCACGAGCGTAATTTAATCGCGTCAAGGCCAATTTATTAAAAAAAAAAAAAAAAAAATTCATCGCGCATTTTATATACGCCTACATAGAATGGGCTTTCGCTAAACCGTTCACACGGCCCCCATTCGCACGGGCGTAATTTCATTGCTCGTTGAAAGCGATTTTCTTATGCCTACATACCAAAGAAATTTGAATAGCTATTCAATTTCTTTGCTACATACAAATAAATCCCCGCCCTTGTAAACGGTCTAATGTTCTATTTCAATTTTCAGGGTGTAAAAAAATTGCTTTCAACGCGCGTTAGAATTAACGCCCGTGTGAATTGTAGCGAATTTTTACGCCTACATAAAAATCACTTCCGTGTGATCGGATTAAGTAGGCACCATTCGCACGGGCGTAATTCTATCGCGCGATTTTTTACGCCTAATTAGAACATGGGCTTTGAGCCGTTCGTGACGTGATTTGTTTTTATATTAGGAGTGAAAAAATCGCTTTCAACGCGCGATGAAATTACGCCCACAAGAATGGAGCCTTATGTAAAGCCCATATTATGTTCTATTTCAAGGCGTTTGTTGCGCCGCCGCTTCTTCTTCCCAGCGCTAACACCTTGGAAGCGGTGGTAGATAAAAAAAATACGTTGTATAAATGTACCCACTGTACTCACATGCATTAACATAGTTTTGACTTTGACGTAATAAAAACGCGCGTTAAGCGCGATAAAATTACGTATGTACATGCGAATGGGGCCTAACAAACCTTTCATCACGAACGTCTCGTATGTGTATTAATGGGCCTCCCGCCAAAAAAGTATTGTACCTCTACGTGTATTTCTAGGTGCAAGTATGATAATACCTGCAAGTTCGGTCGCATATTGCGTTCCATCCTATCGATATTATTTGTCAACGCGAGGCGTAAGGCAGGCAATACAACACTAGCGTCCACAGATTAGAGAGATGTATGTCCAATAGCGTCCTTCGTTCGTTCCTTGGACGTATACTATCTAATTTGTGGTTCGTGCCGTTCATTGGCTGAATTTGGCTGGTGTCTGTCTGTTTGTAGAATTCTCCGTAGGTAATATCTTCTCTCTGGGTAATAACTTCTCTCTGTTTAGGGCTCGTTTAGGGCTTGATTAATGATTTTGAAAGGAATTTAAAGTGTTGAAACATTTCTACTTCTATAGCTGATAACAACATTTATAACATTATTTTGGGAATCTATAAATTTGCACATAACGTCATGAGTATTGCAGTGTTTACAACGAAGGTGTTCGATGATAATTTGATTTCCTTGAAATTATGGCTGGATACAATGTCTACAGCGATCTAAATACGAGTAACGCAGATGATATATCCGATGAATCCAACACTGTGGATGATCTGTCTATTGTTCCGCTAGCAAAAGACAGTTTTGGTAAGGTATACCTACTATTTAACTTAACTGTCGGCTTTTAATCTAAATCTAACTTAAATATCATTAGCGATGGGCGAACTCGTTTTATCTTCAGCTCGAGTAACTCGAGTTGAAATTGACGCCAACTCGAGTTGCAACTCGAGTTGACTCGGCTCGAAGCGGCGCGACGTCGAGCTAGAAATAAGCGCGTGCGCTAACTTGCTACGAATAATAGTTTTGGCCAACGGCTTCGCCGTACTGCACTACATGTTTTTTTCTTTACATGATTATATTACTGTTGTGTTGCCTACATACTTGCAATTACAAAGAACATAGATTGCAAACAACTTTTTTGTCATAATTTTACTGAAAAACGTCCCATGCCATGCTCTTTTTATTTCTGGGTGGCAAGTCGACAAAACGAACTAAACAAAACACTGACCATCTGTGTAAGTAAATGAAAGTCAAGAAAGCTTTATGATTTTGGGAATGAATGAATTAATCTTTTGTCTTTGTTGAATATCTACTCGGACTCACTCGACCAACCGGCGCGGCGTATAGATAGGTAGGTACCTAGTTACAACAATCAGGCAATCACACCGTGTGGCGTGCTGGCGTGGTGGTAGGCACGGTCGACCGCGTCAGTGGAAACAAAACCAGTATAAACTGGTCTCTCGTAGTATTGAAACTACCGCATATACTAGGCCAGCTCAAGGTCAAAGTGACAACTTGCCTCTCGCTCACTCGGCCACCGCCGCCGCCCGCCAGTGCCAGCCCGGTCGGCCGGCCGGGCCGGCCCGCCGCCGCCGCGCCAGTTCGAGTTACGAGTTGACCGAGTCAACTCGGTAGCCCGCGCCGACGCGCTACGCTACGCTAGCTCATAACGTAGCAATGGGCTAACTCGAGTTGACTTGGCCAGCTCGACGCAGAGACGACGACGTCGGCGCGCGTGCCGCGTGCGCGCTAACTCGCTGTCGTGTCAAACAAAACAAAATACGACCGAGTTGATTTGAAACGTAATAATGTGTCTGCCGATAATGGTAACCTCTTTTAACTTAGTATACCTTGAAGGTACCTTAGTATACCTAGAATTATTTTCACTTTCCACATGAGGTAACGTACTTATGTCCAAAGGGCTTCGCCGTACTGCACTAAATGTTTCTTTTTTCACATGATTAATTAAAGTCGTTGTTTTGCCTAAGAACTTATAATAGCAAGAACATAATTTGCACACAACTTGGTTGTTTTTTTTAAACTCCCACGCCACGCTCTTTTTGTTGCCAGGAGGCATTTTATCGCGACAGACAGACAGACAAGTCTACACGACAAAACAAACTAAACAAACACTGACCGACACACGAACAAAACAAAAGCCAAGAAAAGCTTGTGAATAAATTAATCTTTTGTATTTTCGGCCAACCGTCGGCGTCGCGGCGAATAGGAGGTTGGTAGATAGACCCATCACACCGTTGTTGCGCGCTGACGTGGCCACAGATTATATAATGTCGCGTTCGCCTCTCTCTCGCTAGCCGGCCGCGGCCCGCGCACCGCGCGCACCCCTCGCGCCTCGTCCCGCGCCGCTCCAGCTCGTATGGTGAGGACGACTCGGTGCAATAAAAAGAAGCAACTCGGGTTGACCACCGAGTCAACTCGGTCCCCCGCGCCGCCGAGCCAGCTCGTATGGAGTAGCGATGGGCTAACTCGTGTCAACTCGGGTTGACTCGGCCGGCTCGACGCGGCGCGGCGACTCGACGTAGGCGCGCGCGCGCGCTATCTCACCTTAACTCGCTTCTTCTCGCTCGCTCGCCTGCACTGCGAGCACGGCCCCCCCGCCCGCGCCGCCGCGTCAACTCGTCGTAGCGTAGGTGCCTATCAAGAGGACGGTACTACCTACCGCCACCGAGTCAACTCGGTGGGATAAAAAAGCAACTCGAGTTGACTCGGTGACCGTCCAACTCGAGTTACGCGGTTAAAATGACTCGACTCGCCCATCGCTAAATATCATCCTTCCGGCGTCCCGTTCTGTACATAGGCCTTTCCCAATGAATGCCACTACGGTTGGAGTGGAGAAAAGGGGGCGCTGAAAAAAAAAAATTGAAAATATTCTAGTGGAGCACTCTGAAGATTAGATTAGTTAGGTTACTGGTAACCATTGGAGCGAGCGACAGTACCTAGGAGGTAACAAGGAAGAGTGATGTGTGTCATACATAGGGTAATTTTCATTGCGCCCCCTTTTGTCCACACTGACCCTTGTGGCCATTTCTAATCCATTTTATAGGTAATACCTGGAACAGTAAAAAAACTAGATAATTATCTCTTGCATTGTTCTCAACAGGTAATTAAATACATTTTGTTTTGGGATTTGTCAATCTGCAATTTGCACTTTCTGTTAAATAGGCAACTAATAGCAAGCTACTGGAACTTAGGCAACTAATAGCAAGCTACTGGAACTTAGGCAACTAATAGCGAGCCACTGGATCTAAATAGGCAACTAATGGCGAGCCTCTGGAACTAAATAGGCAACTAATGGCAAGCCTCTGAAACTAAATAGGCAACTAATGGCGAGCCTCTGGAAACATGTCTCAATTACAAATTATAAAGCAAATTTTATTTTACTGCATGATTTCAGCATTATGCGAGTTTTGCGGACGAGTCGGTAGACGCACACATTTCTCCAGTCGGAACAACAAGTATTGTTCCCCGCAATGCCAGAAAAGTAGCATCAGAAGAAGACATAGGTACAACTGGAGATTCAAGTTGATGGAAGGCGCCGAACATATGGCGGGCATGATCCCACTGGAGCCCCTGCCGCAGCTTCAGCAATGGCAGGTCGCATTCAATGACTTGCAGGTGTTCATTCGTTCATTATTTACTTATCTTCTTGTCAGTCCGTTGACGTCCACTGGTGAACATAGACCCTTCATTTAGGTCGTCGGTCCCTTTGGTCGCGGTCTCCACTCCACAAGTTGCCTAATTATATTTTTATTTGCTCAGATTACATCTAATGAATGTTGCTAACAACACATACCTATTCTTTTTAACAGTAAAATTAGTTTGCCCTGTTTTAGAGGAGTTACATCTAAAATAAATCTTAATAACAAGCCATGGTAATTTTCGCGGGGAAATCCACGCACACTTGTATGCTGCCACCACGAAACATGTAATAAATCAGTCATAGCCCTACACTCGATACAGTCAATACCGCGCATAGACTTGTACTGTTGGTTGATTGTGTTGATTTATGAAGACCCTTATCATAAGTTACACGCTCTTATTGTGTTCTGTCTAAAAACATACTTCATGTTATTCTAGGCTGGCCCAATTAAGCAGTCTGCAACACTAGTCGCCAATAGCTATGAGTGGAAGGACGAACTGTTCGGTTGTGACTTCCTCGCTGCCCCCGTAAGCTTGTTCAAGCATGCCCCGCTGCACGAGATGTGGGACAGCACATTTGAGGGCATGAAGGTGGAAGTCAAGAACACTGACTGCGAGAATTACTTGGAGAAGCTCAACGATTATTTCTGGGTCGCTACAGTTTTGAAGGTAAGCAGGGTTTTGAGAAGAGATTGGCTGACCACCAGCAATCACAGGCCTGACTTTTAATATTATCTAAATAAAGGGCTTTTAATATTCTCAGAATGGGCAACGCTGCCGCCCCCTATTATACAGGCCAAAAACTTATTATTGTCAACTTTTAACCTGAAAGAATTCGCGGGGCGTCCACTAGTTTACCATACGTACGACTTGGTTTCATCTCCACCAGGTGAAAGGATACATGGGGCTCTTACGGTACGAAGGTTTTGGCAGCGACGACTCCAAGGACTTCTGGGTGAATTTGTGCTGTTCCGAGGTGCATCCGGTGGGCTGGTGCGCGACGCGCGGCAAGCCTCTCATACCGCCGAAGAGTATCGAGGACAAGTACACAGATTGGAAGAAGTAAGTTGGGTTGGCTGGGGTAGACAAGTTCTCAACTGGAGACCACTACTGGGCAAGCGTAGTTGGAACGCCCCCCGGCTAGATGGAGCGACGACCTTCGTAAGGCGGCTGGCAGTGACTGGATGCGGAGAGCCAAATATCGGGTTCAGTGGCGCGCCTTGGGCGACGCCTATGTCCAGCAGTAGACTGGTACAGGCTGATGATGATGAAGTTTATTACTTTGAACGACTCGACTCAACTTCGAGTGAAGAGTGCGAGAAAAGTTATGATGAAATTCAATTATTATAATTGTTAATAGTATGATGAATGAAACTAATACAGGTTGTAGATTTAATCAGCTGTAATAATTAACTTGGCTATTCTGACCAATGTATGAGTTGTGCCCTGATCGTAGAAATGACCACATTAAAATAGGAAAACTTACCACCCATCTAATAAAATTATCAATACTGATCGTAGATCATCTTAGGAGCAAAAAAATCCAGTTTTTAAATTATCTGGTACATTATTGCAGGTTTTTGGTGAAGCAGTTAACGGGCGCGCGGACGCTGCCTGCCAACTTTTACAGCAAACTGAACGACAGTCTCGCATCAAGGTTCTCAATTGGATCTATAATGGAGGTGGTCGACAAAAATAGAATATCTCAAGTTAAGGTTAGCGTTATTTGTTTTAATTAGCATTATTAAGTTAAGGTTAGCACGATATTACAATTCTGAACGATATTACAAACTAAAACCATAACAAAAAAATTTATGCTGCATCCACACGTTTGGCAAACCATTACAAACGCAAGCCAAACCCCTGCTCCACTCGTTTGCGTTTGTCTTAGGCGCGGGACAAACTCATGCGGCGTCGGGCGCGGATGCGGCGCCGGCGTGGTGCGGGCGAGGCGCCCGCTCATTCGTTTTTATATAGATTGTATAGAAGCGGCGGAGCGCGGGACATATACAAGCGGCGTGGCGCGAGCGGGGTGCACTAGTGAGAGGGGTGCAATTCATATGAAACACGAATGAGAGGGCGTCTCGCCCGCGCCACGCCGGCGCCGCGCCCGCGCCCGACGCCGCATGTATTTGTCCCGCGCCTAAATGTTTGCCAAACGTGTGGATGCAGACTAACGTTTTTGGTTATGATCTGGATTTGGTAATATCGTTCAGATTTAGCGCGATTAACCCCTAGGTCTTGTTGCAATGAGATTATAAAATTAAAAATTTTTGTTTGCCGGTCAGGTATATATTTAAGGGCATGTCAATCAAAACAAAAGTTTTAATTTTTTTAATTTTGTTTATGTAGCATTTATCCGACGCATAGAGTTACGATCTCTTTGGTGGGCGCCCATTCGAACTTTCCTGATCCGACGTCTCAATCTATTCAAGTTTCCCGTCGTCTGTTCTATTCTCCCACTCATACAACGCAGTGGTTTGATTGGATTGACGAACTAAAAAGCTTCCCTGTAATTTTTTGTCGTCTCTGAGAAAAAAAATACAGATTGCCGCCTTTGATATTATACGACTCACTCGTTGGTTGTGTGAGAATGCAATGATTTTATTGGTCCATATCAGACTTTTGTAATTGCAGGTTGCCAGCGTTTGCGAAATAATAGGCAAGAGGTTGCACGTCAAATACTACGACAGCTCGCCGGAAGACAACGGCTTCTGGTGCCACGAGGACTCCCCTCTGATACATCCTGTCGGCTGGGCCTTCCGCGTCGGCCACCCCCTGGACGCGCCGGGGGCCTACTGCCAGAGGGTAGCCGGGGGCAGGCTCATGGCTAGCGACACAACCCCGGACATGTTCTATAAATACCCAACTAACGAACCGCCGTTGTTCGCCGAAGGGATGAAGATAGAGGCGATAGACCCGTTGAACTTGTCCGCGGTGTGCGCGGCGACCGTCATGCAGATACTGAATGAGGGGTACATGATGATTAGAATAGACTGCTACCCGGCAGACGCTTCGGGCGCGGATTGGTTCTGCTACCATCAGAGGTCGCCGTGTATATTTCCCGTTGGATTCGCGCTAGCCAATAGCGTCGCGCTTGTGCCGCCCAATGGGTAAGTCTTATTACTTTAAATATGTCATGTCAAAGGCCTGAGTGCAACTACTCTATTCACAACAGTTTCAACCTTTCAAAACCCGAGGCTCAGAGCGCTTAAACCTTGAAACTCGGTCGTAGCCGCGTCAAAAATCGGACTTTATGACAGAGTACACTTTTACGAGTGACATTGTCAGTTGACCGAATGACGCGAAAACACTAAAATGCATCATCATCATCATATCAGCCTGTAGACGTCCGCTGCTGGACAAAGGCCTCCCCCAAGGGTCTTCACGACGACCGGTCCTGCGCTAACCTCATCCAGCTGGGTCCCGCAACCTTCACCAGATCGTCGGTCCACCTCGTGGGAGGCCTGCCTACACTGCGTCTTCCGATACGTGGTCGCCACTCAAGAATCTTTCTGTCCCAACGGCCGTCAGTTCTACGAGCGATGTGCCCAGCCCACTGCCACTTCAGCTTCGCAATTCTTTGAGCTATGTCGGTGACCTTTGTGAGTTTTGTATACCACGTTCAAATGAGTAATGTGACGTATCGAATCAACCCTCTTCAGGCAGAACATCGCAAGCGACAAATATGAAATACGCAATTGTGAGTCTTATAGGATCTTTAGAAATAATATACAATTGTACATTTTAGACTTTCGCGCTTTGGTTTATAATTATATAATAATTTACGGGTCTTACACACGAACAAGTTTTATTTACCTTTGCCCGACGTTTCGACCAGGTTACACTGGCCGTGGTCACGAGCTGACTGTGATGCAATTGATGTGATTGTGCGTGCAGGTTCACACCGCAGGAGTTCAACTGGGAGGCGTACCTGTCGCTGACGGAGGGCCTGGCGGCGCCGCGCGCGGTGTTCTCGGCGCGCGGGCACGTGGTGTCGCACGGCTTCGTGGCGGGCATGCGGCTCGAGTGCGCCGACCTCATGGACCCGCGGCTCGTGTGCGTCGCCACCGTCGCCAGGGTCGTCGCGGACCTGCTCAAGGTACTGTCATGTATAGTACTGCCGTTTCCCGCAGGAACAGCGCTTCCCGAGATAATAATAATAATAATGTTTGGACAATTTTACACACGCCTGTTTAGTCCCAACTAAGCCGAAGCTTGTACATGGGTACTCGACAACTGATAAACATACTTAAATACTTTTAAATAAATACATAAATACATACAAACACCCAGAATCCGAAAACCAACAGTTATGCTCATCACACAAATGTTGGTCTCGGGTGGGAATCGAACCCATGACCTTTGGCGCAGTAGGCAGTGTTACTACCACTACCATAGCCTATGTGTTTTTCTGATGTAAAGTTTCATCGAAATCTGTTCCATATAGTTTTTCCGTGAAAGAGTATGAAAACATCTAAACTCTCAAACATCCTTTCGCGTTTATGATATTAGCAGGATATTAAATATGAGAGCGTCAGTGGCGTGAGAGCGTCAGTGGCGTAGGGGATAAGACGCGGCCTATTATATCGAAAGGTCCGGAGTTCGATCCCCGGCTGGGCCATGTACCAATGGGTTTTTTCTCGAAACTTAATTACATTTTACTGACTGCTCTCAAACGGTGAAGGAAAACATCGTGAGGAAACCTGCATACGCCGAAGAAGAAATTCTTAGGCGCACGTGAAGTCCACCAACCCGCACTGGGCTAGCGTGGTGGACTATAGCCCGAACGCCCTTGTTGAGAGGGTAGGCCTGAGCCCCAGCAGTGGGGACATAGGCTTTTGATGTTATTAGATATATGCTAGCGGCTAGTATCGACGGGTAATGTTGCAGGTGCACTTCGACGGGTGGGGCGGCGAGTACGACCAGTGGCTGTGGGCGCACAGCACGGACGTGTACCCGGTGGGGTGGTGCCGCGCCGTAGGGCACCGGCTCGAGGGGCCGCTGCAGCCGCCGCCGCGCGCCGCCCCCCGGAAACACCCGCCCAGGCAGTACCGTCGCAGGCGTCGCCCCCAGCAAGGTGAATCCCTGTTCGCATCTCGCCTGTTCAGAACTGTTTCCAGAACAACTTTTTTTAACAAAGGATATTTTGTTCTCTGATTAAATTTAGATTATTACGTTTTTATAATTATTGTTCATGATAAGATGCTTAATTGAACGGAAAAAAAATTAAATGCTCTCGTTGGCAAAAATGCACCGCCGTTGATTTTTTTTTTAATAATTTTACGGCCCTGGGATCAATCAGCCATCATCCATCATCAGATCTCACCCAAATCATTCCCATACCCTACCAGCTTAGATTATAAACATGGCCTTTTTTATTCATCATCATCTTAACAGCCGAAAAACGTTCACTGCTGTCTTTTTTTATCAGCAGTTCCAAAAATAGTAGCCCAACCGCCCAACACGACGGAGGAAAGCTCCCAGAACTCGGACATGGGCGACACGAAGAGCCTGTCGCCACCGACCAGCGTGTCGGAGGTGTCGCCCGACGCGGAGCCCCGCGCCGAAGCGCCCGTGAAGATGGAAGTCGAGGAGGCGGCGGTCGAGCCTACTAAAGAAGAGACTGAGGAGCGAACTGAAGAACACAAGCAGGAGCAAAATGGTGGGCAGGAACTCACAGAACTCGTTGTGAAAGCAGAATTGGTGAGTGGTTTTCCCATTTTGCTTTAGAAATTGAGGCATAAGATAGAAATGCATTTTGGTTTTTACAGCATTGGTTATTAATCACTGTAAAAGTGCTAAGTCGATTGGACCCTTAGCCGACGATATATTGACAGTGAGAGAAGTTTTAAAAGGCCACATTTGAGTTATCTGGAACTGATGCTAAACCAACTTCCGCTTATGTGTAACATTCGTTCTTTATAGTCTATAACTATACATACGTGTAATAATACCAAGTATACATGTACAGTCCTAACCTAATACCAGAATATGCAGCTATCAGTAGTATTAAAATAACTATTAATACTACTGATAGCTGATATTACTACGCGCATGCGATTATGTCAGAAAGTCATTATGATTACTTACCTCACTGTCACTTAAAGTTATCGCATAAGTATGACTTATTATTGAAATATTTACAAATAAATAATTTCATACTGTTATTTTCCAGTCACCAATAATAAAAGAGGACCCGCTCGAAGAAATCGGCCAAGGCGAGCCACCGGACGGCCCGGAGACGCACGCACGGAGCGACAAGGTGATACCTAGACTAGTCAATACCACTGTGCCCTTACACATTCTAAACTTAGTCGACCCAGAGAACTGGACGGCGGCGGACGTGGCCACTTTCCTCACTGTCAACGAGTGCCAACCCTACTGCGTCAACTTCACACACATAACCGGACCAATGATGCTGAAGTTGTCGAAAGATGAAATAATAGAGCTTCTAGAAATGAAAGTTGGACCATCTTTGAAAATATTTGATTTGATACAGCAGTTGAAATGCAAAATTGAACAGCCGCAGTGACATTAAGGGACAGTTTTGTTTGGTATAAATAGTTAGCTATTCAAAGCTCCTTCTTGCGTTGATAAAGCTGCTAAAACAGTCAATGGTATAAGTGTATTCTCTTAACATTGTAAGCACTTACCAAAAGTGCCCACAAAGCGTTTGGATCCACAAAGTCATATCACAACCTGAATGTTATGTAAATCTAGTCAGTCTGTTATTGAGACAAAATCTACCACCGCTGCAGTAAATACTACCTCTGTGGGAACCATAAACTTAGAATTTATTAGCGTATAGACTTCCAATGCGTGCAAGTGAGAAAACAATATATTATGGCCTAAGAACAAGGATCCCATAGAACAGACGTTAAAATAATAATAATAATCAGATAGGGACACACTTATTACAGAAGTTGTAAGAGTAAGCTAGACAGATATAATATCTCCTATCTATATCTACGTATGGGAATACTGCATCCCAACAACAAACCATCACAGACAAGAAAATACTCGATGCTGTCAACAAATAACAGCCCGACTAAAATAGATAGTGCAGTTTGACCCCGCAATATAAGAAGCGTCTTCACAAATTATTGGGGTAAAAGACTATTGCTATTTCATGCTATACGCTGAGTGCGGTTCTATGGGATCCTTGTTCTTAGTATTATGGCAGTGTTTTGTGTAAGAAACACATGCCTATGTTACTAATAAAAACCCGAACTGTGGTAAATCCTGGGATTACCAAGTTAAATTACTACATATTTTTGTTAACGCTGTATATACTACATGTTTTTGCCCTTGATTGTACAGTCGATCGAACGTCAGTGGTAACACTTTGACCTTAAGCTGAGCCTGGCCTCTTAGGGAGTTTCAATACTAGGAGAGACCAGTTTATACTGGTTTTGTTTTCACTGACGTGCGGTCGTCCGTACTTACCACAGGTATCATTTGTAGTTATTATATTGCTTTTTCACAGTGTATTCTACATTATCTTATATTAAACCATGCGGTGTGCAGGATTATTTAATAATAATAATAATTAAAATATTTATTCATTCTCCACAAGCCAGTATTTTATACATAGTAAGTCATAAGAATCTTGACGAGTGCGTATCTCGTTATCGCACTATCCTGCCGCATGATCCACTTATATCATTGACTACGATTTGTGCATTTCGTAAACAGTGGCCTTTTTAATCACTTCCAACCTTCAATACCTTTATGGAGGGTCGGTGAGGCAGCAAAAAGTTATGTCCCCGCCTATTTTATGTACGTCGTAACGATAAGGCAGAGTATTTTGAAGACTATATTTTTGGTAGTTCAAGAGTGATAAACTCTGTCCAAGGAATCGATTTAGCAAAGTGTCTTGTCACGCAACTTACATCTTGCATGCAAAACAATGTTGTTAATAGGTACAGTCACGAACCGGGATTGTTGAGCCACTTGCCACTGTTCGTATTTTGGCCGTGTAATGCAAATCTGGTTACAAAAGGGTTGCTATGGTCACATTTCAATAACGAAAAACGGCGGCATGCGTGTAACACAACCAAGTTTAGATGTGCTAGTGGCTCAACAATCCCGGTTCGTGACTGTACAGTCAGAGGCTAAACACGTATACTAATTTAATATATTGTTATCAGCTCCAATATGAACAAATTTTTCATTTAATTTTGTTACTGCAAAACCCCGAAGTATGATAACCTAACCCTCAGTAACATACTTAAACATAATGTGTTATGAGTTCAACAATTTTGTGTCCTACTTACATGTATAAGATTTCATTAGAATCGGCGTTTCCATTTTAAAGATATTTGAATTCAAAGTTTTGTATGAGAGACAAGTTTGCAATCCCTCAAAGAACGAGTTCTGATAGCGTACGATTGACAACTAGATCGATTCCGTGGACATGGTTCATGTGTGTAATTGAAATGCATTTCTGTTGCATTGCCATTTGAATGTATTTATTATTTTACATTTTTGTGTGTGTTCTAAAGTTTTACCCAAGTTGGGTTTGTAACTGGCACAGTGTGTCGGTCTGTTTATTTATTTAAATACGAGCAACTGTCATTGTAACAATGGTGGAAAAGAGAAGGAAATAACATTTCGTTTAGAATGGAATGTCACTCTTTCACGCCCATTGTCACTTTGACAGGTTATTCGGATTAAATAAAAACATACTTAGCGTGATGCCATCTTTGAATTAGGTTATTCTCTAGTGTTTAAAGATCAGTGCGAGCAGATTTTTGTCAATTTTAACCTGTGAATGATCAAGAATTTGTATGATGAGCTTAGAGCAAGCAACACGTGGCCGCCGGCTCGACCTGTAGAGGAGACGCCATAGCATCCACGCACACTTGTGCGCTACCAACACAAGTAATAGAACACATTCACAACTTCTCGATACCGCGCACAGGTGTGGCGACTCCCCCTCCAGTGTTGCTTTATGGCTGACTAGTAATAATTATCGTGAATTCGAAAATCTGTCTAGGTTATTTACTTACAAGGTTATATTTAGTCGAGATCTCGGCACCTAGTTATTTTATGCAACTGTCATGAAATTTACTGAGTAGAATATTTAAGTAGCTTTACATACGTTGTGATAACTACTGTACTGACTGTATGAAAGAAAGAAATAATGGAGTTATGGTGCTTAGCTGTGGTTTTAGATTAGGGGGCTTGTCGAATTCTTTTATATTTCCCAGTGTGTCCAATTTGAGTTAACCCATTTGAAATGATCATAATTGCAGTTTTAGCTGTTTTCAGTGAATCATAAATTATGCTATTGAGCAGTAATTATCGCTCAGAAATTGTTTTTAAATGTTTATGTATGTGTGCGTGTGTTGTAATTTTTAATCAAATCGCTTTAACAAATAAACCAATCAATATTATCAAAATATATAAATTGATTGTATTCATTGCAATATTTTTTTTACCCAAAAAAAATCGTATTTTTTATTACAATACAATTTAAAAGCAATGACAACATAGGAACAAACACCAAATAATATCAGAAATAGTGCTTCATTTGTATCCCAATAGGTATTGTATTTTAGCCATGCGATCACCAAAACAGTTTTTAACGTTCGCTTTGTTAATTTCAATTATTGTATATTTTGAAGAACTAAAATTACTTTTCCAGTCAAATGCCAGAGGAATGTATGTATCTAAGAAAAAAATTCTTGTAATAAAAACATCTTTAAATATGTACATTTTATTTTTATTTTGTGTAAAAAAATATAATTAAATTAAGTACCAATAAAATGGACGGATTTGGGTTGCATAAAATATAGTCTTGTTACCAGCAAATATCTTTGTTTGTATTCAAATCTTGTAGAATTTGGCTTGATATCAACCTGTAACAAATTGAAAGGTAAAATTATATTTATATTAAAACAACACTATGGCTTGGAATGAGCTGTCAAATAGAGATCATAAAATTTTTAAAACCATAAACAAACCAACCTGTACTAAAGTCAGCTTATTATGAATAACTGTCAAAGTAATAATTGGTGAATGGGTGTGAGAGAGACAGACATCAGTAGTAAAGGATAGGACAAAGGTCGTTTCTTTTACATCTATTGTGTGACATTGATAGTTATTCGCAATAAGAAAACACTAAAATTAAAAAGAGAAATACAATTTTGCCAATGTTCAAAAGTCGTTCATACATAAAGTTGTTCAGTTCGGTATTAGTTTCAGATTCACTGCAAGGATTTGATTGCTAATAGTAAATGCCTAGTAAATCCCTAGTTCTTTTCCAATTTTGCTACAAAAAATCCTGGTAAAAAATGAGTCGTATAATTATCAAAGGCGGCAATCTGACTCTACTTGGCAAACGACAGATTCAAATCAAATCAACAGCCTGTTAACATGTCCCCACTGCTGGGGCTCAGGCCCACCCTTGAGGGCGTTCGACCTCACAACGACAGATTGCCGCCTTTGATATTAAACGACTCCAATACTTGATGGAAATGTTAAAGTGTTGAGTGAATGAGATACCTCATCGTGTGCGTTGGAACAGTAGACGCATACAGCACGCAACACATGAGGTTGGCGGCCCTCTGGGCGTGGCACTTGTGGTATTCAGAGCACCAGTATGTTTCACACATGGCACCACTCAACTCGTGTTCTGTAAAAAAAATTATTGCATGTAAGTACACTGGGTACATTACTTTTTTTATCTACCACGGCCTCAAGCAAGTTTAGTCCCAAATTGAGCCAAAGCCCATACTTTTAAATAAATACTTAAAATACATACATACACCCACCCAGAATCTGACCACCAACAGACATGCTCATCACACAAATGTTGGTCCCAGGTAGGAATCGAACCCACGGCCTCTGGCGTATTAGTCAGGGTCATTACCAAAGCCAAAACTGCAAAAAAAAATCTATTTTACAAGGCATTACACATTAGCATACAGGATGTTCAGTTAGACAGACATATTTATTTATTCATAATCAATCGATTACACAGGTCACTATACAAATTATTATAATAAATTGAATTCATATAAAAATAATAACAGGAATAATAGATTATTATTAATAATAAAAATGTCAAATTAGTATTATACAGTTACCTTTAGTATCCTCGTCTCTGAGTCTCAACTCTGGCGCCAAGTCTCTGGCGGTGGTGACGTAGAATGTCCTCAGTATGTCCAACCGATGCGTCCCGGACATTCCCCGGCCCTTCTGGTTGGACGTGTGCACGTGACGCGAAAATACGCACCGTCGTCGGCTTATGTTTACTATGAGGATTCTGTGCAAAATGTTTTAATTTATTCATTAAGAGTACCTACAACACTCATTTATTTATTCTATGGGTCAGCACAGACCAGGGGGAGGGCAGCAAAGATTTCTTTATTTCTATACTTCGAGCTTCCTACGTAAATAAATGGCAGCAACTCATGAACTACCGGTGAGTTGAAATAAAATCAGCGAAACTTTAAATAAAGCATGAAAGGTTATTGTTGTTTGGAAAAAATTAAGGTTTTTGAAGGAATTTTTAATAACTTCATTGCTTTATTGTAAAACTTAGCAAAAAAAATTGTCATGTAGTTGTAATTCAAGTCTTTGTGACAAGGCATCTTGTACTAACACAGCTAAGTCAGATGTGAAAATGTAAAAAAAATCTCACCCCAGAACGCAATTCTCGAACGTGAGACTGTCTGGCAAATTCCTGGGGAACACAAGCTTGGCCTCCTTGATGAGTGGCGCGTACCCCTCCCAGCAGCGCAGCACTATCTCGTCGATGTGCGCGAGCGGCGGGGTCGCGCCGCACACCACCAGCACGTACACGTCTGAGAGCAACTTGCAGATCACGGCTCGGAACGCCACCTGAAACAATACATTTAAGACTTAGTGGAACTGTAGGTGACTGTCTGTTTCCCGAAAAATTTTTTTTTATAATTTTTATTTATTTATATACTCTTAGGAAAACTAACAGAACAAATGACAACATTAATACAAAACAATAGAATATACAGAATGCCAATAACAAGTTTTCACTGGTAACGAAAAACGTTTTTTCCGTTCACCGGCGAAAACCGAAAGTATAGGACACGTGGGCAGCAAAGGTAGTCATCGTCATCATGAGATGACACTGAAGGTGGAATTCTTAGGCGCATGTGAAGTCCACGCACCCGCATTGGACTAGCGTAGTAGATGTACGTTGTGAAGGTTGGGGCCATTGCCCCAACAGCGGTGACTAATAGGCTAATTTGATATCTTACGTTAGGACTCATTTGAGGTAAGTAAACTGGCGTGTCCCTCAAGGGAGCGCCGTCCTGCGCCGCGGCGAGGAGCAGCATTAAGCGCGCCTCCCTCGGGTCCAGCTCGCAGAAGTCAGAGCTCGTCGCCACCAGGTGACCATGGATGCTGAGGCACGCCCAGCGGCCGGTCACGCTTTCCGCATACTGGTCCAGTGCTTGCTGAAATTAATTGTTAAAAATACATTGATAAAAGCTTTTTGATATTTTGCCAAAATGCAATTGGTCATCAGACCATAAGCAGTTATTTATTCTTCTGACAGGTGTATGGTAGGCATCATCCCATTTTTGGTTTGCCTTCATGAATGACTAGGTCGAAACTATAGCTATGATTATTTAATTCCGCCAGGTTCTGAACTTTTAATTAACTATCAATACGCAGCATAGGCAGGTCTGGTGCAGACAAGATGGACCGACGAAGGTCGCAGGGCCCGGCCGGATAAGGTTAGCGTGACACTGGTGGTCATGGAGATCTTTGGGGGAGGCCTTTGTCCCGTAGTGGACGTCTATCGGCTGATGTGATGATGATAATGAACTATCAATGTTCTTTTTAAAGTAGAATCTATTATTTTGCAAGTTCTTTTAAACATAATCCATTTTTTAAAGTTCCATACCATAAAAGGAAAAAACGGAACCCTTACAGGACACCTTGTTGTCTGTCTGTCCATGACAGACATAATTGAAAATAATGAAATGTAGATGTACTTGTACAGTCAGTTACCTGCAGCTGTTGCGCCTGTGGACACAACACACTCTGAATCAGATCCAGCACTAGAGTTGGTAAGGGACTGGACACAGCATTGGGGTCCAGTGATTCCAACAGGTAATCCAAGATTTGATAGCACTGCCTTAAGTCTCTTTTAATTTGGTCTATATTCTTCAGGTTTTCCAGCTCTTTCTTGCCTATGCAGAATACCAGTACATCGTAAACACAGGACAGGAGGAGCTCTAGATCACATTCGAGGCCGCCAGTGGCAATCCCAATCAGCGTAACACTAAGATATTAATTAAATTAAAGTTACATTAATATTTCTAACATCTAACTTTAACCAGTAGGAGTTTTGCAGCATCCTTCTGGACTGTCAACACCATCTTAACTATATATTTCTGCCCCCAGCAGTAATTATTGTGTTCTGGTTTAAAGGGTACGAGCCAGTGTAAATGCAGATGAGGCATTCTCAGGCTGCAATGACTGCTTACTATCAGACAGGTTGTAATTTTTTAAACCACTCAATACATAACTGTTGTGTTAACACCTACTTAACTGTTAGATTTAATATTATTTGTAACTGGGCAGGACCTTTAACTTTTCCAGTTCGTCACCAGCACAATATATTTCTTGGTTTTCCCAAATATGCCACCACACCTGGACAACACCACCAAATATACAACTCTTAGAGGGGACAGAGAGACAATGAAACACTTGCTGTGCAAACACAATGCACTGCAAGGGAAATAGTGTCTTGCGTACTGCTTACCATAAACTGACCACAGGCTCTTGCCCCTCAGCTGCATAACAGCTTTTAGACACACTCAGGGATGGGAACAACACATAAACACAGGAGCTGACACAAAAGATATCATAGAATCGAAGTGCAGTCAGATAAACCTGACATTTTGAATCAGAAAACTGACATTTTGAGTTGTGTTTAGTTTAGGTAGTGAATTTTATTTTATTTAAGAGTGTTGTGGCACTAGAAATATTTGCACCTTTTACAGTACTCTTTCCAAAGGATAGTTCCGTTATCAACTTGTGTGTTAACCATGGCTATGTTGTGACATTTGCTGAACATGTTGATTCCATGGAGAGAAGCAATGGTTGAGAATTGTACCTGAAAAAAAATGTATTTACAAACAAGCGGCTTTACAAAACATGCAGTCAGAGTGTACGAAAGGGGTAATGACTATGGAAAATGACTTAGAAAAGTTTCATCAATAAAGTTTTAGGTTGCGAGGAGCGAGAACTTTATTTTATTTTTAATAGTGCCGCTTTCCTAACCAGAACTCTAAAATAGATGATGACTATTTACAGGAGGAACATTATTTACGTTTGAAGCGTAGACAGTTTGAAGGAAATCTAAATAACTACTCTTGATGAACAACTGAAAAGTTGTTTTTTAAGTTATACTTACACCTTCGTTAGTTCCACGTTTTCTTGAAAATATAGGTACACCACTCTCTGTAGCCACAGCAATTATTATAACTGACATTTTTACTTTACTACATCTAAATTCTTGCAAAACTTTTAGCTTTGTCTCAAAGTGAAATGTTTTTTTTTTGTAGTTTTACGGCAAATTGGAAACAAGTCCAAAAAGGCCAAACCGTCGAAGTTCAAAATGACGAAAAAATAAAACCGCAGCACGGCCGGCCTTCAGGGCACAAACTAGTTCCATTCTGTGATCCACACTGCAGCTCACACCGTACTAAACTGATAGTAGGTTTAATGTCGATTTAACAAGGGACAATTTGGAATATTTCGGTAGTCGTTACACGCTTGTAACTATGCCGCACAATATACACTTTAATTAATAGGCACGTTGCATATAAAACCATCACAGTGCACTAAAACCTACAATATACATTTTTTTGGAAACTAAACAAAAACGACAAACGGCATTTTGGCGGGGTTTTGTCGGAGAAACTAGGGTAAGCTCTTCTAGGTCCTTCATTCGGTGTTCATCCTCCGTCTATCATTTGGTGTTCAATGGCAAAGCTAAAGACTAAAGGAATTATGTAGGTACCTAATAAATAAAGATAAATATGCTTAAGAAAAAACGTTTATTTAGTTCGCATTTATAACATACCTATCAGAAAATAAAATCATACTAAGTACAAAATTACAATCAGAACACTCGGATAAATTAATTAAAAGCAATCCTTAGACCTACTTATATAAACCTACTTATTTAACTAAGTATACCTACTTAATTTTGAAGTACTTTTATGTTAGTGGTTAAAACACACTGTAAGTACAGATGTAAGTAAATAGCTAAAAATATGCACTAGATCTCCCATAATCTTAATAATCAGGTCCACTGATCATCATAAGCTTGTCCCAATATTATCCGTTGAATCATTATTTTCCATTCGAACCACATCTGTCGTTTTAGCTGTAACAATAACAAAAACATAGGTAAGCAAAGATTCTTACCAGCGCCTCTAGCGGATTGAAATCTGAACCTTTCTTATTATTGTGCTGCCTACGTAGTATCCCTCTGTAGTCTGTGCTGCCTTCTCATTTTAAAGGTGAACCCACTGCTAGCTAACGCATAGTGAACCACAGAATCTCTTCCGTGGTGGTTAACCCACCCAACCCAACAGATAAATTAAAAGTAGACAGCTTCTAAATTTTCCGCAAGGGGCGCGCGTGTAATCTTTGCCAATGTTATAGAAAAACTACAAATTATCTTGTCTGTCAACTTACATTCGCCTCCGCCACGACTCAACAGTTTGGGGCCTGTGAGCGCTATCATGAGCGCGCCCATCGGCGCCGACATCACCACGCTGAGCACGCTCACGGCGAGGATCGTCTCCGCGTGAACCTTCTCCTCTTCCCTTGGAGATCCCGCTGTCTGCCCGCTGTTCACTAAGTCTAATGCCGCTGGACCAAGAGCTGCCTGTAAATTTAAAACACTAGGTAGGTAACTGAGAGCTTACATATAGTCCAGGAAAAATTAAAGAAAAATTCTTTGTTTTATTTGTGCAATAAATTGTATTTTATTGTGTTTTAAATTAAATCCAGTTTAATTTTTTCTAAATATTTAATAGTTACTTATAATCTGTAGTTTCAGGCAGTTTTTTATTTTATTTTTATTTATAATCTGTAGTAGGTAACTAGGTATGTTAATTTTGCAATAAAGTAGTTTTCCCCAACTGGGGAAAGTAACTACCGCCTAGAAAAAGTTAAAAATTAGATTAAGAACAATAGGTACCTAAGTAAGTCTTTCATACGTCAATAGGTACATTGTACAACCATTCTAGAACAAAAAATGTATTTCCCAATTTAACACTAGTAATATTTCAATAATATTACCTACCTACATATAGTGTCCGTCTGTCCCTCGGATAATTCGAAAAAAACTGTACCCATTAAAATGAAATTTGGAACATCCTACGTAAAAAAGTGGTTGGCAATGATAAGTTTTCTGTTTTTATTTTATGTACCGAGATAGAAAAATAAAAATTGAGAGATCGCGTATACCTATTGCTGACTTTTTATTTTAAGTTTTTTTAGCTGGACCCCAGTTAAACATAAAAATAATAAAGGTATATATTACGATGTCATACCTGTACGGTAGCTTTGGCCATCCAAGTGAGACCAATAAAGAGTTTCTCCTTGTTGTTGAGCCCACATCCGAAGCTGACCAGGAAGGTAGCTATCACACGCAGTACCAAACACGATACAAGACAGACCACACCCATTTTCATTACTTCAGGGTTTAAATCGCTGATCTGTTAAAAGTTATAACACATTAAATGTAAACATTACTAAATTATCGAGAAAGATAGGAGATATTATATCAGGGGACATATTATGGGGAATTAGACATACGGAGAATATACTAAACTTCATTGATTATAGATTTGGGGAATTGGAGGACGTTCCAAGCCCCAACCGAAAATAGTTAAGTATAGAGAAAATAAGACTCATATCTCAACATAGGTAACCACAAAAATGTACAGTCATGCATGATACGGGATATACAAACCAGAAAACCAGTAGATTAAGTAAAGTCTAGTATAAATTTACGGCTGCATCGGATAAGCCAAACCGAACCCAATGATGTCATAAATAAAGTCTTAACACAATGTTTACTTACAGTAATCTGGGCTCCGGTGAAAGCAAACAATATGGGCTCAAAAAAAATCCACAAGATTCTGAATATATTGCTGACCGGATTTTTATTTATAGGCCAACCCTGCTTATCCCAGTAAAATGCTGCTACAAATCCTGACGACACTATTGCAAGAGGACCTGTGACAATATTGAGTTGTTAATAAACTTATTACTCAAATAAACCTATGTTAAAAAGTACTTATCCTAAGTATAGGTATGTACAGACAAAACATTTCTTAGGTTTATTATGTTAAATAGTTTTAGTAAGAGATTTTAGAAAATTCTTAATTGCAATTCACTTTCGGAGTGTAATTATAATAAATTTAGTGATAACTACTCAAAAAGTTGGTAAAATAATAAGTTTATAATAATTATCTCTATTCTCACCCGCTCCGCTCCAGCCAAGTAAACTAGATATAAACAAAGCAAACAGTCCTCCTAAGAATAAGGCTAGAAATCTTAAAGGCACCACATATATATCGCCTTTCTCAGGAATAATTGAGGTCATGGCACCCCACAGAGAGCCAAGAACTACGCCAGCGATTATCGACAAAGGTCCCTGAAAAAAAATTTATAGGTAGGGACTTAAATTAATAGTTATCTTTAACTTTTATTATGATATTTTTAAATTTTCGAATACGACAACATGACGTTTTGAGAACGGGATCATTTGCGAATGGGCAGTTGAAAATTGATCCTAAACTTGCTTACCTTGATGATATTGTAAGTAACAGAGCCTGTCGAGAACATTGCATTTAAAATAATAGCGAACACAGCCACACTGACGGAGTCGTCTATGGCGGTGGCAGCCAACACCAATGTCGGTATACCCTTAGACACTCCATAACCAACGTCACGAAGTCGAAACAGGCAAGGGACAACAACAGCAGGTGAAACTGAAGCTATCATCGAACCTAATAGAAATCCTGAAACAAATTTACTCGAAATTATGGATACTTACCTACTCAAATGTCTTTAGTCAGAAATTAACAATTTTCCCCTGCACTAAATCCAAAGTTTTATTTTTCTGTTTTACATGAACTTTGACATTGTTTTATCACAATATGTATATTGCACTTCCCCGACTTTTAGTGAGCTAGAAAACACAAAAGCAACAAAAAGCAGGTAGGTATTAAAAGTGGCGATAAATTGGGAAATAGGTAGGTACCTGTATTTTGTTGCAGAATGATTACAGGGGCATTTTATTTTAATCGTTACAGGATTTATTGTTCTTATTTTAACTAATTTGTAGTAAAAAATAAATCAACAACAAAAAATTTGACAATTTTTTTTCCAAAACTACCATTATCTGCTACAGAGATATAGGTACTTATTGCACATATGTACTCCTATCAGAAAAAAATACGTTGGATTTAATGCGACTCCCATTGAACAACTTCACTTATTTTTCCTGGACTATGTCTTGATGTTTTTGTTTTCACAAGTAGGTACATTATAAGACGCCCTATTTACCCCATATCCATGGTAAGTGTAATAGATAGTGCGAACTGATTCCAATGGCAATGCATTCTACTAGCCATGGCAATAAACCCAGCTGTAAAACTGCCGCGTAATGTTTTTTTAGAATTGCTGCGTCTAGCCCAAGTCCTGCTCGTGTCAGTATTATGACTAGTGCTACCTTCCTGAAACCACCAACTTAATATAAGATCAAAGAATTTGACTATGAAAATTGACGTAATTTTTTATTTTCGGTATTACCTTAAGTCCTGATTTAGCTTTCTGTACTCCTCAGTCATATGCACCAAATGAAGGTTTTGGAAAAGTATCCCGGTAAGTAGCATGCCTATCAAAGCTGGTAGAGTGGTTAACTTGAGCCACAGCCAGCCCACTAAGTAAGAGGCGATGACTAGAATGGTCATGCTCAATAGTTCCCCTTGTAATCCCACTGCTTTGCCCAGTTCTGCGTAAAGGATGCCCCAAACAAGCAAAACTGAAAAAATTAAGTACCTATTATAAAAGAATAGATTACAATATAATATACATTACTGCATGATTAAAAGAAAGAAAAAAAAACAAGTGCAAGGTACAAATTATTTAGTACAAGCTTTTAGTTTACAAATTTAGACGGCATTATAATATATTTCACACTTCCAGAAAACCAGACGAGGCTTGTCCAGGTCAATATAATAAGTAGTTGATAAACTTTATGACAATCATTTACCGATCTAACTGTAAAAAATTGGGCATACGGAATGAAGTGGTTATAAATAATCGAATATTGAGGTGAGGAAGTAAATAATTGTACTCACAGAACATAATGATGCAGAGCTGTTGGGCTGACTGTCTGTACGTGGAGAAAATTGGAAACCGGAAAACTTTTGACCACCACGACGGCTCCCATGACTGCGTCGTTTCCTCTTGGTGGCATCGTAAACATAGTATTTCCCACCATCTTTAGGTAAACAATGAATGAAAATTAGGTTAGTCGAAATTTTTTTACGTCGTTATATTATAAAAAGATAAGATTTTGTTTACGAATAGGTACTCACTTATTGTAAGACTTCTTGTTTTTGCCGTTTTCGTCTGTGGATAAAGAAAATATTAAGGGAAATAAATATTATTAATTAATGAATATTAATTTAAATATACAGATTACAAAAGTAAAGTAAGTAGGTACCTACTTAAGTATGAAATATTTTAAATCAACAAGGACGAGCGAGCGGTGGAATTACAAATTTGAAAACTTTCTTATTAACTTTTATACCTACCTACTTATAATTTTTCGTAAATAAAATATAATTATTGGTAAGTACTTATCACAAGAAATATGAGTAAGCGCCATGGTTAGAGCTAAAATAAGATTTTTTAACTAATAACGTGAAAAGCTTTACAAAGCAAAAGTAGGTAATTTTTTTCTTCACTTTATAGATAGGGTTATAAAATAGTGAGTTATTTAGTAAGTGCGCTCAACAATAGATGGTGTCGGTTAGTCAAAGCAGTCTAAGAGAATGAATTGTTAATGATTATTTATTTTTAAACTTGCTGCTAGCTACTTAGTAATTTTTTTAAAGTTTTACCTACGAATGTATACACACGAACACCTATAAAACACAAAAACGAAAAACATTTAAAACATAGATAGCATTTATACGAAGTTAATTTAAAATAAAAATAAATGGAAAATATTTACAAAGAAACATTAAATAAAACATGTATTAGTTACTTACATACTTTTTTAAATATCATTATGGTGAATATCACAAGACAAAAAATCATAATTACTAACAGAACAATTAATAGTAAAATAATTTTAAAGTAAAAATGCCAACCTGTATTTTGTGGATTTGGTTCCATGTCTACTATAATATTCTAATGGTAACCTGTTCGTTTCCTGAAAATATTCCGAAATAGGTGATGATAGTTTAAATAGTATTCCTACTGCATTTAGTATCATATCCTAACTAATTAGGTATAGCATAGTTGTATACTTGTTGTTTGAGGTAGGTAACAACGACAGAATATGAAAATATTAGGTAAGTACCGTACCTACCTAACATTAGTTAGGTACCTACGTAGCGTACCGAATAAAATTTGTAAAATTCAAAAATACGTTGGTAAAAATTTATAGATAGTTATGTGTCTTAGATAGAATTTAAGCTATTAGAGAGGTAAATATGTATAAGTCTCAAGTACTCGTGCGTGTCCCACAGTCCCACGGCGAATAAGAATGATCATAAAGATTATACAATAGGAGGAAGCGTGACCTGACGGCCGGAGGGGGTGGTCCAATGCTAGTAACTATAGTCCAGGCCGCAATGTAGATACTTCTAAGTAGCAATAGGTAGGTACCTATTTGGTGCTCCATTCTATCTGTTGTGGGATAGCGAGCGTGAACTGATTTTTATGATGGACAAGTAATATTATAAAAATTCGGGTGTTTTTTCCACATTTGACCGGTTCGATTCCCGGCTTATGCTGATGACTTTTCAAAATTATTTGAATACCGTTCAACTTATTAAAAATATATAAATAAAATAGTTCCTATTTACAGAAAGTACTTTCCCTGGGGCATTGATTTGGTCCACACTGTAATTTATTTAAGTAATCTTTATGGGATTGTCTTAAGTTTTATGTTTGGGTTTGTTCCTGGTTTAAGTTTTTATTAGCGCCAAATATGTATGGTAGGTAGTAAGCACAGTATTGATTGAAAAAAATTGAGTGGTTTCTTACCTACGTTATCTACTTTAAATTTTTGAATCTTAATTTCTAGTCTACACGATTTAAAATATTGACGGCGACGACACGACGGCAGACGGTAGGTTGGGCGGTGGTTCAATGCTAATAGTCCAGGCGGCAATGTAGATACTTCTATGATACGATACGCTACCTACACTATCCGATAATAAAAATCATTGAACTGGCGCCCTGCTTTAGTAGATATCTATATAATGTACTTGTGTATGTACAATCAATTCACAAACAACTGTTAGTCATGCGAAAGAGTCACAGAGACGTCAAAGTTATTTCAAAATGTTGTGAAACTAATTAGAAAAGCTAGCCTTCGCGGCGACTTTGCCCAGATTTCTCATTTCCTGCAAGAATTTTGTCCTGTGGCAAAATGAAGATTTATTTAGACACCGCCCACGCCGGCCGGCACCTTGTGTAGGTACCTACTAATATTCAGTGGTAGCGGTCATATTGTTTTACTTACCCAATATCTATTTTGTTTAATTGTTTTCAAAGTTCTATGTCGTACAAGAAAATTTGAACTTCAGCCAGCGCTATTGTGCGTTACTTAATAAAAAAATTATTCCTACCTACGTAGTTAGTTAGGTAGGCACTTACCTATTTTATTGAATTAAAATTAGTCTACTACTAACTAAACTAGCTTGGTTTTTATATCAGTTATACTTATATATAATCCACGATAGAGTTAGAAATAATAGCTGATTGTAAATGTGCTAGCACCATATGAATACCTTTTCACTACCTACTAAAATCACTTCTTATTTAATTTGCTGATAAAAATATCTCTGTCTGTGTCTACTATACAGTAAAAAAATCCGTGTGTTATGTTTGGAGCTTGCGTACAGACTAACATGCGTAACGTGCTCTGTGTGAACATCTATTTAACGCTGTGGAAGGCCGCATAAAGTCAAAAGTCAACAAGATTGTGTGTCTTCTCAGCTAAATAAACCATGTGACCGACCCATTATGTGATTAAAAATTAAAATATGGTGAATTTGCTTTCTTTTTATGAGGCTGCTTCGGTAGTTTTCACAACAATGTGCCCATAGTAACATACATTGGACCTACCTACCTAGTTTAGGGTTAAAAAGTTTCTAATTAGCAAGAAGGTACCTAGGTAGGTAGTAGAAATTAAATTAACTGGTTACAAATTAGAAACTTTACCTAGGTGCTAATAGGTACCTACTTGTTAAAGGTACATGTACCCTAAGTAGGTACCTACCTACCCCTTGAAGGGACATGGCTCCTAGTCTATTAAATATAGATAGGTGGTAGGTACCTATTTAGTATTTAGCTTTGAATTTTTTTTCCCGCTAGCAGGTACCTAGGCAGGTGGTACCTAGATATTAGTTTTACGAATTTAAATTAAATAAGTACATAGGTACCTAGTTAAGTACTTATAGAGGATTTTTATAACCAATTGCGTTCTACCACAGAGTAAAGAATACCTACTATACATAGGTACTTACTATTTGAAATTGCATTCACGGTCCGGCAGTCTAAATTCATTCAAGAACAAAATCAAAACATAACCTATAAATCTTTTAGAGATTCAGAATTGAAAAAAAGATACTAGAGAAAATGGTACTTACTTGCCTGGTAGCTCCTAACACGAATACATTGCAGAAGATTGTTTTAATTTGTCATAAATACCTATAATTTTGAATAAAAACTGATATACTATCTGTTATGTGAACTTTGTTATTTTGTTTGTCTGGCTGACTGGCTGGTGGTGGTGGTAGCTATGGATGCTATGGAACTAACTAATGAACTATCGGTGTGGATAGTTAAGTATGCAGTCCGCTAGAGGACTCTGAGAACTACAAAGTACGCGAACAGACCTATGAATATTGTAAATAAGTATCGTTTCCCGCGGATTCGCCCGCGTAGTTTTTGCGTGAACGAGCATATTATCTATTCTGTGGAACGAGTAACAAATATTCTCACAAACAACCTTACAAACTTTTGCGTTTATAATATTAAGTAGGAAGGATGGAATTTTTAATATAAGCTTCCCCAAATTTTAGCCCCATTGAAATATTAATGGCAAACGTTTGAAATTGCAGATACCTAGTTATTTATGTATTAGGCTATTTTTGGTATCGGACCTAGATTTATGTACACGTACTTACTTAAAGAAATGGTGATATTCACTTGAAAGAAACACTAAGTAGCCACATCTCAATCAGTTCAGTAGTTTTCCAGGTATGTTATATTCTTAGAGTATACATACTAGCTGTATACTCTAAGGTATTTCAGGACAGATAGACAGGCAGTCAGACACACAAAAGCTTCCTAAAAGGATATCAATATTGACGGAACCCTATAAAATTATGTCCAGCAGCAGTGGACGTTGATAAAAGTTTAGGTACCTACCTATACCTACTTAAAATGCTCTGCTGGTATGACCTTAATCAAATCAACAGCCTATTAACATGTCCCCACTGCTCAGGCTCAGGCCTATCATCTCAATCTCAATCAATCTCTCTGTGGTGGACTATAGCCCGAACGTCCTCGTTGAGAGGGTAGGCCATGACCATAATATCAAATTAAAAAGAAAAAACTGACTCATTGGCTGACTGATCAACGCACTGCTCAAACCGCTGAGCCTAGAAATTATAGATTTGCACAAAGGTTCCTCATACTTTTGACGTGCACTAAAATGGGTATTTTCCCACGGGAAAAACTTTTCTACGCGGGCGAAGCCGCGAGAAACAGCTAGTAAATTCATATAATAACAAGCGAACTTCGCATTCTTAAGTAAAACGACGTCGCGACACAATTACCTTATTTTCTAAATCGTTAATGTTATCGCATGTTAATCTGCTGACCGTTGAACAATTTCTTGTTCTGTCCTGGATTTGGTCGGGCATGGTCACGGTTGGGCATTAGCATTTCACCGACGGTAGACCGTCGCAGGCGCACGTATCCCTCCATCGACGCGAGACGTGACGTTTCACTGCGCGAGCGCAAACGTCGAAAAGTAGCGGAAAAATTGGAGCGAAAGTGCGAATTTTAAATTTTAACTCTGCCTTGCCGGTACAAAAGAAGGCTAGTTAAGCGTAAACAGTGCATTTTAAGAAAGTGGCAAAGAATGTGGCGAACTGGTTTTCTGGATATTTATGAAAAACAATTGCGGAAACTGTAGCAACTTTCATAATAATTCCAGAAAATTACTTTGTAACTACATTAAATGGCAACTTTTTGCCATTTTCACAACATTCACTTTTACACTTCGCGGTCTTCTTCTTAAAGAGTTATCTTAATAAGATGTGTTTTAATTAAATAATGTGTTAAAATTTGAGTTTTATGTGAAATTTTAAATCAGTGTTTTGTTTTGTGATATCAGAAACTAACTAGAGTGCTAAAGATGTGTCTGACCAAAGGTGCTATATTAATATTTGGAATGCTATTAATTTGTACAGAAATTGGTGAGTCAATCTTCATTTATTACAATAATTTTTAATTTACGCAATTATTTTATTGCGCTCTATTGAAGAGCGCATCGAACCGACACGCACAGGTCTGTAAAAACCGTACATTGAATGAATCTCCGTTGATAGATAGATACCTACAATGATTTTACTGTGCTAAGTAGGTAATACTTTTCTTAGTAATCTAGTAAATAGCTTTACTTAATACTTAATTATTTTATTATTATTATTATTTTACTATATTACTTAATTAATCTTAAGTTTTGGACAGATTCCATTAATCTTCTTTAAGCAATTGCGATAAGGTACGAGTGCCTATATTAAATAAGTATATCAACCTAATACCAGTCTGAGTCTACACCACTTTTGGGCACAGGTCTATCCTTGAAATAGTCCGGATACGAGATCCAAAACGGCATATGTGTAGCATTTCGATATATACCTACCGTCGAAAGACCAAAAGTCACTACCCTTCAGACAGGAACAGAACAATGCTAGAATTGCTGTTTAGTGGCAGAAATAGGTAAGAGGGTAAATGTGATGGATGATCATGATCATCCTGACCGACCATGCAGTATAGAAACCTCACTCCGCCCGCGGTCAAACGGTTCTACGTTATCGAATACTTATAGTTACGCTGGTTTAGTGGCGTGTTTACCTTCTATACATTACCTCTAAATAGGTTAGGGGTTTGAACCACGTTTGAACCCTATAATCTCACGACTGTAAGTGCACAAAGGCCGATCTCAGGACTATAGGTATAGGTAGACTATAGGTATAGGTATTTCTGGTGTAGGTATTTTAAATATAAGTCGGTATGGATTGATAAATCCATTATAATATTTATTTTCATTTGTCTTTTTTAGTTGACAACTTTAGTGATTGATTGGCAGCGCCATGTAGTCGAACCACTACGAGACATTAATCCATGAAACTGGTGAAGATATTTCATTCCAAAAACATGAGCAGACGTTAAACCTTTCCCCGACAAAATAATTCTTTATCATGAAGTCAATTAACCGAATTAATTTGCAACGCAAAGAATTCGTTTCTTACATAATTTATTTTAAAAGATTCCATCTTATATTACGAGCGTGTAGGTAGAGGTAGGTATAATAATTAAATTCATTCACTTTCATTTTATCGTTCCTCTATGCAGATTTTCTTTCTAATTTTAAGCTTAACATATTATGTAAATACAAGTTTTATATAACAGTATTCTTAAAAAATTCGCGCTCTAATGAAAAAATGCGTTTGGGAAAATTATGTAAGAAATCTTTAATTCTAATTAAAAGTAGGTAGGTACATAAAAGCTCTACATGTTGCTGCAAGCGGCTTCACCCGTGTGGTTTTGTGGTTTTCCCAGGAACAGTTTGTTCCATCTTAAAATTTCAATTAGGTAGGTATGTTTATCTTCAGGAAATATTGCTGCTATGCAAAGTTTCATGTATGGTCGAGCCATAAAAGCGTTACTGCAAACTCGAATTATTTGTTTGGTTCAGAATTTTTCTGTTTTCTTTTTCGTATAGGTAAATAATAAACGTACTTAAATAAAAAAAAGTTAATTAAATAAGTACTATAAATTCTATATTGCTACATTTTCGATGTTTTATTGTCAATGAACTCGGAAAGTTTAAAAACCCAAACAAATCAATAACAGCTGAGCGTTAGAAAGTAAAAGCGATTTTTGCGTAACAGCAACAATAAGATAAAAAAAACTGTACAGTTTTGCTTTTACTGTAATAAAGTAAAAAGCGTGCGTGCATTCTTCCTTTCTTTACAGCTCACCATTGTGTGAATTTGTGTGGATTGTCATCAACTACCTAGGTAGGTATAATACATCTTTTCATTCATTTAACGTACACTGTCCCACAGTTATTATTGTTATTTATGTGCAACAATGGATGACAGAAAGCACACAAGAAGTTATCTGAATAGTCTGACAAAGATTTATTGATTTTTTTTCATCAATCAGGGAGTTTACCTAGGACGGAACAAAAGGATTGTTTCCTGTTAATTGTTTCAAGTACTATACAAGTTTTCTGTAGAAGTTTTTACATAGGTTACATAAATAATTATGGAAATACATTGAAAGATCATTGTGGAGAAAGATAAAATATTTATAGAAATCTACAAATTAACTTCCACCTAAGGTGGAACCTTCCATCTTTTGGTATGGTCAAAAAAACACTATAAGTTTATTAAACAACGTTAGATCTAAGTCAACTTACATGCAGTATTTACCTATTTAAAATTAATGTAAGTATACTTAGATTATCCTTCTTACAAGATACCAACAGGTTTATTGAGACAGTATCAGAATACGTACGACCCGTTAGTATACTTCCTCGATTCGCTCCGACTTCCCCCAAGAACGAAAATACCAGTCTGTCATTCATCAGCTCAACAAGTTTTTTCTGCTTAATTGAACTGAATTCAGTGGAATGAACCAGTGGAATGTAGCTTTCGTATTTGTACAATGTTAAGCCGGCAGGCATTACAGGACATACCTACTCAAATTAGGCAAATGTTTTCGGAACGGACCATGACATGGGTGGTCATGCTTTATTATTTTACATTATATTACCTGTAGATAAATCATAAATTATTTATTTGTGGCTTCGACACATACATACAAAATACAAAAAGGTCCTATACAATTATAAAGTAACAAAACGGCGCTGGCTCAGCACAATGCCGCAGCACACTACTGTTTAAGTGGACTTGGCTGGCACAGCATCGAATGGAGTAAGAGAAATAAGGCGACTCTTCCGGCCATTGACCATCGCATCAGGGCGGCGCGGTACAACTACAAATGGCAGTGAAAGTGGTTGGATTGGTCCCTCCTTCCCTCCTTATATCCTGACTGATATACTAGTGTAGTGTATGTTTATACATTATTTAACCGTTCTTTATTCACATGCCATGTTTACCTATTATTAAATCTTTTTATTACCTAACTTACAAAATGATAACAAATGTAGTACCTAGCAGATAAAATATCACTTTCGATAAGAAACAGTGAAAACTTTGATACTTCCGTCCGGCGCGGCGTCGGCGGAGGCTTGCTTGAACTTGATTTCTTGACAAGCTGTAACGCTTTTATTGTAACTGGACAAACCAGTATTAAAGATGCCTGCACCCATTCGATCTCTGTTCTTTGATCATCGTATTTAGAGCTATCAAAAATTGTCAAGTAAAGAAAATATTACCAAATTGCTCTAACATAATTCCAAGATAAGATTTTATTTCCTGCTCCTCGCGGTACATGTTACTGCATAACACAGAAAAGTCAGGAAAATATATACGTTCATCATAATGTGCGGATTCCTGATCGGATATTAGGATAACAGAAAATAAATTTCCTGAAATTTCCATAATTTTCCCATCATTGCCGGGAAATTTTATATTAGGTTACCTATTCAAGGAAATTTCATTCAAAATTTCAGCTCAAACGGTCCAGTAGTTCTCGAGTTGAACTGATTAACTAGGCAGACTGAGAAAAATGCTTCGCCATTAAGGTTTTGAGGTACGATGGGATGAAGTCTATCTAGGTTAAACTTTACTCTTACTTTATCTTGGTTTAAAATCTACTTACGAAAGCGACTCACTGCGCAAAACTGATCAGATCGCCAAATTTCATTAGAAGATGCCACTTCAGGAAGAAAACTGAAGTCTGTTTTCTTGTATTATCTTCCAGTGCCCGAAGCAGAGGGCAACCTGATGTCGATGATAGACTTCCGCTACTGGCGCTGTGTAATGAAGAGGGAATGGACCTGCCCAGACAGTGAGATCAACTTCTTTTTGTATACGCCGTAAGTTTAAACATAGATTACCTTTACTACTACCTAGAGGTATAAGATATAATTATTTTCATATTACTACACATACCTATACACGTCTAATAACCCAGGATTCAGTCGTAAACTCGGTTGTCTACATGGAGTAAGCGATTTTTGCTTGCATGCGTATGGAATTTAGACAAGGAAACAGGAGAAACCAGCCTAGGACCAACTTAGATAGGTGGGAATCGAACCCAAGACCTTCGATGTCCGAGTCTAACGACCAAGCCACTAGGTCAACAGGGCGGTTAGTGCTGTATTTTATAGTATCATCATTAGTTGTTGAAGAAAGCTGCTCTCTATAGACGTCTTAGGATGATAACACTCTAGCTAGCTAGAGCCTATAATGCAATGCTATTTCACATTCTCAATGTTTTACTTCATTTTCTGATTAAGTATATTAAAAGGCAATGTAAGAGGGCAGTTACTGATAAGACTAAAACTGAATGATTTGGATGCGAGATGTTCTACATACCGCCTATTAATTCCTCTGTGATACCGCTCCACTTCTGATGCAGAAAAGATGGTTTGCAAGTTTGATATTAAGTTAGGTGTAAGTTTTATTCATTTTGTGCCTTACGCATGTCTGGGTCATTCCATCCCGGTCAGAGTCCCGTTGAAACCATAGCGGTAAATGGTGACCATCGGACTACGGTGGTACCTACACCCGATAATTCGCCTCCGAAAACCCTTTCTGCCATCCATTACCTCAATTATGATTGATGTGGGTTATTAAACACTTTTATTAGGCAAGGTACGTGCACATAAAACACGACAACTCTAACTGTACCAGTCTTACAACCCTTGTAATGACTTAATGAGTCAGAGCGTCTGGAGGCCACAGTTAAAAAGAGGCTGACTGTAGACTTACAGTCAGTACTCTAAATGATCATGTTCATTCTAATTTTAATTTTATGATCATTGAATATGAATGATAGGACTGACTGGAGTATTTCGGAAATCTTACGGCAAAGTAAGAGTAGACCTATGTAGGTATATACCTACATATATTATAACAGCCAAAGCTCCCCGTATGTCAGACGGGGGCGGTTGTTCAAAGATAGTATCTATACCTATTCTTATAACTTTTCAGTAATTTAATATAGGGCTGTAATTAACGGCACATCAAAATATGCACTTCAAAATTACTGACTTGGCCACATTACTGATTGGCATCAAATTTTCTTGTGTCCTGTCGCTCGCTCGAAGACTTCAAGTCAACCTTTAACGAACCTAACCTACCTATTTCACCAATTTTTTTACGTGATGCCAAGTCAGTAAGTCAGTGCATATTTTGATGTGCAGTTAGTATTTTTAATGTATAGTTTATTATTATCCTTTTAAGTTTTAATTAAGACTGCCTTGAAGGGAAAAATTAAGTTACGCGCGCGCGCCCACCAACGAGATCCTAGCTCTATGAAGTCTGCAGTATGAGTGAGCCCACATTTTTTGACAAAGAGACAGAACAACCCTTCTGATGGAATGTTCACTTTGGTCCAAAAACCTGAAGTCGAAAGACCACAAGTGCCTTGCGATCCTGGGGAGTATGTACCTATAGAATCTATAACCCTTTCATGTAATACACTGGCTCTCCTTCCAAAAGGAACGTATCAATGCTATTACGCGGCAAAACAAGACACTGTGTACAATTATCCGTAACCCATTAATCTAAAAAAAAACCTACCTAATAGGTTAGATGTTAATACCTACTGATTTGTGTACGCAATCCAAAGCAATCTTATGTATATCAGTGTTCCGTGAGCAGGGAGCGGCCGTTCAAGCAGTGGATAGACGTGCGCCACAAGAACCTCCTGGATGTGTACGGGTGGAGTCCCACCAAGAAGAATGTCCTCATCATACACGGCTTCAATGGCACATACTCCAAGACACCCATGACATTCATAAGAGACGGTAAGCTCACAAAGTATGCTAGTGAAATTTATAGTATTTTGGTTTAGCCTGCTTATCAATTTCGCAAATGATAACTCCATGTTGATAATTAAAAAAATTTTATTCCTTCAGACGCATAGTACGTACCAGAAACGCAAAGTACCTTATACGCGTTTGACCAGATGTGCATTTTGCAAATTACTATATACGCGTATGACCAGATACGCATATGACCAGATTTTGTTTCGCAATTTGCCAGATTACACATAATAATATGACCAGATTTTGTTTCGCAAATTACCAGATGCGATGCATACCTATGCGAACTTGAATAAAATATATGTTCATAAAAGTAAATTTGTATGACTATGTATTTATATTGTCATATTATCAAAGAGGTTGGAAATGTCACCGACCGCCGCGAGCGATGCCCGCGCATTCGCATTCTGTGCTCTGTGCATAACAAGTACTTATATACTTTACTTTAGTCTACTACATTTTATATATATTTTTTATTGTTATTATTTATTTATTCTAGGTAGGATTTACTTATAACATGTGAGTAAAGATCACTTATTTGCATGTTCGCAGCGTACCTGTCGCGAAATGACTACAACGTGTTCATGGTAGACTGGTCATCGCTAACGAGGTTTCCGTGCTATTTGTCATCTCTCTCCAATATGAAGTAAGTCATTGCCATTCGCTGTTGTTACCACTGAAAGTTTATTCGATGGTGTTATTTGGAAACTCGTTTTGGTTGTCAGCTACTGTTAACACTTCGCTTCGTACTGTCGCTGGAACATCTGCTTCTGCAGATTGGACATTATAGTCCAACGGTTTAGGATTTCATCACCGACCGGTCAGGCAAATGTCCACTGATGGACGAGGCTTTTCTCAACATAATGAGAGGTTTTCAGCAACGACATTTTAAATTAATTCGGTAGGTTACTTACCTACTTCCGGAGACTCTCACAATTCAACATTTCAGACACACGCGGCATGCGGTGGCGGCCTACCGCACAGGCCGCATCATCAATATTCAAACGCAGGCCGCGCGTGTCTGAAGTCACATACATTGCATAGGGAATACAACAGGCCGCCACCGCCACCGCAGGCCGCGTGTGTCTGTGATACGCTTAATGTATATATCTAGGTAGTGGATACTTCTATCATTGTTGTGTAATTGTAAGTAGGTACCTACCTACCTATTATACATGCAACTGTTGCAAGCAAGATTAATACACTTTGCTTACGTGCTTATTGCTGGTAGGTACAATGTTTCTGCAGTGTATGGTTACGAGACCATAATTATTTTAAACACCGTGAAATGTGGAGAAATCGACGTAGTTATTATATATTACTTAAACATATTGTTCTCCATAACAATTTCCTATAATATAGGTACTAATATTAATAAGCATAAGCGTTTAGATAGTATGAATAATACGATTTTTTTCTTTTTGCTTGGCTCATAAGGGTAATAAGCTCGTCTTAGCTTGATGTTAAATTGCCCATAATCTTCCTCATGAATTGGGGTATCAGTTGCAAAAAGAATTTTTCAAATCCGACTGGTAGTTCTAGAGACCCTTCGGTTCGGTTTAGTCAGACCAAGCGGAAATTTGCCCGAGCACTTTTTGACGTCATTGTCTAATGAACCATCTACTTACCCTAAAGCACAGAATACCTACATAAAAAGAACAAAATCGTATGAATGACTTCGAGCGCGAGGCTCGAGGCCATTCATACGATTTTTTTTCTTTAGGATATAGTGATGGTTCATTTGACAATTACGTCAAAAAGTGCTCGGGCAAATTTCCCCTTGAATCGTCTGAACTGACCCTTACGAGCCGAATAAGAAGAAAAAGTCAGAATAACTTATAAAACGCGAGCGAGGCTGTAGGAAATCTTACTTAGGAGTTTAATCAGGAATATTAATAGATTGTACCAATTACCCATGATTTTGTTGATGTTCCAGGCTAGCAGCTCAGTGCACGGCCCAACTGTACTCCTACATCACTCAAGCCGGTGGGCTGGCCAGAATGATCACCTGTGTGGGACATTCCCTCGGAGCCCACATCTGCGGGATGATATCCAACCATCTCACCGAGAAGCAGTACAAGATTGTTGGTGAGTATCATTCACTACACTAGACCGAAGGACTATATAAGGGGTCACCTGTGTGGGGCATTCCCTTGGAGCCACATTTGAAATTAGAACAATTCGAAAAATAGTTTTTACAAGGTCAGCTGGGATCAGTGGGACACCAGAGAAAGAGGAATGACCAGACCAGAGTAGACTCTACATATATAGTTTGTTAGATCTATCTGGTCATCTAATTCTTCTTTCCCCATAGTGTCCCTTACTCTGGGGAAAGAAGAACTAGAAGACCTTGCTTGACCTTAGTTGGTATTGCTTTGTGACATAAATTAGTTACAATAACTTTCTTGCGATGTTGACAAAAATTGAAGATGTGAAATAAAACTTTCGTATAAAAATAAACAGTGTATTTTGTATAACATGATACATATGCGTGGATGTAAAAAATATACATTATAAAATCACACATTTTGCCTTATCAATATCATTCTAAGCTAGATAGCTTAGATCTGAGGTTTTTTAGGCAACGCCAAAGTAACAGTCTTTGTTTCCAAATATTGATTGACACCATCTTCTCCTCTGGAAGGACAGAATATACAGAAAGAACATTAATCACTTTGATAGTTATTGGATTGACATAAAGGTGAGAGACTAGAATATACTCAGCCTGACTCAGCCGAAAGAAATTATAGGCTGAAAGTATAGTAAGTCGTGGATAAAGAATGTTAGGGCAGAATTTGTACAATACAAGTCGCGTACCACAAGGCACTGTGTGATTAGATGGACTGTAGATGATAAGGCCTTCTAACGAGGATGATGATCAATCTTTTTCAAAAAGTTTACTCACAGTTCTCTTCCGAGTCCTGAGTCTTTATAGCCCCCGAATGGAGTTTGGCTGGTTACATAGTCGTATGTGTTGACCCTGAAATATAAAAGTTAATTGATCAAGAAGAGAAGTTATAAAGAGCTCTCAAAATGTAAGGAAATTAAATCGTACGTATCGTTTTTAATACTGGCTACCGGATTGAACTGAAGAAGAGATGCCATAATTTCCTTCTGATACAAAATCGTTTGTAATTTTTTGCGGGGGAGAAGTTATGCGAGAGCGGTGGGTCTACCTGCACACTTTGTACGCTATTAAATTACAATTATTATATTCACAACCTATCGTATACATAATACCGCGCATGTCTAGTCTTGTCATCATCATATCAGCCTGTAGACGTCCACTGCTGGACAAAGGCCTCCCCCAAGGATCTCCACGACGACCGGTCCTGCGCTAACCTCATCCAGCTGGGTCCCGCGACCTTCACCAGATCGTCGGTCCACCGACAGTCTAGTCTTGTACTGCTGGTATTATACATTTGGCAAAGGGGAACTCCTGAGTTGTAAACTATATCTTGATTCCATGTTGCTTTAATTATCAGTCTGCACTAGTCCACTGCTGGACATAGGCCTCCCCCAAGGCGCGCCACTCGAATCTTCGGTTCTCTGCATCCAGTTACTGCCAGCCGTCTTACGCAGATCGTCGCCCCATCTAGCCCGTGGTCGTCCCACACTACACTTTCCCAGCGGTAGACGAGTTCTCGATTGGAGGGAGACCACGATTGGGCAAGCGTAGTTATCACTCTCCGACAGATGTGACCAGACCACTGACACTTAACTTCTTGAGCAATGTCAAAGACTTTAGTAGGCTGGCGGATCATCCGTTTTGCATTCTGTCTCGCCCACTCCGAGCATAGTTCTTTACTATTGTATGCTTATGTAAACAAAAGTAACTTACCATACAGATCCGGCCCTAACGAATCTTGCAAAGCTCATGGCAGTGGTGATATCGTTTGTAATGACACCAGCGGCCAGGCCGTAGTTGGAGTCATTGGCACGTTCCACTACCTCGTCAAAAGTATCAAACTTGAGGATGCTTTGGACTGGACCGAAGATCTGGACAGTTAAAAAACATTAATGAATGGTAGCATTATTTCGCCTATCACTACATTTCCTGGTCTCCAAGATAGTACTTACTTCTTCCTTTGCGATTTTCATTTCATCCTTAACATCAGCAAATACTGTGGGGTTGATAAAATAGCCCTTGTCTCCCTTCTTATCACCTCCAGCGACACACTTCGCTCCCTCTTTCTTGCCTGAATCTATGTAACCTAGCACTTTGGTAAACATTTCTTTGTCAATCTGAAAACATCTTAATGTTAATAGATATTAAGTGTTATGGGGCATTTGAAGATTTTGAGTGCTTTACCTGTGGACCCTGCTGAACGTCATCGAAAGGATTCCCTACCAATCTCTTTTTAGCGATTTCAGCGGCTTTAGTAACGAATTGATCGTAAATACCCGACTGTACAAAAGTTCTGGTTCCAGCACAACAACACTGACCACCGTTAGCGAATGCAGCTGCATGAGCAATTTGAGCGGCTTTCTCCACTAAAAAAAAACAAATTAACATTGTGGTTTAAAACAGGCTTTAAATAAAATGTTATGTTTTATGTAAGTGAAGTGCGTACCGTCAGCGTCATTAAAAACTACCAAAGGACTTTTGCCACCTAGTTCCAACGTCACTCGCTTCAAGTTGACAGTTGAAGCAGCACCAAGGACGAGTCTCCCGACCTGAAGCATAAACATAATATTTTCAGGTCACCGATCATATGATTTTTCCTAAAACATCAACACGTAGTGAATAACCAATAAAAATTACAGTTCTTTTTTAAATTAAAATACAAAATGCATTAAGTACCTAATGCAAAATAGCAAAACCGCATAATCGCAAAATTATTAGATCACAAAACTGTAGGTACTTACTTAAAAATAAAGAATGACAGGAAAAAACAATTTTGTAAGTTTTTGTAAAATGTATTTATTCCAAGTAAATAAGCACCTCGAATTGCTTATTAATCATTTCATTGCCATCTTCGGCAACAATATAAAGTTTTTGTGTGTAAGAAAGTTTACTTTAGTAAGTTTAAATGCAGGATGGATAGATACTGTTATAATTACCTCAGTGGATCCCGTAAAGGCGACTTTGTCAACCTCAGGGTGGTGTGTCAGAGCGGCACCAGCTGTGGGTCCGTAGCCAGGTATCACATTGACGACTCCAGCCGGGAAGCCAGCCTCCTTCACAAGAGCAGCTATAGCCAGAGCCGTAAGAGGAGTTTGCTCTGCTGGTTTCACGATCACTGTGCAGCCTGGAAATCAACACCGAGATGTTGATACAGATAAAAGAATAATTGCCTGTCAATTTTCACATTTGTTATTATAATCTATGGAAATTTGTTTGTTGCCTTGAAAAAGGAATGCAAAAATGTGACAAAGAAGCACATGATCGATTGATTTACCTGCTGACAAAGCCGGAGCAATTTTCCATGCCATCATTGGAATAGGATAATTCCAGGGAATAATCTGTGCACATACTCCCACTGGTTCTTTCATCGTAAAGGACAAGACTTCGCCATCTGTGAATCATTTCCTAATAGAATATCAAACATAATATTATTCTACTTACTATGATGTCTATATTTCCATTGTAAACATTTATTATGATCACGCCTTAAAACACCGGATATAACATGATTATCAATTAATGTGCGTCAATTATTAGTAACTAGATAAGGGCAGACAATAATGATTTAAATTTTAAATATCGATATGTAAATACAGCATTTTACTCTTATCGAGTAATTAGTTATTGTGTGTCTGTGCTATAAGCACACACGTGATTGTGAAATGATATATGCCCCAGTTTCTTTCAAGGATACACAATACTATAAACAAAAGATTCAACACTCAGAAAATTCATACACAGACAAACTTCAGGTCCCTTTAAACTCCTAATCTTAAAAGTAAGCTAAGTAACTGCTTTATATCCTAGTAAAACCAACAACGTCAAAAGTCCAACCAACTACAGAAAGAGTATTTCTGTATAGTATAAAGACTATACAGACTAAGTACTAGTCCTGTCAAAAAAGTACTTCCTAGCGACTTATCATCTAACTTTTCATATACTATACCTAATTTCTTAAAACTATTCGTTGGTGCTTAAACAGTGGAAGCTTATAATTTTTGTATTGTATTGTTTACTTCTGTATTTAATTTTGTGAAGCTCCCCAACCTAATAAAGTAAAATATAGTACCTGCAGGTATGGTGCTTCCTAAAATCTTGTCCGCTTTCCCAGCGTAATATCTTAATACGCTCGCTGAGAAGTACACTTCGTCCTCAGCATCCTTGACGGGCTTCCCGCAATCCAAGGTTTCTAGCTCGGCGAGATACCTGGCTTGAGACTCTATCAGTTCAGCCAGCTTCAGCATCAGGCGGCCTCGCTGTGAAGCGTCTATAGTACGCCATTCCGCGTAGCGGTGAAACGCTTGCTTTGCAGCTGCCACTGCTAAATCCACGTCAGCCTGAATACGGAAAATATTATAAATTATGAATAAGTAAGCACTTTATAAATATTAATCCCGATCTAGGATTTTACTGTACTTTTTCTGTACTGCGCGAATTAAACAAGGACAGGACAAATTCATCTCAAATATTCATATAAAAGAGAATTACCAAATCACAAAAGAAGTAAAGGTAAAATAAATGTAAAGTATTGTTAAAAGGGCCAGGAGACTGTCTGGAAAGTAAAGCAAAGCGAGTAAAGGAAAACATGGACCGAATGAATTAAGACGAATGGAATGCACCTACCTGTTCATATGTACGTGACTAGACCCAGGCTTAACTATCATGTAAGTACCATATTACGTCCTTTTCATTTACTACCTACCTACCTTTATGGACAATTGGACTACAATATATTTTATGATAGATGGGGATGACAGACCAAAAAAAGCGGCCGAATAACCGCCAGTTACTGCCGTTGCCTCTTTATAACCTTGAATGGTTAATTCTGATTGTGTCAATTGTGTTGTGTGTACTTTTATGCCTCAGTGATACAACGTTTCAGTGCACTGCAGTGGCGAACCAGACTGCAGTGATATTACATACCTAACATAATTAGAAGTTTGTCATTTTATAATGAATGGACACTGACTATTTTATCAACGCACACACAATTCAAGCTGATGCTGGGTCTAGAACTCAGATGTCTAGAACGTAGTCAGAAATCCTAGATCTATGGTCTAGAAACTTTTGCAAAGAAGATTCATAAGTGACGTAGACATAACGTGAAGGATTTTTTTGAATTCTAACGGAAACTTAAAAACATAGAAAGGCATACCTATAACTGGTAAGACACATTGTTAGATGAATTTGTAATTTAACTTGGTAATATTTATGATCAGAAAATTTCAAAATAATTATGTAGGCAGGCTTAGGCAGGTACCTTGTCTCCCTCGGCGACTTGCGCGATGACACTCTCATCCTGAGGGTTGTAGGTAGGAAAAGTCTTCTTGCTGACCGCGTCCACCCACTCGTTGTTGATGAACAACTGGACCAAACCATTAAATTTTTTACACGCTGATGACATTCGAAAATAGGTTTAATGAGTCACACAACATATAAAAACAGAGCAGAACACTGGGGCAAAATGAGCCAAAGAGAATACAATAACTACGTAAGGAATGAGCAGAATCACAATTTTATAAGCAGAAACGAAGCAGGTAATCGTCATTTTTTGGTAGAAATCATACTGAATTTTATGGAAAAAAAACAAAAACCAAAGAGAATACAATTAGTTACTATGAAAAAAAACATTTCACCTTAGCGTAAACCTCGATATTTCGACATTCAATTCACAACCAAAGAGATCTAAAATTTAACCGTGCATACCACAAAACCAATGCAAACAATTCTGTTGTACCTAGAATCTACAATGTAGATTAAATTCTAGACGCATTGTAATCGACTGTGCCAAACCAAACATTTGCACAAGTGTCGTATACTTGTTTAAGTAAATTTTAAAAATCCTTTTGAATAGCACAGTTTTATGTGCTTATTTATTTTATAGTGCTTATCTTTTAAGAATTGAGCGTAAGATATGTTTTATATGTTTTTATTATCTGTGTTTGTTTACTCCACTAGATACTTGCGTTAAATAACTCGTTACCTTGGTAATGTGCGCTATGGAAAAAATACTAGGTAAGTAGCTATGATATCATATCAAATTAAAAAGTAACATTTGATCTACAAAGAATGATTCTAAAATATAAACGATTATAACTAATACGAATATTATTAACGTACTTAGGTATGTTGGGATTATGGCTTGTATTCAAATCAATCATTAACAACCCTCCCTTTATTAGAATACCTATTAGGTATTCCTAACGTAGTTAATACATATTTTGTAATCTTGCGCTAAATATTCAAGTATTTCACCAAACACTAGCCCGTAAATAGATTCATCGCATTCGGTTACTGACACACCCGACAAAATCGATTCTATAAAAATAGCTCGGTTTTCTCTTATTTCTGTCTAAATGCAAGTAACATAAGCTTCAATATTAAATTAAATATTGTTATATATTTACCTTCGTGTATTTCACGTCCACTTTGACCATTTTCAATGGTTTTTAAATGAGTATTTATCGAAATGTGACGTGCGTCCTTCCCGGTGGCGACCAACAGACTGAGTTGAACTTGAACTTCGTCAATATCATCTGTTGATTCCAGGTTTACTTTTTGTACTGTAAACTTTATTTGTATGACATTTCGGCATAGTTTACAATATCACATTTGCACTCCATAAAGTCCAGCATCATTCGCATCATTGTGTTTATTGATATAAGTACCAACATCCACATCAACAATTTGTAGTAGGGAGGGGTCCATAGATTACCCGACGTGGTTAGACTCTGCTCTGCCATTGCGTGCGGTGTTTTTATGTGTCAAAATCATACAAAATCACGTTTATTCAGTCGGAATACAATATTCACTTTTTGACGTCAATTCTGTCTAAAACCCACCTGTATAATAGCCGAGGGGAAGAAACAGCAATAAACCCAACAGCACAGGGTTGGCAATGTTGTAGCTCCTTATTTTCTCCTCACTTGCAATGCAACCTAAATAACTCGAATGTCTACAATGCAACTGATGCTTGGTTTTTAAGCCCTATTTCCAGGCGGTAAATACCACTAGATTTTTTCCACACTGTAAAATATTTTTGTAACTGGATGTTGCCAGGTAGGTGTCAGTCATGTGTTATTCATGAAGTAGGTACTTGTGATGAAGTCTTAGCCACACTAAGTAACGGACCTATTGATGGTTGGTTGGAAACATGCCTTTAGTTACATTAATAATTACAAGACGTGCGTACCTACATCTTCATTACATACACATTCCGGATAAAAATGTTAATAAATGGAAATAGGTATGTTTTACAAAGTTAAAATTAATTACAATGTAATTCATTTTAACTTTGAAAAGAGGAGAATAAATGTAGATAGGAATCATGTATCAATATAAAATATAGTGATGGTCATCGGTTTGGTTACGTCAATGATAGTGGTCGATAAATTCAGGATTAAATCAAATCACCAGGGCATTAGCAGCAGTGATGACAAATAAATACTTATAATACTCTTATTATCATTAAAATAAGAAAATACACAATTTTAACAGAAAATATATTTAAAGAGTCGAAATTGTGGAATTGTATAGGTTTAAGAACCTACTTTTTAAATGTCATGTAAAATGCGTTACGTATAATATGTTGAAGATCATAATTATTTTTAAATCTTAAATAATTAATGCGGAAGGATTTTGGCTTGTAAATATTCTCGATCATAGGTTTTTCATTTTAATTTAAAGCTGAGGTTTCTTGGGCAGGTTGATGGTCACAGTCTTGTTCTCCAAATATTGCGAGATCCCGTCCTCACCCCTGTAATAACAAAAATATAATAATTTATAGCGAAGTACCTACTACTTTTGCGCAATATAGCAATAATATTTATTGTAATTTTTATAAAGTTATCACAAAACTTCAAAATAGCCTATAAATAAAACAGAAAATATTTTATAATTTAAAAATAGTCAATGTAATATTCTAAATTACTAGATAATTTTATATGCTGACATAATTGAATGCAGGCTCATTCCTGTCAGCAGGTAAACTTATCTAGTCATTTAGAATAGGTATTATAGTAGATTATTCCCAACGGATCATATGATCGGTACGGGGTTGCATCTGATCACACAAAAAGTTCCCATCGGATCACATGATCCGATGCAACTAAGAAATTGTGATTATTTTGTCCCAACCGATCATATGACACATTTACCTACTACAATATAACTTTTGTATAATTACTTGCTACCTACTTTATTTGTTTCTTATCATCGACGTACCTACCAAAGGTCTCTAAACCTTTTGGTATAGTAGGTCGACTAAAAAACGTAACTTATTCTAGGAGGTACAAACTATAGTCGATCATGGTTGAGCTATTCTTAGGGTATGCCAGGAATTTGCAAACAGACCAGCGAGCGTTCGCAAACCACTACACTTCACATATTTACATAGTTACTTTTATTTTTTTTTGTTGCGCATACACAGCCAAACATTTTTAAATTACAAAGGGCGAACTATCTCTCATAGTGTTTATTTTACTTACAGTTCGCGTCCAATACCCGATTCTTTAAATCCACCGAAGGGTGTCTGAGGCGTTACGTGCTCGTATGTGTTGACCCTGAAACAAAATAAAATAGTAAGGGTTTTAGTCACTGCAATATCGTCATTCCTTAATAGTTCTATATATTTTTTTACGTGAGTCCTTAAGTAAAACACTGAAAATCCTCCACCGGTTGAAAATGTTGTTTCCGTACAACTATTATGATTAATTATACTTAGGATTCCTTTCTATATATTGCAGTATCTTCAGAATTAACAGGTTCAAAGCAGATCTTTTGCAGAAAAATTAAAATAGAACGTACAAAAATGTACCTATTATAAGATAATTACCATACAGATCCAGCGCGAACGTGCCTAACGAAAGCAAGCGCAGTGGTGATGTCCTTGGTGATGACACCAGCACCCAATCCGTAGTTAGAGTCGTTGGCGCGGTCGACCACCTCCTCGAAGGTTTCGAACTTGAGGATGCTCTGAACTGGCCCGAAGATCTGGCAAGGCATGATCGGAATTTGTTAGAGTGTAGCCGAAGGGGGAATCTCATAAAGACAAAATATTCTCACCGAAAAAACTTTGAACACGATAATGATGATCTACAAATTTTTAAATTACTTTTAAGATGGAATTTGCGAATCTCTTACCTCCTCCCTTGCGATCTTCATGTCATCCTTGACATCAGCGAAGACAGTGGGCTCAATGAAGTAACCAGCTTTGCCTTGTCGGTTGCCTCCAGCAACGCATTTGGCAGTTTTCTTGCCAACTTCGATGAAGCCCAATATCTTGTTGAATTGTTCCGAGTCGATCTTAAAAATATTAAATAGCGTAAATACATATTGCCCCGTAAACGATTTCATAATCTTACTAAGTCTTAATCGTGGTAATACAAGTTTGTTTTCATTTCTTGTTTCATTGGCGTATGAAAATAGAATGCTCTTAAATAAAATCTTGTCTAACCTGTGGTCCTTGTTCTACGTCTGTGTAAGGGTTGCCAACGGATCTTTTCTTGGCGATTTCAGCGGACTTGGCTACGAATTTGTCATAGATTCCAGACTGCACGTAGGTCCTGGTACCAGCAACGCAGCATTGACCAGCGTTCGCAAAAGCTGCTCTGTGGGCTACCAGGGCTGCTTCTTCCACTAAACAATAAAAAAATACCTCTACGTAAGGATTAACAATTTTTAAAGCAAATTCTTCATGAAACTTTTGTAGTGTACTTAATATGAATGAGGTTTATTGAAAATTATAATTACCATCAGCATCATTGAAGACGACAAGCGGGCTCTTGCCACCAAGTTCCAGGGTGACACGTTTGAGGTTCACAGCGGATGCCGCTGTCATTATAATTCTTCCAACCTGTGAATTTTAAAAGATTTGTATTATTCCATTTTTTTTGTCGCCACTTAACTAACTAAAATGATTAAATAGACGTACTTCAGTGGAACCAGTAAAAGCGATTTTGTCAACACCAGGGTGGTGGATCAAAGCGCCGCCAGCTGTCGGTCCATAGCCAGGAATTACGTTGACTACACCGGGTGGGAAGCCAGCTTCCTTAATTAGAGAAGCCATATATAAGGCAGTGAGGGGAGTCTGCTCCGCAGGCTTCACAATCGTGGTGCAACCTAAAAGTGGAAAAATAATTATGCTCCTGGATGGTTTCTGAAGAAAGCTCCGTCTTGTTTGTGGGTAATTAAAGCAGTAAACTCACCGGCAGCTAAAACAGGAGCAATCTTCCAAACGAACATGGGAATAGGGTAGTTCCATGGCAGGATTTGAGCGCAAACACCGACTGGTTCCTTCAGGGTAAAGGTCAATACTTCGCCATCTGAAAAAAATTGGCATTAAATGTTTTAGTACATACTTATTCTTCAGCTTGTATTCAATTGCGAATAACCAGTGAAACTTTAAATCTTTATGCACATCCACAGTAAAATCTGAATCAATTGGAGTGTCATTCGTCCAATCTGTTTTATCTGATGTGAATAACAATTTCGGCTTTGCGTATGTTAATAAAAGATAAGCATAATGTTTTTCAGTGAAATGAAATTTGACAGGACAGTAGGTAATATGAACTTTCCACGAAACCCCACAAGTTTACATAATGGGTATTATTTAATCAATAAAGTTTAATGTTCCATTTTAGACACCACAACACAACATGGGTGTACTGAAATGAAAGTTATTAACAGACATTTCGTTATTGAGTGTTTAGGGTTCTTACCAGCAGGGATCGTGTTTCCTAAGATTTTGTCAGCCTTGCCGGCATAATATCTCAGGATCGAAGCTGACCAGAAGACTTCACCCTCAGCCTGCTTCACTGGCTTGCCGTTGTCCAATGTCTCGAGCTCTCCCAAGTATTTAGCGTCCCTCTCCACGAGGTCAGCCAACTTGAGGAGAAGTCGTCCTCTTTGGGACGCGTCGAGGGTACGCCATTCGGAGTAACGATAGAAGGCTTTCTTGGCAGCCTCAACAGCTACGTCTACGTCGGCCTAAAATAGGATAGTGTTTGAGAGGGTCACATTGCCAGCACATCTTCCATACTTTACATACTTTGAATTTAAATATATTATTTCAAATTGAAAAACCCGATTCCACTGCCAAATTTCCCATTACGACTACTTGTACTATTGTAATATTAATAGTTATATTCTGTGCTTACGTGTGTAAAGTCTAACTGGAATCGGCCCTTCCATTTTAGAGATACGAGTCAAGAATTCAAAGTTTCTCCTCTAGTTGGCCCTCTTAATTCTGAACTCTGATCATCGGCTTTAGATAAGTTATGTTATATAATATTATCTTGTTTTTTTTCAGTCCTTATCATAAGCGTGACTGATTAAATGTACGAGTATTTGTCTGCAATCATAGCTTGTGTTTGTGTACCTGGTGTCATATTAAGCTTCGAAACCCTGTCAATTTGGATGTCCTGCATAGATTTTTCAGTGTGTCTAGCTATATCAATGTACCTTGTCTCCCTCGGCGACTTTCGCGATGACGCTCTCATCTTGAGGGTTGATGGTAGTGAATGTCTTCTTGCTGACCGCGTCCACCCACTCGTTGTTGATGAACAACTATAATCATGAAGACATCATTGTGTTAATGGTCAATATTTACTTTTCTATCCAGTATAAATTGAAAAATATGTTTTGTTTAGGAACTGTCGTCTTGTAACACTAACCCTGACATTATCAATTTCATATATCAAAATCTAATCTGATCTTACGTTACAGCATTGTCTGACTGACTTCTGAAATACATCTTGACTAGTAGTCAGGGTTTCGATATTATGTAACTTTTTAAATATACAAAATTGTAATACCTATTTGTATCTATGAAAATATTTAACTAGGTATTTAAATAAGGTTTATGTTTATGATTTGATAAAAAAGCTAGCAAATCGTGGATGGTGTGTGGGATCTGCCAAGTTATAAATACTTACCTATAACTATATAACTAGTAGTTCCGTGAGAACAGTAGACCTCGCCAGCCCTTATAAACCAAACCTAAAAGAAACCAACAAAAGTCAACTTTGGAAACAGAAAAAGTACCTACTAAAGTGACAAAAATTAGCACTTTAAAGCTTAATATTTCGCAAACGGATCCCTGAATCGAAAAATGTTTATCACACACCCGCGATATTTTTGAAAGACCCATCCAACGATACCCCACACCATGGATATCACGCGGAAAAAAATAATTTTCCATTTTACGTATGCAGTTCTATGAACATAATTTATTTTTTCAACTTTCTTAAGTCGATCCACTATTACTCAAAAACTAATAGAACCTACTTAGCCGTAATAGTTTTCCTTGTAACTACGTTATATATGCTACTGCCATGAATTTTTTCACATTTCCAGAAGCAACCGTTTAGCTGGCAGGGGGGGGGGACACGTGACTCTAACAAAAATTACCGCTTTAAAGCTTAATATTTCGCCAACGGATCCCTAAATCGAAAAAATGGTATTCACACACCAGCAATATTTTTGAAAGACCTATCCAACGATATCCCACACTATGGGATTCACAAGAAAAAAAAAGTTCACTCCCACTTTGCGAGTATGGTAGGTACTCTAAAAAAAATGTTTTTCAAAATTTTATTCTACTCATTTTGTAGGTTTAATTAATTTATACCCATGCCAAATTTTCGTCAAAATCGGTTGAAAAATGCGACCTGTAGAGAATTACAGACAGACAGACAGACAGACAGACAGACAGACAGCCGGACAAGAGCATTTTTGGCCAGTCTCGAAACGTAGACGCTTCGCTCGCTTCGCTCGCTCGGTCAATTAATTTGATGCTTTCCTGGCTTGTCATTAATAAATCAATAATCTGAGTCGTTCGTCGTTAGACCCCACAACCGAATGTCCCAAATGGGACGTAACGGGAAATCCAATTTTAATATTACCTATTTCTATTCGTCATTAGACCCCACTCCGTTTTTTTTAATCTTACGCGTATCACTTAAGATTCGTTGTGTAAATTTAAACGGATTTATCATCCTTAGTCGACGATTTGCTAATTCATAAAATTGTAAAAAAGCATAAGGCAAGCAGAAAGCACATATGAAATAATAGTACGTTGAGGATCTATTACTCGTAGTACCACCAGTGTTACAAGCTGGTGTGACGACGAGTCCGCTGTTTATATATCCCTCGATAGTTTCAGTGCTTCAATGACTGGTCAGTAGAAGTAAGTAATAAAACACACAAACATGTTGTGTGACATTTAAGTTAAGTAAGCCAACAATGGACACTTTACGAGGTATCGACAGTATGATGATACGCGGAAGTCTGAAATTACACATAGGTATAGTTACTTCAGTCAGTGGAGACAATACAGAAGGCTAGTAACTCGGCCCACATAAACTGTTTCTAAAAGTGCCTAATGGGCTCTTTGCTAATGATAATATGGTTTTATATGTACTAATGATAATATGGTATTATATGGCTAATGATAGACTGGCCTGTTGGCGTAGTGGTAGTAACCCTGCCTACTGCGCTAAAGGTCGTGGGTTCGATTCCCACCCGGGACCAACATTTGTGTGATGAGCATAACTGTTGGTTTTCGGATTCTGGGTGTTTGTATGTATTTAAGTATTTATTTAAAAGTATTTAAGTATGTTTATCAGTTGTTGAGTACCCATTTACAAGCTTCGGCTTAGTTGGGACTAAACAGCCGTGTGTTAATTTGTCCAAAACATTATTATTATTATTATTATTATTATATAAAAACCATACAATATCCGCTGCAAATAAAGTCAAATGTGTCATTCGTCGGAGATAGTCAGTGGAGTCGCGTCGTGGGGAAGACGCGGCCTATCATGTCGAGAGGCCCGAGTTCGATCCCCGGTCAAGCCATTACCAACGGGTTCTTTCGTGAAACTTAAGTACATTTACTGACTGCTCACAAACAGTGAAGGAAAACACCATGAGGAAACCTGCTACGCCGTTGAAGAAATTCTTAGGCGCAGGTGAAGTTCACCAACCTGCACTCACGTTGAGAAGGGTAAGCCAGAGCCCCAACAGTGGGGACAATTATTAGGCTGTTGATTTGATATGAATATACCGCTGGTAAAATACAAATAAAACCTGCAATAACCTTACCCTTGCGTCTAGAAACCTATTTTCATAGTTTCAGTTTTTTCTATTGAGTTCATAACTTTTCTATTGACCGCATAACTAAGTTTGTTTGTAAAGGATTTTACTGATTTCTAAAAGAGACGTCGTTTTAATAACTATTTCAGATTTTCGCTTTGAAAACTTCGGAGATTAGTATATTAGTTGCTGAATTAGTAACCCTAGGGGTTCCATTTCGAACCCTAAAAATTAATAAATTAAAATAATTGCAAATAAGTTCTAAGATGAATGAATAAGAAGGATGAAGGATGAGCATTAGATTGATCGGTTCAGCACTCAGAGTAAATGCAAATTTTTGGTAAATATGTCAAATTCAAATGAGAGCGTCAGTGGCGTCGGGGATAAGACACGGCCTATCATATCGAAAGGTCCGGAGTTCGATCCCCAGCTGGGCCATGTACCATTGGGTTTTTTCTCGAAACTTAAGTACATTTACTGACTGCTCTTAAACGGTGAAGGAAAACATCGTGGGGAAACCTGCATACGCCGAAGAAGAAATTCTTAGGCGCATGTAAAGTCCACCAACCCGCACTGGGCTAGCGTGGTGGACTATAGTCCGAACACCCTCGTTGAGAGGGTAGGCTTGAGCCCCAGCAGTGGGGACATCTTAATAGACTGTTGATGATGTCAAATTCACAGATTTTCAACATCACCTATCAACATTATTATGCTCTTGAAACTATTCAGAATTTCAGACAAGATGTTTTAAATACTTATTAATGAATATTCATTCACACACATGAATAACGATGTGCATACATAATTCATGTGATGTAAAATTTGTGGATAGAACCAAACAGTAGAGACTTAGATACGATTTGAATAATAATAATATATTGTAAAAGTAGGTAGGTAGTACCTATTTTTAGCTCTTTAAATTTGTTTTTAAAATTACAACTAGTTTATAACCCTCAGAGTGTTAATCGACCCATTTGGGTGTCCTGTCAAATGTCCACTGAGTGTTAAAGAACCCAAATGGGCGTCGGCGACACGCGGGCACATTAGTACGGAAATAAGCGACGATATTAAACTTTACTCGCTTTGATTTGCTGCAAATGGGTCAGAATAAAATACTTTCGTTGCCAAAACAGTAAAAATGCGGTTGTTAGTGAAAAAAAGGTGAGAAAACTATCTTTGATACGACACCCGTTTCGGCGCGGCTGTCTCTCCCTAAATTGTCACCAAATCGTGGTTCAAACAGTTTATTTTAGACTTATCACAAGAAATCCTGCTGAAATATAAGTAACAATCAATTTAATTATATAAGATTGTAATTACGTTTGCATTTTGAGTAAAAAACAGTGGTTGAAGTGATGGCATGGCATGATCGTGGCATTTTCCTACGACATTTTTCTTAGATTTTCTGGCATAAAGTTTGATCTATCCACATGTATTTATGATGCTACTCATAGTAAATTTAGTCACATTTCTATTAATACTATGCTTTACTCATATTTTTACCTGTAATGTACGATATTTCAACAAACTTCTCGCCCACACTTGCGGACTGACAGTTGGCAATCGTACACAAGTAATAATGTGGATACGCCTTCTACCTGTGCCTTCTACAGTAGGGAATTATTTTTTTCAAACCATACAGGTCGAATTGCTAACCTCCTTCTTTTTATATTACAACTAGCTTTTGCCCGCGGCTTCGCCCGCGTAAAAAAGGTTTTCCCGCAAGTTTTCCCGCGGTAAAAATACATTTCGTAGTAGACATCACAGAGGAACCTTTCTGCAAAATTTCAAGTCTCTAGGCTCAGCGGTTTAGGCTGTGCGCGTTTCTTCCCCTATTTTACATACTTAGGGGTGGAATTTTCAAAATTCGCGAAACACATCATTATTGTTTTTAAACTAAAAGATTAAGGGCTTCTTACACCAGTTGCTGATAAAGCCACAGATACCCTATATGAAGGTTATCTACCAGATATCCGTTTTTTTCGTTTTCACAGGTATCTGATTGCTTTATCTGTCCGATAAACCGCCTTATAAACTTACAGCCAGATCAAGGGGCTGTTATTTCTTTATCTGTCGGATATGGATTGTTTTTTTTCGAATTTAATGCGGTAATACTTCAGTTTTGTGTTATTTTTTTTATGATTTATGGATTTATCACTGTTTCATTTAAAAAATGGACTTATTTGACTATTTAGAAGACGAATTCGAAGAATTTCATGACCGTTTATCGCGCCCACGGACACGTCCCATAGTCAGGGACAGAGAAGATAATTTTACAAAATATAGTGATGGGGCGTTTAGGGACAGATATAGGCTAACAAAAAAAGCAGTTAATTATCTGCTTTCTTACACAGAAGATGGCATAAAAACAACAACCAATACTGTACCAATATGTAAGTACCAATCACATATACTTTGATCAAGTAATGGGCCCACACTAGCGATTTTTTTAAAGTTATATTGTTACTTCATTGTTTCAGTAACGCTGCAATAATATCTCCAATGAATAGATTACTGTTACCAAACATTGCGCTATTATGCGACTGGATCGTTTCTGACTTCAGCCGGAGATCTGAGTGGAGTAGGCACAGCGTCAGAATCTAGAATCATATCAAGTGTCCGAAGCATAGCGAAATCTGAGACCACTTTTCGCCAGATTCCTTAAAGATAGGGCCAAAGTTAGTACCTATCTGTATTTGGCTTTGATGTGAAGGAAAACTTAATGAGGAAACATGCATATGGTCCACCAACCCACTCTGGGTCTGCTTGGTGGACTATGAGCCCTACATCTAATGGTGGGCCTGTGCACCAACAGTGCGGCCATATTAACTGGTAAGTTGATAAAATGATCGTACCATACTAATATTTTATTTACATGTTACAGTCACTGCTACCAGTCGCCTTATGCAGATCGTCGCTCTATCAAACCGGGGGGCGTCCCACACTACACTTGCCCAGTAGTAGGACTCACCTACCAGCGGTTATCGGTTCTCTGACAAATATGACCAGCCCGTTGCCATTTCAATATACTAACTTTTTGAGCTATGTCAAAGGCTTTGGTTCTCTTTAACACAATCTTCCCACTCCAATACTTCATCATGCCAGCCCTTCAACATCGCCTGTTGGACATAGGCCTTCCCCAATGAACATCACCACACCCAGTCCTCTAATACCTAATCCTATTTTAATACTATATTACTATTATTTCATTACAGCCATCGTTTTCCGAGGACGAACATTATTAAAATGCTGTGCGAAGCAGTAGTTTCTCAGGGAAAATGTGAAATAGAATTAGTACATACAATAATATAAATGAAAATGTTTTTAAATGCGTTTTGTTATTTTTCTTTATTTCAATATTAGGTACCCATCCCATGTAGAATATTTCACTGGCACCAGACTTGGATCTTCTTTGGTTCTCTTTATACAGCATCTCAATGACACCTTTCAACAGGTTGTCTCCACACTTTACTATCATGTGTTGACCCGGTTAACAGACTTGACTACTCGCACATGATATTTAAATCAAAATTGCACGATATTTAAATCAAATTTGCACATCTACAAAAACAAAAACATGGTAAATTTATTAATTACATGTCATACCTACATTTGAATTGTGAATACAAAAAAACATTGATTACATGGGTGCTATCGATAGAACCCAGAACCCCTGGCAAGCTTGAAGCTCTGTAGAAACTGAAATTAAATACCTACCTATGCCAGTTTGTACCCGCCGTCCTACATAATTATTATCTTATTGTTTGTTACTTTTGATAGGGAAACAATCGCATGATGCGAAATTTATTTTTTCACCGTCTTTTTCTATTCTCCCAATCACTTTGTCTAAATGGGAATGCCACAGGTCCCTGACCATCCACCACAAGACCATCAATCAGCACGAAGAGAGAGGGGTGGGTATATGAGGACTGCTCCACCGACCAGGCATCTGGCGTTGATTATTTCCGAACTTGAGTTCCGATATGGACACCAATGACCGTCATAATAAGCCATCCTGCCTGCGAATGTCCCCAGTATTTTTATAAAACACTTCAAATACTTGTACACGTAATTCGTATCGTATCTTTAGTTATAGAACCACAAAAATCCATAAAAAAGCTTCGCTATACACCACAAAAACAATAAACATGAACCACAGACTATATATACAGAAGTCTGCTTCGCTTCGTTATACGCAATAAACGTAGGTATTTTTTATTTTATTCTCAAGAATAATTACAAAAAAACGGACTCAATAATGTACTTTCTGTATTTTATACATAAATACATAATTTATGAGTATTTAGGAATACTTTTTTAAAATAAAATTTAAGATATTAATTTATAAATATGATACTTTTCGATTCCCAAAAATGCATAAATAGAAACGCAACAAATGAACTGAACTGAAGAATGAACTGAATGAACGGAATGTTCCGACTCCCCGGTAAATCGCTGACAGTTTAGCTGCCCGTTATTTTAACAGAGACTTGAGTGGTGAAAACGGAAAATATTATCCGACAGCTTTATCAGATAGATTACGTTATCTGTCCGTTTTCTATCTGTAGCAATATCAGCAACTGGTGTAAGAAGCCCTAAATATAAAATTTCACGTTCCTAGGCTCAGCGGTTTGGGCTGTGCGCGTTTCATCACTAAAGCGTAACACACACTGCGCGGCGGCGTTGCGAAAGCGTTGCGGTTTTTTTCTGTAATGTTCGAAATAGTATGAAGCCCTTTACATCAAAGCGGCGGCGGCGCGGCGCGTTATTCATACAAACCTTCGCCGCCGCAACGCTTTCGCAGCGCCGCCGCCCAGTGTGTGTTACGCTTTATTTTACACACATAGGAGTAGAATTTTCAAAATTGCCGAAACACGTCATTATTGTTTTTTAACTGAAAGCCTAAATATTAAATCCGGTCGCCCACGGAGGTTTCCGTTCCGTCAGCCACACTAATATGCTATCACTGTACCAAGTTTCATCAAAATTAAATATTTTTCCCGCGGGAAAAGTTTACCGCGGTAAAAAGTTGCCCATATGTCATCCCAAGATATAAGCTGTCACTGTACCAAGTTTCATCCGAATCCGTTCAGCCGTTATCGAGTTTCCCGCGGGAACAATTTACCGCGGTAAAAAGTAGCCTACATGTTATTCCAGGATATAAGCTATAAATGTACCGAGTTTCATCAAAATCCGTCGATCCGTTCTTGAGTTATAAATTATATATGAGAATCTTTGCACCCCTATTTCACCCACTTAGGGAATGATTTGAAAAATCCTTTCTTAGTGGACGTCAGTGCTATAAAGATTAAGCTTTGTGCCAAATTTCAAGTCCCTAGGCTCAGCGGTTTGATTGTGCGTTTCATCCCCTATTTTTAATACTTAGGGGTGGAATTTTCAAAATTCGCGAAACACGTCATTATTGTTTTTAAACTAAAAGCCTAAATATAAATTTTCACGATTCTAGCTTCAGCGATTTGGGCTGTGCGCGTTTCATCCCTTATTTTACATACTTAGGGGTGGAATTTACAAAATCGCTAAAACACGTGTTCATTGGTTTTTAACGAATAGCCTAAATTCAAATTTTCAGGTTTCCAACTTTAAAAATGAGGGACTGTCATACAATCTTTGCACCCCTATTTCACCCACTTAGGGGATGATTTTTGAAAAATCCTTTCTTGGTGGACGTCAGTGCTATAAGAGGAACCTCTGTGCCAAATTTCAAGTCTCTAGGCTCAGCGGTTTGGGCTGTGCGTTGATCAGTCAGTGAGTGAGTGAGTCAGTTTCGCCTTTTATATATGAGATTAAGCTTTTTTTTAACTTGCCCTGTTAGTATGTATGTGTGGGTCAAATCTTGCAAGTGAATTTTGACCCACTTCCTGATGTTTAATTGAGCTGAAATATTACATACGTATGTAAGTCGGATGACAATGCAATATAATGGTGTCACTGAGCTGATATGATGATGGAAGCGGAAGGTGGCCACGGGAACTCTGTAATAAAATCATGCAAACCCATCGAGTTTGGGCTCGTTTGATTTGTCTTGACAGGTACTCTGATCGTAGATGGTTACCAGGGTCTGATGATGGAGCCGGAAGGTGGCATTTTAATTGGTATGGCCCAGCCGGATATCGAACTTCGGACCTTTCGATATGATGGGCCGCGTCTTATCCCCGACGCCACTGACGCTCTACAAAACTAAAAAGTTGAAAAAGGAACTCTGTTGTAAAACATTGTACATAATAACTTTTTTTTTACTTTCTCGACCGTAGTACCAGAGGTACGTACTACGGGCAGAGGAAGTATTGTAATCGCGAAGAAAAAGATTTTCCAATTTACGCATAAATGTGTTCTGTATCGATAACATTTAACTAGGTATCGGAAAACCAAGTAGCTCAATCCCGTCCGTCCGCGTACGTCAGTCGTCAGGCTTGGCTTTGTTGGCTAATCTTTGGTCCGATTGGGACCAAATTTGGAGAGTGTTTAAATTTATATTATCAAAGGATTATCAACAGTTATCTCCAGTCAATTACAGAGCGATGTAAAATTTAATTAACATAAAGTTAAGTAATAATTGTAAAAAGCATATTTTTACACTAGCTTTTGCCCGCGGCTTCGCCCGCGTAAAAAAGGTTTTCCCGCAAGTTTTCCCGCGGTAAAAATACATTTCGTAGTAGACATCACAGAGGAACCTTTCTGCAAAATTTCAAGTCTCTAGGCTCAGCGGTTTAGGCTGTGCGCGTTTCTTCCCCTATTTTACATACTTAGGGGTGGAATTTTCAAAATTCGCGAAACACATCATTATTGTTTTTAAACTAAAAGCCTAAATATAAATTTTCACGATTCTAGCTTCAGCGGTTTAGGCTGTGCGCGTTTCATCCCTTATTTTCGGCGATCGAGAATACTCTTATTTTACATACTTAGGGGTGGAATTTTCAAATTCGCTGAAACACGTGTTCATTGGTTTTTAACGAATAGCCTAAATACAATGTTTCAGGTTTCCAACTTTAAAAATGAAGGACTTTCATACAATCTTTGCACCCCTATTACACCCACTTAGGGGATGATTTTTGAAAAATCCTTTCTTAGTGGACGTCAGTGCTATATGAGGTACCTCTGTGCCAAATTTCAAGTCTCTAGGTTCAGCGGTTTGGGCTGTGCGTTGATCAGTCAGTCAGTCAGTGAGTGAGTCAGTTTCGCCTTTTATATATGAGACTAGCTTTTGCCCGCGGCTTCGCCCGCGTAAAAAAGGTTTTCCCGCAAGTTTTCCCGCGGTAAAAATACATTTCGTAGTAGACATCACAGAGGAACCTTTCTGCAAAATTTCAAGTCTCTAGGCTCAGCGGTTTAGGCTGTGCGCGTTACTTCCCCTATTTTACATACTTAGAGGTGGAATTTTCAAAATTCGCGAAACACATCATTATTGTTTTTAAACTAAAAGATTAAATATAAAATTTCACGTTCCTAGGCTCAGCGGTTTGGGCTGTGCGCGTTTCATCACTAAAGCGTAACACACTGCGCGGCGGCGTTGCGAAAGCGTTGCGGTTTTTTTCTGTAGTGTTCGAAATAGTATGAAGCCCTTTACATCAAAGCGGCGGCGGCGCGGCGCGTTCTTCATACAAACCTTCGCCGCCGCAACGCTTTCGCAGCGCCGCCGCCCAGTGTGTGTTACGCTTAATTTTACACACTTAGGGGTAGAATTTTCCAAATTGCCGAAACACGTCACTATTGTTTTTTAACTGAAAGCCTAAATATTAAATCCGGTCGCCCACGGAGGTTTCCGTTCCGTCAGCCACACTAATATGCTATCACTGTACCAAGTTTCATCAAAATTAAATATTTTTCCCGCGGGAAAAGTTTACCGCGGTAAAAAGTTGCATAAATGTTATCCCAGGATATAATCTATCACTGTTAGGTTAGGTTAGGTTTGGTTAGGTTAGGTTAGCCAAGTTTCATCAAAATTTAATAATTTTTCCCGCGGGAAAATTGTACTGCGGTGAAAAGTAGCCTATATGTTATCCCAGGCTATAAGCTGTCACTCTGTGCCAAGTTTTATCAAAATTAAATATTTTTCCCGCGGGAAAAGTTTACCGCGGTAAAAAGTTGCATAAATGTTATCCCAGGATATAATCTATCACTGTTAGGTTAGGTTTGGTTAGGTTAGGTTAGGTTAGCCAAGTTTCATCAAAATTTAATAATTTTTCCCGCGGGAAAATTGTACTGCGGTGAAAAGTAGCCTATATGTTATCCCAGGCTATAAGCTGTCACTCTGTGCCAAGTTTTATCAAAAAGTAAATATTTTCCCCGCGGGAAAAGTTTACCGCGGTAAAAAGTTGCATAAATGTTATCCCAGGATATAAACTATCACTGTTAGGTTAGGTTGGTTTTGGTTAGGTTAGGTTAGCCAAGTTTCATCAAAATTAAATATTCTTATAATATTTTATAACATTTCTGCGGTGATAAGTAGCCTATATGTTATCCCGGGATTTAAGCTATCACTGTGTCAAGTTTCATCAAAATTAAATATTTTTCCCGCGGGAAAAGTTTACCGCGGTAAAAAGTTGCCCATATGTCATCCCAAGATATAAGCTGTCACTGTACCAAGTTTCATCCGAATCCGTTCAGCCGTTATCGAGTTTCCCGCGGGAACAATTTACCGCGGTAAAAAGTAGCCTACATGTTATTCCAGGATATAAGCTATAAATGTACCGAGTTTCATCAAAATCCGTCGATCCGTTCTTGAGTTATAAATTATATATGAGAATCTTTGCACCCCTATTTCACCCACTTAGGGGATAATTTGAAAAATCCTTTCTTAGTGGACGTCAGTGCTATAAAGAGGAACCTCTGTGCCAAATTTCATGTCCATAGGCTCAGCGGTTTGGTTGTGCGTTTCATCCCCTATTTTTCATACTTAGGGGTGGAATTTTCAAAATTCGCGAAACACGTCATTATTGTTTTTAAACTAAAAGCCTAAATATAAATTTTCACGATTCTAGCTTCAGCGGTTTGGGCTGTGCGCGTTTCATCCCTTATTTTACATACTTAGGGGTGGAGTTTTTAAAATCGCTGAAACACGTGTTCATTGGTTTTTAACGAATAGCCTAAATTCAAATTTTCAGGTTTCCAACTTTAAAAATGAGGGACTTTCATACAATCTTTGCACCCCTATTTCACCCACTTAGGGGATGATTTTTGAAAAATCCTTTCTTGGTGGACGTCAGTGCTATAAGAGGAACCTTTGTGCCAAATTTCAAGTCTCTAGGCTCAGCGGTTTGGGGTGTGCGTTTCATCCCCTATTTTTCATACTTAGGGGTGGAATTTTCAAAATTCGCGAAACACGTCATTATTGTTTTTAAACTAAAAGCCTAAATATAAATTTTCACGATTCTAGCTTCAGCGGTTTGGGCTGTGCGCGTTTCATCCCTTATTTTACATACTTAGGGGTGGAGTTTTCAAAATCGCTGAAACACGTGTTCATTGGTTTTTAACGAATAGCCTAAATTCAAATTTTCAGGTTTCCAACTTTAAAAATGAGGGACTTTCATACAATCTTTGCACCCCTATTTCACCCACTTAGGGGATGATTTTTGAAAAATCCTTTCTTGGTGGACGTCAGTGCTATAAGAGGAACCTTTGTGCCAAATTTCAAGTCTCTAGGCTCAGCGGTTTGGGGTGTGCGTTTCATCCCCTATTTTTCATACTTAGGGGTGGAATTTTCAAAATTCGCGAAACACGTCATTATTGTTTTTAAACAAAAAGCCTAAATATAAATTTTCACGATTCTAGCTTCAGCGGTTTAGGCTATGCGCGTATCATCCCTTATTTTACATACTTAGGGGTGGAATTTTCAAAATCGCTGAAACACGTGTTCATTGGTTTTTAACGAATAGCCTAAATACAAATTTTCAGGTTTCCAACTTTAAAAATGAGGGACTTTCATACAATCTTTGCACCCCTATTTCACCCACTTAGGGGATGATTTTTGAAAAATCCTTTCTTGGTGGACGTCAGTGCTATAAGAGGAACCTTTGTGCCAAATTTCAAGTCTCTAGGCTCAGCGGTTTGGGGTGTGCGTTTCATCCCCTATTTTTCATACTTAGGGGTGGAATTTTCAAAATTCGCGAAACACATCATTATTGTTTTTAAACTAAAAGCCTAAATATACATTTTCACGATTCTAGCTTCAGCGGTTTGGGCTGTGCGCGTTTCATCCCTTATTTTACATACTCAGGGGTGGAATTTTCAAAATCGCTGAAACACGTGTTCATTCTTTTTGAACTGGTAGCCTGAATACAAAATTTCAGGTTTCTAACTTTAAAAATGAGGGACTTTCATACAATCTTTGCACCCCTATTTCACCCACTTAGGGGTTGATTTTTGAAAAATCCTTTCTTAGTGGACGTCAGTGCTATATGAGGTACCTCTGTGCCAAATTTCAAGTCTCTAGGTTCAGCGGTTTGGGCTGTGCGTTGATCAGTCAGTGAGTGAGTGAGTCAGTTTCGCCTTTTATATATGAGATGACTTTATTATAATTTACTGTTAACTATTTCTTTAAATTAACATAGATTTGGGCAAAATACCATTTCTTCAATGATGGGAATGAAAAATAATGGCTAAATGAAGCGCCAAAACAATCTTCATTTGTTTTTCCGACTTGTAGAGTTTTGTTTATACTTCCGTATTGCAGAGATTTGTATTAACACAAATGTTTTCTTTAGCTAATTCATGTTTTTATTTTTACTTTCCTATTATTCATAATGAAAAGCACAGTGTAAGAACTTACAACGTTATAATTATCGTAATTTACAAAGGCCTGCGGTGTACTTGCCAATGTTCAGTTAGACAGATTATATCCAATTTGTATTTTTCCAAATATAATTATAACTCTAATACTTTGCTGTCAGAAAAGCCCCGAATGTTTTGATGTAATAATTGAATAAAATTGTGCTTTCCTTTTGTCATAACTGAGCTAGATAATCCCTTCCTCTGGTTTAACACTGATAAACCATCATTAGCGGATTTTTTTATTGTCATGGTATCTAACCTAAAAAATGTATAAGCTTATTTGTATTACTACTAACATTCGTCATAAAATGTTGTAAATTATATGCTACTAAAGTAGCTAATTGTCTTTTAAATATCATTAGGTGCGTCCAGACCGGGCGAGCCGTCGCGGCCGCGGCCCGCCTCGCGCGGCAGCGCGGTCGGTGTGGACATGCTCGGCCGCGGCATGCGCCTGTCACGTCCACACCGACCGCGCTGGGATTATCGAAGCGAAGGGATTATCTAGCTCAGTTATGACAAAAGGATCTGCATCCAGTCACTATCATCATAATCAACAGCCTATTAAATGTCCCCACTGCTGGGGCTCAGGCCTACCCTCTCGACGAGGGTGTTCGGGCTATAGTCCACCACGCTAGCCCAGTGCGGGTTGGTGGACTTCACATGCGCCTAAGAATTCCTTCTTCGGCGTATGCAGGTACCGTAATACTAGGGCCATGTTGATTAAAAGTTAGTATCAATCAATCATACACTTTCCCTAAATACTTAATTGTCAGAAAAATTGCTAGGCCAAAAAAATGTCATAATTTTATGTCAGTTCGCACAGAATAAACCATCTCGTTTCTCTGTCGTGGTTAATTTGCTATTTACACACCGCACGCACACCAGTGTATGCGTTGATTAAGTCATTATTAAAATTATCCAAAAAAATGACGAACCAATCAGTGCATTTTTTCATTCGTCAAAATATATTTTTTCGAGAATTTAAGAATTGGTCTGAATTTGCACAGTGAATATGTAATTAGCACAGATTGTTCTCTCTTATTTGAGTTTGTTTTGGTAACGAGGTAATTACTTGACAGTGCCCCCGGCTAGGGTAATTTTAACTGAATTTAATAAAGGTAAATAAAGGAAAGAAAAGAAAAAATAAAGGAATTTAATAAAGGTACTTATTTCATACAAAAGACATCAACGCGTCACTTTTCTTTTTCGCGGCGGCTCGGGCGGTGGGGACACGCCTAACTACTACGGGAGTCCTCAGCTGTGAGGTCAATAGTCACAGTATTATTTTTATTTACATTATTATTTAATTATTGTTTACTACCTACCTAATTCATCTTGTGTACATACCAGTAGTACTTTGTCATCAATAACTTAAATTGTGTAATTTTTTATTACATGTACATTTTGTATTTTTGTCAAAATACACTAATTCATCTTGTGTACCAGTAGTAGGTATTGTGGCATCAATCGCTTAAATTGTGTCCAAACAAAAACATGACATAAGTCATATCCATATTATTCTTCGTTTTTTTTTGGTTGAAACCACTAAATTGTTTACTATTCTAAGACCATTGTTCTCGAAATATTTCTATGAAACGAAACTTTGTTTTGTACTTAAACTATAGCCTTGTTACCACACTTTTTGAATTATAAATTGTGTTCAAAATAAATAACAAGTTTTATTGTTATTTACATTTTAGTAAAATCAGATATTTGTATGAACGTAATTAGACCACTTTTTGTTTACCTGCAAATTATAAACTATTACATCTACACTTGTGATGCTTTTATTGTACTTAGATAATGTCCTCAAGTTATTGTTTATACAAGATTGAACCCGCTACGTTGTTTTATCAATTAGTATAGGCATGAAATACGACACCCACTTGAGGTCGAATCCGAGCGCATGACTCATTCCGCTCAAAATTTGAAACATGTGTTACTAAAAAAAAATTTACTGGGGTATGGTGTTTTATTGTTTCCTCATATTTCTAATAGGATGTAGTGTAGAATAAAACACTAAGGTAGTCTGAAATTTCTTTAAATTTTAATAAAATTGCGTTTAACTTGATATTTATTAGTACTGTAAAAGTTTTGTCATAATTTCCAACTACTAGCAGACAAATAGTACAGGGAAAAAATGAAACTACGTACATTATTAATCTGGCTATGTCTATTACCTAAAGTATACCTTTGCATTTCAGTAAAATCTGAGAAAAAAATATTTTAGTGGGAAAGCGCAAAAAAAAACCCCTGTGTGTGGTAGGCACCCATTTGGGTTCCACATTCTACAAAGTTTTGGCATTTTGACAGCCACATTCTAAAGGATAAGAGGAAAATTATGGGGAAATGCTTAATATTAATAAATTACTTACCTATCCGATATTTTTTTTTGTGTGCTAGAGGTGTGTACGTTAAGTCGTAATAAATAAAACTTATAATCGTGTTAAAACAATAAAATCCGAACATAGATATGCCAGAATTTACTAGGTAGATAATTAAATTTTATATCATGTTTAGACTAGAAATGATTTAATATTTTCAGCTTAAATTATAGTAAGAGGACTCACCTTAGTGTATTTGATGTCTACTTTAACCATGTTGCCGGCTTCCAGTAACCCGTGCTATGCCAACCACGGTCTCCCGCAAAGTGTATGTATCAACTTATTTTCTCTGTATCTAGAGCCCCATACTGGCCTGTGCTATACATCCGTCCACACAGCTCATCACACTATGTTTAAAACTGTACGTATCAATATAGCTTTTATTCTTAAGCCATTAAGTCTATAACTGCTTACACAGTTTTGAAAACCGATAACGTGTTATCGAGTGTACAAAGCGTAAGATTACCGATTCATGGATACAGTAAAACGTCTGTGTGGTGCTTGCTTGATATGAATTTAGATGTATGTATGAGGTTCTGATAAGAGTTTCATTTATGAACATTCAAAACTGAGCAATTTTTGACTGTTCGAGACAAACCAACTTTTTGAATTTTGCGAAGAAACATTTAACGGATTGCAAAATTACATGCTGTAGGTACTTACTTACAAATTACATTTTAGAAATATGGTTTATGTTTTTGGCGTATATAAACTTCTTCACAAAATTGGTCGATTCTTAGTGATTGATTAAGATTGCAGATACAGATTATTGTCTAGAATATTTAGGTTACTCTCATAATTCAAAAGTTTTGGAGAATACCCTCTACATTTTACACGTTTTTTTCGTAGTAAAACGTTCGAATAAAAACGAAATATTTGTTGTCACAAGTCTAACAAAAAACAAGTTGTCTCTCCATAACGAATTTTTAAACGCAATTACCTGTGATTCAACAAGGAGCCCTATTTTTGAATCGCTCGCCTCGCTTCCAGCGGTCCATTCTACAAATTTTCATCCGATAGAAAAATCAGTAGAATCGACCGTTCGATCGAAGCGTTTGAATCGCTCGCATCGCTTCGAGCGGTCGATTATACTAGTTTTTGTATCGGATGTCGAAGGAAAATTTGTAGAAACGAGCGCTCGAAGCGAGGTGAGCGATTCAAAAATCAAATCAAATATTCTTTATTGAGCACCAATAATAGACCTAAAAAAATTATACTACGACAATTTAATAAACTAGAGTACCTACAATCAAAAGGTGGAGCAAAACATTTGTTTCCTGAGCGTCGCACGCGCAGGGTCCGAGTCATTAATAACATACGAGTAGTTCATGGTCGGACGGAGTTCCATACAATCCAAAATAAATGGTTATAATAACTTATAGCATTGACATTGAAATTTTTTTGTAATCTCGTCGGGAGATACCTATTTAGTTATCAGTATCACAATCGAATAAAGTATGGTTGATGCGAGATTTCTAAATGCACTATATACATTTACTTAAAAAGTATTTTATCGGTTCTACATACAAATACGCGATAAAAGATTATGTAGTTTATGACATTTCAAAAATTTATTACGAGCAATATACCTATTCATAAGACGTGTTTGAAAATAACTTGTGTTTCTCTGTTCCATATAGCACAGAAGAAATAAGAGTTACTCATATAGTATGGAGATATAAGGCAGATTTTTATGCTACGGTTATAAATTGAATGGTAATAGAGATTATAGCGAACATAGGTAACTGATTTTAATTTTAATTCTTCAACTGTATACCTACCTACATTATGCATAGATTACGTTATCAGCAGCCGCCCGGTATCAATGAAATATTTTATTACCACAAATCTACTATAATTTTGTTATTTTTCATAAAAAGTTTTATCATCTTTCACTTTACGATTTAAAATTATTTATTTTATAAATATACATAAATATGTATATTTATGGTGCATAGCCGCTCATAATATAGGAAACGATAAATATAACTAATATTGATAAATTTTTTGGTACCATAATAAATCAACATAAATTTTTCATATATTTCAAACTTTATAAACTCTGACTTCCATAAAGTCATTGGTATTTAGGAAAAACATACAGTCATAGCTATACGTAATATAGGTAAGTAGGTATATAATGGCATTTAATGCTATCAAAAGCATTTAACGATATTCTGAACATAACATCATTCATTGCTATACATTCAAATAGCGGTAATGGTCAATTTGTCAATTTACACTACATTGTGCAATAGTTTTAAAATTATCAGTATTATTATAACATCGATAACACCATGATGACAATTTATTTTAATAACGGTACGTATTATCAGTTTAGACTTTCCAAATCTTGCTTATTACGAGTATACTCGGTCCAACTGAATTATTTTCTTTCGACTATTCTGATGGGCACCGAACTTTATATGGCGTAGACAGGCTTTCGATTATCGATGACACTTAAACTTATTCACTTCAAACTTGAATCTAATTCCTTTTAAATTAGACAAGGCCAGCACAATTCACAAATAATGTTCTGACTCCCAAATCTCTGTAGTTCGGTCGTATGCATAATAAGGTGTAATATACCTATCAAAGATACCTATTATGCCCACAATAGTCTCGGAAAGATATCCCCTATCATTGTTATTATCTAAAACTCATAGTCATAATAATACAGCACAGATAATTGGAAGGAATACACTACAGTCATGCATGACTGTCTTAATTATCTTCAAGAGGACTTATTACATATCTGTTTATTTACAGTAGGTAACCAATCACTTATGAATGTTGAGTTGAGTGCTTATTTAAATGAATACCTAAATACTTATTAATAACATGGCTGGACTAGAAGGGTAAAACATCACCTGTCCTTTGGACTTAGCTGTAGTCGGGAAATCACTACTACGATATCCATCGACGAGGAGGAAGGGAATAAGGAATGCAGATCGCGGGCAAGCATTTTAGGTACCTATAGCCCATTGAGTAACACCAAACAAACATAAAGAAAAAGGTTGTCTGGAAGAAATCGCTCTTAGCGATAAGACCGCCTAGATGTACATTACTGTATCTGTTTTTCTCTTTTTTTGTCTGTAATTTTCAAATGTGCATTGTGCAGTGTGTATTGAATTGAATTGAAAGAAGTCTTAGATTCTTTGACATAATTATATTCCTACCAGCCCTTCCCAGAAATCAGGTTTGAATTTTTTCATATTTTAAGTAGTAGTAGTTAGGTTGCTTTTGGGGCAGTTCAACTTCCTGACCTCTGGTTATAATTTAATAAAATATCGTATCATTAAAATAATTACATGTTGTTTATTGTACGTACAGTGTACACTCATGCTGTGATACCTACGTCTTTCATTGTACTATTTTTTTGATTGATAGGTAAGGTGTTATATATATATATATTGTTATGAATAACAAAGTGATTATATTAGTTTTAATTACGTAGATGTGACAAACAGACAGACACACAGTGGCTCTTTTTAATCATGATACTTTTGTTGGGTTGTCTGCTTATATGTATCTGAAACACTTGAACGTGAAGCACTTAATATTATGACTAGGATTCTACTGTCCGACAAACAGTTACTTACATAATCCATCATTTTTACGGTTCCGTCTACTGAACCAAAGTTTTCATATTCATTGGGAATCTGGGATATTATCGTATCCTAATTAAGCATTCTTTGAGTGATTCACCATAGAAATGTGGAAGAGCTTGGAAACTGAATGTAAACCGGATTATACTTTAATCTTGAGAAAGAGTCACAGTAGAAAACAACAGGAGAACCAGCCCGTCCGTGACACCATAATATTAAATGATGAATTAGGTACATAACGAATTTCTCATTCAGGAGATGTTCCAAATTCCCAATCAATATGAAAACCTTTGGTTCATGCTTTTCGTTTGATTTCCGTTCCCAGGTCTAGACCCAGCCCGCCCCCTGGTATCAGCCTACGGCTCGCGTCTGTTTCGCCTGGGCCGTGACGACGCCCACGTGGTCCAGGTCATCCACACGAACGCCGGCTTCCTGGGTGAGACCGGCCAGGTCGGCCATGCGGACTTCTGCGTCAACGGCGGCAGGATGCAGCCCGGATGCAAGGGACATTTGATGCGTAAGCGAAGCGCTATGGTTTTTTCCCTTTACGGTCTAAAGTCGAAAACGGAATGATAGCTCGCCTGATGGTAACCGGTCGCTGTCTTATCTTCTTTTCTTTTGTTCTTATATCAGTTCTGATAGGCCCTGAAACATCGAACTGTGCGTGCGATAACCTTCGCCAATGCTTCACCGTGGAGAGCGTACCTATAATTATTTTCTGATAACTTTTATTTTTAATTTAAATATTAAACTTTCTTATCTGAGCTGTCAAAGGTTTTGTAAACAGACCACTGGCGACACGAATAACCTCCACTATAGGGGGGCATCTCTGTGTCGGAGCCCCATAATAATATACTTAGCACTATTATAATTGTCTGTGCATTAAACTCCCTATACTGCGATCACCAAATAGTATAGTTTACGGATTAGGATAGTATGAGGAAATAAACTTTCTATTTATTTTAAGAAGCATAGTCCAGTAATGGACTTTTACGGATGGAAAAATGAACGCTATCTGGAGGAAAGTACCTTAATAATGAAATAGCAATTTTTTTGCATTGTTGATTAGTAACTCTATACCGCCCGTAACCAATCGGTAGCCAATGCGTACAGGAATCCAAGTCGAGGCGGGGGCAGGCAGTAGAGAGCCTTGGGCCATTTTGTGACTACTATATCTAGTGTCTTATGCCTAACAGTGTTCCGTTTTGCGCGATGCGGCTGGCGGCTACTCCATCCAGTGCTTGTTATTGTCGGCAGGTGTGTCCCGCTGCAGCCACTTCATGAGCTCGTGCTACTTCGCGGCCAGCGTCCGTCGGCGCCTGCGCATAGTGGGCGTGCCCTGCGACACTTCGTGCCCGAAGCAGCGAGGCCGGTGGGGCGTCAAACTAGACCGACGGGCGGTGCGGCTGGGAGAGGATACCCCAGATGCGTTAGTATATTTGAGTTTTATTCCATTTCAAATAAAATTATCATCAAATCAGCTGGAAGACAGCCACAGTTGGACAAAGGCCTCCCCCATAGATCTTCACAATGAACGTTCATTGTCCTGCGCTGTCCGCATCCAGCTAGTTTGCGCCACTGTGGGAGGCCTAGCTGCCTGCAGTATCTACCTACGTATTTCGGTCGCCACTCGAGAACATTCCGGCCCCAACGACCATCGATTCTAAGAGCGATGTGCCCAAATGACATATTGCCTCGGAAACCAATGTTAAGTAAGCCCATGATTTTGAAATAGAACTGCTATTTTGTTTTTAATACAAATTGAATAAATCTGTGTTGATTTAGTTTTGATAACCATATTTCCCCTCAGTAAACTTAAACCAATTTTCAGGTCACGAGGCATGTACTGCGTAAGGCTGGATCACCAAGAGAACTGCCCCTTCGATTGAGTGACCTGTTCTTAATAAATCATTGTTATGTTATTTAGTGTTGTAAGCAATAATTTAAATGCATTGTAAATACATAAGTTATTTATATTTTAAAATATTATTTATTAAAAATATTACTAAGTTGGTAAATTGAGTTTTTTAAATAGATTATTGGACATTATCGTCATTTTCCTGTTGGCGTCTTCTCTTTACTGCTGGACATAGCCCTTCGTCAGTCGTCACGTCACCACGCCTGGGTCCTTCCAGCCACAGAACATCGGAAAAAGCTCGCTACGCTGGTTTTATTAAATCTGTGCTTCCAGCAGTCTCTTTCTGCTACCCTTTTCAGGTCATCGGTCTATACCATTTCGTCCTAATGTTATTCACTGTAGGTACCAAGTTTCATCAAAATCCGATCAGCCGTTTTAGCGTGATTGAGAAACAAACATCCTAACAATATTTATCAAAACTTTCGCATTTATAATTTTTTTATACCAAAACACGTCCAGGATATTGAACGCAACTTTCAGAATGCCAATACTTCAATGTCACGTCATGTCAAGTCAAATGACATTTTAGATTTGTTTTTGAATGTTTGTAGACTTCAAAAATTTTATCCAAAATAAAAATGCGAAAGCGACGAAACTTTGCACATTTATTAAGATTACAGTAGGTACAAATCTCTATGACCTTCTTGGGTTTTGTCCTGTGTTTAGTTAATTTGGGCCTTGTGATCGGAGCTGCTGCATTTTGGACTGGAGCTGGAGTGACCACCCGTCCCCGGCATAGAGACGAGCAGACCCTGATCGGGGGCTTCATATGGAGCCAACTCATCATAACCCTCGGCCTGATCTTATCGAGTGCAATAAATGAAAAGCTAGACATATTCGTACACGGATACTTACTTTTATCTGGATCCTTACTTGGTGTGGTCACTGGGCTAGTATTGGTTAGTACATTTTACTTTGTTTAGTCTTAAGGAACACGGTCCATGTCTCGACCCGAATGGCAGACGTTAAACTTTTTTTCCCGATGCAACATTGTGTATCGGGTTCAGGTGGCTCAACTTTGGGGAGGCTTATGTCCAGCAGTGGACTAGTGTAGCCTGATGATGATGCTGTACCTATCGTACACATCGCTACCTCGCATGACCTGGTCTTCGGCAGTGGGGACCGTCTGAGTATGGCGACAATCCTCTGTACTCCATGTTTATTGGACAGACATGGAACATTTGGACATTATTATCACGATCAACAATCCAATGGCTATAATACCTGGATGCATTTCAGCGACGAGTGAGTGGAATTGCACTATCTCTCTTTCCCTTCCAACCGGAACCCAAGATTACAGGCTGTACGGGTATATACGGTGACAGAAATAGTTGAAAGCGTGGTGAGAGCGTCAGTGGCGTAGGGGATAAGACGCGGCCTATCATATCGAAAGGTCCGGAGGTCGATCCCCAGCTGGGCCATGTACCAATAGGTTTTTTCTCGAAACTTAAGTACATTTACTGACTGCTCTCAAACGGTGAAGGAAAACATCGTGAGGAAACCTGCATACGCCGATGAAGAAATTCTTTGGCGCATGTGAAGTCCGCCAACCCGCACTGGGCTAGCGTGGTGGACGATAGCCCGAACGCCCTCGTTGAGAGGGTAGGCCTGAGCCCCAGCAGTGGGGACATATTAATAGGCTGTTGATGTATGTATGTATGATGTGGTGCCATTTCCTCTGACAATAAGGCAAATTTCAGGCAGGGCGCGAGCGGAAATCAAATTCTTAAAATACTTTCCTCTTCAGATAATTCAAGAGTTATGTGCAATAAAAGGACACCGGCGGTCATCTTTAGGTTTGCGTTCGTCCACGACATTGCCCGGTATGGAACATCCTATACATTCAGTGAATGTTAACAAAAACTACCTAATAATCGGCCTGCTGTCCTTATTCGCAGCAGCTGTCACGTGCGCAAGATTCGTCGAATTGTTACTGGTATCGTAGTAGTAGGTATTATAGTTTTCTAATGTGTATTAAATTATAGTGAACTAATAAAACTATGTATAAAGATTTGCGGTTACTTGTGTGTTTCCCATGGTCTATTAGCTAGTCTCAGTAGACGGTGGTTTTCGTAACCAAACTGAAACAGAAACGAATGCAAAGTTTAGCGACGGAAATAGGCAAGAACTTTGTCAACACCCAGACGAACTCTGCACCAAAAAGAAAAGAAAACCACATAAAAAGGAAAGAAAAATAATCAGGAGGAATACTAAGTAGTCCTTTACCTACCTATTAATATTTATACTGTTATCATCAATCATCCGTTCTATAATGTTTAGATACCCAATTCGCGTGTATAGCCAAGCCAAATCGCTCAACGAGAGGTCCGAAATGTAGTTGTAGTGTGATCCGCCAGAGAACTAAAGTCTACGGCATAGCTCAAAAATTTATAACGGTGTTGTGGCAGTGGGCTGGTCACATCTGTCGGAGAACTAACCGGTCTCCTAGTAACCACATGTAGGCAGGTAGTGTTGGGACGCCTTCGGCTAGATGGAGCACCTATCGTAAGACGGCTGGCGTAACTTAATGCGAAGAACCGGATAGGGTTCAGCGGTGTAGCGCGTCTTAGAGAAGGCCTATGTCCAGCAATGTGCTGGTGCGAGCTAATGCTGATAATATCTATGGAAAATTATTATTCAGAGAAAGCACTGCACACTACACGAATCACGATAATAGAAGGCCGTTGAAAGTTAAAACAGCCGCTACAACAAGACCGATTTTATTTTGATATCCGAATGTAATTTTACAATGCGCCGTTCGATACTATACAATTGTGTTTATACAACATTTGACACTGCTTGTTAATAAAAGAAGTTAAAGCCTGGACACACTAAACGCTATTTAGATATCTTTCTTCATAGGTAGCTTCACTTGTTTGGTTACTTTCTGAATTTTGATGCATACTATCATACTGGCATAGAAATTAAGAAGTAGGTACCTACTGTTTAAACTTTTTAGATTTATTAATGCTTCGACGTAATGCCAAAAATACAAAACATAGCATAAACATACAGATAATTTGTTGGCGTTGTGCATTTTGACCATGCTTATTAGTTTGCTTATCTCACGATTTCTCGTGGGGAAAAAACAAGTTACTAGGATATTTAGTAGCACCAAGTACCAAGTTCTATTAAAATCTGTTGCAGTTATCGTAATCGAGCAACAAACAAGCAAACTTTCGCATTTATTAATTAATTAAATTAATATGATTATTTGACTTTCAAACTGTTGACACTGAAAACTAATTCATCGAACCGAAATTCTTAACAAAATTATAATGCCGCTTCAAAATCATAGCTGCATATTTCTGTCGATGATGTGGAGATCGAACCTTAGTGTTTAATTGCTATATAAGATTAGTGCTATACCTTAGTGCGTTTAATAAAACCATTGTCATGTGGAGTGTAAAACGCATTTTTGAAACTAGATGATAAGGATTAAGGCTCAACAAAAAATGGCTTTTGGATTGTAAGTGTATAAATTTATTATAATTTTACGTATAACATTATAATTTTTTAGAGCGTCTATAGCAGAGCGTAGGTGACGTAATAGGGCCTGCCATATCGAGAAGTCCGAGTTCGATCCCCGGCCGTGCCTTGTACAGTCGACCGCACATCAGTGGAAACACTTTGGCCTCGACCTGGCCTAGCTTATTAGGGAGTTTTAATACTATAAGAGACCTGCTTATACTGGTTTTGTTTCCACTGACGTGAGGTTGACCGAACCAATATCTTTTTCTCGAAACATTAGTACATTTAATGACTGCTATCGAACGGTGAAGGAAATCATCGTGAGGAAACCTGCATGTACGCTAAAGACGGATTTTATGCGTATGTGAAGTTTACTAACCCTAACGTGGCGGACTTACAGCCCTTACGCCCTTCCTTGTTCAAAGGGTCGGCCTGTCTCCAACAGTGGGGTCGAAACAGGCTGTTGATAATTGATTTTTGAACATAATTTTTACTGACTATTGTCAATCGACTTCAATTCTTTCAATTTTCATGAAAATTGATGAATAACATTCAAAAAGCCAAACGTACCCCAGTTGCTAAGTAAGTAATAGTTTGTTTCCACTCCAGTTTACTGATTACCGGATTGCTGGCGTTCGGTGCTTATTGGACTGCGAAGTACCTGATGACCATGCCCGCTGATTCTTTAATAACTAATACCACATCGACCCTGGACGGAATGGAGAACGCAGGTTAAGCTTAAGATGTAGATAAAAGAGAGATAAGTTAGGATTAAGTAAAACCTGTATAGTCCGTAAAGACTTGTATAGTGCATATTGTTATGGCATTAAATCGTGATGTCCTATATATATTTGGGACTAAAATTGTAAAAACAAAATATATTTAGTACATATTTCCGTCTTTTCTTTTCACCTCATATTAGTCTAGAGGTCTGGGGAGGCAATGGTCTGTTAGGATCGCAATACTTGGCTCTCCGTTCTTTCTGCCTACCCCGCCAGGGACATTGCGTGAAGATATGTATGTATGTATGTTATTCTTTATTGCTCAATAAAATACACAGATACAAAAATACAGTAACTTACATTATTCTAGCTGGGTGCTGTTAACTGTAAAAGTGATTGGATTGACTAAGTATATTGAATGAAAAGTTTTAAGATTCCCATGCAACACCTGATACTTAGTCGTGTTTACTCAACATGACATTGTTCATTTTCCAAATGTAGGTAACTTTCATTTCAATACTTGAAAGGTGAACGATCTTTAGTTAGAATGGTGCTGTAAGGCCATGGGCACATAAAACAGGACGCGATTTTTTAATACCGCTTACATAATGATGCGCAAACCCGGTCATGCTCTCGCGGTTAAAAAGGAACAGAAAACCTCTACAAAATACACAACAAAGAATCACACAAACTACATAAACACAGTGCGTGCTGGACCATGCATAATGCCGGGTTCCGTATTTTTATACTCTTCCTTCATTACTTGGAACGGAACCTTGCATAAAATTTCAAACTTTTCTGTTCATCTGTAAAAATATTGACACGGTGACAGGCTGGGACTGGGACGGACGGAGCGAGCTGGGACAATCTTATAAAGGTTCCATGTCAGACTACGGAACCCATAAACAAGGGAAAACGCCTATTAGTGACAATACAGCCTTATTCAGAAGTGAACTTGTGCCTCTCGTGAATGTCCAAGTTTTTGCATAACTGCTGCGCTGAGATAGCGATGGGAAATGGAAGAAATCGGACATCAAGTAGTAAAACTAGAAGTTCCTTGGGCTAGGTACGAATGGCTTTTGGATTGTAAGTAAAGTTAATTTAAACTGATATTGTAAATGCGAAAGTAGACCTTTGCACTCATCCGATCTTACTAATTCTTCAGCTACTGTTTTTTTACCGGTTGTTTTATTTCCAGTTTAATGGTCATTTGTGTATTGGCGTTCGGCGCTTATTGGGCCACCATGTACGTGATGGAGCCACCTCCCCCCACACCACCGCCACCGCCTCCCACAGTTACTACTACATTAGAAGATAATACCGATAATGTGACTATAGCGGCATTTCCCGGAGGCGGTCTTCCTGGAGGAGGAGGGGGCGCTCCTTACGGAGGAGAAGGTGGGGGAGGGGGAGGTGGGGGAGGAGGAGGAGGGGGAGGGGGAGAAGGGAGAGGTGGAGATAGAGGAGGAGAGAGAGGAGGAGGTTCTCCTGGATCTAGCAGAGGAGGAGGAAAAGCAGGAGGAGCAACAGGAGGACCAGAACAAAACAGATATGCCGGCCGCGGCGGCGATAACATGTTTTATTATTAAAACCTCTTATTTTCTACTGTTGTGTAGGTACTTTTCTACCATTTAAAAGTTACATGAAACTTTAAGTATTAGAGTTCAGCACTCAAACTTGTAAAGTGAAATGAGTATATTGTGTAAAATAACTGGATGAGTACAAGTTACAATGACTTTCAAAAATCTTCACTTTTTATTTTGTTTATATAAGTGTTTCAGTTTCGTATTGTTTAATGCATGAAGGAAAAAAAAACTCGGCGCGGGCCCACCAAAGAGATCCTTGCTCTATGGTTTAATGGATAATGGCAGACTTATTGTACGTAAAAAAATTGTTTATTGAATCGTCTCGCCATTCTTTTGTACGAAGGATATGACTATTACAGACACAATGTTTGACGGAAAACATGCTGAAAATAAACATGATGAGTGGCACATAGAGCAACACGGAGCGGAGCCGCCATTCGTGCGTTCTCCTCTACCAAAGGTACAAGACCTACTGGTCATGCGCGGTCTCGAATTGTAGGTATCGCTGCGTGTATGAGAGGTTTTAAACATGCACAAAATACAGGTGTTTCGCATCGCGGAAGAAAACGCAGAAACATCCAGTAATTTTTTGCGGAGACACGCACACTTGTATACATGCTTGTACGGTCGACAGCACGTCAGTGGAAACAAAACCAGTATAAACTGGTCTCTCAAAATTGGTCTCTAAAAACTCCCTATAGGCTAGGCCAAGGTCAAAGTATTTCCACTGACGTATTTCACCGGCCGGAGGGGTCCAGGGCGGAGTGATTCGATTACTTAGATACAAATGCGGATGCAGTACAGACACAGACTGATAATGCCGCCGTTTACGGAACAATAAACGCAACAAACCCAGATTATGAATGATGTATGTCGCCAATACAGTTATTTAGATTTAAGTTAGTTTGGTTTCTGGTGGTCACGGAACGAGCCAAGCGACTAACGAGCGACAGGATCCAAAAAAATACTTGGAAAAATTAAATATCCGCAGCGCAGATTAAAGGTGTCTGTGTTACATCCGCATTTGTAATTAAGCGAGCCGGTAGTCGTGCTGCTCTAACTGAATGCTTGACAAACAATACTTGCCTAGGTTTATAAAGCGTTACAAGCGAATCTATAGTATTACTGGGAACGAACCGAATGGTCGCGCAGTGATTTTTGACGAAAGAGGTATTCCACAAACCTTTACGGTATTTAAGGGCCCTATGTTTGTAGCACCACTGTAAGTGGCTATTAAGATATTACTTACTACTGTCATGAACATTTTTTGTGAAAACGAAAAAAAATTAAGTGAAAATTTTATTTGTTTGGTTAAAAATTGGTGCAAATATAAAGCCGATGTAGAACAATGTAACATTGACCCATACTTAACTAAATTAATATTAAAGACGGAAAGGATGTAGGTAACTGAGAAAATGTGAAATCGCGGAAAATTTGCAAAATGTGTCTTCGATTTTGTTAAAAATTAAAATAGATGCTTCCATATTTTATTTTATTTTTTATTTAAACCTTTAACTTTTGAAACTATCGTGATTGAGTATTAGGTAGGTACTACGGGGATTCCTCTAATTTTTTACAAATTTTGTTTTCAGAGCACTTTTCGCTATAGCCGTAATGGTGTCAATGTACTATGGCTCACAATATTACTTCTCGGAGGTGGATAAAATGCACAATGGAACCCTTACGCGACATGGCCTCCGTGGACATGGCTTTAAAAAAATTTAGCAGTGCATAAATAAATTACTAGTAAGCCTAGGTATCCAGTACCTTCCAGTACTGAGTACTTTATCGCTTTCAACTATTTGTTCCAGGCAATTTTAGTTTAATTTTGATAATTATGTTAGGATACCAAGACGTACCTACTTATAAGTATTTACTTACGTTAATAAGTCACAAAATAATAAATTATCTGATAGGTTCATTATTATTTCATTCCTTTTTACCTAATAGCAGCTATTTCTCCTCTAAGACTATTACATGTACAGGCTCTGTAACAATTTGTACTTACATAGTCAATAAAAGAATTAAGTTTTTTAAATAAAATGTTTTTAAAACACAAATTGTCTGCCTACTTTTATTTATCGTAACCTTTAAATAATGAAAGAAAAGACGTATACTGTAAGGTATCTGTAAGCATGAACGGATTAATGTCGATAAATTAAGCTAAAACCTAAACTATTATAGTTACTAATATACTACTATATTACCTACTGTGGTATAATACCACAAATCTAGGAGATGAAAGTATTCACAATAATAAAAGCGTAAGGTTCCGTAGTCATTTTAATTTTACAGTTAAAAAACTCGAAAAGTTTTCATCACATGATAGGTTAGGTACTTACCCAAAATAATTATAATTAAAAGCTTGGAAATACTACCCCATTGAAAATACATTTTCAACACACGAAAACATGTTTATTTCCGCTCATCGGGAAGAGTTCTTTTTATAAGAGGCAGTGTACCATCCGAACACAAAAAAAATCATCTCCCTTTACTTATTGTATGGAAGATGAGAGGTGCACTTATTAAAAATTACTAGTTATATATTTTTAAATTACATGCATTTTGGATTTTATCCTGTAAAAGTAACGACTCTCTGTAACGGACTGAGACGGAAACCGACAGATTGACAGAATCGCAGATCCGATAACAGTTTCTTGTCCAACTATGGAACCCTACAAACAAGGGTTTCTGTAGATTCAGAGGTAGCCAACATCTGACAGTTTGGCAGGAAACCTCTTGAATATAAACACCAAATACTTCAAGAAATTGTTTTTGTAATTTAAGATAAGTATGCGTTTTCGTGTCAATAGTGCCTTTATAAACAGACATTAAATGTGCGAATGTGGGCCAGTCACAAAGTGGGTTTTGTTGAAAGAAGAATAAAAGTTATTACTGACAATATTTATGGCTGTAGCTGGATTGTAAGTTTTGAATAAATTATTGTGCTTTGATAAAAAGGTTACGCATGAGGGCAAGCGATGTCTTAAAGGCAACCGCTGGCAACCCTATTGATAGTGAATTTTTATTTGGGACTTTTTTTTACAAAATAAGTCATTTTAGTTCATCACTATGTTCTTCTCGACTGCTCACAAACGGTGAATGAAACATCGCGAGGAAACCTGCATATGAAGACGAAGAAGGAATTCTTAGCCGCATGTGAAGTCCACCAACCCACCCTTTGGCATAGCGTGGTGGACTATTTATAGGTAGGCCTTACCCAAATAGTGCAATGGGGATATCGAGTTAGGTAATATTTGCTATTGTTAGGTAATAGGTAAATATTGCCAAGTGAGTTTTTCAGAACGTTTTTAGGCAATTTCTGTTTATTTTATAAGTACGATGTTCATTATCGTGTCCTTTCTATGTACCTATTGCTTATTTCAGATCTCTTCTGGTGAGTGCCTTAATAATGACTGTCTTCTTAGGCGGAAAATTCCTAATGCAAATGGATCGCCAGATCAATCCTCCTTTAGCAATCGGAAATTTGACAGCGGCAGCGATGAGCGGCTAACAAGTCATGTACATAATGTGTAAACTGTTGCTATTATTGAAAAAATGATAAACATTAAATAGTTATAATTTTAAAACCTTTGTATCATTGATTGACAATAATGGTATTTGTATAAATAGAAATAATAATAATAGTAAGTATATTTGTATACAAAATGTTTGACATTACTGTCATCAACAGGGAACGCCAACCTTCTACAAAATCGGTACTGTTACTTTATAAATTTGTATTAAGGGGCTATGATATCTCACTGCGGGTCGGATGATCCGTCGCTATTTCAACAATACTGTATCATTCATTTTGTAATAAATATGCAGTAAAGTAGAAGACTTTTACTAGTTATTCACGATTTCGAAAACACAGTTCGTTAAAATTTTCTCAATTAAAAAAAATTCCAAAGTTAACCATTTTAAGAATTTATTTTCGCTACTTTTATGTAATAAAGCTACGTACAATCACCATATTTTGAGTACTAACTGTACTTACTAATATGCAGATCACATAACATTTGAATTTACAAAATACACATAACTTTCGGCAAAAAAAGGAAAAACCTAAATCTAAGCGTTTTTGAGCCAGCCTAACTTGAGCCGCATGGCATCTCCCTACCCCGCGTCAGTCCCGCTCTGCCAGTGGCACGGGGAACACGTGTCGCTCGCCGCCATCCAGCTGTCACTCCCGTCACACGTCATTTATTCAAATTATATTTTGAAATAGGGTAGCATCTTTGTTGCTATCCTAGTGTTTTTTGGAGTACAGTCTCCTTGACTGAAAAATGACTGGATGTTTGTTTGTAATTTGTTTCGATACTTGGTTGTTTGACTTGACAGAACAAAAATAGACGACGACGTGTAGACAGAAGACTACAAAAGAAATTTTCTGAAGATAATATTTATTTTCCAATATCTTTCTTAATAATTTCCCGACCGTTTAGTATAATAACGAATTTTTTAAAATGGGAAACCAAGGTAACAAAAAAAAGAAAAGACTTGGTTGGCGTAAAAAAAAAGGCAAAAACTTGAGTAAAGCACTAAAGTGAGTATAATTTATTTGGTAAAGAAAATTCACATCGGGTTAAATTATTATACGTAATCATAAATGTACTTATCTTTCTCAAATTAGATTACGACGATCAGGGGCATCCGAAAATAACCATGGCTCTGACAAGGAGAATGCTCCGAATAAAACAGATGTTAACATATATAACAACATGGAAAAGTAAGTTCTGAAGCAACATTTCGATTTCGGGATTATCCAATTTATGAGTACTAATAACATAACACGGCTGATAGGTAGACTTCTAGGCGGTGGTAGATAAAAAAAATTGACGTTGTATAAATGTACCCAGTGTACTTACATGCAATAAAATATTTTTGACTTTGACTTTGACTGTGTCGTAAGGCAAGGCAACAACACTCGTCCATATATGATTGTTCTCTCTCAATAAAATTAAATTTATAATTTAATGTAATATGTACAGTTTATTGCACATTTAAAATTACAGACACAAAAAGAGAAAAACAGATACAGTAATGTACATCTAGACGGTCTTATCGCTAAGAGCGATTTCTTCCAGACAACCTTACTTTTTAATAATTAATTTATAGGTACCTAATATAATAAAATTTATAATTATTTTTTATAATCTGTACTACTAATAAAAAAGAGGTAAAGTTTGTATGGATGTTTGGAATGGTAGATGGATGTGTGTTTGAAGTAATCATTGTAACTACAGGAAAGATCTCAATAATTGTTTCGCTGTTGGATAGTTAATACTCTCTGTGTGAACATAGGCTAATTGGTATTGGGTTTTTTTAAAAGGATCGGCCACAAAATGTGTTAAAATGAAGTACCTAAGTCGGTAAATATTTTAGGAATTCATCAATGTTTCTCAGGGACGTAGGCACAGATTAGATAATAGTTGACGTAGGCGTTAGTAAGTAAATGACATTTGAAATCGTACAAATATGACTTAATTAATTATATTAATTAATAATATGACTTTAGGTACATATAGACTAGAATTTATTAAAAGTATTGTGTTCCTTGGTATAACTATAGATTCATCTTTTCAATGGGGGCCCCACATAGCTTCACTAGCTGGCATACTAAGTTCGGCCGCCTATGCCGTTAGAAAAATTTGACAATTACTGATATTGCTATCGCAAAATTAGTATATTTCAGCTACTGCCACAGTAACATGGCATAAGGCATCTTACTGTGGGGTCGAGCAGCAGATATAGTGACCATTTTTATTTTGCGAAAGAGAGCTAGGTATTAGCTCGATCTATAATCTGCGTTGTTGTCATTAAGAGAAAAGTTTAAAGAAATAAATATACTAACCGTATCCAGTCAATATAGATTTGAGAATATTTTGTTTAAGTAAACCCGCTGTAAAACCACAGCCGCCTGCTGGTGATGTCCGGATGGATGATGAGGGTTTCACTATCGTACAAACTACCAGGAGATATATATATCTATCTTGAATATGAAGCACACAAAGTTTAAAAATCACATTATGTAACAATTTGTTATTATAAAATAGACGATTCTTTGAATGACAAAGACGCCTGATATTAATGTTACTTGGTGATGTGGTACTCCTATGCTATAAAGTATGTTGACATTGACTGTAAATAAATTATTAATACATAGTGTTTTTTTTATTAAGAACCATCTTGGACGGTCAATATTGTGTAGCTTACCCTACATAAATAGTGCGAGTGAGATAGGTGCGCTGACGGCGGCGGTGGGAGAGGCATGCGGGGGGGAAATTTGAATTTGAGCTGACATACCATCGACTCTTAAAGGCCGAATGCATGCGTATGCGTGGCGTGTGCGGTGCGTGGTAACAGACACCGGCAATTGAGCTGATATACGTGACCCGCCACACACGTAACGTGTACAGTTTCCTTCCTCCCAATCGTCAATTAACAATGTTTGCATGTTGATAACTGCCTAATTACATGCCTATTAATTGTTCAAAAACATGACCTAAATACTTAAATCTCACTATTGGCACAGAATAGATACCTACCTAATAGGACAAATTGGATTTGGACTTTTAATTCTGAATGTCACAAGTATATAGGATTGAATTGCATTCGGACCGCAGCTCATTGTACATTGCCTCTGTAGCGAACCGCGTGTTTGTCATACATGTTCTATTTAGATTATAGACAAAGTTTAGGCTATCTACAACTACAACAATAACGTAATATTTGACTAATCATCTAACAAATTAACTGAGAAGCAATCAAACCGCTCAGTGTTCATTCAGACTCTTGTAATTATTACTCCGAGGTTTACCATTAGAGATGCCTGGACTGTAAGTACACATAAATATATTTATACATGATATGTTTTATACAACCTACTGGGTCCAACTTTGAGGTTGGCTGTTGATGCCTACCGTTAAAAGATATGTTATGTGAGTACTTACTTCCTGCAAATGATGTTCAGTCCAGCATGTAAGCACGACGGCTTAACTGAAAGTCATTTTTATATTCGCTACTTTTAGTGGAAAATATTAAGGGCTTCTTTCACCACTTCCTGATATTGTTACAGATAGTAATCTTAGTGATAAACTAATCTATCAGATAAATCTGTGTGATAGACTATATAAAATATATAAGATATAGGCAATCAGATACCTGTGAAACCAAAAAAACAGGCTATCTGTCAGATAACCTGCAAATAGTGTATCTGGGACTTTATCAGCAAGCGGTGTAAGAGGCCCTTAATATTGTATACAGCACCAACTATTATACACTCTGTGACAGTACACAGGTATTTACATAAATACTGTACGCAACTTTGATTTATACTGTGTGAGGTTGTGTCTACACCGGCTTAATTTTTGTACATGCAATATATATAGTACACATCGTATCTTAATTTCTTACCTTTCTTAGCAAAAACTCAAATATCTAGTAAACTACATTCTGCCCACTGGATCATTTTTGGTTTGGACGGACCAAATATTGCCGCTTCTGGCTAGGTTGGTACGGGAAGTTGTCATTTCAGGTCATTCCGATAAAAATGGCCAGTCCATATGGCATGTACTCACTTCGTACTGCCGGTACCTATGCAATTATACATGTCTTTATTTTAAATCCCGTCTTGTATAAATATACCTACATATTTCAAACTTTTTCAGTCTTCTGCTAGCCGGTGCCATCGCTTTCACCGTATTCTGGACTGCAAAGTTCGTGAATGAAGTGACTTCGCAATCTGAACAATCTACAGCCCTAAGACTTCCAGCGGATGATCTGAACAAGTCCCTCTTTCTGCCTGGAAACTTCGTTGAATTTATGGAAGGTGCTTAGCACCCAGCATGTTGCATTGTATTAAATTTTTGTTCGTAATCGTGTGTTATAATTATTTTGGAGCAGGACGTAACTGTTGATAAAAATGTTTGAAAGTCAGAAAAAGCCGAAATTTACATAATTATTTTTCTATCATTGTTAGTTGTTAGGTAATTTTACATGCATATTTTGAATGCTTAGTCTGAGTATCTTCTACGCAAACTGTAGTTCCTATTATCGTGTACTATTATTTACTCTGTGGTATTATTGTGGTAACGATCCCATTTGTAAGGAGCAATTATCAAGTAGTCCTTTTAATAGTACATTGTTAACCTAGGTGTGAAAGTAGCTTATTTAAGTCCCGAGACGGGGTTTGGCGTCCGACGCGTAGCGAGGGCGCCAATAGTTCGAGGGACCTCTAAATAAGTCTTGAACCCGAGGGAAACACTGTGCTTTTCATTAAGAATACACTGAAAGTAAAAACAAATACATAAAATGAGTGTTAATACAAATCTCTGCTATACGGAAGTTTATACAAAACTCTACAACTCGAAAAAACAAATGAAGATCGGATTGCCGCTTTTACGTCTACTTTGTTTTTTTTTCTGTGGCCGGCCAGCTATTCTGCCATTATTTTTCATTTCCATCATTGAAAAAATGGTAAATATTTTGCCCAAATCTATGTTATTTTAAAGAAATAGTTGACAGTAATAATTATAATAAAGTGATTTAAAAAAATATATTATTTAATTATTACATAACTTTATGTTATTTCAATTTTACATCGCGCTGTAATTGAGTGGCTGTATAGACAGTTGGAACATGGTCCAATAGAAATGTCAAAATAGTACTAGTTTTTTTTAAATATAATTTGACAGCTGTCAGTTGAAAGCGATTCTCCCAAAGAAATTGTTCTTCGGATTCTCCCTAAGGCTGAGATGTATTACTTTCAACCCGCTCCTCAGGCAACTTCAGACCTACTTTCAGAGTATGAGTAATGAAAAATAGTTCTAAATACCTCAAGAGATACCTCACTGACTCACTTATAAATATTATTTAACTGATAATGTCAAATATTATAGGTATGCGAAATTGTTTGCAAAAGCCTCTAAGAATGGCAATAAAATTGTTTAAAAAAATCTACCGAGCGAAGATTGGGCGTTACCCTTGTAGTTTTCTTGTCTCGAATGTCATCAGCCAATTGAGATTAGGGCAGCGCCATCTGTTGAATACTTTAGTAACTACAATTTAGAACTTACCTACTGATAAATGCAAGGAGATTCGAACCTCTTTTGTCGCGCGCGCGCTCCCTGTGGAGATCGCTTCTTGCAAATTTAGTATGGGAAACGATGAAAAATTCTGTGTCAAAATCAGGGGGGGTGCGGACAAATGAAGCGGATTAGCGGGAGGAAGCTGCTCATACAAATTTATATGGAGTTCGAAAATGAGAATGTGTGAGTGAGTATCAATTTCTAATTTGATTATATTTTAGTTTATATTAAGTTAAGTATTTAGTTTATATTTTATTAATTATTCTATTTCAATTACGCAATAAATTAATTTCGATATACATTTAGCACGATTTTGGCACCCCCTAAAATGATTTTGTTACTCATCCATATGGGAGTAGCTTTTTTTTTAATTCATGGATAAATGGATCATTGCCTGACATTAAAAAATAATAAAACAATGATGGTTATTTTTCTGTACTTACAAACGGTCAAAATGTTCTACTTAAAAAAAGTATAGGTACTAGCCGTTGGGTACTAAGTAGTATAAACGGATACCTTATAACTTCGATAAATAAAGTACCTACCTACTTCTAGTCAGTTATGTACGAAGAACAAATAATTCCGCCTCGTTTTGTATCAGATTTTTTTTTTCGTACATTACTAGTAAGTACCTATAATTAATGTAACTTGAGGTTACATACGAGGAACAAGGGATAGATATATCATCAAAATCAAACTCAACTTCTGTAAATTTTAATCACAACTACTTACAAAGTAAATCTATACCTTGTATAACAGTAAATTCCACTGGTATGTATATACATCATTGTCCAGTCTAAATTACTGGACCTAGGAACATGAAAGTTGGCGAGCAGTAGCGATTACTCTTTATGTGGGAAGGCTTGAACTAAGGGAAATGACATCGTGACAGGATGCGCAACCTCTCAATCCGCCATTTTTCGTCTTCCGCGACCTGCCAACAGCGAAACACGTTTGGTTGGCTACGGGAGGACACCGTACGTCGATCTCTGCAGCCACCGTACCAACAATGGTCACTGTGGATGTTACACCCAAACGAAAGAGGTCCTAAGCATTGAGTGTTCTAAGCCTGCTCAATTACTCGCGGATTCTGAACAAGTATACGGACTTTGTCTCCACCCACTGTTCCAACGCCAACACCTTCACCAACGCTGCCACCTGCTGCAGCACCAACACCTGCCGCTGCTCCAGTGCCCCACTCGTTCCGTTCGGAAGAATCGCTTTGCTCAGCCGTTTGACTTGTAAGCCGTTCCTTATTTCCTTTATCTACTATCTACTTTATTTTTAAGTTGGGGTTTCTTTGGGAAATGACGTGAGGTGAGGTAGGGTAGGGTCATTCAATACAAATTCGCGGGTGCAGACTCGTGGCTCTACCTACTATGTAAAAGTTGACAGCTGTCTTACTCAACGCTAGCTCGGTCCCCCGCTAAGTACCATCCTTGTACGAGAGAAATAGGATTTTATATTTGCTTTTATTATTGCTTTTATTATTTATTTCCATTTTTTCAGTAATGTGTTCGCCTTAGGACTTTCAAGAGGCACATTCTTCGATCACCGTATACAGTATTCCCGATCGCCGGGCGCAGTCTATTTTCTCAAATAGGAAACTATTTTTAGGCAAGATTTTCTAGACGAAATCGCTTATAGACCGTCTAATTTGTTCAGCGTACATTATTATAACTTTGTATATATTTTTAAGCTGAATTGAATTGAAACATTACATTATTTGCGTCTGAGAGATAATCAGTACGAACGACTGAACAATTTTTTTCAACGACTGAAAGCCGTAATTTAGTTGATGCATTTTATTCAATAAGATAATTAGGACCACGTATTTTATATATAAGTAATGTTGTGTTCCACATGAGGCAAAGTTTGTAAATCTCCACCAACAACTCACGTAATTGCTGTGGTCATAAGCTTACAAAACAAATGTTGATCTAATTGTTAGGCGACGCGCGTAGGACTATTTAGTCTTCATTTGGCAAGCTTGGATAGCTCCGAGGATAGCATTACCTTCTATTATATTAAAATGTCTGGACTGTAAGTACCTACTGGTTGTCAAGGAATAGATATCGAATCAAAAATATATGTTCTATATTCGTTTGTAGAGTTCTTCTATTAAAACCTAGTAGGTACCGTCCATCATCGTTCAAAATAAAAGTGTGTTTTTGCGTTCTACGAGTGCTAGCAAGTTTCAGTATCAAACGAAACTTTTTCGCTCAAATTAATTAACTTCCAAGTGACAAATATATTTTTTAAGCAGCACGTCCCTTTCTTTTATAGATTATGGGATACAATTGCTGTAAATGAAGATCTCTGATCCAGTGGAAGCTTTACCGATACTCCTTGTTCATAATATACATCGTGAGTTAACCGCTCATGTAAAATTCCTCTTTTTTTTTAGATTTCTATTAACCGGCGTATTGATGTATGGCGCTTACCTGATCGCCCAAAGTATCGACGAACAGTTCGGATTAGTGGAGGAAGTGAAAAAAATAGTGTACCCCAGTAAATACGCAACAGAAGATCCAACGGAAGTTATGAACTCTACCAGCATCAACACTTTCTTCTTCTAGGTATAATTTTATCCCACAACGTGCTAGTTATTTTTATTCAGTAGGCTGATCGACCTGTGATTTGGATTCTTTAATTATCTTTTATGACTTAGCTATCTCCACTATTTTAATATAGGTTTCATGAGAATTCATTGCAGACCTATTTGTTTCAGCGACGCTTTTATTAGCGATTAACTGCACACTAAATACGATACTTAATTTAGGGATGGGAAAAAATCACAGTTATTTATAATTGAATACTATATTTTTTGGGTAAATCGACGTGCGCAAGTAATTAAGTTTATTAGGTACATGTTTTAAAATCACATCTATTATTACGTGAATTGTAGACAAAATAAATTAAATAGTAGAGCATAAACTGGTAATCAATTTTCGGGATCCAAATAAATCGTCAGTCTGTAGTCCGATTGATCGAACCATGCGGTCGAACCAACGTGGCCACAGGCGATAAAGTTAGAATTTTGCTGCCTTTGCTCATCTTTAATATAAAAATCATCATAAATATTGTGATGGTGTCGCAGATACCGATTTCAATATGCGAACATGTTTAATAGTGCCTACTTTATTTGCATCATGGTGGTCACAAAAATTAAGAATAAAAATGAAATTTAGAAATGTAGTATGTACTTGAAATCAAGCAGGGTCAAAAAAAAAGTTCAATAAAACCATCGATTTGAATCTCAATACCAAAAGTCAAAAGTTCAATGTAAGTTTGGCATTTATGGTTCGCGAATTGTCTCAAACTAACATTATTGATTCCGCATTCAGATCCCCATCGCACTGTGATGTAAAAAGTTAAGTAGCATTATAAATAGTAACACCAGTAGGTATAATAGTTTTACAAAATCTACACGTCTAACAAATTCTACAATCACTAAGCAACACTTAAAACTACTACACATTCAAAAGTTCACAAAAATCTACCGTCACCATAACTTTAACAAAGTACCTACGTAAGTATTTTGTAAAATGTAACAAAATAGTCTAATCCATTAAACATTTCGTCTTACGTTTTCATTTCGATTAAGTCACTAATGTGTTAATAAGTATACATACTGTCCAATATTGAATTAACTTTTTGTCCATTTCCAAAGCAAACACATTTGTCAAAAGCAGTGAACAATTTCTCTACTCGTCTTTTTAATACAATACTATTCTCTATTCTGGGCTCGTTCTATACACTTAAACAATGAAAAATTAAAGTTAGGTTAGGTTAACTACCTTATTTGTATTAAATTGTCGGATGTCCAAATATTATAACGCCGAACTATAAAAATCTACGTATTAAAAATGTGATGTGTATACAAATACAATAATAATTCAAAACGAATGCCTTTGGAATGTACTTAATAATCAGTGCACTGTATTGACATGCTTGGCCATTTATTCTGTAGTTTACGTAGCAACATATAGGTAAGTAACTCGTTTATAAAAAGGGATTCACTAATTGACTGATTTTAGTCAGGAAAAGTTATAACTAAGCCTAACCGCCTTTAATAAGTAAGTATAATTTATAAGTTAAGTCTTTTTCTTTCCAATGTTGTCACACTCCAAAAGATTCCTTGTTCTTCCTCATAATGCTACAACCCTACATGATTTTTAGGAGAGGCTAGACAACTTAAATGGTTGCCTCTGGGAGTGAACAGTATTGATGATTTATATTAGGTATGGTAATTACTAGATTTAAATCTCTGAGATTAGTTTCAGATTTTGAGAAAACTGACAAACAAATAATAATGGACGGTAAGCAATTCCAAAATTTCTTGCAGATTCCTTTAAACGTGATGTAGCAACAGGAATACAATTTAAGTACACCTTTTCATTAATATTCCATACAAATTACTATTATAACAATAAGCCTGTTGATATTGGGATGCAGGTATATTACAGCTATTACTATAATTATCTACTTAAACCTATCTATTTAACTTTGAGCACAACACTTACTACTGCAATTCCACGTCGAAGAAATTTTATTTGTTCTTGGTCTGTTTGTTTTTCTTGCTTTTTGCTGAAAGTCCTTCCATTCCTTTACCAAACGGTGTTTCTGAATTTGTTGTCAAGTAGTAAGATCCGTGGGCACTGAAATAATTAATTATAAGAAATTGGATGATTTATCACAAAACAATTACAATGGCTGTATTATTCTATGGCATGTGTACATATGTAAAGAGTTTAAAGTACTTTATTTAAGCGATTTTAAATAAATGTAGGTATTCTAATGTTTTTATAATCTTTAGGAAAGTTTTATCTTAATAAATCAATATGTAAGTCAGTATTTCAATGGAAAGTTCATGAATCGTTTGAAAGGAAGTGTAACTACCTCATATCACAGTTTAAGCCCATGTAAACCATGCCGACTTCTGGCGTATTATTTTCTCTAAATTTTTGATAAGACTCCGCTGGTGACGATGGAAACGCTTCAGGGTTCCTCACCGATTCCGCGTAGAATCTCCACGATCGCCAGTGACTGCACAGATCTGCAATTTTGATATTTTAATTATTCTCACATAAATAGGTACCTATTTCTACTGTTTATGTAATTGGTAAAATTAGGTATCCATCAGTTTGAAACAAATTCCATCACCTCAAGGCCCTCAGGGCGTTGATGCGTGTCATTAACATGACTTTTGATGTCTTTAGAATATTTTACATAAAAAAAACGAACAGCGATCTACGCGCATCGCCTCTAGGTCATTCAAGTATTGTACTTAACTTTTACAGTAACTAAATATTTGTCATCAAACTTGGTTCTTCTTATCTCTTTCTGAGACGGCCGTTTGGGCAAAAAGGTTCTTGAGTGGCGACCACGCATCGGAAGACGTACTGTGCCACCAGGTGGACCGAAGATCTATTTAGTCAAAGTCGCAGAAACTAACTGGATGCGGACAGCGCAGAGCCGGTCGTTATAGAGATCTTTGGGGGAGCCTTTGTCCAACAGTTGACGTCTTCCGGCTGATATGATGAACCTTTTTGAGAATACTCACTTTCATCGGATAGTGGTATTGGTGCGAATCGCGGGCATCCTGGCTGGACGCTCTTGCCCCCATTAGGCCAGAAGTCCGCGGTCCCCGTGCGGACCGGGGCGCCATAACCACCGGCGTCGGTGTGGATCACGTCAACGAACTCGGCATCCTTCGCCGAGACGTGTTCCATCACCACTCCATCGGGGTAGAATGCTGGAAAAGCAGGGTCGAGGGCTGTTACTCTGAAATGTAGGTTATGGCGATTTTAATTCACATGTGGAGACCTTAGATCCTTTTTATAATTTGCCGTAGCACGTACGTTTTATTATCAGTCATCACTATGAAATAATAAGGAAAATGTACGGGATTCGGCGACGACAGCACACGTATAGGTCGTAGACGTCGTACTTACATTTTATTTTTCTATTTTACTGTGACGGCAAAACGTTTACGTATTGCCTAAGGCCATGAAGCTAAAACTTTTTATTGGGCGCCCGCGGTATCTAAACATTTTCCTTCATGCCTACAAATGAATGGGAGGTAATCTCAGACCATTTAAGTACAGTTAAAAAGTCATTGCTCACTGCTAGGCGGCGCCACTACCGCATGGAAAAAATCTTTATTATTAGTTACTTACTAGTAATTTACACGTTATATTATAGCACAGACTACTAGAAAAGAGTAATAACGTACCGTTTAACAATTTTATTGTATTTGTTTTTCAATTCCCTCGCGGTGTAGCCCGCGACGTGGCTTCCTAGGGAATGTCCTATAAGGTGCAGCTTGTCCTGCTGCAGACCTGCTTCAAAGAGCTTGTGTATGTGCTCTGCTGCTGCTGCTCCCACCTGGAATGAAAATTGATAAACTATTAACACAATGTTCTTTGGCTCAATAGTTTTAGGTAAATAGAGCAACTTGCCGTGGTTCGCCCAGCTGCCAGTTATTAAGTCTACTGTTAATTATTCTAAGTTGTTAACTTTGAAATACATCCCACGCTTACGTAATTTTAAAAAATTCCGTAAGGTACTACAGTAGTCGTGGAAAATTCTGCAAAAAAAATACAAGTCGTGCGTGTGCACTCTATAGATACTAAAAGTATTTCATTGTAATCTATTTTAAAACAATGAATTTTGATATCGGTTAGTTAGAATACTAAGAATTCGAATGATGAATTTTTTGCACACCTTTTTAGTATTTCTCGCTGCATTGACTAAGTAAGAACCGTGAGCCATATTGGACCAGTCCAGAAGAATGAAGTTTGTACCGGGCCTCGCTTGTAGGTATGCGCTCACCATGACCTGGAATGTCAAATGACACCTGTTACCATACTGACAAGAATCTGCTTCACATACAAAGAGAATGATCACTGACTATAGATGATCACTCACTCCAGCAGTTTCCCGCGGCTTCGCCCGCGTTAAAGTTAATTTCTGACTTTTTTCTTTTTTCTCGGCTCCTAAGGGTCGTAGAATGCAAAAAGAATTCTTCATAAGCCGATTGGGGTTCCAGACATTACCGCGTTCAAACAAATAAACAAACAAACGAACGAACAAAACAAACTCATGTCATCACATAGGTGACAAATGATCATAAAACTATCATTGATCCTCCCATTCAGGCATCATCGCCTGAACTTACCTGGATACTCTCCTGCTGCGCCGTTTCGATGAAGCCATGCATGTAAAGGACAGTGGGACTGTGCCTGTCGAAGCCTTTGATTTCGAAGAGTCTAATGGCCTGGTTGAGGGGGAAGTCCACATACTCTTCACTTGTGCTCCTGGTTTTAAAGCAAATATATCCATTAATCAATCATTAAAAGCATGAAAACTTGGACGTTTCAAGACTTGTACGTTTCAAGACTTGGACATGTCCAGACTTGGACGCTTCAAGACTTGGACGTTTCAAGACTTGGACAAAATTTGTAAACTTGACATTTACGACTTGGACTTTACCCGGAAGAGTCGAAAATCGATTGTGTTTTTATTGAGTTAATGAATTTAAATAAAAATATTTTGGATTTTCATTAAAACGGAGGAAGGTTGTCTGGATGAAATCGCTCTTAGCGATAAGACCGCCGAGATGTACCACCTAAGTCTACTGTATTATTGTGTTCTGTTTTTATTTTTTGTGCAATAAAGAGTATTGAATTGAATTGAAGAAATGTTAGAATTATTAGAGCGCCACAATTATTACGCTACCTAATTAAAAGTGTAGCCCGTTCAGGAATTTTTTTATTAATCTAATAATAAGGATAGTAGGCTGGCGTCTGGCGCCGTACAGGCGCCGCTGTATAAATAAACCATTTCTTACCAGAAGGGCTTCCAGCTACTTGTACCTATTATTGATTCATTAGTGATGATGAAGCCAATTGTGTTCAAGTTTGTTCCGTCTCAATTACATTTCCAGCAAATAAACCAAATGAGGAGCTAAAAACGAATTGCTAGCGTGCCAGACACTGTCAGTTATATCATTAATTATTGCCACTCTTCTACATTAACTACACAATTTTGAAATAAAAATATTGTAATACTAATTGTAATGCCAGTCGTCGTGGAGATCCTTGGGGGAGGCCTTTGTCCAGCAGTGGACGTCTACAGGCTGATATGATGAATACTAATTAAAGTTTAATAGAGCTCTCTGCACCATTTATTTTATTGAAAAAATTCTTAAGCAGACTAAAATAACGAACACTTACCCATTGTAAAATCGTAGATAAATGTCCTGAACCCGATTCGTTCTATCCGGTAACACACCTGCAACAAAAGTAAAATGAAACTTGAAACACTAAAAAGAAAACGTCAAAAAAATAACTGTACATATACGGAGAAATCTAGGTAATTGTTACTTATGGAACCGGAATGATTTAGATTTCCACCAGATATTCATCAAACCTTGTCATAGAGTGGTTCACTTCTATTGGTCACATTTGACTTAATGCCTTTTCAAAAAAAATTTCCAAATCTAGGTGTAAGTAGATTATAGATTTTTAAGATAACTAATGAAATGCATTGCCAAGTGAGTCTATAGGTATATTTCCCGTTTACCTTGTAATAACAGAACCAAGGATACGACTAATACAGATCGTATAGAAGTCATAGCAAATGATTTTAGTTTAGACTCGAACCATTTTATAGTCTGTAGCATAAACTACACATGAAAACAGCTCATAATTTTGTGCAATTTGTAGTCATTAGGCTGTCATTAGGTAATTTTCTATGCTGATAGTAATGTACTTAACAAGAGTGTTTTTTTGCAGGTTTGTTCGTCAGATGTAATCTCAGAAACGTGCTTACTGGCCCTTCAATACCTACCTATATTAAAATGAATATTATGAAAGGGTGTGATGTGACCAAAAAGAGGTAAACCTAGAAATGAATGAAGATACGGGACTCTATTACTTATACGATAACTATAGACTTACTCAGTGCACGACCATAAATGCACAAAGATTCACACAGCTAAAGTCAAGTTGCGTTTGTACAATCACCAGTACCATTACATACTACAGTATTTTTACTAAAAACAATATTATCGAGCGAATGTAAACGGCATAAACATAAGTTTCATTCCGTGCTACACTGACCACACACGGTACTTAGTTTTGGACTACCATTTTTAGTAAGTACACCTAACGTATTTGGTTTCGTATTGGGCTAATAATATGAAGGAAGCCCGAAATAAATGTACCTACATATAGATATAAATGTAGGCATACAACGCGGACGTGTCGCTATAGCTGTCGATAAATGGTATGAACATTATGAACAGTGCCGATATCATTTCATACCTATTTAATATTTATATAAAGTATCCAATGATACGGATCAACATTTTATTTAAAATGCATAAAGAAAATTTTCATGACAATTTGAATTGAAATATCAATTTGTTAATTCGTCGCTGATTTTGCAAAAGGGCCTATCTCAGTTTTTTTGCAAAAATGAGTTATCTATATAAAACGTTGGAAAATCTGAATCTGCGGCCCTTTTGCAAACTCAGCGACGAATTCGTAAGTAACTCTAATTAGTAAAGCCAACAAACATTTGGAATAAGGTTTCAATATCGGATTATTATTGATTTTAAAATATTATTAAATAGCAAGCGATAAAACAATGAAGCAGTAACCTAGCTACACCAGAAAACTGAGACTTAGTTAAAAATATTCTGAGACAAAAGCTTGCGGTACAATAAACTGATAACTACTTGTAAGTAAGTATACAGCAACATTTAAAATGGTTATTTTTCTTTCCCCCACCGTACAACAGGTTAGTTTACATTGCATTACCCGTGCGTCAATGGAACTTTACCCTTACTATGTTAACCTCCCGGTTGACACGGCATGACGTCGTCGGCCTTGCTTCAACAAGGGCCAGGCCAGGCCGCAGTCTGACCCGGATTGAGAGATTAAAAATTCATGTTACGATGCTTGAGCTACGACTGACTGTTACGTCGAGTCTCGTTTTCACAATTGTCTTGAAACAAATTTGACTATGGGCAAATAGATTTCATTGACTAGACGTTTGCGGATTTGTCCGTTCAAAGTTCCTCCAGATCCCCATACAAACTTTTAATTCAAATATAATCTAAAATGAAAAGGACGATTCTAATTAAACTTTGGTAAGATACGACATTGCTGAATCTAACAGATTATATTTCACATACATAAACCACAGAATAAGATACACGTATCTTAGCTTAGGTAGGTAATAATAATAAAAAAATTTAAAGTAAAGATCTTTAGCAATATTTTTGAAAAAGTTATTTGTTAGAGTCGGTGAACGAAAATAGAGTTTATTTTTCAACAATTAATGTGTCCTGCTGCTCACGGTGTATAACATTTAATTAGAATCGATATGTCGATTATAAAGATTATTGAATTCAGAGTTTGTATGAACAATCACGCGTTATATAAAAAATTTTTAAATAGCCCGTGAAAATCTAAATTAAATACCCTCATCTACAACCTACTAAGCTACATCTATCACTTATTTAAAAGAAAAATACAACAACCTAACAATAAAGACAAGCAATGGTAATGGTATACCTACATAGGAACGATTTATTTAGGCATTGTTCTGTATTAGACAAAACAATCTTGAAGATCCATAGATTTATAAGAATTATTCTCATAAAGTAAGCACAGCAGTAATAAAGAAAAATTCTCAAATGTAACCATTTAGAAAACTCAGTTAAATAATACACGGTCGAGAGGATGCAAACAAACAAGGCAGATATTTACCTACTCAGGAATTTTCACAATGATGCATCAGTTGATGCACAAAGAGGGGAAAACCCGTGTTTTAGAACAAAACAGGATCGAGTTTTTCAACAAAACGTTAATAATTCTATAATATATTAATAGTTCTTATTAAAATAAAGTAAGTAAATTATCCTAAAACTAAACACAAATACTAAGCTACCATATAATCATTGATAAAATTTAGTGAAAAACGTTAATTGTAGCAATATTGTTTTAATTACTAAGTTGTGTGACGAAGCTTAAAAAGAGATATTTTTAAAATCGAAAGTATAGCCTTGTTTGTGCCCATGCTCTCGATTCCAAAATCTGGTGACACAGCTTTCGAAATAATGTGTTTTGTAACGAACTGGTTTATAATGTCCATGTTTGACCTGTCATTTCTTAAATTACCATAATACAAATCTGCAAATTTTACTTCCTACGTATAATATCCTACCTATTATATAATTTAATAAGAAAGTTGTTAATATCTTGTTTAATAAAACCTAGTTTAATTAAAAATTGTGAAGTATATGAAATTAAATCGTTCTGCAATAATGTAAGATTTGAAACCCTTTTCATTTATCATTAGGATTAAGTCAAACAGAAACCCTTTGTAGAGCTTTATGGGTGTTACACCTGCGCTATCGACGTTGATCGGTGTCATTAATATTAATATGTGCTATTCACCAATATGGAATTATGGTGCTATTACACCAAACCGATCTACGATTTCATTCATTGCCGATTGATCGATGAAAACATTCGGCTTAAGTTAATCACATAAAGATCGATAGACTTACAAGTTTGATCGATTGTCGCTCGATGTGTTTTACGAGCAGCAATCGTCAATCATCCTCAGCTATTACTCTACCTACTCAAGTAACGTTAAACACAGGCATCGATGCTGCGTTGATCGTACAGGTAATATGTATTTTAAATGCCTTTCAGTCAGTCCGAGGAAAAGCTGTCAAAACTGAACTAGCGTAAGCCGCCACATGACAATATGTATACATAATACATACATACATAATACATACATACATACATACATACATACATACATACATACATACATACATATCTTCACGCTATGTCCCTGGCGGGGTAGGCAGAAAGAACATAATCATTTCGGTAATTCCCATTAGTTCAGTTGTCTGAACTAGTGAGATTTTCATCATCATCATTTCGACGTCCACTTCTTGATAAAGGCCTTCCCCACGCCAACATATACCTACTATAAGCTTATTATAATTATACATTACACATGTCTAATAAAAAGTTGTGATTTTTTTTCTGTACTATGGGATTAGACACTTCTAATAAAATACCTACAAATTGTACGAAGTTGTCTGTCCCAAGGGAATGAACCCACTAGGTGGACTACTGGATGCTTAAAGGGGGGGGGGGGGGCCGGGTACCTACTTAAATAGTTATTTATTATGAAAAATACATAAAATCAACATGTTTATTGTGATCTACCTATAGGTAGGTACTATGTATAGGGAGTAATAGAGACAGCTATTTTAAGTGCATCAAACTGATTCCCAATCAAATTGTAGGGCTGCCAATTGACAATGTCCGATTTTATCAACTCACTGATTGAGTTCAATTGTCGTAAGTACTTGAAGGCATGCACTAAGTGCCTGGCGTATTTATTTGTGGAGTAGCTTCTGCCCGACGTTCGCCCGAGTGGAGCTTTTGTTTCCTGCAGGAAGCGTTTTTCCCACAATTATGCAAAATGTTATGAAGATTGGTTGGGTAGGTAGTCGAGCCGTGAAAGCGAAACGAAGAACATCAACTCACTTTTAAATTTTCACTTTAGGATTTGCAACCAATGTAAGTAATGTTGGCAACTGTGTCAGTATTGGCAGTTTTTGGGTCTAGTCCTGTCGACAACATAATAACATGGCACTGTCAGAAATTTTTTGACGATTAACTGTTTGACCCCTTTCGACGCATAGTACCAGAAACGCAAATTACCTTATACGTGAATCACCAGAATGTCATGTAAAGTGACAGATGGTTTAAACATTGAAAGTTAACATGTGTTCCACTCACACGTACACAAATTGATTGGAAATAAATTACGAAATAGACGTATCTCTGTTTTATTAATGTATTCCTGCGAACGCGCCTCTCGGGGTTCCGAAACTTACAAATAAATAAATAAAGATTTATTGCCTGTGATTCATTATTAATAGGTATCTATTGATATTGAGTCGACTCGTGCAATCATTACAAGCTTGAACTACCAGAAACAAACGCTCAGAAACAAAATGTTGAATTCTCATAATGTTGGATTCTCAAAATGTTGAATTCTCAATGTTCTAAAATATATGGACTTAATAAGTACATACTTACCTATGATGATGATGATACAATGCAACAGTTATTTTCCATTTCCCATTCCGTTTAATAAGGTCTCAATCTAGTACAGTAACTAATATGTATGTAATTAATGAGATTATAAATTACTATGTAATAATACGAAAACCTACCCATACTATACGTGCAATATTAGAAACCATTAGTCATCCATTACAAAAGATATACGAGTATTATTGAAACGTGAGAAAATTTAATTTGTGGGTTATTTTATTATTCGTACTATTATTTATATGTAGGTACTTAAGTACTAACTTAAATATACCTACCATTATTCCTACTTCAATATTTGGATCACAAATACATACATAATAAATGATAAACATACCTACAAACTACCTACAAATAGGTAGATACCTACAAATATAATTATTTTTCCGCTGAGAATCGATAGAAACAATAACATTCGAAAAACGATATGAAATGTAAGGGTATATAGACAGGTATAATATACTGAAAGTAGACAATAAACCAGCTCCAAATTGCGGTTCTCTTGCAGTCGGCATGCAGTTCTGACACTGTAGTCGTGTGCCGACTGCATGCTGACTGCACTGTGTCGTGAATTCGTGATGCAGTTCTATCGCAAGTTCAATGACAGTCGCTCCAACTGCGTTAGGACTGCATCATAAGTCGCGAGCTTGCAGCCAACGGTCGGCAGATCCAAGGCAGCAGTTGTGTCAACCGCAAGAACCGCATCCAGACTCCAATTTTTCAGGTGGCTTGCAGTTCTAATGCAGTCTGTATAAATGATATGTATGTGTAAAAGTTTGTATATCTATTGCTACCTGCGATCATGAATACATTGCTACTGAGAGTTGTGACTTGTCACTGGTTACTGATCAAGTTATCACAATCTCATCGCGATGGTAGTGGTTATTTTTAAAATACGTACTTACCTATGATTGGACTTACTATATCCCTTAGAGTGTTAAAACGGGTTTTGCGACCCAAAAAACAAAATCAAATACTATACTTATGTGAAGTATAGAGTCTAGATAGAGTTCGTTTTTCAAAAACCAAAATCTGACAGCCACATTCTAATGAATATACTTATATGCCTTGCAAAAATTTACATAGGTAAATATATAATTAATGCTTCGTATGTGACGTGCTTTAGTGAATATGAACCTATACGTAATTTGAGTAATATCAAGTTTCTGGTAAAAAATAATATGTAGGTAGGTATGTAATATCTCTATAACATTTTAAAAATATATACCGGAATGTCCACAGAAAGGATTAGTCTCAAAGGAATTATTTCGTAATTAAAATGAGAATGAGAGATGCTGAATTATTTCCTAATAATTCGTACAATTTTGAATAAAGACTTTACTAATAAATCAAGGCGAGCGGACTGATCCCTTAATTAAGGTGTCACTTAGTTAATTTATTTAAGGTTCTCGACAAAAAGCAATTAATGAGTCGCGATATAATGGCTTGGAATATTGATTTATTTGAGTAATGGAGAGAGCTATATGCTCGGAGTTTCTCTGCGTGATCTAATCAGGAATAAGAGATCCTATAGGCAGGCGTTCCACGAGATGGACCGACGATCTGATCAAAGTCGCGGGAACTATCTGGATGCGGACTGCGCAGGACCGGTCGTTGTTTGAGGGAGGCCTTTGTCCAACCAGCAGTGGACGTCTTCCGGCTAATCAAAATCAAATCATTGATTTATATAAGAGGAAACGTATAGGTACCAAAATTTAGAAAATTATAAGATGTGTAAAGGCTAATATTTTTATCTTAGGGATCCCTGATAATAGTTGCCAATGGAATTGGTATGTACCAGCTGAGTGACGTGACTTGGGTTCTAGATATCTCGGTAAATGGGCATTCCATTACAATAGCCAAGTATGCATTGTTCACTTACCTCACTTACTTACACTTAGTGTGTAGACTTGTATCTATAATTAACGGTTAAAACCAGTTTTACCTGATGCGAGACCAAGCGCATAATAATGAACATAACGTTAGTAGAGCATACGAAAGTGGGTTTAAAAATATCTGAGTTTGCATTTTATGGGTAACTTTGTCATATGGGTAGCCGTCTCTTTAACGTTATCGTGTGTTTCGATAAGGCCGTTTCACAAGGCAAGGCCATGACGGAGTTATCGCCGCAATTTTATCTCATCGCGGAATATGATTGGTCGCTCAGATAACCTGAAGTAAGCTGTTTAGTGCAACGCTTTCTGTGATTGGCCGAATCCGCCAAAATGGTAGCTTAAAATCGCAACGACAAAAACATAACATTGTGCTGCATTGTAAATCCTCCTAAACCTTTTACGCGAATGTGAAAATGCGAATAGTCGTGCTATGGCGTATTTAGAAAATATTGGCCGCTGAAGTTACAGTAATTAAGTATGATGGTTTGTCAGTTTAGTCATGATGATTTGTACATTTTATAAAATCAATCATTTCACGTATGCATGCACAGAATACATTAGATTAATTACATTGATATATTAGAAGTAAGTAAGCAATTAATTAAATAACAGCTACATTAAAATTTAAGGAATTGAAAAACTTCACGTTGTATACAAGTACGTACCTAACAAATTAGTACGTATTTCAGATTGGACGTTTTTCAGTTCGAGCATCGTCGTTGGACATTTTTCAGATTGGACATTATTACAGTAGGTAAATCTTCTATTTTAGTATTAAATCTTATTGTGATTTTTATAATTTTACAGTTTTATTATTATTTTGATGTAAATCAGATAATGTAATTGACGTATAAAGATTTCGGATCGCTCGGTAATCTGGCGATAACGTAATCGCCAAATCCACGTAGTAAATTATGACATGTTTTGTCGATAGAGTTTCTTATCTTACTGCTTAAATTACAATAACACCGGAACGCGAAAAAATTATCTAATCAGATTTTTAAAATATCGTATGTTGGTGTCATATCATTATCAAATGTCACCCAAAGGATGTTATCTCCTCTTGGTAGGTACATATATCTGCTCGTAGCATATCTTTATTAATATTATGATTATGACATAGTAATAGTTTATTATAATTATTATATGTATATTACTAACTTTAAAACACTACCTAATGTATGAAAATGTTATGAAGGCCAACAATAAATCATTAATAGGTACCTACTATGCCCAATTTATAAGACATTCGTTTTTGCATATACATTTCAAAACCAAACGGCCTTGTGTGTTGTTTCTAACTGTGTAATAATGTCTATAAATTAGTGGTCCCGTTATTTTTCAAGGTCTGTAAATGACGATGTATGTTCAATTGTTTTAATAATTGTAATAGCATTGAAGCGAATAAATAGGCATAATTATATCTCCGAAACACCGCTTAAAGTCGGGGTAGGATGTCAATTCGGGTCCAAAAAACTCAGCCTTCAAGTGGGACCGGGTTAGCTAGCCTAGCATACCTGTCAAACTGTGTATAACCACGTGCTCCGGAAACGAGCGAACCAACACCGGAGTTTAACGAACGTTAGCGTATGGGAACAGACGTAAATAGTCCACAAAATGTTACCAAACGACACACGCACAACAAATACATAGTTACTATTTCAATGGAATTTAAAATTAAAAAAACTAATTTATATTTAGTAGTACACAAAAAACTAAAACGCTTTGTAAGTATATTTAGAAACAGTAACTCAAACCTTGTTAGTTAAAAGTATCGTTCAACCGTAACCACAGAGTCAGAAATAACAGTTTTTACTGTTTTTAGTGCGTTATATTCATGACATAACGAAGTTTTACGCGGGAACGCCATAACGGTTCACTTAAGGGTGTAGTTCTCGCACCGGTATAGACTGTTTGGTACTTTATTGAGGAAGTCGTGATTGCTTGTTCCGTTCCTACCTGTTCCCCACCAGTACCGCTTCCAGCTGTCTGTCACTGCGCGGAACATAGCGTTACGTGCGACGCCGACAGCGCGTGGCGGCTGACTGAGGAGACTGAGTCATCTCTGATGAAACTGGGGACTTCGATGAACGTTCGACATTCCAAATTCCAATTTAAAAAATTAATTTTTACTTTTTAATTTAAATTGCAGCACACGCTACCGCAAGCATTTGAGACAGGAGTGAGCCACTTATTTTTGCGGCGTGCATTAATGGGGTCGGTCTTTTACGTAGTAACCGACTAAGGGCTCCTCACTTCCTCACGCCCTGATTCAATTAATCTCTAATTAGAGACGAGAGTGCTCTTAATGTAGACGTGGATTTGACATCCCCGAGCGAGTCGCTAAAGTACCTAAATGGAAATCTGACAGCACGATGGGTGTCAGTTCTAGTGGAATTTGGATCAGTTCGGAATGTGCTTGAGTGAGAAAGGGCTCTCGCGGGGTGGGTTAGTGCGTTCCATACATTTTTCTTGAGCGCGTGGGTTAAATGTATGGTACTTACGCGCGGCGCATCCGCAATTAGTGAATAATTTAGAAGCCCTGTTACTAAATGAGAATTAAAGTGATGATAGATGTTTTTTCCTTGTTACTCAATTATGTTAAATAAAGTACTTAATGTGATGAGATTAGTGATTTCATACCTAATAACTCTATTTAAATAATTCTTTCTATTTAATAATTATCTACCAGACGTCTAACAATTTATTATAAAGAAATTTATGTAGGTAGGTGTTCAATAACGTACTTTACTATACAGGAATACTTAATTAAAGAAAACTCTATATTAAATGTTGTTACCATCAGTGTTAGTAAGGATCACAGTCGGCACGGAAAGTGGTTCGTTTAAATTTTAGGTATAATCGTGTGCTCTCAGAAGATAATCGCGCGTTGGAAAATTCCACCATAAATTATATTAAAAAAAAAAAACATAGCGCCAATATTTCAATTACCTATGTATCTAAAGGTATTAGAACTATTAGACCATTGATTATGTAGAGTAATAGCACAGAATATATTAATAGTAACTATTTCATCAGCTGTGGTAGAGTTAGAAATGATCTCTTGATTCTATGCAGTCAGCGCTCGTATTACCGTAGTCCATAATAGAAAATAAAAAAGATTATTTTCAGATATCATAGATCCATAACTTTTAAGTGTTAGTAAGGTAAGTATATACCTACAACAAAAAAAGGGGTTAAGATGAACCTCTTCTATTATACCCGACTACTAATAATAATGCGTCTATGGCTTCTAAGTTATAAACGATTGTTTAGAACATGAACAGTTCCGGACCTTATTTGTGCAAATATAGTCCCAATTTATGAACAAAACTTTTTTACCACGAAAGGGGCATCTAGCGGCAAATCGATGTACTGTTTGCAATACTTACTAGGCATTGTCTCGTGTGTATGGGAGCGACACACGCGTAGGTCAAGAGTGTTCACACACTTTCTGCGCAGGTGGTCAAGGTGGCACACTCTGTAGATTACATACTTTTAATAAAATTGTAGCAAAAGTTGTATCTGTACCTAAATTAAATATTAAAAAGTGAAAGGTCCAAGGGTACCTATGTTACATGTTACGAACTATACTAGTTACAAACGATGCCGAGGCCGACCACCTACGATTTTTTTGTATTTTTGTCTATCTGCCGTCTAGTTGACTGGCCTGTTGGCGTAGTTGGTAGTGCCATGCCCACTGCGCCAGAGGTCGTGGCTTCGATCCTCACCCGGGAGCAACATTTGTGTGATGAGCATATCTGTTGGTTTTCGGATTCTGGGTGTTTGTATGTACCTATTTATTTAAAAGTATTTAAGTATGTTTATCAGTTGTTGAGTACCAATTTACAAGCTTCGACTTAGTTTTGGACTAAACGCCGCGTGTAAATTTGTCCAGACATTATTATTATTTTTCGCAAAAAACGCTATTTTGACGAAACTTTGTACAGAGATAACCACATTAGGTAGTTACTTAGCTACGTAAGTCCACGCGAATGAAGTCGCGCGCACACCTAGTGTTATAATAAAATAAACCTCATATAATAATTTATGGGTAATAAAAATGCTATACAGACATTATGGACCTCATACGGCTCGTAAATAAATGCCATACGGTAAATAAATAATAAACAAAACAATTAATTACCGTATTCCGAAGGGAATCATGTGCCAGGGTCGATTATGATGACGGCATGGTTTAGGTATGCTTCGATCATCACCTACTTAAAGCACTTCATACAAATTAAACTAAAAAACAATATGATACACACTTCACTATAAATCTAAACGCATAAATTCTTAAATAAAATTAAATAAGAATCTTATATAATATTAAACAGAAAGAAGAAGGTTGGCGGCATTACCCCGATGGTAAGGCTCCTCTGAGCCTTACCAAGATGCTTGGAGATCTCCCGAAAGAGACGGCGATCTCTCGTATCGGTCCCCCCAGGGTCCGAGGGATTCAACCCCAAACGACTCAAATCAGTCGCTATATACTTAACACGGAGTATACTTAACACGGAGTATACATAACACGGAGTATACATAACACGGAGTATACTTAACACGGAGTATTTGCGCCGTTTGAGCTCCTTAGCAGAACCGGCCCTGACCGCGGATGCCGCGAAGATAAGACGGACCTCTATAAATGTGACGCAAACTTATTATGTATACTTAGTTGCACTTATAACGACCGTAATCCATAGCGTTACGATTTAGTTAAAACACCCGCATAATGTAGATTTGACCCATATTGCAAGTAGGTGAAAAGGATTACCTACAGCACGAGATGCACACAACCCAACCGCTTACAAAACAATGCTTAGAGCGTATTTAAGCGCTGTTTTTCCGAGTGTATCAAAGTCAAAGTGAAAGTCAAAGCATTGACTGATCAGCCTAATGAAATCATACCAAAATTATTAACATTATTTTAAAGGGTGAAAGTTGAGTGAACGGCTTAAATTTTAATTAATGTCCGTTAGTTTCTATACTTATAGGTACAATTGAATGATAATTCTGCATTGCAGCCTTCGCTAAATCATCGGATTATATTATCTCCCTCGTGCAGGTAAGGCTTTAGTTTTCAGACAGAACGAACCGACCGAAATCTGCATTTTTGCGGGTTGAGGCTGTTTGAAATTCTTATATTGATATTTAATTAATATATTTTATTTAAGTACATATTTTGTTCTTAGAGCAACGCATGTCCATTCGGCTCGACTCGGAGGAAGCAGATGCTTTATGATTTTATTTTTATACTAGCTTTTGCCCGCTGCTTCGCCCATGTGGTATAAGTTTTTCCTGCTGTTTTAAGATTTAGCTATCACTGTACCAAGTTTCATCAAAATTCTTTCAGCCATTACAGCGTAAAAGAGTAACAAACATCCAAACATCCATCCTCACAAACATCCTTACAAATTTCCGTCTTTATAATATTAGTAGGATAGGATAGGACTAGTAGGATGTGTGTGCTTTAGCACTGTTCATATTGATTCACTCTTTCATCCCGTTTTCTGTAAGAAAGCTCTATTTTAAGTACGCCTTTGTACCTACGTACATCACTTAATTTAGTAATGATTATAATGTTTAAATGTGTCTGTGTGATAAATAACATACTTATAACATCACTGTGGGCGTCTGGAAGACGAAGGGGATTATTTTAAAGGAAAACCAATAATATTTCGACTAGCTATATTCTAGAGAAATTGACAACAACAGAAAAACAATAGAAAACTCTATAAAAAGCGGCTGTGCAGGCCAGTATCGCCGACATAGCCCTCTCCGTAAGGTAATCAGCCTTACAACTTAAACCGGTGATGCTGACCTGGACTCCCTAACGGGTAATATAACCAATTTCTTGACCGGCCTCCTCAAAATGCCCGCCTGTGTCCGAACATCTGCGACGCGGACGACTCCATCCTTCCCAGGGTGTGTTTTTATAACCATCCCTCGTGGCCACACTCCTCGTGGCAAGTTGCTGTCCGCGATAAGTACGATATCGCCAGGCTCTATGTTTCTGGGCTGGTCAACATTCCTTTGACGTCGAGGCGCTAAAGTAGGTAGATACTCCTTGACCCACCTTGCCCAAAAATGGTCTGCAAGACGTAGTCCTTTTCTCCAGTCTGGGCGCCTAAGGAGATCACGATCATCTACCTCGTGCTTCGGTAAACCACTAGAGGAGCCAAGTAAAAAATGGTTCGGAGTTATTGCCTCCTCGCTCGCTGCATCCACGAGCACATGGGTTAGTGGTCTCGCGTTAACAATATGCTCCACTTCAGCAAGCAGGGTCCGAAGCAATTCTTCCTTGGGTGCCCTTTGCTTCAGCACGTTTGATAGCGCCGTTTTTACTGTTTTGACTAGACGCTCCCACGCGCCGCCCATGAATGGAGCAGCGGGTGGGATAAAGCACCACTCTATGGTCTTAGATACGGCAAAATCTTGGATTTTACTCCACTCCCTCCATAACTCCCTATCCGCACCAACAAAGGCCGTTCCATTATCACTGAACAGTTTCTTAGGGCATCCTCGTCTCGCCATAAACCGTCGAAGAGCCATAATGGCGGCGTCTGATGTCAGGCTACCCACAACTTCCAAATGTACGGCTCTGGAAACGAGACAAGTAAAAAGGGCGACGTACCGCTTCTCCGTCCTTCTTCCCACCGTAATATTAATGGGTCCAAAGTAATCCAGCCCCGAAAACGTAAACGCACGTTGATGATGAGAAAGTCTCTCCAGGGGTAGATCTCCCATCAGCGGTGAGGTAGTGGTGGCTTTCTTCAGGCGACAAACTTGGCATGCCCTAGCAACGCTGCGCACCGTAGGCCGTATTCTGAATATCCAAAAAACTTGTCGGAGCTCATTTACCACAGTTTCACTAAATCCGTGGCCAGCCCATTCGTGACATGCCAATACACGCAGACGAACAGTGTGGTGTTGCCCATCGAGGACAATCAAATTTCTTCGGTCTTCTGGTGGACTAGACACGGCTCCGGTACGGCTACGAAGCCTGAGGAGACCGTCCCTATCTAAACATACTACCAGGTTTCTAAATCTACTATGTTGGGGTAACATGACCCCTCTGCGAATACAGGCCAAATCCTGGCCAAAGCTGGCCTCCTGACTTTCTCGCAAAATATGCAATTCAGCGGAAATGAAATCTATAGCCGACAAGGGTAAAGGATACGGCCCTCTTCGTGGGGGGGTCGCGCTTCCCCTTCGCTGCCGCAGAATTCGTAAATATTGGTGAGCTCTGGCAGTCGCTCTTAGCAATCTAAACCATGAAGAAAAACGGTTTATATTAGGAACGATATTATAAACAAATAAATCATTGTACAAACAAGTGGTCAAAATACATTCCTCTACAGCTACAGGTACTGTCCCGCTTGGCTCGGTAGGCCAGTCCTTTTGTGTTAAAAGCAAAAACTGTGGACCGCTTACCCATCTATCGAGCTGTCCGTTTAAACGAGTCGCATCGTCCGCTACGTTTAAACCTGTCGGCACCCATTTCCACTCATGTGGTTTGGTGTCTTCAGATATCTCCCCTAGACGATGAGCGACAAAAGGCTTAAATGCGCGGGCGTCGCTTCTAATCCAAGAGAGAACAGTACGAGAGTCGCACCAAAAGAATCTACTAGTAACAATGTATTTGTGTTCTTTACAAATAGTTAGTGCAAGACGTGAACCTAAGAGTGCAGCTTGTAACTCTAAACGCGGTACTGTGACCGGCTTGAGGGGGGTTACACGACTTTTCCCTCCTATTAGGGACAGTTTGATCGCCCCATTAGGATATACAAAACGCCAATAGGCCACGCAAGCATAGGCAACATTACTTGAATCTACAAAAACATGAAGCTCCCGAATAATAGGACCGGATCCGGGGCTCAAGCAATGTTGTCCACTTAAATGCCAACGCGGAATACGCAAAGAATGAAGAGATTCAATCTGCAGATACCATTTTCTCCATTGATCACATTCCTCTTCAGGAAGTGTCTGGTCCCAGCTATCTACCAAATGCCAAGTCCTTTGAAATAATATCTTTCCGTGCGTGACTATTGGAACTAAGAGACCAAGTGGGTCGTAAACTTTCATAAGAGCACGTAGGACTTGACGTTTAGTGAAATTGGTAGCTTCGGCATTTAAATTGACACGGAACGAAAATGTGTCATCCAACGGATTCCAGAACAACCCCAGAACATGCACACCTGCATTGTCTAAATCTAAATTCACATCTTTAGGTTCCGCTCGACGGAGGTCCTCTGGAATGAGTTTCAAGACATCAGGCTTATTAGTGACCCAAGCCCTCATCTCAAATCCTGCCTGAGCATGAACGTGAACAATATCAGCTGCCAGACGGGCAGCTTGATCTATGCCGTCTAAACTTCCCAAAAAATCGTCCATGTAATGGTCCTGGATAATGGCGCTCACTGCCTCTGGGAACTCGGCCTGGAAATCCTCAGCATTTTTGTTTTTGACATAAATAGCCGAGCAAGGTGAGGATGCTGCTCCAAAAATTAACGATGACATCCTGAACTCCTTGACCTGGCCGTTTTCCCACCATAAATATCGCTGACAGTCGCGATCTTCTTTCCGAATTTTAACTTGCGGGAACATCTCACGAATATCAGCAGTGAGCGCTATTTCTCCTTCCCTAAATCTAAGAAGGATGCCATATAAAGACTGTAAGAAATCGGGTCCCGGTATGAGTAATGAATTCAAGCTGACCCCATGTGATCTAGCTGCTGCATCGTGGACGATACGCAGTTTCCCCGGCTTGTGAGGGTGAGTTACGCCAAAGTGTGGCAAATAGAAACGCGGAGAATCACCTGTAGGTGAGTTATGGGTGTCCGTGCAAGGTTCTGCATAATCTTTGTGTACGTACGCTTCAATATTAGTTTTGTATAATTCGGTGTAATCTGCGTCCTTTGCAAATCTCTTGCTGAGACCATTAAGTCTAGACAAAGCTTGTGCGAAACTATCCGGAATGCGCGGAGAATCCTCCCGCCACAAAAGACCCGTCTCGAATCTGCCTGATGGTAGACGACGAGTAGTATCGCGCAAGATTTGCAAGGCACGCTTGTCAAGAGGGTTGTACGACTCCTGGGCTATACCTATAGAGTCCAGACGATAGTAGGACTTAATCAGCTCGTCCAGATTCTCCTCTGAGCTTGAAATAGCGCAGTGAAAAGATTCGCAAGAATTAACTTGATCCTCGGTAAGAAACTGTACGGGACGAATATTTCCATTTATTGGGCCGTATAAAACCCACCCTAGCTCCGTAAGTATAGCCGCGGGTTGAGCAGGACTGCCTATACGGTTTTCTTTACTGATAAGTAAAGGCCAATCACTCGTTCCTAAAAGTACCTTAGGGGTGATATTATCATACACTAACTCGTGTTTAATGTCGTTAATATAACCGAGAGAATCTAACTCGCTCATACTTATAGATTGCGAGAGTAAGTTCAAGTCAGGAAGAGCACACGCGCCTCGAACGGTATGAGTGCGTGAGCTATACCTGCCTCTGATATCGAAGCTAATTCGTCTTGTCCCAACGCCATCGCGACTACCCGTGATGCCGTTAATTCGGATTCGTTCCTCAGGTCCAGTAGCCCCTATCAGGTTGGCAATTTCAGCGTCAACTAGGGTCGCGGTCGACCCATCGTCCAAAAGAGCAAAAATGTTAACTGATCCTTTTGGTCCAGTCAATACCACTGGTAAAACTTTCAACAAAATCCTACCTCCTTGCACACGCGCACCTGAATGCGAAACAGTATTTATATCGTTAATGACACGTTCGGTCTTTTTCGGATCCGAAATAGACTGACACTCTGAAGTATGTTCGATCTGTTTGGTATCCAGATGCGGCCGTGTCAAAGATCCGTCTATGACAGGCATGACTGAAGGAGATGTTGACATATCTGCCAGATTGATGTTATTTTGTGACATGGTTGCTACGGAACTAATGGAATGATGTAGATTTTTATGATGTGATTGCGAACAATTTTCCACCCCACATGACCTCGCTCTGCAAGTTCTCCAGTCGTGTTTGCCTTTTTTTAGACATCTGGGACATATCTTTGCCTGACGAACCCAGGCCCAGCGATCAGCAACTGATAATTTTAGAAAATCCTTACACGATTTAATACTATGATGGGCTGAACAAAAAAGACAATCACTCCTGGCCACGGTCGTGTGATGAGTTTTAAGCGATGCTATGGCTGCGGCCCCCGCCCTCCCCGTGTGAGTGGGCGGAGAATGCACGTCGCTTACACCTAGAAAAACTAGATTGGCCGCCTCACGCTCCAAAAACTCTGCTAACAGTTCTAGCGTTGGGATGCTAGACCCGTCGACGCTGCGCGACGCGAAATCACACCACTTATTCTGTAACAAAGGAGTCAGTTTAGTTACGACTACGTGGACCAGTTCGGGATTCTGCACATAGAGGGACCGCTGTAATAAGTTAGCGATGGTGACGCAATTTCTCACTTTAGTTGTGAATGCGTAAATATCGCGCGCATCTCTTCCTAATCTAGGTAGAGCTCTTACTGCAGCGATCTCACACACGACTATCTCGTCTGGACGAGCAAAACGTTGCTCAAGCATGTGCATGATCTCGTCAGGGTCCTTACTAGTTAGCAGTAGAGTTCTTACTGCCTCTCTGGCTTCACCACATAAGGCAAGGCGCAGTCTTCCTATATTCTCTATAGCGTTGTAAATTAACCTAGTATCATCGAAAGTGCGTTTAAATAAAAGCCACTCGGAAATATTACCAGAAAAATTCGTTAATTTTATGCAGTTTTTCTTCGCTGGTGCTGATGTTGAAGCATTAGTAGCGAGTAATGTAATTGCTTTAGCAAGTTGAGTAATCTCGGTACTCACCTGGGTGGAAAGTGCCTTACCAACTCGATTGTTAGCTCCTCCGTCATACGGAGCTGATGTAGTGGGAAGCGCGTGCGACGGCTGATACAAGTCATCTTGTGGCGCGCCCTGCGCGCACGGCAGCACACAAGGGTCGTCCGGGACATCCCGGGGAAGAGGTTCGCGCACCGGTGGCACATTGAGTGCAGATAGTTGCACGCCGTCATACTTATCATTCACACATGGCAGGGATCCTGAAGTCCTGAGAGTCGCGAAATCCGCGGCCCCAGGGTTGCCTTCAGAGTGAAGCGTAGTCGACACGACGACGTTCTCCTGCTGGTGTTCAGACACTTCGAACTGTCCTACATTTCCTTTCTCCTTCACCCAAATCGCTGTACGTATTTTCGCTCGCTCGCTCGAAATGCTCTCGAAGTCGCTCGCCTCCTCCGCCTCCGCCTGTATGGCGGCTACTTCGGCGTCGAATGCTGCTTCCGAGGCCAATCGCTCAGCCTCGCCGGTGCGAGCTTGAATATCCGAGAGACGCTGTTTGTGGCGAGCTTCTGCAGCCTTCACTTGGGCTGCGATGGTTGTTGACGACTTAGAAGACGTAGATTTTCGCGACTTCCTTTCACTGGTAGCCATTTCCGCCTTCGCCTTCGCCCGTGTTAACATAAGTGGACTGTATTTTTTATTATAATTTCGAATTTCGATATCTAGGTAAACTGATATACTTAAAAATGGATCGAAGGACCAAATGTGGGCGTCTGGAAGACGAAGGGGATTATTTTAAAGGAAAACCAATAATATTTCGACTAGCTATATTCTAGAGAAATTGACAACAACAGAAAAACAATAGAAAACTCTATAAAAAGCGGCTGTGCAGGCCAGTATCGCCGACAATCACCACACGCACACACACTCATAAACATACAGACTGTCTATGAAAATGTCTGAGTATATTGGGAGTAACATTAGCATATTATAAATCCTTCATTAATGGCAGTATGAGCAATGTAACCGTTAATAAGTATTATTTTTCTAAATGCTGTGGACTTTGCGAAAATAAATTTAAAAAAATAAAATATAATAATATAAAAGCAATAATGTTTCTATGTATCAAAAGTTTTCTTTTATCTAAAAGTAGATACCTTTCCTGCTTCTGTAAAAGGTTCTTTGAGGCGAGTCAGTCGGAGACAAAGGAAACTCGTGCCGCATCTGCTCTATCAACGTCGACAGACGTTGCACTTGTTTTTCCAGTTTCTTGTTACAAGTTACAAGTGGGACATGTGTTTGTTTGTAGCGATCCACTGAGAAACTAGTTGGAGTGTGTGTTATGTGAAAATTTCAAAGCTAGCACAAATGGTGTAGGTAGATATTAAAAAAAACCTCTCAGCGCCTTTTGCCTTTATTTACTTTTGGATTCAATTCAGAATAGTTGCTAATATCATTCGTCAGGCGTTAGGTAAATTCTGCAGTGACAACCAGATCCAAAGAGTACTAAAAGTCTTCCTGTGGAAGGCAACCGACTAAAAGATAACTCCAGGTGATTCTGTCGTCTATGCATGAAACTCCATCGGTTCCTATTATTTTGGAGAGGTCTGGTCCAGCAGTGGACTTTATAAGTATTAAGTTGACGTTAGAAATAATTTTTATTAAAAAATTGAAATTGCAAATATGGTAAAGACTAAACAGACCCGTTCTCAATTTTTGTTTAAACGACCTTAAATTGTACACAGAAATAATAAAGAGGGCTTTAACTCTGCAAATATTTATTAAACTACAATGGCACATTACAATGTTTAACATTTGCATTCTATCCTATTTTACAAACATCATTTAAATTATAGGTATGTAAAGATTACTTCTCCTTCACTGGTGGTAAATGAGCACCAGTCTTCTATTACATTTTCTTTAAAATATTTCTGTCTCTCCAAACCAGGTCAACAATCAACCACTGTCCTGTATAATAAAAAGCATGTTCCAAAAATATTAAAATTATAGACGTGAACAATTCAAAATTCGTTAATGTTTTAAATAATGGGTACACGGTTTCCCCTTGCATTATGCTGTGTACGCACCTGTAATCAAACGAAATTGCATTACTTGTAAAATATTTATTAATACCTAGGTACTTAAACGAGTTTACAAAGTATTTAATCTTCAGGCACAGTAAGTATGGTCAGGTGGGGTAAGAGGAACATCGGAGAAGAACATTGAGGTAATAAAGAGTAGCTGCTTCAAACAAAAGTTATGGTATATAATTTATACACAGACCTATGTTATGGTATAACTAGATGACGGCGGGCGGGGCACGCGCGAGGGTGTCTCCGTTCTCATGGATAACATTATATGCGCAGAGATGGGACTTTGATACAAATGAATTTCACAGAAATATAGCCGTCCCGCCACGTGAGTGATGACCACGCCAATGAACACCAACTCGTGTTGCAAACAGTAGAGTTTGGGTGTCTTCTCTAGTACGTAGTACAAATTACCTCGATGGAGAAGAAGAACTAGAAGTCCAGACAAACTATAGAGTTAAATCTCAAGACGTCTAGTCTATTCTGTTCCTTTATCAGATATTTTGATAAATCACTTTCCGGAACCGGGTATCAAACCGGACAAGATTTTTGCGTTTACGAAATTTTATAATTACGTATAGGTAGATTAAGATCGAAGTAGTAAGTAACTAAAAACAGACTAACACAGCAACGTAGGTGAAAACGAAAGCGAACATCAGTAAGATTCCAGGTTTGAGACTGTCAGGTCTTGTCCGAGGCTTCAGCACCAGGTCTAGTATCACCACTGCCAGGGACGCCGAGTGCATGCTGTGCTGTGTCCAGAAAGGAACTACTTCTTCCAATCCTCTTGGCGTTATTAACTCGCTGTTTTTGTTATAAAGACGCCAATACAATAAATCTGCGAACTGTTACAATAAAAAATAAATACTACCTACTTATTTTCGCTTCTGTGCATGTCTACGTCCAGAAGCTCTATTTTTGAATCGCTCGACTCGCTTAGAGCGGTCGATTCTACTGATTTTTGTATCGGATGTCGAGGGAAAATCTGTAGAATCGAGCGCTCGAAGCGAGGAGAGTGATTCAAAAATAGAGCTCCAGAAAGTAGTTGCGAGTCGGCCTCCATGTATAAGTTTTTAACCTAGTTTCTTTTAATTCTATTCTAAAATGCTGGGTCGCTAAAACAAATGGAGTAATAGGCACAAAATAATAAATCTACAGAAGCGTCACACAGCGCCCTTTTATGTGCATGTACACATTATTAGGCAATCTCGGATCAAACCGGGCGACGCCCAGTCGCACACACTATGACGTGTGACGTATTTATTGTTGGCGGTAGAATTGTTTTATTACAAATTTACGCAATGGATAAACGATCTTAGTCATTAAAATTGCAGTGTATTTGGGTGTCTAAATACAACAAAAAACAGTGTTATGACCGTTTTAAAGTTACCCATCGAGTACTGTAATAGCGGCCCTAGCGCAACAGACATGTTTTTATTTTCGAGGACGGCCGGAGCGGCGCAACGCTTCTGTTTAGGAGTTGGCAAGAGGCCGCGCGCACGCATTCGGTGTGGTCCGGCCTTCGATACTCACTAAAGTTGTCGGCAGTACTATACTGGAGAAAAATATGTATCTGAATCGGTTCAACCATCTGACATGTTTCGGCTCTGTTTCTCCTCTCAACTCCCTCCATTCACAATACACGCAAACCGGTAAATAGGCCAGAGTCAGTAACTGAAAATAATGTTAGAAAGGTTTACACTGTTAAGAAACTGTTTATAAACTAGTATAAGTACCTACTTATAACTCTTCATTTGTGTAGGTATCTGTTAGAAATAGTAGGTATTATAAATACTATACAATAGACTGCTAAAATCATAACCCTTCCTTTGGCTTCGTCTAATAACTAGACTAAAAGATTTATCGGTGTGTACCTTACACTTTTATTATTATTATTAGAGAGTCCCTGTCATTGAAACGATTAACAATTTTGATGTCCTTTCGCAGTAGGAAGGGGATATGTAGGTTATATATACACTTAATCAATGTATTATTCACCGTGGCAGCACATGATTTACTAAAGCAGTAGGTACAAAACTGCAAATGCATCAAAATAAAGTAGTTGGCAGCGTTGGTATTAACTGGTCAGCTATTTCTAGATGCACTAGACTGCACATCAGTGGAAACACTTTGACCTTAGCTGGCCTAGCCTATTAAGAAGTTTCAATACTATGCAAGACCAGTTTATGCTGGTTTTGTTACCACTGACGTGCGGTCGACCGTACTATGAAACCAGAACAGACATCTGCAACGAGGGGCAGGACGTTTATATTTATTTTTAGTTTATTGGAGAAACAATAGACATAGACAGAAGTTGATAAATACCTAACATTATTTAAAAAGTAAATAATCTAGTCTATCTACATTATCTCTGCCCTATACTTTTAAATATAGAGTTATAGAATTAGTATACTAGCTATAGAGTGCGCGCATCGCTCATTGCCCATTGTGCCAAGTGTAAGCAGGTGTTCTATGGACGCTTCAATATCGATTTTTTCTAGATCGTTTGTTTCCGTGAATTGTGTTTACAGCTTGGCACTGCACATTTTACCATGATTACTCCAAATCTTAATAAATACTGGCGAGAGCAACAATCAGCGCTCCTGACGTTTTGTGACTAGTAGCGACGCTCCGAAAATTTCGAGACTTTTCAAACCCGTGCTTACAGTTCAAACTTGCTAACGCGCGCTCTATGTATACTAACAACTCTCTGATAGGTACCTACCTCAGTAATAAAAAGTTACAAAGTAATGATAGACATTCAAATTCAATTCAAATTCAAAAGTATTTTATTGCATGTAAGTACACTAGGTACATTTATACAACGTCAATTTTTTATCTACCACCGCCTCCAAGGTGTTATATAGAGCTGGGAAGAAGAAGCGGCGCAACAAACTTCCGCAACACATCTTTTAAAATCAAGTTTGTACATAACATTATTTTGTAAAGATTGTGCGAGGCTGAAGTAACATTAACACCAGGCATCTTTGTCATTTAGATAATCGACTGTTTTATAATAAGCTTTCTTACAAAGTTGTTGTTTAATGTGACTCTTAAATTTTCTGTCATTCATATTTAAGATTTCTTCTGGTAGTTTATTGTAGAATTTAATATTATTGAAACATTAAATAAGTATTGTTACATCCATCATTCATCAATATTTCTATCTCTATCTATGAGATATTTATACGCAACATTTGTTTATATATTTTCTAGGTCATTAGTGCAAACAAAGTAATGCAGTCTATAAATATAAAATGACGCATTGTACATATGTCATTGTAAAAATAATCTATTACAAGTACAAACACATTATCAAATTAGCACTCGTATTGATATTAAATTTTTGGTAAAATTGAGTGAAATTAAAATATTTCTAATATTGTTATCTGACGGACAAAAAAAGGGGCTGTTCGTTCAGTTCACAAAGCAAATCTATGTCTAAGTTGTTTTCCTCGTAAAATAATTAAAAATCTATAAAACTCATTGTCAGTGTTTCAAAGTAAACGAAAGGTTGAAGAACTTACATTGAACCAAGTTGTGATCAGCTTCCATTTAAGGTGGTGGTACATCCGAAAACGTTCATCCACCTTAGTAAAATCTATTGACAATAAATAACACACAATAAATACTAAATGTGACAAAGCCAAACTATAAAATAACAATCTAATTTTAGTCAACATTTGGCGTGTTTGAAAATGTAAACAATAATTTGATACTGCGATTATTAGGTTCTGAAATATTTGCAATGTTCGATAACATCTACAGAGATACTAATGCATATTTACGCATGCCACTACTTATATTATGCACTTTGTATTGCAGTAAATGCTCCGGCAGCGTTACTATAATACCTATCTACTTGTCTACATAGAATGGTACAGAAAAATGTCATCAGCCGATTAGTCCTCTAATAACTATAGGTAGGTAGCTAAAAAGACTGACGTTGTATAAATGTACCCAGTGTAGGTACGTACGTATTAGGCTTAATATATGCAATAAAATATGTGACTTAGGGCTTCTTTCACCACTTGCTGATAAAGTCCCAGATACCCTATATGAAGATTATCTACCAGATATCCTTTTTTTTCTGTTTCACAGGTATCTGATTGCTATATCTTATAGATTTTATATAGTCTATCACACAGATTTATCTGATAGATTAGTTTATCACTAAGATTTTATTATTATTTGAGGTGGGGCTCTTTCAAGGCTTATCTAGCCTTGTATCACTGCGACCATTGCTGATCTATTGTGATCGCCGCCTTTACTATAGTTCAGTGTTAAGCTTTGCATCCGTTAGGAACTTCAGCACGCTTTTGGCACTAATTAGTTTTACTTCATCGGGTTGAAGTATGTAGTTGCCCAGATGGACGCTTCTTTTACGCATCAGTGGGCCACATTTACACAGGAGGTGCAATGGTGTTTCCTCTGCCTCTTGGCAGAATCTGCAAACTATAGTGTCTCGGAGATTGAGGTTGAACATGTGTTTGTTCAGGCCGCAATGTCCGGTGAGTGCTCTCACTAGTGTGCGTCACTAAGATAGTAATATCTGTAACAATATCAGGAAGTGGTGAAAGAAGCCCTTAGACTTCTTTCCCAGGTGTCCCTCTTACCCCATCTGACCCTTATCTTTTTAACGCCATAGAAAGTCCAATCTGTGGGGACACAGGATATTGCTATCCTTTTCTAAACCTAAACATTCTCCTCTCAGCAGTCACCTTACTTTATTTAGGCATATTTAGGTCTGGTTACTTCAGTGAGGGGTACGAAGTACGTAGGTTCATTATGTACAATCATTATGTAGGGTACCAATACCATGCTTATCCAGCCAAATATTTACGTTAAATTAATTACTACTATTCGGATCCCACCAGAGAACCAAAGCCTTCGACATGCTCAAAGAGTTAGCACGTTGAAGTGGCAGTGGGCTAGTCACATCTGCCGGAGAACCGATAACCGCTGGGGTAGACGAGTTCTCGAGTGGAGACCACGACTTGGCAAGCGTAGTGTGGGACGCTCCCCGGCTAGATGGAGCGACGACCTACGTAAGGTGGGTGGCCTTGAGGGAGGCCTATGTAAAGCAGTGGACTAGTACAGGCTGATGATGATGATGAAGAATTACTATTTATATACGTAGTTATAATTAGTATTGTGATGATATGATTACTTTCAGTAAATATACACTTACTACGTGCTTACACTTGAATGCAAATAGCATTAAGCTTGAGTCAAGGCCTCTGACTCTATGGCGGAGGAAGTAAAACAATAGTACCTAACTAATATACCTATTACACCTACCTATTAGTGATGTGTAATTGTACTGGGTCAGCAATTATGATGTTCGTAGTAAAAATAAAACACTAATATTATTTATTTTAATAAATGGCTACATCCCTCAAGGAAATCATGTAATTTGTCTTTTGATTTAACTATTAGGTATAACATTTTGGAAAAATAACTGCGGCACTGAATTTGGCAGTTCTTTTAAAGTACCTAGGTAGGTACCTACCTAGTGTAGTGTGCTGGACGCGAAAATAATATTGGGTTTGCTTATTTTTTAAGATTTATAAACATGTTAGTCGTAATAACGACAATACGACAAAAACAATGGGAAACTTAAATTTTAATTCACTATTGCAAAAATAAACATTCTATACAACATTAAAATAGATCAGAGTCAATTGGTACTAAAATAACTTAAAATATTTACGCCACAGAATAAAAGTATTTGTTCACCAATGTAATACCATTACAATATAACCATTTTTTATTTGTAATAGTTTAGGTTGTAATTAGTGTAGTTTTATTGTAATTACATATTTTAATCTATTTTTATAAATTAATTGATTAAATAATAAACTAATCTATAGACAACATGAATTTATTTTGGCCTTTTTTGCTTAAGTATAGGTAGTCTTTGCATTAGTTGAACTTTCGAGTTGCGATCACACCGTGCTAACCATAGTGATGATTTTTATGATCAGGGCGGCATAAACAACATTATTTTAGGAGAGTCCAGTCAATGGACTAATTAAAACAAAAAAATTAGGCGAATACCATACGGCGATATACCATACCAACTAATATAGCGCCATTTGCATGGCGTAAGCGTGGATGATTAACCAACGTTACCACCGGTGTCCGTAAAAATTAAAATTACCATGCTTCTATACATTCTCATAGACATTATAATAATTCCTAATTGTACGAGACTAAAACACAATAAAAATGTACGCATAAAAATACTTCTGCCAGTTCTTTGAAAACAGTATTCAATTTAACTAGTCTTAATATTTTATAATTAAGAAGTACCTCGTGCACTTTATAAGCTTGAAACAATAACGGTGTTACTCACAGTGAAATATAAATAGGCAGTAAGAGTATTGGTACCAGGTGCTCTTGATTGGTTTATGACAGTAAAATACATAACTATGGGTCGTGTTGTGTGTGAACACGATGATAATAGACTTTTAATAATCGATAACTCAATACTAGGATTGAAGCCGGGCGTACGCTACCGACATCTTTTTCTACTAGCAACCATCTTTGGAGGCAGCATTCTATTTCTAAATATCAATAATAGCGCAGTTTTGTTCTTCAGCGAGCCTTCTGCCCCTGCCTGGTACACAAATCATTATAATGTCACCACCGAACAAATCTACATAATCAAAACCGAGGGCTGCTCTATCCCTGGCATGACGCCATTAAATGATGAAGTGAAAAAGTATGTGGGATATCCTGAAGACATATATAAGTGTCCACATGCTAATTATTCGTTATTGGAGCGCAATAGATCGCATATTTGGATTAATAAAGATAATACTGATTACTACAATGTAACTGATCTAACGAAATTTATATGTTGCTATAATTCTTTTCTCAGACCGAATGCAGCCAGAAACGTTTTAGACAACTCCATTGATGATAGAATAAAATACAGTGATGTTTGTTTCAATTTCACGGATGCAATAGAAGTGAAAGACGAATTTGTGAAAGTTACATGTAGTTTCAAAGGAAATAAAACATACGAGCAATTCTACATATTCGCACCTAAGAAGCCAGTAATCTTGCATGATGATGACGATAAAGAAATTTCAAGAAATAATTCATCGTATAATGTACTGATATTGGGAATAGACGCTGTCTCCAGACTTAATTTTCATAGAACCATGCCAAAAACTTTGGCTTTTATTAAAGAAAAAGAGGCCGTGGAACTTTTAGGATATAATAAAATAGGAGACAATTCTTATCCGAATATTGTGGCATTCCTGTTGGGGCGCAAAGATCAGGAGATAAAACGAACATGTCATCCATATACACACAGCACTTACGATTTTTGTCCATTTATTTGGCATTGGTATAAACAAGCTGGATATTATACAGCGTTTGGTGAAGATAGCTCATATCTAGGTACTTTCAATTATTTTTTGGACGGATTCGCTAGAACTCCAACAGATTATTACGCACATCCGTTTATACACCAAGCCGAAAATCTAGCTGGAACTATTAAATCGTGGCATTCACAATATTGTATGCATGATAAATATTTCTTTAAAGTACTTTTGGATTACGTCGAGGATGTCACGACGACACTACATTCTTCGAGATTATTTGCTTTCTTCTGGACAGTAACAATGAGTCATGACAATTTGAACGACCCGATGTTAATGGATGAACATTACGAGAATTATTTGAAAAGATTAGATGCTTCAAGTTACTTAAATGAAACCATTTTAATTCTAGTAAGCGATCATGGTATACGATATGGAGGTATTAGATCTACGAAGCAAGGAAAATTCGAGGAACGGCTACCTTCTCTCTTCGTGTTAACGCCTCCATCGTTTCGACAGAATTATACTGAAGCTTACAAGAATTTGAAGATGAACAGTGGACGACTCACTACTCCTTTTGATGTGCACGCAATGCTGTCTGATCTTGTCAATTTAAATAATATAAAAAATGAGAAAATACTGTTAAAAAGTCAAGAGCCTTATACTCTTAAAAGAGAAATCAGTTTATTTCTGCCGATACCGACCAATAGAACATGTGAAATGGCCGACATTGCTGAACATTGGTGCACTTGTCACATAGGCAATAAAGTTGCAACAAGTAGTGAGGTAGTGGTAACAGCTGCGGAACATCTGATGAAGCATTTGAACTCATTGGTACGAGATCATCCGCAGTGTTCGCAACTGACACTGGCCGAGGTGATAGATGCGACTGAGATGAAGTGGGGAGGCACGGCTTGGAACTATGAGGTGGAGACGAAAGAATACATGGTGGTCGTGCGAGCGACACCCGGGGACGGCGTGTTTGAGGCTACTTTGCGTTTTACAAGCCCAAACTGGACGCTGGCTGGCACTGCCAGCAGGCTCAACCTATACGGCGACCAAAGTCGTTGCATTCACCATCCTCAGTTAAAATTGTATTGCTATTGTAAATCTTGATAAGGTTACCTCGTATATGTGAGTGGTGACTTTATGGAGAATTCTTCGAACTAAGTCCTATTTGTTTACAAAGTGACGGAGTGAACCTACCTAAAATATTAATTTATTTTTGTATGAATCTTATATTTAACCATTGCTTAATTATTATTAAAGACCATTATTTGAAACATTCACATTATTGTTTTCACCCACAGGCAAATTTTGACTTAATTTGGCTACATAATCAATTTCATCTTTAAGCATGGAAACAAGATATCTATTAAAATGCATTTCATCTCTTGTAATATCATTGAATCATAATATCTCCCACTAGCATTTATTTTTATAGAGGATCTTGACATGTGACCCGAAAGTTGGTGTCACCCTTCAAGATGGCACTACTCTAACGACTGTTCGCAGTTGTTATTAACTCGTGAACTATTCCAATCAAGAATACATCAGTTTCTAGAGCTGTATCAGCTAACCCAGACTCGGATTCCGGTTTCGGAATCGAAATAAATATATATATTACCCAACACAACCCAATTTACGAAAGAGGAAATAACCTAAGTTATAATATAACGAAAGCCATTATTATAAAAAAACCTATAGAGTATAATACATATTTAAAAAAAAATTAAGGGGCACATGAGAGCCCCCCTAAGTCATGGTATATTTACAGTATATTAAACAGTTTTAGGGATTCGTCAAAATAGATACCTCTTGCGATTTTCCGTCTGTCTGTCCCCCAGATAACTCGAACACTAATGGACCTATTTGGTTGAAAATTTTAGAAAAATCTGAGATATTTATTTCATCATTATCAGTCTGTTAGCGTCCACTGCTGGACATAGGCCTTCCCCAATGAACGCCAGCGCACCCGATCTTCTGCCCGCCGCATCCAGCCGCTTGCGGCCACATTTATGTCATCGGTCCACCTAGCGGAGGGGCGTGCAGGAGGAATTAAAAAATTATTGACTAAAGTGTAAAAGTTTAAAATATAATAATAATTATATTATATAAAAGTAGGTAAGTATAGGTATATTAATGTAGAACATATTTATTTAAGTATAATAGATAGGTCCATAATTTGATACTCATAATTTAGCTTCAAAATTCAATCTTCAGCAATAAAATTTCAGCTTATTGGTTTTGTGTCAAGAATTTCCTCTGTCTTTAAAAAACCAGCCACATATTTGTATTTATATTTTACTCTTATCCGTCCAATCCTTGAATATGCAGTGGCAATATGGAACCCTTTTTATAATGTCTTATGGACTCTGTGGAGAGAGTGCAGAAGAAATTTCTAAAGATGATAAGTTACAGATGTTTCCTTAGCTATTCGAACTACAACGATTTGCTTAAAAAATTCAATATTCTCACTCTCGAACAGCGTCGCATTCAACTGGAGCAAATATACCTGTACAAAATCTTAAACAATCAAATTGACTGTCCTGAGCTTATTAGCAAAATTAATTTTCGTGTGCATGCCGTTGTGTTGAGAACCAAGCACCTTTTTTCTGTTAATAGATGTAGAACCAACGCTGGTAAGCGATCACCAATTTTTAGAATGTGCAATATGTACAATGAGCGTTTCACCGATGTAGACCCATTTAATATCAACTTACCTAAATTTAGAAAAGACATTATTTCTGTATTGAAGCGGTAATGATGGCATTTCAGACAATAATATTTCAAGTTTATATGTAGGTACATTACGTACCTACTTACGTTTTTGTTTTTTTCTCACTCATTTCGTGTAATATGCTGGATGTAGATATATAGTTACTGACATTATTTAAGAAACGTTATTAGTTAGATTCGACTCGGTAGTAGATAGCCGACAAATGTTTTGATTTATATAAATGCGGAACATGTTGTTGGGATGTATAGACTTAAACACATTACCTATTTTGTTAACTAAATTTATACATTATCGTTTATGTTCTCCTGAAAAAAAAAATTTATAAGTACCTACACCATGTAACCACAATTATGGATGCAATAAAGAATTGAATTGAATTAAATTGAAAAAGGGTTTAGTTTTAGTATAAAGTTTCTTCGTCCATGGTTCGGCGACCGGATAATGTGCATTAAGTGATATATAAGTGAGAAGCCTTGTTAAGTGAGTTAACTTATCCTCAAGGATTAGCAGGAACACGGCGCGAGCGTTGTCATATCATCCGATACGATATCGGTTGGTGCTAACCACATAACAAAGCACTGAAAAACGCATGCTGGCGGTGAACTTGTCACCGCTCAGGTGACGTATAAACCTCCAGTCAGAAAGTAAAACAGACATGATAGGTATAAAGTCATTGTGGTTTGACTTTAAAAATTACGATCGACACCTAAATTTATCGTGTCGGATATTGTGAAAGTTCTGGAGCTCTATTTTTGAATCGCTCGCCCCGCTTCGAGCGGTCGATTCTACTGATTTTGTATCGGATGTCGAAGGAAAATTAGTAGAATCGACCGCTCGAAGCGAGGCGAGCCATTCAAAAATAGAGCTCCAGCACTTTACCCGTGTTGTCACATTATACCTGCACAGTATAGCAACCGCTACTGGATCAACCCGGAGGGGAGGCGCCAAAGCATAGAACTAGTATCCCATAGAACAGACGCTAAAATAATAATAATAATCAGAGAGGGACACACTCATTACAAAAGTGGTAAGAGTAAGCTAGACAGATATCTTCCATCTCTATCTACGTATGCGATTTTTTTTATATTGTATTGCGAAGCCATCACTGTCAACAAACAACAACCCGACTAAAATAGATAGTGTTTGTTCAGTTTGAGCCCGCCACATAAGAAGCGTCTTCTCAAATTATTGGGGTAAAAGACTATTGCTATTTCATGCTGAGTGCGGTTCTATGGGATACTAGTTCTATGCGCCAAAGCGTTTTCTTGCTTCCAATGCGAAACATCCTGTCATGATCCTGTCACTATGCGGGGATCCACGCACACATATGCAATTATGTGCCAAAGAATACAAAAACTACATACTAATTGCGTAAAACAGCCACACTCACCACCCCCGCCAGTTTAACGTCGTCGTCGTAATTACTATATGTATATCTATTAGATATTACTCGACCCGCCTTTCCCTGCGTACGCGCGAGTCTGCTATGCTCGCAAGCTCGATATACTCATAGCAATTAATTACGCACAAAATAAATGTGTGAGGACAGGCTTGAGTAGTGTGGTAGATAAAATCCGTTCGCCTGTATAGTGTCGCTGTTACTCGGTGTTACTGCGAAACACGTCATAATTAAATAACACAGTCATTCTCTCGTAAACATACATTTTGATATGTACTGCACATCAAACTGCGTCTGATTCCCTCCAATGTCTCCAATCCAATGAATAAACATAATTCCACGTTCGCGTTATTTGAAATACATATACCTAATGAAAAATAATACTTATTAGTTAAATAAAAAACGTATCGTTCGCAGATTTACGAACTCGATACGTACACAAAAACTGTATTATTATTATTATCATTATTGATAACTTCGTAGAAAAATTAATTTCATTATATGGCAGAAAGTAGCACAAATCAATAGCGCGTTTTAAATGTAACACATCGCCATCTAGCGGGAAAGTTCAAAAGTTATATTTTTGGTGTTACGAATTCGACACGTGCCCAAAAACTGTTTCTATTAATATTATTGAATATCATTACAGAACATTGAGTATCCAATAAGAAGCAGAGCCAATAAGAAGCACATAATAATATCAATAGCGCGATATAATTGTAATACATCGCCATCTATCGGCGATACGAAGCAACAAAGTTCAAAACTATCGGTAAGGGATTAAGACTCACTGTTGCTGAAACTTAGTGTTTTCTTTAATTATAGGTAGATACCTAGGTTCAGTTCAAATCATGGAAAAAAGATGACTGACCCTAATCCTTTTTTTTCTTTGTTTTCTTCTACTTCGAAGTTTGCTTTGTGAACTTTATCTAACTATTTGAAATAAATCCTGGATAAATCGGGTCTGCTGGAAGAAATCTCTTCGAGAGATAAGTTTGCCCTTTGTACTTATTTTCCCCTGTATTCTTTTGTAAATGTTTTTCTGTGTGTGTGCAATAAAGTGTTAAATAAATAAATAAATAAATCCTAATCAGACTCCACCTCTAGCAGTACATACTGAATAACACAAAATGGAAGAAAATAATAACTAAAACAGTTTTGTTAATTTTTTTAGAGAAAAATATATTTATTCTAAAAAAAAGTAAATATACGTCAGTACTATTTAGTCTTAAAAATAATATAAATAAATTTAAGTATTAAATGTCGTAATATTTAAAATATAATTTAGATTAATTACAATTAAACGTGCAGCGGAACCTGATGTCACCGTATCACTAATTATGATATCAAAACAGTAATTGTACTTAATCTAATAAGGATATGTTCTGCGAGTGTTGACACGGAAAATGCCGGACCTGAAATAGAAAAACAAGTTTATCTATTAGTTAATATATATATTTAATTCGAAATACATTAATTAGATCTGAACGAAGTAACAAAGGACCAATTCTGATAGGTATGTACAGTTTTCTTTACGTAATGCATCTAAGAAGAGTTCAGTGTCGTTTGGTTGCGTAAGCGAATCCATAGGCAAATAAACTTTAATTGTTTAAGTAATTAAATGTATTGCTCTAAATCAGGTTATTACAGTATAGGTTAATGTAATCAGATCAAACATTAAGTCATTACTAAGCTGTACAAATGAAAAGTATGATTATATTTATACATACCAAGACTGACAGACTAATGGTGAATCTATCAAGCACGAAGTCACTGGCTATTCTAAGTTAAGCGCTTCATCGTTTAAAGAAAACAAACATAAGCGGCTGAGATTGTAAAAACTTAGCACGCTAGCTAGATCTTAAGACGGTCCAAATTCCTTTGTCTCTATAACTTTACATCCACGGCAACAGACAGAATGTGCTTCTCTTTCAATTCCACAAACTGCTATTAACAGGATCTTGATAAGAACATTCTAACAAAGCCTTGATTAACTAAATATAATCGTCGTTTATATCTGGTAGACCATGAAGGACTTGCACAGGGTTACCTTTATCAGCCTATAATAGCGACTTGGGCGTTTGGTCAGAACGCCAGAGGTCTTCGTTTGATTCTTAATTGGGGTATTTTATTTAAGATAGATGTTGATAAAATAAGATTCCAATATTTTTAGATAACATTTAGTTGACTTGGTCACAGAGGAATATGACTTGGTCTTGTCTCTAAAGAAATACTCTGCACTTAAGTGTTTTCTAAAGAATAAAAAGTAAAAAAATCTTACCCAAATTTGACCAATTCGTTATTGCCCATAGCCAACGTATAACCGCGGCACAAATTTAAACTCAGCTGTGTGTTCGAGTTACACTGGTTTCCAATCAGATGCCCGTGGGTCAACGTTGCTGCGAAGTACTGAAATGCACGGTTGTGGCTGCAGGAGTGTGTTAGACAGCCGGGTTGGAAACCACCGCCATTTGGGAAGAAGTCAACGTCACCAATTGCTGTACCCAAACCGTTGTTGGTCAGACCGTCTCCATCCGTGTGCATCACTTCAACAAAACGAGCATCTGAAGACCTAAGCCGTTGGGAATTACTTCCCCATTGACTGGCAGCGGGATCCAGACCTGTTAAGAACATTTTATGAACTATAAGACTGAATGGCTAACAATACGCTAGATTTTTTCGGCGGGAGCAGAGTAGTCATGTTTGTCTCTTCTATTTATTTTACCTACTTCATCATCATATCAGTCGAAAGACTCACTATTGGACAAATGCATCCCCCAAAGATCGCCATAACGACTGTTCCTACGCTGTATCGCTTGAAAGACCAAGATCTTGGAATGATTTTTTCTTTCGTACTTCCTCATCGCAAAGGTTTTTAGAACCCCAATGACCGACTACGCGACAGCAAAGGGAGGGTCATTATAAATTATCCTGCGTCTATAGTACAAAATTAGGAAACACCAGCTTACCAGTAATTCTTGCCGCAACTCCATTCAAAGCCCTTCCTGTAAATCCAACGATGTGCGCTCCAAGGTCGAATCCAACGAGGTGAATTCGGTCCAGCCCTACCCTGTTGCTTCCTGCGAGGAGCTGAATGAACTGCCCTATTGCAGCGCCGACGCTGGGCACCGCGTTCACTGCATTTGTGTACCTCTGGCTCGCGTACGTGGACCAGTCAACCACTATCACGTTGACGTCTTCACTCGTGAGGAATGCTGAACAACATTTAGATTGTCATAGATATATTGCAGGATCTTACAAATAACAGATATTAGTACAAATTACAATCTTACGGATTATTGTCAGTCCACTCCAACTCCTATAATTGTTGTTTATGGGTGATATCCAAACCAGAAGAGGCTAGGCGATTATTAGGGGTAGCCCATGAGGTTCAGACGCATTTTGCCTCATATTATGTTTATATTGATTTAAGGTTATAGTCGGGCAAAAGGTTGTAAATATTAAGAAGTTGTTACCATCTTTGACGACAGGATTGAGCGTGCTGAAACCACTGCCGCCGTGACCGTGAACTACCACTGCAGTTTTAGCACGGAACCTTATCGGTGCATTCAGAACGGATTCCATTGTTGGAAACATCTGGACTGGTTCCCGGGGATTGTCCCTGTCATCAAACAACATGATTTCAAGTTATTCTAAATCAAATTATAATGAATACTTCACTGAGTTTTAGATTCTAACTTGATGAATCATTGATAAGGAAAAGAACCAGAAGTGGTTAACGAGTTAAATAATTTAGCCATAAAGCGAAACAGACAAATAGTCTACCAAAAATGATTATAATGTCAACTTATTCTAGTTTTTTTTAAAATGACCAGGATACGAGTTGTGAACTGTTTTTAAGACAACTTTTGTAAATTCGTGTTTTTCAAAGTTAAATTGTATGTACAGTACAGTATATCTGATAGATATTTAGATGGTACCGAGTGTAATAGTAATAGTAGATCTTGAGTAACTATACCTTGTATACACAAAGTACAAGTTTGCCTCTCCATGGCGTGCAGCAGTTTCAACCGGATTTCCCCGACAGACTGTAAAAATATAATACATTATTAAGATTTTCTATCATCATCATCTATCTACTTTCGTCCCGAATCTCGCAACACGCACGAAGTCACGGGGCGTTCGCTAGCTTATTATGAGTAAGTAGGTATAAAACAAAATGTAATAGGAATATTTTGTCGATTTAGGCTATATTATAGAGTTATAAATGTCCCCAAAGTCCGAAATAAATTAGTATGAAGGTTTACTTACCGATCACAATACCAACAAGGAAAATTAGTTGTTTATACATGTTGCTTGTCAATGAAAACACAAATGTACTGTCTTCTAAAACTCTTACCTTACAATTCAGCCGAAAGTTTATTGTTTTCGTTTAAATATGATCACAACAGTCTGCTATCTGAGATTTTGATGCGATAAAATAAATTGCTATTAGTGTTTTGTCCTCATACTTACTTAGATTTCGTGATAATCTTCGCAGATAAGGTGATACTGCGATTTCTTTATAACCTTTGTATTGGTTTGATACATTTTCTATTTCCTGTAAGTCATAAAAGATGACAAATAATTTTCTAAAAAAATATAGCGCCAACCAAACCAAATTATCAAGCCTTTAATCATTTATCTTCATAGTCGATCTGTTTAATCGAACAAACAACTAACAATATAACACCATACTTAAATAAATTTTTTCAATGGCAATTGCATAGCGCAGCGTCACGTCCAGGGGAAACAAAATAGTGCGAATAGAGTCTGCTCGTCTCGATTGTTCAATTTAAATATTTGATGCTTTAAGAAAGGATTTTTTATTGTATGACATATAGAGATGTCTGTATGATGTCGAATACATCTATTAACAAATTGTATTTACACTTAAAATGTCATAGATAATATTTTGTACTTACTTTAAAAGGCCTTTATAGGTCAAAAGGTCGCTTAAAGTAAGAAACTTGGCAAAGAAATCGCCAAGGCCCGCCCAAGTGGCGAGTGTAACTTATGTGTGCCACTCACTGACCCAAAATATCTTGGCCGGATCCGCCTATTACATGATCTCAACATAGTCTATACATTTTACCGTTCCACTCGGCTGCTGGAGGAAAGGGGTGGTGAGGCATTGGGTAAGGTCATGGGGGCATAGGTTTATGGCATAGCCGCGGAATGTAGTTAGTTAAAAAAAATTGATACTATTCATTCATGCATGATGGTGTAACAAAATACTTAAAACAAAAATAAAATAGTAACTTAGGACAAACCCTAATGCATTGAAGACTGCTTCGTGTTCCTTTTACTCAATAACCCTTTCCTTTCTAATCGTAGCCAGCCATACTCGCATTTCGTTGTTTGGAGGAAATAGGTATTAGGGTACCTAGACTGATGCTGCACTGGAGTCTTCCACCAAAGACGAACCTTAGGATCGTACTATTATGTCGCAAAATGCCCTGGTGAAAACCCCAAGATGCAAAGGTTTCGCGTGTATAAGACCCGCAGAATGCGTGTTTGTAAAGCTGTAAAGGAACCCGAAAACGATAAATTAGTTGATAAGATGAAAGGTGGTTTGCGTAGGAAGCACACTCCTTAAAAAACCATGAACTATTCAGGAATCAGAAGCAGGAAACATAAACCTTGTATTTTAGGAGAAAAACTAAATTGTGGTGTTGTTGAGAATGAGTCAATCAAGAATTATGATGTAGGTAGGTACCTACTTAAATGTTACGTTTTATGTATATCCTTTTCAAATAGTTAATTTTGTACATTTACCCTTTAGGAAGTGTGGGCAAGGGATCCGTTTGTTTATTATTTTATTGCGTTGTGTGTTAGGTACCTAAATAGTTATGAATTCTATTCATAACTCAATACTCATATTATTATATGCAGTGTGTACCCGAATCAACAGTATTTGCAAGTCTAAAACATAATTATTCCATAGTTCAGGGGTTAAATGAACCACTGAAATGAAAAAAGAACAGCTAAATCACTATTTAAATGACTAGACGCATTCAAACAATGTTGCCAATGAGGTTACAAGTGTCCTCGCTATATTGTAGAATCACTTTTGGCACCATGTTTATTACCTGTACTTACATAATGTATAAATAAACAAATTACACAATATTAAATCCAAATAATATTAATAATATTTTTAATAAATGACAAATAAATTTTTATGCGAAAAATATTATTTTTAACCATGTGCATGTAAAGCTAGAAAATCAAACGGTAACAACAACAGAATCGACGTGGCTATATACCTAGTGTTACTTTACTATTAAATTAGGAAATTACTATGTTACTATTGACCAATGTTTAATATTTAGAGGAAATTACAAGAAACATGGTAATTCCTGTTCAATTCATAACTTGAACATCTACTTTTTGTTGAAAGTACTTATTTTAACTTTACTGGTAACTTCATAAGCTACATCCACATTTTTTTACTGCACGCTGTGACTTTAAAATCATACTAAATAGGTACCTACCTAACTATTAAATTAAAAAATATATAAATACAAGCACCTGCCTATTCTGCATAGTCAGATTACAAATCAGATACCGTGGCTCTGCCAAGATGACGCAAGTTATTTTCTTAAAAAAATGTGAGATATCACTAGTTTTATATTAATCTGGAATTGCACGCTGACTTTAAAATAGTACTAAATAGCTATCTAATTTTTTTTTTTAATATAATAACCTGCCTATTTAATTAACAACATGTGAGATATCACTGGTTTTATATTAATCTGGAGGTCACGCATGCGCGTCAGAGGTCGCAAGTTGGATCGCGCCCGATGCGATGTCTACGGTAGTTTCACATTCGAGCTCCTCCCGCTCGGCGCATTCGAACCATCTCCCTATGGAGCTCGCGTAAAAGTTTACTCCCGACTGTTCTCACAATTTAAAAAAAAGTTGCGACTCTATGTCGTGTAGTGTGTAGAAGTGAATTAAGCAGGCAACATGCGGTGGCTGAAGCTAGTGACGTTTCTCTTCAGCTTTGTTTGTTCAGGTGAGTGGAATTTTTGGTACAAAGCATTATCTGTCTGTATTTCTCCGAAAAATACAGATTAGGTAGATGAGTCGTATTTTTAAAATACCTATAACATATTTTGTTGTCTATGTTTAGTGTTTCTATAGCGGATAAGGCTAATGGATTAAAAATCGGATATTAATCCATATTATCGTATATAAAATCATGATATGTTGATAAAAATGATAAGCATCTATTAGTCAATGCTCTAGACTTATTGTGTCCACCCACACCTAGTTTTATACCTAACACTACTATTTAAAGTCCGCAAAGATAAATCAAGAATTCAATAAAAGGATCTTATTGCACGAATTCAGGAATTATTCCTGTCACGTTTCGGTTCGCGCGAACAGTTTCTGTGAATCCGAGTCCGAAGGATCACGATTCTATGAAAAATTGTTGATTGGATGACGTCATTTATCACAATAGGTAATACTGCGTATCTATAGAGGTGTAAGGAGACCTTTATGAAAACTGAAATGTGAGGTTTTCTCTCGGGATCTGCTGAACAAATTGTGCTGAAGCAATAAATTCGTTTAAATATTTGCCTGATACATGTTACACAATAATTAAATAACTAATTAAAAAACTAAATTATCCTAAAACTAAAACCTATATAAAAACTAAAATTACCTAAAATCTTCGTGGCTGGGCGATGGACCCATGGTTCCGAGGGCGCTGGCTGCATTGCCTCGTTGGATGGCCAGGCTGATCCTCTGAACAAGGTATTCCTTGCACAGAGGATCACCCGTGGCCTCCCTCAGCTTTGCAGCCAAGTCTTGTATAAAAGACTTTGCCTGATCGTTTTATTGCCGTATTATTTTTACAATAACAATTTGGACTGAAGGACGTATTATTATGTATTCTGTGCTGAAGGGCCGCCCATAAATAAATGGTACTTAAGGACAGGATATAGAAAAATAAGAAAAATCAGCTGATATTTTAGTGTGGTGATTTATTTTGTTAGTAATTCGACATCGAATGAAAACTATAGTTCGATAAAAAGAATAATTATATTACAGTCATAAAGCGGTCCACATTCCCTACATAAAACATCAATGTCAAAATTATCATCTTATGTTACGCAACGCAACATGAAATTGTTCAGTATTCAAATCATGTTCTAGGTACCTACTCGTACGTACTATTGTATTTTGCATTGCAGTCGCAAATAAGGATATTGTCTTATAATCTAACAAAATAATACAGAAATTGTACCTAGCACTATTGACATTCGAAGAATACCACGGTACCGCATTATATATGACTTTGTCGAAAAAGGCACAACTCCGCATTTTACAAAAGGGCGACAAATTCCGAGAGTTCGGGGAGTCCCTGAAGTCGTAAAGTTTGTAGTGGATTCACGTCGAGCAAGCGCTTTCCGGATATTGGTCGCGGCAAAGTCTATAAAAACTTTCTTAATCGTATAGGTTAGTACTCTGCTATTCCTCGAGCGCTTTAAAAACTGAGTGGTTGATTCCAAGATTGATAAAGGTCCGCTGTATTCAAAACGGCAACATTTTCCAATTTGTCCTCTACTATGAGATTACTACGTAATTTTTAGTCGAGGTTTTAAGAAAAATTGCGTTAAGAATGTTTATTGTGCAAATTACGATCATCCTCAGTAGATCCATTGGCGAACTCTATGATGGATCCTAGTGAGTTTTTTTTTCACTGGAACTGGTTTCAACAAAAACGGAGAGGTCAATGTCACACTCATATTTTATTGAGAAATGGGGAATGCCTTGATAAGTAGATTTCTGGAACACATTTTCTATTTTATTGTAGTGATTCTTGGTCCAGTCCTGTTCTGTCTTGGGTTATCATTAAGTGCTGAATGTGGGCATCTGTGGGATTTGTAGCGTGACCGCTGACGAGATAATGGGACGTAAATCAAGACGCGGAAAACGAACCAAAGAATAATACTGGGTAGACGGAATAATTTACGAGTACGTTGTTTTACCCGACTACGGCAAAATCTAGAGGAGGGTAATGTTTTTTTATGCGTTTCTATAATATCAAAGGAATGGGCAGGATGCCTATTGAAACTGCAAGATGACGTCACGATAAATTAAATATGGCGGACGCTATTAGTCGGCAAGGGCACTTTAAGTTAACTTCACTTCAAGAAAAGTGAAGATGTTGTCGAAGATGTAACACACTCACTCAAAAGACTAATAAAAACTTACCTATGTGATATACTATTAATATAGACACGGGCAGCAAGGTCTACAATTTGTTCGACATCACAAAAAACAGCGCGAAGTGTACTGCCTAAACAAAAAAAAGTGGTTCTGCATATACAATTCGTAATCTAATTAAAATAGTTCTAGCATTTCTTATCACAATCGTTTCAGGTTGTTTGGTCTCGATCTCAACAGTCAGTTTACGGATCCGTAGCGCGAGCCATACAGATTTTATCACACGCACAGGGGATTAAAAGATCCGCGCGGCTTACCCTCGAGACCTTAAGTTATGTTCTGGACAAACGAATAAAGAGTTTTGTAACGGTTTTAGTTTTACAGAACCCTATAATGGCAGTAATATGTGGCTCATTGGCCTGTTTAATTGGCAGGTCAGCCGGTGTGTCAATTATAGTCCGTACGACTGATTGGGATGCATCGTCACGTCATGGATTGGTTTGATTTTTATCCATATTGATTATATCCACATTTTCCGAAGAAGCCTAAAAAACTAAAGGAACTGTTTAAGAATTATTTCTAATGTTGTGTGACTCTGAACTCTTTATATTTTATCATTCTAGTTTGCTTACCTATAATTACCTACCTTCTTTGATTCCATAATCAGAATTTTTATGTTAAATAAATAAATTCTTCAGTGAGTAACTTTCTCATCATCATCGGGCATACAAACATACATACATATCTTCACGTATGTGGTAGGTATTTCGAACTGAGGCCAAAATATCACGATCCAATCCTGACACACCTCACATGTAGTATTTACTTATGCAGGTATACTTACTTAGACTTTACAGACAAACAACTATAGACGAACTAGAAAATTTCTATAACACATCCGTTTTGACGGAACCCTAAAAAGACGGTGGGTGCGATGATATTTTACTGCAAAGTATGTCTTTTAATGCTAAATTGCAAATTCTTCGTCGGCCCTTGTCTTTCAATTCAGGGAAGTTAATTTTTCGTTTCTTTTTTGTGAAACTGGTATTTATAAGCTAGTGGTTTATTGCGACTTTATCACGATCTCATCACGATTTGCTTTAACACATTATAGTATACCAGCTTGCCCGTACAGTACATGTAATTGCCCGTTTTGGGATTTTACTCTACCGGCTCTATGTAGAGAAATGTAACGACTTTAAATATATGTATAATCGTGAGCATGAACAACTTTTACTCTGAAACTTGCAAATATTCCAAAAAGTTCGTATGCAGTTTTAGTGGCATGAAGTAGGTACCTATGTATCGGAACTCATATAAAATTTTGAAGATACGGTAAGTCGAAAGATATCTTGTTATTTTAATTTTCCAGCGCTAACACTTTGGAAGCGGTGGTAGATAAAAAATTGACGTTGTGTAAATGTACCCAGTGTATTTATTACATGCAATAAAATAGTTTTGGCTTTGACAGGTACTTGTTACTTATATATACTGTGTACAGGTTACTTAGTTTTAATTATGATGCATGGGTGAGTTTAACCTGTAGGGATGGGGCGATTAAGACGGAATAACCAGTTACTTCTTTTGCCAATGTCATTTTGCGAAAGACGCATTTTTAGAAGCGGGACGCTTGGCGATAAGGACCTTCTGCATCCAAATCGTTACACTTAAAGGGTGTGGAAACCAATTTATTAACACATACAGAAAACGAAACCAGATAGTCAAGCATAAAATAAGAATCCATAGATTATCATTTATAACATCTTTTATCACGCTTTTGTGAGGCGTTAGGGATTCGCCCGCCTGGCCATAATAAATTGTACATCACTCGTAAAATGGGTGTGGTTGCCGAGCCCAGTAGACAATAATGGTGTTTTACAGCGAACCGGGTTAATGACACGTGTGAATTGGTCTATAAACAAAGCCTAAGTAATTGAAAAGTTTGTTAGCAGTTTTAATTAAACAGTTAGTCGGTGGCATGTTAAGACGTGACTACTACCACACGTAACAAAGATGGGGTAAGCTGACTTATAGCCGCAGGTGTTATAATAAAATTAAAATTAAATTAAATAGTACTTATTTCAGGCCGGTACAGCCCATAGAAAAAACACATACATAAAATCAAATTGAATAAAATTATAGTACAATTAAGAAGTCACGGTATAATAACATTAATAATGTATGAAAACACTTTTTTTCTTTAAGAATATTGTTCATGTACATACATACATACACATAATACTGACCAATATCATTGAAATGGAGCGGAGGCATCCACCCACCAGAGTGTTTATCTAGGCGCCCACTGTTGCTGCCCACTATGTAAAAAGTTTCGAGTCAAGGTCTATTCTATGGTCAAGGTCTCCGACCCTTTTTTAAAAGTTTGTCAAGATGTAGCCAAATTTACAGACATTTCACCTCGAAATAAATGTTTTTCTTATCTTTTGGAGTCATCGGTCCTTCTGGCAATGGAACATCCGATCAGTCGGGTAACCCTACTGCGTCTATAGTTTTGCAACTTACACAGTTTTAACTATATTGTGATATGATAAACTTGCATTCTTATTACGGATTACATGCTCTGTACCTCTTCTTAAGTTCTTACTATTTAGAACGAATAAAAATATTACACGGGCTTCAAATAATTAATTATTTACTCTAAAAGTAAGTAGGTAATAAGCAATGCAGCAGACACATTTTAATCAATTTCATTCAACCTCAAGGGCAAAATTAAATTGAATAAGCTATTTGAAGTAATTTTTATTACTTACTGCCGGCCGTCTTAATACCAGGTATTACTAGTAGTTCCGTGAGAACAGTAGACCTCGCCAGCCCTTATAAACCAAACCTAAAAGAAACCAACAAAAGTCAACTTTGGAAACAGAAAAAGTACCTACTAAAGTGACAAAAATTAGCACTTTAAAGCTTAATATTTCGCAAACGGATCCCTGAATCGAAAAATGTTTATCACACACCCGCGATATTTTTGAAAGACCCATCCAACGATACCCCACACCATGGATATCACGCGGAAAAAAATAATTTTCCATTTTACGTATGCAGTTCTATGAACATTATTTATTTTTTCAACTTTCTTAAGTCGATCCACTATTACTCAAAAACTAATAGAACCTACTTAGCCGTAATAGTTTTCCTTGTAACTACGTTATATATGCTACTGCCATGAATTTTTTCACATTTCCAGGAGCAACCGTTTAGCTGGCAGGGGGGGGGGACACGTGACTCTAACAAAAATTACCGCTTTAAAGCTTAATATTTCGCCAACGGATCCCTAAATCGAAAAAATGGTATTCACACACCAGCAATATTTTTGAAAGACCTATCCAACGATATCCCACACTATGGGATTCACAAGAAAAAAAAAGTTCACTCCCACTTTGCGAGTATGGTAGGTACTCTAAAAAAAATGTTTCTCAAAATTTTATTCTACTCATTTTGTAGGTTTAATTAATTTATACATATGCCAAATTTTCGTCAAAATCGGTTGAAAAATGCGACCTGTAGAGAATTACAGACAGACAGACAGACAGACAGACAGACAGACAGCCGGACAAGAGCATTTTTGGCCAGTCTCGAAACGTAGACGCTTCGCTCGCTTCGCTCGCTCGGTCAATTAAGTAGGTTCTATTGAATTCAATTAATGTTCCTTACTTCTTTAATTATTCCTCCCGTTTCCTTTTGCGCCGCAATAACTTGATTACAAAAGATCTTCTTCGTTATTGGAGCCTTTAGTTAATATCTTTGTAAGTACTTACATTCTAACATAAAAAACTATTGATCGAAAGCTCCTGAGGATGATTTTTGTTGATAACTACCTGTCTATCGGGGTGAAAGGGAGTTTAGAAAAACAAGACAGAGGAAATTGAAATCTCCGCATATTTCATTCGGTTAAGAATAGGACATAATAAGAAACATTCGGAATCAGTATCAGATGAGCATGTTAAATACGGCGTGAAATTGAAGTAATGTAAAAGAATTTGACAAGTGACTATACATTATCTGTTGAAATTCTATAAAAAATATTATCGATTCGATATAAAGTGAACTGAAAAAACCAAGCTATGTCAAAATGGAAATCCCATTCGAATCTTTTCAGTATTTGTAGAGGAAAAAGAGCAACAACGCGAAAAGCAAGTCTCACCTAACTCTCATGATATGATGTGATAGTGATAATGTTGAATATGTTCAACATTCCAATTATAACAACGGGAAAAAGTGATAACAATATGTTAGATTTGCAGCTTTGGTACCTAATTTTTCTTAGACAGTGACAGTGAGTTAGGTACAGTCGGGAAACACTTTGACCTTGAGCTCAATACTATGACAGACCAGTTTCGACGTGAGGACGACCATACGTAATACATTTCAATCGAGACAGAGGAATTACTTCTCTTAATACCTAAACCCACACTTTTTAACACTGGTTACTCTTTTTCTCTTGATTAAATTCTAGTCTTTTTACACAAAAAGCAACAGAGTCGCCATAGACAGGCGTTGCCCTCTGCGAAAGGCGTAAGACCACCACCGATCGGTCTTGCGCCCGCATCAAAATGTATCAATGGGTTTAAGAGATTTAATGTGTATCGTAGCGACAGCGTATAAGTGTGTGTGGATTTCTCCGCAAAAAATTAAACGATTTCTCTTTGGCCTGCGTTGCTCTAAGTCTTATGCCTCTCCCTTATTTAATTGACCGAGCGAGCGAAGCGTCTCCGTTTCGAGATTGGCCAAAAATGCTCTTGTCCGTCTGTCAGTCTTTCTGTCTTTCTGCCTGTCTATAATTCTCTACGGTCGCATTTTTCAACCGATTTTGACGAAAATTTGGCATGGGTATAAATTAATCACGTCACAAAATGAGTAGAATAAAATTTTGAAAAACATTTTTTTAGAGTACCTACCATACTCGCAAAGTGGGAGTGAACTTTTTTTTCTTGTGAATCCCATAGTGTGGGATATCGTTGGATAGGTCTTTCAAAAATATTGCTGGTGTGTGAAAACCATTTTTTCGATTTAGGGATCCGTTGGCGAAATATTAAGCTTTAAAGCGGTAATTTTTGTTAGAGTCACGTGTCCCCCCCCCCTGCCAGCTAAACGGTTGCTTCTGGAAATGTGAAAAAAATCACGGCAGTAGCATATATAATGTAGTTAAAAGGAAAACTATGACAGCTAAGTAGGTTCTATTAGTTTTTGAGTAATAGTCGATTAACATAACAAAGTCGAAAAATTAAATTATGTTCATAGAAGTGCATATGTAAAATGGGAATTATTTTTTTCGCGTGATATTTTTTTCGTTGGATAGGTCTTTCAAAAATATCGCGGGTGGGTGGAAAACATTTTTCGATTTAGTGAGCCGTTTGCGAAATATTAAGCTTTATAGATCTAATTTTTGTCACTTTAGTACATAATGTCCAACTGCAAAGTTGACTTCTTTTAGGTTTGGTTTAAGGGCTGGCGAGGTCTACTGTTCTCACAGAACCACTAGTTATATGTGGTACAGTCGACCACGTTTTCTTTGTTAATTGTCCTAGAGATCTAGGTAAGCGTATTGTCGCATAGTTTGAAATGAAACCCCAAAATTTCCTATTGGTTAATGGTTCTTTCAATAACTTACCCATTGCACTGTTATTTACCGAATGAGTAGCAATGCGCATACGACGATCCGCGCACAAATTGAATTCATTTCATAGTGCTATACCCAGCTAATTGGTGACGTCGATCGTATGCCATGTGGTGTGGCCACTGCCCCTTTATTTCCGGATTAATACAGGCAGAGTGAAACAAAATACTTAAGTATATTGAGTCAATGAACTTAAAAAATTATGAACTCCACTTTAAAATTAATGGTTTGCTCTTTAATTTTAATATTTATTTAAAATTTGTCTAATTGTCTGCATAAGAGTACATACAAACCTAACCTAACAGCGTGGGAGAAGCCAGGGCGGTATGGTGTTACGTAATTTCATAGACACTGGGTTACGTAAAACACAATAGTTTATTAATTATTGGCTATTGTCACCATTAGGATAGTGAAATTGGCTCTACACATTCCCTGATGAGGGTCACTATAGTCCCACTTTGTCAATAAGGTCTCGACCCACGATATCGGGCTTCCCTATCCCTTTCGGGAAAACCTACCGATTGGTTGCTTTACGTAAGTAGATATGGGGTTATTGAAAACTTTAAATAATCTAGGTAGGTATTAGGTTTATCCGTAAACAATCCGCTGCAGCTCAATTAGTAAAATAATTATTCTATTTAAATAATTGCTCCTGTATCTTTGGCAAGATACTATACAGTCTAGTGATTGGGATATGTAAGTAGGTAGGTATAGGTAGCATAATAAGCATTACTTATATATAAGTAGCTACTTGGCTAGCTAACACTCTAGGCTAAACTGAAATACACTCAAAAGCAAAAATAACGGGTCGGGTCGGGGGCTTGCATACATTCAATATTCATTTTGAGCCCTTGGATCCCGGTGGGGAATGTTTTGGGTGAGATCTGATGATGTCCGACCGGACGTAAGGTCCAGAACAACAAACATACATCTTCCCTATAAAATACTAGAACTCCATAAGAATGTTTGTTTAGTTTTATTTATGTATCCGTATTTATGTTTATTAATTAAAAGATAATGAAGCAGTTTATTTCTTATTTAAATAAAGGTAGATGTACAAAAATATACCTAAAGTCGTAAAGCTTTGAGTATTGAGTTTCGAAGTTGGGCAGCTGTTTACGGTTTTTGGCGGCTCCCGCTTCGGCCTGTCGAGGCCCGACGACGACGCCCTAAATTAATGGCATTTTGGTTTGCATTTGACATTTCCCAACATACCCACTCGTAACTTTGTCTTTGACTATACCTATACCGACAGCTGACGAAAGGGGTGAAATATTTGTGTTAATGATTCAGTAAGCACCAAGTAAGTTACTGTGTCGAAAACTTTGTAATAAAGTCAAGTCAGATGTGAAAGATCAGTCGGCTGATGATATAACATGAAGAAATACACATAACACTCTTCTGCCTGCAGTGTTTTTTTGCGATTTATCAATATTTTATGCATTAAGTATCTATAATTATTATCTACTAAGTTTTTGAGACTTTTGCTTGACGAAATGACACATTTAATTTCATTCTCCTCCGTCGGTGTTACTGTTGTTTCCTTAATTCCTGCCGATTTCAAAATGTCTTGCTCTTATAATTATACAAGTACTACGCAACTAATGGAATTCCCAGTCTAACTTTATTACAAAGGGTCAAAAGGTTAAACGATCTCCTCTTCCCGACCCGACGTCGGATTTCTCCTGACTTTATTGAATTTAAACAATACTCAGACTACTATGAATAAAGTAGTTCCAACCATGTTATGAAATATCTTTTGTACTTACTACAAATTATAAATAGTATACTTATTTATAAATAGTACGAAACGATTAATAGTAATTGTGCCAGAACTTACAATGCTTAGTTTCAATGTGAATACATTCTGAGTTTAGTTTGAACTTATTAACTGCTAAAATATTTTTTGTTCTTAGTTATTGTGATTTGAATAAAATTGGTGCCTTTTTCATTTGAGACTAGACTATAGACGAGAAATTGATCTCTATTAAGAAGATTATTATCAAAACGACCCTGACTAGTACGACTAGCGCAGCGACAATGGATTCATACATAACTCAAAATCTTGGCAGTAAATCTTTACATTATAGTTTCTGATACTTACCAGATACCTATCTATTAGGTCTTGGTCCAACGGGTAAAACGCTTTTGGAATAGATAATATGATGATGACTATCCATACTAGATGAAAACATATATGCCATAATTACAGATAAACCTATCTAGGTTTCAGCTAGAGGACTGTATGTACAATTCATGTATTACCTATTATGTAATGATCAATAATAAAAAAATTACTTATATATCATTCCCCAATGCTATTTACCCTGCATGAGAACTAGGCTGCTTCAAGTGTATGCAGATATCACTGTTAATTGATTATTTCTGTTAAATACTTGTTTACTAAGAAATCCCTTATTTATTTAGGGCATTAATATGAGGTATTCTATGGTTCCACTAATTATATCATGCCTGTCTGTGCACATTAATAAAATAACAAAGAGAAACAACTTGCATTTTTCATGATTATTTAGACTAGTCGTACAAAATTCTGTTAAAATATTACTAATTATATTCGGCGGAGTGAGTTTGTCTCTGAATAATTAACCTAATTACTCTAGCGTAGCAACAAACTTTGTGGATACTTGCGCGAAATAATTAAACGGAGAATCGTCTTTTCTTCATCATTAGCCTTGGTCTACCAATGTTAATGTAGGCCTTCTCTGATCTTCTCCATTACATTGGCAGGGAGAATCTAGTTGTTGTCCTTTATTCTCTGTACGAGTACACCCTCGTTCCAACTCCAAAGTGGGTAGTAAATTCAATTCCTTTTCAGGGTTTAGTAGTCCTGTAAGGAATTCCTATAGATCATCCAGAACATCCGTCCATCTGTCTGTCGGTCCAGTCTATCACAACGGCATTATCAAAGTACTGAATAAATAATGCTAAACATTCATCATCATCATATCAGCCTATAGACGCCCACTGCTGGACAAATGCCTCCCCCAAGGATCTCCACGACGACCGGTCCTGCGCCAACCTCATCCAGCTGCTATGCTAAACATTGTCACCACTTTACTCTATCTATTTATCATCATCATATATTAGCCTTTCGACGTCCACTGCTGGACATAGACCTTCCCAAAGAACGCCACCACATCCGGACCTTTACGAGAAATATTTTAAAGACAGTATGGTGCAAGTTTACCTACATTTTTATTAAGATTTAACTATTTTGCGAGATAATTTTCCGATAGATTTTTGTAGATAAAACCGTTCACGGAAAAACCTTTGCTATTTCCATACAAAATGCCTGCACCTATATCGTGTTGTGACACGTTAATAGGTATTTGGCAACGTCTCCCCTACATTGTGAGTGGCCAGGGTGTAATAAAAATGTCTTGAACTCAGAACTTGTCGTTAGAATAATTTAATTACCATCGTTCAAGGTGAAAATATTTAGGTAACAATTTAGGAGGATGTTTGTCGCGACGTAATTAGATTTTGCTACTCTCTTTGTTTCGGAAACGGCTTTGAATCGCTTGTTAACGAAACAAGCTGTGTGCTTTGCTGGAAGCTACATAATGAAGTACTAAGAATGGTTAATTTCTGTCAATATTGTCATAGAATAATATAAAACTTCCTAGGTTATGTAGGTACCTAAATATTGGTGAGTAAGTATTAAAGTTAAAATGTGATTATCAATCACTTCATCAGCCTGTCGAGATCCACTGCTGGACATAGACTTTTCCCAATAACCCCTCACACTCGGTCCTCCACCCTCCACTTCCAGTCACTTGTGGCCATTTTCTTCAGGTTGTCGGTCCACCTGTAGGCGGGGACATCTCATCAACACACAAACAACCCCTCTGCCTGCCCCGAAGGCTGTCAGTTCTGCAACAAACAGCCTACTAACAACTTCGGCTATCTATTCTCATTGTGATAGTTTCATAATAATCTTATCATAGTCATACATGAATCTCTTACATACTGTTAACTAGGCGCTCTAGTATAATTTTGATAATAATTATAACAGGTATCCTAGTAAAATACATACAGACATAAACACCTACCGATCTCGTATTACGCAGTAGTTGCGCTTGTCGTGTTTCATAGCTTGTAAAGCTCAAGGAAGCATTTAATAAAAAACTTTTTAACAAAAAATAAAACCGACTTCAAAACCACAAAAAGGCACTAAAAAGCGTAAAATAACTTTTTTATTTTAATCCAAAAGACAGAATCCGGTTACGTATTATTTTAACTAAAATATTATTACAATATGTGCTATGTACTGATCTGTTTGTAGTCGGTGCCAAGCCGGTAGTAGGCTAAGTCTCCCGTGCGCCATTCCATAATATGTTAATTCATTATCATCTTATCAGCCTGTAGACGTCCACTGCTGGACAAAGGCATCCCCCAAGGATTTCCACGACGACCGGTATATGTTAATTAAGCTGTTCATATTGCTAGTCGGTCTTGGCACCGACTTCAAACAGATCAGTACATAGCACATATTGTAATAATATTTTAGTTAAAATAATACGTAACCGGATTCTGTCTTTTGGATTAAAATAAAAAAGTTATTTTACGCTTTTTAGTGCCTTTTTGTGGTTTTCAAGTCGGTTTTATTTTTTGTTAAAAAGTTTTTTATTTTTCCATTTTTAGTGTTAATATATTTATAACTAGCTGTTGCCCGCGACTTCGTCTGCGTGGATTTTGGAAGTAGGTACCTATCTCTGCTATGTACAGACATACATCGTCTAGTTATAATTTTCCAATGGTAAAATGGATCATTCTAAGTACCTTCACCATAATTTAAGGTATACCATACCTTCAGGAACAAACTATGAACACCGTATCCAATTTGGTGAAGAGAGATAAAAATTTAAAAAATTGTTGTTTTCACTTCTATTGCTCATAAGACTTTTCATATAAATTTTTATTATACGTGTATATTTTTTAACTAATACAGTATGGGCAAAACCAAAACCATAGGAGATACAGGGAAACTGTCTTAGGAACCTTTAGGTATTTTTTCGTGATAACAATTTTGACATAGTAATCGGAGCAGCTGGAGTTCAGGTGGCATGCATGAATAAGTAGTAAGTTCCTAAGTACATTGCACAGTCTGTTTTATAAGAAATCATTTTATTAATATAACTTCTGCTGCTTGGATTTTTTTCTTCCGATACAATAATATGATTCTAACATGAAACTAAGTCGATACGCATTTTTTAAAAATAATAAAAATTATTTTTCACTGGCGTTCTATGAGAAATCATTTTATTGAATTTGACTAACTTCTGCTGCTCAGATTTTTATCTTCCGATATAATGAAGTGATCCCAAAAACCTTCTAAACCTGACCAAAAAATTTCTATGTCATAAGACACTTTCCCTGCATCTCCTATGGTTTCGGACTTGCCTATACTGTCCCAGTTAAAAAAAACACTGATATCTCCTATGTCTATGACATCGTCTTGTTACGTTAAATGATTTATCTGTAAATGACGATAACTTTTTTCGCTGTCATCCGATTTCAATGAAACAAAGCCTATAAGTTGCGCCAGGCTGTGCTTAAACTACCTGTGAAAACCGCAAGAAAATCCGTTCAGTAGTTTCGGAGATTAGCGATTACAGACAGACAGAAAGACAGAAAGACAGACAGACAGAAAGACAAAAAAATTTAAAAATGCTTTTTTGTGTTCTGTTACTCTTTTTTTATCGTCCACACTCATTTTTTTATAAATTTATTCAAAGTACAGACACACGGTTTCTACAGATTTATTATAAGTATAGATAGTATTCGTTGCATCCCTAATAGTCCCCGTAAAAAGATCTAGATAGGTAGGTACACCGCAAAACTTGCTGCGGCGGCGGCGGTGCGAAGGTGAAAGCGACAAAACCGCGCGCACAGATGGATACACCCCACGCGGCGCGGCGGCGCGCGGCGGTGCGGAGTGGCGGCGGCGCGTTGTATTCCTTTGTAGTATATGAGAACTGCCACACAAAGCGGCGGCGGCGCGGCGCGGTGCGGAGCGTTCTTCATACAAACCGGTTATTACAATTCCTGTCTGAAGGGGTCCGCTTTATATTCGCTTTCCGCAGATTCGCCGCCGCAACGCTTTCGCAACGCCGCCGCGCTATCTGTATTGCGCTTTAGCGTTGTAAAGCAGTTCATCACCATTACCACTTCATTCGCGGTAAAATACTACACAGACTTCTCCCCCCCCCCCCCCATCGCCCCAATCTCCTATCCCTGCCCCCCCCCTCCCCCTATCTCCTCTTCATGCCCTCCATTTCCCCCCTCTCCCTGACCCCTCTCCCTCTCCCCTAACCCCTCCCACACCATCCCCTCCCCACCCCCAATTCCCCCACCCCTCCTCCACCCTTCCCCCTCTCCTTCCCCTCCTAGCCCTCCACCTACTATGCCGTAACTCGAACTATGTATGTAAATTTGAGGGTTTTCCTCGATTTCCATCGGATCCCTTCATCAGATCCTAACTTGGTGACAATGGGACCACCTCGGGATCGGACCCTCTCAAACAAACAAAAAATTTTTGAAATCGGTCCACAATTGACGGAGAAATCGGTGAACATACATAAAAGGAAAAAAAACAAAAAAAAAAAACATACATACAGCCGAACATAGTACCTCCTCCTTTTTGGAAGTCGGTAAAAATAACAATAAATAAAACCATTCGTTTATATTACCTGATTTATTTTTATAGACGTTTGAAGGATAAATCAGGCAGCAGCATCTGTCTGATGTCCAATCACCTCGCTATGGACGGGCTGGTTTGTGATCGCAGTTATATGAATTCTGTGAGGACTTACTCGACAGCAGTGGATTACTTTACTTATACTTTTTATATATTTTATTTAGAAAACATACAGCGTTTCATGAAAAACCCTGTGCTCTTTCCCGTAATCGCGTGTAATTTAGGGTGAGAAAGGGCTGCTGAATCTATAAGCAGGGAATTGTTACATACGAGTAGGCCGCGCGTCGAGTGTTGGAAGTTTGCCCCGCTCGCGTGTGCGGATCGTGACCCCATGTGTTGCCACCATTAATATAAAAAAAATATTTAAAATACGTGATTTTCATTGCCTTCCAATAATTTTGTCGAAATCCCCTTTTCAAAGGAAAAATTAGTGTCAATGGTAGGGTAATTTTAGTCTTTGTTAAATTTACAAAATCGTTTGTCCTATGACTGATCAACGCACAGCCAAAACTAGTAAATCTACAATAGAAACCTGAGGAACGTATATAGGTTTATTTATTAACCTAAAGCATCAGCGGATGCTTATATACTTTTTAACGCGAACGAAGTCGCGGGGCGTCCGCTAGTGTAATAAAACGCTTTTCAATAATTTATTTTCTTGTTTACAAAGTTACAAGCCAGGATTTTTTCCTGTAAGTATCTGAGTTAACAAGCAAGAAAATAAATGGCTCGATCGCAGCTAGTTACGAACCGTAGTTAAGTACGCGGACGAAGGGAACAGATAGGAAATGTCTTCGGATACGAAGCTGTAGGTAGCATCGACCTATAGATATACTCTTAAGTTTAATTTGACAATAGTAATAATGTAAGTAGGTACGTCAGTGGCGTGAGAGCGTCAGTGGCGTCGGGGATAAGACGCGGCCTATCATATCGAAAGGTCCGGAGTTCGATCCTCGGCTGAGCCATGTACCAATGGGTTTTTTCTCGAAACTTAAGTACATTTACTGACTGCTCTCAAACGCTGAAGAAAAACATCGTAAGGAAACCTGCATACGCCGAAGAAGAAGTTCTTAGGCGCATGTGAAGTCCACCAACCCGCACTGAGCTAGCGTGGTGGACTATAGCCCGAACACCCTCGTTGAGAGGGTAGGCCTGAGCCCCAGCAGTGGGGACATATTAAGGTTGATGAAGTAGGTACGTATACCTACATCATTTCTATACTAACAATACGAGTAACACGTTCACATCACACCAGTCTTATTTCAGTGACCTCCCTAACTCGAAATATTAGATTGAATTATATAACTTAGTGTGTGAGGAAAATGTTTCTAAGAGAGTTTCGCTTCACCAGAGGAATGATTGGCAGGAGATAAAACCTTGTTATGTGGACGTAACTTCCGAACCGAACAAAAGTGTAGAAAGAAATATTGTTTCCTTTTTCGGCTGGCACCAAATTGGTATCTGTTTTTTTACGCAGTATAGGTTGTAAGTTTAAAAATATGTAACGAATGCTATTTTTATTTTAACCCGACTGCGGTGAAGCCCAAAAGGAGAGTTATGTGTTTTTCTTGCCTTTTTTTTTGTTTTGTGCACAGTGTCATTTTATTACGCACATGTGACACTGTAGGTAGGTAAGCCGCAATAAAAATTAATTTAATTAAACATTAATTCAATTGCATCACATTGAAAAGACAGAACATAAAAATACCTACTCAGAAAAATAATTATAGGTAGATACCTAGGTATTGCATGTAATAAACACATTTTGACGGAAAAAGTAACAATTATTCACACTTGTTGTTCTCTAACTTTAACTGCTAAAGTTCCTTTTTTATACAAATACCGATACATAGTGATAAAACTGAAAACATAAATTACATCAGATAGATTAAGTTTAAAGTTTAACTAAAGGCGTCGTATTATAAACTTCGTCTTTGCTCCAAAGAAGGCGCTCTAACATCTCAAAAGTTTATATTACATCTTAACATACCCGACCTGTGAAAGCTGAAACTTATCCAATAAGACCACTGTACAAGTTGCAACCTTCGCCTATACTTCTTCTTTGTGTTTATGAAAAAAATCGTCGAAGTGACGTCCTAACTTCGTTACTTCGTGGCGGCGGTGGCGGATCGAACCTTTCCTTTTATTTATTTTGTCGCTATGCTTACGAACTGTTAAATAAATATGAGATCGCTTTGAAAGACAGGATCAGGAGTGTGTTGAAACTTGACTAGCCTAACTAGTATTTTCACAGGATCACGGAACGCCACACTTTATCACAATTAAATGTTTATCACACACCCGCGATATTTTTGAAAGACCCATCCAACGATACCCCACACCATGGATATCACGCGGAAAAAAATAATTTTCCATTTTACGTATGCAGTTCTATGAACATAATTTATTTTTTCAACTTTCTTAAGTCGATCCACTATTACTCAAAAACTAATAGAACCTACTTAGCCGTAATAGTTTTCCTTGTAACTACGTTATATATGCTACTGCCATGAATTTTTTCACATTTCCAGAAGCAACCGTTTAGCTGGCAGGGGGGGGGGACACGTGACTGTAACAAAAATTACCGCTTTAAAGCTTAATATTTCGCCAACGGGTCCCTAAATCGAAAAAATGGTATTCACACACCAGCAATATTTTTGAATGACCTATCCAACGATATCCCACACTATGGGATTCACAAGAAAAAAAAAGTTCACTCCCACTTTGCGAGTATGGTAGGTACTCTAAAAAAAATGTTTTTCAAAATTTTATTCTACTCATTTTGTAGGTTTAATTAATTTATACATATGCCAAATTTTCGTCAAAATCGGTTGAAAAATGCGACCTGTAGAGAATTACAGACAGACAGCCGGACAAGAGCATTTTTGGCCAGTCTCGAAACGTAGACGCTTCGCTCGCTCGGTCAATTAATCACACGATACACGTAGATACGTCTTATATGTAGAAATGCCAATATGAAATGCCAATATGAAATGCCCGTCTCGGGACTTAAATAAGTTACTTTCACCCCTGGGGTAACAATGTACTATTGATCACCACGCTGGACCAAGCGGGAATGTAAGTAAACCGCTTTATGTTATCACCTGGATATTAATCCAGATGATGACGTAAAGCCTTTACTAGCTCTTGCAGGATGTTCTGTCACGTTCAATCCTTTCAGTGGTTTTGGAGAAGAGTAACAATGCGAAAATCTACTCTCATCTATTAGTAATAGTCACCTGATAAGACCTACAAGATCTATTAAATCCTTTCAACGCAAACAGAATCGTTAGCGCATTTTTGAGCAAAATCTTTATTGTTTTGTTTTAGGTTTTAACGTCGGTTTTGTCTTTAGATAATACAGCAATATGATAAAAACTTTGTTAAATAAATTTCAGATAACGAGCCAAAAGTTGTATTTGTGACGAGATTTTCTTCTCAAATCTGAATCCAGGCCGTTATCTGTGATCATCTGTTGGCATCGATTGGCCGAGACGTCACAGGCGCCAGAGCGGCGCGCCAGTGCGTCGCCGCACCCCTTGGCTGGGGATGAAACCCTCGACCTCAATCCGAGATTTAACTTCGCCATTATGCGAACTATTAACTCAAAATAATACGATACGGGATATTTCTGTCTTTACCATAGATTATTCTTTCTTTGGAGTTTTGCTATGTGTACCTATGCCAAATATCGTGCGTTTTAATTCTAGGATTAATAACTTTGAAGGTAAGTATATAGGTAAGTTCTTTCTGTTATTGTGATATTCTGGTAAAAATTAAAATCGTAAGGAATCTTAGTTTGGGATTGTATCAAATGTAGTTTTGTGGGATGTCTAACAAACAGATCATCACGATCCCCTGATTCCTTAGAGATATTTGTAACTGAAATCTAGAAAACTTATTTACCTACCTTTTAATATGCTCTGTCTGATGAGAGATTTTCAACGGACGCTCACTCAATAATATAGACTTTTCCATTACTTCCACAGCAAGGCAATTTAGTCAATGACAAGTATTTTAACACGGTAGAGGTTTCAAATATTATTTTATAATCATTGGCAAATGTTGTTAGGGAAAGCGAAAAAGTGAGACATAAATAAGTGCCCCTATACCTACATAATGTATTGTTGTTATGCGTCAATCGACTGTGCTGTGGTACTGATGCGGTTGCGACCTTAATGGACCCCAGATAATAAATAAATATGATAAAAGTATGTACATTGTGTTGCCTGTGATGACATACGGTACCGAGACGTGGTCGCTCACTATGGGCCTCATAAGAAGGCTCAAGGTCACCCAGAGGGCAATGGACAGAGCTATGCTCGGAGTTTCCCTGCGAGATCGAATCAGAAATGAGGAGATCCGCAGGAGAACCATGGTCACCGACATAGCTTAAAGAATTTCTAAGCTGAAGTGGCAGTGGGCTAGTTCTACATTGCTCGTAGAACTGACGGCCGTTGGGGCAGAAAGGTTCTCGAGTGGCGACTACGTATCGGAAGACGCAGCGTATGCAGGCCTCCCACGAGGTAGACCGACGATCTGGTGAAGGTCGCGGGACCCAGCTGGATGAGGTTAACGCAGGACCGGTCGTCGTGGAGATCCTTGGGGGAGGCCTTTGTCCAGCAGTGGACGTCTACAGGCTGATATGATCATGATGATGAAGTATGTACATCTCAACTGAGTTTTGTATGTTACAGTAAACATACTAAATTTACGTAGCAACTTAAAAAATTCTAACTTTCAAAGATTTGATATTTTTTTGTATTCGGAATTTTACAGGAACCAAAGTTTTTAGGTACGTACCCAAAAATGATTTATGAAATATATACCTACTACTATAATACGAAACTGACTGGCAAAAAAATGAATAAGTTGCGTGCAGGCTCACCTGGTAAATAAGGCTCATATTGTAAACTACTACCATTACTGACACCAGAGTAATTATTTGTAGATCGTAAACTAATAAACTGACTACACTCTGAGATTGCTCTTAATTTTGTTCTGCAAATATTCAATAAATCTTTAATAGCGGCAAGTAAATTACGACCCGTACATACCTAATTTAAACTATAGTATATTTTTTATAAAATCAATGCTCTAGTTCTAGTTTGAAGTCAGACTTTACAGCGTACCTACATAACAGCGTGCAATATCATCTTTACGAGCGTTCAAGCTGCCATTTTGTTTAAAAAATCCTTTCGACCGCGTATACACAACTAAGTTACAAAAAAAACTTTTCTTTCGTAACGGCAGAGAATTGTTTATTCTTTGTTGATTTCGGTAGGAGAATTTCAATTCTTTATTGGTAACCCATTCTAGCTTCCCTTACTATAAACAAAATGCCATATCCTATTCAAAGTAAAGGGAAAGAACTGATTGTGCGGATCAAAGAAAAACAAATTCTCGTTCTGTAACCAGTTTTGTTAAAAGAATAAATTATTCTTCTATCGCAACCAGCTAGGAAACTCAGTACCTACTCTGCCGAAAGGAAACCAGTCATATTATTTCTCGTTACTTAAGTTTTAGTAAGGATCCCTAATCTTTTTTAGCAATAAATATAGCCTATGTCACTCAGGGTGAATGTAGCATTCCAATGGTGAAAGAATTTTTGAAATCGGCACAGTAGTTTTTGAGTTTATTCATTACAAACATTCACAAAAAAATACAAATCTTTCCTCTTTATAATATTAGTATAGATGTATATTTCAATGTTTCGTATTTATCCGCCAATCTGCTTTCCAGTCGAACAGTCTTAACTCAGTAGCGAACCTTGAATTCAGGGACTGTTCCCGCTCCACTGACCTACTAGACTTTCTCTGTGACGTCACGGGACACGGCGCCTTCCTGTCGCGTCTGATTGTCGCCTTTGCATCCGCAACAATCCACCTTCTTCCTCCCTAACCGGCCCAATAAGGTTATTAACCATCGGTTATTAGTGGGCTATTAAAGTTTGTTATAAAAAGTTCAACAGCAGTGGGCTGGTCTGGTATAAGCTGATGTTGACGAGAATTCAAATGTACAGAACGAACGACGCACTTTCAAGAAAGAGTACACTATGAGCAATCGGTTGTAGATTCTTTTTAAAATTTAATTTATTTCAATTTTTTATCGTAGGATTATTTTTAATTTTTAGTCATTTTTAATCGTCACAGTATTTTACAGTGTCATTGACTCCGCCGAACAGTTAGGATTATCTATTCTGTGGTTAGGATTGAAAAAAAAGTAATTGGTAAGTATTGGGCGAAGCGAAGTAGTGTCGCGTCCGCGAAAAAAAAAAGTAATTGGTAAGTATTGGGCGAAGCGAAGTCGTGTCGCGTCCGCAGTTTGTAAGGTCGTTTGTATGTGACTTTGGATGTTTGTTACTCATTCACGTAGTAACAGCTGAACGGATTTTGATAAAACGACGTACAGTAATAGCTTATATCCTGGACTGGATTAACATAGGCTACTTTTTACCGCAACTGTTCCCGCGGGAAAAAACTTATTCCACGCGGTCAAGCCGCGGGCAACTGCTAGTTTTCCATAACAACTTAATTAATTTAGTTTCATATAAATCCTATTCCAATGCACTACTGCTGAACAGGGCAACTGCGTTCAAAGAGCAATCTCTCATTAGTGCGATTCCTGTGTCATACACATCACGTAACGATGTTTTAATTGGATTAATACGGAGTGGCTTTGTCATGAAATTTCATGTATTTACTGATATATCTACTTACGCTACCAAAAAATTAACAGATAACGAAAACATGCCTTCTACGTGCCTTCACTCACAATCGATGTACAATACAATGCCAGAAGTTTTGAATAGCGACATTCAGGATCAAAATTCCTTTCGGATTCTCAACAGGTAGGAACGAACTTCGCGGAGTGTCATTTAAACTTGGACAACGTTATACAAAGGTCGGATGTAAATAAGGCAGCTTTGAAACAGATACCATCAAAGGATTGAAACGTTCGTTGGCCCATTCTGAATTATTTGTTTGCGACAAATAATGCTCATAATTAGATAAATGGATAATTTTGCTGCATCATTATTTACTTCTGATTAATATGAGAATAAGTTTGAAGTTAACTAACTTTATTACATATCTAATCTGATGTACGAATTTGAAACTTAAGATAAATCCCACAGTAACATATTTATCATTTGCATTACCTTCCTTATTATATTTAATAGATACGGGCCTTACACGCTGATACTTTTATTTACCTTTGCCCTTGTACCAGGTTTCACAGGTTATAAACTCCTAATGAAGTAAATGTAAAACTTGTAACATATCTGACAGTATTAATAAACTGAAGTGGCAGTAGGCAGGCCATGCAAGTCTTTCGTAGAACTAGGTCTTTATTGCATACTTCTGTCTAGATACTGAAAGATAATGAGCTAGTGACAGTGTCCACTTGCCTTCAGAGGTGGGTTTGCCTCTGTTTATTTTCCATTTCATTCTTTATGCAGATATAGTTTAAAACCTAGGGAGTGTATAGATTACTTTTTACTATCCGAGAAATGGCGTATGAGAAAGTTTATCTGCTAAGTTGCCACAGCGTAGCGCTACGAGGTTGTTCTTACTGACAATACAAAAATTAACCGTACTCACGACGTGAATCTGATGCCCATTAAAAAAAAGTTAAAGCAAATAAACATAAAATATATGTATACATTTTTACAAAACCACTTTCCAACACAATCAGTCAGACACGGCGATGTTGTGTTTATTTTATGCTAAAGTTGGTTTCGTGCACTTGCACCTAGGTACCTAAGTATTTAGTACCTAGCACCGCCGGACAACAAAAGAGCCAAAGCCAGTCTTTTGTGTGCCGCCGACGTACATTGTCGTTATAGTGGCATCACAAGGACGTTTGGGAATTAACCCTCAAAGTGAAACACTTTGCCCAAATTAAGCACCATCATCGCCCTAAATAGACTGCTACCTAATGGAGCTTCGCGGCATTACCTAGTTTATAACGTTTCAAAGAGTTAAAAGCTGAAAGCGACCGAGTAAAAACCTCGCTGCGATAAGAGGTATAAGAGAATAACACAGAAAAGTCTGGATTTGTTTTGTATGTTTGTGGCTCACGGATGTTGATGACACATAGTACATTTTTTGCGGAAACTTAAACGCTTCGAGAAAAGTGTAAATGAGTCATTCAAAATGGTCAAGAAATATTTCTGTCTCAACTATAAGTCCCGGTATTGAGTGAAGATGGTGATTCAGACGAAGATACAAAATAATCATTTGATATTTTATTAAAGACATTTGTTTTATTTGCCGTCGTAATAATTGGGTTCATGTTCTTATCATATAATTTTCTATTGGTAAGTTTACCAATAATATACAAAACATACATAGGTACCTACATAATCATTAAGCTATAGATCTGACGAGGTAGGCAAAAATACGAAGGAGGCAGAAATAACAAATAATTAAATATTTTGTATAAAAGTATTATTTTAAATCGAAATCACACCATCATTGCAAAATGTAAAGTACAAAGTCAATTTTCACGTAGCTTTTGCGGTTTCTCTTTTAATCCGATTAAAAGTGGCAGCCTATATAAAAAATATAAAAAACTATACAAAGTCAATACTCGCACTGCAACATGGTAATGAAACATGCATTAATCCTCAACAGTGGTTCAGCGTTCCGGAGAATATTGAACATATTTTTTTTTATTGTACCGAACAATGAAAAAAAAATTTCAAATTCAGAATATTTAACACAATATTGTTTGGAATATAGTAGTTTGATGCGCCGCTTCTTCTCCCAGCGCTAACACCTTGGAAGCGGTGGTAGATAAAAAAATTACGTTGTATAAATGTACCCAATGTACTTACATCAGCGGACTTTATTAAATAACGTACATGCAATAAAATAGTTCAGATTTTTTTGTACAATTTATTGTGTTGTGTTCCCATAAAGTCAATAAATCGTTATCTTCACCATTAGCCTGATGACGTACACTATTGGACACAGGCCATCACCGATGAGCTCCAACACTGACAGTCCCACGCCACATTGCTTTTTCAGGAATGTAAAATGCATTCATTTCGTCGTATGACAAGCACTTAAAACTATCGAAGTATAATCAGGAAAAACTCACTACAGTGACAGTGCTAGGTACTTTTTAGAAAAAGTAAATATAGGTAGATCTGGATTATTGTGTCTAAGTACGAGATTATTAACATTAAATATAATTAATTTAAAGTTACGTGAAGCTACATTCCTATAGTATTTAATATGTCGGGTTAGCATACGATATGAACGGTCCATGGACGACAGGAATAGAGCGATGTGCATCTCCGACGCAAATGTACCAAGTGTTCGGAAAACCATTATACTAAATACATTATACTAGGGTGCGATCTTTGGGATTATTTGATGATATGATATATTGTTGAGTCATTCACGTCATGATGTAGATCCCACCCAACAAAGTAACCATTTATAAAAAATATGTAAACGAGAAATAAAATCTAGTTTGTCTCCACAAAGTTTGTTGTCATATTCAGCGTTTGCGTTAACTTACAAGTTATTGGATTATTAAAATGTAATAATGACCTTTTCATATTACAGGTACTTACTTCATATTGTGAACAACGACAACAAGGTTGTAAGTTGTATAACGTAAATTTCAATTTACTATGAATATTTTATAATTACTTTGAAAACCATCAATTGGAGCATAGTCAACAATTTACATTGTTGAGACAGTTAATGAAACATACAAATTTTAAATCGTGGAGGACTTAGTAAACTGACATTATAATTAGTTCCACAAAACTCAATATGTAAAGAAGAAACTATTACCTCAAACATCAATTCCTTCATCTGTACTTCCGAAAGCATCAAAGCTCGCAGCGTATTTCCCTGGGTACATTGTAATCTAGACGCTCTTGGGTATGCACAGCGCGCCTCAGCCGTTATGGCCGGGCTATGTTCGACAGCATTACTGTCGAAGCGTGCTGATGCATCATGGACCACATAATTCCATCTCCCATACTGTACGCGGCCATTTCTGCATGCAACCGTGTGACTGACATTACCAAAATATCCTTGCAAGCTTCGTATTATCAGACATACTAATCTTCATCTGTCATTTTGTTGTTAATTTAATTTTTACTGTGTATTTTTATGTTGTTGCTTATACCATCAATTGACCTTAAGGATCTATTTCATTCACCAGAGGTACTTTCACTGGCTGTGTAGTATTATTGCTTATTTAGGTCCCTCTAACATTCAATGTTTTCGTATTTCCAATTTCTCTATAAAAATAATACTCTGTTAGAGTAATCGATTAGTTTTCTTATAACAAATTTTCAACAACAATGCGCTTTGACCTATATGTTATACGTGCAGGATAAGCCACATATCAACAATCCACTAGCACCGTCCCTTGTTGATCGGCAATCAAGTGAATCGAGGTGAATTTATCTTCTTTTGTTACATTGTTTTCATATCCACATTTCTCTTTTTGTTAATGTCAATGTCGACCTCACAGAAAAACCAATTCCGCTGTACAAAGGCTGCCAATTTATGACCCAGCGCGCTCGAGTCCCAGTGGGAGCGAATTGTGTGCCACGATAGCCAGTCTAAATTCTAAATTAATTTCAAGCTGTGATGAGGGCGGCGCCACATTATGGGGAAATGTCAGACTGCGTTCTATATTTATTGGGATATCTGATGATGGAGATATGTACCGCTGAGGAACATCAATTAAGGTACATGTCCGTTGCGTGTCAATTCTGCTAGTCGTTTCACTTCATCGTTTTGGCTTAATTCGGTCATGGAAAATCAATACAAATGTTACTTTTGAATACGTAACTATTATTTTAACAGCTCGTAAATATCTCAAAATAATACTTTCCATAAATTTATAATTCTAACAGAATTAAGTTTTTTTTCGAATCAGAAATGAGGAGATCCGCAGGAGAACCAAGGTGACCGACATAGCTGTTTTTGCGAAGCTGATGTGGCAGTGGACTGGGTACATCGCTCGTAGAACCGACGGCCGTTGGGGCAGAAAGGTTCTCGAGTGGCGACTACGTATCGGAAGATGCAGTGTAGGCAGGCCTCCCACAAAGTGGACCGACGATCTGGTGAAGGTCGCGGGACCCAGCTAGATGAGGTTAGCGCAGTACCGGTCGTCGTGGAGATCCTTGGGGGAGGCCTTTGTCCAGCAGTGGACGTCTACAGGCTGATATGATGACGATGAAGTTTTTATTTAATATCTCTACTCACATCGAAAAAGTCGATATGGATATTGCTTTAGGAAAGAACTGATTCCCCCGGATTCCTACTGTGCTTCAAGACAGCTCCATAAAATTAAACGAATCCGCAACTGTTCCTCTCTGAGGGTGTCTTTAATAAATTAAATCTGGATCCGGAGTCAAAGTGTCACGGACAGCATCAATTTTGCCGTACACTCTTAGTCATTGTAGGGATGTCAAATATAAATCTCGAAGGGAAAATATTTTTCCTCTTAAAGGTCTTTATTATCTTATTCACTGGGTGTTGACGTCACAACGAGGGGATTGAGTCGGGTCACGAGTGACCTGTCGCGCGTTTGTGAACCGTTTCCGACAACACTACGAGTTTTATTAGCTGTCAATCCAGGTGCGCACGCGACACTGATTGCCGATGGCTCTAATTAGGTTCCTTTGTATCGCACGATCGCACGTAATTAATACGGAAGAACTTGGAATGTGAAAATGGATCTGGTGAATTTTCACTCAACGTACGACCTAATTAATGTCCAAGTTTATTCGGGTTTGGACTTCGTTACTTTTGAATCTAAACCGACTTTTTTTAAAAACCAAATGAATTTCTGGTATAGGGATGCAATCATTCGGCCTTTACGATTACGATATTAATCGTTATTTAGTATGGTTAATACAAATACGATTATTCAAGAAATAAGATACTATGCAATTTAAAAATGAGATTTTTTAAAAATGAAATTCTGTTTAGTGTGTAAGTATTTAAGTATTACTCTGCGATCATAGTATTGACGATAGCCGGTATTACTGAAGTAAAGTATAATATAAAATTAGGAAAATAAACAGTCAGAATCAGAAAATATAACCGTTGGCACAAAAAAAACAATTTTTCTAAGATAACCACTATAAAAAAATGTTACATGTATTTCGCCGCTTTCGATTTTTTAAAGTCGGTTTTTCAACATACCTACCAACCATTATTAATCGTTAAAGTTACAATAACTGCAGGTTACCGATGCACCGCTGCATCCCTAATTTTTGACAATTTCAGCCGTATTTGAAATTAAATAAAATTAAATTTAGGCATAGTAAAAATTAAATTTTAACTATGCCTAAATGCGCTTAAATGTGTGACCGGCCCGAGCGAAGTTTAACTACAGAAACACCTTGTCCAATAGTTCACGTGAACCATTTAATAAGTAGGTATATTGTATAGATAGTTATACAGGTTCTGTCTAAATTAGCAACTATCGAACATTCTCATAACAAAATTCCAGAACTTAGTTCAGAATAGTTTGTTTATGATTGCTCCCCCAATAATTACTCTTAGGTGTAAGATAGGTGGGCTGCAGTAGTTTACAATAGTTTAATAGCCTTATACAGGATGTGTATACAGGGGACGTTGATAGCCTAATTATATGTATGATACAAGGTATGAAAGAGTACCTTTGACAGATTATACTGACGTCGCATAGGTACTGAACTTTTACTCAACATCATTTGGAATAATTTTCAAAAAAATGTGACTTCTCTTTAATAAATAAAACTTTATCTTTAAAACACAATACAAAAGGCGATTACATATAAAAAAAATGTATTTTTTTGAGTATTTGATAGTGAAAGTCCCTGTAATCTTCCACGCTGTAATATTTTACACCCTGTGGACTAAATTGTTAGTACAGTGTACAGTGTTGAACTAAAGTTTCTCCCCCTTAACAGATAATAGCGCCAGTAGTTTTGTGGTTGAGAGATCAATATTGTAGTCGCACGGGTCGGGCTTCTGAACTGAACCAAATAGAGTTCATAAACGGTTTTATTGTTTGTAAATAAACGATTTTCTAGTTGATATGTCTGAGGTTGAAATATCATACTAGGCCTCTTCCAAAATATTGTAAGGAGTGCATGCAGTACAGTCACAGATGATTATAATAGTTTCCAAGTACAGTATGATAAAATTTGCCAGTGAAAGTTTTTTAAAAATATTTTATACTTTATGTCATTGCAAGTGCATTATTTAAAAAAAACATTCTACGTACTTATAGATAAAAAAAATGATTTTTACTCTATTTTATATAAATTAGCTCACCTAGCTTTTATGTAACCTAGCGTATGGAGAAAGTATACATAAATAAAGATAACTTTTCTCGATAACTATTACATAGAACGTTTATGATCATCTGATATTTTTATATAGGCACTCCGAGAAAATATATTGGTAGGTACTTAATATTTTTAATTCAGCGGTCTTTTTTCCATGCATACTTGGGGCGTCCTTTTTTCCATTCCACAGTATTCGGTATAGCGCTAGGTTTAATTTTTGCAATTCATATTACAGTGCAGAATTTAATATCACCTGTTTGGTTGGAAATTTATTTTTAATCAATTCTTCCGCAGCTCCTTCGCCTCGCTATGGTAATACGAGCTGACACCACCTGTGCTCGGGATTCTTATAAAAACAGTTTAATTAAACTATACGTTCAAGAAACCATACCAGCCCAGGTGTTCATAGGCCAAAGTAGCCCCTCCCCTCACTTTCACGTAAAACTGTCTGCTAGTTAGATTTGGTTTGATTTTGAAGACCGACTGATGAAAACTCGTGTATGAGTTCGGTCTTCCATAAAACAGTAGGTATGTCTAATTAACTTTAAATACATAATTCAACGCAATTGCAAAATAAAAAAGAGAACGCAATAACTGTATGCATACCTAAACAAAATAAGGATAACGTAACGTGCACAATAAGATATGTTCTGAAATGATACTAGAAAAAAAACTACATAAAAATGTGGTTAATTAACGCAAAAGGGTACTACAACTTATAAGTTCGTCTAAAATTGACAAGTGGAACCTTTTTAGTGTAATCTATACAAGAATAATACGTAAACTACAGTTTGTTTTATAACATTGCACCATTTCCCGATTCTTCAAGTAAAACCTTCTCCCACAAAGCGAGATAATTTTAATATTAAGGTGTACAGACTCTCCAAAGCAAATATTTAATAGCGATAGCTGAGTAACAAAGGATTGTTATGCAAGAACCTATCCGTTCTACATCGCCGAGTGGTACAGAGAGTAAGTAATAGGTTTACACTTCAACTTCCAAGTGCTTCATCCGATTACTCGTAAGACGAATATAATTTCAAATGTGCACTAGTACTTTGATTTACGACTTTTTAGTAGATTATGAGTCTGATCTAACTAGCTCTACGCCTTTATGTAGTTATGGTTGAATCCTTTTACTTAAGACTTGAACAACTTTTGATTATTTTACTGAAAGTAGTTTCAATTTCAATTCATTTATTGCACAACAAAATACATTCAATTCAATACTCTTTATTGCACAAAAAAATAAAACAGATCACAATAATACAGTAGATTAGGTGGTACATCTCGGCGGTCTTATCGCTAAGAGCGATTTCTTCCAGATAACCTTTACATTATGTGGGAAAAAATATTAAAACATTAAAAAGCCAGAAAATGAAAAAAAGTAAAGTTTAAAAGTAACTGTCGCTGATCACAGGTATAATATGTATGAACTTAAGGCATTCAGCATAGCATAAAAATAACCACGGATTAAAGTAGCAAACATGCGAACAGGTGAGAAAATCGAACGTGCAACAATCCAAATACCACAAGTGCGTTGTCACCCTTAAGAGTAAGGTCGGAAAGGCTCGTACCTGTAATTATTTCGTTATTATCTGGTCATAGCTGGTATATCAGGCTATCACGTCCCCGGCTCCCACCGCCAATCACATTCGCTCGATATATTTGTGTCGCCATTCGTTCATCACTCATTCGCTCAACATAAACCAACAGAGCATGCCCTTTTAGAGCACAATTTCATTCAGTCCACCCACACATGCGTATTTCTTCGTAGCGTATTCGCTCGGCCAACGTAAAGCTGCACCAGCTTAGCTAAGTAAAGATCGCATTTCTACTGCATTCATCTTATTATCAGTTGTCTTTGGCAAAGCCCAGGCTTCGTCAACGCATTATAGCTTTTACGCATATGAAATAAAGTGCACCTAAGTACACATTAGCTTAAGTAAGCGTACTTGCTATAGCTTCCTTCGAGCAATAGCTACCGTAATGATGAAAGCAGGTGGCGCCTTGCTCCGTCCGCTGCATAATGGTGCTTTTTCCGACAATTCTTTTAACTGAAAGCGTTCTCGGTGCAATTATTTAGTTTATGGCCATCGTTAAGGCACTTTTATAGTTTGTTACCGTTACTGTTGCAATTAAGATGTAATTGTTGAAAGGTTTATTGGTTCTTTCATCAGCCTACCTGCAGATCTAGATACCTTAATACACGTAAAAATTGACTTTTTTAATGTTATTGACCATTTATTATTGTAACGTCCGAAAAACCGAAGGTAACAAACATGGAAACTTGTACAGTTTTAAAGACAATATATCCGAAAATATGTAAATTGTAATGAAAAGTATTACGGCCACTCCCGTCCATAGTTTTCTGTGGAAAATAAATCCCTGCCACAAAAACTGTTCGCAGTTGTGGGAACAATGAATCATGGCGAACAAAAAGTAAAATTTTTGTTCGCACAAAATTCCCGATTGAATTCCAACAATTCTAACATTTTTCTCTTTTAGCTAGTAGGTACTATTGGTTAGTTAGTAGGTATTCATCAAATCATCAGGCATAATAATTTTAAAAATATGTAGTACGGATTATTCCCGTTGTCCCCCTGAGCTTGTAAGTAGGTGTACCTATTTATTTTTCTCTAACAATGAAAAATTATCAATTGGTTTGTCCAAATAAACCTAGTTTAGTCTGAATAACTGAAAGAATAATTTAATTAATAATTTTACTGGTTTGAGAGAGACATACATCTTTTCCACAAATTGTGGACATTTAATTTTAATAAATAAATAAAAAAGTTATACAAAAATGAAACAAGACTGGATTCTTAAAACTATGAAATGAAAAATTGACAATTTCAATTTAATCTTTTCTCATGCTCAGTTAGATATTTTTTTTATTTTAATTATAAACATTGTTTGTCGAACAAGGTCATTGGATTGAATTTTATTCTTTCCCACCATAATACAAGTAAGTAAATAAATGGAATTAACTGGAAATCTAACTTTTGAAATATCAGATAGATTTATTTTACCAAAACGGACGTCTCGAAACCTTTTTCCTGCCTTCTTATTTCCTCTTTATTATATTAGAATAAATAAATCAGGCGAGGGACAAATTCTATAGCGATCGTATCTAATAATTATATTTAAAAAAATGAAATTCATTTCCGACATTCATAAGTACCTACTATAATATTGACCTCAATTGTGAAATATTGTGAAAATAAACCTTAAATTATCATCGCTGAGCAAGTAAAACCCGAAAAACTTTGACTTGATTTTTTTTGATTTGGATGAAAGAAACTGCATCCAATGGTATTAAAATGTCGGGAACCCAAAAAAATTCTTGTTTGCTCAGCGACGATATTCATAGTAATCCTTTAACCACTAATTCTACTATCGTAGTCGGGGCATCGTGCATCGTTGATAGATCCGATAATCTTCAGACATTTGTTTTTATTTTATGATAGACTGAGAAATGTAAACTTCAAGTACCTCTTTAAAAGGAAACCCACCAAAACCATTTTAGCTAGGTACAGACTTTTTAACTATGTAGGTATGTATGACACTAAAATAGTTATAAATAATAACCTATTTATTGCTTATTATTTTGTTCGACCCTTGGAACAATAAGGAAAGTAAAGAGTATCATATAGTATTTATGATTTCGCTGGATACAGTAAATACGAGTAGCGTTTTGATCAAGAATGTTTCATAGAGGTCATGATTGAATTTGACTTTAAAACGGTCATTTGATATTGCAACAGCAGTTACTTCAAAAATCCTGTCCAAAATTAATTAAATTGGACCTTTTATATTCTTGAAACGCAAGTGTACCTAGTATTTCGATCAGTGAATCTAAAATATTAAATTTTTCATGTCATAGGAAAATTGAAGATAGAGTTATTAAATTGGTTGAGTTCGCAGGTGTCTCGCCGTTATTACTTGCCGCTCGAAATACTTGAAAAATGTACACGTAACGGTCTATCTTTTCCTCTTTCATACCGGATTGTGAGATAAGACGGAATAACAGCTTTCGGAAAACCTACAGTTATAAAAAACTGATGTTTTTCAACGATGATACTATTCAAAATAATGTTACACGCAATATAAAATATCAACAATACACTGTGAAATATACAATTCTACTTGTACAATAGGCTAAAACAATCAATGTGTACAACACAACACATAATTTATCTGAAGCTATACTTACTTCTTTCTGAATTTAAGGATTTTAATCTTCTTTATTGACACAGAATAAAATCTCGCATAGCAAGTCAGCGTCGCTATTCGATATGCCACGACAGCCTTTTTTCCATTGAAATCTAGATAGTGGAAATTGCAATTCCTTGGAACTACGATTGTCAAGATCACGAACTAGCACTTTTTCTTTTGCAGCTTGTTTATCAGTGTTTCGTGACACTACTTTTCTTAAAATAAAGTGAACTGAATAAACATTGGGCTTTTCCATCTGTAGGGGTAGTACCTACCTGTTTAAAAAATTTTTTTACGCAACAATATATGACATATTATGTGACTATTATGAACTAGGATTTCGTGTGCTATTGTAATTTCACAATGGCAGCCCATAGTAACCCTACCCCTAATAGGGATCGAACTCACGCCCTGGGACTTTAAAGAAAAGCTATAAGACTAACGAGACGACGACTTTTGGGTAATAAATCTTAGGGCATGTTTAAAGCAAAATTATTAAACAACATAATTTATTCTACCTCAACACTAAACAGAATATTTCTCCAGGGAATACCATGCATTACAACATCGACGCTAAAGCAATTTCGGTAATTAAACTCAATGAAAAACAAAATGAACGTTCATAATTACATTTTGGGCGTAAATCTGGTGTAAAAACGTGTTAAAATGCTGTCGTTAAATGCTCCAAAAGGCAATTATGATATATAACTGCCAGCTCCGCCCCGCCTGCAAGTAAGTGCAGCGCATTACCGCTCGCTGCATCGAATGCGAAGCCGCATAAACGTGTATTGACAATAAATTATGGTACGTACTAGAGGAGACGTTTTATAGTAACAAGTTACCGAGACCCCAATATTTAGAAGCCCAACTTTTTATAGATAGAGTAAAAGTGCGTAACTTTCAACATCCGCCGCGGTAAACTTTCTTCTCCGTTTACGATTTTTCTGAAACGAGCCTCGGTAAATGAAAGCAAAAATAATAAAAATGGTCTAGTTCGTCTACAGCGCTGAAAAAATTCTCGGTGAAGACTGTCAATTTTGTAAATGATACTGAAAAGTAAAGCTGTGTTTCTTGGCATCATATTAATGTTGGCATCTTTTGATACCGCATCAATGCTCAAATAGGGCACGACAAAACAGTGCTCTAAGCTTTGTTTAGTGATCAATTGTGTTGTGTGCGTCGTACACTAATACCTAGGTTTTTTGACCTGAAAAACGGTCATTAGCGGTTTATTAGTGCAAATCATTTGAAACTAAGAGTAAAACTCCTCTGTGTAAATTTTGCTTAAAAATTTTATTGTGATGTATTTTTTTCTGTTTTTCTAGAGTTTTCAAAAATAGCTTCAAAATAATGCGTGCTTATTTGGATTCATTGCATTCTAGTTTAAATTATATGTACCAATTGTCTTGCATTTTAGTTCAATTTATATTCAGTGCTTTGTTTTATGATTTAATAAATATTATTGTATGTTTAGATTTACCCCTAGCTTTAAAAAGGCTATGTAAGAGAGAAAATAGCGCTATGAAAATACTTCTAACTTTACCATCACGCTGGTGCCCCAAACCTTTCCACATTTTAAAATCCATGGTCATCTACTAATTAGTAGTAGTAGAATTATCTACCAGTACATTAGTACTGGTATACACATATTGTACGACAGCGACAGATGGGGACGTATTGTGGACTAAACAAAAATATCTGGCGACTCGGCCCACATGTGGGAATGCATTCAGAAATATCATTGTGTAACAGCTCATCAACCTGATAGCTTGACGACTCACATAACATTTTCCTGCCTCATAAACGAAACACAGTAGTTTACGGCTGTTCCATGTAATTTTTTTTTAATAATATCTCTTTCTGTGGCGGTTGCATCCCGTATATTTTCTGCACGAATGGACTAAGAAGGATAATGATATTCAGCGCAACGTTGAATAAATTTTCAGAGAAAATGATTCGGCGTAAAATCACATTCAGTTAAAAACTGGGAAAGACAAATTAGAATCTCATCGTTTTATGGAATTATTATTTAAACTAAGCTAGAGGCTTACGGACAGTGCGTTTACATAATACTGGCGATTGCAGGGCTTCATTTCTCAGTCATGGTCGGTTACACTGTAAAAATCAGGAATGCGCGCGCCCACCAAAGAGATCTTAGCTCCATGGTAAAAATAATTTAATGTCGAAAGAAATTGAGATTGTTAGAGTGATTCTAACATACAAATCTTATTTTGAACAATGCAACGGGCACTGTTGAAAATCCTATCCTATCCTATCCTACTAATATTATAAAGGCGAAAGTTTGTAAGAATGTGAGGATGTGAAGATGTTTGTTACTCTTTCACGCAAAAACTACCGAACAGATTTTGATGAAACTTGGTACAGTGATAGCTTATATCCTGGAATAACATATAGGATACTTTTTAACGCGGACAAAGTCGCGGGGCGTCCGCTAATACCCCCTAAGTAACAAAACGCCTACATAGAGGGCGCTGTTTCACAATGTACACGGGAAAAAAATTTCTACGCGGGCGAAGCCGCTGGAAAAAGCTAGTAAAATAATACACCAAAAAAAGTATAAAAAGTGTAGTGTTTTGTTTTGTCTAATCAACAGGAGAAAATCCTAGATCCGGATAACACAAGATGTGTATGTATGTGGTATACATAAAAAATATTCAATTAATATTTTAAAGGTGACTCTGTATTCATTCTTTAAAATAAAATCAGACAGAACCTCAAACTATAAACCAAGGCTGTTAAAATTTCCACAGATTTTTTCAAATACTTTTGTAGAAATTATTACTTGAAACTTTGAATCAGTTCCTCCATGTTTCGTACAAGGTGGTACAAGTAACATCCGCTGATGGCGAAATGTAAATACATTCAACATCACAGTCCGTCAATATAATTCACATCTAAAGTGCACGGGAGCGCCAGGTGTGAAGAAGATAAGCGTGTTACCTGTCAGCTGAACCACTTCCTATATCCTCGAAATACAGCCACTATTCCGTGACATGACATGAATTATGAATGTGTTCTGAAATAATGTAGGGATTGGAATGTTGACCCACTTGGCCAAATCGTTCAGATATAAAACATAAATGAATTTTCAACTTCCCTAAAAGCATAGCGGTTTTATTATAAAACGCGGGCCGCCGTATTCTGAACTTTAAAATTCCGATTCTTAGGACAAAGTTAATTTTAGTACTGTCTCAGAATTCGGTCTGCATACTGTTAAATTTGCATAAATTTTGATGTTTTGCGTTTACATTAGGTGTAAGTAATAAGTATGTTTATTAATAATGTAGGTATCTCTAAGAAGCGCCTTGACCATAGTTTCTTGTTAGACTAGAGTACATACATACATATCTTCACGCTATGTCCCTGGCGGGGTAGGCAGAAAGAACGGAGAGACTAGAGTAATCGGCTTGAATTCACCTATTTAGCATTTTAAGCACGTTATACGCGTAGTGTATACCTGGTTTTGAAAATAGAAACTTAAAAACGGCAGATTTCGAAATGACATCGGAAATATAGACAGAAGCCGCCGAAAATCTTCGTTTACAGAATGAAGTGGTAGTTAATTATGTATCGAAGAATTTTTTTACTGCATATCTAGGACTTTACGTACTACGTAATGTTGTTTTCCCCAAATAAATATGCTTGTTAAGGGGTAACGGGAGTGCCGAGGATCATGTGAATGCATTAATGTTGGAACCACGATCATAATCTTGAACGACGTTAATACGAAACGTGACGCTATGCCCTGTAGGGATATGAGATAACCAGCCATATTTTTTGGAACAGTGATTTTCTGTATACCAAAGAAATTGTAATAGCACATCCTAGACTAATCAAAAATTATTTATTAAGTGAATTTCGAATATTTTGTATTATTTTACTTGAAAAGTTCATTGCCAAGCTTTAAAGATTTGATGACCGGAGGGAGGAAAACTTGGAAATACACGTTTTATTGTTACATGCTTAATATGATTTGGCGTTAAGGACGAAGGCAAATTTGAAAAATAATTTCAAGCACACTATGTCAACAAAAAGACGGAATGCCGCAGGCGGTAGGTACTTGACCAAAAGTCCCGCAAGAGACGTACCACCCAAGTTCTCTTAAAATACTAGTAGGTTTAGAAAGCTTTAACTTTTCTCGACTTTACCAATGGTGAAATCTAACTTACTTTCTCGTAGCCAAAACCGTTTCATTAGAACATTTCATGCGGAGTAGAAATATGTCAGATAGTACAAATAAAGTAATTCTATAGTAAAGTGAACCGCTAATCTTTAAAAAATGATTTATTTATTTATTTTCGGAAGACCAACAGCTATAAAAACAGTATAACATAACAAAAATACATGATATGAGGCCAATTAAAGGTCTCCACCGATAGCAATATTTATTAATAATAACATTATTGTTATTATACTTACAAACTGTACCATGTTTAATTTGTATGTGTGTGTATTTGTGCTCGTTTGTATGTGCGTATCAGAGTACTTGATACTGATTAAATTACCGATTTATTGAGCTATTTGTAGTAGATTTTCAGTAACATAACCATTAGTAATTGATTATCTTTATGGAGGCATTTTTATGCCATTAGCATTGCTATAAATACCCATAAGTAAGTAAATATTCCGTTTAAATATCAATTTTTTTACAAATACGTAAGTATACTTAGTTGTACGAAAGCAAAAGACAGAGGGAAGCTCTGAGGCAAAGAATTTAGCATTCAACGCACTTGTGCTCATTACGGCCGGCTTTGTTCTATTATTTACGATGTACGTTGAACGTGCATTCTTTTCCGAGCTGTACCGTGTTGACTTGTTTGCTTTTTATATTAAAAATAAAAATAGTAGTATTTAATTATGGCTCGGAATTGGAACCAGACGCTGAATTATCGTGAGTACAGTGTTGATAATGAAGTAAATATTTTTAACCAGTCCTTAAAACTTTAATTGACCGAGCGAGCGAAGCGAGCGAAGCGTCTACGTTTCGAGACTGGCCAAAAATGCTCTTGTCCGTCTGTCTGTCTGTCTGTCTGTCTGTCTGTCTGTCTGTAATTCTCTACAGGTCGCATTTTTCAACCGATTTTGACGAAAATTTGGCATATGTATAAATTAATTAAACCTACAAAATGAGTAGAATAAAATTTTGAAAAACATTTTTTTTTAGAGTACCTACCATACTCGCAAAGTGGGAGTGAACTTTTTTTTTCTTGTGAATCCCATAGTGTGGGATATCGTTGGATAGGTCTTTCAAAAATATTGCTGGTGTGTGAATACCATTTTTTCGATTTAGGGATCCGTTGGCGAAATATTAAGCTTTAAAGCGGTAATTTTTGTTAGAGTCACGTGTCCCCCCCCCTGCCAGCTAAACGGTTGCTTCTGGAAATGTGAAAAAATTCATGGCAGTAGCATATATAACGTAGTTACAAGGAAAACTAATTAGTTTTTGAGTAATAGTGGATCGACTTAAGAAAGTTGAAAAAATAAATTATGTTCATAGAACTGCATACGTAAAATGGAAAATTATTTTTTTCCGCGTGATATCCATGGTGTGGGGTATCGTTGGATGGGTCTTTCAAAAATATCGCGGGTGTGTGATAAACATTTTTCGATTCAGGGATCCGTTTGCGAAATATTAAGCTTTAAAGTGCTAATTTTTGTCACTTTAGTAGGTACTTTTTCTGCTTCCAAAGTTGACTTTTGTTGGTTTCTTTTAGGTTTGGTTTATAAGGGCTGGCGAGGTCTACTGTTCTCACGGAACTACTAGTTTTATTTATGGTTTATAATATTCTCTATTCTATTCTGAGATGTAAGTTACACATACGTTAGTAGAAAGTTCAATAAATATAAATATGTTAACAAACAACACTGTATTATAAGTCTACATGAAACAGAATTGAGAGTGACCGAATGATATGAAAGTTAGGGATTCTGGTGAGGTATTGGTATTGTTTTTTTTCAGATGGTCTAAATGATTTTCTGTAATATAGGTGACTTGCTGTCACAATGGTATCTGTTTTGGTTAAGACATATCCAGATTTATATTCAATTTTAACTTGTATTAAAATAATTATTGAATATGTTATTCTAAAAACACCTACGATTAATTTAAGAAATTGTGTTGTGCAATTTTTATTTATAATAGAACTATCCTACTTAGTAGATGTAAGGAATTTTTTGTTAGCTTTAGGCGCGAAAAGTCCATTACCACATAAATAAAGTCACCACAAAAATGTCATGACATAATTCATTTCAGTTTCTCGACATAAAACCCAACTTACGAGTAAGTTATTTAAGTGAAGAAGTGTTTCCTTCTTCCAGAAAGTCATGTCTTTAGAAACAGGAAGTTAAATCTACTGAGGTGTAAGTTTTGGACTTCTTGTCTACTTTTTATTTAGTTAGATTTCAGAAACTATTGTACTTAAAGTTTTATTAAAATACTTATCTAGAGACGTATTCATTATTATGCTTCAACCGTTTTGCCAAAAAGAATATCCATTCTTTGTTTGCAACAATGGTTCTTATGGATATTCTATTCTTGTTTCATAACCAATTGCAGTTACCTTTGAAGATTCGCAACCATGTAAAAAGATAAAGAATACCTATCGAATATACCGATCAGGATTAATGAATAAGTTATTTTAAGTAGGTAACTTTTGCGTGTAACGTTTTATGTTACGTGTGTAAGCTAATTGTTTCATACAAGTAGGTTACTATTATGGTATTTATTATTATTTATTTGTATATCAGAGATGTACAAAATTGTTTTAAAAAGCATCTAAATACAAAATGCAAAATACCAAATAGCTTTGCGTTTTGTATTTCAAATGCTAAATGCAAAATAGGTATTTTCAAAATACTTTTTCAAAATAAAATACCTTTTGGCCAAATCTCAGATGTTTTTTATTTATTTTAGGTATTTATCATGAGAAATAGAGATACAATGCCGACCCGAACAAAAACGTCTAATAACATGGCACCTTATGACCATAAGCATGACATTTTGGTCATCAATACAAGCGTCTTTCATTCATTTCATTTTGTTTGACTGGTAACGTTCCCAATGTTGGCTAAACTTAATCACAAAGTATTTTGCATTTTGAAATGAATATTAAAAATGCAAAATACATCTCGAAAGGTATTTCAAATAAAATACAAAATGATTTTTACTAAAAGGCATTTAAATGCAAAATACAAAATAGGTATTTTGCTTTTTGTATTTGCATTTTAAATAGAAGTATTTCAAATAAATCGCATCTCTGTGTATAATTAATACAATAACTGATGCGATATTTATGAAAGTACCTCACTATAAGTCCCGCTCGGTTCCATGAACCGAGAGAGTAAACTCTGTTACTGATTTTAATATAATGTAAACATTGTTTCCCATTTTGTAAAGTAACAGCAATTATTTATTCATTTCAATATACCTATACTCTTGTTTGAAAACTTCAATGAATATTAATTGTCTTACGGTCATATGAAACGGGCAGTAATAGTAATCAGCACATGTGACATGTACATAATGATCTTCAGTATGTGTATTCAATTAAAATCTAATTAGAAAATAATTAAAATTGCCAAATCACTGCCTATCAAATGTTCAACATTAGCTTTCATCAGCTGTCATGGCATTTATTCCACAGCTTTAATTTATTGATTACCTTAAAGAAAAGAATAAAACAAGTACAATACCAAAACCTACAAACAACACAATCTTGAATTTTCATTCAATGGAGATGACATTATGCCGACAAGAAGGATTCGAAAGGCTGTTAAGCTGATGATGATAAAACCTAAGTATGCGGCTTGTACATCAATACATTATTTATCATTGTCAAGCATACAACTTTATGAAAATATTCTAACTCTAATTAATATCTTTGATATGAAATGCAAATGTGTTTATCCAATATGCATGCGCTATCTAGACCGAGGTTTGCAATTAGAGCAGTATTGTTAACTATTTTGGTACAGAGAATTTTGCTGTCGGTATTAAATTATTATTACTATGACGTAGTTGGAGATGCCCACATAGTGTGACTTTAGGCCACGAAAACATAAATTGGAGCGATTTAATTGGGTTAGGCCAAGTAGTCATACAATGATTGTAAAAAAAATCGAAATCAGCCTTAAGAATTTCAAATAACACAATATTAAGCTTCCTAATCTATGATCTGCCGCAAATATACTAATTACCTATAGTTAGTTCGTACCTACTTAGAATTTCAAAATATTTATTTATTTTATTTATAGTATATACAATACAATGTATAATACAATAATTAGATATAATAGTAAGTTACAATATTTCTTGTATATTTTTGTATTTCAATGTAGATATAGATATTTTAATTACCGAAGTACCTATATTATATGTTGTGTAGCTGACAGCTAGAATTGAAATTTTAATATTATGTGAAATCTTTTTTATTGGCTTACATAATTTTAATCGCTGTTTTCAAATTGTATTTTTGTACTGTAAGATTTACAAATTAACAAATGAAATCAATATTCTATTCCATACCGCTCATTTCATTGCCCCCGTCGCCTGCTGGTGTGAGCTTCCCGCAACTCGGCTGCATTTGCTCGAGCGTTTGATGCGGAAACTTAGTTCGGCATTCTATGCCCGTCGAACGTCTGTATAAATTGTACGTGTCGTAGGATAATTGAAAAAACCGGATCTTTACGAAAATCCTAGGATTTTTGCAAAAAGCCTGATAATTGGAATGTAAGAATGAATTTCGCTATTATCTGAGCTATTTTCAGAATTTTTGCAATAAACCGAGTTTGTTTAGGACGATTGGAAACTTGAACGCTGATTGGCTAATCTAACGTTTAAAAGCAGCCATCAGCGTGACTTACGAAACGTGAGCTGTTTTTCGCCATTACCCTAAAATACGATTTTTGCACTGATCCTGAAAATAGCTTGGATGATAACAAAAATCATTCTTACATTCCTATTGTCCGGCTTTTTCCAAAAAATCCTAGGATTTTTGCAAAGATCCGAATTTTCGGATTATCCTACGACATATGCAAATGCATCATGCCTCGATTACTTGACATACGCATACAGTTTGTGGCCAACTGGTAGAGAATGCCATACTGGCATTATGGTTGCGTTTTGTACTATTGTGTGCAATAAAGATTTAATTATATGAATAAGATTTAAACAATTGTTTCTCTTAAAAATAAATTAAGTGTTTTTCTTACACTTCTGTGGCCTGGTTTTCATCGTAATGCGAATAGCTCCTTCCCTACAGGGAATGCCGTGTCGTGCCAAGCTAATGCCTACAAAACTTTTAATGACATAATAATTGATCATAGGTAGTTCACAAAGAAACCGATAACCAGAATTACTACGACAAGCTTTTGCAACATACCTATCCTTACTAATATTATAAATCGAAAGTGTGGATATAGGTATGTTTGCTTGTTGCTCAATCACGGATCTTGATGAAACTTGTTAAAAATAGTGATAGCTATATCTTAAAATAAATAACATATAGGATTAAAGCGGGCTAAGGTCTACTGCGAACATCATTAATAAAAATCGATCGTCTCAAATTAGTGTACATTAAGAGAAATGTCCATATTAGCAGACCATAAAACCTACTCAAGAGTAACTATTAGGTATACCTACTTACATGCTACTATTGCGCGTCACTGTACGCATTTATGGACTCTACAAGCTTGCTACGCCGTAGCTCTCGCCATAGTTCGTTGCGTAGCTCTCACTGCGTATTTTCCGAGTTTCGACACTTCTAGATGTTCTTCACTAAAGAATCTTTAAGCTAGAAATAAGGGATAAAAGTATAACTGCCTATCTTAAACTTAATTATTATAACAGAATCCTGCCTCTGCCGCCAACTGTTGGTGTTTTATTTATCTGAATATTTGAATGTACAGTCAACAAAAGAGGCCTACCTCTTATGTTGACGCATACCTGTCTCTTTTGTTGAGCGTACCTACATGTAAATATTCAATTAAGCCATAACCACAGTTTCAGATTTCAACCGAGATTTAAACCGAGTTATGACCATTGTGCCCAATACACAAGCTATTCAACAATAAAAATCACATTCGAATCCATTCAGTGGTTTTAGAGGAGAAAAGTAACCCGAAAAGCTTTTTTCATCACACTTGCTCGTTAAGGGTCTTATTATATGAGTGCCAAAAGAAACACAGTGGCCTATATATACCCGCGGGAGAATAATGATAATCAGTACAATATTATTACCCCTAGGGACTGAAATGTGTAGCTGGCTGTACTGAACTGGTTTATTAAATTAATTAAGTTAAATCGAGTAGTCAAGTTGACTTGACCTAACTTTACCTAACGTGACCTAACTTGACTTCACTTTAATTCACTTGACTTGAGTTAACGTTATATTAAGGTAATTAAATTTAACTCAATTTAACTTAATTTAACTTAAGTAATTTAATAAACTTAAATAATTTCAGCAAATTCAAAGAAAATAGATTTGTTCCCTTGTGTCGTAGGTATTAATTTCCTCGCAAATGAGATGAAAAACATTGTGTGCATCACGGGTAGTAAGAGTAAGAGTATAGTAGTTAGTAATATCCTACTTACTACCCTAAATGCACAATGTACTATTATTATAAGTGTAGTGATAGTTCGGTGTTTTGACAATAATGCTGTATGGTATGCCTATTATACGTCCTGTGGTTATACTTGCATGTTTACATCAGTGTCTTCTCATACGATAGAGTTTTCTAAAATCCCTACATAGCTTAAAACAAAGTCGCTTCCTGTACGCTTAAATCTTTTAAACTACGCACCGGATTTTGATGCGGTTTTCACTATCATTCAGATAATTTCTTCCGGATGGTTTATAGGTACTTATCCCATGCGGGCGAAGCCGCGGGCAACAGCTAGTTGATAATATTTTGTTTGCACACGTCAAATCAAAATGAAAAACAATTTAGATCTCCTATAAACAAAGTCCGTTCGGGAGATTATATCGCTATCGGGAGATTAGATGTCATCTCGTCCCGACTTGAGCTACCGAGTGCTACTTCATCATTGCAGCTTATGGACTCGCGAGCTTCCTTTTGTTACACGCTGTGTATACGAGTAGATTATCGATTTTCGACTCTTAATTCAAGTTTTTGCTCTATTGGACAGCCTCGTTGGCCTGGTCGTTAGACTCGCCGGAGGCCGTGGGTTCGATTTCCACTAGGGACAGACAATTTTGTGCAATTTGTACAAGTTTCAGCCTGGTCTAGTTATATCTGTGAATTGTCCTATTCTTGTCTAATTCCCAGAGTACAGGAGAAAGTCCTAATTTGTGATTACCCATGTGAGCATGTTTTATAGTACAGGATGTAAACGTTAAGTGTCGCCAGGCGATTATTCCGTTATAAGAGATATCAAACATTTTTCAACAGATACCGAAACTAGATTGCCTATGAATGCGCAAAATAACATCTAACTTTTCCAAAAAAGAAACAAGATGTAACTAAGAAATTATCAATAAAGATATGAATATGAATATGAATAGGATATATTCAAAATAACTTTTCATTACTCATACTCTGAAAGTAAGTCTGAAGTTGCCCGAGTAGCGGGTTGAAAGTAATACATCTCAGCCCTAGGAAGAATCGTTTTCAACTGACAGCTGTCAAATTATTTAAAAAAAACTAGTACTATTTTGACATTTCTATTGGACCATGTTCCAATTTTCTATACAGCCACTCAATTACAGCGCGATGTAAAATTAAAATAACATAAAATTATGTAGATAATAATTAAAAAATATATTTTTAAATGACTATTATAATTATGCCTGTCAACTATTTCTTTAAAATAACATTTTGAGCAAAATATTTTCAATTTTTTCAATGATGGAAATGAAAAATAATGGCAGAATAGCTGGCCGGCCACAAAAAAAACAAAATAGACGGAAAAGCGGCAATCCGATCTTCATTTATTTTTTCGAGTAGTAGAGTTTTGTTGATATTTCCGTATAGCAGAGATTTGTATTAACACTCATTTTATGTTTTTGTTTTTACTTTCATTGTATTTGTAATGAAAAGCACAGTGTTTCCCTCGGGTTCAAGACTTATTTAGAGTCCCTCGATCCGTCTCGGGACCTAAATAAGTTACTTTCACCCCTGGGGTTACAATGTACTATTAAACACTCTCATACCTTTATTAGGGCCTTAAAAAAGGCTTTACTTTAAATCAAGGGATAATATTATGAAACTTTAAACTGAACGAAAAATCTAACTATTAAAATAAAAGTATCTTTAAATTTTAAAATATACGCCTTAGCAATATCATTATTAATTTACGATTATGGGGTTAGCTGATAGTTTGTAGGTAATATTAATATAAAATTTAATGATGCCATACATGACATTCGCTTGTATAACATTATACATTATTCCAACACTAGCAAACACGTCGCCTTGCGGCCATAATTAGGGCTTCCCACGATCTATTCAGTTGCATGTAAAGCCATATAAATAGAAGTCTTTAGCAGGTGATACCTGTACAGACTGTAGCCTTACATCAAATATAAATTGAAGAACTTTTCTACTGGCTCTCTGCTCTGCAATTTTTGTAAATTTCACACGAACACATGGACAGCCATGATATATCTTGTATGTTAAATTAACATTGCAAATTCGTCATTGGCAGTATAAGTTTTAAATAATAATCTTTAAAAAAATTAAGTGCTGTGTATTTAGTGAAAATAAATGATACCTTAATATTGGGAGAATGAAATTCAATACTTCTTATACTCATACTGTTCGTTCTGAAGACGAATTCACTTCGGGGTATGTTAAAGATATTATTATGTATTATTAAACTGTAGTTCTTCTATTAAATTTCATGTTCTACCTTTATTTTAAGATACTATGTTAATTAGAAGGAATTGATTTTTATTAATGGCTTCTATAAAATAAAAGTCATAAAAATACAGTATGTTTTTTTCACAATTTTGTCTGATTCGATTCCCGGCTCACAAAGGTGGTTTCATAAAAATCTTTGAAAGCAGTTCTACATATTTTTGAAAATAAAGGAATTGTCCCTTCCAGTATAATTTACTATCATCAATATTTATCATACTTTGTTTCTGCTGCATGTACTTTCCCACCAACCACGACTTTTTTCCAGTCTGTGTAGTATTAAATAACACTTTTACATCGGACGACCGGCGACATCCATATCGGTGACGTGTCGGTGTAGTGTCTGCAGGCATGATGCATGAGTTACGACACACACTGACTACTCGCCGTCTTTTGTTCCATGGTGATGGATGAGAAGATTTATCTACAGTCGATCAGAATTGTAAATAAACCTTGCACTATAACACTTCACACCCGACGATATCGTTTCGGTGTCGTGACGGCGGCGTTAGCGTGTAGCCTGTCGTCGGATAATGTGAAACGCTCATACCCGGAAGACAATGTTGGATGTCGACTATGGGGTGAACTACTATTTACTAAATAAACAGTGTGAATGGAACGACTCAATGTCGAAAACAAGCCGCGAGGGAAATGGGGAACAGAAACTCGAACATGTATCCGGAGATTCCTTTTTGATTTTCTATGTGCAAAAGTTCTGTGATAAAAATAACTGTGATACGTTGTGGCACATTGTCTTGTTAGGTTAAGAAATAGTAGATTGTTGCCGAGGACCGTAACTGAGCAAATCTTGGACCACGAGTAAGTTAATATGTACATACATACATACAATACATGTCTTCACGCTATGTTCCTGGCGGGGTAGGCAGAAAGAACGGAAGTTAATAATTATTATGTATGTAGATACATACAACATATCTTCACGCTATGTCCCTGACGGGGTAGGCAGAAAGAACGGAGCGCCAAGTATTGCGATGACACACCTGTTTCGCTTCGCTCAGTCTCATCATTCTCTTCATACCCGCTCGCCGCGGGACGCGAGTGCTCTTTACGTGTCCGTCTATGAGCACCCGCTCTATCTGATCCTCGTATGTTAGTCTAGGTCGTCCCCGGCTCCTTTTACCAATCACATTCGCTCGATATATTTGCGTCGTCATTCGTTCATCACTCATTCGCTCATGTATGTAAATACATAGGTAAGTAATATTGTAAGTAATAACGTGAAATACTACTTGACATTGTAAGACCCTAATATACATAATAGTATAGAGGAGTATAGTAGGGTATACATATTTTCAATCTGTATTGCTACAGTTTACTTTGAGTTTACTAGTAACTAACGTAGTGTTAGTTACTAGTAAAGTCAAAGTAAAGTATAGAATGAACAAAGTACAGGTGCTATAATACTATTAATGCTCCTCTGATCCTACTGCACAAATAATATTTCAGTGTAAAGACTGCACGGTAATTAATTATTAGCTGTTGTGGGACAGTAACTTTCATAATCTCTAAAGCTTTCCCTAAGCTTTATTAGTGACATGTGTTTTCACTCGCTTGAAAAGGTACAACAACAAACAACAGCCCATTCTGCCCGTGGGTGGTGCGACGGTTACGTTGCGACGTCAAAACAGCTTCAAAAGCTGCGGTCATCAATTTGATGATCGCAGTTCAAAAGCCAGCGAAAAGAATTATCCCGGCAGACAACGGTGCTTACTACATTGGTCCACGAAGATCAACAGAAAACAATAATTTGACGCGTAATTTATGATACGGCATAAGATCGGCTTAGTAAAGAACCGTATGATTAGAACGCGGAAAGACTAAAGTTGAGGCTACGTTATTAAAAGGTCGAGCCGAAGGCGAGGAAAAATATAATAGATAAAGCCAAGATTTGAATAATTAACTTAGCACGTTTGTGAGTATGTTAAGACGGGATTCATAAGAAAAATGCGAAATGCAAATGATTAAATCACACCAACCAGCCAAAAGTAAGAATTCCATTGAATCAGGAAAAAAAAACCCTTGGTTTGTTCATCAATCATCATCAACAGCCTATTAATGACCCCACTGCTTAGGCCTACCCTCTCCACGAGGGCGTTCGGGCAATAATCCACCACGCTAGCCCAGTGCGGGTTGGTGGACTTCACATGCGCCTAAGAATTTCTTCTTCGGCGTATGCAGGTTTCCTCTCGATGTTTTCCTTCACCGTTTGAGAGCAGTCAGAGCAGGCAAAAAACCCATTGGTACATGGCCCAGCCGGGGATCGAACTCCGGACCTTTCGATATGATAGGCCGCATCTTATCCTCTACGCCACTGACGCTCTCGTCTCTTGGTTTGTTATTTTAATGAAATAAATAAAATTATGAAACAGAGACCGCCTACGTAATAAAACTTTTCCGGACAAGTGTATTGAAAAGGTAAATAATTAAATAAAAATGTTTTCTATCTAAGATTTTATATTTCCATTTATTGGAATGGATTAATAGGTAATAGCTGACAAGGTAAAGCACTTAGATAACCGTAATCTTAGCGTAAGATCTAAAATAGATACCAGACAGTGCTCTATGCATAATGTAATATTCATTGTGAATCCTGAAAATTAATGGGACAGATGAGAGACATTTACCATTAATTTTTCTGGATTAGCTACTTTATATAATACCTATACCCTATCTAGCTATTTTTACACTACTTACTGCTTTACGCAGCAGTTTTATTCATTTAATTGTTATAATAATATTATGTAAGACTAAGTAACAATGTCTCTTGAATGAAATGAATTAGGTTTATGAAAATACATATTTACTTACATAATAGTTAAACTAAGTAGGATAAACTCCTATAAGTATCTTTCCTTCACTATACTAAAAAATATGAAGATACTGTTTCTCATAATGTTATAAATCAATTTTTCCTATTTAATAAAGTTTATTTTTCTATAATATTTGTGTATTGATTGAAAAATGAGCAAGGTTAGACCAATCTACCCTCCAGCTGTAGATAAAGATCACAATACGAACGTAGTTATATTCTAGTTGGTATATAAATATAACATAACCACTTCCCCTCGAAAAATGTGCAATTCAGCGGCTATTTATCAAAAGCTCGCCGCCTCCGTAAACACTTGTATCATCCGCGAATCCATTAAATTTATTAAACAACCATTATGTTGGCTTCGCCGCTCGAAAATTATTAATGGACGCATCAGTATGGAAATTTGAAACATGACCGTCGCTATATTTTAATCAGTAAAGTTTTGTAATCGCCCGGAGTGAACTTTTTGATGTGATTCGCTACTAGAGGAGGAAATTGTTGAGGAATATTCGGAATTTCTCTCAGTTTAATTTGTTAAGATTTATGATTTTAGAAATTCGGATGATTCAGGTTACTCTACTTAGCTAAATAAAACTTCGGATGTATTATAATGAAAAAGTAAGCAAAGCGGACGTCGTCGTACACATTGTGTGGAAGGAAGCCGTCAAATGTGCAAAAGTTCGGAATTTCAGTGCAATCGCTTCAGGACTTTTCGAGACATCCGCCTGGCAGACAGATGGCCAAAATTCGCATTTTGGGTATCCGTTTTAAAACTACCATAAGGAAATTACAACGTCCACGTGTTTTAGTAATAATAGTTACCTGACGCTGTCGTCGCCTTAGAATTTGGGTGGGGTGTGGCCAAGCTCTACTTTCGTAATCTGAGTAATCTCTTGCGTACATTGGTGTATACCCTCTTGGTACCGTAATAAATAAAATAAGAATAAAACAATGCATGTAGATAACGTAGGGTACCTACTTTAGTTCGTTCTATTTTAGAAAAATGTTCGTTGCAATATCTTCTGCCTGTAGGAACTTAAAGTAGTTGGCAGACTGAATATAAACTGGCGCAGAGTAGACAATAATACAGTGAACGCAATATAATGTGAAGTTGCTTGTTCTTTTTCATTACTCATACTCTGAAAGTAGGTATGAAGTTGCCTGAGGAGCAGGTTGAAAGTAATACATCTCAGCCCTAGGGAGAATCGCTTTCAACTGACAGCTGTCAAATTATTTTAAAAAAAACTAGTACTATTTTGACATTTCTATTGGACCATGTTCCAACTGTCTATACAGCCACTCAATTACAGGCTTACAGCGCGATGTAAAATTGAAATATCATAAGGTTATGTAATAATTAAATAATATATTTTTATAAATGATTTTATTATAATTATTACTGTCAACTATTTCTTTAAAATAACATAGATTTGGGCAAAATATTTACCATTTTTTTAATGATGGAAATGAAAAATAATGGCAGGTCGGTCACAGAAAAAAACAAAATAGACGGGAAAGCGGCAATTCGATCTTCATTTGTTTTTTCGAGTCGTAGAGTTTTGTTTATACTTCCGTATAGCAGAGATTTGTATTAACACTCATTTTATGTTTTTGTTTTTACTTTCAGTGTATTCTTAATGAAAAGCACAGTGTTTCCCTCGGGTTCAAAACTTATTTAGAGGTCCCTCGAACTATTGGCGCCCTCGCTACGCGTCGGGCGCCAAACCCCGTCTCGGGACTTAAATAAGTTACTTTCACCCCTGGGGTAACAATGTACTATTACCATTTATGGGAGAATGGACGTGGTTGTAAGTTAAACATTTAAAATCAAATATTTTGAAAAATATAGTTACATTCTATTACGTTCAGTTATCGTTTAAAATGTAAAAAATCCACATTGAACCCTTATGCTTCCCCTAATTGGTTAAAATTATCTTTCAATTATAGAAACGTCCATACCAAACCAAAGCCACTTAATACTTCAAAACAAATAGGTTTGGTATTATTGGAGCTCAATTATTGGGCGTAAAACTTTCTCAATTTAGTCTTTAGGATCGAATCGTTAAATAAACTTGATTAGTTTTATAATTATATTTCTTTAATATTTACATTAAGGTACATCTACCTAGAGATAAACATAATATGCCTTCAGATCATGGAGGAAAAAAGGTTCAGATGCAGGTGCCCTTTTATAATACGTATTGGTCGAATAATCAATGGGTTTTTTTTACACATCTTTACGACTATTGCCAACCCAAAGATTCACAAGCGATCCAAGTGGCCGAGTGGCCCTTAAATTGCTCCTTTTATTCAATTTGATACAAATTATATCACCCAAGGGTGCTATAACTAGGACTAGCAATACCACCAGCGGTTTCAAGGCAACCTTAATTAATAGAGGTACCGCAATAGGTGGTAATTAATTTAACCTGGCAGATTGGAAACAGAGCCCAATCCTAATCCTACATGGTTGTATAACTTAGATACAAACTTTAACTTTATGTTCTCGATATTTGGCTTGATAGAGGAGGGAGAGAATAGCTTAAGAGTTACTATTTTGAAGCACCTATTTTGCGTTTTTTATATCATTGAAATCGTCATAGTTTAGTGATTCTGCATGTTTACAGTAATGTGTAGCTAATTTTGTCGTTAGGGATTTGCCTTTCCGTTTACTTTATTGCTCTTTCTATACAGTATCCTTTGCCTTTTAACTTTCTTCAAATTGTCTGAAACTCAGCATTTATCAGTCCGTCCGGCAGATATTTATTTATTTTCATTCACCTTTTTTGCAGTGTTATACCAAACCCGTGTCGAATATTGAAATCTACTTGGACACAGCAGCTACATTGATATTGACCATAACTTTTGGTCATCTGATAGATTTCGTTGTTGGGGTCCTGACACATCCTGAGAGCGTGTTTAAACCGGTGAAATTTCCGTTCACCGGTTTAAACCCATAACGTAGTGTTAGAAGCGGTCAGACGGCACTTATCAGGCGCGGCATGTAATTTACGCGCGACATTCATTGCTGCATCACAGCCGTGTTTGATGTTGCAGCATTTACCCGAGCGGCAATGTGGCTGCATCTAGATTTATGCTCTTTAAAGTGCAATATTTTGAGAGCTCAGCTAGTATCGCTTAGGGTAGTGAGCTTTATTGCGATTTGCCGAGTATTGACAATAATATTGCATTGAGATACCTTCTCGTGTATTTTCTATTATATCCACATTATTTGTATTGTGAGTTTGTGATACTTTGGGAGTGCTTTTTGAGATAATTTGAAACTTTAGAGTAACAACTATCGGCTCGACGTCAAGGGGACCCGTTGTGTCAGTAATACCATTAACTAGTACCATTAATGGTACAAGTGACACAACTTTGTATCGTTAGTACCATCAATGGTACTAGTGACACTAATTTAGGATCTGTAGAGGGGAGACGTCATAAACTTATAACGTTTTTTCCCATGCTAATGCAAAACGTTCTGGCATTTTTCACGGCGGATCTATCTACTCTACGCATATACTTACGCTGACACTACAAAATCAAAAAATTGAACATCAGTATATTGTACTATTTGACACTCGTCCTATCTGATGGATGCTTCATACATTGTGACATGTTGTCAGTTTGTGCCCGCCGTCTGTAACACCCCTCATACACATTCGAAACAGCGCATGACCGAGTGGTCTTGTAGAAGCTTGTCAGCGTATGACCGAGTATGGCGACTCCACTCCGTTTGTTTTATTTGTACTTAACAGACGAAAACTTTGTTCTATTGAAATCAAAAATTTTAAATATCCAATTAATTTGGAAAATATGTAAGCACCTACATAAATACTTAATAAGGTAGTAAATAGATGTTTCGTAGTGTACGAGGAATGAAATGCCAATACTCACCAAAACAAATAATCCGGGAAATTAATTACTTACTTCGGATTCGATCTTATTTATTTACGCTGCGCTGTTCAAAGTTTAATACCTGCTTCGACTTGTCAGTGCTTTGAAAAGGATTTTCATGTTCAAAAAGGATACCAGAAATTATACAGCTGTTTTCACAGAACATTATCGGGCCCTGGCTTTTTAACTTCGATCATATACTGATAGATAAAATTCACACCTACTTAAATTAACTGAAAATTGTGACTGGAACTTGATACAATTACACTTATTATACTTACGACCATAATCTCAAGCGTTATGATTTATTTCTCATTATCATAACGCTTTAGATTATTAGATCTAAGTATAGATGAATCAGCATAAAGAAAATTCTTGAATATGTAATGTAGTAGTGCCATACTTATTACGGGATTGTTTTTTTGTTTTTGTTTTCGATGCGTGATTTCTGACACTGCCACAAAAATATAAGGATGTTCTCTATTTGCTGATTTATCTTGCAATAAAACAATACTCACAAGCGACGCACAAAATAAACATTATTAGAAAACACTGCATAGTGTATATTATAAGTGCTGTTTCGTCGTGCCAATTTTAAGCACTGCTGCAATATCTGTGCAATAAGTATATGATCGAAGTTCAAAAAGGATATCAGAAATTATACAGCAGTTTTCACGTAACATAATCGGGCCCCGGAAGCAAGCTGGCCAATCTGGGCCCACAGGCCCACAGCCCACAGCCTAAAGATTATGCAAATTATTACATTAATATGCACAGAACTCCGCCTAAAATACCCACTTGATTAACAGACGTGTCCCGAATCCGAAAATAGTTGATTTACTTTAAGTAAATTCGAGAGCTTCGCTAACTTCAAACCGCAAAAGTCTTTCATTGAGTAACTTTTTTAATTATTTTTTTCTATCAAATGAAAAGAGGACTTAAAGATGAAGGCACCTAAGGTAGACATGATTTTTACAACCTGTAGATGTAAATAGCAAAGTTAGTGTAGATAATTTTGGTGATTTTGAGAGACCCTGTATATTGACAAACCCTCTTAAACAAACATCATTATGTAGCCCTACCAATTTTCTAGCCGTATCTAATTTCTCCATTTCCCCTATACCCTGGAAAACGACACGTGGAAACCTGATTTCGAGCAATTACATTAGATGTTGGACAACCAAGTAGTAAACAATTTCTATTTCTAGGTGTTTATTTGTTTCGACGCTATTCTACCGAGTTGGTTGGGCTTCAAGTTCTTTGCGTTAGGCTTGGGGTTCTACATACTACATGAGCACCCAGTATCAGTTACTGACTTACTTAACAACTTTCTTTATGGCGACATTTGGAAATTCGTAAAATTATTTTTTGCCTTTTCTTAAAAATTTAAGCACGCGGCTACTAGGTATACTCATTTTGTATAAGTAGGTAGCCCTAAGGTCACCACACAAAAATTTGTTTAGTAGGTATTCAATACTTGAATGTTTCATGTTGAACGTCTCTGTAACGCGATACTATAGGTAATTTGTTACATACACACCCTATTGTTGTAATGTACGACTACATATTTGATTTTACATAGTTGGTCCCATATGACATAATATACAGAGTGCGACAGACCGACCGTCAGGATAGCACAAGATTACAATAAATTTTAAGGAAGGTCAAAGCAAACAGATCTAGGACACTAGACTCAGTAACAAACTATTTTATTGACTATATTCTTTCCTTGGCAAGACAGCGTGTCGCCGACCTGACCTGCAGCGAGTTTGGCTACGTTTCAGATATATTTGGATTGTCTAGGCTTCTAGATATAATAACATCTATTTATGGTATGATTCTTTCTGACGACATTCCTTAGTTGCTATCATTTACGCCTACCTTATCAATTAATTAACATATGTTATGTATATAAACAAACCCCTCAAAATACGGTCTGAAGTAGCCGTCATATTTGAAACTCGATCAATGGATTTTTTCTTAAATCAAGCTTTCTTGTTTAATTTCAAAAAAGGTTCCGCAGCTGTCATCATAATCAAAATCCAAATGCTTAAAACAGACAGAATAGGTTAACTTCGATAATACGACTTGCCAGCAATCGAAGAAGTTAGAGATAATAATCTTCTTTGTCTCATTTCACTCTGCATTACTTGGAAATATGCAAAGTCTCTTAATCCGAACGGCAATAAAATTCGCAAAGGACGTTATTTGCCAAGCTTTCCTTTGGCACGAAGGATTTAATTTAAGATTTAGTAGAGACAGTTTCTGTTTGCAGTTGAACCAATATTTATACAAAACTCAAAGATAATGATGACACCAATTTACATACTACAAAGCTAGCTAACGATAGTCTATAACGCATTTCATCCACTTTCAAACTAAAGCACCTTTTCTTAAAATTCTGCTCGGAAATTTACAAAAATATTTGATTTAAATAATACTCGGACTTAGATTGTGCTAAAAGAATTTTAAAGGTATCTAACTTATTATAATATTTATAACTAATAGCCGTAGCTTGAAACTTCGTCCGCATAGAATTAATTCAGTCAGATAATTAAGAATTATCAGCTCAATGAATTAATATCTTATTTATCAAGTTAAGTTGTTAGATTAGACACGAAAGACATTGAGATTTAACCGTTAATAATTGAATTCAACGACTGGTGGGACCTATATATATATGTTAGGTATTTTACGTCTATAATACTCTACTAATGATGTAAAGTTCAGAATTCACGCAGTCGAAGCGATATAATCTATTATCAGAATAGGAAATGCTTTATTTCAGTCATAGTAGTACTTATGTATAAATATTATAAGTACAGTGTGTAGGAATGCCCTTTTCAGGAATACTTATTGAAATATTTTCCAAAATGATCTTCCAAATCTACCGCACTTCCGGCTTTCCGACTTACGTCGCAAGTGTAGATTAATTACCCATTAAGTGTTTGATGGATCCGAAACCCCATTACCGTGCAGCATGACAGATCGACGGAAGGTGCGTCTCGTTATGAGATTATAGGTCTATGGGAAGGAAAATTGCTTTCCGTTGCGATATCCAGTCGATGTCGGAATTTAATTGAAGTCTTAGCTTTAAACCGTTTTCTTACGAGTACGTTCAATTTTCAGTGGAATAAAAATTTAAGGTAAAATGATAGTTTTACATTTCTGTAATATTTTTGTAGGTACCTTCCTTCCTTGTGTATTCTAATAACCGGGTGGTTTAATTAAAATTTAAAGAATTTTCTCTCTCTTTGTAGTTAGTTACCATTTAAACATTACTGAATAATTATTATGTGAGTTTGCTTGCATGCCTATTATGTGTGTTTGCTTATATACTGCTCATAGTGGAAATGGTTTCAGTATTAGAATACTATTTTATTCGGGTTAAGCGACGTGCTCCAGCTACCTCATTACCTATGAAAATCGGTTTAGTTTAGCCGTAAGAGCTTTAGTAGGTACCTTCCATTTCAAACAAATTGCTAAATAGCTAAGCTCCTAAACTCATTACGAAATTGTGGATGTTTGATGTCAGAAGTCTGAACAAGATACAGTAATCTACATGTATATATACAAAAACAATGCATCAACTAGTAAATAACATCAATCATTGACGACGAGAAACTTTGCTTTAAAAACAGTCTTTGAAGACATTTGATAGGCATGTGATGTAATTTTTTATAAATATTTTGACTACATGCCTTAAACACATAAATAATTAATGACGTCAATTTTTATATCAATACTAGCTGTTGCCCGCAACTTCGTATGCGTGGATTTTGGAAGTAGGTAGTAGAAGTAGCTATCTCTCCTATACTCAGACAGCGTCTAGTTACAATGAAATTATGCGAACAAACGCGCGAACAAACCCGCAACCAACAAACCCGAACAAACGCGCGAAACGCGCGAAAAAACCAACTAACCTACCAAGCGATCAAACGCGCGAAACGCGCGAACAAACGCGAAACGCGCGACAAACCAACAAAATAACCAACCAACAAACCAAAGGCGCAAACAAACGCGCGAAACGCGCGAACAAACCAACTAACCTACCAAGTGATCAAACGCGCGATACGCGCGAACAAACGCGAAACGCGCGAACAAACCAACAAACCAAAGGCGCACACAAACGCGCGAACATTCGCGCGAAACTCGCGAACAAACCAACTAACCTACCAAGCGATCAAACGCGCAAAACGCGCGAACAAACGCGCGAAACGCGCGATCAAACGCGCGAAACGCGCGAACAAACGCGAAACGCGCGAACAAACCAACCAACATACCAAAAGCGCACACAAACGCGTGAACATTCGCGCGAAACTCGCGTACAAACGCGCGAAACGCGCGAACAAAGCAACCAAATAACCAACCAAACACGCAAACAAACCCGCAACCAATAAACGCACGAAACGCGCGAACAAACCCGCAACCAACAAACCCGAACAAACGCGCAAACAAACGCGCGAACAAACGCGCGAAACGCGCGAACAAACCAACTAACCTACCAAGCGATCAAACGCGCGAAACGCGTAAACAAACGCGCGAAACGCGCGAACAAACGCGAAACGCGTGACAAACCAACAAAATAACAAACCAAAGGCGCAAACAAACGCGCGAAACGCGCGAACAAACCAACTAACCTACCAAGTGCTCAAACGCGCGATACGCGCGAACAAACGCGAAACGCGCGAACAAACCTTAACCAACCAACTAACAAAATGCGCGAACAAACGCGCGAAACGCGCGAACAAACCAACCAAATAACCAACAAACCCGCAACCAACTAACGCGCGAACAAACGCGCGGAACGCGCGAACAAACGCGCGAAACGCGCGAACAAACGCGAAACCCGCTAACAAACCAACCAAATAACCAAAACCAACCAAAAGCGCAAACAAACGCGCGAACAAACCAACTAACCTACCAAGCGATCAAACGCGCGAAACGCGTAAACAAACGCGCGAAACGCGCGAACAAACGCGCGAAACGCGCGAACAAACGCGAAACGCGTGACAAACCAACAAAATAACAAACCAAAGGCGCAAACAAACGCGCGAAACGTGCGAACAAACCAACTAACCTACCAAGTGATCAAACGCGCGATACGCGCGAACAAACGCGAAACGCGCGAACAAACCAAATAACCAACCAACTAACAAAATGCGCGAACAAACGCGCGAAACGCGCGAACAAACCAACCAAATAACCAACAAACCCGCAACCAACTAACGCGCGAACAAACGCGCGGAACGCGCGAACAAACGCGAAACCCGCTAACAAACCAACCAAATAACCAAAACCAACCAAAAGCGCAAACAAATGCGCGAACAAACGCACGAAACGCGCGAACAAACCAACCAAATAACCAATCAACCAAACGCGCGAACAACCCGCAACCAACAAACGTGCAAAACGCGCGAACAAACGCGCGAACCAACCAACCAAACGCGCGTACAAACGCACGAACAAACGCGCGAAAACAAATGTTGGCCCCGGGTGAGAATGAACCCAAAACCTTTAACTCACCATCAACTAAGCCAACGGCCAGTCACTGTAGAAAACAAATCAGTAGGTATTCGATACCGAGAGCCCCTGTAACCGGTCAATATAGGGATTTTGTTACATCCTGTATGTCAGTCAGTCAGGGTTTATAATAAAAAACCTATGGTAGTTTGCAGAGTAGCCCTATCCTTTGAACAGGGCTCACTTGTAACACTTTCAAAAATAACCAGGCTACTCTGACCTGTAAGTTCATACAAATTTTAGCAAATGAGAGTTTTTTATTGCTGGTTGTTATTTCTCGGCAAATTTTCGAGATTTTTGTGATTTATTATGTTATTCCGGGATATACACTGTTTCGTCAAAATCCGTTCGGCGGTTTAGGCGTGATGCGCGTTCAAACAAACAAACAAACAAACAAACAAACAAACAAACAAACAAACAAACAAACAAACAAACAAACAAACAGACAGACAATAATTTTAAAAACTGTTCTAACATGTTCAGTTGCTCATTTTAAGTCGCCCTGGTTGGTTTTTTTTCGAATATATTCAATGTACAGACTTTTTGGCCTTTACGATTTTATTGACCGAGCGAGCGAAGCGAGCGAAGCGTCTACGTTTCGAGACTGGCCAAAAATGCTCTTGTCCGGCTGTCTGTCTGTCTGTCTGTCTGTCTGTCTGTCTGTCTGTCTGTCTGTCTGTAATTCTCTACAGGTCGCATTTTTCAACCGATTTTGACGAAAATTTGGCATATGTATAAATTAATTAAACCTACAAAATGAGTAGAATAAAATTTTGAAAAACATTTTTTTTAGAGTACCTACACCTACCATACTCGCAAAGTGGGAGTGAACTTTTTTTTTCTTGTGAATCCCATAGTGTGGGATATCGTTGGATAGGTCTTTCAAAAATATTGCTGGTGTGTGAATACCATTTTTTCGATTTAGGGATCCGTTGGCGAAATATTAAGCTTTAAAGCGGTAATTTTTGTTAGAGTCACGTGTCCCCCCCCCCTGCCAGCTAAACGGTTGCTTCTGGAAATGTGAAAAAATTCATGGCAGTAGCATATATAACGTAGTTACAAGGAAAACTATTACGGCTAAGTAGGTTCTATTAGTTTTTGAGTAATAGTGGATCGACTTAAGAAAGTTGAAAAAATAATTTATGTTCATAGAACTGCATACGTAAAATGGAAAATTATTTTTTTCAGCGTGATATCCATGGTGTGGGGTATCGTTGGATGGGTCTTTCAAAAATATCGCGGGTGTGTGATAAACATTTTTCGATTCAGGGATCCGTTTGCGAAATATTAAGCTTTAAAGTGCTAATTTTTGTCACTTTAGTAGGTACTTTTTCTGTTTCCAAAGTTGACTTTTGTTGGTTTCTTTTAGGTTTGGTTTATAAGGGCTGGCGAGGTCTACTGTTCTCACGGAACTACTAGTTATATGTATAGATTACCCGGTTCTACTATATGGTTTTACTATATGAAAGATTTTATTTATTTATTTATAGACCCATTCGACCGGCAAAAAGGTTTTCAATGCCAAGTCTCTCATAACTTATTCTGTTGTCACTAACAATCAACTACAGTCACGGCACGACATACCGGTTTCTTTTATGGCAAAAATGGCTCTAAAAGCAGCAGAGCCGTATCGAGGATATAACAACAGGCCCCATTTTGCCAAGGTCGCAAATTCTGTTGTAGGTAGGTACATATATGATCCACAGTGATCAGGATTTGTGAGGTACTTATATCCCGCCAAAGTGTGTGTGTTCCCTAATCTAGTTTCTAGGCTCTTTGACTTTGAAATTATGTCGGGTATCCTAACAATTCTTCAGATTAGGAGAAAAAACTGTAAAATAAAAATGAGTTTTTTCACATTTTGTTAATTTACAACCAACCGGGCAGATATTATTGAGGTCACAGAAAAGAAGAGAGGTAAAGAAACATTTCACAAACAGCCAGCAACTATTAACAGGGGGCAGTCTAATGTTTATTTGGGGCGCATGGGGCGCTAATATAACTCTACGACACTGAAAAGCAGGACCTTTCATAGCAAACGCAATATTCATTACGTCACGCGCTTGGCGGTTTTGTCTCCACCGGGGCCATGAATTAGGTGGGTGGCCCATTACGGTAGACAGGAAATTTGCACGGCTCGCGTTTTGTATGCGTTAGCTTCACCACTGTATTATAATGATGCTACATGACTAGTTATAACCATGCCATATATCTTAGGGTTAAATTATTAGAAAGATGCCCCGTGTACTTAGCATTCCTCACATAAGAGGAGTCAGGAGAAGAAATAAGGTAGAGTGATATAGGTGGGTAGGTCACATTTTTCGTAGAACCGATTGAAGTTGAGATTGGTTTTAAAGTAGAGATCGTATCAGCAGAGTGAGATCACCTTCTGCAGCCAGACGATGAACAGCTAATGTTACAATTTCTATGGAAATCCAGATCTACTGTACAGAGATATATTCTGACTTATATTCTATGTATGTTGAGTCATACATACCTACGTAGTATGATAATTGTATTGGGAATTGGTCTATCTGGGAATTTGACATTTTGAGCACTTGGTCATTTTAGGAATTAGTCAATCTGGGAATTTGGACATTCTGGGACCGATCGATTAGAAATATGTAGTGGTACTAATATTATAAACATCTTCCGCTGCATAATATGAATAAAGTTAAATAGGAAAATCGTTAACGCGTTGTAAACAGTGCGTATATATACAGACAGCAAGCCTACAGAGAATCACCTACACATAATACGCTGGCGCTGTTTGCCGACGAGGATAAAATATAACGTAATGTGCGGTTCATTTGCCGTCAGCTTCCAATGATCGATCGATCGTCTCCGTTACTGGTTTAGAAAGCATATTCCTATGAATAGCGCTACTACTTTGACCATAATCTGGCCATTACTGACATAATTATACCTATAAACTGACTGGGTCCGATTGAAATATAAACTGATATTCATACTGTTATTACTGATTGGTCTGAAAGGCTGTTAATCTTATACTTATCCTATAGGATAAGAAGGCGCTCAGTCCCAGAATGTCCAAATGATTGACCAATTCCCAGATTGACCAATTCCTAGATTGACCAATTCCCAGATTGACCAATTCCCAGATTGACCAATTCCTAGATTTACCAATTCCCAGATTGACCAATTCCCAAAATGACCAATCCGCAAAATATTTTGTAGTAGATTATAGCATTGGAGTATCAAAGAGATATATTAGGCAGATTAAAGTAGGTAGTTGGGTGTTGGTCAATCTGGAAACTAGTTAAACATTCTGGGATTTTGACATTAAGTGATTGATTCGTATGTAAGTATGTATAGTTGGACATTTTGGGAGTTGGTCAATTTTCCGACAAATTTGGACATTCTGGAACATTCATACGTGTACAAACTTATTCATTGCGGTCTGGACTGCCACTGATCGGCGCTATGTCATCATGAATGATGTCACAATGGATAAGTAGCCTGATCTAAATTTATACTACACGTCATTCAGCTATGTCCAGCGGTTACTAGGTTATGTTAACATGATAAAGGTCAATTTTTAGAGGCACGGGGTGGTGGCATCTTAAATTAATGAGCTGGCCACGCGAATGCCAAATACCACCATGACATGAACGTTGTCAGAGGGGTGCGCGCTCGGCCTTCGGTCGACAAAAGTCGTTGCTAATGGAGTATAGCGCCCCTTCCTGCAAATATTTGCCAAGATTTTTATGTTCTTTCCCGTAACCCGTAAATATTGACGGAAGGTAACGTTACCTGTTCCAAATTTCTTGGTGGGTTATAAAGTGTCAGTGATATGAGAATAAAGGCCTTTATAGAGATTTATTTTTAATACCTACATCGGCTTCGGATTACCTAGGTATATGTTTATTGTAGTAAGTTTATTATCGAATAAATGAGAGGTCTACAAAATTTTGATTTTATAGTGCCTCCCACTATTTACTTAATACCCTCTCTATTACAAGTAAGTAAGTAATATTACATCTTGAATCCTACAAATGCCTAACAAGGGTCACTATTGAATATAGACCTTCCCAACAAGAATCATGCCTCTATATATGACAAATACGTTTTGACCAGCACATGGTTTTAATAATATTTTTACATTTTATTGTTTCAGGTAAATTACGAGTTTTCTCGCATTCCGCACCTAAAGGAAAAGGTATAACCTACAAAAGGTGTAAAAGGTAACTCTCATATTTCCCAAAGGCGTTATTGAATAAAGGCCCCAATTGAATATGTGACCACCCATTTACAAAGGACAGAGGGTTCGCATAATTTATAGTTCCACCTGTAACCGGGTTCCGTAGAATAATGGCGATAGGTATAGAATTAATACGATAACTTTGAAGCATAAGTTATGCCTACATACAGTTTGAAATTAGGTAAATAGGATCACACGTGATGCTAGCATAAACCTAATGTAATTTAGTTAATTATACTCTTAATACCTGCTTCGAACTTTAGGTGGGGTGTATTTTAGTACTGCTGTAAATTGCCTATTAAATACTTAGCTTATTAGAATTAGTAACTTTAAGGGGAAACTTCTATGAGTAGGTGCTTACTTCGATATTGCGTGCCACTAGTTTCACAATATCTACAGTTGTTTGAAGGAATACTAAAAAACAAACGTTATATATACGAGCTACCTTATTGCACCAAGCAAGAGAAAGGCGAAGATACTTTATACAGGGTGGATTTTTGAGACGGGACAGTAAGGACAGGTACCTTAACCGTTATAGTTACAAGAACACGTTAGGTTTCATGTAATCGTTTCGGTTAACTTTCAAAATTTCATGGGCGAGCGTGATGGGTACCTTTGCACCGGGTTCGGGCGGACTTTTTGATTGATTTTATTATTTACTATTATAATTTAATTATTTTTCTTACGTGTACTGTTGTATTTTTATAGAATTAATTTAGGTATATTTAGTTTAAATTTCATGTTATATAATTCATTCAAAACGTCAAAACGTTGTATGTAACATGTAATGTTAATGTTGTGAGGAAACCTGCATACGCCGAAGAAGAAATTCTTAGGCGCATATGAAGTCCACCAACCCGCACTGGGCTAGCGTGGTGGACTATAGCCCGCACGCCCTCGTGTGAGAGAGTAGGCCTGAGCCCCAGCAGTGGGGAGATTAATAGGCTATTGATGATGATGAACATGTAATGTCGGTAGCAGTTGCAGTAAAGAAACAGCGTACATAAAAACTTAAAATAAATTTTGCACATTTGCATATAGATACGTAAAAAACACGTAGCGTATCCTTAGAATAAAGACTAAAAGCTCTTAGTCCTTATTCGAAGTAGGTATCTTATTAGTGGAAGAGAAGACGAATTTTTCCACAGACAAATTACGTTTTACATACGAGTGGTTTTTTTTGTTTTATTACCCGTGCATGTCGCCGAAATTTTTTACCATAAGCCCGTGTCACTTCCTGTAAATCATTTTAATTTATTATTGTGTCTGGAGAAGACTCCAACCCCTGTATATTTATGTAGATATATTTTCCAACTTTTTATTTTATTTTCCCGCAGCGTATTTTTCCCATAGTGTAGAGACGATCTGGTTAGGGTTCCGTACCTCAAAAGGAAAATCAGAACCCGGAGCGGAACAGGCTCACTTTGTTGTCCTTTCATAGGTTGATTTGACAAAATTAAGGAAAACATATTTTTACATTATCATATTTGTAATAAATACTTTTTGTACCTAGGTACATACTTACTTGTAAAAAGAAACGCCACTAAAACCAAATTTGTAGATAATATGTTTATTAATATTAGTCATTTTCCGTTAGCGAGTACCTATAGGTACAGCTATCTATAACAGAAACTCCATTCCTGTTAGCAATTTGAATTCAAGGTGTGGGTACCCGAAATAAAGGGCACTCAATACTGTGAGATTAGATTATTCTATCAACAGAAAATGTATTTATAAAACCTGCGCATACTTCAAAAATATTTATTTTTCTGCATGCTAGCTTGTGCGCGTCAACATAAAATTAATCTTCGCTTACCTATCTATACTATATGGCGTTCCAAATCAAAAGTGACCTTGTAACGGAAATGAGATAACTACAGGGCTAAAAACTATATAAATATACCTAACCATAGATCCAAGAATCAACCTCTTAGCCCATATGGTTATTTTTTTATACATTTTTGTAGTGACTCAATCACAGAACACGGAAAAAGCTCGCTACGCTCCCGCTCGCTATATAATGATCTGTGGACTCAATAGTGTCGCGTCCTCGTTTGAGTCATTCAAAACTTTAATTTTTTTTTTCAGTGAGGATATAAAGGTATAATTTATTAGGGAGGCACAAAAAACTGATATAAAACATTATGATAAAAAAATACTTAATAAAAAACTTTAATTATCCCGGAAATGCAGCCTTAAGGTCTCATAAGTAACTTCATAAAATCGTTACTGCTAATGTTACAAGTGATCAGACCGAGTTACTTACAAAAATAGTGTTGCCCTCCGGACTAGCGACGTAGCACCTCTGCGTAGCACGCAATTTCATAATAATTAATATAGTACTTTCTTGTGGAAGTGCTGACGTCGTGCGCTCCAGATTGTTCATCCATCCAAACTCAAATATTAATTCAAGATAGGATAAACATGCATAGTACATCGATTTGATAATTTAATTTTTTTATTATTAAATTAAATAATTAATTTTTAATTCTTAAAAAAGTGCTTGCTCGGTTATTGTAGAAAAAGCCTTATGCCTTCTAAGTTTTAATTCCGATTTATTTTCAAAATATGTCTAAGTATATTAAAAGTTAAACCTCGCGTTTTATCTGTATTGATCTCGTTCTTTTTGTCCTTTCCCTAAATTTTAAGAGTTATCAGGCTTACGCAAAATTTTGTCCAGTTAATAATAAAAAGAATTTGTTATATAACAAAGGGACTGTGTAATGACGGCAGACATTGAGTGAGAGAGATGGTCCACCCAAATTATCCTTTTATGGTTCTGTTTCTAATTACATGAAAAATTCATATCTTCTACGAGCAACATATTTGTTTGTTATAGAGGTATAATTATACTTAGACTAGCTGTTTTCCGCGTCTTCGTCCGCGTAGAAAAGTTTTTCCCGTGGGAACAGCATTTACCGAGGTATATGGGTAACCTACTTATTTGTTATTCTGATGTATGTTATGATCTATATTACTGTAAGGTTTCATCAAAGTCTGTTCCGTAGCTTTTGCCTGAAGGAGTAACAACCATCCAAACATAAGATCCAAACATCCTTACAAACTTTCGCGTTTACCTATAATATTAGTAGGATAGCTTAGACGGTAGCCGTAAAATGAAACTACCACCTACTTGTAGAAGCCGGACGTGGTAGTTTTTTATTGTTTTCTCCGGGACATTTTCCCGCCGACTCAACAGGATTCCCACTTAAATCACGCCCTTGTCCCGATAAACGAATATTTATGTAAATGCAGCAGTTCTCCAGAGGCCGTATAAAATGTTCCGTTATTTCGCACGATATTACGCTACTGTGCGATCTGCGGAGATTTCTCATTGTTAAGTGCTATATTTATAGCTAGAATAATGTACCTAATAGAATACTAGACACATTTTTATTAAACTGAAGCCTGCTTGGTGAAGCTTGAGGGACCCGCTGGATAAGGTTAGCGCGGGACAAGTCGTTGCGTAGAACCCTGGGGAGGTTCTTTTGGCTGAATTTTCTGCAACCAAGTAAATAAATAAAAAACCTTCCGATGACATTACAAGAATTTTTTTCTTACAAAGACGTGATTAGAATTATACCTACCGACGTACATAAAAACAATATTTTCTCTGTGGCAATACTTTAGTCTGCTGAGAATAAAAGAGATGAGGTATCATTCGATTCGATAGCGAAAACAAAAATAAAACTGTACACATCCTGTACTAAAACTAACACGTTATACGCTCAACGTGATCGGAAACTTGATCTCATTTGGACTTCATACAAGTTATACAGTACCTACCTACTTGCACACTCGTAGTTTCTGAGGAATCGACCTGTATCATTGAACTGTTTTTGCCGATACAAAAACAACATGAACTATTAAACTTTTTGAATCAGTACGACATTATAAAATCTGGACAGTCTACTAACAAATGTTTTACTGTTTTCTAATCCGCATTTACATTTAATACGTTCTGATTTGATAATAATTATGCATAGGTATGTGTTAAGTTAGTATGTCATCCTTGTTACCTTTAGATTGTAGTTAGTTTCTTGTCCGCCTACTGCAGAGTTTACCCTTGCATTTCAACACATTCTTACACGCATTTATTTTAAAATGCAAGAAATGACATTGCAGAAGTTTATCAAGAAATGCGAATACTTATTTCGAATTATGTTTAACTATTTTTGTTTTCAATAAAACAATGAGAGCGAAAAAGCTCAACTGAAACGCAAATAGTGCTATTTACACAGAAAAGTAGAATAAAAGATAAGTAATGTTGGGTAAATATCAGTATATACCTATTTCCTATATGCCTTTCCCGGAACAAACACGAACAATGCAATATTAAGCTCTGTGTGTGCCTGACGTATAAGATTGAGCAATATTTAGGTTTTCTCCCAGCTCCATCATACCGTATCCTATCGGACTGTATTATCGTATATTATATACATATCGTACGCTGTATTTATTTATCGTATATGTAGGTAATAATGAAGACGATTTATAACATCTATATTGCTCACTTTTATGCTCACCCGCGGAAAGTGTATTTTTTAGTGAAAGTCATTTTGGGTTTTCCACTAATAAATACACTTTCTGAGTACATTATAAAAATTAAAGTTTTTATTACAATTTTTAGAATAAAGATTGCAAGTTTTGTTAGTTTGTACAGACTGATTCTTATTCCATACCAAGCTGCGCGGACACAAATTTTACTATGGAAATTCGATGCATTCGATTTGTCGCTTTCATATTTTACTGTGAAACCGTAAATAAATTTTCTCGCGGTGTCAACCGAGTCACGTTCGGAAGTGGAAATGGTAGCGAGCATTGTTCGACAGATATTTTTGTGTTAATACTTCTGTTTGCAATTATTGGAATTGTAATACTATTACGTCGCCAGAGTTGTTCTCCAAAATTGCCTAATTGTAATGGAAAATTTGAGATTAAAGAAAATGGTTTCATAAAGTTTTCTTGCAGTTTGGCACTCTATGTCAGTCACTTCACTAGCATATAATCATCATCATCAGTTATCCATGACCCCTAATATGCGCTACAAAGGCACTACCACATCTAGCCTACCGCCCCGCTCTCTCAATCCACCCCCACCGGCAACCTTCGGCACAATGGAAGGAGCACATAGCGACTGACTAATCCGCTTTATCTTAGATACAACCGTTCACGAGATATGGGTTTTTATAAGATCTCATCATCATTGGTCACCTAAGTTCCGTCTATCCGACCAATCATGACATCACGGAAACTTGACGGGACCAATCAGTATGCAGTTCCCTCCGTACGTATACCTCAGCCAGCACTTTGAAATGATTATGTAGAATTAGGATCAATCTATCTATGCTACGAGGTTACGTTGTGTCTCTAGTTCTGTCTAATTTTAACGTTTTGTGTTATTTTTGGTCATTTTTATTTTACATAGGCAGTAAGTAGTTTCATATAGTCATGAACTGATACCAGCAGTTCATGACCAGCAGTTCCGATATCTACTTATACGAAAATAATTAGAACCCTTTCTGTATCGCTTTTATATTACTTCAAAAGGAAACTAATAGAAAGTTCCAAGAGGTTGCCGAAGCTGCTCAAAGTTAACTCTGCGATTGGAACATTTTCTTGGAAAGGACGAGAGGAACCGTATTGATGCAGTTTGACGTTGAATATTAAATTAGTAAACACAAAATTAACAATTACATAAGTGGTCTAGATTTTAAGTCTGACCACATGCTTTCAAACAAACAAAAAACTGGTTCAAATCGGACCAGTAGTTTTAGCGTGATGCGGGTTAAAATTGTTTTGGGATCAGATAAGCTCAAGTAATACATTCCAATTATTATTTTGAAAATCAATGTACAGAAATATTCCCGTTACTTTTACAATAATATAGATTTGTCTGGACCTAGTCGTGGTTTAAAATTTTCACAGAAGCAAAATAAAGGGAAAATGACATCGCTATTAACATTACGTGAGAACGGTTCTATGTAGGTATATAAGTTAAACAAACAACACCAAACTACACTAATTGAACTAATGAATATGACACTCACGACCCCCTGTTTTATGTTATGTATGAATGTTGCCAGTTTAAATTTTATGCCAGAACGAAATTAACTCAAACCACTTTTAATATCACATCCTGATTTGATAACTCTATCTACTATTATCTATTCTGTGACTCTATCTTAGATTTTACTTTCGCGCCTTCAACGTATGTAGGTGTATGTATGTATGTGTGCATGTATGTATATATTTTCACGTATTTGGCAACAAAGTTTTACAAAAAATGGTTGTACAAGCATCACATCGTCATTCTAAACTCTATACTTATATATAATATAGTAAGTTAAACTACCCGCAAATATCCTCTTGTTGGTACCTACCCCTAAGTAGGTACGTACGCAAAGTTTTCAAAACAGTTCAACCGCAAAACTAAAATTAACAATGCAAAATGACGTCACAACATGGCGCATGATATGGGGCGAGGTTTAGTTGCCGGCGTTTGCTATAAGCATATACCTACATAATGGTACCTACCTACCTACATCATGCAATGCCCAATAATACATTGAATAGCAATTAGCATTCGCAGTATTTCATTGCTTATGTTTATTTGCCATCAATCACGTGTAGTAAACCTACAATACATGTAAAAGCCGCCTAACACATTGTCGCGAGACTTGCGTTCCGTGGCAAAGAGAAAAGCAGGATTAAGTCTCAAGTAGTGTCGAGACACGAGTGAGCGACGCAATATAAAGAGCCGGATAAATAACCGAGTGAGATATTTGCCTCGTGCACCAGCGACGATTGATACCACAGAAGAATAATAGTACTTTGTGATCGTGATACACCAATTTTTTTGTCTTCCACTAGAGCATAGGTAAAGAAAATCTAAGAATAATATTTTCGCGCTGTCTGAACAGTAATAATCATAAACAAATTCATCTAAACATAGGATTTCCCCTAAGAACGCCACCACACCCGGTCCCCCAGCTCTCCGCGCTTCCGGTCACCATCTTTAGGTCGTCGGTTCCTCGCGGTGGGAGGGCGTTCCACGCTACGCGTACCCACCCGGTTTGACCTCCAGAGCCAAGCGTGACGGACGGACGGAATTGAGATATTCGGTTTTTCGGTATATTGTGATAACGATATATGTAGAGCAATAGTATAAACAATAGTAGAATAATAGTTTGTCGCGAAAATGTCGCGAAAATTGGAAAAACTTTTTTTCTCGATTACAATTACTTCCTCTTACCCTTAGTTACTACGTACAAGGGTCACGAGAAAGTAAAAAAATATAATAGACATACCTGCTTATCTAGATTTATTAGAAGTAACTTTCACTTAATTTGGTAGTGAACCTGCCTATTGCGCCAGGGGTCGTGGGTTCGATTCCCACCCAAGACCAACATTTGTGTGATGAGCATATCTGTTGGTTTTCGGATTCTGGGTGTTTGTATGTATTTAAGTATTTATTTAAAAGTATATAAGTATGTTTATCAGTTGTTGAGTACCCATGTACAAGCTTCGGCTTAGTTTGAGACTAAACAGCCGTGTGTAAAATTTGTCCAAACACAAACATACATAAACAATTCTCTAAGGAATGCTAGTGTTGAGCATTTATCTACCGACTTTGTATTTAATCAGAACACAGAATATTCAATAACTGTCTCAAGACAAAACTAATACACAAGACTAGGCTAAAGAGTCACCTCTAAGTTCGCGATGTTCTCAGTTCGCGTCGCTTCAACGAGGCAACCAATAAGACGGTGTTAATAAATCATCTTGACAGGTATTACTTCGCACCTTAAGCGCTTGTGAAATTAGGTATGTGTCAGTAACACCCTTAAACAAGCTTAAATATTCAACATGTAAGTACAGATGTTTAATTCAGATCGTCGCAATGTTATTTATGACCTACAAATGACCAGAACAGAGTGCTCAAGCGGCGTAGCACGCGTAGCAGTCGTAGCCAACTGTTTGTGAAACAGTTGCGACGGCGGCGATTTTGCCATTTTTGGCAACTGGTTGCGTAACTAGAATAAATTTTCTTCTATCACAACTCGTTGCCATGAAAAACTAAGAAATCTTCGTAGACAACTGGTTGTGAAACACAGTTGCGATGGCGGCCGAGCGTTTTGTAGGGATCTATCAAAACGAATACAACTAGTAGTTCCGTGAGAACAGTAGACCTCGCCAGCCCTTATAAACCAAACCTAAAAGAAACCAACAAAAGTCAACTTTGGAAACAGAAAAAGTACCTACTAAAGTGACAAAAATTAGCACTTTAAAGCTTAATATTTCGCAAACGGATCCCTGAATCGAAAAATGTTTATCACACACCCGCGATATTTTTGAAAGACCCATCCAACGATACCCCACACCATGGATATCACGCGGAAAAAAATAATTTTCCATTCTACGTATGCAGTTCTATGAACATAATTTATTTTTTCAACTTTCTTAAGTCGATCCACTATTACTCAAAAACTAATAGAACCTACTTAGCCGTAATAGTTTTCCTTGTAACTACGTTATATATGCTACTGCCATGAATTTTTTCACATTTCCAGAAGCAACCGTTTAGCTGGCAGGGGGGGGGGGACACGTGACTCTAGCAAAAATTACCGCTTTAAAGCTTAATATTTCGCCAACGGATCCCTAAATCGAAAAAATGGTATTCACACACCAGCAATATTTTTGAAAGACCTATCCAACGATATCCCACACTATGGGATTCACAAGAAAAAAAAAGTTCACTCCCACTTTGCGAGTATGGTAGGTACTCTAAAAAAAATGTTTTTCAAAATTTTATTCTACTCATTTTGTAGGTTTAATTAATTTATACATATGCCAAATTTTCGTCAAAATCGGTTGAAAAATGCGACCTGTAGAGAATTACAGACAGACAGACAGACAGACAGACAGACAGCCGGACAAGAGCATTTTTGGCCAGTCTCGAAACGTAGACGCTTCGCTCGCTTCGCTCGCTCGGTCAATTATAGCGATAACACTGCAACATACATGTAATTATTAATGATGGAAAAATTATGGAAATTTCAGAAAAAACACTAATAATGACACTGACACAGCCCGCACATTGTTTACGGCGTACACTTTGCTGACTTGTTTAAGACTGTCCAAAGCACAGAATTTAAACTGAAAGATAGACTCGTTAAATTAGTTAACCGTGGTGTATACAAGTAAACAACTCCTTTTGACATCCGTTTTAATTTGTAAAAGCCTGCAGTATATATATAGCATGTTATATATTCTATTCTTTGAGTATTCGACGGAATAGAGGTATCTGTAAATTGAAATGACAGGTTTTATAGAAATATGTTATTATAAGCACAATCTCGTACACATATTTTATATTCCCGAGGGAACGCAAAGGAGCGTTGCATCCGCTAGTCTACCTATAAAAAGCACGTATAAGACCAAAACTTATGATGAAAAAGGCAAACTAATAAACTGAGCTCAAAGCCTTCCCTCCCACAAATCCCTGGTGATGTCGTCTGACTAGAAATCAATTTTGGAGCTTGGAACTCAATTGAAAGGTTCAAGAAAGCAGTATCCTTAAGTCTCTGAATATTCTGAATTTCTGAGACCCTAGGGTATTTAATCCTTAGAACATTTTAATACATAACAACGTAGTAAAAGTCTAAATATACCACTTCTTGAAAATGACTGTTTAAATACCAAGATTGTTCATGAAAATATACCTATAATTCCCTTGGATGAGATCCTTCAAGTTAATTCCAGAAATTGTTTTCTATGCGGCAGTTTTATTTTCACCGAAGTAAATGCAAAGTTCTGTAAAAATAAGCACCCGATTTTACTTTCTTAAATACCACTACCGAATAAATCCGATTCGATGTTTGTTGCCTAATTAAGATGTAACCATTGAACGAATTTTGATGAAACTTCGTAGCTATCCTAGAATAACGTACCTTAGTTGGATTTTAACGTGGAAGAACTCAGATGTAATATACATTTTTTAATCTGGCATTACAGTTCAATAATAAATAAGTGGAAGTTGTATGTTGCGAGTATCAAAAGGGCGTTCTCAATAACGTGGAAGTGAACCACAGTCATTTGTTTGCCTCTGTCTACCCTCAAACGAGTTGAAACAAATTTGGGTTCATCGCATCGCCGGGTGTTTAACATTCTTCATGGAGCCTAATTTTACAACGGATGAATACAAAACAAAGTGGCTTGTTTCGGTTTGTGTGTTTTTACATAGGTAGGTACTTTCATTTTAGCATAATTTGCTTTTTAGAAGAAATAGAAGAAATGTAATATTGGAAGTGCCTTAATAAATGATCCACAGGAAATGACAGCAGAGTTATTATTTGAGCAACAATAAAAAAATCTGATAAGTATAGAAATTGCCACAACTTAATTATGGTCAGTCTATACTTTATCTTAAAATAGCCTTTAATTTTACAAATGCTAGTTAGCATAGTCTATTCTTTTCGATATCCGGTACAATTGCATCACAGCTTCTGGTCCAGTCTTGATTAACCTCTCATAGACATCGATATTACGCATGTCCTGTGGTCCAGTGGTCTTAAACGACAGGTGAGAATGGCGACTTCCCTCGTGTGTTGCTTTATAACCCCTCGTCGTTAAAGACCCTAGAAATTTCTAAAGACACTTGCTAAACTCGTTCAGCGCGATAAACTGCTCAGTTGCTGACTAACTAAATATTTCAGGCTTCAGCAAAACTTACTTGCTAATGGATGCCACTCAGTATTAAGATGAAGTTGGACTTCACATCGCAACGGCCAACTTTGACCACTTCTAGCGTACTTAATGCTTTTATACAAACATTTAAACTTTGCCTGACAACTTGCTGACTTGCCCGGGTTAATTAACAAATATCACAGTTCCTTGCAATCGCTTTAGGATTGCACTTACTTAATTATTCAGTTTCCGATGCTTATGACGATAGAAAATAGATTAGACTCTCCCTTAACTCCCCTATAACATTGTAATGAGCATGATTAGCAGTACCTACTTACTATAACACTAATACCTATGTGGTACTTTCTATCTACTTTTCTGATAACATTATTGACCCTTTAATCATAATGTTGGAAATTTATTCTGCTAGGACTAATTTGTTTTAAATTCGCAAGGTAATTGTTTACGGAGAAAAATTGTATTTCACATAACGATGCCTATTTATTTTCATGTTCTGTGTAATCAAAAGCTTCAAAGCCATTGTTGGTCGTTAGTCATCTTTGTAATAAGCGTCAAAATGATTTATTTCCGCGTTGTTTATTGAAATAGGAGATTTTACGTGTTTATTCGCTATTTGTACAGTCAGGACTTCAACCGGCAAAATTTAATAAAGGTTTCAATGCAATATAGCGAACGCTTGTACAAATTGGGCACTTGTTAAGAAACCTTAATATTTATCTTTGATGCGGGAAAGCGTAGAAATACATGAAAATTGAGATATGATGATATCTACTTAGCAAAGACAATATTTGGTTGAAATTATGTGACGACAGCCTTTTTCTTTTACCGACCTGCAAGAAAACAAGATTGTACATCGGGAATCCGAAATATCGTTTTGCTTTATAAAGGATATAAGAAACCACTCATCTCCCCTTATGCTGTACATTCTTGGACACAGTCTTATTAGCTTTATGGCAGAAACTAGTCTGGCATCTCACATAGTTTGTAGACTAGCGCTCGCTGGTTACCTGGTGACCTATGTGGGTAACATAGGGATTTTATTTGGTATTTCGGGTAAAGTACGAATCTAATGCAATCGAAATAATACGGTTATAAAAAAAATTATTATATTTACTTTAATGGCTCAAAGTCAGTATAAGTGATGCGTATAGCGTCTCGTTGCAAGGTCACTTGGATCTCTTTCTTGGAGACATGAGCAACAAACGGCTTAGGGCGGTGAAAACGAGTATTTTTGCTCGAGATTGTAGAGACAGGCTTTTAATTCGAGGTTAACACATTAGACACAACGACAAATATAACTAATCGATTTACAAAGGTAAAAGGACTAGTCCTCCTGTAGGAAAAGTAAGCCGAAAGAATTAATAGTTATGGTACGAGTATATCATTTCTATTTCTTTCCGGCGTAACTAATAGATATGTTATTAGGTCTGTTTGATTTTTTCCAGTTTTATCAACTGAGTCCAGTGAGGAGCCAAGTTTGAAGATCATGGCGAGATCGTCTGTGTACAATGTTGGAGAAAAGAAAGGAATCTACTGCGAAGGAACGAATGTGCTAGAGGTATCTGCCCTGTATTATCTATCATACAATATTCCTTTCTAATATACCTATATAATATCCGAAAGTAATTTTGGTTTTCACCGGTCTCCATCTCTATGAAGCATACGAGTACCTGCACATAGCTGTGTCATGCAGATGAACAAAGATAGTTATTTCCATAGAAGAAACTGTTTAAAAAGTGCTATATAACCCCTTAGTAATTTTTCTTTTAAACACTACATGAAATTACTGAATACTGCGCCAAAGGTCGTGGGTTCGATTCCGACCCGGGACCAATATTTGTGTGATGAGCATAACTGTTAGTTTTCGGATTCTGGGTATTTGTATTTTGTGTGGGTTTGACTAAACAGCCGTGTGTAAATTTGTCCAATAATTATTATTATTATAATTGGATCCAGTGGTGAAATCGTGTGTTAAACACTTGGTACTTACTATTATTTTTTTTGTTGTTGGTTAAACCATAAACGTATCTAGGGGTCCAGCTACACGCTCAAGGTCTTCCTTGCCCAAATTCAATGTTTGCACAAGCAAGCAGTACCATTTTAGCCGTCTAAAATTTAAATATGCATGCTTGTGCGAACCTGAAATGGAAGACTGAGTGTGTAGGCGGACCTATAAAGAAGGCTTGATATACTGTGCGAAGCCGGGGCGGTCACTATAATTAATCATCATAATATTCTTTATGCGTTAATTACAGCCAGTGGAGTGGCACTCCCCGTCGGGCGACAAGGTGGAGGGCCGGTCCACCCGGAACACGAGGGTATACGTGGAGCGGCGGAGCACCGAGCCCAACCTCGTGGCGCTCATCATACACAGCACCAAGCTCAAGGACAGTGGCAACTGGACCTGCAAGTCCGGGGACTTGAGTGAAACCATCGAAATTGTCGTTGGAGGTTCGTTTACCTATTAATTTAGTATTTTTATTTATTTAATTTTTAATATCTACTTAATACACACACGAACACAAACATTATGGTTACAATAAAGAGAAAACGAAGTTATCTCACATAGGATGTTTCTTAGCCAAGAGGTTTCTCACTTATTATTTAATCTAAACTGATATGAAATAGAATTGCGTAAATTTATAGGTAATATATTATTATTACAATAAATACGTATAATTAATATGGTATATTTGTTAGTATATTTTAATATACAATCATTATCATTACAGATGTCCAAAGCGATAATGTTGACGTCACAATTGACGTTACCATTAAATAAAACATTAAATATTGAGGCAATAAAATTACAAAAAAAAAATAACAACATTATGCAATTACAGTTACAGTATATAGTTTTATCACAGAGGATTATAATAGTTTTATTAAAGTTTTATGAGACTGTGTGACGTCAAACATGAAATCAGGAGGCCGTAGTAGCGGCAGACCAGTATTTGAATTACTTACCTACGTAATAGACGTAAATATAAAATCTCAAAGGTTGTCTAGGAGTTATTATTAATAGTACAATACTTACTTACTTATCTCACTTGGGATAACATCGAATAAGACAACATATTCATTACCTTTCCTTTTTTTGTGCTTGACTGTACTTTGAATCTGTAAATTGAATGATATTTTATGGTACAGTGACGAGATGGGAAGTTTTCGTTAGTATAATCTCGTGGCTGACGAGTTGGGAACAGACCGAAAATCATTTTTTCCTGCGATAAATTCACTTTTATTCCTTTACGTAAAGACGATTATTCAGAATCAATATAAATCATCTCATGTCCCTGTCCGAGCGTTTCTCGTCTTGAGGGCTAGTTCGACCTTCGTTTGTCAAATTGATTAATGGATGCAGTTTGTTCTCCTTACTCTGACCCGTCAGAACCTTAAACAGGACCGAACCGTTTATATAGATAGTTCCAAGAACTTCTACCTACTAAACTTCATTTAGATTTTCACAAGATATTACTTGGGTATAAATGTGTACGATAAATGGCGTAGTATTATCCTTAAGCATAAGATTGAAAAAGTCAGCAAACACAATTTACCTACCGTCATTTAATTTTTTTTCATATTCTGAATTCTATGCCTATATCTAGCTAGGCAATTTTGAATTCATTTATTCAAAATTTAAACTGGATTTAAGCTACAAATGTTGAACTTACTTAAGGTTTTTGAGGGTTGTTAGGTGGATGTCATGTTCGGCTTTAGTCATAATCTGCTTTAGTTATGTTCCTCAATGGGCACGTTTCACTTTGGTCATGTTCAACCCTAGTCATGTTCTATCCTAGTCATGTTCTGCGTTGGTCATGTTCTATCCTAGTTATCCGGCGGATAGATATACAGACGCATACAAAAGCTTCGCTCTAATTGTATTTTGTTATGTATGACGAAACCTAATACTCAGCGGTAATGGCACTGATGTGATGAATCACAGCTTCATCAGAATAATTAAAGTAAATTATTGTTATTTCAGAGAAGGTCATAATGACGGTCCAATCGGAGAAGTTGGTGTCGGATGAGGGCAAGACAGTGAAACTGAACTGCGAGGCAAAGGGGATCCCCCAACCAGTCGTGCAGTGGTACATGGATGGCCGCCTCATTGCCGATGGTAAATAAATACATATTAATTATGTGTATGTTGCTCGTCTTAACATATGTTAAGACATACCTAGTTGCTGATGGATGTTCAGACTTCGACCGGTCGATTCTCCCGATCTTTGTGCCGGATGTCGAAGGAAAATCAGTAAAATCGATCGCTCGCAGAGAGGAGAGCGATTCAAAAATAGAGCTCCCGACTGATAAATCAATAATTTTTATATAAATATAGTTCGAAGCAATTTTGTGACTAAGGGAATTTTGTTACTATAAACATAATTTACATACAAAATATAGAACCATCCCGTCAGCCAAATAGGGCAAATTCACAAAAACCGTACCTATTAAAAGTAATTACCTACAAATTGCAGAAAGGTCAAAAAAAATAAAATAGAGTAGCGTCTGGACCGTCTGGTAGACTATTTCACTAATAATGGTTCAATATAACGCCTGTGATGAGAATACATCTACCAATATCGTTGCAGACGATCCTTTTAAGTACACAATAAAGAAGAAAGATGACAACAACTACACTCTGGAGGTGAAGAACCTGACCCACGCTGATGCCGGCGACTACACTTGTAAGGCGTCGCAGAAGGTCCTGTCGCATTACACCTCTAAGATTATCAAGCTCACCGTCCATCGTGAGTAATTCAAACATAACATCCTATATACCAGCAGGATTTGATGGCCTTTCTAAACTGTACCGCCTCCGGCCACCTTCCGATAGGATGGCGCAGACGCAACTTGTTTAATCCTAAACTACGATTCCAAGTGCAGATCGACCCAGACATAACACCCAGAAGCAGGACTGGACTAACTCGGTCTATCTCCAGTTGAAATCTAATCCACGCTCTGACACGGGTTTGAGACCCAACGATAACCTCATCATCATCATCAAGTAAGCCGAAAGACATCAATTGCTGGACAAAGGCCTCCCCAAAGATCTCCACGACGACGGGTCCCGCGCTAACCTCATCCAGCCGGGTCCCGCGACCTTCACCAGATCGTCGGTCCACCTTGTGGGAGGCCTGCATACGCTGCGTCTTCCGGTACGTGGTCGCCACTCAACGCTTAGGGAAGGAAAAACATACTTCTTTTGTGAATCAGGAAACTGGGTTGGTTTGGTTACAATAAATATTTTGATTGTTTCAGATAAACCAATCCTTTTTGATCCGGAAACGGGGAAACCGTACATACTCGAATCTGTGACAAAAACCAGATTGGAAGAAGTATTTGCCGTTTTGAATGACACGTGAGTTGATTTTACATCATTTGTTGCCCTCCTCGCCAGATATAAAAATAGTTTCACTGCAATCAACTCAAGTAGAGCTGTAGAGTTCATCAATCGATCATCGATCATGAATGGAACCACTAGATCATTAATAAATTACTTGACGAACTCCTGGAAAAATAATCGTAGGAGCAGAAACCAAGATTTGACTAATAAAAATTGCGCATGTTCTTGAACCAAACACATACACAATATGGAGTCTGTCTGTAGCACCACAACCAAGTATATAGATGGCGTTGTATTGAACCATGAACATACTATTTTACTAAATTTTTCAGGAAAAACATAACATGCAACGCTATCGCTGTTCCGCTGCCGAGCTTCCGCTGGTTCAGAAGAATAAACGGCTTTGATAAGGCCATCGTAGACGAGGACGCGGTAATTAGTCCCTATAGTACCTTAGTTATTTTTTAATCAATATCGTTATTTGAAAACCATGAAAATCATTCGGTTTGAATACCTGTATCCATACCCTAATTTCTGTGTTCGCAGAAGCCTTTCCCCATAAGCACCAGTCCACCACACCCCACGCTTCCGCCAAATAATTGGACTATTTCTTTTGGACTTTCCTTTTTGGGCTAGCATGGTGGACTTAGCCCGTACATTGTGGGGACATTTAATAAACTGATGATTTGATTATAAATTCTCAGATTGCATTTGACGATAACGGTGTAAGCTCCACGCTGATACTGAGGATGCAGGACGAGAACGACAAGGGCCAGTACAAATGTACCGCTTCCAACACCAAAGGGCACGTGTCAGTTATATTTGACGTCACGCCGGGGGAGAAACCAAATCCGCCCGATGGGGTAAGTGTCTACTTCATAAAAACATATACCTACAGGAATAAGACAAACATTTCACATACATAACATCCAGACCTCTGGCGTTCAAGTCTAATGAACAAGCCAATAGGCCAACACGAGGCGGTTGAAATCGAAAACAATTAATATTTTTATTGTGTTATTTGGCTGATATGATGACGATGGCGACGTTTTTGGGTCTTGAACCTTACGTCGTCGCTATGTACCGTAAACAGAGTTTTCAATGATATTTGTAAAAAATCGCACTGATTCGTCTTTATTTCTTACTTCTAGATAAACTTAATATCCGCCAACGCCTCTCACATAACGTTCAACGTAACCTGCACCAATTGTTCCACCATGGCGAAAGGGGCATTCGCCCTTATGAATCCTGATAATTTACCGATTGATGGTAAGATTTTCAACCAGTAAATAAATCCAAGACTTCCCAATTCAATTTGGTTAGGTGCTATTAAACAGGGTTATTTTTAGTCAGTTACCAAATTAAACATTGTGTTAAATTGTACCCGCCGTCTTTTTAATTTCCTTAATCATTAGAATGTGGCTGTCAGATTTTCGTTTTTGAAAAACGAACTCTATCTAGACTTCACTTATGTCTAGTATTTGAACTTGTTTTTTGGGTCGCAAAACCCGTTTAAACACTCTGAGGGTTAACCTGTATGCGTACCTATGTAAAATTTGATATCGGACTTAAAATAACCCAGTATAATTATTTTTGACGGTATAAAGTGACAAACGGACATACAACTGGTTATCCGACAGTAAGCGGTCCATTCAGGCAATCACACGTTTTTGTTGTGTATTATAAATATAATGGGCTATGAAATAAATAAAATAAATAAATATAAGATGGTTTACCAATGTCACAGCACGGACAATGTCTTTTTTTTTTCATTTGAGCAGCAGGTGTATGCTTTTCTAAAATGGTGACGCCATTTGAACAACTTCGATTGTTGTAAAATCCATGTTTCGTTTAATGTTTCAGGTTATTCGTTTCAACTGGTTCGCCATAACAAGGACTATCCTCCTGACTGGGACCAGGGACAAGAGTTCAGAGTCGATATCGTAGATACAGAAGGTAATGTCATACATACATCGCAGATCGATGGCAACACCATTTTTTATTTGCGAAACCGACCAAATGGTCATACTTAACTCAGAAGTTCAGAACAAAGTAGGAAAGTAGTAGGACCTGACTATCCTGACATCCGTTTCGTAAAACTTGACGATATAATATGAGGATTGATGTGAAACAGCTTTATCTCAACAATATGAGGAAATACACATCTGCGACTATGTGCAATAAATATTTTCACTTTTTATTACCTATTTTATTTACAGATACATTGTTCTCTGTGGGCCCGCTAGAGAACAATACAGACTACCATGCCCGGGTGCGCGCGCGCAACGCTGCCGGCTTCTCCGATTGGTTCGAGATGGTGGAGCTGCCTAAAACCACCGCCCACGCTATCAGCCTGATCGCGACCGTTGCCGTTGTGTTCGCCTCTGTTGTGGCAACCTTTTGCTATTAGGTTACTTGGCAATGCCGTGGGGATGTTTTATTTTTGTAATTTTCGGAATTTTGTTGATGTATATTTGGGTCGATGTGAGTCGAGTTGTACTGTTTTGTTTGACCGCCACTAGAAATTTAAATCTAATTTAAGTACCTGGTCTATGACGTACGTATGTACCTACCTGTACAGTTAATATACCGTAAAATGGAAACGTTCTTCACTTTTAAGTCAAATTTTCTGTGTTTATCATCTCGGATTTTTACGCATGACATGTGACTGAGTTGGTGATGACGCGATGGCTCAGTTGTTAGAGCACGATTCAAGTCCTGCTCGCGTGTTAATTTTCTTCATATCTCTAATGTTTACAATCTCTAAACATGTGTTAAAATCCCAAAATATTTTCGTTAAAAAATAACTTTTATTCGGGGCGATCACATCATTTTAAATGTTATTAATGACACCTGCCAAAGAATAGATAATACTTAGTGGCCTTGCCTATTACTTACTCTGTGGCCTTGCCTGAGAAATGTTCAGCGCGATACCTCTGCTTATACGTACCTACTATTCGTAGATTCCATTTTTCATTTTATAATATCTTTATATTTATCGACTATTCCGTTATTCCTCCAGTCACTTTAATGTTAACGTAGACAATGTAGTAAGTCAATTTTATTGAATATTTTGAAGCTTTAAGTATGTGTTGCAGAATATAGCAGGTATTCTGATGTTTATGTATGTTACATTACTTGCATGTGTATTGCATCTATCATTCGACGTATATATTAAAACAACAAAACTAGCCGTGGAAAAAAAACTACCTAGAATACCTTTGGCGACCGAAGCAAATGCTTTGCCACTAGGTAGGTGTGTTGGGTGAACTGTATTACAATTACAAGACATTGTCTCATTGATAATAGTAACAACACGATTTTATTTTTACCCTGCTTTCTACAAACCGCCTTAGCAGTATGATGTTATTTTTAACAAGCATTTTTGAAAAGATTACAAAAATATCGGCCAAAACTCTTAGTATACTACCTACTATGTACTTATTAGGTGGCCGGTAGTAAGAGGGGTAAAAATAGCCGTGTTAGTGCTGGGATACAACAAATTGTTAGGGCAAACTGGTCGCTGGTCTATATATTTCTATTATGCTCCCTCGCCTCGTCCGGGATGAAGATGAGAGAGCGTCGTTTGTTTGCTATTTCCTTCTCTTTTACTCCTAAAACACTATAAAATATCTGTCTTTTTGTTTTGTTAATAACAAAAATAACAATAGTAAATATTTATGTTTGCAATCCCACCATCATAAGTCAGTTTGCGCGGGAAACAGAGGTATATCTATGACACGCCGCGCGGTTTACCTCATTGCGTCGTTTGCACTCGTTGGTGAAGGAAGTGAAACAAGACTATGAGCGACTGTGAGACGATTAGTGTTGGCGAACCTGAGGAAGTAATCGTGGAAATACACAACGCGGCCGTACCTGTAAGTACAACACATATTTTGTCGAAAAGTGATATGAGCAATAGTAGCGAATGTTCCGAAGAGTCTTCTTCGCCGCCCCGTTACAAATATAATCAGCGGCGGCGCCGTCGGCGGCGCCGCCATGAACATAATTCTACCCTCAATGCAATTCTTGAACAGGTACATTCTTTGAATGCCATGTTTAACAAACCAACACAGCCATCCCCATCACAACATCAACCCCAGATCGAGGTCGCTCATCAGCAATATAATATTGACCAATCATTTATATCACAACCCCAGGTTGGGGTTCCCCATACTGTAACACAATTTATATCAAACGAGGTGCCTGAGCCAGCGCACCAGCAACGTTATATTATACCATTAGAGCAACAATACATATCTAATCAGGTGCCCGGGCCGGGACCATTGCCATTCTCAGGAGACCAACAAACCGGAATTCCAATGTATTTAAATGTCCAGGCTGGGCATACAATACCTCAGGTCGAAAAAGCTCCCATTAATAACAGTATCTCCATACAACCAATTCTCAATGACAACCAATCAACTACCAATTTAGGACCAACTGTACCAGTTTTACACGAAAAAGATCCCACCATTAAACCTGTCAATCCGTCAGAACTAGAACTAATCACCACACTTCAAAAATATGGACAACCAGATTGGATGAATATACCGTTTTTTGAGACTCAAAAGACGCACTTATTTACGCCGGGTTTCCGGGCACTTAAAACAAATGCTGAACTGACTCCTATTGACACCCCAACTAATTTCCAAACAGAATTCGAAAATACACTAGCTGCCATTACACACGCCGCCATCGTGCAGCGCACAGACTTACATAAAAGACTGCAGGATCTTGTTACGTGGACTCATTCGGGTGAAATGTTATCTTCAGAATCTGTTACGAATAAAATCAAAGAATTATTTGTCAATGACAAACAGTTTTCAAAAGCTAATGAGGACGTATTCCAAATTACTTGTGGTAAAAGAGCAAGTATAATTCAACACAGAAGGAATAACATAATAAAACAGTGCTCCAATTCCATTGTTGCTTCGAAAATGAAGGATATCCCTCCATCTGACCTACATTTGTTTGATAATTCCCAGCTAGAAAAACTATTAATTGATAATGGCGGTACATCTAAAAATTTTTACAAGAATGTTGTTAAACAGAATAACACGCGTTATAATAATAATAATTACAAAACACACACTGCTAAAACTCATTACAACCACAATCAGAAGCGATACAGTCATCATGACAAATCAAAATACCAACCTAGACAACAGCAACAGACATTTCAGGAGTCAACCTATTACAGACGTCCAACCGAAAACTCAGCAGGCTATAATGCGACTAGAAAAAGGAAGTTTGACACCACATCCCGCACCACAGCTTATGATTCAAAACATAAGCGCTATAAATGACTCGCGGCGGAGGTTCAGAGGGGGGTGTCTCAGGGACTTTCACCAGAGTTGGGAGGCACTGGAGGCTCCAGAATATTGCCTAAAAATAATACTAGGAATGAAAATTCCATTTTACAAGAAACCCCCTCTTCTCCAACCAAAATACCTCAACCACTCAAAGTATGTGACACCGGAGGCTCCGGAAATGTCATTGGCAATTGGAAAAATGTTAAAGGACAAAGTTTTAGAGAGGACCACGAGCTCGGCGAGCTTCATCACCCCTCTATTCCTTGTTCCAAAACAGGACGGCTCCTACAGGCCAATAATGAATCTGAAAAGATTAAACGAATACGTGACACCGATGAAATTTCGGTTGATATCACACAAAAATGTTCCAAAATTCCTTCAACCCGGGGACTGGGTTGCCAAAATAGACCTGTCACAGGCATATTTTCATGTACCAATTGCACCAGTACACCGGAGGTTCTTACGTGTAATTTATCAGGGCAATGTTCTTCAAATGACATGCTTGCCATTCGGCCTGTCTTGCGCCCCCAAAATCTTTGCATCTTTGACCAATTGGGTGGCAGAGAAATTAAGAAGTCGGGGCATACGCATTATAGTATACCTAGACGATTATCTTCTAGCATCCCAGTCGCGGAAGCTCCTTTGCGATCACATCCACGAAACTCTTCAACTGCTACGGACATTAGGCTGGACAGTGAATATAGAGAAGTCGATTACATTACCGCGCAAGAGCCTCGAGTTTCTAGGCATAATGTGGAATCTAGAATCAAACCAAAAATCCATGCCCCAGAAAAAGACAGAAAAGATTCTCTCTCAACTGAATCAGCTCATCAAAAAAGGAAAATGTTCCTTGAGACAAGCTCAGGTACTACTGGGTTGCCTCAATTTCGCATGTTTTGTTATTCCTCTGGGCAGACTACATTGTCGCCTCTTCCAAATACACAGCAAGGTCAACCTACGCAAGAAACCAAAGGCAATGATAACGTTACCTGTAACAATAATAGAAGAACTGAGGTGGTGGAAAGAAGCAATCCACGAGACATCTCCAATACACCAGCCCAAAATCTCAAGATTTCTAATAACAGATGCAGCAGACTATGGCTGGGGAGCCATATTAGACAACGAGACAATGTCAGGGAGATGGAAGCGGGATCAAACAAAGTGGCACTGCAATCAGAAAGAACTACATGCGATATACAAAGCCATTTCCCTCAAAATTCGCACCCTAAGGAATCAGACTTTATTAATACAATCAGACAATCAAACAGCCCTGGCATACTTAAAAAACGAAGGGGGAACGAGATCAGTGACACTATTAGAAGAGGCCCGCTCGATCTTGGAAATAACCCACATCAACAATATAACTCTGGTACTACAACACCTACCAGGCAACTTGAACGGAATTGCAGATCGAATCTCACGATTTCGTCGACTCCCGGAATGGCACCTGCTACGGGAGGCAACATCAAACTTGTTCCGACGGTTGGGTCGACCCGAAATAGACTTATTTGCTTCGAAAACAGCACATGTTACGAAAAGGTACTGCTCACAACACTACCGGGACAACAGGGCAGAATTTCACAATGCGTTCAGTCGCCAGTGGAATTACGCACTGGCATGGATATTCCCCCCACCCTGCCTAGTACCACAGGTATTAAATCACCTCAACAACGCTTCAGGTCGATTCATTCTCATAGTTCCACAATGGAAAAGGACATTTTGGCGAGCAGATTTGATGAGGAGAGCACTCAAGGACCCAATTTTAATACCCAACCTCCTCAAATTACTCATAGACACGACAACCGGAGCCCCGCCGCAGAATGTAGGGAACTTGACATTGGAGGCCTGGTTGGTACAAGGTGGAATGACTTCTTAAGGAATTGGTCACAGACCGAAGTAGAACTTCTTTCAAAAAGTTGGCGTCCTTCAACGCTGGCGGTTTATAAACCTGCATGGCAACGCTGGGTTGCATGGTCCATGGCACACAAAGTTGAACCTACAAAACCACAAAGTTCAGATGTAGCCCGCTTCCTTGCTCATTTACATTTGAATGAAAAATTAGCACTAAAAACAATCATGCTTCATAAATCTGTAATTTCGACATTCTGTGAGCCACATCTAAAACAAAAGCTTAGCTCAGATTTGATAATCAAACAAGTAATTAAATCGATAAGTTTGCAGGCACCAAAGAAACCCCAATGTCCAACATGGGACCCTCGACCCCTCACTCTGTGGTTGGTGACAAACCCTCCAACTGAAATTACGTTTTTCGAAGCAAGTAGGCGCTGCGCCACCATTCTTATGCTGACCTCAGGGAGGCGGGTGCACGACTTAACACTGTTGTGCATAGATCAGTATAATTTTTTTTGATAATGGAGATCATGTAATATTCTGGCCGAAATTTGGTTCAAAAACAGATACAGCTAACCATCAACAATCTGGGTGGAAATTAATAAGAAATGTAGAATCAGACAGTGTCTGTCCAGTCTTCTGGATAAGGAAAGTTCTGGAACTATCGAAAATCAAACGAGGCGCTTACACGGAATTATTTCTATCGACATCGGGACACATAAAACCAGCTTCCAGAACAGTCATCGCGTCCTGGATAAAAACAATATTTCGCGATGCGGGCGTTCAGGCTACTCCTGGAAGTTCAAGAGCAGCAGTGGCATCATTAAACTGGCTGCAGAATATGCCAATAGATGAGATCATGCAACGAGGAAATTGGAAGCAGGCCAATACCTTTTTACGATTCTATAAAAAAGAAGTAAGAAATAATAACAAGGAAAGTCAATCACTATCAAAATTTTTCTCTGCAATTTAATTTCTGTGTAATAAATTAGAAATTATTTGTTCTCTGATTTAATTATGTTGAATACTAATTATTTTTAATTCCATTTTTGTTCTATACAATGAAAAAATTATTTTCTCAATAAAAATATTTTGAAATACTATATACTTTTTCAGTCATTCGAAATGCACCATCACCAGTCGAAAACAAACAGGTCTCATCTTCATCCCGGACGAGGCGAGGGAGCATAATAAAACAATTTTACCATACAATAAAATTGGTGTTATGCTCCTGAAGCCTCGTCCGGGATATTTAATGGCTGTCTGGTGAAGATGAGCCGCAATGAGGTAAACCGCGCGGCGTGTCATAGATATACCTCTGTTTCCCGCGCAAACTGACTTATGATGGTGGGATTGCAAACATAAATATTTACTATTGTTATTTTTGTTATTAACAAAACAAAAAGACAGATATTTTATAGTGTTTTAGGAGTAAAAGAGAAGGAAATAGCAAACAAACGACGCTCTCTCATCTTCATCCCGGACGAGGCTTCAGGAGCATAACACCAATTTTATTGTATGGTAAAATTGTTTTATTAAAAATACCTTACATTGAGGAATTTTAAATAACTGATAATCAAATGATTATTGTAAACTTAATCATAGTTAGGTAACTCAACATAACTTAAGTTTTACTGTTCTGTAACGTAATTAATGTTTATGTACTGCCTCGTTTAAATTAACTAATATCCCCATGACATTCCGAGGTAAATGTAGATAGGATATATTTAATTTTAGAAAATAATTGTCTATTATGCATTTTCAAAGTGTTCATCCTCTTATTTATAAAAAAAACTCATAAAGGCCTCAAACATTGTTGTAATAATAATTGACGCGATGGGTTCCCAATCACGTTAGACAGGAATAAATGTATGCATCAAAGCCTGTAATCATGAAATGCAAAAACCATGTATTTTATGTCGTAATTGTAACTGTTTAGGGTCTTGGCTTGCTATTGTTATTGTCCATGTTTTAAAAAAACGCCTTTCATTAATACGAATAATTCTGTTAGGTAGGTACTTATATTAGAAAGTATTCGGATTTATAAATCTAGATACCTACAGCATTATTAAAATGAGAGCTGATAATAATAATATGGGCTTTTTGAGTCGGTGTGTGGCTCAAACATATTTTATTTAACACACTATTATCATGTAAATTTAAAAGATGTAAACATTGTCAATATTTGTTAATATTGGTCAACAGTTGGTATATTTATATAAACTACCTACTGAAAGATCTGGGTTATCATTATAATATAAAACAAAATTATATCTTGCGCGTGTAAATATTTATAGTATATTAATTATTGTTACAAAAAACACGTGAAATTTTTAAAAATTGGTTATAATATTTATTGCAAAAATTGTACCTACACCCTACACTCCAGATTTTTACCAATACATATTATGTGGATGTTGTAACTTCAAACCAGTATCTACTTAGGTAAAATATGTAGTATAAACTGCTTTATAAGTACTATTTACTTTGACATGTAAATATATTTTTAGCTGCGAAAGAGTCCGAAGTAGATTTTAAGGTAACGTGTGTAGTTGGTATGGCAACAAAATACGTTTTTGGAGTTAAATAAATTAGTTTTAACCGGGGTAGTATCAATATAAACAATCATTTCCATTTTAATCCAAATAAGTGCGTTGCAACCATAGTGACTTGCAGAATACCATCTGTATACCTTTATATTTAAGTTTTCCACTAAGTCTTACAGCCACATACAGGTATATTTGTAAGCACTTTTCATTAATTGTTTAACTCCAAAATCTAAATTGTATTCCACGGTGTATGTAATATATAGCTCGAACTGAAATTGCACTACGTATGAATGTAATAAGGTGTTTCAATTTAATTTATGGATAAAGTATATATTTATGGTTATATTATGGTTAGGTATGTTTTAGTAAACAAAATGTTGCAAAAAAATTAATTAGGCTTACCTAGTAATTGTTTTATTTTAGGAATGTATTTATTAAAGAAACAATTACTTTTAGTTAAGTTAAAATTTACTGTGACAATATTGTGTGCAGGTATAAGTACCAAAGACTTAGTTTACCGAATTGTGAGAGACGATAAGAATTACTTACGAATGCTATTATTCTTGACATACAACTTAAACTTACTTAAATAAATACCTACAAATTCCGTCAATTTTACAAAAAATACTTTGGACGATTATTCACTGCAGGAAGACTGATTTTTCCTAAAGAATATTTGAAGCTGCCTCGTTTTTTTATAATAAACTATTGAAAAATAAAGTACCTCTTATTGTCATTGTTCCACTAAAAGGGTGGATTATACATTTTTGAGTTGTGTAGTGGGGCCTACCTATACCTAATTAAGTAAGTAAGGTCAGGTGGGGTATAAGAGAAACACCAGAGAAAGAGGAACTAAGAGACCTGAACTAACAATCTATAGAGTTTATTTCTATAATCGTAGGGGTCTCTAGTCCCTCTTTCCCCGGTGTCCCTCTTACCCCACCTAACCTTACCTTGTAAAGTTCCAGAGAACTCGTTTCTAACTCCTCTGAGGTGGCAACACTATAGATCGTTTCTGCACCACAGAATACATAATAGTACTACCGCCTGCAGATCAGGACTGAAATCGGAATATCTGTACTGGACATAATTTGACATTCCATTTTTTTTTTGGTAACCGAATGATATATTATTATGCTAGGGATATCTGTACTGGACGTATTGGACATTCCATTTTTTTTTGTAACCTCCATGGTATGTCCGAAGTCAGGACATACCTCTTACCTACATGACATATTGAATGATGAGTACCTATTACTTTAATTTCATCACATCGCATTATTCTAAACTGACACACTTGCCTATTAGACAGAAGCATACAGAAGCTTTGGAAAATCATCGTCAAAGTCGTCAACCGATATACTTATTAAAGAATTCTAAACTTTTTATTTGGGGAGGTCATTTTAAATCATGTATACTGTAATTGTTATTATTACCTATTATAATTGATTTATAAAATGTTTAAATACCACGATTCATTATTTTTTGGCTTAAGTAAATACATGACCTACGCCCTCAGGCCCGTATGGTCTTATACCCGGAATGTTACCGGTTGGCTACCAAAACCATGTTATTGTGTACACAAATTGTTATGTTACATACACTGAAATGTTTGCCTCTAATAAAGGTGATTTATAAAAATAATGTCGGCGTTTTTCTGCATAGTCATATTCTCTCACGAGTTGATCACCTTAATAGAAATACACTAATCAAATTAAATAAATGCAAAAGAAAAAAACAACAAGAAACAGGCCGCACTTTTATTGCAAACAAAAATAAACTCAGAATCCATGTTTATACGTTGTACTTTATGTATAATGTTACGGAATTTAAGGGGCTAACTGCACAGAGTAAGTAATACTAACTGGTAATTTGTTAATGTGAATTCCAACTTTATTATTTTATCTATAAACAAATTATTTCCATAAAAATATTTTCAGGAAAATAATTTTGAACTTTGTACTTAATACAAAAAGCTTTACCTATTCTCTTTCTGAGACTAACTTATATCAGTTTTAAAACAAACATACATCCCACAGAAAAGACCACGACCGCACCAGCAATCAGAAAACCATAATATATGCCATTAGAACCTGTTTCTAATAGTTCATTGCCCTCATCCTCTGTTTGCTCTTGCTCTTCTGGTGCTTCTTCTGGCTTGGCGCCGGTGCTGACCAACACCGGGGCTGACCAGCCAGAGTCGCCAACCTTGTTCTTCCAACGCAATCTTGCCCAGTATTCTGTTTCCTCAGCCAAATCTGTGATCTTGCGAGGATCATCTGTAAGATTATGAGAAATACTTGTACATCATCATCAGTACTTTACCGTCTAGTTCTAAACCACTCACTCATAGTCTGTCTGGTACCTATATTAATATCAGAATGACTCTTAGCCAGTACCTCACCAAGATGACGACGGCACTCTAGTAAACCAGTGTCTTCTTTACAGAGCTTTGTTTCTGCTCCGTGGTCTCGGCTGCCGATGTATTTAAGTTTTATAGTTTGATCCTATTATAGCCATAATATACTTAAATTCTGGGTCAGAAGTCGGAACCTATATATGAGTTTTTGCACACGGTAAAAATTGTAGCTTTTTCTAGGCATCAGTGGCCGCATACCATCAGGTGGACCGTTGGCCTATACCTATATAAATAATATAGGTACTTGCGAGTACTTAACACCTGTCCGTGGCCTACCTTCAAGTATTTCTACTTTTTTTGCGGTCCTCCAGTGAAATTCTCTTGGTGTGCCGAATGATTTCTTCTTCATATATTGAATGTCAACACCTGAAAACAATACTTATATAATAAGATAATTATAGTATGTATACAATAAAATCGATACCTACTTTATCTAATTAATTAAAAAAGTTCAGACTGTATTTGATTCCGAAATGGTTTTATATTATTTTTGCTATGATTGTATGCGCAGGCGCTTTATGAAAACTTGTAAGTCTAGTCGCAAGAAACAATGTAGGTATTACTGCTTAGCAAGAAAATGCGATCCTAACTTAATTATTAAGTATTTCAAGAATGATGGCTATGATTTTTTAGGACTGGGTAAACTGTAGGTTACTCACTGTCTGCTGGATAAAGTTTCTCGTCATCCCATAAAATGAGGAACTCTATTTCACTATCGGTGAAATTGGCGACACTTATCTATAAAAACAGATGGTTAAAATGTTATCCTAACATTGGTACACTAGTAGTTCCGTGAGAACAGTAGACCTCGCCAGCCCATATAAACCAAACCTAAAAGAAACGAACAGAAGTCAATTTTGCAGTTGGAGACAGATTAAGTACTGATGTGACAAAAATTAGCACTAAAAAAGCTTAATATTTCGCAAACGAATCCCTGAATCGAAAAATGTTTTTACACACCCGCGATATTTTTGAAAGACCTATCCAACGATACCCCACACCATGGAATTCACGCGAAAAAAAAAATATTTCCCATTTTTCGTATGCAGTTCTATGAACATAATTAAAATTTTCGACTTTCTTAAGTTAATTGACTATTACTCAAAAACTAATAGAACCTACTTAGCTGTCATAGTTTTCCTTTTAACTACGTTATATATGCTACTGCCGTGAATTTTTTCACATTTCCAGAAGCAACCGTTTAGCTGGCAGGGGAGGGGGGGACACGTTACTCTAACAAAAATTATCGCTTTAAAGTTTAATATTTCGCCAACGGATCCCTAAATCGAAAAAATGGTATTCACACACCATCAATATTTTTTAAAGACCTATCCAACGATATCCCACACTATGGGATTCACAAGAAAAAAAAAGTTCACTCCCACTTTGCGAGTATGGTAGGTACTCTAAAAAAAATGTTTTTCAAAATTTTATTCTACTCATTTTGTCAGTTTAATTAATTTATACCTATGCCAAATTTTCGTCAAAATCGGTTGAAAAATGCGACCTGTAGAGAATTACAGACAGAAAGACAGAAAGACATTAGCATTTTTGGCCAATCTCGAAACTTAGACGCTTCGCTCGCTCGGCCAATTATCTTTAGAAATAAGTAGGTAGGTACCTATATAAAGTTACTAGGCACCAATAAGCCGTACCTAAACGGCTTATTGGTGCCGTTTGCTTGCTATATATGAATGTGCTATGCTCGACAGTTGTTAGTTAATGAGTGAGTCGATTAAAATACAAAACGGTGTATAAAAAATCTTGTAAATACAAATACTCACTTCAACAGGTTGTCCAGGCTTCTGCAGTTTTATAAGTTTGAATGTCATATACGCATCACCGTACGGATTGGTTGCCTTACATTTGTACTTTTCATTAAAGGTCGACGAACCAGCGACCAAAGGTAGTATGCCCTTGGTGCCATCCTCTGAAGTCTGTATCTGATTTTCAGAGAACTCTGATAATACTTCACCTTTTTCATGGAACCACCTGTAGGAAGGAATCGGAAATCCTCTGGCCTCGCAAACTAAATCGACACTGTAACAAAAATATCAACAGACATGACGTAGACATATATACAGTTGAGAGTACAGTACACCTCGGAATGTGTAGAAAATTGTCACACCTAATCGATTTAATACTTAAAAGTACTTGAAAATAAAATTTGTAAACTCATTACTCAAATCATTACACCAAGGGCTTCAGCAGCAATGTAATTTTTCATGAGAATCAATTAATCTAGTCGCCCATAATTTGTTATTATTTGATTTAACTTTCACTTTATTTGTGAACTAAATACGTTCTATAGACCACATAGGTACATTACTACAAACTACTAAAAGCGAAATAAACGAATAGAGAATCTAATGTAGGTGTATAATGTAATCAATTTCATTTTGAATAACGGTGACTATTATTACTCATTTTCAGATGTGACAAGTTTGTACATTGTCATTGATTGACATGTACTTTGAATTTTTTTTACTGAGAACCTGTAATAAACAATTTCGCACCTCTCATTATTCCTGGCGTAAATATTGTATGCTGATCCATTGTCGCCTCTAAATACCGGGCTAACTGAAATGAAAAAGATCCACTTTTATTATCAGTACAATCGGCCCCATGTCACGCTATTCACTGTTTATTATCCATTGATTTATATGTTAGGAAGAAAGCAAACTGTGTTGCAACATGCAAATGCATCATAGCACAGGACTCAGAATAAATAGGCCCTAGAAATGTTATCATATACCTATAAGTACGCTTAATTTATTCGGAAACATTGGTAGCCACATAACCCTAATAGTTGTATTTTTATTTTTGATTTAAAATACCTTCCCGGTGAAATGTTTAATTACAAATTTTGTACTATGCTTCCGGAGTTGTTAGCTAGGCCAGCTCAAGGTCAAAGTGTTTCCACTGACGTGCGGTCGACTGTACATACGCGGATTAAAATACAAGTTTTTTTCATTTGAAAAAATAATCCCTTCATTTTTATAAGTTCCTATTTTTTTATAATACAGCAAAACAGTTTCTTTTATGTCACATTATTCTTATTTGTAAATGTAAATTAGTCTCCTATTTTACAGTGTTTCTCGAATTATGGTAGGGTATAAACAAATGGTTTTATTCAGTAGGTAATCCGATTGGTACGGCTGCGGTTAAGTTTGTATGTTAATTTAGAAAGACCCTGATATACGTCATGCTAATAGGTAGCATGAAGAAGACACTAATTTAAAATAGAATAGAAGGTACTTTAATAATACTAGTGAATATAAAATCAATGATATTAAAATATAACCACCGTAGTTTTTAATTTTTAATTAAATTTCCTTAGTAAAAGCTGATACTCTAAATGGGTACTCACAGTTGACATTTAGAGTTATATTTAAACTCTCAGCGTTGGTACAGTCTTCGGCGAGCAAGTTCTCCTGTAAGGCGGTACATTCGTAAGTTCCCATGTCGTATGGATCCAGTGACGTCACCGTGAGGAGGCCTTCAATCCCTTGACTCTTGTAACTGGTCATCATTTTGTACTTCATCGATAACTCGTCATCTGCGACACACGAAGTAAGCTATTGTAATATAGATGGTAAAAAATCTTGAAATTTACTTAAGTACGGTCGCACGTCATTGAAAACAAAATCAGTATAAACTGATCTCTCATAGTAATGAAACTCAATATTAAGCTAGGCCAGCTCAATGTAGGTATGTCTGGGATCAATGGTTTCCGAGTTTCTGAAAATAATTTAGTTTTAACGTACGCTATATTTCGTTGTTGCTTTTTTTTTAAAATGTAATACGTGATTTTTTAAATATCAGTGTTTACTTCCACTGACGTAGCGTGTACAATGCAACGAACAAATATGTGATATGTATATTGTATACTAGAAATGTTTAGGTATTCCCCGTTTCTGCTCCATACGATCGTCGGCTCTGGGTCTCCTCTAGCCTGGCAGGCCAGCGTGATGGACCGCCCCATGTCCACCGTCACCTCCGTTTTCGTGTCCAAGAATTTTACAGGATCTGTAAAAAACATGGAAACCATGCAATTTAAAATTTATTATAAAATTGAAGATAAACCCGGGAAAATAAATTACATCCAACTTAATCTATACATATAATAAAATCGTAAAGTCCAAAAAGTCTGTACATTGAATATATTCGGAAAAAAAACAACCAGGGCGACTTAAAATGAGTAACTGAACATGTTAGAACAGTTTTTAAAATTATTGTCTGTCTGTCTGTCTTTCTGTCTGTCTGTCTGTCTGAACGCGCATCACGCCTAAACCGCTGGACGGATTTTGACGAAACTTTGTATACTGACAGTGTATATCCCGGGATAACATAAAAAATCACAAAAATCTCAAAAAATGGTAGAGAAATATCAACCATCAATAAAAACCTCTCATTTCCTAACATTTGTATGAACTTACAGGTCAGAGTAGCCTGGTTAATTTGAAAATGTCTGCTCTGCAATCTACCATAGGTATTCTATACTAATAATAAAAGGGGTAAAATTTGTTTGGATGGATATTTGGATGTGTGACGGAGCTAATCTTTGTAATTACAGAACCGATCTCAATAATTCTTTCGCTGTAGGATAGGTAATAAATACTCTTAGAGAATGAACATAGGATATTTGGTATTGGGTTTTGTAAAAAGGAGCAGCCACAAAATGTAATAAAGTGTAGTAAGTCGGCGAATATTTCAGAAATTCATCAGGACGTTAGGCTTTAGTAAGTTGACATTTGAAATCGTAACTTTGAATGTTCTGTATACCAAATTGTTCAGTAAAAAAATATACAAATATTGACTCGAGAACTAATATGCGCAAAATTTGAAATCACACGTATTTCTTAATAAACAAATAAATACATTATTTACTAGGCAAAATAACAAGAAATATCTCCATGGCAACCAAAATGCACGCAAATCGGCAACTGGCTTTCCATATGAAGAAAAAAGATTTCATGTAAAAAGTAGAAGACTTTATTTATTACTTAGCAAGGAGTACTAACACAAGAAGATTCGATACCATTTGATCTGGTGGCTATCACGGGCAACGCACCGATGCGATGCTTTTACCATTTTCTAGGTTGTCGGGGGTGCTGAATCTCAGTTTATTTTTGTTTGTTTGTTTGTTTTTTTTCGGTTGGTTGGTTGCGGGTTTGTTTTTCGCGTTTGTTCGCGCGTTTATACGCGCGTTTGTTCGCGGGTTGTTTGGTTGGTTGGAAGCATTGCATGTACAGCTTAATAGTGTGTCATGTATATAGCCTTCTTTTAAAACGCGAATGAGGTCGCGGGGGTCTGTCAGTTTTATTATAAACCCTGACTGACTGACATACAGGTGTAACAAAATCCCTATAGTGACCGGTTCCAGGGGCTCTCGGTATCGAATACCTACTGATTTGTTTTCTACACTGGCCGTTGGCTTTGTTGGTGGTGAGTGGTGACTATGGGTGGTGACCCTGCCTACTGAGCTAAAGGTCGTGGGTTCGATTCCCAGATTCCCACCCGGGGCCAACATTTGTGCGACGAGCATATCTGTTGGTTTTCGGATTCTGGGTGATTGTATGTAGGTATTTGAGTATTCATTATAAGTAAGTAAGGTTGGAAATTATGGACCGTAGTTGGATGGAAAGTATTCTAAATACTGAAGATAGCACATTTTACTCAAAGGATTCTTTTATTTCCAAATTAAATAAAACTGCATTCAAAGATTTATGAAACGTCACTTGCCTCAGCCGGAAATCGAACCGAATTTTTTTTAAAAAAGCATTGATTCTGATGATTGACCCTTTCCAGTGATGTCATAAAAATACAGGATTTTTATGACATCACTGGAAAGGGTCAATCATCAGAATCAATTCCTTCTAAGTAACATAGCATCTTAAATTAAAGTAAGACCACGAAAATTTACATTTAAATAAATAATCGTTATTTTCAGATAAATCATATAACGTAACTAGACGATATTTATAGAAATAGGAGATATTTAAGAAAAATTGATATAAGAGGTTTTTTAAGAGCAATAGAAGCCAAAACAATAATTTTTAGAGTTTCTGTCTATCTATATTATGTTTATTCCGGCATCACGCAAAAACTACTTAACCAAATTGGATACGGTTTTCAAAGTTGCGTTCCTGAAGGTATAACTTAAAATCTGGTGATTTTACCAACGGAAAATTATAACTAGGCGATGTTTATACATAGCACAGATAGGTACCTACTTCCAAAATCCACGCGTACGAAGTAGCGGGCAACAGCTAGTTGTTAATGTAATTACACGTACCTTACTTAGATCTAAGCAATGCCTGAGTTGTTAGGACAGTCTTTTTGCGTTTTAAATTAAAAAGTGTTATATCACTTCAGTCTTAGTTAAACACTAAACTTAAAAGCTACAACAGCAACTCAAATAACACTTCTTAGCTCAAAACACAAAATACTTCATAACAACTCAAGTATCTCTTAGATAACATTTTTTAACATAAAAGCTATCATCCATCACCCACCTATGACGCAAAGCGAAATATTTTGTCTTAAATCTCCAGAACGACACTCCCATGCCCCACTATCGGCCACAGTGGCGTGGTTTATGAACAGCACCTGACTCCGCATCGCGGTTCTGAATGACGGGACAAAGCTTTCCTGAACATGGATTCGACCCTTGGGATGATGTTTGACAATATGACCCGCTGGGTCATACCACTCCACCTGTAAACAAACGGAAATATTAATACACTAGACGTTGCCCGCGACTCTGCCGCGTGGAATGAGTTTTTCCCGCGGGAACAGTTTACCGAGGTAAAAAGTAGCCTATGTTATTCCAGGATATAAGCTGTCAGTGTACCACGTTTTATCAAGATCCGTTCAGCCGTTACAGCGTGAAAGAGTAACGAACATACTCACAAACATTATTATAAAATTATAATAATTTAAAATATGGAAAAAGTAAACATCCTCAGAAATATTGAGGAAAAACGAAAAAGTTGTTGGATTTTCGGTCAAAGTAATATAGGTAAAACGATTCTACGTTACCTTCCTATGATTGTAGGTAAAACACTTAATGGTACTACTCAATGGTACAACTGACACTTCACGCTTTTTACTGTGTCTATTATTATAATTAATGAAAAAAATTATATAATGATATTTGATTGTCATCCGCCTATTATTAAGTGATGCCAAAGTTTGGGTAAGTAGTTATAAAGACCTTGTTTATCTAAATAATTTTTCCGAAAATAGAAAATTAACAGAAGTAATTATTGACGTCTTTGCGCAAAAAAGATTCATAAAAACAATTTGTAAGCATAAGTACCTGATTAATTCAGAAACGGTTAACAAAAACAAAATAAGTCAATGATCCGTGATTATTTCAAAAGTCAGCAAAGTGTATGTCGTACACAAAGAGTATAGGGCTCCTTAAACGATAATGCGGCATGACATGCAATACGTGCTGGCACTCATGCATGATCGTCTAGCTGTAGTGATTGACGTGCATGACATGCAAACTACGTGCTGGCCGTTGCTTTACTGTATTGATTGATAGCAAGCATGATGGTCCAACTACGTGCATGACATGCAAACTACGTGCTGGCCGTTGCTTCACTGTATTGATTGATAGCAAGCATGATGGTCCATCGGTGCAACGTTTACGTGAATGTCATGCTGCATGCATGACATTCACGTAAACGTTGCATATCATGCAAGCATGATCGTTTAGGGACACTTTATGGGTTCTTCCGCTCAATCGCTCAAGCAGTTTTTGAGTAATCCAGCGGCCAGACCACAGAACCATTTTGTTTGATTCAGATGATTTATGTATGTGGGCCAAAGAGACCCTTTCCTCTTAAGGCACCCCCACACTGGGACGGTGTCGTTGGTGGAACTTAAATTATAATGCGCCAACTCTCTATTCAACCATACAATCCCTTAATAGATGTTATGTCAACTATTGCACAATAATGTACTGTGACTACCTATATTGTCATCTGACCGCCAAGGTTATGGTTATCAGATTTCACGGAACACTAATCTTACAAATTAGATTTTTTTGTCAGAATCTGTTTTATAAAATCTGAGAACTAAAATCTACGACAAAACTCAAAATGAGTGAATCATTTTGAGTTATGTCGTAGATTTTAGTTCTCTGCAGATCACCCGTTTCGGACCCCGTCCCTCAGAGAAACTTCCATTATGACTGATTTACCTTTTGAGTTTTAGTAGACCCCTTACAGATTATTTTTTTCGCTGACCCAGCCTTCAAGTATTGTTGGCCGACACCGTAATTCAATGGTTCTACGTCTAAAGCAGTTATTTCCTTAGTTTTAGCACCACAAACTGTACATGGAACAGAAAAAAAGACAATCAATTAGGTACCTTACGTACGATTGACCGCACGTCAGTGGAAACAAAACCAGTATAAACTGGTCTCTCATAGCATTGAAACTCCCTAATAGACTAGGCCAGCTAAAGGTAAAAGTGTTACCACTGACGTGCGGTCGACTGTACATAGTGTAAAGGTCTTGTGAAAGACTTTTCGCTTTGTTGTCTTCTTCTCCAAAACCGCTGGGTATGGGTTCGAATGAGGATTTCCTTGTTGGAAAGTTTGGTTCTTGGGCAAGGTTTTAAACTTTAAACTTATTACCATTTGAGGCAATTTAAACAAGATAAGAATTCTAAAAGTTGAAACACTAAAACAAACGCATTTCAGTTTCTGCGATAATTATTATTGCTTACCCGCTTTGTAGAACATGTAAGACCAAAGAACAAGCACACAGAATGCCCACTTCATTTTGTAACAATTTGTACCTAACACTTAAACTAAGTAATAAGCATCACTTTCTTCCTTCGGAAATTCGCGAATAATTATTTTCGTGGTGTCAGTTACGCCAAACGAAACAAAATGCGTCCTGTCCGACCCACGGGGCTACCACTACGTGTATTATTTAATTGGCTCTCCGAATTAGCGGCAATAACCACCAATTATTGTGAATGCCATTTACAGGAAGTTCTATACTAATTTAAAATTAAAAAGGTCACTCCAAATTTAAAGTCACCCCACACTGGCGCGATGGGCGAGGCGAGGCTTCGTATAGGCTCCATACAACCGTTGCCGCAGTATAGGGTCCTCCGTAGGTACAATCGTTACAATAAAAAAAACATGCATACAATCGAACATAGAACCTCCTCCTTTTTTCAAAGTCGGTTAATTAGACAACCAATTAGCCTCCCAATAGTGTGGAGGGTGACTGAAAGGTATGGGGGTGACTATTTCCATAGCTTTAATAGTTTTGTCAGCTTGGTCACTCGTCGCTTTGCTGATAGAGGTACTGATAAACACTTGTTGCGTAAGGTCAAATCATTCATAGTTGATTAACCGTCTACTTTCATGACGAATGACAAAAATAAAAATACAAACCTCATCTCACAAGCATACATATACATTAAATTATAATCGATAAAAATGTAAACAACTTAATACCGAAAGTTTATGTAGGTACGTACATACCTACATGATTTATTATTAAGTAGGTACCTACCTACATAATTAAGTATTTTATTTATATTTTGTGCTCGCTGCTTGTAATATTATTCACATTCATACCTAGAAGTCAGATATCAATTAATTTAATGAAAAAAATAGGCAAAATTTGAAAGACGATGGTTTTATTATGTTCGTTTATTAGGACGATACGACAATTAGAGGTACTTCCTCTAATTCCCGTAGCATGAAAGATCCAGTTTGGTATTATGCAAGTTATTATAAAATTGTGAATTAAGGTACACAATAGTTTGTTAAATCTGGTCTTCTAGTTCTTCTTTCCCCAGTGTTCCTTTTATCTGTTATTTGCCCCTTTTATCTTTCATTTTATTTGTAATAAATACCTTTTACCAATAATTATGATTATCCCAATTTTACCTTATACTATTATGGAATTTATTAAAAGGTTTCTTGTTAGTATTGAGTCATTATCAATCAACTAGATATCATAGAATGTTTATTATGAATTTATTAATTAATTTTAATGAATCTATGGTTAATTACAAATCAATAACTAAATCACATTCAATTGAATTAAAATGAATACATTACATTTTATTAAATAAAATATAGACACTAATCCTGCGATCATGAATACTTTGATCGCAGCACTAATGGACAGATGTTATTCTTCATCACAATATGAAGTTTCTATAAGTACCTACTTTTTTAATTGTTTCAGTCTGATGGTATTGACTATACATATATGTAGATACGATAGACTCGTCATAACATACCTAAGTCACAGCTGTGAGGCTCACAATCGCATTGGGCCCAATACATACGAATACATGGACTGTATACATTGTTCCACAAACAAATATAATATTTCTTAGTAATTTACATTTAGGTGCATCTATGCCCCATGTGACCGCACGTCGACTTGTCTATAGATAGGACTCGAATGTGAAGCACACTCCATCCACAGATGTGGGCAAGTGACGTAATGAGAGATGACTCTTCCAAACCGGTGGTCGCTGACTCACTCACAACGTGTCACAACTAACATTTTCAAAATTCAATTCGATTAGATTATTATTATTATTATTTAAGAACTGAACGTTCGGTTTTCTTTTAATTACTTTACTTCCTTAAAAAGAGGCAGTTGAAGCAATTGTCGATATAATTTTTATGTAACTACGGTATATTGTTAACGAATACTGAAAAGTTTTTAGTGTGGGCGATGATCGCAGGTGGGCAATTGACGTGCCGAGTATTGATTGTCGACTTATTGACGATCATCGATGGCGTATGACAGTTGTTGGTACTTTTTCCCTCCAGTAATACGTAACCTTCAATTACGTAAACAATGACAATCGCAATTATCCGATCATCCGTCCTCCCCTACCTAACCCAACCAGAGTGTACGAGAGTGGAGCAACAGTCGTGTGGCCTTGATTCAACGTACCGAGTGGCTACCGGCTAGGGTTGAACAAAACTCACAATCGCAACATCAAACCAAACTACCCTCACTGATCGGCACGCGTTTCGCTCGGCTGCTTTCGCGGAGAGCGAACACAGCCCTAGCTACGTCTCCCCTCGCTTATCTCTGTGTGCTAGTGTAGGTGAACACTGCGCATGCGCGCGTGTGTTTCAGACCCAATGTACTGAGATTCCGTACTGTCGCGTGTACTGTGACCCTACAGCCGCCTGCGACTATTTTCAACCGACTTCAAATATTGTTATTTTTCTCACTGTGGCTTAAATCGTCTTTAGGATGACGACTGGTTCTGCGAATATAGGAGGAGGTTCTCAATTCGACTGTATATTTTTTTTGTATTTCACCTACACGATATCTTCGCCGATGGCAAACCGATTACAATGATTATTTTATTGAACAGGCTACATTTCGAAAGTGGTCCCAATTCATTGTGAAAACAATATTTCACCGAACAAGGTGTATTATTTTTTAAAAATAGGGGTTCATTAAGTCATCCATTAAAAATAAATAAATAAAATTACAAAGAAGTCTGTTATTAATTTTTGTAAAATACATTAATTGATTATTGAAAATGCATTTTTAAAAACGCTGCACATGCAAATATACGAGTTTTTCGCTTCATAAAAATATATAGTTATGTAGTTACGTGTGGCGTTCCAATTCAAAAGGGGTATTACCCATTTAGTTTCCGAGTTAATTAAAGTTTCGTAAAATGACTCAAATAATGACACGCACGACATGATTGGGTCCGTAGAAAGAAAATCTGTCTACGATTGGGTCATTATAATTTTTTTTTAATAGCCATTAGGGCCAGGAGGTTGGTTCTTGGATCTATACATATATGTAGTTTTCAGCCCTGCAGATAACCAGAAGACTCATTTCCGCTATAAGCAAGGTCCCTTTTGATTTGGAGTCATAGTTTGGTTTGGTTATTTTTGATATAATTTTATGTTCCACCTAATGGCATCAATGTTACAAGTTAGATGAAGGTACGTCATGGAGAACGACAAAAATAAAGAGCGTCATTAGCAACGCACGTACGACGTACGTACGATATTGCTTTAGGCGTCATTCATGAAAAAGAAAAGTTTATCTTTTCAAGTTTATCTTATTATGCGGGCTCCAGACTCCTGTGTGATGAAAAACATGTCCCTCCACACTCGCTATCGTTTTCGCGCGCTCGTCAAGAATGGACGCCGAAATATGCTATAATTCCTTTAGATTACTACTACTGCTGCTGGCTGTTTTCACGCGCGAGTGTGGATGCGTGCGCGTTCACGGGAGGTTCGCACCCTGCGAACCCTTTGATTTGGGCGCAAATGCCGACACTGAACGGGGAACAAGGCGTGAACAGGTGCCCGTGAACGGGCGCGAAAGACATCCACACTCGCGGTTCGCACCTTTCACGGGTGTTCGCGGCGCGAATGTGGAGCCCGCATAACATGTTTACGAGTATATAGGTACTTAGTTAAAAAACAACAAAAAGTTAAAAGATAAAGGTTTAAAGATATATTTACTTTTAACCCGTATCTAAATTGGAGGTATCCTTTTTGATGCAACCATTTAAATTTGAAAAAATAAATTATACTAGTGTTTATGACGTATGTGAGAAAAATCTCAGCAAAACATTCAATTCAACGAAGCAGTTTAAAGATTTATAATCGTGCTCGGTACATGAGATGAACATGTTTACATGAACTAAACTAATATAAATCATATTTTGCTATCTTACCTACATCTTAGCGTGTTCACCATTCTAATGAAGATACCAGGAAGATTTTCGCGTAACCGTGATCTGATTCACGTAAACAAGTAGGTACGCTATGGCGTAGGTACTGACTATGGTCAGTAGTAAACCGTAAAGTCTTCAACAGCCTATTAATCTCCCCACTGCTGGGGCTCAGGCCTACCCTCTCAACGAGGGCGTACGGGCTATAGTCCACCACGCTAGCCCAGTGCGGGTTGGTGGACTTCACATGCGCCTAAGAATTTCTTCTTCGGCGTATGCAGGTTTCCTCACGATGTTTTCCTTGACCGTTTGAGGGCAGTCAGTGCATGTACTTAAGTTTCGAGAAAAAAACCATTGGTACATGGCCCAGCTGAGGATAGAACTCCGGACCTTTCGGTATGATAGGCCGTGTCTTATCCCCGACGCCAATGACGCTCTATATTTATTGCAATAGGCAAATTAAAATATAGTACAATTCAATAATAGCCGTAGATCATCCAAATTAACATTTCAAAAACTTACCTTTGTTTTATAATCATGATCATTATGATATAAAATAAATCAGAAACAATAATTTCGATACATATTCTATTACTACACTCAAATTAGGGAAGGCCCCTACATAATTATGGGCCTGTTAAGAATAGTTTGGTTAACATTTTTACCGTTTCGTCAAAGCGGAAACTCTTTTTTCGATTATCATTTCCCATATACATATATTAACCACAACCAGGCATTGATTCATCCATCAATGCTTGCAATCAATGCAATTCCATGCATCATTCGAAATTTAAATTCTACTTTTGATATTATATATTCTGTGCTTCTGTGTGGTAACCATGTTTCAAAGTAAAAAAAGATTGTTCCATTTTTTTATTACACGATAGATATGAGTTTTCATAGTAATTTATTCGGCCGCTAAGCACGTCAGATAAGGATTTCCATACAACATTGCCGGCCGCCTGCTGTTATATATTTGACCAGTACAGCATTGCCGATTTATCTCGAAGAAGGTTATCAAAATAATGCTCACATTTCCAAGCATGTTTGAGAAAAATATACCTACATAAAGGTCTGAACATGACCCTACTAGGGCCATAACAATTTTGTATAAATATAAATTTTAAAATTTTATAAAATTATAAAAATTACATTTAATACAAAGAACGTTTAAATAAGACAAAGAATTCTAGAAGGAAGGACAATTTGATTGTATTTTCATCATCGACTACGTCTTGACTGTACCACCCGCCGCTTTCTGAGAAAATCGACGACATCACACCCTAGCACATTTAATTAGGTACTTAGCTCATCATTTCAGCTTTTTAGAGTCCATTGCTGGACATAGGACTTACTTAGCTGAAAACTGGTATATAGACGTGAGTGTACAAGGCACTGGTAAAATAACATAAGTGCTAACACCTAGGAAGCGGCGGTAGTAAAATTTGACGTGTCACCAAGGGTACTTAACTTAGTCATCATATGCAATAAAAATATTTTGACTTTGAGAAAGGTTAGTTAAGGTTACCTATGGGTATTGTCAAGCAGTCAGCCTGTCATTCTGTGTAAGCGCTAAACCCGCAGTTTTTTTCTTTTTTTTTTCTTTTGCGATGGTTAACTTTGTCCCGCCTGTCATATGAAAGTCAAATATATGTCTGAGTACTCAGAGTACACCATGTGCGGATCCGTTTAATTTTAAAAAATTCCCGAAAAATATTGAAAAATTTTTTTTACTGAAATATTTCATTTAACAACCATCCCATGTTTTCCGGGCAACATATACCTTAATGTTCGAAATTACAGCTCAATCGTCTGAGAAGTCGAGGCGGCCAGGTCTTTCCGAAATCATCAAGACAAAGAATAATATTAAGATTTGTTATTTATTATTTGTTGTTACCTTACTCAGCTTACTTCTGACACTTTGGGAAAGTAACTAGGTATTTCGTGAAAATTCATTTGCAAATGTTAAAAGAAGTGCATTAAACTAAACGAGTAACGTTACGTAGAGTTATTGAGTGGTCTAAAAACACCCCTTTTTAATACCGAAAACATTGTATGAGTTAACTATATACGAGCCATAGAACTCGTATCCCATAGAACCGCACTCAGCGTATAGCATGAAATAGCAATAGTCTTTTACCCCAATAATTTGAGAAGCCGCTTCTTACATGGCGGGGTCAAACTGAACAAACACTATCTATTTTAGTCGGGCTGTTGTTTGTTGACAGCATCGAGTACTTTCTTGTCTGTGATGGTTTGTTGTAAATTCGCATACGTAGAAAGAGATAGAAGATATTATATCTGTCTAGCTTACTCTTACCACTTTTGTAATAAGTGTGTCCCTCTCTGATTATTGTTATTATATTGCGTCCTCTATTGCTTTCTCTCTTTACGATACGAGCGAATGCTCACACACCCCCGCATATTTCAGGCGCAAGCGCAGAGCGCAAGCGCAGAGCGCAAGCGCAGAGCGCACGCACTGACGAAGATGCATGACGATGCAGTGAGAACCGTACCGCAGCAGTCAGTCGCACGCTCGCGCACACTTTCGACGGTCGCACCGCGCGCAGTCTGCGCATTCCAATTTCGAATTACGAGTTGACGCACGCGCACTCGCGACACTTACTTTATTTACCTAGAAAGGTACCGTGAAAGTTGTTACCCGGATGAACGAGTTGTGCGAGGTGCCCCAATAAATTGTAAGAAGTATGCATTTTCTAAATATAGGTACATTATTATTTGTGTCAGTATTTATCAAACTGCCATAGGTCCAAGCTCGTCCCACACACATGTTTTTATTTACTCGGTTCACTTTTGAAATTTCTATTTTTTTGAATCCAAAAAATACAAGAAATAACGGTCCGTTCCCAGTAATCTCACAGAATAGACTTACCAGTTGAACTTCTGGGAAATTCCTTTCCATTAAACATACTAGTGTAGACCACTGGTAATTTTGTTCCCAGTAGACTTACAGTCACCGCTGCTAATCATTATGAAACTACTCAACCTACTCTAAAGTATAATTGTGTGTTTTTGAACAGAATATTATTTGAAATTCTGAAAAACGTTCATAACCATTTGTCGTGGACTTAACGTCAGTTAATTATCCACGAAACGAATGCTTTGATTTTATATTATGCATTTTGCTATGATATGATTGGCCTGTTGGCGTAGTTGGTATGTGACCCTGCCTACTGCGCCAGAGGTCGTGGGTTCGATTCGCACTCGGGGCCAACATTTGTGTGATGAGCATAACAAATAGACGAAATAACAATAAGTGTCACAAATCACAATACTATTTTGTTCAATTCCCAAAAGTTTGCAATTTTGTATTAAGTCTCTTTCATTCTAAGGGTACAATATCTGTTGGTTTTCGGATTCAAGGTGTTTGTCTGTATTTAGTTAAAAAGTATATTAAGTATGTTTATCAGTTGTTGAGTACCCATTTACAAGCTTCGGCTTAGTTTGGGGTTTGGGACTAAACAGCTGTAAATTTGTCCAATCATTATTATTATACATACTTATCGATACTTTTATACCTGAATGAAAAAAATTAGCGAGCATCCACCAAAGAGATCCTATCTCGATGCTTTTATAGATGTAGAAGAATGTGTTACTAAAATAAATGATACGAACCAACGAAAAAAAAAATACGCAAGCGATAGGTATATAAAACATGTCATTTGTTAGAATGCTAAAATAAAAAAGATTTTCCTATCGGTAAGTCAATGCGGTAGCTGCTGAGGGACGAACAGTAAAATGGAGGGTATTAACTAATTAAATTAATCATAAATAGACGAGACGTAACATAACGTCACAGAGGATAAAATAACGTTAACATTGCATGTTTTTTGGTTAGGTCGTTGACACCACGATATACCTATATTAGCCCTCCTGCTTCCCTTAGCTTCTCTAACCTACCTAATATTTTTCTAAATATAAAAATTCTAATTTATATGTTCTATTTAACGTAAGTAGTATCTGCATGTCTGCATACGGTTCGATTTTGGTATACCTACGTAAATATGATTATGTGTCTGCTTACCGGAATCAATTCAAGTGGCTTCCCATTCGTCGGCCCAAAGTTGTTGACATTCGTTCCCTTCTTTATTGTATCCTATTTAATCCTTTAGGGCCTACGTATATACTTGAAGGAACGGTTTCAATTTCTGTCTTCTAGTCACGATCGACTTATTCTCATAAAGTCTACGCCTCTGTTTTCCTTCCCACTTTGCTAATTTCTATGAACACTCTTTCTCCATACAAGCTATCCGCCTATGGAATTCCTTGCCTGTGTCGATTGGACAGGCGAAGTCCCTTTATCTGTACCAGAGGTGTGTCAAGGAGTACTTCTACTGTCTGATCTGATCACATCCCCCTGTTCCTTTGATCTTTTCCTTTGACTCTTTTACTTTGAATGAAAATGTGAAATGTATATTTATATGGTGTAGGTAAGTATGTATTTGTAATATTTTTAAACACTATATTCTACCCATACGTTGTCTGGAAAAAATCGCTTAGAGCGATGCCACCTAAATTGGTAATAATCTGTTAATTGTAAAAGTACTCTAAAGTTAGGTATACAAAACTATTTTTTCCAAAAATAATTATACGCAAAATGATTGATTTCATAAAGATAAATAGATTTGCTTAATAGGTTTTTATTACGTTTTTGTCGACTGATTCGTAATAAATAAGCTCAAAAAAATAATAGATATTTTGACGTAAACGCCTGGTAACATCGGCGACTTGTTGAGAAACTTTCTTTAGTTGAAATTGTGACCAAATAAAATCATTAATCCCGGAACACTACTCCTCCCCTCCATCGCCCCCCTATCCCTCCAAGCACAGATAAAGTATGAGTTTTAAATATTTTGCAAAGAATTACATTCAAATAATGAAAAGTGGAATTTATTTAAAGGACATTAAAGGATTGTGGATTAGAGTGGAAAAGAGCGATCAAGAGCTGTCCTAAAGAATTTCAAATTGTTCAAAAAGTCACATTTGGTAAATCCAATTTTGTAATAAAAAATATTGAATTCTTAGATATGTTTAGGGTAAGTTTTTTATTTATTTTGCTATAAAATTGTTATTGTGATGTCGAAACCGCCAACAAAGTATTCCTTCACCCCATCCATAGTCACGAAGGTTGAGGTCGACTTAAAGTGTATCTCAAGCAACGGTGGCTTCACAGATCACACATAAATCAATATCGTGATAACATTACCATGACATACGATCATGACTGTGCTCATCGCATCGATGACAATAATTCTAAACCTCGATTTACGAAATTGATTTGATGTCTGGTTAGTCCAATCTCATTATCAATTTCATGGAATTAGAGATAGGCAAGTTGTATAAATTATACAATTCACTCGGTTAGTGAATTAAAAATGGTATTCTGTGAATTTGTGAAATGACAAAATTTGAATTCGACATTTTGAGTTTATTAGAAGGCATAAATCTTTCTCAGAAATAAGCGTCAAAATACAATGTACCTATAGAGTGTACAATTATACCCGTAGTTAGGTACTAACGTAAAATATATATATATACCTAAGATATGTATGTAGGTATGAACGCTCACATGATTTGGGTAGGTAAATGGTATATATCTCAATTCAAGATCAACCTTTTTCATTTTAAGATTTAGACTTTGCATACCCATTGCGTACCTAGTATTTTGCATACCCATTGCGTATACTGGACAACCCTTAGTGCAGATTATGTAACTATTTATGATAGGTAACTATTTAATTTAATAACTATAATTATTTTCTAGTGATAAAACCCGTAGGTAGGTAAACCCGGGAAGTAAACCCAAAAAAAAAACCGGTAACGTATATGTAGTTAGGATTTTAAAATGTATGCAGATAATGCTTATAGTCGTATCCATGAGAAATTTTAAAACACGTCACTTTTCAGATTTGATTACTGCACTGTAGATCTGATGAAAATATTATCATTCTAATGTATTCGTATAAATACCTATAGCCAATTAATTACAGGATATAGCAAAAATACCTGTAATGACCTGTAACAGAGGCATTCAGAATTACGTAGGTAGAACAAATTGGATAGCGAAATATTATCCAGAAATTATTTAGTACCTAAGTACCTATTAGTTTTTGTTTTATTTATTCCGCTTGTCCGGTCCGGTGATAAAAAAATAAATATTGTCATATACATATTTCATATTTACATTTCATACTCGTAGGAACCTAGGTACTTAATTCCTTGTTCTGAAACAAATGTTTATATAGGTATTGTTACATAATTATGTGAACAATAAATTGGTAACAAAAGTTACTTTTATAAGTAGTTCAGTTATACCTTACCTTAGTTATTACCTTCATTACGTCAATAGTCGAACTTAGTAGTACGCTTCATCTTACGAACTAATACAGTAACTCGGTTATCTAACTAACCCGAGTTTGTACTATAATAGCAAACAAAATAATGTTCGCGGAAGCGGTAAGTACCTAGAGTACTCTAGAAGTTTCGCTGTTAGACGTAGCTATATATACTGACCGAACAAATAAAATAATACGATAACTTTTATCAGGCGAACGGTCTGTCTGGAAAAATGGTTCTTATTTATGTTGACTATCAATATCTGTTTTTTTCCGTAGACGGTAGTTAACATAATTATTAAAGTAAAATATGAAATTGTATTGTGTATTTGAGAAAAAGACGGAAATGCTTAGTTGTTTCTTCAATAAATAATGGTACTTACGAGTACTTACCAAAGGCAAGCAAGACCAATATAAACTGAGTCAATGTTTGTTTTTGATTGAACTTGACATCGACAATTCAATTTCTTCTGAATTTCTGATATTAATTTATCTGTACAATCGTGATGTAAAATGTATAATAAATGTGAATTTGTTTCACATTGACATTTGTGACTACAGTTAGGGTCAATCACCGGGGTCAATCGAGCGCATTCTACGATCGCTTGCCTTCCGTCAAGCTGCAACGGCCTTAGAGGCCAAAAGCAAATAACTATAAGTACATATTACATTTTAACGATCTCTATTACAAGTTAGATACCCGCTGGCTCCCCAGGAACCCAGCAAGGTAAACCGTTGAATAACACCTAATTTGTCACTCACAAACACTTGGCTTAGGTCTCAAAATGACAGTTTTTTTTACTGATGATGCGATGAACAACCGAGTTTTCAAATGTTATTGCGCTGTGGACCTCTAGAGTCAGAAAACAAAATTCTGAAAAAATGATATTCTAAACGATACTGTTAATGTTTCCGTATTACCTGATTCAATCCTGTTATTTAACATAACATTATATTGTCAACAATGTGTTTAATAAATTCCTTTGTTATACAGGCCCAACGGATTATGACCGGGTTGAACTTGGTACGATAGCATAACCTACTAGAAATAGAAGATCCGTCGCCGCCCATGCGATAAGCCACGACCGATCTACGCATTCAGGCGTGTGAACTCGCCGCAGATGCACTTGTTTCAGTAGAAACTCTCGGTGAAAGTGATTAGTGTTACCATGACGGTCCCGGAGGAGCGGGCTGAGCTGGTCAACAACAACGTGGTACCCTCGCTGGCTCGCAGGACCGTGAAGTTGGAGTTCAGAGACATAAAGTGCACCGCCTACATGCTCAATGTGGCTAAATTTCGTTTAGGTAAGTCGGTACTTAGATATACTTTTTAGAAATGGTAATTATAACGCTGATTTCGGCCGTTCCCAGTGTTACCAGTTGAACTACTGGGAATTTCGTTCCCAACAGACAACCAATTAGTAGTAAGACTTCGCCTGGTCTTATTATATTCCCAACTCTGCCAGAATTCAAGACGTCTATCGCCATTTGTCCCCAAACGTGTATTTTATTATTGAAAACTTCTTTGTGCATGAAAATCTCTTATATGATTAAAGTTTGTGAAAGAGTTTCCGCAATTAGTTAAGAAACTTAATTACGGATCTAATAATAATTGGGCCTAATATTGGAGGCTGCAACACGCCATTTTTAGAGATTGTTTCATTATACTGTTTTACTTACCTGGTGAATCTAAGTCGCCTCTGCAGCAAGTTTTTTTTTAATTGAATAAGGCGTTATACAATGGTTGTTTCTTAATCTAAAGCCCACCAGGTAGGTAGGTAGGTAGGCTTTCGTAGCAAATATTGTGAGTAGGAATAATATTCTCCATAAATTATAATATACCTAACGCACTAATAGTTCAGAAGATGCTCTAAGTAAACGATTTAGTACTAGGTACCTAGTCAGACTGTACAGTCATCAAAAAAGATTGGTAAGCAAGCACATTACAGAGCTATAGTATAGCTGCTTACCTATCTTTTTTGTTGAGTGTATAATAAATATTATTATTTACGCTTTAGATATTAATATTTTCCCTGAGTTAATTAATTACCTTATAAAATTATGCATAGATCCGTAATTATGTCGTTTTAGACTTTGAAGTCCAACGGACATCGTGTGTCATTGTGTTTTTATTTATATTATTTATTACGACCTTATGTACTTGATAAGCTAAGGTTAAGGCGCAGCCACAGGCGGGCTCGGTCCTTATGAACACAGCCTAAAATGTGAACTTGCCTTTACCTGCGGGTACGCATGTGGTTCTGGCCACACCAGACTTAAAAAAAAACCGGCCAAGTTCGTGTCGGGCCACGCATAATGTGCGGTTCCGTATTTTTCATTGTTTCTCCCACAATATGATACCTAAAATAATGTTCACCATGTGATTCCATTTTTCTAGGTTAAACAGTTTAGAAATTAAAAAGCGAACACATGTTGTTAATGACTAAAAAATATCTCGCAAATTGTTAAGATAAAAAAATGGAATGCTTAAATCTCGAAATTAACAGTACGTTTAATCCTCTTCGATTTAATCCTCGATCGCCATACTAAAATGTTTGGCAATAATCAAAAAATCGGACATAATATCCGGTTTCTTTATAGGAAGTTATTTTGTCAATTTGTTAAGTTAATAACGCAGTTTGAATATTAGTAAAAAGTTTTATGATATCAAACTACGTGAAATATCAAGTGAGTAAATTTATCGTTTACGCACTCTGTATACGCGTTTGTTTACGTTACCTACCACAGAATAAATAATAGTACAAGTACGAATGGTACTTTTTTATTATAGTAAGTTAGGTAAAGGCTTTTTCACAGTTTAAATAATTACACAGTACTCCAATAAAGATTTACCTATATTAGGTACGTTAGGTAGATACGTATAATTTAAGCTGCAACTTATTGCAAAACTGCATGTGCAACAAGATTCCGGTTCTGGTATACCTTAGCCCTATTAGACTTTCGTCATTTGATAGAACTAATTGTAAAAAAGAATTCGACATTTAGGCATTTAACTATTTGGAAGCGTAGTCCGATGGCGATGGCCGTTGGAGAATCCTTGCTGAATATCGGGAAAAGTATCGTCAAGCGGTTTCAATGAATATAAAATTAATGAGCTTTTCTCAAACATTAATGGACTTGACGTAAATGAAAATCGCATGCTTGGAAATGTGAGCATTATTTTGACAACCTTCTTCGAGATAAATCAAAAATGCTGCATAGGTCAAATACATGCCAGCAGGCGGCCGGCAATGTTGTATGCCAATCCATATCTATCGTGCTTAGCGGCCGAATAAATTACTATAAGTACGCATATTATCTGTCGTGTAATTTGAAGATGGAACGATCTTTTTACTCCGACATAATTCTCCGTAGTATTATCAAATCCCGTACACGAATACGTTTTGAGAGAGACCAAGTAGTGTGTTGGTTCACTTTATATTACGCTTCAAGACAAATCTAAGGCCCGCTCAGGATATAGGCACCTGGCGTCCTAGCGCTCATTAGGGAAGCTCTTTGCCCAGCTGTGGACGTCAAGGGATGATGATAATGCTCGCAGTTGTAGAAAAATACGAAGACGTTACCCATTTAATTATTGCGAAATCGAAATTGTATACAACTCGAATGGCTTAGGTTAACACAAAACTATGTCAAAGCAATTTTCGTTTTTCTTAGTCAGCATTTGGCAATGCTTTTGTTAGTACGAACACCAACACAGTACATTATACAATGCCGTTTAGGAAAATTGTGCAATTATGCAAAGTCGGAGCTTCACCACAGACGGAACGCAGTGGGTAGGTATTTCTATGATGTCCGTTTATGCAATCTGCTTAGTTATTGAAATACCATCCGTCATTATTTATATTAGGCTGGTTTCACAGCTGTATCCCGTTCAAACCGAAGAGTAGTTCTGATACAACAAAAAATTATGTTATTTTTTTTCTCTAAAACGTCGTCACCTATGATTTTGATGAAACTTTTCACGTCGTAGTTGCTTAAGTTTGTCTATGACGTAGTAATACCCATTGGTCTGGGAAAAATCTAGTTTGTATGGTTTCCCTACAAATGAAATTGAAACTTGCGATTTATTCACAAATGGTTGGAACTACTGAATTGTCATGTTTTACGAATAAGTAGGTATTATATGGTCCTACAACTTGACTTTATCAGTATATGTGTAAAATGGTGTGATATTTTTTTTTTGGAAAATAACGAAACTGCATCAGTTTACTCTTTCTTTTTAAATGGCGAGAATGTTTAGTGCGGGCCGCCGTATACAGTTTACTTATTTTGCAAAGTCGTCGTCGTCGTTGTTTTTTGAAATTCCTTTGACACGTGTTACGGCTTTCACACTTTTTAAAATTTTAATAGCCCTGTATCACAGAATAAACAATAGTGCTAATAGGTAGTTCTATCCAACATATAGGTTCATAAATTCATTAAGTATCTGTCTATGTTAACTGTTTTATTTAATTAAAGTTAATAAATGTGATGATCATAAAACGATAGTTGCAAAATACATTCTTTGTAGGTATTGCAATTAATAATCATATTATGGTTATGTACATAAAATAATTCCTAGTAATGATTGAATGTTTGCTTTGTAAATGTAAGTTTCAGTGATTGCTATAATTTATATCTTTCGTTATAAGGTCGTGGTATTCGTATGTATAATTCATTATGTCATTTAGTTTTATATCACGTAGGTATTTGTAATATTTTAGATTGTAACTTTCATTGCGTAGAATGTATGACACCAAGGCTATATCAAATATCACTTTGATAGTAGGTAGGTTAGTACCTAGCTTGTATGTCCTATAACTAGTCTAGTTCTTCTATCATTTAGTCGATAAAACTGGGTGAAAATAGTCATCTCTTATGCCTACTGCTATAAATAAACGGTTAATTAATTATTTTCTTTATAAGAAAATTAAAAAGTAGGTAAGTAAGTACCTAGATAATATTTTATTCCAAAATGCAAAATATAGGTAAGGTAGGTATGTATACGTAGGTAGACCGATGCTTTCTCGATTTACGAAAAAAAAGTACGAGTAAATTATAATAAACTACTAATATTATAGTTTCTTTTCCAACATGGCAGACACCGTCCATACATTTCTACCCGGTTATGATCATTTCGTGTGAAAAGCAATTTGCCTAAAACGCAAAATGCCTAAATTCAATGTCTAAATTGTAGAATGCCTAAGCATTAATACGCCTAAAACTCAAATTACCTAAGTTGTAAAACGTCTAAAAAGCAGTTTGCCTAAAACTCAAATTGCCTAACTCGTAAACTAGTGATCCTAGACTACTAGTTTGTATAAAGAAATGATAGATCTCGTCGAGATCTTTATTTCAGATGTTGCTGAAACACTCACATCTTGCAGATCGACACGCCTGTTTTTTTTGGCATGTTATAAATGCCAGATCTTTTAATTTAAAGATATGGTTTTGAGGTATGGATTGGCATGAGTTTCACACTTTTAACTAATACTTTATTATAATTTACTAATCACAAATTTATTACCTTTGATTATGTTTATGTATGACAGATACTTAATTGTTCCCAGTTAGTTACCCTACCTCTTGAGGTCACGATACACGTACAAACACAATGTCTTCTCGTATGGGTTCTTTGATCTAATTGATATTAAGGCCGCAACCTACTTAAGGTAAATTGAACTAATTAGAATCTAAATTCTATATATTTAGTTGAGTTAATTAATGACTCAAGCAATGGAGGTCGTCTTCAAATATTGTCTCACGTGTCTCGTAATAATGTTAAATATGTATTTCAAACGTTCAAGTATACTTATAACGATAATTGTGAGTCAATAATGTGCCAATTTCCATGTAAGTAAGTAAATTACTCAAGGTGCGCTGACCCAGAATGGAACCAATACGCTTTGCCGATGCACTCTCAAAGAAATCGCTAAGCTTCGTCTGTAAACACCACCTTTACTTGCGAACATCACAAATAAATGCATATTTTGTTTTAAATTCTTTTTATTAACGGTTGCTTTTGTTGGTGCTCATTATCTTAACCCAACTATCCTAGAGCTTACTATAGTACATTACTGCCGCGGCCCGCAACAGAGGCATTGATGGATGAACGTGTGCATGTGCGCCGATTCAAAGCCGAGGCACACATACGTGAGCCCATCAATGCCTGGTTGTGGCCAAGTATATGAGATATCGGCCGAAATTCTCTGTCACATCCGGAACCGCTTTCTCCGAGATACCTATATAGCTGTAAAGTTTCATCAAAATCTATTCCGTAGTTTTTGCGTGAAAGATTAACTAAACGTCGAAAAGGTAGTAGGATTGTAACAGTACTGTAAATGTACTATACACAATTTGGTCTGATTCTGAAGGCACATCACTAAAATTGTTTCTACTCTCCCTACTTTCATTGCGCTTTAAATAAACTTATGCCCGATTCTGATACCACACGTTTAAAGACAGCACATAGTTTCGAAAAAGACGAACTTGACTTCCTTCCATACTGACTTGACTTCAAATGCTTTAATTCTTAATTTTTTTCCCTAACTTCATTATGTAAGGTAAAGTCCGCAAATAAAACTATAGCAATAAATAAAGTTCCTTCGTCAGGGAATATAATATTTTATTGCAATTACACTGCTGCAGTTAATTAACATCACCTCGCTGCTTGTGATTCATCCACCACGTAATGATACTAACGTGTAGGTAAATGAACTTTCAAACGTACAGAAACAGAGTCGTCGCTCCCATACGTAAACAGGGGAAACGATAAGGAGGTTTAAGACTCACGTTGAGTGTGATCAAAGAAGCTCCTTCCGAACCGAAAAGAATCATAGACTTTTATCATACGCAGGTCGTCATACGTGTGCAATACTTATAATAATGTGACGCATAAAATAAATAGAGGTCTTCTTATTCTAACGATCAAAACCATATTTGGTGGTGACTTTTTAAATAGGATGGGTGTATTCACGTATATTAATGACAACCAAGACAATTTTAGAATGTCCTTTTAGTATTATTAATGAGTCTATGGTAAAAACGGCTTGTCTGATCAGTTAGATGTGTACGGCTCTCTGGATGGACCTCCTCCATCCGTAGGTACTCTCGATAGCCACTATCCGATCTCACCCAAACTGTTACCTTATGGAGATCCAGGGTTCAAAGCACAGACAAGCTCAAAGTGACCTCGAATATTTTCTTTTGAGTATATAATTAGTTAAAATAGAAAGTTAGGTAGTTTAATGTGAATATGAAAAAATCGAAGCCGCGGTCAACGATTTTTTACCTTCCAGGCTTCGACCTGTCAAGATGTCTAATTTGTGAGTAGGTTTAATATTGTCAAAATGTATATTATAATGCGTAGCTGCAGGTTTTTCAAGCTTTTTTTGCGGAAACCACTTTTCAAGTTTTTAGGCAGATCTATGAATTTTTTTGTTATTTTTTTTGTACTTCAATATTATACACTACGTAAGTACATAAACATAATGAATTTGCATTACGATAAACATTGGCAATAAGTCAAGTGCACACTTCCGATACGTGGCAAGTACGTAGATTTTCAAGGAGACGAAATAAAATATTCCTATACTCAATATAGTAACTTGCAATACTTGCTTTCATAATATGAATAATTTGTTTGTTTACATAGTTGGAAAGTTCTAATGAAAGCGACTACACTATTTCCTCGTGTAAACTGTGAAAAAAATTTGATCAGGTCCACCACCTGTACACTGATACTTATAGGCGGACCAGAAACAAGTACCTATAATTGTAGATGTTGGTAAGAACCTCTAGCCAACTTTCGCTAAGATTTGCTACACACAATGACCTGTCTGTAGTCAATGAACTGTGAACTAAATGCATAAAACAATCAGTTAGTGTGTCCGTTTGTCGGAACTTTCAGTACCCACAGTCGAGTTACGGTCTAATTGTCGATTGATTGTTACCAATTCACTGTAAACTACGTTAATGAAAGGTATATAGTACAGCCTGTTAATGTACGCAATGTAAACAGAAGACCTGGATATATGTATGTAAACGTTATTGTCTAAAGGTGATGACAAGTTCTATGATTTGTTTATGGTAAAAACGGCTTGCCTGATCAGTGAAGTGTGTATGGCTCTTTGGACCTCCTCCATCCGTACTGCGGACAGCCATCGACACGTCTTACCCAAACCGTTCCATGACGGAGATCTAAGGGCACGAAGTGATCTTGTTGGTATGAAAAAGGCCTCCTGGCCTGAATTAATTGCAGCCGAGTGTATATGTATAGATAAGCAAACACGCACGCCGCATATGACTGAACCACAGCGCGCTATGCGCATAACTGATCACAAAACAAGGCTTGGAGTATATCTAAGCACTGTCTGAGCACTGATGCGGTACGGTATGTGACCAAAAATTATGATTCTATATCTATATTTCATTAAAAAATCATGACAAATTAACAAACAATATGACAACGGAACTCCCTTCCGTAAATGCATAGATAAGAGTGACATTGTGGAACGGCCTTCGAGCCCCGGTCAAGGCGAGTGGAAGAAACCTAAACAATGGTCGATCGATACACTTGTACCAATACTTTATGATATCTGTGGATGAATGGTTTGGTTGCCTATTTAACTTTTGTGATTTATTCCCAACTCGTCACTTCTCCGTCTTCCAATCACCTTAAAAATAGATATGTGCTGAAAATGAACAAATTAAAAACGTAAGTGACGCGCTCCCTAAATTGAATGCTGGGCCCACACCTGCTATAGAACCTAACTAAGCCATCGTCGCCTGCATTAAAAAATGACTTGAAAATATTTAGATTGCTAAGTATGGCGTTTATGTACATACTAAATTGGTAATAAATAATTGTAGGCATTTAGCGGAAACGTGGATTAGCAACCCGATTGAACTAACAAACTATAATTATTAACTTTGCAGGATGCTTCAATTTGCAGTATTGATTCAACCATTTAGCAATCGCTATTTCGACATTAATTGCTATCCTGCCTATATCAATTAGAAAATGGCGAATGGAGCCTCAATTGTGAAAAACGGAATAAATAAATAAATTCATCCTTCAGTTACTTAAGTATGTATGTAGGCCACATCATAAAACACCCGGCCATATGAAATGGTGGCATTCTCAGCGAGCTGACTGGCAGGATGCACCGGCTAAAGACTTTCGTCTTTAAGGATTGTGGAATAGGCGACATGAAGAGTTGACGCAGTTTTCCAAATGCTGCCCAGCCAGACGGCTCCTGAAAAAGAATCCTCCCACCTATACAAGCATACAACGCGTAGGTACAGTCAAGGTTCAAAAGTGCCGTTGGCAGCAGTTTCGCAGTTCTATAGATAGAGAGATCAGTTTCACTTACGACCCTCTTTTATATCAATTTGAAAATACTGTACTTATTTATACTAGAATTTTATTTATTACTTAAAATACTGGTGATTGTTTGTATAAACGCAACTTTGTAGTGGTACACGGAGCCTACTTTTCGTGTATGAAATGTAATATCATAAAAACTAAGCAATTTCGACTTTGTTTATTAATTATTATCTCAAAATCAGACAGTCGTCATCAGCTACTGTTAGTTGAATCAGCGTCGACCTTTGTTCTTTGGCCCATGAATCTGTTTAAAAAATCTATTGTTACCTACGCCCTATTCCTACCTACTCACAATAAAGAATTTTGTTTTTAAAAATTTTTGCATAACTAAAACCCGGTAGTGACCGTGTACCTACAAGAACGTCTATGACGTAATAGGGTAACACGCGGCCTGTCATGTCAAGATGTCCAAATTCGATCCCCGGTCGTGTCATGTACCAATGACTTTTTCTCGAAACACTGACTGCTTTCAAACGATGAAGGAAACCGGCATTCGCCGTAGAAACCCATGTGAAGTCCACCAATCCGCACTGGACTGTCCTATTATCTATTCTGTGACTGGACCAGCGTGGGGAACTAATAGCCCTACGCTATCGTTGGGTACGCCTGTGCCCAACGGTGGGGACATAATTATAGGCTGTTAATTTGAGAAGTTTCGACTGCTAGAAGCGTTGGGGAAAATCGCTACGTCGCCCATTGATCAGCGTTATCAAAAAAGATTATAACATCAATTGAAATGTGCAATTATAACTTCCTCAACGCACCCATCACTCTGTAATTTGACTTGAGTGCGAAATGACACAATAAGCGACACTTACGAGTATGAATGTTAATTGTAGCTGGCAAAGTAAATTAGACGGATCCAATAGTTCCGCGACTGTGATTTGCAATTCAAGTTGATGACCGAGTGAAACATGACAGACATAACAATTATATATGTCAATGTACCCACGTAAGACTTTTAGCGAGACGACCTACTTAATCGAAATAAATATGCATGAATATGACAACAATAGATTAGACTTTACAAACATTGATTCCGGCTCTTACTCGTATACGTGATAACATACTTGACACATGATTTATTGCTAGCTTTTTCCTTTGTCTTCGCTTGTGTATATTACGAATTTTACAAATAACTTATACTATAGTAAAAACTGGATTAAACGATCAACTTATTTTGTAGTCTAGTTAAATAGTAAATTATAAACTATATTATGTTACATGAAAACGTATAAGTACTTTAAAAATATTCTGTATTAACTAAGCGGTATAGAGAACGGCTCTGGTTAACCTGGAGTGAGATATTAAGAAAAGTTATAAATAGACCAATACGCTTTTCATCTGGTTGCCTTTTTTCCGACGAATGCCAATTCGATAGCGATTAGTCATACCTACAGAATGGGTATATTTCCGCATCTCAGTTTCGTTTTACGCGGGAACAGTTTTCCCTAAGGAAAAATGTCAATCACATGGGATATACTTAGGTACTTCAGTGATTTTTTTTAAAGTAAAGTTATTTTTTTCTTCATAATCCAATAGGTATATATAATAGGTATAATGTTAGGATATTGGTATTGGAGACTAACATGTGGCAAAATGTAGCATCGATTTAAAAGTCAAGCCGTGCGAAAACGCAACACAGATTGAGAATGAACGTGTCAGCCAGGTCACTGCCTCGTCAGCTGATTGTACCTACCACTCACTTGGAAGTTCAATACCTTTTGTCGAAAGGTGACAAAACACATCAATAAAACGGTCAGATACGGCAGTCACATAATAAATGCATAACAAAGTATTGTGTACAACGGAACAATTGACACACTTTTCTATAATGACATTTAAAACTTTGCAGTAAATACAATTCGTACAAATACCTCTAGGCGACAATAAACCCATCAAACGGTAAAATGTTGAGTTCGCGTCATTGATGCATGTCTACAATAGATCGCATGACACATTTTTTTATGTAACTCGTGTGCATTTAATGAATGTAGGTAAATTATACATTCACTTGCCGCCACCTTTGACACTAATGAATAATTAACTAGTGATAATTATATAATTATTTACGGGTCTTACACACGAATAAGTTTTATTTTACCTTGCCCGACGTTTCGACCAGGTTACACTGGCCGTGGTCACGAGCTGACTGGAGAGGCGAGCTGTCATTGTTGATCGCTGTTAGTAGTTTCTGAAACTACCCTCTGCTGATCTTGTATTATTGGAAAGTCCCGGCACACAACACTCAATATGAATACAAAGCGCGAAAGTCTAAAATGTACAATTAACTAGTGTAAGACATTCCAATATTTTTTTCATATATCGCCTTACATAAAATGAAAGAAAATCCTCACAGTAAATGTCCCAACTTTTCTGTTTTACCTGTCACTCTGAGAATAAATAAATACATAGATAAATTATAATTTATTCCGCCTTTTCTCAAATGAATATTGCAAAAACCGCAACAATATGGCAAGCGTCAGTCAATTAAGTAAAAAACATTTAATTATAAAAAATTGTGAATACCAACAATAGTTTTCCTTTTCTATACATTTAATAAAACTGTAGAAAAGTTGTGTCTGTCTGTACGAGTACATTATGTAAATATTAATTTGAAAACAATTGTCGGGGGTACTTATGCAGATTATGCAAATTTAGTATGTATGTATGTCCGTCTTTCTGATTATGCATCACATGAAAACTAATTGATAGAACTTTATAATATGGTGAACTATTACCTACTATAATATAAACTTCAAAAATATTAATAAAATATATTCGAAAATTTAAATAAAAATATCATTTCCTAAGATTTGTATAGACTTGCAATTCAGACACTGGTTGCAATTGAAATTGCTACAGATAGTTCCACTTCGAAAATAGGGCTAAGTCTACCTATATATTATGTCACACATATTATAAAATAAAACCATGCATGACTGACTGACATACATGATAACAAAATACTTCCCTGTATTTATCGGTTCAGTATTGATTAAAGTACTTTGTTCAAGCGAACGAAGTCGCGGGCAACATCTAGTGTATTATTTAAATGTGTGAGCTCGTGCGTGAGTAATAAAATTTCCGTTGTGATTCATCCCTTTTGTTGGATTCCTGTCAAATATTGATAACATACAAAACAATAGAATATGATTATGATGCTTAAATTACGTCTGTGACCACAGATGTTTTAACCAAGATACAACGATATAAAAAAACATACATAGGTACATTTATAGGTAGGTAGGTACCATATTTTGTGAGGTAGATATTTATATAAAAAAACAAAGTTCATCATATTCATTTAAAAATAAGACTAGTGCTCAGACTCTTACATACCTACCCATTGCAAATAATTTTGCTAGACCTTTCAAATTTACCTATAAGCTAATTGCAATGAGGTATGATCTGAAATATTGCCGATTGTGGGGTGTTAGCTTGAACCATAGAGTTAGTATACTAGCTATAGAGCGCGCGCATCGCTCATTTCCCATTGTGCCAAGTGTAAGCCGGTGTTCTATGGACGCTTCAATATAGATTTTTTCTAGATCGTTTTTTTCCGTGAATCGTGTTTACAGATTGGCACTGCACATTTCCCCATGATTACTCCAAACCTAAATAAATACCAGCGAGAGCAACAATCAGCGCTACTGACGTGTTGTGACCATTTCGAGACTGTTCAGACCCGTGCTTACAGTTCAGACTTGCTAACGCGCGCTCTATGTATACTAACAACTCTCTGGCTTGAACCAATTAAACAATTAGGTAGTTCATGTGGGTAACGTAAACATCTCAAGACTAAACTGTTGTGTATGGTCGCTTTAATGTAGCCTTAAACCGACGATAGATGTAAGTAGTGAGGATTTAATAACTCCGAGGGTGGCATATGTCCATTACTATGTACCGAACCCTTTAAATATAATTTTTTTAAACACTCATTGATACCGGAATGAACGATCCAAAACCAATTGCAATCTTCTTTATTTCAGAAAGGAAAAATATCCTGAAAGGAGTAGGAGGATGCTTCAAGCCTGGGGAACTGACTGCCATCATGGGTCCATCAGGGGCCGGGAAGACCACGCTCCTGAACATCCTGGCTGGTTACTCGTAAGTTAAATGAGATAACTATTTATGTTACGAGCATGGAGGGTTACGAGGGACGGATAAAATTCAAAAATATCCGGAAGCCCCTTGATGATGAAGTAGGAGGATCGAGTGTAGTTAAGTGTTGGTCAGAAGACAGAGTTAGTGCAGTGAGGTTAGTGCAGAAGACTCAAATCTTCGATAGTTAATCTGATTGCATTGGAAGAAGCACTAAGTCTAAAAGTACAGTTTCTGATGCTAAAAGCCAAAATAGTTAGTTTTTGAAACCTCAATTTTAATGTTCGCATCGTTGTGGTCCCAGTGGCTTAGTTATAAGAGTTAGAGGTAGTGGGTTCGATTCCCACTAGGGACAGATAACTTTGTACAAAAAATGTATGTATGTGTGGTCTGAATGTTGTATTTGTGATTTGTCCTAGTCAAATTTTCATTATTACGATAGAAAATCCTGATTTGGGTGTAGGAGTATTATAATCATGAAAATAAAATTACCTGGACTTGAGAGAACTGCAATAAAGTGGAGACGCGTGAGTATGGCGCCTGGCGCCTGCCTATGCTTGCCACCCATCTTAGGTTAATTAATACCTACGTCGACAATCTGTTGATGAAGTAACAAGGTCTCAAGGATCACCTTTATGTAAGTAAAAATTACTACTTATTGTGTAACTCGACTTAATTAGTCAGAAAGACAATGAAAGAGTCACTTTCCTGCAAATCATTAATTAACTTCTTGTTCGGTGTTGCACTCAAGGTGGTTTAAGTAACTTTGCACACTTCTTTGAGACTTTAAAACACTTACTACTTACCATACAACCTCTAAATTTTAGAGCCCATTTTAGTACCCATTTGCTCGCTATGATGCAAATCTTATTAATTGTTGTAGTCGAACGATTAATTCACGGAAAACTTGTTTTTCTTTTCCGTGGATTAATCAATATTAATTATGATACGGATTTATTGGGTGTTTGGAGCTCGGATAATAATTATGTTGAGTCGCAACCGGTTATATTGCACCCGATATGTGTGGTTTTTTTATTCATTGATCAATGTGACCACAGGGTATTAAAATTCTAAGGTGCAAGTTCTATTGCGGAAAAAAATAATTTAAATTTATTTAGAAACTAAGTATACTTTTGTAAATAAGTATCGTGTTTAAAAATTTTTCGTAAAATAATTGTAAAATTATGTCCGTTTGGAAGCTGCTGTACAGAAATGGGTTTTGTCCGAAAGCGGAAACCAATTTCAATTTGCGCGTAATTACACTTATCGTTAATGTCAATTTCTAATGTCGTAATATTCAATCTTTGCTCCCAGAACCAGAGGAGCAAAAGGCGAGATCGCCGTGAACGGAATCTGTGCATGCGCATCGCGGTCGGCTGGACGGGGAGGCGCGCGCTACATCCGCCAACATGATGACCTCCGCGAACACCTAACCGTGTACGAGGCCATGGCTCTAGCGGCCGCACTAAAACTGGCCGACTTCAATTCGCACGAAAGGAAAGAGAAAGTGAGTGCAAACTGTGGGAAGAGATTTTAAAAAATCTTACACTAGGTGGTAAGGAATTATCGACACATAACCGGCGGCGTCTTCGTATGGAGCCATGGCTCTAACAGCCACGCCTAAACTGGCCGATTTCACCTTGCCTGAGACAAAAGAGAAAGCGAAATAAACAAAGAAATTCTCAGAGAAGATAATGCAACTTACAAATAATGCGCTCGATCTTATCAAAAAATGTCAATTGAAAGTTTATAATGAAATTAATGTTTTGAAATAAACTAAACCGAATAAAACGACACAGACTGCTTGAGCGATCAAAGGACATTAGTTTTAAACGAGAATCTTTATGAAGTGACAAATAATAAAATCATTTTTTTTTCGCACCTAAGTGCTTAAAATTCCACGTAAGAAAGCTAGTCCTAATTTTAACAATGTTTATAAATCCAAAAGTGCGGTCGTTTGTATGTTTGTTACCATTGGGTAAGTTGTGGTGACCGCTAGTCTTATAAATTACTTATTTTGTGGAGTAATAATTTCCCCATTCTATGTCTCCTTGAAAGTTGTATATCTTTTCCCAGTTCTATGTTTTCATAAAATTTGTATATCTTTTCCCAGGTGTACGAGACACTTGCCCTGTTAGGTCTCAGCGGCTCGTCTCCGACGCTGTGTAGAGACCTATCCGGGGGACAGAGGAGACGGCTGGCCGTGGCCCTTGAACTGCTATCTGACCCTTCACTTCTGTTTCTGGATGAACCCACCACGTAAGCATTATTTATATCATTACGTATAATTTACTGCCAGAAAGCTGTATTGAAACCTTACTTTGTTTATTATAATTTGTGATTTGTAATTACTTTATTTTGCGTAAACACGATCTAATTAATTGTAAGTATAATGGGGAAGAAACTCGTTAAAGAACCTAGTTTGAGAGTCCGCAGGATTCGACAATAAATTACAATTTTAACTAAATAAAGTTCATATTAGTTTTTATCTCAACACAACCTTTAGTTATTATTTTTATCGTACTTATTCAATTTTTTTTACAGCGGTCTCGACTCTTCGTCGTCGGCATCCCTAATTGTTTTGCTGAATGAACTGGCTCGAGGAGGCAGGACCATAGTCGCTACCATCCACCAGCCCTCAGCCCTTATCTTCGAGAAGATCGACTCCGTATATTGCTTGGCAGAAGGCAGGACCTTATACAAAGGACCGAGAACAAACCTGTTGCCAGCTTTAGACAGTACAGGGCTCAAGTGTCCGCCTTACCACAATCCTGCGGATTTCTGTAAGATTTTTTTTTGATAGCCCCTCTGCAGACTTCGTTCATCACCATCATCAACAGCCTATTAATCACCCCACTGCTGGGGCTCAGGCCTACCCTCTCAACGAGGGCGTTTGGGCTATATTCCACCACGCTAGCCCAGTGCGTGTTGGTGGACTTCACATGCGCCTAAGAATTTCTTCTTCGGCGTATGCAGGTTTCCTCACGATGTTTTCCTTCACCGTTTCAGAGCAGTCAGTATATGTACTTAAGTTTCGAGAAAAAAACCTATTGGTACATGGTATAACTTCGGACTTTTCGATATGATAGGCCCCGTCTTATCCCCGAGGCCACTGACGCTCTTATTCATGTTCAGTTCGTTCATGTTAAAAGTTAAATAGATATCCCGTTTCCTATGATCGCGCGGAAATGACGAAAATTCTTGTTGCTGAAATATATTTGCATGTATTTTATAATTTCGTGTCCTTTTATATAACGACAGTTTTTTTTCTTAATTTGTATACCTTTACGAAAAAATACCAGAAAGTGGCAAGATAGAGATTTTCTCGGTTCGATAACTTTTAATGTCGATTATAATTATACAGTCAGGATTATCTGTCAGTAGGTATTGGTAGTCATTCAGTCTAGAACAGGTATTATAATCAATAGAGTAAGCATCGGCTCCTTGACCTAGTGCATTGTGGTAACTTACCTATAAATGGAGGTCGCGGGAACTGCAACACTATTCTATAGTAAAACCATGCGATATTTATTTTTCCATTAAAAATATTGCATACAACCACAACCAAACATCGACGAAGTGTTTGATTCGTAAGTCTCGTCTCAAACTTTATAAAACTATACAATACTTTAATTAAAGTCCCGTGTAGACAAAGATAGTTAAATTACCCACAGGCCTGAACAGTTGATCTTAACAAACCGGACCAGAAAATCCAGTTTTTTGTGGTGTCTGTCTGCATTCGAGTATAACATTATTATATCACGAGGTTGTACTCCTTTATTTTTAAACAGTATAATTCATATAACTTCTTGTCAAAGTTGGGGAGCTTCGCTTCTTTACGTAGTAATAGCTTAAGAATGTTATTTATTAATGTGGTAATAGTTGGTATTCTTTGCCTAGTCTGTCACGAATCGCTTACATATTTGTTCCGGACGGCAACATTCCCAAAATACTTTGCTTACTTACTACAGTCATTCAAAAGTCTAAGAATACTTAAGCAGCTAGCAAGACGCAAGGAAATGCGTAGGTAATGTAAACAATATAAGATACATAATGTTCATGTACGCAAATATGTATGAAGATCACGAACGTATTTCCGATTGACGTAGGTGTTAACCGTAGTAACACTCATCGGTTACTATTTGTCTACGATAGGAACCGGTTGTGCTACCATGCATACTGGCAGGTTATGAGGTTACCATGCAACCTTTTTTACGAAGGTTAATATTCTTTTGTTAACGGCAACGGAATGTTTTCTTCTTTAAAGTGGTCCCTACACGATCATGCTGCATGACATGCATTACGTGCTGTCACTCATGCATGACCGGCTAGTTGTAGTGATTGACATGCATGACATGCAAACTACGTCACAGAGGAATTAATAGTCTCCAAACTACGTGCTGGCCGTTGCTTCACTGTACTATGTGATTGATAGCAAGCATGAGGGTCATGATAATTCACGTAAACGTAATGCATGTCATGCTGCATGATTGTTTAGGGACCGCTTAACCTATTTAATTTTTTACCCGACTACAGAAAAAGGAGGGTTATGTCTTTGATAGTCTATGCATAAATTTGGATAACGTTTCGAAACGGAGGAGGCGTATGACCAGAAATGGACTAGAATCACCAAAAGATCATTCAAATACTTGTTTAAATATAATAATTATCACTTGTCATCTTTTCTAAATGTTATTGTATTCTTGAGATTATGTTATTTCCTATATTCTTCTAAGTTTACTTTGGATAACGTAAGATTTTGTATCGTTTTCCTCAAAAACTAATGATAAATAAATAAATGTTGTGATTAATAGCCTGTAATGTACATGTCAAAGTTTGGGTAAATTTTTTGAATAACCTTGTTCATACAAACCTATAGTAAAAACTAACTATTTTGAGTTCTGAATAATATGTCTGTTATGTGAGTGAGCTCATTTGCACTGCCGTTTTTTCACTGCAGATTAGACAATCTACTTACTTAAACATCATTGGGTTTGCCATTACTTTCTAGATCGAACATTGTGAGACTTTCCGTGAGAAACTCATATAACCGCTGGTTGGAAAGTAATTCCATCATAATAAAGCCTGGCCTAATACGAGTACTTACCGATTCATGGTATATAAACAGTCGATTACACGAAATGTAGGCGTGTGTATGTAAGATAATGTACACACGCGAGTCAAGAGACACAAAGCGGTAACATTGTTACGTAACCGGTAAAAGTGCGCATAGAGCGAAGCGACAGCGAGCCGCAGAGCGGGTATTTTTTCTGTTTTATTTTGGGACTTTTGATAACCACATGTCAGTCCCATCGTAACCTAACCAAGATTTACTGACGAGGCGACTCAAAAATGTCATATAAGGATCGTGCTGCCACAAATGCAGGCTTGGACAAAATAGACTGAGCCAAACCTACATCGAGTGGATGCAGCTTGAGTCGGCTCATCATTAACTCCCTCTTATTTCTGTACCTGTCACACTCCATCAGCAGGTGTAAGAGCGGAAAATTTAATACGTACAGTTGAGCGCACGTCAGTGGACCTTGAGCTGGCCTAGCTTATTAGAGTGTTTCAATACTATGAAATACCAGTTTATACTGGTTTTGTTTCCACTGACGTGCGGCCGACCGTACGTAAGTAATTATAAATCAGTTGGACCATCTCTTTTAGGGTTCCGACGAAATAGAAATCCTATTAGAGAAGCTCTTTGTCAAGTGATTTTTTTATATTTCGTCTCCAGTTCTACCTATGAAAAATATATTTGAATGTCGCCTAGGAATCAGCTTTGTGTACGGTGGTGCAAACGATAACTTTTAAAGTCTTAAAGTGAATTTTATTGTTATTAACTTTTTAAATTCGAAACATGTTCAATGTGCACAGCCTTACTCATTCACACTTATGTAACGCCAATGAGAGTAATGGCGTATATTGGCACGACAGTGTGGGATTTTTAGGTTTTTGCTAATCGATTTCGCATCTTTTCTCTTTGTTTCTAGAAAAAGAAATTAGGTGAGTCACACCCAGGTTTAGGTGTCATACTCTTATGACGACACCTGTATATTATATTTAGTCACCTGCAATAATAAAACTATATAATATAGGTACAAAGAATATTGAGTGTTACGACCACTAAAAATTGTTCAATGCTCAATACTTGGTAAATCTATCGTATCAAGCACCGTTTCAAAGTTTCAAACCCATCAGCCGCGAGTCGCATGTTGTCGCACGCGCTCTCCCCCGCCGCCCGCGCCGCCGCCGCTCTATACTTGCTAGGCTAGCTAAAACAAATAAAAATAAGTATTTTTATTGATAGGTATGTCAGTTGTCACAGTAGTACCTGTACGTTGTATTGATTGTTTCTCTGTCTACGTACCTGTACTATTATTTATTCTGTGACAGTAAGGCAGAAGATAGCAAAATTTAATTGTCAGTTTGAACTGCGTATAAATAACAAGTTCACTTCACTACCTACCCCAATGGTGGACATGAAGTGAACTTCAACAGATTGGTGATTGATTGACCGATACTGAGCATGCAGGGTTCAATCATGGTATACATTCTATTTTTAGTAATGGAGGTGGCTTCAGGGGAATATGAAGTTGACCTAATGAAGACCGCCGAGTCCATGGCGCAGTACCAACCAGACCAGGCCGTGATGGAAGCCAACTGGAATAACAATGTTCCTACCATACCAGCATTACCTAGTCCTATGGGTAAGTAGAGTTGTATAAAGGTCCAGTCCATAAGCTAGTAAGTTATAAAAAGAATATTAAATGAGGACCATCCAAAAGATTTTTCAAATTTGATTTTATTACGTAATATTCGTAGTAGAATAGAATAGAACGGAATGGAATGGAATGGAATGGAATTGAATTGAATTGAATGGAATGGAATGGAATGGAATAGAATAGTGTTTATTTGGCATACACAAGGCAGCACAATATTTTTTTATGTCAGAAGTTATATAGGCTAAATGAACTAGGTACGTTTAAATGAAACAATCTAGGTCATTGCATTTGATGATCTGCTCAGCTAATCAGATACTGATACCGCTCTATAAGTCTCAAAGAAATACCTTACTAAGAAATACTTTAATTATAAATATAAAGTAAATAAATAGAACTAGAAACGCTCGCTCTAATCAAACTCCGTTGTTAAAATTATAACGGAAGTTTTATTTCCGCTGATTGGTGAGTACGCTACTAAGTACGAGTAACTAATAATATCAACACAAATATTTTATTTCTATAGTTATTTCCGTATATCAGCTGTAGAAATCGGTAGAGGCACTACGAAAAAGCACAATAATTATTGTCTTCAGCCACTCTATGGCTAGAATAAAATGCATCCATCAAGGTCATTTCGATTTCTACAACTTGGTCCTGTCGGCCGATAAATACAATAGGTACCTATTTATTATTACATATATATTTTTACATAATTATATATTTACATATTTATATATATTTATATAATTTATTTAAATATTTATTATTTTTAGGGTTCCGCACCTCAAAAGAGCAAAAAAGGAACCCTTAGAGGATCACTTCGTGGTCCGTCTGTCTGTCTATCAAGACCCTTTTTCTCAAGAACGCGTGGAGGTATCATAGTTGAAATTCGTATCAAATACAGGAGAGGTCTGCAGTCCCATAAAGCTGTGAAAAAATCAAACGCAGTCAGAAGATATGCTATGGGGTACTTCCGTTTGACCTAAAATCTTGAAATTTGGCAAGAAGCAATCAATGTCTTATAGCACTAGTTTTCAGATGATCTGTTTCCAATACACCTATTCATTGAGATTGAATGAATGAGGAAAGAAAGCCTTATATATTCGCTATATAATACCATTATAGTTAAATAAAAAAGAAGATGTTCTTCTCCGTAAATGTTTATTAACTAAGTGGTTTCCAAATCGTCTCGGCTTTATAAAGGGTTAACTCTGTTTTCTTTCTCGTCTCGTGGGGGATTTACAACCACACAAAGTACCATACGGCTTCGGTAACGAACTGCCCATTATCTGTTCTCTCCACTAGGTGAAAAAGGGATTATTTTAGTGAAAGATAGTCCAAAAAGTATATAGGTACGTTATTTTACGTCGGCTACTTGACGCTACATAACACGGATGACGGTAGTATGGTGCGGCACCTAACAACGTTTTCTATTATTTTCCAGAAATATCCACCAATTTGATGTCAAAGAACTTCATAGGCAGTTCTAAGCACAAAAACTATCAGTCGAAGTACATTTACAACCAGTCCGGTCTGCTGAGGCAAACAGGGATCTTGCTGTACAGGAACTACTTAATAACAACCAGAAATTATGTAAGTACATACTTAACTACCGACACTGCTATGCTGCTTGACATAGGTGCGGGTATACCAACTTAGAAATCAAATATCTCTAAAATGGAAAGTCCAATTCTAATGAAACTTTATAACACACGTAAGCAGGATACGACATTGATAGATCTATAAGTTTAAAGCCAAGATCATTGCATTGAACAGCCGTGAACTATAGAATAATTGATCTACGCCCTTTTAAGGGTATATTATTTACCTTTTACGATAGATACGTGGCATAAAATATAATTGCATTCTTTACAATTTGGTATAAAAATAAATTAAGCACCTACAAATAAATATTCATAATCAAATTGCTATGCGCAACTTCAATGCGATATCAATAGTATATCGTAGCATGTTTGAGAAAAAATAATTAAATATCAAAGTATCTGTACGATGTAACTAGATGATAGATAGATGTTTTGGCAACACCTTGATATTCACATTAGTTTCAAGAGAATCTTATTTATTACCAACCAACTCTATAAGTATAGATATTAGACTATTTTTCCTCTGTTATTCCAGTCGTTGTTCATGTACCGGCTGGCATGCCACTTGGTGATCGCCCTGGTCTTCGGCTACCTGTACTACGGCGTCGGCAGCGAGGCCAGCACCGTCCTCGGCAACTACATCTACCTTTACGGCTCTATGCTGCTCGTCGTCTACACCGGGAAGATGTCTGTTACGCTTTCTTGTAAGTATGTAGGTGGAGCTTATTCTTTACAGAATTCAATAGAATCACCTTACTGTAGCGTCGCTTGCATTCTGCACGGCTTAAAACTTTTACCCGTGGTTCACATTCCAACAATATTCAGATACTTTTTGGATTCCTCTAGTTATTATTCTTTATTTTCGAATCAGTGCACATAATGCACCTTGGGGGGAGCCCGGCCGGTATTAATAAAATCTACAATTTTACAATTTATACTGGTTTACATAGTACAAATAGGTTTATTGTTGGAACAAACATTCCAAAACAGTAAGTTCCTTCTCTCTATCTTGCTCGTCGGCCTGTTAACGTTGTACTAACTTACCTCAATCAACTGCCAACTCTAGTTTCTTTTGTTGTATGCGCGCGTCGTTATACTGTGAACTCAATAGTATTATAATATGGAGTTTAGTCGTCACTTCACCATTGTCGCTATCCCCTGTACGGTCTGCTATAGGCAGATAATACTTTATTAACTTATATCTTTTGATTTTGATTCCCATAACACTCATTGTCACTGCATTCTTCACCGCATTTTTTTAGTCCTTCGTTTTCTTTACCCAGCCAGGTTCAGGTCTGGAGACGTTTTATAGTAAGCTTTTTAGGACACGACTCCGAACTCATCTCTCTTATAGCTATTCATTGAGCGGCATGTATATCCTGCCACTTCCGATTACTGATTCTATAAGTACATCTTTATTCGGGATGTCCATGCTTATTCTTTGTTTTTGGTCAGAATATCATGTCATTCAAAAATGACCCTCTGCAAAGCTCTCCCCTTGACTTTGCCAACATCTTTATAATGTTTATGCGTAGGTATGTGCGTATAAAACAATTTTCTCACTATTGAATTATAGCCTTGGCTGCTGAATCGCCACCGGTAATGACCCATTTCCTACACTAGTCATAAACTATCCTGTTACGTAAATTACAATGTGCCTCTAATAAGTAATAACACATTTATTACTTGGTACATACGAGTGTTGTTATCATTCCACACAATATAATTAGTACTGATAATTTAAGTAAATCAATGTTAGGACATTGATTTTCTAACATTGGCTTACTTTTCCGATGTCGTGATCAGAAAATCGATCTTTAGACCGGCGTGTTAATTAGACCCGCCTATTCCCATTATCATAAATAAATCAATGAACACATTATAGAATCTGACTTTGTTTATGCAACTAGAGCATGTTTATGCAGCTACTGCAAATACGCGGAAACTTGCAGTTTAAGTACGTACGTATATATAGGTATAAATAACTATAACTGATTATCTTAAGAAATATCTTATTAAATTATCTTAAAGAAAGACTAATTCCATTTCTTATGTATAGGTAATACCTATATCAGTAAACATATTAAATAGAACGCTTGACTCAAAATATGGAGAACACAATGCAATTACACACAATTTGAAAGTGGTCTTATTATGGGCTGGAGCAATATCCTTTGTCATAATTATTTTTACTTACTTCGTACCTATGTACAATTATACTTTATTCTATTCCTAGGTACTCTTAATTACCTACCCGATCCTGTGCGTAGTGGGTGGGAGTACCTACCAACTGGAAGAACTCAAACTGGACTAACTAAATCGTCGTCACATCAATAAATATGGTTATACTTTCTGTTAGTAGTTTTATGATTTATAATTAATTTGTTATGTCTCTTCCTAGTTCCTTTGGAAATGGATATACTGAAAGGCGAATACTTCAATCGCTGGTATAATCTGGGGCCTTATATCTTCTCAATACTAGCAGTGGAGTTGCCATTTCAGGTGAGATTTTATCTATATTTTTAACACCATTCGTAATTTCTATGACGTCTGAAATAAACTACTTGCAAACTAAAACTAAAAAAACTTTGCAAATACTTAGAGCAAAAATTGAATTGCAATACATTGCAATTGCAAAACGATAACGCCGGGTATTATGTATATAATGTAATGTAATCTTGTTTATTTATTGTATGTTCCCCCAAAATTCAACTTTCAATCAATCAATTTATTCAATAACAATCTGCATTATGTCTGAATGGTTTACATCAGCATTAATACTAGGAAATTAAAATAATAATCAGAAGAATACTTAAATAATTTTTTTATATAATAATGTTTGCACAAATTTACACACCGCTGTTTAGTCCCAAACTAAGCCGAAGCTTGCAAATTGGTAGGTACTCAACAACTGATAAACATACTTAAATGCTTATAAATAAATACTTATACATAAAAACACCCAGAATCCGAAAACAAGCATAATGGCACATGATTTCAGATGTTAACCTGCGTGTCTTACGTGGTGCTGTCATATTGGTTGACGGACAATCCATTGGAGCCGACACGAGCGACCATGTTTCTTGCCACAGTAGTTGCGACCTCCCTGTGTGCGCAAGCTTGGGGGTATTTCATTGGTACCACAACGCCTACTAAGGTAATTAATTACTATAACAGCTGACAGGCCTCACATAAAACCTGAAGTAGAAGACAACAATTCAGTTATTCATGCTAAAATCACAGACATAAAGTTTGTAATGCATCATCTTTTTATTTATTAATAGCACAGAGGAATTAATAGTGTATTGTAAGTAACATGATTCCACCACCTAACTTGAATAATTAGAAATAATCTTTTTCCCAGATCGCCGTGTTCATAGGCCCGGTTCTAGCGTGTCTGTTATCGATATTCGGGTTCTGCTTGGCTCTCCGGGACACGCCCTACTACTTCAAATGGCTACACCACTTGTCCTACTTCAGAGCAGGCTTCCACGTCGCCGTTCATTCTGTTTACGGCTTCAATAGGACCAAGATTCATTGCTCTAATTGTAAGTCACTTGGTGTTACCCCTCCTATTATAGATACAAAATATTTTAAATTCGCAGTGTTGAAAATATAATAGTTTCAAAGATTTCATATAAGGCAGTAGGTACTATATCCAGTTGCAACTGGTTAAATAATATCATTAGGTACACAAATACCACCTTCCTCATTAAACTAGTAGTTCCGTGAGAACAGTAGACCTCGCCAGCCCTTATAAACCAAACCTAAAAGAAACCAACAAAAGTCAACTTTGGAAACAGAAAAAGTACCTACTAAAGTGACAAAAATTAGCACTTTAAAGCTTAATATTTCGCAAACGGATCCCTGAATCGAAAAATGTTTATCACACACCCGCGATATTTTTGAAAGGCCCATCCAACGATACCCCACACCATGGATATCACGCGGAAAAAAATAATTTTCCATTTTACGTATGCAGTTTTATGAACATAATTTATTTTTTCAACTTTCTTAAGTCGATCCACTATTACTCAAAAACTAATAGAACCTACTTAGCCGTAATAGTTTTCCTTGTAACTACGTTATATATGCTACTGCCATGAATTTTTTCACATTTCCAGAAGCAACCGTTTAGCTGGCAGGGGGGGGGGACACGTGACTCTAACAAAAATTACCGCTTTAAAGCTTAATATTTCGCCAACGGATCCCTAAATCGAAAAAATGGTATTCACATACCAGCAATATTTTTGAAAGACCTATCCAACGATATCCCACACTATGGGATTCACAAGAAAAAAAAAGTTCACTCCCACTTTGCGAGTATGGTAGGTACTCTAAAAAAATGTTTTTCAAAATTTTATTCTACTCATTTTGTAGGTTTAATTAATTTATACATATGCCAAATTTTCGTCAAAATCGGTTGAAAAATGCGACCTGTAGAGAATTACAGACAGACAGCCGGACAAGAGCATTTTTGGCCAGTCTCGAAACGTAGACGCTTCGCTCGCTTCGCTCGCTTCGCTCGCTCGGTCAATAATGTATAAAAATACTTTTCAAGAAAACACTTAGATAACCCGTCTAATGATGAATGTCAAACATTTCGGAGCCTGCAAAAACAATACACGTGAGCAGCGAAATTTTGTAATTAAAATCTGACATTTTGTTTCAGTATACTGCCACTACAGTACACCGAGTAAGTTCCTGGTAGAAATGGGTATGGAAAACGTGGACGTCAGTGGAAACATGGCGCTGGTGCTGTCCACAACTGTATTAATGCATATTCTGACTTGTACCATCCTGTGGTATCGACTCAACAAGAGATGAAATATTGTTTAGTCTGATTTAATTGATCTGCATTTTAGTCTGACTGATAATTGAACAAAGTACTTTTATCGACTCAAAACATCAGTATGTTTATTTTTATAGTAAGTTCAATTTGATTTAAAGCCATTGTTGTTCCATATTAAACGGGATAACGATGTATTAGATTTTGTTTTACATAGAATCCAGATTTACCTTTTTCGAGTCATCAATAGTATTTTGTCAAAATCTCTAATTATATTACACAGTATTATTTAGAGTTATTTCGATAACACACTATATAAAAAAACAACAACACATCTTTAATAAATATACCTACATCTTTTTTGTCTTGTTTCTTATAGTAATAATTTATCGAAACTGCTCTGAATACTTAGTTATTACTTACCTACATCAAACAGTGACATAAGAAAAAATGTAGCTCAAAAATTTGACTGGTGTTGGTACCTAGATAAACTATTAATTTATTTTATTTGCTTGACATTTTCATAGAAATCACAGAAAGTAAATCATTGTAAAATCCCTTTGACTTCCGAATAGATAACCTGTAAACGCACAGTACCTATCTATTTGATTTGGACGATGTGATTACAATATAAACTCATGATCACTATGGCCCCCCTTTCTTATCAAACAAAATGTGATTTTAAAATAAAGTTTAGTATTATTCATATTATTTCAGACTAGGTATCCTTTATTAGGTAAATTAGTTAATTTTAAAATTATTCTATTATTTATTGACCATTTGATGTATTGACTAATACCTACTAACACAAAACATTTCATTTTAACAGATAGGCAAAAAACCATTTTAAACTAAACTAGCAGCAAAATACTTTGCAGTCTATTTTGAAACACGCGCAAATAGAGGTGAAACTTTCTTTGGCGATAGAAGATTAATTTATGTTTAAAAAACGTATCCTGTGTTTCTACTTTTAAGAGTTATTTATTATACACCTGTATAACTACTATCAATTTGTATTTCCTTTTAGTAGCTTGTGGTAGAAGCCAATAAATATCGCAAAGGAAAATTGTCCAGAGTCGATAATTATAACGAGCACCTAATCGGGTATAATTGTAAATTAAAATGTATTATTTCTGTTTAGATTTGTAATATAGGGTGTAGGATGAGATTTTAATTATATCATTATCGTTTTAATAACGTCGTTGATGGTCTATAAAAAATCTGAATAAATTATGTATACAGTAGTGTTAATACATGAATCCAGTGATGTACTTAAATACTGAATATACCTGTTGTAACAGTTCAATCCTTAGTAAACACTATTACAGAAGAAAATATATTATAATAGGTGCTTAAATGATAATAATTTATGTTACTATATAGGATTCGTCGTTGCTCTGTGATTAACCAAATTGTGGACGTTGCATCGGTAATCACGGTATAGGTATATTTTACAAACCAAGTGAAATATCGATTAAATTATATTTCGTTCAAACAGATAATATGGCAAATGAAAACTATGCTACCTACAAACCTTTCAGAAAATAAATATTATGAAAGGGAGACATTAGCAACAAAATAAAATTGTGTACCTATGTTACCACGTTCGGAGCAACATTTATTGCTTAATTTGTTTTCGATTGCCACATCTGTTGAAATGGAATATACCATTGTGACAGATCATTTCCTTAGATAATTTTTTTACCGTTGACTTGGGTTATATTTACAGATAAAATTATAATGCCAGTCAGACTATTACAACACACTATGTGAAGACTGAACATGAGCAAGCTTAGTAGTCTTTTCAGCTTTTCAAGAGATGGAACTAATTAATATTACTAATGTAGACCAAATGACTACTCCTAATCAAGGACTGGGATTGTGATATCTTTGTTAATTCTTAGTCTTATTACTGGTACTTATTTATATGTAATCTGAGTTATGACATCTCCGTAAGTTAAATATTAAGTACCTAATTAAAAATAATCATTTTGCAAATAGATTTTTTGTTTTATTCAATTTATATATATAGTTTTTTTTAATGTTGTACTAGAAAACCGTATCACGATTGGTTCAGTCACGAAGTCACAATATATTATAATACTTTATGGATTTGATTCGTGATTCCGTGATACGAGGACCGCCGACTATCTTCAAGAAAGATTAAACTTTACAGGTTACCTACTTTTATGATTTGTTCGTGGCTGTCGTAATATAAATTAGTGCTAGTAATTAAGTCAAAAATTGGCTTGATGTTAGAAAATAGGTAGAACCCCACTCGCGGCTCTATATAACTATTGTTATAAAAGGTAAAATAATTTGTTTATGGTTATGACTCTGAATGCACTTTTATCAAGCGTGTCTCACAGAAATTGTGATTAAAATAAATTATTGTTTCTATGTATTACTAGGGGACACCAGGTAATGAATAGTTAAAGTAGGTAACGGCTCTCATTGTGTTCAAAATATAAATCTAAAATTCACTCACGTTCTTTTAAAGTTTAAAAGATTTTTATCTAAGTAGGTAGGTACTTAATCTAATTACCTACCTATCTTAGGTAGTTACAAAAATTCCATCAAAGGTCGACCACTGATTAAATACGCTCATCAAACGAATTATCTGATTAGTATACTTAGGATTTATAATTAGGTGGTTAAGTATTGATTGTTACTTTGTAATCTAATCGATTTCATTTGTTACGTTAATGGCCATGTGCATGGCAAAACGTATGCGGGGGATATAAGTACCTATCTACTATTATAGGTGAGAATACAGGTGAAACAAAACACCTGTACTGACCTGTTATTCTGTATCTTTATTCTTTATCTTTGACTTTTCAAGCCTTGTACAGAACTACGCGAAAAGCTGTTGTTTCCCAAAACCACAGAAAAGAATCGTATGGTTTTCACTGTTGGATATCTTAATTTTTTTTTCATCGCATCGGCTAGTGATAGGTAGGTAAATGTAAAAAGGTAAAAAAGGTAAATAAAAATCTAAAATATAATTGACGAGTCGTAGACACAATTATTTATGACACTGCAAGAGCTGGGCTAGCGTGGTGGACTATAGCCCGTTGAGAGGGTAGGCCTGAGCCCCAGCAGTGGGGGCATGTTAATAGGCTCTTGATTTCATTTACTTTACCATTACCATTTACAATTTCCTTTATATATAGAAAACCGTGGTATTACCAGTATATAATACCAACGGTATATAGTAGTGCCACGCGGATAAGATTCAATATACAGATCCGCTTTAAGTGTGGTTCTAAAGTATTGATCAGATTTCACTGGCCGTGGTCACAACATGACTCAAGTGGCCAATTGTCAACGCAACATTGTGTACTCCAGACTGCTAGTGACCACAGTCAGTAAGGAAGGGAGTACTTACCAATCATTTTTAATGGTCTTAGGCGTGATTTGAAATTGTTGAGTGTTATCTATTCTCGCATTTCAAAATTTCCTGACATCAGATTGCATAGAAGTGACTGTTGAGGATGAGACTGTGAGTGAGGTACTGTCTTAGAACGATTTTGTGCCATATCATGCTGGATGCATTTGGCACAAAACCACCAGGTATGGATCACAATGAAGTCGGCCTATGTTTGGATACAGGCTGCAGATAATACCTTCCTACACCTACTTAAATACAGAGCTCCCGTATTAACTAAAGCTGACTAGCTCCATAAATAACTCGAAGGAGCCGAAGAAAACGAAGTAGTTACTGAAAGAGCAGTCTAGGATGTTATACATATTGTATAGGCAGGTACTACAAAAAAATCATATCTTCGACCTAAGATAGCTCGCTGTGCATAGACATGAATCCTTGTATTAATCGCATCAGCAGGGACCATGGCTGTCGGTTGAACCGACCGTCATCGTCGCACGGCAACAGAGCGTGCGCGCGTCGGCTATTGCTACATTCTGTCACTCCAGCCGTTGCTATCTACTCGTCTACCGATCCCACAGCCGATACGGATCTCAGCAGCTGACAACCATGTGAGGGAGTGGGGAGAACGACCGATAACCACCCAGTCGAGTCTCTTGCGCAGCGCAGTACGGCGCGCAGTCCGCCGCCAACACCGACCGCGCCTGGGCGTCACGCAACTGGCGCGCGCGCTCGCAGCTCTTTGTTTACATTCGCGATCCTTTGTGCTTCCTCACCACGTAATGGAAACTCCACGGTATCCTGTGCTTTAGTTGAGTGACAGTGAAAGTTCTCCGTCATGGCCAGTGACAGCCAGTCCGAGTCCCAGGAAACTACCTCCTCCGGCTTGATTGAGTACTCTCTCAATATAAGCTTCGAAGATATAAGTCACAATGTACGAGATGGCATATTTACTAGAGGTGAGCGAACTTTTAAATCGTTAACAACCTTTGTTTGTATAAGCGCAATCGAACAGTAAACAGTATTATTTGTGGTAATAATGAAATAGGTGTGTACTAAAGCGCGTTGGCTAGTTTATCAACTCATAATTATCATACGCTCAATGATAAAGGCGAAATAGTGTTTTAATTACTTGTAACAAAGACACATTACGCAAGAGACGTGTGTAGTATGGTGAATACTGCAGCACAAAATGTAATTTAAATAATTTAATCGAGTTATATAACTAATACAGCATCCGTCTATAAACTCTATTGGACTAGTAACCCGTTTAATGTATTTTACTCAAACTGACTAAACACGACACGGCGACTACTGTCATAAATGAGGTAGTGTATTATTTTCATAGTTAATAGTTATCTATCACAAATGTTGATATTTATAAATTTAAGTAGAAGATATTAGCTTAGCTCTACATTTTTAGTTTGATTGTCTGACTGTCAGACCGTAGTATGTATATACTTACTGTATTTATTGACTTTACTTACTACATTTTCTGCCTATATTTAACAAGTATACCTACTATTTATCTCTAAATTGTAAATTACTAGTTACCTACTTCGTTGCCATCAATGTCAATGCAACGAAGAATTTATTAATGTCGTGGGAGTGCCAAGATATCAAAGGTGTACTTGTACTGTGATCAAGAGGAACTTGATTACCAGTTTTACTTTGTTTAGGTTCTGTACCTTTATAAACTTATGGGGCAGCAGCACGGCAGCAGGGGTAGACTTACATATATTCATATCTTCAGGTTTTAACCCTGACGGGGTAGGCAGAATGAATGGAGCGGCAAGAATCGCGATCCTGACACCGTCTGTCGCTTCGCTCACTGTCGTCATTCTCTCCACAAGCTCGCCGCAGGACGCGAGTGCTCTGGAGCACTGATTTTTGTATCGGATGTCGAAGAAAATTTTGTAGAATCGACCGCTCGAAGCACGGAGAGCGATTCAAAAATAGGGCTCTGCACGTGTCCCGTGTGAGCACCCCTCTTTGTGATCCTCGTACTATGTCGTCATTCTAAAGAAGTCGACCCCGACTTCAAATACCAAACACATTCTTGGTAGACTTACTATAATACATTTCCTGCATTTCTGATTGATTCTAATATAATACCTTTAGTATTACAATTACCTACCTACCTATTATAGTAGTTTCTTTATTTTTGTGTAAGTCAGTTAAAAGCAACTCACCTGAAATACTGACCTTGCTACGAATAACCAAACAAAAATGTAACTAAGTGCATGGTAAAATTATTCAATTGAACCATTGATGGTACTGACACTACGCGGAACATTGCTCAGGGTGAAATAGATGACAGTCATGTTGATTATCTATAGATATGATATTCTTAATCTTTACAGACAGATAGATAATTATTGGTTAAATGGTGCCTGTTTAGTCTGTCTGCTTGTTTTTTCGGTCTGGGCGAATTTTCATTGTGTACTCTTGAGAGGGAGAGACGCCCAAAACGCAGTGTCTAATAGATCTAGAAGAAGTCAACTCGCGTAAGCTCTTCTGGATTTTGTTTCTCCTCTCTTTTTCAGTCTGTCACTATTGAAAATATTCAAATTTCAAATGCATTAGGGTAAAAATCCCCTCCCTAAGGGGCGGCCCTTGGGGGAGGCCTATGTCCAGCAGTGGACTAGTGCAGGTTGATGATGAAGGGGCGGCGGCCGCTTAGAAGTTTTTAGTTTCATGGTAAAATTTGTGAGATTCTGCTCCTAGACGTGTGAACTGAACTCTACCTTGGATCTCCGGTTCATCTTGTAACAGATAATATAATATGACCATCCGCTGACTGTCACATCGACTTGCTATTTTCTGAGCTTCTTCAGTAAAGTTTTATTTACATTACCTTTATTGGTGTGGTTCTCATTATTTTGTTATACCCCAAAGTGTATCCAAAAATATATTAACTAGGTGTATCTATAAAATGCATTATTTATTCTGTGAAAATTCTAAAGAAATACAGAATGCAACAATCAAATTGCAAAAAATCAAAAGTTTTACTGGTTTAACTGTCTGATAGTGTTAATTTTTTTTCTTTGGTACAATAAAGTGTTTACATACATACACACAAATCATATTATGGAGTGTTAGTCTGACAGAAACATCTGTTGAAGTGACTATGTTTCTCTCCCTACCGACGCTATAAATAGGATTAGCATACCATTCAGAGCCATTATGATAGTGTATAATAGAGTCAGATACCGTTTCTACAAACTGAATTCAGTATCAATAGAGAATGGTGAAGATTAAAGACACGGGAATGATGCCAGAAAAATACAAGCACTAGGTAGGTATATATACCGGCTGATAGATATAAATAGGACACTCGTGCAAACAAATAACTGTAATGAATGTGGCTATACAGCAATTACATTCAGTATTCTTTACTCAGGAACTAAACAGTTTCAGTGTGGCATTTTTGGGGTATTTTTAACCGTAAGTACATCACCTAACAGTATCATAATATCAGCCTGCAGACGTCCACTGCTGGACAAAGGCCTCCCCCAGGGATCTCCACCTAACCTAACAGTATAGGTAAATGCTTTCTTCCTATTTGTCATCTGTCTCTGTCTGTGTTTTCTCTACTATGTAAGTAAGCTAAGAGAAGGTAACACTGACTTAATTTTCTCTTTGGCAGCTGTCGTTTTACAGGTCTGTTCCACTACTCCATACCAGCGTAGGTAGATATTCTAATCAAAAAAAGTTAAATTAGACTACCATTCAATGCTATTTTGAGTTCTATAGGTTTTGAAAATTATAAGTATAGTGAGACGAACGGCACTAATATAAGTTAACATTAAGATTAAGTGTGGACCAAAACGTTCAATTAACTACACAACTTTCTCTTTAATAACGCCGTTAAAGCAGTTGATAGAAAAACAAGTCTGCAACAGGTTTATCTTTATTAGTAAGTAGGTGTACCTACAAAAAACAAAACAATAAAATACAGGAAAGGAATATTGAAGATTTACTTACTCCGTTGGCTCAGCGACCCTAAAATGGATCTTGAGGCTTGGCTGGCTCCTATCACAAGAAGACCTAGCTATCTACCTTGTAGTACCTCATACAACCGAATAGCCGACTGGCGAGAGGCACGGTTCTCGAGTGGAGACCACGACTTGGCAAGCGTAGTGGGGGATGGAGCGACGACCTGCGTAAGGCGCTGGCAGTGACTGGATGCGGAGAGCAGAGGATCGGGTTCAGTGGCGCGCCTTGGGGAAGGCCTATGTCCAGCAGTGGACTGGTACAGGCTGATGATGAAGAGGTCTCAGGAGACCAAGATAGACATTAAAAATTGTCTGAACTGATTAGTAAATAATTTGAGCGATTGTATTTTAATCAATAATCGAATTATTGACAATCAAGTCAAGATACATAGGTACTAGGTATAGGTACTAAGTATAACTGTGAATACATTATTGTTTCTGAATGTTTCCTCTTTTAAGAACTAAATAAGTTAGGTGCCTACCCACTACCTATTTATAATGGTGATCGGTACAATATTCATCACGAATTGCAGACACGTGTATTAGAGAACAAAAGTTATTTATACCAACACACTTAACGATTCCAAATGGATTTCCTTTACTTAAATGATCCGTTGTCCGAGCACAAACACAAATCAAAATCTCGACATGTTAAGTGTGAAACTGACATTACATTTACACAATTTAACATTTCTATGTTTCAGAAGTAATGTCATTCATTATCTTGTCAGATAGTAGGTAGTAGGTTAGTAGGTTAGGTGTAGTAGGTTAGATTCTAATATTAATTTATAATTATATAAAATATTCTAATCTATCACTAATTAAGGGATAAACTTACCAAATTCTGCTCACTGACTGCTTTTTTGAAGAGGTTATTAAAACAATTCAAATATCCCTTAACAAAACCAGGAGATCCCAAAAAAATCCTAATTACGGTACCTACTTACAATCAATCAATTAACTAAGTCACTAAAAATAATGTTTATTTAACCCCACCTTAGGTGTATAATTATTTGGTAGTAGGTACTTTTGTTGTTCGCCACGGAGTGTGTTTATAACAATGTGTCATAAACAAAGCGCCTTTGTTGGTTGCAAAGTATGTAAATATTGTCTTGTTTGTAAGCTCATTCCCATATTGAGAACAATACTCATTTCTAATTTCCTTATCAAATCCCGGATGCCTTCAGTTCCACGTAAAGTCGACCGCAGCACGTCAGTGGAAACACTTTGACCTTGAGCTGGCCTAGCCTATAGGTTGTTTGTTTTGTGTTTTTGTTTCCACTGACGTGCGGTCAACCGTACAGTACAACAAAACCAAATAAAGTATAATCGTTGAATTTTCCATTTCTGTGGGTTTTTCATTAGTTATCGAAAAAAAAAATTTCGTCGATTACGTACGAGGGGACTATGTGTAAAAACTTACTTAAATCTACAGGCATATTTATTATGCTAAGTACCATGCTAATTGATTAAATTAGCAAATTCCCTATTAATTAATGGGCGCGTTTGTTTGTATATACACAGAGCAAGGATTCCGATAACTTAACACATTATTATGTGACCTATATCACTTGTACAAGTGATTATAAGTAGGCCACGTGTGTGTTCGTGGTCATTACTGGATTTAATGACGCCTTGAGGAATGATCCTTTTACATGAGCTATCGGTAGTGCCCCCAGTTGAATTTTTTGTGTACTTACTTGAGCATTTCTTAAATTTCTTAACAATAATAATCTTTTTTGTTACTTACAATTATCAATGAGGTCAATACTATTTCGTGCTTACAATTTTCTTTTACGTATGATACCTACTACGCGAAAGTAATAAAAAAGGAATTATATACGATTTTTGAACTTTTCACCGTTAATTATTTAATTAGGACGAAATTAAATAAACATATTATGGACTGTTATTCGTTTAGAAACGTTATAAATAAGTAGATTTTCTTACTCATAAACTATAAGTAACTTTTGCTAATTAGATATTCTGTGGTTTTGTCTCTTACTTAATGGAAGTTACCTATTTTTTGTGAGTATGGACGATCATACTAAAGAATAGTGTTTACGATCGGAGGGTTTTAACAAAACTCTTCTGATACCAGGCAAATTATGTCCGAAATAATGTAAGTAAATCATATCAATCGTATTTAACCGTCCACTGCGCATGTGGATTGCTGATTGTAATAGCACATGTATACTTAGTTTACCAGGGTTATACTTTATATTTAAAACGTTAACTTTATTACAACGGCAAAAAGTGCAAACATGTCATTGACACGGACCTGCAGTCGACCTTACTATAAACACGTGAGTCACAATTTCACACCATAAAAGCAGCTACGTATATCAATATTTCCAACACGTTCTCTCTCTCAAAGCCCTGTGTCGAGGATTGTTTATAACGCATATTAATTGTATACTACTTGTTGATGCTCTCGAGTTATGACGAATACGGGTAATGTGAAGGGTACACGCAAAGAAAGGGTTTCTAAGTTTATCAAAAATGTTTTTTGGTCTCAAAATGTTCCTCAACGATGGTGCCAGACCATTGTTGAGAAACATTTTAAGACCAAAAAACATTTTTGTCAGATAATGTAGAGGGTAAGGTGTGTCGGTTTAAAGTAAAATCTTTACATATTTCTCGTTTAATATAAATAATTATTTGATGATTTTCTCTTAGGTGTTTACGATTTAATTTTTTTTTTAAATCTCTTAAATTTAGGGATTAATTAACACACAGTATAACAATTTCTATTAAGATAAGAATCTTATAAGTATCAGTTTTAGATTTAGTTACAGATAAGGCAACTAGTATCAATCAAAAATAATCAAAATATTCCACAAAGCCAAGTGTTTAGCAAAATATTTATATGCAGAGTATAGTTATTAGGTCGTTCACATCTGTAGGCCTGCTTCTACGAGTATAGACCGACACGAGTAAAAATAAACTCTACCATGCTGTTACCAACGTGATAAAAGTGTTGTATGCCTACTAAATATGCTTGTATCCAGTTTATTTTAATTAATTCACTCATTAGTAGGTGACATGTTTTCTTAGGTGTGCATCTGCCTATTATAAAAGTGTCATAGGTCCGATAACCATGTCATTGGCCGATTAACCAACCGGGGATGATTTTAGAAACACTCTGGCTTTAGAATCACTCCAGGTGAACGCCCTGACGCTCCCACGCCCCGTAGACGCTGTAAAGGCCTTCCCGGCCAACAGCAGACTCTCGCTCGAGGTGGTGGTTTTGGTCCTTACTCTACGAGGGCTTTTCCTTATAAGGCCTCGGTGGAGTCGACCATTACCATCGCTTAGTCTCGCTGAGAGAGGGTAACCAGAGGTTTCCCCTTTACTTCCTTGGCAAATAAAGATGCGGAGAACCGAAGATCGGGGTTATTTGGCGGGTTTGGGAGAGGCCTTTAACCAGCAATGGATTGGTGCCGGTGTTGATGTAGGTACTATATTTAAAAACTATTGAGAAGCACTACTTTACTCATGTAACTCTCCCAATTTAAAGGTATCTACTACTAGTTTTTTGGCCTACGAGCACATTCCTTATTTAACCGTTGAACGTTACTCAAAGAGTTATTACAAAGTGGCAGTGGGCTGGTCACATCAAGTCGGAGAACCGATGCCCGCTGGGGTAGACGAGTTCTGGAGCGGAGACCACAAGTGAGCGTAGATGCGTCGAACTGCGTTAGGCGGCTGTCGTGAATGGATGTGGAGAGCCAAAGGTTGGGGGCTCAGTGGCGCGCCCTGGTGGAGGTCTATGTCCAGCAGTGGACTTGGGCCGGCAGATGATGATGATCTAGGTATATTTATAAATTATTGAGAACCAAATTTCGGTCCGCAGCGTTGCACACGATGTAGGTGTTAGATAATACAATCATACTGCACCCATATTAGTATTGAAAAGTTCAAGGGTTAATGCAACAAAGACATCTTAAGTAGTTTTAATGATGTTTAAATAATACTTAATGATGATATTTAAAACTTATGACTTTAAAAAAATTTACATATGAAAAGGTATCATTAAAGTTAAATATACATTATAATCACAAAATATGTGAAAAAATTACAACAATTTGTGACGAAGTCGTGTACTTGTGTGTTACAAAGGGAGGATCAACTCCACAACTCTGTATGTACAGTCGACCTCTAACCTAACATGGTCAGCAACCTGGATGTTGACATTACATAAAGGCCGACCGTACAGGGCTATAAAACACTTTTTGCTGGACGCCGCCGCCCCTTTGGAGAAATGGGCCGTACAAAATAAGCGTGATTGCATTCTTATCTTATGCACTCAGTGATCTCAAAATGAAGTAGTTTATCTAGAAGATATGCTGACGACGATATATGATACACGACACTACACAAAGCACGTAGCACGCTGGACATTTCTGCATACAAAATGACAGGTGTGTTCATTCAATCTTACCTTACCATAAGGTTAACCTGTGAGGAAGGTTACCCACTAACCGTAAACAGTTAGCTAAATTGAAAGGGCGGATAGGGTGTGGCTATATTTGGAAAATATTTAGTCCTCAAACATAACTTTAAGGAATGGGCTAATAATTAAAACTGTTTAAAAGACGTCATAACTTAGAGAAACTATTGGAGAAAGTAATGCATAAATAAATACCTACTCTACAACGAAATGAAATTATGCAAAGACAATTTCAATAGAAAAGGAGGCAAAAAGTTTGCTATAAAAACTATAGGTAATAAATTATTAACTAGACAGAACAATTAGCTAAATACTTCTAACTCCGTTCGTTTATGACACTATCACGCGTTTGCTCCATGCTCGCTACTACTGCGAGATAAGGGAACGGATGCTTTATAATTTAATTACTTATCTTAATCATCTAAACTTCTCGTCATGTATGCGGTATTCCCCTGTATTTATTTAAAAGTAAGAAAGAAAAATATTTAATTGCACGCAAAGATTTGATGTGTTTCTACAACACGATCCGTTATCTTCTTTAAGGTGACCTAGGTTAGGTACTTAATATAATCATTTGGGTGAAATGTAACCGCCGCCGGGGTATAGACGAGTTCACGAGTGGAGACAAGCGAGTGTGGAACGCTTCCAGGAGCTCTATTTTCGAATCGCTCTCCTCGCTTCGAGCGGTCGATTATACTGATGTTTGTATCGAATGTCGAAGGAAAACTAGTAGAAACGACTGTTCGAAGTGAGGCGAACGATTCGAAAATAGGACTGCAGGCCAGATGGAGCGACGTGCTTAAGACCATAGCGTAGCGAACTTTTTCTGTGCTTAAGACAGCTGGTAGTGACAGGATGCGGAGAACCGAAGATCGGTTCAGTGGCGCGAAATTCAAAATTCCAAGACCCTAAACAAATACATTCATTACCTAAAAGTTAGTCTAGTTTTGTGGTTCGTTTCTTAATTATTTATTTCAACTGGATGCTCTTTCGAGTACGAGCGAACTTATTTAATTTATCAGTTAACTTAACCTTAGCGTGCGTGGTGCAGATAAAATTGTGGTAGGTGCAAATTGAGTGTAGAATAATAATTATAAATAAAGTGATAGGTATTTAGTAGACCCGATTTTGATTAGACAGCGCTTAAAATAGTATTTGAAGTTTATAATTTGACAGAACTTTAAAAAAGAGTTTCGTGCTTAACCTCGTAATCGTAACTGTTTGATAGACATAGAAATACATAGATGTGTTGTCAAATTTTTATAGTTTATCCTTCAGAATACAATCCATTATGTACTGTAGCTAGCGCAACAAGCTAGGCCTAACCTAAGTATTTTTAACCTTATTTACAGCTGCCGATTAGACTTCAGCAAAGCTTTTTCATGTGCTCATTTTTACTCTCGATATTTCAAAAAGATTATGTTCGATAATCTTTAAACATTTATTCTATTTATTGAAATAAATTAGTTAATTTTGATAGATACTTTGTGTAATAAGTAGGCACTCTTTAGAAGTTTCCAAGAGTGGGATTGATAAGACATTTTTAACGTTGTAATTCTTTTGGAATTTTAACTAAGCTACGTTTGATACTGACTGTAAATACGACATAAACTGTCCATTATTTTGTTAGTCGTCCTTTCCAGCAGTGGACTATACAGTCTGTTGTTTTTATTATGGGTCGTTATTTGTTAAAGCAACAATAGTAGGTACTCATGCTCTTGTCGGAATGAGATGTGATAATTGAGACTAATAAAAACATGCACCGTGTTAATTTAAATATTGCTATCTAAATTAGTCACTTAGCACTTTGCCCTGTCAGTCAGTACTAACAAAATTACGTATAGGTACAAATATAGTTAAATGCGTGTATTGAACAGTCGAGATGGTTCGTTAATCTTAAAGTTTATTTTCGCTTGTACCCGTGCAGAAAACAGTATGTCAATATTTGAATAACTCAGACTTATTCGAAAAGAAATGAAAACTACAATAAAGTGGGAGGATGTAGGAGTATTTGATATGTATTTTAACTTGATACCTCCGCGCGTTCCTGAGAAAAAGGGCTTGACAGACAGAGAGACAGACGGACGGAAGAAGTGATCCTAGCCTTAATGTTGCTTTTTGGGCAAAAGTAAGTACTAGAATTTAATTAAATCACGACCTGACGTGCCAACCGGTGTGTGTATGTTCATACATATCTTCAGGCTATGTCCCTTGCGGGGTAGGCAGAAAGAACGGAGCGCCAAGTATCGCGATCCTACACACCTCTTTCGCGTTGAGCTTAAAAAGTATCTTCTTTTCAAGGTGTGTGTTTACCTTCAAAGTTTGTCTTTTGTCCACTCTGTATATTGTAGAGAAGAAATACCTACTGAGAAGAATCACTTCACTTCTAGGCTATACCTATACCTTCTAGGCTTGAAAGAGGATAATAGGTGTAATAACGAAGGTTAAATGTGTATAAATAAGTAGGTAAACGCAGACTTCCCATTCCCAAGCGTCAAGTCCATTAGAAACGGATGGAACTTTTTATTTTATTTGGAGTTCTTGACCGATTTTATTACTGTATAGAGAACTGTGCCGCGTCTAATTGGGCACGTCCTTTGTCATTCAACGTCTTCCTTTATCGTAATAAGGATAAGCGACTCATCACATCACATCGCATTGTCCGCCGCTCGCACAACCTACGTTATTTTATTATTATACGGCGTACCGCGACCGAGGTCATTTTCAATTCGACATGAATCTTTAAGTAGGTACAGCTTTTTGTTAGGGTCACATTATTTTTACTATCACGGCTTCCTAGGTGTTGGCGCTCCACCTTAATTCCTTCACTACAGATCACGTCGACCCTATTCATGCAATCATCGCATGAGAGAGATTCTAAGTTATCACTTGCGATATCAACGTGTCGAATTTTAGGCCTGAAGAAGCGAAATTTTATTTTGTAAATTATTATCAGGTTTATATTTTAACTAGGTTAGCTAAACTCTTAGGGTAGGTATCATTTTTCTCTGAACTCTTTTGGCGGGAGCCAAAGTGTCATGTTTGTCTCTTCTATTTTATTTTTCTATAAAATATGTAGGTACTTTGTGGGTTTTAATGTATAATTGTGATGATTGTGTATATTGTGAGGTAAATTTAAATAAAAGCGTGTAGCAACTCTTTCAGCTCGCGCCAAAATAGTCCATTGTAAACCACCATTAATAGTTACTATGGATTTAGAGAGGATATGAACCTTAGTGAAAATAGTCGACATACCTACTCTAGTTTTACTCCTGTTTTTGTGGAAGCTGTGCTGTATGTAACCGCCAGTTTTATTGTATAAGATTATTTTAAAACTATGATTGGCCTAAAAGGACTTTGTTTCCAGTGCCGTAAAACCCATTAAAACCATTTCTCTGCCATTGGTTGCAGGGCGCAAAACAATTCTGGACAGAATGAGCGGCTCGTTCAACGCGGGCGAGCTCACCGTTATCATGGGGCAGTCAGGAGCCGGCAAGAGTACCCTCATGGACATACTAGCAGGTTACACGTGAGTACCTTACCTTAACCTATACCATAGAGGATTATAATAGTTTCTACCTACATAGGTATGTACAATAATAAAAATATAAGTAGGTACCTTTTAATAGTAAGTATGAAGGTACATTACGAACAATATCGAGACCGAATAAGCATTCCTTTAATATATTAATAAAATCAAAATTCTGAAATTTTTTCAAGAAAACGTAAATAGAAACTACCTAGCCATTTAAAAAAGGTTTATTCCCATCTCGTCCCCTTTCCAACAGATTACTAAAAAAAACAGGTAACATACAATACTTAATTAATGTCCGCGTACGCGTATTACGAGGTCGCAGGCATAGCTATAGTAATAAATATATAACACACGCGTATTGGGTCTGCGTGTCACTTGGTGTGCTGACATTCTACTCATATCCTTCTTTCTGCCACTCCGACAAAACGGCTCGCGACAAGTCTCCGAATACCTATCTAGAAGTACAGTTATAAAGAAATAGAGTCCATGTAGCACATTAATGTTTACTTACCTCCTTTCGAGTCAAGGCAGTGTGGGTAGTCATACTCGTTTAACTTGTAATGTTTGCCATGCATCCATTGCACACTATATCAGACTGTGCCCAGTATCATGCAACTAGGTATGTGTGCATGCACTGCGCCCGTTCGTTCCAATGATGAACTTTTGAAGAGCGCTTGTGTCCTCTTTTACTATTATGCTTGTGCTGTACATCAGAGTTCCATCATCCAAACTCCGAATATCTCCACTTCGGGACGTAATGTCAATCAATTTGAAAGAGAAGATAATGTTTCTTTCGAAACGTCCTCGGTGGTTTACTTAGGGAGGTACTCACTATTTAGTAGTATTTGCTATAGTTATTCTAGGATCTTCACTGATGGCTTCCATCAGTGTCAAAATCCGTTAACCGTTATATAATATCGAATCCAAAACAAACATTCAAACTCACAAACATACACATTCGCGTTTATAGATACAGTACTTACAATTAGTGAGATGGGATTACAAATTAAGTACAATATAAGAAAAGACTTTGACTTTGGGACCGGACTGCGCCTCATTTTGTTTTACAATGTGTCAAGTTGTCACATAAATCACGTTGAGATGGTATCGACAAACTGCCTCCATCTAATATCGTAGACGATGTTTTTGTCATGTCAAATATGGTGGCAAACATTTTGCGCCAATCTCAAAGTACCGACTGATAAATTAATAATAATAATGTTTAATGTTTTGGACAAATTCACACACGGCTGTTTAGTCCCAAATAAAGCCGAAGCTTGTGGATAAACATACATAGTTATACTTTTAAATATAAACTTAAGTACGTAGAAATACTAATAAATGAATTATTGAAAAGGCATAGTTCTTTAAGGAATATCAGATGTATACACATTATGTCAGTCAATGTTAAATTAAGATAGCAAAGGTGTTGACAAACCAATTTTATCATATCTTCTATAAATAAAAGTAATACTTAGTTACTTACCTACCTAACTACTGTCCTGCGGCCGCAGCGAAAATTTGTGCAAGGATAGGTGTAAATACCTAAATTTGAAATTAAAAATCAAAAATTTGCATTATTGCTAGGTAAGGTTTTTTTATACGAGATTACATACCTTACGAAACGTGAAATGAGGAGGACAAATTTTTCGCACCCCCTTGGGGGTGGTATCGTTGAACATGTATTTTCAAATGAGGCAATGTTTCCTTACAAAATAATAATCCTTCCGGACAAATTCGTCCACTTTTCTTACTAGTCCGGCACTTACTACCTCGTCTACAACGACTTCCGTTATCAGCCGTTCCATTTGAGAGATATGCCTATTCTGCCAAAGTCGTTAACAATGTGTCCCTCCTTGTCATTTCTAAACTGTTTGTAATAGATCACTAAAATTCAGCCGTGGGGAACAAATCAGTGAAAACTATGGTTATCCTGTGATGATTATGTAGGTACCTAGTTTTAGAGTATATAGTGAAAAGTACGGAACCCTTATTTGCGTAATCCGACATGCACTTGGCCGCTTTTATTATATTCCCTTTAATTTGTTTAAAATATCGCAAACAGTTGCGAGCTGTTAAGTGGGTTTATCAAATTTTATTACCGACTCCTAGCTGTTATCATAAAGTGGTAGGTTATAGTGGCCGTGAGTAATATTATCAAACGATCGATAGCGGTGCCGTAACCTGCCTATACATAAGTAAGCCGACACGATAACCGACCACTGCCAATCACTCGGGCAATTAAGAAAACGTCATAAGTTGTATTTTAGTCTATTTATTTTTGATACTAGCTAGTTAGGTATCTCTATGTCTGTATTGTAATCAAAACCTTTTTCAAAAAACTGCCTAACAGCTGACATTGCAGTTGGTCCACGGGTAATACCTACCCCATAGTTTGTGAGTATAAGTCAGAACATAGGTACAGCTGACAGAACCGACTGGGCAACATGAGGTCAATTGAATCTGATGGGAACGAAAGAAACGAACAAGAGATTACCTAAGATGTAAAGTTACCACCACCAATAGTCAATACCTAAAGTACCTATATGTAAATAAACCAAATCAACGGCCTATTAATATGTTCCCCTTTCTGAATATGTTTCCTACCTGGTGGGGATGTGTAGATATTTGTTGCTCACATACAACTATACGACCTCACCGATACCAGTGCAGTACACTGAAATAACTTAAAGGATACTTTTTAACGACCCAAATATAATAAAATCCTCTTTAGTTAGGTATTAACTTTTGATCCCTTACCTACTGTTACTGGAGTTGTACCTATGCCTAGTTCGGGTTTCGAATTCCATACACGAAATATTTACTTACCTACCTATTAGGCCTACTTCATACAGATGTATTACAATGGAGCAAGTGTTTGTCTCTTTTGTGTTTGGTGAAATATGTAGAGGTCAGGCCTGCGTGACGTCACGAAATAGACGGCATATAAACTTATTACACAAATATTAATGTTTGCAGCTTAAACAAAAACCATAATAATGCATTTTATTTTTAAACTGGCTAGATAGCTATAATTCTAGTCAGTTCAAAATTAAAATAACCTTTAATATTGTCCTTTCTCGTATTTATTTACATATAGGTGTTTCAAATTTTTCTGTTGAGCAAGTTTCCCGCTGTCTAGCCAACTTACTTTTGTAGTGATACGAAGGTATTAATACTGTGGCATACGGAAAAATATCTAGAGTCGATACTGTTCGTCTAGATTCTAGACCATTTCAATTCTGTATTGTAACCTCCCATAATTTTGTGAGAGAATAGTCCAGGAGTGGACTTAATAAAAGCGGTTTATGTTTGAAATAAGAACTTGATAAATTTACATACTTTTAGTTTTTGCACAGCTATAGGTATAATCCTACAATAAACCAGTTACTATATAAACTACTGCTTAATTTTTTTGTTGTTGACTGTTTAGGCGTCTTATTTAAGTTCCTCTGGAAAAATATTACGTACATACCTACCCACTTACTTATTTCGGTATTTTTTGTAAAACGTCACTTATTTTTGTGTAATTGACATGATGGTTTGTATTATTTCTTAGTTAATTACCTACAATAACATTACTGCTTTGTTTGGAAAATGTGTTGGAGTTCCGTCAAGAAATAAATAAAATTACCTAGGTATAGTTACTAAAACCTTCTTTTGTCCGTAGCACAGTCTAAGTAAATAAATAATCTGACTTTTTATAAAAAATAAAATATAACCGACTTATTTAAAAAATGATTTAGCTATGTGTGAAATTTATTTATTTAGGACTTGTTGATTTCCAAAGTTTTTATAAATTAATCCACTTTCATATATATTATCTTCGAATTGAAATGGGACCACCACAGCCTATTCAATAATATTATAGAATCATTCAAATCGGTTCAGGATATCGCGTAACATACACAAAAAGACACATTCGAATTCAGAACCTCCTACTTTTTTTGAAGTCGGTTAAAAAATAGTGTGCTTTGGCCAGTTTCGTTTCTGGCACTATGCGTCTTCGAATCCATAAATTGAACGATTGAGTGGTAGTTTGAAATAATGTAGGTAGGTAAGTTTTATTTACATTTTAAACTGCTCTATTGAATTAGGACAAAACCTAAATAGAATCAAAATTTAAAATATATTTTTTATTTTTATTTTTTATTAAAATGAACAAGATGAGATAAATTTCTATACTAGTCCCCACCACACAAACCTCTGAGGTTTATCTGTGACGGAGGAGTTCGATGGTAAGTTATATAATAATACATTTTGAGATTAAATTAGATGAATTTACAGTACATAGCTTAGGTCTTCATATTTTAAGAAATATTTTTTTAAAGAATTTTTAAATTTCGGGAAAAAACATGAAAAAGTACATGAAAAAATACTTACCAAAATATTGACGTGAACTGCATATTCTCTGCAATGACTTATGGTACGCATACCCTACTTAATACACTTTATTTTCAATATACTTAGTGTGAAACAACCATTATAACAAATCATTATAGTACGTAGTCGTCTACGACTACGTACTATAATGATTTCTAACTCGTCAATTTATTTTTGTCTTCCTAATCACGTGTATAGTAATGAGTGAGTGCTATAAATGTTGGAGGTCCGCCCTTGAGAATTTTGAGACCGAACCGACCAGCTCGTGCATGACCATAAACAATGTCCTAAAAGGTAGACTGTGTTGTTTTAGAAATTACCTATATAGGGTAAAATAGGTATTTATTTATTTATACTTTATCGCACACGTATTGTACGAGAGGCGAACTTAATGCCGGATGCATTCTCTACCAGTTAAGCTGATATATGTGTGCGAAGACAATAACATAATAAATATGGGCATTTTAAAATACTTGTACCTAACATTACAATTAACTTACAAATATAACATAAGTGATAATTTTAACAAAAAATAAATTATAAAACATTCTTTTTGACCCTTCATTGGTGCAAACAAAAGCATTGTTCACGTTCAGGGTTCAAGTTCCTTGTACAGTTAATTTAGGGCATTAATATAAATATGTAGGGCATTCTCATTAGTCAGTAAACGGGCTGGTAACGACATTTGCATCAATATATGTTCATACTGCATCTAAAGATGTAAAATGATCAGTAAGTATAGAAAATACCTAAAGGCCAGTCGGTAGAGGTTCAAAACTGGGGGGTATGTTGCAGAAGGTGGTGTAGAAGGTAGTGTGTATTTTATTATTTTTTATTTTTTATCTTGTATGTACATATGAGTGCAACTGAGTAAATATCAAAAATGCTAACACAAGATATTTCGGGACAACTTTTGGCAGCTATAAAACCTCGAACTTTTTTTTGGTTATTTGCTTATACCTTCTATACAGTGCATCGTAGTGAAAAGTTACTAGATCAAGACCTTTTTTTCGCGATTCCAATACTTCATCTACTATTACTACGGTCGAGAAAGTAAAAATGTTTTGAATTAATATCTGTTACGTTTGTAAAAAAAAAAACAAACGTAGCATGAATGCTTGTTTAAGCATTCATGCTACGATTTCCGAATGCACCGATGAATCACCATTCAGAGAGATAAATCCTGCACGTGCCGCTGCGTGCAAACTGCGTACAAACAATTAATGTACTTTACAACATTGTGACCTATTGAGTGTTTGGTCAACAGACAATTATGGGTATATGATCAAAGAGCACGGTTATTCATTTATGAGTCAAGACCACCTCATTGAAGCTTTTTAGGGCATTCAGTGCAGGGGAACTTGGCGCGAATCAAGAACACTTACCTTTTCTTTTTCAAATATCATGCATGGTTCCCCTCAAGTCCGTTTGGTCCTATTCCCCGAATGTCCCCTCGTCGGTCCTTTAAGTCTATTTCCACATTCACTGTTGTTGGACTTTACATGAAGAATTGAAGACATTATAATAATAATAATAAATTTACTAAAGAGTACAATTTTGTGAAAGATCGAAGAGTACAATTTAGCGAAGAAAGGTTGAAATAAGAGTAGATTGAACAAAATCAACAAAAGGGGTTGGACTCCTAGCCTCTAGGCTAGGTAATGACCTGTGTACCAGGGGACAGTGTATCTCCACAGCAGTCGAGAGGACTCGACTCGAGACGTCTATTAATAGGCTAGAACGGGAGAGAGTATACTCAACGTAGTGGGATAACCAATACAACATACAATGGATGTAAAATGGATAAATTAATGAAATGATGCCCAAATATCTGTACTTACTAGGTAATTCCCGTGCCAAACAAAGGGCAGTCAGCTCAGTTTTTAACAAGTTATTGTATGTAGGTTAATTGGCCCGCTGCCAGCTTTAGTGTTGGATTGGATCATTGCTCTCTCTATTTTCAGACAGTATTGTTTAGGTTTAGGAAGTAGTATTAAGCTACTTTTGGTGTAAATATGTGTAGAGGTTTTACGCATGAAGGTAAAAACTCGTTTGCCTCGTCGAATGCCTAAATGTAACGTATACGTGTTAAAGTGGAAACATTGAAAATAGGAAAATACTTTGGTTAATTATTTTTTTTAATTTATTAGGGCATTGGAGAATTCCATCAGCCCAACCTTATACATCAATGTCACAAACATATATATATACAATAAATGAACATAAACAAACATCATTGTTACAATCAAAATAAACAGAAAGCGACCCATATTAAACCCCACTGTATTTTTACTGTATTTTTTACAAAATTAAAAATAACACCATACAACTCCTCACACCTAAGCAAACCTTGCACAGTGTGCGGAACGCTTCCAATCAAATCTTGACATTGACAGAATAATAAAAGTCTATCTAATACAAAATTATTACAAATAAAGAAAATATGCTGAAGATCACAGAAATGATTTGTACAATATTTACACGTAGCATTATCTAAATTTAGCCTACTTAAATGAGACGGCACACTGCAGTGGCCTATCCTCAATCGACACAACACAGTAACAAAGTGTCTACCTAAAAATTTGGAGCTTTTTTCAAACCAAGCTATACTTTAGTTAATAACGATATTTATTTTGTATATGACAAATGGGACAGTGACAGACAGACATAGCTTTTTTGGTAAGTATACAAACTCTAGCATCCCTATTCCTTTAAAAGATATAGTTATTAAACACAAAACTCTAATATATCCCGCCTCTAAACTCCTGTTTTGCTACAGAGCTCCAGTAACCGAGGCTTGAAGACTGGTTTCGTTAGCATGTCTGCCAGTTGATTCTTAGCCTGCACCTTCTCCACTTTGATATTATATTCAAGCACACAATTATATTGAAACATTGAAAATAGGAAAATACTTTGGATAATAGCGATATTTATTTGTATATGACAAATGTGACAGACAGACATAGCTTTTTTTTGGTAAGTATACAAACTCAAACAATACGTACATATTGTATTGTTCCGTGCTCATACTATAACCATATTGTTATCGCTAGATCAGTGTTCAATCATTAGATTAGGTATAAAGAAGTAATTTGTTTTAAATTGCATACGATCAAGGCAATATAACGGTCGGTATATAAAATGTATGTATGATAGTATTTAACAAACAATGCGCGCAGAAAATAATTACTTCTCTAGATTAAGACGCTTAATAGTCCACTTTTCAAAGCGGATAAATCGGATATCGTTAGACATATTTAAAAACTCTGTCCATTCATTAGATCAGGTATAAAGAAGTATTTTTTTTAAATTGCGTGCGATCAAGGCAATATAGCGGTATATAAATGTAAGTATACATATAAACATAAGTATAATGGATGTTTGTAACAAACATGCGCAGAAAATAATTATTTCGGGTTATGCCTCTTATTAGTCCACTTTTCAAAGCGGATAAATCGGATATCGTTAGACATATTTAAAACCTATTTTCAAATTTTTATCTGGCGATATTATGACATTGATACGCTAAATATATTTTAATGTTGTTTTGCCACACGTCATGACCGTTTTTCTTGTTTTGTTTCGCTTTTCATGTTACCTACATAAGTTATGATAAGGGTTTTAAATAAAGGAGAACCACAACACCACCTGGGATCAAATGTCCCGAAAGGCAACATCTCACTAGACGTAGGTCAGGAGTGAAGCTAAATAAGAAATAACGGCTTAAACCGATTCTGCGTCAACAAGACAATCAGTGTTGGTTGTTGCAATCTTTGAATGCAGTTTTCTTTCCTTTCAAAAATAAAGGAATGTTTTCTTTGAGTAAAATTTTCTATGTACAGTATTATGAGTACTTTCCCTCCAGGTGGCATTACAAAATTCCACCCTTTGTATAGGATAGCCAGAGGAGTTTGGTTCTTAGATCTAATCTCTCGATTTTTCATCCCTGCAGTTATCTCTTTTCCGCCACAAGGTCCCTTTTAATTGGGAACGCCACATCTAATGCAAACGTAAAGCGTATCCCAGACACACGCGGCCTGCGGTGTCGATGGCGGTGGCGGCCTGTTGTATTCCCTATGCAATGTATGTTAGACTTCAAACACGCGCGGCCATAGTTGCTTATTGAGGCTGCGGCCTGCGGTAGGCCGTCTCCGCAGGCCGTGTGTGTCTGGGATACGATTAATTCGTATCCCAGACACGGCGCGCACACGCGGTCTGCGGTGGCGGTGACGGCCTGTTTGCCTTCCCTTGTATGTAAGACTTCAAACACGCGCGGCCATAATTTGCTTATTGAGGCTGCGGCCTGCGGTAGGCCGTCTCCGCAGGCCGTGTGTGTCTGGGATACGAATTAATTCGTATCCCAGACACACGGCGCGCACACGCGGTCTGCGGTGGCGGTGACGGCCTGTTTGCCTTCCCTTGTATGTAAGACTTCAAACACGCGCGGCCATAATTTGCTTATTGAGGCTGCGGCCTGCGGTAGGCCGCCGCGTGCGTCTGGGATACGCTTAAATTGTTCGTGTTGTAGTCGAGACCATGGCGGCATCTCTGTTCATCTTGCGGTAACTTGCCGTTTAGAAGAATTTAGAGCACGAGGAAGTGCTCGTTTACTCACCGGCCGACCTCACTCGTTTCCTTGCAATTTAAACGCAAGATCGCCACGCGCGCGCTTTAATACACCTACCTACCTTACAGCTCGGTAATAATACGAAACAATGTTGTACACGTGTGAATCTGCAATAACTAACTGGAATATTCTAACCTTGTATCCTACATTACTCAACAAGAAAAAATAAGTACTTTAATTTTGTAGTTTTTTTAAGTATAAGTATTATAGTTTAATATTAATTTTAAAATAAAAGATACCTTTATTTAAAAAAGTTTATTTTATTATATTCCAACTCTGGCTAATGTTGTGCGGCGGCCGGGAGCGCGGGAGGCAGTGGGCGGGAGTGCGGCGACATCCTACATCAGCGGCGTAAGGGTTGCAACCTGTGAATCAAAAAAATTAGCTACGCGCGCGCCACCAAAGAGATTCGAACCTACCTGGTTGAAACGCAGTTTGATAATCATAAGATAGACCACTTTATCAGCCCTGCTATTCTGTAAGCGTATTTGTGCAACTCGATCCTGAATCCGCAGTGAGATCGGTCTCTAACTCAATGATTTACAGTTCAATACTCACTTTACTTCGCAAGTGAAGTGTTTATTGTGTAACTTGTATTTGTTTACACAGTGCGACATCAAGGTCTTTCATGATCGGATGCGAAGTGAAGTGAGTGAGTTGCGATGTGATGGTCGAGTTTTAATTCGTACTTTACAGAATCACACAGCAGGTTAATTGCCTATTTAGTAGAAAGTCCAACCAAACCGCAGATTGACTAAAACGCAGTCCGAGTAGCAAAACGTCAAAAAAGAGCCATTTATTTACCTTCTTTGTACGGAACCCTAAAGACAAAAACTTTTGTTACTTGTAACCATGGAGCTATAATCTCTTTGGTGGGCGCCCGCGCCCCACTTGTAACAAATGAAAATTCAACCATTTGTAGTAGTCTTTCTATATTTTAATTAAGCTTGAATAAATTCGAGCCTAAGTAAACCTTTCAAGCTTAGGTAAACCATTCCAATAAATTTCAAAAAGGATGTTCTTAATTCGACTACATATATTTTCTTTTGTGTGTATGTTTCGCGATATCTTCGCCGATTATGAACCTATTTGAATAATTCTTTTTTTTATTAAACAGGCTATATTTCGAGTGCGAACCCATTTCAAATTGAAAAAATATTTCATCTCCAACAGTGTAAAATTAAGGGATGAATTCGATTTTATTTTTTGTAAAATTTTTGTTTTACTTATAATTCCAGTACACCGTCGAACGGCAGCATATACGTGAACGGTCGAGTCCGCAACTACAAGGTGTTCCGGCGGCGGTCGTGCTACATCCTGCAGGACGACATGGTGCAGGACATGCTCTCCATCCAGGAGTCGCTGCACGTCGCCGCGGAGCTCAAGCTCGGCGACCACATCAGTAAGGACCAGAAGCGGCGGAGGGTGAATAGTAAATTAATCTAACTTTTATTATAAACGCCAGTGTGTGGACTGTTTCTATGCTTACATGTTTATAACTAGAGCCCGTTATCTCGCACGATTAGGGTATATGGGGAGTAAATGGCACACTTTGGTTTTTTGTAACGTCCGTTACAGTAATGTTTCATTCAGTAAATTGTAATTTGGTTTCTGGCTGTTTCGAAAGATCTCTGCAGGGAAAATATATTAAGTGACAACTTAGAAAATAACTGCAATAAAAAGTTTTAATAAGTACTTAATTCAAAGAATTGATTTGTCCATTGGCTATTAGAGGTTTAGAGCTTAAAAACGTAACGTCTGTTACACTGATATTTGATATCAAAGCTCTATAATCTGTACTGGACCGATTGAGCTGACTCTCGGATCGTACAATCTGAAAAAAAAACTAAAATTGACTCACATAGAATGTGAGTCAATTTTAGTTTTTTTTTACTACTCTTTGCATACTTTTCATCATAACAGTATATTTATTTAATGAAACTTGGTAGGTACCTACAATAATAGCTTATTATGTACAGTCCTAAAAATAATGATTTCATTTTTAATTGTAACAAAATTGTGTTAGTTTGAGGGCAAAATAATTTCATTATCTTAATTTAGCATTATAAAATACCTCGCTGCTATACCTAATGCTTTTATGGAGGCCTTTGTCCAGCAGTGGACGTCTACAGGCTGATATGATGATACCTAATGCTGGTATTTTGAACCAACTTTATCCTTTATTCGGTAATAAGAACGTAGCGCCAAGTTATATCAGTAATAAAATAATATGTTTTTTCCTGTATCCAGGTGGAAGAAATAATAACTTCCCTCGGCCTGAGTAGAGTCCGGCACACGCGAGCCGGCAAATTGTCCGGCGGCCAGAAGAAGCGGCTCGCCATAGGCCTGGAGCTGGTCAGTGACCCGCCGATCATGTTCCTCGACGAACCCACCAGGTCAGTGTAACCCAAAGTTACTTTTCATGTAAAATGCGACATAGTAAAGTGTTTTGTAGATATAGGTACTTATTAAATCCTACTAATATTATAAACGCGAAAGGTTGTGTTACTCTTTCACGCAAAACTAAGGAACAGATTTTGATGAAACTTTACAGTAATATAGATTATGTACATCAGAAGAACCCAATAGATGCTGAAACCACGGGCAACAGCTAGTATAATATACAAAGAAAAAAGTTTGTTCAGCCCATAATATAAATCCCTCAAAGTTTGTGTAAGTAGTTCTCTCCCGTTAGGTCTTATTCCGGGAATGTCCACTCGGGGTCCGTTGGGTCTATTTTCTGGAACGTTGATTACCCGAATATTCGCTCCCCGTGTCCATTTCGGCACTCCCTCCACTCTACTATGGGTCAATTTGCCTTCCATTCTTTCATTGCCTGTCAGTTCTTCATTCGTACTGTCAGTTTTAATCGATATCGCACAGTGAACGACAGGCCTTAGAACAAAACTTGTTCAGCATACTAGCATCTCGCGTTGCAGCTTTTTCGGATAAACTACGCCTGCACCACGCCTCTCTATAGAGTTTTTTTTAGTTTGTCAAAGTTTTGGATATCCAACACACTTAAAGTTAATCAATCCATTCACTTTGTTACGTATCTTACACTAATAAGACATAATTTCTCAAATTTACGTAATTGTTGCCTAATTTTGGCGCAATTTTACGGTTCTATCACCGTTTTGTCTTGAATCTTTAAAAAACTGATTGTTTATTTTGTTTGTATGGTTTCAATGTAGATTTATTTCTGTGTTGTTTTAGTATGTGATGCCTACTAATAAATTCGAGTTACTACTTATAAGTACGTATTTTCGTGATTCTGTAAATCACCACACCCATCCTTACTTGTCGTACAGTACAGCCACCTACGACTTGGTTTATCTAGTCACATTGCAAACGCACACAATATTGTCTAACGCGTGCCCGGTGCATGCGCAGAAAGCGTGCGCGCATGAGAATTAAATAAAGCGAGTCGCAATATATTTCTCAGAATAATACACATGCAAAATAAACACAACTGAAGAAAGAGAAACCGCTGCTCGTTTGTTTTATGAATGTACCCCCAAATAATGACAAGTTTAGACTCTAGCCTCCATTTGATTTGATCATTACAATATCCGAGTTTAATAATCCGTGTGTATTTGATTACCTAATAATTACTTTTTGAAATACCTATATTAATTCCAGACTGCCACTTGATAGGTAGGTATTTATTAATTACTAATTCAAACAAACAGCCCACTTGATAACATCGTCGTGGGCTTTTAGTCTTTCTTAAAAATATGTATTATGCCCACATCCCAAAATCACCCTCATTTTGGTGGGAAGTGGTCGAAACCATTTTTGGTAGTCCCAAATATAAGTTCTGAAACATACACATAATCGCTCCAGGTCAGTGGTCCGCCTTTTTTTAAATTAGTCGCGCTCTGGACAGTACGATTTTAAAATGAAAATTGTTTCAGGATTTATTTATTTACATTGCCATAATATTTAATCCTGGATGAATTTAAGTCTCGTTCAATTAACAAAATTACTTAGATCTCTAGGGATGTAAAAGGTACATCCGGTGCAGTTTTTGAATTAGTTTTAATGAATGACTTACTTTCAGAGCATGATTGATGCTGTTAATAAACACGTAGGTATCTCCTTACTAATATAGAGTCTACTATCTTGCTTCGCGGTGTCTGCTCTAGTAAGTAGTGGTATCTCAATGTCTTGATTAGTTTTTCTGGAAATTAAATCTTCCAATAATATACATCGATCCAAAGTTAGTTAAAGGTGTTTATTTTAATGTATACAGTATGTGTTAGGTGAGTATGAGATCAATCGTCAAAGTCATTTCATTTTGTAGGTACCCGGTGTAGGTCAACGGATCCTGAATCACACGATATCGTCCACTCGCCCTTCAATTACCTATTTAGGTATCTTCGAGTAGGCACTGGCACAGGTGTATGTTTGTAATCTCATGTTATCTAACTAATATGATAACCTAATATGCGACAACATATTGCGATTAGATATAACTGAGTCATTCCCTTTCTATACCGATCTTGATTCGATTGTGATGAATGAAGAAAGGAAAATCTACTAGAGCCTATATATACTAGACTACTCGTAATATTATTCTCCTGGTTTTTCATATTCTTCAGTTTGTCACCATTGGTCTTTTCATGGTGAGGTTTCATAAACGGTTACCTACGGTTAGCGTTTTTTTCCGATGCGCGAAATTATGTAATTTCTCGTAGGAGGATTCACGCACATAATATGAACACTTAATGCCTCTACGAAACACTCACGTAATAAATCGAATAACACGTGTATAACCTCTCGTGGGGGATTATACCTTTGATTCTACTTTGAAAGAAGAAGAGATTTAGAAATTAAATTCTGGTTTCATTTTGATTTGACTTCATATTGGAGAATCATAAATCTTTTGACTTCCATTATTGACATAAATATGTAAGTCAGTCGTAGTGTGTATAGTGTGTAAGCGGCAGTGGCATCGTGAGGAAGATGCGGCCTGTCATGTCAAGTGATCCGAGTTCAATCCCCGTTCGGGCCATGTATTTATTATCGCAGCATGTACCAATTAAATAGGTTTTTTTATTTATTAAACTTAAGTACATTTGCTGACTGCTCTCAAACGGTAAAGCCAATCATCGTGAGGAAACCTGCATATGCCGAAGAAGAAATTCTTTAGGGGCATGTGAAGTCCACCAATCCGCACTGGGCTAGCGTGGTGGACTATTGAGTTGCGCCTGAGCCCCAACAGTTGGGACATATTAATAGGCTGTTGATTTGATTTGATAGGTCTTTGAATACTAAGATTAAGTACAAGATAATACAAATTTACTCCTTTGTTAACCAAGATAAAATAATCCCTACAGAAATCCTTATGATAATGCTTAGATAACACGATAATCTCATTTCTGTTTGATTTTATTAGACTTCACCAGTGCTGCTTTGATAGTATAGGTACCTACCTACCTAAGTAAAATGGAAGTATACTCGTTTGCCCAATTTCGCATTTAGTTGTCAGACAAAGAGGTAAGTTAAATAAACATCTAATTCTTCCAGTGGCCTGGACAGCTCAATATCGAAACAATTAGTATACCTACTCCACCTGCTGGCGCGGCAAGGGCGAACGGTGGTGGTGACCATGCATCAGCCGTCAGCAGCGCTGCTGAGCATGGTGGACCGCCTGTACGCCATCGTGGCGGGCCGGTGCTCCTACATGGGGTCGGTGTCGAGGCTGCTGCCGTACTTGGAGCAGATGAACTTGACGTGCCCACCCTACCACAATCCCGTGGACTTCCGTGAGTCTATATTTAAGAGCACGGGTGATGATTTTCTCATTCATACAGAACTATACATATTTTTCGATAGTTTAGGATGGAAAAAAAAAGATTTTCATTTTCATACAAAAAGTTAACACACATATTTTACAACAAACATATAATATAGGTACATGTACAACATAAATCTATTTTATCCTTATCCGTTGCTTTTAAATTTTATAATAATTAGGGCTTCTTACACCAGTTGCTGATATTGTTACAGATAGAAAACGGACAGATAACGTAATCTATCGGATAAAGCTGTCGGATAATATTTTCCGTTTTCACCACTCAAATCTCTGTTAAAATATCGGGCAGCTAAACTGTCATCGATTTACCGGGGAGTTGGAACATTCCGTTCATTCAATTCAGTTCTTCAGTTCAATTCATTGTTGCGTTTCTATTTAATCCATATCTGTCGTGCCTAGCGGTCAAATAATGACCATATTAATTCATATCTGTCGTGTAACCATGGCAACCACGGAGGTAACATAGCAAAAGTTTTATTTAAATTTCGAATGATGCATGAAATTACATTGATTGCAGGCTTGTATAGCACTTTTCTCAAATAATGCGCGGAAATTGTTGAATAAAAAATTATATATACAGGGTGTTTTTTTTTATATTATATTCAGATAGATCTCATCGAGCCCTTTCATTTGAGTACCATGAACAAGGGTCTAGCACCAGCTGTTCCGGAGATATGGCCAAAAGAGTGTTTTTTTTTCATTTGGCCATATCTCCGGAACGGCTAATACTAGACCCCTCGTGTTTGTACTCAAATGAAAGGTCTCGACGAGATCTAGTTGAATATAATATAAAAACACCCTGTATATACAATTTTATATGAATATACAGGGTGTTTTTTTATATTATATTCAGATAGATCTCGTCGAGCCCTTTCATTTGAGTACAAACACGAGGGGTCTAGCACTAGCCGTTCCGGAGATATGGCCAAATGAAAAAAAAACACTCTTTTGGCCATATCTCCGGAACGGCTAGTACTAGACCCCTCGTGTTTGTACTCAAATGAAAAGGCTCGACGAGATCTATCTGAATATAATATTTTAAAAAACATCCTGTATATTCATATAAAATTGTATATACAGGGTGATTTTATTTTATATTATATTCAACTAGATCTCGTCGAGCCCTTTCATTTGAGTACATGAACATGGTTCTAGCACTAGCCGTTCCGGAGATATGGCCAAAAGTATTTTGATTTGCCGATAGTATTGTGACAACCCTATGTCGTGATCGTTCAGTGCAGACGGTTCACAATTTTAATAAAACTTGATATTTTTTGGATTTCCGCGCATTATTTGAGAATAGCATTATACAAGCCTTGGCCTCAACCAGGCATTGATGGACTCACGTATGTGTGCCTCGGCTTCGCCTCGGCCTACATTCACACGCTCATCCATCAATGCCTCTGTTGCGGGCCGCGGCAGTAATGTACTATTTATAAATGAAACAGTGATAAATCCATATATCATAAAAAGTTAACACAAAACTGAAGTATTACCGCGTTAAATTCGAAAAAAAACAATCCATATCCGACAGATAAAGAAATAACAGCCCCTTGATCTGGCTGTAAGTTTATAAGACGGTATATCGGACAGATAAGGCAATCAGATACCTGTGAAAACGAAAAAAACGGGTATCTGGTAGATAACCTGCATATAGGGTATCTGGGGCTTTATCAGCAACTGGTGTAAGAAGCCCTTAATATTGAACTAAATAAATGTATCTAGTGAGTACGTACACTTACTCTTAAGCAATAAATATTTTCACTTTGAAAATATTTTAGCTTTGACTTTTTTTTAAATTTATTTTCAACGTGTTGTTCAATCAACAATATTATCTACATGTTGTGCTCTCACTACATGTAGATAAATTATTCTTATCTCTCTATTAAAACACATGTTCCCAAATACAGTTTTTAAAAATCAGCGCACAATAAATTTATTTATTTTTGGTTATTGTTCCAGTAATCGAAATATGCGTAGAAAATGCAGACGACCTAGTAGAATATTCCCAAAACGGGAAAAACTTAGAATGGATATCAAATATTTCTCACGAGATTGATAAATTAGTAGGTAAGTATGTCTGCTCTATTAAAAAAAGCGACGCAGTGTGGATCTTGGAACTCCGATAAACTGTGACATTTAGGGCTTCTTACACCAGTTGCTGGTATTGTTACAGATAGAAAACCGACAGATAACGTAATCTATCGGATAACACTGTCGGATAATATTTTCCGTTTACACCACTCAAGTCTCTGTTAAAATATCGGGCAGCTAAACTGTTAGCGATTTACCGGGGAGTCGAAACACTCGGAACGATCCCTTCATTCTTCAGTTCAGTTCATTTGTTGCGTTTCTATTTATGCATTTTTGGGAATCGAAAAGTATCATATTTATAAATTAATATCTTAAATTTTAGTTAAAAAATGTATTCATAAATATCCATAAACTATGTATTTATGTATAAAATACAAAAAGTACATTATTGAGTCCGTTTTTTGTAATTATTCTTGAGAATAAAATAAAAAAAATACCTACGTTTATTGCGTATAACGAAGCGAAGCAGACTTCTGTATATATAGTCTGTGGTTCATGTTTATTGTTTTTGTGGTGTATAGCGAAGCTTTTTTATGGATTTTTGTGGTTCTATAACTAAAGATACGATACGAATTACGTGTACAAGTATTTGAAGTGTTTTATAAAAATACTGGGGACATTCGCAGGCAGGATGGCTTATTATGACGGTCATTGGTGTCCATATCGGAACTCAAGTTCGGAAATAATCAACGCCAGATTTCTGGTCGGTGGAGCAGTCCTCATATACCCACCCCTCTCTCTTCGTGCTGATTGATGGTCTTGTGGTGGATGGTCAGGGACCTGTGGCATTCCCATTTAGACAAAGTGATTGGGAGAATAGAAAAAGACGGTGAAAAAATAAATTTCGCATCATGCGATTGTTTCCCTATCAAAAGTAACAAACATAAAAAGATAATAATTATGTAGGACGGCGGGTACAAACTGGCATAGGTAGGTATTTAATTTCAGTTTCTACAGAGCTTCAAGCTTGCCAGGGGTTCTGGGTTCTATCGATAGCACCCATGTAATCAATGTTTTTTTGTATTCACAATTCAAATGTAGGTATGACATGTAATTAATAAATTTACCATGTTTTTGTTTTTGTAGATGTGCAAATTTGATTTAAATATCGTGCAATTTTGATTTAAATATCATGTGCGAGTAGTCAAGTCTGTTAACCGGGTCAACACATGATAGTAAAGTGTGGAGACAACCTGTTGAAAGGTGTCATTGAGATGCTGTATAAAGAGAACCAAAGAAGATCCAAGTCTGGTGCCAGTGAAATATTCTACATGGGATGGGTACCTAATATTGAAATAAAGAAAAATAACAAAACGCATTTAAAAACATTTTCATTTATATTATTGTATGTACTAATTCTATTTCACATTTTCCCTGAGAAAATACTGCTTGGCACAGCATTTTAATAATGTTCGTCCTCGGAAAACGATGGCTGTAATGAAATAATAGTAATATAGTATTAAAATAGGATTAGGTATTAGAGGACTGGGTGTGGTGGTGTTCATTGGGGAAGGCCTATGTCCAACAGGCGATGTTGAAGGGCTGGCATGATGAAGTATTGGAGTGGGAAGATTGTGTTAAAGAGAACCAAAGCCTTTGACATAGCTCAAAAAGTTAGTATATTGAAATGGCAACGGGCTGGTCATATTTGTCAGAGAACCGATAACCGCTGGTAGGTGAGTCCTACTACTGGGCAAGTGTAGTGTGGGACGCCCCCCTGTTTGATAGAGCGACGATCTGCATAAGGCGACTGGCAGCAGTGACTGTAACATGTAAATAAAATATTAGTATGGTACGATCATTTTATCAATTTACCAGTTAATATGGCCGCACTGTTGGTGCACAGGCCCACCATTAGACAAGGGTGTAGGGCTCATAGTCCACCAAGAAGACCCATAGTGGGTTGGTGGACCATATGCATGTTTCCTCATTAAGTTTTCCTTCACATCAAAGCCAAATATAGATAGGTACTAACTTTGGCCCTATCTTTAGGGAATCTGGCGAAAAGTGGTCTCAGGTTTTGCTATGCTTCGGACACTTGATATGATTCTAGATTCTGACGCTGTGCCTACAACACTCAGATCTCCGGCTGAACTCAGAAACGATCCAGTCGCATAATAGCGCAATGTTTGGTAACAGTAATCGATTCATTGGAGATATTGCAGCGTTAGAGCGTCAGTGGCCCTGGGGATAAGACGCGGCCTATCATATCGAAAGGTCCGAAGTTCGATTCCCGGCTGGGCCATGTACCAATGGGTTTTTTCTCAAAAACTTAAGTATATTTACTGACTGCTCTCAAATGGTGAAGGAAAAACATAGTGAGGAAACCTGCATACGCCGAAGAAGAAATTCTTAGGCGGGTTAGTGGACTTCACCACCAACCCGCACTGGGCTAGCGTGGTGGACTATAGCCCGAACGCCCTTGTTGAGAGGGTAGGCCTGAGCCCCAGCAGTGGGGACATGTTGCGGGGAGGCTGTTGATGACGATGATTGCAGCGTTACTGAAACAATGAAGTAACAATATAACTTTTAAAAAATCGCTAGTTTGGGCCCATTACTTGATCAAAGTATATGTGATTGGTACTTACATATTGGTACAGTATTGGTTGTTGTTTTTATGCCATCTTCTGCGTAAGAAAGCAGATAATGAACTGCTTTTTTTGTTAGCCTTTATCTATCCCTAAACGCCCCATCACTATATTTTGTAAAATTATCTTCTCTGTCCCTGACTATGGGACGTGTCCGTGGGCGCGATAAACGGTCATGAAATTCTTCGAATTCGTCTTCTAAATAGTCAAATAAGTCAATTTTTAAAAGAAACAGTGATAAATCCATAAATAAAATAAAATTAACACAAAACTGAAGTATTACCGCGTTAAATTAGAAAAAAAACAATCCATATCCGACAGATAAAGAAATAACAGCCCCTTGATCTGGCTGTAAGTTTATAAGCCGGTTTACCGGACAGATAAGGCAATCCGATACCTGTGAAAACGAAAAAAACGGGTATCTGGTAGATAACCTGCATATAGGGTATCTGGGGCTTTACCAGCAACTGGTGTAAGAAGCCCTTAATATAATTATTTAAACATTGTGAGAAAACTATTCCCACTTAGTTCAAAATTTTCGTTTCAGAAGAAAATAATTTAAATAGCACCTGTGACGAAGTGTTCCTGACAATGTTGCCGACCCCAAACGAGGATCCAACGAGCAAAATTTTATTAAAACTCAAAAGCACATATTCCACGTCATTTTGGAGACAATTCGCCACGCTAACGGAGAGATCTCTTTTGGTGAGTTTATTTTTATCTCCACCTACATCATTTGACCCATAGTCCATATTGGTAAGATGCAGTGGGTGACACGCTAAAGTCAAATTTGCGCAATCTAAATATTCCTTATTGTTTTAATTTAAGGTTAATTTTAGACTTTACTTTAACAGATAGTTTAAGTTAGTTGAGTACCTCTCGCCGAGTACCTCTTACATCCCACGCAAGATGTGTTTGATCGTGAAATTAAATGCGAAACTGATGTCAATAATAAATAACGCCATTTATCCTCTTTAAGTTCCTTTAAATGTCTGATATTCGAGGACAATAGAAATCATCGTAATTATTTCAAACATACAGATATAATAACAAACGGCTCGTTCGCACTTGCAATTGAATCCAAAAATACGTTGTCGAAACGGCATTGTTTCATACAAAATCAGGCGGTTTTGTGAGCGCCAAGTATTGTGGTGTTCGATTTATTTTTTACACAACGGCGCCTCAATGAACAACTGAAGGCATTTTCTCGTTTGTTCTTTTTTGTGAGATACCTATATACTTCATCATTCAATCCTGATCCTTCCCCACCTGCTTAGGTAGTGCATTAGTTTTTGTCTATTGTTGAGATTTATCCCTCCTTAATGTCTCTATTTAGCCCAGTTCTGAAGGCTGATATGGGTCTTTTCCGTGTCGAACTTTAGGTCCAACGAATGTCAACTGACCATCGGGATGCCGACTGTGGGCTGCCGACTCAAAGTTGTATTAAACGTGCATTCCAGTCGAGTTGGCGGGACCCGTCGTACACGATCATGCTGACAGGCATCCACTGCGCCATGGCGCTGTTCATCGGGTGCTTGTTCTACAACATCGGCGAGGACGCCAAGTACGTTCGCGACAACTACAGCTACCTGATCTTCAGTCTTCTGTTCCTCATGTTCACAGCGTTCAGCGCGGTCTCTATCACTTGTAAGTATTTCAACATGGTGTTGATGATCGGCTATATTGATAGCTGAGCAATAGCAAGAATATGGACAGTATTATGGTTGCTGTAGTTGCGGAATATAGTAATACTATTTACGAAGTGCAATTGTCGATAGTATCGGCTATCAATATGGATTACGATAGCCGATACTATTGTTGGCCATTATTAATACGTCGTTAATATCGATAGTTTAGGACTTCGATAGCTGCTCATATTTTCTCGAGTGGAGACAGGGCAGGTATAATGTGGGCCACAGTGTGCTGGCAGTGGTTGGACGGAGAAACGAAGATCGGGTTAAGTGGCGCGCCTATAAGAAGCCCCTAGCTATATGCTGATGGTGATGATTAACAGATGCCGCCACATAATTGTATAGTGCAATAAAAATGATACCCTTCGCAATTTCTGTCTAGGTAATTTATTTTCATAGGAGAAAGTACTGCAACTGCTTGCCTTTTCAAAGAGAGTGTTGTTTATAACATATATTTTTATTCTTTAGTTCCAGAGCAGTTCCCGCTAGTTCGTCGGGAGCATTTCAACCGGTGGTACATGGCAGGAGCCTACTACGCCTCGACCCTGGTGTCAGCTCTGCCCACACAGACGGTGTGCACGCTCAGCTACGCGTTCATCACGTTCTGGATGACAGGGCAGATTCCTGACCTCCTGAGGTTCATCAGCTTCTGCTGGATATTATTACTGGTCTCATTTGTTGCTCTCTGCATTGGTCTTCTCAACGGATCTTTGTTTAATGTCAAGGTAATATTTCAATATGAAAATTTGTTTTTTTATTTATTTCTTCTATTATGTAGGGAGTTAGGGACTAGGTAGGAGATGGTGGCCCTCAAGGTACGCTAGAGGCTTTCGTGTCCTTACGTTCGCAGTGGTAACTGATGATGATCATCTATTTCAGTAAGTACCTACATTAAGGTAATCAATCATTGTTAAGTTCTCTTTTCTTTTCAGAACGGGGTCATCTTTGGACCATTTATGATAATGCCATTCACCATTTTCTCTGGATTCTTCCTTCGCTACGGGGACGCGCCCTTCTTCTTCCGATGGATGTTCCACATCTCATTTCTGAAGCACGGGCTGGTGGGCATAGTGATATCAATCTTTGGTATGGATCGCCCCAAGCTTCCGTGCTCAGACTTGTACTGTCACTACGCCTATCCACAGCAGTTCTTGTTAGATAATGGAATGACCAATGAACTATATTCTCTAGTGAACGCAGCGCTTTTCGCGATTGCTTGTTTTGCCATTACGTGTTCGTATGTCATATTGAAAATTAGACTTAAATGTAAATGGTGATGTGATTTGTGCTATTGTATTGGCCATGATCTGGCCATTATAGATTAAGACAAAAATTGTAGAGACCGGACGGCGACGGTAAGTTACCCTACGTTATCGAGTATTGGGACAATTGAGTTCTTGTGGGCCTAGCCTATCCAACTATCAAGTCAAATTATCTATCAACCCTAAAACTGGTAAAATTTTTAGCATATACATTTTTATTAGGAAATTTTCTAAGTACCAGAATCAGAACCACATCCATTCCATATTTTAATATTAAAGGTTCAGTATTACAAGAACTCGGTGAGTCAGTGTTATCGATATAGTAGCAGTGGTATTGTAACAGGGTATAATTAAGTACTGTACAAAATCCATAAGAATTTACCGAAGCTTTAGTTTTATTTTATAAACGGTTATGACCGGCTTTAACTGTAAAATTAGATAGACGAATTACCTACAGAGTTGGTTGTACGAGTGTATTATTTCTTGGATCTAGTTTAAGTGACATTCCGGGGTTGCAACTATCTATTAAAATATTTTAACACATTCCAAAGTAATTGAAGGATGGGCTCAAATGTGTAATTAAATTAAATTAGTTTTTGACAGTTAGAACCACCAATGAATAAATGTTATGTTGTAATGAAGGGCTAATTTATATTAAAAGTCATATTATAAGTTTTATACTTTCCACAATAATAATGTAAATAGTAAGGGAGGCGACCGTAGATTACCCTATTTCTGGTGCACACTATAGTACATTGTGCAATAAGGGCAGTAAGTAGGATATTACTAACGAGAGTCTGTTAGAAGCCCAACGCCGAAGGCGGAGAGATTTTAATGACTCGAGTTTGTAATACCCTTACTGCCCGTGATGCACACAATGTTTTTCATCACATTTGCGAGGAAATAAATACCTACGACACAAGGGAACAAATTTTCTTTGACTGTGCTGATATTCATCAACAGCCTATTAATGTCCCCACTGCTGGGGCTCAGGCCTACCCTCTCAACGAGGGCGTTCGGGCTGTAGTCCACCACGCTAGCCCATTGCGGGTTGGTGGTGCTGATATTATTTAAGTTCATTCAATTAATTTAGTTAAATTTAGTTAAATTTAATTACCTTAACTTAACTCAAGTTAACTCAGTTTAACTCAAGTCGAGTCAAATCGAGTACAGTCGATTACAGTCGAGTACAGTCGAATACAGTCGAGTACAGGCGAGTACAGGCGAGTACAGGCGAGTACAGGCGAGTACAGTCAAATACAGTCGAGTACAGTCGAGCACAGGCGAGCACAGTCTGTCACAGGCGAGCACAGTCGAACTCAGTAGAGCACAGGCGAGCACAGTCGAATACAGTCGAGCACAGTCGAGCACAGTCGAGCACAGTCGAGCACAGTCGAGCACATTCGAGCACAGTCGAGCACATTCGAGCACAGGCGAGTACAGTCGAGCACATTCGAGCACAGTCGAGCACAGTCGAGTACAGTCGAGTACAGGCTATTTTAGTCGAGATTAATATTTTAACTTAATTAATTTAATAAACCAGTTCAGTACAGCCAGCTACACATTACAGCCCTAGATGTATAATATTGTACTGATTTTCATTACACTCCCGCGGGTGTATATAGGCCATTGTGTTTCTATAAGTACGCATATAATCAGACCCTGAACGAGCAAGTGTGATGAAAAAGTAGATTTTCATTTAATTTGACCAATACCAACCAGGACCAAGAATACCTACACAATATATTTATTTAGGTTTTATTGTCGTTAGTCGTTATCTCAAACAGGTCTACAGACAGGGTATAGATGACAGTATAGATCCTGAAGCACAAATAATTACGTTACATGAACAAGATTTTGTTTTACCTTTTGTAGGTATATAAATGCACCAACAGGAAAGCTTGCCAGCTATTTTGTTATTTGTAATAAATAACAGTTTTGAGAAGTTGTTTTAAACCCTTAATCAGTTATTAATAGAAATCTTACCAACTCTGTGTCTTCGATTCGAATGCAGGTTAAAAGGTGTCATTATTAGTAAGTATTTGAATAAACGCTCTGATGACTAATTGTGAATGGGTAACTAGATGTTTGCCATAAATGTTTTGTCCATATTTATTAGTTAGGATAGGTAAGTATCTAATATAAGTTAAAGATATTAAACGTTTTGTATTTTAATATGATTGTTATCTACCGAATTGTCCACGATGAAGCGACGGAAATTATAAATATAAGTACATTTTTAAACCAAAGTCTTGCCACTCTAATATTCACATTTGTTTATTATTGTGCCTATTAATAATTAATTAATTATATATAATGGCATTCAGGGATTTTCCCACAAACTGGTATGGTCTGTATCTAAGTTAAAAATATTTTTTCTAAATTTCAGAACCGAAATCTCGTTGAAATTGAAGTTAGTGCTGTGAAATATTTAAAGTACATAACTACGTAATATTCTAATTTCAATTTTATAGTGTTTTTGCTTATCTTGGCCGTTTATAATTAAATTAGGTATCGGATGCTGACTGTACCAGGTTTGTAAATAAGAATGTGGTCCATGAAGATGTAAATATTTTATAAATCATCTAAGTTACGAATATGTATATATACCTATCAGAATACAGTTAGACGAAAATGTTTGAAAATAAATACATTCGTTTACGCAGAGAATAAACAAACAGGACCAGTAAAATATAAAAATATAACAACTCCTAGTTTGACTTTTATTTTCCCAATCAATAACCTATGAATTGTCAGTCAGGTTTATTTGCATCGTTTGAATGTGGGAATTGCTTCAAAAAATATATACTCAGGAGTAAAGAAATTAATAAAGGTTGTAAAATCTCTTTATTGTCGATGTGGAAGGAACGGTAAAATAAAAAGGGTGTTTTTTTCACTAGAGAATAGATACCTTGCAATTGAATTTGTACCTATTATATGAATATTTGCTTAATATAAAAATGGAATGCCTATGAATACTTGTTTATATTAAATGGTGGGGGCGCCGGGTACCGATCCTGTTACCTTTCGCATTAAAAAGACAGTGAGATTATACCTATACCACAGAATATATAATAGTACCTATTTATACCTAGACTACTAGTATCTATACATGATGCAAGTAGTTTTAAGGTTCAATCTTCAAATCTAAAATAAAACTAAGTTTAGTCTTAATCAGAATCGCTCATAACTAATTGTTGTCTGAGCAACCTGTAAAAATTTTACAATATTTCTTCGTAACAGGTGCCTTATACGCCCGTTACAATACATATAAATATAATATTTTATACCTGTTTTTGTCGCGTTACAGACTAGCATCCGTTAAATTATTGACTATTTATTTTATTGGATATTTTTATGCATGTATATAGGTAACTGTTCTGCTGCATGGAATACAAATATTTGATGCTGACTGTACGTATCTGCTCCCGCCCTCGTTGAGAGCGTAGGCCTGAGCTCCAGCAGTGGGGTCATGTTAATAGGCTGTTGATTTGAATTTTTTTTGATTTGTATATAGGTAGGTACCTACACCCACTCGGACTCACTTTCAAATCATAGGCTGTGGCTCTGCCATAATGACGCATATCACTCCTAGCTAGTCAAAGAATAGATCAATTCTCTATGATATTTCATTTTTCTCAAACATGCTTGGAAATGTGAGCATTATTTTGACAACCTTCTTCGAGATAAATCGAAAATGCTGTACTGATCAACATGCGAGCAGGCGGCTGGCAATGTTGTATGAAAACACATATCTATCGTGTAATTTAAAAATGGAACGATCTTTTTACTCCGAAACAGTTTGTGGTCAAGACTTGTATCTAAAATCTTTTGTTAATTTAATTTCCGCGCATTATTTGAGAAAAGTACTATACAAGCCTTGGTCTCAACCAGGCATTGATGGACTTACTGTCTGCCTCGGCCCACATTCACACGTTCATCCATCAATGCCTCTGTTGCGAGCCGTTGCAGTAATGTAGGTACTATAATGTCACGATGAAGGAACAAATGCTTACTTAATTGGATTATTAATAATAATACCCCTGCATATAAGGTTATCGCAAGTGACCCTCGGGCGAAGTGCTCAATACTATAACTAGGTGCTGCTTACAACATAACTTTTACTACATACTTACAACATACTTTTACAAAATTACTTACACACATTGTTAATCGAGTACATAAATACCTAGTTAAATAATATCAAATTAGGACTAAGATAACATTCTGGTTAAATATACCTACAAATAAATGTTAAAATTGTTGTTTCGACTTCCACATAAAATAATACGAGTAGGTAACAGACACAATGACGTCTACCGTTTTAAGTTATGTAGATAGGTACGTAGTTTGTTATGTCTAGGTAGGTTTTATAAACTTAAATATAAATAAATTTCTCCCATATAACCAAATGCAAACGTGAAGTCGCTATGATGCACACTTTCCTCCACACACGTATGACATATAAGTCGACTGTCGTACGAATGCAGGATACCTAGGTTAAGTAGCTTACACACAATTATGTAGACAAAAGTCCTGATAGACTATCTGATTTTTTAATCTAACACCTGGCAGAATTTCAGTACCTACCTCCTATAATAAATACCTACTGATTAACGTATTCTTTCACATAAATTTGTCTGTCTGCATGTCAGTTCGTTCGTGCCGTTTGTCTATTCCTCTGCATCATCAAAATGTATTGATAACGCCATAAAAAGGTTATCAAAAACTTAAGTAGATAATCAGATTGACTGGCCTGTTGACTTAGTTAGTAATGACTCTGCTAGAGGTCGTGGGTTCGATTCCCATCCGGGGCCAACATTTGTGTGATGAGCATATCTGTTGGTTTTCTGACTCTGGGTGTTTGTATTTAAAAAGTAAATTAAGTATATTTATCAGTTGTTGAGGACCCATCTCCAAAAGCTTCAGCTTAAATTTGGGACTAAACAGCCGTGTGTGGATTTGTCCAAAACATTTTTTATGACCAGTAATCACCTTCTAAATAAAATTATTCTGTCCTGCCGTAAAGCCGCAATGAAGGGGAGTTGCGATACTCAGACCTCAGACGTTCCCCTCTGCCAAAGATACATGACCACCTGATCATGCGCCGTATTAAAATGTAAGTTATATCAATGTGTACGAGAGGTTGAATGTGCTGTTCTATTTAGCAGCCGCGGCCGTTGGGACAGAAAGGTTCTCGAGTGGCGACCACGTATCGGAATACGCAGTGTAAGCAGGCCTCCCACGAGGTGGACCGACGATCTGGTGAAGGTCGCGGGTCCCAGCTGGATGAGGTTAGCGCAGGACCGGTCGTCGTGGAGATCCTTGGGGGAGGCCTTTGTCCAGCAGTGGACGTCTACAGGCTGATGTGATGATGATGATGATGTTCTATTTATATACGTGTGTGTTTCGTAGCTACAAGGTTGTAGCTTGTAGCTACGAAACACACACGTATATAAATAGAACCACACCTTGTATAGTAGTTCGTATACAAGGTGTGGCATGTGTGCATGGATGCCCCCGCGAAAAATTACTGGCGTTTGCCCTCGGCGGCCGTGTTGCTGTAAGTGTACTTACAAACGCTGTCCGAATCAGAAAAGGATAGGAAAGATAAATAAAGACGATTATGTTATGAAGCAGATAACACCGAAGTGAAAGTTAGTTTGGGCCAATAGCCGAGCTGCGCGGGCGCAGTACAAATAGGTACTATTGTAAGTAATGCAGTCAAACACGACGCGTTGCCTTGCCACAACGAGTTCGAGTTTTGAATCAATTTTCTAATTCCGCGCATGAAATAATAAAGATCACCATCCGGTGTTGTTCACGACAGAGAACTGTCGGAGGAAAAATGAATTCCTGTGTAGTTAGATGAATTAAGAAGGTACAAAAGTTTGTAAAATGGATATAGAAGCCAAAGGGACAAGTTACGATTCGAGTGTGGATGAAGGTAAACTTGTCGTGTTTACGGATATCGGCTTCACAGCACCCAACGAAGTTCAGTTCAGTGAGTTTTTTTTTAATTTAATGTATATGGGTGTGTGATAACCAATATGTATTTTATTATATCAGTATTTTATTTCTTATTACCAGCATTTTCGTCTTACCTAATATTATTATATCAATAAATTATCGAATTTTTCGGAGAAGAATCCCGAGATCTTCGAGATTTTTTTCACTATAACTGAAGTCTTGTTTTTTATGTAATGCGTAAACTAATTAAAAATAATAAATAGAGCCACACAATGGGTGCGAAGAAAATACATGCGATTGTAGAGATGGACTGTTAATTGCATATAAATAAAGAATAGACAAATATTTAAGTGTATTTATTTATTCATAGAATAAACTATATTATTTAATAGGCGCTTGAGCGAGATAGCGCCTTTATTTTTTGAATTAGGTAAAATTGACAATTATGAACAGTTTGTTGTTTCTGGTCCGTGGATAAAACTGTGTTTATAAACTCTGTGCCTTATTTATTTAACATATATATACCAGCAGTGGTGAATGGTAGTGACTAGACTCCATAATGGTGGGGCCTTTAATGGCCACTCTATCCATCGTAGGTACAACGCATGTTTTATATAGGTATCGGAGCATTCCTATCGACGCCTGCGCCATAGTATCCGTTGAACTCGCATGACACGCGCGTGAACGAAATCCCAACATTGCTGGCGCTTTAATGTTTATACCTAAATGTTTAAATATAATTATTAATTAATAACTACTTATAAATAATAATATTGAAATTAAATAATGGATGTAGAAACGGGAAGTGGGGAATGTGAGAGTAGTAGTAGTGATAGTAGTAGTAATATTGCAGTGTTCCTTGAAGTTGGATACAAAATTCGAAAACAAACTGGTAAGACTTGCAGTTTCTGAATTTATGTAATACTCATTTTAGATCATTTCTATTTAAAGATTTTATTCCATAATTAAATGTACATTACATAATTTAAACAAGCCCTTCGATACATCACGATTAGGTATAGGTGCCTAATACCTTTAGTTATTTATTTATTGTAGAGTTGCTGCGTACCATCAGGAGCTCTATTTTTGAATAGCTCTCCTCGCATGAAGCGGTCGATTCTACTAACTCTTGAATCGGATGTTGAAGGAAAATTAGTAGAATCGAGGCGAGCGATTCAAAAATAGGGTTCCGGGGTGATTGAAAGGTCGATCGGTCGGTCGATCATTTGCGTAAACAACCATGTTTTACGCAAATAAATATTACTTACTTACTTACTTTAATCGACCTTTCTATATCACCCTGGAACCCTGATGAGATGATAAGTTGTGTCAATATAAACATATCTTTTCAAAAGTTTACCTACCAAATTTCTTTTATTATTTTTGAAAATTCCAAAAGTTTTGCCTTTTAGATAACTGTTTTAACATTTATATAATATTTATTTTCATCTTCATGAGCCAACAACGACAGACTTGGTACCTATTTGAAAAAAGAATAGTTAGGTATTACCTAGGTACTTTAAATTAGATTATTTTAGGTATATTAAATTAGACGACAGAGTTATAATTATTACTAATTACCTACTTACACTTTAATATTATTTGCCAAACTTGTTATCACATCGGCACGCCACTGAATTATCTGTCGGGCCAGTTGAATATATACTCATTCGTTGTGATAATGTGTGATAATTCATGCGAATATACATAAACATAACGTAATTAGCACCACATACCTACTAGGCTATTCTGTTTGTTATCCTATTTAAACGTTCCTAGATTAATAGTACCTACCTTTATGTATAGGTATAGGATGTACGAGTATGTATCCAAATACCTGCAGTGACCCTTTCGGCCCGTTCCAAGACATTGGGCATCGAATACGGCACTGTAAAATAGTGAAAAACTTTTTGTGCGACTTATAAATTTTTGAAAAAAATGAAGACAATTTAAAAATCATATATATTTTTAAATTGTCTTCATTTTTTTCAAAATTTTCTTCAGTTTTTTAACACGGCTGACGAGTAAAGTAACTTATAATAGACAAACAAGACACAAAAACATTTTTTTGGGTTATTTCACTTTAAATTATTATTAAACGTGCGAATTTAATAATTAATCTTATATGGACTTCCAAAAATCTTTTTCCGAAATAAGGTCATTTTGTTACACTTAGTTCTGTTACTACACGTTAAAGTACACCTACATAGGTTTGCCCCTAACAACATTTCATACAACGTGATTTAGTAACAAAAAACTTAATAAAAACATCAAAAATGAAAATAAACATAACAAGAATATTGCCATGAACCGGCCGGCAAACATCATGCTAAAAATAAATTTTCTGTAGGGCCTCCGTATAGGCATATAAATTTTAGCCTTGAACGGGCAAGTAGGTAGGTACCTATTAAGAAACAAGAATCATAATTTTATTTATCTCATAAAATACATTTGAGAATTGAGAAATAAAATAACAAATACACCTAAATGGTTCACGTAGTATACATAACTACCTAATCTAGATACTTTGGTATACCTACCTAGGTCAAGTAGTACGTCACGTCCTAAATATGAAACCAATTTACGATTTTGTATAAAAGTACCAAATCGGTTCCGAGTTTGATTTCACAGATCGATTTAGCTATTTACAAGTATGAGTACATACCTACTTCCTACTATACCTTTAAAAAATATTATCTGCACTCGCTGATCTGCTGAAATATTTTAGGGAACGAGAACGGTTTTAAACCGTAATGATACATGTTATACTTCTGTGGTTTTGACAAGGATGTCTAGTAATTACCGACAAGTACGATTTTTGCGAAAACAAGTTGAAAAACCCTGGGGATAAGACGCGGCCTATCATATCGAAAGGTCCGGAGTTCGATCCCCGGTTGGGTCATGTACCAATGGGTTTTTCTCGAAACTTAAGTACATTTACTGACTGCTCTCAAACGGTGAAGGAAAACATCGTGAGGAAACCTGCATACGCCGAAGAAGAAATTCTTAGGCGCATGTGAAGTCTACCAACCCGCACTGGGCTAGCGTGGTGGACTATAGCCCGAACACCCTCATTGAGAGGGTAGGCCTGAGCCCCAGCAGTGGGGAGATTAATAGGCTGTGGATGATGATGGAAGTTGAAAAAAATTGTTTACTAACTCATTTTAGAACTCGGATAAATACATCCGTGGGGCAATTGCGACAAAATGAAATTACAAAGTGAAATCAATAAATAAAACCCTGGAACGAAAAACACTAAAAATAATTCATTTTGCAATGGACTTTTCTCTTGGTACTTAATTTCATTTAGTCGCATTTGCTCATCATTTGCCTCACGGACGCTTTTACCCAAGTTGACTTTACATGAGCGTCAGGGCGGTGGAGAATATGACGCCTTAACATGGTCAAGAGGTCCGAGTTTGATACTACCTATACCCATTTCTTTTTTCTATTTATAGGGTTTATTTGTACCAAAAAGAAAGAATCGGGTGAAGATCAGCAAGTTATTCTCGACGGCGCCTCAGGTGCCATCAGACCGGGACGGCTGACCTTCATACTGGGACCTTCGGGCGCTGGGAAAACAACCCTGCTGAAAATTGTAGCTGGTAGGAAGTAGGTATAACCACCTACTGTATTCATAACTTACTTTAGAAAAAGTGGAAGGCTCAATCGCATCTAAACTTACAAGCGCTGATAGTCTTTTTTTTTTTTCAAAATAATAACATGTACAGTGGAACACGCGTCCAACTACACACGCTGGCACCTAGCGAGCTTTGCACACCGTAACTGATAGTCCAACAAGGAACCCATATAAGATCGTCCAGCCAATCCGTTCCAATCTGTCACGGTGTCATACTAGGCGACTACGCATTGGAAGACGTACCTACTGTAGTCAGGCCTCCCACAAGATGGACCGACGACCTGGTCAAAGTCGCGGGAACTAACTGAATGCGGACAGCGCCGGACCAGTCGTTATATTATGAAGATCTTTGGGGAAGGCCATTGTCCAGCAGTGGACGTCCTCCGGCTGACATGATGATGGTACCTAAGCATGGCGCATCTTCTGGAAGCCGATCATATTATTTGAGTTTGTTTCAGGAAGACAAATGTGACAGGCACGCTACACGGTGCTGGTCGCAGCGCCGTTTTCGTGGCCCAAGACGCCACGCTTATAGACTCGCTGACTGCTGGAGAGACCCTGAGGTTCGCGGCCAGTCTCAAGCTGCCCAGTGCCAAGCACAGGGAACGTTGCCATGCGGTTAGCATTATACTGTGGTTTTGTTGTGTCCCACCCTTACATTTCTTCACGAGCTACTCATCAATATAGGAATCCAATTAAGTAGGTAGGTAGGTAGGTATTTATAGCTACAACTAGACAGAGATCTAGTACCTACAATCAAATTGTTATTGAAGTGCAATCAACGATTCTATTGCGACTTGCTGCAATGTCAAACACATGTAGTTCTAATAACTTCCTTTAAAGGTACATTTAAACAGAGTTAAAGTTACCTATGTATCTAGATACATAATAACTCGAACGAAATATCAGCAGTCGGCGTTATGTCTGATGACATATTGAAGTCTAAAGTTATGTTTTTAAGGTTTCAGTAAGTACCTACTAAAAGTTGTAAAAAACTTGATGAGACTCTGATGTCCGTATGTGTCAATAGTATATCTCGGCAACCGCATGCACGCTATCAACTTGTATGTAAACAAGTCACAAGTAAAGAATCTAAAAAGTATCGGCCTTCGATCTCTTTGAGATAAGTATACTTTCGTTAGAAGCTTAAAGAAACACCAAGAGGAGTCGCCATACTCAACGCCCCTCTGTCAAAGGTACAGTCTACGTAGCATCGGCTGCGCGCGGTTACAATGAGTCGCATTTACAACATCAAAGGCGGCAATCTGTCCTTTTGCCAAAACTGAGTTTTGACCCTTGGTAAGTACAAGGCGAAGAAAGTTGAAAGTTCAACTGTCTTTTCTCTCATATAATTAATTATACGACGCTGTGTTATTCGATTTATTACCTACGTAGGTATTCGCTCGTAGATATCGATCGCGCGAAAAATTCCCGCATTTTTTATTTCGCCTCTGATAAAATCGCTATGGACCCCTCCATTTCGAGCTAGGCAGCGGCCGTGTTGCTCTAATACAGGATTGAAAAATATAAGGACACGTAGTTATATTTGCCCATTTTCATATTTATAGTAGGTACCTAAGAGATTTTGGTTTTCAAAATGAGTGTTACTTCCTTTACTTCAAGTTTATCTATTAAATTAAATTCGTTGCAGATTGAGACGGTCGCTAAACAGTTGGGGATTCACGAAGTGCTCAACACGATGGCAGGGCGACTTTCGGGCGGGGAAAGGAAAAGGCTGACTATTGCTTGTGAACTACTCACTGACCCAGCCATCATGCTTTTGGATGAACCGACCAGGTAATAAATTCTTTTGTAAAGTCACAAACAATTAAAAACAAAATTATACATAAAAAATACCTTAAATGATTCAGTAAAAATATCATAAGTACATGAAACATTAAGAACTTTTTATCTTTACAGTATTTAATAATTAAAAATGAATATAGGTACTTACAAATGAAAGCTGAAAGCTAATTAAATGTCTAAATGGCTAAGTGAAATTCCAAGCTTCAGAAGAGCGTCAGTGGCGTCGGGGATAAGACGCGGCCTATCATATCGAAAGGTCCGAAGTTCGATCCCCGGCTGGGCCATGTACCAATCTACATGTACATTTACTGACTGCTCTCAAACGGTGAAGGAAAACATCGTGAGGAAACCTGCATACGCTGAAAAAGTAATTCTTAGGCGCGTGTGAAATCCACCAACCCGCAACTGCTGGGCTATAGCGTGGTGGATTTAGCCCGAGCGCCCTCGTTCAGAGGGTAGGTCTGAGCCCCAGCAGTGAGGACATGTTAATTGGCTGTTGATGATTCGAAACTTATTTCCAGGTCCAGGCATACCTACTCGTTACTATAGTAACTATAGTCGCCATAGCTCTATGCGCCAAAATGGCGTCAACAAATAAATAATTTTACAGCAGCCAATATAAATAATAGAGGTCACCCAGCAATGGACTTGTGGCAGATGTTACCATTACACTCTTTACCGTTGTTTATGTCCAGTGGCTTGGACTCCGTATCTTCAATGTCGGTGGCGCGCGCTCTGCTGACCGTCGCTCGGAGTGGGCGCACCGTGGCTTGTGTGATCCACCAGCCGTCCTCGAAACTGTTCGCGTCGGCCGATGACGTCATACTGATGGACAGTGGAAGGACCCTGTACGCCGGCGCTGTGGCTGACCTGCCTCAAGCCCTGGCGAGAGCTGACTTCGCATGTCCGCAGTACTACAATATGGCTGACTATTGTAAGCTTACAGCAACAGATTACACTTGCATGTTCATCATTTGCGTGTCATAAATGCACCTGCTTGATTCTGAGTTAATTATTAATGTCCCCACCGTTGGGGCTAAGTCCAGTGCGGGTGGTAAACTTCAATGCATTAAGAAGTCCTTCTTCGGCGTATGTAGTTTCCTCACGATGTTTTCCTAACCATGAGAGCAGTCAGTAAACCTTACTGACAATAACCCATTGGCACATGGTGCGACCGGAAATGGAACTCGGACCTTTCGACGTGACAGGCCGCGTCTTCCCTCTCATACCACCGACGCTCTCTATTGAAAGGTAGTTATAAATCTGTCTAAATGAAATGTTAAAAAATTATAGGAACCTACAGCTTTATATTATACTAGCTTTTTCCCGCGGCTTCGCCCGCGTAGAAAAGTTATTCCCGTGTTGTGAAGCAGCGCCCTCTATGTAAGCGTTTTGTTACTTAGGGGATATTACCGGACGCCCCGCGACTTTGTCCGCGTTAAAAAGTAGCCTATATGTTATTCCAGGATATAAGCTATTACTGTACCAAGTTTCATTAAAATCTGTTCGGTAGTTTTTGCGCGAAAGAGTAACATACATCCTCACATCCAAACATCCTCACATCCTTACAAACTTTCGCCTTTATAATATTAGTAGGAAGTAGGATTCAAAAAGCCTTTATACCTATACCTACTCAAAATCAAGTTGGATTTAAATTCCTTTTCAGTACTAGAAGTGGCGACTGCTGAACATAGAGGGAATTTGACGTTACTGGAACGTGAAGTGAAAAATTACGCGAACGAAATGAAAAGAATAGCCAAAAATTACATTCAAGGCAACAATGAAAGAGGTGACTATTATATACCTACAATTTTATCTTTTTAATCCCAGCTTCTGGTTTCCGCAATTAAGACCTCAAAAACGGATCTAATAATACTTAGGTACGCTTGTTAAGAGTACGGAGCAGCGAAAGTTGTTTCCGAGACCTTTATAACCCGTTTGGGGACTAGGAGCTCACCGTCTTATGGAGATCTCCTCGCTCAGAGAATCAGTCTCACCCGTACCACGAGATAATGCCGCCAGCCTTCTGGGCACGCCCCCCAGAGCGGTGGGGAGCTCGGATTCGAAATCCTTGAATTAATTTTTTATTAGTTTAATTTTCTGCCAATTGATGATCCATAAATAACTTAATATTTGATTTTTAACATAAAATATTGCGATAATTTCAGATGTATCGACAGAAGTAGAGGCCCTGCTCAGCAATAGCCCAGCTGACACAAATGGGTACACAGCCAGTTATCCCCATCAACTGAAGGCTCTGCTCTGGCGAGGTTTCATAGGAGTGTCACGAGACGTTCATTTAACGCAGGTAAGTGCTGTTTAGCAGCGAAAATTAAAAGCCAGCGAATATACCACCGAAACAAAAGGCAACTTATCATAGTGACAACTTCGCAAAAGGCAGATAAGTCACTGGGAACACGCAAGGAATGTTTTATAGGACTAACTAACCGTCTTATTATATTTGTTGACATAGGAGGTGCTTACGACAAGTTTTCAGTAAAGGCAAAAATTAGGTACTTACATGCCTAATAAACTCAGATTTTATTAATTAGCGCGCTAAAGAAAAATCTGAGTAAATATGCCAATTACTCTAAGGTCTGATTTCTTTTTGTGAGGGTAGGACATGTTATAATTATGAAGGCTGTTAAATTTTGATTCGGTACTAAAATAGTATGCTGTAAACAGCTAAATAAATGATTGCAGATCCGATTGGCTGCCCATCTAGTAGTGGCGCTCCTTCTCGGCGCGCTGTACAATGGCGCGGGCGCAGACGCCGGCCGCGTTGTCTCCAACACCGGCTGTCTCTTCTTCTTCCTGCTGTTTCTCTTCTTCTCAAATGCCATGCCGACCATACATACGTGTATGTTTGTCTGATTTTCTCATTATACTTATATAATACTTATGTACCTACCTACTATTTATACAATTTACCTATTTCTAATATTTCAGTTCCTGTGGAAGCAAACGTTGTGCTTCAAGAACATCTGAACAAATGGTATTCTTTGGTTACGTACTGTGCCTCCAAAATCTTGGTGGACTTACCTATACAGGTGAGGCTGGACCTTCGTGCTGGATAGTCGCCTAACCTAACAGTAAAATCAAGGTGTGTGTGTAAAGTGGTAGGTAATAGTTAATTTTTGTTAAGGTTAGGTGACTTCCATTTTATAATGAATAAGATTTTTTTTTAACTTGAAATTGAAAAATCAATTGAACAGTTTGGAACGAACATAATACTTAATACGTAACCCCCTTTCAGTTACTATGCGCAACAATCTTCGTGTTCCCAGCGTGGTACTTGACTTCACAACCCCTGGAGTACCAGCGGATGGCACTAGCATGGGTTGTATGCATGCTGGTCACCATACTCGCTCAGACCTTCGGCTTAGTTATCGGCGCAGCATGCGGAGTTAAGGTAAATAATTTCTTATCTCATCAATACTTTGGAACAACTCCAACCGAATTTTGTAACCAGCAACAATTACACAACTCGGTTACAAATACTTTTACAAACGGTTACAAACAAAGGATTAAGGAGACGTTTCACGAATGTATGGAGCCCCGGCCTGGACCTTGTACACTTATAATTATGAACTGTCATTAGTATTTAAAAGTGGTTTAGTGATCATTTTCGTATAAGTATTTTGGCCTAGTTATTCTTGTTTCGTAACTTGGTTAGAAAGAAGAAAACCTTCGTTTGTTTGTAGCAGGTTACAAAACTCGGTTACAAACACGACCGGAGCTACTTCCATTCAAAGAGTTCTGGAGGGTATTATTATTATTTGGAGGGTAAAAATGACGAGACATGGCATTAATCTCACCACTTTTCTAGTTCTCACTTCCCAGGTTCCGACTGTAAATGAAAGAACTTAACTTTCAGAACTTATTTTTCCCTTCAAAGTAAAAGTTGTGCTCCTCGTTTCAGCTCGGACTGTTCGTCATACCAGCAGCCAACATCCCCATGCTGATGTTCTCCGAGTTCTTCATCCCCTACCGGGAGATCCCCGTCTACCTCCGACCATTTGCCACAATCTCTTACTTCCGGTACGCCTTTGACGCATTTCTCCAAACCGTCTACGGGTTTGATCGACCGCGGCTGCCTTGTCATTCTGAATACTGCATGTTCAAAAACCCCGAGGAATTCCTTGCATTTTTAGGCGTTCCAAGAAATTATGTAAATGACATTTGGGCTCTGCTAATTTGGATATGGTTGTTACAGATATCTTTGATGTGTGTCTTAGCAATCAGAGTGTATAAGGCTTGCAGATAGTACCTACTTTACCTACCTGTAGGTATTTTTTTCATCAATAAGTAGGTGAAGGTAACTTCAACATGTAGACAAACATCAAATTGAAGTTACAGTAAGTTGGGTTTACTGTAAACCATTTACAGGCCCTTGGGATTCATAACCTCTCTATTTTTATGGTACAAAATGATGTTGTAGGTAGGTATTTTAGACATTACAAATTATGAAGGCTAATTGAAGGTAAGGTATACTTAGCTACCTACCTACGTCATTTATATTGCGATAATCAAAGAAATCGAAATAGCTATTTCGATTTCTTTGGCGATAATTATATTTTAATAAGGAGATTTTATAATATCTGTCAATAACTAAATATTATTACTTATATTTATTTTTACCAAAAATTATAATATAGGTACAATTGGCCGCACGAAGCGGCCTAGCCTTACAAGGAGTTTCAATGTATCAACTAGTTTATAATATTACCTGTCAACTGAAGAACTAGTGGGAACGAAGTTTGTTTCCTCTGACGTGCAGTAGTCTTTTATAAGTGTTTCTCTATTTAATTGGATTAATTAAATTTAATAGTATTGATTGATTACAGATTTCAGTGTCGATTTAGACATGTCTGTAATGGCTCTGTAATTAATTTAGAAAACCACCTGAATAAAACAATTAATTAATAAATATTACATTTATTTTATGTTGATTTAGTTACTACATAAATTTAATCGTATTGATCGATTAAGTATGTCTTTTATTTGCATTACATTGCGTTAAAATTCACAAAAACATCAATAATATACAATATAAGTATCGATATACGTACACCAAATATAGCACTGGAGTAATGGACTGTGCTAAATGCAAATACTTAACTAAAATTAATTACTAATCGGGCCTTTAAACGTAGTCCAACCACAGCGTCGTAAATGGAACGGGCGATCAAGTGTAGGTATCTAATGTCTTTTTCGAATACGAAATTAACATGTTTAGGTACTGTTTTTGCATTAGTACATTTTAGACTTTCGCGCTTTGTATTTGCATTGTTTTAATTAAGTATGAAAATAATCTTACATTACAGGTTACCTACCTACTTATATGTTCTGTAAAAATGCATCTCAACGAGCATCAGGTTAGAATTTTTGGTCTAATTACCCTTATTAAACAAACCAGTCTGTCCGTTACGTCCGATTACCCGAACGACTTCCATTCCCTATCTATTCCATTGAATGGACATTATATGCTTGCGCAAGGGGGAAATAGACATTGAAAGAAACGGTCATTGGAGCTTCACGTTCGGAGAATAGAACATAGGGTTACGGACAGACTGGCGGTAATATTACACTTATTGGACCTGCGGGCAATTCGAATTTAAATTTACATATATTAATAACAACAATTACAAGTAAGACTAGACACTTAAAAAGTTGACACAAATAAATACACTTTTCACTGTGGTTTATTCGCAAAATAAATAAATCGCTTTCGCACTCAGCGGGGCGGTAGGCGTAAAATAGGATACCTATTCGAAATTGAGGCGGTTAAATATATAAATACCAAGCCTACGCTGCGCCCACCGGTATGCAGGTTACCTTTATAAATAATATAAGATTTTATTTCTTTATATTACACTAGCTGTATTGTATTTTGTACATTCATGTACTTTCTCCGTAGCAGTAATAAAACAGAAATTTGCGTTAATGATTGGGAGTGAAAAATGTATTTATTTTATTTTAGTTTCACATTTTCGTGATAACGCTTCTGTGAGGTTTGCGTGAATTCAATGTAACGCACATTTTGTCTCAACTTGTATATTAATCCACTTATTGCAAGAAGTCAGTTTTTGCAATAAGTTCATTATACATTTATAAACTACCTTCAAATTGTAGGTAGGCTATATTGTTACAATAGCAGGTTAGCAATAGGTGATATAAAAAGTATTGTTGACAATTAACAATTTTGATACATTATCTAGACTATAATTTAATGAAATACCTAAGCAGTACATCTACTTGTTAAATCACATGCAAAGCATAGTGAAGGATATTTAGGTCCTTTTGTTAGACATGTACCCGAGAAATTGTTACTATTATATAAAGAGACGCAGTGATAAGTATGATAAAAACATATGTAAACATTTACATTCTAATATTTTGTGGTATTTAAATGGGAGTTAAAGAAAAGTATGGATACTAACAAACTATGTGTTAAGACGGTATGATAGTTAAAATTATACATTTTTAAATTTTCTTACAATGTTGTATATAATTATTATTGTCAACTTATCCTTTAAAGTAACTTAGATATGAAGGCACCATCCTAACAAATTCGCAGTTGCAGAATATATATCCGTCAAGTTATTCTATTCGTAATATTAGTAATCGATTTATAATCTGGATATTTACAGAAAAACCGGACAAATGCGAGTCATTCGAAAATCGTTAAATGATTTCGTTATACGCAAAATTAAGTTTGTTGGTAATAGAAAAAATTATTTTTTTTGTGATGCACAAATTTACTGTTTTCGGATTTTTTCCATTACTTGTGCTATAAGACATTGCTTCTTGCCAAATTTCAAGATTCTAGGTCAACCGGAAGTACCTTATAGGTTTTGATTACCCAGATACTCAAAATTGCGGCAAAATCGGCTATATCTTCCGACTGCGTTGATTTAGAAGTTTTATTTTTTCACAGCTTTAAAGGACTGCAGAACTTAGTATTTCTTACTAATTTCAACTTGATACCTTCGCGCGTTCTTGAGAAAAAGGGTCTTCAGACAGACGGACAACGAAGTGGGATCACATAAGGGTTCCTTTTTTCCTCTTTTGAGGAACGGTACCGTAAAATTAACTAAAAACCATTGAAATAGTAATAAAATCCTGAAAATCGTTACCCAGGTATAAACCTTAAATTAAAATACCTGCTTTGCATGGCTTTCATAGGATATGGTAACACAGTTTCTATTCGATGTCCATCATACTTTCATTTTAATGTAAAAAAGCTATTTAAAATAAAAATAAGCAAATACAATACTTTCAAAGAATACAAACATGTCTTAATTTGGAATGTATCTCTTCATATACAAGAAAATCTTTGGCGCAAATGAATACTTAGTTCAAAGTAATTAATAAATTATATAAAATTAATGACTATTTATTATATGTACACATTAAATAATAACTAAAAATTTTAAAATTTGCAGAATTATATTCACAGTAAGCACAGCATGAATAGCCTACCTTTAATATAAGTAGCGCCTTCCGAATATCTACATTTTAATGACTTCTAGTAATCACGTGTCTACCCCACTCTACCCTCAGTTGGTAGATAATACTATGATGGCAACTCATTAAGATTCACCAGCCTCCTGCAATGAAACATAAAATAGGTATTATTATTCATTATAAACTCAACTGAGTAATTGTCTAATACTCTAAGACAATTAAGGTAATTGTAAATGCAATATTTAAAAAATATTTAACTGTTAAATGTACGTTAGGTCATTACATGAAAACTTTTCAAATATCCAGTTATTATTTTCTGCTGTATGTTATGAAAATTCTGTAAATGATATTATACTTGAATAAAAGACTGAAATTACCTGCAGTAATCAGGAGGTAGAGTCAATATCTTATACCACAACAATGTGCTTAAAACGACACTCCATGTCCTTAGAGGGCCGAAGACTAACGCCATGGTGCCATACTCCAACCAAAAGAAGTAAGTCAACAGCAATTGTATTGACAGCAGAAATACAAATGGCAGATTCTTCAACAACAGTCTGAGTCCTCGCACATTTTGTCCAAACAAACGATGCTCTAATGTATGTGCCAGTACAAGGATAAGAGGTATTTGCACAAATACCAACTGCACACTCCCATACATATAAGTAAATGGTTCAGGCAAAAAAGTGCCCTTAATAATTATTCCCCAAGCAAAAATGGCTCCTGTGTAGTCGTCTATGAGATTACCAATAGCCCATGGCCCAAATGGTAAGTAAATTGCGTATAAGATGATAGGGTAGAATATTCTATCAATTTTACTCAATAACCAAATCCTTCGGAGTACGCGCCGACCAAACTTTCTATGATATTTTGGTGGTCTCTTTTGCATCCTCAAAATTACTAGTGGCAACACATTAATCATAAGAATTGTACCAAATATCACCTGAAACTGTAAAATCTTTTAGTTAGTAATAATAACTACCTACATACTAAAATACATCATCAGAAAATTGCATACTAACCACTACACCTGCATTCAACATGAGTAGAATTCTTGCTGTAATTTCAAAATTAACTAAAGTACCATCCAATGAAAATGGATGTTCAACAAAAGTCTGTTTACCTAATTCGTCAGTAGCTAGCACATAGAGATAATGAACACCGCTTGTAAACAGATTTGGTAACCAGTGACAAACATACAGAGGCCCTTCTGTTTTCCTGCACTTCATCCAACTTATTTGATCAAATGATATTTTCACTGTGTCCACATCAACATCACTGAAAGCCAGTATTCTGATAAAAGTGGAAACAGGAATCAAATCTAACGGTTCACGCCCTGCCATAGCATATCTTGCGTGTTTCGGATTCGTAACCAATACTAGAGGCCAAGTGTTGTGTTTTTGATCAACAAAAGAAAAAAGTCCATGATCGATTGCAGCTAATCTAAACATTCTGTTGTCTTTCCAATCTCCCAACTCAAGTTCTAAATATCCCCTTTTCTGCTTTGTGTACATTCTTGGTACGAACCCGCCCATGGAATGGAGGTGACCACAGACAAATACTTGTGAGCTTTGGGTGCTGCCTATAAGGTGACGCAGGTCTAACCTCTGAGACTCATTCTCAAGGGATAATATGCATGAAGTTGGATAGTGTGCAAACCAAATAATGTGATCAGCTTTAGTCTCTGCTTCAGACTTCAGTTTACGTATATGCTGTTGTTCATATGGATCTAAGATGCCGATAAAGTTGAATGGGCGTTTTAATCCTGGGTCAGGACAAGCGTCAATGCCCAAAAATGCAACATTTACACCATTTCTATCTTCATAATGCACATATGACTTCATACGTGTAGAGCCTTGTACAGAATAGTTTCTGAAATAGTTTTCTTGCGAGTGTACTGCTTTTATATTGAAATTGTCTGGAAATAAAAACAAGTACCTATGTAAAGTAAATAAAGTAGGATATCTGTAATTAGTCTACATAAGGCGGCTAGCAGTGAGAAGATGCGGAGACCTGAATGTAGGGTTTAGTGGCGCGCCCTAGGGGAGGCCTATGTCCAGCAGTGGACTAGTGCAGGTGATAATTATGGGTAATGAGTGCCATGCCATAGTACACATTTGGGAGGCAAAATTAAAATTTTGGACTAATTTTACTTACCTATCCAATTTCTTTTTCAGATACATATTAATATTTTATTAAGTTATTGACGTATTTTCAATATCAGTAAAAAATTACAATATCTTGTATAGTGAACCTATTATTATTAAATAAAATAGTGAACCTATACCTAATCGAGTGAGGCCACTTATTGTTTTCGCCCTGTATATAGTCAACCAGGGAAATTGTAAACAGGGGTGATAGGGAAACATTCTGTACTAGGCAGAACTCCATAGTATGAATATCAAAGGATTTATTATACCTCGTTTCCAATCACCCGTTTACAATTACCCTGGTTGACCCTACAGGTGTAGAATGTAGATATAGTCACCTGCAATAATGAACTAGGCGATTCTGACTGATTGTATATAGGTACATTACATATCAATAAAAAAATAATACTATCATACAAAGAATATCCAAAATAGTTAGCCACCTTGCACATTCACTTGCATATCAAGCTGATTTCAGTAAGAATAATTGAGGATTAAAAATAAAGAAAATAAAAATAACAGAGAATTCTTACCATGATTTCCCCTTATATCTAACCAAGTAGTATCTTCTGTAACCCCTGATTCTTTTATAATATTATGGTAGTACACCCATTCTGATTTCACTTGAGAACTCCCCAAATTGTCTTTAGTTTTGGCATCAGTGAGATCTCCTGTTGCGAGTACTAGAAGTGGCTTAATTTTTCTTACAGTACTGTCACAGAACTGTTGGAACTGTGTAATTCTGCCTGAATCCCGGAATACGCTGATATGTATGTCAGATATCTGAATAAAATTAATAAATATTTTAAAATGAAATACAGTCTAATATTCCCAAACTATGATTATCCTCTATACTATGGGAATTAGATAAGGACAGAATAATTCACATAAATACATACACATACAGACCGAGACCAACTTGTTCTCCCAATTTTCAAATTGAAGTCCTAAAAAGTTCCCAAATTTAATTGCAACCCCCAACTTCTAGCATTCCAACTAAACGGGTAATAGGAATGGTGCTAGTCTTGACCATACATTACATATTTTCATGCTAAGTCCCTGACGGGCTAGGCCGAGCCGAAAAGAGCGCCATGTATTGTCCTGACTGATTTATTTTTCTTTGAAATGTGGAAGAATAGAATTAACATGACATGATCCATACATTAATCAATTCAAAGCAATCTATATGATATGTTTACCTTTTCTTTATGCTGAGTCATAATTCATAAATCTGATGAAATTTAACAAAAGATTGTAACTCACCTGTAAAAACCAAACTAGATTCTTAGTTGTGTCCGTAATTTGTCCGTATTTTTTTCCTAGGTACCTTGTGTGGTTTTCTCCTTCTATTTTATTTTCCACGTAAAAGTTATGATCAGTTGCGATGATGTTCAACAGATTTGCCATAAATATTGACAATAATAACAACAGGCATAGTAATGAAATAGCTGGTTTTGAAAAAGGCATTGCTCGTTTTTCACTTATTAGAATTTGGAGAAATACTATTAAAACACTATTAAATCTGAATTACAAAAAAAATACTACAATGAAAAGTTAAAACAATACAACGGACAACAAACACCAGAATCCTGCCAGCCAGCTTCACTTGAGCTGCTGTCACCAGTTAGTTGTCATACTCATGATCACTCACTCACCTGTCTGTGTATTTGACATTGACATTCACTGTCAGTCAAGTTGACAGTTGATGTTTTTTGTTCATTGCAAGGAGAAAAAAATCCTGTAAATCATATTATTTAACTCTCCGATTTTAAATTCACAATAAAGTATACAGTATACATAATCTCCAAAAAGCTGAAAGTAGTGTTTTTGAATCGACATCTTAGTAATAATAATAACACAAACGGAGGCGAGGATGGCACTTTTGACTGCATCGCGTAAAAATAGCTTGGTACATAACTACCTACCTTTTTTGGTGGCAAAGTGAAAATGACTGCGTGTTTCTAGGTGCAAAGTATCCGGTGGCTGCGCTCGAGAAAACAATCTATTGATGATGGTAAAGGTATCTGAGGCCGCACAGCCTAGTTTAAAGTTTATTATATTATTATTAGTATTTATTATATTATTATTAGTTTTTTTTTTTTTTTACATTTTAAGACCCCTCGGATGTGAATTTTTATGGCAATATGGTTTTTAAACAGAATATTAATTAATTTTTATCAGCAATTCAAGTTTTTAGAAGAGTAATGTTGAAGAGTAATATAAAAACTGTATCTTGCGTATAACTTGTAGAAGTAGCCAATTATTTATGATAACTTCTATGTGAAAACTGGCCAAATCAAATTTTGAGCTTCAATATAACCCGTGTAAATATTTCGACTATCAAAATTTAGGAAGTTTATATTTTTAACCCCTCAAACGTGGGCCCCCCGCGCTAAAATAAATTTCAGGACTATCTACAGAACTTGGCACTCATTTAGATACCTATCAATTCTTTTGTCAGCGAAGTTTCACATTTTAAAGGGGGCGACGACGGAGACTGAAAGTTGATATTTTGTATGGGAATATCGGACGTTTTAAAGGCAGAAACATGAAAATTGGAATTGTAGTTACTTACTCATCTTAAATAAATAACGACGGGATTATCACATTTTAGGGGGGGAAAACGGGGGTCAAATTTTGCATAGGAAATCGTCTTTTTCAAAGGTACTTCGGGTAAAATACTAAATGTAAAAAGTAATAAAAAAATTTGGTATGAATATCATCAGGATAGATACTTTATAACGCGGCCGAAATCGCGGGGCATCGGCTAGTAAGTATATAATGTATATTATGTAGGTAGGTTTTTAGGTAGGTTACCTTACCTCCTACCTATAACACAGCGATTCACACAAAAGTGAAAGGTTGTGTTGATAAGTTGACACAAATGATCTCGTTAGGGTTGATTATATAATAATTTCCAATTCAACAACAACGCTCAAAATAGGTATCATCTATAGAAATCATTCACATACCTACCTACCTAATAAGATATGAATGATTGTGTTGAACCAGATCGAGTTAACTGTAACACAAACAAAAGATTAGAGGTGCTCATAGCCGGGTCACCGGGGCCTCGGAGCGTTTGGAAATTGTATTTATTTTAATGGGCAGAGGTTGACCGCGCGCATTCCGTCCGCGCGACGACGCCGCCGAGTCGCGTACCTACGGAGGCTCCAGCCTACAGCGAGCCTCGGCTCGGCTGGTACCCGCGCGCCACTCCACTATCTTGCCGCATTCCACAGAGCCGAAGTCGCGGCGCGCCCCGCGCGTGCCCGCGCCCCGCCCGCCTCGCTCACCCACCCACCACACCAGTCGTACCTGCGCGCCCATGGACATTGCGCGCCTCGGCGTCACCGCCGCGCCGCCGCCGTGCCGCTGACGAGACCGCGCGACCCCAGTGAAGTGCAGTGCCAGCCAATGGATGCGGTTACTAACTACGGAGTATAGTGTCAATTGTGTTCAACAGCATTGGATTTGTCTATTCATGGTGAGTGTTCGACGTCGCCGCGAACGACCGCAGTGGATGCGCGCGCTTTCACGGTGCGGCCACTTTCATTTCATACGCATAGCTCGAATTCCGCGCGCCCGCGCCGACCGCGCCGCGGCCGCTGACCCTGCGCCCGCGCGCGCGCCCTTCCTCTACAGCAAGCAACCACTAACCAACCACTCACAGCCTGCTCACCAAGTCGCCAGTGAAGCGGCCGTCCATCTTATCTGATGGCTGTATTAAGTACCTACGAGTACACCTTGACATGAATTAGATCTATTAGACATGCAAGAATTGTTAGGGTTATAAAATAACTAGAGGTTCGGCTGTGTTGCCATTTTTTTGTGACAGTGTTCCTAATTAAATTTGGATTTTGACTGGAACCGGAATCTTGTTTGGGGACACCTCAAAGCCGTGAATACACGTTACATTACAAAGGCCTTTGGCTGTGGTGGAAATTGAAAATCGAAAAAAAAAGTACCTACCCCCGTTTGACCGTGGACGCGTCCTACTGTCTGTCCCAACTTTTTAAGAAAAACTGTTTTTCGGACAAAACTAAAAAAAACAAAGGCGCCAACGTTGGGGACCTTAATCCCCCATGTCACCAAATTTCAGCGTTCTAGAATCCAATAAAATTTGGTCCTCGGATTTTTTAAATTTGGACTTACGACGTCAAGGTTAACATGTTCAAAATTTGACCAAGGTTTGAACATTTTAGGTTAAACAAAAAACTCTGTAGGGTTAACCGTTTAGGCAGGCCGTTGATCAGGTTTTTCAACCCTTATGGTCTGTCCATTTTCAGATTTTTTACATGGGGGAATCAAAATTCTCTATACATTTTGGTATATCACTTAGGTCCACCTTCAATAAGGATGTAAGCGCAAAAATGTTGCTTCTGCGGTAAACTATCTTGCAATAAATTGCAACGGTTCCTAAATCCTACTAGTATTCGTAGTCCGTATATAAGATATATCAAATCAACCAGTCAGACGGTAAAATGCCAGAGGCCACTAGTTTCAGCCATGGGGCGGCAGAATTATTATGTAAACATACCTATTTCTCATTCTTCATATGTTAGAAGTAAGAAAAGCCTATGTTAATGGCGAAACGTCGTCGTTGCAGGACGCAGGACCTCACCAAAATTCTACCTAGTTTAATTCAAAGTTTTACGTCATTGAATACAGTCAACTTTGGTGATTTTGTTAGTGGGTGGGTAGGCCTAAGCAGTACTAAGGTTAGGTAGGTAGGCAACTTATAATATATTTTAGTTTTCATAATTATAATATTCCTTCCCAAATTGTCAAAGGACCAAAAGTTTTCATTGAATTAAGAGCTTTATGTAAGCATGTAGGTAATATACCCTCAAAAATTAAATTACTTGAGCAACTTGAAGCAGATGGATTTATAATTATGGGACAAAATGTGATACAGAACCATATTTTACCAAGCAGTAGAGAAGAAAATCGTATACCTAGGTACTTACCTACCTACTTTATTTTATATGCCGTCGAAAACAAAACTTTGTTTTGGGATCCGAAAGTTCCGAACTGCCTTACTTACAAGTACCTACACTAGTAGTTCCGTGAGAACAGTAGACCTCGCCAGCCCTTATAAACCAAACCTAAAAGAAACCAACAAAAGTCAACTTTGGAAACAGAAAAAGTACCTACTAAAGTGCCAAAAATTAGCACTTTAAAGCTTAATATTTCGCAAACGGATCCCTGAATCGAAAAATGTTTATCACACACCCGCGATATTTTTGAAAGACCCATCCAACGATACCCCACACCATGGATATCACGCGGAAAAAAATAATTTTCTATTTTACGTATGCAGTTCTATGAACATAATTTATTTTTTCAACTTTCTTAAGTCGATCCACTATTACTCAAAAACTAATAGAACCTACTTAGCCGTAATAGTTTTCCTTGTAACTACGTTATATATGCTACTGCCATGAATTTTTTCACATTTCCAGAAGCAACCGTTTAGCTGGCAGGGGGGGGGGACACGTGACTCTAACAAAAATTACCGCTTTAAAGCTTAATATTTCGCCAACGGATCCCTAAATCGAAAAAATGGTATTCACACACCAGCAATATTTTTGAAAGACCTATCCAACGATATCCCACACTATAGGATTCACAAGAAAAAAGAAGTTCACTCCCACTTTGCGAGTATGGTAGGTACTCTAAAAAAAATGTTTTTCAAAATTTTATTCTACTCATTTTGTAGGTTTAATTAATTTATACATATGCCAAATTTTCGTCAAAATCGGTTGAAAAATGCGACCTGTAGAGAATTACAGACAGACAGACAGCCGGACAAGAGCATTTTTGGCCAGTCTCGAAACGTAGACGCTTCGCTCGCTTCGCTCGCTCGGTCAATTAAATGTATGAGATCTACCTTCAAACATAGTAAATAGACTGACTGTATTGGAAAAGAGAGACGGACATTCTAAAAAAATTGATTTTATCTATAGAAACCATAGACAACTTGAGACAAAAATACTCGTTCAACTACTTATACCTAGTTTGGAAAATCCCTCTTCAAAGAATGCACATATTGTAATTGCCATGGATAGGACAATTATACGGTTGATAGATACGTTGATAAGTCCGTAATTACAGCATCCTATTATTTACTCATCTACAAGTACCTAGATACCTACAGCTACAATACAACAATTTTTACTTGTTTGTGACCGGTCCACGTATCCGAAATCCGTCACATCCGTTGCAATTTCCTATTTGTCTGGTGTTAAGTTTTCGCATAATGTGAGGTTATTTTATTTTATGTATTTCGAGAAATCGGTGATTCAAAGTAATTCAAACTTTTTATTTATAAACTGTACGGCGGGCGGTACGTTAGTCCTACTATCCTACTAATATTATAAAGGCGAAAGTTTTAAGGATGTTTGTGAGTGAGGATATTTGTTACTCTTTCACGCTGTAACGGCTGAACGGATTTTGATGAAACTTGGTAGCTTATATCCCGGAATTAACGATATGCAAAAATAACGTTCGGGGGAAAACGCGAAAAGAAAATATCATCATCATATCAACCTTTTAACGTCCACTGCTGGACATAGGGCTTCCCCCAATGAGCACCACACCTGGTCCTCCGCTCTCCCTCCGCATCCAGCCGCTTCCGGCCACCTTCTTTAGGTCGTCGGTCCTCCTGGCGACGGGGCGTCCCACGCTGCGCGTACCGGTCCGCGGTCTCAACTCCAAAACTCGTCTGCCCCAACGGCCGTCGGTTCTACGACAGATATGACGTGCCCACTGCCACTTCAGCTTGCTTATCCTTTCGGCTATGTCGGTAACCTTAGTTCTCCGTCGGATCTCCTCATTACGGTTCATGTCCTTCAAAGAAACTCCGAGTGTTAGCCCTCTCCATAGCTTGCTGAGCGACCTTATATTTGCGGATCAGTCCCATTATCAGTGTCCACGTTTCTGTGCCGTAGGTCATGACTGGCAGGACGCACACAATAGTCGACAGCAACGACACAAAATCGAAATGAAAAAAAAGCAAACGAATATAGTATTGATTATAAAACCGGAGAAGTGCGAGTAGGACTCGCGCCCCGAGGATTCCGTACAAACTTAATTAAAGAAATAATTCGAAAATCGTTAATAAAAGAACAATTGGGGAACTCATTAGATTACTATCGAGCGGGAGCGTAGCGAGCTTTTTCCGTGTTCTGTGGGCGAACTCCCGTAACACTTTTTTGTTAACTTTTTTTTTGCGTCTGTGTATGAAAATAGGTAAAAGTACCTATAGACTTCGAATTCATTCTTTCAATTCATTTATTCATTCATTTCGGAGAGGCACACAATACTTTTTCCCAATTAAATACATAAGGTTTACTTGGCTAAATGCGTCCGTGGGGTAAAAGCGACAAAATGAAACTACTGAGTGAAGAGACAAATAGTTAAAAATCCTGGTAGCCTACTTATTTATTAAAAAAATCATTTTTAAAGTGAATTAGTATTTTTCGTTCATGGATTTTTAACTAGATGTCTTCATGTAATTTCATTTTGTCGCATTTGCCCCATGGACGCATTTACCCACAGTGACCTTACTTACCTACCTATATAATAAAAGTTTGATTCTGAAAACGTTAAGTAACGTGCTTAATGTACCTACATACAAGCAGGCCTGTCTACGCATCGGTGATTGATAAAGTAAATGATTCATTGGCTCATCATAATATAGGTACAGCTACGCTACGACCGACCGCATTCCTTTGATAGCACGACGAGCGAACGAGTAGGTAAATAAAACTACACTATGTACTTACCTACACCTATTACAACAAATTACCTATGTAGTAGATAATACATCTTAGACGTGCTGGAACTTGGCTGCCGCGAGTCTAGTTAATAATTTCCCCTTACCTGACTAAACGTGAATCAAATATCTAATAACAATAATAATGTAGGTAACCTAATAATTGACCGAGCGAGCGAAGCGTCTATGTTTCGAGATTGGCCAAAAATGCTATTGTCCGTCTGTCCTTCTGTCTTTCTGTCCTTCTGTCTTTCTGTCCTTCTGTCTTTCTGTCTGTAATTCTCTACAGGTCGCATTTTTCAACTGATTTTGACGAAAATTTGGCATGGGTATAAATTAATAAAGCCAACAAAATGAGTAGAATAAAATTTTGAAAAACATTTTTTTTAGAGTACCTACCATACTCGCAAAGTGGGAGTGAACTTTTTTTTTCTTGTGAATCCCATAGTGTGGGGATCGTTGGATAGGTCTTTCAAAAATATCGCGGGTGTATGGAAAACATTTTTCGATTTATCGATCCGTTTGCGAAATATTAAGCTTTATAGTGCTAATTTTTGTCAACTGCAAAGTACTGAATCTCCAACTGCAAAGTTGACTTCTGTTCGTTTCTTTTAGGTTTGGTTTATAAGGGCTGGCGAGGTCTACTGTTCTCACAGAACCACTAGTATAATGTTATTGGACAAATTAAACACGGCTGTTTAGTCACAAACTAAGCTTGTAAATGGGTACCTACCTTATAAATTCCGTGGTATGTCTATCAGTTGTTCAGTAGGTAGGTACCTACCTACTGAACAACTGATAGACATACACAAATTCTTTTTAAACAAATACCTTACATTACATACATGAACAAACCAAAATACATTTAAGTAGGTACATTTGAATAGAATTACCTATTGTGTTTTGAGAGTAAATAAATTTTTAATTTTAATAGGAAAATAGATTTCTTCAATAATAGAGATTGTTTAAATTGCCAAAGACATCTATACTTATCACTATACTTATAATAAAGGAGTAGAAATTTTGTGTCTGTACTTTGAACAAATTTATTAAAAAATGAGTGTGGGCGATAAAAAAAGAGTAACAGAACACAAAAAAGTTTTTTTTAATTTTTTTTGTATTTCTGTCTGTCTGTCTGTATGTAATCGCTAATCTCCGAAACCACTGAACGGATTTTCTTGCGGTTTACACAGGTAGATTAAGCACAGCCTGGAGCAACTTATAGGCTTTGTTTCATTGAAATCGGATGACAGCGAAAAAAGTTATCGTCATTTACAGATAAATCATTTAACGTAACAAGACGATGTCATAGACATAGGAGATATACAGTGTTTTTTTTAACTGGGACAGTATAGGCAAGTCCGAAACCATAGGAGATGCAGGGAAAGTGTCTTATGACATAGAAATTTTTTGGTCAAGCGTGTGTTGTCCATAAAAATGAGACAATTTGCACAAAAAAAATTTTAATGCGGTTCGACTCAGTTTCATGTAAGGATCACTTCATTATATCGGAAGAAAAAAATCTGAGCAACAGAAGTTAGTCAAATTCAATAAAATGTTTTCTCATACAACGATAAATGTTTTCTCATACAACGCCAGTGCAAAGTACTTACTACTTATTCATGCATGCCACCTGAACTCCAGCTGCTCCGAATACTATGTTAAAATTGTTATCACGAAAAAATACCTAAAGGTTCCTAAGACAGTTTCCCTGTATCGCCTATGGTTTTGTTTTTGCCCATACTGTATCAGTTAAAAAAAACACACGTTTAACAAAAATTGATATGAGAAGTCTTATGAGCAATAGAAGTGAAAACAACATTTTTTTTAATTTTTATCTGTCTTCAAATTGGTGAATACGGTGTTCATAGTTTGTTTGTGAAGGTATGGTATACCTTAAAGTATGATGAATAATATATACTTAGAATGATCCTTTTTATCATTGGAAAATTATAACTAGACGATGTCTGTACATAGCAGAGATAGGTACCTACTTCCAAAATCCACGCGGACGAAGTCGCGGGCAACAGCTACTTTTTTTAATAAGTAGGTAGGTAGGTAGTTACCTCATTGATTATTGTAAGGAAGGGAAACGTGAAGTTTCACGATATTTACAGTGCAATACGAATAAGTAATTAGGTACCTACTTAATAATACTTAAAAGCAAAATCCAGTACTGTGGGTCCATAAATAAGTATGTATAGGTACTTACTTTATTTTACTAACTTGATGTTTAATAAATAACATCTGAAGAAAGTTTTCGGAAACCACATCAAACGTTATAAACTGTCAATGATGTCAATATTACAGCGAAAAACTCCACAGGTCGGTGAGGTAGTCATCATCAACAAGCCTATTAATATGTCCCCACTGCTGGGGCTCAGGCCTACCCTCTCAACGAGGGTGTTCGGGCTATAGTCCACCACGCTAGCCCAGTGCGGGTTGGTGGACTTCACGTGCGCCTAAGAATTTCTTCTTCGGCGTATGCAGGTTTCCTCACGATTCTTTCTTTCTTCCTTCACCGTTTTAGAGTAGTCAGTAAATGTACTTAAGTTTCGAGAAAAAACCCATTGGTACATGGCCCAGCCGGGGATCGAACTCCGGACCTTTCGATATGATAGGCCGCGTCTAATCCCCTACGCCACTGACGCTCTTATGGTGAGGTAGTGGACGATTAAAATGCCAGAGTGCAAACGTAAGCTGTTGTGACGTGGTCATAATCTTATAGGTACTTATACATAAGTAACCACTGAGTAGAGAAAACCATAGCTGAAGGAACTCTACGAAATAAATATCCTCAACAATATCAACAACTGGAATATTAGGTACTACCTATAGCTGATGAAAATGAAAAAGATCTCATACAATAATACATAACCGTATAAGAACGTAGTAACTTTAACTAATAGTATGACAGGGGTGGACGGGTGGACTGACCCGGTGAACGAAAGTGATTATAAATAGGTACCATAGATATTAAATATGTAATGGGGATATGGGTCGGAACATGATATCTAAAAATAAAAAGTAAATCGTAAGGAAACTCCATAGAACCTCAAACTTAACTCTGCTAAGTGCTAATAGTTTGTAAATACTTTCCAACTACGGTTTCGTAGGCGGCCAAAGAAAATGTGAAAATCACTTGATCGAAGCCAGTTACGTACAAGTACTATAAAAACCTCGATCGAAGCCAGTTTCGAAACTCCGACTTCGTAGACGGCCGAAGGGTAAAGGTAATGCATTTTTCACTGGATGTTAGTATGTAACTTATTGACTTTGGCTACTTACCCCCTTCGTTGTCTCGACTGCGCGTTGAAGTGGAGTCGCCACACTCCAAAGTCACTACTAATTATTTGCGCTTTAGTACACTGTCTTGTTACTTGTATAATGTATTTGCCTACTCAAGCGTTCCCCTCTGCCAGAGGTATATCAAGATATACCATGCTGCGTATCAAAAATGTGTCGATGTTATGAATGTGATCCTCCCGCGAAAAATGATAGGATATTTCGCATCGGAATAATACGCTGGTGTCTCTTCTCCGGACCGAGAGGTAGGTGGAGACTCGAGACATAGCATGGATGGATAGCAAGCAAACCCGTAACAACATAAACTCTAGAAGTTTGATTGCATAGGTGCATATGACAAATTAGCTAAAGATGCAGTAGTCCAAAAAAAGTAGTGCGTCAGTGGCATCGGGGATTAGACGCGGCCTATCATATCGAAAGGTCCGAAGTTCGATCCCCGGCCATGTAGCAATGGGTTTTTCTCGAAACTGAAGACCTACATTGTACTGACTGCTCTCAAACGGCGAAGGAAAATATCGTGAGGAAACCTGCATACGCCGAGGAAGAAATTCTTAGGCGCATGTGACGTTCACCAACCTGGCACTGGGCTAGCGTAGCCCGAACGCCCTCGGTGAGAGGGCAGGCCTGAGCCCCAGCAGTGGGGACATTAATAGGCTGTTGAGTCCAAAACTGATTCCAAAAAACAGACAGGGCCAGGAGTACAATACAGTGAGAGCAACGAATTTGACACCATACCTATAAAGACTAACTGAAATTAGCTTCGTATTTACACAACCTGAAGTCTAAACCCATTCGATGATCTTAAAAAACTAGGAAAACGTGGATTCGATTGTCACGCCTCTCGAGATACGTTCTTTCCTTATAATTGCAGAAAGTAGGAACCAATGGAAATAATCACCAGAAAATTTCGACAATCAATAACACTCCGAAATTCCCAATCACCTATTTATTTACCTACCCATGTGTGCACCTAACTGGAAAATTTTCGAATTTAATTTACGTTTTCGTTCGATGATGACATTTTAGAAACGATATTCTAACTTTTAATCAATATTAGAATGTTAATCACTGCAGCATACCTAGTACGGTACCAGTAGTAAGTATAAGCTATCACCTCCTTTTACTATGTCACTGCCGACATTAAAGATAGATGACCCTTTGAAAAAATTCCGTCCTTTATCGTCGTGACAATTTGTGAGTGTCAAAAGTGGTGGCGGGATGTCGGAAAGTGGAAGCAACGACGTCCATAGGTATGCGAGGACGCGAGATGAGGCTGGCGTAGGGGGAGGGGCGCTCGGCATCTGAAGGTCGTCCGCATTCCTCGCGTCGCCGTCCGCTGCCACCGCGCTTACGTAGCGCCCTCCCCCCGCGCGCGCGCGCCCCGCGCCCGATGCGCCCGCGCCGCCGCCGCGCCGACCGGTCTGCCCCCGCCCCCGCCCCTGACCGCGCCCTCACAAACTATCCCGCATTTACTAAAAACAAAAAACATGTTCTTATGGCTATCAAGAGCTGAGGAGCCGCAGAGGTACCGGATGGGATGAAATTTATTCGCGTCTAGTTTTTGTGAACCTGATCTTGTGGTTCTACATTCCAATGTGCCTATGTATTTATTAAAGTATATCTCTATGGCGAATCGAAATGGCTGCAAAGTTTCAAAAGCAGCATTTGGAGTACAGTACCTAGTATTAATATTTTGCCGCACAAAAAAAGCTTGTATTATTATTCACTGATAATTTATCAATTATATAAGTAGGTTACCTATAATATACTATAAACATATAGGTATTATTCATAAAATATAATGTCTGTTCAGTTATGAAAGACATAAACAAGTTTCAATTTATGTAGTTTCATTCTGGTAGGTACTTATTATTACTATGGTACTGTTGTTGTCAACGCGGCAACAAGAATCTCATACAATTATTGTATAAGATCATTAATCATTGTCAATCAAGATCATTATATCTTCATCAATGATAAAAACCTACTAATATTATGCATAGCTCCATCCAAGAAAATATAAACTTTATATTCTACATTACAGTAAAACAAAACAATGTAGGACTAAACTGAAGGCAGCAGGTAGCAAAAAGACGAAAAAAGGTCGTGGAATGCACAGATGGCTCAGATCCGGACATTCCTGTGCCATGCACCCGCCGCCTAAGGAAGGCATAATAATAAGTATATAGCGGATGTGAGCTTACAAAGAGTGCGATTGTAAATTTCAAAACCCCTATACTATAATAGGGTGTGACGTAAAGTTCGGATACCTACTTCTTTAAAAAGGTAACGTTGTTACGATTTGAACTGCGCACGACTGTTCGTAACTTTGAAAATCGCTGTTAATCGCTCTCAAATAATATGTAGAAGAGACTATTATTTCCTCTGTGGTAGAAGTCTGAATGTATCAACAATATAGGCACAGAGGAAATAATTGATATAAGTACGTTGATGTTGTGTAGTTAGAATGTAATTACCGATTTGTATGTGGCCAGTTTGTGAAGCGAAGAGTAACATAGGGTAAATTGCGCAACTGTAACAGCGCGGGACACTCGAATAACTGCTGCGTCTAAATGAAAACTAGTCTTACATAATGCTCTAAATAGGCAATATTTTGCGAAAGGAAGCCACATCGTTATGATTTCATTATAAAAGTTTCATCCACGATGGTACATAAAATTCGATCGTGTGATGTCGACTCTAATTTTATTTTACTTTCACGAACACGAGATCAAAATTTTGTAATCCCCTGCTTTTGTGAGTAAAAGGTAATTCTATTGGACTGATAAATAGACTGTTAGTGTAAGATAAATGAATAAGAAATGTAAAAATATCCAAGTCATAATCAAATTTTGATATCCAGATATTTCGATCGTGCTAAGAATACCGTTTTTTTCCACAAATTGTTTGATTATGACAGCGACGATTATTATTATGATTTTTAGATGAAATGTATTTAAATATTGACGAGTATGATTAGTACCTACGAATAAATTAATATGAATATAAATACGAAAGTTGTAAAAGTAACAAAAATGTCCTTTTATTTTTTCAGTGCGCGTAACAGTGGTCTCGAGATGCGACATGCGCGCTCTGTGTTCGGTTCGCGGGCCGTTGGGCGGAGAGTCGCGCGCGCTCGGCGCGGGCGCACGCCTGCTGTCCCTACGGATGCCCGGCCAGCCTCAACCGCTTCACTTCGTCGTCGAAGCCAAAGCGAAGGTCAAGGAACTAAAGGCTTTGGCCAACACGCATGCTCAACTACAAGGCATGACCGATACGGAGCTTTTCGGATTAGCTGTTATGCAAAGTGAGTGTAATGTTTTGTGTCCTTATCGAATTTGATTGTTTTAGCACTCAGACAATGGTTGCCGGAAATAAATATTTTAAAAGTCGAACGGTTCTTACGCAAGCTATTTGAACCTTTGACCGGATTTATAGAGTAGCTACGTAGATCATTCAGTCGAATAGTCAGACATTTAGGTAAACTCTTATGATTGTGGCCATTTTATAGTAAACGGATAGAATTAGTTTAGAAACAATGTTTGCTCAAATACTGTTTAACAAACGCACGATGCTAATTAAATGTGCGAAAAGATTTACATCAGCAACTCACGATAAATATGTATGTCCAGCGTCACACATTCCAGCTCACGAGCATTTTGCCTCTCTATGCAAACAAACGTTGTTGAGTAATCAATGTTCTATATTTGTATGTACATCACAATGTCACATTACACATTCAGCGTGTCATATGAACAATAAACCGTATCCTTGGTGAGTCTATTATTAAGGTATGCGGGTATTATCTCTGCAAACACAGTAGATCATACCATCATTACAGGAAATACCATTAGACCTTCATACATGTTTGAAAACAACGTAGAGTTATTTGGAGTAGTAGATAGTCTAAAATAAAATATATTTTAAGCACTATATTAACATTTAACATCGATACATTTCTTTTCAGATGGAGAATACTCGTTTGTTGACTTAGAAAGCAAACTATCGAAGTATGCGCCAAAAAGCTGGAGATCATCCCACACACACGTAAGTTAACTACTTAAAAGTTTTATTGCCATACACCTAAACAAGCTATTATTAAAACTGTGATCAATGAAACTAATACTATTTTTATGCTTTCCCAGGGTTTGGACGCAAACGGAAAACCGCTCCTCGAATTGCACCTAGTCGTTCAGTTTCACGTGGAAAGTCCCCTGCTATTGCACGACGAGATTGGGCGTCACTTATACTTCTTGCAACTGCGCTATAATGTTCGCACCAGAGACGCATTACCCGCTGAAGTGCTTCTACTTCTTACGGGTCTGGCCCTACAAGCAGAGTATGGAGACTCCGAGGCATATGAAGATCGCGATTACTTCAAAGTGGAAGACTATGCGCCGGCGTCGCTCACAGGCGACTGGGTCGCGGCAGCCATGCGCGCTTGCCATCGAGAGCATCGCGGCTTATCACAGACCGACGCTGAAACCAGATTTATACGCGAGGTATGTCTTCTCTCTGACACAATAAACTCGCACCGGTACCGGTTAAAGCAAACTAAGACAGAACCAGAACCAGGAACAGTCTGGCTACTTGTTACAGCTAAAGGCATACGAATTTTGCCGGAAAATGGTTTAGTTTCGAACTTTATTTGGAGTGCAATTGGGAAACTTAGTTTCGATAGAAAAAAGTTCGAAATAAGAACAGAAGACGGAAAAGTCACACTATACTCCGCAAGTGAAGAAAAATGTAAATATTTATTTGCCCTGTGCAAAGAAACACATCAGTTCTCAATGAAAATTGCTCCAAAATTTAATGACATTGTAAGGAAAGAGGAAGATGAGCGAAAGTTATGTTACGGTTATTCAAAATCTTTAAACCTGCAATACAATCAAAGTAAAAATGAACAGAGAATATCAGTAATCTCATCTACAAGCTCTAATACAACATCTGGAATCGTGAGTGATCGAGTTCAGTCAGAAGACGAATTAGAAATAATGATAGACTCCCCTCCTGCACCATCTACTGAAAGTTTAGCTTTTGCTCATTTATTAGATTGCTCAAATTCTTATTTCATCCGACATATATCTCAGGATAATCAACCACTAAGCAAAAGCGCATCTCTACAACTACAAAAATCAAAAGTTCGAAAGAAGAAAAGTATAGATGAAACTGATAAGGTCGCCCAAAAAGATATCTCGTCGGAAGTCGGACAAAATTCTAGAAATCAATTAGGTGAAACTATTTCTTTACCTGATCAAAGTATTCCTGAAAATTCGGCAGATAGTCCAGGGCCCAGCAAGTTGAAATGCACAGGATCACAATGTTCTTCATCATGCAGTACGGTAATAATGGCAAGAGCAGGTTTAAGTGCTCTTAGCCGAACCTCGAACGCTAGCAGTTTGGAATTGGGATACAGCCACACTGCTCAGAATTCTATGCTAAGCGATAACAGCACAGTTGGGATAGACGTCGGATATTCGCAAGATACTGCATCAGCCCTGTATGATGGTTTAGGCCAGGCAGTGACAGTAGCTGCGTCGAGCGAAACAAGTGGAGTCTATACTATGGGGAGTTCTGAATTAACAGCGCGTTCAAAAATAGACACACTTTCTGACGGTAGTAGAACAGATTATGGTGGGTCTCATTATGATAGCTACAAGCCATCCAAAGAAAATGATCTCGCTGATTTTGATAGCGTCTCGTCGATACTAAAGAATAAATCGGAGAGAAGTAATCAATCAGCTGGGACCTTAAGATTACAAGCGTCTTTAGCTAACACCGATTGTGTTGATGGAACTATGAAATTTGCCAACCAGGAACTTATTGATAAAGAAAACATATTCAGAGAACGAACTAATTCTAACGTCAGTGCGGTGTCTTTTCATGGAGATGGAAGTGACCCAACGGACAATAAACATAATTTACTGAGCGCTAGTGAGCTAAGTGACTTAATCGTAGGACGAGGAGTGTACCCAAAAAATCAATCGGTGAGCGATACATTAGACTCAGTGTCAGATTACGTTAGATTACCTTTGCCGTTTTCTGGAGACAGTTACCTTCAAGGACATGAAGACACTGCTCCTTCAGACGACAACTATCCTGACAATTCCTTCTTCGACCGACCCCCAACACCACCAACGAGAATAGATAGTCGAAAAGTGCTCAATTTATCTCTTCCAAATATGTTGGATATTGAAGACAATACGCCGATAGCACCAAGATTTCCCGATAAGCCTCCACCTCCATACGAATACAACCACAAAACACTGTCACCTTACACTCCCACGCCCACAAAAGCACCACCAGCCTATCCTAGCCCACCATCAACTAGTATGTCTTTGAAACAACTGGGTGAAAAGGAAGAAGTGGCCGCTAGAATAGTCACATCCAAACCCATGATTACGATTCTCAAAGCTGAAGCAGGAGAGGTGAATGCTTCTAGTGAAAGAACATTCGCCAGCCCCATGGTATTAGAACACCGATTCCAGAAGTCTAAACGACACCAAACGTCAAGTCGAAGAGCAGAGAGATCAAAATTAGTTCAAGGAATAAACAGTAATCTTTCTCCGTCTAGAGAAATGCCGCCGCATGGAGTAGATTCGAATTTATTGGTGGCTATGATGAAGCTACCCCCTCCCCCGCCTCCGCCACGCCGAACGCGACTCCCACCTCCTCCTCCTGTTGCTCGTCTACCTCCGCCGCCACCACCTCACAATCCTATGTTTCATCAGCAGCTATATAGCGACGTGGACTACGTCTACTATCCTTTGCAAGATCCAGCCGTATCGCAGCAAAACTATCTTGATCACAAACTAACTGAATCACGTGTATCAAGTATGCATAAAACCGGCCTTCAGTACAGAAGCACACCGTTCCTATCAACATCCTTGTCGGCGTCGTCCATGTACGGCTCAATACAGAATCTGTCCGATTCTTATGTACAACTACCTGGAGCTCGTACAAGCTGGTATTCCTTGACGAGTAAAACATCTCTTAGCAGTCACTCTATCAATATTGAGCGTCCTCCACTGCCAACAAGAATACAGGATTTCACAAACTTTTCCCGAACGAAATCACATGAGAACATGTTGAATGTGAGAGAACCGCCGCCGGTCAAAATGCGACGCATGCCTCCCCCACCCCCTCCGCCGTATGAACACAAAAAGAAATTACCCACTTACCTCAGAGAAATAAAAGTGACGAACAGTGGCAACGTGAACAGTGAAGTAAGTTTAGGTAAAGTGAAAGACGCTAATTGTGATTTAGATATAAAAACTCTCAGAGAGAAAAGCAAGAATCTCGACTTGCCTCTGATAGCAGCGCTCTGTAACGATCGATCGTTGCTGAAACAAACTAAAGCTTTTGGGGCTCCAAAGTTAAATAAACAAACAGTTAGTGACTGCGAAAGTGAGCGAAAGTGTGTAAATTCTGTTCAAAACACCACCGATAACTTAGATTTTAAGAGTAAACAAGAGTGTAATGTTAGAAGAGATATAACAGGGTCTCAAAAGAAGTTATTAATGCGCAACCCTACTGACAAACTTCCAGCATTACCCGGTTCTGAAACTCACACGCCTAGAGCAATGTCCAATACCTATGTAATGCATCCAAGTGTAGTTAAAACTAAAAAAATTCAACCTAGCTCATGACATCACCTTTTTGATACAGATATTACGTAGCTATTATCATTGATAGCTAGTTGGTGCCACTAGTATGGCATGATTTACATTTATTAATGATTTACTATCGCTCCCTCACATTCCTTTACGTTACGTGCCAGATATTGTATAATATACCTGGCTTGACTTGTAAATCATTCCAGTGCTATGAGCTTTCATCCACCGACTTTAGCCATAAAAAAGACTGAGCTTAATGTCCTCAAATCGCTACTTATAAAGTAATGTTTACGTTTCTAGAATTAGATTTTTTCTCTAAATACATCAAATTGAATTGGCAATCAATTGACTATAATCTCCGGTACATGTTGTAGATACAAACCAAACATGTATAGATTTTTAAGTATTTTCGGTGTAATGTAATTCATTTGGACATGGACTAAGCGTCGAGTCGAATTAAGACTATTAGTTATTAGAATCTCACCCCTTGCATTAAAAATCGGTTGTGTGTATGGTGCGCTATTCAGAGCATAATTTTAATTCAAGGTGTTAGAAAATTTGTTGTTTGTGTCATTGATCCCAGACACAAGCCGGCCTGTGCGGTGGCGGTGGCGGCCTGTTGTCTTCTCTATTCAATGTATGTGAGACTTCAGACACGCGCGGCCTGTGTTTGCATATTGAAGCTGCGGCCTGCGGTATGCCGCCACCGCAGGCCGCGTGTGTCTGGGATACACTTTGAGGGCCGGAGCAGACCGAACAAGTGCAGCGTGGCGTGTAGTAATGCATGAAACTGTATGGAAGACGTCATACACGTGACGTCACATACGACAGGCGTGCACACTCTGGTGTGATAGTGCTGGCATGCGCACTCATTCTGTCTGCTTCCACATATAAGCGACCGTATATCAACCTACTTACGAATGGAATTGAAATTTTAATAACTTTCAATTCTTATTATAAATATATTTTTCTTATTTTTTATAAAATAAATGAGGGTGTAATGAATGAATACATAGGTCTTCCAAATTTATAAAATTTAAGCAAGTGTTATTTTGATATGTATAATGTAAGAGAGAACAATCTCATCCAACTGAAATTTACCTCAAGATAAGTAAAATAAGTTTATTGCTTTATGTTATTCTTCATTTGCCACATTTTAAATTTTAATACATAATTCACTATAAAATAGTGATCGAACATTGTAAAAATCAATATTTTGTATTAAAATACTCGCTGATTTTAAAATATTACCTGATGTATAAATTAATGTAGATAACAGAAGTCATTGCTTAGTTTTCATAAATGATAAATATGAGTCGAATATTTATTTTCGTTTACAAACATAATTTGTACATAATTATGAATAGATATACTAAGTACATAATATTTGTTTTCAACATGTACAAATGTATAATAAAGGTTCGTAAATGTATATAATATGAATTTTATTCATTTAAAAAATTATCCTAAATCAATAACATGGCGAGAAATATCTTTGGTAAAATACATTTTTTTCCTATTTAAGTATGTTTATAAAACGTAAGAAGTTAAACTATCACATAAGATAATTAAAATAAAGAATTCAAATATGTTTAAAAAAAGACTAGAATAAAAAGAGTAACATATATCTAAAAGTTTAGTATGTTAATGGTGGGTTTTGATATTTATCATAATTTTAAAAATTAATTAAGTAAAGCAATTAAAAATTAATTCCTTTTTTATACTAGATAAAAAAGGAACTAAAAGCAATTAAAAATTAAATATAAATAATAATAATTAGCACTGCTAGTCTAAGATGCTAAAGATCAATAAGTAAAAAAAAAAAAAGTAAAACAAAGTAGTACTTAGGTCTTCAAAGCATAGCTACTTCTCTAGTTTCAATATAATAGCTGAGTTAGGTGGAAATGTTACCTGATCGAAGTACAATACTTGTCCAACCAAAGAAGCATTTGTACCAGCTACTACCGTTCCACCATAGAACATGGCCGACAGGTCTGTCATTATAGATTTATTGCCAAGATTTCCAACAAATACACACGTGTTTCTGCGTGGATACCACCTCTCAATAACAACCAAGTTTTCTTCTGTTTTACGTATTTGCATATTCTTCAATATGTGGCCTTCTTTAAAGATAGCTCGTAAGTATATAGTTGGTGTATTTAATCTCACTTCGGTGAAACTTTTGACAGTGTCCAAGAAATCGAATTTAGGTTCCAAAACAGACTTTGAGTTCCATGGTAAGATTACAATGTTTTCCTTTTCATTATTACTGGAAAACATCATTTGTACTAAATTGTGAATATGTTCATGGTCGTGGAAATCTTTCTCAATTTCTTGCACTGCCAAACCACCCAGGCCTATTTCATCTCCATAAAATATACTAACAGTGCCTGGCAAAATAAATTCAAGGGCTGTCAATACCAATGTATTGTTCACATGTTTTGTGGCTATTCTCTCGCTGTCAATGTTACCAATATTCCAAAGCACCCAGGGATAGTGTGGTTTAGTCCAAAGAGTGCCAGTTACAACATTATTAATACGGTCCTTTAAACCATTTATACCCTCATGCAAGTCTAAATGAATGTCAATAAGATCTACTCTGGAGAGAAATACACTGAGAGAATCTCTTTGAACCTTCTGGTAAGCCTTTTCACTAGCAATTAGTATTTTTCCATGTCCTATAATTTGTTTCCAAAGCTGCAAAGATCTCCCAAAGTTGACATCATCAACAAAGTTTTCTAAATTTTTCAAATAAAATCCATCCACATTTTGAGCTCTAGCCCAGAATGCAATAGCTTCTGATGTTTGATCAAAATAATTCATCATAGTGTTGTTAGCAATCCAGACAGCATGAGAAGAATTCGGGGTTGAAGCAGAATTAGCCATTGACAACACTGGTATATCAAGAACCAAAGACATGTCTCTATCATGTACTGCAGCTACTAGATTTTGAAAATCCCTGAGAGTACCAATACTCTGATCAATGTCCATCAAAGAGGTAACATCATAGTATTGTTCTGGGTAATTAGAAGCTTTAAATATAGAATTAAGGTGAATAGCAGACGCACCAAGATTATGAATATAATCCAGCTTCTTAATGATTCCTTTGAAATCTCCAGTTCCATCTCTATCTGAGTCTTTAAAGCTTGCAGGGAATATTTCATAAAATACTTTTCCTTGGTACCATGGCAGATCAGGGTTACATTCTTTAGGCATAGTTACAACCATAGCAATGATGGCTCCCAAACAAGCAAAGAGTCCAGAGAGAACAATCCAGAGCATGACTTTTCTAATAACACCCCAATTCCAGTTAACAAAGCTGGGCAATTTTCTGTTGTTAATTTTGAGACTTCCATTAAGTTTGCAATCTTCTATCTGAAAAAAGGAATAAATTCCCAATAAACAATATATCTTTACATTGCATAAAAATCAAAAAATTTAATTAATTTCATTTATAATGTTCCTCCTATGCTGGCTGCATATCTCTGATGAAGGCATGCAATCCAAAAATTGTGGACTTCAAAATTACCCAGGCTCTTTTTTTCAGTAGTTAACTACCTAATGTCTGACAAAGAGCAAAAGTCAGAATTGTAAATTAATCATTTACACAGAATTGTTTTTTCTGTTCCACAACACAGACTATAATTTAAAGATACTTTTATTACCTGTCCCATAATGATGTCACCATTTTTGCTGAGGGTTTGGTAGTCCAACATGCTGATGTTGTTAATCAGCTGAGCACTAACAGGGTCTTGGACAACAGAGTTTGAGTCTCCAGAAGAGCTGGAATCTCCAGTACATGCATCTGAAGTTAAAGGACAGTTCATTAGCTCTTCCCACGTGGCGATGTCTAGTTGCTGTACATTAAAATATCAAAATAATAATTAAATAAGGGTTCCATTTTTCTTCTTTTGAGGTACGGAACCCTCAAAACACCACCATTGGTGCAATATGCACAATATGCACCTCATCACAGGAAAAGTGTTAAGAGGAATTGAAAAGATTTACCCTTCAGAAGATTAATGTCAAGGACTGCTCACTTGGAGACTGGTGATCTTGTACTTTTTGGCTTAATGGAATACCTAAGTGTTCGCTACACTCCCTTGCTTTATGCATTAAGTCATCCACACATTGGGATGGTTATAGTAGCCGTCAGTTGACATAGAATTCTGGTAGCGATGAGTACAAATTTTGTATTGCAATAATGTTGGTCTTCTTATAATCTTACCTGGATTCTGCAAATTGCTCATGTCAGGTGTGTCAGTGTCAGCTTCATCATTCAGTCCTAAAAATGGTGCTTCAGTTAATTCTTCAGATAGCGGGTGTTTGAAGTCCAGTGGCGTAGGGCTAGGAGTTGTTGGCAGAAGCAAGCAGGTGGAAGACTTCACTTCACGCAAATAGTCCAAGGTCTCCAGCTCAGATGGGCCGCTGTTGGCGCTACTTTCTGGCAACTCATTCATTCTTATTCGCACAAATTGAAGCAATAATTAAAATTTTAATCAGACCTAAGCTAAATTGTAATGCCAAATGTCAACAGAGAAGAAATCAAGAGCTAAAAAAACTTTTTTGTTGTTGTTGTTGATTTGTCCTCTATTGAGGACGGGCAAGGGAAGCTTCGTCCATACAGCCCTATCTTATTTAAAGTATTATTTCTTATATTTATTTAAACCGGCGGTTACAGCACGGCCTCTACAAAAACAGAGCACGACTAGAGTTAGTCGGCGATTTTCAATAAAACCGCAGCACGGCTTCCACGAGAGCACAACTAGTGCCATTCGGTGATCCACACTGCAGGTTCATGTCCGCATTAAACCGATAGTAGGTTTAATGAAGAATAACAAGGGACATTTTGGAACGATCCGGTAGAGTCGTTACATGCGTTTATTTAACTATCCCGCACAACATACACTTATTGCATATAAAACTATCACAAATATACACTGAAACCTACTACAATATACATTTTTTGGAAAACTAAACAAAAACGACAACCATCTCTGACAAAATTCCGTCAAACAAAAAGCACTTTTTTTTTGTATAATTCGTCATTCTAATCTGAGAGAATTCGTACAATGATGGACAGGCAAAAGTCATAGACCATACAGCCAAGTCATATTTGGTTTGTTTTTCTTCAAAAACCGGCGGTTACAGCACGGCCTCCACAAAAACAGGGCACGACTTTATTAATCGGCGATTTTCAATAAAACGGCCTCCACGAAAGCACAACTAGTGCCATTCAGTGATCCACACTGCAGTTCACGTCCGCATTATACTGATAGTAGGTTTAATGTCGTTCACACGCTTTTATTTAACTATCCCGCACAATATACACTTTATTAGGCACTTGTTGCATATAAAAGAACACCAAAACCTGCAATATACATTTTTTAAGAAAACTAAATAAAAAGGCAACCGTCTCCGACAAAATCTCGCCAAAAAGCCCTCTTTTTTTTTGTTGTCCTCTAATTGAGTCCTATATACTCAGATTAATTCTAATCTGAGCCTATATATGTCCTATTTATAATGTACTCTGTGGGGCAAGGGAAGCTGCAAAGAAATCGAAATCGATTTCTTTGGGAAGCTGCGTCCATACGGTCTGACAATTCATGCATCGGACATGCAATTGCCAGAAAATAATGCTCAGACAGAAATGCCCACCCCATTAATTCAAGCCCGAGGTTTGAATTAATTTTGGTCGAGCAACTTTGTCCAGGGCGTAATTCGCGACCATGGAATTATTAAGTACTACGTATACGTACGTACAACATAATAATTCAATGGTCGCGACACAACAAATGGCTCGATAGCGGGCTCGATTTACGGCCCGGGCATTCCTGTCTGCGAATTCCGCGGGTGGCGTTTCTTGGGTAGCTATTACGCACGCCCGTTGGACGTATACTATCTAATTTGTGGCCCGTTTATAGTTCGAACTTGAATTTTTCGTGTTTATTTTTTTAGATTTTATTTTTGTTTTTGAAACTATTTTGCCAATATAATATACCTTTATCAGTAAAACCGTATGTGCAAAAGTGTTTAAATCTCATTAATATGATAACTCTAAGTAAGATTATCAACAACAATAATAGTGTTAAGAACTTTGTACCTTACAGAAACTTTGCAAGTAGATACAAAAACATTCGAGATGTTGGTTATCAATACTTACAGAGAAGTAAGGTGCCCACAATGCATTTTCAGAAATCCTTACCTCGCTTACCAATACCGGAATTATCTACATCTGGAGACCGGTACCTAAAGGCGCTGAGACCTTTGCTGACGCATGCACAATACGAGGACGCTCTGATACGAACCAACAGCTTTGTCAGTAAAGAAGGCGTAGTACTTCAAGAGAAACTTATAGCTAAGGATAAAGTCAACAAACACACTAGTTACATTTCCGAATACTGGTTTGATATTTATCTCCGTGATCGTGTGCCGTTGCCCATAAACTACAACCCTTTGATAGTTTTTCAAAATGATGTTAGACAGGAATATAATAATCAGTTGATACGTTCGACGAATCTGCTGACAAGTGCATGTAGATTCATGCTGTCTTTAAGAGAACACATGCTAGAACCCGAAGTGTTTCATTTGAATCCAAAGAAGAGTGATACTCCGTTATTTAGAACGGTTACGGGGCTTTTGCCAGAGGCTTTGTCATGGTTTGTATCAAGCGCTTGTCGTTTTATTTTCATACTTGGCGCTCCATTCTCTACCCTGTCAGGGACGTAGCATAAAGATATCTACTTATGTATGTATTTTCATAGTACAGGAAATATCCTAGTTTTTGAAATAGGTTTGTATGTAATGCATAATTCTGGATCTGCCTAAACTATATGAATACTATACTGAAATTCTTTTATCAAAGAAGATCTGATAAATTAAGATGTACCTAATTAAAAATTTCATAAAAACATATGTCATATTCTTAAATCTAATTTTCTAAAATTTCAGGTATGGTGCATATTTATTCAAAGCATTTCCTTTGGATATGAGCCAATTTATTGGACTTTTTGGAGCAACTCGAATACCCCTTCTCAACAAGGACAGCATCTTCCGAGACTTGGCCAGCAAGCACGTGCTTGTTCAGAAGAATGGACACTTTTATGTATTTGATGTTTTGGATGCTGATGGTGAGCAGTTCACATTGCTAACAAAAAAGAGTCTAAAATGTGAAACTTAAAAAATGTTTACAATCAAATCTTATAAAATAAACAACTCGGTTGAGCTATGAAAACTTCAGAAGATTAAGTCTGGAGTCAGATACTTACACTAAAAAAAACGTAAACAAAAAAATTTCAAATTTTGTTTACTTTTTAAAACAGGATGTAAAATCTTGTGTAATCCTGGTCTTGCTGATACAGTGGAAGCATCTTTGTTGCTGGCTAGGTGTCAACATCCATTAGAGTACCTGCTCTAGTTAAGTACCTATATTGTTATGGAGAGCAAAGTTTATCAAAGTGAACAACTTCGCCATATGATTTCATAATATTAGAATTACATTATTACACAAATATGATTTTACTTTGCTTTGATTAATAGAAACCTTTTTCTTCAATCTTTAGGTAACCTGCTTTCACCATCTGAACTATTGGGCAACTTGAGCCGAATCATGAATGATACCACTCCGAAGGCCGAGCATCCTCTTGGTGTGCTTACTAGCCAGAACAGAGACGAATGGGCGAAACAGCGTACTCATTTGGAGGAAACTGGCAATACGGAAGCTTTGAAAAAGATAGATTCCGCCATATTCAACTTGGTGTTAGATGATGAAATAATTCATGAAGACAAACATCAGATTCTAAAACATTATCTACATGGTGATGGTTTAAATAGGTATTATAATGAGTCTTATTCTACAGACACTTAAAACTTTAATTTAACAGCACTGAGATTATATACCGTCAGACTAGTAGGAAGACGACAAATATTAGTGCTGTAAAATTTTTTGTGCCTTCAGAATTTTACCCAATAAACCTAAAACCCGGTTTTATTTAGGTGTCTTACGAAGCCTATTGTATTTGCGGCTCGCATACAAAATTAACAAATAACGTGTTCCTAAATGCCACATGCCATGATGCAGATAGTGTTTACTGGAGTAAAAGTATATAGTAGTTAGTATAGATAAATAAAGTCTGTTTTTTAATTAAAATGTGGATAAATTCAAATTAACAATGAGCGTGAGACAGACAAGAAATCCGGTTGTAATGGAAATGTCATTTCCTTCTCTTTTCCACCCATTTAGACTAGTAACTTTTTTACATAGACACCGCGATATTATACAGTCGACCGCACGTAGGTACAATCACTTTGACCTTGTGCTGGCCTAGCCTATTGGGAAGTTTCAATACAGTTTATCCGAGGAGATCCGACGGAGAACTAAGGTTACCGACATATCCGAAAGTAAGAGCAAGCTGAAGTGTGGGCAGCTCACATTTGTCGTAGAGTCGGCCGTTCGAGCAGACGAGTTCTGGAGTGGAGACCGCCGACTGGTACGCGCAGCGTGGGACGCCCCTCCTTCAGGTGGACCGGCGACTTAAATAAGGTGGCCGGATGTGGCTGGACACCCGGTCCGGGTGTGGTGGCGCTCATTGGGGAAGGTCTATGTCCAGCAGTGGACGTTAAAAGGCTGATATGATGATGAACACAGTATAATATGGTTTTGTTTACACTGACGTGCGGCCGACCGTACATTTTGATTCCGCGCAAGACCAGGTGATCATAGTCTAGTTCATTAATATCTGGCCATTTTAGTACATTGTCACTCTAACTAATGTATTTGCTTATGTCAAGAGCGATATGGTATACGAAAATGTAAATATATTAATGAACTCGATCGTACCTTTGGCACAGCCGCGTCTGAGTATGGCGGCGTCCGTGTTGCTTTGTGCTTGGCTTGACAATGTCAAAAATTTTATTATACAGTGGGTACATTTATACAACGTAATTTTTTTATCTACCACAGTTGAATACCAGTGTAAATAAATATGATTTTTGCAGGTGGTTTGACAAATCATTCAGTCTCATTGTAACGCGTGATGGTGTCTCGGGTATAAACTTCGAGCACTCGTGGGGCGACGGCGTCGCTGTACTTAGGTTCTTCCAGGATATTTACAAGGAGACCACGACGAAACCGTTTGTGCATCCGGACACTAAGCCAGCAGATAGCAACATATCTGTTACTAAGCTAGGTGAGCTAATTTTGACAAGCAAAAAAAACATTACAGTTATATTTTTCAAGTATTCGTTTGTAAAGATCCGTGTATATTGTCAAATAAAGATAGTCTAAAATTTAATAAGACCACATATAACAAATTTATTATAATTTTTTTTTAAATAAAGTTTGAAACTATTTAAAATTCTAGAATTCAATCTGGATGAGAAGTCGAAGCATTTTGTGGAAAAAGCTAAAAAGGAATACAAGGAGTGGTGTGATTCACTGAGCGTTGACTACATCCTGTACGAAGGCCTCACTAAAGAAGCGTGCAAGAAGTTCAAAGTCAGCCCGGACTGTATAATGCAGCTTGGTTTTCAGGTATGACAATTCGAGGGCCAGTGGCATGCGCCTGAGTTACTTCTGCGGTGTGTGCAGGTTTCCTCATTCCATCATCCTTCATTAGAAGGTACGCTGTCCCCTGGTAACGGTAGCCCGGTTACCATCAGATGGACTTTAGCCGGTTTGCAGATTAAGACTTAAAAATACATTGAGAGATACTATTTTTGCCGTCTTTGTCCATGTCTAGTCCCCGTAGAGTTGTTTGGCGGCTGTGTGAAGTTGGCTGATTTCTGCGCAATTACTAATTTTAAGTGTCAAAGGGGAGCTGTGCGGGTTCACTAGAGGAGCTCATTCAATTTTAAGAAACAGTTCATTGATTCGATGAACCGAATCAAACTTTCAAGTTTTGGACATCTCTATACATGTATCACACTATTTCGTTTACATGTGCAAACAATCTGTGACTATATTCATTCAGCCGCTAAAATATTCTACGGGGACTACCCATACACTGACTATAGTTAGTCTGTTGCTAGTTTATTTAGATCGAGACTGATTAATAGTCAATAATTGTTTTTTACCCCAACTGCAGGCTGCTCACCACCTGCTTCATGGGAATTACGTGGGTACATACGAGTCGTGCAGTACCTCCGCCTTCAAACACGGCCGGACGGAGACCATGCGGCCGTGCACACACCACACTAAGGTACCCACTTGTTTAAACTAGTCCTGTCACTGTTAATCACTTACTAATTAAAGATTATGTATTCTGTGCATAAAGTTATATTATTAAACAAGTTGATGGTCCTCCTAAACTAAAGCGCCATTTTCACTTCACGCTCAAGGTCATGTTAGACGTAGCATTCACACCATCTAGCGCGGCACCTAGCAAGGCATCCAGCAAGGCATAGACAAGCTTTAAAAATAAGGTTTTGGCTTGGTTACAAGACTTTTAAGCCATATTACTTGATATTTTAATTGAGATATGGCTTAAAAGTCTAGTCCAACCAAGCCAAAACCTACTTTTTAAAAACGTTAGAGCTTGTCTATGCCTTGCTAGGTCCAGCACGACGTGCAAGCAAATAATAATAATTATTGCTGTATAGCAAGCCTTTTCACGACAGTTTTGCATCTAGCCCTAACATGACCTTGTGTGGTGTAAAAAGTGCTTAAGTATTTAATGATGTGAATGAGTCTCATTAATGTTATTATGGCGGGTAGCTTTCTTATTGGCTGAGGCCATCTTATCTTCTGAGGGGGCCAGGAATACCTGGCGACACTTCGACCCTATGGGATCTGTTGTGCCAATACCCTGTCCGCCAAACGGTGCCCCAATCCGTTTTTTGGGTGGACTTCACATACGCCTTAGAATAGTAAATACCAGTCTTTGGCGTATGCAGGTTTCCTCACGATGTTTTCCTTCACCGAAAAACCTGTGGTATTTTAATAAACCGTACTTAAGTTTCGAAAAACTCATTGGTACGGGCCAGGATCGAACCCACGACCTCATGAACGTGAGGCGAGTGCACAACCTACTAGGCTACCACGGCTCTTAGCTGAGGCCATGATGACATGTTATGTTTAGTGACGGGTAATCGTGTCACATAAAATATCGTCTTAAGGGCTGTATTATAATGCGCGGCGCTGCCACTCTGTACAAGATTACATGAGTTTGTATGAGACGAATTATTTAGGCAGCGGCGGCGCCGCTCGTTATAATACAGCCCTAATTAGCGTTACACAAAAAGTGTGTCCTTACTAGCAAAGAGTTCCCAATAAAATCCTCATCTGTTTTACAGGCATTTTGTGACGGCCTCCATCTAAACAAATGCTCCAAGGAGCAGCTACGGGCTATCATGCAAGAATGCTCAACTTACCACACTGAGCTGGTGAAGCAAGCGGCCATGGGCCAGGGGTTCGATCGCCACCTATTCGCTCTCATGAAGATCGCCGAGGACAACAATCTACCGCGACCGGAGCTTTATGACTCCCACGAATACAAGTTTCTGAACAAATCTATACTCAGTACCAGTACGCTTTCGTCGCCGAGTGTCCTGGCCGGAGGTTTCGGGCCGGTGCTGAGAGAGGGATTTGGTATTGGGTAAGTTCAACAACATTGGAATTTTGATAGAAGAGTTATAAATTAATAAATAATGTAATTAAGATTATGGAAACATTTAAACTTTTTGTATAGACTCTATCTATTATGTAGGTAGCGCGAGCAAAGTAATTTCATACTTGTTTACGCATAGCTAATGGCGCCGTCTAGCAGCAAGTAGTGGCAGTTTCACCTCCCATTCTCATTTCATTTCTTTTCCAGATACTCTGCGTTTGCTGATAAATTGGGCGCGGCAGTGACGAGCTACAAGAAGCATAATGACAGCACACAGTTCATCGAAGCTTTGCACAAATCGTTCCTGGATATTACAAAAATATTGTCAGGATAATTGTAATATCCATACATTTTAAAAATGTAGGTAACAAAATATCTGTTGTGAACGGCGAAATGAAATCATTTAATGCATGAGTTACAGGTAGCATTTTGCAGCTTGATTTGCTAAGTATCACCGTTATCCTATCTTTCCAGGCATAAACAAGATTGTTAAGCTAAGCTAAATACTAGGTTACTATAAAGTAGATAAACAATTTGAAATGATTGAATCAAAAATTGTCCAAACATTATTTAAAAAACAACACTGTTCAAATTATGTAAACTACTTTTATGACAGTAATCAGTTTTGTATACCTGGTATAACCCAGAGAGTTGTTAGTATACATAGAGCGCGCGTTAGCAAGTCTGAACTGTAAGCACGGGTCTGAACAGTCTCGAAATGTTCGGGGCGACGCTACTAGTCACATTACGTCAGTAGCGCTGATGGTTGCTCTCGCCGCTATTTATTTAGATTTGGAGTAATCATGGTGAAATGTGCAGTGAAAAGCTGTAAACACGATTCACGGAAAAGAACGATCTAGAAAAAATCTATATAGAAGCGTCCATAGAACACCGGCTTACACTTGGCACAATGGGAAATGAGCGATGCGCGCGCTCTATAGCTAGTATACTAACTCTATGGTATAACCTAATAACTAAAATAAAAATTTGCTCTGCAACTTGCGTTAAAAAAATGTATGTAGAATTGCATATTTTTTTGTAATTCCTAAAAGTAAATTTTGTAAATGAACAGGTTATAAAGTGCCTTTATTTTTAAGGAAATACGATGTGAGTAGGGAATTTATTTTCTCACAGAAATTTACATTTAAATATAAGAGAAAAATGTTAAATAAACTTTACTTTATTAATATCTAATATAACTTATTATAAAAAAAGTTTCGCTGGTGAGTATTGATTGAACTAAAAGTTTTTTATAACAGGGACATACTCCTGGAGTGAAAGTAGGTACTTTGAAAACATTGAATGATTGAATTATCCTGATAGAATAAATGAATTATTAACCTTATACTTATCAAAGTTATATTTAATACAATGCATTTTTTATGTTATTTATCATTATAATGTTATAACTTTGTAATGTTATAACTTTATTTTGTTATAAAGCACTTATTTAATGAATAAAAATTAAATCTTTTTGTCTAGAATAAATCGCGATAAGACCGCCTAAATTGTACTGTCAACGGTTTTTTTAGTGGTTTGTACTACAACCAGAGAGAAGGTATTACAAAATAAACATTGCAATTTTATATTTTTATATCTTAGAAGTTTATAGAAAAAAAATTGTTACGTTAATATTTAAACAAGTTTGTAGGTAGCTGTATAGGTATAAGTATTCTATTTAATTAAATTACTATTTGTTATACATATTGTTTTTATGTCCAATATTATATTATACTAGCTGTTTCCTGCGGCTTTGCCCGGGTAGAAAAGTTTTTCTCGCGGGAACAGCTTTTCCCGAGGTATCTATAGGCTACCTATTTTATTAGATATTAGGTACTGTAAAGTTTCATCAAAATCTGTTCAATAGTTTTTGCGTGGAAGAGTAACAAACATCCATACAAATTTTTCGCGTTTATAATATTAGTAGGGATATTCATTGTGGGACGTCTAATAAATGGTGTACGTTCACAGGCCGATGCGATGTAATGAGGTGATACCCTCATTTAGCACAGAAGCTAGAAGTCCCTTTTATACCAGTTCAGAAAAGTCTCCTACGATGCGCAGAATTTTAAGTGCTAAGACCACAAACAATTGTATAATAATGCTCATTTATTACGTGGTGTTTAAATCTAAGCTTTTTAGGGTTCCGTACTTCAAAAGGAAAAATATAGGTACCTACATGCACAGAACACCGGAAAAAGCTCGCTATGCTCCCGGTTTTATTAAATCTGTGGGTACGTACATACCTCCCAGGTACTTTAAAGTACACGCTAGGTGAACGGACACCAATGGTTGGTAACCGCCATTATGTCCCACTTTGAATATCCCGCCTTAAAATAGAGTGTTTAACCAAATGCCTACTACTAAAAAAAGTTGAAGTAGAGCAGTAGCAGATAAGTAGGTTTATTGATTGTTAATTAATTGATAAGATACTAATGTTGATTTGTAGTTTGTAGCCATCTATAAATACCACTGGGCGGCGCTTTATTCAGACTTATCGATTTTCCCATGTCCATCTTGGAACCGGTCATATTTATAGTCCACGAATACAAATCCTACCTACGAAAGGATTAGTTAATATGTAGGTACCTATAATTAGCATAACATAGGTAGGCAGTCATAATGATCTACAGATATTATTAAACGATGCTTGCTTTCTTAAAGGCGCATTTTTATTACTGGATATACCCACCTAAATTTTGCCTGAATGTGACTAATGAAATTCATTAAGTACCTAGATCTCTGTTGTAACACGGCGCATGCAGGGCGTTTGACTCCTCGGTCGACAGCGTGTCAAATACTATCACTTCATAAAGCTGAGCGCCTTATGAGGCCTACAGCATGCGTCTCCCACGCCCTCCACAGCCGTTTCATATCGACTAATCAAAATTCGCAATATATAGGTATGCCATTGGCGACGGACGCTTAGGTAATATTTCTTCTCGATCCATTGTTATGGCAGTTATTCGCATTTATTAACAGTGGCTTGAAATAACGGTAGGCAGCTAAACTAAAAAGGTTTTTACCTAACCGTCGGTCGAGTAAATATAGCTTTTCGGAAAAAGTTACCTAGCGAGCAAAAAAATAAAAAAAATCCTTCGTAGCAAGGACTATGAATACAACACCGATCGGTCCTACGCAGAATCAACAGCGTTCCAATCCACGATCGCGCATCATACATACCTACATACGCAAACTACAGTGTATAACTTATATATTTATTTACTACTTTCGCAGAACCTCTGGGTGGATTGTTTGTGTTTTATCTGAAATAGAATGTGTAATATCGTGCAATGGACCCTTATGTAGTGCATTATTGGCTAAAATAGTGGTTTTCTTGTTAAATGTTGCGGTAACTGTGATACTAGAGGTTGTAACGTAGAAAGGAATGGCACCTAAGCTGTTTTGACATTGTGAAGTGTAATGTAAATGTCAAAGTTCATCCGTCGTGGTTTGTGGCTGGATTTTAGTGGAAAAATGTAAAATATAATTTATATTGATTGTTAATTTAATATGCGACTCGTCGAAGATGTATTACAAAAGGTAAATGATTTTTCAAATATCATTTTTAGAGTACCGAGTACATTGAATCAGTACCTACTTACAATCAAAGTAAAAATTTAATTAGTAGTTGCTGATTTTCGGGATTTTGTATTTTTATGAAAGGTACCTAAGTACATATATACGTAATCTAGGTACCTACATAGAATATACAGATTAATTATCTATCATATTCAATACTACCAAACGCCCCAAGACTTCATTCGCTTTACACAGACTAGTGAGCAGTGCATGCAGTACTTCATTAAAACAAATAAACTTAACTAAATATATAATAAACAAAATTCCATAGTTTCTTGCGCACTCCCCTCTCCCTTGCCTTACTTCCCCTCCCTGCCCTACTTCTCTCACCACTCCCTCTTTTCCCGCCCCCCCTTCCCTTTCCCTCCTGTATATCTACTTAATAATGAAATAATAATTAAAATAAAATCAACGTTATAATATTTGGATTCAACTTCCATTTTGGTGGCCATGAAGATTATTTTTATTTATTTTGGTTTGTGCGTAATTAATTTATCTATGTATCAAGAATACGTGTAATTTCTGATTTTGTGCCTTTAAGTCTTGATTCAATATTTATATCTATTTTACTAAACGATTTAAACCATTAAAAGTTATGATTTCAAATGTCACTGACGCCTCTGAATAAACATTGATGAATTCAATTTACCATAATAATGGCCAATCTGACAAATGTCCTAACAGAATAATGTCCAAACTGAAAAACATCAATTTTGGAAAATGCCCGATCTGAATTGTCCACGTAGACATGCGAGCGAACTAAACTGATAGAGCCACTAACGGTAGGTATTACTAGTGTATGTAACTAGTAAAGTCGACCGCATGTCAGTGGAAACACTTTGACCTTATTACGGAATTTCAATACTATGTACGGTTACATAACAGGGGTTATTAAAACATGTGTGTGAGGTTAGACTACTTTATACAGAATGTCTCATCCCAGAATTCAAACTTTGTAAACCTATTAAAAATCACCAGTTGCGCATATACATAGGTGGACGGATAATTAGAAACAGGGCAAGATTTTCATACAATCGAGGTCACTTCGAAGCCATGGGTCTCCGCGAACGGCTTATATTTTTAATTAATCTAAAGAAAGGTAGAAAAATTAATATAATTTAATATACATATATTTTTAATTAATTTAATACCAATAATGTAAAATTACATCGTAACTTAAAATTTAAACCAGATTTAAAAAAAATACAATTTTTGGGGTTCCATAGTTTAAAACTTTTCAGATTGGACCTTTCATAGATTGGTCTATTTTCAGATTGGATATTTTTAAGGTTGGACATCTTTCAGATTGGATGTTTTTCAATGATTAAACATTTTTCAGATTTGACAGTAAATCATGAATTATGGTAATAATCACCGACTTACTTCATTTTAACACATTTTGTGCCCGTCCCTTTTTATAAAGGCCTATATGCCTTAGTCAAGTCACACATCCTTACAAACTTTACCTTTTTATTATTAGTCTAGATAGATAAATAACAAGCTTTGGAGGGGAGGATTATTTATAGCTATAATTTTTTTTCCAAAAACTGGGTATTATTACAAAGCTGGATTTGATAAATTAATTTTTCTACCTTTCTGTGCTTACATCACTTTGAATCTTAGAGTATACATAAATAGCTAGCTTATCAGTATTCCAAGCTTTAAACCATAACTTTTTTTTAAACTGTATGTTTTTTTAACTGTGTGTTATTAATGACAGAACATACTTAGAATAGATATGCCAAAATTGTTTTAGTGTAAATTCCAAACCTTGTGTAATTTAATAATATTGTATTGGTTTCTTACCCAAGTAGGTAAGTAGTTCCTTAATATAAATTTAATTTTATCATATCCTTTGTTGCAGAATATATACTACCATATAGAAAATTAAATAAAAAGTCAAGATGTTAATTATAGAATACAGAATTCCTCTACCTCTCACGGTGGAGGAATATCGCATTGCTCAGTTGTACATGATCGCTAAGAAAAGTCGAGAAGAGAGCTCTGGTGAAGGTAGTGGTGTGGAGATTCTGATCAATGAACCATACGAAGATGGCCCTGGTGGAAAAGGTCAGTACACTCAAAAAATTTATCATATTGGCAGTCACTTACCTGGGTGGTTCAAAAGCTTACTTCCAAAATCTGCATTAACTGTCTCTGAGGAAGCCTGGAATGCCTATCCTTATACCAAAACAAGATACACTTGTCCATTTGTAGAAAAATTCTCCTTAGAAATAGAAACTTACTACTATGCAGATAATGGCCACCAAGAAAATGTCTTCAAATTAACTGGCAGTGATTTAAAAAATAGAATGGTTGATGTCATTGATGTTGTCAAAGATCAGCTTTATGGTGCAGATTATGTAAAAGAGGAAGATCCAAAGTTATTTGTGTCCCAAAAGTGTAACAGAGGTCCTCTGATGGACTCTTGGCTTGATGACTATTGGAAAGAACTGCAAGGAAAATCTCAACCTCTGCCAGATGGAAAATCTCTCATGTGTGCCTATAAACTTTGTAGAGTAGAATTCAGATATTGGGGTATGCAAACAAAGCTAGAAAAGTTTATTCACGATGTTGCACTAAGAAAAACAATGGTGAGGGCTCATCGACAGGCTTGGGCCTGGCAAGACGAATGGCATGGTCTTACAATGGAAGATATAAGAGAAATAGAACGACAGACCCAACTGGCGTTGCAGAAAAAAATGGCAGGTGATACTAGTGATGAGCAAGATCTATCTGAAGAGAATTCTAAGTCACTTGCAGCCACAATGAGCAGCTTAGAGAAGAATGAAGACATTCCAACGCCAATACCTGCTAAGAAGAATACTGCTGAGAAGAGAATCCAAAAACATTTGACTCCTGAGGGCACTCCACCTTCTGAGCATAAGAGTTCTAAGTCTAACCTAAGGTCTTCATCCTCTAGTTCTATTAAGAGTTTGCAGGTGCAAGTTGCTAATTGGCGAATGGAAACTTTAGTGAGAGAATCAGAAACTGAAACCGGTTCTGAGGATGAGTTTTATGACTGCGAATCCTCTCTTAACAAATGGTCCTCAATGTGTTCCCTTGACGAAGCGGATATTGACATATCCCCTACTCTAGGAGGTGACCAGAATCAGGAGGATAGTATCTTTAATCCCAGCTTCTTGAAAAGAGTAACGTCGGAAAGGGGTTCGCGCAGGATGGGTACTCTGCAAAGTCATCAAAGTATAGATGGTTGTCCTGAAACACCTGTACACAGTTCCTGTCCAACAACTGTATTGATACTTGTTTTTCATGCTGGAAGTGTATTAGATGCTAACGTAGATATGGCGGCTAAAAAATCTGACGTAACCACGTTCAAAGGAGCTTTTGAATCGGTGATGCGTCAACATTATCCAACACTAGTAGGTCATATCTCAATAAAACTAGTTTCCTGTCCTTCCATTTGCACAGAAGCTCTAGGAGTGTTATCTACATTGAGTCCATATAGTTTTGACTGTTCACCATCAACAATAGAGACACCTTCTCTGACTAACGACCTTATACCTATTGGTGCTATTCCTATGATTGCCACCTCTTCTACTGAATATGCAGAATCTGTGACAAAAACAATACATTGTGCCAATGCAGTTTACAATGAATTTATTAGGTCAGACGACGGGAAGGGGTTTAATGGGCAAGTTTGCTTTGTGGGTGATAGCATGGGGTCTGTCTTAGCATACGACGCCCTTTGTAGGACCTTACAATATCAATCCCGTCACGATAGCGAGAATAGTATTTTAGATACTGAAATAACAATTCCAAACGATACAACAGAGCATTATTTGAACAAGTCCCATTTACAAGCGCCAACCCCCCGAAGAAGATCTTCTTCTACGAGCGACAATCATGTTAAATTTGAATTTGAAATCAGCGACTTCTTTACCTTTGGTAGTCCTCTGTCGCTAATTTTAGCTTCGAGAAAAATATCTGATGATAAATCCCGTGATATTTTAAAACCACCTGTTCAACAAATATTTAATTTATTCCACCCTACTGATCCGGTTGCTTCTAGATTGGAACCTTTATTATCAGCTAGGTTTACCAATTTACCGCCTATAAACGTTGCAAGATATGCAAAATATCCTTTAGGCAATGGTCAACCTTACCATTTGATGGAGTTAATACAAAGTCATTCTCAATTATTCGGAGATCACTTGCAAATGCCACCAACACCAGTTTTAAGGAGACTGTCTGAAGCATCAGTTCAAAGTACTGTTAGTGGCTTAGTTGATAACATTCCGCTTATTACCATGAATGCTTTGCAACAAAAGTGGTGGGGATCTAAACGATTGGATTATGCTTTGTATTGTCCTGAAGGCTTAACAAATTTCCCCACAAATGCTCTGCCGCATTTATTCCATGCCAGCTACTGGGAAAGTTCCGATGTCATAGCGTTTATTTTACGCCAAGTAGGTCATTTCGATTTAGCTTTATATGGTCATTCCGAAGAGAAAGAATGTCCAATATTTAAACCTGGACAAGAAACGGAGAAATGGATGCGGAAGAGGACTTCCGTTAAATTGAAAAATGTTGCTGCTAATCATAGAGCTAACGATGTTATAGTAAAAGAGGGCTGTCCTCAAACGTTTTCAGCCCGATTTATGTACGGGCCTTTGGATATGATTACCTTAACTGGCGAGAAAGTTGATGTCTATATGATGAAGGATCCCCCAGCAGGAGAATGGACGCTTCTCTCAACTGCTGTTACTGATAAAACTGGTAGAATTTCATACACATTGACAGAGAGACAAAGTGCTGGGTGTGGCATATATCCACTAAGAGTTGTAGTCAGAGGCGATCATACTCATTGCAGTTTCCATATCGCTGTCGTTCCTCCTCAAACTGAATGCGTTGTTTTCAGTATTGATGGTTCATTTACCGCCAGCGTTTCTGTTACTGGTAGAGATCCAAAAGTAAGAGCTGGTGCAGTTGATGTTGTCCGTTTCTGGCAAGATCTCGGATACCTCATTCTGTATATTACTGGAAGGCCTGACATGCAACAGAGGAAAGTAGTTTCATGGCTAGCAGAGCATAACTTTCCACATGGATTAGTATTCTTTTCCGAAGGGTTTTCAACAGATCCATTAGGACATAAAGCAGCACATTTGAATAATCTCATTAATGAGCATGGAGTTATTTTACATGCAGCATATGGTTCCGGGAAAGATATCAGTGTATATCACAATTGTGGCCTGTCCCCGAAGCAGATATATGCAATTGGTCGAATAAGTAAGAAGTATGGTAATATGGCTACGACCTTGAACGATGGATATGCTCTGCACCTAGCGGAGTTGAAGCAACCTGGAGCGGTTAGGCCTGCTAGAGGCAACGCGCGTCTTCTGGTGCCCCGGCGATTGCTAGCTCCCGTAAATAGCGCCTCCACTTCAACCCGAGGTCGCCGCTAAAGTGTCAAAAGCTGCTTTGCTTTTTATCTCTGAAAAGTCAAACGTTTCAATGTCTCAAAATCGATCCTCGTGATAATTGGATGGATTGCTAAAAGTGTTGAAATTTATTAATTAAATTTTATTGTTTGCGATGGATGTCGTTTTAAACAAAATGTTTATTCTAAAGTATTGTTATTAATTATTGCTATTGTTAATAAGATAGTAGTTGACTGTATCAAGAAAATATTATGCGAATATTTTCTTGCTGTAACTAGGCAAGGTTGTATTCAGAGATGAATATGGATATTATTAGCTGGGATATTTACAGTAAGGAAATATATGCATCGTTTGTCACTGTGTACCTTACTAATTTGTATACCTAAAATATTGTCTATTGTACCTATGTCCATTTTAATATTCTTATAGGTGTAAGTAAGTTTTACTTCATAACTCATCTTGATCTAAACTAACTATAAATATAGTTATAAATCGACTACAAATTATCTATTGTTATGATAACAATGTGATTTATAATCAGGGACTTAGAATCTCTATTTATTTATTGAATAGTATTTTTTTAAATTAAACCTGACATTACATTTCTAGTTCAGTTGTACAACTACTATTAAATATATGTAGGTATTCAGTATTTTGCTTTCACATAATTATAGGAATTTAAGGTTTACATAAAATAACTGACATAAGCTACTAAGTGGTTTATGGTTTTAAACGATTAGTTGCGAGGAATGTTTAAAAATTAAGACAGTGCAGGTAAAATTGATTTAATATGGTTCAAGTATCTACCTATTAATAACTATTGTCGAATAGATTTTGATGTAGGTATACCTCTTTAAAACTGTATGTGTTGTTAACACAGTCATGTCATGACTTAATATTTACGTGATATTAAATGTAGTAGCTGTATGCTTAATAAAACAATATTATAGTTAAATGTCTGACTGCAGAAACGTTTATGTTAATGTTATATTAAAATGTATTATGTGGTTTTCGTATTAACTAAAATAATGTTTGTGCCACTTTTGAACTAAGAAAATTCGTTAAGTATTCGTTCGCTATGTGTAGTGCACTTATCTGTTTCTTATACAGTAAATGTAAAGGTGTGTCTGAATTTTGTCACAATTATTAGTTTTAAATTAATGCCATAAAAGCTTAACTGCTAAAAGTACAGTATACCTACCTAATATTAATACTATAGTACGAAGACTCAGTATTATTTATTATGAGGACTAATCAGCAAATAGCTTTTTTTACTTAGGTACTTAATGAAAACGTTAAGTACCTACCAATCAGATTAGATTACCTAGCCCTTTTTATTTATCTTAAACCATTATTAATTATGACGTAGGCAATTAGTTATTAAATACTGTGAAATAATCCCCGCTTTAAATGACTTCAAAAGTCAAATTATATTTGTATCTAAGGTGAAATGTCTAGAAATAACAATCCAGCATTCACTTTTAAAATTGAATATTAATAATTTATACCTACCTATTGTTGTTAATGTGAACAAGATGTATAAAAATTATTTTTATATTTCACCTTTTGAGTTCTTGATGAACGTTACATAAGTAAATTATATTAATTACCAATTATAATTACAATAAATTGTATTATGTATAGTTTCCATAGAGATACATTCCTGATTCAGATACGTATATTATATTTCAATTGTTGTATTTTAAATTATTACCGTTAGTGTAAGTGTAAAATAAGTACATATACTTAATTAAATAATCCGTTTAGCGTCTGGGTATTGCATTGTTTCAATTATTACTGAGAAAATTATTGTGCATAAACAAACACTTATTAAAATTATGATCTAAGTAGTGTTATACTTTATGTATGTAGCAGAAATCTGTATAATTGTGCTAAGTAGGTAGGTACCTAACTAATAACACTGTTTCCGACTACCATTTTTCTACCTAACGAGCATTTAGCTTTCAATGTCTCTGACTGAATGCCTAAAAGCCGGATTCGAACTGTATAAAAGCTGAATCTTTGTGTAGGTTCGTTATATCATGTTCCTGTAAAAATAGTTGGTTACATTGTTTAGTGCAAAAGTTAATAAGTACCTACTTACACATACTTACCTAGTAAAGTTCTGTAAGTGGACGATCAGCCGAAAGTAACCTTAATCAGATTCGTGGTAGTTAAGTAGGTAAGGTACCTACCTACTTATATATACCCATTATATTAGGTACTTAACTATTGTTTTGACAAACTTATTTAATGTAAAGAAGGGTTTTTTAAACATAGATTTTCAGGGATTATTGAACGCAGAAAGTGACTTGTCGTATCTTATTCATATGAAATAAGTACCTAGGTATTTTTAATTTGAGTACTTTGATACCTAGGTACTGATAATTAGAAAATGAAAATGATGAAAAACCTACCTACCTACCAATTATAGTCGTTACGTTATTATTATAAAAAAGGGATTTATTAATACCTACAAAATCCCCTTGATTTAAGTACTTCTTAACGAAAATTTACATCGTAGTAATGTTATAATTAATAACATTAAAGTGTTTTTTTTTTCAAAGTATGTAGGTAAGTATACGGAATATACAAGTCGGGAAGTTATCTATATTGGATATGGCTACAATCTGCAGCTATAAGCACATTGCTTCTATTGTACGGCTTCGCTCGAGGTCGAATCGTTCTTTATTACCTACCTACCTATCTAAATTTAACATCGTCAGATCGAACGAGACATGATGTATTTCATGCTTATAATCTGGAAAGTTGTAAAGTATAAATAGCACGGGGCGTCCGGCTGGGTTTGAAGAGCACGCCAACGCTTCGCCTATGTGCAGGAACCAGCATTACTTAGAATGTATCTACCTATTCTATGTTTAATGGTTTATTATACTTACAGGTGTAGATTTAGCCACCTATAAAAATTATTTTTATCAAATACAATTACAGGTCTCATTACTATGTAGACAATAGTTTTTATTTCACTTCGATACGATACGTATTTACAAAGTTTTAAGACTTATAATCGAGAGCGAATAAAGGTGGAAATGCTGTTTGCACGACCTGTTAGCACTTAAAACTCTTTGCATTGTTTCAAGTCACTTACTGCAGGTGACCAAATCTACACTGTATTTGTTTAAGATTTATGTAAGTACTTACCTATAATTATGTTTTTTTATTTATTAAATAGGTACATACATAAATAGGATTATCTTACCTGCCATTTAATTTTCAACCGACTTCAAAAAGAGCGGACGAAAGAGAGAAAAGATTTTTTATCATTATCGAAACGCCATGTCGAGTTTTAATTTAGGTAGGTAGGTGGGTACCTACCTATTTAGCTAAGCATTATTACTTGAAGTTTTTTTTACTTTATAAATTCCATGTATACCTATAGTCAGCAACAAATAGATAAATACATATGTACCTACTTGTAAGCAATCGAGGAATCCAAATAGGTATTTCAGAAAATATTATTCTAATCTATACATAAATGTTTCATTAATAAAATAATATGTAAGCATGGAGTGTTGTGAAATGCATATAGAAATATTTCTTTATATTTAACTTTATCGGCTGCTTAGAAATATTTGTTGTTGACTGTACCTATCACAATTATATTGTATTAACACTTCGCATGCGCAGAAGAGATTGAAATTTAAGTATGTATATAAATTATTATGTAAGTACATAACTATTCCTAAAGTCTCTATAAATTCAATGGTTATCTTTTTGATGTATCCATTAGGGACAATGAAGTTGTTATTTTATTACAATACTTTTTTGGATTACATATTTATTAGATTGAATAACATTGTAATTAAATAGGTCCTACTTACGTAATGACTATTATAATATGTCTGTCTACCAAAACCGTTGCTGACAGGCCAATTTGCAGAAAAGATTGATGAATTAATTACAAAGATACCCGTATTTCTTATCTACCTACAATCTACATTATTAAAGGTATCTAATTTACACTGAATTTCAAATCAAAATTTACCAGACAACGTCGAAATTTTTTGAACAGAAAAATTTCATTGAAGAGAATACAAGTGTTACCTACATCTTAAAACTTATAAATTATGTAAGTATTTCAACGGGAACGAATTTCATATTTTTTATTGGTATTTACAATTAGGGCCACAAGGCATTATGCCGATTGTGCCTAGGTACAGTAAGGTAGTTTATTGATATATTTTCATTACCATACCTTGTCGCTCTAATCTAATGTAATTGACGCATTCGCAAATACACTAAAGTGACAAGGTACTATACTGGTCAGATATTAATGAACTCGACTGTACCTTAAGAAAATGCTTGAATTTAAAATCTAAGGTAGGTACCTACCTAAACACTTCCAAACTCTTCTGCAAGTTGGCTCATGCAGGCTAAAAATATTGTAAGTACCTCTACTCGTGTATTATAGAGACGCAATCTGTTAATTAAATCGCAACGTTTTGCGGCACTACCTCCAAATTCTTTTCGAAAAATATATGTACTTATGTGTGTGGATAAATAAAATTGTTGTTGGTACCGACTGTCTTTTTTATCTAATAAAATAGAATAGTTTATCCTGTATACTTGATCCATTTTCCATCCAATTACTATTCAATTATCTAAGTGCTTTTAACGTTAATCGGATGTTTTATGTCATGATAACAAAACCAATCCATCAGTATATTGTAATCTAGGAGAACAGAGACGGTTGCAGTAGTTATTGTGGACTAAGTAATAAGACCAAGCTACGGTCTTTAGACACGGGCACCACAGGTTGTGGGTTCGATTCCCACTAGCCCAAATTCAATTTGAGGTTATGGCTTCGTCTGTGAGCGCCCGCTCTATCTGATCCTATAGTATAACTAGTTGGACAAACCCAGTACGTCAGTCTAGCTCGTCCCCGGCCCACCACTCACATCCGTTCCGTAAACATTTTATTTCCAGGTCAACAAAAAATCTCCGTATTGTTTAATTATTGCAGGCAAAAAGTTTCAAACCTCTTTGGTCGCGCGCGCGCTCCCTGTGGAGATCGCATCTTGCATATTTAGTATGGGAAACGAAGAAAAATTCAGTGTCAATTTCAAGGGGGGTGCGGACAAATGAAGCGGATTAGCGGAAGGAGATTGCTAATACAAATTTATGAGTTTGAAAATGAGAATGTGTGAGTGAGTGTCAATTTTGATATACATTTGACGCGATTTTGGCACCCCCTAAAATGCTTTTGTTACTCATCCATATGGGAGTGGCTAAATTTTTTGATTCAAGAGTGCAGGGGACAAATCCTGTGCTAAATCTACACCGGTTTTATAGCAAGATTTAAAGCTAAAAGATATATTTTTATATCTTACCCCCTTAAAAGTGTTGGCATTCTGGATTCGGCTCTGTACAAACCTTGGTGTATTTAGGGCAAATACTATGCTTCAAGTAAAATCAGAACATTTTAATACGAAATTTTATTTACAATAAAATTCACAGCTACAAAGGGACTTACAGGATTATACAAATACTCAAAATAGATACAAAAGTGGAACTAAATTAAACATATGTATTATTGAATTGTACATAAAGTAGATTAGCCTAGTGACAGACAATCCAAATAGAGATACTTGGGTACTTAACATAGTTTAATAGAACAGTTAATTCTTCGTAAAATATAGTATAAATGAAGTACGAAGTACAATAGTTGTATCAGATAAAGGTAGATCATTTAAAGCCAGCTACACACTGGGGCTGTGGCTGTCAATTGACATTAATATGATCATCATAATGGTATTGTATGTAGGACCCCACAGGAGCGCCCCCGTGTCTGGGTGGCTTTCTGTATGACTGAGGTCAGTTCAGCACCCATAAAATGTACCGTCTGACGTCATCCATAAAATGGTTCTGGCTCGCGCTAGAAATCATTTTTAGTCCTTCAATATGAAAAAAACAAGTTTCAAGTCGGCTACTTATTATTAGTAAATAACTGACATATTAACTCATACACAAATAGGTACAAACTTAAATTTTCGTTGAAATTCAATATAAAAATAACAAAAAAAGTTAATACCTCCCTATTTGTAACAGTAAAAATATGATCACGAAATTATTATTTAGTAATAAAATACAAAGGGCCTAAATAGCACATTAAGTCAAAATACTCAAATGATGCAAGTCCACATTATTACACCAATCAAATTGAGATCTAATTGTACTTTCTAATATAGGTACTTATAATAATGAGTCATTATTATGACATTAGATATTTATAATTATTCTTAAAAATTCACTGTACGTTACGAAACATTAACATATTATAATATTCGAACGTTGTTTTTGTATATAAAATTTAATACTATTTATTTCGTTCATAAGAATGTGTTAGTTAATGGTACACTTTTACAAAAAAATAAAATATACTAAGCTACCGTCCGTTAGCCATCGCGTCACACATTCAATCTCTATCCCTAAACATATTTTTAGCTTAACGTAATCGTAAGAGGCAGTGCTACTAGAGCTGTGTGTTCTTGAAAACAATTGGAATTAATAAACAGAAAGGAGCGATAAATCGGCGGGTGCGGATCGCAAGGGACAAAATGGGATAAAATGGCCAGGCTCAGTCGGAAAGGAGCAGAATGCAGTCCACGAAAAGAGGGGGTTATGGAGGTCAGTACATTACAGGAGTTAGTCAATATACACCGGAAGGGATAAAATAGCCAGGCTCAGTCGGAAAGGAGCAGAATGCAGTCCACGAAAAGAGGGGGTTATGGAGGTCAGTACATTACAGGAGTTAGTCAATATAGACCGGAAGGGATAAAATAGCCAGGCTCAGTCGGAAAGGAGCAGAATGCAGTCCACGAAAAGAGGGGGTTATGGAGGTCAGTACATTACAGGAGTTAGTCAAAATAGACCGGAAGGGATAAAATAGTCAGGCTCAGTCGGAAAGGAGCAGAATGCAGTCCACGAAAAGAGGGGGTTATGGAGGTCAGTACATTACAGGAGCTAGTCAATATAGACCGGAAGGGATAAAATAGCCAGGCTCAGTCGGAAAGGAGCAGAATGCAGTCCACGAAAAGAGGGGGTTATGGAGGTCAGTACATTACAGGAGTCAGTCAATATAGACCGGAAGGGATAAAATAGACATGCTCAGTCAAAAAGGAGCAGAATCATTCCACGAAAACAAGGAGTTATGGAGGTCATTACATTATAGGAATCAGTCAATATAGACCGCTTAAATAGGTAGGGATAAAATAGACAGGCTCAGTCGGAAAGGAGCAGAATCAGTCCACGAAAACAAGGAGTTATGGAGGTCATTACATTATAGGAATCTGTCAATATAGACCGCTTAAATAGGTAGGGATAAAATAGTCAGGCTCAGTCGGAAAGGAGCAGAATCAGTCCAAGAAAAGAAGGAGTTATGGAGGTCATTAAATTATAGGAATCAGTCAATATAGACGGGTAGAGATAAAATAGCCAGGCTCAGTCTGAAAGGAGCAGTCGATGTAGACCTGAAGGGAGACAATAGCCAGGGTCAGTCGTCCACGAAAGGGGCGATAATATAGTCTACAACATTCTAACTAAACAATGCTTCGCGGGCGAACGCAGCACTTTGCTGGACGAAATAAATATAATATTAGGAGGGGTTTTCCAAACTGAATCAAGCTATAACGATGTAGTGTTTGCCGGGCTCATGTGATGAGATAGCCCAGTTATTTTAGTTAGTCGGTGTAAATAAAATAATAATGCCTGGCGCTGTTATTACGCTCTGATAAGTCTTGTTTTAGTACAGCGAGTAACTTGAGCAAAAACAGACAGACAGACGGACAACGAATTGATCCTTTAAGGGATCCTGTTTTCCTCTTATGAGGTACGGAAAACCCTAAAAACTCTTAAATATTTAACTATAAATAACTGTTTTATAAACTTAAGTTACACATAAGTAAGATACAGTTGCAAAATGAAAAGGTGCGCACTTTTTGTGACAGATCTATTAGTACAACACATTAATAAAATGTATATTAAATTGAATGGACAGTAATAATTCTATGACATGGAAAAATCGCGCCTTTAGTTTCGTGAAGAGTGACTCGACTTAAATCGGTTATGATCATATCGTCTAAAAAGCAATTTGCCTTTTCATTTCGCGAGCTACATCAAACAAACATAAAAGCACGAAAAAATTATACGAATATAAAAAAATACAGACATGCTTAGATTTACGTGCTATTTCTCTCCAGACAGGCTCATTTATAATCATTATCAAACATTGGCACAACAATATTAATCAATTAATGTACCCTATTCATTAATTGAAATTTATACCTATATTTTAAATACATTAAATTCATCTTTTATAATACAACTTTCATAATTTCGCAAAACAAATAAAAAAAAATCCTCCACAAACGAAAGATTCATAAAATCACAAAAAATACAACAAATAAATCTTCACAGTCGTTCGATTAGATTGTGTAACGAGTGCTGAATAAGCCACTGTGCGTTTGTCACGATTCTATTAATTAAATTAAACATCAACATTTATTTATAATAATATTTAACATCTAATAGAACATCCATTATCATACAAATTGATCTAATTTGGGTTAGGCATCCCAATAGTAACTTTTCGCTTTCGCGAGGCGTGTCCGCTCAAAACTGACCTATTTATAGTCCGCGTACAATTTCTTGACGGCTGAATGAATTAGTCACAAATTGTTTGCAATTCGCTGACAGTGTTTATAGTCTATGTGTGATAAAAAACGGGAACTATTGTAGAATTTTAAATTTAAATACGCTGGAGGTTTCAATTTAACGAAAACAATGCACTTTGTCAGTCAATCGTCCAACAACGATAGCGGCTACAGTCTCCACTACATTGTAATTCATGTTTGAACATTTACGTCTAACATAAAGCACGTATGTCTCCTACAAATACCGAAGCCTAGACTTCTTCGAACTCACTTGAGTGTTTGCAAATTTATCTGAGCTATTAATTCATTTTAACTAATATAAAGACGGGGGCATATTGTAAATAGCTTAATTTTACCCCGCAATAAGTAGGTAGGTAATCGTTATGTACCTAATTGACCTTGTATTCTGTACTGTACTTACGAACTACAGATGAGAGCTTAGAATATGCAATATTTTCAACATGGAAAACGACAAGTTGCTGAAAATCGATGTTTTCTGTTTCCATACCGGCATCGTCAATACTAATTTAATGATCTCAGTTCCATACGCGTAACGGTCAGTTCAGACCAAGCGGCAATTTCCCTGAGCACTTTTTAAAGTCATTGTCGTATGAATGGCCTCGCGCTCGAAGTCATTCATACGATTTTGTTCTTTAGGGTATAGTGATATGGTTCATTTGACAATGACGTCAAAAAGTGTTTGGGCAAATTTTCGCTTGGTTTGAACCGACTCTAAGTAACCATGAGATATATAGGTGATCGGAAATTACGACCTATCGTATCGTCGAATTTCTTAACGTTTACGTAGGTTGATCTGCATTCGGTCATTGACGCTGTACACAGGTAATAATTGTATTTTAACAACAGATCTCGTATAAGCACAGGTGACATATAAGCCACCAGGTATTTATTACACAAGTTAAAAAATGTCTAAAAATGGTGTTGCAGCATTTCTAATTGTGGAACGGAAGTTCAGCCACAAGCTGTATTTACACCATTTCTCGGGATGTTTTAAAGCAAAAATTCTGCTTTTAGTAATATCTATTTATTCTGAGTTCTATGAGTATAGTGATACTCATTGAAATCGATTTTGGCTTTATACAAGTCTGTAGATCATTTGACTTAGAATGTCACATCACTAAGTGGCCCGCTCACACCTATACATACAGTAGAAGTTAAATCGATTTTGGCATTATGCCAGTCTATGGTTTGGCCAATGGAACTTGGAATGCCAGGTGTAAGTCGCTTATATTTTCCATTAACTCCGCCTTACGGCCTGGCTACACACTCAAACTTGCTTGCGCAATTCCAGTTTTGGACAAGAAAGTATGTACCGTTTTGCATGTCTTAGGGACTGCGCAAACCAAGCGGAAATTTGCCCGCGCACTTTTTAATGTCATTGTCAAATGAACCATATCACTGTAGCCTAAAGGACAAAATCGTATAGTAAAATCGTACTTCTGCACGTCGGCGCCAAAAAGTGCGCGGGCAAATTTCCGCTTGGTCTGCCTCGACCTTTATGGTAGCGTCTTTCCGTCTTACGGTCAATTCCGACTAGGCGGAAAAATGCTCGATCGCTTTTTTATGCGCCGCTAAAGTAATAGTACATTGTTACCCCAGGGGTGAAAGTAACTTATTTAAGTCTCGAGACGGGGTTTGGCGCCCGACGCGTAGCGAGGGCGCCAATAGTTCGAGGGACCTCTAAATAAGTCTTGAACCCGAGGGAAAACACTGTGCTTTTCATTATGAATACACTGAAAGTAAAAACAAAAACATAAAATGAGTGTTAATACAAATCTCTGCTATACGGAAGTATAAACAAAACTCTACAACTCGAAAAAACAAATTAAGTGCGGATTGCCGCTTTCCCGTCTACCTTGTTTTTTTTTCTGTGGCCGGCCAGCTATTCTGCCATTATTTTTCATTTCCATCATTGAAAAAATGGTAAATATTTTGCCCAAATCTATGTTATTTTAAAGAAATAGTTGACAGTAATAATTATATGAAGTCATTTAAAAAATATATTCTTTAATTATTACATAACTTTATGTTATTTCAATTTTACATCGCGTTGTAATTGAGTGGCTGTATAGACAGTTGGAACATGGTCCAATAGAAATGTCAAAATAGTACTAGTTTTTTTTATATATAATTTGACAGCTGTCAGTTGAAAGCGATTCTCCCTAGGGCTGAGATGTATTACTTTCAACCCGCTCCTCAGGCAACTTCAGACCTACTTTCAGAGTATGAGTAATGAAAAAACATTAAACAACTGTATTCCACTTGCATTATAGCCCAAAACGGAGAGCTACTCGCGTTTGCTGGCGCGGTGTCGAGCGTGCGCGAGCAATGTTCCGCTTTAAGGGGATCCCAGACAAACGCGGCCTGCGGTGGCGGCCTGTTGTATTCCCTATGCAATGTATGAAGGTATGATGTATGCAATGTATGAGACTAAAGACACGCGCGGCCTGCGTTTGCATATTAAAGATGCGGCCTACCGTGGCGGTGGTGTGTCTGGGATTCGCTTTAAGCTATAATACAAGTGGAGTACGGTTGTTTTTACATTAGCGGTAAAAAAGCACCATATATAATAAATAACCCTCCTTTTGGGCTTCGCCACAGTCGGGTAAAAATAAGATGACTGTATTTGTAATAATTGTAATTTATTATTATTCTGTTGTTTCTTTTAGTTTGAAAAAGCTTGTATTCTTATGACATTTTTAAATATGACATTATAAATGATTGATTGATTGATAAGTGCACGAGCATTTTCCGCCTAGTCGGAATTGACCATAATCGTGCATGCTTGTGCGAACCTGGAAGTTGCGCGAGCAAGCTAGAGCGTGCAGCCGGGCGCTTACCGGTTCAGTGTTGCTATGAGAACGCGGGCGCTGTTCCGTTTTTATGCGGCGTTCGCGTGAATATGATGTCCTCATCGTCGGCGTGGGCGCACTCGGCGGCGGCCAGCGCCACGGTGTCGCCGTGCACCACGTGCGGAGACTCGCTGAACTCGTCCAGCTCGTCGATACCAGCTGGAACAGCGAAGGCAAGCAAGACACTCATTATTATACGAACCCTTAAGATATGATATATTTAGACGCATTAACGTTAATATGTATAGTGATGATATGTGCAACACAATTCTGTCCTTCCCGTTATCGAAGGAAGCCAAGGGGTTGTATGCACTAACGCTTGAAGGCCTTAATCTAAGACAGTACTAATATGTGTGTAGAATATACGAGGGTGGCATGGTCAAGTCTTTGTACCAAACTCTCAATAAATAAAAATTAAGATTAAAAAGAATGTACCACTAAACAGTAGCTGTTTGTGGTGGTACCTATTGAGCATTCGCCGTTCACACTAAATATTTATCTAATCTTTATATATATTATTATGCCATAGTATATTGAGGTCAGTGTGGATAAAAGGGGGCGCAATGGAAAAAAGACTTCACTTTTTTCGAGTACTGTCGCTCGCTTCGCTCGCTCCAAGGGTCACCAGTAACCTAACGAACCTAACCTAACTGTCACACATTATCCCTATAATAATATTTCCTCAGCGCCCCCTTTTCTCCACTCCAACCCTGAGTTTCAAAGGTAAGTGCACTCTGGGTCTGGGGCTTCGATAGCTTAAGGTGTACCTGTGTAACCTGAGGGTGCGAGCAACAAATACTGTTCGGACCGCGTCGGCCACAGCAAGTGCGCCATCACACAGAACGCGAGGCAGTCCGCGGAGTAAGTGATGCCTGGACAGACAAATTCATTGTTATTGTTAAATGTTACAGAGCTATTACCGACAAGACATCATCATGTCAGCCCTTCAACGTCCACTGCTGGACATAGGCCTTCCCCAATGAACGCCACCACACCAGGCCCGCTGCATCCAGCCTCTTCCAGTCACCTTTAGGTCATCGGTCCACCTGGCGGAGAGGCGTCGAACGCTGCGCGTACCGGTCCGCGGTCTCCACTCCGGACAAGACATAACACGTGTATTACTAGCTGTTTCCCGCGGCTTCGGCCGCGTTTTATCAGTTGTTTCTAACTTTTTCATTTTGCTCGGCTCTTAGGGGCCGTAGCGTGATGTTGAATAGCCTATATACTTCCTCAAGAATTGGGCTATTAAATGCGAAAAGAAATTTTCTAATCCAGATCTAATCTAATCTAATCCAGATCTAATCTAATCTGGTTGTTTCAGAGATTAACGCGTTCAAACAAAAAAAACTAACTCTTCAGATAAATGTATTGATAGGAGTATAGATTCGGCTTCTTTCTCGTCGTCAGACAATTATGTCCACAAGCAGTTACAAAATTAAATGGTATGAAAGGTAGATAGATAGTGGAACTTACCCAATAAGAACTTAAATCTCCACAGCGGGCTGACTTGCAGCGCTATCAGCGCTATAATGGGCAAGTAGACGAACCAAACGAGGCTGGAGGCGCCGAAATGAAGCAGGAAATTCAGCTTGACCATGTTGTGTTCGTAGATCATGGTGGTCCGTAGCTCCAGCACGAACCACGTCATGATCGCCACGCGCAGGCTCAGGATCAACCAGCCCGGCCATGTCTGGTACTCGTCGATCTCTTCTATAATGTCTACCTCCGTCTGAAAAATAAATGAATTGAAAATAAAAAAAACAAACGTCACTAAAGTTTAAAGAGCTCAGTCGCTAAGTCGGATCAGCGTAGAACTACATAAGAAATCTACCCGCCTAATTCCTTTATGAGCCTTGGCAGCTTCTGATAGTGGGAAAGCCAAGGCACTGATACTGTGAATCCAGTAAATTTACATTAATATATATTTGAGATCACTATATAACACCTTGGGAGCGGTGGTAGATAAAAAATTGACGTTGTATAAATGTACCCAGTGTACTTACATGCAATAAAATAGTTTTGACTTTTTTTTCCCCTTGCCAGGTCCACTGCTGGACTTAGGCTTTCCCTCATTGAGCGCACCACACCCAGTCCCACAGATATATCTATCTCTGTGCCCAGTCCTCTGCCATCCCCATCCCCCTCTCTTTTGCCATAACTTAAAATTTACCCAAAATTCCCCCACCGCCACTCTGCCATCTCCATCCTCCTTTCTTTTACCATAACTTAAAATTTACCCAAAATTCCCCCACCGCCACCGTGTGTGAGGGTACCATCTTATTCCAATTCCTGTTTTCAGTCAATATGCCTAAACGAAGTTTTAGAACATTGGGTACATACATAATCTTGTATGTATGTACCCCCATGTCCCTGACGAAGTAGGCAGAGAAGAGAAGAAAAAAAGTACGTGCGTAACCCGTGCGTGTGGAATGGTGAATCCACTGGTGAAAATATGTTATTACGCGCTGTTTGGGCTTTTGTAAGAAACTGCTTGATCGGGAAGTAGCTAGCATATATAAATGATTGTTTATAATAAAACTTACAGTATTCCACACATAAAGCAATATGTGAACAATGCCATAACCGAGCCAGACGCCAAACACTAGCGGTTTGTAGGTGAGCTCCAGCCTCGTCACTGCCCAGCCTTTGGCTAGCAGAAGAAGTAGCAGCATAAACAGTGTCTGAAACAACAAATTAAGATTTTTGGCTATGCTAGTGATGCCCATGCTAGTGATATTTAAGGGTTAGCTCAGCAAAAGATCTAGGGGTGACCAATGCGGCGGATTTCACGCTGACAAAAACTGATGAACGCGTGTTAAACGTTATGGTAGAAGTTATTAATAATTAAAAAAGGGAAAAGAGACAATATAGAGGAAGATATTTTATCTTCTTCTAATCGAAATTAATTTAGGGCAATAAGTGCTCTAGTGCTTTATGAAGTGGACAGATAAACACACATAGGTACCCACGTCATAGACCGACTTATTACAACCAATTCATTTATTTATTCATAAAAAATTTAATACAAGGTCCTTGTAATTTTTAGCTATTCGAATGGAGTACATCATCAGTTCCATTCTTTAACGGATTTTGAACGGTTACCTTTGCTTATCAAGTTTTAAGTTTCATTAGGCTGTAGACTCCTCTATATGCTTTCCCTAATGAGCGCCACCTGCCGGGACCTCTACCTTCCATTTTCTCATCCAGAAGTTTCACTAGTTCAGTGAACCGGACTAACTGAACTACTACAACTGCAGGATGTACTTTGTAAAACAAAAATTACAGTATCAATATCAAACCTCTTCTGAATGTTGATTGTCGGTGTTTAGTTATCAGTACCGACAGGCACAGGTTTTTTTAAAGTGAAGAGGTAAACGGGTCGACAGATATGATAAGAGAACCATCCGCCTTATTGTAGGAGTTTTCACCGGTCACTTCGGTGTAAGGGACCTCTTGCATAAGATGGGACTATCGGAGACCTACACATGTAGCCTGTGGAGAGGACAGCGAGACGATGAAACATCTGCTGTGTGAATGCGATGCCCTGGCCGCAAGGCGAATGAGTGTCCTGGGTGTGGCACTTATCCTGAACCTGAGTACTACAGGCTCCTACCCCTCAGCTGCACAATAGCATTTGTGCAGCGAACACTTGGGGAGGAGAGCGCCAGGTAAACACAGGGGCTGACACAATAGATCCCATAGGGTCGCAGTGTCGCCGGGTGTGCCCGGCCCCCTACTACAAGATAAGATAAAATGGGCAGACAGCCCAACTTTTGGAAAGTGGCTATGGTCACACCTGCAGTCCAAAGGCCACAAGTTAGTGGCTACCCTGAGGACTAGGTTGGAATGCCTCGTGTGTCTTTTATAGTATGTCCAACTTACCCTGCTCATGATATCAAGTATATCGCCAGCAGCTGCCAGGCCAGCGAAACCAACGCCATCAGCTGCAAACTTCACAGTATGCAGCACATTGAAGCAGAGAGCAATGAATTCGAGGACCAGACTGAATGTAAATAGTTTGGTCACCGGATGTTTTTGTGTTCTGCAATGGTGATTAATTGAAATTAATATAGAAATATTTGTGAGAATGTTTGAAATAAGGTAAATAACGAATTTACTATGTGATAGGTGGTTTTCAATATAATTTGAAAATAAAAATTTTAAAATGTAAACTAGCTTTTGCTCTGCGGCTTTTCCTGCAGTTATTCAAGTTTGCCATTGGACAATAAAGTTCGCCTTGCTGTAAAAGCGGAGACCATGCAATATCAGTAGTTACAAAGATTACATACTTTATCCTTTACTATAAGTATAGATAGTTAATGAATAAGCCACAAATACTCACCTGACTGCATAAATTTGTACTGGCAATAGTATAATGTAGCACAACCAGAACACCAAATAAAACTCTAGTGTGTTCTGACGATCAAATGAGAATTGATAAGAGAGTGTATTATACAATGACAGGTTAGGACTTCCGTTGACGAGCCAGAAGTCATACTGCAAGGTTTGAGGAATATTTGTAAGAGTCTTGTTGTCCTTTGATGGGGCTCCTGTGTAGTGGTGCCAGGTGCAAGTCACCTCATCGAGGTAGCACGCTACCATCGACACATACCAAAACCTGTGGACAAAAGGTAAAAACTTGTAGATGACATATTTTACTATGGTAGGACTATAGTGCAGGGTTCCTTGTGTACTCTAGGCACCTACCACCACCTTGTCTATTTCTGCCTCCAAACAATAATTTATGTATTGTATGTTCCTTGCTCGGAGGGTTTGGGAATCAGTGTAATTGCAGGCCACACACAAGGTTTAATTTCAAAATGTCAAGGGCAATTACTATGGGCTGTTTCATGGGCGACAGTGACCCCTTAGCCTTCATAATGGTGTATTTGTTTATTTACATTTAAAAAAGTTTTTCATAGTCTATAATTATGCTACTGGGAAAAGACCTCTTGCTCCGTCCGCTCATCCTGGTCAAGCCTCCTTTGGCCAGTCTAGAAAGCCATTCAGCTCATCCTCGTACTTTCGCTTTGGCCATTCAGTTCAGTAGTATTGTAGTAAAATGTTAAGCAGGTCGTTTTTTCCCAACTTACCTTGGTTCACCTTTATTTTGAATAACATAAGTGAACTGATTTTTCTTTATTACATTCCATGGTGTATCTTCATCTACACATAGTCCACCTTTAATGCAAGGGATTCTTCTGAACAGATCTTGACCATATGCATTACATTTTGGGTGATAGGCTGACCCATTTAAGTTTTGGAACATAACCTGGCAAGCTATTTCTTTGTCAAATATATCACGACTCTTATAATAATGTATAAAATGTCTTCTATCTAAAACGGCAAATGTTATAGGGTACTTGAATTGTTCTTTTGATGTTATGTTCCCAAAAATATAGCCATATGTTTCTGTCTGATAATGTATATCCGTTTTTTGGAAACCAAATTTCACTAGGAATTTGAAGAAATCTCCTGTAGAGAATTCACCCTGAATGTGAGTACTTGACACAAAGGAAAAGCAGCAAAATACGACGAATATTTTGTTACACATTTTGACAACGAAATTAAATGTCTATTCAATAACAACATGTCTATTGTAATTAGTCCATTATGCATTGATTGATCACACTGGGATTGCATTTATCCACACATTACACAAGTTAATAACCAGTAATAAAAAGGAATAAATTCTTATCATTAACATAGAACTTGAACATATTGAATGATAGCAAAGACAGGCTAGCACTCCCCGCCGCGCTACTAAAAGGTAAGTAGTAAGTACAACTTTGGCCAATGGCTGGCTGGATTGGCGGAGCCACCAGCCGCTGAGCCGCCAGCAACCATTGCCACCATTCACCATCAACATCAAGACAAGCTGTCACTGTCATGACAGTTTTATTTATATAGTTTTACGGCCAGTTGGAGACAAGTTCATATAGGCCAAATAGTAGTTCACGACATTAGCATACTATATAGTTTGTGGTTCACGACAGATAGCGCACGGCCTCCAAGGCACAAACTATATAGTATTGCTCCCCTATATATAATGTACTCTGTGTATTGCTCCAAGACTTGATTATTAGAGTTATTCCATGGAACTAGTATACTAGTTCCATGAGTTATTCCTATTAGGACCTACTGGATAATTTTGATTGGCAGGGCGCCCCAGCCAGAGTTTACATGTTTTGGTGTATCCTCAGATTAGGGTGTATCCGATTACAAATCCTAAGCTCCTTTTATGGCTGATTATGGCAACATTGACTTTTGGCACAAATTATGAATGTATTCAGATCAGAACTCAGATTCCTTGGACGTATACTATTTATTTTGTGCTCGGATTAGTTCGTAATCTGGGATTTAGAAGCTCTGTGAGAAGCTCAGAAAAATCTTAAAAACTGAAAAAAAGTTAAACTAAAAGATATTCTATCAGCTCGTTTCAAAATTGTCCGTTTAGAAAGTTGTGAGGAGGAACTGTGATGAAATCGTGTGTTTTATTTAGTATTAGTCGTGCCTTGTTTTTGTCAAGGTCGGCTGTGCCTTATCCGCCGGTTTATTATTTAATAAAGAAATATTTAACAGCTATGTTGGGCCTAAAATAACTTTGTTTCTAAGGCCGTAAAATCAATTATTAAAAAAGTAGAGGGCGAACTACTCACCTAGCCAAACAATAAGAAAATTAAGAAAAAAAAATTGTCATGGCGATCGTTTTACGGATGGGCTTTCTTTTTTCAAGTTTTTTTGTAAAACTATATACGAGAATGAATAGAAATGTTTAGTTTCATGTTTCACTATTCCCTAGGCAAGTTTGTGTAGACCAGTGTTATGGGAGTGATAACTACCTCGTCTGTACTCACTATCATCCGACTCCCCCATTTCCTTTGTGATCTAGATACCCATTATTTCTAAAGTGTCGATCTTTTCTTATGCCCTGATAATATAAAGTGCAAATAACTTGAATATCATGAACTAATGTAAAGTTTCTCAGACAATTTTGGTTTGGGTAGCCACTGACAAGTACCTACCTAGTGTGAAAAAAAATGTTCTCGGCGTAACCTATTATCTGCTCGGAGCGGAAGTTTGCAAGTACACGGCCCATATTGTCTTAATAGTTAGGTACCATATACCGACGTACATAGACTGATTTCATTAGGTTTGCCTAAGCGAAAAGTCTATGATGAAATAATGGTTGAAATTGGAGTTCTTCAACAACCAGCTGATGACGGGTTAGAGAATGCCGATTGGTATTGGGGCGATATCACACGGTAAGTTTTTTGACCTATTTAGAAAAGTTTTACCCTGTCTTTTTCATTTATTCATCTGATTGCAGTAAGTATTAACATATTTGGAAAGATAATATGAGGAGCCAATGCTGTAATTTTCATGACCCTAGAATTTGTTTCAATATCCCTTAAAATAATCTAAATTCATAACAATTGTATGGGGAATATTCAGTAACCATTTCAATCTAAAAAATGAACATAACTGACTTCCTAGGTACCCACAAACTTATTACTTTATACTTTCTTGTAGGGATGAGGCTAATGAGAAACTCCGTGACACATGTGATGGCACTTTTCTGATTAGAAATGCATCCAACAAAGACAGTGGATTTACATTGACTGTAAGGAAGGGTGGCACAAATAAGCTCATTAAAATATACAATCAAGATGGTCGCTATGGCTTCTGTGAACCTTTTGAGTTTAATTCCGTTGTGGCTTTGGTCAGGTTTTATACAGAGTACTCACTGGCACATTGTAACAGCAGCTTGGATATCAAACTTATGTACCCACTGTCAAGACTACAAGAAAATGATGGTGGTGAACATGATGAAACTCTTGAAACACGCTACAAAGAAATCCACAAAGAATTTGTACTAAAAACTAGAGATTATGATGAGCGCTCTGATAAATACATGAAGCTAAGAGAAGAAGTCAAGTTTAAAAAACAAGCACTTGAAGCTTTTAAAGAAACTGTCAAAGTTTGCGAAGAGCATCTCAAGTTTCAAGAAAAAATGCAGACTGAAGCTCAGCCTCATGAAAAAACTGATATTGTAGATAACAACAGACAACTGGTTTTACGAGTAAATAGTTTAAAGCAAGCAAGGGCACAATTACACACCATACTGAGAGAAACAGTTGAATGTAATTTGCTACATGAAAGGGAAATTACCAAGCTGAAGGCGGAGATAATAAACCTGTACAAGATAAAGGATCGCTATAAAGTGTAAGTCTTTAATACTTTATCATGATAACAATAATCACCAGTCTTTTAGACCATAAAGAATAAACAAATATTTTAATGATTTCATTGCAGGTGGTTGCAGAGACGGGGCAAAACTGAGGAATACTTACATGCACTAGAAGATGACAACATTCATAAGCTGGAAGAACTGTATGCACATCGTGAATCCATCAGCTGGAAAGTTGAAAATTGCACCCGTGAAATGGCAGAGGGGCTCCTTGAAGCAAAACCTCAAGGCACATTTTTAATACGGCCAAATTCTACTGGGCAACTTGCATTATCCATATGCTGTAATGGAATGGTTTACCACTGCATTATCTTTAAGACTGAACGTGGCTATGGATTTGCAGAACCCTATAATGTTTATAAGTAAGTGTAGACTATTGATATTGATACTTAGAAGAATTGGACCTTATAAATATTATTTCCATTTAACCATTTGGCCTGCAGGATTAGAGCGCAATACCTTTTAAACTCGGACGCATATCACGTTAGGGTCGGGGCAGACCAAGCGGAAAGTTGCTCGCGCACTTTTTGACGTCATTGTGAAATGAACCATATCACTATAGTCTAAAGAACAAAATCGTATGAATGACCTCGAGCGCGAGGCGACGCCGACGAGCAGAAGTCGTTTTACGATTTTGTTCTTTAGGTTATAGGGATATGGTTCATTTGACAATGACGTCAAAAAGTGCGCGAGCAAATTTCCGCTTGGTTTGCGCAGTCCCTTAGTCAGACGTCTGACATTGTCACTCAAAAAAACTGTCATTTTGAAACGTAACCGCGTTATATATTGGTCAAAACAATGACAGGTGTGTGAGCAATGCTGAGCACAGACCTAGATTGTTTGGTGACTGGTACTGTGAACTGAATAATATGACATTACCTGGCGGATTAGCTAGCTAGTTGTCATCCTACTACATGTACTAAGCTGCAAGTCAGAGTTAATTATTAAAATAACCCTCATCTGTTTCAGAACATTGAATGAACTTGTACTACATTATGCAGTGAACTCTTTAGAAGAACACAATGAACAGCTTAGAACTGCACTGAAGTATCCCATTAATGGTCATCTAGTGAAGAAACCTGAAAAGAAGCTTCATGATGTACAGCAAGACTCACACCCTCTACTGGAAACACACCAATCAGAGATAACACAGCAACAGTCTTATCCACGGAAATCGCGCAAACACCGTCAGTAGTGGCATCAATAATTTGTGAATTTGTGATTGGTCTAAGCAACAATGGTATGTATCTCTAGTCTTCTGATGAATAAAATCCATGTTGATGATACTTTTATGTGATTGAAATGCACAGTGCCATGCCAAGTGGTGACAAGACTTCGGCAACTGTACACTATTACTGAAACAGAGTTCAAAAATGTACAACTATAAGTCAACTGAGCTTGATAACAATTTTCGACACTTTGATTTGATTAATAATTTTAATATGGGATTGCTTGATTTCTATAGGATGGTCTTTTAGATGGTGTTTGAAGTAAAACAGATGTGCAATAGCTAAATTCGTGTAAGAATTTATTGTCATCTATAATTATGTGATATTTTGAATGTTTCAATGTCTCTCTGATGTTTCAATTTGGATGTATTTTATTTAAACAGTGTCCCCATGCGACAACGAAATTGTAAATGTGAAATGCGTCCTATCAAATATATGATCAAATATTTGGATGGTGCAATTGTATTTATGTGGGATCAGGATTTAGTGATGTAGAATGTTAAACAATTGTATGTATGATTTTGAGTTAGCTTTAAAAAGTGTCTTATGTATGTTCACTGTAGTACTAAAGTACTATGAAAGTCTCCATGAACTTGATTTTGCCATTGAATGGTTTTTGTCTGATAAAGTCTTAGATTTTACGAATATGTACTGACCACACTTAGTGATATTATGTAAAAGGCCTGCCTGTTTTATGATGAGGTTAAAAGAAAGAACAAAATGTGGAACATATATTATTAGGTATATCTTCAATAAAAAGGCAAATTAGCTTGCAAATTTTCATCGGAGACTGCAAATTAACTTTCAATTCCAGGTAGCTTTATGTAATTGTATAGTATATTCATCACGCATGATACTAAATACTATGCTTAAAGACTAAAATACATACATACCGTATTTATAATTATACTGTTTGTAATTTCTACATAAGACTAACAACCATGACAGATTTTGCATTCTGAAAAGGTTTTACTGTGTACACAAATGTTTCAACAATAAAATTAAATAGTTGTAGATGTAAGGTCATTTGTAAGTTATTTAAAGTGTCAGCGTGGTGCAATACAAATATGAAATTAGTATTTATATATTTTAGAGATTTGCACAGATGGATTGGATGGGTGCAAGCTGTCAGTAGGACATGGTATTTATAACAAAGTACATAATGCATTATGCAAGTCTTCATTTCTTTACAGAGAGAAAACTCCTGGGTCTATTTTTTATATTGAATCATTTCAATGTATCTGGCAGATGAATGTCGTATTATGAATATAGGTTATACTGTGAAGATTAAGTAGGTATGTGGATGGAATATTTTGTCGATAGGAAGAGAGGGTAAATGCACATTGACCCTTTGGCTCGCAGGATTCAGAGCGCAATACCTTTTAAACCCGGACGGAATGACGTATTTCACGTCAGTCAGACACCCTGACAATATTTTCACTCAAAAAAACTGTCCTTTTTAAACGTAACCCCGATTTAATTTTTTTTTTAATTATATAAAATTATTAAAAAATATATTAAGTTTTATAAAAAAAAAATTAAATTTGTCATGACAAAGTATGTCTGAGTGACTGCGAACTGATTATGACATGTTTGTTACCCGGCGGAATAACTAGCTAGCAGTCATCCTGATTCCTGCCACATGTATAGCAGGATGAAGTCAAAGAGTTAATGTGTTATTGTCAGCACAGTGCTTTTTGAAGTATGGAACGAAAGTCACAGCAATCAGTTCGGTTTTGATGGACTCCATAAATAACAATTTTCTCAAACTTGCCATTGCGCAATATAAATAAATTACTACTTTCACTAGACTCGAGCACAGAATATATATTAGTAGACTCGAGTTATTATTTGCATCGGGGTGTTTTAAAGTACCTATTGTATTGAGTCTCGTCAATTAATGAGTTAGTGTTTTTATGTATGTATGTCTTGTAAGGAAGTAATTATAATTTTTAAGATCGTAGGGTTAGACTAGGTAGGATTAACAAATTAAATTGTGAAGGATATGGAACGATCAACTATAATCTGTCAGTGCATAGCATATAAAGCACTTACTAATTTAAATGACCATGGCAAAAATAGTCCTATTTAAAATATAGGTTCCTGAAACATCTGGAAAAGTTTAAATATTTGCATACCTACCTACGTAACTTTAAATTATACAGGAGATTTACTAACGGAATCGAAAAAAATACCAACCGAAAAATTACAGGTAGGTGTAAATTGGTACTTACTCTGTTTTAGTTAGACCCATGTTACTGACAAATTCTGAATCCATGTATGCACGCTACAGCTCAATACACAAGCAGTAGCGTGTCCTTGAAAATAAGGGCTGGTCTCTGTCATATAAAGTACTCTGTCTGTCGCTTCGATCACCATATGTCTGTCGGTACGGGACGCGACACCACTCACTCACGGTGGCTTTTTCGTCTGTGCGCGTTTGTCGATTCCGGTGCTTGTTTATTTCATTTAGGAACAGGAAGTTGAATTCCTAAAATGGTGTCAGTCAATACATATTATAGTTGGGAAGTAAACATTGGTTTATCCATACATTAAATTCACATAAATTTAAAATTATTTATGTAAAATTAATTCATTATAAACGCTATTGCTTTAAAACGCAATGTTTAATATTTTATTTATAAGTTAATTAAAAATAAGACATATGTATGATTAAGTGAGATTAATGGGAGTTATTTTTATATCCATGTCTCTTTTTAAGTTATTATTTAGATTAAAAGTGTTATTCTCAGGAATGGTTGCAATCTGTCTCTGGAGTAAGTAGGTATCATTATTGATCTCAAGGGTAAACGATAAGCATAAACAATTTGTTACGGATGTTTTAAACATTTTTACACAAGTCAGTAGAAGCCAATCTGGATACTTTAAGCGATAAGATATACATACAAATCTTCTTACAGTCGCCATTTATAAAATGTAACAGTAGTATGTTTTAATAAATGTTATTAAACGAATTATCCGGATTTTTTATCTTTTTATTTGTTAACACAGCTAGCCATCTACCCACCCTAGATCATCGTATGTATCATGCTGAGTGAGGCTGTTAAAACCCATCCGTCAGACGGAAAAATTCGTTACCATATGATTTGATGGAACCCTAACCCACATGGTTTTCTAGCTCCCCTTTTTCCCTAACAATGGTTACCTAACGCAGTCATCTTGCCAAAGCGTACCCGTTTTTAATCGGTACTTTTGATGCATAAAACGCATAAGACTGATTCTATTAATAATTTTATTTTTAATGTGGTTAGAATAATTATCAAGAGGTGGCGCTGTTTGTAATAAAACAGGTACTACCACATAAAACATACAACCGTAGATTAGTATGTTTCGGTGGACCGGACATAGTATTCTCGATCGCCGACCGGACATTATAATAAATCATTAGTGTGTCCACGGGTAAGAGGCATATTGTACAGTCGACCGCACGTCAGTGGGAACACTGACCTTGAGCTGGCCTAGGATATTAGGGAGTTTCACTGAGTGTCTTACCTTTTCATTTTTGACTGTATTTGATAGATTTGCTTAGCTTGGAGTTCAAAAGAGATGGAGAAATAAAAATGGGTAACAAAAACATAATGTATAGAAATGCCACTTTATTGATCGTAAAATAAATCTTGGTAGGTATGTACTTTGCACAATGTTGTAGGAATGATAATCTGATGAATAAAATACATTTCACACACCAATTAAATGTCTCAGTTAATAAAATCATATCAGGTTGTTTAACTCAATGGAATTACTTTTAGGCTTAACTGTTTCGGTTACATTTAATTGTCGACTCCTTAGTTTGACTTCTTGGAATCCTTGGATGGCGAGCGCGACCTCGAACGGGACATGGAGCGAACTTTGGAGCGGGAGCGAGAGCGGCTGCGGCTGCGAGAACGGGACCCAGAGCGGGACCTAGTGCGACGGCGGGACCTCGACCGGCTGAAAACACGTAGAAATATATACATTAGCAATAACATCTCACTATGGTATAAAATGTTGCCCAACCAGGTTCAGCTCAAACATTATGTATCTAGAATTTTGTATGATACTGGTAATTCTATTTATATAATGAACACCATGAAAAACGTTAAATGCATCAGTAATTAATTGGCTGGCTGAACATGGCTGAGACATAAACATATTATGCTAACAGATTATGTTCAGCCCAGATTTGGTCTAATGTAACTTTTGATCCAGCAAACCAAATCTATGAGTTCACAAAATAGCAAGGTTAGCAGAATATGGATATGGTAGATCTGAAATTTTTAGAGAAATTAACTATATTTTAAAATTAAATGAAATTAAATGTTCATTCTATGTCGATCAGTGATCTCCTGTCTCCATTTTAGTATTCCTTTTTGTTTCCCCTAAAAACGTCTGACGCCGAAAACTTAACCGAACTTTTTATACTACCCTATAAAACTGAAACATAAACAAATGTTTGTAAACCAAAGTAGCTCTGCTCTGAACACAAATATGGGATAATAATGTGTAACTCACTGAGTGCACGCAGTGATTACATTAGATGTGTGTAGCGTCGCGCAGAATGCACATAACTCTCACTGAACGTCGGTAGTTCTCGACAAGTGAAGTGCGCACGTTGCTACGTAGTTCGCAGAGCGAAGCTAGTTGCGGCCAACTTAAGCGACGCACACGCCGCGGGGTGAAAGCTACGTAGCGCAGACAATAAGGTGTGCAGACACTGACGAGTTCGTTCTCGGCGCACAGGCCAATGATAACCTATAACATAGTTATCATTGGTTTATGTGGTTCCAAAACTATGGAATCGAATCTTTACACATTGACACAATCCCAGCAACAATTGTGATGGTTTCAATCAGAAACATTCTCTTTAATAGTTGTAGCATTATTTTTTGGCTGCAACTAAATCCATTAAAACTAGAATTGTTTATTTTTGCAAAGATCTTCATGGTTGTTAGCATTGTTAACGGGATCAAATCCAAGTATTTACAATATTGAATGCATAAAGATTCCATACCATTATGTACTTCCATGACACAAACACGACTGGTAAGGTAGGTATCATTTTGGCTAAGTGAGGCGTTACCTGCGGCGGCGACGGCGTGTGCAGTCCCTGGCGTAGTGTCCACGGTCACCACAGTCATAGCAACGATCATCATAGGGGCGTTGTGGCGGGCGCGAGCGCGGCGGCGGGCCTCGACCTCCGGAACCCCGGCTACCATTAGATAGTTCCACGCGAGCACGGCGACCGCATATTGTTCGACCGTCTAAGCCTCGAACCTGTTGTATGTAATAAACCATATACAATTTATCAGGCGACATACATATTATGTCCACTGGCCGAATCACGACGAGTAGGACCGCCGGCAGTGAATGAATGCGGAGAACAAAGGTCTTGGTGGCGTTTTCGTGTTGCTTTGGCGCACCATGGAGGGGTCTGTGCAGCAGAGGACTGGTATTCTGTAAACGCGGGGCAGATGAGGGCATAACACAAAAGATCAAAAAATAGGGTTTCAGTGTTGCCGGGAATACCTACCCCCCTGACGAGGCCCCAAGATGAAGTTCCAAATCCGTTGGTAATAATTTTATTATTAGTAGGTAAATAGGTAAACTATAAATTTAACAGGGTTACAAATTAAACAGCTCACCGCGTCTTCGGCGTCTCGAGGGTCCTCGAACTCGACGAAAGCGAAGCCGGGTGGATTCCGAGCCACCCATACATTTCTCAACGCCCCATAGTAAGAAAAAGCATCTTCAAGTTCTGGTTTGCTGGCGTTATTACCCAAGTCTCCCACATATACTTTGCTGTCACCATACCGAGACATTATCTAAAATAAAACACTCAAATGAAAAAAAATTAGACTGAACATTGCGTCGTAATTTCCGTTTCGTCCCACACAAACAGCGCACGCACACGGCACTCCCAGCATATACTTACCAGTTTATTTATCTTATAGAATTTTAAAACATCACATCACCGTCACTTCGACAAGAATTATTTACAGAAAGAACGAAATAATATCATGAAATAATGCTACTTTGATAAAAATTCATTCAACGACGAAGGCAGAAAGAAAGATCACACAAAATGGCGTCCGCGTTCATTCAACCACAAAAATGTCATTCAATCAAATCAATCAAATTCATTTTTTTTTGTTGAATTTACAGGCAACAGTCATAGACCATACAGCCAAGTCATATTTTGTTTGTTTTTCTTCAAAAACCGGCGGTTATAGCACGGCCTCCACAAAAACAGGGCACGATTAATAAGTCGGCGATTTTCAATAAAACCGCAGCACGGCCTCCACGAAAGCACAACTACTGCCACTGCCATTCGGTGATCCACAATCTAGTTCACGTCCGCATTAAACTGATAGTAGGTTTAATGAAGATTTAACAAGGGACATTCATTTTGAAACGATCTAGTAGAGTCGGTTACACGCTTTTATTTAATTATCCCGCACAATATCAAGGAGGAGATATACATACAATATACACTATAAAAGGCACTTGTTGCATATAAAACTATCACAGATATACACCAAAACCTACAATATACATTTTTTAGGAAAACTAATTATAAAGACAACTGTCTCCGACAAAATCCCGCCAAAAAGCCTCAATCAAATTCACATCAATCAAAACAATGGTGGTTCATTGCCAGATCAAAAAATAGTAGTCTGATACTGTTCTAGGCAGCTTTTTTAAATCTTAATCCTTGTGACTTCGTCTCTGGGATTTTGGGGCGAAATATTTCCCGCCAGAGACACGGCAATAATTATATCGCATTGCCTCACAGACTACTAGGAAGATACAATTGTCTGCCTGCAAAACATTTGTGAAACGGACCAAATGGAACTCTAAAAAAGGCCAAGATTTGAAATTGCCATTCACTGGCTGGTTGGGCGCCTGGCGCACATGTAATGTATGTTGTCCGACGACAGTCATGTTCGCCAACATGTGCGCCTATAATATTGTGGCATTGGCGTGGAGCTATAATTGTTTAACTATTTGCACGCGGTGCGGCACAAATATTTGCACCGCTGATTTACAGTGGCTAGATCTATTTACAGAAGTTGGGTTAATTCATTAAACTATTTGAAGCGCCCCGTGTGCAGAGCGCTTTAGTCAGCAAGCTCCGTCCGTATTTGAGCGTGTATCCAAATGGTAACTTACTATTGATGTAGGTACAGTACACGCATTGCATGGCAACATCGAAAAAAAAAGAAAGAAGCAATGTAGCGGACAGATGGACGTTGTTTCGACTTTTCTATTCCGTCATGCAATAATTTTTGTCATTCATGAATTCTTCGATAGAAAATAATATTTTAGATGGTGTCACCTACGTGAACGTTAGTTGAAATATAGTTAAATAATGTGTTAATTTCATTTTGCGTAGTTCATCTTCATAGTTCTCGATAGGTCTGTGACAAGTTCGGTAATGGTGGCCATGTCATGAAAATCCCCACAGCCATGGATGATAGCTCCGTATCTCATCACAACGGAGGGCAAGTGGGATCTCAAATAGGAGTCAGTGTAAATAACAAACAAAATGACGAACCTAGTCAGAGCGTCCAGTATTCAATACCGGGCATTTTGCACTTCATCCAACACGAATGGGCGAGATTCGAGCTCGAGAGATCACAATGGGATGTGGACAGAGCTGAGTTTGAGGTGACTTTTTGTTTTTTCTCAACTACCTATATTTTCATATTTTTAGATTTACAATTGATTTAAATTTTCATGCTGCTTTACTTATATTTGATTGCTGAAAAACTTCATAGTGCATGGTCCGAAATATTGCTCCAATTGCTTCACTTTTCTTTGTTATTTAATTAGATTTAGTATGAATAACCCTCTGAACATTCTATTCATCGTCTAAATTTGTGTAGCATTCAAATTGTGTAGTAATTCGTATTGCTAAACTTTTCCTTTAATTATGTATGCAGCACATTTACAATTATAATTTCATAGTAATAAACAGTAGTAGTGAGTATAAAGCATTATTAGGTAATAATTTTTTATTTTTTTTGTTTGGTAACTATGCATTAATAGCTAATTTTTTAGTATTTTCTCTTTGTGTTTTGCATGGGTGGTAAACAATTTCCAGCATAACTATTGGCTCCTGTGTATTTTGACTAGAATAATTTAGTTGGTAACTATTACTATTTATGAATCAAATAAGATACAAAACTTGCATGTTTGATTTCTTAGCATTGCAACAATAGGTGTACTAATCAGTTTGATGCTAGATTTGGTATTAGTGTTCTTTATGTATCTAGGAACCCTTGACTGTTTTAGTATAGGTTTTACTTTGAAACCTAAGAATGGTAAGGTATTGGTAAGTTTAGCCTTACTGGATGAATAACGGTTTTGACTCCTGCATGTTATATTTTTTGTGTTGTTATAGAAATCTAATTTTTTTAAACATTTTTGTCTGGTTCAAGAAGTTTAAAAGGTCTGGTTAATGTAATATTGGGCTTTTCCAACACACACAATTGCAATTCTATATTTCTAGCCTGAATTTTCACATGTCTACAATTACCTAATTACCAGACTGAGGAAAATTTAAATTACCTATACATAAAGCTGTCAAATGACTAACAAATCAATCCAGAAAAGAGATCACTGGAAATAATAAGTTTGGTATGAAAGCAATGATTTTATAAATGTTGATATAATAAATGGCTAATAAATAATACCTGTTATTTAATAATAAATGCCTAATACCTGCATAAAGAAATTGCATTTGCAAAAGTGAAAATTTTAAATTGCAAGCTACTTGGCTAAATCTTTCTTAGTTTGTCCCTCATTATTAAGAAATAACCATGATTCTGATGACAAAACTTCTTGATGAGTCCATTTTCCATCAAATGCGTTCTTTAACCGCCACACATCTACAGGCAACTTAAAGCCTTGCCTTCACTGGGCCGGTGGCGGTGTTATCACAGCTGGCCTCTATTATTTAGGTAATATGGAAGACTCCAAACTAACGCAGGCAAGGCGCGGCCTACAGGCGGCCAGTCACGCGCCGCGGCTTTCCTGCGTTCTTACAACTAACCGCCACCGCAAAAAATGTACCGAACCGCCCCAGTGTGGATTTGCCTTTACATTGCCAATTTTATATTAGAAACAGGCAAATAATACTTTGCAATCATATTTATTTAAATTACAAATTATTCTAATTTAATCAAATGCTGATTAGTAATCTTGGAATAAGATAACGAGTACCTTTTACCGGGCTAAACTGTTCCCGCGGTAACAAAATTATTCCATGTGGGCAAAGCCGCTGGCAACAGCTAGTAAGCTTATCATATAAAATAAATCTCAATTTATTCACAGGCAAGGATCGCCTTCCTCCAAGGGGAGAGGAAGGGCCAAGAGAATCTAAAGAATGACCTTGTCAGGCGGATCAAGATGCTGGAATACGCACTGAAGCAGGAGCGCGCCAAGTTCCACAAGCTCAAGTACGGGGTGGAGCTGCAGCAGGGGGACGTGCGCCCGCCTCCCGAGGAGCCGCCCGCGGAGCCCGAGCCGGCGGAGCGAGCGCAGTGGAAGCAGGGACGCCAACTCATCAAGCAGTATCTCCAGGTTTGTCTAAGCCGGCACTATGCAGACATTGAACGGTAGGAGATATATGGAAACATGAAAATCCGTCGTCAAGTAAAATCTATTCAGTTCAACGTATTTTTATTACTTTTTTATTTGTAAAAAAAAACAGATACATTAATGTACATCTAGGCGGTCGTATCGCTACGAGCGATTTCTTCCAGCCAACCTATCTATAGAAAGAGTATCTAAAGCTGAACAGATTTTTTGTTTGTTTGTTTGTTTGTTTGTTTGTTTGTTTGTTTGTTTGTTTGTTTGTTTGTTTGTTTGTTTGTTTGTTTGAACGCGTTAATCTCTGGAACTACCAGTCGGATTTGAAAAAACTCTTTGCATTTGATAGCCCAATTCTTGAGGAAGGTTATAGGATTGACTATTTAAAATCACGCTACGAACCGTAGGAGCCGAGCAAATAGAAAATGAAGCCAGAAATAACTTATAAAACGCGGGGGAGGCTAGTAATTATCTAATCATATATTTTCAAGAAAATAATCTCTCGCAGTCTCCTGTCTAGTCGTCTGTTTTTTTCCCTCCTGTCAAGTCAAACAACAAAAAATTATAGTCAACCAGTCATGTGTTCAGTCAAAGATATGCCACAACAGATATTATCTACAAATTTTTCAAAATAGTATGACTTATAACTAGTTATAATAGTAACTGTTATTAACTAGTTATAAGGTCTACTATTTGGGAAGCAGAGTAAATTAAATTCCTTGGATAATTATTTGGTCGGTCGGATGGATTCCCACCTGAAGATGATGGATAACATGACACCTCCAAAGATGACCCTGACACTTGTATTTATTGACTAAAGGCGCATTTCATTAGGTATGTTAAGACTCGATATTCCTTTCCATGTATTGTTTGTCTATATCGACAATTTTACTGATATTAAGACTAAATAAAACAGCATTTGTATGGGTATAAAAAAAGGTGTAGTATGAGGGTTTTAAATGCATATGGGAGACGTGGCGCTCAGCCAGGCATATGTCTAAGGGCATATGCATGAAAGGGGACGCGGTGGTGCTCGCAACGTGGCAGTGATTTGAGCCGCCGTAATACCCATATATTACCTGTCAACTTTCCTGGGAAAAGGTAAAGCCACTCGGTAATTGTTTCTATCTCATTCAAGTTACTTGAGCTTATCGCTTTACAGTAAGTATTATTTTTCATTAAGCATATGCCCTTATCCTTATTACAAATTCTAATTTGAATCAAATGATAATGGATTGTCTAGATTAACGGTGATATTATGAAAGGGTGCTATCATAGTTTCAATGATAGATCTATTTGCTTTTAATTGAAAACAATTCTCTCTCATATCAATAAAATAAAAAGGAAATAATTGCAGGAGAAGCTAAATACAACTTCATCATCATGAAGAGCTTTGTAATTGAATAATCCACAAAGTTATTATTATTTTAATTTAATTTATTTATCACGTTTGTAGACAGTGCGGTGAGACGTCGTAGTTGTGAATTAAATGAATAACGTTTATAATACCGCATCACAAACTCATATGCCTATCATCATATACCTTCGCCGTCCACTGCTTGACATAGGCCTTCCCCAAGAAATCACACCCAGTCCTCCGCCCTCCGCATTCAGTCGCCTCCGGCCACCTTTAGGTCGTCGGTCCACCTGGCAAGACCAACGTTGCGCGGTTTCAACTCCAGAACTCGTCACACTCAACGGCCGTCGGTTCTGCTTCAGCTGTGACCTGCCCACTACACAATACAATTTGATAAAAAAAAATTGAGTTTATTATTATTTTATGGCACTGTATAGTTTTTAAACAGCCTATTATAACTTTCTTTCGTTAGTATTTTATATCTCTACTTCATATAAAAAAATCTGGACTGTTTTATTCACATGTTTTTTTTCATCTTCTTTTGAATAGGAAATAGGATACACGGATACAATCCTGGACGTGCGCTCGAACCGCGTGCGGACGCTACTCGGGCTGAACAATGAGGAGCAGTCGGAGGATCCTAATTATAGGACCTACGAGAAGCAACAGCGCTCGAGGTGCGACTACTCTGAGAATCACATGATCCGCAAATATGACTATGGTAAGTAATTTCTTTATTCACTCAGTTCCAAATCATCTGGGTATACACATAGGTCTACCCTCACTGAGAGGGTACTGGCATGCAAGCAATGCAGGATACCACGCAATATTTTCGTTTCTGTAAAGCGTGCGGTCGGTAAAGTTTGATACTACCATCCTGCGAACGACGTAAGGCGTATTCTAGACACGCGGCCTGCGGTGACGGCCTACCGCAGGCCGCAGCTTTAATATGAAAACGCAGGCCGCGTGTGTCTGAAGTATTCCGTACATTGCGTATGGAATACAACAGGCCGCCACCGCAGTATAAATAGACTAAGACACATACTAGGACGACTTTACTAGATTTTTTTTAAGTAGTCACTAGCTAGGGTACTTAAAAAAATATGACCTGTGAAAAAAATTATGGGATTATACGAGTACAGTATTGGGATCGTCTTTTGCTATTTAGGATAGTCATGCGACGTGGGGTGGCCATATGCAGCATGGGTGCTGTTTAGTGTAGATGAGTCTTCTCGCATTTTCATATCTTTATAATAATATTCGCGTAAGTTGTATAGCTATCTATAGCCAACTATCCGCGCCAATGAGAGGAACTTCACTCAATATAATGCATACACCGACAAAATCTTGTTGGTGTGTTATTTATTATAATCCAGTAATCTGGTTTGATAATCTTTGGCTATCTATATTTCATTTATCTAGACAATTATGCAAAAAAAGGATTTCTAGACAATTTCAGTATAATGTTTAATCTTGTAATAAGCATGCACTGTATAATTATATCATTACCTACCAATTATAATATTGTGTGATATATTAAATACAACATATTAATGGTGCAATATTTATGGTGATGTGATAAAAAATGTCTAACATTACACTACAAGGAAGTTAATGTTATGATAATAATATGGCGCGTTATTCTGGGTATCAACACTCGTTTTTCCTGTCAACTGATCATGGTGGGTGTAATTAATAATTATCCACAGGTTGGTGGAGGGATGATGTTCTTTAGGACTTCACATGTATGTTCATTCATAGATAGTGACATTTTTTTTTTATCACATGCTGGTTTTATTGAACTTTTTGGAGATGGAGAAAAAAATCACTTTAGAGTAGGTAAAGTACCAGTGTTTTTGAAAAGACCTGGATTACCTGTAGCAGTGGTTTACTAAAAGATAGTGTTAATTATTCTGTGGTAAAAGTCATCAATAGCAAGCATGATGATGATGCTACAACCAACTGATTCCGAAACTTTGATTTTAACTTACTGCTTGCTTTAACTTACTGATTACTTGAGTGTGTTGTGCCTATCTGTTACGTCTCACCTTCAGAAATGTGGAGTAGATCCGTAGACATTTATTTAGAAGAAATACGAGGATTGTTTCTCCTAACAATTTAAACATTGTACAACAAATTGAAGAATTTTTGTAATCGTAGGTGGCAAGGAGGTACGTAAAGGCGGTGTGTCCGCTGGCGGCGGCTACAACGAGGAGGGTCTCTCCGTGCAAGAGACGGCTGCAGTATTCGCCAACTTCGAGTTCCTGGCCAACCAGGAGATGGATATGGATGAGATCGACGACCTCGACGCCAAGCAGCCGCACCACGCTTCGGGGAAACAAGGTGGGTTACGAGCGACGGTGATTGCGCTCAAAGCTGAGAATAAATCATACACCAACGAGTTTATTTTTCTCATTGACTAATAAGTCCAATAGACTCCTAACGCTCCCAATCCGCGCATGCAGATTTCCATAAATTTTGAAGCTATTTTCGAGCCTTTTAGGGATCTGACTCGTGCATGGTGAAAACGGCTCGTCTGATCAATCAATCAAAATTCTTTATTTGTGAAACGGGTAAAAAAGTCAGATGTTAATTTGTGTTGTGTTGGGTAAGCTCTATGTTTCGCCTCGCCAGCGCGGGCATACACATTTTAAGCACTTTTTAAAGATTTTAAATATTAGCTAAACAAAAAGCATGCCATTATATAGCATTAATATATAAAGGACCTATTTTAAATTACGTGTGGACGGCAATCTGGACCTCCTCCGTCCGTACTCCGGACTGTCACCATCACATCTCATTCAAACCGTTCCCTAACGGAGATCTAAGGGCTCAAAGTGACCTCGAATGTATGAAAAACGTCCCCTGGTTATGTATTCTGCGCCCTGGTCCTTCTTTTGTTTTGAGTAATATATATTAAGCTGTATTGGTTGCATAATAAGGCGAGGAGGTGGACCACGAAGCCGAGGAGGTTCTGAACGAGCTGAACCTCCTCACGGAGAGCGAGGCCGACGCGGGCGGGCAGGGCGATGAGTACCCAGTCGGTGAGTTCGTACGATGTTTTCTGTTATACAAGTTCTATTTATACATGTAATAAAATTATAACTAGACGATGTATGTACGGTCGACCGCACGTCATTGGTAACAAATCCAGTATAAACTGGTCTCTCATAGTATTGAAACTCCCCAATAGGCTAGGCCAGGTCAAGGTGAACGTGTTTCCACTGTCGTTCGGTCGACTGTATAGGAGATCTTTAAGAAAAATTGATATTAGGGGACTTAATAAGAGCAATAGAAGCCAAAACAATAGTTTTTGTTTGTCTGTATGTTTGTTCCGGTATCACACAGAACCTAATCTGTATGTATGTTCCAGCATCACGCAAAACTTAAAACTGTGAGGGTGGCTTTATCCGTTTGTGACTCCTGCATGATGAAAGGCGTTAGCCGCACGTCTGACACCGTTTTGCGGCGGTCAATTATTTGTAATTATGTTACAGCGAAATTCCCAGGGGCTGTGTCGGGCGCGGGCGGCGGTGCAGGCGGCGGCGCGGGCGCGGGCGGGGAGGCGGACGAGGAGCCGCTGGCGCTGGGCGAGCTCGCGCAGCTGACGGTCAGCAACGAGCCCGAGGCGTACGACGTGAACAGCGCCAACAAGGAGTCCTTCCGCAAGACGTGGAACGCCAAGTACACGCTGCGCTCACACTTCGATGGGGTAAGCATTATTTTTGGTGACTTGGCTTTTAGTGACGGCCTTTGGGTCAGACGAGTTAAGTTTAGGCAGACTAAAGTTCTGTAAGCCAGAATTGATTAATCATTTATTAATTGATCTATACAAGTCGCTTATTAATGTGTTGCAGGTGCGAGCGCTCGCCTTCCACCCGACGGAGGCTGCGCTGGTGACCGCCTCCGAGGACCACACGCTCAAGCTGTGGAACCTGCAGCGCACGGTGCCGGCTAAGAAGTCCGCCGGGCTGGATGTGGAGCCGCTGTACACGTTCCGCGCGCACGCCGCGCCCGTGCTCTGCCTCGCCATGGGCGCGCCGCGCTCCGAGGAGTGCTTCTCCGGGGGCCTGGACGGCACCATCCGCGTGTGGAACCTGCCCCCGCCCACCGCGGACCCCTACGATCCCTATGATCCCGCCGTGCAGGTATCGCTCACTCGTTACGTTACGGGTACATTCATAGGTTTAGTCTTGAAAATACTGTTTCAGTCGTTTAGGTCTGCTGTGGATTTTGAGAAGCGGCGGCGCCTTTGTGATACAAACTGAATCTTGAAATTGGTCGTACCAAAAAGCGCATGTTGAAAATGGGTCAAAATTATTTCAGTCCATAGTCGATCGAGTCCAAATTGCACTAGTTTCTGTTAGTTTTTAATTTGAAAATAAATTATCTGGCCACCTAATATTGAAGTACGATCTGTAAACGTCACATCAAACTTATGTAATTTCGAAAAAAAAAGATCACAGTCGTACGGTCGACCGCACATCAGTGGTAACAAAACCAGTATAAACTGGTCTCGCGTAGTATTGAAACTCCCTAATAGGCTAGGCCAGCTCAAGGTCAAAGTGTTACCACTGATGTGCGGTAGACTGTACGTAGTATTTTATAGATTAGATTTTTGGAGATGTTTCAGATTGCACACAATTTAATTTTTACCTATTTCATATTGGGCATAATGCAAATTGAGCGTGTTTCCTATTGGACGTGAATAAAATAGTAAATTTTTCCCACTGGACGTATTTTCTGCTTTGGACCAATTTCAATTTGGACGTGAGACAAAACATTAAACGATTTCGTCAATGTGTTAAGTTAAATGCAATGCTGTTTAATTTACCAGTGGGAGAATTCTAGTGCAGGAACGTAGAGACACAGTGTACTAAACCAGTAGAGAAAAGCGTTATTTAGTACATACTCCTTATAGATAGTTTCTATTTCTAATTCGTCTGTTGACACGGCAAAATGGAAGTTTTTAACAACTGTAGTATTAAGCCAGTTTACCCGTGTCCCAGGGTCCGATCCTGCGCGAGCACACGGACGCGGTGTGGTCGCTGGCGAGCGCGCACGGGCGGCTGCTGAGCGCGTCCGCGGACGGCACGGCGCGGCTGTGGGCGCCGCGCGCCGCGCGCCCGCTGCTGTGCACGCTGCGCGCCGACGAGCCCGCCGGCGCGCCGGCCGCCGCCGCCGCCGCCGCCGCCGCCGCCGCGCCCGCCGCCGCGGACTTCGCGGACGCGGGCGCGCGCGCCGCCGTCGTCTATCGCGACGGCACGCTGCTGCTGTACGATCTCGAGACCGGTCAGGTAGGTTATCTGTCGGCAATGAGAGGATTGTAGGCAGAGAGAACGGAGCGCCAGGTATCGCGATCCTGACACACCTCTCTCGCTTCGTAGTATAGTTTTATAATGATCAAGTATAATTATTATCATGATAGTTATCACGTCGAACCCTGTGAGAAGTGGAATAAACGTGCATCGTTTGTTTGTTTGTCTGTTGTCAGGCTGTGCTGCGCGTGCCGTGCGACAGCCCCGCGAACCGCGTGCGGTCGCACCCGACGCTGCCGCTGCTGGTGACGGCGCACGAGGACCGGCACATCCGGTTCTGGGACGCGGTTTCCGGGCGGTGCGCGCACGCCATGGTGGCGCACCTGGACGCGGTGACGGGGCTCGCGCTCGACCCCAACGGGCTGTTCCTGCTGTCCGGCTCGCACGACTGCTCCGTGCGCCTCTGGAACCTGGACACCAAGACGTGCGTGCAGGAGATCACCGCGCACCGCAAGAAGTTCGACGAGAGCATCCTCGACGTGGCGTTCCACCCGCTGCGGCCGTACATCGCCAGCGCCGGCGCCGACGGACTCGCCAAAGTGTTCGTCTGAGCGCGCACTCTATATACATAGTATATATAATATTACATGTAATTTTATTTTACGAAATCTAAGCGCGGTAGCGAGTGGCGACGCCGGCCGGTCCGGTCCGGTGGGAAGTGTCTAGTCGTGTTGTGCCCGGCGGACGCGTCCCGGTACATGTTGTAATGGACGCGCGCTCCACGCTCGTTATAAGCGCGTAGTGAACACTCATCTATGTATAGACATTTGAAATCTATTATAATATATTTTTAGACTTTCAGTATGTGGATTTTAGGTTTTTATTGCGACTTTTTCACCGATTTAACGATACGCAGTGAGGTGTGTCGTTCGTTTGTATGCATCAGTAAGAGATACGTTATAATAATTAAATATCATGTGTATACCGACGATTTTCCCTCGATGCGACTTGTGTCACGTGGCTGTACAGTTAGATGTTACGCAATACTTGGTAATACTTTGCAAGATCGAATGGTGTTTCTTTAGCTAGTACATTTTATTTAAATCGATTGGATTTTATAGAGAATATTTTCTTTTGTTTTGTGACATGTTTGATGATTGGACGCTGAACATGCCCTCACGGTATCATAAGCAAATGAGGGGCGATCGAACAAATATATGATTGATGATTGATTAGAAGTACTATATCGAAAATAACATAAGTAATGTTTGTTCATAACGAGTACTGCGATGTAGAATATATTTAATATAAAACATTACAATTATTCCTTTATTTTCCTCGATTTCATACTTGTACACATACATCCAAAATTGATAGTAAAAAGCAACATAACCGAAATGAATGTTGTTTTTTTACTTCTTTTTTACCCCTTTGGATTTTATAGGAAGCAGACATCACTTATCGACACATTTAATTTGTTGACTAACTAAATCCACCCCGCAAATAGGCAGTGGAGAGTATGAAACTCAAAGAAACAGTAAACTGATGCAGCTTCGTCATTTTCCTAACAAAAAAAACTTAATTATGTTAAGGTATTTTTTCTAATTTTACAATATACTGATAGTCATGTTGTAGTACCAGAAAATCGCCAGTTTCAATTTCATTTGTAGGGGAACCATACAACAATGTTTTTCCTAGACCAATGGGTATTACCATGTCATAGATAAACTTAAGCAACTACGACGTGCAAAGTTTCATCGAAATCGTAAGCGCCTTTATTGAGAAAAAAAATCTCTGTTTGGACACAGCTACTCTTCGGTTTGAAGGTACGAAGAAACTTGATATATAATCCTACGATAAATTTTGCCGCCAATTCGCCGCGTGTCGATTTCTTTTTTTTACAAAATTCATTCTTAAAATGCATTCTATTTGTCGTGCCAGTTCGAAATTTAAATAAAATTTAGATGAGACCTCTTTAGAATTAACAATGTTCGGGGTTTAAAAAAAGTTCGTTCTATTTTCAAATTACATCGACCGCCCGAGCACGCCTGCTAAAAATGTGCGGGACACTTTCTGGTCCTCCCAAAGGAGGTTGTGCAAGATAGTACCTATAATAATAATATTTGGACATGCACACGGCTGTTTAGTCCCAAACTAAGCCAAAGCTTGTAAATGGGTGGGTACTCACAACTGTTAAACATACATAAATACTTTAAATAAATACATACAAACACCCAGAATCCGAAAACCAACAGATATGCTCATCACACAAATGTTGATCCCGGGTGGGAATTGAACCCACGACCTTTGGCGCAGTAGGCAGGGTCACTACCACTACGCCAACAGGCCAGTACGTAGCTAGCATGTTTGAGAAAAGTAGGCAATTAAAAAGTGAAAATCGCACTCCTTTGTTTTGTCTGATTGAACTATTAGACCCAAAAAAAAAACATACAGCCGAACATAGTACCTCCTCCTTTTTGGAAGTCGGTAATAATTAGCGGAACTTACTTTTCACGTTCCATTGTTGTCGTACGATGGGACCTGTGGCTGCGACAAAAATTTATATGGTCTGAATTTTATTGAATTATAAACATTTTTGGAGTCGAGAACGTATTAGGCAACACTATAATATAGGTACCTATTTACCTACTGAAGTTCACAGGCAAAGGGCGAGTCGCAGATAGTTGAAACTACTGGTAAGTTTTGATAATATTTATTATTTTCATGTTTTAAACGGTATAGGTCACAATCGACAGCCAATCAATATATTGTTTACGATAAAGAATGAGATTCACTTCTGAAGCTTTATCAAACATCTCGCTCGCAGCTCGCATCAGCAACTTTCCAGTAGGTAGCTCAAAGAAAATCTATAGATGGCAGCCGTTAAGTTTTGAAAATAATTCGGCGTAGAGTTTGACATCCTTGAGTTTTCCACTATCAATGGCCAATGACACTTGAGATCAATGCAACGCCATCTCTTGCCAGCATTAGCAACAAAATTTAAGTACCTAGGTAGTACAGGAAAATAGGAAAAATCGCTCATCATCGCTGTTCGTATTGTATCGCTGTAGGTGGCCTGTGTGCGTTTGTGCCCTTGCCCATTCAGCCCAAAGAAAAATTTGTCATAATTGCGGAATTTGCGGATTTCTATAGGGATGGAATGCCCATTGTTACGTGGTGGTGCTATAAAACGACTACGCGATATATTTTCCTCACATTTGTTAGCAACATGGGACTATTCGCCTAGTGAGTATTAAACTTTTACTCATTCTTTTGGCCATTTAAACAGGTTGTTTTAATTTCGATATCAAGAAACAAAAACTTGTGCGCGCGATCGTATTTTTACCTTCACAGTTAGGGCTTATGTAGGTAGGTAGGTACTCTACCTACATAAATAGGAACGTAAATAAGGGTCAGCGCGGACTTTTGGAATAAATTCAAAATTCCATGAAGCATTGACCCTCGGAGTCTGATTACTCTATTTGAAAACGCGTATAGGATCATTAACTACTACTAAATTACTCTATGGTTATCTTTATAAAATCCCATGACCGTGTGTAGCGGTGTATTCCTATACGTGCTGAGATGGCTGCACCTGCGGTTGTCTGAGCTGCCGGCGCCGCCGGAGCCCGACGCGCCGACCACGCCGCCGCACGACCGGCACATGCCACCCGTCGTTGCGTTGCCCCATGGACACCCCAGAGGGTAGCAGGAGCAGGTGGGTTAACGGAAAATGCCTGCATGTAGTACTCACTGTACCCCGAGGGTAGATAATTGGCTCGTTACCACACCAGTAAGCGGCACTGCCTACCCCCCACTCGTGTGCCCGAGACAACCATACAACACTACATAACCTTTTTCCAATTTGAAAATTTCGCGAAATCGCGTCCACTGATTAAACAATTTTATCTTATTTTCTTAGGAAAACCTACAGTAAACAAATACAACATAAAAACTTAAATTAAAAACAGATAACCAATTAAAGTTTTCCACTTATAGTAATTAAATAATTGTATCAATTTATTTGTTACTAGCTGTTTCCCGCGGCTTTGCCCGCGTAGAAAGGTTTCCCACAGTACCTACCTACATAACATCTTTTCCCGAGGTATCTAATAGCCGATTTGTTTGTACAGTTGATGTTGTTGCAATTTGTGATCTATTGTTATTGTAACAGTTTGTTTTGTTTAGTAACTGGTTTATAAATAGGTAGACAATTTCAATTCAGTAACAGACGTGAAGGTCTGTGGATTTAGTTCAGATTAGCACTCCAGTCTTAGTGTCGTTCTACGTAACAGCTCTCAATCTCATCGACTATGGGATTCAAAATGTAAGATATGAGTCTTTACGGCGGTTTTTACGCTAACAGTAATCAGGGTTCAAAATTATAAAGATACTTAGTTATTTATTTGATTATTGTCGTGATAAATATTATCACTTTGAATCCTGACAATAATTTAACAACAAGTGTTGTGTAAATTGACAGTATATAAGTTACTCTATGGTTTAAATATCAATGTTAAAATTTGTTTAGTTCGTTTTTATCATAGAAATATAAGTCCTTAAAGTGTATATGGGAGCGTAGCGAGCTTTTTCCGGTGTTCTGTGGTTTTTATAAATGTCTTTATTTATAGGTGACATTTATAGATGTCGCCACTAGTAAAATGCATCGCGCTAGAGAAGTGTTCTTGGCAATGGTTCGGAGGGAAAATACCCGAATTTTGTGCTCAGTATTCCAGGTGTCGGGTTGTTCGTGTACCTGCTGCTGTGGCTGACGAGGAAGATCTGGCGCGACCGCCCCTCTCCCCCGCCGGGTGGCACGCACGCCCCCCCGCACGACCGCCACATGCCGCACGTGATGCCGACACGGCAGCATCACCATCAAGGGTGAAAGATGCCGCTTTATAACTATTCACCATCAATATTATTAGTGGCTATCGTTGTGCTAGTGTGTCGGGAACTTGGGACTTTACGGGTAGGTGAGAACGACCCACATTCCCCAAATAGTCGTATTATTAGTTATAAGTACTTGAATACTAACCTTAAGTAGTCAAAGAGCCAGAACCGTGAACCTTAACCAAGACAAATGCAAAAGATCTGACATTTTTAGGAAAGTTGGTCGTTGTATCCCACCCGGTAATACCTTCTCAAGTGCAAGGTACAGTCGACCGCACGGCAGTGGAAACACTTTGACCTTGAGCTGGCCTAACCTTTAAGGGTGTTTCAATACTGAGAGACCCAGTTTACAAATACTGGTTTTGCTTCCACTGACGTGAGGTCGTCCGTACGTAGGTAGGTACCACGGTTCGCCTTTCCTGGCTATTTCCAGCTATCTTATCAGGTCGTATCGAGATTTTAACAGGTAGGTACCTTACCTAGGGATTTTTAAAATATTTACATAACAAAATTTTTATATTAAAACCAAATATTTTTCTTTGTTTTCGATTAGTCAAATAGGTTTATAGTTAAAGTAGATGATTGTAAGATTCTAAAATGATTTTAAAATCGATTTTAAGATTCTAAAATGTATTTTGTAAATTTTTTGTATGATTTAGCAAGAACTTGTACTTCGTACGTACGCATTTTAGTTTTGAATGACTGGAATAATAAAAAATATAATTTGGTGTTAATTGTGTTTGGTAGGTACCTAGTACCCACAGAACACGGAAAAAGCTCGCTACATATAGTAATCTATGCTAGTACCTACCTACCTATTTGTTTTATGTGGTTCCTACAGATTAGATCGGTGTCTATTTGATGAATATACCTATTCAGTTTGAGAGTTTGGTTTTAATTTGGATTGAGTATCTATGCCTATTTGCGACATAAATAGTTAAGTATAAATGCTGAAAAATTTAAACAGTTTTTAAATACCTACCAAACTAACTGCAAACTGACCAAATAATCAACAAGAGCATGAAGAAATCTATTTAAATATCGGTCGGCCAGAAAAATATCACACAGAACATAACGCGAAAACAGAAACAACCCAGGTATAAACCCATGTCCTGATAGATACACTAGAGTGCTTCGTCGTTAGACCCCACTACCGAATGTCCCAATGGGACGTAACAGCGAAATCCAAATTTAATATTATTTTTATTCGTCATTAACTCATTAGATCTCAGTCCGTTTTTTTCGCCAATTATGAGTAGGTAGTCTGAGTACAGTAAGCAAGAAAATGCTTTGAATTAATAGCTGCATAGCTGGATCAAACGGCTCGTTACAATTAAATTTATCCCGACTAAATAAAAGCCATTTGCTGATACAAAAGTTTATAATAAAACTCCCACACATGTGACAGTTAACAATTAGTGATGTGCTCGGATAGCGCTGGTCGGATGCAGCAGAGATCTTTGCACATGCAGCAGCTGCACGAGAGATGGGCCTCGCCGAGCCGGTGGCAGAGCGACTGCCGCGACATTGAGCTCGTCTCATTCTTCCCATCGCTGAACACGTGTCCACACTTAAACAAAAGCAGTCGAATAAAATTCCTCAACAAAGACGAGGAAAGATAGAATGACGACTTGATTGCACAGGTTGATGTGCGAGGTTAATGAGGACTCGCCTTTGCATTCACACATGGTGATTGTGCGATCAAATATCAATAGTAGATATAATATGGCTCAAAAAGTTAGTATATACGTTGAAGTGGCTGGTCACATCTCTCTCGGAGAGCCGATAACCGCTGGGTAGACGAGTTCTCGAATGGAGAAGACGTTTGAACAAGCGTAGAGTGGGACGCCCACCGACTAAATGAAATGGAGCGACGATCTGCGTTAAGGCGGCTGGCAGTGACTGGATGCAGAGAACCGAAGATCGGGTTCAGTGGCGCATCTTGGAAAAAGCCTAGCAATGGACTTGTGCAGGCTGATGATAATGATGTGCGAACGTAACTTTGGTTTCATCTGAGTGTGTGCATTGTATTATGAGGCTAGTTTTCAACCGACGAAAAAAAGAGGAGGAGGTTTCACGTAAACTTACCGCGACAGCCATGTTCCTGCAATGCAGCCGCCGCGCGCTCGGCTTCACGTAAACTTACCGCGACAGCCATGTTCCTGCAATGCAGCCGCCGCGCGCTCGGCTTCACGTAAACTTACCGCGACAGCCATGTTCCTGCAATGCAGCCGCCGCGCGCTCGGCTTCACGTAAACTTACCGCGAAAGCCATGTTCCTGCAATGCAGCCGCCGCGCGCTCGGCTTCACGTAAACTTACCGCGACAGCCATGTTCCTGCAATGCAGCCGCCGCGAGCTCGGCTTCACGTATTGCGCGAGGAGCGCCCAAGCGCGGCCCGCTCGCCGGTCGATCTTGAGCGCCTGCACGGCACTCGCTCGAGCGCACACCAGAGCCGACCGCTGCTCCTCCGTCACACCAGCGTCGCCACCATGCGCTACATCCGCGCGCTGCAGTCCAGTTGGATTGATTTATGTACTTTTATGAGTAAGAGTTGAACGAGCGAATCCTATATGGAGGTAGTAAAGTAGCCCTGACAAAATATCGTCTACTTAAAAAGTCAAAGAAAATGTTTTAAAATGCGGTTTTCTATAATGTCAGTTCAGCAACGCAAATGCGCACGAACACGGGCAGGGCGCGTTACACAAGCGCTAGCGTCTGATTGGTTGTTGGGAGGTCACCGACCGGACACTTGCGACCAGAGCAAGAGTGTGAATAAAAATACCTAGCCGATACCCACATCGGCTTCTTATTCACCTCCTTAAAAGATTTGCTCATTCAGCCAACCATTCTGTATTTATTGGTTAAATTCTTGGTAAAAGTGCCAAAACTACTACCTACCCTAGCCATTAAAATTTTTTTCCAATGTCGGAAAACTTCGTTGCAGTTTCCTGATTAAATAATACTAGGGTGTCATCAGCAAAAGCCATGACCGGGCTGTTCTCCAAGCCCATGTCAATAGGCTAGATATAACGATGACGTGGTATATGGGCGCTCTATTACCGATAGCCAGTCATCAGCGAGAGCCATCCACGCGTAGGCGCTGGGCTGGCGGCGCACCAGGTCCACCAGCAGGAAGCGAGCGCGCTGGGGCTCGCGGCTCGACACCGACAGCAGAATACTGGGGAGAGGTGGGCAAGAGTCCGTCAGTGGCGCGGCGGCGGTGAGGGGCCCGAGCCCGACTCCGTCTGGCCCTTTACACAAGGTCTGGCCATATAGGGTTTCTCGATACATGTAACATTTAAGGCCCGAGCGCACGAAATACGTTCATGCGCGTCGCGTGGCAGCTCTAATGTATAACACTTACAGATATCACCTGACCTGTGGTAACTGTTTTATATTTGTCATCAGAATCAGCCGCCTAGCACGATATTTTGTGGTAGTCCCGCAGTGGTCACAGTTATTAGTTTTGTCGTCAATAAAGGTATATAACAGTAGATGTGATAGGTTTTAGGCTCTTTTAATTACCTGTAGCCGCCCGTGGCGTTGGTTTTATCAAATACCGCCGCTGCACTTGCCGTATCCTTGTTCTTATGTAGACATTCCGCTTCCAGGCTTCTCAGAAAGCTGACCTAAATAAAGAGCATTGGAGCATAAAAGGGGGCATTATTTTTAAACGTAGGTACATTTTTATAATCCTGAACAAGAATAATAAGGCCATTAGGACGGACCATGATGACAGATTGCAGCGCTATCGGAGCGAGGTTTGTGTAATTTGGGCATTTTGACAATTGGACGATTATATAGATTTGGACATTTTGGCTCTCGGGATTTTTAACAGTTCAACGTTATTACGCCCATAAACGGTTGCATGCTTAGTTGATGCTTTAGAAATGGAGAGAACTGACAGTAAGGCGGTAGAGGATTGTTCCCGGCGATGACTGCCCCTTAGCTTACCTCTCCAAACTTGTCAATTCCCCGTTTTATATGGCACAGTGCGTCGTCTATCCTGCCTCGCAGACGACAGCACAGTGCCACCAGGTGGGACAAAACAGCCGATTCCGGGGACTCCGTCAGGGCCCGCGCCATGCAAAGCTCTGCCATCTAAATACAAATTACAACTCTTTACTTAATATTCCCAAATTCGTATTTTCGCTACTACCTATATAGGTGCGATAATGTTTACAGTCGGGTCTTTGGGTAGAAGAGTGCCATCAATCTCTTACAAAAACCAATTCCTTATAATTTAACAGCATGTAAAATATTCAAGTTATACTCATTTTCCATTAATCGTCTCAGCTCAAAAAATACTGGCCACTGTACTCTTTGCTTGGGATATTTATAAAGGTTATCGTTGGCTAAGGGTAAAATTGCTAAGTCCTTTAACTTTACAGTATGAATCTTATGGTATTATCTGCCACCCCCGTCTACGAATAAGAAAGAAAATGGGATATGACACAGTGTTTCTTACATCCAAAGCCCTGATCCTGAGCAGTAGATCAGCGGCGTCGTAGTAGGGCGAGGTGCCCGGCAGCAGCGGCGGCGGGTCCCACCAGTCGCCGAGCTCGTGCTCCCACGCGCGCGCGTGCGGCTCGTTGCACACCATGTTGGCTTCTCGAGTCCTGGACCGGAGACACTCTGTTGCATCTGGCACTCCTGCGTGCTGGCAGTTTACAGTTTTTCTTTCTTTTGCTAAACTGCTCTGTGTTGAAAAGCTTTTCGAAGCGAAGCCGCAGGAAACAGCTAGCATTATAAACGCGAAAGTTTGTAAGGATGTTTGGATAAATGTTTGTTGGAAGTTTGTTACTCTTTCACGCAAAAAGTACGGAACAGATTTTGATGAAACTTTACAGTAATATAGACATCAGAATAACATATTGGTAGGCTATAGATACCTCGGGAAAATTCCCGCAAGCAGAATTTTTTTACGCAGGAAAATCCGTGGGAAACAGCTAGTCTAATATAAAAATGTATGATCGAAGGAGGTAGGTTAATATATATAAATTGCAACTATTTTGCAAACTACGCAATCCTTGCACTCACATATTTAGGCATTCCAAAACCTTGTCGGCCATGCGGTAGAGTTCTCTATGTATAAAGTAGGCGTTTGTAAGAACCCATGCGGTGGACCAGCACGGGTACCACGCCAGCAGAGCCATGAAGAAGGGCTCTGCTGCTTCTGGGTCTTCTTCGTACACCATACAGCCTTTAGCAAGAATCCTAATCAAAAATGATCAGATTTATATCTTTGTTTTTTGTTTGCAAGGTAGAATAAATTCAGAAGCAACGGTATGCGGTATGTCAACTCACGTAAGGGGGTGTCGAATGTTGAGCATTAAAGCTTTGTCGATACAGACGACAGCCCATTCTCTATCTACGTCTCTCATACACGTTGACAGTTCACGCCAGCAGTTCTCATCATACGGTTTCTCCGAAGTTAGCTGTAAACAGAAGTATAGACAGAACTAGGTTTGGGAAACAAAGAATCCTAGCCTAGGAAATGGCAACTGCTCATTGAGTCGCTAGGATATTGTAACTATAATATAATTGGCTTTTAGATTATTTCGCTCCGGCCCGATAAATAACTTTGAATAACGTTGCACTTAAGGGTGGGAAAGAATGTGGCGTGGAGAGGACTCTCACCTACCATGTATTGGTGAAATCCGTCAGGACCACTATAGAAGACAATAAAAGTATTTTTGAGAATGAGATGTTTTGGCAAATTTAGGGGGCTCTACAGTGTTGGTCTTCCTTCTATCGGATTTAGCTGTTACACCATATAAATAATAAAAAGTAGCTGCAAGAAATAGGTTAAATTATTTGTAGAGGGATATGCTCGGAGTTTCTTTGAAGGACATGATCCGTAATAAGGAGATCCGACGGAGAACTAAGGTTACCGACATAGCCGAAAGGATTAGCAAGCTGAAGTGGCAATAGGCAGGTTACACCTGTCGCAGAACCGACGGCCGTTGGGGCAGACGAGTTCTGGAGTGGAGACCGCGGACCGGTACACGCAGCGTGGGACGCCCCTTCGTCAGGTGGACCGACGACCTAAAGAAAGTGGCCGGAAGGGGCTGGATGCGGAGAGCGAAGGACCGGGTGTGGTGGCGTTTGTTGGGGAAGGCCTATGTCCAGCAGTGGACGCTAAAATGCTGAAATGATGATGATTTGTAGAACGCTTAATATACTTTACTATAGGCTCTGTAAAAAAGTCAACACATATATAGTACAAGGCAAGGCTATACCAGCAAATAAAGCTCCATTGCATGCGGTATGTCCTGCAACTGGCGGGCTTGCCTCGCAGCTTTGAGTGTCGGGTCCAGATCCTGCCAATTGTCAACGCCCACCAGGGTTTCAAAAGCAGATTTCATGAGACACGCGTGAGACATCATTAGCATTTCCTGGAAACAAGAAGCATTAGATAAATGACGACTGGAAATGGTATCTTGGCAACTTAGTTAAAGCATGAGGAAGATTAGGTACGTTACTCACTGAGAATGTTCCGACAAAACCAAATCAAATATTGACACGGATCCCTCGATACCTCACTCACATCCTTCCTAGTAAATCAATACACCTGATGATCCTACTAATACTATAAAGGCGAAAGTTTGTAAGGTAGTTTGTTACTCTTTCACGCTGTAACGGCTGAACGGATTTTGATGAAACTTGGTACAGTGCTATCTTATATCCTGAACTAACATATAGGCTACTTAAAAAAAAAAATCCTCGGGAAATAACTTATTCCACGCGGGCAATAGCGTAGATAATAAAAGCACCAAAACACTCGCGTACAGAATTCAAGGAAGATACGGGGCAGGAAAGATTTTTGTTGCAAATGAAAAATGCAATGTAGAGTACCGTGCCTTCCTCATTTGGTTTTATCTAAGGTTGGCAGGTATTTAAGTAGGTAGTCGGTTGGTTCATACTTCGAACATTTCGTCGGATACTAAGAAATTCTTCACGACAAAGTTGTTGTTGACGTAGACAGCAGCGTCCATCCAGAATGACGTCGACAGTTCAACGCGAGTGCGGGTTTCGCTCAGCTGTCGGTTGAATAAGCAAAACTCTGTCATGCCTGTAACAGTATTAATGTGGAGTACTCAGATATACATTGCACAGAGATTAGAGATTCATTAAAAACGATGATGATGATCAAGAATCCCGTTACCGGACGGTTTGAAGCACCAGCTCGTAGTAAGTAGTTGAAATATCTGCGCATACAGGTACGCCTGATTGTAGCTAATATATCATTCCAGAGTTTTTATTCTATGCTGAGGTGGACAATAAATACCAAAAAAGGCAAAGATTTGAAAATCAAATAGGTACTAATGTTAAGCAGTCAGCTTTTAAAGTAAAAATTCAATAATTATTTTACAACAGACTTTTTATTTTACTCGCATATGAAAAGTAGAGTGTTTAACTCGGGTGTAAATGTTCTAATTGCACCCTTATTTACATTAAGGATTGGGTTCATTTGTCACCCTCAGCAAATATTACCATAGTGGGGCACTCGCCGCAGGGAGCTGGCCGCGTTGCGCACGGTGGCCTGCCATTCGCGTATCAGTTGCCCGCGTCCGGTGCACGCTCGCTTGTACCGCCCCCGCTGCTCCAGTTCTGTCAGCATCTCAGTAAAATCTGGTCTAATCACAATCATCATCATCAGCCTGCCGCCGTCTGTGTCATCGTTACTATACTCGTACTCTCTTTTGTGACTATACTCACTGAGGTATCGGTGGCGGTATCTTGAGCTTCACCAAAGGCCGAGACAATTTAACTTCGACGATGATGAAAGCGTTGGACTCTCCGCTGCCTGTATACCGCACACCTCCAGACTCCGTACTGCGACTGGTCACGCCTGAAGGCGTTGTCACTCTAAACAGATTTTGAAAGTTGTCGACAAGTAAGAAAGGAAAGTTTTGACAAGTGACGAGTAATCTGGACCAGTTCAATACATGTACAAAACTTAGTCATAGTCCTTTTTCTGCAGGACAGTCACAGTACAGTGGCTACAACTATAAGCACATCATGAAAATATACGTTACTTGCTAGCTTTTTGAATTGGTGGAACGGCCGTCATCAGAGGTTCGCAACCGCACTTATTTCTCATCAGTTCTTGGTTCCACCAGTGCAGAGGTACCGCTAAGCACACTCTGCTCTCTGTCAATTGTGACGAAGTATGGAATTTAAGTAAAATAACGTTAGATACATTAATTCCTCGACCAATATAAAATGAAAGGAGTGACCGGCAAGTACCCACCTAGGATATACTTTACGAGCAACGAAAATTAAGCGAAATATTAGCGGTACACCACCCGACCATGAATAGTCACAATGAATTTATGAGACAAAAAGGTATAACACCAATTAAAAATATAAGAAGGCATTATTCTGGTTAGAAATCAATCAATGCGTGCGCAGCGCGTTGCAGCAATTTACAAAAGCTACGCGCAAATATTCGATGTGCTCCGGCTTAAATACATTGATCCCATTTTGAAATGTCAGTGATTGACAGTGACAATCTTGTATGACGAGCAATGTATCGGAAATTCTTCTTGCTAGAGAAGGGATCCCTGGCACGTACATCATAGTGCGAGTAACTTAATAAATAATTATATTATAATATCTATTACCTCCCGGATAAAGTAATTTGAATAAATCGAGAAATGCCATGAAACTGTATACAGGTACTACTTGATCCGCAAAGATGTGGATCTCCAAAGGCCAGCACCATCTGCGAAATTGTTTCCCTAGCCACTTTTCGCTGCCCAATATCAAGGTGCGGTGGAACGATCCCCAAATCGTTGTGGCTGGAACAATAGCGTTCTATAAGTCCATACTCTAAGACTTAACTACCTACTACAAACTACTTGGACTTCGCTCCAAGAATACGCCAACTCTGATGCTAATCCTGCGAGGCCTGCCAGACGCGTTTGTAGCTTACGGTCGTAGATCCTGATGATGGACCACAGGTGCCACAGAGAACCTTCAATAGATACCGTATACAAGGCAACAGACGGTCAATTGACGCGCACCAAACATCTATTCATTTGCGGGTTGTGGGCGGTGTAACAGCGCGCTGTGTTGGGGATTCTCATTTGTTCTATGGATCTGTGACGTATGCATGAAACTTAAATTTTTATCTCAGTGAAAACTAATTTGTTCCATGAGAAATACACCCGCTTTGATTTAAGGTTTATCTGTGGGCTGGCGGAAAGAGAACAAAGTCCTGACAAGAGAAATAATAAGGTCCTGAAAGATTTCTGGGGAAAAGTACACTCACAGTTTTTTTTTGCTCCGTACAAATGGCGACTTATATTGATATCAGGGTCCTTTATAAAATCCTTCAACTTGCAGGTAAACTTCTCATCTCCGTCATTGAATATCTCTTCCGCAGTCTTGATTTTCTCCCATTTGGGGTAGAACTCTAAGGCGTTAAATCTTCTCGGAACTCGACGACCTTTCGTGAACATTTCAGTACAGCAGTTCTGTGGTAAACCAGCTACTTACTTTAACTTTATAAATACCTATTTAAATCTTTTAAACGGGGTGGAACAAAATAGGTACCGGTGGTGGTAGGTTACAAAAGCATAGTATATCGAATACTGAACAATTTAGCAAGAATTTATTGATTTCATATTAACATGGCTTCCACCAGTTGGAAGTGAGCATTCCCCACTGGGCGTCATCGTACCCAGGTTCCTGCCCTCCCATCATCATCAGGGCCAACGTTTGCAAAGAATACTAATTATTGATACGTAAAGAAGCGATACTCACCACACCCCGCCAGTTTGTCGTCGCCCGCAAATGACTAGCACGATGCCGGTGCGCAATTACTCGATGCCGCCTATGCGCTCGTTTGTGATTCTGCTATACCCGCGAGCTCGCTTCTGATTGATCTACTTTATGCACACACGAAAAGCGTGTCCTAACAGACCACGGCGGAGTAAACTGGGTATAGGCGCTGCTGCTTTTAGTGGGGTTCTTTTGTCCGTCTGTTAAAAATCTTACCGTCTCATTGCTCATTGGCATTTTCGTCGCAGCAAGATACTGAAAAGTATCTTCATGTGAGATCAGCATGTTGTACGAGCCGACGAGGTTGATTCTCATGTGATTTGCTCTCTTAAGGAACTCGTGGTGGCGAAAGTTGCTTTCGTCCCGGTCTGTCAGCAGCTTCATCGTGATGAGAGGGAGATTGTCCCAGCTCTTGCGGAACAGGATTGTAGGTTTAATCATTGGTTGCATGGGTTTCTTTACGCACAACGTATCCGTATCTGAAAGTTGTATTTTTAATTTATTTTTGATTTGCAGGATTTGTTGGTCATTTGTGCAACTGCATTGATGTGTGGTGAGCGTCAGCCCTGCAAGCTTTATTAAAGATACACTTTCATTCTACACTACTTTTAAAATCCAGAGGGCATACGAGCTTATTAAAGCGCACGATGGCACTAACCAATAAATATGGGTAAAATATCAACATTGCAGCAGCTGATATCAGTAGATTTCAAGTGAGAGTAGTGTCTGTCTTGATTCTGGCTATAAGTGGTTGCTACAGACTGCGGCGTGTTGGACTGGCCGTCATGCAGTCCCGTCTCAAAATCCTTCAGTGGTTGTATGTTGACTGAAACATTACCCATTACGAATAACAAGCAAGACTACCAAGTTGTCTTATTGAAGGTAGAGTTTGACAAAACTCCGCAGAGGACGCGTAGGAGAAACAACTTTGATAGTTGGTCGATCTAAGTGTTTTTGTATGAATTGATGGTGCTTGTAAGTTGTAATCCCAGTTTGGGAAAATACAGATAATTGTAACACGTCACATTAATTTAAAAGTTAGATATTTTTCGTACAGTGATAATGGTGAACATAGGTAAAATCGTAAATTAATATAAGGGCAGGTTCTTTTGTGTAAAAATTGTGTGTGTTAAAATCTTTAGAGCTTAAAATAAGGTTATATCGCAAGAGCATTCCATGTGCTTAGTGTAGATTAAACCGTTCAAAGGTGGTTCAAAGGCATTCTTGTATAAGTAATTAAAATGTTAACGATTGTATTTATACTGACCTATCAATGGATAATCAGCAAACGTACACATTTTCTCATAATCCGAAGGATCATAATTCATAGTTCCTTTAGCAAGAGTTTTGTGTAGTGCTTTCTCCCTGGCGAGTGTCGGTTTAATGATGCCAGACAGTATGAGTTGGTCTGCGTATGTGACTTTGATCGCATAGTGGCGAGGATCGTCATCGGCTAGCTGGAGGCTCAGTATCTTCACGGTGAAGCTGTCCAGAGGTGGTACGGTTATCTCCGTTTTCACACGCGGCGCCGATCGCGTCGAAGGAAGCGATGCAGTGGATCGAATTATCGGTTTCTGTGTAGACAGTTTTGAATCCTGAATTAGAATTTGGAAACTTCTTGCCTTTTCAGGTCGTCGATCCATCTGGCAAGGGACCGACCGGTCTTCACTCCAGAAGCCGTCTGACCCATCCATTAGGCTGTGTCGTCGGATTCAGATAGGGTCGGTTGAAGGCTCACAGTGTGTGAGACAACCGTTGACTGACTATTTAAACTAGACAACGAGTTCCAAACGACATTTTCTTTGGAAATATTAATGTGTTTAGTATAAGCTATCACTGTACCAAGTTTCATCAAAATCCGTTCTGCCGCTACAGCGTGAAAGAATAATAAACATCCTCACTCATAAATATCCATCCTCACAAACATCTTTACAAACTTTTGCTTTTTTATTATTAGTAGGATAGGATATCTGTGGTTTGGTTTCTGAGGAAGGATACTTTGCCGTATTGATGGTGTTTATTGTGAGCGCATTTGCGTTCTTTCACCGCAGAATAGAAAACTAAAATAGTTACTAGAACAATGTTGCATGGTCTGTTGTGGTATGCTAGTGTTTGTTTATTGTGTTTCAATGACTCCAGCGAATTTTTGTGATACTACGAACTCACCTACCTACCAACTTACAATTAATATACGAGAAGGTACATACGTTTACTCTTGCTTTACTCATTCTTACACCACACAACACTGAGTAGGTATACTATTTAATCACTACGTTTTCTACGCAATTCCGAAACTGAACTGCATTACACTTCGAGTCAAAGAGAATACACAGAGAGAAGATATGATGTCTCTTGGTGACGTTTTTGACAAATGGTGATTTTTCACTATAATTTAAATGACATCATTATTGTTATTGGCCAGTTTTTGTTGAAATAGGAGTCAATCGTGTCAATGTATATTTTTGTCAGATTGAAAATGATAAATTACCATTTTCACTTTCCTAAACTTATTAGAATCAAAACAAACCATTATTAACAATATCATTTCCTAAAACATTTTTTTAAAATAAGTTGCACAGAGGATCTAACTTATGCCATGTACCTTCTACATACTAGGTCAGACCTTGTCTGCCTTCTTGTAAAATTTCTCACACGCAGGTCTGCTGGAAGAAATCTATATAGAGCTAAGTTCGCCTTTTTAAATTTAATTTCTCTTTATTGTGTTGTTTTTATTTGTGTGTGCGTGCAATATAAGAAAAACTAGTAAATAAATAAATAATGAAAATTTGTACGAAACACGTGTCATTAATCTAAGTTTTGTACTAAAATAGATTATGGTTTCGAGATAATTTTGTTTGTCTATTGCCATTATGTTTGTACGAAACGGCGATCAAAATGCTGAATACCACATTATCATTAACAGCAGTCAAATTAGCTATAATGATAAATGTTTGTAAAAATAAAATTATAAATCGATTAGAACCTATAGGTTAACATAATAGTAACCTATGGTGTTTACTACCGACGGGGTAAAATGCGTCGGATTTAACCTACTACCTACCTATAGATCGTTTAGTACATTTTCTGTAATCAAATCACACCTTAATTACTTACTCATGTGTAGTTCTCAACATGTTATCGTTGATTTTATTATTCACCGTTATTTATGAAGTGCAGCTACTAGAGTTTGTGACTCAGCCAGTAGGAGACTACGTAAGTTTATTAAATACTTTTAAACGACAATTAGTGAAAAACCCGTGAAAAACTTCTAAATTGTACCAGGACTTACAACAATTTAAAGTAAGTTTTTTTGCATGTTTACTCTGGTGTATATATAGAGTTTTTTTTGAACTTTCGAGCGACTATTCCTAGGAGTGGTTACTGATTTTTACTGTAACAATGGTTTACTGTATTAAAGAGAGTTAAGAATATTAAGTACCACATGCTTCAAGCAAACCATATTTTTTAATTTTAAAAACTTAATTTCAAAGTTAGAAAAAAAGAATAAAATCCTGGAGATCTTTCCATAATACCTACTCACAAATACATAGCTTCAAGGCCCCCAACATGCAATCATCTCTTATCAACTCCTCGATTAACATGCGAGATCATATTTATCTGTAAGTACCGTTTTTACCTTGATTTAACACTGTTTTAATAACAGGGCCCTTACAATGTGGACTACACCAATTACGGAGTGTGTCGTGGTCCCAAGACAAATGATGCTACTCAATTCGCTAGTGTCTTGTTTAAGGAAGGAGACAGCTATAAATCCATGATTAACATAACATTTCTTGGTCTTACAAGTGTGGACGAGGTAGGTATGTCAGTATAATATTCTATGTCAAACTTCGGTGACTTTACTTTTCATTTTTCTAGGTGTACAGTAGAGAATCTGTCAGTCACTCAACTCAAGTATAATTAACTGATATGTATACCTGAAGCTTCGGTTCTTAAGAGGTCTAATAGCCTTAAAAGAACTAATTTAGCTAGGGATGCGGGCGCCCAGCATAATGTTTTTATCTTCATGGCTGTATGTAGCCAACGGCCTCCCATACAAACTTTGAACTCAAATATCTCTAAAATTGAAATGTCGATTCTATTGAAACTTTATAGACTTGTGTCTACTTTTCTAATTGCATCTATGTTTTAGGTCAAACTGATAGTTTTCAACGTTAAAGAGAATCGCAAGACGTTATTGGTAAGTTACAAAATAGACAAACCATGCAAACACTTTGCCGCTAGTGCCATAATAGCGCAATTCACGAAAAGCACCGATTGCATAGCCAAAAAGGTACGTTTTTATTGTTTTGAAATATTATAAATTATAATAAACCTGTAAATACAGGAGGCAGATTTCATCACCTGAAATAATTAAACAATGCCAAGAACTTTGAGTGCTAAGACCACTAAATATTGTTCAGTGCTCATTTTATTACTTGGTGTTTAAATCTAAGCTAATTTTATCTTACATTTTGTCCTAAATTGTAATATCTGCAAATTGTACCTAATTGTTTTTAATTTTATTTGTGCAATAAAGTAGGTAGATTGTATTGTATTTATATATTTTTTTTTTTTTTCAGGTAAGTGTTTCAGTTGTAATAAATTTTACAGATTTCACTCACAAGTTTTTCGGTGCTTCGTTTTTTTACGGAGAATACTACTTTAAAGCTCTCGTTCTCTCCAAGAAGGGAAACATGCTGTGTCTCAGTTTTACTACAATATTCTCTAAGAAAATGTAAAATAAATACCTATTCCAATAAATTATTAACACTCAATAATTATTTGTGTGACATCAGTGATATGATGCGCCTAAGAACAAATCCCGGCGATGGGCCGATGCTGCTGCTTCTGTGAATTAAACCTCGTGTAGTGCGATCATGGAACATCATATTTTATATCGTCCCTCCTGTCGTATCTAACAAACTGACCTATCTGACCTGATAGTATAACTACCGACGCATTCGTCTCTTTATTTTGCACAAGTTCTCTCTAACAGTCGTATCTGTACCATTTATCGTTTTGGAGTTACTCGCCCTTTTCATAAGCATAACTGCAAAAGTTGAAACAGAACATTGAAAACAATATTTCAAAGTTTCACAGGAAAACGGTTTTTTCGGTTGGACGCCGCGCCGTGTACCTACTTTGTATGTAACATATAGGTATTGGCTTCAGTGCCCAGTTCACAATGCCAGCTGATAGATTATAGTCTATTAGAACTTAGCTTTAAAATTATTAGTCTTTGGACTTTTCTTATGTTGTACTCACTTATGCTTGCTATTACCTACCAGCACTGGTGCTCATATTAATTAATCTAATGAGCTCTATGCGGCACCGAAACACTTATAATAGGATGTGTGTAAGTTTTCAATTAAAAATGATAGTTTATCTGAATGAGGATTTTAATTAAATTAAATTATCTTAGACAAAAAATAAATAACAAATAAAATAAGTCGCAATCACCGATTCGGCGGGAATACTCTTAAATGATGCACCTTTGTGAACATTAACAAACGTTTCTCTATATTACTTAATTACCTTAATTAAAATAAGTAATGAATTTTCATAAACCATGTAAGAAAAGTTTCTGTGATCATTAAAAGTACTTAACCCTAGTTTAATATAAATAATAATTTATTATATTTTAACTAAGTTTACAGTCTGTGGCGTCCTTACTGTTTCGTTTGTCTACTTTTGCGACTCCATTCTTTCCATACTGACCGTTCTAAGGCACAGGCCGCAACACACTGGATGCGTGGCGTTATGTAATTATTTGTGAAAAATAGGTACGACTATTTTCTTTAGCAGTCAAATAAAGGGGATTGGCATCAAAATCCACCATAAAATCCACGTAACTTTCCACTTAAAATGTATATTGCTAAGGTTGTGGTTTTCATAGGACTAAACTGTATGGAGTTAGCTAATTTTGATACCAAACCTCTCCCCAACCTTTTACAAATATTTTACGTTCCAAAAACAAATAAAAAGTACTATTACTTACTCTGTGCAAATACATAAGTGTGTAAATCTACATAATTTAACAACTTATTGTCACTTTTATTAGAAGTTCCCAATACCTATTTAATAATTACAAAGCACTCAACATTTTCCACATACCAGTTTAGCTCATTCTTGTTTGGCCGCGTCGCTCGTTGGCCTAGCTCAAAGACCTTAAAACTTTTTGCTACGCTGACATCCTAAATCCATGGCCTAGCTAGATTATTGATTGTTAGAATAAAGCATTACAACATGCAATTTTTGTACAATTTGTATCATACCAAAGTTAGCCCTGGATATTAGCGTAATGTAGGGGAAAATCCTAATTTCGGATTGTATTATGTATGGTCTATATAAATATACTAGCTGTTGCCCGCGGCATTGCCCGCGTGGAATAAGTTTTTCCTGCGGGAAAAGTTTATCGCAGTAAAAGTAGGATATAATCTAACACTGTACCAAGTTTCATCAAAATTCGTTCAGCCGTGAAAGCGTGAAAGAGTAACAAACAACCTCACTCACAAACATCCATCCTTACAAACTTTCGCCTAATATTAGCAGGAAGTAGGATATAATATATATTTTTAAGATCATTCCGACGTAATAGGTACACAAAACAATAATCTAAAAAACATATTTTAATTTAATTTACTAATTTGCACTTGGATTATCAGGTGTCAATAAATATTTGTCTAACTGATTGGAAACTTCTAATCAAAGCGAGTTCACTTTGTACCATAAGCCACCAGCAGACTGTAGTTGGTCTTCACATGTTCGTCCAGGTTATTGTTGACCTGGTCTATGAGCCTCATATCCTTCACTATCTGAAGATACTCCTCCAGGAACTCGTCATGGAGGTCCACTGGAATTTTGAAAGGGTTCACTGCTGCTACTGCCTCTGGAAACCAAAAACAGAATTTTTATATATTCATGGTCAACCCTCAGAATAGAGACATAAAATAAAACTAGGGACCATTTGGACAGATTTATGCCAAAATTAACTAACCCACAAAATATTGAAAATCAGTCCATTTATAGGTAAACGCCAAGGCTCACCTTGGTATGCTTGGGTATATGGATTTTTACGTTATAATAACTAGTAAGTATATTAATAAATATGTAGGTAACTTACTTTTACATATTTCCAGTTTGTCGAACACGAAAGACATTGCCTTGCACTCTACCGTGATATTGTTGAATCCTACTTTTGCCATCATTCTTCGCACCTCCTTCTCTGGTTCCTATAACAAAAAAATTAAGGGACCAATGTCGACATAAGGTACTTTAAAAAAGAAATGCACAACATTACCAAGAAAACCTGAAAATTATTATAATTTAGAGGATACATGAAAAAGTCGTATCCTAGCTGCTGAGACTAGTAATAGAGATTCATTAAAATCGGCATTCATTTTAGATATATTGGAATTCAAAGGCGAGCTGGCATTCGAAGAATCTCCGGCAGAGTCGCGGGACCTAGCTCGATAAGGTTAGCGCGGAACCGGTCGTCATGGAGATCCCTAGGGCCTTTGTCCAGCAGTGGACGTCTATCGGCTGATATGATGATGATGAGTTGGCACCTGATGATGTAGAGATTACTGACCAGTGAGTCATGGTAGGGCGACACGAAGCGGTCGACGTCCGTGAGCCACGAGCGCCACTTGGCTGTGCGCGAGAGCACGCGGAACACGTCGAAGATGGGCATGTGCCCCAGGAAGATGAGCAGGCAGTCGCCGCCCGCCGCCAGCAGCCGGTAGATGTTGCTGAACGCACGCCTGCAATGGCCACACAAACTCTATAGAAGTGTGAATCCTGAAGTGACTTATCTAAACTTAAAACCAAAATGTATGAACATCTTAAAGCTATGGAATCATGATCATGCTGCTTCCAAACGTCTCATCTGCGATCAGTTGGATATCTATAGTGATCTAAAAGTCCTCCATCTACTCTCTCGATGACCGTCATGAGATCACGCTCCGGTCAATCCTTCAGGGAGAACCATGGTTTCAAAGTGACCTCGTTTGTATGAAAATCTTTCCCTGTTTCTAAATATCCGTCCACCTATGTATATGAGAAAATCTGACTTTATAATCTTGAGATGCCCGGTCGATTATCTATCAGGGAACGAGAGCAAATTATGGATAAATTCTTACATTAGTTGCGCCTTACATAAGTGGGTATTTGCCGATCCGTTATACATAACGATAACCTTGAATAAACCATGTACAATCTACTATAGTTACTAAGTCGTTAGGTTAGGTTAGGTACTCACGCAATATATGCGTTGATAATAATTTTACAAATATTTTCATAATTTACATGGAATCTTATTTAGATACCATGTAGTATCTATCTACAACTTATGGATTTTTATACAGGTATAAAACTTTTTTTTTAAAAGTACGAAAATCTTTTGAAAATTTTTGCGATATCCCAGGCACTTCACCTTTACTCCAAAACTATTTTTGGAGAAAGCAATAAAAAAGTTTATTACTTTTTATTTCCTAAGTTTGAAGAACTACAAATTTTACTTTATTTATACAGTAGAGTCTTGTCAGATTTAAGAAAAGCAAGAAAATATTTAAAATCTGATAAAAACCGCATAAATTCGAGTAGGTATTATATCAAATTAGACTGACCGTAGTTGCACAAAGTATGTTATTGCATGTTCTAATTTTGTGACCTTCTAAAGTGTGCCCAGCGTAAATCTTGTTTGTGAATTTGAATAATGTAGGAAACCCTCGGTTTCGAATTACACTTGCACTTGACCGTTTCTTAGGGTTCCGTACCTCAAAAGAGGAAAATAGGAACCCTTATAGGATCACTCCGTTGTCCGTCTGTCTGTCCGTCTGTCAATACCATTTTTTATTTAATAATCAGTTAGCGGATCATCTGTTTATTAATTTTTGAATCTATACGATTTTGTAGTTATTGAATTTATAGTATCGTAGGCAATAAAAATTAAACGTGATTTTGTGATCTATGCGATAAATATAAACAGTAATGTATCAGATCTTCCTATAATATTCCTTCTAAAGTCAGTTTGATAATTTCTTAGCAGTTTTTATCTGTAAAATAATCAAACTTATTTTTACGAGTAATGCAATGGGGTATATTAAATTTTGTAAACAGTAGATCAGATATCAGACTCTTCACCCTACCTGGGAAAGAAGCAATAATAACTATTTGAATTTTCTATATATAATAATCTAAAGAAGCACACCCTTACCTACACTTTATATCTAATAATTTTTAAAGTTAATAAAATTACAAGTAATTTTAACTTACTCTTGATCGATGATCCAATGAAGTGTATAAAATGAAAATGCGTGGTTGAAGCTTCTCATCAATTCCTCTGGCACATCACCTTCTATGTCCAGCACCGAAAAGGTGGTCCGATCGTCTCCATGGTGGTCGTTAGCGAATTGTACCATCCTCTCACTGATGTCACATCCAACCAGCCTCTTGAAGTTGTCCGGTATATAGTTTTTGAGAATACTAGTCGTCACACCCCCATCTCCACAGCCTATATCTAGGACTGTGTCGAAATTTCTCCATTTTATTTTAGTCGAGTATTCTTCTAAGCATTGTAAAGCATCTCTTTTCTGCAAAGCGTTGCTTTTATGGTACAATTCGGCATCGTTCATTTTTATAATGTTGGAAATTCGATCAAGAAATTCGTATTCTTTTTTCCCCGACTAATTTGGAAATTAAAATGGTTTGTCGTATTTTTTAAGGTGGTACTTTTTATACTTTGGGATGCGCGGGCGCTAGGTCGCCGTTCTCGACGCGGTTTCGGCGAGCAGTCGCAGTAGGAACGCAGCTCGTATGTATTTATATGTGCTACCGACGCACGACATCCTCGATTGCTGGCTCAAAATCGGCAGACTACAGCAAGGGAAGCGCAGGGTTTGCTCCCAGCATCTGGGTACAAAGCATTATTATTATCAGGCATTATTAGTCGTAAGTAAAGCCCTAACACTGAAATATGCAGTCAAGATTTAGGAAAGTGAGAATTTGTATTCTTATTTGTCACGAACCTACTCCACAAAACCCCGGTGGGTTTAGTCTGCCTCTGATTGAATTAGTGTTTTCTACGAGTTTTCAAATTTTAAATACACGAAGCATGTTTGTATCGGGTCGACTTCTCGTGAAGAAATTCGCACAATGAATGATATGACAGGAGTACAAGGAGACATTCTACAAATATATCGGCCTAGTTATCATACGACCCCAAAGGTAAACTGGCGGAGAATACCGTCGACATTAAGTTCACCATTTTGTATTTTTGTGTGCGTAATTATTGCAATTGCCCCGCAAAAACTTTTAAAAACATTTTGCCCATCAAAAGTGCGGACTATATTAGGTGGGTAAGTACATCGTACTCACTAAGATTGATGATATTACTTCATAAATCAACGCACTAAGCAGATTGTTTGACATACAATAAATTATAATGATGACGTCATTTTGTATGAGCTTCACAGCTCTATCATAAAAATCAAAATTTGAAAATCATCGACAAACAAATAAAAAATAATTTTGTCGAAGATACAAGTCGATAACACAATATATGGGTGTAAACATTCTGTTTATTTACATTCTGTGTATTGTGCTCTATCTATAAAACTTTGCAATAAAGTTGAATGAAGCGTGCTTCACTTAACGGATATTTGACATAATATCAGCCGTCGTTCAAGATGATGAATAAGTAGGTAAGTATAGAGGTACCTAGAAAATATTGCTTTACAACTAGGGAGTTGCATATTGACACACTTCGGAAATCAATTGCAGTGACGGGAATCGAACTTGCAATCCCTGGCACTCATCGGGTCAACCAAGTCACAAAGATTGTTGTGTGATGACAGAAGATTATGCTAGGCAAGCTACGACCGGAACCATGCACCTTCGTAGTTTAAATAATAAATGTACGAGTCTCGTATGAAGCCTTTTGTTATTCAATTTCCTTGTCAGTTTTTCTGCGAGTACGTCGCTAACTATGTTTTAAAGTACTACATCTAGACCAAGAGCTTGTTCAAATTTTTAGCATTTTGTTCTGTAGGATGTGTGAACACAAAATTGTGATGCGGGCGATAAATAAATACATTTACATAATCTACAAATCAAATCCACCAGTGTGACTTAGGTTAGGTCAAGAGGGTAAAACATTTTGTTTTTTAGTTATGTGAATAGTTAGGATAAACTTTGCTAAATTCTCGCATAGGCAAATGAAAAGATAAGGTCATAGATTAGGTACGTATATTTAATTTTAATATGTAGCTAGCTGTTGCCCGCGGCTTTGCTTGCGTGGAATAAGTTTTTCCCGCGGAAACAGTTTACCGCGTTAAAAAGTAGCCTATTTATATGTTATTCCAGGTTAAATGCTATCACTGTACAAAGTCTCATCAAAATCCGTTCTGCCGCTACAGCGTGAAAGAGTAACAAACAGCCTCACAAAGTCACAAATATCCTTACAAACTTTCACCATAAATTAATAGGAAGGATTCGTTAACAACTCTATAACAACTAACTCGTTAACAACTAAGGACTACAAGATAAGAACTCGCAATTACATACTTAGGGAACTATACCTGTTTCCCGCGGCGTCGCCCGAGTAGAAAAGTTTTTCCCGCTTTTCATTCTTCCCATGGAAGTCGAGAGACTAACATGATCATTAAAAAATTAAGAAGTTAAATTAGTGCGTAAGGCTCCTGTACTACATGGATTTTCCTCAACGAACAATTCTGTAACTACAAAGTAGGCGATTTCGTACTCCGCCCGAAAATAGATGGAGATTATCGGTGTTTTGGATCTATAGGCGCCTCAGCCAGCGCATAAACACCCTTTTGTATAGTAAATTATTGAATCGCTGGCCTTCATCTTTGACTATTTTTTTTTACTCATTCATTAAACACACATATACTTAGACTTAGGTGTTCTTTACAAGGAGTTGTTGCAAAACAAATTGAGCTTGAATTAGTATTTCTTCGTGAATGAGTTTTTTTAAATAGATACCTGTAACGTTCGCATAGCTAACATACGCTTTATATACAACTTCTAAAGTGTCCTTCAATACTTTACTTACACACCAACCGCTTAGAACATCATCATCATCATCATCAGCCTGCACTAGTCCACTGCTGGACATAGGCCTCCCCCAAGGCGCGCCACTGAGCCCGATCTTCGGCTCTCTGCATCCAGTCACTGCCAGTCAGTGCTTAGTACATCAGTAGGTAGGTGTGGGAATATTTTTATTTTTGTTGAATGTCCTAAAGTTATTAAAAGTTGTTCATTATTCATTAATACTGAGTGTCCTTGTCACGTCACTACAAGTATTTTTTCACTTTTTTTTCTTTAATTGCTATATTATGATCATAGAGATGTGATCTCTTTGGTGGGATCTCGCTCCCTAGTAGCAAATTTTTTTGATTCAAGATTATGACTGATATATTCTTTTTTAATTGATATATTAATAATCAAAGTTTTCACCTATACATGATCTAATCATGAGAGTGTAACGATTACTAAATGAGGGACAATTATTGTCACTTATGTCACCTGAATATTAAAGTGTCAAATATCTGTTGCGTAGATAGGTATTCGTTGAACTTGACTCGGTACGCGACCTGTCTATTTACTTGGAGATGAGCAGAGCTCTAGGACTCCCCAAGGAAGGACCTCCACAACTACCGCTCCCGCGCTAACCATTAGGTTTAGTAAAAAAAACTAAATGCCTTGATTTTGAATGTTAGTTTCTGTTCACTTTATTAAATTCAAACCCTAGCTAGTGTTGTGCGGTGGCAAGGGTGGTCGGACGCGAACATGGCGGCGGCGCGCGTAGAATTGCGAGTTTATTCTTTGGGAGCAGGGTTTATCTTTAACCAGGGCGTGGTGAAAACTGTGTACAGTAATAATTAATTACCTACCTAGAGTATTTGTATGGATACCTGTCAATTTGGCGGTATTTTGGAGAAATAAATTAAGTACTTACCTACCTATTCAATTTATGTTATTCTAGTTGCTATGAAAATAACAGATACTTATGTCATGCTATATAGAGTGCTTACTGAGTTCCACATGATTGCAGGTATGAATGATTTTTTTACAGGACCCGTGGGCGCTAACCAACAAGTATTTAACTTTATCATCATCAGCCAGCTCTGGTCCACTGCTGGACATAGGCTTCCCCCAAGGTGCGTCACTTCACCCGATCTCGGTTTTCCACATCCAGTCACTCACTACCAGCCGCCCTACGCAGATCGTCTCTCCTTTTATCCTCATAGTAGAGGTAGCACACCGGAGGGGTTAGTTGGATGGCTTTTAGTTCCAGGTACTACGTAAGGCCTTCTGTAGTTCAGTACCAGAACTGCGGAGACCAAGGAAGGCTCAGTAGTTTGGTTAGGGATGATCGGTGTTAAAATATATTGATCCGAACAACTGATACTAGGCGGCAGCTTCCACTTAATCTTTTTCTTCTAATAATACAAATTATTACAAACGCACTGCACGTGGACATCATTCTCTCTGTAGTGATATTTAGCTTGTGTCTTTGTATTATTTAACTTTAATGTACATTATACCTAACAACTTATTTTAAATTCACGTCATATTTTTCTTGCATTTTGGCGATTTCCGGTCATAATATGACTTCTGAGTATCTATATTAAGGTATCTTTATCGAGTAAACGTATTAAGTGCATGGGCTCTCTCAGTTGCACGTTAAGATAGGTTTTAGTATAATTTTAATATTGAAGGCTATTCTGTAGCATTAAAGTTGAGTTTGCTTCAGAGGCCTGGTCAAATTGTCATGCTACTCACAAAGTTTGGGCCGGACCAGCCATTCGGCGATCTTCGTTGACCGAGCACGAAAAAGTGCATTGCCCTGCGCCGGCGCAGCCCGCTCGTACATTTTTTATTGCCGGTTTTTGCGTCGTCAGTATCTACTCGGTTGTTAGGACTTGACCTAGCCTAATGCGATTTGTATTGATGACGCGAAGGTTCCATTTAGATGACGCGTGTAACGGTAGGTTGGTTACGTCACTGGCTTGGGTAGGGTGCTGATTTTTGTGCTGATAAGGCTTTTGTTTAGAGTCAACTCGATAAGCCCTACATACTTAAGTAGTAGTGTGGTAGTGCTATGTTATTTAAGAGCACCATGTAGAGTTATGTTGTTTATTGAGTCAAAGTATTGATTTATTTGAGAGTTTAGTAACCATTACATGTGTGCTAAGTATAATTATGAAAACATGTCATTAGGTATAGGAAGTGTTCAGTATTTATTGGAACAGTACCTACATAAAAAAACCTACCTACCAAATTTTCTTTTATATCGCTTTATAAAGTTCTCATAAAGAAGTTGAGTACCTTACTCACACGCACACACACTCATGTCGATATACTTAGTAATATAAACGAGGGTACCTACATAAAACCAGAGCGTTGGTTTTGGTAATACGCTCGCATGTAATCTAAACTTGAAATTCAAGGACAAAGTTAAAAACCGGCGAAAAAAATTCAAGTCGGTGCATCCATACGCTATAACGCAAGTGCAATGTGCATTTAACTTGCTGCACGCGCCCAGTCTTGATCCTTTTACATTTTTAATGATTTGAAAAAACCGCGACACACTCATTAGGTAGGATTTTCTCCTCCCTGTGTCGCGAGTGGCATGAACACATACAAACACAATCACAAACATGCTTTCATGCTTGCCTGGGATTCGAACCCTGGACTTCGAGTACAGCAGGCAGATTCACTACCAAATGGGATACGGGGGCGACGGTAAAAAGTCTAGGAATCGATGGAGGATTGAATCGGGGATGATCGGCCTGACATGTCGGGTTATGATTCAAACATGTTCAAACTGTAAAGAAAAATAGCGAGGAGACCCGCATCTGAGATTGTCGGTACATTGGCCTATAAAGTGGTCTATCAGTTTTGACAAAACTCCCTAAAGCAAATGAAAATTATCGGTCCGGTAGACCATTCAAATTGGATTATAATTTTATTTTATTTTAGTGTAGAAGTCATAAGATGATACTTTTACCTATACTTTCCTATTTTGATTTGACAAGTTTGAAAATAACACTGTTGGTTGTCAGTTTTTGACAGTAAAACAAAGTTTTGTCGTGAAACTTTTTACAAATTTTTTTATTCTAAACAATTTTTTCTATCTGTGCTATAACTTTATAGGTACTGTTCAATCTATATACATACATAAATCCCTCGTAGTTTATGTAGGTAAGTTAAAATACCTTATAAATAGCAATTAAGTTGCTATGATGTATTTGTCATTTTACTAGAGTTTTATAAGTGTGTTTGATGAAATCTCAATTTCTTTTTCAGTATCAAGCAGTGTGCACTTTATTGCAATGCACAGTGCGCTCGTCCGCGGCAATGTCACCCTGCGCGGGCGCGGGTTCAACCGCCGAACGTGCAAGGGCCAGAGAAAGGGCTCGCTAAGGGATTATTAGCTTTACATCCAAAATGAAACGCAGCGCACGAACGCTCAATATCTACTGAACTGACCAAGCGACTATAGTCGCCAAAAACTTTGACTAAGGTCACCTATCATTTTGCCTATTTTAGAGTTCCAGCTATTCATGCGTATTTTAATTTTGGGCAGAACTGAGTAGTTTGCGAGCCGTTTGCGTTTCCAACTGGACAGGAATATTCTTATTGGAAAAAAATTCACTGGGGAGTTCAAGGTGTAGCTATGGCTGTTAAATTCGGACATTTGAGTGGATATGATCTAAAATTTATATTTCGTAACACCATCCCAGCAAACGTCAACTGCTGGGACATATTATATAAGAGAGATGTCCTTATTGGTCACGCTAGGTAGGTCTGGCCACGTGTTGGCCATTGCAGACACCTATGATGGCAACAGTCCGATTTGTGACACCAGTGATAAGTATCCTATAGTAATTTAACGCATTTTAAACAAGCTGACGATGAGCGTCAGTGGCTAATAAGCGTCAGTGGCCTCGGGGATAAGACGCGACCTATGATATCGAAAGGTCCGAGGTTCGATCCCCGGTTGGGCCATGTACCAATGGGTTTTTTCTCGAAACTTAAGTACATGTACTGACTGCTCTCAAACGGTGAAGGAAAACATCGTGAGGAAACCTGCGTACGCCGAAGAAGAAATTCTTAGGCGCATGTGAAGTCCACCAACCCGCACTGGGCTAGCGTGGTGGACTATAGCCCGCACGCCCTCGTTGAGAGGGTAGGCCTGAGCCCCAGCAGTGGGGAGATTAATAGGCTGTTGATGATGATTGATGTGAATCCTAGAAGTTCTATGCTTTTTAGTTCCTTATGAAATTAAAATATAAATACAAAAAACTAAATATATAAATATATAAAACATCTATTGCTATATAAGTATTTGTTAGGTTTGTGATATCTGTCCCCATAGTGTGGAACTAAATATATATAAACTTCTGGACAAAACCCAGTGCACAAACGAATCCCATAACATAATCTTATGAGTCTCGATTAAGCATGTGGATGCGATGCACTTTTGGTGTAAACGGCCTTCTGGAATCCAGTGACGTAATAATACTTACAAAACCAAACATTCCAACACCAAGCTTATTGAAAATACAAGTGTCAACGCCACTTTTACTAGTTTTGGAATGGGATATTGACTTATTCTGACTTTCACTCCCGGATTTCGTCATTGCACTCCCGGACCGGCATGCTGCACTCCATCTTGATGTAAATAAATGTTAGTTTCTTTGAGGGTTCCATACAGTCTTAAGTCATATCGGGGTAATTAGTGCAATGTAATAAGGCAAATTTTTTTGGGGGCAAAATGTAAAGTAGCCTATAATGTGAGCAGTGACCAGTCAGCTCAATACGGTCATGTCACGCAGAATAATGTTATTTACAAAAAATAAACAAATATTGTTATGTAACTCATGCCAGATTATAATGGGAGATATAAAAAGGTTTTTCATAAAATTTGCTTTCATAATGAACCCTAAGCTTCAAAATACCAGCCATCATTTCAACCATTATGGTAGAGTTGCCATGACTAAACTTAAGTCCACGAATGATGAGTTATTAAAATATAAATGTTGGGAAATGACCATAAGTTCTTCAAATAGAAGAAAGATTATGTATATTTGTGAACATTCACTAAAAGGGCGAGAGTTACATCACTTATTATTATGAACTCGTATGAATGTTTAGCATCTGTAAGTGACCAACAGAAAAAAAACGTCGTGGAGACCAAGGAATAGTAGTTTAATTAAAACAGTAGGGAAATGTAGGGTAGCTAACAACATGGGTTATAGACCAGTATTCGTCTCGTTAGAATAATATCCTCTGACTTCCAACATTTACTACCTGGAGAGGCTATAATAGAAACGATTCAATCGATTTTTACTGTGGATATGTAGTGAAAACACACAAATCGATTCATCATCAACAGCCTATTAATGTCCCCACTGCTGGAGCTCAGGCCTACCCTCTTAACGAGGGCGTTCGGACTATAGTCCACCACGCTAGCCCAGTGCGGGTTGGTGGACTTCACATGCGCCTAAGAATTTCTTCTTCGGCGTATGCAGGTTTCCTCACGAAGTTTTCCTTCACCGTTTGAGAGAAGTCAGTAAATGTACTTAAGTTTGGAGAAAAAATCCATTGGTACATGGCCCAGCTGGAGATCGAACTCCGGACCTTTCGATATGATAGGCCGCGTCTTATCCCCTACGCCACTGACGCTCTACAAAATCGATTGCATAAGTGCTAAATAAGATATGTATGTGCTATGTTTCCTATTAAATGCTAAAAGCTGCATTAAACCAACCATATTTGCCGGTTTACAATTTTTTCCTAGTATAGGTATTACACTGTAGTTTGAGATTGGATGAGCACGTGTTCTAAAGGTAATTCTAAATGCACTCGTAGTCATGAATATTCAAAGCGCATTCCGTACGTTCGCAAAACATTTGCACCTACGCAATCTTTCACTTAAATTATTGCAAAAAAATTCGTACTTTCGTCCTCTCCCAACCAGTTACCGAGTGCAATGCCCCACGAGCATTACTATACCCAAATTTAAAATTGATTCGTCTTCCTTGCCGCACTTACGCTTGATTGCAAATGTGCAAGAGGAACGGCGGCATTGTGGTTAGTCATAGGCGGTTGTTCGTCTGGTATACTGGTGTGCCAATCGCACGGATCTTAAGGCAGGTTATGATTAGAGGTCATAAAGGATAAGTTGTCGTAGGTTTAGAATGCCTAATGTCTACTCTAGGTACATTGAATGAGGACTTACATATGAGGACCTACGTATGAGCTGCGGTCCTACCTACTTGATACACAAAACCGATAGAATAAAACATAACAATTAAATACATTAAAGTTTTATATGGGTAACTAAACTACTGACGTCTGCTTTCCTAGTTTGTTCAGGGTTAGTTTTCAATTATGAGTGTTACGTGAAGTATCAATTAGACCGTAATAATTGGCATCTTAACGTTTAATTGGTTTGATATGATTTCAAATTCACCAGAATTTATTTTTGAGTTTTCATATTAAAACTAACTAATAAAAATAGTTGGCGCGTGCTATCTCGAATAAAGCTCTGATATTCCTGTCATGTTTTTATTATATTTTTATAAGACTACCCAAAGGAGTTGATTATGATTTATTATGTAAGTACATTCATTTTGCTTATTTGGCCATCTACATTGACACAGTAGAACTTCAGACTGTTGTTGTAAGGTTGTTAAAGTACGGGAACGATTCGGCACGCCATGTTTTGCTTCGCATGTTTCAATACTGAGTGGCTAGATGGCGGTAAACGGCATGGTACACTGAAATCCTGTTATAAGGTTTGGTTTTGTACCTTTTAGTTGTATCATACATAGAAATACTTATCACAGCCCATCACCATCATAAGTCCACTGTTATGTCCGGTACTTCGACAAAAATAGGACGTTTAATAAATAGATTAGACTATTAAAAGATTTGGAAAAAACGGGATTCTTACCATGCGATGTGGTTGCTAGTAATATAATAAGTCGCATAATGGTAAGAAGCCCATTTTTATGGTGTATGCAGCTACGCCTAAATATCGGGAAATCAAAAATAAACCACATCGTCATGGTAAGAATCCCATTTTTTCCCAATTTTATTACTATTATCCACGAAAGTACAACAGTACTTAGGTACAACAATTATGTAAAAAGTACTCTACTAATTACTTTGTTCGGTAGTTCTCAAACTACGTACAATAAACGAATAGAGAGAGTGTTTACTTATAAACTGTAAACTATAACTTACTTATACCTACATGAGTATAGATTTAGTCGCCTGTAAGTTGAGTGCTAGGACCACAAAAAATTGTTTAATGTTCATTTTTGTTACTTGGTGCTTAAATCTAAGTAAAATTTTCTAAACAGTGTATCATTTAGCTCTATTCGCCGCGAGTTTTTTAAACTTGACTGCCTATTGAATATTTCCGAAGTAAGAAAAGGAAATTGATAATCTCCTGTTACTTATTTAACAGCTGGTTATCTCATACTCGTTTATAGGTTGAACCAAATTATTATAAGCGCTCATTATCCGAAGATCAAAGTAAGTTAAGTAACAACGCTTAGTAAACTAATGTATACTAATCCAATTAATTACATAACATGTACTTAGCTCAGAAATGGGCAATGACCTCGTAGGCTTTAGCTTAGTCATTAGATTTGAGCGTCAGAGGTTGTGAGTTTGATTTCCACTGGGGACACACAACTTTGTACAAGTCGGTCTAGATGTCATATTTGTGAATTATCATATCCATGCTTGTACAGGAGAAAATCCTAGATTGGGCTTATAAAAGCGTATTGCATTATATGAAAAATTATTAGGACTTTATCTGATAACAATGAGAATGAAAACTTCAACCAACAGTAAGTACTATACGAGTTTTGTTTAGTACTTTAGTAAAGCCTATAGAAACAATAAGTAAGTTTCTAGGGTAAATTACAAAAACCTATCGTACAAAAAATAGTTATTAGTTAGTATCATAATTACGCGCCTCTTATCTTAAGCATGTAGATGTAGTATCAGTTGATTAGATACAGCCAACACAACAAAACATTCACACAGATAGGGCATTCGGATCGTATGTACATACTTCTATTTACTGGCGCACACAAAGACATCCTCCACCCAAAGAATACCTAAAAAATATACAAAAAACGTTTTTCCTTAGAATAAGCGGGACGGAGTGCGGATCTTATTTTTCTCGCGGACGTTTCAGTCGCTCTCGGGAGGGGTGGGGGCGCCCAACGCTCTGGAAGTGGGGGTGGTGGGGGTCCCCCACCACCCCCTGCAATAATACTGCGTCACTATTTTGCGCCATTACCTACACTCGCTTCCTATTCTATAAGTAGCGCCGGTGGTAGAACGTAACCGCCTGAAACTTTGCCGCTGAAACTGAAAACACTTTATGTAGGTACCTACTTACCGAGTAAAAACAAAAATTGTGTTATATGTAAATAATGATTTCCTGTTCCCATTGTTAAACAAGTAGGTGGGTTGGGGACTGGGGAACAAAAGGATTCTTTCAGTTCTTATCAAATTTATTATGTTCGCCGCACAAGAATACGAAAATAATGAATAATTTTGATCATGTCGTTTAAAGTTCTTAGATTCGTTCTTGGTTTTTTTACAAACGGACAAGCGGTCCGGTAACTTAGCCCAATAGTATGCACCTACACCAAATTTTCTATTATTGTAAAATTTTCTCACAGATTTGAATAATTACTTAATTATTCATTTTATTAATTATTGACATTATTGAATTACTTACTATTTAAATAACCCTCTGACTTGTAATACGTATTACCAATAAATTTGATTATGATTATTATTATGAACCTCATTAACTGAGGTCTCTCTCGCTCGATAAAAAAATAATTAATTATTACTTACTAAGTTTTCCTTCCACACTTACCTATCGACCTACTGTAAAAGCCCTAACTATATAGCTACAGTAAATGCTTGGATTTACCGTAGTTAGGGCTTTTACAAATAGCACCTAAAAGGTTCTGAAAAGTGGTTACGCGCTCAGTCTTCAGGATTTCGAGCACTCGCTCTGTGGCGCTTGTATGTGTTGCAACGTGCCCGTACCGTACGGAGCGTATACGGAGGTGGTTCCGCTTTACTCACACACCACCGCCGCCACATACTAAATAGGTAGGTGTAATGAATTTAATTTTAACATATCACACCGCCATGTATCTATTTCTTCTAAAGAAACTTGATTGTCTTGGAAGGTGGAAAATTTGAAAGACTAAAGTAGGTACACTAATAGTTTTGTTCTCGTCTCATATAACGAGGATTGTTTCAAATTAATTTGGACTTATACATGACGCTTTTTAAGGGGTAAATTTTATTATCATAAAACTAAGTAGGTACACTTTCTTTTACTGCGGTCGTTATGGAAATAGGGGTATGTCGATCGAACCAGTTTTTAACTATTTTTTTCATAACCATATACTTACCTAAGTATTAGTTTAAGTATATATTTTTAGGTAAGTAATTATTAATATTCTAGTCTAGAGGAACCAATATCATACCAGATAATGAATAGATGAATAATGAATAATACCTCTGGGCCAATTTAAATCTATCTAACGAAACATGCAGGTCCCTCTACCACCGAGCAAACATAACGGAAACACCTGATATCTCGACCAATAATTTCCGTGAAACAATGTTTAGGTCTAACCACCGCAGCGCTCTCAAATTATTGACAATCGATACACTGTGCAGCTTTAATTCAGCACTGCACCGATGTTGGCCGGTGGTTTAGTACAAAAGAGCCCGTAATTATATTGTGAATGTGATGAACGTTTCAACTAAAGCTAGTATCACACTTGTCCTATTATATATTCTGTGGTATCACTAAAACCGGCGTTATCCCGGCGATGTTTCGCTACGCGTGCTGTACCACCAGACACGGAAGAGAGTTTCATGCCGCCAGATAAGCTAAAGTAGGTAAACCTTATTAAAAAAAACATACATACAGCCGAACATAGTACCTCCTCCTTTTTTGGAAGTCGGTAAAAATACTTAATATGTTTGGCTAAATATGCCAAAAATATCGCTGTCGGAATAAAGGTGAAAAGTGCTATTTAAACCGGATTAACTATGCAAATATTTCCAAGTTTTTGTGTGATTTCGACAATCTGACAGCTGTCATCTTGATGGCACGCATTGCTAAGAAACTAGCTTACGGTGAGCTTTTTATCGCTGGGTTCGTATAGTGTATAGATAACACTGTGCATCCAGCTTAGTTTTCAACGTTCTTATAAGTGAAAAACAGAAACGCTTGCGGTGTGATAGATAAAGACTTGCTTCTCGTAATGCTACGACGGCGTAGCGCGCGTAGCAAAGTCGTCTAGCTTTGCCAACGTGATTTTTTGCCTCCAACTAGTCACTAGAATTAGATTTTTGTGAGTTAGTGGATTAGAGAGTAGAAAAACGTTCGATGATAAGTAATTCAACTTGTTATGCAATTGCTTATTCTTAGATGGGTGAGAAGAGAATCAGATGGTTTTTAATCTGTATAAATTGTACAATATTTATAACTACCTAACGCAAACCTTCCCGAAGTATCATTAGTTCATTCCTACTTGATCTGTGGACTTGTGAAGTTTCATGCAACATTTTGACTAATTGAAAGAAACAACACGGTTCCATTTGTAAATTGCATTTTAATTCAAATACAATGTAAAAATTGTTCATGAATAAATGAATATGAATATATAAAACAAGACTATTGTAAACCTACGTGGAGCATTGAAGGAAGTATCATCACAATATCTTCATACAACTAAAGGTCCAAGTACAAACTAAACACAAACAATGTTAAGCTTTAATAAAACTCCAGGAATAGTTATACATAAGCGAAATGGAAATGCAACTATCTGGCCGGGGACACTAAACATACCTTCGGTATAGGCTTGGAGACAACGTTTTCACCAATTCACGAGTTTCCAACAACTTGGACACTATGTTCGATAACCATTGCTGGTTTGGATTAAAGAAGTATGTTTCCCTGTAATGTTGGGTGCGTGATGGATGCTGTACATAGGGGAGTGTGTGAGCTTGGTTCGGTGGGGGGTGTTGTGGTACAGGGTTGGGTGTGAGGCGTCGGTCCTTTGATTCTGGCGAGATTAAACGTGCGGCAGACGGTGGCCCCTATCGATTGTTGTTGTAATTACAACGCTCTCCTCGCCCAGTCGCAAATGAAATTGTTCCGGACCAACCCAGCTGTGGATGCCAACCTGTTATTGCAGCTGTCTATAACGGCATTGCTCTGTATAATGTTATGTTGAGCTGAACAATATGACGTATTTTTTAATTCGAACTTTTGAATACAGTAGGTACCTATGTATTTCCTGAGTACCTGCCGGCCAATCGTTAACTTACATCGCCTATCACTGTGAGAGGCCTGTTCCAGCGGTGGACTTGTGATTTCCTTCAGTCTTAGGTACCTTAGAACCTTGGGAACAAACACAGTAAAGATTCATAGTTGTAAGTTAAAATAAAATGGACCATCGCAGCTCCCAAGTGAAACAAATCTCATAAATATTAGTTAGTTATTAAAATGATCATCTTGATCAGTGTTAACCCGTTATAAGGCCCCAGTTATACAGATATGCTACGTGAAAGTTAAATACACTACCATATTTGTAATGCCCTGGGAAACACATCTACGGCAAAAAAAATCATTAAAAACATGTGGTAAATATATGCACTCAGCCTGTTAGTGCACTTGAGTTTTCAGATGATCTGTTTCCAATACACCTATTCATTGACATTGAATGAATGAGGAAAGAAAGCCTGATATATTCGCTATACAATACCATTATAGTTAAATAAAAAAGGGGATGTTCTTCTCCGTAAATGTTTATTCACTAAGTGGTATCCAAATCGCCTCTGCCTTATAAAGGGTTTAACAAAGCGGTTTTGAGTGTAGGAAGATCTTCTTACGAACCCCTGCATCACAGAACACGACAGCAAAGATATCCAGAACTTTCATTTGAGAGAATCCTACACACAGAGAATCGTCAACTGAAAAAATGCAAGTACATAATGTAGAAGGCTTTGAAGGAGCTAAATGTGGCCACGTCTGCGCACTGGGCATCGAGGCGGTCACGATCCACATCCAAATCCCAAATACGAATAGAAACAGAGACGGCAATCCAATAAAACATTCGAAACGTATCTACGTGCACGTGACGTAGCCGCCTCCCCGCGGCGCATGCGCCTCACACTCGCACAGAACAAACCAACAGTTCCAATTTCAATCGTAGAAAAAAAATAACCAATTCGAATTGGAGAAGGCTTCGCCGCGACCAATGGGAGCCCGCACAGTCGTAATGCCGACTGTGTAGGCGGGGCGAATGATATCTAGCATTGGAATGTTCCTTGTATTTGTTTTGCTGGATGCGAAGGCTTTATTGCTCGGTGTTTGAGACGCTTTCCCCTTGAGGGCGGGAGCGGCGGAAAGCCCGATACGGTTTTGGGAAGCGGCATTTCACATTATGTACCGATGTCCTCGGCAGCCTGCCAACGGTGACCCACATACGTGCAGATAGGACGCGTTATTTGATTGCTTTCAGGACCATTCGGACCGATTACTAAGTTATTAATGACGAATATACAGAAGAACACTGGAAGCACCTAACCTACAAACATTTTATAACCTTAAAACAAAACATTTCTGGCGGGAAGTGCTTTTGAAAATAATCTAAATGAAAGCCTGTAACGAAATTAGGGAATGTCGCTCTTCCGGACTTATAAAACTGTGAGTATTGATTTTCCGATAGGGAAAAAACGAAGGCAACGATCTATGCAGATCTGGAGTGCTCTCGGCACATCAGATGGCACCGGCGGGGCAGCCTCCGCAGACAATCGAACGGTGGGGGGGACCCCCCACTGGAGGTCGGGGAACTGCCACAGATTATGTATCGAGCTTTGGTACTGAAGACGCGACAAGAGTTTCTAAGTTATTTTGCTTAGTAATTAAACATTGATACTTGTTGATGTATTAATAAAAGCAAGCACGATATTAATGATATTAATAAGGATAAAAAACGGCAGCTGAAATATAAATTCAAAAGTGTTTTGTAAATATGATAATTTTGCGTCTTAAAGAGACTGAAAAATTTCCTCAATTAACAAGAAAATATATAGACATAACATACACGAATAAAAATATTATAGAATGCTGAGCGGCTAAAAGCACACAATACAATCATCATACAAAACTGTTTTTCACCAAACGTAAAAGTCCGGAATATAATCCAAATCCCCTCTACCGCAGCACTGTATAATCTATTCTCCTATACATTATCTTGTAAAATCTCATTGCACTAGTAAAATCTATTCTCCCATACATTATCTTTGCCGATATCGACCCGTCGGCGGCGACTTCCCATTCTCGAAGTAAAACACGGCGGGAAGGAAACCGCGGGATAAACCTCCCCCCACCACCACCCCCCACCCGATCTTTACGTTTCAGGAATAAATATTTCAGAGCGTGTGCTCGAGAAGTTAAAGTTATGTATCGCCCACGCCAGCGGTAACAGTCTGAGAATGAGAAACGCGAGCTTTGTAAAAGGAAAGCTTTGTAACTTGCCTTTGTGGGGGTGTAGTATATACGCAATACCATTTTTGTTTGTGTGTGTGTACCTACTACATTATATGAATTTATTTGACATTAAATACATTTTAATTTTTTTTTAATGTTTGATTAGGTTACAGTAAATATGTATTTATGATGTACCTACCAAACTAGATTGAACGCACAAAACGGCACGAATGTAGTAATATGACCACAGATTAAATCTATATCTGTGAATATGACGATATAACTATTCGATAGAGTTCAAAATTATTTCTAAGTTGGTATTAAATCTTTTTTAAACAAAGGAGACTTTAATGCAGATTGCTAAAATCATTAAGATCAAGCCTTTTAACTAAAAGAAAACAAAACGCATTTTACAGAGATTGCCAGTATTTCGTTATTAGTTATAATAATTAGAAAGGAGATCGATTAGGAAGAAACAAAAATTGTCTCTTCGCAAAGATTTTCGCACAAAACTGAAAAAATAATTACATTTACTTGTATGCAGTTAGTTATTACTATACGTAGGTATTATCGTAGGTAGGTATGCACTGCGATTTTATTGCGGTAAGGTCACCGATAAGAAGTCACCTTGATCAGAGCCAAGCGTAAACACAGGCCAGTAAAATGCCCACACAATTACTAGGGCAGTACCTACTACCTAAGTAGAATAAATAGCAATCCCAGTCTTTCTAAGGATTTCGTATGAGGCAACTATTCAATTCAATTCATTTATTTTAAATTTACAAAATACATGTCTACAGGTCGAGTCCCAAGGCGACAAACTAAAAGATCTAGGTGATGGGCAGCTTCATCTGTGTGAACTTCATTTAATGTGATCACAGTGCTGAGCAGTGGGATGTGAGTGGGATGGTCCACTCACGTCCCACTGCCCAGCACTGTGATTAGAGCAGTCTCATTATTTAGGATTGCGTCGACGAATTATATAAAACTATATAAACGTCGAGTTATTTGCAAGAAGTCACTATTAATTGCTGGTGAATAACTGTGGCCGTTAGGGACTCCAATAAGCTAAGCCTCTAATTTCTAAGGTACGGTTATTCACCAGTAAAGTAACTTCTTGCAATAGGCTAATGGTTATTCTCCAGCAGTAAAGTGACTTCATACAATAAGCTAAGTCTACTGGCTGAGGTTATATACCCCAGCACTGACTTCTTACTGTGACTTCTTGCAATAAGCAAAGTTTTTACTTACTATTACACTTATTTCCTAGTAACTTCTTGCAATAATACGGGCCGGTGTGCTGGTTACGACCTTTATAAGATTCATCATAGCTCCAATGTTCATAAATACTGCCATAACACCTGCTACAATACGAGCTGTGCGCAAATGACAACCATTGTTGAATATTATTAAAATGTTCCTACGTTTATATAGGTCATTGGTTATATAGGTCATTGTTATAGAAAACTGCCACAGCTTTACAGCCATATTACGTAAGCTGTGATGGTGCAACCTTAAGCCCTGGAAATATAACTTATACTTATACTTATACTTATGTACTTATACAATTGATAAATACGATACAGAATATAGATGTAAGTATGTATACAAGGAAACTCCAAATCTCCCGAAAAAATAAAGTTCCCAGGAGACTGTTTACTGTTGTAAATAGTATTATGATCATAAGTAGGTGGGTAGGTATATCTAAGTTATTTAAATAGATTACTGATTGTATAAAGTGCTTCAGTAGTTACCTTTCAAGATGTTTGATATGGAAGCCGCTGTTCTGGATGAGGCAGAAGGCAGAAGGCAAACCATCAAAATATTATCTATGTCAATCTTCTACAAGTTTATATATGTATTGTAACTCTGTCATAATATTTTATTCGAAATGTACCCATGCAGTGTACATATATGTATACTGCATGGGCACATTTATACAACGCCATTATTTATTATGAATTCGTGATCACTTAGTTAAGAAATGAAACGGATCTTCTATGCATCATAAGATCTGGAACATTTTATACTACAGAACCTTAAAACCGCTATTTATTTATTTTTCAGATTGGACATTTTTCAGGTTGGACGTTTTTCAGATTGGTCATTTTTCAGATTGGACGTTTTTCAGATTGGACATTTTTCAGATTGGACGTTTTTCAGATTGGGCATTTTTCAGATTGGACTTTTTTCAGATTGGACATTATTACAGTAAATCGAAATTTTGCTTATATTAATTTTTATTATTATTATTATGTTACTTAATCAAATTGCCAAAACATATTCCTTTATAGAAAAGCTAAACGGACGGACAGACGAATATTGTCGCATAAAAGGATTTATTGTCTAAATTGTTATCGTTCACGTAACAAACACATTTCAGGTTATTTCCCTTTGTGTAGTTTATGCATAATTATGTACAGGATACATCACACCATAACCTACGCAAGAAAGTACCTAAGTGCGTAAATGTAACCTTCAAGATAACTGCAGCATGCTATGACGTAGGTATATCAAGAAAATGTACAAACACGTGATTCAGGCATGGTAGCCAGTTGCAACTATTTTTTGGAGAAAATTCCTGAATTAAAAGAATTAAACTTTTTTTAGTCACGTCTCCTAAATATGGGGTCCACTACTGACTTACTTTATTTTTAATAAGGCACCATTAAATATTATAATTATAAATTAATCAAATTTGTGAGGGTCGTAGTAGTAAGACTAAATAATGTAGGCGTTTTTCGGAGGTGGAAATTATCGGTTATAGCAGGTACCTACAATAATAATAATAATAATAAAAAGTTAACAAATAATGCTTTACTTACGTAGTCGTGCATAATGTAGATATTCCTAGTAGTAATTTCTCAAAATCAATGCACAGATTACAACTAAACACAGTCTCATAAAACGTTTCACTGATTTGTTTCAAAATTGTTGATCAAGCAAGAATTTTTTTACCTACGACGGTGTATATGTATTTTATTAGTACCTTTATGTGTTATTTTCTCGAAAGCGGAAATCGCGTCTAGCGCAGCGTGTAGGTCAGTTACAACTATGTTGGACTGTAATCGTCATTATGCGCGAATAGGTTAAAACAAGGGTTACATGCATAGCAAAAGCGAGCGTTTTTCAATAAAATTGCGGAAGCATTTCAATTGTGTAATTTATTAAATTAAAAAACGGTAATTTTATATAGGTCATAAAACAGCGGTCCGATAGTATTTTTATGATCCTGTTTCCTTTTGCACAAATAGTTAGTCAAAATCAAAAATTTTTATACGGGGTATACAACCTAATTTTAACCTTACAGATTTGTACTCGACTGTATAACATTTTATGAGAAGTTCGTTAGGAGAGCTAATTCCTTATTACTTTAGTGTCCAATTAAACTGTTCAACACCCTCCTTAGCGTGTTAATAGTAATAACGACTTGCTACTATGAGCTGTTCCTTATAATATCACAACTAACTAATACCCGCGACCTGGCCCGCGTGGAGTAAATTCAACAGGAAAAATAATCTAGATGCATTAGCTAGGGTTACCAGACATCAAGAGATTTTGTCATGATATGTCAGAATTGCACCTGTGAGGATTCCGGCAGGACTTTCAACATGTCAGGATTTTTGGTTTATTTAGGTAGGTATATATTATAATTCTTAACAATTAAATAATTGGAAAGATTACTAATAGGATTATGTTAGAGCATCAGGATTAAGGGAAAACAAAAAAATAAAATTTGCTAAGTTAAATCAAGTAGGTACGTACACTCTTAATAAAATTGATCGTAATACTTCTCATAATTCTTTATAAGGATTATATATAACCTTCAACCGGATAATAGGTTTGTTTATGAATTGTTGAAGAAAACATGAGAAACATATTTTCGCAGTATGTATACAGCGCTGTTAAAATGATTAAATATTAATGTGTGTATGTGTGTCTTCAAATCACTGAATAAAATTAAGTTGAGTAAACATGGACTTCAAAAAATGTTATGTAGGTAACCTGTCATCTGGTCATATGCATAAAAATAATAGGAATAATGTCAAAGCACTTTCAGCACGGTGGACGGGAGCTAAATAATATTGACGCAGTTAGCAAGTGCGTATTACATCTGTACTTACAACAGTATCTATGTATGAGATAAACAGAGTGGTTTACTGTATGAATCACGAACAGCATAATTAAATAATTCGAAATCAATTGATTACATTGAATGGTGACCGTCCTTGCGGCTATGTGTGCACCTGCATCCGAGTTGACATTATAAATGCATGAATGCGACAAGACGAACGAAGGTATGCAAATAAGGTTTAACAAATATAATGCAATCTTGGCCTAGCTGTCTATTAAGAATAGGTTAGGTGCAATTCGAACGGCAGCGAACATGAGGTATGATTGGTCTGGGGAAAAACGCCTGTGCAATTTGTAGCAGACTATATGGACACGGCCTGAATATTATTAAGAGTATCACAGAAACACGCGGCCTGCGGTGGCGGTGGCGCTGGCGGCGGCGGCGGCCTGTTGTATTCCAGCAATGTATGTGAGACTTCAGACACGCGCGGCCTGCGTTTGCATATTGAGGCTGCGGCCTGCGGTAGGCCGCCTGGGATCCCCTTTAGGCCCCATTTGACCGGACGTCATTCTAATACGTGTTGAACAGGGCTTAACACGGAAGCGATTTTTTTCTGTATGTTATTTCAAGGCGTAAAAAATTGCGCGATAGAATTACGCCCGTGCGAATGGGGTCTCACCGCACTCGCGGGTGGCGTTTCAAATTGGCAGACAATTAACTGTCATTTGTATGGGAAATTGTACATATATACTATCTCTATGGGGAATACCCATAGTTTTTTTAAATAAATTGAAAGTGGTTAAAAATTAACCCTGTAATACACTAGCTAGAGACTGTAGGAGAGTGCAATTAAGGCTCTAGTCTAGGCGTAATAATTGTATTTTCGTGTAGTGCCTTGCCCTTTAGGTACTATTGTATACTATAAATACAGTAATGTGTATATTCATTAGAATGTGGCTGTCAGATTTTGGTTTTTGAAAAACGAACTCTATCTAGACTTCACATAAGTCTAGTATTTGAACTTGTTTTTTGGGTCGCAAAACCCGTTTTAACACTCTGAGGGCTATTGCCGCTTTTACCTGTTTCTCTTTCATAGTATTTACAATAAATACTCAAAAGCTTCTGAAAAGAGCCGCCAAGATGTCCGCTGATGTTCTACTTTTCGAATTATTCGATCCCCAAAAAAAGATCTAAAACTTAACCCTTAAAACGGCAACGTGCGTAAAAAGAGCATTACTAAAAGGAAAAACCGGAGCAACATCTGGTGAGTTCGTAGAGTCATGCCTCCCTCGCATGTAGACGTGGATACACTGGGTATAGACAACGGTAAAGAATGATCGCGACATGAGACAGCACTTGGAAGAAAAATAAATATCGCTTATTCGCGCACAGAGTTATCTTATCTGCGGGAAAAAAATCTATAATACAATTTAATTTAAGATTGTATTTAGATAATACAGGGTGGGACAGACTAACCCACTTTTCCGAAAGAATAGAATTATAGACCTAGGTAACCTATAGATCTGAGCAATCGTTTCTAATGGTTATAAACTTAAAAAAGTAAATTTCATTAAATTTAATTTGGAATTATACATTTGTTGTAGGTATTAATGTAAAAACCCAACACTTTGTAATCTCTATCGTCTATTGAGTATCCGTTTCTAATGGTGGTGACAATTAATTTTATGGTATGTAATTAATCTCTATAGTATTTGTTGTTTATACTATATTGGCCATAATTGCCCAGTTATTGCAGATAGATGACTTTTACTCCTGTATAATTCCGTTACGAAACGTATCCTCGTACGGATATTCCTCACACAAATTAATCCCCAACCAGTAAATACAGACGTGACATAACCGAAGTCGTGCAGAGGGTCCGAGAGACCCACAAAAATCAGCGGCGATGACTGGGCGATTCCGCGCGGGCTGCGTTCCGAATCCCGAACCCTTCCTCGCAATATGATTTGCGTCAGTGGAGATGCGTTCAGAACAGATCACCGGACGGTAACCGAGTGGAAAAAGCGCTTCTCATCGAGGCCGTTACAGGATATCGTTTGAATTCGAGTGGCGTTTCTGAACGTTCGCTTCGGAAACAATGGCTCTTATAAGCAACGCAATTTCGGTTCGTAACATAATGTTGTAAGATAGTACACCGTGTATAAGCTGCTGTAAAAAAGCACGAATTAAGGTAAATCCCAGGATTTACCGGTCAAACTTAAGATTTCCCAAGATGGTAAAGGTAAATAAAACCCAACCGGGGTTAGAAAAAAGCATGATTATATAAGGCTTTGGCCTATACACTCTAATTGCATTTGTTATAAATATTTCAAAGTAAAATAAACGTACAGTAAGTTTATTTATACTAAACCTCTAGAGTTTGTTATTAGATTTCTCAATACTTTTAATATAATATTTTTGTATAGTTAAATTGCAGAGGCGTCCAACCACAAGGTGGATAATGTTATCATTCCATTAATTACAACAACTCCCCCCTGCTTTTTAAAAGTAAATTAATCCGATTAAGGGGGGAATCGAAGAACCCGCTCCGTCCGAGTTTATTCAGGCAACTTTCTTTCGAATAATTATTTTTTGTAATTAAATCCATCAACACGATTTTTTCCTAATGATTCTCCCGAGGGAGGTGGGGGGCGCGGGCGGGCGAACTTCGGTGGGTGGTTTTATTTTTTCTTCAATTTCATAATAAAGGTGCGACGAGCGCGCGTTGGAAAACATGGACATGTCGTAAAAATAAATTGGCATTTAAATTAAGAATGGAAATTCTAAACGGTTTAAGTGCCCATTGCAATAGATTTTATTTTTGTTCGTCTTTCTTTTCATTTGTCTCTTAAGTTATTATTAATTTGAATTGACAGATGTGAAACAGTTTGTAAGAGTAAAGTGCTTCAGATGTTAGCCTGCCACCAACAAATCTTAGGGTATTACTTGTTTAAAGAGTAAAATTTAAAAGTTTTAGAACTTGAACCTTAAAATCGCTTGAACCAACCATCTAGATTTTGCTCAAACTCCAAAATGATACAACACTATGTTTTAATTTGTGTGTTTAAACAACATTGTGCACTCCATACGCAATCCACACTTAGCTCGCGTTGCCAGCCGCCACCCGCCCGCCCCTGTGTTAATGATATCTCGCTTCTAAGGGCACATCATTTACTTATTTCGACGAAAATTAATTGAAATGAGTTTTGGCGATGAAAAGGTGGCAACACAAAAGACTGGCCGCTAGGTGTCGCTCTTAGATAAGTTGTTCGTCTTTAATTAATTTATTTTGTGGCGAAGATTCTGTTCACTTTGATATTCTAGGCCCTATTCACTGGTTTCCACAGTGATTTAAAATGTATATAATTATGAATCCCATTTTGAAGCTTTATAAGTTAAACTCCAAGGTGTATATTTAGACACAATAAATAATTCTAGTTATGTACTTTTACCGGGCATTTCTTGATGGGCATGACTCAAATATTACCTTATGTCTAATTTTATATTTCTTTCTATCATCATGATACTTACCTAAGTGTTTAATTTGGCGAAATTTAAATTCCTATAGGCACTAATAGAGATTCTTGTACGTACTTACTTAAATTTATATCAAGGCATTGTATGATCTATTAACTAGGTAGGTACATAAACTTATTGTTACTGTCCAAACATTATTGTATATTATTCTGTCATATTGACCTTCTATCGTTTACCCTTCACGAGCCAGCGTGAAAACCAACTTTATTTGAAAATGCGAACCCGCAATAAGACCTCAGGTCGGTCGTCAGGTCACATCTGCGTCGAGAACCGGACCAGTATGTGGGCCACTTGTAATATATCGACACGAGGAGGTTCGCAGATTGATGAGACCTCTCCCACTGCCCTCCCCCTCCACCGCCCTTCACCCCCGCGGCCGTCCCGGGAGACCTCTCTCTATTGCAGTAGATTGGACCTGTTTTGTTTCCTTCTGGCAATACACCAGGGATTTCGATTCTGGAGTATGTCTTGTGAGGAAACCAGTGATAATAAACTTGTTTATTAAATCTGTAATAGAAATGTTGCGGGAAGTTACTGTAAAAGTCCTAGAAATTTTCCACAAATAACATTATGAAAGTTACGTTCTCTTAGGAGTAAGTACAGAAAATTCTTGATATGGTTTTTACATAAATTTTAATTTAATTTATATTTTTAAGACTCTACGCACTATTTGTGTAATATCTATTCACATTCGAATTCCCTTCATCTTTAACCGTTTTCGATTACATTCGTGAATTTTTTTCTGGAATGATACTCATAATAATCCTCCCTATATCGGCTAGGATAAATGCGAAAGTTCGCGTGTTTGTGAGTTTAGATGTTCGTTGCTCAATAACGCTAAACGGCTTAACGGATTCTGATGAAACTTAGTAGGTACAGTGACAACTTTTCCTGGAATAACAGTATTATATACAACTTTCGCGGACGACGTCGCGGGGCGTTCGATATTAATGTAAATTTTTTGTATACTTTATCTACTATTACACTGACAGGTTGTATTTTGGTTTTATTGCTTCACCCTCAGGGGCGAATAAGGCATAATGTCATGCTACTTCCGATTTCTTTTTTGTTTGAGAGCTGAGTGTGGGGAAGTGTGAAATGATGTTTTTGTTTTTTGTTATTGTTCCGTAGGGTAATAAAGATATACTTTCCCCGCTTTCTTATTCAAATAAAAGTAAATAGGTATATTTTAAATATGTTTTTGATGATATAATCACTTAATAACAATGTGAAATAAAATCACAGAATTCAATCACAAAAGCCCAATAGGTAATTATCATTATAAAAAAAAGCAAGAATCACTATGAATGATGATTGTGGACGTTTTCAGTGGACTTATACTAGCTAAGACTCCTACGCGATGAACTTACGGTAAAGAAAATAATACCTATAACGTAGAAGAAATTTTAGGAAACTAGAGAAAAGTCAGAGAGTGTACTTTGTCCTATAAAATACGCGGGTACCGTTTTTTTAAAATCCTACTTATAATATTATAAAGGCGAAAGTTTGTAAGGATGTGAGTGAAGATGTTTGTTACTCTTTCACGCAAAAACTACCGAACAGATTTTGATGAAACTTGGTACAGTGATAGCTTCTATCCTGGAATAACATATAGGCCACTTTTTATCGCGGACAAAGTCGCGGGGCGCACGCTAATACCCCCTAAGTAACAAAACGCTGATATAGAGGGCGCTGTTTTACAATGTACACGGGAAAAACTTTTCTACGCGGGCGAAGCCGCGGGAAAAAGCTAGTTTCCTATAAATTTTATTTTTAATTTTGCCGTTGCTGAGCAATTTTACATACTTACTAAGGTACTTACAATTCTATATTTCTGATCAATCGGTCGAATAGCGTTATCTGGCAGACAGACAGACAGATGAGAGAGAAGGCGTCTGTTTTGACAGAATCCAAAAATACCATCCACATAGGCACTGTTTTTTAGAAAGCTCGCATTTCGTCCTAAAAGTTGTCTATCACGTAAAGACGAAATAACTACGCCGCCGTAGCGAGGCGGAATACTAAAAATGATCAGTATTTCAACATAAATCATATACGTTTCGAAGCAAAAGAAAATCGCATTTCTAAAAGAAATAGGAGAATATATGTGGCATAGATGGGATCGGTTGAGAAAGCGGCGTGCGGTCGGGGGTCACCGCGGGCCCGATACATTTCGTCCAAACGGTTGCCAGGGACGCACTCAGACTTCATTTTAGGGGGCGACAGTATAATATTAATGCATAGTTTAAAACTTAATTTAGAGAAATTCAATGATATTAGGCGTTTATAATTCTACATATTTTTTCAGCATAGTCAACTATAGAATAGAATTACGTACTCACATAATTATTCCTTTTTCTATTATTATTCCTAATTCTACTCTAAAGGCAGACTTTTATTTGGCTGAAATAAACTGACGTTTACTGCATCTTAAATTATTGATAAAATAAAATAATTACTTATCGTTATCGCTACGTGTATTATTATGTGGTCATAGGGTTTTCTAAACAACTGAGCTTAAGTTTATTTGATTCTGTGTCCTGATTCACAACTTATATCAGAACTGAACGCATTACCATTACAATAAACACGGCAACATTATTTTCAAAATTGACATTAGCACATATCAATTTACTTCAGGTAATTAAGAATCCATAGAAACGCAGCTGTTAATCTTTGAACAGATGTCTCCATGATGTCCCATATTTTTTTGCGTTTCTGACATCAAGCAAACCAAGCTACTTAATACTCTAAAAGCACGTTGTGACCCCCACACCCTTACTGAATTCGCCCCTCAAGCCTAGCTTGCGATTCTACACAATGCACACAAAAATAACTCATTTCTATTGGTATGTATGGCTATGATCGATCCTATCCGTTTTCTTTATACTTAGGACGCAATGTTTTAGATATATTTTTGTACATATATTATACTTTTGTAATGTCTACGTCATTTGCTTCTAAACATACTTAGTAAACTCGTGTAAGTACTTATGTTTAACCTAGGTTTATCTATAATGGAATTGTCTTTCCATTAAGTTTTCAGAAGACCACAAGCTTTACTTAATGCGCAAAAATACATTACCGACGGACTATAATTTCGAATGTCACAAACTAAATTAAGATAAAACAATCAATTTCGTTTAGAGTATTTTATGAAGGTTTAATAGCAATACCTACACGTAAGTTATGTTTAAATATCAGGGACATGAAGCAAAATGCTTAAACAGCTAAGCGGTTCTCACGAACGGCTAATTCTGGCATCAACGAGTGAGATAAGCTGAGACGACTCGGTGTTAATCTGTGAATACGTTGCAGGATGTATAGAGGAATATGGCTCTTGATCCTGTAGAATCAAAAGCAAGAGTTAAGCTAACATTTATATGTTTTAAAAACTTAATTTTCTTGAAAAATATTAATTAAGATTTTATCGCCTACATATATGTGTAGAGATAAAATAACACATGGAAAAATGTCAAGTGTGTGTCGCACAATTCCATATATTACAACGCCGTAACTCGTAAAATAAAAGAAACCCATTACTGCCATGTTTACAATTCCATCGCAGAGTAATAAATGGGATGCAAGCTTCACCGGTGAAGTTCGCGACCAACAGAATTGTTTCGATGCAATTATTATGCAAAATCATTAACATCTTAGCGGGAGGAAGTGAGCGACCCCTCTGCCGCCTCGCCCGTTGAGAACTCATCGGTTTGAGGCGATCGATACTGAATAGCGCCCCCTGTATTGAACTCTGTAATCACTTGTCATTATTTAAGAAAAGCTAAAACTAGAGACGTAATTACGTTACAAGTTTTTGTTTGGTGAATCACCAATTTCATCCTGAAGGCTAAAAACTAAAATTATCAGAAACTGCCAATAATTTTGTGTGAGACTTATTTTATTGTTATATAAATTAAATGCTTACGACGTGAATGCACATTTACAGTCCAATCACTGAAATGTTGAAATAAAATAATGGTCATTGTATATTGATATGGTATGGTAAATTGTAAATGTAGTGTATCACCACAGCGCTTATCACAACTTCTCCAATCTTCAAAGTTAATTCAGTAAGTACCTATATAAAGGTAGGTATACTCTACACGTAGGTAAACATTGCAGTTATCAATAACACAGGCAATATTGATTGATCCGCCTTTACAACGTGAGGCCTATTTTAATCTGACGCGGTGATCTATTCCATTATGTATGTATATGTGTGCGACGGCTCGTAAACTCTTCAGTTGTTATGTGAGTATGCACGTGTGTGTGTGTAAGCTCGTTAATCATAATTTCAGACGTTTGTTCGTGTGTATGTTGGTTCATATTATTATGTTTTGGGGATAAGAAATTAGTTAGTGGACATTAAACTTCGGTATAGTTCGGTCGAGTGGTCTTGATTGTTTACTGACACATGCTTCGATAAATGTCTCATTTATCACGTTCCGAAACGCAACAACATAGTAACTTATTGATTATAAAAGTCTGATGTAAACTCATTAACTTCAAAATTTATCGCTTAGGTCCAATCCAATGTAGACGTCAACAGACTGGTGTGGTGATGCTTCGCTTCCTTTGGTCTCATCATACACAATCGTCACGCCGACGCAGATGGCGCCACTACCGTGTGTAGTAAACATTGACGTGCTTTCCTTACGGTTGAAACAAGGACGAAATAAAAGTTAAGAAGTAAATATTTGTATGAACTTTATAATATTTGTATTTTTAGGGTGTACTATCATTACATATTCTGTGGTAGCGCGGATTTCTTTTTTAGATTTGTTTACCCGGGGACTAGTGGCGCCAAATAGCACCGAGCAGGTGGCAGTTTCACCTCCCATCGCAATCAAACCTCTTACAAGGACCAAGACCACAGGAACGCAGTTGAAGAAACTTGGCAAGAAGCATTAAGGGCTGGCACATCGCAGGGACTGACCCGTCATGAAATTTAAATCTAGATCAATAACCGCGCTTATATCATTGTCTTCATTAAAGATAATTGGGTACGCTCCCCGTGGCCGCAACTTTGTTTGCTCGCCGATAACTTGAGACGAATTACTTCGGACGTAAGGTACGTATACCCATGTCATGGCGTCCTGTTGGGCCTTAACGTCATCCTTTAAATTCTGTATGCGAACTTGCCTATTTTGGAATCAATATGGTGATGGTATAAGTACTTAGTTCTAAGCTTTTGATGAGTAATGCGTGTCTTTGATTGGGTTTCTTTATACATATCGAATGTATCGGTAAGAACTTTTCTGCTATTGGTATAAAATATTAGACAAAGAGGGGGTCGGCTGTCGATACGGTATTGAACTGGGTCTTACTCACCAAAGTAGCAATTGCAAATGAATTAAAAATTACATCAATATTAATACTTGAAATTATGTATCGGGCCTACGCTTCTGTAACTACGAGTCCTAGGCCAATTAAGAAGCTTAACTTTAAATAGTAGGTAGATATTTTGTTGTTCCTCTTCTAAATTTGTACCCACAGATTGTTTCTGAAATCTGTGTTTGGTGCCTATCTATAGTAAATAGCAACTAAGTATATATTCAATCAACCCTGTACCTATATACCTTGCATTTTTCGTTCACGGGTCTGTATAAAGAATTATATTTATTATGTATACTTACCTATAAGTACAACGTTTTGGATCATTCATTAGGTTTTAAATAATTTATTCACATCACCAATAAACACTCGTTTTTTATAAAAATCACTTAAAATTCTGGTCAATTTAGTTTCGAAGATCTAAATTTTCACAGCAGACGGTCTTGCATTTCTTTCAGCTTTTGCATGCGAAAAGGTGACAAAAAATCGCTAATAAACGCGGGTAACATGTATTTCCTGCGTGTCCCACGGAATACCGTCATTTGCACTGGGGATATGTTTACAGGCGCGTGCAAACACGATTACCTGAAATTAGGTTAGTACGTTTAGACGTTTAATGTTATTTACCTTGCAAGCGTTCTAACACCCCCTCCTGCACAGACGATTAATTGACCATTGGGCTTAATTTTTTCCTCAGAAGAACTGGTAAGTCGTGTTACTCACTGACTGAAGCTTAAGTATCTCTTTTAAAATAATAAAAAGGAAGGAAGAAGGCGTCCTCGCGTTCACTTGTATATAGGGTAAAGGAGCACTTCGACGAAACTAAAAAGAGGAAAATACATTACTTACTTACTTATTTACTGAAAATGGTCCTATGCACAAGTAACAAGTACGTACTTAGTTTTACTCAGTCCAGCACGGAGCAACGACGCGACGACGTCGGCTTGATTGTAAATCATTTACATTCGCTCGTTATACTATTTAGAGTGGAAAATATTGTACTTTTAACTCTTATCATTATACAAATGCAACCTTGATTATCGCATGTTCCTCATTTGGTTTCATCTAAGACTGAGCATCAAAATTCCATGTAAACAAACTCAAGATGGCGCGTAGAAGGGCATCAATGTTTGCGCGCTGGGGAATCGATTTCGAGCTGATCGTCTTCTAATCCCCGTTTTCTGGATGCCATTACGATTTTTCGATCGCTCACCTCTCTCCATATTTCCGTGCATATCTCGACGATTCGGAGAACCATTATTTTTTATGGGCCGAATACACGGCGCTTAGTGGAAGTATAACCCCCTTGCCTACTGAGTGTTAACGTCTCGGTACGCCTTTTATAAGAGGGGAGGACGATTTTTTGAGCTATAATAATGCCGGGAATATTTTGAATGGCATACGTTTGGTGACGTTTGGCAGGTTATTAGTGCAGTAGTTAGTGGTTTAAAGAGATCTATTAGGAGGATGCTCCAACATTGTACTTCAACTGGCCTTTCACATAATTCTTTCCCATTATTGACTCAAAAACAATTAACAGATTATACTTAGTTCCTGCTTATCTTGTATTTCAATTTTAGTGAGTTGTTATAAAGGTAATAACTTAAATATTTATTATTATCAATAAAAATTTTCAAAATTCCTAGATTTTTGATGAAATTGATTAAGTTTCGTCGAAATCCGAAAAAGAATTCAGCAATTATTTTTTTATTTCATAAATAGGTATACTATTCAAATTAAAACTAAACATTCACATTTATACAATTAAGATTTAATGATTTACTGTAATAATGTCGAACCTGAAAAATAATGCACAGGTATCTGGTATTTTTTAAAACTCGTTAAGTAGCGTGAAATAATTGTAAAATTGGACCAGTTGAAGCAATCCTAATAGCAGCTAACATCCCCTAAAATTGACAAATTAATACTAATGTGAGTTTTACTAACGTATAATTTGCAAATGAGAAACAAAAACCACATTATCAGGCAGCCTGGAATTGCTATTACGTCCGCCCAATTTCCTTTCCACTGTCATTTTTTCAAGCAAAACCGAGTAGGTACGTGCTATTTTCCGTTCTATTTACAAACAAGCAAGTTTTTAATATGCTTTTTCTTCCACTGATATGTTAGAAGCAAGCTCAATCGTACTATTTCCGTGCCGCTGATTTCCCCCGAACACTGACTCCGCCACCCCCGCTAAGTAACACGCGATTCAGCTTCCACTCAATACATTTTATCGACAACCGTCACGACGGCGGCGGGCGCCGCGTGACACTTATGTAAATATTTAAATACGATCCAGTACAAGCTATGAATATTTTAAATTCTAAGTAAACCACTCGGCTTTGTACTGGCAAAGATATTCGCACATCAAGAAATAAAAGTATTTTTCCCCTACAGCTTTAGGGTTTAAAATTCAAGACAAGATCAGTGTACGCAAGTTTGGTTTTTAATTTTATATCTATGCATAAAGCGATTTAATAAGTGCCGGCAAATTGGGGATCGATATTAAAGTGACGAGTTATGCTGATTGGATTTTTTTCAAGTGGTTGAGAGGGGACGGTGAATAATTGAGTGCGATTTAGTTTTATGAGTTGCGAAGTACTTCTATTTTTGAATATTATTATGACAAATATTGATTCTAACGATTTTCTCTTTCTGGTGCGTGAGTTATACAATAGATGATTTCGACGGGGAAGTGCTAACAACTCCTGACTTACAAGACCAAATTTTGCGAATTTTCAACTTAATTCATATACCAGTAGACGCGTTTATCAAACTGCATTCATAAGTCGTTTTCTTTAAAAAATGTAAGTTAGGAGTTGTTAGCACTTCCCCGTCGATTTGTAGATTATTTAGTTCAATATACATTTTTGGCAGGAACAGGTCAGCTGTGATGATGTAAAAAAGATTGAAATTGGAACTCATTCATTCATCTTACAAAATGTACGTAGTGCCTATCCAATAAAAAAATTCTTATTACATGAAAAAATATATTGCTGTATTTAATTTGTCAGGCGTTTTGGTTTCGTACACAGATAGGTAATGTAATGAAGTTATAGAACTCCAAATTTACTTAAATCTACATTTTATGTTAATAAAATTAAATGATGGAATACAAAAATGTTAACTAGCAATATGCCGAGGGCCCGGCCGTGCCGATATGAATTGATCACGCAGATTCTTCTCGATTGCCGCAACGAGATACCACTCGTGAGTCCATTCATCGCAATCTGAATGATCTCTCTTACTCGAGTGGAGTAGCTCTCATCTTTGCGATCTCATTCTTTTGTCCAACACTTGGCTTTAGACACTTGATTCAGAGAATGTCTTTGTTGCAAGGCGCTTTGAAAGGTAAACCGGAAGTAGATATTATATTAAAACTAGCGGACGGCCCGTGACTTCATCCGCGTTAAAAAGTATCCTATATTTTATTCTAGAATGTAAGCTGTCAATGTACTAAGTTTCATTAAAATTTGTGTTTGACTTATATTAGAAACTTATATAAACACAAAGATGGGAACTTATCCGATAAACCGTAAAATACTATTACGTACGTAGTTCGACAAGCAATTTGTATTAAAATAAAATGATTTCTATAGGATATCAATTTTACAAGGAAAAAATCGACCTTATCCAAAATTAACAAAAACCTTTTTCTATCAATAAATCCTTACTTACTTATTTTGACAAATGTTGAGCAGCAATAATGTTACAATACTTCTGGTAGGTAACTACCTAGAAGGCAAGTCGCAAAGCTGAAGGTAGTTTTAAAAAGCCACTGCCTCAGGTGGCGACTGAGAGAATACAAAGTGTGTTAGGCCGGCGATTTGCCGCTGAACCATTACGTGTCATACTTTAGTATTTCTGATGTGAAATATATAAATGTAATCTAATAGGATCAGATTTTCTAAAAGTAGGTATCTAAAACAGAGGTAAAATGCACTCTCCATATAAAAGTAATTTAATTCTAATAATTTTTTTACCAAAAAAAAGTTATTACCTACTGTTATTGTTACAAAACGGTGCCGTGCCGTGACCATCAAATATGTTTTTTTGTATTTTGAACCTTTTTTCAGTCCGATATAAATATGTGTGTATTTGCTTGTATACGTTTTGTACTCTGTAGTATAAAATTGGTTAATTAAATATCTTTATTTTGTTGTAGACTGTAAGAAGTATTTACCTGTATATAAATTATTAAGTTGAAAGTTATCTATTACTAGTAGTTCCGTGAGAACAGTAGACCTCGCCAGCCCTTATAAACCAAACCTAAAAGAAACCAACAAAAGTCAACTTTGGAAACAGAAAAAGTACCTACTAAAGTGACAAAAATTAGCACTTTAAAGCTTAATATTTCGCAAACGGATCCCTGAATCGAAAAATGTTTATCACACCCCGCGATATTTATGAAAGACCCATCCAACGATACCCCACACCATGGATATCACGCGAAAAAAAATAATTTTCCATTTTACGTATGCAGTTCTATGAACATAATTTATTTTTTCAACTTTCTTAAGTCGATCCACTATTACTCAAAAACTAATAGAACCTACTTAGCCGTAATAGTTTTCCTTGTAACTACGTTATATATGCTACTGCCATGAATTTTTTCACATTTCCAGAAGCAACCGTTTAGCTGGCAGGGGGGGGGGGGACACGTGACTCTAACAAAAATTACCGCTTTAAAGCTTAATATTTCGCCAACGGATCCCTAAATCGAAAAAATGGTATTCACACACCAGCAATATTTTTGAAAGACCTATCCAACGATATCCCACACTATGGGGTTCACAAGAAAAAAAAAGTTCACTCCCACTTTGCGAGTATGGTAGGTACTCTAAAAAAAATGTTTTTCAAAATTTTATTCTACTCATTTTGTAGGTTTAATTAATTTATACATATGCCAAATTTTCGTCAAAATCGGTTGAAAAATGCGACCTGTAGAGAATTACAGACAGACAGACAGACAGACAGACAGCCGGACAAGAGCATTTTTGGCCAGTCTCGAAACGTAGACGCTTCGCTCGCTTCGCTCGCTCGGTCAATTATATTTATAGTTTCTATCTCCCTTTAGTAAATCCCGAAAATAACTGGAGAAACACGAAAATAATCAGACTACATCTGTAAAAATTTATGCGTGGTCATCCATAGGTAGAAAAAAATACGGGTTGACTTGAGAACCTCTTCCGTTTTATTGTCGGTTATAAACTAATTAACTAAGAAGAACTTCGAGGATTACCATGGTAGGTGTCTATTGCTATTAGCACACGTGAAAGGAGAGTCGGGCAGGCGAATGGCATTGATCATAATATCGACGGAGGCTTACCAGGAGTGATAAATGGTCGTCCGCGGCGTCACTGGCGGGATGACGCCGGCGCCATATTTAAATCGCGCACGTCACATCCGCGTATCGCATACACTCTGGAATTACACAAGCTTTTTCCTTCTGTGCGTTTTTTTGTAATAAGAAAGTTTTTTATAATTTTTTTGTATAAGTATTTAAAAAAAAATCGAAGTAGAGAAATTGATAACGCGTGTTTGAAAACAGTTTTACTGGTTGAACTGATTGGATGAATAAATCTCTAAGCGTTCTTCTAGTTGTATCTCCGTACAAAGCAGAGTTTTTAAATGGAATGGAGTTTATGTAACTTACATGGGTTACATGAACATATATTTTACTATTTTTATACTTACTGTGTTATTTTTTAATTCAATAATAGTGCATAATCCGGTTGCTGATCTAGTTTTTTATGTCTATAAACCGAAGGAAATAGGTACCTATAGTTTTTTCTGCGCTTACCTATACTTACGTAGTCTTGAATCATCACCGGTCCTTCCTGTCCCCTGTCGATAACCTTTGTTTGCAATAATACACTAAAATGTTGATGTTCAAAGCCAGCTGAAAAACCTGCCTACGCACTTGTCTTGTCGCCCGATTTATCCATAACAAGGAATCAGTGAACCAAATAGGAAATTAAAATCATCAATCAAACCGAAAAATACAAAAGCCCCGTTTTCCATTGTCGCCGATATGTTTGCGCAAAAACGACTTTGTCGCATCACAGTCAAAGTAATAAAAAATCCCAACAAGGATCAATAAAGTTTTCTAGATTTGGCTACAGAATAAGGAAGTAGAAGAAAGAGTGAAGATGCGTTAATAATGTTGTGTAATAATATAGCAGTAATGTAATCACGCCTTTATCGTCATTTAAATATTATCATTATCGCCAAAATACTGCCCATGTTTAGTATTACTGAAAAGCCACCGGCTAATCCAGGTCAGTAAGAGTATGTTTATTTTAATACAACGTTCTTGTTTTTGTATTTAAAAAAAAATATAAGTTGGTTGGCGGAGGCTTGTCTAATGCTACTTCCGTCTTTAATTTTTTTTATAGAGTTAAGTCGGCTATTTCTTTAAGGCTATGCAAATATACATCAACAAAAAATAAAATAAGCAACAATTCTGTCTTACAAACAGTTGGACATACTTTACAATTAAGGCACGGAACTTCTTAGTCGCCTTTCTTCCGAAGTCTTATCCAGCGGCTCTAGGGGTATGATAAAAGAGCTCGGGCTTTGTGATAGGACACGTAATACTCTCACAATTGGTTATTGCGATGCAATGACTGTGCGGTTTGGGCGGCCCGGATCACGGTTACCACGGGAAAATGGATCAGGATCAACCTGACGTTTTTATGCATACAGTTTTTCAGGATGTAAATAGCTAAAGGTCATATTGGTTCGCGCTTTGAAATTTTTGCCAAATTTAATATAACTAGGATTTGACGTGTGGTGGACACTTTTTTGCGTTCTTCTTTTCCTTTAATTTTCTTAGTGTTTTTATTAAACTTCTTTAATTTCATGGAGTATTTTTGATTTATTTTAAACATTGAATCTTAGTTATGGTTCAAGTAGACCGTCAGGCTTTTTCTACTAAAATCTCTATGTAACATAACATATACACATATTTCGTTACGTTTAAATTTATGCGATAAAGAATGTTGAATTGTATCTATAACTGTCTTATTTTCTTTCCTAAAATAATGATCAAGTCATTTTTCATTTGCTTCTTCTTAATTCCTTTGTAAGTTGCTAGTTGCATGTTCACTAAAATCAAAAGCTAACTTAATTGTAAATTTATTTAAATTTGATTAATAGCAAACAACACCGCACCATCCGAGATCGCGATGTCGAGTCATCGCCGAAACGAATCCTTGAAGAAATTATACTGCTTGGGCAAACGGTCGAGTTGTACCGTTCATTTTGAAATCTAACTAGTATAATAATAAAGTTTTGGACAAATCACATATGGTTGTTTGTTTAGTCCCTAATTAAGGCAAAGCTAGTGGGTGGGTATTGAACATTTAGCAGATAAATATACATAGGTAGGTATAAAGTTTTAAATAAATACCTACTTAAATACATACAAACACCCAGAATTCGAAAACCGATTTAAGCACCTATTCTTGTTTATTGATAAGTAGATAAAAAGTGTTTGGGGTGCAAAGAAAATCTAATACTATGTCAAAGTGCATACGATTATAATTTCAACACCTTTGTAACTACATGGTTGCTGATGAAATAAATATGAAATATGAAATAATTTATCTACAGAGGTACAGTGATTAGGGTTAAGTTAGGACAGATAGTTTTAGGATTAATGGGACATAATCCAGATTGCATTTTAATAACTTGAATTTTAATTAATTAGGTAAGTATAAATTTTGTAATCTTGAAATAAAGTTATTATATATACAAAACAAAGTATCGCTGTTTGTGTGTTTTTCGTTCATTTTAGCCACCCTCGTAGATCGTTGAGAAACCCATATAACGTAGAGAAAACACATATTGTTTCAAAAATTGTACTTGACAGTTCGCCTGAAACGGGAAAATAATCGCTTACACCATCTATTCAGCAGTAGGAAATGCAAAATATTGGGAAAACTCCACATTACCACAGTATTCATCCACCGTGCACGCAGTAGGCCGAGTTCTTTCAGCGGGCAAGGGTTCGCAATCCTCAGTGATTCGACAGATTCCATTGAAACTTTATTCGAAGATTACTCCGTTGTATAAATGTAATAAGCTTGCAGTGACGAGATTACAGCCGAGTTTCATTCGGCCATTAATGACATTTTCAGTTGCGCGGGGGAGTTCCCTTGTTGTGTTGAGACAATGATTTTGAAAGTCATTTTGTTGAGAAGGAGATGTAGGGTTTTGATCTTTTGAGAATTCTATCTGGGTTACTTTTGTTGCGTTTTTTACATCGCACCTGTAAGATAGGTAAGTTTGCAAATTACAGTTTTTTTGTAATTGATTTTAATATACATATAACTGTAGCAATGTTTGGGCAGCCATTAAAAATCTAAGCCTATTGATAATCTATGTTGGCATACACCGACACTCCAAGTTAGAAATGTTTATGATATTGCGTAAAATAAATTTTAACAATGTGGCTGATGCCAAGATGCTGGCTTTTGTAAAATACGTATTTAAATATTGATTTTTTTAGTAACGTATGTAAATACATAATTAATTTGTCCCGAAATCCATCTTCACCTACTTACTTTCATATTAGATAAAATTAAATTAAAATCGTTACAAAGGCTGTAACATGTAAAATGTGTGGCAAAAAGCGAAGATCTCGGCGATATATCGAAACTCATTCGCGTTGCGCTTCGGCCGGCCATGAAATTTACATGGAATTTTGTGCCTGTAATAAAGAGTGATGAATTGGCCCGCATTGGTAATTATGGCCAACAGTGAGCGAGCGAGCCAATATGAAATTGCGAAATTCAATAATTTTATTACGCATTTGCGTATTTTTTGGAAGTGAATCGGACATTTCGTTTTAAAACACAGACTGAGGGTTAAATTACTTCAATCAACATAATAATATTGCAGAGATTTTTGATCGTTGTTTTACTTTGATTCTAAGCGAGCGAGATGCTAAAATATGAAAACTTCTGCATCTACAGTGTAGGTTTAAATAGTGTGACAAGCGCATTTTGCTACACACTGCCTCAGAATAGAAAGGGTGCATAAAAGATTCCTTGGCTTCCTTGGCCTTAAGTCTTTTTCACTCTAATTCCTAAACTCGTGTAAACCTACATTTATATATTATGTATAGTAAAGTGGTTAGAATAGCAAATGGTTCGAGCACGGGCGTATTGTAGGCTAAATGGTTTTTTGTGCTCGTAATTGGATTTCATTCGGCGATGATTTACCGCGGGTGGTTGAGGCATGGATGTTTGTCACGATACCATTTCGCCACTACAATTATTTGCCGACGCTGAAGGGTTTTTCTTTAAGCTTTCTTTTGACAAATGTTTGGGAAACTCATGAAGTAAGTACGTGAGTAAATTATTTAGATGGATATAATTTAATGTAGTGACTGAGCATTTCCGGACTATAGAAAAAAAGGAAACCAAAGCTTCATTTGTATATTCGCGTCTGTTCCAAACCGAAGTTGCAAGCTCCGTGTGGCAAAAAATATGCATTGTTAAGATCAAAATAATTAAAACTAATACTCTGTTATAAACCGCATGTAGCACCGCGGGGCAGGAACTGTAGGTACTATAATAATAAGGGCTTGATAACGATGATGATGAATTTCACATAAAATTGCTAACATTAAAAGTTTATTTTTTGCTAAGGTCTCTCCGTCCTAATTCGCCATCATCGGGCGCTCGAATATCAAAAACTACTTAGTCCGTTTATATGAAACCAATTTTTCGCCTTTTTAATATTATTTGTTTGCAAGAGATAAATTTATATTAAAGCGACGACATTTCGACATTATTTTTACCAAATATTATAGGTACGAATCATTATATTAAATATTATATATTATTAAATATTACGAATCGTCTCGCGCGCAGGTTCGACGACTTCCAGCCTCCCGAACAAGCCGGTTTCCGTAAAGGTTTCAGTACCATAGACCACATACATGCGCTGCGGCAGGTTATACAGAAGACCGAAGAGTATAACCAGCCACTATGCTTAGCGTTCGTGGACTATGAGAAAGCCTTCGATTCGATTGAGACCTGGGCTGTGCTACAGTCTCTCCAGCGGTGCCAAGTTGACTATCGGTACATCGAAGTGATGAAGTGCTTATACGAAAACGCCACCATGTCAGTCCGTCTCCAGGACCAGAACTCGAAACCTATCCAACTGCAGCGAGGTGTGAGGCAGGGAGATGTCATATCTCCAAAACTGTTCACCGCTGCATTGGAAGACGTCTTCAAGCTTCTGGACTGGAACGGACTGGGCATCAACATAAACGGCGAGTATGTCACTCATCTTAGATTTGCCGATGATATCGTGGTCATGGCTGAGACCCTGGAGGACCTAGGCACAATGCTCAATGGCCTCAGTAGAGTCTCTCAACAAGTGGGTCTAAAAATGAACATGGACAAGACGAAAATCATGTCGAACAGCCGTGTTGTACCCACTCCTCTGAAGGTTAGAGACTCTACGCTCGAAGTTGTAGACGATTATATATACCTGGGACAAACCGTCCAGTTAGGTAGGTCCAACTTCGAGAAAGAGGTCAATCGTCGAATCCAACTCGGCTGGGCAGCGTTCAGGAAGCTACGCAACATCTTCTCGTCCCAAATACCGCAGTGTCTCAAGACGAAAGTCTTCGACCAGTGTGTGTTGCCAGTGATGACATATGGTACCGAGACGTGGTCCCTCACTATGGGCCTCATAAGAAGGCTCAAGGTCACCCAGAGGGCAATGGAGAGAGCTATGCTCGGAGTTTCCCTACGAGATCGAATCAGAAATGAGGAGATCCGCAGGAGAACCAAGGTCACCGACATAGCTCAAAGAATTGCGAAGCTGAAGTGGCAGTGGGCTGGGCACATCGCTCGTAGAACTGACGGCCGTTGGGGCAGAAAGGTTCTCGAGTGGCGACCACGTATCGGAAGACGCAGTGTAGGCAGGCCTCCCACAAGGTGGACCGACGATCTGGTGAAGGTCGCGGGACCCAGCTGGATGAGGTTAGCGCAGGACCGGTCGTCGTGGAGATCCTTGGGGGAGGCCTTTGTCCAGCAGTGGACGTCTACAGGCTGATATGATGATGATGATGATTATAGGTACAGTGGGCTATACGTTAAGCTCGTACACACAGGTACCTTGCGTAGCAGAAATTAGTGGCTGTATTGCAGCGGCTTGTACGGTCGACCGCACGTCAGTGGGAACTAAACCAGTAAAAGTTGATCTCTCATAGTATTGAAACTCCCTAATACGCTAGGCCAGCTCAAGGTGAAATGGTTTCCACTAACGTGCGGTCGACTGTACGTACCAAATCAATTTGCGCCCCACCGTACCCCGCTTAGATTGGAAATGTCCCTGCATATTTTGCTCATGAATGAAACTGAATACTTGTCATTTGTAAGCTTAGAGAAACACGAGTTATCTTCCGATGCGAAACATTGTCATTTTTCGCGGGAGAATTCACTCACACATGCACACTTGTACGCTGCCGGTATGAAACACACACAACACATTTAAAACATACATTTCGATACGGCGCATGACCAGATGGCCTTGTACCTTTGGAACGCGCACCCCCTCCGTGTTGCCATTTGTTTGTGAGTGTGAAAAAATATTTCGAGATTAAAATAATTTTAACCTAACCAAAATGGCTTGACCTTATAAAGTTTAACATTCGTAAACATTAACTTAATGTTTCAGTGAAGAATAAAGAGTTCATTCCACGCTCCGGGCCAACGATCATCATTAAAAATATATACTGCAATCATTAACATTACCTTATTTAGGTTATTCGTTAATTCCAGAAGATTCACGTGTTGGATTTGCACCAATTTAAAATGAATTATCTAAACGAGATATCGATACTCACGTACCTAAGAATAAGTGCATCCTAACGCATTTAACATACCCCTTGTGAGGGAAAAGAATCGTTTTGTCTCCTGTAGTCTAATTCTAAAATTATTACGAAGGGACAAGCTTAATTAAAAACCTATCTGGAGCATCATCAAAACATTTTGTAGATATTTGCTGGGCGCTGGCACATCCAGAAAATAATGACTTCGTATGAAACAACGAAAGGAAATAGAGGTAGCTGTTTAATGTGAAATAAGTGGTATTACGACGTTTTATTCAAAAAACTGAATAGAATAAAACATCTAAATCATAAAGAATCGTAACAATACGTAAAATAAGAGCTTATTTAAACTTAGGCATTCTTCTAGGCATATATCGAGTATCGGCTCTCTTCTAAGCAAGTCAATCTAAATACTCACATGAGTATCGAAAAGGGAAAAACACTGGATTGCATAATAAATATTAGTCAGCAGCAGTGCAATTCTCTAAAGTAACAGTTAAAACTCGATAATCACATCGCCAAGTCCCTACACTTCGCATCCGATCATGAAAGACCTTGATTTCGTATTCTGTAAACAAGTACAAGCCACTAGCGAAGTGAAGTGAGTATCAAATTGTGAAGAGAAGAATAAAGAGTGACACATTAGAGAATTTATGTTATCGATGAATCGATTTTATCTTTTCAGCATAATTTGGTAAAATAATGGAGTGAAACTTCAAAATATATGTTTCATTTTGATTAAAATTTCTTAGTCTAGATAAAATAGTGTTTAATCAACTTCAAATAATAAATAATGTGATAAATGAGCATGAATGTAATGCAATGCAGAGCTCTTGCCTCCCAATTTAAAAAAACAAAACAAAAATCATAGATATTGTCATTGATTTGTTCTCTATTGAGGACGGGCAAGGGAAGCTTCGTCCATACAGCCCTGTCTTATTTAAAGTATTATTTCTTATATTTATTTAAACCAGCGGCGGTTACAGCACGGCCTCCATGAAAACAGAGCACGACTAGAGTTAGTAGGCGATTTTCAAAAAAACCACAGCACGGCCTCCACGAGGGCACAACTAGTGCCATGCCATTCGGTGATCCACACTGCAGGTTCATGTCCGCATTAAACCGATAGTAGGTTTAATGAAGTCTATCAAGTGACATTTTGAAACGATCCGGTAGAGTCGTTTACACGCTTTTATTTAACTATCCCGAACAATATACATTTTAATAGGCACTTGTTGCATATAAAACTATCACAGATATACACCAAAACCTACAATATACATTTTTTCGGAAAACTAAATAAAAAGACAACAGTCTCCGACAAAATCCCGCCTAAAAGCAAAAAAAACATAGATTTTCCTAGCGGCTTTTTGGCGGGATTTTGTCGGAGACGGTTGTCATTTTTGTTTAGTTTTCCAAAAAAATGTATATTGAAAGTGTATATTGTAAGTAAGTAAGTAAGTAAGTAATATTTATTTGCGGAAAACATGGTATTTTTGAAGATGTCTCACAATTATAAAAGTTCTACATGTTTTACCATATTTATGGCATGCAAAATTAAAATAGGAAATACATTAATAGAATTTACATCATGTCCAAGATTGTACAATATTATTAGTAATGTCATCTAAATTTATAATTGTGCGGGTTAGTTAAATAAAAGCGTGTAACGACTCTACCGAATTGTTCCAAATAGTACCTTGTTAAATCGACACAACACCTACTATCAGTTTAGTGCGGCGTTAGCTGCAGTGTGGATCACCAAATGGCCCTAGTTGCCGGAGGCCGTACTGCGGTGTAATGTATTCGTAATTTAAAACTACGATGGCCTTTAGTGACTTGTTTCCAACTGGCCGTTAAACCATTAAAAAAAACGAATGACAAGATGGCTGACTTCTGTCTGTCAGCTGTCATTGTCATTTTGTTTTTCAAGATGGCGGCGTAGGCACCCCGTACACGCTAGGTTATGCTGTCAGTTATATCAAGGTTAGGCGGTGAGTGACGGATGAATGATCGTCTAATGCAGTTATTGATGAAAATCTGCAATTCAGTGTTGCCATATATACAGATTTATCTATATCTATACAGATTTTCGACTACCGATACAGATACCAGATTTTGCCCTACTTTTATACAGATTTTTGTAATTTAACGTAATCTATGTTAAATATGGTTAAAATAGAAGTAAAGAATAGAATACATGGATTACACGGTGATTTACATTTGGAAATAAGGATTCGTTTTAGTTTTGGGGTGTTTTTTTTTATTATTTGTTTGGGTAGGTACTAAATTGTTTTATTATGGCAATCCTAACCGGTGGCGTTTTTTTCTATGAAAAGCCTTCGTTCGAAAAAAGTTCGTTTCAAAAGACTACTACTAATTCATTGGATTTTTAAAAATCAATATACAGATTTTAGAAGATTTCAGTGGATTTTATACAGATTTTTAGACTATCCAATACAGAATTACGGGTTACAGATATGGCAACACTGCAAGTCACTGGTCACTACACTTCGCATCCGATCATGAAAGACCTTGATTCCGCATTCTGTAAACAAAACAAGCCAACTGCGAAGTGAAGTGGGTGTAGAATTGTGAATCGTTGCGGTAGGGACTGACACATTACAGAATTTATGTTATCGATTTTATTTTTTCCTGCTTAATTTCGAAAAATTAATGCATAGATCTTCAAAATAAATATTTTATTTTGTTTAAAATTTATTAGTCTAGATAAATGATAGTGTAAATCAACTTTAAACAGTAAATAATGTGATCATTGTAATGTCAAGCATAGAGCTTGTGCCTCCTAAAAATAATAAAAAAAAACAATATAAACAAACATACCTAGTCCAATTTGATTTCATTTGTTTTTTTGATCAGTTTTCCTTTTAATTCTTTGATTTTGGTGTAATTAATAATTAATAATATGTAATTAATAATTAATTAAATAATGCTCAGTTGTTTTTAATTAAATCTGTATTAGAAAAGGAGCGTGCTTTAGTTAATTACCAAATGCGTCCGACAAGCTGATGGAATGCAAAAATTATCATGTCAAGGATTAATTCACTATATAAAGATGATAAGTCCTCTATTGAAACCTATGAAACGTCGAAGCAAAGGAATTTCGACTCGAATAAAGGTAAAGTTCCTTGCAATAACCTAGGTATGTGACCACTGATAAACAATACATATTTTGTGCACTACACCTACCTATAACTGTTCAATGTATTTTTCAGGTGACTCTTGGCATTTTACCTCGGTCTATGCACAGCGAGCGTGTTCCTCATGACGCCTATAATAACTAAATGTCCAAGAAAATACTGCAGACTGCACTCCAGAAGCATCTCATAATCAGAGACACTCGACCCGGTGGAAGGTACAATTGGTGTTTCAAAAGGTCGTTTTAGATGCATAGTACATAGAGTATTGGGATAAAGAAATATAAAAAGTGGTGATTGTGTACCTAACCTATTATGATGGCGTGTGTATAATAAACATTGAAATATTTTGTAAAAAATAATGTTTTTGTTAAAATTTTATAATAAAGTTTATTATAAGTTAATATTTTGCAATTGATCACATACTTATAATTTGTTTATTTTATATATTTGATTCACCAACAGTAAGGTGGGTACAGTAAGGTATTATGAATAAGTATAATAGAAAACCAGTATCGAGGAGTGTGCAGTGCAGTCCGTGGATGCCTCCACTGACTGGACTGCACTGCACACTCATTCAGTAGAATAAAAACAGAGTGTTTAGCCAATAGTCTGATACATTTATTTATTACTAGCTGTTGCCCGCGACTTCGTCCGCGTGGATTTTGGAAGTAGGTACCTATCTCTGCTATGTACAGACATACATCGTCTAGTTATAATTTTCCAATGGTAAAATGGATCATTCTAAGTACCCTCACCATAATTTAAGGTATACCATACCTTCAGGAACAAACTATGAACACCGTATCCAATTTGGTGAAGACAGATAAAAATTTAAAAAATTGTTGTTTTCACTTCTATTGCTCATAAGACTTCTCATATCAATTTTTATTATACGTGTGTATTTTTTAACTAATACAGTATGGGCAAAACCAAAACCATAGGAGATACAGGGAAACTGTCTTAGGAACCTTTAGGTATTTTTTCGTGATAACAATTTTGACATAGTAATCGGAGCAGCTGGAGTTCGGGTGGCATGCATGAATAAGTAGTAAGTTCCTAAGTACATTGCACAGTCTGTTTTATAAGAAAACATTTTATTAAATTTGACTAACTTCTGCTGCTTGGATTTTTTTCTTCCGATACAATAAAATGATTCTAACATGAAACTAAGTCGATACGCATTTTTTAAAAATAAAAAAAATTTTTTTTCACTTTCGTTCTATGAGAAAACATTTTATTGAATTTGACTAACTTCTGCTGCTCAGATTTTTTTCTTCCGATATAATGAAGTGATCCCTACATGAAACTGAGTCGAACCGCATTAAAAAAAATATGTGCAAATTGTCTCATTTTTATGGACAACACACGCTTGACCAAAAAATTTCTATGTCGTAAGACACTTTCCCTGCATCTCCTATGGTTTCGGACTTGCCTATACTGTCCCAGTTAAAAAAAACACTGATATCTCCTATGTCTATGACATCGTCTTGTTACGTTAAATGATTTATCTGTAAATGACGATAACTTTTTTCGCTGTCATCCGATTTCAATGAAACAAAGCCTATAAGTTGCGCCAGGCTGTGCTTAATCTACCTGTGAAAACCGCAAGAAAATCCGTTCAGTAGTTTCGGAGATTAGCGATTACAGACAGACAGAAAGACAGAAAGACAGACAGACAGAAAGACAGAAAGACAAAAAAATTTAAAAACGCTTTTTTGTGTTCTGTTACTCTTTTTTTATCGTCCACACTCATTTTTTTATAAATTTATTCAAAGTACAGACACACGGTTTCTACAGATTTATTATAAGTATAGATAACTGAGTGTCGACTGAGCTGAGTAACAAACAATTTTGAGTTTTGCATTTATTACATAGTAGAAATCTAATTAAAAAACCCGACGCGCGCGAGTAGGACTCGCGCCCTGAGGGTTCCCTACAAACTTAATTAAAGAAATAATTAGAAAATCGTTCCTACGCAAAGTTAAGTTTGTTGGTACAAGAAAAAAAGATTTTAGACAAATTTATGGTTTTCGAATTTTTCCTTTACTTGTGCTATAAGACCTTGCTTATTGCTAAATTTCAAGAATCTAGGTCAACCGGAATACCCCATAGGTTTTGATGACCAAGATTCTAAAGAATACGGCAAAATCGGCCATATCTTCTGACATATGCGTTGACTTAGAAGTTTGATTTTTTCACAGCTTTAAGGGACTGCAGACCTGAGTATTTGATATTAATTTCAACTTGATACCTCCAAGCGTTCCTGAGAAAAATGGTCTTGACAGACGGACAACGAAGTGATCCTGTAAGGGTACCTTTTTTCTCTTTTGAGGTACGAAACCCTAAAAATCAATGCAACAACAAAAAATCAGGAGTATTACTTTGAGTAATAGGTATATTAATCAGTCAAACAAAATAATCTGTCATATAAAAAACTAAGCTAAGTAGGTAGGTACATAAAACATGTTAAAAACTTAATCTGCTATATTGTAATTTTAATAGGCTATATTGTTATTTTAATTCTATTCTAGTTTAAATTTACAAATTTTATTTAATTTTAATTCACTCTCCTGGCTATATATAGGCGTCTTCCGTCATATTAGGTCATCAAGCTGCTCTGGTTCCTGAAATTATAAGTACATTTTAAAACAACCTACAAGAAGTTTAAAATACCATTACATAAATTTATTGTCCTTTAAGATGCTAGTCATGAATCAAAAAATTTTGCCACTCCCACGCGCGCGACCAAAGAGATTTGAAACTTCTTGATAGTATAGCAAACCCACCCAAAGGAGTAAAAAGGTTGTTTGCACAGAGGATTTTATTAGGCTCTGGTACACTGTACCCTGTACCTAACCGTAGGTAATAGAACAATTTTAAAAACACGTATAATACTTACTTTAGATTTGCTAAAAGCTTACAAAGCCACAAAACTTGCATTTAAAAAAAATTTTCACGTCTCGACAATGATCTCGCTTACAAAACACTAACTTTTAATTTGACAGATACATTCGAGATAGAAGTGCGTAGTGATGGTCGAAGTGAGCGCAGAATTCCACTACAGAATGCCACTATAAACGTCATACCATACTAACAAACGTCAAAATCTCACCTGCTGTAGTTCAACTCGCCGCCACGCGCGCAACGGCGGCGCTGTTGTAGAAATCGAGGTCGAGGTCGAAATCAATGTACAAATACGCTTACAGAATAGCACTTTTGACAGATTAATTCGAATATGAAGTGCGTAGTGTTGGTCGAAGTGAACGCGAGATTCCCTTACAGAATTCCACTTTAAACGTCATACCATATTAACAAACGTCAAAATCTCACCTGGCTGTAGTTCAACTCGCCGCCACGCACGCAACTGTAGCGCTGACGTAGAACTCGATTATTGTTGAATTTTATAGAATGCCAATTTGTAATCTCACTGCGGATTCAGGATCGAGTTGTATAAATACGCTTACAGAATAGCACTACAGAAACAAAGACTTCAATAACGACACTTGGCACCATTATTTCTACAGCAACACTTATACATATATTGAAAGGAACGTCGTTGCCAAGGAAGACCAGACTTAAATTCACTTTGTGCATATGGCACTGAGAATATGCATCGGGACCGCGGGTATAGCCTCAGAATAGATCTGTCGCTGGATAGAGGCGCCTTCTCTGCATTACGGAAAAAACAGAAATAACCCTCATGGGGGTAAAACATTAAAGTCACGTTATAAACGACTAAGTGACATTATAAACTATGTCTGTCATGCAAGTAAGAGTCATTCTTACTCCATCTAAATCCTATTTCAGCTCCACAGTCCCCCCAGCCCGGCTAGGAAACCTCGTTAGAAAGGGTATCCCGATGCATGTTTTAAAATAATCAGCTTCCGTGTTAATTCTTAATTTACTGCTTGGATGGTGGCAGCGAGCAATTTGATGGAGCAGCAATATGAGGATGGGGCAAAAATTTGCGGGACGACAAACTTTATCTTGGCTCTATTCAGTTGTGTGTGCTCCACTTTGCTGATAGCTGTGTTCAGTCAAGACTGATTGTAAATAAAAAGTTATTTCTGTGTTTGGGAACTATAGGGAACTCTTTGTTAGATTTTAAATCTTTCAACTAGGCTAGAGTAACTAGCTTAGAGCTATGGTTGATTTGACTCCTATTTTTATATTTATCCTAGCTTTATTATACGGAGTAACATATATAAAAAAAGCTAGGATAAATATAAAAGCAGAACAGATGACCCAGTTTATGGTAAGTGCATATAGGTAAAATGCTTTTGTACCTCTAACTCTTAAACAATTATTGCAAGTTGCTAAATATATTAATTAACTATGCTTTTAAATTTCACTGTCTTTTTCAATAGTTTTCATTTGAATTATTAAATTTTCATAGCCATGAGACAATATAACGTAATGATAAGTCAAGTCAAGCAGTAGCGATATAAATATAAATAGATGGATATAAATAGAGTACTGTGTATGAGGCATAGTCGTGTAACAATTACGTGTATTTTCCTATCAGTAGCTCATTTAATTAGACAGTTCACTAAATACCATCAACCGTAGGTTACACCGGCATCGGTAGTCTAATGTAATTATGCTACCCACCTCTACCTGCCTTGTGAAAGTAATTATGTTATAGTTAGTATGCGTGGATTAGTATAATTGGCGCATGTAAAAAATACATTGCAATTTACTCTGATATTATAAAATATAACTGCGTTCACATGGAAAACCTTACTAGACATCGGAAAGGTTTTCTTTAGATTAGATACATTTTATACAAAGTTGCTAATTTTAATAGATAATGATGATTACTCCAACAAGTAAAAGGTCATCTAAGTAAATGTAGGTAGCTTTAACACCTCTAAATAACAGAGCTGAGAACCACATTTATTGCTTTTGCCACTTGCGATTAAAGTGGTAACGCTAATGTGCTGAAAAGCAAACTATGGATTTGAACTGAAGATTTTATTTTTCTTTACCATGTTACCAAATAGGTAATAGCTGGAATCGCGATTTTATTTATGATGGGTGGAAAGGGTTTAATGAAAACGAAGCGAAGCTAATAGTGCACCTTCCTGAGTGATAGTGATCTTTAATATTCCATGAGTGGTTGAAACATTAAAATGAGAAGCACACGGAAGCCGCACCGCGCTCGCCGAAAGGTTTCTACTACATTGATGATCTACTGATATTCAACTTTTAATGTATTTTCGTATGCCCAACATGCACTGTCTATCTCGTTATTATGGTATAACTGAAATTTCGGGCATACGAGTTCTGGATAGAAGCCAGTGAGACACAGCCAGGTGGATGGAAGCCTACGTCCAGCAGTGGACGTTGAAGGGCTGGTATGATGATGGAATACACTACTACTACACTACAACTGAAACGACCACGTCTTGGCCGAAATAATAAGAGGATGAGATAAGATAAGATAAGATAATCGTTTATTGTTTACATCAACGGTTAAAAAGAACAAAATAATACACCCTCTCTTCAGTGAAGACCAGGCAGATCCAAAGAGTGTTAAACGTGATGACTACCAATCGTAGCAGAAAGAGGCATATGAAATCATTAATCGTTAAGTAAAATACATTATTATATATTTCAATCTCAAATATAAATTAAACTGTATTTGTATAAAACTTTAAAAGTCTACAATTTCCTAAAATGTTACTGTCGTCCATGTAATTTCACTAGCCTTTGCAAGATTTGTGAATTTAAGGACAGACCTCAGAATGCTTTAAACAGTCACATACAAAAGGGATGAATGGTTGCCAAAACTATGCACAAAGATTAACTTAAGGTAAACTTAACTAGAATCGAGGGATATTCAAGTTGCCTATGCTTAATGGTCTAAAAACGGAGAGTGAAGTCCTTCTCGTCTAAATAGTCGAGTTTGTCAAAGATACGCCAGAAGATGACTAACTCTTCATAATGTTATTGATTGACCTAATTAACACATAGTAATAATTATTCCTCACCAGACTTATTAATATACTTCTGAAAAGATTTCCGATCAGAATTTCGATAACAGAATTTGTGCAGGAAATTTCTAGACTGTGTCGCTCATCCGGGCATTAGTAATTGAAATTGTAAGACCGTGTAGGGAAACAATAACTGTATCCCGGGGGTTTTGGACCGGAACACGTAACCCTAATCCCTCACAAGTTAAACTTGGGATTTGTTACGTCAAATCTTAGTTAATAATTCTGGAAAGATCTTTAAACAGGATGTGGTGCGGTATAGGTTTTGTTATATATCTGGGATGCGCCCTTTCCATAGTCAGGTTTGTTTTGTGAAAACCGATACCTACTACATTGATAATTTTTCATCTTGGCTTCTACACAAATCCTCTTACCTTTCAATACATAATTTGTCCATTGTTGAACGTAAGCTATGCTCGGAGTTTCCCTGCGAGATCGAATCAGAAATGAGGAGATCCGCAGGAGAACCAATGTCACCGACATAGCTCAAAGAATTGAGAAGCTGAAGTGGCAGTGGGCCTGGGCACATCGCACGCAGAATTGACGGCCGTTGGGGCAGAAAGGTTCTCGAGTGGCGACCACATATCGGAAGACGCAGTGTAGACAGGCCTCCCACAAGGTGGACCGACGATCTGGTGAAGGTCGCGGAACCCGGCTGGATGAGGTTAGCGCAGGACCGGTCGTCGTGGAGATCCTTGGGGGAGGCCTTTGTCCAGCAGTGGACGTCTACAGGCTGATAGGATGATGAACATAAGCGTAATTCTGATCCAGTCATTTCCTCATGTGCTGTCATGGAACGATTTGTACGACAAAACTTAAAAGGTACATAAATTATACCTGATGTAACTTACTTCAGAAATTAAGGTTTTTATGATGACAAATGGTGAACTATAAACTTTGAAGTCTCTCGGTTTCAAATATTTTTTACGTTACGCCACACCATTATTTAAATGTAGAGTCAATAAAAATACTAAAATTCAACCAATTTCAAAGTTAAATTGAAAACCTACGGTGGCGCCAAGCTTCGGGCTTTGGAAAGATGCAATTGCGCTTTACATCGCAACTCGAAATTGCACAACATACGAAACTTTTAATGTGAAAAGAAACAAATATAAGTTTTTTTATTTATTTTCTCTGTACCTAACTAAATAATTTAAATCTTTTATATTCTATCCTATCTATCTATCTATACTATCTGCTTTTCCATGCGTATTTGTTCGTGTGGTTTTCAGCAATTAACACATAGGAAGCGGTGGTAGTAACAAAATATTTATAAATGTACTTACATACCAGAGTGTACCCATTATTTGCAATAAAAGATTTTGACTTTGACTAAAAACTTCGTTGACTGCGTTAGATTTAAATTTAATTTCGTTCGTCTTTTAATTTCCATAACCTTTTTAAGTACCTTTATGTCAAAATTTGGCACTGAGTAAATAACAACCCTGTATATTTGTAGGTACCTACTTATACTAAGTACCTTCAGTTGTAGTTATGGCGTTGTTATTGCTATTGAGTCTTTGTTTATTAGTCAGATCCGTCCAAAGTAGAAACAACGTATTGAATTTTAAGGTGATTACACATTGGTTGGACATGGAACTCTGCGCTGCACAAGTTGTGATTGCATCCGCCGCAACTCTGAGCTGCGCTCGCACTCGATACCTTTGTGTTTACCCGCCGCGCCGCCGCCTTTGTGGAGCAGCGACTGGTGCGTTTACCCTACACTCGGTATACGCTGTTCGCCCGCCATTTTACTGCTTTAATGAAAATAGGTTGAGGTTTCTTGTCGTTTAGAGCTGTGCCAGTTTGTACCTACATACGTATACGTACGCAGATAATATTTACCTGTACATTACATGTAAATGTTGTTAATAAATAAATTATTACTTAAAAACTATAAATAAATTATTATTAAAAATAAATTATAAGTCATAATTTATGACATAAACATCAGATACATTTCTTAATTGTGCTCATAATAAAATGTTAGTGTTCCTTTAAAAAATGTAGTTTTATAATAACAACAAACAACATACCAAAAAAAAATGAATATTAAGAGTCTTCACTGCCATACATGACTCTGGAGTCTGGGTATCCAAATCAGATCTCATCCAAATCGGTCCCTGGCGGAGTACTAAGGGTTCAAAATGATCTCGAACGTATGAAATTAGTAACAAGTGCGCAAGTTATTGAATTCCTAAAATGTTGAATTCGTTATGATATTCAATTTGCGAAATATTGATTCCTAAAATGTACTACTTACTCTGAATGACGTGCACATCATCACATCAGAGACACTAAACTGACGACAAAATGCTCGCTGGAGGCAAAAGCGATAATCTCCTTCGTCCCAGACCTGAGTTAGACACCTTCGCGAGACTAACGAAGTTCTTATAATCCCTCCCCTGTCGCCCGCCCCACACCCCCCTTTAATCGAGTTATTGCTTGCATCTCATGTCTTACATCGCCATCCCAGCTCGTATCGACATTTCTTACTCAGATACTATCTGAATTGAATACTTTGTAAGGCTGGGAGTATATGGTAGTCGTTCGGCATATTGGTTCCGTTCGATAATCAATTATTATCATAAGGTCTTCGCGCTGTTCTCGGACTTACATCATATGTCAGCTGGTCTTATATTTATTTGGATTTAGACGTCTAGGACTCATGACTATTAGTCTTAACTCTATACTCATAAAAGATGACGACTTCTAATTTCGCCGATTTTTTTTCCAGGCTAGTTGTAACTAACGATTAATATGTATTATGTACCTAGTTTTTTTAGTTAAGTCACCAACGGCATTAAGTATATTAGCAAAATTTTATTGCTAAAACATTTACTAAGATTTTGTTTAAAAATTTCCCGTGCTTACTCCACTTTTGAAAGAATCAGTAATACTTTATTGATTATCAATAATAATGCGAAATTGAATTTTCTTGAAGTTAAAGGATAATAAATAAAAAGCGCACGTCGGTTATTTACTGTTATTTATGCGACTTTATACTTGGAACTCACCGGTGGCGATGGCGGTCGAAACATAATCGCCGAGAAATTGCACCAATCAATGGACTCGGCCAAACGGTCCACATTTTAATGTTGTCGGTTAAACGCCTTTCGTCTAATTGGAAAATGCATATTCATTATTTATTTTTAAAATATATCTCCATAATAATATCAAGGCATCTCGGTACCTACCTACACATCGACTCTATTCTGTTATCACTATTGCTTGCTACTTTGGATTTCCACGTTATAAGAAAAACAACTTAGGTTTATTTTGAAGGATATAGATTTAGCCATGTCACCGACAGAACCCTAACAGTAATAAACATTAGACAAAATAAATAGGTTTCTAGATAAGACGACGTGTCGCCACTCTGCACTGGCCGTTGATGTCGCTTATTACGTGTTACAATTTCTATTGCCTATGCTGCTGATGCTATAAACAAACATTTGTGAGTGTTTTAGGAGAAATTTAAAACTTAATAAATAGTATAAATTATAGTTATCTTATCACACGACCTAAACTTCAGTATATGGCGGATTAGAGACAACACTGATGTGAAACCATGCAAATATTTGTTTTTAATCTGGCTAACATCACTAAAACTCGACCAAATTATGTGGACTGTAAATCGAATCCGGCACCACTTGTTCTACTAAGCCAGCTATATACAGTTCAACTAACAATAAATAACAGTGTACGGTTGTATTGTAGTAGGTATGACGAAAGTTTAGTGTAATGTGATATTAAACTTTAGCTCAGGAAATGACGTGCTTGCTGACAGCCAGTAGCTTTTGTGATAGCAATGGGCATTGCTTTGTAATACGTCAGATTTTCTGGCATGCAGCCCAGAAGGGCGGGCTAATGGCCTCGGGCACGCGACTTACACTCAACTGCTACAAAATGCAATTGGTCATCGAGTGCTCGACTTGTTTTTGTTTTGTTTTGTTTTTTTTCAATTAAATGTCATGGCGGCTAATTTAAGGGTTGTAGGCACCTCTGAAAACAAAATGGTGGCTTAATCTGTCTGTGGTTTATTTTTGGATTTATTTATTATTTAATTATAGTTGGAGTATAATAATAGTAAGTAACTTTTATTTTGACGGAAAATAACTTTACAGCGTGCGAATTGGAATATTCTTAAAATAGAAATAATATTATTGTAAGTAGTGATAGGTACATCTACAATCAGAATACTCTTGAATTTTTTTGTTTGCTCTCGTATAATACTTTGGAACAAAAACATTTTGTAGGATTTATTACAGTATCCGTTTCAGGTTTTCTAATCCTCGATATAATTCTATTTCTCAAGGTTTAAGTAATTTAATAGGCAGGTACAATCAATTCTTGATAATATTGATATTGATCGCATATTAAAGATAATGCATCCCTAAGTACCATTTCTTTTATTTTTGCCCAAAAAATTTGACGTTTACGACGGCAATCAATCATTTTTATATCTGGTGCCTAATTATTGTCATAAAAGGGCAGAAGATTCCCTGAATATCCACTTTCTGAGTATTTTTTATTTAATTTTGTGATCGCTGGCAAATCTAAAGGCTTTGAACAATCTTATTAATCTACAATTTAGTTACCCATTTATATTTATTTCTTTGAAAGTTATGTATATTTTTAGTACGGATCTTTTTGGCGTATTGAATAGGAAAATTAACGAGACACACTCTTTAAAAAAATTATAAGAACAACATTGTAACTTTTATATTGCTTGCACAAAGTTTATTTGAATTTTAATATAAGAATGTCTGAATGTTTTCAGAGTAAACTCATGGTTCAAGTCTGGAGGTTTTGAATGGTAAGATATAGTATAGGTCCTCGTAACTTACGATGCATCCTACCTAAGAGGTAAAGGAAGAAACATGTATGTTATACACGGCTGAAAAGAATAAGGCTATATTTCTGACAGTAAAACCATAGTAAAAGAAAAGGTCCACCAACCCGCACTGGGCTAGCGTGGTGGACTATAGCCTCAACGAGAGCTGATAGGGTTAGGCCTGAGCCCCAGCAGTGGGGAGATTAATAGGCTGTTGATGAAAAGAAAAGGAGTAAAACTTCAATTATTATGCAAAATTCCGATTATGTAAAAATAGGTGAAAAGTGTTTCCAATTGGTAATGGAACTACCATTGAATAACTTAACAGGTTTCACATTAAATCGTTCACGGGCATAGCAATCTTTAAAATGTATTTCGTTTTTATTGGCAACCCCAACTCGGACCTGATGATTATGATCTCTATCCTTTTAACAAATTGGGTACCGTCAACAAATTGTAAAACTGTAATCCATACATCCATACATAGTAACTGTATCCGTCATTTTACTAAATATCTGTAACAACTAGCTCCGTTCTCGCATAGATACTTATTGACAGGAAAAGGCATATAAGCACGTCAATTTTCGTATTTAAAGTGATAAAATAAATTCGGGTTATTGTTGTTTTTAATATGAGTAAAATAATTGTTAGTTTATTGCATAAACTATTTTTACTCGTCGAGGAAGTACAGGATCGGAAGGAATAAATGAGGGTACAGAACCCGGGAATAATAGGGTCATTTAGATTTATTCATTAAAACACCATATTCGGGTTGAAGAGGATAAAATAAAGTAAGGGAATATTTGTAACATGTAATTTTGTTAAATAGCTATTTGATACGTATCAGAGTTTCTTGGGAACAAATGACGGTTATAATATTTTTGGAACATTTCAATTTCTATATCTATGGTGCGGGGTTTAGAACAGAAAAATAACTGTACTACGAAAATGTGTAAATAATAAGGCGAACACGAACCTTTGATTCAAATTTTTAGAAACGTCAAGATCGGTGCGTCAATTTCGGCAACTGATAATTTTGTAATGTTTGTTACTGCGATCATTAATAGTATTCGCAGGTTTGTTACTATGTATGTATTTAAATTATACAATACCTACTTACATCAACGTTGAATCAATTTGACACGAGCAGACTATGAGACCGTATAGTCTGCTCTTTCGTAGATTTTCTATTACTAAGATGACCGCCTCGTTGGCCTTAGCTTTCACTTCGAGCGTTACAGATGTCGTGGGTTCGATTCCCACTTGAACAAAGTTGGTCCTGGTCTTCCCTTGGCTGGTCCTGGATATTGTTCTATTGTAACGGAGTTCCTTAAAGCACGTTACACTCTAGACTGGCGCACTCGCCAGACCTAGGCCGGAAAAATTGTAAAATTCGACCAACACGACACTTCGCGATGTGTCCCGCCTTAGGGTAGCCGAGCATTCCCGAAGTTATTTATTATCCGTGATTTATTTCGTTCCTGTTATTTACGTACTATATTTATATATTGATCAAATTTAATAGGTATTTGAAATTTTAATCTGTATCTTAAGTATGTGGAAAAATAGTTTAATTAAATACTTTACTGGTTAATTATTGCAATTGATAGCGTGATGCATTCTTTACTTCCGTGCCTTCAATTGCCTATTAACTTTTTCCTAGTTGAGTCAATACAACACGCACACATGTGGGAATGCTGGCGGGCTGAATGCACACAGGTGCGCTGAAGGTGGTGGCGCGGGGCCGCATGTGCAGGCCACTCCCACTGCGACGCCTGCTCATTTTAAATTGTAATTACAATTTATTATTGTGTCTCTGTGCCGCCTTCAATGCGCCCGACGCCATTTTATTGATCACGTACGGTTTTATTGAACTCGATTCGGATACAAGCTGCTAATTAGGTCGGACGTTTCCGGTTTTCCGTTCTAATTTCCATCCTATAATCGTTTTATTCATCTTGGAAAAAACTTGGAAAAGTTAACATTTTAAGATTTTAAAACAAATAAAACAATAGAATGTAATCACTCGTTTTTATTCTAATTAATCCTGTGGCATAAACATCGCTTCCCGTTGGTATAATCGATGTCCCAGAACTTAAAAGGAAACTGTAGAAAGGTTTTAAACAAATTACATTACTACTAAGTAGGTAGGTACTGATAGGTACGGGTAACATAATAGTATATTATTATTTAGACATTGGTATTAAGTTTAGAAATTGGACTTGAAATCGTAGCACACCCTTCTCTCAGTCACTAATAGAGACAAACTCCTTTTGCCAGACTATTATCCGAACACATAAGGATACAGACACACCGGGAATCAGAAAATTGGGTTTTATACGTTCGACATTTCATTTCGTACAATGAATTATTTGTGAGTTTAGCAGACAGAATGAAGGCTATGGTTTTACTAACATGCATGCATGATTTAATTTTACAAAGTTATCTACAGTTTTTTTGTTCTTTTTTATTATTATTTTGCCAAATCATCTAACTACATGTAAAAGTGTAGGTATTATATTCATAATTTATGATGCACTGTACTTTTTCTATAGGTTCACACGTAATATTTACAATTAATAAAGTCCGTTAAGCGTACGTCGTACATAATGTGCGGGCACGTCATTTTAAAAAATATCCTAAAATATATCAGAAAATATTTTTATTGCTCTAAATTGTATGATTTTCCAATCATTGCCAGGCAATTTTATTCCCTGTAAGGATGTCTGTTTTCATGTTTTTTTTCTCACACAAAATTATTATTATAGTAGGTACTTAAAGTCATCTTAAATATGAAAACAAGCTCCCGGTGTATCTCATCGTTAAGTCCAATTGGATTTATAATCAACAAGAGGTCTCGAGCTTAAAAGCTAAGTAAGTTCATCCGGGGCCTTTCTTGAATCGAATTTGTGCGAGAGCTGACGGACGCTATTCTGTCACCTTTCGTTGCCAGTTGATACTTCTAAGATAACACTTCTGTTAATTCTGTTTGCATAGTGTTTTGTTTGTTGGCATTAAGTTTAATGTTTGAAACTAAAAGTTATACGCTTTCGGATTGTTACCTGTATTGTCTTGTATTTGGTAATTAGGAAAACTACTGTTCTAGGACACATTTTTTACTTTTTAAATTTTCTAAGGATAAATGTAAGTATATTTCTTTATGGTTCTAGGTAGGTATACATATATTATTTTTATGTATTTTGCACAAGTCGCATATTTTCTGACAAAATTTGTTCAACAAACGATTTTTTACTCAGCATAACGCGGAGGACAAAACAAATTAAAAATAAAATTTTTGATTAAAACACATTTTTTACTATTATACAGAAATAATTCAAATTCAGATGTCATGCAAATTGGCACATCGCCCTTTCACTCGAGGAAGGGTTAAGATGTTTTCCTAGCTGAGTGTCCCAGCCCCTAACAATTATTAGACAATCGCCTTTCTGTTACATTTAACCGAAATGAATAAAGATTTATTGAAATCGATGAAAATTTTAAATAGGTATTTTAGAAAACGTGGTTTTGTGATTTTATATCTTGTGACGTGAAATTATAAGGCGTGTTAGAGGGTCTAACAACTTCTAGTGTGCCAAATGCCAACCTTAAAATATCACCACCACGTTGATGTGCTGGAGCCAGCGCTATGAACTAATTAGGAAAAAAAATCCCGTTAGGTACCTAACCTAATACTTGACCTGACACTTTTTAGAAGAAATTATAAACAAACAAACATCAAGCTCAGACGAGAGCAGGTGCCGGAGAGAAGTTCCAGTTGAAGGTGAATGGGTGGGTGACTTACTATTTTTGTGGTGATACTACATTTTTGGTTAGGGAAAGTACTTAAGTAATTAGGAAATCATCAGTGATCAAAATTACAAACTGCCCAGGTCTGATGGTCAACACGTCTTCCCGAGTAGTCGTCCTTTGCTTTTCTTCCGCATAGCAGTGGACTTTGTTGACCTGATCATTTTAAAGTTAATTTCTTCACTACACATTTCTTGTTTGCTTTGCGCTCGACGGCTGATATTCAAGTTTCCCACAGGTACTTGCAATAAAATAAAGCCTTTATCACACAGCCCCTTTACCAAAATGCTCGTGTAGAGTAAGACAATAAACACGGCCATACATCACCCAGCAACATAGCTCAAAGTTATTTAATTATGGTGTAAGGAAAAACTAATCCAAGGAGCGGCGCAGAGCGAAAATTACGCGCCCTGCCTCGTCCTCGTCGGTAGGTGCGTGTCCTTCACAGGGTGTTGGGCTTTTCGAGACCGGTTATGCGTTACTTACTCGTATGTTCCCTATTAATATATAGGTAGCTTACTGTAGAAGCCCGAACTACAATAAATCCTAGGATTTACCGGTAAAATCTTAGATTTGCCAACTGATGATGGTAAAAGCACAAAGGATATAATGGTAAATGTCCTAATTATTCTTTAATGGTCATCATCGGTTAAGCTATGTTTAGGTTAGGTTTATCAAGACTCCTAAGATTTGGCGGTGAAAGTTCGAAATTAATTATCAATTCCGATTTTTACCATCATCATTTGGTAAATATAATATCTTTCAGTGGCGCTATAATTACAATTTTAGATCCTTTATCTATACGCTAGTGGCGCCGCCTAGCAGCGTAAATTGAGGAAGTTTATCTGGTAGTGATTTTCTAATCTCCCCGATATTTGAAGTCTTACTTAACTAATCAAATAGGTAGCAAATGTAACAGTACAAAAGCTAGGACAAAACCCCTTATTATTGACAAAATAAAATAGTGGACCGAAATCGATAAAATCCTAATTTCATAATTTTAAACGCATAGGGAAGTTGTATCTTTATAAATTCTACATGTATCTGTAAGCCTGAAACTGATAATTCATCTCAGCAGTAAATAATCATACAAGTTTTAAAAGATTAAGGAGAGTATATGAAGATTAATTTTATTCTAGACCTAGACGAAGAACTAACCCTAGACGAAGAACTAACCCTAGATGAGGAAACATAAGGGGTCTTGAAGGCGCTTAGTGGCAACTTTATTATATAGGAGTAATAGTTCCTCCCGTTACAGCAGCACCCTGTAGACAAGTGCCATACTTCAATAGAGACTAAAGGCGGCGAGGAGCTGTCTCGCACGACAATATTTATGCGCGCAATATTAACTCGAGAACGTATTTGAACGTACTACGAGTATGCCACATACATACTCCTAATAATAAATTAATATATATTAGGCACCTACTGTGTTGTTCGTTTTAGTAGTACTCTGCTTCGCGACATTGCTTATATTGAGGTTTAATGCAGGTAGTTCCCAGCCTAAAACAAATTTTGAAAACAAATAAAGAAGGAAAGGGAACTGAATTGTTTATATCAAGTAGATCTTAGTCCGGGGTCGGTCTCTCAGAAGTAAGGCGAAGCTAAAGCCCAGTAGAGCAAGCAACAACAATATCATCAGCTATATCAACGTAAGCTGTTTTGGACACAACCTTTACTATTGCGACAACACACTCTGTCCATATCTTTTTTGAGAAGCTTCTGCTTCTGCCACCTTTTAACGTGAAACGTCTGTTACTGTAAGGCTTCGGTGAGATCAGTTAGGTCCGCGACCTCACTCAGAGATCGGTAAAGTCCGCGTCCAAGCGACAATAATAAGGTCGGAGACGCAAGAAAGACGTTTCACGTACAACACTGCAGTTGTATCAACTGCTTATAACCCAATTTGCGGTAAAACGAATATAACTTCGGCTACACGTTTTATAGAAGAAAAGCGTTACCAACGAGACATTTTACATAGCAGCACACGGTATTATATAAAATAAACAAACCCAAAAAGGTCGATTGATAATATTGAAACAAGAGCTAACAAGGACGTATCACGTAAAACGCTGCGACTGTACCGACGACTGTACTGCATTGTTTAGGTCGTGATTGTATTGAGGAACCCCACGCTGTGTCGACCCTGACGTGTTCTTCAGTCAAGACCTCGTCTTCCCCAAGAATACTTTATTGTATAAATAAAACAAAAAGGTACAATTTGCAGAATGTTAATCTACCTACAACTTTTTTCAGTCCTCGTTATATTAAAATTTTCCTCCGGTGCGTGGTCAAAATCGACGCCCCATAATAAAGTTTTCGTTTTCATTTCAAATAATACAAAACCGAAGGCGACCCCAGAGATATTTTCCTAAATTCCTTCAATATCGGGCCAACGACGATTGCATGATGTCCGAAATCGGAAAGGGAGTGATCGCACCAGCGGGCCCAGCCCGCCCCGGGGGCAAATATAAAAATCATTCATATGGACAAAATAAAATTGCATCCCAAATAACCCGGTGCTCATCGGCCGAAAATCTATTAGCAATAAATATGAAGTTTTCCGATTCCACAGGATTTAAAATGGCGATCGAGCGGGAGCGAACTCTAATATAAATCGGGGAGTTCTTATGACTTTTCTTGTTTATGGCATTGTAGTTTTATTGGTTCCGACGATTAATTTGTGTCAAGGGTTTTAAATTTGTGAGCTGTGAATATTTATTCAGGTATTATTTATTGGGCTGAGTTCTGGAATGTAGAAAGTAGACCGGTACGCGCAGAGTGGGTCGCTTTGCCGCCACGCCACATGGACCGAAGACCTAAAGAAGGTGGCTAAAAGGGGTTGGATACGGAGGGCCGGAGAATAGAATAATGTGGTGGCGTTCATTGGGGAATGTCTATGTCCAGCAGAGGACTATGATAGGCTAATAACCTAATTATTACTTATAGGTATTGCATCTCCATTTTCTTAAAGAATTTAAACTTTTATAGACGCAAATTTAAGACTTGCGCTTTGTAGGTACCATCTTCAAAACTAGTTAAGTAGTAAGACGGAGTTAACCGGTAGCATCACACCGTCGTCGTCGGTCGGGTGTATCATCATAATATTACACCTAAATCAATCATTCATAGATAGCTCACATCTAATAACCTTATTAGTAATATAGATCACATAATATGCCCTCTCTAATACTAGTGTAGAACCTGAGATAGCAACGGTCTTCTTTGGGTTTTTAGAGCTTTTTTCAGCTCTTATTGACGTTAGTAGTAGAAGAAAATTTGTTCTTTTGTGATATTTAATGCTACTTATATGTACGTACTTACTAGACGGTTACACAATTGCATGTTACAGCTGCACTATGTTCACTGCTTCCCCGCTTTGTCGGGTGTTTCTTGTTTGCCTCTAACACCAGATGTCGTGGGTCCGATTCCCCATTTGGGACAGGCAACAAGCACAAATTGTGGGCTTCGGCATGGTCTGGATGAGTTGTGAAAATGTGCTGCGATGTCCAGTCTATTTCGATTGTACAAATACCTAACTAATCCTTATTTTATACCGTTACGGTATAAAAGTTTAGTTCAGTATTATTAGTTACTTAGGTGCTGGTAATAGTAAGCCATTTAAATAACATGTTTGGGATGTATAAATCAAAACAGCGAAATGATAATTTTCCATTTTAATCTTGATATTTTCATCTACGATACAAGGCACACACACAATTTTAAGTAAATTAATAATAGAATAATAAATAATAGCACGTGCCTCCAGAGTGACATACGACAACCGCAGTATATGTATTATAGGTACGTCTAATTAATGAAACAACAACTAATTAATGAAATAAACTTTAGTAACTAAAAGACAATACTGGGATCGTGTGCCACAGAATCTACTGTACATATTTACTAAGTCAGTATTGTCATTGCTATACTTTTCGTGGTTGAAATGAAAACAATTGATAGGTACCACATTCACGCTCTTTACACAATCACGCATGATCAGCTAAACATTTATAGTAACAACTAAGTTATTCATTACGGCGCATTACCCATTACAGATAATATGTATGAAATTAATTGTATGAAGCGATCGTTACAATCGGCGCTTGACTATTCAATGTTATGCGTGTCTTGTACGTGCAAAATAATTTTCTCTGATTAATTTCTGCAATAACTCACTTCGTTGATATATGCACTTTATAAAGGCCGGAGCACACCGAATGTGTGCGTGACAGCTCCTAGTAAATCTGCTGCCACTGTACTGCAACATCTTCCATACAATTTCACACATTACAAACCGAGCTACACACGGCACGCTGCACGCATCCGGTGAGCCCCGGCCTTCAGCATACATCTCTATGTACCTCGCAGTTATGTATTTCTAATAGCCAAGCGCCAATATTACGCCAAATACAATATCTAATACTTATTTTAACTAATTTAGACATTCAAAGTCATCTTGTAAATTAAGCATTTATATAAATAACGCTATCATTTTATACTTCATGTATAATATTAAAACTACCGCACTTATTATTATATCTACCCATATACATCGACTTTGCATTATGGATATGAGATACAGCGATTATTACTATTTACAGATCGTCTACTTTGAAACTTTAAAGGAAACACTTTTATATTGTACGCAAACGGTTTCTTCTGTATTCAGTCAATAAAGAATTGTAAAAATGTATTTTAAAACGACTAACTTAAAGGTATCTATCGTACATTTTTATGCTTTAAGTAATACACTAGTATTAGTTACATCTAATGATTGCACTAAATTGAATAAATTATATTATGATAGTGTAGGTCACGTTATTTAACATAAATTATTTTACACGCGATAAAAAGTGTACCTACTAATGCAGTTTCACTGGCTACCGGGTCGCAACTGTATTTTGATAACCAAGTGTAATAATGATATAGGAACTAAAAATAATTTGATCGACTAGTGAAAAATAAGGAATTTATTTTAATCATTTGTGAATAAAGCAGTCTTCCATCAATTCCAGCCGTTGTTCTTGAAATAAATAGTTAAATTCCGTGATTAAGATTTTGATATGTTTGTAGGTACAAATTTAAAGAAAAATGCGAATTGTATTCTTTACAAACAATAGATTGCTTAACATATAAATATGGCATTTAACGATAAGTTTAAAAGGTACTTTTTCGTAAAGATTAAATGTTGACGAATAATTACGTAAATCGTCGATAAAACCGTAAAGACTTAAACTCTAATAATGTAAAGGAATATTTACAAATTTTACTATGGAAGAAGATTTTATGTGAATTCGCATTGAAACCACGAAATCTAAGTTAATTCAACTTGAATAACAATATTTACAATTAATCTCATTAAAAGGAAGTACTCGCTACTTCATCGAGATCAGTTACATCAAAAATTTTAATAGAACAAACAATCAGATGAACATTTTCAATGTACATGAACATTCGGAACTAAATCTGTCAGTAAAGGGAAATTCCGATACAATGCAATCCTCACTCCGTCTCATATCTTTGGATCCTACTTTTCCCTAAACTCAGGTTTGACACTGATCATGGGTTTTCTCGCTTCGTCGATATCTTTGTCGTACTCTTGGTTCTCGGGGAAGTCCGCGGCCCCGGCGCGCGCCAGCTAAGTGGCTGAGCTGAACAGAACCGAGTTCTTGTAGTAGCCGGCGCGGTCCGACAGGGGGCTCTTCACGTCGCGTTCCATGGCCTGCTGGCGGGACTTGCGCTCCATCTCCAACTCTTGCGCCAGGGACTCTGTTGGTAAAAAAAACTTTGTTAATAATCATGGAAAAACAAAACGTAGAACACAAAAACCAAAATGGTCAATCAATGCCGCTAGATAGTGTCTGAGATTAATGATTTCACAGCTCTGTAAACATATCTAGGTAGATATTTTTGGATGTTATAATTCCAAGAAAGGACGGAAATTTGAAAGTTTCGAGGTAAATGCTTACAAAAATGCTCCAAAAGTCTCCTTTCGCCCCTGCTACCCATCGCTTTCCATTAGAAAATAAATATGCACCTATGTAACAATTACGATAGGAAAAATTGAAAAACACATACTATGTATGGATCTGACTAAAACAACGCATTCTGATTCTGACCTAAGCAAAACTTCTACTGGTACCTAAATAAACTAGTAGTTCCGTGAGAACAGTAGACCTCGCCAGCCCATATAAACCAAACCTAAAAGAAACGAACAGAAGTCAATTTTGCAGTTGGAGACAGATTAAGTACTAATGTGACAAAAATTAGCACTTTAAAGCTTAATATTTCGCAAACGGATCCCTGAATCGAAAAATGTTTTTTACACACCCGCGATATTTTTGAAAGATCTATCCAACGATATCCCACACTATGGGATTCACAAGAAAAAAAAAGTTCACTCCCACTTTGCGAGTATGGTAGGTACTCTAAAAAAATGTTTTTCAAAATTTTATTCTACTCATTTTGTCGGCTTAATTAATTTATATCTATGCCCAATTTTTGTCAAAATCGGTTGAAAAATGCGACCTGTAGAGAATTACAGACGGACAGAAAGACAGAAAGACTGACAGACGGACAATAGTATTTTTGGCCAATCTCGAAACTGAGACGCTTCGCTCGCTCGGTCAATTACCATTTGCACTTTCAGTTATAACCTTGTTATAGAAGTTCCATTTCATAAAGGTACCTATTAAACAACGGCAAAATACAAGTGTGTTGCCCCGGAAAATGTCATTAGTGTTCCGGTGGAAAGCCGGCTGACATCAAACGGACTTCACATCCGTATGGCACTTCCTAATTTAATTTTCGATATTGCTGGTAAAAACGTGGCTGGCAATATGGTGTATTATTAAATTGCGTCTAGAAGGGTTGAGACTGCGACTTACACGCGCAGTCACTAATTGACAGTAAATTAATATTGCATGAAATAAGTCGACGACAATATGAGCTTTAACTGAGTAGGTGGTTTTAGGATTCTGTACACATTTATCTACATAAAGCACAATAAAAATGTTAACAAGACAGTAATATCTGTTGTAGTACATAACGCGGAGAAAGCATAGATGTACAGACGAAAAGGAACAAATAATATAAACACGTCTCAAGTACAGAATATTCTCTCTAATAAGATTTTAAGAAAATTGACAAAGTTCGTGAAGAGGCAAGAGTAGGTGAGGTAAGGCAATTGTCTCCGAAAACGTCGACGTTTTACGAAATATGCTTATTCAATTTCATGCAACGCTTGCCGCCTCCTGCAATTTACGAGATATAAAAGATATAAACGGAATCGCGTTTTTTGCTTACTTTGATGGAACATTTTCTCAACGGGGAATTCAATTTCTTGTCCTGACATTCGTTTACAATTTATGTTTTGAGTGTCCAAATTTATAACCTTCATTCTGGCAGCACTCTCAAAATATCTTACATTCGCCACATATTACAAACGTAAACAATCTGCAAATGATTTAGCAACATGAGGGATTGTAAAAACAAAGAATAACATTGGTTGTAACGTTTGCCTCAGACATTTGTCACTTCAAAAAACTCAATTATAATCCGATTTGTTTCAGTGGAGTCTGCCTTGGGGCATCACACTCGCAAGTGTCACCCATCGAGGGTTGTCCCGAAACAGAAACCTATTATCCCGGGCGAGATTATACGCCTAGGGCGTCACAATTAAATATTATACACTTAAAAGCTTCGGCCTTTGCCGTTTCACTTCGCTGCCACCCCTAAATGTCCCATTAGGTCTGTTTGAATACGTAATATTTTTGCATTTGCCTCTCCTAAAACAGAATTGCCGGTTCCTTTGAGAGCTGTAATCTATTTGTTCTTTGAAATAACTGTAATGGTTGAGCGCTTACTTTAATAAAAAAGTTAGTCTTTAATTTACCTTTATTTTCTCTCGGGCTATGCCGAATTGGTTTGATAACATGAGTACCAATATACAAAAAGCTTGAACCGAGAATGAAACTTGTATTGTGATCACTCGTCAAAAAACATTTACAAGAACCCTATTATTTATATCGAAGTATTTCATTTCCGACTGAATGGTCATGCACTTGCAAAAACAGACAGACAAAGAGTTGGATTCCGTTTTTTTTCCTGAAAATAACTTACACAGACTTGGTAAATAGATGACACTACGAAAATAGATTGTTTCGTGTAAATTGACATAGATATACATTGATAGGTAGAGTATGTCCTTTAATTACCTGTATACCTACTACTCTATGTTATTAAAAAAACAAATATGAATACTTTTATAGAATGACTATCAAATTCTGAATCAGAAATTAAGTTGAAAAGCACTTAGGCTGCGACTGTAGGAGTTAACAAATTAGTTTTGGTAAAAATGCAAAGTCAGTGCCTCAGTTGACCCAGTTCGTATTTGCTGCATTGTAGTTCCAATAACAAATTCTTGCCCCAATCGCGACCTATTAAATTTTGAAGAACATGATGTCATAATTTATCTTCTTAAGGTACTGAGAAAATAAGAAACGGTCTAGGCTCTCTTCGTCGAAGACATGTCCTATTTTTTTTTTAAGTTCTCGGTGTGGTCAATAGCTTTTCAAATACAAGCTGAAAAACTTATCGAATGGATCAAGTGAATGATTAATTTCTGGAGAGACGAATCGATTTTATAATTAAATAGAAGGTCGAGCAAGAAATTACGATTTCGATACCTACTCGCTCGTTCGCAGCGACAGATTGTTTCTCTCACTTTGGCCGAACAAAAACTAAATGCCGCCCGACCCAACTTGTTGTGTTCAGGCGGGTTACTTTTTATTTTCTCTACAAATGATATTGGAACGTGATTTTGAGCTACATTCTGTCCTTTTTTAATTAAAAATATATAAAATTTTAGATATTGATACTTAAAATAATAGAAAGTAGGCGCGTCGCACTCATTATTTTTAATGATTTTTTGACGCAATCGACACCTTTCTTTGTTAACTCGAAATTAATTATTGCTTACAAAAAAGTAAGTTGATTAATTCTTTGGCGGAAATTCGAGAAGGTTGTGGACAAAGGGGTTGTTTTAACGGGTTTTATCGATTGATTGAAGGGAACCCTGCCAGGTAAAGTGAATTCGGAAGGATCTCTAACGTTTACAATGGTCAAAATACAAATGGAACAAATGGGGCAGTGGCCGGGATGAGGTGCTACTGATGCCGACTACTGGAGCGCGACGAATCACACTGATTGGATTGATTTTCTATTAGAGAAATTCTTTCGACTTTTTTTTAAGAATCAATTCCTTCGACCATTCGATACAGTTCAGTTAGTATTTTACTACACTATGGAAGTCTTTGAAACTATTGACATTACAAAAGCTTATCTTTAACTTGAAAAGAAATTGATTAATACAAAGTTTGCAACAGATTGAGTTCATGAAAAGACTTAGGAGGTAGGTAGCTAGAGCCACAATGCTCTGTATTACTTCAGCATAAACAAAAAAGTTAATATCGTCAAAGGTTGAGCACACCTGCGCGGTACGATTTTATTTCCATTCATTTTACAAGCTCACCTATAAAGTGGTCGGCTGAAGTTTCCTCTTTATTAATTTTCCAACTTTATATTACTAAACACCGTCGCTGGATCTGTTGCAGCGGGGGGACGGACGGCGGAAATGTGATGTCTTGACATTTTATGCAAACAGAACAACATGTAGGTACTAAATGCACACTAAGGGCTTCTTTCACCGCTTGCTGATAAAGTACCAGATACCCTATCTGCAGATTATCTGACAGATACCCAATTTTATTTGTTTCACAGGTATCCGATTGCCTTATCTGTCAGATAAACTAACAGCAAGATCAACGGTTCAATCAAGGTCAATTTCTTATCTGTCAGATATTTTAATAGAAACTAGAGGTGTGCAACACGAAAATATTTTCAGAGAGATTTATCTGATAGATAAGTTTATCTGTCAGCTTACTATCTGTAACAATATCAGCAAGTGGTGAACGAGGCCCTAAATGTCACAATGTTACATGCTGTTTCCAATGATTGACCTGTAAAATACTTTAAAACTGTTCGCTGACCCATACCAAGGTTCTATCGAGATTCACGTGACATATATAAAATTTACTGGTATAAAGATAACTTTAACGAACAAGGATTTATTTTTCGCCACACTTGCTTGTAAAGTGGCTCTTATTGCACCGCCTGTAGGTTCATAATTCAGCTTATAAAACGTTTTTGCACCAGTGCTTTTTACTTTACAGTTTTATTTTAAATCTCAGGCGTTTTTATGTGATAATTAAAATGTGATGAATAAACGTTTAATTTTGTCAAATTATTTATTTTTGTCAAAAAGTTAACTTTAATTTGTGTCATAAATACATACATAAACTCTGTTTGGCGGATTCGTCTCTTCGGTGCAATTCAGCATCGAGTGTAATGAGTAATGTATGACCAACTTACCCCACTTGTATCATGAATGTGTTAATTATACTTATAATCTACCTTTTTTTAAACGAGTTAATGAAAACTGATTAATTTAATTAGGAAATATTAGGTCATTCAAACTATCAAATTCAAATCATGGTATTCTGATAATTTAATTATAATTTGAAATGTCTCAAAAAGAGTATGAGTTACCATATAACAAACATTATTTTGACCCCTCTCGTTTTCTAGAAAGACGCAGAAAAAAGTTTTCTAATTTACGAATAATAAAATATGTTTTTTCCTTTACCGGCGGCGGCACCGAGAAAGTTGATGAAAGGCTCAAGTTTTAATTTTTCTTTTTCTGTTACCAACATTTTTATATTTATTACACTCTCTTGTATTTTTCTGTTTTAAAGTTCAACTTGATCAACTCTGGTAGCTGCTTACATCTTAATACCAATTTTACGTGTAATTTACATTTCTTATGTAAATTATTTAAGTCCATAATCTCTAATAAGCTTCAAAAACGTGTAGATAACTTTAATACAAAATAATTTCTCAAATAAGTAGTCCATTTCTCGTTATTCGTACTTGCGTGCTCGCGTGCGTTTCGATACTTGGGGTTGGGTAACACTTAAATTAGTTGCAATTTCTACTTGAAAAGCAGTCCGTCGGCAAAAGGCACTCGTCGGCAAAACACAGGAAATGATTAAATCCATATCAATGTTTTGCATACTGCCACTTGTGTTTTCAACCCCCCGACTTGACTGCTTACTAGATCTACCCCATTCAAATAGAACAAAAATTCGGAATACTTACTCGATTATTTTATGCCTCGAATAGTATTTTTTTGTTTTGTTTTAGCAGTTTGTTTCTTGTTTCGTATGTATAGTTGTTTTATTCGTTTCTAAATCTATAATATTTATTATTTACTTTTAAGTAAACAATCTATCAGCACGACACAAAGGTTAACTGGTAGAGAATGCCTCCGGCATTAAGTTCGCCTCTTGTATACATGTGCAATAAAGTTTAAATAAATAAAGTACTCGTCAAGTCTAAAGACGTTCGTCTCTAGACCTTAGAGATTAGAATTTTTAACCAATTAGAATTAAACATTATAATTATAATAGATTATGGAAACAAATAATAAGTATCAGAGGAGGAGACCACTTCATAGATATCCGACGGATACATTTATAAGGGGAGCGTCTGTCCTGTCTGTACACACAATAGTATGTAAGTACACCATGTACTGTGGGACGCCGCGCCGGTGCATTTTTGATGAAATTTCTGAGCTTTTCACAAAGCAGATATATGGATGAAAAAGCTACGGTTTGATTCTCCATACGCGGACGGTGCTTTTGTTTCTTATTGCCTCGGAAGTTTGACTGCGCTGAATTTTGAAATACAGTCGCTGTTTGTGGTGTGTATACAAGGTTTTACTTACACCTTGTTGATGATAGATTCGTGGCATCGGATAATTTGTGTATGCCGGTGTATCGTTTTCACCGAATTTTCATTTTGCAGTTTACTAAACTTTCGATCGAATAAAATTCATCAAATCATTATCAATGAATACGTGCTACCAATCTACCTGTTAAGTTTTTTACTTACTTACAAACATGGCTACAGGTATTATGTAGATAGGTAATAATAGTTATTACGTAACTTAAGTTCAGTATCTATATAAGTTTGACCGTATTAAAAATTCAAAATAAATATACGATTACAGCGGTCGCCAACTGTTATCAAGTACAATCAGCAAATGGAAAATAAATTCCAAAATCACGTTCGAAAACCGCTCTTTTTGTTTATTTTATACTTTAAAATATCTGAAATTCTTCTTTCCCGTACCATTGGAATGTAATGATGAGTATATAAATTTTCATATGTTGGCATTTTTTACCGTTCCCCGCTCGGTATCAACCGTAACGCAAGTTTCCCGAATACATCCGTTCCGGTCCGAGAATTCAATAACTTGAAATGAAATTCGTTAAAATTCCTTGGAATTACTAGGTACTGTAAATAATGAATAGATATTACCAGTGTCGGTTTGTCAATAAAACTGATACGCGGCGTTGCTAAAAGGATAACCACCCTTTCTTATCCATAATATGAAGTACCTAGGTAGGTAACTTTACTATTTGTATTCTGCGAAAACGCTATAATGATACGTAATGATTGTGACATTACATTGAAATTCCTTACCTTTAGCCTTACCTAAGGGTAACGTCTTCAGTGTCAAATAATTACTGAGAAGTTGTATACTTTGTAACATATGCATGAATTTAGAAAAGATTATATAATTTCTACCGCTCCAATATGAGTCGTCATTTATTTGCATGTGAGAATTTGCCATTTGCCTAACAAAAGTCGTAGGCAGGACGATAAAGACTGTTTTAAATGAAAGAAAAAGCAGATAAGTGCGAGTAGGACTCGCGCCCTGAGGGATTTCTGTACAAACTTAATTATAGAAAAAAATCGAAAATCGTTAATTTGTAGTTTATTACATAGGTAGTAACTTACGTGGATGATATTTTGTTTAATAAGTACGCAAAATTAAATTTGTTGGTAATAGTAAAATTTTTTTTAAATGATGTAACTACAAATTTACGGGCTTTGGATTTATTCCTTTCCTTGTCCTAGACCTTGCATCTTCCCAAATTTCATGATTCTTGGTCAACGGGTAGTACCCCATAGGTTTTGATTACCAAAATACTCAAAAATCGGCCATATCTCCTGACTGCGTTGACTTAGAAGTTTGATTTTTCACAGCTCCAAGGACCGCAGACCTGAGTATTTCATATTTCAACTTGATACCTCCACGCGTTCCTGAGAAAAAGGGTCTTGCCAGACAGACGGACAACGAAGTTATTATAAAATAGTTCCTTTTTTCCTTTTGAGGTACGGAACCCTAAAACACTTCAGGAGGAAGAGAAACGAGATTGCTTACCAGAGTAGTTCTGCCAGAAGGCAGCGCCTCCGCCCATGATGTCCACTGGTGGGGGCGGGTAGTTCCACTGTGGTTTGTCAGGAGTGCGCGGGGGTTCCCGCTGGAACGGCGGGGAGGAGGCGGGGGGCTCCGCGCTCGGCGGCTTGCTCTCCGATCCGTTCTCACGGTCAGAGCGGCCCGTCTCCTGCGACGAGGGTCCCATGTTCTCTGCGGAAGACATGTGGAGGTTAGCAGCGGCATACAACATTGATACCCTTCTTGATATACCTACTAAAAATCTAACGAATCATTTACACACGATACGGCATCTAACATTCCAATAGAGTATAATTATATGATCGCGGATGCAGTGAATCACGAGATTCACAAGATGATTAAATTGTTGATCGTGTGGTTTAAAAAGAAGCTAAAGTGTACAATTTCTGCATAGCGTTGGCGATAAACAGTCCCTTGCAAGCCCTAATCTAACCCCAAACCTATGTATTTAATGAAATTGATATCTAAATAGTTTGTTTAACGGTGGAATATTAACCTAATCAGCGAAATGGATAGCCAATAAAGTGTAGTAACACACAGCTATTATACAAGAAATTGAACTGAAATGCGTGTTAGTTCACCGAGCCCCGTTTCAAATGGCCTGCGAAACGATTTCCTGACACGGAGATTAGTACAAGCCTTCACCAGCGTTTACCCACCCTTCTTACGTCACGCACTCGACGTAGCTTTCCGAGCCAGTGACGTCACAAATCACCCTCATCAACGATCAAGAAGCAATCTTACACACATCACTTAAAGCTGAACTTTGTAAGTATAGAACATTGGATGTAGATAAAATTGCGAATACAGTTTCACCTAATGCACAGATAGTTTGACAGACGGCAAGTTAACATGTCGGGGGTAAACACTCGTACTTGACTTGTTGAATAGTCTGTTTGTGATAGTATTGACACACCGACATGTTTAAGACGTAGGTAATAATCATCATTGAAACTAATCTGATGAAAGTTTGATTCAAAATCTTGTTAGAAACGTCTCACTGTTACCAAAATATACGACTGACATAAACTAAATAGAAACAGAAACTAAACTTATGGTTGTAACTCTTGAAATGGTGGAGGGCAATGAAAAAGGTAAAGAAAAAACTTTAGGTACCTGTAACGATTCTGAGCAACTCTGTCGGTGCGCCGGATTGCTTCAGCGCCTCCTCGATTTTCTGCCGTCTTTTCAGCTCCATCTCGAGCTGCTCCTGCATGTGCTGTCGCTGCTTCCTCTCCTTCTTTAGCCGTTTCTGGTACATCACTGCGAAAAATGGGAGTTTGTTAAAGATTTTTTGATAAAGATGATTAAGATAAATAGAATAGATAAATTGTTTGTTTCATTAACAGTTATTGAAACACGATTACAAAACTAATTGTAAATGATGGAATTATGTTGCACGTCGCTGATTGCACGAGACAAATCTGACGTCCCTAAATTATTAAAGACAGTTACAAAAAAAGGCGAGTATGACATATTATGATTGTTACTTAAATACATCTTTCATGTACCGTATCGAACCAACAAATTATACTTCGAAAGCCGCACGCAAACCAAAACAAAACGTCGACTAAATAAACGGTTCGGCGCATGCGCCATACTTCTATCCACCCGCATCATACATTATGCACATCAACTCTGGAAATCGCATCACATCTGTCTCTTTCACTCTTATATCACAACATTTCCTTATCAATGGGCCATCTCAAAATAAGCAGTTCAAAAGTATTTTGATTCGCTGCAGTAACCACCTTTCGTTTTGGTGAGTCTGTCGATAATCGTCCGATCGTTCACGCACTCGCTTGATTTCTCTCTCGTTCGTACGGAGTTATGATATTTCCATCTTTTTCCCTCTTAAGTTCGATTGACGAATGATTGAGTCGGTGCACGTGTTGATAGACGCTGGAGGCCGTGCCTCCGACCAAGGCAGAGGGGCGGGCGGCGCGGTGCAAGGCATGAGTTTCTACATTATAAGATAAATTTGCAACTCTGTATTATTTGGAAGTAATTTCAAATAATATATCTACAATAATATAGGCATCCAAAATTTAATCAATTTATTTAAGTATGTGTCTATAGGTACAAATTTCGATAAAGTTTCTGCAATAAGGACTTGCATGTATTTTCACGTAGGGTCGTAGTAATATGACCAGACGCGATTAGTTTAAACATGTTAAACTAAGCAGTTTCAAAAATCTGTGTACAATTTCGGTTTCGTAATCATATCATTCAAGACTGTAGGTATAATGGAGTACTACCAAGCATCATCAATCAAACAAATCTAATACTCAAATTAAAGGCTACAAACGTAAAATGTATTACTACGACAATAATTGTACGTAAGAAAACTACAAGTACTCATAGCAATAGTTTGTTTGTGTTTGATAGAATTCTTTTTTCTTCATTTTATGTAACAAAATCGCTGCAACTTGAGGACTTGTGCGCCTAATAAAGTTGGCGATCAGTCTCGCGATGCCACAAGATAGAGTTCTGATGAAGTCGGGCCGCGATCAGGACGCGGATAACTCGTTCGCTTTATGGAAACGGCAAGAATGTTTAAATAATAAAAACATATCTGGTACAACCTTCTGCCGCCGTGCACCGATATCGAGCGAGGTCAAACGGAGTTACAAAAGCTGCCATCGCTAATACTCGTATTGTAAATAGTAGATAATACAATTTCAACACAAGAAATTAATTATAAGCCTAAGGGCCTCTTTCACCACTTGCTGATATTGTTATAGATAGTAAGCTGACAGATAAACTATCAGATAAATCTGTCTGATAATATTTTCGTGTTGCACACCTCTAGTCTCTATTAAAATATCTGACAGATTAAAAATATCAGCCGCTTGATCTTGCTGTTAGTTTATCTGACAGATAAGGCAATCGGGTACCTGTGAAACTAACAAAATTGGGTATCTATCAGATAATCAGCAGATAGGGTATCTGGTACTTTATCAGCAAGCGGTGAAAGAAGCCCTAAGAATGGGAAAGCACGAAACAGTGTGCATAGAATTATACAAACCAATAAGATTTCTGAAGCTCATTTAAATGATTAACAAGCCTAAGAGAAATGCGCAAAGAGAACAAATCGAAAGGCCGTTTCTCATTACGATTCGCTAGTAATTAATGTTAGTGGTAATGAAACGGGCGAGGTTCACTAGCGATCGACTCCTACGCATCATCCGTCATCGTACGACCTCCGACACGGGCCGGTAATGACGTACCGATAGGAACATAGCTTTTTATTTCCACTCGAATTTTTATATTTAGAACTTTTCTTGCAGTCGTTAGCTCGTGCAAACAATAGCTAAATAATTTGCTCTAATAGTGTGTTAAGTTTTAGTACCTAGCAGTATCTCCAATATTGATTTTGTTTTATGGTAATTTGAAGTTGCTTAGAAAAATGGCTTAAATAGGTATTTTACTTAACCGACGTGGTTGAACTGAACCATAATAATGTCAAATGGCACCATTATTTACATGACCGTACCTAATTTGTTTGTTAACAAAATTAGGACGGAAAGGTCCTTTTTCAGTTAATTTCTCGTCAATACAAAGGTTTGCGTCCAAAAGTCCGTTCAGTGGAAAATTCGACGGACCATCGAGTCCGAGCATCGATTCAGTCTAACACCTCTGAAAAACGGTTTCTCACCCGACTGACGTTCATTTTTGGACCTTTTCATCCCACCTTTCTTGTGTATTAGACCGTGAGTGATCAACTAGTCCGTACCCCCAAAATCAATTGAAACGTCCATAATTTTAGATATTATTATTTTTATTTGTAAAGAGCAGGCATATTGCTCATCCGAAACTGAAATGTCAATCAATGTCTTCCCATATATAATCCAGCAGCATGGTTCATTGTTTCTACAAGTCAATATTTGTCTGCGGCTCGTCGGCACCGCTTTGTGCTCGTAATCCGGCCTATTGCTCCTTCATGAGTTCGTAGCCAACGATGAATCGTAATAATTCCTCAATCGATTATTTCATTAGATTCGGTGCAGATGCTGGTTGAATAGGAAAAAAGATAAACTTTTATTGCCGCCTTTATGGCCGACGATAGTTCTAATTTCAAAGCACTTGAACGCATACAAATTATGTTTCTATTGTTGCATTCCATGTTTTAATTTCGAACTCATAGAATTACCATTGAAAGCATGTCAGAAATAAAATAAGTTACCTTCTTTTGTTAATAATTGAGTATTTTTTAATAAGTTTTTTGATTACTTTTAATAAAAATGTAAGCATACTTTACTTAAGTAAAGTTCTATGTACTCGTAAATAAATGACACCAATTTGATTGAGATTCATAAAAGAGCGTAGCATGGTAAAACATCACTTTGGAATCAATTGAATACCAACAAAGCTTGTGATATGAAGCGAAACAATTCGATGACCGAGCGTATGAATAAAAACGAACCACCGAAATATTGAAGGAATCCGTTCAAAGGGGAAAAAATGCAATAAAAAGCCCTGCCCGATACAGAATGGGAGTGTGGTTAAAAAGCAACGAACGAATATGGTTGCGAACATCCGCTGCAGACAAAAGTTGGGCTACTTGACTATGCAAATTATATTTGCGGACCGCCGCGGCTGAGACCCGATCTCCGACGTTCCGTTTCACTTCTACGTACATAACGTGTATTCTTTTCATATTTTCATCCGATTTCCTTCCCCTCGCTCATTTTGTTCCGTTTTTAAAAGTCGCGGAACAATACCGCTTTCCGCGGGGCTTATTCGCCGCGAGCCGTTTTCTTGCACGCGGCTTCTTTCTCTTGTTATTATATCTATCTTTTTTATATCTATCGAGTTTCCTTTTCTTTAATACTTTCCACTCATAAATGGCTGATACGGTCCCCTAGGGTTTGTTGCTCGAATAACATGTAAATGAGTCGGTACAAATTTAAATTTCAGCCTCTATTATGTAGTCTGTGGTGCGACTTTAGATTACTTCTTATTTTTTTGTTACTTTTAATATCATTTCATTATACATTTTAAGTGATTTTACATCATTTATATTCGGCTTATTATGAAAATAAATCTTACGTACTTAAGTAGGTAAGCCAATATATTAATTTTAAAAAAATAAAAAAATATTTAATACCATCTAGATCCACCGTCATGGGGAGATTCTACAAATAAAAGTTCGCGGGCATATCTGCAAAGCTTAAAGTCGAACACCAAGTTGCAGTAGACAAAAGTACAAGTTTCTTACTTGTTAGTAACATTTCAACGTTAAGTTTGTCTAACTATTAACGTTAATTCTTTATATCTTCACAAACCAGTTTAGCCGCTTATCGTGACAGTATCGATAAATGCACAAAGATAACAGATTAAACTCTGAAATTACTGCTTTTAAGGCACATAATTAGATGGCTCTCTTCGAGAGGGGTTTCGTATAATTTTTATACCTAATGGCTCGAAGCGATATTGTTATTATATATTCCAATGGTCTCTTCCTGCGCTTCTTTATATCAATAATTTAGCTCGAGATGAACAATTTTTATGTTCCTTCATCTTACATTGTAGCTTCACGTCTATAATAGTTAATAATAGGTTTTGAGACGACATATCAATCTCGACTGTACCTATACCATAATAGTAACAAGTAGTGATGTTTAATTTATAACTCCATTTACTTTTTTAAATTTTTGAGTGACATGTCTATGATTTTGGAAAATCTGACTATTTCTTAGTTCAATGCAGGTTCTATGTCACTTCTACGTTTGTTTAATTTGTCTATAATGGAAGTTATTGCACTTTGGCATGCATTGTTCCATATTTTAAAGAAAATAGTATTTGTGACTCTAAAAGCCTAATTACACTAACTGATACATATCGTCACGATAGTTTTCCCACTAGTGCAATATGACGTAAATAAGATTCGACTTTTATGACAGCCACTCCCCTCTAAGTCGCACCCGAGCGATTTAGATAAGTCTTTTTATAGTTCTTTATTGAAAATAAATTGCCTAGAATAAAATCTGGCGCAGTCGGAATGGCTTTCCGATAGATGTGTATGAAATAATGTTGAGCAGATAAGATGTGACGGTTCGGTATCAGTAAAGCAGTGACGTATGCTCCGGTGACGTGACGCCGCAACATTTGATTAAGGAGTGACGCGGTAGTTTGGGGGCATTCGATATTTGAAAGCAGTTTATCTATGAAATAACGGATAGTTCATTTATAGCAATACAAGCAATAGTTTATTTATAGCCAGACAAAATTAGTATGTTTTCGTAACGAGTTAACACGTTGAAGCTTTCTTGATTAATGGTGGAAAAGTATTATCAATGTCATAATATTGTCAAATTATAAGGGTCTACTTGTAAGTCTTCTCTATACTAGTAGTTCCGTGAGAACAGTAGACCTCGCCAGCCCTTATAAACCAAACCTAAAAGAAACCAACAAAAGTCAACTTTGGAAACAGAAAAAGTACCTACTAAAGTGACAAAAATTAGCACTTTAAAGCTTAATATTTCGCAAACGGATCCCTGAATCGAAAAATGTTTATCACACACCCGCGATATTTTTGAAAGACCCATCCAACGATACCCCACACCATGGATATCACGCGGAAAAAAATAATTTTCCATTTTACGTATGCAGTTCTATGAACATAATTTATTTTTTCAACTTTCTTAAGTCGATCCACTATTACTCAAAAACTAATAGAACCTACTTAGCCGTAATAGTTTTCCTTGTAACTACGTTATATATGCTACTGCCATGAATTTTTTCACATTTCCAGAAGCAACCGTTTAGCTGGCAGGGGGGGGGGACACGTGACTCTAACAAAAATTACCGCTTTAAAGCTTAATATTTCGCCAACGGATCCCTAAATCGAAAAAATGGTATTCACACACCAGCAATATTTTTGAAAGACCTATCCAACGATATCCCACACTATGGGATTCACAAGAAAAAAAAAGTTCACTCCCACTTTGCGAGTATGGTAGGTACTCTAAAAAAAATGTTTTTCAAAATTTTATTCTACTCATTTTGTAGGTTTAATTAATTTATACATATGCCAAATTTTCGTCAAAATCGGTTGAAAAATGCGACCTGTAGAGAATTACAGACAGACAGACAGACAGACAGACGGACAAGAGCATTTTTGGCCAGTCTCGAAACGTAGACGCTTCGCTCGCTTCGCTCGCTCGGTCAATTAATGGACAACTCTTATTTTTTGTACAGCTGCTCTGTAACCACACAAGACAAGTCTTGGGTGGAAATTCGCGTGCGGTTATACTTAGTCGTGAATTCATACTCATCACTTTGAGGAAGGAATAGGGCCTCTGTTGACATTCCGATTACGTTTCTAACTTCTGCTTTACTGGAGCAAGTTTGTTTAAATTAAAATGTTGTTATAGGATCACCTAAGATTGGGTGAGTGGCTCGCCTTGTGAGCGCCCTATTTTCCAGCAGTGGACTGTATAGGCTGATGGCGATGATGGCTATTGACCTGTTACAATACCTAACAAGGTCATTGGACCTCTTCTGCTTTAGTATAATTTTAAATGAAATACCTACCTTAATTGCGATAAGAATTATCTTCAAAATATCATAAAGATGCCACATAAACAGACCATGAAAACTACGAGAAGAAAACTGATATGGGTAATATATTATAAGAGAACATTTGTCAAACTGTCCCCGCCAGTGTCCCCAGAACAGTCGCTAACAACCGTTTAGCTTTTTATCTATTTCCTTGTTTTATTCGGGCAAGCCTAGCCGGTATTTATGGGGCGGGTGGCTCTCGCGATAAACTTTTCCCTCAAAATTGGGTGGATTATTGTTTCTGTCAGAGGTAAGGACGTACGATTGACTCAGAGGGCGCCAGTATTTATATTGTGTATACTAAATTTTCACCATAGATTAATTCTTTTCTCAAATAAAAGTCCTATATCTAAAAATAAAAATTTCTATAACTTTGATACATCGCTACATTTTTCCCGTGAGGACCTCAAAAATGGACCACTAAGACGGAGTAAACTTTGAAAGAAGTGGTGTGACAATAATATTATGTGTTTATCGTACATAGGTACGTAATATATCGAAGACCGAGCCCTTGAAATAGTTTATGACAGGAGCTCCAACAGTAGGCACCAAGACTAAAGTAAAGAAAAACATAAAAATCTACAAGCAGATAATTTAAAAACGTATAAGTACGTTTTTAAATTATAGAAAAAAAAAGTATAGAAGCATCATAATATCATCCATCACTCGTAACATAACATTCCATCGCAACACAAAATATCAATAAAAGCAGGCAGACAAAGAAAATTTTATGAAAAAAAAATTGCAAAGAAAATCGCAAGCAGTTTTATCAAACCGATCAAAGGGCCGGTCGGACATTCCGACTCCTTACGACGTTAGTAAAAAATACAATCTCTCTTTATAGTTACCATTCCACTGGTTATTATATCCGTACCGATACGCTGAACTTACGGACCGTGAAATGCTCGATTCTCAATATTACTGGCCCCCGGCAATGTTCGGGTAATTTTGGACATTTTACATTTCAGAATTCAAATCGGTTACTCTAAAGAATAAAAAGGACAAAAATACTTAATTGTTGTAATTTGTGTGTTGTATAAAATAAAATAATTGTACAGACTTAGATATTATTACCTACGTGAATCTGAGCATGTATACTATACAAATTCAACTCTAGGCGTTAGTAAACTTTCATACCTACCAGTGCGTTTGAAAGTAGGGATACGATACTTTTATAAAAACTAATACAACTGACCCAGTAAAATAAAATCTTGTTTCTTTGTGGATTTGTAAATAAATAAATGCAGATAAAATACAAAATGCACTTTTAAATATTATTAGACTTTTAGTAACAACAAAAAGCAGGTGCATCACAGACTTTTCTCAATGAAATATGGACACGTAAGTCATGACCGTAAATAGCGAATAGTCGTGTCGGATTAACGATGATTGTGTTCGGGAAGTCGGCACTTTGCGACGAGTTGTCGCACACGCCATTTCAAAGGCGATTCCAATTTTTATTGCTAATAAAAAAATTGATTGTTCACACTAAGGACTTTCGCTACTTGTTTGAGCTCTCCATTGCAGGGTCAACTGGGTGCCTCCTGTCTATACCGCAACGCATTGCTATGTTCCGGTTTGAAAGGTAAGAAAGGGGTTTGTTCCTCGTAGGTCATCAACATTGACCACCAGTGGAGTAGGAGAAAAAAAGTCATTGTACTAGCTATGGAGAGGGTTACGCTCGGAGTTTCTTTATAGGATGTTATCCGAAATGAGAAGATCCGACGTAAAATTAAGTCATCGACATGGCTGAAAGAATAAGCAATCTGAATGGCAGACGAGATCTGGAGTGGAGTCTGCGGACCGGTACGTGCAGCGTGGGATGCCCCGCCGACAGATATTGGACCAACGATGAGATAAAGAAGATGGTCGAAAGCGGCTAGACGCGGAGGAGATGGAGAACTGGGTGTGGTGGTTTTAATAAAATAAGGTCCATCAAAATATTCATAAGAGTAACACGACACCGTATAAAACAATGAGTAAACTCGGACAGACCGGACCATAAAAAAATGAAACAGTTGTCTGTAAAAAAACCGATGCAGTTTGGGATCGAATGTATTATTTTCGATGGAATGGCTCACCGGGCCATGCTTCCTGCGACGCAAGTGTGGTCGTAACGTGACACCTTTTATTAATATGCCAGCATAATAATTTTGTATGTATTCGCTGGAGCCTCGCGTGCGAATGTGTCGTGAGGTTTTATTCAATCGATTTGAGAGCAATATCGATTTAGCATTTAATTAGAGACTCTCGTCATTGTCAAACATTTAATCTACCTTTCGGATAAAGACCTCGTGATTGTTATTCTGAACAATGTTGACTATTTACTAGCCAAGTAGGTACTTTATTAATAAATACGAATTTCCAATTCCCACATATTATATAGCCTGTATACAGCAATTTATAATCCATCCACTGTCGTCCTTAATTATTTACAAACAAACCGTCAGAGCGCCCAGTTATTAATATTAATATTTATGTCAGGCTTTTATTATTGTAACGACGCGATAATATGAAATTGGACGCGTTTGACGTCCGCCACGATCGTAACTGAAAATGATTTAATCATTATTTACGACTTTGTGTACAATTAATTTTGGAAATAAGTAATAATTACAGACTTCGACAAAATTATTACATAGTACTTTTTGTATTCACAAGACTAGCATTAAATTTCATATGAGAGAAATAAACAGCTACAGAATAGGTAGATAACTAACCCAAACTTAGTTATAAAATTGAGTGCAATTATTAATCAAGATCAACAACATTGATAGGAGAAAAGGTATACACGATGCAAAAGATAAAGAATCGGAGAGCGAGCGACCGTAGAAGTAAAATAAAGGGAACATTTTCATGCAATTTCATAAAACACGCGCACAGGTAAAACAACAAATATTGACAGTGGATGATTGCAGCCGTCCGGTGAGATCCCCTTCGCAAACTGCGAATTAAAACGGGGACGAGAAAAATTAATCCTAATGCGATTTTAATGAAGCCGAAATGAACGATTGCAATAATGAATTGTTAAGCCGTGGGTTATTCCTTTTGTACCAAGCCAGAACGAAACAAAACGGAAAAAAGTAGAACCAAAGAGCCTTATATGTACTGTAACTTTAATATAAATTTTGGCATCTTGTCTAAATAATTATACTTTGGTTTAATAACATACTCGGCTTTGAGCTTCAACATGCATTGAAGCTTAGACTAGATAAAATGTAATAATAATTAAGGCTCAGCATTTCACAAAGACGCGCGCCTTAGCATCGAGTATAAAGCACACAAGCGCTGAAAATGTACACCTGAAGTCTGTGCCCGCTTTTGCATTAACGAATGCGGAAGCGGCGCTGTGCATACAGGACGCGCTGCACCCCCTCCCCTCCACTCCTAGATCCTCCCACCCTCCGTACCCCCCACCTAGAGCGTGCCTCTCGCTCAAACCAGACGCCTCCAGCAGAACGGCATGTCCCACCCGTGCGTTCATTAACTCCACGCGGCGACCAACAATTCAAGTTTGCTTTCCGCCACACAATCTATGCTACCAGACAAACTATACTACACCATACACGGGCCACTCGAATAATAAAGATGCAGAAATTAACCCGCCCGTCCTGAAAAAGAGGAAACTAAGTGAAGCTATCTCCGGATGAATGGAGGTAATGCAACGCGAGCACTCGTAGAGCGAATGAAAGAAACTCGTCGGGAGAGCAATGAGCTTGTTGAAACAGAGGGTAAATGTCAACCGCGGAATAAAAACAGTCAACAGATAAATGCAAACGATAAACACACGAGCGAACTGAAAAGAAGGCTCTTGAAAGCGAATGTTGACTCTAGTCAAACATGAAAATAGAAATGATTTTTTCTTGCGACCACTGTGAATGAGATTAGTCACAATCGAAGAAACGTCATAGGGGCTAGAAATCAATAAACTGTCCGCACTAAATTTGCTCCAGCCCATAAAATATTCAAATACGCATAAGCACACATTTGCTAAGGCCAACAACGACCACGCGGCACCCCCATTAAAGACGCCTAAGGGCCATTTAATCGGTCAGTGGATGTAAATTCGCCGGCCCCAAAACAAATATCCCGAAACTAATAAGGAAACGAAATATGTAAATCGTCTGCCATATTGTTTCACAAGTGAAATCTTCCTTTAATCTTATAACAAATCCGTGTCCAAATGGCCGGTCCGGGCCAAATTTGAATATAGGAGGGTTGACTCGAGGGTCAGGTTGCGGCATGAGCTCGTTGCGGTGAGGAAGGAAGCAAATGTATGCAAGACACGCACGGAGGAGATAGCGGCCGTAATGTTGTCCTATGCACATATTGCATCAAATTAGTTGTCGACTTGTAAACAAGGAGGAGGAAAGTAAGGTTGCTAAGACGTCGCCGGTGGGTAGTTTGCATGGATATGAGAGCGGCAATATAGGGGTCCGCAGCTGCTAGCTGTACTCATTAAGATGTTTTATGGTCGGCCCGCCGGACCGTGTTGCCAATTTAAGATATTTCTATGCGGGACGGCACCACGTTAGTTTGGCTTCCGATTAGGGGATTAAGGTGGTCCTTTAAGGCATTAGTGTAGTAATTATTGCGGCGCCCATTATGCGGTTAGCATTGTTCTCGATATTCCCCTAGTGACACTTTGCTTAGGGTTACCAATTTAGTAATTTTCTGTTTGTTGAATTGAAACTAATGTAACAGGTCATACATACAAGTACTAGGTCAGGTATACCTATGTATAGGTACGAGTCAGGTCAGACTCGCAATCAGACTCATTGACGACGACGCGACGTGCAAAAACAAAACAGTAAACGCAATAAACCCGTCCCAACAATGGAAAAAGACAAAGCTCAAACGTGGCTCAAACAAACGTTCGATCCGTCGCACCTACCCCGCGCAGCAAGTAAATCAAAGGGTGTTGAAACTTTACACCCACTTAAAGCCGGACACAGTAATAAAGCGTTCGAACTTCGTCGACCCTGGACATCAAATGGGCCACCCCTTCTCGCATTTTGTTCGGGAGAAAATTAAAACTTCGCAGATGCCGTGCGCACGTGGACACAGGCATCGTTATGATTGATAGAGCGATAGCTTAGTAGATCGTTAAACCAATGTGAGTGGACTTTACAGATAGGTTCATTAAGTATAAGTATAAAAAATATTGGACTGGACTGAACTACATGAATGACAGAAAAGGGAATAAATAAAAACGCTTTTATGAGTGAAGTTCATTGTTGAAATCTAGTGGACTATCAATATGTTTATAGTAAAGTAATACATAAATAGATGATTAATTGTATCTAATATAACGAATCTCCGCTGATACCGAGAATATAGGTAGCGCACTGAAGACTTACAAACTGCTAAGTTACCAAGAGCTCTGAACCTAGAGCTACAAGTTGTCTTTTGTACCGATCAAGCTAGACCAACTTTACAGAAATTCTAGAAGAAGCCATTATCGAGTTAGATTCAGGTGTCTGTTGTTATTGTTCTACCATTATCTCAGATTTAAATTGGACCGCCGCACCGAGACGGTTTTATTCTTTATCTCATCGTATATATTAGAATTGGAAGGTGTGGCACCAGGTCAAGAGTACCTGGAATAGTATTTTTAGACAAATAATGTGCTGCGAAAAAGAAAGAAAAAAATTTGACAGAATAAAAATACGACATTTACTGAAAATCAAGTAGGTACTTAGTAGTTTGGTCAATTCCTCATGTAACAACGACTTAATTGGGTGTAAATTATAGCTCATTATTTTTTATTTTAGCGGAAAACACTGTACGTATAACTGCAACTTTGATTATAGCTTTGTGTGTGTGTGTAGTATTGCCATTAATCACAAATAATCCGTATACTAGTAACAGGATCCGATGAGTTGGCGAGTGCTTGGCTATAACCTGATACCGGTCACTTCGGTTAGTCGAATCGGGACGAATAATTATAGATGAGACTTGTGATGTAAAGCTTTGAAACACAAAACTTTATTTGAATTAGACCAACTTAGAAGGTGCTGAAGAGCTCAGTTGAGTAACTTGGATATCGGGATACGAAATAGGGTTAAATGTAAGTACGGATACAGCATGTAACAATATCATGTTAAATACTTATTACTATATTGAAATGAACTATTTCACTCAAATGTAAATTAAAACACGTACGTAGGTACGTAAATTAAAACATACGTACCATCATTTCAAGTGTAATAGGTACTTGGTGTCAAAATATCTTTAAATAAATGTATATTGCCCCAAAAATAGCTTAACGAAAGTTAAAGGCCCAAATCAGAACTGAATTAATGTTTCTAAAGAGGTGATTCGGTCAAATGTGTAGTATCCCTGATTAACTGTACGGGTCGGCCCCAGAACTAAGGGGTTATTAAATAATTTATTGTCTAGAAACTATTCGTGAGGGTTACTGCTCGAATCGTTAGCTAAGATTCTGTTAAGTCTTGTTGCGGTATATTGCCAACGTAAACTTTGTTAACGAAACTTAAATGAATTCACACAGTGATTGCTTTGGGTTTATTATATAGCCTTCAGCTTTGATACTTGAAAAAGTTAAACTAAGCAGTAAACAGCTGTATTTACTTCGTATAAATTAAATACCTTACCTTTCTGTTTTTATTTGATCAGAAGAGTAAAAATGGAAACGCTAATCAAATTGAGTTTGGTCGAAGCGCTTTTACAGCTTTCAATGTACGTTTCAACCTGTCAGAAGCAAATTACGCAGGCTGCCCATTCACGCTCAAAAATCACTCTCAATCGAGTCAAGTGGGACAAAATAAAAGGTGAATTCATCATGGGGGCCGAATCGGCATCCCTCGGCGGGAAACCAAGGCGGGGAACGTATGTCCGGTCTATTTGCACACAACACACTAACAGGTGCCGACAGCTTTTTGACAGTATATTAAATGAAATGACCCGTGCGATTGTTGCTGAATCGGAACCAATTGGGATCAAGGTGGGGTAAGAAATTAATATTATAGTTAGAGTAGTTAATTAAGGAAACTTTAGTATTAACTGCAATCTATAAGCGACGTACTGAAATGGAAATTTAAAAACAAACGTGAAAAAAAAACCATTTTTCATTAGCGAAAATGCTATGCAAAGTTTTCAGCAATCAATTAAATAAAAAGCATTTTGTGTTGTCCGCGTACAATTTTTTTAAGCAATCATTTTATAGAGTGCTGCAACTGCATTATCTGTTATTTTATATATCCGTTGACTTACAAAACTATAATAAATATTATATCTTTATAGTCTTGGTCAACATTGACGATTACGTAGTAATGACATCATTTATTATCGTACTATTTTCTAATATAATAATATATTTCTACTTTAAGGCATTGTGAAATAACCATTAATAACATTGTATAGGTCTTATCATGTAACAAACAGCTAATAAAATATCTAGCAATGAACTGGAGGTATTCTAAATAAACACTTATTGTTGGTAATGAGAACTCCGTTCGTAATATAACACATCGGACAAGATAAACAAGCAAATGAATTCACGATAAAAAGCAATAAGTCGATAAACCGACGGGCACCGAGCATAAAACGTCTGTTTGCTACCGAATGAGAGTAAATATAAACGGAATCATCTTTCACGGCCCGACGACGGCCGAACAGACGAAAACAGAGATTGATTTTATTGACGAAGCACCGGATAGGAATTAATTTTGCGTATCAACTGAAGAGACGATGATACACAGCGAAAATGAAATTGAATTACGTCGAACTAAATTTACCACGCTACTTAAATGCTTAGATTGTGATTAAGAAATTACTGAGTATTACTTAAAGATAATAAAATGCACGGAACTGGAAATTTTCGTGGAATATATGCACACGTACCCCCCCCCCCCCCACTAAGGATAATAATATGATAAATATAATTACAATTTTTATTTTAAAAAACATTGTTCTGCTGTTTCCAACTTGTATTTAGGTAACATGAATTATAAATACACAAAAACCTCATTTTACTATCCGAGTCCGAGTTTAAACGTTACAAAATTAATAGTTTTAGTTCTAAATATGATATTAGCACCAACATGCGATATCCTGCAATCAAATCAGTGTATGGCTTCAATGGTCTGTTACTCGTGTGTGGTCCCGCAGTAAACAAAGATCTTAATGATCGCACACCGTCCAACATAAACAATTTATTAGTCGGCAATCGACAACGAAGTTACAATCGATTCGTGCATTCGATGCATCGATACATAATGTTAAGTGAATTGTCCATTGCTTCTCAGTTTGCAGACGGATCGATTTTTTATTGCGATTTGTAAGAAACCTGTGACATTCTTTTCGTGATTATAGTATCACTATATCAAGATGATGTTAGAATAGAATACTTGTTTATTGCCAGGCAATTCCTCTTTGCTGCGTCAGAAGTGGAAGCTGACAAAACGTATTGCAATGTAATTAGCTCGCAAACTCTATCCCAAGATTTTGTTCCCGTAGAATACAATGAAATTTCAGATCAATAGGCGATTTCCTCGAGACACCGGATGCGGTCTACCGAGCACAAGTTCAATTATTATTGAATTTCCTGTGTCCGGGGTGGGAGAACGGTTAGGGGTGGGCGATTCCTTTAAACTTGTGCCATAATTTCTACCTACCTATAAATGTATAATATGCTGATAGCTAACTTTATTAGGAGAAGTTCTTCTAAACAATCATTAAAAATGTTCTTTCTAGTAGTGTCTCTTTGGTCCATTTTGCAAAAATAAGTACTTACCTACCAACATAATCGTGGACATTGTTATAAAAACTTTTAAATATAATTAAAGCACCGAATAAATTCTGTAAATCCGTTCTTGTCACTCAAGATCCCGACAGAAAATCTTTAGTCTTTTCACCCCTTTCCACCAAATTCTACCGACAACAACAACAGTTGAGAATTTAACTCTTGACTCATTCTGAACCCCGCTAAGTCAGCAGAAACTCTTGTTTTTGTTTGTTTCTATAATTAAAACGCGACGTAAAACCTCCAATAATTATTATCTCTCTAGATGTTGCTCTTCCGAAATCGGATTTGTTAAGGGGTGGCTGTCTGACCAATTTTCTCTAAGTTGTATTACTTGGGATTATTTGTGTGTTTCGATCACGTTTGAAAAGGATTCAAAGTTTATTGTTTTGTTTTATCGTCACGATGTGCCACGGTTTCGCCACACTTAGTGAACATTTTCGAGCCCGGGCGAGTGAGCACGTTACCCTCACCCGGTGGCCAGCTGACTCATTCCGGTGTCGCCAGTTTTGAGTCGAGTCCTAAGTCCCAGTGGTCTGGCGCTAACACGCAACTCCGGCTCAGTAGTTCGTATGCTCCGCTGGGCAATTTGTAAATTGCGGCTTAAATTTTACTGGATTCAAACGTGTCCCAGACAGTTTTATTGTCATAACCTTGGATCCTAGCCATATGGTAAAAAGTACATGACAATAGGTATTAAGGTTATTATAAGTACAGGATGGGACAGAACGACCGTCTGTCGAACCCTGTTTATGTATCTTGTTGCCATAATAATACATTGTAGAACTGTAACTGAGCATTGAGAATTAAACACACTTCTAAAATAAGAATTTTTGTATTCTGCAATAATGTTATTGCAGTCTGAACATTGTATTTAATCGATGAAAATATTTTGAAGCCTTAGCAGTAAACATATGTGATTTATTTAAAAAATTAATTTGTTATCTACGGATTGTTTGCATACTATATGTCTTATTATTGAAATGCAACAAGTATCGTCTCAGATTACAAATACGATACGGGCGGCACATGGTGCGTGCAGTCGCTTGTAGCGAAATCGACAATTCGATCGTGGTAAAATCGACACGACCACGTCGCAGCTCTACCCTATTAGGTATATAGCATTATTTAGACACCAACCGATGAAAAACTCTCTTGCTCTCTTGACAGTTATTAATTAGGCTATATTAAGCATAATACATACACACACAACACACACACACACACACACACATGTATAGTTCTACATATTTATTTAAGTACACTAGTTCTTAAATTATCTGACTTGTAATATACAATATATTCTGAGTTTTGATCACAAATACGATAGAATACGATACGTTAATTATAAAGTTTATTACCTCATCGATTTCACATGAAACTTTACCTTCTTCGTTCAAGGCGAAAACATTATAATATACATACAGAAACATGTTCTAACAATTTCACATACAATCATAAATTCTAATTTAGCGTGTTCATAGATCTTGTTACCACCTTGCTTTCGGTTTCATTGTATGTTACTCCCAAGACATTGCAGCCCCACAGAACACGTATACAAAATTAATTAGGCAAAATCTTGGGGTCTTGTAATATTTTATTATTATTTCACTGCTACGCGAGATTTTATTAGCGCGTTATATTTATTGCTTTTCTCGTATAATGAATCTGAATGGGGTTTTGATTAGCATCGTTACTATATGTGCCTGCTCTCTTTAGCTGTAAGGTTATAATTACAGTAGTAGTAATTACAAGGTGGCTAACATTGTGAAACCTTCGTCGGCTTTCCGTTTCGTTATCTCGCTACGAATGATGATGGTTTGTTAAATTAAACGTCGTCTACGCAACTCCTACATTCTTGATTACAACCGCCAATCTCCCTCTAGTTTGAACCTCATATATTTCCAATTACTTTACCACTTATTTTACACACTGTGATAGAGACTACTTTACGATATACACATTGTTGTGAATCTTCCAACAAAGGAAATGCAGAACTCTAATGCAATATAAAGACTCCATGCCATTCCAGATAAGGGAAGCACCAACATCGAAATCACCTTTCTTAAAATGGTAGTCAATCTGTGTCCACACTACGGTACGAGCCAAACAGCGGATTCTACTTAGCGGTGAAATGTGTTATGCTGCGCTATGCGTTTGTTGTTTTCTTTCAACCGCCTTTCCTACACGACCTAAGCTATGCGTTATACTCTAACTAACTAAATACGCTTAACTTCGTTCTTCTCTATGTCATTATACATTTAGCTTTAGTTGTTAGTTGGACAATGAATTGATACTAAAAATTTAGATAGAGTTGGGGTAATTGACACTTAATTTTTAGTCGTTTTCGTAATTAAGAGTTTAAACATAACTTTATCACATCTCCATTCAGGTAACAATCAATTCCTAATTATTTTAGTCATATTTTGCAGTCTACTGTATAACCCCTTGCATTCAGTACATTAGAGCGAGTTAGTCCGGCTCCAAGTCTGGTCAGTCGGTTAAATCTAATCATTTGCATTAGACACGGACGCATGGAGCTCATACTGCGCTTCATTTCACGAGAACATCGTTTTGACGTTTTGTATGTTTCATATCATATGAAACAAATATAAAATCGTCAAAACGATGCAATCAACGTCATTTATATTATATTAACAACGTTATTATATTCAACAACATGCTTGATTTTCGCCTATAAAGTTTCTTCTCCTTCTTTTTCTCTTGCTTGCTTTCTGGTACCGTCAACAATAGAGACAGGTAAGCAGGCACATTACAGAGCTCTATAGTAGCCCTGTACTGTGCCTGCTTACCTATCTCTTTTGTTGACTGTACTCTTTTGCCCACTTCCAAAATCGTAAACGCAAATTGCAAAGCGGTACTTAAATAAACATCTTCACGCTGTCACTGACGAGGTAGGCCGAAATGATGTGAACAAAATTGTAATGTTTGGCTTATGTTTAGTTGACCACCAAAAATAGTAAACGATCACCATTTAAACACCAATTTGACTTAAAATGTTTGGTACAATTTTAGAAAAGTTTGTTTTTAGGTTTGGTTAGGTTTTGAGTCGCGCTCGCTTTGCTCGCTTCAAGGGTCACCAGTAACCTAACTAACCTAACCTTCGGGGTGGACTCCATTTCTGGGTGATTATTACTTTCGGGTAATGTGGCTTACCTGACCTAACAGACAACCTAACCTATTAAACTAATCTGTTTATTTTTGGTGATCATTTACTAAATTTGGTTCTGCCGATACATTTTTTTGGTAGGAGTGTATAGGGTATCAAAAGTTTATAGTTGCCAATTGTAATTAAGTATTGTTAAATGCAACAATTCGATTATTTGTTGAATAACTAAGAGCTCTTCATAAGTTTTTATAGCAATAATACTTTATTATCAGTAGAAACCAATAATGTCGTATAAAAATGCGTGAGTGTACTACAAGACAAGGTATATGTATAAGCAGGTATGTATTTCCACAGTGGCGTGTCCTGCATTCTAAGGTGTCGAAGAATCGGTAAATATGTCACGTAACCGATGCCGTAGCTTCCGTGATAAGAACTAAGTACCAAATATTAGTAGGGAATTAGACTTTTTTTGCTTGTCTCTACTTTACTTTACCTTTTTTTTAATGTATCGCAATTTAATTCAAATAACTACAACTTAGGTTTTCTATCTACAGGTTCACTTGTCACCTATCACAAAAGTGAAGTTAGAGTAGTTAACCTGACTTCAGTTTGGGGTAAACGTTTAGGTCGATTAACAAGGTTAACGATAATGGTGGTTGCAACAAAAATACGAAGTCTAGTCCAAAGTAAGACGTTTTAAACGAGCACGAAACGCCGGACAGGTTGAAACAATTTTTCCTCGGCCACAGCCGAACCTCAAGCAAAAAAGCAACGACCTAACCACCGATGGAACGTTCAAGTGTAAATATTTACCCCGTGTAGTCCACGAAAAGTTTCGTAGCGCCGCCGATAACTTCGTCCGAGACCTTACACTTGCAAAAAATCGCAATAAAAACGTTAACCGGTTTACCACAGGGCACCAATGCGTTTGAAGGTTCTGTACTATTGTTTAATTTGACCGTTTATAGTAAAATAAACAGTTATGACGTTACAAACCATTTGTATCAGAATTGAGAAAATAAATGTGATTTATGCGGAGTGTCGTTGTCAATTTGTTGTATAGGTATTCGTTCGTCGAGGGAACCCCAAAAAGGAGATATTACAGAGACGGTAATTGAATTCCGTACACGGCGCGTATCTGGGCCGGTATTCGCCGGCGAGGACGCACGTCGCGCCGCGGTCAGGATTTGGCGTGTATAGGAAATATTTTTTGATCTCTTCCCAAGTTCCCACTGAACTCTTTGCGTGAGGAATCGTCGGTATTTTTATGAACATTTCATCGTAATTTACGGATTCCTTCGCGGACTGTTGGGATGAAAACCGCAATGAAAATATTTTCTAATGACAGAAAGGAAATTGTACTTGAGAATTAAATAAATTAAAGACATCCATAAAGTATGTGATGAATAGCATGATAACTAGTCTAGTTCACATCTAGTTCACAATATCAATAGTTTGAACTTGTGACTTGACACAAAATGACGTTGAACAGAGCCTTCTCCCAATTTCAAGGAAGCCAGACAAACAACAGTTAGCGGAGAGCCGTCCTGTAATAGAGGTTTCCGTCTAGCACAATAGACCGGTCAGATGCACATTCGACATCGCAGATTGCATCCATTTAGGCCGACGTATTAATATGATGTAGGTAAGTAAATACATTAAGCGCAGGTTACAGAGTAACAGAGTAGGCACCAATGTATGAATTATTCCATTTAGTTTGAACTTGAACAAATATATCGATTTGTGCCCGAATTGTTTTTATAAATACCAACATATTATTTGCAATAAAAATACTTTGTAGGTAATATTTAATTTACTACGTACCTAACATCTTAATTATGTTAATTTTCTGCGTACCTCGGTAACTCCATAACTTTTATGTAAACTAAGTATAATGTACATACTACAAAACCGAAATCCTGAATAGTAGCACAAAGTAATAGTCTTATAATAGGTTAGGTAATTATCATATTTACCTACATACGAAACGATTAAAATTTAGCGAGAGATGAGCGTTTGTCCTTACGGACGCACTGAATAGAACGATCGAGCTAAACGCGCATTGTAAAAAAAAATCTGAAACAATTTTGGTTTCGGCTAGAGGTAATAAATCGATTTCGGTATAAATACCGTTTTATTTCGGATGATAACTTAACCGGAATATTCTGCTACAATATACTCTAATCACTAGACAATGTTCCATGTTACCGAAAGTGCATTTCGTGAACTGGTAACATGCAACACACACAGGGAGCACGCGACCGTTAGTAGCTGTCAGCTGGGTGCTGAATATATTGACTACTGACGTATGTTGATACGATTGTCCGCCTGTTAAACGATTTCATTTGAATTTGATCACTCGACTGTCCGATCGCGATAATGTTTGCAATAGAAGGGGACTGCCAAATGACTGTCTGCTAACAAACAGACAGATACAACGTCTACCTAAATTAATTAAAATGTCACACGAACGACTGCATGCGAGAAATTTAAAACTGAACAAAATCTGGAATCTCTTTTCTTAACTATATTTTTCACTTCGAAATTGTATAGGTAGGAGTCTTTTCAGATGGTTTAGATATGTAAGTATATCTATTAGTTTAGGTAGGTACAATACAAGTATGTGGCTCCGATGAGAGCATGTAACTATAATGTAAAATGAAAATGTATGTAAAATGATGTAATTTTTCTTAGAGAAAAATTAATTTTGGACACTTCTTGCAATGAAACTTTACCTTCCCTTCAATTATGAAAGTTATTATTAGACAACTTCTTACTTACTATTTCCTGAACAGAGGACGTATGTTATGGAAATCTGCTTAAAGGCCTCATGATAAATCAAGAAATGTGTAGCTACATACATTCTCATGTGAAGCTACAAACGGGCATCGATAACCCTCCATTCCGAACATAATGTTCGCATAATTGGCGTAGCATTTCCACTGCGACCCCTTTCAAGACGCCGTAATGTTACGGCCTACATGTTATTTAATTACACAATCTCGAGCACAATGCGAATTATACCGACTCCTTTACTGATCTCCTATGCGGAGACGGGCTGTATAAAGATGTATAGGTTGTGAGGACAGAGGCGGATTCGATTCAAACAAGAGTGCTGGGTCAGTATTACTAATGTGAATGATAAGAGTCTGCCCATACCATAAAGTACGTTGAAATGAGGTCCAATCTCAGTAGTTCGGTTGTTTTGTCCGGTATCGAACTAATGCGCTTTCTTTAGTGTCAGCAGTTCGGTACTACAAAGGAATAGAAGGCTCGTAGTTCGGTTAGAAATGATCGGTGTTATTGGTCTCTAACCGAATTAGTACTGAAATGTTAGACGGAAAATGACACAATGTATTTTTAGCGTTGAAGAGTTCCGTTTTGACGGATGATCCTAACAACAAGATGATAAACAATCTAATTTTGCATTAAGTAGGTAAATGTAAACGCTTTGTTGTACAATAGAATACCTATTACGGTTGTATCAATTACAACAATAGTATCATACGAATGAAATTTTGTTCCCGTCAACTTTCGAGCAAATGTACCTGAAATGACACAGAAATTTATTGTTTTTTTTTATAAATACGAGTATCTATAGAATATAGTAAATTCAGTCCGATTTTCTTTTTTTGTCGATTTTTGAGAATCTGTCAGCATTGTAATTAATGCAAGAAAATAATTCCTGGTGACGTCTCTGTTCACCCAAAAGGTTAACGCATAACCGGAACGCCTCAAAATCACAGGGCGAGAACTATGGAACCATCTTCCCGATCTCCCTTCAAACTTACTCATAACATCCTTTATAATATAATGAAGGAGCATGCACCCTTCGAGGGTGTCCGTAGCGTAGTCCGACTCAATTAGAAATGAATAAATCAATCCTTACACTGTTTTAGACCTTGTAACTATAACTGGAGAAGACGTTATTGTAATAGGATTCAGTAAGCAAAATAGGAACTACGAATATTACGCATGAGTCGCACCTGCATTGTTCTATGCAGTATCTAAGATAGAATGGCCTGAACTAGGAAAGAACGCGTATTACAGGTTACTATACACGTATTATAGGTATAATTCGAATGGTGAAAGAATGACCAACGCAATTATACAATTACAACAATTTAGGTAGGTACCTACACGAAAATGACAAATGCTCCAGCTGACACTTAAGTTATTACATACACTATTATTAAAACAAATATTACATAAGGTAAACAAGTTATAATACAAGCAAGTTATCTATTAATTACAAGCATTACTCGACAAAGAATCATCCCTATTTAAATGGAAGCCTGTACATTACGAGAGCGCTAGATTTCGACACGATACCGGACTATTCAATACAATATCTATTATGAATGCCCGTGCGCGCTGCGGACGTTGATTAGGCTCGGGCTCTATTCCAATTTTCATGGCGAACAGCGATCGGCCTCGCTGATTGACTGTTATTGGTCCACGGGACTGTGTTGGGCCAAGTAATATGGGGATGAAGATAGTACAAGTCACAAGTTCACTTTGAGAACTACAATAATTATAACTCGTTCGATGTCATAAAAACTAAAATAAATTTCGCTGCTCTAAGCATCGTAATAAGCATGACCAAAGGTGCCATGAATTAACAATTCATTTTGATACTACTAATAATATCAAAAGTGTTTCAAAAATCACAAAAGTATAAAGCTGCACCCATTACTGACCCAATCTGAAGCTCGATCTTCATATTTTTATAATTTTCTCCGATCCACAGGCGATGTTTTTCAGTCCCGACAGCAGTTTTGAATTTTAAATCGCTCAAGCCAAAATTTTATGGGCATCAATCGAACGTTTATTTAATACCTATAATTTAGACTTCGACAGGTGTCATAGTTTACCACGACGGTCATCCTTTTTTTTGTTATTTCCTGTTGAAGTTATTTACGTTTCAGGAGGCAGTGGGTTATTGTGGGAGCTTTTGTAACAAAGTTGTATTTCACAGCGTCGACGCATAGAGCGCTATCTGATGATTGGTTTTTGGCAATTAACAGTATTGCTCACGTCGGAATCGGGTTCATTCACCGTGTGAAATATGTATGGAACCTGGGTTTTGCTCTTTGTTGGATCGCAACGCCTATGCATATTGCACTAACCGTTAATAACTGTTCATTTGTTATCCATAACGTATTGTGCGTAAATTTTATCATGAAAATGATGATAATTGTGCTATCATTCAGTCCCATTTAAAAAAGGAAACTGAAAATGTAACAGACATAGAAGATCTTATTTTTCGTGCTGTGCTAGGCACGGTTAATCTAGTTTTCTGAAATGACTTTTAACCCGTAATTATAATGTTCTATGTTGCATCTTTACCGCGACACAGAATTCTATTTATTTTTTGTTGAGTTTTACAACTGATAAAAATAATAAATTTAAAAGCAGGTAATACGGTGAACTGTCCTACAATATCCAAACATTGCGCTTGAAAAGTAAACATTGAAACGGAAGATTCGATAAAGGTGTCAGTGTTAATCGGTTTGGTAGAGCAAAGAGAGTTGTCAAAATGCTTTTAGACTGTCGATCGCTAATGTCTGCTCTATCTAGAGATGCCAATTAATGTTTTACTTTTTACGACCATTTTTGCTATATGTGAAACTCATCTGTATTCTGAGATTTGAAAGAAAATATGGGGCGGATTACAGCTTGGGGAGATTTGATTATTTTTAAATTAACGTTGATACGTTTTTGTGAGATAATGTTTTATTCGATGTAACAAGGTGGGATTATTGTCGTAATATTTCGTATTTCCGACATTATTTCGTATGTTATCAAGATGTTATAAAATGAAATACATTGTTTGAATTCAAATTGTTTCACAATCACATTTATTAAAATAGTAAATAAACTGATCATAAAATATATACCTAACGGTACGGGGGCGTAGGGTGAAGATGCGTAATACAACACTATAGAAGAACCGCGTTAATGGAGTTTCATTAATTCAATGACCTAAAAACTCAGAAATTGCGCGCCACCTCCTTTATTGCTAATGTACTAATGATTGCTCTCACACCGCTAGAATTTAACGTTTTTTTAGTAACAAGTTATAACTTACAATGTTCGCGTACCTAACATTTAGCTGGTATATAATTATAACACATGTTTCAAAGCAATAATTATTTTCATTATACTTCGTGACAAGCCCACTGCGACCTGTCGTCCCTATATTAACATTTAAATTTATAATACATTTGCACAAGATAAATGTCTACCCCGATAATATATCTACGGTACCTTTATGTCGTTTGTGATATGTTAAACGCCCTTCTCTCCTTCTGAAACTTAACATTATCTTATAAACAATAGGGTTGAATTCGCTACGGTTTCAATAGAATTAAACCCTTTGTCTCAAGGCGTCAGGTCACTGCTGCCATAGTCGCCTGACATTTGTACAAAGGTTACCTCCATTCTATCGGTTTTCTTTTCTTGCTGACGGAATGTTTTATTGGTACAAGAAGGGGTGGTATTATACTGGAAGGAACGAATTAACCTTTACATTTGTTTGGGGTAAAATTGGATAATTTCATTATTCGAATGTAAACTAAATAAAATAAGTAAATTCATGGTAAATTCTTAATCTTATAACGAGCGAAGGTGGTAGGTATAATATCGTCTTCATGTTATATGTTATATCAAAGAGATTACGTATCTACATCCAAATTATCATTGTTTATATTAGAGCTAAGGTATTATGGTAAGATTGTCCTATAATATACCACACGAAAATAAACCAAATCCATCAGCGGAACGAAGCGAAATTGTCATAATAAATAGCATAATTATGGTGGATTACACAGACGTCAAACCGGGTCGTAAAACTATCAATGAACCTATAAATTGAAAGAAACGTTATAACACGCGATCTTGTCTTGGGAAAGTGTAGAAACAAACAGATACCATTAGCAACAAGAAACGGCTAGAGGTCGTAACTCGTAACGTGTGAATACAGTCATAAAAATAGTTTAATTAAACATCCATAGCGCATTGTGGTAGACAATACTAACTGTGCATGGCGGCGATGAGTCGGTGGCACGGAAGGAAAATTGGCAACATAAGGCACTAGCTGGTGTAATATGAGAAAATAATAGTTTTAATGTTGGAAATAAATTGCGTGGCGGGGAAGAAGACAATGGTCGTGTAACAAGATCTCCTGTTAATTGTGGCGAATGCGAGGCGAGCCTCCTGTGATCCGAGATTTATGAAGGCATTGAAATTACACCCTATTTGTTCTTTTCAAAGCTTTCAGGTTATTGGTGTTTGCGTCTAATATTAAATATGTAGAGAATTGAACAACAGTAATTCTTGTGGTCGCATGATGAAACTACAATTTTTATTTCCATTCTGTGCCTTGTGTATAGAATAGAATTTAATTTACAATTTCTCAAGTCTTAGTTGTATAAACTTACCTCTCATCTTTTGTTCATCGAGGAGTTGTCTCTCCAGATTGTCTTTCACCTCCCGCTCTCTGAGTACGTCCATCTTCAGTTCAGCTGAAACGGAATGATACAAGTCTAAGTACCTATATACAAACTATTCTTTTAATTTTTGAGAAACTTATCTTACTATCAAAGGTTGCAAAATTAAATAGTAACGTAAACAACAAGTATAACTTATATAAATGGTTCATTGTGCACAAAAGGCTTTGTATAAATTTAACAGTGAGCTAAACCGGTAACAAGGCCGTAAGCAAGGGGCCGATTAGGAACATAAACACGGATTAACTCATTCGGAATCCCGGTACTATTGTGAAGGAGTCGAATTGAGAGATTTGCATAACTTTCAATTAGATCTAACCTGACGGAAATGATTGGGGGAGGAACTTCCGATTTAGGTATGTTTTGAGATGCTTAGCTGAATATTGAATTAAGTTTGTGGGAGTGTTTTAATGTATTATTAATATTAGAGCAAACAAACGTGACTCTAACTTGTATGAAAGCCTGAATATTGAGTGTAAGGGCTGTATTATTCCATTCTGATTTTCGATAATATGTCTTTAATATACCTAATTTGGAAACGTGTATTATAAATTGCTATATAAATCATATCGTATTTACAATATAGTACAATATATATAGAGGTCAGTACTATCAGTAATGTTTATTTTCCATGTCCTGTCTATCAAGTGTAAATTGTTACCTATTTGTGCGCTTCAATCGAAGTAAACTACCTTTAACTTTCAATTAAGTTCTAATCTCCTATCGATTGGGTTACCTAACATTACCGTCACCTACACGTATAGAGGAGGCATGAACGAGTCAAATTTGAATAGAAAGAGGTCATGCCCGTTTAATTTGGTCCCTTATTCAATTAGGTACCTAAGTCGCTTCTATCTAATGGAGGTCGTAAGGGGATCAGGCTGATTAACTTGTGTTTTTAGCACCTACCGTAGCTGGCTCTGTGTCTTTTAATAATTTTAGTTAAGACAATGTTCCTAAACTGTTTTGCATTTTTGTATCAATGTGTTTCTTGCAATGAGAACTTATAATTTTAAATAGATGAACCAATTTTATTTGTGCCGAAGTTTGTTTAAGTTGGTTTGTTCCGAACAAAATTCTAGTATTTTCTGATTGTGGTTTGTTAATACAGTTCCGAAACATCTTTGTAGTGACCGTTTTCAAATGTGATCTTCATCTATATTAAAATTGGTCAACAAAATAAAACAGTCAGTACAGTATTGATTGTAAAGGGAACTGAATTCATGAGTTTATGTAAGTACATACATACTTGCTGACATTTAATACCAATAAAGTAAGCAGCCATTGTCAAATGATCACTGGCATGATCATCTTCTATCACGTCATGATCATTATCTAATGTAGCGTAACTTGTATGTATGACTTGGATATGTACAACAGGATTTTAATGAATTCGCTAACCATAAAACAATTTCTTCCATATCTGTTCTCTCTAAATGATAACTATGAAGCAGATACGCCTCAATCGGATAGACACTCCACGGTCCCGCAACTAACTTGTTCTATTACAACGAGAATTGTTTCGTTTAATAGTCCGGTTAGCGTTTTAATTATTTCAGCTCATCGATATACGGTAACAATCTATTAAGTATCATATTGC